>OY288246.1:26227343-31027343 GCA_958450325.1 Agrostemma githago
GTTCGGCTTATTAGAAATGATCACTTTGCCCCACGGTGGGCGCCAAATAGTTTTGGTAAAAAATTTACCGGGTCTACGATTTAAGTTGCGGGTCAAAGCAATCGTCCTATAATTACGGGTCGGTGAAATCGAGATAAAACTAGAGAACGAGGAACAACGAAAGAAAATAACGACACACAAAGTTTGGTGACGCGGAAACCCGATGTGGGAAAAACCGCGGGGGGAGTCGGAATCCCACCAAAGTTTCACTATGAATGGAAAAAGTATGAAGAAGAGAATACAAATAGGAATGTTTTATCTATAGATAATTGCTAGAGTTTTGGGTGTTGTTGTGCGTTGGAGTTGGTGTGTTGGGATGTCCCCCTTCCTTCTTCCTGCTCCTCCTTTTATATGTGGCCTCCCTCCTTAGGATTCCTCCCATAATTGCTCTTCAATGTGGAGCCATAATTGCTCTTCAATGTGAGTCATAATTGCTCTTCAATGCTCCAGGACCGTTATGGCAGTTACGGTCAAACCCTCAATCCTCTCTTTTATTGCTTAAGATCTTGGTATTTAATCCTCCCTTAGCCGTTGCATCCTCCTCAGCAGTTATATTCTTCTCCTCATTTATCTCCTGGTCTTCAGGAGGGTTTCCTCCTCTGTAGGTGCAACAACTGTTGCTTCCTCCTCTTTATATGGGCTGAGTCCCTTTTCTTGTTCGTTGGGCCTGTTTGATTTAAGTGGCCCATGGTTTGTTTACTCTTATGTTTTGTTCAACCCGTCATCTTATATTACCCCGGGTTTGCTTGACTTGACGGTTTTTGACTATTTTTGACTTCCGTATTTTAGTCTTCGATCTTGACTTTCATTCGTAGACCGTGGACCTTTTTGTTATTGACCTTTGACTTAGGACCCTTTGACCTTCCACTCGTAGCATGCCACGTTGCATTCCGAAAGTGCAAATTTTTGACCCGAACATTTGTTATGTTATTTCAGCTATCCTATGCTATTGTTGCGGTTATTCTATATTGTTCTTCCGGTTATTTTATTATATTAGTTAATGTGTTTTATAGACAGTTATTTTATAGTATTTTTATTGTTATTCTATCGCACATATATGATTATTGTATTTCAACTTTTGTACTTTCAACTAACCCCCTCTTTTTTGTTTCTTTTTTTTTTATTTATGCTGGGTACACCTTCAATGATATGAGAGATGTTTCAATCTACATAGTATTCATTTAGTTATTATAATGCTTAAATAAGGTTATTGTATTTCAATTTGCATAATTGTCACAATTGAACACACTGTAATTGTTACTTATATCCAATTATTGTAAGGTGTTTATCCAGTTATTTGAATCCATAAATATAGTTATTGTAAGGTATTTATTCAGTTATTGTAATTGGTGTTTATCAAGTTTTTGTAAGATGTTTATCCAGTTATTTCATAATGTTAATTTAGTTATTTTATACTATGTAGTATTCATTTAGTTATTGTTTCAAATGTGCAATTTTTAATTATTAATGATCACAGTTATTATAAAAGAGATAATGAATAAATATATTGCAGAAATATATTGATTATGAAGAAATTGAATATAAAAACATTAAACTACAGAAATTGAAGAACGAAGAAATTGAACGAAAAACGGAGATAATTAAATTGAACAAAGAACAAAGAATTGGCTTAATATTAGCAATAATATATGTACTGGTTGGTCGATCTGCACGAATAGCTCCCTTCACACTGGAGGTCGCATTTGGGTGCTTTGGAACCCGGTATATTATGAAGTTGATATTCTAGATATGACCCCTCAGTCCATTCATATGAAGGTGGCTGATAAGGTAAGAAATAAAGGGTTTAAGATGACTATGGTTTATGCTTTCAATAAACAAGTAGAGCGTAAACCTTTATGGAAGAGATTATGTGAGTATAGTCAGAATGCAACAGGACCGTGGTTATTGGGAGGTGACTTCAACAATGTGTTGCATTTTGATGAAAGAATTGGATCAATGGTTACTTGGAATGAAATTAAAGAGTTTCGTGATTGTGTTGAGAGCTGCCAGATTATAGACCTTCCGAGAATTGGTGCTCGATATACTTGGAATAATAAACATGGAGATGACACGAGAGTTTTTAGCAAGATTGATAGAATGTTGGCTAATGTGGAGTATATGACAGAGTTCCCTGATCAGGCAGTTCATTTTATGCCAGAGGGGGTCTATGATAATTGCCCTGCGTTAATTATTGAACCACGATTGCAGCAGATGCGGAGACAGCCTTTTAGATACTACAATATGTGGGCTGAATCGGAGGAATTCCTCCCCTTAATCAGAAGGCAGTGGTCTGAAAGGATTTGTGGTACCAAAATGTTTAAACTTGTGAGGAATCTTAAGCTGTTGAAGCCTCATCTTAAGAAGTTCAACAAGGAAGTTTTTCATAATGTTGATGCTGCAGCAAGTGTGGCTAAATCTGCTCTCGAAGAGTTACAGAAACAGATGCAGAATACTCCCAATAATAGTGAGCTTTATACAATAGCTCAGCATAGTAATCCATGATGCTATGCAAGGCGCGACATCAGTTTTGGATCCAGAAGACTAAAGCGGACTGGTTGAAGGATGGTGATAGTAATTCAAAGTTTTTCCATAGTACTATTAAAGCTAAAAGTGCTAGGAATAAGGTGTTCTGTATTGAGAATAAGGATGGTGTTATGGTTTTGGAACCAAATGATATTAAAAAAGCTTTTATGGATTACTATGCTGAGCTATTGGGTACGGAAGAATTGGTTACTCCAGTTCATGTACCTACGGTCAGGAGGGGTAAAGTCTTACAGCAAGTTCATCATGACTTACTTCTTGCACCCATTACAGGAAAAGAGATTAAGGAAGCGCTATTCAGTATTCCAAACCATAAGAGCCCGGGCCCGGATGGATATGGGAGCAAATTTTTTAAGGATACTTGGGAAGTTACGGGGAAAGATGTTATAGCAGCAGTAGCAGACTTTCTGGGTACTGGGCGTCTATTGAAGCAAGTTAACCACACCATAATCACCCTTATCCCCAAAGTGGAGAGACCAACTTCGGTCACTCAATTTAGGCCTATTTCGTGTTGTAATACAATTTATAAGTGTATCACCAAGATACTAGCGAGAAGAATTGGGGCAGTGATGCCTGATATTTTGAGTGATACTCATAGTGGCTTCATTAAGGGGAGAGATATTGTAGAGAACATCATGATTTGTCAAGATCTAGTGAAGATGTACAATAGGAAAGCTTGTTCTCCTAGAGCTCTTCTTAAATTGGATTTAAAGAAGGCTTATGACTCCGTATCGTGGAAGTTTTTGGAACGAATGTTATTTGCTTTGAATTTCCCTAAGCAGATAATCAAACTTGTTATGGAATGTGTAAGTACCACTTCCTTCTCCTTGTCCTTGAATGGGGAGGTGTTTGGTTTTTTTAAAGGTAAGAAAGGATTAAGACAAGGTGATCCTATGTCTCCCATTCTGTTTGTGATTGGGATGGAGTATTTGAGTAGAATTTTGCAAGTGGTGCAATCGGATTGGGATTTTAATTATCATTCGCTATGCCGTCAAATGCAACTCACCCATTTATGCTTTGCGGATGACCTTATTATGTTTTGTAGAGGGGATAAAGGATCGGTGAAACTTCTTCTCAGTGGATTTTATGCATTTTCTGAAGCAACAGGACTGAGAATGAATAAGGATAAGTCGTATATATATATATATGAATGGAGTATCAGCAACTGATATGCAGGTTATCCTAAATATGTTGAATATGAAGAAAGGAACTTTGCCCTTTAAATATCTTGGAGTACCAATTTCCCCTAAGAAGTTGTCTGTCTCTGACTGTGCTTTCCTGACGGAGAAGATTGTGGGTAGGATTCGGAGTTTGGGTGCCCGTCATCTATCTTATGCGGGTAGGTTGGAGTTGATTCAATCTGTACTTAGCCATATGCATAGCTACTGGGCGCGTATCTTCCTACTTCCGAAAACTGTGGTGAAGAAAATTGAGGCATTATGTCGTAACTTCTTGTGGAGTAGTAGTGAGCACTATAAGACAGCACCTTCTGTTGCTTGGGACCAGGTTTGCAGACCTAAGAGGGATGGTGGACTTGGACTTAGGAATTTGATGCATTGGAACCTAGCCTGTTTGGGTAAATTCTGCTTCTGGATTTATGATAAGTCTGATTTGCTATGGGTTAAATGGATTACTAGTGTTTATTTGAAGGGGAAGACGTGGGATGATTATCAAGCCCCAATAAGTAGCAGCTCTTCGTGGAAACAGGTTTGCAGGGCGAAAGATAAACTGCAGCAAGGGTTCCAACAGCAGGAATGGAGGGTCAGATACTCGGTGCAGGTAGGATACTCTTGGTTACAACCTATGGGTACTAAACTCTGGGCTGCCCCTCTGATTTGGGACTCGTTATCGATCCCTAAGCATGCATTTAAGTGTTGGCTTGTGAGTAAGGAGAGACTGATGACGCGGGTACGTGTAGCAGATTGGTATGCATCTGTAAACAGGAAATGCGGGTTATGTGAAATGGAGGATGAAACACACAGTCATCTTTTTTTCCTTTGCTTGTATAGCCGTAGAGTACTTGCAGGGGTAAATGACTGGCTATGTCAAAGTATACCAGTAACAAATTTCATGGAATGGTGGATCAAGAAGCGAAATCCGATTAGGAGTCATAAGAAGGTTTGGGCAGCGACAATTGCGGCGACAATATATCATATTTGGTGGGCTAGGAACAAGAGTGTGCACGATTTAATTCTTATGAATCCTAGGAAGTTGGTTGAGAGTATTAAGAAGGATATTAAGACTAGATTGCTTGGGGCACACCCGGTTATGCAATTGCAGACTCGGTGTTACCATAGGTAGGCGATCCTCTTAATTGAATGTAATTGGGCCTTGATGCCAAGTTGTATGTTTTTTGGTTGGAATGAAATCTCTTACATTTTACCAAAAAAATAAAATAAAAAAAAGAACAAAGAATTTTGTTAAATTTATTTTGATGTAAGTTGAACGTAATTTTTTTATTTGATTCTGTGAAGAAGTTAGCAATTTTTTGTCAAAGAATCCGGGAATGTGTAACTGTTAAGGAATATGAGATTTTTTAATGTAAAATACTCACATCTTAGCCATTGATCCCATGAAATCTAATGGTTAGCATTAAAAGGTAAATTGTACCAAATCTCTCTCTCCCTCACATTGACTGGATTCTTACCATTTTGATTAAAATACTACTCACATATATTCTGATTATGGTAGAAATCCAAAGAATGAGAGGATGTATATATTTAATTTAAATCTCATACTCCCTCCAACCCGATCAATTATTGTCCTATTCTATTTTGGTACGTCTGAGTCAATTGTTGTCTTTTCTATTTTAGGATTACATTTGATAAACAATTTGATCTTTCACACTTAATTTAATTCATTTGTCATCTTATAATTTACTCCCTTCTCTCACATTGGTCTTTGTGCCAAAATCAAAAGACAACAATTGTTCGGGACGGAGGGAGTACTTCCTATGTCTATAGGTGCATGCATTTATAAATGAACAAAAGCTAGTGGTTGCGGCCGTCATGTTATCCATTGTGAATGGTCCGCTCCGAAAGGAACTAGAATTCCATGTCCCGATACTTGAACAATTCAATAATGTCATAACTTGAAACAACTCGATCGAATTTGATTCAACCCGCTTGCTCACTTGAGTCGAAAAACTTCAATACTATGGTAATCCAATCCAAGACAAGTCTACTCGAAACACTGGATTTGTCACCTCTAACTGAATCAACACGTATTGCATTTTTGAAAAGACAAAATCGTTCATTTGATTTTTCTATGCTGGTGTATCACTGTATTAGCAATATAGTTGTAATAATGTAATGTTTTAGTTGTTTGGCTGTCATGGTCATCATTACATGTTTACATTACTAATATTTTCTATGCAAATTCATGTTTGTTATCGAAATATCCGTCATAAATTTGTGACTGCTCAAATAATAATATTCACTTGAATAGATAAAGTCAAATTATGCACTATTTATGTTTGTCTTTTCAAACTAAGCGATATTATTTGACCTTGACCCAGCATCAATTTATACGGATAATATATCCATCACAAAAGGAGATTTACTCAATTTTCTACGAATTCATATAATACTTTTGTATGGGCAATATATTTGTAAGTTGTAACAAAGATCGAAAAACTTTTCGAGCTAAGTACTCTGTCATTGGAATAAAGTAAGATTGGTCATTATTCGTCAATAAGTCAACACAATTATTATACAGTAATATGTACAACGTAAGTTGCAATAGACTATACTACTCCGTACTACGTAACACTTTGACATTCTACTATTCTCGTCATAATACATTATTGGCACCTCTAATAATAAGAGCAAGTGCAATGGGAGAACTTTTTAAAAAGTTCTTCCTTTGCCATGTCATATTTTGACAAATTCAAAAATGAAGAACATTTACACACAATGGGAGAACTTTAAATGAAGTTTTTCAATGGGACCCACATTACATATTGATGTATTTCATTTAATTCTGAATTTTAATTTTAATTTCTTTATTATTTTATAAATTTTTTTTACATTTTATATATTATTTGAATTTGGATATTATCTTATAGTTTTTTTTACATTATATTGGTTTGCACCAAGTTGATATAAGTTTTACATGATTAAAAAAAAAACTAAATTTATTAATTTTAAAATACAAGACAACATAATGATAATGAAACTTCAAATACGACGAAAAGCCAAATAAAGAGTGAATATGTATATAATACAAATACAAGATATAATGTGTATATATATAAATATAATAAAATCTACTAAAAAAAAATAAACAACTCAAATCAAATCAAATTTAAAAATTAAACGTTAAAAAAACTGATGCAATATAGACGTTAAAACTTTGAACTGGAATGAAAATAAAGATGTTGAGCATGGAACATTTCCCAGGCAAATAATGGTGTGGTGCAAATAATGGTGTGAGTCCCACCAAATATTTAATTTATTTTCAATGCATTTAATGTATAATTCTCCTTGATTTTTGGAAGAACTCAGTTCTTGTTTTCAAACTCAAGTTGCAACTTTATTAACAAACTTTATTATACAATGGGAAAAACTTTTTTTTTGAGTGTTTTTTTACAATCTCAATGCCAAAAACTTTCCATTGCACTTGCCCTTGATCCTACATTAATTAATTAATTAATCAATAAATTACCCGAAACATCTTTATTAGAAGGCTGTATAATTGAGTAGACAATAATGTTGACATTGGGTTGAAATGGTATGACTGTACGGGAGAGGATGTAGCCCGGAAAATAAGAAATCGGGAATTGACTCGGTTATTTGTAACAAAACTTATGCCCCGCTTTAGGATCAATATTTAAAAGGTTGCTAAATCAATCAATAACTTATACCTGGTATTTGTTTAGGTATTTTAGTTGATAGACCTGCCAAATGAAATGGGCAGCTCACAATTCCTATCAAATCGGAATACCGGTCATATGAAATAAGGATTGAGCTATACGGTCGTGAGTCGAGTTATGATCAAAATACGAATAAAAAATTCTTTTATCGTGCTTTTAAAAAAATGTTTATTATGTTTAATGTCAATATTTTTTCTATTCCTTACTTACCACGTACATACATAGAAAAAAATATACTAGTAAACTTATTTTAAAAAATACTCCATCTGTTTCATCGATATCTTCCACATTTCTTTTTTCAATCATTTCTTTGATTTCTTCTACTTTCTTTTTTTCTATCACACTTCTCTCTTACCTAGTGGCCCACTTACTTTACCTCTATCTACTTTTAATTATTTTATTATTTTTTCTTAAGAAATGTGTTACTTTGAAGGTGGAAGAAATCAATGAAACGGAGGGAGTATTATTTAATTATTAAAAGAAGATACTACGACTTATAAAATTATTTTGTAAAATCAAAACTTATCATTTAATGTACCAAAATTTGTTCTTTATACATTACGGAGTATTATTTCACATTATCTGATAGGAGGTGGATGTGGGATTACTGTGGGAGGTCCACTTCTAACCCATGGGTCAAACTTTGGGCCATAGACGTCTGATCCATTGGCTGAATGTGTGAGGTGCATGTTTGACCTATGGGTTATTAGACGTCAATTACGAATTTATGTGGTTTTTAAAATAATTACGCCTTTGTTTATTGACTAGTTGGAAAGTTGTACGGGCTGATTTTTAATGACAATGATAATGTCACCAAATTAGAGAATTGTATAAATTGGTGAGACTACGCAACATACCGTAAGAGTATGTCTAATAGGAAGTGAATACTATTCCCATACGTGAATGTGTTTCTACGAGGTAATATATGCGGTAAACGTCAAATTAAGTTATAGACGTCAAATAAAGTTATATGCGGTAATATATGCGAATCGAAGGAAATTAGATCATCCACGAGTTGTAGTTGACAAGATACAAATAGAAATTCATACTCGAGCTGCTTGGCTAGTTAGAGGGAATTTGACCCAGATTGATAATAGATGGTTGAGTCAGCAGAGCTTACACTCTTGAACATTTTTGTATAGTTTGATTAATTAATATATCTTACATTTTATCAAAAAAAAGTTACAGACATGCATTGTGGTTAGAAAGACTAATTAAAGTACTTCACACACAAGTACATCTAGAGCTGACAAGTCTGACCCGACCCGAAACTCGAGTAAAATTGACCCGATTTGACCCAAAAATGTAGTGACATGACCGACCCGATGATGACCCTTAACCCGATAGGACCCGCTTTGAGGCCGACCCGAACCATGACCCGACCCGACCCGACCCGAGAAGACCCGTTACCCGAAATGACCCGATAAATTATATGACCCGACCCGACCCGAAAGCTGACACGACCCGAAAATGACCCGACCCAAAAGCTGACCTTATGTGATCCAATGAAGAAAAAAAATAATTTTAAATTAAAATATTATTTTTTTTTTTCTCGAGATATTCTTAACCAAACATCGTTAAAAAACAAAAAAAAATAACTTGTTTTAAAATGTATTAATCACACCTTTGGTCGACTCGCTAATTATTGATCCTACTAGACCTGACCCTACTCGACCTGGACCCGGCCCAAACTCGACCTGACCCGTCCAATTTCCACTCCAAGACATATTTTATAAAATTCATCATTCGTAGTATTTACTGTTTTAATCTTCAATCACAACTAATTATTGTTACATATGATTTTATATAAAATTACTCTGTGTCTACCAAAACTATTGCAAAAAACAATGAAAATTGAGATGATTTATATCAGATGATATAGTCATATACTCCGTGGATAATAAACAACCAAATTCTTGTAATAAATGATAAATAATCAAAAAAAAATAAACCGTATAATGAATTGATGGTTTAAACTAGACCAGGCCAAACTTAACAAAACCCAGTATGACCCAAACATGACCGGACCCGATAATGACCCAAACCCGATAGTGACCCGACCCGGGAATGACCCGAACCCGACCCGAACCAAACCCGGATGACTCATAGCTCAACCCGAATGACCCGACCCGGAAGTGACCAGAAACCGACCCGACCCGAACCCGACACAAAAGCTGACCCGACTAACCCGACCCGTAAGCGACCTGAAACTAATTCGCTGACCCGACTAACCCGACACATTCGCTGACCGACACGACCCGAAAATGACCCGACCCAAAAGCTGACCTGATGTGATCCAATGAAGAAAAAAAAATAATTTTAAATTAAAATATTATTTGTTTTTTTTTTTCTCGAGATATTCTTAACCAAACATCGTTAAAAAACAAAAAAAAATAACTTGTTTTAAAATGTATTAATCACACCTAGGTCAACTCGCTAATTATTGATCCTACTAGACCTGACCCTACTCGACCTGGACCCGACCCAAACTCGACCTGACCCGTCCAATTTCCACTCCAAGACATATTTTATAAAATTCATCATTCGTAGTATTTACTGTTTTAATCTTCAATCACAACTAATTATTGTTACATATGATTTTATATAAAATTACTCTGTGTCTACCAAAACTATTGCAAAAAACAATGAAAATTGAGATGATTTATATCAGATGATATAGTCATATACTCCGTGGATAATAAACAACCAAATTCTTGTAATAAATGATAAATAATCAAAAAAAATAAACCGTATAATGAATTGATGGTTTAAACTAGACCAAACTTAACAAAACCCAGTATGACCCAAACATGACCGGACCCGATAATGACCCAAACCCGATAGTGACCCGACCCGGGAATGACCCGAACCCGACCCGAACCAAACCCGGATGACTCATAGCTCAACCCGAATGACCCGACCCGGAAGTGACCAGAAACCGACCCGACCCGAACCCGACACAAAAGCTGACCCGACTAACCCGACCCGTAAGCGACCTGAAACTGACCCGAACCCGACCCGACGACAGCCACAATAATGACCCGACCCGACGGCGACCCGACCTGCCCGCCCGATTGCCACCTATAAGTACATCCCCAACGACATATTCGTACCAATATCCATTTATATTTACATGGAGTATTTACTTATTATTCTATTAATTTTGCATTCAACAATATTATCTACGGATTTTTATAATAAATGTAATAACTAATAAATAAAATGACAAATAATATTTACGTATCAATGTAAAGTAAGATGTCCCAATTTGACATAGATAACTTAAAAACATTTTGTACGTAGCATATATATAGTGATATGAGTAATTAAATTTTATGATAATATAAATAGATCAGACGTAAAAGATTTCTGGTTAACGGATACTTTTATTTATATAATAGAACTAGCCTTTTTACCCGTGTGTTACACGGGTGGCGTAAAAATTGTATTGAAAGTAAAATACATATAATTAAGTATTTCATTTGTTTATATGAGTATTTTCTATCGCTAATAGAACATATTGGCCTAAATAAACAAGTATATTAAAAAGTATTATACTTTTTTTTGATGAAACGTGAGAGTAGTATTACTTCAAAAGGGGCTAAAAAGTATTATCCATTTAAAAATAGAATAAACGTAATAAAAAAAGCTTTTAACTCCTCAATATTTTGACCTATCTAAACCTAAAATTCGTATAAAATCAATACATATAAATGTACAAAAATCTTACTTTTCACCCCTTAATAATATGGATGAACAATGATTTATCTGAACGCAAAATATCTAAACTGAAACTCACCCTCGCTTCTAACCTATTTTGCTAAGTTTACACTCAAGTATGAACGTAATACATGATGTGTATATATATAAGCAACCCGTAATGTATCTTTGAATAAATAACACATTGCGCCTCAATAAGATACCCATAATTCTTTTTAGTAATTTTCGAAAAAATGATCAATAATCATTCTAACACCATTATTCCATCTACATCATATTGCGATGAAATACAACTGAATATATTTATTTGGTCAACTATTTGACGCACAAATTGGTCGATTTTATTAGACTAAAATCATACGGAGTAGTAAACTACAAAATCTAATCAATTGATATCAAATGAATGATTTTCATTTGAATTTTTTAGAAGTGTGAATAACATTAGTTACAAGGCCGATAACATTATATAATTGATGCAATTGAACAATTATTTTAATTCTTACTAATTAACTTCAATATTATATTGAGACATGGATATCTCGTATTTTGATCCTAACCTGAATTATGGCCAGTGTAAACCGACCTTTTTTCCGACCCAACCTGTATGACTCGACTTAGGACCCAACCCACCCAGCTTATTTTTTTTCCAAATGATTATGATTTTTTTAATTTCTAAAAACTCAAGAGAAAATGTGGTGTTTTTTTTTGGTAAAGGGTAAGTATATTATATATGTGTGAGTGAATTTACAAAGCAAATGGCTACATCAATGTACGTAGCCATCTAGCGTCTTTAGCAAGTATCAGATATTTAATCTTACACTTGATTCTATTCAAAACATCCAACTTGATCGCTTTGACTATATAATGAGGTTGCTGAACCACTCCTTCAATCCGGCACAAGTTCCTATGTCTCCATATATGATATACGGCGGCATTAATCATAGCTCGAATGACATTGCACTGAAACTTGGAACCTCTCATGTTAACAGCCCAAGTCAAGCCCGTGTTGCTCGGTATTCTCTTATTCACCCAATCCCCTAATAGGCCGATTACCCGCGAGCTCCAGGTACATCCGAAGAACAGGTGGTCGAAGCACTCCACCTCCATTTCACACAAGTAACAAAGATTGGAATCAGAAACTCCAATTCTCATAAGTTTCTCTCTTGTGTTCCAAGCCTCTCTCAACACAAGCCAAGAAATAAAGCTATGTTTCGGGAGACTCCACCCACTCCAAACAAGCCGCCCTCAAGGAACTCTCGGGTAGTGAGCCCGCATTTCCTCATATGCCCTCGAGATGGAATAGCAAGAATGTGAGCCATGCCAAACCCCCCCGCCAAACATATTTTTTATCTTCTCTTTCGCCTGACATATTTTCCTCCAAGCCCACGTGACATCGGCATGGGGTTGATAGTCGTACCACGCATTTCCTCTCAGATAGATGTTATTAACCCACCGAACCCAGAGCCGATCCGGCTGATCAAACACCCACGAAGCTAGCTTTGCTACCGCAGCCACATTCCAAACAATCAAATCACGAAGCCCCAGTCCACCCTCCTCTTTCGGACTACATAACTTTTCCCAACTCACTAGCGCTCGTTTCGAGCCTCCACTCCTCCCTCCCATAAGAAGTTTCGGCAAATAGACCCAATTCGAGCCATAACAGCTTTCGAGATGATGAACACCATGGCCCAATAATTGTGCAGCTGAGACAATATAGCCTGAACCAACGTTAGTCTCCCAGCATACGAGAGTTTCCGAGCACCAATACCAGAGATTCTAGAAATGATACGAGCTAGTAATTTCTTAAAGTCATTTTTACCCAGACGAGTACTTTGGATTGGCAATCCAAGATATCGAAAAGGCAACGTACCTTCAATACAGCCTGAGAACTGCAGGATAGCCGCCTTCCTATCCTCATCCACTCCAGCAAAATAAGCATGTGATTTGCCCACACTAATATTCAACCCCAAGGCCCTGCTAAAAGTTGCGAATGCCTGCCAAATCAACTCCATAGACTCCGTCTCCCCTTTACATAAAAGTAGGAGATCGTCCGCAAAAAGCAAGTGGCTAAGCTTTAACCCTCCACACTTAGGACGATATTTGAAGTTTCTTTCCATCATACTGTAGACACCCGCATTTTGCCTGCTAGTGTCTATAGCAGTTCCCGACAAACACCCGATGATGATCGGACGCAAACGTGACTTAGTATACTCGGATTTGGACCCGAAATCAATAATATCTGACATGGACTTTTAGCGGAGTAATAATCTCACAAAACAGACCTCAAATTCAGGCCCAGTGGGTCGTTCCGAGCAAAATAAGACTAATTTGGGCCAAAAACGACACCAAAAATAAATCCCGTCTTTTGGCGACCGGGTCAAAACCCGGTCAAAGACGAACCCGTCACAAAAACAGCCCAAATGCATCTTCTAGAAGCTGGCGCCCAATCCCAAATTCAAAAAAGATAACACAATCAACAAAGTCAACCCCTTCCTTATTTACCTCGATTTACCTGATCCACTCGGTCGAGTGGACTGACCCACTCGGTCGAGAGGAGCGTCAAAAACCGGATCAGGCCCATTTTCTAGGGCACTCGACCGAGTGCACTAGGGCCACTTGATCGAGTGACCCTAGGTCATGGGGTAAACTCTATAAATACCTCATGACCCTCACTCATTTCACAAGTTTTGCTGATCCATTTTTACCTACATTCACCTCACATTTCAGCCATACTCTCTACCCTACAACCCTAAGCAAACACACACAATAACCGAGTCCCTTGTCCCTCGAAAAACCGACAATTCATCCACACACACACACCATAACTTGCATACATCCTCGATACTCCGACATCCCGTCACTATTCGCGAGTCCATTTCCGAGGTCCTTACTAAGCATGTATGTTGAGGGTGTCCTAAACCCCATTTCGATCTTTGTTACTTTTATTTACGTTTTTGTATCGTTAATATTATACCTATACTAGTATTGTAATTCTAACATCCTAACTCTAACTTTAACGTTAATCCTAACATTTTACATTTTCGTTACTAACATTACTATACCGCGTATGTATATATACTAGTATCAAAATTCGGTTTCGGATACGTTTAACTATAATTGTCGCCTAAAATCCGTCTAATCCCTTTACGAGCAACGACGGAGGTGGAGCCCTTTCGAGGAGCCCCGCCCCAATGTACTCAAGGGCGTGACGCGATCGCGACTAATCATAGTTGAACGCATTTGATCCCATTTTAATTAGTGCGGAACTCGTACACGAAAACCGATATTACATAACCCGGAAGGGTTAGTTTCGATGTCGTGACGTAGAGGGATGCATTTCGTCGCTAGTTCAAAGTTTCTAATATAAACGTTTTCACAACTCCCCGATAACGGTATTATAATCGCATGCACACGCGATTGTAGCACCGGAAGCTAAGTTAAATACAAATCGTGCGATATTTGTATTTGATTTGGCCAACCATCGATTTTGCACCAAAAAACGAAACGAGTTAACACTCGTACATGGGCTACTCGACCGAGTGCGTAGGCCACTTGATCGAGTAGCGTCCATAAAACTGGGCAGAACCTTTTTCGAGGACGCACTCGACCGAGTCTGACCATGACTCGACCGAGTCTGACCATGACTCGACCGAGTGGGTCCTGTAACCCAGAAAACCGAGAGCTTAAATGCAACATTTAAGCCTCGTCTTTTTTTACGACTTTTAGTCGACACGTATAAAGCCAATCACGTGAATCCATTTTCCAAAACTCACGCTCATCACGACACCTTAACGACTTCGATCGATTTTTCGACGTGATAAGTCGGGACAAGGCATCGAGGCATAGGATCGGGCTAGCATCACACTTAGGCCCTATGTCTCCGTCCTTCGTTTGATGTACAACATAATGTGCATTTAAACGGGGTTAGTCCACCTACACATTTCGCGGTCAAGTTTGCATACGGGTCCGTTCCTATCTTTTTATTATCTATTGTTCCGTTTATTTTTGTATTGGCCGGGTTGTATTTCCGCCCGTGTAATTTGTACGTCATTTATTTTCGAGTTTTATTTATTTACTTGCTTATCGCTTTATAAATGAACTTCGCATGCTAAACCACTTCGACCTTAATTAAGATGCATTAAATGACGTAGTTCACATACTATTCATATGCTAGCCCGAAAACGTTGTTTGCATATCATTTAGTCATTTTACTAGCGCGCGCACACGAACACGAGCGATGTCTTAGTAGAGGCCGCCATGTGCGGGCGGGGTCAGGTGTCCTTAGTGGGCTTCCCAACACGTACCCTCACCCCTTACTCAGAACCTTTGGTTTCCGGATGTCCGAAACCCTTGGCGCACGAGAGTCATTCTATATACGAAAGCCGGTTTATACGGTATCGATATTGCAATGCAAAGGGACGAGCCCAATGAACTCTGAAATCGAAGTGGGCTTACTTTGTGTAAAGCCCATGACGACATAGAGTGGGCTCGTATGGTTCCGAATAACCACAAAATTTGGTGGCGACTCCATTTTGACTTAAATTTCGAACCCGAGAGCAATCTCACCACGAGATTCATTCGCCTACCCAAACCCGCGCATGGCCGCGTCGGGGTGGACCTACGTCATGTCCACAATTTGGCGACTCCGCTGGGGATACCTGATGTACCACATGTCATCGGGGTTCCTAGGGTGAGACTCGAAGAGAAATCGTTCGAATATTAGTGTGCGCGCATTAGTTTAATGATTCATGGATAACCCAAATTTTGCCCGGGCTGGTTACTTGTGACCGACGTCCCAATATACCACGGTGCATTCCTACATGGGTGCACTAAAGACTTCGATGGCGGAACTCACCGGGGTTTTACGGCAGGTCCTAGTTCCAAATCGGCTAGGGAGTCCGTCCCGTTTCGTGAGAATGCTATCGTTGTTGGTATAGACCCTACTTTGACCGACCGAGACTTAGTGTAAAGCATACATAAGCGTCGTTATAATGTTTGTTTGACTACGTGCTACTTGGTTTCCGTGTCATTTTTCAAAAAACCGTCATTTCAAAAAATGCATCTTTTCAAAACACCCAAATTTTGAAAAAACCCGAAATGCTGTCCGTTTCGGGACCCGTCTTTTCAAAATATCTAACTTTCAAAAAATTCGGAATGCCGCCGAAATTTAGGATCAAATGATTTGACTCAAAATATCCTTTTTCTCTAGTCGGCATGCTGCCCGTTTTAATTCTCGAATTTCCAACACCATCTCGATTTTCTGAATTTTCAAAATTCTAATCTTGGTTTTCGAAATTCCGTTTTTAATTTTCGAACTCTCGGAAATTCATCCACTTAATATTCAAATTTCAAACATCCAACTTTCCTAGTAAACCTTCCTTATTATAGGACCTATCGTCTAGCCATGTGTCGGGTCTTTGCATAGTATGTCGAAGGTCTATAGCGTCGAAACTCCGCTGATCCTATATCACGAGTTTCCCCCCTTTCCCGAGTCCGCCTTATCCGTCAAGGCACGACCGACCCGCGTAGGGCATACCCCTACAAAGGAAAGTCCGTCCATACACTCGAGTCAAAAGTCTGGGGAAAAGTCTCACATGGACCTTCCTTCGAACGTGATTAGGCCCACAAAGCCAAAATCCTAAGGAAGTTATACCACCCATCGAGTCATCCGTCTAGATGTCTTTCTCGAGTCTTTAGTCTTCTTTCCTAGTGTCGCTCGGGATGTACTTTTCCTTTTTTTCCAAGATCTGGGTTCAGTTTCTGATTACGCGGTGTTCTTACAGACAGGCCGCCAGCAACTAGACACGCTCGAAGGATGGCTACTTTGAACAACCTATAAACCTCTTTGGACGCCATGGTCGCAAAGCAGACCGATATCGAAGCCCAACTGACCGAAATGAGGGCTGGCCAAGTGGCCATTGTTGCTCGCCTAGCCACGGTGGAGCAAAGGGCTCCTAATGTCGAGGCTAATGAGCCTCTAGCTGAACTAGTCAGCGCAGTGCGTCGACTAGAGGAACAAGTCCATTTGGCTGGGAGTAACAACATCCATCGGGAGAATAGTCGAGAGTACAACCCGCTGAGTGACAAGCTGCCCGCGAACCTGAACCTCACAGGTTTGCCCATGTTTAAGGGAACTGAGGACCCGTTACTACATGTGCGCGCCTTCAAGAAATTCATGGCCATCAAGGGAGTGGATTCGACCATGTTCAAGAATCTCTTTGCTGCATCCCTTGAAAAGCACCCACGGGCCTGGTACTACATGCTAGACCCGAAAAAATACCCTACATGGGATGATGTGGCCACCGAGTTCGCTCGGAACTATGCTGATAACACCGAGATCCAAACCACAATGCAATCTCTGGAGGTTATGGCCCAAGAGCCGAAAAAAGGTTTTACTAAATACCTTCAACGCTGGAGAGCCGAGAGCGTGAAACTGGTTGATAAGTCCAATGAGAAGACTTTGGTGGAGGCTTTTGTCAAGAACCTCCTCCCCTCCTACCGGGTTCACCTCCGGTACGCTGTCATACCCAATTTCACCACCCTTACTGAAATGGGTATGAGGATCGAAGACGATCTGAGACTAGAAAGCCTCACTAAGGCCGCTAGCAAAGGATACCAAGGGGCCTCTTCCTCCACCACTAAGCCCCAGGCTGCAACTCGCAGCATTTTTGACGCGGTTAATCTACTAGATGCCCCGTCCAAAAAGAACACCCCACCTCGGGTCTTCATGGATATAGGTACCACCTATACCTATGCCTTACAAAGGCTATCCTCCAAAGGCCTAATCCAACCGATAGGCCCAACTCCTGAAGTTCCGGTCGAGCGGCGCTCCAAGAACTACAATGCTCAGGCCTATTGCCAATACCACCGGGGCAATGGGCATGATACCGAAAAATGTTGGAAGCTGAAACACTTGATCCAGGACCTAATTGAAAGCGGTAAAATTCCGCTACCCGGAGATAAGCCAAGCAACAAGGAGAACCCTTTCAGCTCCCATGCCATCTTTGCCGGGGAGGTGATTGACTGTTCTCACCTTATCTCTCCATTCATCCCGCAAGTGAACGGCATCTGGTTTGACGACGAGGATGATGTCTACCTCGCTAAAGGGGAAACCGTTCCCATCACCCCTGAACAGATTCGAGAGGCCAAAACTCGAGTCCTAGCCAGCAACAACCTTGGTCGTCCCTATTTAGCCACAAGCACTAGGGACACCCCTATCCCGGCAACCATCACCAATCCACTCGGGATGGAAGTCGCCCCTGAAGAGCCGACCGCTGAAACGGCCATTGTGAAGCAAGTGAAGAGAACCCAAGTTGACCTCACTATATGGCAACTCTTAGTCAGCTCACAAGAACATCGAGAAGCACTTACAAAGGCTCTCGATCAAGTCAAGATCGACTCTTTGGCTACCCCTGCTGAAATGGTAGCCACGGTCCTACCCCACCTAAAGGGTAAGGCCAAAGAAGGAGGCCCAATGATCATCTTTTCCGAAGCCGATCTGCCGCCATTCGGGGCCTCCCACAACCTGACCCTTTACATCACGGTGATTTGCCGAGGAAAATACCTCCCGATGACCCCAGTCGATGACGGGTCAGCCGTGAATTTCCTTCCTCTAAGGACCGCCAAAGCCCTCGGCATTACCGAGGCTGACTATATCCCGACTGCTCAAATCATCCAAGCCTTTGATGGGAGTCCAAAGTCGGTAGCTGGGGCCATGAAACTGACCATCGTCACGGGCCCGATAGAAAAGGAGCTTGAATTCCAGGTGATTGATGTCACCTCATCATTCAACTTGCTCCTAGGAAGGCCGTGGATTCACGCAGTGAAAGCCGTGTCCTCCACCCTCCACCGTAAGATCAAGATGCCTCTACTCGACAGTGTTATTACTTTGGAGGCAACCCCAATGACCGTGGCTAGCTGTAACGCCACGGGCCGCACGGACCTCTGGGGGTTCGACTTTGTGGGGATGATCGAGGAAGAGTACCTTTTCAGGCCCTACTTCACCACGAGCATTGACACGATGCTCCAGAACCTAGGGTACCTTCCGGGGGCTACCTCTCGACCCGACCTTCCAGCTGGGAAGATCATCGAGGTCCTCAAGGACGAAGACTCTCACTTCGGCCTTGGCTATGCTACTACTCCGGGCAACGTTGTCCGAGCAGGAATCGAAAAGGCCTGCAACATCATGAATGGTATCCACTTGAGCCCTTACAGCCCACGGTTGTCTGACTACTTTGTCACACCCGTATTCGGGGCTATCCAGGTTGGACTATACCAACCCAATGCTACGCACCTCGGGACCCACTCGGCCCGGGACTGCAACTACATCGCGGATGAGGTGTTCGCCCTCATCCAGTCCGATGGAGCGGATGATGCCGAGCCCGCGCTGGGGCTGCTCTTCGGGGAAGACACCATAGCCCCGACTCCAAAAGAAGACCTGGTCAACCTGATCCTCCGCAGCAACAGGTTTGACCCGACCAAGCTGATCTCGGATGTTGGCTCCGAGACGGGAAGCAGGGCCTGGAGGAAGACTGTCAAGTGGACTGACAGTCAAGGAAAGGTCTACAAGCTGGTCACCGGAGAGGGGGACATGCCTGAGTCTGAGTCCGAGTCTGAGTCGGAGTCTGAGTCAGAGTCTGAGATCGAGTCTAGAGAAGTCGGTGCTGGAGTCACTCTTGTAACCCCCCTCCCTTCTATCATTCCTACTGCTGGCACTTCGGGGTCTGTCCCGAGTGCTTTACCAATCCCGCCACTGACCAATGATCAGATGGCTGCTTTCTTTGAGCTGTTTTCCAAGTTTTCAATCAATAATAACGACCGTTCTGCTTACGACTTGTCTCTTTTAAATTCTGCTTTCAAAAACGTTTTATGCTATGACATTGAGAAATCCGACGAACAGGTACCCTTACCTCCACATCTGATCGAGCAACTAGAGCAAAGGGAATCCCGGAATCCGGTAATCGAAGAGACCGAGTCCATAAACGTGGGAACAACCTTAGAGCCACAGATACTTAAGATAGGGTTATCCTTAGATCCCGAGGAGAAACAACAGTTTATAAACCTCCTTCAAGAGTTCAAAGACGTCTTCGCATGGTCCTACAAGGACATGCCTGGGATAGACCGGGAAATAGCCGAGCACCGCATACCTATCAAAGACGGGTGCAAACCAGTCAAACAGAAGCTTCGTCGAATGAGGCCCGAGTGGTCTCTCAAAGTAAAGGAAGAAGTCGACAAACAGTTCAAAGCCGGCTTCATACAAGTGTCCGAGTATCCGGACTGGGTTGCAAACATCGTGCCGGTTCCTAAAAAGGACGGTAAGGTACGGGTATGCGTAGATTTTCGGGATCTTAACAAGGCAAGCCCGAAGGATGATTTTCCGTTACCACACATCGATATACTGGTGGATAACACGGCCGATCATGCCCTTCTGTCATTCATGGACGGGTATGCCGGATATAATCAAATCAAGATGGCGGAAGAAGATATGAGTAAGACTACCTTCACTACACCTTGGGGTACTTACTGTTACACCGTCATGCCATTTGGTCTCATTAATGCCGGGGCCACATACCAAAGGACCGCTACCACTTTATTACACGACATGATGCATAAAGAAGTAGAGGTTTATGTGGACGACATGATCGTCAAATCCAAAGAACGGGACGGTCACATCACCGCCTTAAGGAAATTTTTCACCCGATTGCGCAAATACAACATGAGGCTAAACCCTCAAAAGTCCAGTTTCGGGGTAACGTCAGGCAAATTACTGGGTCATATCGTTAGCCAACGAGGTATCGAGGTCGACCCAGCTAAAATCAAAGCCATTACCGAGATGCAAGCTCATAAAACCGAAAAAGAAATAAGGGGATTTCTCGGGAAAGTCCAGTATATTAGTCGATTCATTTCCAAGCTAACCATGGTGTGTGAACCCATTTTCAAGAAACTGAAAATAGGGGAACGGATACTATGGGATGACAAGTGCCAAGCTGCTTTCGACAAAATCAAAGAAATTCTGTCTGCTCCGCCAGTTTTGATGCCACCTCAACCCGGTTTGCCTCTGTCGTTATACCTAACAACGACCGAGACAGCCATGGGGGCTATGCTGGCTCAGACAGTTGACTCCGAAGAACGAGCCATCTATTACATCAGCAAGAAGTTTTTAGAGTATGAGTGCAAATATACCATGCTCGAAAAGACGTGCTTGGCTCTAGTCTGGGCCACTAAGAAGCTTCGACACTATATGCTCAGCTATGAGGTCCATGTTCTATCCAAGATGGACCCGATCAAGTACCTCTTCGAAAAACCCATCCTCGATGGCCGGATTTCAAGATGGACTCTAATGCTGGCAGAGTTCGACCTGAAATTTGTACCGTTAAAAGCTATTAAGGGGCGAATAGTAGCTGAATTCCTCGCTGACAGCCCGGTAACCGAAGAAGGACACACCGACACCTGGTCCTTCCCAGACGAAGATATTTTCCATACCGATGCCGAAACATGGGATTTATACTTCGATGGGGCATCTAATTTTCGAGGGTTCGGAGTCGGGATCCTCCTAATTTCACCAAGAGGGGAGCATACTCCCGTCTCCATCAAACTGGACTTTGATGTTACCAATAATGCAGCCGAGTACGAAGCATGCATTTATGGGCTACAAGCCGCCGCCAACCTAGGGATCACAAATCTCCGGGTACATGGTGACTCATCCTTGGTCATTAACCAAGCACTCCAAAAATGGAAGACTCGGAATGCTAATCTCGTGGCCTACCAGGCACGAGTAAGGGATCTCGAGAAACAATTCCAGAAGGTAGAGTACATATACCTGCCTCGGGAAGAAAATCAGTTTGCAGATGCACTCTCAAAATTGGCGTCTTTACTGAACATTCCCGACCACGTGACCAGTATGCCAATTTGTGTCGAAAGACGGTCTGAGCCGGCATACATCCATGACATTGAAGACATCGAGATCACCGATCCCGAACCTTGGTACCAGGCTGTGTTAACATACCTGACCAACGGAGAGTATCCTCCCGGGACTGAGGGTGGAGCCAAAAAGGCCTTGCGAAGGCTAGTCAACCAGTTCATCCGTACTGATGACGGGCAACTGCACAAAAAGACGGCACAGGGGGCTCTTCTCCTTTGTGTTGACAAATATAAGGCCGAGAAAGTAATGGCCGAAGTACATGATGGTGAAAACGGCCCACACATGAATGCTCACATGCTGGTCCGAAAAATCATGAGGCTCGGGTATTACTGGAACACCATGGAGGCCGACTGCCAGTTATATGTCAAACATTGCGATAACTGTCAAATCTTTGGCAATGTGCAACATATGCCGTCATCTCTGCTCTATACCATGACGTCACCTTGGCCGTTCTCGACATGGGGTATCGACATAATCGGGAAGGTGAATCCCTCCGGAACTGGCGAACACTGCTTCATTTTAGTAGCTATCGACTACTTCACCAAGTGGGTCGAAGCTGAATCATATCGCATCCTCAATGCTAAACATGTCGCCAAATTTATCCAAAACAAGATAATATGTCGGTACGGGATCCCACATGAATTTATCAGTGATCACGGGACTCATTTTCAAGCTGAGACCGCAGCCCTACTGACCAAGTACAAAATTCAAAGGCACACGTCCTCGCCCTACCGTCCCCAAACCAATGGAGCAGTAGAGGCGGCTAATAAAACAATTGTCACCATACTCAAAAAGATGGCTGATAATTATCGGGATTGGCCCGACAAAATACCTTTCGCCCTATGGGGATACCGAACATCAATTCGCACCGCAACCGGAGCGACACCATATTATCTAACCTATGGGATGGAGGCAGTCCAACCAGTTGAACTAGAGGTACCATCCCTCAGAATTCTGCTAGAAAGTCAAGTACCCGAAGCTGACTGGGTTCGAGCACGGTACGATTCGTTGGTTCTACTAGACGAACGGCGGTCCCGCGCTCTCAACAACATCCAAATCTACCAGAAACGGATCCAACGGGCCTTCAACAAGCGGGTAAGGCCCAGAAACATTAAGGAAGGGGATCTAGTCCTTAAGTCTGTTCGAGCTTTACTACCAGTTGACCCAAGGGGAAAGTTCAAACCCAACTGGGCTGGGCCATACCTGGTGAAGAAGATCCTATCAGGGGGAGCAGTAATGCTGACGGACCTGGACGGGAATGAGTTCGTCAACCCAACCAACCTGGACCAGCTGAAGCGTTACTACCCTTAGCCATTTCTCAATGTCATTAGCAATTTTTATCAAAATCGTTTATTCTACAAAAAAGCAAGTCAATGAGCTAGAATTATTTATTCTACTGTCACAAAACATCTTGAACCAATAGTCTTGGTGTAATTCAAGATTGCAAATTTCTTAAGCCTGAACTACGTTTGGTTTGATTCTGCTAATCGCGGATACGTAGGCAGCCCCTCAAAAAGGGCACAACCAATGCAATCAAGAAAAGACAGGAACGGTTTAATAATAAACTTTCTTTTATTAATTATCACAAAAAAAAAGCCCCCAATAAACTTGGGAAAATTACAAAGTGCAGGAATCCAAAAAATTACCAAAAAAAAAAACGCACGACAGAATAGTAATAATATTTAAATAAAAGAAAACTAAGGACTCGGTATTTAAGGCATCTTGCCCTTGTCCTTGGCCTCCTTAACCGTCCACTGACGGCGACGCGGAGGAGAGCGTTCCCAAATCACCACAGGAACCTCTTTAGCCCGGACTCGTTTCTTGGAACTTGAGTCCTCATCCATCTCGATTGGCCCGAGTCGGGCCCTCACGGGCTCAGGGAGCCGGTCACGCGGACCTAGTCGGTCCCGGGCCGCCAGCCTTGGCCCAAGTCGCCGTTCTAAATCAGTCTGGGGGCTTAGCCGCCCCCGTGTGCCACTAGCACCGGCATCTTTAGCTCGAGTCTTAGTATGTGACTTAAGACCCGACTCTAATCGGACTAAGGTAGCAGGGGTCTCTCCCTCATCGAAAAATCCCCTATTGTCCTTTGCCGTCTCCCGACGGACCAGTTCGAAGGCCTCATCGACCTTCAGAGCTTTACGGGCTTCCTCAGACTCCTCGGAGGTCCATTTCTCGTAAGCCCGAGAAACCCAAGCGGATTGGCAAGGGTTGGGAATAGTCCATGTAGGACGAGTAAACCATCTCTGCAACCAGGTGTCGCACATAGCGTCCGTCAGTTGGAGCGAGACGCTAATAATGGCTTCAGTTTCAGGAATGCGCTGAGACGAACCGAACTGCCTCAGGATGCGGTCCGGGTAAATGTGAACTGTCCAGTCAAGGGACAGGATCACAAGGTAACGAGCTTGGTCCCTCTTGGCCAACCCCGTCAGCTTAGAAAGGAACCACCAAGCGACCGTCCACCTGATTAATGGGCCACCATGGAACACCAATTCCTCATCCCAGTAAGCTCGGTTTATATGGTGATTCGAGCTTATCCGGCGCCCCGTTGAACTGATTTGGCTGCTGCGGTAGTTGGGAACGCTCGGAGGAGGCTCTATGATCGATAAGCGTTACGACAGCCAAACCTGCAAAAAGTATATACAGAATTCATGAGCGACGGAATGGTCCGGTACAGCCCACTCGATCGAGTACACCATCTGACTCGATCGAGTAAGGCTCTCTGAAGACAACCAGAATCTCGTCAGGTGTGACACTCGATCGAGTAAAAGCATCCCACTCGATCGAGTAGGCTCTCCACAGATGGGCAGAAGCACTTTGCAGACATCACTCGATCGAGTGACTTACGGACCTCAAGAAATCGCGAAACACAAAAAAAAAGAGAAAAGAAAAATTGAAATTCGCAAGGCATATACCTGCAGAATAAGGGTGCTCCCCGTCAGTTGCTGGGTTGGGTCAAGTCGCCTAGCATCCAGACCCATGATGAGTTCCCCAGTGGCTAGCCAAGCAGGGCTATGACCAGTCTCCATCTGGTCAACCACTCCAATCAGCCTAATTTGACCCACGCATGAGTCAGCATCCATCATCCCCTCGAAAACATAGCGGTGCAGCATGCAGAATGCAAAAGCCCTACGCCTGTGGGAAGGCGTAGCCCTTACATCTTGACTGTTCATGAACTTGTCAGCCAAGTCGAAGAGGGAAACAGTATCTCCCCGCACCATTCGATCTGTCTCAGCATGAGACAGACCCAGGAAATCCCTCAGTCTTCTCCTCGGGTCCGGGTAGAACGGAGGGATGGCAGGACGAGCCACAGGGCTCCACCCCCCGATAGCTGCGATCTCCTCGGGAAGAGGGCATATTTCTCCCCGCGGGAACGCGAAGACGTGATGGGTAGTATCCCAAAACGACAAATAGGCGTCCAAAAAGTGTGAATCAGTCACTAAACGCCGAAGAGGAAACAGGCTGACAATCCCCATTTGGGTCAGCTGAATTTTGTCCTCGTCCTGAAAGTGCTGGGACCAGGCAAAAAGCATTGAAGTGAGATGCTCGATACCCATGGCAGGAATTTGAATTCTCTTAAGAGAATGAGAGCTTTTTTTAAGAGAAGAAAAGTTTTGATTTGAGATGCAGTAAACTGAAGCAGGGAGACCTGTATTTATAATAGGGAAGCCTGACTGTAACCCTAACTAACCCTGCCTCCTCAGCAAACTGGGCCCCAGCATGTGCAGGCCTGACTTCAACCCAGAATAGGAATCTAGTTGTCCCGAGCTTCCCTAAATTTTTCTAAAAATTCCTAAAATTCTAAAAAATTTTTTTCGAAAATTTCAACTTTTTTTTAAAATCCAGTACTTTTTTCCCCAGCACGAGTCGGTGTTTTGCCTATGTGTTACATGCAATTTATCATGTGTCAGCATACAGGTACACCCCGAGACTTCAGAAGCAAGTCCCCGCGCAACTACTTCACTCCCCAACGTGAGCCAATATTTATCCCAGAATGCTACAGTCAAAGCCATGATGTATCAGCATACGGGTGCACGTATACCTTCAAAAGCGAGTTTCACTCCCCACGGAGCTACCACCGGCAGGACATGTATGACCCTCTGCTTATGGCTGGCGAGCCCTTCACGCTAGTCTACTGGACTATAAACGACCCGACCGGAAGGCTGCCAGGTCGTAATCTGCGATTGGCCTGGTAGCTACTCTGACTTTCGCCTTGTCCAAGCCTCAGTCAGAGTGGGGGCTCTGTAGACACCCGCATTTTGCCTGCTAGTGTCTATAGCAGTTCCCGACAAACACCCGATGATGATCGGACGCAAACGTGACTTAGTATACTCGGATTTGGACCCGAAATCAATAATATCTGACATGGACTTTTAGCGGAGTAATAATCTCACAAAACAGACCTCAAATTCAGGCCCAGTGGGTCGTTTCGAGCAAAATAAGACTAATTTGGGCCAAAACCGACACCAAAAATAAATCCCGTCTTTGGCGACCGGGTCAAAACCCGGTCAAAGACGAACCCGTCACAAAAACAGCCCAAATGCATCTTCTAGAAGCTGGTGCCCAATCCCAAATTCAAAAAAGATAACACAATCAACAAAGTCAACCCCTTCCTTATTTACCTCGATTTACCTGATCCACTCGGTCGAGTGGACTGACCCACTCGGTCGAGTGGAGCGTCAAAAACCGGATCAGGCCCATTTTCTAGGGCACTCGACCGAGTGCACTAGGGCCACTCGATCGAGTGACCCTAGGTCGTGGGGTAAACTCTATAAATACCCCATGACCCTCACTCATTTCACAAGTTTTGCTGATCCATTTTTACCTACATTCACCTCACATTTCAGCCATACTCTCTACCCTACAACCCTAAGCAAACACACACCAAAAACCGAGTCCCTTGTCCCTCGAAAAATCGACAATTCATCCACACACACACCATAACTTGCATACATCCTCGATACTCCGACGTCCCGTCACTATTCGCGAGTCCATTTCCGAGGTCCTTACTAAGCATGTATGTTGAGGGTGTCCTAAACCCCATTTCGATCTTTGTTACTTTTATTTACGTTTTTGTATCGTTAATATTATACCTATACTAGTATTGTAATTCTAACATCCTAACTCTAACTTTAACGTTAATCCTAACATTTTACATTTTCGTTACTAACATTACTATACCGCGTATGTATATATACTAGTAGCAAAATTCGGTTTCGGATACGTTTAACTATAATTGTCGCCTAAAATCCGTCTAATCCCTTTACGAGCAACGACGGAGGTGGAGCCCTTTCGAGGAGCCTCGCCCCAATGTACTCAAGGGCGTGACGCGATCGCGACTAATCATAGTTGAACGCATTTGATCCCATTTTAATTAGTGCGGAACCCGTTGACACGAAAACCGATATTACATAACCCGGAAGGGTTAGTTTCGATGTCGTGACGTAGAGGGATGCATTCCGTCGCTAGTTCAAAATTTCTAATATAAACGTTTTCACAACTCCCCGATAACGGTATTATAATCACATGCACACGCGATTGTAGCACCGGAAGCCAAGTTAAATACAAATCATGCGATATTTGTATTTGATTTGGCCAACCATCGATTTTGCACCCAAAAACGAAACGAGTTAACACTCGTACAGGGGCTACTCGACCGAGTGCGTAGGCCACTCGATCGAGTAGCGTCCATAAAACAGGGCAGAACCTTTTTCGAGGACGCACTCGACCGAGTCAGACCATGACTCGACCGAGTGGGTCCTGTAACCCAGAAAACCGAGAGCTTAAATGCAACATTTAAGCCTCGTCTTTTTTTACGACTTTTAGTCGACACGTGTAAAGCCAATCACGTGAATCCATTTTCCAAAACTCACGCTCATCACGACACCTTAACGACTTCGATCGATTTTTCGACGTGATAAGTCGGGACAAGGCATCGAGGCATAGGATCGGGCTAGCATCACGCTTAGGCCCTATGTCTCCGTCCTTCGTTTGATGTACAACATAATGTGCATTTAAACGAGGTTAGTCCACCTACACATTTCGCGGTCAAGTTTGCATACGGGTCCGTTCCTATCTTTTTATTATCTATTGTTCCGTTTATTTTTGTATTGGCCGGGTTGTATTTCCGCCCGTGTAATTTGTACGTCATTTATTTTCGAGTTTTATTTATTTACTTGCTTATCGCTTTATAAATGAACTTCGCATGCTAAACCACTTCGACCATAATTAAGATGCATTAAATGACGTAGTTCACATACTATTCATATGCTAGCCCGAAAACGTTGTTTGCATATCATTTAGTCATTTTACTAGCGCGCGCACACGAACACGAGCGATGTCTTAGTAGAGGCCGCCATGTGCGGGCGGGGTTGGGTGTCCTTAGTGGGCTTCCCAACACGTACCCTCACCCCTTACTCAGAACCTTTGGTTTCCGGATGTCCGAAACCCTTGGCGCACGAGAGTCATTCTATATACGAAAGCCGGTTTATACGGTATCGATATTGCAATGCAAAGGGACGAGCCCAATGAACTCTGAAATCGAAGTGGGCTTACTTCGTGTAAAGCCCATGACGACATAGAGTGGGCTCGTATGGTTCCGAATAACCACAAAATTCGGTGGCGACTCCATTTTGACTTAAATTTCGAACCCGAGAGCAATCTCACCACGAGATTCATTCGCCTACCCAAACCCGCGCGTGGCCGCGTCGGGGTGGACCTACGTCATGTCCACACATACCAAAGGTCATAATACGAGAAAAGTACTCCATACAAATCGTGAAAAGTGGAGGAGACATAGGATCACCTTGACTCAACCCTCTTTTCCCTCGAAAAAAGCCAAAGTTGTCCCCATTAGCACAAAGGGAATAAGAGACCGATTGAACACACTCCATAATCAAGGCTCTGAAATGATCCGGGAAATCAAGAGCTCGAAGCATTTGGTCCACAAAAATCCACTCCACACTATCATAGGCCTTATGTATATCGACTTTAAACAAGCATCTAGGTGAAACCCAACCCCTCTTATACATACGGACCAAGTCCTGACATATAAGAATATTCTCCACTATAATTCTCCCTTCAATAAAACCTCCTTGCATTGGGGAAATTATCTGAGGAAGCACCCGAGCTAGCCTTGTACAAATAATTTTAGCAATACATTTGTACAAAACATTACAGCAAGCAATCGGCCTGAATTCTTTCATAGACTGAGGCTTAATCACCTTAGGGATCAAGATAATATTAGTGCAATATATCTGTTTAAGCAGTTTACCTAAGATAAAGAAGTCCTGAATAGCTTTAACGACGTCCGTCCCAATAATCTCCCAAGAGTCTGTAAAGAATTGACTGGAAAAGCCATCCGGGCCCGGAGCCTTTTCTTGAGGAATGCTGAACGTAGCCCGTTTAATTTCTTCTTCAGTCACATTGGCCGACAGGAAAGCTTTATGCTCCTCAGAGCATACATTGCCTCGTCTAACTAACGCGACATTGACCTGTTCCGTGCAGTTTGATTCGCCCAGCAGATTCAAGTAATGCCGCAGGAATGCATCCTCTATTTCCTCTTTCGACTCGCAGTCTCTACCCTCAGCATCAACTACTTTAACAATAGCATTGCGGTCTCGATACGCTCGCAAGACCCCATGGAAATTAGCGGAGTTAACATCCCTATTTTTCACCCATTGCTGCTTCGCCCAGAAATCAGATCTAGCATACTGTAATTGCCTGACCTGCTCATTCAGGTCCGCCTCAGCCTGCAATTCAGCTGCAGATCTGTCCGTTCTAAGCTTCACCTGCTGCTGCTCCAGTCTCAATTCTGCTTGTGCACATTTATTCTCTATATCTGAGAAACACGCTGCATTCAGACCTTTCAATGGCCTTTTCAAATTACGGAGCTTATTAACTACTTGGAACATATTCGAGCCCCTGATCGCCTCACTCCAAACATCAGCCACACACTTCATAAATTCCGGAGCCCGACTCCACATATTCATATACTTAAAGCTACGATTCTTTCTCATCGGTGGGTGCTCTAATTGAACAACACACGGACAATGATCAAACGTACCTTCAGGCATGAAATTAGCAAACCCATTTGGGAATAACCCCGTCATCTCATCGTTAACCAAACACCTATCGATGCGACTAAAAACTCTAGTATCCGCCACCTTGTGCTTATTGTTCCAAGTAAACCACGAACCACACGCCTTGCAATCATTGACCTCACACAGCCAAACAATCTCGGAATTGGGCCATAGCCTCATCAGAGGAAGCACCCCAAGCCTCTCTCGAGCGTCTATCACGCAATTAAAGTCACCCATAATCAACCATGGCCCTCCCGAAGCATAGGACTCAAGCCTCCGCCAGAGCTCCAGCCTGTCAAGAGCCGAATTAAACGCATACACAAAGGTAAGCAAGTATTCCTTCCCCGAACTCATAGCAACTCTAACATGAATACTTTGACTACTATACTCCAGAATCGTCAGGCTGACCTTCTCATGTTTCCATAAGAGCCAAACCCGATCCCCGTCATAACAATGGTTATTAGTCGTAATACTCCATTCATAGAAGACATTCTGATGAACTTTAGCATACGCTTTATTCTTAATCTTATTCTCGAGTAAACCAAATATATCTACATGCTGTTTTCTCAAGAATTCCCTAATAGTGCGCTGTTTATTTATATTACACACACCGCGCACATTCCAGAAACCAATATTATGTATTACCATGAATAACTAATTCCAGCCCGACCCCTTCCGTTTCATCGACCCTCTCTTTTCTTGGTGAGCCTTTTAGCATTTCTGCAAACGAGATTCCCGGTTTCACAGCCGAGTTCTTTCTTGTCACAATATGCTCCGTGGCAGCATCAACAGGCTGCGAATTGCCTGCCACCTTCAAGATTGGTAAATGACGTTTAGCCGGACCAACCCCACCTTCCACTTTCTTCTGCTTAGTCTCAATTCTTGCTTTTCTCAGCTCCTCTCTCTTACAGTCACTCATTTCATGTCCATAGCCCTTACATTTGGAACACCAAATAGGTTTCCATTCGTATTTGACCAAGACATTGACAATACCACCATGTTCATCCATGAACTTAACTGTGTTCCTAAATTTTTGACCCACTTTAACTAGCACCATGACCCTCGCATAGCCCAACCTGGTTCGAGCCTCCGTCGCCAAGTCGGACTTGACATACGGCCCGACCAGCGAGGCAACCCTAGGCAAGCAACAACCCCAAAATTTCAGGGGGAGTTCGTGTAATTGTACCCAAACCGGTACATCTTGCACGTCCTCCTTATCAAGCTTTGCATCCGGGGTCCATTCTTTCACAATAAGCGGTTTGTTATCAAACATGTAGAAACCATGATTTAGGACATGTACCTTAGCGCCTTTCTCCTTGAAACGAACAATGAATATCCCATTCGGCAAGAACGAGATCTTGTCAATGTCATGTTCTTTCCAAATGCGTTTCACGAAGCCTTCTACAACCTCCCATTTGTTAATTCATTTGTTACTTATATATTAGTAACAAATGAGTTATATTACTTCTACAACCTCCCATTTGTTAAGTCAATGTGGCGTTTTAAATGTGAGACAATCTTGTTGTTTTATCAAAAGTCAATTCATTTGTTACTTATATATTAGTAAACATTTCATACAAAAAGACGGTTTTATGGCGTAAAGTTGTCTCCAATTACTAACCTCTGAAAACGCTAATTATGAAGAACGTAATTTAGAATGAAACTCTAACTTAAGTTATCAGTTACTTGAGCAATTAAGCGATAACCGTTTGACCTCTTTGAGCGTCTTTGAGCGGTATGAACATAAAAGTTTTAAACATATGTAAGATATAATTATACACGGAGTATTTGTAATTATATATTCTAGGTTTGCCATTTGAATACACCCTTAATATTGAGTTATATTAGCATTAGTTATTTGAGGTAATAAAAATTGAAGAGGCTTATAATATACTTCGTAATATAATCTATATATATATATATGTCAATTGAATGGATCCTCTGCTGACATGGCAGGGTTGATGCATCCCTTCGCTGACATGGCGGCCTAACATACATATATATAAAATCATCTCATCTCATATTTATATAGACAAAAAATGCTAATAATCATCCTACTATTATATATATATATATATATATATATATATATATATATATATATATATATATATATATATATATATATATATATATATATATATATATATATATATATATATATATATATATATATAGAGGTAGGTTCAAATAAGGTCAGCAATTTTTTTAAGTCCATATTAAAGTTACAGATGACATACAATAAAGTTGCATTTGTTCAAAATTGATATGCAAGTATAACATTCAGCACTTTTATCACTTCAAGTGATAAAGTGCAACTTTATCACTCATCTCGTGTAACTTTAAGCACTTTTTGTGTAACTTTAACACTTGACCTTAGGACCTTAAAATAGTTGTTGACCTTATTTGAACCTACCTCTATATATATATATATATATATATATATATATATATAGAGGTAGGTTCAAATAAGGTCAACAACTATTTTAAGGTCCTAAGGTCAAGTGTTAAAGTTACACAAAAAGTGCTTAAAGTTACACGAGATGAGTGATAAAGTTGCACTTTATCACCTGAAGTGATAAAAGTGCTGAATGTTATAGTTACATATCAATTTTATCACTTCAGGTGATAAAGTGAAACTTTATCATTCATCTCGTGTAACTTTAAGCACCTTTTGTGTAACTTTAACACTGGAACTTAGGAACTTAAAAAAGTTATTGACCTTATTTGAACCTACCTCTATATATATATATATATATATATATATATATATATATATATATATATATATATATATATCTCATCCCATACGAGTATTTATACGAATAATCTGTATTTATATTATACGAGTACTCATATGAGTATAATTATATAATAACTATTATTATTGTTCTTGCTTCTGCTACTACTACTACTATCATCATCATCATCTTTAATAATAAAGTTTGTACTTCAAAAATATTAATTCAATTTCTATTTTTTTTATTAAATGATAAAAATGGTTGTATTAAATTCAATATTTGTAATTTAAAATACGTATTTATTTTTTAATCATAAATTTAAATATAATATTTAAATTTCAATATTTTATTAATTTCAATGGGATAGGTCAGGTTTCGACCCTAAATTAACGAGCCATATTGGGGTCGATCAAACGGGTTGCGGGTCGAAAAAATGGGTTCACGATCCTAAAAAAGGGTTGATTGCAAACATCAAAACTGTATCTAAATATTTTAACTGATTTAAATAACCAGGTACGTATTCGATCCTATAAAGAGTCTATATGTCTTAAAAAATGAGAGCAAAACTGATAGATGTTATGAAACATAATATGTGGATGTCCATCGGGCATTATAGCCCATTAGGATGTAACCCTAGATGTACCATGTACTATATATATGCCTCTTGATGGGATGAATAAACACCTCTCTGATTTCTCTCATTCTCTTGTGTCTCTCTGCATTCTCTTCTTTCTTTCTTTCACAACACGTTATCAACACGAGTCTCTAACCATAATTTCATTGATCTTAATTTTTTTTTTCATTTTTTTTAACGGAAACGAGGTTTCACCAAATAAGTAACCATTTTTTTTTTGTAAGTTGGAATACCGAATACCGATCAAATACTTCGCAACTCACAAGCAGAATAGGTTTTGGCTGATTTTCTCTATGCTTGTTGATAGTTTGCATCCTCCATCATTATGCATACGGCATGGTTGATTATTTAATTTCAATTTTTATTTTATGTTTATTTGATAATTTGGGTCAAATTTTTATCTTGCGTCAATTTATCTCGTACCTTATATTACGGTTTACTACTTGTATGTCTGTTTGATTAGTACTCGTTATAATTAGTCCGTATAAATTATGATATCCGACTTATTGGTGCGGTGATTCATTATACTAATATCCTAATTTGGAGTATACCACTTTGTGGTATTTATTTTGTTTGTATTTTTATCTTGGATCGAGTTTGTATTTTTATCTTGGATCGTGTGTTTGTGTGTTTGGTTTAAGCATGTCAGTTTTCTACTTGGGTTTATCGATCTAGATTTTATTATATTAGAATTATGAATAATTATTAATCTGGATAGACTATCCAGAGAGAGAAAAAAAATATGACAAGATGTCAAAGTTATGATTTTTCTTTTTGATGGAAGATGTTTGATTGATAAATCGGTGTTATAAACCGTAGTTATGAATGCATCTATTTTGGAGGCAATAATCCAAAATACGAGAAGTTCATATGAGGATATGATGTATTCTATCTTTCAATTTAATTCAGTCTCGTAGACTGTATATATCTATGGATCAATTTCAATGTTAATATCCATATGATGATGAATGCTCATATAATTTTGGACCTGAAGTTCCAAAACTATTTAATTTTTAATTATGAGCAGTGAAAATAATGTTATCTTGTATGGTAACAAATATTTTGGATACAAGTTTCATAAAAGATATGGTATCTCGGATACAAACCATATTAAATATGATATCACGGAAATATAATAGCCTCAAAGGCATCGTATCGTGAAAAATATACTCCGTGTGAGTACGTACATGAAATTGTACCGAGATATGTATCACTTTAAAGTTGAAGAAAGTCGTACTTCGTGTGAGTAAGAGATTATGTGGGGAGAAAGTACATAAAATTGTATTGTGTTTAATACCACTTATTATTGTATTGAAGGTAATATATCGTGAAAAGAGGTTATGAGAAATCCTCTGGATTAGTTCCATGTTCACCCAAAGTTGGAAGGAATAATATAATTAATATTGAAAGATGAATAATCTCTTTCAATTGGCTGAGTCCATTCCATGAAATGAATGTGACATTTGATAAGACTGTGCCTGAACAGGAGGTCGAGATCATGACATATTATTAATCTTGATAATGCGGCCTTAACTGAGCCTAATGATAATGCGGTCTTAACTGAGCTTGATCCGGTCTACATAACTCATGAAAAATCAGTTGACCCTCGTATACACGAAGTTCGATATGAGATGAAGAAAAATTATATACGAATTGGAATTTTGACACCCAAACTATCACCTGAAGTTCGTAGTGATTATATAAACTGAACCTATGACGAGAAATTCATTGTGTTGACCAATATTGAAACCATGACGTGAAGTTCACGGTATTTTACAAATTTTCACTTTGCGTGTAGTGAATATTATTTTGAGTATCAAAATTAAGAATAAACTTGATGTTTATCTATGGATGTTTGCAAAGTATGAGATATTCTTAAGATATTCGTATCAAAATAATATAAATCATTTCCTGAAGCGAATGATCGGTTGATTAATGATCAGTTGATCATATATTTTATTTTCATACAAATTATGTAGTCGTAAATACACATTATTTTGAAAATGGCTTAAAGAAATTATGCGTGATATCTCGTATCCGCATGTCATGTTTGAGCAAATTAATGCGATATTAAAATCGTGAGTTTCGTATAAGTGATTAATAGTCATTTTTCCTGGTAATGAATATGACATGAACAAAATATTCGATTAACGACCATTATTTCGTAAAACAAATATGGCATCAAATAAAATATTGATTAAGTGATGAAAATTATGTCACCAACACTGAATAGTACAAGGAGGAGAATATTTTCATTATGTGTATTGAAAAACTCAAATATTTTAATTACCGGAAACAGTATAGTAAAGATCACAATATCTTGTGAAGGCAATGTGATAATGCGACTATGTACTTATATGGTGAAATAAATGATCAGTTGATTAATGATCAATTTACAGTTATTACATGGAATTAAATTACTCCAAGAGTAATATATATAGTCATATTCCGGGAAGGAATATTGACGGGTCTTGCCTATTGTATTAGACACCAATTGTGTCATGTCACTATCATTTGCTATGGTCATATGAAGAAATAAAATTAGTGTGCACATATGATTGAATGTAGCTAAACAAAAGTTTAGCAGGATGAGAATCGGTCAACTAGTAAAATTGACACGAAAGATGTGACAAATTGAGGCCATCCGGGTTCTTCTTACACCCGTTTCGATAAACTTGACGTTTATCTTGAAAGAATTTAATGGAGTGCTGATCAAACTCTCTCTAGTGTACCATTAAAATTATATTTAAGGCAAGATAATACATTGAGATTGGGTATGTAAAATATTGGAGATCTAAATACTACTCGTAGTTGGATAATGGAGATGAACGTCCATATCCGGTTGACCTTTAAGGCTTTAATTAATTACGTGACCTGTAGTCACATGAAATTTTACGAGTAGCCCATGTAATCAGAGTTCACAATTTGATCATTATGTGAACATGATGATGATCTCCAGAATGGGCAATTTTAATTCAGCACGTGAAAAACCAACTGCGTTAAGTTGAGCTCCCAAATATATTATTTTACTGAAGAGAATCAGTTAATAAAGTCTATGAAATATAAGACGAATTCTAAGGTGGATATTGCCCTTAGGGGGAATCTATCAGGTAATGATAATTTTTACCATCTTAGGGGAGATTGATAAGGAAAAGCTGGTAAAAACAAACAAGTAATGTTGATCCCAACTGAACCTGATCGAAGTTCAGAGACTTGTTTTGATGAATATGAAATACATCAATTAGAGGTTCATGAAATATGAATAATGATTTGATCATTGTGTTATGATGATGTATATGATGATATATCAGCTTGATTACTTATCTTATTAAATATGTTATACATTGAAACTTTTGATTTCATTATAGACATATTCCCTCTCCTTGTGGTGTAGCGAGCTATAGATCAGTCATGGATAGTAGATGTAATGAACATTGAAATTCTTGTCAAATTTTCAATAATCACACATGATATAGTGTGAGGGTCTTATTCAGTTGATTTGTTATAAACAAAATGGCAAGCATGTGCAGTTGGTATTCGTAAAGAGTAATGAAATTGAATGTCCCGAAGTGGCATAGATATCTGATGATAATAGATGGTCTATATAAAAAGATTGGTACCACATATATTCAGATTCAGATATCAATAATCAGTACTGATGATAAGAGATTATATCGATATATTAATTCGTGGAACCGAATAATAGTTGCGCGCATTCGACCCTAATAGGGATTTTATATAAAAATCCATTTTGATTGTTGACTTCCAATCTATGGTTAAGATTGAGCTCATGGACTTAAAGTCCACTTATTGACATAAAGTCAATCCAATTATGAATATTGGTGAATATATTATACAGTTTGCATTTGAGTCTCATGTGCATGTAATATAGTTATTTTATCATTGCATATTAGTTAAGATTACATCATTACATTAATTTAGAATATATACACTATAGGGCATTGTTCGTATTACATGCATGCACGAGATTATTAATGTTATTTATTGCAAGATATATGTTTAAAAGGAGAACATACTCCTAGATTGATAAGTACTCCAGGAAGGAGTTTATATTATAAATGATAACCCCATGGTGGTGGTTGATCAAATGAGTTCCTGAAGGACTCGTGATTAAGTATATATATGAACCTCTACACGTAAGTGTATCTATGAGACCATTCAACATGTTTGTGATATGGTGTGAATGCACGGTTTCATTGTCTCAGTTTGAAGTTTGAGCGTATGAGAAATCATACATGATTAAATTTCTTGTCCTGTGAAGATACTTTATGGTTCAGAAGCGCCATAATAGTTGAAAAATAATGAGTTGGAATGCTTGTAGTGGAATGCTACAATGAATATATCAATCCGTACAATGGCAAGAAATAAAGATTAATTATTATTATTTAAGATAAAATCGGATTGATTGATTCTCCTAAAGATCGATTATCAGTTGAGAAATAATGTTAGCTACACTCTTTTTCCCTTCGACTAGTTTTTTTTCCCAATGGGTTTTTCCTAGCAAGGTTTTTAACGAGGTAGCGTTGCGCTATAGACGTGTTAATACACTATAGTTGTGATCGTCATAATTTTAATGACGAGATACATATTTGGTTATACATCAAGGAGTCATAAATGATTATATCCAGATTGCAAGCCCCGAAGAAATATAATACTGAACTTATCAAAGATCTTTATTATATAAAAGATGAGACCAAAGCAGCCTACCTGGCACAGTCTCATCTCTCCATTTCCTCTTCCAAGCCCTCTCATCGCATCTACTAAGAACATCCTAATTTATATAGAATTTGCAGCTTCAGTCCCTCAAAGTTTCACTAAATTACTCATTAATCCTTAAGTTCTTAATTTTCATTAATACAAACACTACAACAAACTCCGTGTTTTACTGACGCTTTTTTAAGTGTTTATCGACGGAAAAAAGCATCGCAAAATAATTTCTCGACGCTTGGCTAAAGCGTCAGTATTTTCGCCGTCAGTATTTAGTGACACTTTTTTATGTCACAGACTTCGTCACTTGTTTGCGTCGAGCTTTCGTTATTGACGCTTTATTCCGTTGAAAATTCTTAGCGAAAAAGGTTTCACCCTTATTAATGGCGACGGTTTTATGCGTCATAAGTAAATGTTGTCGACGGTTTTATACGTCACACATATTTTTTGGCGCCGTATCTCTTATGGTTGTGCTAGTTTGCGGCAGTTTAAAGCGTCAATAATATAACATCTTATCATTTATTGACGCTTATTGGTGTCAACAGTATAACACATTGAAAGTTCTTGACACTAAGAAACGTCAATAATATAAGATATTATTAGTCATGACACTTAAAAGCGTCAATATATAACTTATTGTCAGCTCAAGACATTTAAGCGTCAATATTATAATACAGCAAAGTGAATAGTGACACTCAACAACGTCAAGAGGTAGCTATTGAAACTAAATAACCCGACCCGGGTCATCGAATGCGTCAATTCAATAAGAATTTTAAATGTCGAGAGCTGACGATGCAGTGTAATTAATATATGAAGGGATTAAACCACAATCCAATTAACATGACAACAAATTAAAGCAATAATTAAGCCAAAAAAGAATCTCGTGCATATATAATAATAACGGCTTAATAATCACGAATCTATAAACAAAAATCGAATCCCAAATATTTATTCTCAAACTCATCGTCTTGTTAACTAAAACAAAAAAAATACAAATCAAGTTCTTATAAAGGAAAAGAAACATCTATAATAATATAATAATATGTCTACTAATTGCCGACGCTAAATAATTAGCTTTGTTCTTTCACAAATTTCAACCGCTTGAAGGGACCAAAAAATTTGTGGAAGGAACCAAAAAACATCATCTCATTTAGAAGGAACAAAGCCACTTGTTTCTGATACCTACATAGAAAAAGTATAAAATATAAATTATTTGGTAAGTAAAAAAATCAGTAAAATAAAAAAAATGTAATAACATTTAGATTAGTACATACCGTTGTTTGTAAAACCTTTTTCGCCATGTCTAAGAATTCACTTGGTGCTTTTCCCGTGCTTAAAACATCTAGGATTTGCCCAAATTGGGTTGTCATTTTTTTAATTAAGAAATTACTCTCATCAAGCTTTATTTTCATAACTTCATGATCCCCCATCACTTTCTTGTTCTCATCTTTCAAATCCGCTAGTTCCTTTTCCATTTTTTGTATAGCCAAACTACCATTGTTAGATTCAACATTGATTCCTTCTTTCCTTAGCATAGAATTCAGTCCAAATACGTCACTTCGTTTGATACCATATCCATAACCAAGTGGTTGTTTTGGTGTATCATCTCCATACATAAGTTTGTTGAAAATTTCATCCTCAATTTCCACTTGAGACTTCTCACTTGATGGGTAAGTGGTCTTATGTATATCAAGGTTGGCATCAGCATCATCCTACAAATATAACCAAGTTCGCTTAAGACACCGTCTACTAATTAATTAAACAGTTAGCAAAATGAACAACAAAAACGTTCCAATATTTACCAAAAACTCTTCCGTCAAAGTGTTTTTCACAAATGTCCCATCTTTCCTTCGATGAGTACTCTTAAACATCTCTAATACACTAGGCTCCCTTGAATTCTTATCCTCTTGTTCATCAGTGTACCACAATAACAATTTAGCTCAACAAGCTTTGCATTTTTATCCATTCATCATTATAAAATTTATGATACAGTGGGAGAAAATTTACAAAATTTGCTCGTATATTAGCATAGCTTGTAGCTCCTGTAACATGAACATGATATTGGGTAGAACGTGCTTCTTTCTCGCGGTCAGCAAATCTCTACGATAAATATAGAAGTATAAGTCATTATATTGACACAACCCTACTTTACTATTGTTGAATATATAACATACCTTTCCTTTATCTGGATACCAATAATCGACCAACTAAATCCAACCGTCACGGAGATGACCACCGGGTACAGCTTCGTAGATTTGCTCTTTTGTCTTTGAAGCCGGTTTAAAATATGACATCTTAAGAGAATGTCTATATTGTCTCAAACTCTTACCCGTACGCATGAGAATTCCTTTGTCGTAAACATCGCCATCAGGTATGGCAAAATGGTCCTACAAATATCAAATGATGTTGTAATGAAGTGTATCAAGTAGTAACATCTTCACCTTACATGCTGCTGGTTTTTTTTAATTTAAACCTATTAATAACATCTTTAGTAATTGTTTATGGGAGTAGTAACAAATTCAAAATGCTGCTTCTTCTTTAATAGTGGTGTAACAAATTCAAAATGTTGCTACTTCTTTAATAATGGTGTAACAAATTCAAAATGCTAGTGCTTCTTTAATAATGGTGTATCAAGTAAACAAATTCACATGATATGTTGCTGTACGTTATAAGAGGCCTGATCATTTTTTAAAAAGATATGACTAATGGGTACTGAACATTCTGCCAAACGTACATCGGAATTAGTAGAATTAGTAAGTAACTCAACAAGATGAACCAGTAGAAAATAAGTATGAAGATAAGAACGTACTCGGATTAGCTTAATGATCTCAAACTTGTATTGTACGAGGACATGATGCCAATTTGTTACTCTAATCGGATAATATTTCTCTTGTTTTGATATATCTCCGATAAACCTTAGGAGAATATGGCCTCCCTTCTTTATAGGCTGGTAAAACTCATTAAAGGTCACGTAGTACTTTTCACCTTTGGAATGCCATATATGATGAGTTTGAATAGAGTCACTAATCATCTCATGTTTTCCATCCTTAGCTGTAATTAGCACAAGGATAGTATTTTAATAGCAAAAAACTCAATCTAGTATAAACAACTTAAATATTATTTAAGTGAATGCATTATAAATAGAACTATCATCCAGATGGCAAAGATTACCTCTCATCAGAACATTATCGTTCTCGTCAAATTTAACATCATCAGGCCAATCGGGTATCAAAGTACGTCGTTTTGGTTTAAATGGCGTCACTTCAGGCAATCCACCACTAGGTTTGTCTTTCACAATATCAGAATTCTTTTCTCCAAGCATCATTGACGATGTTTCAATATTTTGTGAGGCATCTATATTTACAGAGTGTGTGACATTAGTACTTACTTGTGGATTGCGCTTAATATTGTGATGGTGTCTTCCATTAGAACTTATCGCATTGAGCTTAGTACTGTAGGAACCCGATATAGTAGACTCAATGTTACGTGATTGCATTAACAGAGCATTCTGATCTTGTGAGGATTGTGGCACTGATTTCTCTCCTTGAAATGTTCTGTCCAGCAAAGAGGCTTTAGACTGTGATAATGAATGTTATAGTCTTACCATCGAAGGCTTTATCCATATACGACGTGCACCGGTCTGGTGGGTCATGTTTTCTTTTGAACTCGGGACCTTTTCGGTGGAAGGATTTTTCAGAGATTCGTTAGCTAGGATAACCTCTGAAGACACGTTCACCTTTCTCACAGTAGGTCGAGCATCTTTGCTATGTGATGTTACTTCATTTGGAGGAGAAAAAGGCCCCCATCTCTCACCGGTAGCGTTAGCTTCATTATCTCGTTGTACCTGTGCCCTTGTTCTTTTGCTTCGATAGCTCATCTTTGCAAGTGAAGTATTCTGTATTACAACCTAAAATGAACAAATTTAGCGTAAGACTAATTGAATTAACTAAAGATTTCATAGACACGAGTCACCCTAAACTGAAATATCATAAATTTCATAAAGCTATCGTAAATTTCATAAAGGAATAACATTTGAATGATTCTGTTGTTTATAATCGAAAAAATAAATCAAACAACACAAAATCAGAAGGCTGGATTGGACGAAATAAGATTGAATTATGTTGAATTACGATTGAACCGAAAAAAAATATGATTCGGTTGTTTATACGATTAAACTCTTTATAAAAAAAAATTGTTTGTACAATTGAATTACGATTCTTATGTTTACAAATGAATCGAAAAACTAAATCAAACAACGCAAAATCAGATGGCTGGATTGGACGAAATACTATTGAACTACAACTGACAAAAAAAAGTACGATTCTGTTGTTTATACGGTTAAATGGTTTGTAAAAAAAATTGTTTATACTACTGAATGACGACTAAATTACAATTCTTTTGTTTATAATTGAATCGAAAAACTAAATCAAACAACACAAAATCGGAAGGCTTGATCGGACAAAATACGATTGAACAAAAAAAATTACAATTCTGTTGTTTATGCGATTAAATTATTTACAAAAAATTTGTTTACACAATCCAAAAACTATTGAATTACTATTCTTTTGTTTATAATTGAATCGAAAAACTAAATCAAACAACACAAAATCGGAAGGGTGGATAGGACGAAATACGATTGAACAAAAAAAATTATGATTCTGTTGTTTATACGATTAAATTGTTTATTAAAAAAATTGTTTTTATGATTGAATAACTATTGAATTACGATTATGTTCTCTATAATTGAACTACGATTGAACAAAAAAAATACTCAAATACAAAAAAATTAACGACTTACCTAAGACAGCAGATGAAACCCTACAAGTGAATTACAATTCCAACAGCAGATAAAATCCAATTGATAGAGAGTAATCGTCAATGAACTAGGAATAGAGAAGAGCAAATGAGATGAATTTAAGGCCGGATTATTAGCGGATTTGAGATGAACTTAGTCAGTAGAACTTTGTGGACTTAATACACTGTAATTAGAGAGTATGAATGGATTGAGAGTAATTATTTAGGGTTTCATATTTTGGGATTGAATTGATGAAGAGAATTGGAAAAGGGAGGTTTGAAATGCTTGAGATGATGGTTGGACTAAGAGTATACAGTATTACTAATTAATTTTGCCCAAAACAAGGGGAGAAGTAGGAGGGTCGCGCATTACTAATTAATTTTGTCCAATACAGTATTACTAATTAATTTTCATACCGTATGAAAGTTTCATTTAGGCGCTATACATATCGTATGAAATTTTCATTTAGGCGCCTGAATTGAAGGTAGAATTTAAGTACTGTACTTTTTTCCATTAGGTAAATTTTATTGGTGGTATAATAATATTTAAATAAAAATATAGTTAATTGTAAAATTATATTTTGATAAATCTTGACATATAAAGGTGTCAAAAGTGGATATGAGGTATAAAAGAGGGTGGACACTTCTAAAAGCGTTAATAATGAAGTGTCAAAAAAGTAAGGGATTTGTTGTAGTGATAAAGCCTACCCGTTTGAATGCTCAGGATTGTAGTCCACTCATTGACAAAATTCTGGAAAGAATCAGGGGATTGGGATCAAAGAAATTGTCGTATGCAGGCAGACTTACGCTCATTAAAGCCGTTCTCAAGACGTTGCATAATTACTGGGCTTCAATATTCATCTTACACACTTGGACATGGAGGAAGATTTGCAAGGTGAAGGAGGTTTTTAAGACGGCCTACATTTCGGATACTTGGGTTAATGACACGGGCATGTCTTATACTATTAGTAAGGGCTATAATTGGCTCTGTTTAGAGGGACAAGAGGTGCAGTGCGCACATCTAATATGGAATAATTGGACGACACCGAAACATAGCTTCATAAGCTGGTTATACCATCAGAACAGCCTGAACACGCGAGTTAAAATATGCACGCTGGGCATCATCCAGAAGGAATCCTGCTGCATCTGCGGATTGGAACCTGAGACGACTGTACATTATTCTTTGCGTGTAACTACAACACTAAGGTTATTGATATGCTAAATAGCTGGTTGCAGGTAAGATCTCTCAAGACTAATGTTCAAGAATGGAAAGACAGTAGGAGAGGATCGAAGCTCAAGAGAAACGTGATTAATGGTGTTTTAAATGCAGCTATTTATCGAATATGGGGACAAAGGAATGTTGAGCGAATAGAATGCGTTTTGATGCATCCGGGTGCTGTCGTTCGCAGGATCCAGGAAAAGTTCTTAATTAAGATCGTTCAGGCTATGGGGGCAAATTGAGTACTTCGTAAAAACTATGGCTTAGTAGTCTTGACTAATTTTTTGTGCGAGTAGATGATGCTGTGATGTAGTGATCATTGTATGTGTAAAATTGTCACTTTGAGCTGATAATTTTTTTTTACATTTCACCAAAAAAAGCGAATGACAAAACGAAGAAGAAGAAGCAGTAGCACGCAACAGTAGGACAGAACGCAGCAGCAACACGTAACAACAAAGGCATGAAATCAGCTATTTAGCATATCAATAACATCAGTGCTGTAGTTACACGCAAAGACATGAATTATTTTCATTAAATTTCAAGTTGTGTTATTATCAGGGGGAGTAACCACGCGCTGTACTCTTTTTCCTAAGTCATGGTTTTGTCCCACTGGGTTTTCCATGGAAAGGTTTTAATGAGGCAGTCTGTTATGCGTGTATGAAGATTTATGTATTTTTTTTCCTTCACTAGTGTTTTTCCCACTGGGTTTTTCTAGTCGAGGTGTTAACGAGGCATTTTCTTTAGTGATGTACATCCAAGGGGGAGTGTTATGAAACATAATATGTGGATGTCCATCGGGCCTTATAGCCCATTAGGATGTAACCCTAGATGTACCATGTACTATATATATCCCCCTTGATGGGATGAAAAAACACCTCTCTGATTTCTCTCATTCTCTTGTGTCTCTCTGCTTTCTCTTCTTTCTTCCTTTCACAACAATAGAAATATATTTAAGGGTAAGGTTAGTACTCGGACTATATTTTTAATTCTGTTTAAGGGTCTGAACCCTGATCTTCAACTTTACGGTTACGAGTTGAAAATTAATACCATCAATTAAAATTATTCAACCCCTCAAAAATAAAGCGGAAGCGTAATATGTATACCTGTTAAATGGGTCCAGCGGGTCGGGTCCAAATATGGGTCAGATCAAATATAAGTCGGGTTATACGGGTCACGATTCAGATTAGGGTCAAAAATAGTTTCAAAGACTTATATTTTTTATAAACTTTTTAAGTCCAACAAAAATATTTTTAATTTTTTTAAATATTATTACTGTACTCTTTAATACGGAGTAATGTTTACATTTTAAAAAATAATTAATTCAATTTTTAAAATTATTCTACAATTACATGGTAAAAAAAAGTTGTATTAAATTGAATATTTTATAATTAAGTACAGTAATAAAAAACATTTATTTTTAATTATAATCCAAATATAATATTTAGATATAAATATTTTATTTAATTTAATAAATTATCAATAACCGAACGAGTCGGGTAGGATATCGACCTCAGATTTACGAGTTATTTTGGGTTCAGTGAAACAAGTTGTGGGTCTAAAAAACGGGTTTATGACCCTAAGGGGGGTGTCGATTTCTTTTTTGTTTTAACTGATTTTTGAGATAGTATGACAATGTTCCTTTCAGTTTTTTTTTAGTTAATTAGTGTGATAATGCACGTACATAGTACCATGAATATATTTTAGTTGACTTCATATATGATATATCTCATTCATAATTTTAGTTTTATTTCAATTTATATATGAAATTACTTTTTCCTAACACAACTTTACTCAATCCTAACGTATTTTTCTTAATATTTCCAAATTTATCCTTCTCATAATTCAAAGTTCTCCCAACTAAGAACTTTTTTTCTCTCATTTGCATACAACTAGTGAAACCACAATTAAAATTTGATTATGAATACTAATTCAATTTTAGTGATGAAGTAATCACCGTTTTTCTTAAATTACTTGTTTGATTATGGTAATTACTTTTTCTAATTAATCTTTAATTGAAATTGAAGGATTAAATTAGGATTTTGTTACTTTTTTTTCTTCTAATTATTGTTCAATTGAAATTGATGGAGTAAATTAGGGGATCAATCATTAGTCCTAATTCAATTAATGATTAACTAATTGCCGTTTTTCCTAAATCAATTGTTTGGTTACATTAATTATTTTATCTGATAAAAATTTAATTGAAATTGAAGGATTAAATTAGGGTTTAGTTACATTTTTTTCTAATTATTGTTGTTTAATTGTAATTGGTGAAGTAAATTAGGGTTTGGGGAACTAATTAGAGGGTGGTGGTGGTGGTCATGGTGGTGATGATGATGGCCGACGGGTTGAGTGGTTGGATTCGATTAGGTCAATTTTGTGATTTTTTTTAGAGAGAAAATGAACATCACTTTTGAAAGCGTTGGGAAATGACGGGGGCAAATAGGTAAAATGTCTTTAGGATTGAGCAAACGTTCGTTAGGAAAAAGCACGACCTTTAATATATAACATAACTATAAACTAACCCGTGAGTCTTCACGGGTGATAAAACTAGTCCTGATATATTTGAAGATAAGTTAATTATGGTCATTTCTCTTAGAGATGACACGTGTCACTTGAAATGGTTATTGATTTCTTCGTTAATATAATATATGATATTAACATTAGTTATTTGAGGTAATAAGAATTAAAGATTCTTATAATATACTCTGTGTAATATAATATTGATATAATTGAAGATAAGTTAATTATGGTCATTTCTCTTGAAAATGACACGTGTCACTTGAAATAGTTATTGGTTTCTGCTTTAATATAATATATAAATATAATTTCATCATTTTATAACAATTTCTCAATGTTGATAATTTTACTTCAATTTATAACCTCAAGAGTTGTTATAACACTCAAAAGATTTTTCGTTAATATCTAAAACGAAAGATTTTTCTTATTTGTGATATAGTATAAAATTTCATCATCTCATCATAATTTTCTGATGTGTGATAATTCTATTTAAATTTATAATTTTAAGAACTCTTTTTAGTACTCAAAAGATTTCTGATTGATATCTAAAGACGATGATTACTTTGGTTTATATAATAGAATTTCATCACCTTTTTGTAATTTTTCGATGTGTGGTAATTTTACTTCATTTGTAGCCTTAAGAGAAGTATTATAATAAGACTCAAAGGATTTTTGCTTAATATCCAAAAACGAATAATTTCTCTTATTGATGATGTAGAATTTCATCACCTCATCGTAATTTCTCGAGGTGGGATAATTTTACTTAGTTTATAGTCTTAAAAGGCTCTTTTAAGACTCAAAAAATTTCAGGTTGAGAAATCAAGACGAATGATTTCTCTTAATTATATAATAAATCAATTCACTTTTAAACTATCGATGTGAGATAATTTTACTTGAATTTAAGTCTTAAGAATGTGTTTTAGGACTCAAAAGATTTCTCGTCGATATCTAAAGACGAATGACTGATTTAACTACGTATTTAAATAATAGAATTTCATCATCTTATTATAATTTCTCGATGTGGGATAATTTTACATAAATTTATAACTTTAAGAGCTTTTATAAGACAATTATTTTGGTTAATATCTAAAAATGAATGATGTCTCTTATTTGTGATATGAAATTTCATCTTCTTATCATAATTTTTTGATATGCGATAATTCTACTTATGTTTATAGTCTTAAAAAAAAATAGAACTCAAAGATTTTTTGTTAATATCTAAACACGAATGATTTCTCTTTTCCATCAACTTACGGTCCTAAGAGCATTTTTAAGATTCAAATTTTTTGGCTAATATCCAAGGATAAATGATTATTATTTATAATATAGAATTTCATCACCTCATCATAATATTTCGATTTTCAATTTTTTGATGTGAGACAATGTTAAGATAATTATAATAATAAAAGAGTTTATTTTTATATCTAACTTAAGGATGGGTGATTACTCTTATATATATAATAAAATTCGATCACCTTATTATAATTTCTGGACGAATGATTACATCTATTTATATAATAGAATTTCTTCACCTTATTATAATTTTTCGATGTGTGATTATTTTACCTAAGTTTATAGTCTCAAGTACTTTTTTAAGACTCAAAAAACTTTTTTTTTGATATCAAAGAAAGAATGATTAATATTATTTATAATATAAAATTCCATCACCTCATAATTTTTCGATATAGAATAATTTTTACTTGAGTTTAGATGTAATCGTAAGAACTCTTGTGATAATTTTACTTGAGTTTACAGTTTTAAGAGATTTTTTTTAAGACTCAATTGAGTTTTGGAAGATAACTAATAATGAATGATTAGTTATATTTAAGGACGAAAGATTTCTCTTATTTATAATATATAAATAGATTAAAAGCTCGTGCGATGCACGAGTTAGTTGGCTTAATTACATTGAAAAAGAGTGATATAGAGTAAAAGTTATTCTGTATATTTTAATTATGTCTAATCATTTGTTTACATTGAAATAAACGATCTCATACGAAGATTATGAAAATAAGGGTAAGTTGATAATTTTATAATCAATAATGACTTCAAATTTATAATTATAGGATCATCTCCTTATGATAATCTTTAAATGTGGTACAGATATACTATTTGATTACTCTAATTTATATACTAGAATTCTAAGGGAGAAGTATATTTAATTTATACATAATAAATTTCACACAATGACATTATTCTTTTAATGTGGGACAAACCACCTAACTATAATCTATAAATAAAATCATAATTTTTCTTCGCCGATGCGTTATCCAAACTAGCCTCACTAATAAACATGCCTGATCACCTTTTCTCCATGCCTATCTGCATAGAGAGAAGCGAACAACCAGCCTACATCCATAACCTCGAAACCGACGATACCCCCGAAAAACCTTGGTACAAAGCAATCCTTGACTTTAAAACCCACGAGTCATATCCACCCAACACTAACACCAAGAACAAAAGAGCCCTACGAATACAAGCCACCCATTACGTCCTAAATCAAGGGCTACTATACAAACGAACCCCACAAGGAGTCCTCCTTAGATGCATAAACAAAAACCAATCCGAGAGAGTCATGTAAGAGGTACATGACGGGGAGTGCGGACCCCACATGAGTGCACATCTACTAGCTCGTAAAATAATGAGACTGGGCTATCACTGGATTACCTTAGAAACAGACTGTCGGCGTCATGTTCGCCATTGCCACGACTGCCAAATATTTGCCAACATCCAATACCTACCTTCTTATCCTCTACACACTATAGCCACACCCTGGCCTTTCTCTACTTGCATTGGGGGATAGACACCATAGGGAAAGTACACCCATCCGGGACCGGCGGACACTGCTTTATATTAGTGGTCGTCGATTATTTCACCAAATGGGTAGAGGCTGCCTCTTACACCGTACTAACCTCAAAACAAGTAGTCAAATTCTTACAAAACAACATCATCTGCCGCTACGGTATACCTCATGAAATCATCAGTGACCAGGGGGCACACTTCAGGGCCGACACCCAAAAGCTCCTAGACAAATACAAATTCCAAAGACACAAATCCTCACCCTATAGACCGCAAACAAACGGGGCCGTGGAAGCAGACAACAAAACCATCACCACAATCCTTAAGAAAATGATAGACAACTACAAGGATTAGCCAAACAAAATCCCCTTTGCCTTATGGGGGTACCGAACATCGTATCGAACACCCACTGGAGCCACACCATATTACCTAACCTACGGCTCCAAAGCTGTCCAACCAATAGAGCTAGAAATACCGTTACTAAGAATATTAGCCGAGAGCGGTATCCCTGAGGAAGAATGGAACCAAAAACGATATGACGAGCTAGTACTCCTAGACGAACATAGAATACATGCCCTATCCAACGTACAAGCTTACCAACAACGAATCCAGCGAGCCTTTAACAAGCGAGTGAAATCCCGAAACATACACGAGAGAGATTTAGTAATTAAGTCTATTAGAGCACCCCTTCCCGTTGACCCTAGAGGGAAATTCAAATTAAATTGGGCGGGCCCGTACCTCGTTAGGAAAATATTCTCGGGGGGCGCCGTGATCCTCACCGACCTAGACGGTCAAGAGTTCTCAACCCCAACCAACATGGATCAGCTCAAACGATACTACCCGTAAACACCCTGAAAATCATGTCCCGACCTCCGACTTAGGGGAGAAGCAAAACAAAAAACAAAGAAAAAAAATCCAAATTCGCATCAATAAATGGCATAAACGAGTCTAAATCAAAATCACTCACACTTTTCGAAAGAACTACGAATATGGTTTGATTCCGCCTAAAAGCGGATACGTAGGCATCCCTTCTCCAGGTACAATCAAAACAAACAAAACAAACAAACAAACAAGAAAAATCAGCTAATCGATTCATGTACAAACCGGACTCCTTCCACGTTTCGGCCAACGAGTGATTTAAAATGACGAAGCACAAACGACGAGCCGAGGACGGGGTGAAAACCCGAAAGGGCGCTCCGGGCAAAATGAAGAAACGAGTTGCAAGCCGTCGTTTAAAAAAAAATAATAAAAATAATAAAAAATGACGAGCCGAGGACGGGGCGAAAACCCGAAAGGGCCCCCCGGGCAAAATGAAGAATCGAGTTGCGAGCCGTAAAAAAAAAGAGCAAAAATAAAAAAAGAAAAAAATGGTGAGCCGAGGACGGGGTGAAAACCCGAAAGGGCGCTCCGGGCAAAATGAAGAATCGAGTTGCGAGCCGCCACAAAAAAAACAAAAAAAAACAAAAATATACGTGCTTCTCATTAATAACAAAATTCGGTTAAATCGAGCCTTTGTCGAGGCATTTACATCAAGCATCTGAAACCCGGACATCCCGGAAATCAACAACGTGTCAAAACTCCGCAAAAAAAAACTAGTACTAATACGCCACATAATATCAACTAATAATACATAATACAAACGGCTGGGCTCTACCGGTCCAACCTTTTCCTCCCCTTGTCATTCGGGTGAGCCCGCTTGTGTTTCTCATCTTCGAGCCTCTGAATACTAGCTTCTACCGCCCTAGCCAAAGGCGAGCCCAGCCAATCCCACTTTCCTTCCTCTACCACGTTTTGGATATGGGTCTCGTTAATCTTGGCCCGCATAGATGAACTGACGAAACTGGAATCGGTAATGCCGTCTTTGGTCTGGCACTTAGTGGCAGTCTTTCGAATCACCTCCTCACCTCTTAGTGGTGCTGTCTTCCTGACTTTTAAGTTGCTCTGTCCTGATGGGTGTTCACAAACCCTCCGCCGGACGGAAGCGTTGTTGGTCGGTCGACGGGACGCAAGAACCTCTGCTCCCAGACACCCTAAATTTCCTAAACGAATCCTCGGTCCATGGGTCAGAACTGGAAATAACCTTAGCATCCTTGGGAATGGAAGGACTAACACCCATTTTCCTTGACAACATACCCGGGTAAACATAAACTTGATCCCTCATGGATAGTGTTAGCAAAGCCCAGGTCGAAGACGAAAATGGAAACCCGACACGCCCACTAATATTCCACCATGGGATGGACCACCGAATGACCACATCCCCTTTGGCCAAATAGGAAAGCCAGTCCTTTTTGTTGTGACCCTTGCCCCACGCCTGCGCCGTCTTCCGACCCGTGAAACCCTTATAGTTATAACCTTTGATGCATCGGAGAGGGTCGACTAGACCAAGCTGTTCTTGCAACCAAACCTGTACAAAACACAACAAAACATCACACCTCCAAGCTAAAGCAACCATAAAACAAAGAAAACCAAGCTACAGAAATAAAAAAACACCTGTAAAATGATCCTGGAACCTCGGAAAGATGTATCGTGGAGTCGAGCACGAGCATTAAGACCTAGAATAAGCTCACCCAAAATAAGCAAAGAAGGGGATCGTCCGTGTTCCATTCCCATCACCACATCCAAAACTCGAGGGTTACCCCAGCCTTCACGCGCCCTCGCATCCTCAAAAAGATGATAGGAAGCCATCACAACATTAAAAGCGCGCCTACACGCTAAGGCCGAAACATGATGAGAGCCAACCTGTGAGAACGTCTTAGAAGGCAACTCTAAGTTAATGCCATCCCTACCAAAATAACCTTTAGCCTCCTCCAATGACGAAAGATCCAAAAAATGGTAAAACCGCTCCACCTAAGCGCCATCCCCATAAGGCACACAAGGTCGAAACGAGCTCCACCCACCTATAGCATCCATCTCTTCGGGCAAAGGACAAATTTTACCCCCGGGAAAAGCAAAAACATGGCCCTTCGGGTCCCAAAACCTAGAGCATGCTAATAAGAAGTCATCCTGTACCTTGACTCGACTTAGTGCGACAACCACTGACAAACCATCACTTAAACAAATCTCGGGGTCACACTTCTTAAAAGAACTAGCCCACTCGGAAAGGACATTCCCAAAACCCGACATGACGCTAAATATAGACGTGCTAGACTCTATGGATATCCTAGTATGTCTAAAACAAGCACCCACGACCCGTATATATAGCCTTAGTCCCACAAGAATTAGGAAACGACAAAAATTTCCATAACCCGGACCCGAACGCCTTGGCCCAGGCACCCGAATTTCCAGCCGCCCGAGCCCAGGCGCCCTTGGACCTGAGAGCCTCAGCCCAAGCGCCCACATATAAGCGGGCAGCATCTAGAGCAACCCCAAAGGTAGAAACACCGATCCCGCATCATGACCATGGTTACCACATGACACCCCGGACATCGGGAACAACCTCCCGAAGCTGTTAAACCCCGCCCTGAAAACTGAAGCACTCATGCAGGGACCACAGGAACGCGAGTTCACCCGTCGGACGCTCGGGAGTTAGACGTTTTTATTTTTATTTTTTAGGGGGAAAAGCTACCCCACCTAGGCGTGTTGTAGCCTATTGGCAGTCTTCGTCAAGTCGCGTCTGCAGCCTAACAAGGCAATGTATGAGTATGCAAAAAGTGGTCTAACTTTTTCAAAAGTTGCCCAAATTTTAAACTTCGATTTCGTTCTGAATGTCAAAGCAAATAAACTCATCTCCTAATGTACTCGGTCAAAACACGTTAATGTTTTACGTTAGCATCTCGTCCATCTCGAGTCAAAACATTTTAATCGACGTACTATCTGATCCGATTCCCGGCTCGAATCGACGCATTTCAAAACATCCAAAAGGAACTGTTTTCATACCTCTGTGCAACGTCAACGCACCCCAAACTAGGTCAGATCGCAAACGAATGAACGCAAAAGTGATTACTTGTCAATCTAGGTAAACATTTCGCCAAACGAAAACACAAGACTAATCCAGCTAATTCAAGTACTAAAATTTTAAAAAAAATATACAACATATACAAATTCATACACAAATCGAGGCTCCTTCTTCATATACAAATTCATACACAACATATACAAGTCGGGTGACGTGAGATAGGTAGGAGGCACCTGGCACCAAGAGCGCATCGCCTCCTTCTCCGTCCCTATCGTCGAGGATCTCTGCGGTGGTCGGTGGTCTAAACATGGTCCAGGGAGGATCAACCGGCACCCTGAAATCGTCATATAGGCACTGACGTACCGACCGCTCGCCCAGATACCAAACTGGGCAAAACAACGCAGGAAGAAGCATCCTCCTGTAACTTCTAGGCCTCAGCTTCGTGGCCACATACTCCGGTACGTCCTCATAACCAGCCCAAGGGCGGGCCACAAACTACACAAATGAACCAACACTCCGATAAATCCTAAATCTTGGGGGCTACTAAACTAAGTGGTACATAAAAAGAAAAATTACATCTCTGAGGCTTAGCTGGTTGACCAGCGCGTTCTCTGACGGGTAGTGGCTGGTAGTGCTCTTAGGCTGAGTCAGCCTCCACTCGATTCCCGCCGGAAATCTCTTCGGGTGAACCGGCACTGTGTTAGGTGCTAAACAAGGAAAGTAGGAGTAGATCCAAGCCTGCAACATCCCAATTACCTTTAGCAACACTAGGCCAAAAAAGCCAAGCAGAATTCGAGATACAAAAGTGAGATAGTAACTAACCTCCAGTATAAGGTCCGGACCCAGCTGAGGACGTCTCTATCGCCAACGGCCTCACCATGACTTGCAGGCAGCGAGTCATCTCCGCGAAAGCCGCGGTTACCCAATCATAACGACCCAGCTGAGCCAGGTCCTCTACGAGAGGCAAAATTCTAGTGCTAAACCTCTCGCCTTTATAAGAGAAGTGAGTCGACCCTAGGAAATACCACAACCACAACCGGGCATCCTGCTCCGGCGTGTTGGGTTCCCGACCCTCTAACACTGCCACTCGCTCGAAGTGATCGGTGATATACGAACTCACCAAAGCATGAGGCGCACTATATGCCTCATGCGGTAAACAGTCCCCGATGAGGCCCCGCCCCCCATCACTATCTAGCCTAGGACCTTTGGCGGCCCACCTAATCCTATCCGGCCCCCAGGGCAAACCGGTAATCATCCCAAAATCCTCTGGGTTCATCCCGAACTCCCCAAAAGCCATGTGGAAGGTCGAGGTAGTATCGTGGAAGTGATCATCATCGCTTTAATCACCATAAGGTTGCACTTAGTTTTGCAACCCACCAACCTAACCCACTACTCAACCACGGGACCTAGAGAAGTCCTCGCGATAATCCCCTTTACCGCGGGGGTCAAATTCTGAGAGTAAACCTCGAGACACGTAGTAAATCCCGAGAAAGTCCTCATTGAACCTGGGAGCTGCAAACCAAAACAACACAGACATAAACAAAATAAACCTAACCTAACCCGAGCCGAGAATCTAGGACACAGCTGATCAGCATAAATAAAACACTCACCAAACCCCGCACGACGCTGTGAGAAATGTGACGGTCAAGGTGAAATAACAGCTGATGACCATCCCAATCCCGAGGCCACTCGGGATCCTCGTAGATAATCTCCTCATCCTCCGGTACAGAAACCGGAACATGAGCCCTCCTAGCAATCGTCTCCGGAAGCCTACGCTTCCTCACTCTATCAAAATCGGCGTCATTAATGGCCTCAGAGTCACAACGCTGAGACGAGGTACTCCGTCGTCTCCTACGAATCCCTCGGGGAGTCTGTGAACTCGTCTCGAGAATCTCATCACTAGGAGCTCCCTTGGGACGCTCGATGTTACCTTTTACTGCAAACTCAAAAAAAAAAAAATCGTGCCTAAGGTCAGGCTAAAGCAGCTCAAATAGGTCAAAATAGGGTCCAAATTTCGGATAAGGATATCAAAATTCCGAGAAGGCCGTTAGCACCCATTTTTGATCCCGGTCACGATGGAAGTGGTTTCGGGAAAATTCGGCATCGTTACGACACCTTTTGGTCCGTCTTAAGACATACAAAACCTCACGGAAAGCCCTAGGAGCCACCCTAGCCCATGAAAACCGACAAGAGAGCTACCCACATCCTCACAATCACTATTTGAACGAGATTACACAAAATAAACACGGGAATAATCAGAAAATGGTCCTTAACCCTAGCATTCCAAACACATTTCCATTGGGAGCCATTGTCGCACCTCGAAAACCCATATCGAACTTATAACTACCCTAACAAGCTCTAATCGACCCTAATTTAACAATGAGACTAAGCACAAACATCGAAACTTAACGAATCAAAAACCCCCAAATCGAATTTCTAAGGTTTTCAACAAAACAAACTCATAATTAATCAAATCAAACAAAAACAATAAATAACAAGTAAAGAACGTTTACCTAGAGTCGACATTGTCACGTACGACGGAAAACTAGACGAATTTGGCAAGAAAAAGTTGAAAAATCGATTTGTAGGCTAAGGGAGTGACGCTCTCGAATCTTAAAAAAAATGAACCATCACCCCAATTTTCGATTACTTAAACAGACCCGATCCCCAGAAACCCGACCGCTTCATGTGACGCGTCCGAGTCCTGGCTCGCTGGGGGCTAGGCGCCTGAAGATTGGAGCGCAGACAAATGCGCGTCTTAGCTGCCCGGTACAGACTAAAACAAAACAAACAAAATTCTAAATTCGATACACATAAAACACGCACATTTTAAGACAAGAAAAATAACAATAACGAAGCAATTACTAATCAACATCGACAAAACACGCACGATAATGGAACAAGCATCAGCGCCGCACTTAACGTAAACGCTGCACCTCAAAGGCGTAACCAAACAGTCTGACCCAAACTAAGCTAAACAAAATCTAAACAAATCTCAAATGCATAACGAACTAAAACAAAGCAAGAGCAAACCCAAGCAAAATAAGACAAACTCACAAAACAAAAACTTTTAACTTGAACGAATAAACAAACAACAATTTTGCCCGAGAGACGTTAGTATCCCGGAGGCATAGCAACAGGAATTTTGCCCGAGGGACGTTAGTATCCCGGAGGCACAACAACAGCAATTTTCGAGTGGATACCAACGCCCTCGAAGGAGTCTGATACCTCCACAACATTTTTCATTCGAGAGTAGACCGACGCCCTCGAATGGTTTATTTTATCCTAGGGGTCATAGCATCCCCGAAGACGGCTGCTCGAGTGGAGCCTGACGCCCTCGAGTAGTTTACAAACAACAATTTTGTCCTAAGGGTCAGAGCATCCCCAAAGACATCTGCCCGAGTGGAGACTGACGCCCTCGAGTAGTTAACAACAACAACTTTGTCCTAGGGGTCAGAGAATCCCCGAAGACAGCTGCTCGAGTGGAGACTGACGCCCTCGAGTAGTTTACAACAACAATTTCGTCCTAGGGGTCAGAAGCATCCCCGAAGACAGCTGCTTGAGTGGAGACTGACGCCCTCGTGTAGTTTACGACAACAATTTTGTCCTGGGGGTCAGAAGCATCCCGAAAGACGGCCGTTCGAGTGAAGACTGACGCTCTCGAATGGTTCTTTTATCTCATTTTGTTTTATCCTAGGCGTCAGAGCATCCCCGAGGACAGCTATTCGAGTGGAGACTGACGCCCTCGAATAGTTTATATCATCTTGTTTTGTCCTAGGGGTCGGAGGCATCACAAAGACAGGTGTTCGAGTGGAGACTAACGCCCTCGAACATTTTTGTTGTTTCACTTCATTTCGCCCAAGGGGTCACAAGCATCCCGAAGACGACTTCTCGAGTGGAGACTAACGCCCTCGAACGTTTTACCAAGGGTCACAAGCATCCCAAAAGTTTGTTCAAACATAAGTATGAGCATTCTTTGCACTTACACTTAACACATCACTAAAAACTTATTTGTTTAGCTTTCCTGTTCCTGAAACTCAATGATTAGCATTGAATATTTGTTTGATATGCCAAAGAAGATGATGAGTGGACAAGATGTTGACGTGATGCTGCTCTAAATTGGGACGAGACCTACATAGCACTCTCAACGCCTGCTTACTCGAGTGGACAACTTGGTGCTCTATGAAAGATACAATGGTGACTTTCCAGCCGTAATTCAGTTTTCTCAAGCTACAGGCCAGATGGTTAAGAGTAGATTCCAGTTCCATCACGGTGCAGCAGACTCAGATGTAAAATCACTTTGGATCCAGATGGAGCGACCCAATACTAGTGTGCTTGTTCCTCTACTTGAAGTTGAAGAAATCCAGCGAGATTCCGTTGTGAACTCCATAGGTCCGCAGATTCTCTTATAGTTTAAGATCTTAATTATCTAGGATCATTGCTTCTTTTCTTTCATCTTCCACCCTCTGATTCTTCCGATTCTTCTCTTATATTCTCATCTTCATTCTTATGGTGAATTCTTGTTCTATTCTTCTACTTTACCTTCTTCCTTATGCGTTTCTTTGGTTAGACTGAATTTTGCCTTAGTGAGCCTTTCGGAAGTTACAGATGTTTGAGGTTTAGTAACTCCATGTTACCTATGTTTGAGGATTGTGAGTTATACGAATTTAATCCAGTCTAGCACTACAAGAAATACTTGATATAGTTACCAACCACGCGTGACTGAGAAATTCAGTCGCTTATTTAGCGACTGAAAGTAAAATGCGCGACCGATATCAGTCGCTGGACGAGGAGATGGATTTTGAAAAAAGTTATTATCCGTAGCGACCGAAATCCGTCGCTAAAATCATACACGCGCGACCGATATCGGTCGCTAAAGCAGTGGCCTAGCGACAGATTTCAGTCGCTAAAAAAAAAGTACGCGCGACCGATTTCGATCGCTAAGGGTCTGAATTTTTTTAATCAGCGAACACCCTCCCTCCCCCGATCACCTCTCTCATTTCACTCTATCTCTCTAAAAACCGTATCCCCTATCTCTAAAACTTGCCCCCTCCTCCTTTCCTCTTCATTCATTCTTCAATTCTCTCATTTTCCTTAAGGTATGTTTATCTATCTATATTTAGTTTTAATTATTTGTTAATTTTTATTTTTATCGATTTAAATAAATTAGTTATTGGGTTGGATAGTTTTTTAGTAGTCGGAATATTTAGTGTAGTAAGCATGTTAATTGCCCATAGGTTCCCTAATTTGAAATAGGTAGATTGTTAGTATAAAATTAGGGTTTGTGGTTAAGTAGTTGAATGAATTGGGTTGTTTTGATGTGTTAGGAAATTGGAAGTGAAATACAATTATACCGATTTAGGGATGTAATTATGGACGGATTGGGTGCAAATAGTACTATGTTTAGGTGAATTGAGAATTTTACAGAATATGTGAGTAGTGTATATATTCCCTCCGTCCCTAAATGATTGTCCCATTTCTCTATTATTTGTGAGGAGTATTTTAATTAAATGTGACAATCTTAGTGGGACGGCGGTAGTATATATTAGTAAATTACTTTAGAGGAAATAATTTGTATGTGGTTATTGTCTCAATTTTTTTACATCAAAAAATGAAGAGACAGGAACGAAAATGGATGTATGGGGAAAGATTGGATAAGAGACGACGTCCCACAAAGGAATTTTTAGAGGGTGTTAGTAGTTTTCTTGAGTTCGCTAAAACCCATCCCGAATACGCGTCAGAGGGTAGATTTAGGTGTCCTTGTGTGAAATGTAAGAACCTCAAATTCTTGGATAGTATTTTGAATAAGGAACATATTATCTCAAATTGGTTTAGCCCAAATTATTATTATTGGATTTGTCATGGTGAGAAGTTTGCTGTTGAGGAATCTGAGGTTGATCAGAATGAGGGCAGGGTGAGAGGAATGATTGTTGATGTGGTTGAGTGCAATTTGTTTAATGATGAGAGCATGTACACTAACGACGATGACAACCAACCCCACAAGAGCCAAACCCACGAACGAAAGCTTTTTTTGATATGTTAGAGGCTGCGGAGAAGTCATTATATGGAGGGTGTGATGTGACATTGTTAGAAGTCACGTCTATGGTAGTGACCCTTAAATGTGAGTATAACCTACCTTTTGGGTGCGTAGACGGTGTCACTGCGTTGATTGAGAAACTCATCCTAAAAGACAACATTATGACCAAAACGTTCTACAATACCAAAAAAATAGTTAAAGGTCTTGAACTTCCGCATCAAAAGATCGATGCTTGTTCCGATGGATGTATGCTTTTTTGGAAGGACGATGTCGTGCTTGAGGAATTTAAGATATGTGGGAAGGGTAGATAGAAAACTGTAGATGGGAATATTGTTTTGAGGGGTAGGAAGGGAAAGAGTGTTGCGAGGCCTAAAAAACCTATACCTCTTAGTCGACTTACTTACTTTCCCATCGCCCCTAGACTTCTAAAATTACCATTGCCGAACAAATGAGGTGGCATAAAGAAGAAACTCGTGTAGAGGGGAAGATGTGTCATCTTAGTGACGGGGAGGAGTGGAAACGCTTTGATAGGATTTCCGTGAATTTGCTGAGGAACCCCGTAACGTGAGACTTGGGTTGTGTACCGATGGGTTCGCCCCTTTCGGTCAGTTCGGTAAGTCATACTCATGCTGGCCTGTCATGGTCACACCGTACAACTTACCCCCATGGCTTTGTCTGAAACCACCGTTCATCTTCCTTTCTCTCATTGTTCCTGGCCCAAAAAATCCCAAAAACGACTTGGATGGTTACTTACAACCAGTGATAGAGGAATTGAAACACTTGTAGGAAGTAGGGGTGGAGACATATGATGTATCGTTGAAACAAAATTTCCAGCTTAGAGCATCGCTTTTGTGGACTATAAACGATTTTCCTGCGTATGGTATGTTGAGTGGTTGGTCTACGGCGGGCTAAAAAGCGTGTTCTTGTTGCATGAGTGAAAGTAAAGCATTCTACCTAAGTAATTCAAGCAAAATTAGTTGGTTTGACTGTCGACAGTTTCTACCCGAGGGTCACATGTACAGGAAGAATAGGAGAGCTTTCAAGAAGGGTGAGATGGTGCTAGACGAGGCACCGATTCGTCTCCAAGGAGATGAGAATTGGGAGGTGATTTCAGAGTTCCCATCTACTGTTGACGGGACCGATCAAGAGTTCAAAGATCTTAAGAAATTAAAACATGGTTGGTTTAAAAGAAGCATCTTCTTCGACCTTCCATATTGGAGTACTTTATTACTCCGACATAATCTGGACGTGATGCATATTGAGAAGAATTTCTTTGAGCAACTGATTCACACCGTCATGGATGTAGAGGGTGAGACATGTGACACCGTAGGATCCCAAAAAGATTTGAAAAAAATTTGTGACCATCCGAAATTGCATATCAAGCGGGATGGGTCCAAGCCTAGGGCCTTGTTTAGCCTTGATAAGGCTCAGAGAAAGGCCGTGTTAGAGTGGGTTGGGAAACTGAAGTTCCCTGATGGGTATGAATCCGATTTTAGTCGGTGTGTGGACATTAAGAACCTGAAGCTCCAAGGGTTGAAGAGTCATGACTGCCACGTGTTCATCCAGCGGTTACTACCTGTGGCGTTGAAGCACCTGTTGTCGGAAGGTGTTTGGAATCCTATCACTGAGATATCTCAGTTTTTTCGAGATTTGTGTTCGTCGACAGTTACAAATGACGACATGACTCGTTTGGAGGATCAAATTCCTTAGTTACTATGCAAACTTGAGATGATCTTCCCACCCTCCTTCTTTAACTCAATGGAGCATCTACCGGTCCACTAGCCCTACGAAGCTAAAGTGGGAGGACCGGTACAATTTAGATGGGTGTACCCGTTCGAGAGGTGAGAACTTTCAACTATTTACTTACCCACTAATGTTAGACACTATAATTTGTTAATAACTTAATTGATTGATGATTGTCATAGATTTCACAACCATTTGAAGAAAAAAATTGGCAACAAGGCAAGGGTCGAAGGCTCCATATGTAATGCTTATTTAACAGAGGAGATAGCCAACTTCTGTTCTCTATATTTCGAGAAAGAAGTGAACACCAAAGCCAAAAATCTAAACCTAGAAACACCCGAGACGATTGACCCCAACATACCAGACTTTTTTCAAAGTAAGGTAGGTGAGGGATCGTCATTAGCTGGCGGGTGGAGGACATTAGATGAGAAAGAGTACAATCGTGCTCACCTGTACTTGTTATCAAACTGCGAAGTTTTGGAGCCGTACGAGAAGCAGTTTGTAACTAAATTTGTAGCTGCTAATCCACATTTAAATGCTGATGATGTTTGGAATAAGCACAAGGAACAGTTTCCCAGTTGGCTTAAGCGGCATGTAATTTCAGAGAATATTCAGGATGATTTGGTTAGGAGTCTAGCATTAGGTCCTTTGTGGAAGGTTAGACTTGGAATAGGTATTCGGTTAATGGTTTCAATTTCCATACATTTGCCCATGGTAGCAGTAGGAGTAGATGTAATTTCGGTGTGAGTGTGTCGTCACTTGAGGGTGATGATTACTACTGTCTACTGGAGGACATCTTCGAGTTGTGCTATGTTGGAAATGATCGTGGGTATAGAGTTGTGGTATTTAAATGCGAATGGAAGGACAACTCAGTGCAAGGTATTAGAGTACATGAAAGGAACAAACTAGTTGAAGTTAATCATACCAAAATATACTCCAAGTATGATCCGTTTATACTTGTACATCAAGCACACCAAGTGTACTTTGCGCCTTATCCAACCACAAAGATTGACAGAGCTGTAAACCAGTGGTGGGTGGTGTTTAAAACTAAGCCACGGGGGCACTATGACACTGACCTCTTCCAAGAGGATGTCATTTCTAGTGGTACAACATTGTCTCCAGTTGATAAGAATCTTTTCGCAATTGATGATGATGACAATAATGAGGTGGATGTGGGGGAAGATTTTGAAGACGATGAAGGTGGTGAGGAGGAGGAAGGTGATTCTAGTGATATGGTCGAGGAGGAGGACGATACCAAAGATTTAGAGGTCAATGACGAGGAGGAGGAAGATGACTACGAGGAAGAGGATGTGGTTGGTTCGAGTAGGCAAGTGGAAGAGGACAACGACAGTGACGATGATTTCTAGTAGGGTATAGTTTTAGTAAGTTATATTATTTCAACATTGTAATCTGCATTATATATTTTGGGAAAATTATTTCAATATTATTATGTCAATTTCTAACTTTCTACTATGTCTACAGATATGACGTTGGGCAGCAGACTGCGGTATGTTAGTGGGAGCAGCAACAGGGGGCAGCAGCAGCAGGAGGACCATGAGGAGAACTGGCTGGAGGAGGACCAACAGGAGGATAATGTGGAGGAGGTGAACGACGATGAGCAACCAGAACAACCACAACAGGATCAAGGGCTTCGATATACAGACGACGGGCGCCTAATTATTAGCCCCGAGAACACATGGTGAGACATTATATTTTTTTGTGAGACATCATCTTATTTTACTCTTTGGTGTAGGTTTTGGACTCGTGCGGTGGTGACTGGTGTCAAGGACAGTTTCATGAATGAATTGACTACTTATTGCACTAGTTGGACCAATGTTCCTCTGTGGCGGCGGGAGAAGTGGTTTGCCAATTTTAAGGTGCACCAATTTTTTTGTTTTATTAATTATCTGTTATTGTTTATGGATTACTAATATAATGACAACAAACGATCTTGCAGATGAAATACTATTACAACGACGGTCTCGAGGTGGCTGCGAGAGACGGATACATGGACGTCGTAAAGGAAAGATACGAAGACAACATGTGGAAGTTGGCGAACGAGGGAAGGGCACACAAATACCTTAAAGGTTTGATTACTCAATTAGTGTTCGTACTTGAATAGAAAGTTGTATATATCTTCAAAACGCTTATTGATCTCAAAGTGTATAAATTGTAGGTGATGCCATTAAACAGTTCGAAGTAGCCCGCTCCGACCCGAAGTTCCTTAAGAGATCCGTTCAGGCGAAGAAGAACAAGAGGCGGGGAGGGGACCCCGAGGTGGAGGCGGAGCGCACCCACTACGGTGGGTCGCAGTCGATGCACCAGGGGGCTATGAATGTTAGTATTTCCTTACCTTTGATTTTTATTTTGGATTCTTATTTAATGTTTTCTTTATAAATATAAATGAGAAATCTACATGTACTGTCAACAGTTAAAGAAGCAAACCGGAGAATTCCCTCCGCCTGCGCAACTATTTCTCGCCACGAAGACCAAGGGGAACGACACCACCGGTCGATCATTCGCTACGAAGAAGGACGCCGACATTTGGGTAAGTTTCAAACATAAGACTTCTTTACTTTTTTTTCTTTACAACTCACCTAATCATGACTCCAATTTCTTGTAGAGATCGTATATGGAGGCCACTAGAGCGCCCGAGAATGAAGGTGTGGACCCGAGCGCGATTTGGTTCAGAGTCACGGAGGGATACCGCAAGGGAGCGGTGTACGGTATGGGGAACGCGCATTCCCTGTACTGGACACCACCCAATGCTCGGGGGGGCCAAGCGACCTCGACGGAGTGTGTACCATCCGAAATTGCTGAGATGAGGTTGGAACTTCGAGAGGGGAGGGCGCATCGAGCGGCTATGGCTAAGAAGATGAAAAAGCAGGATGAGAGGCTGAAGATGCAGGAGTCCGTTAACCTGCAAATTCTGGAAGAGCTACAACGCCTTAGGAGCATGCAGCAACAGAACTGTAACTCCGGCTCTATTCCCCAACACCGAGATCCTAGAGACCCCTTCGGTGACGGTGGTAGTGGTGCGTCAGCTAGTTTCACTGTTAGGTGAGTAGATTGAAAACAGTTTGTAGTTTGTGAATGTTTGTTGAAAACAGTTTGTAACAACACTTTTAATTTAGTGTATTCACGACGTTTGCTTACTTGGTTGCCAATTCTGGAGTGTGAAGCTTGCGTAACGTTTGGAACAACGTTTGAAATGTTTGGAATGATGTTTGGGACGTATTGTGGTTGTTGGTTTGTTGTATTGTGCAGATTTTGGCTAGAAAAGAAACAAATACAATCGGCCTATTTCAGTTCAGGCAGCGACTAATATTAGTCGCTAAATTTTTCATTTAGCGACCGACGTCAGTCACCGTAGGACGCTCAAAGAACGCCACGTCACACCCCGTAGCGACTGAAATCGGTCGCTAATCTGACGCTCTCAGCGACTGAAATCGGTCGCTAAATGACGCCATAACGACTGATTTCGGTCGCTAACTTTAGCGACTGAAATTGGTCGCGCGGATAATTTAGCGACCGATTTCAGTCGCTAGATGCGACTATTTGTTGCGACTGTTTCTTAGTGACTGTCAACTGTCGCGCGTCTCTTTTTAGCGACAGATGACGCTGGCTAAGATTAGTCGCCCCAGACTTAAATTCTTGTAGTGTAGTAAGCTTTTCGAGGTTTGATTTGAATGGTATTAGGTAATTAATGGAATTAGGATTGTACCATAGAGATTGATCAAACTCGGGTTATGAATTACTTGATCCTATAGAGGACTAAGAGTTGAGTAAATTTTTTTTGATAGTGAGAATTATATCATATTTTGATGGATACCTAATACCCAACATAGAACCTAGTCAGGTGTAAATAATAATATTACTTGAGATTCCTACCTAATGTTGACTTGGTGGACTAATCGTGGAATTTTGGGATCATAAATCACTGTTCAAGATGTTAGCAGGAGCGTTGTGCATGGTACTATTTCAGGTCCTCGTGAATGTTTTAGAAATTTTTGGATGACATAGATCAACCCTTGTTCCTTATGGATTAGGTCGTTGATCGTTGATGTAAGGTTCTAACCTACAAATTTTGGAGTTGACTAGCCTAAGTTTGAACAGATCATTATTAACCTTGAAGAAGAGAAACATCTTGCACAATTAGAGGTTGATTTTATCGCGTCGTTTTGAGGAATACTTAATGCCAATCATCTTAATGGATTTACAGTTCAGAACCCTTAGACAAACGAGATTGTGGCTTCGTTGAATTAACAAATATTTTAGTGGTTTCGCTGTTACGATTGAAATTGGATGGAATTCTCAGAAACCTTAGTCGAATGACGTGTTTGAAAATGTGAGTATCTGTCGTTACATGTCAGGCTGAGTGTGTTTAAGGTTTGGCGTACTTTACTAACCTTTCTATTGATGATGTGAAAAATATGTTGATGATCATTTTGAAGTTTTCGTGTCCGGACATTGTTAATTGGTGGATTTTATTTAGTGTTCCTTACTCGAGAAATTTGAAGTATACCTCGAGTTTAGATCTTATGAGCTTTGAATTTATGAGCCTTAGTGATTACGAGTTTGGGTATGTTTTGATAACCGTTGGAATCGTAATTAATGGATTAGTCTAAATCATTTGTGAATTTTTACCGTATTAATTGAAAAATTATATAAGTATGTAAGACTTAGTTTTGGAGGCTATGGCAGTTGATAATTTTGGAGGTTGTAGATTGAGTAGGACCACCCCGTACCGATATTGGACTTAGCGTTATTTGATGCGCCAATTAGGAACCCGTGTTTGTGAGAGTCGTGCTAGGAATCTCGAGATGGTTAATTTCTTCTATAATCCTTGAGAGGTCTGTATGACTCTCAACTTCGTCCTTTTTTCTGCTTATCTTGAATTCTGTTACCACATCTGCTGCTAATTCCTTCGACCTCTATCGATTTTGAAAGCTCTTATTTTTAATTTATTTATCATTGTTCTTTTTATCCGTTGACCATTTTTTTGAACTTCCTATTTTTATAAAAAGTTTGACTAGTTTAAAAAAAAGGATTATTGTAATATTTTAAGATTTTGAGGTATAATTTCTAATTCTGAAACTTCCCGTTTTGTAAAAAGTTTAACTAACTTAAAGTTTTCGGATATCGTGAAATTTAACATATTTGAATTATAATTTAAGAGTTTTACACTTCACTTCTATTTTATCTTTGGTTGATATTTATATTTACTTCTGTTTCAAAATGCCTTAATAATTTATTTTAAATTATCTCGAAATTGTTTCAATTTTTGATTTTCAAGCGATCGGAATTTTATGAAGACTTCCATGTTTCCAAATACTTGAATTACTATGGGATTAGTATGTAAAATGTTTTAACATTGTCGAAATTATTTTATATGTTCAAGCTTGATAATATTTTTGAAAACTTTCATAATTACTTTGATAACATTTTCGAAATTTTAACGTTTTGAAATTAAGTTTCGCTTTATTGTTGGTGGACTTTTGAATCTGTGATTGAAAATGTTTGACGACTGGTTCAATTCTTACTAACTACAAAATTTGATTTCTCCGAACTAAATTTAGTTTCTTCAAAAAAAATATATAAATATTTTCGAATTTCCTAATCAAATTGTTTAATTTTGTTTTGAAAATGTTTTTGGTTACCTTGTTTCCTTCGAGTTTGTTAACAAATGTTATTTAACAACGTTATTTTATCAAATAACTTTACTTTACGATTTCACTAATTTAGAAGATTTTAAATTCCGGGTAGCTTAGCCCAATTCCTCTTGGAATAAATATTTGCATTCGATTTCGTATCACTTTTAAAGTTGTAAAACTTTATTTTAAAACAAAACTCTTCACAAATTTGTATCCCCATCTTTTCGAGTGGGGTAATATTGATTCTTTTCTGCTTATTTTCAGTTTCGAGGACGAAACATTCTTTTAGTTGGGAGGATTGTAACACCCGCTATTTTTCCTAGAGTTTTACCCTTTCCGTTAACTATATCACTTTTCGGCCTTGTGTTTCATCATTTTTTCCAACCTTTATTTTCATTTTGAGTTTAATGGTATTTATTTTTATTTTAAAAGATTTTAACTCTTTTAAATCTATTTATTTGATTTTCTTCGTAAACTATTTATTTTTCCGCGAAGAATTCCATTTATCTACGAATTAACGTTTTTAAGCTCGGATTTAAGTTATTCCTTTTCCTACACATGTCTCTCTCTCTCTCTCTCTCTATATATATATATATATATATATATATATATATATATATATTGACGGTAAGGATTTGCCGTGGATGCTACCGATCAAAATAAACCAACTAACCTAGGCTTGGTAGCAAGGGTAAGTCGGGTCGAGATCCTCAGGGACGGAAAATGGGTTTAGACTAAGGTGAGCTACAATTTTAGACTAGGTTCAAGACAAACTAAACTAGGGTGATGGCTAAGGTCGACTAAGGACTAAGCTAAACAAGTAACTAATGATAGATGGAAGCAATTTAAATCAATAAGAAGAAACTAGGGCTAGTTCGGGTTCATGGATGCCAAGGAGATCAAAAGAAGGAAACTGGGGTTACTAGCATGCTTTCATAGCCTAGGTTACGATCGGGCTCTCGCTATTTAAACGGCCTAGAAGTCATCCTCACCACGCTCTTGCTACTAATGAAGCAACCAAACCTACCAACCAAACAAACACATACAAGAGAAGAGGCAAGAAAAACAAGGAATGATCATCTCAAGTCTCACAAGCGTTTCATCAAACATGTAGAGTGCAAGGCAAATAGGAAAGAACAAAAAACAACAACTAGTACCACCCATCTCACCCTAATCATTCCTAATTACACCCAATCCCCCTACTAACCCTAGGGAAAACTACTCACACGTATCTAAACTAAGACTAACACAAACAAGAGAAATAAACACTAGAACAAAAACATTCATAATGAAAAACAAGGATAAACAACAAACAAGATAAAAAGATGAAAACTTGAATAACAATAAAGATTAAGAGAAAAGAGAAGAGAAGGATTATACCAAACTACAAAGGAGATGGAAAAGATGAACACTTGTATAGAAGAAAACCCAAAAAAATTTCACCAAGGTTGTCAATCTTGATAGATTCTTCAAGAGGTCCAAAAATACAAGAGTAACTAACTAGATTAAGGAGTAATTAAGGACTAATCTACACTAATCTAAGCTAATCTAACCTAAAGTAGTCTAGGGTTTAGTGGGTAATGAATGGTGCTTAAAACAATACAAGAGGGGGTATATATATGGTTACATAAGTAAGGGGGGCGAAACAATGAAAATCGAGCTGAACTGGGCCCTTCCCGGTCGGGATGGTGCATAACACTGGCGGTGTTATGCTCTTCCCGGTCGGGAAGGGATGATCCCGGTCGGGAAGGGACCCATCCCGGTCGGGAAGCTCATCATCCCGGCCGGGAAGGCCCTCTAGAAGCGCGTCTTTGCTCGTCACTTCATCCCGGTTGTGATGGATGTGTTCCCGACCGGGATGGGTCTTGTAGGCTTCAAATATGGTCACGTAGGTCCCTACTTCCTCTTCGTAGGCGTCTTATCGACTCTCGGTGCTCGGGACTAGGCTCCAAGGGACTCGGGATCGAGTTTAAGCCACCGAGTCATCGTTGCCTCTCTTCGTTGGCTCCATATGCGTCGGAAACGAGTCGGAATCGTTCCATTTCTCCATGATAGGCCTTTGGAACCTAAAACAAGCTAGAAGAAGCGTATGTAGCCTCGAAACCGCTTTAAAGAGCGATTCCACAAGAGAAACAGGGACCAAACACGAGAAATAAACACTACAAAACTCAATTATTATATATATATATATATATATATATATATATATATATATATATATATAATATTTTCAAACTCTAAATATTTTTATTTACGAAAATTTAGCCATTAATGATTTTATTACGAAGTTTCGTAAATAATTATTTTCTATCGCGAGGTTTACTCGAATGGCTTTGAAATACCTTTGACTATTTTACAATCCTTCTTTTTATCAACTTACAAATCATTTGAGACCTTTTTCCCCATGTTTTGGACCGACAACCCTTTGTGTCACACCCATGACATTTTTATAACCTTTCATTTTATAAAAACGATTTAAGGAATTAGATAATTCTTTACATCCATTTCATTGGATGACTAATGCACAAACTCTTCATGCCCCATGCTCTTTATTTGGGTGGTGCATTTAGCTTAAGTCTCCCATTGTTTTCATCAAACATTTATTTGCATTCATTCATAAGAAACCATCCATTTCTTACATTATTCAATTTTTTTTTTCATTAAACAACAAAATTTCTCTTCATTTTCTCTTCTTGGCTGATATTTTCTATCACCTTTCCAGCCAGATTTAGTCTCTAATCGAGTCATAATCGTCTCGTTTTCATCGTCGAATTAATCGTTATTCGGATTCCTTCCGTTAAGGTAACAATCGATGTTGTTTTCGATCGTTATTTACCTTGATTTTCTTAGTTTTTCTCATGGTAATTTTTTGCCATGATTTTCGTGTGCTAAGGAATTGTGGACGATCCCGAGCCGACGAGTATATTATCGATTCCGATTTGGACTAGAGGTAACGTCGATGTTACTCGGTATTACCTGATTTTATTTGTGTAATTGCATGTATATAATTATAATTTTATTTTTGACAATATATGTATGTCATATAATCTGGAAAAATTTTAAAAGTTGAAAATTTGCATGTTTCGGTATTTTTATCGATTTTACGAGATTAACGATTAAATCGTCATATTAATTTGTAAAATCGTAATATTCGGCCTAAACTTGTAATATATGATTATAATCTGTAAAAATGAGGTTTTTGATGATTTTTAATAATTTGGTATTTTTCTGATATTTCAGTTATCGATTATTGAATTATTACTGTTTACGGACAAAAACGATTAAAAGCCGATTTTTAGTTCCAGTACTTAAACATTTTATTTTAATCTGAAATTTGACATGGAATTTTAATCTGAAAACCTTTATGATTTTCATAATTTTTCGGAATTGATAAGTGGGTGAATTAATTAATCACTTTAAATAATCGTTTATCGTTAAAATCGTGTCTGCCGCTTTAATTTTCCGAATTTCTGGTCCTTTGTTTAAATCTGGAAAAAATATGTTTCTGATGGTTTCATATTAAAAAGTAATTTTATGATTTTTATTGCTTTAATAAAATGTTGGGAACGATAAGTTTTATTAATGGAATCGTTAATTATGAAACGGGTTTTAAAAGACAGTTTTAACGGAATTTATTAAATCTGAAATTTTGGAAATCTGGAAAAATTAGTAGTTTCTGGAAAATCATAATTTTTAAGTTTAATAATAATTTATGGATATTAATACTTAAATCGTTTTGTAATTACTATTTTTATTAATCGTTATTGTCGAGGTTAGACGATTAATGAGAAAACCCTTTAAAAACCGAGTTTAAGGATTCTGGAAAATCTTCTTTCTGGACAGAATGTTCATAAATATATTTTATCTATTTTACGTATTTTTTGTGCTATTTATTAAAGTCTTTAATTAATAGTATTGATTTTTGTACAGAATTATGATTTTTCGTTAAAATGGTCCGTTTCACCTAAAAGAATTATTTTTCCAGCCATTTTGAAAATATTTAAATCTGAAACTTTAATAGTTAAATCATCCCTAAACATACTCTAAATAAGTTCAATGGTTTAATTTAATAAAAGACGTTAAAAGATTTAATTTGACATTTGCCGTAAAATCTTATTAATAATTGTATTGTCGATACTAATAATAATTAGGGAATTTTAGCTTCGTAACTTTTTAAAACACCCTGATTAGTAATATTAAAATGTTTAAGACATTTTTAATCATTTTACAAACACTTGTAAGATATTTTAATAATTTCATAAACCTAAATGCTCTCACTTTGATAATTATTATCGTTAAGACCGAAAGTATTTGTTTTATAAATCTATATCGTTTACTAAAAAAGTTGTGTTAGTATGAACTAATATTTTCGATATTTTGATATGAAGCTATTTTTAGTAAAGTTTCTAAAAATAGAAGTTTCCTAAAATAGAAAGTTTCCTCTTTTAGAATATAATGATTTCTCCTTTTGTCCTCTTATTATTATAATGATTATATCTTTTGAATATCGATAATGACTTTGTTTTGGAGTTATGGAATAAGGACAAGTGTGAGGTTAGAGTAATATAGTATAGGACGTACGTTTTTGTCATCAACTGTAAGGCTGGTGTGTCTTTACGGGGCACATTGGTTGTTGAACTGAGCATGGTTTGTGTTCAAGAGAGTGTGCAATGTGCCCTTAAACTTAGATATCGCATCGTGTAAGTCGCGTCGGGTTGAACTGGATATGGTTTGTATCCAGAAGGGGTGTATACTAATTAAACTAGGACCTCGCTGCACGCAGTCCCGTTATAGTTGAGTTGTCTAGTTAGAGATTGGATTCTGTTATGAGTTAAGTCTACAGTTCTCGAAGCTAGTTTCCAGTATTATCCTAGTGAAAGTCTAGCCTTATGCACACTGATCGAATTTCCATAACGCCATTTTTGAATATTTTTATTACTATCGATATAATTTGGTTGCAGGGTGGCAAATGTTTTATGTTTTCTGCGGACAACTCATTTTTTATTATATTGTTTCGACACGTGAAGTTTTTCACTGAAAGCTTATTTTTTTGAATAATGTTTTACTGGTTTCCGTTCTTTTACTGTTTTTCTATAATAGTAATTACAGTTTTAAAATCATGTTTTACGTCAGGGAGAACGTTGACGTTGCTCCCCACAGATTGTGGCTGTTATATTTTTAACATGGCAGGTATATGTGTTTTCCTTCGGGTGGGCTAGCGAGCAGTTATGGATCTTGCTTGTTTTAATAAGATCACTGTATTATGGATTGTTAAAACCCTTTTTATGTTTTTTTTATAAACAAGGCCTAGAGAGATAAAGAAGTGAGAGAAAGCTCTCCGAGCTTCAGCAATGGCGAAGTATCAGAAAGTTAACAACTCAGCTTCAGCTCGAAGCGGCTCAAATAAAAAACACAAAAATAGTAGTAATAATTCATCATCTAATACGCACAAAACTAATATCAACTCTAGTAACAAAACTTCTAGTACACACAAATTGCAGGGCAACAATGGCGCAAAACTGAATCCTAACATTATAGAGGAAATTGAGGTAATACTGGAGGATGTGATAAAAGAAGAACTCCTAGATGAGTCTGAAACTGTTGATTCCAGGGAATACAAGGAGACTCCCCTGCTCCAAATTACACCAGAGGATGTTCAAGAGGAGCTTCAATTTTGGAGTACGGCGGTATACGGGTTTGTTGTGGGAGCTAACCCGCCGTGGAGCGTTCTTTCTGGATTTCTGCACAGAATATGGAAGAATTTGAAGATTGACAAGGTATCTTTTCTACCGAATGGTATTTTCCTGGTACGATTTATGGATGCTGAGTCACAACAGAAAGCTCTATTATCAGAACACTTGATGTTTGATAATAAGCCGGTGATAATCCATGAGTCGGATACTAATGCTGAATTGACAAAATATGAGGTAAAGAAGCTCCCAATTTGGGTGAAGTTGCTGAACCTGAATGTTAAATTCTGGGGAACGAACTGTTTGCGTATGATTGGGGGCATTATAGGTACAGTTAGACCTGTCAAAAACTGACCCGACCCGAAAACCCGACCCGAAACCGCCCGAAAAAAACCCGAAAAAACCCGCCCGAAAATGACCGAAACCCGAAAGTGACCCGACCCGATAATAACCCGAATATATTGGGTCAAAACCCGCCCGAACCCGTTACCCGCCCGAAAATAGATAAATTAAAAAAATATTACTATTATACAATAAAGTTTCTCAAAAACACTAAGAAATATTTTTTTTCCCTCAAAATTTTAAGAAATAATATTTATATATACATCTTTAAAATCATATTTTTATGAGATGATTATTATAATGAGAAAAAAAATCAATAAATCAAGTCAAAGTTCGTCATATATATTCGTACTTCCTATAGAAATAAAATATCAATGTAAATTAAAAGATATATTAAATAAAACATGTTTATTTTCACTAATATCATATATTAAATGAGATGATTAAGAAAATTAAGAATAAAATTGTATTTATGACTAAAAAAAAGTAAAGAAAATTAATGTTTTTAAAGTGCGTTAATAACCCGTATTTGACCCGAACCCGACCCGAAACCCGTATAAACCCGACCCGTATAAAATCCGTATTTTTCAAACCCGAAATACACCCGACCCGTATTTTACCCGAACCCGAAATGACCGAACCCGAAACCCGACCGCCCGACCCGTTTGACAGGTCTAGGTACAGTGGTGCGTAATGCTCCTACCACAGATCAACGCCAATTTCTAGGGTATGCAAAATTACTCATAGAAGTTGAGATTGGGCAAGAATTTCCAGAAATGGTGCGTTTCCTGGATGAAACTGGAGTGGAACAACAGGTCAAAGTGGAGTACGATTGGCTCCCCATTCTTTGTCATAGATGCAAGGGGATGGGTCATAGTGAAGTTCAATGTCGTACTAAAGCTGAAACAGTTAAACCTAAGAAAATATGGCAGCCTGTTGAGAAACCTAAAGTCCCTGATATCCCCATGAATGCAGCTACTCCAGCGGTAACTCAGATGGTTGCGACTAGTGAGATGCCTATCACTAGGATGCCTCTGAAGACGAGAACCGGGGGTATTTCTTACTTGGCTGATAGTCTGAGTTTTCTGGAAATGCTAACATCTTCAGATGGGAAGAAAGACAAAGAGAAGGTAATCGATGATGGGGGGGGGGGGGGGGAGGAGATCATTCTACTCTACCACCCCATGGATAACATTGGATTTTGGAATGTTCGAGGTATGAATAAAATCAAGAAGCAGAAAGAGATACGATGGTTTATGCATAATAATAGAGTACATCTTTTTAGTCTATTAGAAACGAAAGTTGAAACTAATAATTGGCAGTCAGTGAGTAATATCTTTACGGACTGGTCTATCATAACGAATAATAATACTCTTAAAGGGGGATGCATTTGGTGTTTATGGAATCCGAGAGTTTATCAAGTTGATATAGTAGATGTGCGAGACCAAGCTATTCATATGAAAATCAATATAGCTGGATTGGCTGCAAGTTTTTGGTGTACCATGGTATATGGTTTCAATAAATTGGCCGAAAGAAACAATTTGTGGGGCTATTTGAGACAGTATGCTCAGAATTCTCGTGGCCCTTGGATAGTTTGTGGGGATTTTAACAATGTCCTTACTAAAGATGAGAAGATTTGATCGCCTGTTACTAGAGCGGAGTTCCTACCTTTCCATGATAGCATCCATGATTGCCATCTCACTGAGCTTAATACTATAGGGTGGTATTTTACTTGGAACAAAAAAATGAACCTGGAAGTAGGGTCTATAGCAGATTGGATACGGTCTTAGTCAATAGCGACGGGTTCATCAAATACCCAGATTCTTATGTTAATTTCATGGCAGAGGGATTATTTGACCATTGTCCGGGCATAATAACATTGGATAATCTGGGTTGGAAAAAGAAATACTCCTTTAAGTACTTTAATATGTGGTCGGAGGCTGAGAACTTTCAACAATTAATTAAGGAGAAATGGGAGAAACCAATAAATGGAAGCCCTATGTTCCAACTTGTTAATAGACTCAAGAGCATTAAACCTGGGCTGCGAGAGATCAATAGGACACAGTTTAAGGATGTGGAAAACCAGGCTAACATTATGGAGACAGCACTTCAGAGCATTCAGAATCAACAAAGGCTGCAACCTGGCGATAAAAATCTTATGCTATATGAAGGGGCAATAGCTAAACAGTATGCCTTATTAGATAAAGCTCGGTATAAATTCCTGCAGCAGAAGGCAAAATCGAAGTGGATGGAGATGGTTGACATGAATACGGCTTATTTTCATGCCTCTATCAAGCAAAGGAGGGCGATAAATAAGGTTATACAAATAAAAAATGATAAGGGGGAGGTACTTACTCATCCTGATGACATACAACAGGCTTTTCTTTCCTATTTTACTGGTATATTGGGTACTAGTAAGCTGGTTGAAGAGGTGCATATGGCTACAGTAAGGAGGGGTAATACTGTGACGATGGAACAGAGGATTAACCTGATGAAACCTCTTACTATGACTGAAGTTAAAACATCTATGTTTAGCATCAAGGGAAATAAAGCTCCGGGTCCTGTTGGATTTACAAGTCAGTTCTTTAAAGATACTTGGCAACAGACTGGAGTAAGCGTGTTTGAAGCTGTAAACAATGTCTTCACACATGGAAAATTGCTAAAGCAAGTGAGTAATACGTTGATCACTCTTATCCCCAAGATAGCTCAACCTACTAAGGAGAGTCAATTTTGGCCTATAGCCTGTTGCAACACCATATATAAATGCTTATCAAAGGTTATTTGTGCACGACTGAGTGACATTCTTCCTGAACTAATTAGCCCCAGTCAAAGTGCTTTTATTCGAGGAAGAGACATTGTGGAGAACATTCATATTTGTCAGGACTTAATTAGACTGTACAATAGGAAGAGTTGTTCCCCTCGAGCTATACTGAAGATTGATATGCAGAAAGCCTATGATACAATAGAGTGGAGTTTTGTTCGAACCATGTTAGAGGTATTGGACTTCCCACTGAAATTCATCGATATTATTATGGAATGCCTTACTTCCCCCAGTTATACATTAACATTAAATGGAGTCAACTTTGGGTTCTTCAAGGCAAAAAGAGGTTTAAGACAAGGGGACCCTCTCTCTCCCCTATTGTTCACCATTTGTATAGAATATTTGAGTAGAATTATGCTGGTTATTCAGGATAAGAGTGACTTCAGATTTCATCCCCTATGCAAACAGGTAAAACTCAATCACCTTTGCTTCGCAGATGACTTGATGATTTTCTGCAAGGGTAATGTTGCGTCTGTTAGATGGATTATGAGGGCCTTTGAGCTGTTTTCCAATGCTTCTGGACTTGTTATGAATCAAAATAAGTCTAGTATCTACCATAATGGGATTCGGCATCAGGAGGCTAAGGATATTGAAGCTATTACTGGATTGTCCACCGGGGAGCTTCCTTTTAAATACCTTGGGATCTCAATGTCCCCAAAGAAAATATCTGTTTTAGAGTGTCATATCCTTTCTGAGAAGATTGTTAGTAGAATTCGAGGACTGGGGGCGCGAAAGTTGTCATACAGTGGTCGGCTGATTCTTGTACAGGCTGTTTTGAGTGCTTTGCATATGTACTGGGCACGGATATTCATTATTCCGACTTCAGTAATCTCTCAAATCAGTGCGGTCTGTAGAAATTACTTGTGGAAAGGAAGTGAACATTACCAATCTCCTCCCCTAATTGCTTGGGAAAGAGTTTGCAGCCCAAAGAAGGAAGGGGGGCTAGGTCTTAAAGACTTACATTGCTGGAATATGGCGGCTATTGGTAAGTATGCTTGGTGGGTGACTTGTAAGGCGGATCATCTTTGGGTAAAATGGGTACATTCCATATATATACGAGACCTAGATTGGGATCCCTATCAACCTAATCCTAATTCCAGCTGGTCATGGAGAAAGATCTGCTGGATGAAGGATATTTTTTACTCCAACAATCTGTTTCCTACCCTATTGCGACAGCATAGACAATATGAGGTGGGAGAAGGTTATAATCATTTAAGGGTCCAAAGAATGAAGGTATCTTGGGATAAGCTTGTTTGGAATAGACTAAACATTCCAAGACACAGCTTTATTGCCTGGTTAGTGTGCCAAAAACGACTCCTCACCAAAGACAGACTTGCAGGAATGAGCATCGTGGTAGATCACAGATGCTACATATGTGGGGGAGACAATGAAACTCATGAGCATTTATTTATCAATTGCATTTATGTAAAACAGTGCTTCAGATTGATCTCTAATTGGCTGACCCAACCCATCCCTCATATTGATACGGACGAATGGTGGAGGAAACATCGTGGTAAGTCCCTGCTCATGAAACAGATCAGCGCAGCGTGCATAACAGCAGTATGGTACCATGTTTGGCGAAATCGAAATACGGGAAGGATCTCGTTTAAACTAGAACGCCCTGAATGGTCAGTAGGTATTATTAAAAAGGAGATAAGTATTAGAGTCAAGAACGTTATAGGTAACATCCCGAGTAAATATCATTCTCTAATCAATAGATTGATAGAATAGAAAAGTGATGTATAATGAAGGCCTAATTGTTTGTGGTGACTCTTTTTGAAATTAATATACTTACATTTACACCAAAAAAAAAACCCTTTTTATGGATTTTATTTTATTTTTTATTTTTTTATTTTTTTGGAGCCATTTTTATTTTATGGCTTATGTATTGACTTACCATTTTTATTTAATCAAGATATAGCTACTGTAATCCCCTAGAAAATCTAACGCGATACAGTGGCGGAAACACTGTAGAGTTGGGATTAAAACACACTGTAACTATGTCTTAGTAAAATTTAAAATGGTAAAGTCAAACAATAGGCCTTAAATAAAATGGCCAAAATTTAAAATAATCCACAAAAGGGGTTTGAACAATCCATAAGACATAATTATCAAAATAAGCAAGCAGGATCCACACTGCTCGCTAGCCCACACCCGGAACACGTATACCTGCCATGTTAAAACATAACAGCCACAATCAGTGAGGAGCAACGTCAACGTTCTCCCAGCCGTATAACAGAATTTTAAAACTGTAATTACTATTATAGAAAAATAGTAAGAAAACGGAAAACAGTAAAACATTATAATGAAAATAAGTTTTCAGTGAAAAACTTCACGTATCGAAACAATATACTTCCTCCATTTTCTTTATATCTTCCCATCCCCTTAATATATGGGTGGGGTATTATATTAGAATGGGAAGATATAAAGAAAATGGAGGAAGTAATAAAAATGAGTTTTCCGGAGAAAACATAAAACATTTGCCAACCTGCAAAGCAAATTATATCGATAATAATAAAAATATTCAAAATAGCGTTATGGATATGAGTAGTGATGAATGCTAGACTTTCACTAGGAGAATACTAAAAACTAGCTTCGAGAACTTAGTTCAAACAAATCAAACTTCGGTCTCTAACTAGGCTACTCAACCATAATAGAGCGGCGACTTATAAATGCGTGGCCCTAGTTTAAGATAATGCACACCCCTCCTGGGATTACCTGTCACCCAGTTCAACTTATGACGGCGACTTAATGCGAGGCCTAAGCTTAAGGTCAAAATGTACAAAACTCCCGGGATACCTGTCACCCAGTTCAACAACCAATGTACCGATTCCTGATACACTAGCCTTATAGTTGATGGCAAAACCGTAAACCCTAGAATATATTACTCTAACCTCACACTTGTCCTTATTCCATAACTCCAAAACAAAGGCATTATCGATATTCAAAAGATATATAAACATTATAAATAATATGGAGAGAAAAGGAGTAACCATTATATTCTAAAAGAGAATACTTTCTATTTTTAGAAACTTTACAAAAATAGAATCATATCAAAATAGCGAAAATATTAGTTTATACTAATTCAACATTTTAGTAAACGATATAGATTTATAAAACTAATACTTTCGGCCTTAACGATATTAATTACCAAAGTGAACATTTAAATTTTATGAAATTATTAAAATATCGTATAAGCGTTATAAAATGATTAAAAATGTCTTAAACATTTTAATATTACTAATTAGGGTGTTTTCAAAAGTTATAAAGCTAAAATTCCCTAATTATTATTAGTTTCGACAATAAAATTATAAATAGGATTTTACGGCAAATATCAAATTAAATATTTGAACGTCTTTATTTAATTAAACCAACAAATATATTTAGAGTATGTTAAGGGATGATTTAACTCTTAAAGTTTCAGATTTAAATACTTTCAAAATTGCTGCAAAAATAATTCTTTTAGGTAAGACGAAGCATTTTAACGATAAATCACAATTTGTCCGAAAATCAATACTTATTAATTAAGGACTTTAATAAATAGTACAAAATTATGTAAAATAGATAAAATATATTTATGGACATTATGTCCAGAAAAGAAAATTTTCCAGAATACTTAGACTCGGTTTTTAAAGGGTTTTCTCGTTAATCGTCTTATTGCGACAATAACGATTAATAAAAATAGTAATTACAAAACGATTTAAGTATTAATGTCCAAAAATTATTATTAAACTTAAAAATCATCATTTTCCAGAATATACTAATTTTCCAGATTTTCCAAAGTTCCAAGTTTACCAAATTCCAATAAAACCGTCATTTAAAACCCGTTTTCACAATTAACGATTCCATTAATAAAACTTATCGTCCTAACATTTTATTAAAGTACTAAAAAATTATAAAATTACATTTTATTATGAAATCAGCAGAATCATATTTTTTTCCAGATTTAATCATAGGACCAAAAATCGAGAATTTAAACGACAAACGCGGTTTTAACGATAAATGATCATTTAAAGTGATTAATTAATTCATCCACTTAACAATTTCGAAAAATTATGAAAAACTTTAGAAATTTCTATTTCATCGGAAAGTTTCACCACGTGAAAAATCAGATTAAAATAAAATGTTTAGGTACTAGAACTAAAAATCGGCTTTTAATCGTCTTTGTCCGATAACGGTAATAATTCAATAATCAATATCAAAAATATCAGAAAAATACTAAATTATTAAAAATCATCAAAAACAACATTTTTCCAGAATATAATCATATTAAGATGGAGGAGTGTGAAGAGTTTGTATTAATCCACCAAAATGAATGAAGAAAGAAATAAATATAAAATTGTGGACATGACGTAGGTCCACCCCGACGCGGCCACGCGCGGGTTTGGGTAGGCGAATGAATCTCGTGGTGAGATTGCTCTCGGGTTCGAAATTTAAGTCAAAATGGAGTCGCCACCGAATTTTGTGGTTATTCGGAACCATACGAGCCCACTCTATATCATCATGGCCTGTACACAAACTACGGCCCACTTCGATTTCAGAGTTTATGGAGCTCGTCCCTTTGCATTGCAATATCGATACCGTTTAAACCGGCTTTCGTATATAGAATGACTCTCGTGCGCCAAGGGTTTCGGACATCCGGAAACCAAAGGTTCTGAGTAAGGGGTGAGGGTACGTGTTGGGAAGCCCACTAAGGACACCCAACCCCGCCCGCACATGGCGGCCTCTACTAAGACATCGTTCGTGTTCGTGTGCACGCGCTAGTAAAACGATTAAATGATATGCAAACAGCGTTTTCGGGCTAAGCATATGAATAGTATGTGAACTACGTCATTTAATGCATCTTGATTCACGTCAAAGTGATTTAGCATGCGATGTTCATTTAAATAAAGCGATAAACAAGTAAATAAATGAAACTCAAACGTAAATAACGTACAAGTTACACGGGCGGAAATACAACCCGGCCAATACGAAAAATTACATGAACGATATGGAAATGATACAATAAATAAATAAAGGTTAGGAATGGACCCATATGTAAGCTTGACCGCGAAATGTGTAAGTGGACTAACCCTGTTTAAATGCACATTATGTTGCACATCAAACGAAGGACGGAGACATAGGGCCTAAGCGTGATGCTAGCCCGATCCTATGCCTCGATGCCTTGTCCCGACTTATCACGTCGAAAAATCGATCAAAGTCGTTAAGGTGTGATGAACGTGAGTTTTGAAAATAGGAGAGTCACGTGATAGTCTTTACACGTGATGACTAATGTCGATAAAAGGACGAGGCTTGAAAGTGTGTGTCAAGGCCCTCGGTTTTCTGGGTTACAGGACCCACTCGGTCGAGTCATGGTCTGACTCGGTCGAGTGCGTCCTCAAAAAAGTTTCTGCCCAGTTTTATGGACGCTACTCGATCGAGTGGCCTATGCACTCGGTCGAGTAGCCCCTCGAAGAGGGTTCTTTCCAGTCTGATGGACGCTACTCGATCGAGTGGCCTATGCACTCGGCCGAGTAGCCCCTGTACGAGTGTCAACTCGCTTCGTTTTTGAGGTTGAAAACGACGGTCGGTCGAGTTAAATACGAATATCGCATGATTTGAATTCAACTCGACCTCCGGTACTATAATCGTGTACATGTACGATTATGATACCGTTGTCGGGATTTTATGAAAACGTTTACGTTAGAAAATTTGAATTAGCAACGGAATGCCTCCCTCTACGTCACGACATCAAAACTAACCCTTTCGGGTTATGTGATGTCGGTTTTCGTGTCAACGGGTTCCGCACTAATTAAAATGGGATCGAATATGTTCAACTACGATTAGTCGCGATCACATCACGCCCTTGAGTACATTGGGGCGGGGCTCCTCGAAAGGGCTCCACCTCCGTCGTTACTCGTAAAAGGATTAGACGGATTTTGGGCGATAATTATAGTCAAACGTTTCCGAAACCGGATTTTTGATACTAATATATATATATACGCGGTATGATAGTAATGTTAGTAACGCGAATAAAAAGGTTAGTATGAAAATGTAAAAGTTAGGATGTTAGAGTTAGTGTGTGTTAGAATTACGATATTAATATAAGTACAATATTAACGATACAAAAACATAAACAAAAGTAACAAAGATTGAAATGGGGTTTAGGACACCCTCAACATACATGCTTAGTAGGGACCTCGGAAATGGACTCGCGAATAGTGACGGGACTATGGAGTATCGAGGATGTATGTAAGTTATGGTGTATGTGTGTGTGGATGAATTGTCGATTTCTCGAGGGACAAGGGACTCGGTTTTTATGTGTGCTTGCTTAGGGTTATAGTGTGTAGAGTGTAGAAGGATTAGGGTAATAGTTTAGTGTAATCTTGCATTAGGTAAAAACTTAAATGCAAAAGGGTTGGAGGGGGTATTTATAGAGTTTACCCCACGACCTAGGGTCACTCGATCGAGTGGCCCTAGTGCACTCGGTCGAGTGCCCTAGAAAATGGGCCTGATCCGGTTTTTGACGCTCCACTCGACCGAGTGGGTCAATCCACTCGATCGAGTGGATCAGGTAAACCGAGATAAAAGAGGAAAGGGTTGACTTTGTTGATTTGGTTAATCTTTTTTGAAAATGGGGATGGGCGCCAGCTTCTAGAAGATGTACTTGGGCTGTTTTTGTGACGGGTTCGTCTTTGACCGGGTTTTGACCCGGTCGCCAAAAGACGGGATTTATTTTTGGTGTCGGTTTTGGCTCAAATTAGTCTTATTTTGCTCGGAACGACCCACTGGGCCTGAATTTGAGGTCTGTTTTGTGAGATTATTACTCCGCTAAAAGTCCATGTCAGATATTATTGATTTCGGGTCCAAATCCGAGTATACTAAGTCACGTTTGCGTCCGATCATCATCGGGTGTTTGTCGGGAACTGCTATAGACACTAGCAGGCAAAATGCGGGTGTCTACAGAGCCCCCACTCTGACTGAGGCTTGGACAAGGCGAAAGTCAGAGTAGCTACCAGGCCAATCGCAGATTACGACCTGGCAGCCTTCCGGTCGGGTCGTTTATAGTCCAGTAGACTAGCGTGAAGGGCTCGCCAGCCATAAGCAGAGGGTCATACCTGTCCTGCCGGTGATAGCTCCGTGGGGAGTAAAACTTGCTTTTGAAGGTATAGGTGCACCCGTATGCTGATACATCATGGCTTTGACTGTAGCATTCTGGGATAAATATTGGCTCACGTTGGGGAGTGAAGTAGTTGCGCGGGGACTTGCTTCTGAAGTCTTGGGGTGTACCTGTATGCTGACACATGATAAATTGCATGTAACACATAGGCAAAACACCGACTTGTGCTGGGGTAAATGTACTGGATTAAAAACCTGAAATCTTCGAAAAATATTTTTTTTTTTTTTTTAACTTAAGGGATTTTTTAGAAAAAAATTTAGGAAAGCTCGGGATAACTAGATTCCTATCCTGGGTTGAAGTCAGGCCTGCACATGTTGGGGCCCAGTTTACTGAGGAGGCAGGGTTAGTCAGGGTTACTGCCAGGCTTCCCTATTATAAATACAGGTCTTCCTGCTTCAACTTACTGCACCTCAAATCAAAACCCTCCTTTTCTTAAAAAAATCTCTCAGTCTTTCAAGAGAAATCAAGTTCCTTCCATGGGTATCGAGCATCTCACTTCAATGCTTTTTGCCTGGTCCCAACACTTTCGGGACGAGGACAAAATTCAGCTGACCCAAATGGGGATTGTCAGCCTGTTTCCTCTCCGGCGTCTGGTGCCTGATTCACACTTTTTGGATGCTTGTTTGGCACTTTGGGATACTACCCACCACGTCTTTGCGTTCCCGCGGGGAGAAATATGCCCTCTTCCCGAGGAGATCGCAGCTATCGGGGGTTGGAGCCCTGTTGCTCGTCCCGCCATCCCTCCGTTCTACCCGGACCCGAGGAGAAGGCTGAGGGACTTCCTAGGTCTGTCTCATGCTGAGACAGATCGAATGGTGCGGGGAGATACTGTCTCCATCTTCGACTTGGCTGACAAGTTTATGAACAGCCAGGATGTAAGGGCTACGCCTTCTCACAGGCGTAGGGCTTTTGCATTCTGCATGCTGCACCGTTACGTCTTCGAGGGGTTGATGGATGCTGACTCATGCGTGGGTCAAATTAGGCTGATTGGAGTGGTTGACCAGATGGAGACTGGTCATAGCCCTGCTTGGCTAGCCACTGGGGAACTCATCATGGGTCTGGATGCTAGGCGACTTGACCCAACCCGGCAACTGACGGGTAGCACCCTCATTCTGCAGGTATACGTCTTGCGATTTTTCAATTTTTCTTTTCTCTTTCCCTTTTTTGTTTCGTGATTTCTTGAAGTCCGTAAGTCACTCGATCGAGTGGACCTATCACTCGATCGAGTGATGTCTGCAAAGTGCTTCTGCCGGTCTGTGAAGGGCTTACTCGATCGAGTCAGAAGGTGTACTCGATCGAGAGTCACACCTGACGAGCTTCTGGTTGTCTTAGGGAGCCTTACTCGATCGAGTCAGATGGTGTACTCGATCGAGTGGGCTGTTGTGAACCATTCCGTTGCTCATAAATTCTGTGTATACTTTTCGCAGGTTTGGTAGTCGGAGCGCTTATCGATCATAGAGCCTCCTCCGAGCGTTCCAAACTACCGCAGCAGCCAGATCAGTTCAAGGGGGCGCCGGATAAGCTCGAATCACCATATAAATCGAGCTTACTGGGACGAGGAATTGGTGTTCCACGGTGGCCCATTGATTAGGTGGACGGTTGCTTGGTGGTTCCTTTCTAAGCTGACGGGGTTGGCCAAGAGGGACCAAGCTCGTTACCTTGTGATCCTGTCCCTTGACTGGACAGTTCACATCTACCCGGACCGCATCCTGAGGCAGTTTGGTTCGTCTCAGCGCATTCCTGAGACTGAAGCCATTATTAGCGTCTCGCTCCAACTGACGGACGCTATGTGCGACACCTGGTTGCAGAGATGGTTTACTCGTCCTACATGGACTATTCTCAACCCTTGCCAATCGGCTTGGGTTTCCCGAGCCTACGAGAAATGGACTTCTGAGGAGTCCGAGGAGGCTCGCAAAGCTCTGAAGGTCGATGAGGCCTTCGAACTGGTCCGTCGGGAGACGGCAAAGGACAATAGGGGATTCTACGATGAGAGAGAGACCCCTGCTACCTTAGTCCGATTAGAGTCGGGTCTTAAGTCACATACTAAGACTCGAGTTAAAGACGCCGGTGCTAGTGGCACGCGGGGGCGGCAAAGCCCCCAAACTGACTTGGAGCGGCGACTTGGGCCGAGGCTGGCGGCCCGGGTCCGATTAGGTCCGCGCGACCGGCTCCCTGAGCTTGTGAGGGCCCGGCTCGGGCCTATCGAGGTGGATGAGGACTCGAGTTCCAAGAAACGAGTCCGGGCTAAAGAGGTTCCTGTGGTGATTCGGGAACGCTCTCCTCCGCGTCGTTGTCAGTGGACGGCCAAGGAGGCCAAGGACAAAGGGAAGGGCAAGATGCCCTAAATACCGAGTCCTTAGTTTTATTATTTAAATATTATTATTATTTTGTCGTGTGTTTTTTTTTTGTAGTTTTTTTTGAATTCCTGCACTTGTAATTTTCCCAAGTTCATTGGGGCCTCTTTTTTTGTGATAATTAATAAAGGAAGTTTATTATTTAAACCGTTCCTGTCTTTTCTCGATTGCATTGGTTGTGCCCTTTTCAGGGGCTGCCTACGTATCCGCGATTAGCAGAATCAAACCAAACGTAGTTCAAGCTTAGGAAATTTGCAATCTCGAATTACACCAAGACTAATGGTTCAAGGTGTTTTGCGACAGTAGAATAAATAATTCTAGCTCATTGACTTGCTTTTTGTAAAATAAACGATTTTGATAAAAATTGCTAATGACATTGAGAAATGGCTAAGGGTAGTAACGCTTCAGCTGGTCCAGGTTGGTTGGGTTGACAAACTCATTCCCGTCCAGGTCCGTCAGCATTACTGCTCCCCCCTGATAGGATCTTCTTCACTAGGTATGGCCCAGCCCAGTTGGGTTTGAATTTTCCCCTTGGGTCAACTGGTAGTAAAGCTCGAACAGACTTAAGGACTAGATCTCCTTCTTTAATGTTTCTGGGCCTTACTCGCTTGTTGAAGGCCCGTTGAATCCGTTTCTGGTAGATTTGGATGTTGTTGAGAGCGCAGGATCGTCGTTCGTCTAGTAGAACCAACGAATCGTACCGTGCTCGGACCCAGTCAGCTTCGGGTACTTGGCTTTCTAGCAGAATTCTGAGGGACGGTACCTCTAGCTCAATTGGTTGGACTGCCTCCATCCCATTGGTTGGGTAGTATGGTGTTGCTCCGGTTGCGGTGCGAATTGATGTCCCGTACCCCCATAGGGCGAAAGGTATTTTGTCGGGCCAGTCCCGATAATTATCAGCCATCTTTTTGAGTATGGTGACAATTGTTCTATTGGCCGCCTCTACTGCTCCGTTCGTTTGGGGACGGTATGGCGAGGACGTGTGCCTCTGAATTTTGTATTTAGCCAGTAAGGCTGCTGTCTCAGCTTGGAAATGAGTTCCATGATCACTGATAAATTCATGTGGGATTCCATACCGACATATTATCTTGTTTTGGATAAATTTGGCGACATGTTTGGCATTGAGGATGCGATATGATTCAGCTTCGACCCATTTGGTGAAATAGTCGATAGCTACCAAAATGAAGCAGTGCCCGCCAGTACCGGAGGGATTTACCTTCCCGATTATGTCGATACCCCATGTCGAGAACGGCCAAGGTGACGTCATGGTATAGAGCAGAGATGGCGGCATATGTTGCACATTGCCAAAGATTTGACAGTTACGGCAATGTTTCACATATAACTGGCAGTCGGCCTCCATGGTGTTCCAGTAATATCCGAGCCTCATGGTTTTTCGGACCAACATGTGAGCATTCATGTGCGGGCCGTTTTTGCCATCATGTACTTCGGCAATTACTTTCTCGGCCTTATATTTGTCAACACAAAGGAGAAGAGCCCCCTGTGCCGTCTTTTTGTACAGTTGCCCGTCATTAGTACGGATGAACTGGCTGGCTAGCCTCCGTAATGCTTTCTTGGCTCGACCCTCGGTCCCGGGAGGATACTCTCCGCTGGCCAGGTATGTTAACACAGCCTGGTACCAAGGTTCGGGATCAGTGATCTCGATGTCTTCGATGTCATGGATGTACGCCGGCTCAGACCGTCTTTCGACACAAATTGGCATACTGGTCACGTGGTCGGGAATGTTCAGTAAAGACGCCAATTTTGAGAGTGCATCTGCAAACTGATTTTCTTCCCGAGGCAGGTATATGTACTCTACCTTTTGGAATTGTTTCTCGAGATCCCGTACTCGTGCCTGGTAGGCTACGAGATTAGCATTCCGAGTCTTCCATTTTTGAAGTGCTTGGTTAATGACCAAGGATGAGTCGCCATGTACCCGGAGATTCGTGATCCCTAGGTTGGCGGCGGCTTGTAGCCCATAAATGCATGCTTCGTACTCTGCTGCATTATTGGTAACGTCAAAGTCCAGCTTGATGGAGACGGGAGTATGCTCCCCTCTTGGTGAAATTAGGAGGATCCCGACTCCGAACCCTCGAAAATTAGATGCTCCATTGAAGTATAAATCCCATGTTTCGGCATCGGTATGGAAAATATCTTCGTCTGGGAAGGACCAAGTGTCGGTGTGTCCTTCCTCGGTTACCGGGCTGTCAGCGAGGAATTCAGCTACTACTCGCCCCTTAATAGCTTTTAACGGTACAAATTTCAGGTCGAACTCTGCCAACATTAGAGTCCATCTTGAAATCTGGCCGTTGAGGATAGGCTTTTCGAAGAGGTACTTGATCGAGTCCATCTTGGATAGGACATGAACCTCATAGCTGAGCATATAGTGTCGAAGCTTCTTAGTGGCCCAGACTAGAGCCAAACACGTCTTTTCGAGCATGGTATATTTGCACTCATACTCTAAGAACTTCTTGCTGATGTAATAAATGGCTCGTTCTTCGGAGTCAACTGTCTGAGCCAGCATGGCCCCCATGGCTGTCTCGGTCGTTGTTAGGTATAACGACAGAGGCAAACCGGGTTGAGGTGGCATCAAAACTGGCGGAGCAGACAGAATTTCTTTGATTTTGTCGAAAGCAGCTTGGCACTTGTCATCCCATAGTATCCGTTCCCCTATTTTCAGTTTCTTGAAAATTGGTTCACACACCATGGTTAACTTGGAAATGAATCGACTAATGTACTGGACTTTCCCGAGAAATCCCCTTATTTCTTTTTCGGTTTTAGGAGCTTGCATCTCGGTAATGGCTTTGATTTTAGCTGGGTCGACCTCGATACCTCGTTGGCTAACGATATGACCCAGTAATTTGCCTGACGTTACCCCAAAACTGCACTTTTGAGGGTTTAGCCTCATGTTGTATTTGCGCAATCGGGTGAAAAATTTCCTTAGGGCGGTGATGTGACCGTCCCGTTCTTTGGATTTGACGATCATGTCGTCTACATAGACTTCTACCTCTTTATGCATCATGTCGTGTAGTAAGGTGGTAGCGATCCTTTGGTATGTGGCTCCGGCATTAATGAGACCAAATGGCATGACGGTGTAGCAGTAAGTACCCCAAGGTGTAGTGAAGGTAGTCTTACTCATGTCTTCTTCCGCCATCTTGATTTGATTATATCCGGCATACCCGTCCATGAATGACAGAAGGGCATGATCGGCCGTGTTATCCACCAGTATATCGATGTGTGGTAACGGAAAATCATCCTTCAGGCTTGCTTTGTTAAGGTCTCAAAAATCTACGCATACCCGCACCTTACCGTCCTTTTTAGGAACCGGCACGATGTTTGCAACCCACTCCGGATACTCGGACACTTGTATGAAGCCAGCTTTGAACTGTTTGTCGACTTCTTCCTTTACTTTGAGAGACCACTCGGGCCTCATTCGACGAAGCTTCTGTTTGACCGGTTTGCACCCGTCTTTGATAGGTATGCGGTGCTCGGCTATTTCCCGGTCTATCCCCGGCATGTCCTTGTAGGACCACGCGAAGACGTCTTTGAACTCTTGGAGAAGGTTTATAAACTGTTGTTTCTCCTCGGGATCTAAGGATAACCCTATCTTAAGTATCTGAGGCTCTAAGGTTGTTCCCACGTTTATGGACTCGGTCTCTTCAATTACCGGATTCCGTGATTCCCTTTGCTCTAGTTGCTCGATCAGATGTGGAGGTAAGGGTACCTGTTCGTCGGATTTCTCAATGTCATAGCATAAAATGTTTTTGAAAGCAGGATTTAAAAGAGACAAGTCGTAAGCAGAACGGTTGTTATTATTGATTGAAAATTTGGAAAACAGCTCAAAGAGAGCAGCCATCTAATCATTGGTCAGTGGCGGAATTGGTAAAGCACTCGGGACAGACCCCGAAGTGCTAGCAGCAGGAATGATAGAAGGGAGGGGGGTTACAGGAGTGACTCTAGCACCGACTTCTCTAGACTCGACCTTAGACTCTGACTCAGACTCCGACTCAGACTCGGACTCAGACTCAGGCATGTCTCCCTCTCCGGTGAGCAGCTTGTAGATCCTTCCTTGACTGTCAGTCCACTTGACAGTCTTCCTCCAGGCCCTTTTTCCCGTCTCGGAATCAACATCCGAGATCAGCTTGGTCGGGTCAAACCTGTTGCTGCGGAGAATCAGGTTGACCAGGTCTTATTTTGGAGTGGGGGCTATGGTGTCTTCCCCGAAGAGCAGCCCCAGCGCGGGCTCAGCATCGTCCGCTCCATCGGACAGGATGAGGGCGAACACCTCATCCGCGATGTAGTTGCAATCCCGGGCCAAGTGGGTCCCGAGGTGCGTAGCATTGGGTTGGTATAGTCCAACCTGGACAGCCCCGAATACGAGTGTGACAAAGTAGTCAGACAACCGTGGGCTATAAGGGCTCAAGTAGATACCCTTAATGATGTTGCAGGCCTTTTCGATTCCTGCTCGGACAACGTTGTCCGGAGTGATGGCATAGCCAAGGCCGAAGTGAGAGTCTTCGTCCTTGAGAACCTCGATGATCTTCCCAGATGGAAGGTCGGGTCGAGAGGTAGCCCCCGGAAGGTACCCTAGGTTCTGGAGCATCGTGTCAATGCTCGTGGTGAAGTAAGGCCTAAAGAGGTACTCTTCCTCGATCATCCCCACAAAGTCGAACCCCCAAAGGTCTGTGGGGCCCGTGGTGTTACGGCTAGCCACGGTCATTGGGGTTGCCTCCAAAGTAATAACACTGTCGAGTAGAGGCATCTTGATCTTACGGTGGAGGGTGGAGGACACAGCTTTCACCGCGTGAATCCACGGCCTTCCTAGGAGCAAGTTGAATGATGAGGTGACATCAATCACCTGAAATTCAAGCTCCTTTTCTATCGGGCCCGTGATGATGGTCAGTTTTATGGCCCCAGCTACCAACTTTGGGCTCCCATCAAAGGCTTGGATGGTTTGAGCAGTCGGGATGTAGTCAGCCTCGGTAATGCCAAGGGCTTTGGCGGTCCTTAGAGGAAGGACATTCACGGCTGACCCGTCATCGACTAGGGTCATCGGGAGGTACTTTCCCCGGCAAATCACCGTGATGTAAAGGGCGAGGTTGTGGGAGGTCCCGAATGGCGGCAGATCGGCTTCGGAAAATGTGATCACTGGGCCTCCTTCTTTGGCCTTACCCTTTAGGTGGGGTAGGACCGTGGCTACCATTTCAGCGGGGGTAGCCAAAGAGTCGATCTTGACTTGATCGAGAGCCTTTGTAAGTGCTTCTCGATGTTCTTGAGAGCTAACAAGGAGTTGCCATATAGTGAGGTCAACTCGGGTTCTCTTCAGTTGCTTCACAATGGCCGTTTCAGCGGTCGGCTCTTCAGGGGCGACTTCCATCCCGAGTGGATTGGTGATGGTTGCCGGGATAGGGGTGTCCCTAGTGCTTGTGGCCAAATAGGGACGACCAAGGTTGTTGCTGGCTAGGACTCGAGTTTTGACATCTCGAATCTGTTCAGGGGTGATGGGAACGGTTTCCCCTTTAGCGAGGTAGATATCATCCTCGTCGTCGAACCAGATCCCGTTCACTTGCGGGACGAATGGAGAGATAAGGTGAGAGCAGTCAATCACCTCCCCGGCAAAGACGGCATGGGAGCTGAAAGGGTTCTCCTTGTTGCTTGGCTTATCTCCGGGTAGCGGGATTTTACCGCTTTCGATTAAGTCTTGGATCAAGTGTTTCAGCTTCCAACACTTTTCGGTGTCATGCCCATTGCCCCGGTGGTATTGGCAATAGGCCTGAGCATTGTAGTTCTTGGAGCGCCGCTCGACCGGAACTTCAGGAGTTGGGCCTATCGGTTGGATTAGGCCTTTGGAGGATAGCCTTTGTAAGGCATAGGTATAGGTAGTACCTATATCAGTGAAGATCCGAGGTGGGGTGTTCTTCTTGGACGGGGCATCTAGTAGATTAACCGCGTCAAAAATGCTGCGAGTTGCAGCTTGAGGCTTAGTGGTGGAGGAAGAAGCCCCTTGGTACCCTTTGCTAGCAGCCTTAGTTAGGCTTTCTAGTTTCAGGTCGTCTTCGATCCTCATACCCATTTCAGAACCCGGTAGGAGGGGAGGAGGTTCTTGACAAAAGCCTCCACCAAAGTCTTCTCATTGGGCTTATCGACCAATTTCACGCTCTCGGCCCTCCAGCGTTGAAGGTATTTAGTGAAACCTTCCTTTGGCTCTTGGGCCATGAACTCCAGAGATTGCATTGTGGTTTGGATCTCGGTGTTGTCAGCATAGTTCCGAGCGAACTCGGTAGCCACATCATCCCATGTAGGGTATTTTTTCGGGTCTAGCCTATAGTACCAGGCCCGTGGGTGCTTCTCAAGGGATGCAGCAAAAAGATTCTTGAACATGGTCGAATCCACTCCCTTGATGGCCATGAATTCCTTGAAGGCCCGCACATGTAGTAACGGGTCCTCAGTTCCCTCGAACATGGGCAAACCTGTGAGGTTCAGGTTTGCGGGCAGCTTGTCACTCAGCGGGTTGTACTCTCGACTATTCTCCCGATGAATGTTGTTGCTTCCAGCCAAATGGACTTGTTCTTCTAGCCGGCGCACCGCGCTGACTAGTTCAGCTAGAGGCTCATTAGGCTCGACATTGGGAGCCCTTTGCTCCACCGTAGCTAGGCGAGCAACAATGGCCACTTGGCCAGCCCTCATTTCGGTCAGTTGGGCTTCGATGTCGGTCTGCTTCGCGACCATGGCGTCCAAAGAGGTTTGTAGGCTGTTCAAAGTAGCCATCCTTCGAGCGTGTCTAGTTGCTGGCGGCCTGTCTGTAAGAACACCGCGTAATCAAAAACTGAACCCAGATCTTGGAAAAAAGGAAAGGAAAAGTATATCCCGAGCGACACTAGGAAAGAAGACTAGAGACTCGAGAAAGACATCTAGACGGATGACTCGATGGGTGGTATAACTTCCTTAGGATTTTGGCTTTGTGGGCCTAATCCCGTTCGAAGGAAGGTCCACGTGAGACTTTTTCCCCAGACTTTTGACTCGAGTGTATGGACGGACTTTCCTTTGTGGGGGTATGCCCTACGCGGGTCGGTCGTGCCTTGACGGATAAGGCGGACTCGGGAACGGGGGGAAACTCGTGATATAGGATCAGCGGAGTTTCGACGCCATAGACCTTCGACATACTATGCAAAGACCCGACACACGGCTAGACGGTAGGTCCTATAACAAGGAAGGTTTACTAGGAAAGTTGGATGTTTGAATTTTGAATATTAAGTGGATGAATTTCTGAGAGTTTGGAAATTAAAAACGGAATTTCGGAAACCAAGATTAGAATTTTGAAAATTCAGAAAATCGAGATGGTGTTGGAAATTCATGAATCAAAATGGGCAGCATGCCGACTAGAGAAAAAGGATATTTTGAGTCAAATCATTTGATCCTAAATTTCGGCGGCATTCCGAGTTTTGAAAATTGGATATTTTGAAAAGACGGGTCCCGAAACGGGCAGCATTTCGGGTTTTTCAAAATTTGGGTGTATTTTGGAAAGATGCATTTTTTGAAATGACGGTTTTTTGAAAAAAAAATGACACGGAAACCAAGTAGCACGTAGTCAAACAAGCATTATAACGACGCTTATGTATGCTTTACACTAAGTCTCGGTCGGTCAAAGTAGGGTCTATACCAACAACGATAGCATTCTCACGAAACGGGACGGACTTCCTAGCCGATTTGGAACTAGGACTTGCCGTAAAACCCCGGTGAGTTCCGCCATCGAAGTCTTTAGTGCACCCATGTAGGAATGCACCGTGGTATAGTGGGACGTCGGTCACAAGTAACCGGCCCGGGCAAAATTTGGGTTATGCATGAACCATTAAATTAATGCGCGCACACTAATATTCGAACGATTTCTCTTCGAGTCTCACCCTAGGAACCCCGATGACATGTGGTACATCAGGTATCCCCAGCGGAGTCGCCAAATTGTGGACATGACGTAGGTCCACCCCGACTCGGCCACGCGCGGGTTTGGGTAGGCGAATGAATCTCGTGGTGAGATTGCTCTCGGGTTCGAAATTTAAGTCAAAATGGAGTCGCCACCGAATTTTGTGGTTATTCGGAACCATACGAGCCCACTCTATATCATTATGGCCTGTACACAAACTACGGCCCACTTCGATTTCAGAGTTTATGGGGCTAGTCCCTTTGCATTGCAATATCGATACCATTTAAACCGGCTTTCGTATATAGAATGACTCTCGTGCGCCAAGGGTTTCGGACATCCGGAAACCAAAGGTTCTGAGTAAGGGGTGAGGGTACGTGTTGGGAAGCCCACTAAGGACACCCAACCCCACCCGCACATGGCGGCCTCTACTAAGACATCGTTCGTGTTCGTGTGCACTCGCTAGTAAAACGATTAAATGATATGCAAACATCGTTTTCGGGCTAAGCATATGAATAGTATGTGAACTACGTCATTTAATGCATCTTGATTCACGTCAAAGTGATTTAGCATGCGATGTTCATTTAAATAAAGCGATAAACAAGTAAATAAATGAAACTCAAACGTAAATAACGTACAAGTTACACGGGCGGAAATACAACCCGGCCAATACGAAAAATTACATGAACGATATGGAAATGATACAATAAGTAAATAAAGGTTAGGAATGGACCCATATGTAAGCTTGACCGCGAAATGTGTAAGTGGACTAACCCTGTTTAAATGCACATTATGTTGCCCATCAAACGAAGGACGGAGACATAGGGCCTAAGCGTGATGCTAGCCCGATCCTATGCCTCGATGCCTTGTCCCGACTTATCACGTCAAAAAATCGATCAAAGTCGTTAAGGTGTGATGAACGTGAGTTTTGAAAATAGGAGAGTCACGTGATAGTCTTTACACGTGATGACTAATGTCGATAAAAGGACGAGGCTTGAAAGTGTGTGTCAAGGCCCTCGGTTTTCTGGGTTACAGGACCCACTCGGTCGATTCATGGTCTGACTCGGTCGAGTGCGTCCTCAAAAAAGTTTCTGCCCAGTTTTATGGACGCTACTCGATCGAGTGGCCTATGCACTCGGTCGAGTAGCCCCTCGAAGAGGGTTCTGTCCAGTCTGATGGACGCTACTCGATCGAGTGGCCTATGCACTCGGCCGAGTAGCCCCTGTACGAGTGTCAACTCGCTTCGTTTTTGAGGTTGAAAACGACGGTCGGTCGAGTTAAATACAAATATCGCATGATTTGAATTGAACTCGACCTCCGGTACTATAATCGTGTACATGTACGATTATGATACCGTTGTCGGGATTTTATGAAAACGTTTACGTTAGAAAATTTGAATTAGCAACGGAATGCCTCCCTCTACGTCACGACATCGAAACTAACCCTTTCGGGTTATGTGATGTCGGTTTTCGTGTCAACGGGTTCCGCACTAATTAAAATGGGATCGAATATGTTCAACTACGATTAGTCGCGATCACATCACGCCCTTGAGTACATTGGGGCGGGGCTCCTCGAAAGGGCTCCACCTCCGTCGTTACTCGTAAAAGGATTAGACGGATTTTGGGCGATAATTATAGTCAAACGTTTCCGAAACCGGATTTTTGATACTAATATATATATACGCGGTATGATAGTAATGTTAGTAACGCGAATAAAAAGGTTAGTATGAAAATGTAAAAGTTAGGATGTTAGAGTTAATGTGTGTTAGAATTACGATATTAATATAAGTACAATATTAACGATACAAAAACATAAACAAAAGTAACAAAGATTGAAATGGGGTTTAGGACACCCTCAACATACATGCTTAGTAGGGACCTCGGAAATGGACTCGCGAATAGTGACGGGACTATGGAGTATCGAGGATGTATGTAAGTTATGGTGTATGTGTGTGTGGATGAATTGTCGGTTTCTCGAGGGACAAGGGACTCGGTTTTTATGTGTGCTTGCTTAGGGTTGTAGTGTGTAGAGTGTAGAAGGATTAGGGTAATAGTTTAGTGTAATTTTGCATTAGGTAAAAACTTAAATACAAAAGGGTTGGAGGGGGTATTTATAGAGTTTACCCCACGACCTAGGGTCACTCGATCGAGTGGCCCTAGTGCACTCGGTCGAGTGCCCTAGAAAATGGGCCTGATCCGGTTTTTGACGCTCCACTCGACCGAGTGGGTCAATCCACTCGATCGAGTGGATCAGGTAAACCGAGATAAAAGAGGAAAGGGTTGACTTGGTTGATTTGGTTAATCTTTTTTGAAAATGGGGATGGGCGCCAGCTTCTAGAAGATGTACTTGGGCTGTTTTTGTGACGGGTTCGTCTTTGACCGGGTTTTGACCCGGTCGCCAAAAGACGGGATTTATTTTTGGTGTCGGTTTTGGCCCAAATTAGTCTTATTTTGCTCGGAACGACCCACTGGGCCTGAATTTGAGGTCTGTTTTGTGAGATTATTACTCCGCTAAAAGTCCATGTCAGATATTATTGATTTCGGGTCCAAATCCGAGTATACTAAGTCACGTTTGCGTCCGATCATCATCGGGTGTTTGTCGGGAACTGCTATAGACACTAGCAGGCAAAATGCGGGTGTCTACAAAAATGTTTAACATAATAAAATGAAGTGTATAAAAAATATGTAGTAGGAGTGAGCCAAGGGGGGTCACGGTCCAAAATGTGGGAAAATGTCCCAAAATAATTTATAAGTTGATAAAAAGAAAATCGTAAAATTGTTAAAGGTATTTCAAAGCAATTCGAGTAAACCTCGCGTTAGAAAATAATTATTTACGAAACTTCGTAATAAAATCATTAAAGGCTAAATTTTCGTAAACAAAAAAAATATTTCTTAGTTGGAAATATTATATAAATGGGTTTAGACATTTTAGGAAAAGGAATAACTTAAATCCGAGCTTAAAAACGTCAATTCAAAGAGGAATAGAATTCCTCACGGAAAATTAATTAGTTTACGAAGAAAACCAAATAAATGGATTTAAGAGAGTTAAAATCTTTAAAATTAAAAATAAATATCATTAAACTTAAAACTAAAAATAAAGCTTGGTAAAATGATGAAATATGAGGCCGAAATGTGATAGAGTTATGACGATGTCATAACGGAAAGAATAAAAAAAAGCAAGAAAAATAGTGGGTGTTACATCTACAGTGTGTTATAATCCCACTTCTACAGTGTTTCCGCCACTGTATTGCGTTAGAATTTGTAGAGGATTAGAAATTCTTCGGTAGTCTTAGTTTTACGTTCTTCATTATTGGAACATTGCATTCGAATTCTTCGGTAATTGTTACTCTTAATCTCAGTTTTAATTTCGTTTTTCTATCTTCATTTCCGTCTTAATTCGTTTTTTCGTAGTCTTAGTAATTATCGCTTTTGTAATTAGATTTGTTTTATTGTTTCTAGTATAGATTTGTTATTGTTTTCATAGATTAATTCGTATTGCTTTTGTCATGTTTAATTACAATTCGTCCATTGTTAATGTCTTTTTAGTATGAGTAGCTGAATTTTACCTAGGGTTTAGGGGGATCTATGTTTATTATTAAGGTTATAGTTTTTTTGGGTAAAATATGAGTATATTGCCAAATAATTTCGTATCCTGACTGTTACTTACAATATGATAACAAAACATCAACATAGTAGCACGACCAAAAGATTAGGAAATCCAATGAAGACTAATCGAAGTTGTCTTTCCTAAGACCCTTGCAGTAGGTCTAGTAGTATATTATGAAGAGTATATTGTCACCTCTCTCTTTATTCGCCTTGATATCTCCTTAGGTCTAGTAGTTTCTCTTCATGCCATGCACTATTTATTTGATTCCAGGTATGATAATAGTATGCATTCAACACAACTGCGTCTGTTTTCTAACGTACACCAGCCTGATTTCCATTCGCCAGCATCTGAACATTCTGAATTGTCCCATAATAGTTGTTGAGCTCAATCATGATCTTTCTGCTGTAAACACAGGCCTCAAATAGGTGCTCAATGGTTTCTTCCTGTCCACACAAGCAACATTGTAGACACCCGCATTTTTACTGCCAGGTGTCTATGGTAGTTTCCCAAAAAACACCCGATGATGATCGGACGCTAACATGCTTCTGTGCGCTCGGATACGAGCTCAAATCCATTAATCGCTGGCTAACACACTTACAGAGTACAAATCTCACAAAATCAACCTCGAATCCAGGTCCAGTGGGCCGTTTCCAATCAAATAAGGCTAATTTGGGCCGAAACCGACACCGGGGTTAAAACCGACTTTTATCGATTGGGTCAACCTAGGTCAAAGTTGTTTCCGAGACATACAAAACAACCATTCACACCATCAAAAGTCCAACTCAAGAAGCAAAACCAACAGTCCACCTTCAGACGGGCCATCAGGTCAAGTCCGTCAAGGCAAAACCCTAGACACCAAAGTGCATGGCCATGCCTATTTATACCCCCCATGCAACACCACTTGACACAACTTTTACCACTTCAAAAAAACCCTAATCCCTACACACATACAACCCTAATCAAACCCTAGCAATTCTACACTAGCAAAAACCCTAAACCTAGTTTTAGGAATCAATCCCGAGCCACCATAACTTAATCTTCATAAAACCTCGAAGGCTCTTGTGTTAAAGCCACGGTTACGAGTCCGTTCCAAGACAAGAACATGTAGGTTGAGGGTGTCAAAACCCCGTTTCTTCTCTTCTCCTTCTCATTCTCGTGTCGCGTCGTCGTTATCTTCATACGGGTCGCGTTTTTCTTTTTTATTTTATCGTTATTATCGCACCTTAATATCATTAATATCGATAGTATCAAAGCATTAAAATACTTATCAATTTGTGTCGAATAAGAGGGGTACCGGAATAAGGAAACACGAATATACAAGTGTACTGCACACAGCGTTGACGGTCGCTTGTTCCAATACCCCGACTATTTGATTATTGAGATAAGTTAACTTAAACAAATAATCTTTTTATTGTTTGCATCATCATTATTAGTCGCATATTTACATTAATTTTCAAAAGACAAGCATCATATTTAATAAGGGTCGAAACCCGTTGACGCAGATCTGACATCCTAATCCTTAGGGATTTATTTCGATGTCGGAAAAGCCGAGGGAATCAAGTTTTCATTCAAGCAAAGTGTCGATACGTTAGATTCGATGCCAATTCCATAATTGGATGTTGAGTTTAATAATTTAATCAAACAATTTAGCCAATTCAATTTTTCGTTGATGCTAACGTAGATGTCATTTAATTCGTTCGAATCATGACACTACAAACGCGGAGGAATATTTATATCGTCTTGGTTATTTTAAACGATTCAAATCAATTTTCTTTATCTTTTTTCACTCTAAGTATTCCATATTGATTCCATAATCGAATATGGGATATGACGAGCATCAAAATTAAAATCGAGTATAAATTATTCCAAGTATTTAATATCGATTTCATAATCGAATATTGAATACGACGAATATCGAAATGATTAAGTCGAGTGCAAATTACGCAATATTTGTACGCGATTTAATAAAATCATCAATTTTCCGAAGAAAACAATTTCGCTCTTTTTTATTATTATTCTTCGAACAACGTTTTTTTTAGACAAAACATTTTTTTTAGATCTCGATATATTTTTTTCCTTGACCTCGGTCAACACGTGTTAATCCATCACGTGACCTACTATTCTTTTCAAAACCATGCATCATACTACATTATTCGCAAACTGTTATTATCGTTATACCGTTACTAACAAGTTCGTTATTTTCTTGTCAATTTATTTTCGTTTGTTTTATTTTACTAAAATGAACCCACGCACATGCTAAAATTCCACTTTGACGTAGAATTAATTGCATTAAATTGACATAGAAACTCTTTCAATTTCTCGCATGCTTAGGGAAAACAATGTTTGCATAACTTTTCCCCGTTTAACTAACGCGCGTATTGGAAAGTCATTCGAATTCTTAGTAGAGGCCGCTAATGTGCAGACGGGGTTGGGTGTCCTTTGTGGGCTTCCCAACACGTACCCTCACCCCTTACTCAGAACCTCGGTTTCCGGATGCCCGAAACCGTTGGCGCACGAGAGTCATTCAATACACAATATCCGATAACGTCGGTATTGGTATCAAATGCAAAGGGACGAGCCCAATAAACTCTGACATCGGAAATGGGCCGTATTTTGTATACGGACCACTACGACATAGAGTGGGCTCGAATGGTTCCGAATAACCACAAAATTTGGTGGCGACTCCACTTCGACCTAAATTTCATTTCGATCCGTTTCATATGGAGATTCATTCGCCTACCCAAACCCGCGCGTGGCCGCGTCGGGGTGGACCTATGTCATGTCCACAAACATATATTATCCCCGCTGCAACCAATTTTAAACAACTTTTCCTTCGTATTCATGCCTTTGTCCAGAGCCATCCAAGAAACCAAGGAATGTTTTGGAATATTCCAACTATTCCAAACAACATTCGTCCATTGTCTCTCACTGAGTTTGTATCTAAGCCATTCGTAGCCTTCCTTATTGTGTACTCAGCCTGTGAGCCAGCCCATGTACCTTGTTGATACGTGTCTTTCATTAGTTCTTTCACCTTACATATTTGCCTCCATGACCAATTATCCCCCTGATTTGGCTTTTAAGCATGCCATTCTTGTCCTCTTATGTATACCTGGTTCGTTCACCCATCTAACCCATAATTTATCCGGATGAGAATGAATCCAATCAGCTAGCTTTGCAAATGCAGCTTGATTCCAAGCTTTGACATTTTTGATTCCCAATCCAACCTCTTTCTTAGGAATGATGATTCTATCCCAAGCAATCACTGGTACCCTCAAGTACTCCGCTGATCCGGACCAGAAAAAGTTCTTACATATTGCCTCCACTCTTTTAACAATGCTACTAGGGAGTATAAAGATTGATGCCCAGTAACAATGAAGAGTATTAAGGACTGCATTGATAAGGGTTAGTTTTCCTTCATAAGATAATTTGCGAGCACCTAAACTCCTTATTCTTGCCACTATTTTGTCAATAAGCAGATTGCATTCCGTCTTAGTAAGTCTCCCCGGCTTAATTGGTATACCTAAATACTCGAATGGCATAGTTCATTTGCTGAAGCTAGTAACACTCAAGATATCCTGCATCAAATCATCAGACATCCCATTAAAATATACCTCCGATTTTCCATTATTCTTCTGAAGCCCTCAAGTATTAGAGAAGGTAGTAAATGCTTTCATCAGAAGTAATATGGACTGTGCATCTCCCTTGCAAAATAGTAATAGATCATCAACGAACATCAGATGAGTCAGTTTCATATCCTTGCACGTAGGATGATACTGAAATGGCCAGGTAATAGTAGCATATTTAATCGTCCTTGTTAAGTATTCCATACAAATACTAAAAATCAGAGGGGAGATTGGGTCCCCTTGTCTTCGTCCTCTTCTACCCCTAAAGTAGCCAAAATTGCTACCATTTAGAGATATGGTATAAGCAGGAGTGGTTATTCATTTCATGACCCACTTTATGAATAGTGGGGGAAATTCCAATGCTTTCATCATCTGCTCAACAAAAACCCATTCAACCGAATCATAGGCTTCTGTAGGTCTATCTTGAATAGATATCTAACTGAGACCCCTTTCTTTTCATACATTTTAACTAGGTCCTGGCAAATTAGTATATTCTCGACTATGGATCCGCCTTGTATAAATGCACCTTGGGTGTCTTCAACAATTTCTGGCGATACTCCAGCAAGCCTATTACACAACAACTTGAAGATTATATAGTAGATAGTATTGCAACAAGCTATGGGTCGGAATTGAGTAATTGAACTTGGCCTCTCTACTTTAGGGATTAACGTTAAAGTAGTAGAGTTAATCTGTTGGAGCAGCTCACCTGTTTTTCAAAAAATCATTCACAGCAGCCTCAATATCTCCCCCAATTATGCCCCATGCATCTTTAAAATATCCACTTGTATACCCATCTGGACCCGGGGCTTTATCTTGAGGAATTGATTGCATAACATGTTTAATCTCCTCATTAGTCACTAGGGTATTCAAAATATTCCAATGATTATCAGAACATTTCTTCCCCTGATCAATGATACATCGTCTAACATGCTGAACATCCTTTGAACTAACTAAAAGATTTTGGTAGTATTTTGTAAAAGCTTCCTGGATTGCTTCAGATGGATTACATAACTTGCCCTCCATATCCTAAATCTGCGCCACCTTATTCTTGTTCTGTCTCTGCCTGATACATGAATAAAAATAAGCTTAGTTCGCATCTCCATCTTTAATCCTTTGGGCCTTAGCCTTCTGTTGTAAGAAGCTCGTCTTACTTTTCTGCAGATTCTGTACTTGTTCCAGCAAATTAATCTCCTCAGTAATGAGGCTGGTATTCTGTATATCATTCATCATCTCTTCTTGAAGTTGATCAAGTCTCCTGGTTGCATCATCAGTTTGATTAACAATATCGTCAAAGCATTCCACATTCAGTCTCTTCAGGCATGGTTTAAGCTTCTTCAATTTTTTTGCAACTGCAAACATCATTGTACCACGAACTTCCTCATTCCAAACCCCTTTCACCAAATCCTTAAAGGATGGTGCTTATCCCCACATATTGAAATAATTGAAACTCCTTTTGGAGTTACCATTATTAAGTCTATTTCCCACTACACAAGGAGTATGATCCATTAATCCTTCATGAAAGAAATGTGCATTCATACCCGGTATTCCTCCATCCACAATTTATTGACCAAAACTCTATCAAGTTTACTGTAATTTCTATCCCCTTCTTCTTGTTTGTTTATCCAGGTAAAGTACGCTCCAGTTGTTGCTATATCATGCATATCACATACATCCAAACATTCAGCAACCTCTTCAATATCCTCTTCCTTACTCTGACCCCCCATTCTCTCTTCTCTGCTGATAAGTGTAGTTTGTAGTGCCTATTTCGTAGTGTTTTGGTCCCATTTTCCTTGTGGAATCGCTCCTTGGGAGCGATTTATGGGCTATTTATGCTTCCTCTAGTTCGTTTCAGGTTCCCGAGACCATTCATGAAGAGTTGGAGCGATTCCGACTCAATCCATACACTTTTCGGAGCCAACGAAGTGAAGGAACGATCACTCGATGCCTTGGATTCGACCCCGAGACCTTGGGACCCAATCCCGAGCCTCCGGGACCCGATCCCGAGTCCTGAGAATCGATGAGAAGCCCATGTGAAGCAAGGAGGGACCAAAAGGATCATATTGGAGGCCTACAAGACTCATCCCCAACGGGTATGACCTCAACCCGTCCGGGATGAAGTGCACAAAAGAGGAGCTGCTGTTTTGAGGCCTTCCCGACCGGGAAGGGGTCCATCCCGAAAGGGACCACCTCATCCCGACCAGGACCAACTCATCCCGGACGGGATGGCCCAGTTACAGGCCCGGGCTTCATTGTTTCATCTCCTTTCCACTTGGAACCCTATATATACCCCTCCTCTTGTATTCCAAGGATGTTCTTCATTACCCACAAAACCCTAGAGTACTTTAGGTTAGATTAGCATAGATTAGTGTAGATTAGTCCTTAGTTTATCGTTAATCTTAGTAATTAGTCTTGTATTAAGGGAATTTTTGAACATTCAACCAAGATTGACAACCTTGGGAGATTGTTTTGGGTTTTTCTTATTAATACAAGTTTCAGTCTTTCATCCTCTTGTTAGTAGGTATAATCTTCCTTCTTCTTTACTCTTATCTTGTTTATTCATTCATGTTTTAATCTTTGTCCATTGTATTGTTCATAGTTCATAGTTTACACTAGTTTGTTTATGTATGTTTTGTTGTTTGTGTTGATTTCTCTTGTTTATGTTAATATTTGTTTAGATATGTGTGAGTAGACTTTTTGTAGGGTTAGTAGGGTGATTAAGGGTTGATTATGGATGATTAGGGCTTGATTGAGGGTAAAGGTTGATCCTTTGTTGCTAGTCACATGTAGGGCACACCATGTGTTTGTTGAATTGCTTGTTAGAGTTGTAGTTGCAAATACTTCTCTTGCTAGTCTTCCTCTACTCATTGTTTGTCTAATATGTGATCATGTTGAGAATAGTCGTAGTCACGAGAGTGCGGACTAGGGTCTAAGTAGCGAGAGCCCGGACCTACCTCGACTTAGGCCTTGACGCGAGAGCGCGGACCATCTTTAGTAACTAGGTGAACCTTGCACCATCGATCTCCTAACCATCCTACTACACTTATGAACCCGACCTAACCCTATTCTTTCCTTATTTGTTTTATTCGTCATCTTAGTTAGTCATTGTTCCTTAGTTGACCTAGTCTTGTACTTGGGTGACCTTGGTCTAGACACCTCATTACCGTCCCCGTGGATTCGACCCGACTTGCAGTTAGGAGACCATCACAATGCTAGCCTCTAAGGCCTCCAGAGTTGTCGAGAAGGAGTTGCCGCCATTGCCTGAGCGCACAGAGCACGGGGAGGACAACATGATGGTTGAGTTAGAAGAGGGCCGACCGGTATTGGTGGGATCAGATTTGGACCCAGAATACCAACAGCGGCTAACTAATTGGCCTGTTAAAAGCGAACGCCGATGTGTTTGCCTACTCCGCAGAGGAAATGCCCGAGGTCGACCCAGAGGTCATGGTCCATAAATGAATGTCGACCCGGACTGCAGACCCGTGAAACAAAAGAAAAGAACTATGTCCACAGAAAAACATGACGCCATCCGGGAAGAGGTAGACAAACAGTTAAAAGTATGATTCGTTGAACCATGCGAGTACCCCGAGTAGCTTTCAAATGTCGTGATGGTGAAAAATTCCTCCGATACCTGGTGAATGTGTGTGGACCATACAAACCTCAACAAAGCATGCCCGAAAGACTGCTACCCGCTCCCTAGGATCGATCAATTGGTGGACGCCACAAGTGGCAAATCCATGTTAAGCTTCTTGGACGCCTTCTCCGGATATCATCAAGTATTGTTGTGGGGGCCAGACAAGGACAAATGCGCGTTTATCGCTAGCGCCGGAAAATTCATGTAAAAAATGATGCTCTTTGGCCTCAAGAACACCAGCGCTACCTATCAAAGGCTCGTAGACAAAATATTTCGAAGGTAGAGCGGAAGGAACATGGAGATTTACGTGGAGGATTGATTAGTGTAGTTTGTAGTGCCTATTTCGTAGTATTTTGGTCCCATTTTCCTTGTGGAATCGCTCCTTGGGAGCGGTTTAGGGGCTTCTTATGCTTCCTTTAGTTTGTTTCAGGTTCACAAGACCGATTTGGAAGAGTTGGAGCGATTCCGACTCTATACGTACACATTTTGGAGCCAACGGAGTAAAGGAACGATGACTCGATGCTTCGGAATCGACCCCGAGACCTTGGGACCCAATCCCGAGCCTCCGAGACCCGATCCCGAGTCCCGAGAATCGATGAGAAGCTCATATGAAGCAAGGAGGAACCAAAAGGGTCATATTGGAGGCCTACAAGACTCATCCCCGACGGGTATGCACCTTATCCCGTCGGGGATGAAGTGCACTTTGGAGGGTGCCACTGCAAGGCCGTCCCGGTCGGGACCAACCCGTCCCGGTCGGGATGGTGGGTCCGTCCCGGTCGGGACCACCTGGCTGTAACCCGCATTTCTTTTCTTCCAATTCCCTTCCATTTGTAACCCTATAAATACTTCCCTCTTGTATTGTTTATGTATCCTACCTTAGTTTAGACTACCTTAAGCCTCTCTACATCATATAAACCCTAGATTAAATTCTCCTCTCATTAGTTTAATCTTCCTTTAATTCTTAGTTAATCTTAGTTAATTAGTTCTTGTATTAAGAAGTTACTTGAAGACTCATCCAAGATTGACAACCTTGGAGATTATTTGGGTTTCTTATTTATACAAGATTGCATCTTTTTCTTCCTCTTGTGTTGGTATAACTTTCTTTACTCTTATTCTTTGTTATTAATTCAAGTTTGAATCTTTAATTGGTGTTGATTGTTATTGTTTATATTGTTCTTGATGATGAATGTTTGGATTGTGAAGTTGTTTCATCCTTTCATTGTTGTAGTTAGTTTGACTATGAGTGAGTAGATTATTTGTGGGTTAGTAGGGGGATTAAGGGTAGATTATGGGTCATTAGGGTTTGATTGGGGGTAAAGGGTGAATCTTTGTTGTTAGTCACATATTTGGCACACCATGTGTTTGTTGATATGCTTGTATGAGTTGTAGTGGCCATGCTTCTCATGCTAGTCTTCTTCTACTCATTGTTTGCTTTGTGTGTGGACATGTTGAGCATAGTCATCGACATCGGTTTAATTTGCGATTGCCCGGACCGAACCTAGCAATTAGGAGGCACCTACACCCTTAACTACCCAAGTCACCCTACTACACTTATGAACCCGACCTAACCCACTCCTTTCTTTCCATATTTGATTCATCTTGTTAGTTAGTCATCATTTCCTTTAGTTTGTTAGTTAGTTAGATTATTAGCATGGCTTAGCACTTCTCTTTAGTTTGCTAGTTGGTTTGTGTTTAGTTATTCTAGCTTAACCTCGTTTAGCCTAGTTGATTGTAAGTCTACTTCCTACTTCTCCTCCATCATAGTTTTCCATTTATCGCTTATTTGTGTTTGTTTGTGTGACCTAGTCTCGTTTTAGGCCGATTTAGTCTAAGCCTTGCAACACCGTTTCCGTGGACACGACCCGACTTACCCTAACTACCGTTAGGTGCTATTTGGTTATTAATTGGTGGCGGGATCCACGACAAATCCCACCATCAATTTGGCGTCGTTGCCGGGGACGGTGCATTGTTTAGACTTTGTTTGCTCATTTCTAGACTTAGTTACTCTTCTTTGTGCCCTTCTATCATCTCTTGTGAATATTCTCTACTTTTTCTTGATTTCTTAGCCTTCTTTTCTCTTTGTCTCTAGTTGTGCTTGTTTATTGTCGTTACCTAGTGCCCACAAAGCACTAGGTGTTCTCACGTTTGTTTTAGTGTGTAGTGTATGCCTAGGCGGGGAGGCGAATTCTTTCTCTTTAATCCAGAGCCGGAGAGGCTTTTTCGAGCCTTTCGCCAACGGACGATTAACTGGGTTAGGATCTCTCAACCAAGTGCAAGTAATACCCATCAAGAGCAAGCTCAAGGAAGCGACATTGAGGAAGCATATCGAGAGACGGCCGAAGGGAATTTCACCAATCCCTTCGGAGATTCTAGTCCTAGTTCCCCATCTACATCTACATCAACTCCGTCTGCACCATCTTCTCCCTTACATCCAATAATGCCGAAGTTTTCCTCCCACTCTACATTCACGGAAGACATCTTGCCGGGACCCAATGCTCTACCGGCCGCTTATGCCGGAAATTTTACGGCCAAGACCCACTTCATACAACTTGTGTAAAGGAATTAATTTAGCGGTTTGCCCACCGAAGACCCGCACCAACATATGGTGACCTTCTCCGATTATTGCGACGCTATCTCTCAACCCGGGGTTACACAAGATCAAATCCGATGGGTTTTATTTCCATTTTCTCTTATTGGAAAAGCGAAGCAATGGATAAAGAGTCTAGATAGGGCAACCATGGGCATCGATACTTGGAAGAAAATTGCATTGTCATTCTACCAAACTTTCTACCCTCCGGAGAAGACTAACTTGCTTAGGGCCTCCATCACCGGTTTCCAACAACGGGATGAAGAGAGCTTATATGAAGCTTGGGAGCGGTTTAAGTCATTGGTTAGATCATGCCCTCACCATGGACTTTCACAATGGTTCTTGGTACAACAATTTTCGAACGGTCTTTATGAGGACTCAAGAACTATACTTAACATGGGCTCCAATGGTAGGTTCACCGAGGTCGATGATGACCAAACATGGGCGAGAATCGAAGAGATGGCGGTGCATAATTCGCAATACTCTAGGCCTAGGAAGGCAAATCGAGGAGGTAGGCATGAGGTTGATGCTATAACTCAATTAAGCATTGACCTTGGGGCTCAATTGAAGACACACATGGAATCCATTGACAAGAAGCTCCAAGGTCACCTCACCCAAGTTCAAAGCATCGGTTCCTCAAACCAAGCCTCAATTCATGAAGTGAACGCTTTGAGTTTTGCACCTTCTTTGCCTTATTATGGCATGTGTGACACTTGTGGAATCGTTGGTCATGATCCTATGAATTGTAGAGGAAGTATTGAACAAGTGAATGCTTTTCAAGCGTTCAAGCAAGGTGCCTCTTACTCCAATCAATACCAAGCTTCCAATCAAGTCCCTCAACAACAAGCCTTTCAACACCAACAACAACATCGTCCTTATGTTCCACCTCCCTTAAGGGACAACAACCAAGGTTACCAAGGCAACTCAAGGCCTTTCAACAACTTCAAGCAAAGTAACCAAGGTTCATTCAACAACAATCAAGGGTTCCAACAAGGGAACTTCAACCAAGGCTATCAAAACCACAACCATGGCAACAATCAAGGCCTTAATCAAGGCAATTCTCATGGGTTCCAAGGGAACCGTCAACATCAACAACAAAGCAAGCCTAGGAGCCGGTCTCCTATTCATGACTATGGTACTCCATTAGCCCTCACCGATACTCCGCATAATCCATCATCTCCACCTCGAGGATTCGATATTCAAAAGTCTATGATGGATATGCAAAAGAGTCAAATGGACATAACAAGAAACCATCAAGAGCTCTTTGCTTATATTCAAGGGGAAAACGCGACAAGAAATGCCCGTATGAAGATGCTTGAAACTCAAGTATCTCAACTTGCTTCGGGGAGCTCCTCAAGACAAAAAGGACAACTACCTTCTCAAGGCGAAACACCGAAATTTGAGCATGTAAATGCCATCACCACAAGGAGAGGTACATCTTATGAATCCCCTCAATTTCCTAGTGAGCAAGAGCCAATGCAAGAACCGACAAGAAAGGTGACACCTCCAACTCAAGAGAGCTCAAGCTTTGATAACCCAACGGAGGAGCAAGTCTTATGGGAGGTTGAGAAACCTCAACAAGACAAGCTTCCCCCACTTCAAGCTAAAGATAAGGGTAAAAAGAAAGTGTCATTTGAAGAGTCTGCCCCGATTGAGCAAAATAAATACCAAGTCAAGTTGCCTTACCCAACAAGGCAAATGAAGACCAAGGTAGACTCTCAATATGACAAGTTCCTTAGTATTGTGAAGAAGTTGGATGTGAGTGTCCCATTCACCGAGCTACTTACCCAAATCCCGGCATACGGAAAATTTATGAGAGAAATATTGGCTAGGAAGAGATCCGTTGACAAGGAAGAGACCATCGCGTTCACAAGGGTGGTGAGCGAGCTCATTCAAGGTTCTACGCTTCCAAAGTTGAAGGATCCGGGTAGGTTCTCGATCCCTTGCACCATAGGGCACTACAAGATCGAAACAGCTTTATGTGATTTGGGTGCGAGTGTAAGCATCATTCCCTACTCCATTTGTTGCCGACTTGGGATGAAGGAGCTTAAAAGTACCTCTATCACGCTCCAAATGGCCGATAGTTCATTCAACCGACCATTGGGGATGCTAGAGGATGTGCCGGTGAGAATCGGTAAGTTCTTCATTCCGGTTGACTTCATCGTGCTCGATATGCGGGAAGATGAAATCACTCCCATTATTCTTGGGCGCCCATTTTTACATACTGCCGGTGCTATGATCGATGTGAAGAACGGTAGGATCACATTCGAGTTAGGCGAGGAGAAGTTAGTGTTTGACCTTCAAGGTAACACTTCGCCTACTAATGATGAGTCATGCAATATGATCCAAGACAAGGAAAACATCGATCTAGGGGAAGAACCGGGACAAAGCTTGAAGAAGTACTCGTATGTACTTGAGGATGATGACTCCGATTTGGAGGAGGATGAGAGCCCATGTCATGGGTTTAATGACAAGTTGAAGAGCAAAAAGGATGAAGATGAGCCTCCCTTAGGGCCACATGAGGATAGATGGACGTTTGGGTATATACCGAAGGATCGAAAGTACAAGTTCAAGCCATTGAACTTAGTAGATCGGGATGCCCCGGGAACGTCGAGACAAGGTCATGAAGAGCCTTGGTTTGTGGATGCTTATGTTACAAGCTTGATTGAAGACTTTGCTAGGGCCTTCGACTTGTTTCTTCGTGCCCTTGATGGAGATGGAACTAGTTTTGGTTGTTGAAAAAGATTGAAGAAAGTACCACCTTGGTTTGACGGAGTTCCACAAGAATCGTCTCTTTGTATATATCTCTTTCCCTTATAGTTTGCTTGCTTTTGTGAAATTCTTGATTATTTGGATGATTGAAGAGCGTTGTGAGGGAGGGAATTTGATGTGTTGTTTGAGTTTAGTGTGATAGGTGTGAAGTGGAAGTGATTCCTAGGGAAGAGCGGTCATTGTTGGAGCTTGGATTGTGTGAAGGGAAGTCGGTTTTTGAAGCTCGGTTCGAGCTTTTGGGAGCTATAGAGGGTTTGGAGACTCTTCCCGGCCTAGAAGAGGTCATCCCGTCCGGGATGGAAGGCCCATCCCGATCGGGAAGGATGCCATCCCGACCGGGATGAGGTGCACAAAAGTTGGGTTCACTGACAGTCCGTCCCGACCGGGACGAGACGTCCATCCCGACCGAGACCACCCATCCCGACCGGGATGGACCCCCTGTCCTCCGTTGGCTCTTTTCTTCGTTGTTTGAGACCACCCAACCACTTTATACCCCCTCCCAGCCTCCCTACATGTCTTTACTCTCATTGTATGACCCTTACACCTCACATACACGTTTTCACCTCACTTTCTATTCACTTCAAACCGACTTTAGCATCAAAAACCCGCCTCATTTTGCATTTGTGCCCCAACCATGGAACCGGATCGCAATTGGAGAGGAATAATGACGACATGGACAAGCTAAGTGCCTATATTGACCTATGAAACGATGGAGCGAGTGAGTTGGTAACCGTATGGTACGGCAACTATCCTCTCTTTTCCGTTTTTATAGCTTGTCTTCTTTGTTTATTCCCTTTCCCTCTTATCCTTTGTGTCATGGTGGCCTTCGAGGCCTTCGTATGCTTTCTCCCGGCTCTCGATGACGTGACTACATCGAGAGTCATTTCAAAATCCAATTTTTCAAGATTTTCATCTTTTTTTAGGATTCAGTCGGATTTAGGCGGAATCCGGGCTAGGTGACTTGATTACACCTAGTCCTCCCCTCCCATTTCCTTTTATTTCCTTCTTTTTTTTATTTCTTCCCCCATCCATATCTTTTTCTTGTCTCGGCCCATGGTGACTTGACTACACCTAGTTTCTTTTCTTTTGTGCTCCATGCACTACGGTCGAGCATGAGGACATGGCTCGACTTAAGTGTGGGGGAGTGGTATTCTAGCATAGTTAGCTTTATTTTTGTAGTCTTTCGAAAAAATCTTTAAAAACCCTAAAAATTTGAAATTTTTTCACAAAAATCAAAAAGATTTTCTTTTGTGTGCTTTCCCTTTTTGTCGTTATGTCGTGCATTTGTTGTATGGTGTGTGTTTTGCCTCCTTTTTCTTATAGGTTGCTTAAATCACTGCTAGCTTTGGAGAGCTTTCAAGACTACCGGTAACATCTTATCCCTTTCTCTTCTTTATCTCTCGCGGAGTTTGGAGGAGATTGTGATGTTGTGTGCTCGGGTGGAGCTTTGTAAAGTTTGTAGGTGGTTTGGTGATTTGTTTGGAAGCTAGGGGTGGTGTTTGTGTTGTTCATGTGTTCGTTTTGTGTTGTTTTTGTCTTGTTGCTTTTGTTTCTTTTTCTTTCGTTCCCGTTGAGTCTTTGTTTTGTGTTTTGTTGTGTGTCTTGTGCGTAAACCATTTTCGAAAACCCGGTTTAGAGGCTAGTGTGCGAGTGTCTACTTTCCCTTCCTAGTTGTATAAATCGAGTCTTGGACTTTAGTCTAGTAGAATGACCATAAATCAATGATTTCGTTGGTCCTTTACCTCGAGTCCACCTAGCTTTCTAGGGATTTAATACGGGATTTGCATTTGACCATTATGACCACCCACGGTGTGAAAAGGCCTTGGTCACCGAGTCCCGTCCCTTAGGTGACCATGTTTAGGATTGTTTGATTAGTCCAAGTTTTTCTCCACTTTTTGTGGGTTAGAAGGGAAGGGCCCGTCCCGACTCACCCATTCCCCTACCTTCTACACATTTCCGCACAATAAAAATTGCAAAGTGTTGATTTCTCCCTTTCTTGTCATACAAAGAAATGCCAAAAAAACCAAATCTTGCCAAAAAGGGCAAAGAAAAGAAAATGAAAGAAAATGAAAGAAAGAAAAGAATGAAGAAAAAGAAAAGGCACAAAAGTCAAAAAGAAAATAGAAAAGAAGAAAAAAAGAATGGCATGGCAAAACAAGGCAAAAATGCAAAAGAAAAGAGAAAATGCCAAAAGAAAACCCGATTCACAAAAAGATCTTAACCCCACAAAAATAAGCCTTTTTCCGACTTTTCCCGTGAAGAGCCTACCAAAGGACCGAGTCCCGAGGAAGGATGATAGCGTCATTAGTCGGTCTTCCCTCATTTTGCATATTTCCACTTTTTACTTGGACTAGTTAGGCGGTTTTGGACACGGGACGACCCTCTTGGCTCACGCTAAAGGGGGCGGGGTCTCACTTACCTACAGTGTCGACTAACACCGTGGATCATCACTTCCCACTCCGCCGATCGTCCCGTAGTACGTTCTTAGAAGGTTAGGAGGAACCTAGGTAACTTACCAACGTTTTTGTTGCTTTGTCGTCATACTTTTAGGGTTTAGTCCACCTCGGTTTGTATTGCTAGCTTGGGAACGTTGTCACTTGCCTTGAGTCCTAAACCGGTGCTTCTTTCACCGCTTGATTGAGGGAAGCGGTATTTCTTTTCTTTTGGGTGCAACCTTTTGTGTGTTTGTTTGTTTGTATGCTTGTTTGTTTTTGTGTTTTTGTGTCCGGTTGCATCCACATTTTTGTCGCAAGACCCCACTTGCCTTGCAGAGTGCACTTTTCCTCTAAGTGCACTCGCGTGAGTTGAAAGGGCGTAGGGTGCGCTAATACCCATTCGGCTAGTATAGTAGTTAGTATGTGCTTACTCGAGGGCGAGTAAGGGTTAAGTGTGGAGGAGTTGATTAGTGTAGTTTGTAGTGCCTATTTCGTAGTATTTTGGTCCCATTTTCCTTGTGGAATCGCTCCTTGGGAGCGGTTTAGGGGCTTCTTATGCTTCCTTTAGTTCGTTTCAGGTTCCCGAGACCGATTTGGAAGAGTTGGAGCGATTCCGACTCTATACATACACATTTTGGAGCCAACGGAGTAAAGGAACGATGACTCGATGCTTCGGAATCGACCCCGAGACCTTGGGACCCAATCCCGAGCCTCCGAGACCCGATCCCGAGTCCCGAGAATCGATGAAAAGCTCATATGAAGCAAGGAGGAACCAAAAGGGTCATATTGGAGGCCTACAAGACTCATCCCCGACGGGTATGCACCTCATCCCGTCGGGGATGAAGTGCACTTTGGAGGGTGCCACTGCAAGGCCGTCCCGGTCGGGACCAACCCTTCCCAGTCGGGATGGTGGGTCCGTCCCGGTCGGGATGATCCGTCCCGGTCGGGACCACCTGGCTGTAACCCGCATTTCTTTTCTTCCAATTCCCTTCCATTTGTAACCCTATAAATACTTCCCTCTTGTATTGTTTATGTATCCTACCTTAGTTTAGACTACCTTAAGCCTCTCTACATCATATAAACCCTAGATTAAATTCTCCTCTCATTAGTTTAATCTTCCTTTAATTCTTAGTTAATCTTAGTTAATTAGTTCTTGTATTAAGAAGTTACTTGAAGACTAATCCAAGATTGACAACCTTGGAGATTATTTGGGTTTCTTATTTATACAAGAATGCATCTTTTTCTTCCTCTTGTGTTGGTATAACTTTCTTTACTCTTATTCTTTGTTATTAATTCAAGTTTGAATCTTTAATTAGTGTTGATTGTTATTGTTTATATTGTTCTTGATGTTGAATGTTTGGATTGTGAAGTTGTTTCATCCTTTCATTGTTGTAGTTAGTTTGACTATGAGTGAGTAGATTATTTGTGGGTTAGTAGGGGGATTAAGGGTAGATTATGGGTGATTAGGGTTTGATTGGGGGTAAAGGGTGAATCTTTGTTGTTAGTCACATATTTGGCACACCATGTGTTTGTTGATATGCTTGTATGAGTTGTAGTGGCCATGCTTCTCATGCTAGTCTTCTTCTACTCATTGTTTGCTTTGTGTGTGGACATGTTGAGCATAGTCATCGACATCGGTTTAAGTTGCGATTGCCCGGACCGAACCTAGCAATTAGGAGGCACCTACACCCTTAACTACCCAAGTCACCTTACTACACTTATGAACCCGACCTAACCCACTCCTTTCTTTCCATATTTGATTCATCTTGTTAGTTAGTCATCATTTCCTTTAGTTTGTTAGTTAGTTAGATTATTAGCATTGTTTAGCACTTCTCTTTAGTTTGCTAGTTGGTTTGTGTTTAGTTATTCTAGCTTAACCTCGTTTAGCCTAGTTGATTGTTAGTTTACTTCCTACTTCTCCTCCATCATAGTTTTCCATTTATCGCTTATTTGTGTTTGTTTGTGTGACCTAGTCTCGTTTTAGGCCGATTTAGTCTAAGCCTTGCAACACCGTCTCCGTGGACACGACCCGACTTACCCTAACTACCGTTAGGTGCTAGTTGGTTATTAATTGGTGGCGGGATCCACGACAAATCCCACCATCAAGGATGCCATAGTCAAATGCAAGGAGAACGAGCAATATTTGGAAGATCTAAATGAGACGTTCCAATCATTAAGAAAGTACCGAATAAAGCTGAACCTCAAGAAGTGCACATTTGGCGTCAGGTCAGGCAAGTTCCTCGACTTCCTAGTGAGCACCATGGGCTTACCCACTATCCCGGAGAAAGTACAGGCGATCCAGAACCTGCCGAAGCCAAGTACCATCAAAGACATCCAAAGGCTAACGAGAAAGATGGCTGCCCTTGCACGCTTCATATCTAGAGTAGCCGACAAGTCCACGCCTTTCTTCAAAATATTTAAGGGAAACAAGCAGTTAAAGTGGGAGGACGAGAAAAAAAATAAGCTTTTGAAAGCCTAAAAGATCACTTGAAGACGATGCCGTGGTTGGCGAGGCCGACAAAGGGAGAAAAGTTGTACCTATATTGCCGTCACCAATGTCACGGTAAGCACCGTCATATTGAAGGAAGAGCAGAAAGTCCAACCAATATACTTCGTTAGTCACGCCTTAAGGCCGGCGGAGAAGAATTACCTCATGGTAGAGAAGGCGGCATATGCCGTGGTCATAGACGCCCGGAAGCTGTGGTCGTATTTTGACGCCTACCTCGTCACTGTTTTGACCAATCTGCCTCTAGAGAAGGCGCTGTAAAAATTCGAGAAATCTGGAAGGATGTTGAAGTGGGCGGTGGAGCGTAGCGGACTCAGAATCATTTACCATCCTAGGTCGACAATTAAGGTGCAGGCCCTGGCCGAATTCATGGCAAAGTGCTCACACTCAGAAGAGGATGATTCCGCAGTAGGTGTGTGGGAGGTCTTTACCAACTGATCGTGTACCAGTAACGGCTCGGAAGCCGGCGTGGTACTAACTAATCCCGACGGAGAAGAATTTGAGCACACCCCGCGTTTTACCTTTCCAGCTCAACATCGACGCGGAGTATGAAGCCGTCATAGCGGGGGTCCACCTGGGTATGGCCACAGAGCAGAGAGCGATCATATCTACCGACTCCCAGCTGGTGACTAACCAATCCAACGGGGAATATGAAACCAGGGAACCGAACCTAATAATGCTATATCTGGAAAGGGTGAAACATGAGTTATCTCGCCTTAAGTCGTATGAAGTTAAGCAAATACCAAGCTCACGTAATAACCGGGCCGACGCCCTATCCAAGCTGGTCAGATCTAGCCTTCAAGACATCCGCATATCTGTTTGGGTGGATGTCCGGAATGAAAAAAGCATTCGGGTTGAGGATAAGGTAGAAAGCGTCTACCATAACATTGAGTTCGATAACGGAGAGGATGACGGATACCCATCATCATATACATAACCGACTAGAAGCTTCCGGAGGACCCATTTAAAGCAAAATGTATGTCAACCACCGCAGCCAGATATATATACTCATAGAGGACCAGCTCTACAAGAGGAGGGTGTCGGAACCCATCCTAAGGTGCCTGAGGCGACAGAGGTACTAGACGACATCCACTATGGAATGTGCAGCCATCATATAGGGAGATGTCTGGCGCACAAGGCCACAAGAGTCCGCTACTACTGGCCGATATGCTGCGGAATGCTAAGGACCTGACCAAGAAATGCCGCAATTGCCAAATCCATGCCCCGGTCATCCATGCGCTGGTACAGTGGGGGGTGGACATTCTCGGCGCCTTTACAACGGCGACGGGTGGCAGAAAATTTCTGATCGTTGCGGTAGATTACTTCTCCAAGTGGATAGAAGCTGAAGCAGTCCCCAACATCACTGAGTCGGCTGTAAGAAAGGTGATATAGCGAAGCGTGATAACCAGGTTCGGGTGCCAAAGGTGTTGGTCTTTGACTAGGGGTGAGCAAAAAAATCCGATACGGCTTAATTATCCGTATAAGATACGGTATACGGTTGCAATTATACAAATTTCCGTATATCCGATACGAATATCCGATAAGATTTTTTATAAAACCGTAGCGGATACGTATTAGTAAAAATGAAAACCGGATATCCGGTTTTAAAAAATACAATTTTTTTTTATAAAATAAACGAAATAGTGAAATACTAAATTATTTAATGGATTAAAAATTAAAAAGTCCAACACCTTCACATGCTCACAAGTTACCGCCTCACTCCGTCACTCACATTCAGTCAAAAAAACCCTAATAACTCTCATTTTCTCTGAATCTCAGCCTCGTTTTCTCTCATTCAACCTCTTCAAACCTTAACTCTCAGGCTCTTTGGAGAAAGCTTCTTGTTTGAAGAAAGCAGGCTGTTTGCCTATGACTCTATTATCAGAGAATTATTTATCGTATTCGACTATTCGGGATGATTGTAATAATTAAATTATTTTTAGATATTTTTTTTGTTTATTTACATATTATTTTTGTATAACAATTAACACAACGTTTGTTACAACCTTAAAATAAAAAATCGGATTATGTGCACTTAAAGAAAAATTAAAAATAAAAGAAACCTCAAAATCGGATACCTGATATCCGGTTTCCGTATATCCAGAAAAACGGATATCCGGAAACCGGATATCCGGTTTAATTCAGATCGGATCAGAATAGTAAAATTTTAGAATTTAAAAATCGGATCGGATATCCGGTTTTTCTCACCCCTATCTTTGACCATGGCCTACACTTCGATAACCCCCTGATCAGAGAATCGCTTGTGGTCTTGGGAATAGCTGTGGCCTACTCAGCAGTCTGCCACCCACAAACAAACGGCTAAGCCGAAGCTGCAAACAAGCAGAGCCACGAAAGATGGTGGAAGACCTCAAGGGGAGATGGGTCGACAAACTCCACAATGTGTTATGGTCTCTCAGGACCACCTGGAAGGTCTCCACTGGCCATTCGCCTTTCAGCCTCGTTTGAAGCCGAGAACCTATTGCTGATTAAGACTCGTATCCCATCGGCCTGAAGCGAATACTTCCAGAGTGACCAGAAAACAAAATCGTCATGGCTGAGGCGTTAGACCTACTAGAGGAAACAAGGGATGAGACTCACATCAACTTTGTGGCATATAAACAACGGATGAGGAAGGCCCAAAATCAGAGGGTCATCCATAGGAAGTTCAGGTCGGCGACCTTGTCCTCAGGAAAACGATGGCCATGGGTAGAGCTAATGAGCATGGCAAGCTAAGCGCCATCTAAGAAGGACCCTACAATGTCCACTGAGGTCAGACTCAAGAATAGGGAGGGGTAAGAGTTACCCTAATAGTGGAATTCCGATACTACTATTATTAGATACTATGTGTAAACGACGCGTGCACCATTTTGTCTTTTGACGACGTGGAAGGATCTGTCGACAACCCCGCCCAACCAGAAGTTAAGTTTAAATGCTATGAATTTGCTACCTTTTATCTTATCTACTTGCCGATTGGTCACTGTGTTCACAATCAACAAGCAGGGGAGAAAAAGGGAGGAGCCCCTATTTAACTTAGCATACAAAATGGACACCCCAGGTCACGCCGGTTAACAACCCCCCATGCCATAGCCATGGGGAGAATAAGCCTCAACAAATCACCCTGCTGGTCTTCACCACATGTGGTGGTGACACAACCCCCTATGCCATAGCCATGGAGGCATAAGTCCTTAACAAGTCTGCCTGCCGGTCTTCACCGTAGGTGGCACTGTGGATGCTCGTCCGCACCGTCCGGCGCCCCGCGCGCGCCCGGGCGGGACCCATTGGTCGCGACGGCCACCCACGCGGCCCCGTCCGTCCTGGGGCCGGTCCAATCTCACGTACGCGGCGATGTGTTGAATCTCGATTTGGTTGACGATTTGAATTGTACTAGACGGATGCGAAAATCCAAGTTTCCGTTAGGATCGATCGAGACGTGGTTGCAAGTTTTTAAAGGCCGATATGTTTGGTAAGACGACCTTTTTGGTGAACCGAAGTCGTTGCCGATTTGTGGAGTCGCCACCGAGTTAATTTTGGGAACTTGAAAACCGTTCAAGTCAACTTTGATCGTTAGCCTGCTCATAGTTGAGTGGCATGGGGACCTAAAGATAAAGACTTATACTCTTAAGCACTCCGTGCCTGGAATGACTCTCATTGCCAATGGTTTCAGACATCCGGAAACCGTCTATTTTGAGTAAGGAGTGAGGGTACGTATTGTGAAGCCAACGTCCGCTAGACATCAACACCCAATCCCGTACGCACATAGCAGCCTCTACTAATCAATCGGTGGGCTGATAACTTTGTTCCTTAATTGCGGCTGAAGTACTGTAATCCCCTAGAAATTCTAACGCGATACAGTGGCGGAAACACTGTAGAGTCGGGATTAAAACACGCTGTAACTATGTCTTAGAAAAATTAAAATGGTAAAGTCAAAAAGTAGGCCTTAAATAAAATGGCCAAAATTTAAAACAATCCACAAAAGGGGTTTGAACAAAACATAAGACATAATTATTAAAATAAATAAGCAGGATCCACACTGCTCGCTAGCCCACACCCGGAACATGTATACCTGCCATGTTAAAACATAACTGCCACAATCAGTGGGGAGCCACAAACAGTAAAACATTATAATGAAAATAAGATTTCAGTGAAAAACTCAACATATCGAAATAATATAATAAAAATGATTTTTCCGAAGAGAACATAAAACATTTGCCAACCTGCAACCAAATTATATATATATATCGATAATAATAAAAATAGTCAAAACGGCGTTATGGATAGGATTAATGATGAAGGCTAGACTTTCACTAGGAGAATACTAAAACTAGCTTCGAGAACTTAGTTCAAACAAATCAAACTTCGATCTCTAACTAGGCTACTCAACCATAATAGTGCGGCGACTTAAAAATGCGTGGCCCTAGTTTAAGATAATATGCACACCCCTCCCGAGCACCATAAATACTCAGTTCAATCCGACGGCGTCTTACACTGCTAGGCACGAGTTTAAGGTCAAAATGTACACAGACTCCCGAACACCATATATGCTCGGTTCAACAACCAGTGTGCCCCATAAAGACACACCAGCCTTATAGTTGATGGCAAAAACGTAAATCCCAGAATATATTACTCTAAACCTCACACTTGTCCTTATTCCATAACTCCAAAACAGCCATTATCGATATTTAAAAGATGTATTCAATACAAACAATAAGAGAACAAAAGAAAAAGGAATCACTTTCCAAAAGAGGAAACTTTCTATTTTTAGAAACTTCTATTTTTAGAAACTTACTAAAAATAACATCATATCAAAATAGCAAAAATATTAGTTTATACTAATAAACATTTTTAGTAAACAATGTAGAATTATAAAACTAGTACTTTCGGCCTTAACGATATTAATTTCTAAAACGAGAACATTTGAGTTTATGAAATTATTGAAATGTCATACAAGTGTTTATAAAATGATTTAGAAATGTCTTAAACATTTTAAATACTACTCCCTCCGTCCCAATGAATTGTTTGCCTATTCCATATTGGGGCGTCTCAATGAATTGTTTGCCTTTCTATTTTAGGAATGTTTTTTATATGCAAATTGATCATTCTCATGAGTTTTGCTTTACATCTCACTTCCTCATTGGTCCCCTTAACCTTGGTGCCAAAAGGAAAGGCAAACAATTCATTGGAACGAAGGGAGTACTAATTAGGGTGTCTCCAAAATTTACAAAACTAAAATTCGTTAATTATTATTAGTTTCGACAATACGATTATAAATAGGATTTTACGGAAAATGTAAAATTAAATCTTTTAACGTCTTTTATTTAATTAAACCATTGAATATATTTAGAGTATGTTAAGTGATGATTTAACTTTTAATGTTTCAGAATCAAATATTTTCAAAATGGCTGGAAAAATAATTCTTTTAGGTAAGACGAAGCATTTTAACGATAAATCACAATTTGTCCAAAAATCAATACTTATTAATTAAAGACTCTAATAAATAGTACAAAAATAACGTAAAATAGCTAAAATATATTTACGGACATTTTGTCCATAAAATAATATTTTGCATAATCCTAAAACTCGGTTTTTAAAGCGTTTTCTCGTTAATCGTCTAATCTCGACAATAACGATTAATAAAAATAGTAATTGCAAAATGATTTCAGTATTATTATCCAAAAATTATTATTAAAATCAAAAATCAAGATTTTCAAGAAAATACTATTTTTCCAGATTTCCAAAAATTCCAGATTTAATAAATCTCGTTAAAACCGTCTTTTAAACCCGTGTTCACAATTAACGATACCATTAATAAAACTTATCGTTCCTAACATTTTATTAAAGCACTAAAAATCATAAAATTACATTTTATTAAGAAATAATTAGAATCATATTTTTTCTAGATTAAATCAGAGGACCAGAAATTGAGAATTTAAACGACAACGCGGTTTTAACGATAAACGATGATTTAAAGTGATTAATTAATTCATCCACTTAACAATTCCGAAAAATTATGAAAAAATTCAGAAAATTCTATTTCATCAGAAAGTTTCGCCAAGTCAAAAATCATATTAAAATAAAATGTTTAGGTACTAGAACTATAAATCAACTTTTAATCATTTTTGTCCGTAAACGGTAATAATTCAATAATCGATAACTAAAATATCAGAAAAATACTAAATTATTAAAAATCATCAAAAACATCATTTTTACATAATATAATCATATATTACAAGTTTAGGCCGAATATTACGATTTTACAAATTAATATAACGATTTAATCGTTAATCTAGTAAAAGCGATAAAAATACCGAAAAATGCTAATTTTCAACTTTTAAAAATTTTCCAGATTATATGACATACATATATTGTCAAAAATAAAATTATAAATTTATACATGCAATTACAACAATAAAATCAAGCAATACCGAGTAACACCGACGTTACCTTCACTCCAAATCCGAGTCTACGATAAATTCGTCGGCTTCAGGGTCGACCAAGACTCCAACATCGCATGACCTACATGATACAAAAATACCATGAGAAAACTGAAAGAAACAAGGTAAATAACGATTGGAAATAACATCGATTATTACCTTAACGAAGGGAAACGATAGACGATTAATTTGGAGATGAAAATGGGATGATCAAGACTTGATTTTGAAATAAATATAGGCTGGAAAATCTGCTGAAACACATGGCCAAAGGAGAGGAAATGAAGGGTATTTCTTGTTTAATGTGTTGAATTAAAATGAATGAATAAATTATGATGAGATTAGTGTATGAACGTGGACTATTAAAATGATAACAACTATGTTAAACCATTCAAAATACCAGCCAAAATGAATAAGAAGGGAGTGTGAAGAGTCTTGTAATAAGTCCAAAAATGATTGTAGGAAAATAAAATATCTAAGGCATTTAATCAAGTTATAATACCAAGTGTTAAAAAAAATGTGAAAGTGTGTGACCAAGGGTGTCATGGTCCAAAAAGAAGTCAATAATATTTCTTTTAATTGTGGGTTGCTTAAAAATAAGAATCATAAATTATTAAAAGCATTTCAAAGCAATTTGAGTAAACCTCGCTTTGGAAAATAATTATTTACGAAACTTCGTATTAAAATCACAAATGGCTTATTTTTAGTAAATAAAAATATTTCTTAGTTGAAAAATATTGTATAAATGTATTTAAACATTTTTAGGAAAAGGAATAACTTAAATCCGAGCTTAAAAACGTCAATTCAAAGAGAAATAGGATTTCTCGCGGAAAATTAAATAGTTCGTTTATAAGGACTCGACCACCGCTTGTTCAGTTTTAGTTCGTTTATGTTTTGAATTCTGTGTTAGGTGATTTAGCATGCGATTATAGTAATGAAAGCGGTAAATCGTACGAAAGCGGTAAATGCAAGATGTAGTTAAATCACATAGTGAGGAGTTGCACCCTAGGTGTGTACACTAAATGAGACACGATGCGTACATGATTGAGAACGGATCTCGGAAATACTCGGGTTTATTTTAGGGTGTTTTAGTACTTATGGTTGAAGTTGTGGACGTTACGTATATTTATAACATGCCATGGACTTAGCGTCCATACGGGTCGGACTCAATGTTATCGAAGAGTATAAATAAAAAATACGGAATGTAAAGTTTTGTTTAGATGACAACCTAGTGACGATACAACTTCTAGGCGGATCTTTCTAGCTCTTCCTGCGGCAAATCCGGCAGAGCTTCGCTATAGTGTTGTGGGGTGGCTAGTCAAACACACGTGCCCTTTTTCGTTCAAATCGAGCCAAGGACCCGAGGAACTACGAGAAGTAGTGTTGATTTGCTTATCTGGTAAAAAATGATCAAGTGGATCGTACTTAGAGTCGGAGTGCAACGCTAAGTTAGAAGGAGAAGCTCGTAAAGAGGAGGAGGGGATGAGAATTGAATTGTGTTGAAGTAAGCGGAATTGGAGGGTGGAGGTATTTATAGTTTTCCTCGCAGTTCAAATCAACTACTCAGGCGCCTGGTTGCTTGCACATCATAATTGGGTCGCCTGAGGTCCTGCGTAGGGATTTTGAGGCGCCTGGAGGGAGGCGTTCGGGTTTTTGAAGATCTGATTTCAAAACTTTCCAAAACGGAGAATATGCGTACCTTAGGCTTGCTTGGGGGTTAAGGCTCCTTTCTTGATCTAGCGCGTCAAGTGCAAGGTGGGCCTCGGATGTACGTCTCGAGGTTCGCTCGCCTGACGCGTTGACTCGGGTTTTACCTTGCGTGTTTCGGGACCAATTCGGAGCCCTGGTGTCGGAATTGACTCTAATTATTGTCAACGCAACCGTAATGATAGGACTAAGACCGTCTTGACGCTAAATTAATTTTTCCGAGTACTTATTTGATCCGTTATATAGAAAAACCATCTAAAACATCGTAATCTCGCGTCGTGTAGTAGTCTGATCGTCATCGGGTGCTTGTCGGGCACTCCTGCAGCCACTAGGTCAAAATCTGGGTGTCTACAGAAGCCCCCACTTTGATTAAGTCTTGGACAAGGCGAAAGTCAAAGTATAGCTGTAGACACCCAGATTTGGACCTGGTGGCTGCAGAAGTGCCCAACAAACACCCGATGACGATAGGACTGCAACGCGACGCGGGTTCGCGATGTTTTAGGTAGTTTCTCTATAGAACGGATCCAATAAATTACTCAAAAAAATTAAACTAACATGATGGCAGCCTTAGTTGTGTCGTTACCGTCACATAGACACTAATTAGAATCAATTCTGACACCGGGACCCCGAGTCGGTCTCGAAACTCAAACCGAGTCAGCACCGCGCCAAGTGAACCTCGGGACACACACCCGAGGCCCACTAAACTCACGACGCTAGCTCAAGCCTCGAGAATCCTTAGTCTCAAAGCTACGTATCATACACCCACCTCTCGGTTTTGGAAAGTATCAAAATCGTCTCAATACACCAACCGCCTGAACCCAGGCGCCTGAGTCTTGGCGCGCCTCAACTCAGGCGACCATATGGGTGACGAGGGCCGAAAACACCTATAAATACCCCCCTCATCTCATTCATTCTATACACATTACACAATTCACTCTTCTCTTCTCCCTCTAACTTCTCGCTAAGGGCTCGCAATCCGACACCCGAGGCAAACGATCCACTCGATCGTAGTTCCGAAAAAGAGACATCGACGCTACTCTTCACTTTTGAGCACCCCACTCGATACCGAGGTGCCTGTGTTCGACTAGTTAAAATCTAGTAGCAAAGTCCTGCCGGATTAGCCGCAGAATCAACCCATAGTAACGGAGCTCTGCCGGAGTAGCCGCAGGAAGGGTCAATGGTAATGGAACTCTGCCGAAGTCACTAGGCAAGCTAGGAGGATCTGCCTATCGCAGCTGAGTAGTAACTAGGTTGTCATCTAAATAAAAATTTACATTCTCGCACTTTCTTTTATTATACACTACGACAATACTAGGCATGGACCCTGGGTTCACAACACTTACTAAAACACGTAACGTCCCAACTTCAACTGCAAACACTAAAATACACTAAATAGACCCGAGTAAATCCGAGATCCGTTCTCAACTATCCATGCATCGTGTCCCGTTTAGTGTATACTCCGAGTGTGCAACTCCTCACAATGTGATTTACTTATATTCGCATTTACAACTTCCGTATGATTTATTGCTTTTATGACCTTATAATCGCATGTTAAATCACCTAACACGGAATTCAAAACGTAAAACAACTAAAATTGAACAAAGTGATTGTCCGGTTCCGTATTAGTCCGGGTGCTCGCCTTACTAGGTACGATACATCTTTATTAATACTGAACCGACGCATCTTAAGCAAAATACCAGGTAAGGTATATCACGAGAAAGACTAATATCCGTATTATCGCGTTAAAACTGATTTGCTAATACGTATAATACTAGTACTCTCTACTCTCCTACGTGCATCTTTTCATGGCTTGCTTGTCACGTGTAATCGCATGCAAAGAATGTAAACACAATTTCTTTGACGACAAAAATTACTTGTCTTTAAACAACCGACGTAGCAAAATGTATAGGGTGAAGACAATGGATGTTACAGTACATTCGCCACAACAAAAGAACTAGGTTATCAGCCCACCGATTGATTAGTAGAGGCCGCTATAGTGCGGGCAGGATTGGGTGTTGACATTTATCAGATGTTGGCTTCCCAATACGTACCCTCACCCTACTCAAAATCGACGGTTTCCGGATGTCCGAAACCATTGGCAATGAGAGTCATTCCAGGGATGGAGTGCTTACGGGTACAAGTCTTTATCTTTAGGTCCCGTGCACCTCAACTTTGAGCCGGCTAGGGATCAAAGTTGACTTGAACGGTTTTCGAGTCCCCATATTTGACTCGGTGGCGACTCCACAAATCGGCAACAAATTCAGTTCACTAAAATGGTCACCTTTCCTAATGAATCGGCCTTTAAACATTTATAACCACGACTCGATCAATTCCAAACGGAAACACGGGTGCCCACACCCGTCTAGTACAAGTCCGTATTGTCATCCGAATCGAGGTCCAAAACATCGCCCCTTACGCAAGATCGGACCGGCCCCCCACCGGGAGGGGGCCGCGTGGGTGGCCGCCGTCACACATTGAAAAACCGGGTCGGTGAACAAGTTTCCAGTGGTGGTGTAACTTGAACGAGGTCAGTGAAGCTCATTTCCTTGTTCCTAGTTGTGGTCACTACAGGTTTTGGCCCTAAAAAGTCCACCCTAACCGATATCAGGACCAATAGACCTCTTCGCGGTAAGATTCTTAGGGACACGCGGAGAGATCCTCGATTGATGCTCCGGCCGCCTAACGCGTATCTCGCGGGAATAATAAGCGGATAGCTCCGAACCGACGGTATGACACTCGTCTCCCTAGACGATTTGTCAATGCCTAAGTAAAGACTATTCGTGGGCGGTAGCCTACCCTAACCTACCCGTGTCTGCATCCTGCATGAGGGTATGCATTCCTAGTTACGTGTAGCGTGTTTGAACAACCCAAATCAAACATTAAAAATCTGGATTTAACCATGCCAACATATTCAACCGCACCCAATTCCGTTTTCGAAAAATACCTCCTCTTTTCAAAACGACCTTTTGAATACCAATACTCCGGTCAAACCGTAATTTCTAAAAAGGGAAAGAAACATTTTAGATACCGTTATCATGGCAAACTTTACATTCACTATTTTCAAATTTTTTTTGAGTGCCATCACGTTGGTTAAACTAAAACACGTCGTCGATTATTTCACCAAATGGGTAGAAGCCGCCTCTTACACCGTACTCACCTCAAAACAAGTAGTCAAATTCTTACAAAATAACATCATCTGTCGCTACGGCGTACCTCACGAAATCATCAGAGATCAGGGGGCTCACTTCACGGCCTACACCCAAAAACTCCTAGACAAATACAAAATCCAAAGACACAAATCCTCACCCTATAGACCTCAAACAAACGGGGCCGTAGAAACAACCAACAAAACCATCACCACGATCCTTAAGAAAATGATAGGCAATTATCGGGATTGGCCAAACAAAATCCCCTTCGCCATATGGGGGTAAAGAACATCCTATCGAACATCCACCGGAGCCACACCATATTACCTAACCTACGGCTCCGAAGCCGTACAACCTGTAGAGCTAGAAGTACCATCACTAAGGATATTAGCTGAGAGCGGTATTCCCGAAGAAGAATGGAACCAAAAATGATATGACGAGCTGGTACTCTTAGATGAGCGTAGGATACATGCCTTATACAATGTACAAGCCTACCAGCAACGTATATAACGAGCCTTTAATAAACGAGTAAAATCCCGAAACATAAACGAGAGAGATTTAGTAATCAAATCCATTAGAGCACCCCTTCCCGTCGACCCTAGAGGGAAATTCAAACCAAACTGGGCGGACCCCTACCTCGTTAAGAAAATACTCTCGGGGGGCGCCGTGATCCTCACTGACCTAGACGGCCAATATTTCTCAACCCCAATCAATATAGATCAACGCAAGCGATACTACCCATAAACACCCTGACAACCCCATCCCGATCTCCAACTTTGGGGGAAGCCTTAGAAATTTAAAATAAACAAATTCGCATCGATAATTGGCATAACGAGTCTAAAGCAAAATCACTCACATTTTTGAAAGAACTACGAACATGGTTTGATTCCATTTAAAAGCGGATACGTAGGCAACCCTCCTTCGGGTACAACCAAACAAATAACCAAACAAACAAATAAATAAAAAAAATCGATTACTCGATTCATGTACAAACCGGGACTCTTTCCACGTTCTGGCTAATGAGTGATTTAAGTCACGAAGCACAAACGACGAGCCGAGGACAGGGTGAAAACCCGAAATGGTGCCCCGGGCAAAATGAAGAATCGAGTTGCGAGCCGTCAAAAAAAAGGGAAAAAATATAAAACAAAAAGGGTGAGCCGAGGACGGAGTGAAAACCCGAAAGGGCGCTCCGGGCAAAATGAAGAATCGAATTGCGAGCCACCACAAAAAAAATAAAAAGAAAAAATAATAACAATGTGCTTCTCATTAATAATGTAATTTGGTTAAATCGAGGCTTTGTCGAGGCATTTACATCAAACATCTGAAACCCGTGTATGCCGAAAAGCAACAACGTGTCAAAACTGCACAAAAACTGGTACTAATACGCCACATAATATCAACTAATAAGACATAGTACAAAACGGCTGAACTCTACCGGACCAACCCTCTCTTTCCCTTGCCATTCGGGTGTACCTGCTTGTGTTCCTCATCATCGATCCTTTGAACACAAGCTTCTACCGCCCTAGCCAAAGGCGAGTCCAGCCAATCCCACTTTCCTTCCTCTCTCACATTTTTAATATGGGTCTCGTTAGTCTTGGCCCGCATAGATGAACTGACGGAACTAGACCCGGTAACACTGTCTTTGGTTAGACACTTAGTGACATTCCTTCGAATCACCTTCTCGTCCCCTAGCGGCGTTGTCCTCTTAACTTTTGAGTTGCTCTGTCTTGACGGTTGTTCACAAACCCTCCGCTGGACGGAAGCGATGTCGGTCGGTCGGACGCTCTCGATAACGACGGGACGCGAAAAACTCTGTTCCCTGGACACCCTAAATTCCCTAAACGAATCCTCTGTCCATGAGTCGGAACTAGAAATACCCTTAGCAGTCTCAGAAGTGAGTGGTTTGACACCCATTTGGTTCGACAACACACACGGATAAATATAAATAGGATCCCTCATGGATAATATTAACAAAGCCTCGGTCGAAGACAAAAATGGAAACCCGGCACGCCCACTGATATTCCATCACGGGATGGACCACCTAAGGACCAGCTGCCCTTTAGACAAGTAGGAGAACCACTCCCCTTCGGTATGACCTTTACTCCACAACTGCACCATCTTTCGGCCCGTGAAACCTCTGTAGTTATAACCTTTCAAGCCCCGGGGAGGATCGACCAAACCAAGCTGCTCCTGTAACCAAACCTGCACAAACCACGTCAAAACGTCACACCTTCAAACCAAAGCAACCACAAAAACACAAAAATAAAAAGCTAAGCAACAAGAAAACATGTCACCAAAAACACCTGTAAAATGATCCTGGAACCCCGAAAAGGTGTCTTGTGAAGTCGGGCATGAGCATCGAGACCTAGAATAAACTCACCCAAAATAAGCAGAGAGGGTGATTGTCCATGTTCCATTCCCATCACCATATCTAAAACTCGAGGGTTACCCCAACCTTCACGAGCCCTCGCATCCTCAAAAAGATGATAACAAGCCATCGCAATATTAAAAGCACACCTACATGCTAAGGTCGAAACATTATAGGAACCAGCCTGTGAGAATGTCCTAAAAAGAAACTCTAAGTTAATGTCGTCTATCCCAAAGAAAACCTTAGCCTCCTCCAATGAAGATAGTTCTAAAAAGTGACAAAACCACTCTACGTAAGCATTATTCCCCGAAGGCACACAAGGCCGAACCGAACTCCATCCACCTATAGCATCTATCTCTTCGGGAAGAGGACGAATTTTACCCCCGGGGAAAGCAAAAACATGGCCTTTTGAGTCCCAAAACTTAGAACATGCCAATAAGAAGTTATCTTGTATCTTGACCCGATTCAGCGCAACGATCGTTGACAAACCGTCACTTGAACAAACCTCGGGGTCATATTTCTTAAAATAACCCGCCCACTCGGTTAGGGGATTCCCGAAACCTGACATGACACTAGGAATGGATGCTCTAGACCTTATGGATATTCTAGTATGTATAAAACGAGCACCCACAACCCGTATATATAGCCCAAATCCCAGAATAATTAGCAAACAACAAAAATTTCTATAAACAGGGTTCAAACCGCTCAGACCCAGGCGCCCAAGTCTCCAGCCGCCCCAGCCTAGACGACCCAGAACCCGAGAGCCTCAGCCCAGGCGCCTACCCCAAGGCAGACAACATCTAGAGCAACCCAAAATAGAGACGGTGATCTCGTATTATAACCATAAGCTGCCACATGAAACCTCGGACATCGGGAACGATCTTCCTAAGTCACTGAAACCCGCTCCGGAGACCGAAATACCAATGCAAAACTTACAGGAACGCAAGTTCACCCGTCGGACACACGAGACTTAGGCGTCTTTTTTTCGTTTTCTTTTTAGGGGGATATGCTACCCCACCTAGCCGTGTTGTAATCTTTTAACGGTTATTTTCAAGTCGCGTCTGTAGCCTAATAAGGCAACGATTATGAGTATGCCAAAAAGTGGTCTAACTTTTATTTCAAAAGTTGCTATGATTTAAACTTCGACCTCGTTCTGAATGTCAAAACAACTGCACTCATCTTCTAATACACTCGGTCAGAACACGTTAATATTTTGCATCTCATCCATCTCAAGTCAAAACATTTTAATCGACGTACTATCTGATCCGATTCCCGGCTCAAACTAACGCATTTTAAAAACATCCAAAAAAAGAATTGTTTTCGTACTCTCATGCAACTCCAACGCATCCTAAACAAAAATCGAATCGCAAATAAATGAACACGAAAGTGATTACTTGTCAATCTAGGTAAACAATTCGCTAAACCAAAGCACAAGACTAATCCAAATCAAATACTAAAAATCTCAAGAATATACACAAAACATACAAATCCATACACAAATCGAGGCTAGGGAGGACCTCTGGAAGTCGCGTCAATGGCTATGACGACCTCACAAATGTCGTCATCCAAACCTAGATCCTCCAGATCCAGAAGAGGAGACTCGCTACCATTCATCTCCGACAGCATGTCTAAGGTAACCTTCTCGGGAGCTCCTCCAACCTCCTCGGTAGCACCCGTAGCTCAACCCGTAGCCTAAGCCTCAGCCTCCCTCTCGATCCGATGCCTAGCCTCACCCTGCTCGGAGGTCTCACCCTGAGATCGAGCCAGCTACTCCTTTAGCTGGGCAATCTCGTCGTCCCGGGATTGCAGGAGCTGTCGCGCCTCAGCCACCTCCGCCTCAAGCTCGGTCACCTGAGTCTCCATATGCCCCACCATATCCGAGACATCCTACAAATATACCTGAACATTAGGAAAGCACACAAGCAGCCTAGAAAGCTACCCTAGTCACACAAACTCACCGATCGAGGTCCCAAAGTGTCACGGGAAACCCTCGAGGCATAGACCCGGAAGCGGTTGGCGGCCTGTCACAACCGCTGATGGCAAGCTGATGAAACCTGAAAGGTGAAACCATGAAAGTTAGACGAACCAATCGTAGCTCATAGAACCCAAACATTAAACGAAAGCCAAAACTCACCCGGTATACCCGTTCACGCCACTCTATCTCATCGTCCATCTCCTCGGCCAAACACGGGGGGAGAGGCTCAATGAAAGGTATCCCGGCCGCGTCCAACCTAAGTAGCGTTAGGGGAAAATCTGGGGACTGAATAGCTTCAGTCGGGTCGCCAGCTAAGGGAACAGCAAATCGGCCAGTCAAGGGGCAAGAAAGCACTAAACCATGAAACAAACCTTAGAACCAAAGATTAAAAGCTTACCACTAGGCGGTGGCAAGCTAGCCGCTGGCTGACATGAGATAGATGGGACGCACCAGGCACCAGGAGTGCATCGCCTCCTTCACCATCTCTACCCTCGAGGACCTCTGCGGTGGTCGGTGGTCTGAACATGGTCCGAGGAGGATCTACCGGTACCCTGAAATCGTCATACAAACACTAACACACCAACCGCTCGCACGAATACCAAACTGGGCGAAACAACGCAGGAAGGAGCATCCTCCTATAACTCCGAGCCCTCAGCTCCGCGACCACATACCCAGGCACGCCTTGATAATCGGCCCAAGGGCGGGCCACAAACTACACAAACAAAACCAATATCTCAATAAATCCTAAACCTTGGGGGCTATTAGGTAAAATAGGCTATAAAGAGAAACTTACATCCTCAAGGCGTAGCTGGTTAACCAGCACGTTCTCCGACGGATAGTGACTGATTGTACTCTTAGGCTGAGCCAGCCTCCACTCAATCCCCCCCAGGAATCTCTTCGAATGAACCTGCACCATTTTAGGTGCCAAACAAGGGAAGTCGGAATAGATCCAAGCCTGCAAAATCCCAAAATACCTTAGCAAAACTAAGCCAAAATAAGCAGAACCCAAAACACGAAGTAAGAATAGCAACTAACCTCCAGTATTAGGCCCGGACCCACGATGGGCAAAGCTGAGGCTGACCCTATCTCCAGCGGCCTCACCATGACTTGCAGACAGTGAGTCATCTCCGCGAAAGCCCCGGTTACCCAATCAAAATGTCCTAACTGAGCCAGGTCAGCTAGGAGAGGCAGAATCCTAGTACTAAACCTCTCGCCTTTATCCGAGAAGTGGGTCGACCCTAGGAAGTGCCACATTTCGTTAAACCTGTTTTAATATCGTATTATGTATAACCTGTTTCTGGATCCTAACTTATTAAACTTTTAATATCAATAATATTATTAATAATAATAATAGTTAAGGGAGAAAGTTACATATTGCATAACCCTACCCGTTTATTTCGTTAATCTTCACTCTTCAGCAGCGCGCACCCCGCAATCATCGACACCATTCTCCTTCCCTTCAACCATAATCTCGAGCATCCTCCCCCACTTTTACTTCCCTTTCAGTCATCCTCATAGCCAAACATTATCGATCAACGTTTTGGCCATCACCAAACACCATAAGCGAGCTTTTGTGTCTGGTCGTGGTCATCGTACCTGTGGTCGACCGTGAGGCGTCACGTTGGTGGTGATCGCTTGCTCGATCTGTAGCACCATTGTAGGTTCCTTGTCCCTCGAATATTATATGGCTCTTGTCGGTCAGTTTAATGTCCGGGAAGTCGTCGTGGGGTTTTCCACTCGTGAGAGTTGTTCGTATGGGTGGTAGATGGTTTGTTCGTTGTTCATTGTGAGTTGGGGTCATGAGATGTGGTATTTAGGCATGGGTATGGTCATGGGGATGGTGTCGAGGCATACCGATTTTTATCGTGATTGTTGCACGTTGTACTGTTGTTGTTGTTGTCGTCGTTGTCTTCTTATGTCGTGAGTAGTTCTGTCACGTTATAGTTGTATTGCATGCTATTGTTGTCGGGTGGTTACCATTGTCGTTATCAGCGTAGTGTAGTGGTGTAGGTTTCTGTTGTCAGGGTGGTTTATATTAGTAAGTAGAGTTGGTTGTATTTTCATATATTAGTAAGTTGGGTCAGTCCCACTATTGTAATTCAGATGGCTCGGTGTCAGGTGTCAATTCCATTTTGTAATAGGGTTAGAACGACATATATAGATGTTATTTTATTGTTTAGCGACGTTAGGGTCAATATTATTTTAAGTATATAATAATTTTTTAGGATCTGACTTCGTTGAGTTTTCGTGGAGAACTGTCCTACAGGAGTTGTGTGAATTGCTGGTTAGGTAAGGTTTAACCTTACTGTTATACAAATATATTTTGGTTGAATAATATGTTGAGCATGAGTTTATGAATGACATTGTGATAGCATGTATGCATTATAATGAGACATTGTGATGAGTTGGAATTATTGAGATTACGATATTGAGTATGATATGAGAGGATACGACCTCATTGGTGTCTACGAACCCAGCGTGTTGATACTGTAGGTTACAAGAGGAGTAACCCAGATTCAGTTGATCTCGCACCTGCCCATTTATTCGCTTCCTTTGGGTTACCCTTTGAAGGGATGTGCACATTAATGAATACGGGGCCTTGTTACTATAGTGGATCTGGTTTTGGAAACCGAGATTGGAACTGAGATGACAATCATTGAGAACGTGATTATGGTATGATGGTATTATCGTGATTGTGTATTGGTATCAGAATTGTCTCTCGCATGCTCAACTATTACTTTAATGAATTGTATGATTATTCCTTACTCAGCGTGGTTGACCTTGTTCTTTCTGTCACATTATCATCCAATTTCCCGGGGGTTTGTGATGATCCAATTGATATTTCCGGTTAATTGGGGAGTAGTCTATAATACAGGTTATGTATGTCGTGATGTGTTTGGATGCTGGGATGCATGTATGGGACTGGGGTGAACGTGATTATTAGACTGGACATGGCATGGGTGATGCGTAGGCATTTGTAATTCCCTATAAATTCTAACGCAAAACAGTGGCGGAAACACTGTTGATTCGGGATTAAAACACAGTGATGTTCTATATTTTACAAAAGAACGGTCAGTCGATACAAATGCCACTTTTTACAAAAAGGGCAAAAATTTAAAATCCTCAAAAGTGTTTCAAATTCAATCCAAAAGATGAAAATAAATTCAACGGCGTAATACCAAATGCCGCTCACTAGCCCACACTAACCCGAATCTATAAAACCTGCCATGTTATAAACATAACAGCCACAATTCTGTGGGGAGTAACGACGACGTTCTCCTAGCCATATTACATGATATTAAAGCACAATTATAAATATATCAAAATAGTTGAAAATGGAAAACATTTATAATGATACGGTAAAATACTTGATTTCCAACCTGCACATCAATGTCAATCCATAATAATAACGGCGTTATGGAATCAATAAGTGTAACGGAATAGACTTTCAGTAGGATCATACTGAACTAGGTTCTAGAATTCAGTCAAAACAAATTATACTTTAGTCTCTAACTAGGCAACTCAACTATAACATGACTGCGTGTAGCTAGGTCCTGGCGTAAGTAATGTACACCCCTCCTGGACAACAACCGTAATCCTGTTCAGCCCGACGACGACTTACACGATGCGATATCTAAGTTTAAGCTCAAAATATAAACACTCCTGAACACAAACCATGCTCACTTCAACGACCAATGCGTCTCACACAGACACACCAGCTTTATAGTTGATGGCAAACGTATACCCTAAACTGTATTATTCTATCCATACACTTGTTCTTATTCCATAACTCCAAAACAAAGTCGTTGTCGTAATTCGATAGGATTATCAAAACGTTCTTACAAGGAAACTTTCTAATTTGGAAAACTTTCGATTTTAGGAAATTTTCTCAGGATAGCATTACGATGAAATTAGTGTTACAGAAAAATATCGAGAATAGTAATTTACTCTAACTATAAATAAAATATTATTAATTTCGCAAACGACTACTTTCAACCTTAACAATTATTAAGTTCTAAATCGAGTATAAATTATGTATAAAAATTATCAAAACATTTCACACATATTATTATTATTATTATGAATTAGGGTGTTTCGAAATATATAAAACTAAAATTCCCTAATTATTATTAGTTTCGACGGAACGGGCATAAACTAATGTTTTACGGTAATCATATCTTTATAAAAGTAATTTATTTAACATTCTGTATTTTATTAAACATTTAAATCATTTTAGAATAACATAAGGGGTGACTTAAAATGAAACGGTTAAATTTTTAGAAGGTTCGATGTTGCTGGAAAAATAAATAAACTGCTATAAAATCGTATTTTAACAGTAATTCACGATTTCGTTGAAAAATTGATTCTATCATTTAAAAGCTTCGAAATATAGTGTAAAAATTATGATAAATTATTAAAACTATTATTTAGACAATCTGTCCAGATTTTTTTTTTTTCAAAATCCGGAAACCTGGTTTTAAAGACTTTTAAGGAAAACATGCTAATTAAACGTTAACAATTAAAAATAAAAGTTAAATACAAAACGATTTATGCGCGGATGTCCAAAAATCATAAATTATCAAGGAAATCAATGTTTTCCAGAAACTTTTTAATTAAAAAAAAATGTAAATTTCAGAATTAGAAAAATAGGAAAAACCGTCTTTTAATCATCAGTTTTGTTTTAAAAGATTAAATAACGATTTATCGCTCTTTTTATTTTATTAAATCTCAAATGTCTCCAAATATTTTGTTCGAAAATATCAGAAATATTATTTCGAATCGAGAATTGAAAATAAAAAATAAGAAATTAAAAGGAGTACTCGGTTTTAACGATAAGTGGTGTTTTAGGACTATTAATTATTTCACCCACTTATAAAATTCAAAAAATTGTGAAAAATTTCAGAAAATTAAATTTCATCATAATGAACTTACACAAAAAAAAATTCAGATTTAAATAAGTAAATTAGGCATATGAACAATAAATCTGTTTTAAATCGTTTTTGTACGAAATCTATTAAAAAATCATTAAACGACTTTAAAAAAATTCAAAATCTGTAAAATTTATGTTTTAATAGGAACTTTATGAATATATTAGTGTATCGGCCAAATACTATAATTTAATACTCCCTCCATTCAAATCCACTTGTCTCATTTTCTTTTTGCACATTTGCCGAGACGCGTTTTACACTAGCGATATCTTTCATTTTACATTAGCAAAAATTATAAAAATTTGATATTCTTAATGTGCTCATAAAGACGAATCAAACAGAATCCCACATGACTATATTCTCACTTATAGATTGTCGAGAATATCGAAGATTCCCCTCAAGTGTGAATAGTGTCAAAAAATGAAATGAGACAAGTGGATTTGAATGGAGGGAGTAACTAATAAAACGATTTATTCAATACTCTCGTAAAAATGAAGGCAACAACGAAATAATTGAAAATTAGCGATTCTATAACTTTTATAAGAAAAAATAGACATACTATAATAGCCAAACAAAAATTTATATTCTATAAATGTAACTACGACAAAAATATCAAGCAATACCAAGATCGTCGATGTTACCTTAATCGAGATCTGAGTCAATAATACACTCGTCCTCTTAGGGGTTGTCTTGAAAGCCTATAAAAAATTTAAACAAGGTAGAAGACCCTTATTAGAATAGAAATCGAGAAGAAAGAACGAATATGGGTTTCGATGATTACCCTTCGAATTAGAATGAACACGGAATGAAGAGAAGGATCGGAATTGAGAAAGAGTTGAACAACAGTTTACTGTGTTGTTGTACGTTCAATTGCCCTTTTTTTTGTAGAGAAGATGGGAAGTGGGGATACTGTGTTGGGGGTTTAAGAGAAGTTGGGAGAGTAGGGAGAACGTGCATAGGATTAGGAGTGGATAGTGGAGTCAGTTTTTGATTATCTCAACTGATCCACGAAAAATATCTCAGTCCGATGAAGGAAACGGTTGGGGCTGCTACAGTTTGAGCCCAATTCGCGCCTAAAATCGTAAATGGATCACTTCAAAAAAATAAGTAGACGGAAATTGTATAAGAACGTGTTTACGAGAAAGTTGTATTAAAATCACATTTCAAAAATAATTATGTACGAAATCGCGCAGAAAAATAATAAATAGTAATTTCTTGAGATTAATAAAATTATTGCGAACAAGGTAATTAAAATGGGTTTCGAGTTTAAAGTAAGAACTGAAGTTTATATAAAGATGAACTCAGGAATATAAACCGTCGAAACGGAAACTCGAGTAGAAATAAAATGAGTAAATCAAACGAAACGAAAGTAAGATACATTTTAAGCATAAAAATGACTTTTCGAGGTAATAGGACTTTACAAGTTCAAACAATTGAAAAATGAATCTGTTTTATGATTATTTAAAGAAATACGAGTTAAATCGTAAACAGAATAAAATATTAATTTAATTCATAAAAATTAGGGGCGTTACAGCACTGCTGTTTATATAGATTGTATAGCTTCCGCTGTGTAATTAGAGTTTGTAGTAGTCAATGAGTTATAACGTTTAAATTAGATCGTCGGTTTGGTATTCCAAGCCATGTTGTATTGTAATGAGCTACTACCTTGAGAATCTGAGATGGTAACACCTTTATTTATTCAGGAATGTCTTGATAAGGCTCCTGGTAAATGGGGGTGTTACACACCCGCAAGGGATTAAATCAAGAACCAAGTTACCCGAGAAGAACTTATTACAAGGGGTTCGTCTCACCAAATCTCAAGTTACCCGAGAAGAACTTATTACAAGGGGTTCATCTCACCAGATCTCAAGATACCCGAGAAGGACTTGTTACAAGGCGTTCATCTCACCAAACTTTAGTGACTCAGAGGTAGACTCGAGCATGGAGTCCGCTTCCAACAATTAAGCAAAAGACCAGGAACCGCCAGAATCTGTTCCGAAGAGTACAATAAGCAAAAGACCAGGAACTGTCATAATCTTTCCAAAGAGTACAATAAGCAAAAGACCTGGAACCGTCCGAATCTGTTCCTAAGAGTACAATAAGCAAAAGACCAGAGATAGACAGGATCTGTTCCAAAGAGTAGAATAACCAAAAGACAAGGAATCGTCAGAATCTGTTCCAAAGAATACAATAAGCAAAAGAACAGGGATAGACAGGGTCTCTTCCAAAGAGTACAACATACAAAGGCCAAGATTAGTCAGAATTTATTGCAAATAAAGAAAAAAAAATACCAGGAGAAGTCATAATCCACTCCAAAGATTACAACTAAGCAAACTCCAAGAATGAACGGGGTTTATTCCAAAGATCAAGACGCAAAAACAACTACAACTCCTCAAATCAAACAATAAGTAAGCAAATCCACATCAAAATACAACAGCAATCGCAAGCGAAGAGGTCAGGTATGATTTCTAAGCCTTGGCTGACGAGTCCTAAAAAGTAGTCTAACGGACTTAATTAAAACGACCCGAGGGGATAGCCACAAAGTTGTAATCATCGATTCACTTGGGTGGCTATACTTTGACTTTCTCTTTGTCCAAACCTCAGTCAAATTGATGTCTTCTGTATATACCCGGGTTTGTACCTGGTGGCTACCGGAGCGTCCGATAAACACCCGATGATGATCAGATTACAACGGGACATGATTTTACGATGTTTAAGATGATTTTTCTATAGAACGGATCAATTAATTACTCGGAAAAATTAATTCAACATCTAGACGGTCTTAGTCGAGTCTTTCCGGTCGCGTCAACACTAATTAGAGTCAATTCCGATTCTGGGGCCACGAATCGGTCCCGAAATGTAAAGTCAAACCCGAGCCAGCAAGTTAAACTCGAGTAGAACCTTGAAACCCGAACTGAACCCTAACAAGGCCCATGCGTGCGGCCCTTGGTGCCTTAGAGAGCAAGATGCCGCGAGAAATATCCTAGGATGTCGTATCTCCCCACTTTGAAAAGTTTTCCAAATCGGGATCTCAAAAACTCAACCACAGCAAGCGTCGCGCCTTACAACTGAGTCGCACGAGGTGTCGCGCCTCAATATCAAATTGCACGGGGTGTCGCGTATATGTGTTCGAATCCATCCTGGAAACAACTATATATACCTCATTCCTCCTCTCATTCGAACAACAACGAAGAGCACAACTCTTCCAAGATTTTTCAAGTTCCTATTCGATGAAAGCAAAGAAGAGTACACAACTTCGACGTTCGTAGACCTCCCGAGTTTATTAACTCCTTGGTCCGTGAACAAAAATCCCTTCGAGTTCTCCCGGGTTCATAGTACGTACGAGACCGACAAGGGCTTCGAAAAACAAAGAAGCATTATTCTTTGATGTCTAATCTTTTCTCGAGCATACCACTCGAAACTCCGCTACCAAACACCACGGTATTCAAGGCAAGAGGGTCGAATTAATCTGGTTCCTATCGGAGATATTTCAAGCATTCCTACGCTCCACGAGATCGCCTACACCGAATGGTCGTCACTAGGTTGTCTCTCTATCCACACTTGATCAATTTCATTTACATACGGGTCGAGTTAGGCGGGTGCACTCCATCCAAATAGCTCAAACATATAGCCCGATGTCGATTCCTAATCCGCCAAATTGACACGTACACCTGCAGTTCCCATTCCAGGTATGGTGTACACCCAAGTTCCTGTTCGGTTCTGTCCTAGTGCATGTCCGACCGACCCCCGAAACCAAATCGTCAAAAATACGTAACATCTACAACTTCAACCGAAAATACTAAAACAACTAAATCAGAGTAGTCGTTATAGATCTGTTATTTATCGTCTACACGTCGTATTTCGTATAGTGTACATTCTGAGGGTGCAATCCTCCTAACATGATTTACTTATTTTCTCGCACATTTACCGCTTTTATTTCATGATTTAACAGTTCTATGACCATAATCGTATGCTTAATCACCTAACCAAAAATCAAACCGTAAACAACCAACACTCATCAAAACCCCAAACAAACACAGAAACTGCGTCTACAGCCGGACCCTCGGAATTCGGGCATAGGGTCCCGTGCTCCTGAGGATTAAGACACTGGGAGGGTCACGCCTCTCTCTTGGGTACGTTTCTGTGTTTGATCAGTTTAATCAAAACGAGCAATGGTCTGGTCCCGTATTAACCCAGGCGCTCATACTGTCGCGCCTTGGTATAAGATCGCACGGTGGCGTGCACCTGAATACTGAACCGCATGGCTTGATGCATCTTTACTGATGCTATACAGATGCACTTTAAACAGAATACCAGGTAAGGTATACCACGAGATTCGACTAATATACGTATTATCACATTAAAATTGATTTGCTAGTACGTATAATAACTAGTACTCTCTACTCTCCTACTTACATCTTAACATGGCTTGCCTGTCATGTGAAATCGCATGCAAAGAATGTACAAACACTTACTTCGACAGCAACGTACTTGCACCTAAACCAACCGACATAGCAAAGACATAGGGTTAAAACGATTGGTTGTTACAGTTTTACACCACATTAGAACGAGATACATCCGGCATCGATTGATTAGTAGAGGCCGCATGTGCGGGCAGGATTGGGTGTCGATAGTCAAACGATAATTGACTTCCCAATACGTACCCTCACCCCTTACTCAGAATCTACTGTTTCCGGATATCCGAAACCATTGGTAACGAAAGTCATTCCAGATATGGAGTACTTAAGGGTATAAGTCTTTATCTTTAGGTCCCCATGTCACTCAGCTTTGAGCCGACTAAGGATTAAAGTTGACTTGAACAGTGTCTGAACCGCCATAATTGTTCGGTGGCGAGTCCACATTACATCACGAATTCGGGTTTACTAAACGATCGCCAGACTAAAAGATCTGGGCTTTAAACATTTACAACCACAACTCGATCGATTTCAACGGAAACATAGATGCCCATACATCTATCTAGTACAACCCACGAATTGCCAATAAAATTGAGGTCCCACACTTCGCCCCGAACGCGGGATCGGACCGACCTCTCCGCGGTTCGTGCGGGCGGCGACGCTGTAATCCCCTAAAAATTCTTACGCAATATTGTGGCGGAAACACTTATGCGATTATAAGACACTGTAACTATGTCTTGATTAAATAAAAATGGTAAGTCAATACATTAGCAATAAAATAAAAATGGCTACAGAATAAAAACAAAATAAAATCCATAAAAAGGGTTATAACAATCCGTAGTTCAGATTACTAATCAGCGAAGCAGGATGCGTAACTACTCGCTAGCCCACCCGAAGGAAAACACATATACCTACCATGTTAAAAATATAACAGCCACAATCAATGGGAAGCAATGTCAACGTTCTCCCAACCGTATTACAGGATTTTAAAACTGTAATTACTACTATAGAAAAATAGTAAAAATGGAAAACAGTAAAAAAAACATTATAATGAAAATAACATTTCAGTGAACAACTTCACGTATCGAAACAAAACAATAAAACCAACTTTCCAGAGAAAGCATAAAACATTTGCCAACCTGCAAACCAAATTATATCGATAATAATAAAAATATTCAAAATGGCATTATGCATAGGGTTAGTGTAGAATCTAGACTTTCACTAGGATAATACTGGAAACTAGCTTCGGGAACTGTGGACTTAACTCATAACAGACTCTAGTCTTTAACTAGGCAACTCAACTATAACAGGACTGCGTTCAGCGAGATCCTGGTTTAAGTAGTGTATACCCCTCCTAGAAAACAATTATGTCTAGTTCAGGTGACGACGACTAACACGTTGCGATATCTAGCTTAAGGTCAAAACATATACTCTCCTGGGCGAAACTACGCCCAGTTCGACGACCAAATGTGCGCCAAATAGGCACACCGACTTTATAGCTGATGTTAAAAACATACATCCCAGACTATATTACTCTAAACCCACACTTGTCCGTATTCCATAACTACAAAACAAAGCCATTATCGATATACAAAAGATATAATCAATAAAATAATAAGAGAACAAAAAGGAAAAAGGGTCACTTTCCAGAAGAGGTAACTTTCTATTTTAGGAAACTTCTATGTTTAGAAACTTTACAAAAAATTTGCATCATATCAAAATATTGAAAATATTAGTTCATACTAATACAACATTTTTAGTAAATAATATAGATTTTAAAAACTAATACTTTCGGCCTTAACGATATTAATTGTTAAAGTGAGAACATTTTGGGTTTATGGAATTATTGAAATATCATACGAGTGTTTATAAAATTATTAAAAATGTCTTAAACATTTTAATACTACTAGTCAGGGTATTTTCAAAATTTATAAAACTAAAATTCCTTAATTATTATTAGTTTCGACAATACGAACATATATAGGATTTTACGGCAAATGTAAAAATAAATCTTTTAACATCTTTTATTTAATTTAACCATTAAAAAAATTTAGAATAAGATAAGGGGTGATTTAACTCTTAAAGTTTCATATTTAAGTATTTTCAAAACTGCTGGAAAAACAATTCATTTAGGTGGAACGGAGCATTTTAACGACAAATTGTAATTTTGTCCAAACATCAATTCTATTAATTAAAGACTTTAATAAATAGTACAAATTTACTTAAAATAGCTAAAATAATTTTTTGGACATTCTGTCAAGAAAAATAATTTTCCAGAATCCTTAAACTCGGTTTTTAAAGGGTTTCTTCGTTAATCGTCTAATCTCGACAACAACGATTAATAAAAATAGTAATTACAAAACGATTTAAGTATTAATATCCAAAAATTATTATTAAACTCAAAAATCATGATTTTAAAGAAACTTATAAATTTTCCAGACTTCCAAAATTCCAGACTTAACTAATTCATTTAAAACCTTCTTTTAAAACCTGTTTCCACAATTAACGAGTCTCTTAATAAAACTTGTCGTTCCTAAAATTTTATCACAGCACTAAAAATCATAAAAATAAAATTTATCATGAAATCATCATAAACACATTTTTTTCCAGATTTAAAACAAAGACCAGAAATCGGAAATTAAAACGACAAACACTGTTTTAATGATAAACGATGATTTAAAGTGATTAACTAATTCACCCATGTAAAAATTCTCAAAAATTATGAAACAATTCGCAAAATTATTTTTCTTCAGAAAGAGCATCCACGCAAAATTTCAAATGAAAACAAAATTTTTAAGTGTTAGAACCAAAAATCGGCTTTTAATCATTTTTGTCCAAAAACGGTAATAATTCAATAATCGATATCCAAAACACCAGAAAAATACCAAATTATCAAATCATCAAAAAATTCATTTTTATAGAATATACTCATATATTACATGTTTAAGCCAAATATTACGATTTTACAAATTAATATAACAATTTAATCGTTAATCTCGTAAAAGCGATAAAAATACCAAAACATGCAAAAAATACAATTTAAAATTTTTTCCAAATTATATGACATGCATATATTGTCAAAAATAAAATATAAAAAACATACATGCAATTACACAAATAAAATCATGCAATACCGAGTAACATTGACGTTACCTCTAAATCCAAATCTGAGCCGATTATAAATTCGTCGGCTTCGGGGTCATTCAAAAATTCTTCAACACGCGAAAAGCATGGTAGAAAAATACCTCAAAAAAAGTAAGAAAATCAAGGCAAATAACGATTGAAAACGACATCGATTATTACCTTAACGAAGGGAAAGGAAAGACAATTAATTTGGAGATGAAAATGAGACGATCAACACTCGATTTGAGATAAAATTTGGCTGAAAAGCTGCTGGAAAATCTCAGCCAAGAGAGCAAAAGGGAGGAAATGTTGCTTAATTTTTTGTAAAAAGAATGATAAGAAAGTGGATGGTTTTCTAAAGCATAAATGATAAGTAAATTTTGATGAAAATTAGCCATAATGCATGCACAAACCAACCAAAATGAGAGAGGGAGGGAGTGTGAAGAGTTTGTGTTTAAGGCCAAAATAAAAGGGTGAGAAAAATAAAATATCTAAGGCTTAAACATCATAAAATGAAATTGGTAATAAAAAGGTGTAGTATGGGGTGTGACAATGGTTGTCGCGGTCTAACATGTGGAGAAAGGTTCCAAAATTATTGTAAGTTGATAAAAAGAAGAATCATAAAATTATTAAAGGCATTTCAAAGCAATTCGAATAAACCACGCATTCGAAAATAATTATTTACGAAACTTCGTAATAAAATCATTAAAGGTCAAATCTTCTTAAATAAAATATGTCTTAGTTGGAAATATAATATAAACGTGTTTCTATATTTTTAGGGAAAATAACTAACTCAATTCGAATATGTCAGGTTAAAAAGTATTCAAAGATGGATACACACGAGGGGAATGGCATAATCATTGTGAATATACTGTCGCTACAGGGTACAATTGGTGTCGATTAAAACGTGAGAAAGTGGACTGGGCACGACTGGTGTGGAGTAAATGGTCGAACCCTAAACACAGATTCGTTGCTTGGCTTTACCTACAGGACGCGTTAAGAACACGAGATAAACTTCAGAAATTTCAGATTATCGATGACGCGGCCTGCTGTCTGTGTGCGCAAACACTGGAAACAACAGCTCACTTATTCTGCCAATGTGAGTGCAGTAAGGCTATTCTTCTTAATGCTGAAAACTGGGTAGGTTGTCGATTGCAGGTTTCTCTGAATGCCAATTGGAGATTACAAATAAGGAGCTCGAAATTGAAAAGAGGAATTGTGAACGAGGTAATCAACGTGTGTGTCTATCACTTATGGATGCAGCAAAATCAGAGTAGAATGGAATATATGATTACGAGACCTGATCTACTTAGTGAAAGGATTAGAAAAGAATTTCAAATGTATTTCCGAGGGATTAGGAAAGGGAAATTAAGCACGAGGGACTTTTAATATGTAACTAGAATCATAGCGCATTGTATATGATTATTTGATTTATCAATATACTTATCATTTAACAAAAAAACTAACTCAATTCCAAGCTTAAAACGCTAGTTTCGTAGAGAAATAGAAATCCTCGCGGAAAAATAAATAGTTTACGATGAAAACCAAATAAATAGGTTTAAAAGAATTAAAATCTTTTAAAATAAAAATAAATATTTTTTAACTCGAAAAAAAAAATAAAGCTTGTCAAAATGATGAAATAGAAGGGTGAAACGTGATAGAGTTATGACGAAGTCATAATGAAAAAGATAAAAGCTCTAGGAAAATAGCGGGTGTTACAATCCTCTCCACTAAAAGAAAGTTTCTTCCTCGAAACTAAGAATAAACAGAAAGAAATCAAGATTACCTCAGTCGAAAAGATGAGAATACTTATTTTGCATAAAAAATTGGTTTAAAAGAAAATTTTACAACTTTCAAAGTGATACAAAATCGATTGCAAATATTTATTCCAAGAGGAATTGGGCTAAGCCACCCAAAGTTTAAAATCTTCTAAATTAATGAAATCGTAAAGTAAAGCTATATGATAAAATAACATTGTTAAATAACATTTGTAAACGAACTCGAAGGAGAATACCAAAAACATGTTCAAAACAAAACGTTTTGATTAAGAAACTAAACAATATTTTGTTTTAAGACAAAACAAAATTTAGTTTTGAGAAAGCAAATTTTGTAGTTAGTAAAATCAAAACAGTAGTTAGACGTTTTCAATGATAGGTTCAAAAGTCCACCAACAATAAAACGAAAACTGATTTCAAAATGTTATCAAAGTAATTATGAAAGCTTTCAAAAATGCTGAACATAAAAGAATTTCTACAATGTTAAAACATTTTACATACTAATCCTATAGAAATTGAAGTATTTGGAAACATGAAAGTCTTCAGAAAATTCCGATCGCTTTATAATCAAAATTGAAACAATTTCGAAATAATTTAAAATAAATTATTAAGGCATTTTGAAACAGAAGTAAATATAAATATTAACCAAAGATAAAATAAAAGTGAAGTGTAAAATTCTTAAATTATAATTCAAAAATGTTAAATATCATGATATCCGAAAAGTTTAAGTTAGTCAAACTTTTTACAAAACTGGGAGTTTCACAATTAGAAATTATACCTCAAAAAGTTAAAATTTTAGAATAATCCTGTTTTATTTTAAACTAGTCACAGTTTTTATAAAAGGGTTATTTCATAGGAATAATACGAACTATGCATGTACTTCTTAAAATAATCCAAACTATACGTAATTTCATTTTAATATGAACTACGCATTAATTAATCTCACTTTGCTATGTATGAAATTATGACTTGCTATTACCGGTCACAGTGACTTGTTGTAACTTTCTAGAGTTTTATTAGGTCTGTTGCTGTCATCGTGAAAGCCAAAATTACAATAATTTTTTTTTTCATAGCTTCTATAAGACTAATTGAAAATGAAATGGAAGATAAATTTTTGGAAAATTTAAATGTTCTTATTAATGACCGAAAATGAACACGAAATGTGAATCAGATGGAGAAGAGTTAGAGAAAGAGTTGAATAAAGGAGGTTAAACAGGTAGCTGGTCACCCATAGCAAAATGAGGTTAATGAAGGCGTAGTTCGTATTAAAATGAGATTATGTATGGTTTGGATTAATTTAAGAAGCAGACGCATAGTTCATATTATTCCCATGAAATAACCCTTTATAAAAATAGGGAGTTCGAAAAATGGTTAACGGATAAAAAGAACAAGGATAAATAAATTAAAAATAAGAGCTTTCAAAATCGATAAAGGTCGAAGGGATTAGCAGCAGATGTGGTAACAGAATTCAAGAGAAGCAGAAGGGAAGAGGGAGTTGAGATCAAAAGAGCTCTCAAGGATTATAGAAGAAATTAGCCATATCAAGATTCCTAGCACGACTCTCACAAACACGGGTTCCTAATTGGGCCATCAACTAACGCTAAGTCCAATATCGGTACAGGATGGTCCTACTCAATCTACAACCTCCAAAATTATCTACTAACATAGCCTCCAAAATTAAGTCTTACATACTTATATAATCTTTCAATTAGTATGGTAAGAATCCGCAAATGCTTTAGACTAATCCCTTAATTAAGATGCCAACGATCATCAAAACATACCCAAACTCGTAATCACTAAGGCTCATAAATTCAAAGCTCATAAGGTCTGAACTCGAGGTATACTTCAATTTTCTCGAGTAAGGAACACTAAATAAAATTCACCAATTAACAATGTTCGGACACGAAAACTTTAAAAATGATCATCAACATATTCTTAACATCATCAATAGACAGAGGTTAGGAAAGTACGCCAAACCTTAAACACACTCAGCCTGACATGTAACGATAGATACTCACATTTTCAAACACGTCATTCGGCTAAGGTTTCTGAGAATTCCATCAAATTTCATATCATAACAGTGAAAGCACTAAAATATTTATTAATTCAATGAAGCCACAATCTCGTTGGTCTAAGGGTACTGAACTGTAAATCCATTAAGATGATAGGCATTAAGTATTCCTCAAATCAACACGATAAATCTAACCTTTAATTGTGCAATATGTTTCGATTCTTCAAGGTTAACAATGATTTATCCAAAATTTAGGTCATTCAACTCCAAAGTTTGTAGGTTACAACCTTACAACAACGATCCACAAAATAATCCATAAGAAACAAGGTTTAATCTATGTCAACCAAAATTTACTAAACAATAACGAAGACCTGAAATGGTGCCACAACACTCAGTCTAACATCTTAAACAGTGATTCATGATCCCAAAAATCAACGATTAGTCCATTAAGTCGACATTAGGTAGGAATCCCAAGTAATATTACTATTTACGTACACTTGACTAGGTTCTATGTTGGGTATTAGGTATCCATCAAAATATGATATAATTCTCACTATCCAAAAATTTACTCAATCTTAGTCCTCTCTACGATCAATTAATTCATAACCCAAGCTTGATAAATCTCTATGGTACAATCCTAATTTCGTTAATCAACTAATATCATTCAAATCAATTCCTCAAAAGCTCACTAGATTAGAAAACAGGGCACAACTCAGAATCCTCAAACCATTAGTAATAAGGAATTAACCAAACCTTCAACATATTTAACTTCCAAAAAGGTTCACTAAGACAAAATTCGGTCTAACCAGAGAATCTCAAAAGGGAAGATGGTAAAGTAGAAGAATAGAACAAGGACTCACCATAAGAATGAAGATGAGAATATAAGAAAGGAATTGGAAAAAGCAGAGGGTGGAAGATGAGAGAAAAGATTCAATGATCCCAGATACTTCAGATCACGAACCAGAGAAGAATCTTCGGGCCTGCAGAGTTCATTGGGGAACTCGCTTGATTTCTTCAGCTTCGAGTAGAGGAATAAGCACACTAATATTGAGTCGCTCTATCTGGATCCAAAGTGATTTTACATCTGAGTCTGCTGCACCGTGATGAAACTGAAATCTACTCTTGACCATTTGGCCTGTAGCTTGAGAAAACTGAATAGGGACTGGAAAGTCACCATTTTAATCTTTCTTAGACCACCAAGTTGTCCACTCGAGTCAGCAGGCGTTGAGAGTGTTATGTCGTTCCCGTCCCAATTTGGAGTAGCATCACGTCAACATCTTGTCCACTCATCATCTTCTTTGACCTATAAAACAAATATTCAATGCTAATCATTGAGTTTCAGGAATAGGAAGGCTAATCAAATAAGTCCTTACTTGTTTCTACCCATCTCTGATAATATTTTTATTTACTGTTTAAATAATTTACTTGTATTTTCCTTAATTTCATGTGTAAGCGTTGGGAGCAGTGATGCTCTGATACCAACTGTAATCCCTTAGAAATTCTAACGCAATGCAGTAGCGGAAACACTGTTGATATGGGATTATAACACACTGTAACTATGGCTTGATTAAATAAAAACGATAAGTCAATACATAAGTCATAAAATAAAAATGGCTACAGAATAAAAATGAAATAGAATCCATAAAAAGGGTTATAACAATCCATAGTTCAGATTACTAATCAGCGAAGCAGGATGCGTAACTAGTCGCTAGCCCACCCGAAGGGAAACACATATACCTACCATGTTAAAAATATAACAGCCACAATCAGTGGGGAGTAACGTCAATATTCTCCCAGCCGTATAACAGGATTTTAAAACTGTAATTACTACTATAGAAAAATATTAAAAATGGAAAACAGTAAAACATTATAATCAATATAAGCTTTCAGTGAACAAATTCACGTATCGAAACAATACAAAAAAACGAGTTTTCCGGAGAAAGCATAAAACATTTGCCAACCTGCAAACCAAATTATATCGATAATAATAAAAATATTCAAAATGACGTTATGGATAGGGTTAGTGTAGAATCTAGACTTTCTGTAACACCCGCTATTTTTCCTACCATTTTTATCATTATCGTTATGACTTCGTCATAACTCTGTCACTTTTCGGCCCTATGTTTCATCATTTTTTTCCCAAGCTTTATTTTCATTTTTGAGTCTAATGATACTTATTTTTATTTTTGAAGATTTTTATTTTTTTAAATCTATTTAATTAATTTTCTTCGTAAACTAGTTATTTTTCCGCGAGGAATTCAACTTCTCTACGAATTAACGTTTTAAAGCTCGGATTTAAGTTATTTCTTTCCCTACAAATGTATAAATATATTTATATAATATTTTCAGCTAATAATTATTTTTGTTTACGGAAATTTAGCCATTAAAGATTTTATTATGAAGTTTCGTAAATAATTGTTTTCTAACGCGAGATTTACTCGATTTGCTTTGAAATACCTTTAACGATTTTACGATTCTTTTTTTTATCAACTTACAAATTATTTGAGGCCACTTCCCCATATTTTGGACCGACGCACCTCCTTGTCACACCCTCACTACGTTTTCGTAATACGTTCCATTTTATTACGTTATAACATAATTACGTAATTATTTTCTTTTCATTTATTCGATGCTTTTTGATCAAATTTTTCATACTCCCTCTCCTCTTCATTTGGCTGATTCATTTAGGCTATGGTTCCACCTTGTTTTCATCAAAAATTATTTCCATTCATTCTTAAGAAACCATCCATTTTCTTACATTCATTTTTTTTCATAAACAACAAAAAAATAGTCCTTCATCTTTCCCAAAACCGTGACATACTCCAAAATTCCTAGGCTGATTCTTGCTCCAATTCGAGTCATAATCGTCTCGTTTTTGTCGTCAAATTAATCGTTATTCCGATCCTTCCATTAAGGTAATAATCGATGTTGTTTTCGATCGTTATTCACCTTGATTTTCATAGTTTTTCTCATGGTATTTTTTTCAGCCATGATTTTTTGTGTGTTAAGGATTTGTGGACGATCCCGAGGCCGATGAGTATATTATCATTTCCGATTTGGACTAGAGGTATTTCATGATTTTATTTGTGTAATTGCATGTATATTTTTATATTTCATTTTTTGACAATATACGTATGTCATATAATCTGGAAAATTTTTAAAAGTTGAAAATTTGCATGTTTCGGTATTTTTTTATCGCTTTTACGAGATTAACGATTAAATCGTTGTGTTAATTTGTAAAATCGTAATATTCGCCCTAAACTTGTAATATATGATTATATTCTGTAAAAATGAAGTTTTTGATGATTTTTTAATAATTTAGTATTTTTATGATATTTTAGTTATTAATTATTGAATTATTACCGTTTACGGACAAAAACGATTAAAAGCCGATTTTTAGTTCCAGTATCTAAACATTTTATTTTAATCTGATTTTTGTCGTGGTGAAACTTTCAGATGAAATAGAATTTTATGAAATTATTCATAATCTTTCGGAATTGTTAAGTGGATGAATTAATTAATCACTTTAAATCATCATTTATCGTTAAAACCGTGTTTGTCGTTTAAATTCTCGATTTCTGGTCTTTTGTGTAAATCTGGAAAAAAAATATGATTCTGATGATTTCATAATAAATGTAATTTTATGATTTTTAGTGCTTTAATAAAATGTTGGGAACGATAAGTTTTATTAATGGAATCGTTAATTGTGAAAACGGGTTTAAAAGACGGTTTTAGCAGGATTTATTAAATTTGGAATTTTTAGAAATCTGGAAAAATAGTAGTTTCCGGAAAATCATGATTTTTAGGTTTAATAATAATTTTTGGATATTAATACTTAAATCGTTTTGTAATTACTATTTTTATTAATCGTTATTGTAACACCCTCGTTTGTTCAGGAGACTTAACAAGTCATCCTAAACAAATACGAGTGTTACCATCTCGGTAAACCGAGGTAGCAGAAATCATTACTCACAATAATAGAGTGTCTAAACGTTAAAACTTAATATTAGATTTTAGAATTTCAGTCTACAAACCTAATAATAAAAAGTATTCATGATGGTCTAATAAATAAGATAAAATATGAACGATCAGGGGCTATACTACTCTGTTGATTTCGCACTCTGCCCATCCCGTAATTAGCATCCCGAGTCAAAAGTACATTCCATCAAGCACCTGAATACATCCCTGCTCCCCAAATGACCATAACCGTCAAGTGGATCATCACAGACACCAGAAATACACACACAAGATCAGTTTACGATAACATTAAACAATATTAGTACAATCCATATCACAAATATCATCATCAATATCATCATTCTTATCATCACTATCGCGACCGCAGCCACGCCCCGTCAGTTCGAGTGTGCACACCCCTCCTAGGCTCTCCTAGGAGGAAACATTAGGGAAGGTCCCGAGATCAACCGGGCCTAGCTAGTCCTAGCTAGCTTCTCTCAATCGGTACACAACCGCAATCTCAATATCATCATTATACCATTATATCATACAATCTCAATATCATCATTATACCATTATATCATACAATATGCAAACATACAACGTAAACTGAGTAAGGATAACCTTACCTAATCAGCAAGTCACGATCACGTCGTTAGTACAATTCACCACGGAATTTCTACGAAGTCCGAACCTAATAAGATATTATATACATAAATTAATATCGATCGTAACATATTTGATTTATAAAGCGACTTGATACTATGCTAATTAAAGTAGTGACTACAACACTACCGTGACTATTTTATCCCGTAAACAACACGACTCCATAATATGCTATAGTTACATATTATTATTATTCTGACTATTGCTTGCATACCGTGACCTTATATTAATTACTATTATATATAAAAATATTGTTAGCATAATTACTACATTATACATTACCGTGACTTTATATTAATTACTATTATATATAAAAATATTGTTAGCATAATTACTACATTATACATTACCGTGACTTTACTATTGCTAGCATAATTACTACATTATAAAAAAACGCATATATCATAGTAATATACACTTCTTTCTATCATTATGTGTATATTATAAATACAATACTCCCCATCATACCTCCCTCCATTTACATTACTACATTAATGGCACCGACAATACGACTCGACATCTCAACACCGCAGTAAGACCGTGACCACAATTCCAATACTACAATACGAGGCAATGAATACAACGACAATAACGACGGTAGCATTATCACGTTAGCCCGACCCAGTTCCTGACAATAATTAGTTCGACATCGCTATCATAATGACACAACGACAATCTGATCAAATATTATAACAACAATGACGCACAACCACGGTTACCCGACAATACCGTTCCCGACTTCGATAATTCGACACGAATGTACATTAACCATACAATAAAAACGTAAAAGGCATCGTAACATACCCGAGTGGCGTGTATAGTCGAGGTCTAGCCTACTCTTCTTCTTGTTTTCGTGTATAGGCCCTACTCTTCTTCTTCTTGATGTGTACATACGGTTGTGTGCGGTTATGTGTGCAGTTGTGTGAGAAGTTGTGAGTGGTATGTTGTGTTGTTATGATTGATGTTTGGTGGCATTTAAAGGTGTACGTGGGGTTTAAAGCCCACATATATAATTTGTGAGTGGTATGTTTTGTGCAGGTGGCATTTAAAGCCCACATATATAATTTGACCCAGGTCCGATTTATGCTGAGATCGATTAACTAATATTTACGTATTGCTCGGGTTTTTAATCGGTTAACGAGTTATTGCTACACTATTGACTCACTTTGACCCACTATAAAACACGGGTATTACAGTTATTCTCGCGATTAGACGATTAACAAGAAAACCCTTTAAAAACCGAGTCTAAGTATTCTGGAAAATTTTCTTTTCTGGACAGAATGTCCATAAATATATTTTAGCTATTTTACTTAATTTTTTTTACTATTTATTAAACTCCTTAATTAATAAGTATTGATTTTTGGACAAATTACGATTTATCGTTAAAATGCTTCGTCTTACCTAAAAGATTTATTTTTCCAGCTATTTTGAAAATATTTAAATCTAAAACATTAAGAGTTAAATCATCCCTTAACATACTCCAAATATATTCATTGGTTTAATTAAATAAAAGACGTTAAAATATTTAAATTGACATTTTCTGTAAAATCCTATTTATGTTTGTATTGTCAAAACTAATAATAATTAGGGAATTTTAGTTTTATAAATTTTGGAAACACCCTAATCAGTAGTTCTAAAGTGTTTAAGACATTTTTAATTATTTTATAAACACTTGTATGGTTTTTCAAGAATTTCATAAACTCAAATGTTCTAACTTTAACAATTAATATCGTTAAGGCCGAAAGTATTAGTTTTATAAATCTATATCGTTTGCTAAAATTTTGTGTTAGTATAAACTAATATTTTCGCTATTTTGATATGACGCTATTTTTAGTAAAGTTTCTAAAAATAGAAGTTTCCTAAAATAGAAAGTTTTCTCTTTTAGAATATTATGATTACTCCGTTTATCTCCATATTGTTTGTAATGATTATATCTTTTTAAATATCGATAATGGCTTGGTTTTGGAGTTATGGAATAAGGGCAAGTGTGAGGTTAGAGTAATATAATCTATGGTCTACGTTTTTGCCATCAACTATAAGGCTAGTGTATCAGGAATCGGTACATTGATTGTTGAACCGGGTGACAGGTATCCCGGGAGTGGTGTACATTTTGACCTTAAGCTTAGGCCTCGCCGTAAGTCGCCGTCATAAGTTCAACTGGGTGACAGGTAATCCTAGGAGGGGTGTGCACTGTCTTAAACTAGGGTCACGCATTTATAAGTCGTCGTCCTATTATGGTTGAGTAGCCTAGTTAGAGATCGAGGTTTGATTTGTTTGAACTGACTTCTCAAAGCTAGTTTTTAGTATTCTCCTAGTGAAAGTCTAACCGTCTACACTACTCCTATCCATAACGCCATTTTGAATATTTTTATTATTATCGATATAATTTGGTTTGCAGGTTGGCAAATGTTTTATGTTTTCTCCGAAAAACTCATTTTTATTATATTGTTTCGATACGTGAAGTTTTTCACTGAAAACTTATTTTCATTATAATGTTTTAGTGTTTTCCGTTTTCTTACTATTTTTCTATTATAGTAATTACAGTTTTAAAATCCTGTTATACGGCTGGGAGAACGTTGACGTTGCTCCCCAATGATTGTGGCTGTTATGTTTTAACATGGCAGGTATACGTGTTCAGGGTGTGGGCTAGCGAGCAGTGTGGGTCCTGCTTGTTTATTTTGATAATTATGTCTTATGGATTGTTCAAACCCCTTTTGTGGATTGTTTTAAATTTTGGCCATTTTATTTAAGGCCTATTGTTTGACTTTACCATTTTAAATTTTACTAAGACGTAGTTACAGTGTGTTTTAATCCCGACTCTACAGTGTTTCCGCCACTGTATCGCGTTAGATTTTCTAAGGGATTACACTTTCACTAGGGTAATACTGGAAACTAGCTTCGAGAACTGTGGACTTAACTCATAACAGACTGTAGTCTTTAACTAGGCAACTCAACTATAACAGGACTGCGTGCAGCGAGGTCCTGTTTTAAGTAGTGTATACCCCTTCTAGAAAACAATTATTTCTAGTTCAGCTGACGGCGACTAACACGATGCGATATCTAGCTTAAGGTCAAAACATACACTCTTCTGGGCGAAATTATGCCCAGTTCAATGACCAAATGTGTCCCAAATAGGCACACCGACTTTATAGGTTATGGCAAAAACGTACATCCCAGACTATATTACTCTAATCTTACACTTGTCCTTATTCCATAACTCCAAAACAAATTTATTATCGGAAAAGATATAATCAATCAAATAAAAAGAGAACAAAAAGGAAAAGGGGTCACTTTCCAAAAGAGGAAACTCTATATTTTAGGAAACTTCTATTTTTAGAAACTTTACAAAAAATAACATCATATCAAAATATCGAAAATATTAGTTCATCATACTAATACAACATTTTTAGTAAACGATAGAGATTTTTAAAACAAATACTTTCGGCCTTAACGATATTAATTTATAAAGTGAGAACATTTGGGTTTATGAAATTATTGAAATACCATACGAGTATTTATAAAATGATTAAAAATGTCTTAAACATTTTAATACTACTAATCAGGGTATTTTCAAAATCTATAAAACTAAAATTTCGTAATTATTATTAGTTTCGACAATACGAACATAAATAGGATTTTAAGGCAAATGTAAAAATAAATCTTTTAATGTCTTTTATTTAATTAAATCATAAAAAAAAATTAGAATATGATAAGAGGTGATTTAACTCTTAAATTTTCAGATTTAAGTATTTTCAAAATTGCTGGAAAAATAATTCATTTAGGTGGAACGGAGTATTTTAACGATAAATCGTAATTTTGTCCAAACATCAACACTATTAATTAAAGACTTCGATAAATAGTAAAAAAAATTATATAATATAGCTAAAATACATTTTTTGACATTCTGTCTGGAAAAATATTTTTTCTAGAATCCTTAAACTCGGTTTTTAAAGGGTTTTCTCGTTAATCGTCTAATCTCGACAATAACGATTAATAAAAATAGTAATTACAAAACGATTTAAGTATTAATATCCAAAAATTATTATTAAAATCTAAAATCATAATTTTCCAAAAACTACTAACTTTTCCAGACTTCCAAAAATCCAGACTTAACAAATTCATTTAAAACCGTCTTTTAAAACTCGTTTCCACAATTAATGATTCTCTTAATAAAACGTGTCATTCCTAGCATTTTATTAAATCACTAAAAATCATAAAAATACACTTTATCATGAAACCATCAGAAACACATTCTTTTCCAGATTTAAAACAAAGAACACAAATCGGATATTAAAACGACAAACATGGTTTTAATGATAAACGATGAATTAAAGTGATTAATTAATTCACCCACATAACAATTCTGAAATATTATGAAAACATTCAGAAAATTGTTTTTCATCAGAAAGATCATCCACGAAAAATTTCAGATTAAAATAAAATGTATTAAGTGCTAGAACCAAAAATCGTCTTTTAATCGCTTTTGTCCGAAAACGGTAATAATTCAGTAATTGATATCCAAGATACCAGAAAAATACCAAATTATCAAATTATTGAAAACTTCATTTTTACCGAATATATTCATATATTACATGTTTAGGCCGAATATTAAAATTTTACAAATTAATATAACAATTTAATCGTTAATCTCGTAAAAGCAATAAAAATACCGAAATATGCAAATTTTCAACTTTTAAAATTTTTCCAGATTATATGACATACATATATTGTCTAAAATAATATATAGAAAATATACATGCAATTACACAAATAAAATCATGCAATACCGAGTAACATCGACGTTACCTCTAATCCAAATCCAAGTCGATTATAAATTCGTGGGCTTCAGGATCATTCAAAAATCCTTCAACACACAAAAAACATGGTAGAAAAATACCATGAGAAAACTAAGAAAATCAAGGCAAATAACGATCGAAAACAACATCAATTATTACCTTGACGAAAGGAAAGGAAAGACGACTAATTAGGAGATGAAAATGAGACGATCAAGACTCGATTTGAGATACAATTTGGCTAGAAAAGCTGCTGGAAATTCTCAGCCAAGAGAGCAAAAGGGATGAAATGTTGCTTAATTTTTTGTAAAAAGAATGATAAGAAAGTGGATGGTTTTCTAATGCAGCATAAATGATAAGTAAATTTTGATGAAAATTAGGTCATAATGCATGCACAAACCAGCCAAAATGAGAGAGGAAGAGAGTCTGAAGAGTTTGTGTTTAAGGCCAAAATAAATGGGTGAGAAAAATAAAATATCTATGGCTTAAACATCATAAAATGAAATTTTTAATAAAAAAGTGTAGTAAGGGGTGTGACAAGGGTTGTCACGGTCCAACATGTGGGGAAAGGTTCCAAAATAATTGTAAGTTAATAAAAAGAAGAATCGTAAAATCGTTAAAGGTATTTCAAAGCAATTCGAATAAACCTTGCGTTGGAAAATAATTATTTACGAAACTTCGTAATAAAATCATTGAAGGCTAAATTTTCCCAAATAAAAATATTTCTTAGTTGGAAATATTATATAAATATGTTTAGACATTTGTAAGAAAAGAAATAACTTAAATCCGAGCTTAAAACGTCAATTCTTAGAGAAATAGAATTCCTCGAAGAAAAATAAATAGTTTACGATGAAAATCAAATAAATAGGTTTAAAAGAATTAAAATCTTTTAAAATAAATAAATATTATTTGACTCCAAAATAAAATTAAAACTTGGAAAAATGTAGAAACAGAAGGCCGAAACGTGATACAGTTATAATGAAGTCATAACGAAAAAGATAAAAGCACTAGGAAAATAGCGGGTGTTACAGTGGCGGTCACGTGCGGGTGACAACGTCCAACTACCCAATAATGAGGCCCAAATTAAATAAGAAATACTCGTAATACAGGACGGGTATTACAGCATATCACTCATAATCAATGTTTTAAGATCATCAATGTGACCATTCATATTACTAACCCTATCATAACCTTGACCCCAAATTTTAGACTTACTCAATATGTTATCCTCAATTATCTTTGTTATTGCTTCCTTAAATGACAAAGAACAAGTATCAACCACCTTCACCACCCCAAGAAAACGTTCACACACTCTTCCTTTTTTATCAACAAAGCGTAAGCAAATAGTCAATCGTTCCTTATGAGATACATCACTGGACTCATTCGCTAAGATACCAAAATAATCGTCACCTAGCTCTTCAAGAATAAACCTAGTAGTTTCTGTCATACCACGTTGTTTCATATGATATGTGTACTTAATGATCGTGTAAGTTGTTGCTTAATAGGTTGGGATGGTTGTTGTTAATCATAAGTGTGTGAATAGTCAGTCTGTAGCACGTGATGCAGGTACAACGGTTAATTATATGATGAGTCAAGTTATATATTCAATTAAGTGTGATGGTGGGAGGCGTCGTCAGCGGAGAGGTGTTGATAGTGGTTGGATCCCGAACTTCGGGACGAAGTTCTTATATGGAGAGTAGAATGTAATTCCCCGGTCAGCTTACTCTCAGTGATTTTAGTTACGATGACCATATTAGCAATGGTGACCGTTCACGTTGGAAGCATGAGATCAGATATGTTAAGTGGGTGGTGAACTTCGGGACAAAGTTCCTTATAAGAAGGGTAGATTGTAATACCCGTCATTATATAGAGGTCAAGCCGAGTCAAACCCGAGTCAAGTCAGGTAAGTCTCGTTCTATGTAATTGTAAATAAAACTCATTCCCGAGCTCAACTTAAAACGACCATTAATAATAATAATAATAATATAATGATAATAATAAGCAAGTAGGGCACGTATAAGTTTATAACCTCCCCACTTTGTTTCATAAACCAATCGCACAGCCTCCGCCTCCATACCTTCTTTTTCCCTTTTTCGTTTGTTCTTCTGCGACCCACCTCGCATACCCCGATCATCCCCAAAACCATCGCTCCCATTATCACGACAAGCAAGAGCTAGGAATGGGGGAACTCCAGGAATTGTGTCGGGCCGTCAGTAGAGTCATATCGTGACCGTGCATGCAACCGTAGGTATGTCTACGTAGTAATTCTTGTTTCAACGTAGTAGTTGTACTTCAATGTTGTTTAGAAGGGTCGCGGCTATTTTAGGGCCAAGGACCGGCCACTGTGTTGTCCGGTCGTCGTCGTCGTGGTAACGTTATTACTATCATTGGGGGTATTATCGTTGTTAGGTTTCAGTTGTTGTCGTTGTGTCGGGGTTGTTGTTGGGTGTAGTTATTGTGGTTGGTGATGGGCTGTTAGAACTGTTGTCGGGATGTCGTTGTTGCCGTCGTGGTGTTGTTATGAGTTATAATTGTCGATGGGTTGTTTAGGCTGCCGAGGTGACCGGTTCCGTTGTGACTATTATACTGCTACTACGGGTTATGTTATAGTTTAATTTAGTTAGGTCAGGTCGTATGGATGTTATAGTTTGGTTAGTTTGGGTCGGTGTCAATTTATAATCTAATTAGGTCGGGTCAGTTTCATTTTATTATTTAATTTGGACAATATCGGTTATATAATAATAAGTTATGACTAAGCCGGTATCGAGTATATAGTACTTCGTAATATATATTGTCTAATCAGTGTCGGGTTTCATTATTTAATAATCTAATTACGTTAGGTTCGATATTAATTTATATATATAATATTTTATTAGGATCGGACATTGTAGAATCTCCGTGGAGAATTGTGCTACCGGTACAGTAGTGACCTGCTAACTAGGTAAGGTTATCCTTACTCAGTTTATGTTTTTATGTATGCATGTTGTATGATATGTAATGGTATAATGGTGATATTGAGAATTCAGCTGTGTGTCTATTGAGATTGCGGCTGTGTGCCTATTGAAATTTCGGCTGTGTGCCTATTGAGAGAAGCTAGCTAGTACTAGCTAGGCCCGATTGATCTTGGGACCTTCCCTGATGTTTCCTCTTAGGAGAGCCTAGGAGGGGTGTACACACTCGGACTGACGGGGGGTGACAGCGGTCGCGATAGATAATAGAAACGATGATGATGATGGTCATGATGATACTGATACTGATATTTGTGTTGTTGGTTGTACTATTGTTATTTAATATTATCATAAACTGACCAGGTGTGTATGTCTGACGTGTCTGTGATGATCCGATTGATATTTTCAATCAATTGGGGAGCAGTTTATAATGCAGGTTGTGTATATTGTGATGTGTTTGGATGCTAGAATACATGTACGGGATTGGGGTGAGCGCGACTTAGAGTCCAGACGTTGCACGGGTGAATGCATAGGCATTCCCGTTTTTATAGGATGTGTAGCTTCCACCGTATAACCGAAGTTGTAATAGTAAATGAGTTGTAATGTTTAAATCGTGTATAACCGGTTTGGCTATCCATATTTATTGTAATGAGCTACTACCTCGGGAAGCTGAGATGGTAACACCTTTATTTACTCTGGGAATGTCTTGGTAAGGCTCTTGGGTAAATCATGGTGTTACAGTTTCTTTGGCCCAAGAATGGATAAGATCTTTCTGAACATCTCCACAACTAATTTTGGCATTTCTGGGAGTATTTTTGAAGAGTTTGTTAACATGTTAATCTTTTCGACAAGCCATTATAAGAGTTCAAGAAAGTTTTCTTTATTGCTTGAAGTTCGTGTTTCATCACGTTCACAAAATGCTAACCCTTGGGCAAAAAATATTTCACGCAATCAAGTGAATGTGTCAAACGGGCTTTTTAAAAAGTAATATATTATTTGGTTGTCTTATTAAAGTTCTCGAAAATTGAAGATTTTGGATTTACAAAAAAATCATATTTCACTTGAGTTAGTCTATGAGCACTACTAAAACTCGGACCAATATGTTTCAAAAATGTTTCATTTGCTCGGTTCTAACCTCTAAATCCATCACTAAAAAATATATCACCTCCGGGATATGTGATTGTATCCTTGAACAAGTAACACACAAAACAAAAGGCGGCACCTTTTTCCACACCATATTCAAGCAAATAATGATAACTGTTAAACCAACTTATTGAAACCTATGCATATGTGGTTTAATTTCATTACCATAATTAGTTTGGGGGGAATCCGCGGTTGACAAAACCCTTTTGCTATGAATTTTCTCTTCACCAAATCTTGATTATTAGGATGGTAAGATGAGATAGAAAATCTATTTCCTGGGTCATGCGGTAGAAGATTAAAATCATAAACAAATTCATTTTCAATATTGAATATTATATTCGATCATTTGTTGTTTCATTTTGGGGTGGAACTTGAAATTGATCAGAAGGAGAATCTTGATCAATCTTCTCTTCTTGAATAAGAGGTGTTTGATTATCAACCTCAACTTCAGGATCACTGATATGTTGTGACAATGACGATGACAATTTTTGTGATTTGCATCCAAAAAAATCCGATATGAGTCCATTTTTCAATTTATTTTTCTTCATCTATTAATTAAAATTTTGAAAGGTAAGTGAAAAGGTAACTACTTCAAATATTATCATATACAAATTGTTTGTTCCAGTTTTGTTAAGTTTTACATAATTCAAATCAATGCAGTTCAGTTTAGTTCAATTAATTTCAGTCTGATTAGTTCAATACTTCACTTTAGTTCTGTTGAAATCAATTCAGTTCTGATTAATTCAATACTTCAATTCAATTCAAAGCAGCTAGGTTTTGATCAGTTCAATACTTTAGTTCAAATCAGTTCAGTTCAATTCAGTCCCGATTAGTTTTTTTAGTTCAAATCAATAGCTCAAAATGCAAAAGGGCCTAAGGCTCAAGGTTGTCACTTTCTTAGCTTGCCATTCTGCACACTGATGGGCGTGAGCATTGAGCTATCCCCCATTGACCCATTCCCTCAATTAATTTTGGAAATCACAGTACACACATACTCAGTTACTCACAATCACAGTATAATCATAAACAAAAGAACACTTGTACTCAATACTCATCTCCATCAATTCAACTTTACCCTTCTTCATATTCTTCAATCTCAATTTTGTAGGGTTACAACCATAAAACCCAAGGATTTGTTACGAGTATTAACCAAAAATATAAAAGTAGAAGGATAACAATTATACCTTATTTGCAGCGGAACTGCGTATTAATAAAAAGTATAATAAACCAATAAATATATGTAATCTCCACGGACGGAATAAATAATCTCCACGGACAAAATATATAATTTCCACGGACAGAATAAAGCAACCCAAACGTGATGCCTCCTTCGGTATCCACACGGGCACAGAACTGCGACGTATATGCTAGTATAAGGATTTGTGAGAAGGGCTCACAACTTCTCTCTAGATCTCTCTTATAACTCTTTATAAGAAGAATACTTTATATATATATATACATATATATATATATACATATATATACATATATATATATATAAATACATACATAGAGTAAGGCTCTTATGAGTCCCTTACTCTATATGAGTCCATGAGTCCTCATCCCCTCCGTTGGATGAGATGAGGATGGATGGACAAGATTCATTGCATTAAAAAAAAAAAAAAAGGGAAAGATTTACGTTCCTAAAATAGATCCCAAGAATTTAGGAAACAATAACCACTCCATCACGTTCATTCATCATTCATCACATTCATTCATTAATTCAACCGTGAGAAAAAAAACCCTATCTTCATCACGTTCATCCTTTCATTCAATCAAAATTGTGCACGAAAACGCGTTACAATGGATCCAGAATCAGTATCATCTTCTTCAACAATTGATAAGCAATCGTCTGAGTATAACAATGGTGAGTTTCAATAATAATTTGACGTCGATTTTCATTGTTGCTATTACTTTCATTGTCGATTTTCATGGTGAGTATAACAATTGTTTTTTCTTCATGGATTTCAATAGTCATATTGCTTTCAATTTGCGTTTTCATATCAATGTTTTATCGCGTCGAATTGCGTTTTTTTTACGTCGATCTTCATGTTTATAGTGCTTTCATTGTCATTTCGTATCACAGTTTCGTATCAATTTGCGTTTTTTTGATGTCATTGCGTTTTGATATCGCAGTTTCGTATCAATGGTATTTTGATATCTTGATCTCTATAGATTACAGGTCTTTATGCTTTTTATTAAGATTTTCCCTGATATCCATTGATTCTATTTTTTTTATTTCAGTTAACGCAGATTCGTCGTTGAAGTAACATGCCTTCTGAGTTAAAGTAATACTTAATTGCAATTACAGTAACACAAATGAACGTTCAGGAAAAGAATTTTTATGATATGCTAGAGTAACGTATTGTACACGTTAGGGTAACACCACTTATGAATTACAGTAACACATTATTTACATTGATGTAACGCTGTTTGATTTTGTGCAGGTAGTTGCGCCAGAGATGCGAACGCACAAGACAACACTGGAAAATGTGGAATTTAATTCGTTTGATTAATTATGGATTAATATTATGGTTCATTGATATTATTGTTTCACCGATATTATTTTTTTGCTTTATGTTGAAGCATGCATGGCATTGAAGTAACACAAGTAATGAATTACAGTAATACCTACTTTTAATTAGAGTAACACAAAAATGTAACACTAAAAAAGGGTTTTTGGCGCTGACGTTGGAGTAACATCTTTTTAGAGTTAAAGTAACGCAACTTAGGAGTTACAGTAACACTTATGCCCATGGGCCTGACTTTTCTTAATTTTTGGCAGGAAACATTGGTAAAGAGCCGAATGCACAGGAATGGTGCAGAGATGTGGGTGAGATTTTCACTCCGTACTGAAAAAGACACAGAGGAAGACGAGGATGAACAAATGTTTTGATAATACTCGTGTTCTTTGAATATTACAAGAATTTTTTCTTTTTTCCTGGTTTACACGAAAAACTAATGTTGTACACATTTGTGCAATTAACACTATATTTATTTAATAAATGTGTTTTTGGTTAGAGTAACATCTCATGTGCGTTGAAGTAACACTATTAATTTGTTACAGTAACAGAAAAAATGCATTGTAGTAACTGAGGACAGCAGTGTTGTTCATTCATTGAAAGAGTACCAATATTGGTGATTGCAATATCATTGTACTAACGGCATTAATCACTTAAAGTAACATAATTTGTTCATTAAAGTAACACACACAGTGCTTCGGTGTAACACACAGATTGTGAGAGCAACGAAAATTGTGTTAATTTCAATAATCCCCATAGTAACACCAACAGTGAATTAGAGTAACAGGTGCAGCTGGTCATTGTAACAGAGTTTCACAGCTTCAATGTACTGGTGATAGTCAAAATACCAATGTAATTAGACAGGTAACTAAAGAATAGAGACCATTAAATCGTAGTTACAAAAGAGATGACATGATTCAGTAAACACGCTATTTTTTTCGGCCCTTTGTTGGCTTGCTCATGGGACCGTCGATGATTTTTTGTCTAGTGTTCTCATACTTGGCTACGTTTTCCAACAATTGCGATCGTACAGTGTTCCTGTCTGCCAATAGAAGTGTGGAGTAGCATAAGAAGCAGATTAGAGTAACAAATGTACACAATTGAGGGTTTACAAGGATTCAAAGTATCACGAAGATGAGAGTTAAAGTAACACCTCTTATGCATTACAGTAACACATGGTTGTCTTTGAAATAACACCGTACATCAAACACAGTAACGAAGCACCCCTTACAGTAACACATCAAGTTTATTACAGTAACAGCGTATGTGCATTAAAGTAACATTCGATATATGTTCGTCTGTAGTTGAATTCAATTACACGAAACAGATGAAAACCCAGATAGCAAAACAGTCTTCAGTGAAAAAAATTAATTATATGGCACAGACGCAGCAAAATTAATGAATCAATAATTAGCGAAAGAGGTAATGAAATATAACACAGATGTAAACAAAACCTAGATCTTCAGTAAAATAATAATCTTGCTCGAGTTGAGGACAGCGATTGAATTGAGTTGAGCGACATAGTTCAGTTGAGCGAGTGCTCGAGAATCCTAGAGTTGAGCGAGCGATTGAGTTGAGTTGAAGGATTGAGTGCGAGTTGAAGGATTGAGTGCTCGGGTATGCCTGAGTTGAGCGCAAAAGTTGAAGTTGAAGTGGAGCGATTGAGTTTGAGTTGAGCGTTTGAGTGTAAGGCTGTGATTGAGTTGAGCGAAAAAAATTGAGCGAGATGAGAGAAGAGATGAAGATGAAGGGTTTTCTTAAGCGGACGTTTGAAAGCAAAAAAATAAATGAGATGAGAGAGAAGATTGCAGTTGGCGCTAATCTAGGGAGGAGGAGGATTTTTTTATTTTTTTTCCAAAATTTGGTAGTTACTACCTTAATTACCCTATACAATCTCACCCATCCATCTTGTTTAGATCAATGGCCAAGATTAGGACTCATGGACTCAAAAAAAATAAAAGGACTCACTTGATCTTTACTCTACATACATATACATATATATATATATATATATATTATTAGTCAATACTCTTACTTCCATATATTGGTTCATCATATGAACCTCCTTATATTGGAGATGAGAAACTATGATTAGGTTATTACTATAACTCTAATTACATAACCCAACAATGCAGTTGAGTCCGTATTACTACTGACCCGATATAACTAATATATCGATATATATATATATATATATATATATATATATAGAGAGAGAGAGAGAGAGAGAGAGTAAGGCTTTTATGAGTCCTTATATATATATGAGTCCCTAAGTCCTCATCTCATCCATTGAATGAGATGAGAATGGATGGACAAGATGCATCCTAATATTTGCATTAAAAAAAAAATGAAGATACTGCTTCCTAAAATAACTCCCATAATTTTAGGAAACAATAACATCACATTCATTCACTCATTCATTCATTCACATTCACGTTCATCAAAACCTAAAAAAAAAAAATACTTCCAATATCACGTTCATTCATTCAAATTTGTGCTCGAAATCCCGTTACTATGAATTCAATGATCGCGATATCTTCATCAACTGTTGATAATCAATTCATCGACTATAACAATGGTGAGTTTCGTTATTGCTTTCGTGTTTTGCGTCAATTTTTATTCATCATCTTGATTAATTTACGTCTATTTGCTTTCATGTTTTTCGTCGATTTTCATGTCGATATTGCTTTCATGGTCATTTCATTCATCATAGATTCATATCTGGTTCATTGCTCTCTTGTTAATATAAATTCCAAATTTTTATTATATTTGTTAAAATGTAGAATTTTATTCATTTGATTATTCATAGATTCATATCAGTGGTCAATTACTCTCGTGTTATTGTTTTGTTTATTCTTTAGGTTTTTCTTAAGCTTCACTGATACTTACTATTGTTTTGTTTTCTATTGAAGCAGACACGACGTTGAAGTAACACACGTTCTGAGTTACAGTAACACCTAATTTTAATTAGAGTAACACAAAAAGGTCTAAGCATTATATAAATTTTACGCACGAACAAATATATGGAGTTATTGTAATGCACATACTGTGTTACTTTAATATACACAATATGTTATTTTAATGGCTAACCCTGTTATTTTAATGCACATAATGATAACTGAATCTCGTGTTACTTTAACGCACTTCATCTGTTACTTTAGGTCTTTTCATCTGTTACTGTGATGCATTGGAGTCACAAAATGGATTTAAAATACCGCCATATAAAAAATAAAGAAATAAAAGAGAAAGATACTGCTTCCTATAATTATGGAACGTGATTGACTTCAAAATAGGAAACAATATCAAAGAATATCGCCCTCATTCAAAGAAATATATTGTGTCATACTCTCATTTCGGATCATTATATGAATTTTTTGCACTAACCTATACCTGGTGTTATTTTAATGAACATTATCTGTTACTTTAATTCACACTATCTGTTCCTTTAATGTCTGACCTCTGTTACTTTATACATGGTGTATAAGCATCCTCTATTAATTGAATCCAGTGTTACTTCAATGCACTTCATCTCTTACTTTAATTCTTGTCATCTGTTACTTTAATCCATATTTCAAGTTCTGATTGTTTCTTTTTCGCCACGTTTATTGGCACTGTTATTATTTTCAGTAGACGCAAAAGCACATGAATGATGTAGGGATGTGGGTGAGAGTTTCCTCCATAAATAGGGCAGATTTTCAAGGACATGGATGAGTCAGTAAACTTATATAAAATCTACGCATTGGCTTGTGGATTCTATGTGAGGAGGTACACAACGAAAAGATGGCGCAGTGGTTAGATTAAATCAAAGTTTTTGACGATGATGAAGATGAAGAAGAGGACGAGGAGGATGAAGAAGCAGAATTCTAAGTAGGATAGTATATTGTTAGAGTAACATACATTATTCGTTAGAGTGACATATTTAATGAGTTAAAGTAACACAGATTCTGAGTAACCACATATGTAATGAAGTTGATTCAGTTGGAACTCCTGTACCAATTCATTGATGTAAAATGAGTTAGAATAACACACATTATGCGTTAGAATAACACACATCATTCGTTAGAGTAACATACATAATGAGTTACAGTCAAACAGTTTATGAGTATAATTTGATTACCAATATCAAGTTCTTAGAGTAACAGGTGTGAAAAATTGGAATTATAATGGAGTTTTATAATTTTTGGTTTTGGAGTATCCTTAATAGAAACAAACATTTTGCAACGTACTTGTTTTTGTAAGACACTATTATGTAACGTAACAGATTTTATGAGTTAAAGTAACACAATTCATAAATTAGAGTAACACATTGTATGAGTTAGAGTAACATTGTAGTAGCAAAATGATGATTTTTTTTGTGAAAATGAAGATGAAACGACGCACTTGTTGTGTGATAGAAAGATGCAGTTAAAAATTTGATGGGAGACACAAGATTTGCATTAAGATAATTAAGGAGGAGAGAGAAAAAAATAAAATATTTACCAAGATTTAGTTAGTTATTTTCTTAATTGACAAAACAATCTTAACCATTAATCTATCACTAATTTAAGGGTTGAGATGAGGACTCACGGACTCAATTATGATAAGTGGACTCACTTGATCCTTCCTCTATATATATATATATATATATATATATATATATATATATATATAGGGTTATTTAACGACAATAATACCAACTATAGGGCGTCTTCCCAAAATAATATCAATTTCAATAAATCTGAGAATAATACGTATTATTGGAGTAGTTAAACAAGAGTAGTATAAGTGACTTTATAACTTGTTACATCAGGTAACCTAATTAATATTTAACCTGCTACCTATCCCCCATCCTTCCTACTTAGACCTGGATAATGGGTGAACCATGTTGGGTCAGTTTCGGGTCGGACCACTTTTGTGTTATAATAATCGGGTTAACTTCGGGTCGGGTCGGATAATTTCGGGTTCGAGTCATTCTCGGGTTTGTTATTTTCAACTTTTTTTAGGGATATCGACTCATTTTCTATAATAATAGTCGGGTCAGTTTCGAGTTAGCTCGGGTTAATTCGAATTACGGGTCAAAATCAAGTATTCAATTCAGGTGTCGGGTCGGGTCAGTTGGGTTTATTCGGGTCGGGTCAATTTTGTCAGGTCTACCTCTTCTTAGTTCTCTCCATCATTCTCTCTCTCCATTACTCTTCATCCTTCTTTAGTTTTTTTTTTCTATATGTTTCGTTTAGAATAACGTGTTGATTTTGGTGTAGGATTGTTTTGTTAGCTAGATTTAGTTGGGTTGAAAACTTGAAGAAAGAGGAAGACGGAGGAAGGCAAAAAAGGCAGGTGAACGGGTTTTACCGCTAACTGATCGTCTATACTATTCTGGTTTAACTACTGCAAAAATATGTATTATTCTCTGATTTATTAAAATTGGAATTATTTTTGGAAGACGTTCTATAGTTGATATTATTGACGTTAAATAAAATTAAAGATGAAAAAGGAAGGTGGAAGGGTTCTACAGGTAACCGGTCACCTATACTACTCTTGTTTAACTACTCAAATAATACGTATTATTCTCATATTTATTAAAATTGATATTATTTTGGGAAGACGTCATATAGTTGGTATTATTGTTGTTAAATAACCCTATATATATATATAAATATATCTCGTACACATTGTGTGTGACCCAATGGGCCCACTTAAGACTACCAGGCACGTAACCTATTTACATGTCAACCCGACATCGACCTCTAGCAAGGCATATCGGATACATAGACTTAAGCGGGTTAATCCGTAGGACAGTGGACATAACTCCTTCAGTCTCCCACTTGTACATGTCCTCTCAAGAACGGCGCTAAGTCTCTTTGCCACTATTGTCTCCAATTGAGAATGAGGTATTAAGAAGAAGTGTCATCCTCGCGTTTCTCAATCTTTTACTCGAATCTACGAGTTGACTTGTTAAAAGAGCAGATAAATGACAATCATCCTATCTGAGCGTGGTCAGGCATTTAGACAAGTCACACTCCTCGAGCGGCAAAGAAACAATAAATTCCCTTTAATAAAGGACGATCAAATCTCCTCTTGTCTAACCACATCCTATCACATGATCCATGCATGCCCAACAACCATCCATGGCCCCCTTTCACACCTAACGAGGAATAGTATCAAAGCATACACATCACATGTACAGAATAGTCAAAGACTCACGTTTAAAGACCATACAAGTTCATAACTTGTAAAGAACTTTACTGACACTAAGCGTAATCTTAGTAAAATTCTTTTCAACGGGTCTGTCTACTGCATGTTCCCAAACATACACCCGTGTGCCTGGCTTAGTATCTGAATACCTATGACTCAAGGAACTTAGTCATCAACCAACTCACACTCCAGTCATTTAAGGGTATTCAAATGTCTCAACACAATATCTTGACTAGAGACAAAATAATTCCATCATCCAAATAGAGTTCCAAGACTAAGTCACGTACTTAGTGATCTATTTCATCAATGTAATTTATTTAGGGACAAAAGTCGGTTACATTAATCAAATGACAATATGTCATACATATATCAATTATCGAAATAACTCCCACTAAATCAAACACCTCCAAAAGTACAAAGACCACTCACTCATGCATCTTATACCGATCATAACCAATATGATCTTTATGTAGAGGAGGTTTCGGGACATACAACATTTGTATCGGTTTTTTACAAGCATATGACCAATCTACCTTCTCTAAATTAAGGCAAACTGTTAGTTTCATAAGCAACAAATTGGTTTATAAACTTCAAAATTGAGTGTGTGCTTGATTCGTAATCAAATATCTATTTGCTTCAAAAGCAATAGAACACTAACTTTAGTTATAATACTAGTCATAAGAGTTGTCCTTTGGAACCGTTCAAACACACAACTTCTCATCCAAAACAAAATATACTGAGATTACAATCTCATATCTTATTTGTCTATTTGGAAATATGAATCGTTGTAAGTTGTTTACAATAATTCGTTTATCACGTCATGCGCATCTCTGAAATAATTCCTCTTTTTGCTTCTTAAGCGCAAAGGAACAATTCTTAGATATCATTCTAGTGACACACACCAGATAAATATCTACTCGTCATATGAGCACATAACAAACACATTTCTTGCAAAGTCTTATAGACTAAAGCAATCAAATGTCATTTACTTAGAGAAGCATGTCATGTACACACCAAATCATAACAATAAATGCACTCCCACTAGCCTCTTGTACACACTATGTCTCTCTTTGTCTCAAAGGAAAACAAACATCTTCGAATTACCACATTAAGAACGAAGATATTACTCCATAATAATTGCTCCAATCAAATGGGATAATTCACATTTGTCTAGCCATTCTGATAATATGAAATTCATATGATGTGTTTCATACACCATCTCGTACATTTCTTTTCAAGAAATATATTTCACATACATATGTCCAAAACTCATCATAATGAGTGAGGACATTCAAAATGCTAAATCAATCTAAATAGACTTAAGCATAATGTTGTAAAAAGGGTTTTTCCATAGTCATTACTATGAGATCAATCCTTAACTACCAACTATGCTTCATAGATACTCTTGTATCAATTCACATCATCTTTATATTAAAGACTATTCTTCACTATAAGATCCATTTAACCAAAGTTTATACTTGGTAGTTATGGTATATTGAATCTACTAGATTTATGACTTCGTGTGACTCTTAATTGGAGTCTTTGCCCATTATTGTTTTATCATAGGTCAAACCTATGTAGGGTAATACTTTACAGCTAAGATGATCATGACTTTTCATTGATGCATCAATATCTTCTTCAACAGTTGTAGAGAATTCTTGTTAATCTTGAACATTTCAAGGTCGATTCTACTCCCACAGTTTCTATTAGAAATCACATTTTTTTAAAAAAAAATAAACATATCACTCCATTCAACAAAACAATTTTGTTCTTTGGATTGTTTGTAGAATTAACATAATACCTCTAATAAAACACATGTCATAGTCGAGTCTAAGTTCTAGAAAACGATTTTCTCTAAACTTTAAGACTTGATAATTAAAAAAAGCCTATTTTAGAACATTTTTAATCCATATATAATATGGTGTCTATTCTCCGAATTACATGGACAATCTCATCAACATTGTACAAAGACTTTTATGGTCCATAGGCTTCTAAAGCAGTCAATAAAATCCGCATAACTCAGCATAGACCAAATCATACTCCCTTCGTTCCAATGAATTGTTTGCCTTTGCTTTTGGCACCAATGGAAAGAGATCCAATTAGAAGGTGACATGTGGAGCCAAGGGTCAAATTACATATAAAAAGCATTCCTAAAATAGAAAGGCAAAAATTCGAACGACTTGTACCAACTTATCAAGTTGATCTTGTATTTTTATCTGAATTTCCTTAAACAATTCAAAGCATTTAGATTTAAATTTCATCAAATGAACAAAATCACACGTGTTACCCTTTTTTGCAACATCACTAGTTAAACTCACACATATTTGTATAAGTGTGATCCAACAATTCTAAGTACACTCCCACTACAATTAATAGGAGTCACTTCTAATGTCATTTATCTATCTAAACAAGATCCATTTACCTCAGTTGATCCTTATCAATAAGATTTATAATTTGATCATTATGAAACTTATACTTATGTTTCTTGTCTCATGGATTGATGACAATGCCATAATAGGTCAAACTCATGTCGAGGGACGGAACCTTTTGGTCGTTATGTTACAATTAAAAGCATTTACTATTAGGAATGTAGAGCTCAACAATCATTTTAGCCTTATTGTATCTCATATTCTTGCAAGGTATAGAACAACAATTGTTCTACATTTATTAAAACTTTTTCATGCCCATACATGAAACAAAATTAATATTATTGTTTATGACTAGTACAAGAATAACAATTATTCAATTCCAGTATTCAGCTTTATGGTAAAATTAAGTGATTTTCCTTTTATATATGAAACAACCATTTCAATCATAAAACACTTCACTTATATTCCATTATTTCACCCTCTTTGAGCCATCACAGTCATCACATCCACAATGTAATAGTTGCATTTGGTATCTTATACCAAAACAGTAGAATGCAAGTAACAATTACTCGAGTAACATATATTTATTTGCAAATTTTCTATACACTTCTAGAAAGTTATCTACCAATGCCATATATTTATCATTACATTAATGATTGAATAACTACATTAATAATAAATAATTTTGTACCTAATCTAAACTAGGGAATAAGTGTTGGTATGACAACAATTATCTTTCCCTTACATTAAACAAAGTCTTAGATTCATTAATCATTATCTCAAGCAATTTTCTTAATGAACTCATAGAACATTAGTATTATTTGCCTTCTTGATACAATGTTCAACCGTCTTTTAACATCTCATACAAAAAGGTGAGAAACCTTATTAAGCCACCTGTTTTATTCATAATAAAGTGACCTAAACTTAAGACTAATTGAAACGATTTCAATTTCTAATTCTTTAGAAAGAAGCATCCAAAATTTCCTGATTATCAATATAATCATTAATCATATGACATATGGATTAATCGGATCATCTTTAACATTTTTCTCACTTAATGGGAACGATTCCCTTTATTGAAACAATTGATTTTGGTACTTATAATAGTCATTCCCATGACTCTAATTATACAGTCCATACTGTACATTAGCATTAGTTATAGTTTGTCGGAATTATCCTTCACAAGGATAAAATCATCTCTAATCTTGAGAACGATTCTCAAGATACCAATCGACGAGGTTGGACAATCCAAACTCATCTTTAATAAATGTGATAACAATGACTAAATTACAACCATGTGTATATGCAAAGTAAAACGATAATTAATATAAATAATCATAAACAATTTAAAGATAAAATCATGCAAACTACCCTCAAGTTCGCATAATATTCCAAGATCATAAACATTTTGTCGCTCAAGTGAACTTGGGCTCACTGCTCAAGCTCCAAAAGTAAAGGTAGACAAGAAGCTTGTCAATTACATCAATATGTAATTCTTGGTTCGTCGGAATAAGTCATCATATGCCACCAACTATTTGTCTCAAAGCCCAAGTCCGACTTGATAGCAATGTTAAGCAGAGCAAGCTGAACCTGTGGGTAACCGTTACCCACCTATTCAGTCCACACACATCGTCAAAGCACCGCTTAGGCAGTCACTTCAACCAATGATATAAAATTGATGTAATGCTCAGTTCTGGAAAGACAACGCTTAATATTTGTGTTAGGGATTAAATGCATATGGGTCCTAACCATGTTGCTGGGTCAACTTACAAGGTAACTGGTCGCGCCTCAAATCGGATCGGTCGTTTAGCGAAGGATGGGGGATCAAACAATATTTATAGACTCACAAAAACAACTAGTGTATTCGTGGTAAGTCGAGGTCGGTCCACAGGAAACGAAACGATATTGAGTAAAAAGCAACGTGTTTGTGATCTAGAGGGAGTTTTACGGGTCGAGTCTATGCTAGAGATGTGGTAAAAGACAAAAATTAAATAACAAGAGAAATAACAAGAGATGTAACAAGAGATGATCAATCTAGGAAAAGGTGTTAGGGGGAAGCCGGGAATCGGAAATTGGGGTCTAAGAAAATTGGAATCTGGTCCGTCACAACATTATTAAAGGGATAATGCAACCTTTCGGTTTCTTCACCCAACCCACCTAAAAACCCGCTTTCGCGGCGAAGAAGGGTAAGTCGCAAGTTAAGGTAATTTCTACCCCGAGTTTCTCCATATTGATAGAAATGAGTCAAGAAGGTCGGTCTACACTAGTACAAAAAGCACTTGTGGCTTCGGTTAAAAAGGACATATGGCTATGGTTAAATGGGCGTAGTAAATCAAGGCGTAGCATTAAGTCTATGAGTTGTGGCTTCGGTTATGTACCGAAGCAAAAAGTTGATAAAAGGCTTCGGTCATTAAGATGAACCGAAGCCAAAAGTAATTTTGGCTTCTGTTGTTTATAGGAACCGTAACCAAAGGTTGATAAAAGGTTTCGGTTATTTGAGATGAACCGTAGCAAAAAGTACTTTTCGCTTCAGTTGTTTGTAGGAACCAAAGCCAAAAGTTGATAAAAAACTTCGGTTGATTACTATAACCGAAACTAAAAATATATTAAAGGCTTCAGTTCATAATAAATAACCGAAGCCATTTCATAGTTAAAAAAAAAAAAAAAAAAACCCAAATAATTTCATATGTAATTAATATTAGTATAATTTTAGTAACCACAAAAAAATACATTATCCAAAATAATACCACTTACAATTAGCTAGCTATTACAGCCAACCAAAAATATAAATTTCAAGAGAATAACTTAAGCTATTAAAACTAACAAGTAATACTTCGTACTAAACTTTATCAATTGCTTTCGTATTAATCAAGCATCATCATCCCAGCTTTTTTGACACTTCGTTTAAACGTGGTCATATTTTTCTTCATGCATCATGTAATAATTTTTTGTTTGTTTTTGATTTCCTTTCAATGCCAGTTTAGGCAGCTCTAGAAGCCTTGCACACAATGCTTAACATAAGTACTAAGGATACAAAACCTGCACACAATGCTTAACATAAGTACAAAGGACAACTGAAATTCTACAACCACTAATTTGTACATCAATACTTACCGAGAATAGTTCATCCAAAGCATCCTGAGCAGCATGACGGACAGTTCTGGTAGGAAACGTCGGACCTCCGGGTTGAAGTAAAACTGTATAGACAAGTCTTCAGTCGTGTACTAGTTGTCATTCTAAGCCCTACACCTGGAAAAGTATTGTAAATTCAAACTCGGCCTTGCCTAATATGGAGTACTTTAAAACTTCGTAGAATAAGAGTATTGAGGCAAACGAGATAGTATGTGTACCTTGCAGAATCTTGATTTGAAACAGATAAAGCAGTAGGACGAGTTCGACCTTCAATTTCTGAAGTTGGGCTACGAAAAAAATGGCTGTATGAATGTGATTTTTAACATCTAGCAAGTAACAGGAGCAAAAAAATGCGGAATTATAGTGTAAAACCGTTGTACAATAAATAGTTAGTAACTTACAGTAAAAATTTGTAATTTACAACTTTAAGTAAAAAATTGTAATTTACAACTTTAAGTAAAAATTTGTAATTTACAGTAAAAAGTACTCCATAACAATTTTAGATTAGTTAGTGACCACTTTCATATAAATAGTGATCATAAACTAATCCAAAATGATCGCTTTTTGCCATATTTTTTTTACCTTTATCGCATGGTAGAACAATTGTACACGATAATTTGCGGAAAATAAAATGATCATTTTCTCAACTAACCTCATCAGTAAACTCGATCACAAAGATATCCGTTGGGCCACTGCCCACCAACCAAGAAAGAAGTTGGAAAAGCGGGAAAATGGTGAAGGAAACTTTCGAGCTGGTCAGCTGTGAGAAGGAGGCATTAAAAACATCAATAACAAAACTGAAGAGCCTCACAGTACAGAGAAGAAAAAAAACGAGCATCATCAATCTGAGAAGTACCTGCGTTGTAGAAAAATAGAAATCTTAATATCAAGAGAAACAAGTCTCGTTGAGCCTGAAAACGCAAGAAAGATGATAACCAAGAAGTAAGCATTTTGACCATACTGTCAACATAAAATAGTCGATAGAAAGTTCACGAAAAATAAAAATAAAAACTCAATGTGTATTTATCCACCTGTATGACGAGTTTTGTCAGGCGTGATGGGCCACTGCAACATTGTTGAGAAGATACTGGATGCGACAGGAAAATCAGAAATGTGTTAGGATTGTCAAGGCTGCCTGAGGACTACGAATACGTTATAACAGCATATACTAGTATACTGCTATAATCAAAGATAGAAACATACATAAAATAGGGACTGAAACTGTTTCGTATTGGTCTGCACATCCATCCCGAATATCAAAATTTATTAGACTGTTAATGAAACTTTCGGATGTCATAAACCGGCCCTCACATCGTGCCACCATAGTCAACAATTTCATTAGGAGTAATTAGAAACAATAATAGTCAATTTTTTAAGAAATACATTGTAGAAGAAAAACAATGGAACAAACTCAAATACTCAATATATAAGACGCTAACAAGAACGAAATTACTGAATATATACGAGTTAGCAACTATGAAATTAAAAATTTGAAGGTAACAAATTAAAACTACCGACAATTACTAACCATACATATGTAACGCGTTACTGAATTATCAGTGTTTCGACAAAAGTAGCTAAGAGGAAAGAGAAAACAGGTATGGAAAGTTCAATAGCTGCCGCATAAGTCAAATTTTAATAGCTCAGATCAAACAAGAACAGAAGTTGATTTCCGAATATTCTAGTCAAGTAAACAACATAAACATAAGTCTAAAACACACGAATATATAATGGATAAAAGAAGGTTCGACATTGGAAGAGCATAAACATCGGACAGACTAACATACTCCGTTAACCCGAGAAAGAAAAATGCAACGAGAAGGCTTTTAGTCATTGGAGGTCGAACATGCCTGCAAAATCGACCTTCAAATATCATAAGTCAATTAGTTTAAAGATGGATATACAAGTACGGAGTATCTCTTTCTTACACAGTGAAAACTTAAAATATTCATTCAAACTTTTGTTTCTGAGGCAAGTGTGGGAATAGACTGTTTATTTGGGATAGAGTTCACGAATCTAATTATGAAAACAATTAAATCAAAAGAGAATTAAATGAATCAAATGAGAAGAAATCAAGAAGGAAGAAAGCAATCAAATTGCGAAAAACATAGAAAACAATCTGATCAACGCAGTGAGTAAAGTACACTATTATCATTTCAGCTCAAGCAAAACAAAATCAACGCAATTGAATCAAATGAGAAGAAATCGAAGAGCGCTATCAAATCGCTAATGAACGCAGAAAACAATCTAATTAACGCAGAGCGTACACAATCATTTCATCAGCTCAATCAACGAAACTAAATCAAAAGAGAAAAAATTAGATAACGCAATCAAATTGCAAATAGTGCAGAAAACAATCTAATACTTAATCAGCAAGAGAGAATCAAGGAAAGAAAAATATGTCGGAGCTACAGACATAGTAATCGCTGGCGGTGGAGAGGTCGTCGAGGATGAAGAAGTTGTTGTCAGCGAAGGTCAAAGGATGACTGGGATTTGAGACATAGATTACGTAGCAAAAGAAGAAATGAACCCCGAGTTTGATAGCAAACTTCCGGCTAAACAAATGGTCAGAATGAATAAGGTTGGTAAGAAAACCTTAATAAATTAATCAATGTCATGGAGGCGTCCACGAGTGGTCGCAAGGAAAGCCAGTTAATAATTTTAAATTCAAATTAAGCAATGATATATGATTAAAATTCATTCAATTAATCTGGACAAAAAAGGGTGAAAGAATAAAGGGTTATTGTTACAAGATATAGAAAAGGCAATGAATGTTGTGGGGATCCGAAAGGAATATCAAGGACGGGAGGGGAGGAATAAACAAACCTGGTTTCCAAGGTGAATGATGATGTAAGGGTCGCTGGCATTGACATCACGAATGGCAAGATCAATTCCACGTTTGATTGTGAGGCGGAGAAGACCCAGCATCTTCCCTGTAGGATTCATCTTCTCTTCTCTCTCACTTCCTCTTTTAACGTTTTTGCCTTTGAATGGCCTCAAATATCCCTTTCTTTTTCTCTTCAAGAAAATACCCATGTATGTTCTTGAATTCCTTTCTCCAGGGTGATGATGACGACACTACTTATAAATTATTCCTACCTTACCATTTTGTGGATACATAACACATATATATAGTATCTCTGGCTCACGGTAAAAGAAAAAGATTATATAGCAATTTTATGTAGTTTTCACCAAAAAAAAAGATTTTACGTAGTTAGGCCCTGTTCTTTTGGACTGAAACTGACTGAACTTAACTCAACTGAACTTAATTTAACTGAAACTAACTGAAATATAGAGACAAAATATGTCTCTTGGAGCTGAATTGAATTGAATTGAACTGAAACTGACTGAATATAAGTCCAAAAGAACAGGGCCTTAGACATCATTTTTCATGTCTTTTTATCAAACTGAATTTGGTTATAAATCATCTTTATGAAAAATGATGTCTTTGTAATAGATTGAATTTGGTTACAAATCATTTTTTTTCTAAATGGTGTCTTTGTTAGTAGATAAGAGACCACTTATTTGAGATAATTGATCTCTTTAATCGAAGACATCACTGAGTATAATTAAATAATTACTTATTAACGATTCCTTTTAGACTTATTCTAGTAGTGTAGGTCAGATCGTATGCGGTCGGGTCAAATAGAGGTCGGGTTATAAGGGTCAAGGGTCGGGTTTGAGTCAGAATACGGGTTAGAAATAATTTGAATGCTAATTTTTTACCGCTTTTTAAGTAAAAAAAACGGATCGATGACCCTAAGAAAACGGGGTCGGGCGAGTAGTATTTGGGTCAAGTCAAGTTCTGACAGGTCAACGATATATGAATTAAGGGTTTTTTGTGGTATGATTAGGAAATTATGGTCAGTTATCTATTATAGGAAATTTAGGGATATATTAACTGATGATATAATGAAAATTGTCAATTTTTTCTATATACAATTCATTTTATATTATATGTTAACATAAATGGTAATGGCTACTTAATTACAACTGTAGCCATTCAAAATCACTTCTAGCTACGGTTAAAAACTCAACCATAGCCTTTTATATCTGGTTATGGTTCTTGATTAAAATCGTTACTCTTTATAACCACTTTTGGCTACGGTTTATAAACTAAACCGAAGCATTTTATATCTGGCTACGATTTTTTTTGTAGAACCGTAGCCATTTATAAATCCTATTCCTATAGAATATTGTGGTTACGGTTATTATATGCAACCGTAACCTTTTTCACAAATGATAAGTGTAGTTTGTAGTGCCTAATTTGCTGTGTTTTGGTCCCATTTCCTTGCGGAATCGCTCCTTGGGAGCGGTTCATGGGCTACTTATGCTTCCTCTAGCTCGTTTCAGGTTCCCTAGACCATTCATGAAGAGTTGGAGCGATGCCGACTCAATACATACACTTTTTGGAGCCAACGAAGCGGAGGAACGATCACTCGATGCCTTGGATTCGACCCCGAGACCTTGGGACCCGATCCCGAGCCCCTTAGACTTGATCCCGAGACCCGAGAGTCGATGAGAAGTCCATGTGAAGCAAGGAGGAACCTTAAAGATCATATTGGAGGCCTACAAGACTCATCCCCGACGGGAAGGAACTCATCCCTTCCGGGATGAGGTGCGCATTTAGCAATGGTTCTGTTTTGGACCCGTCCCGGTCGGGACCAACCCGTCCCGGGCGGGACGAGACTGCTGTAGCCCGCTTGACTCTTTTATTCCTCCTTCATTCTTGTAACCCTATAAATACTCCTCCTTTGTAATGTTTAAGCACAATACTTTACCCTAGATTATTTAAGGTCTCTCTTAAGAATTCAAAACCCTAATTAGCCTCTTTTAATCTCTAGTTAATCTTTAGTTAATCTTAGTTTAATCTAGTTTAGATAATCTTGTATTAAGTTGGTTCTTGAAGATTTCTCCAAGCTTGACATCCTTGGAGTTGATTTTGGTTCTTGTTTATGCAAGTTTACATCTTTTTCTTCATTTGGTTGTTGGTATAATCTTCTCTACTCTTATTCTTGTTTATTCAATCTAGTTTCAATCTTTTTATATTGTTCTTGTTATTGTTCTTATTGTTCATAATGGATGTTTGGTTTTTCATGTTGTCTTCTCTTATTATTGATAGTTTGTTCTTGATAATGAGTGAGTAGTCTCCTTGTGGGGTTAGTAGGGGGATTAAGGGTAGATTATGGATGATTAGGGTTTGATTGGGGGTAAAGGTGACTCTTTTGTTGTTAGTCACATAATGGGCACTCTATGTGTTTCTTGATTTCTTGTGTGAGTAGTAGTGGCCAATGCTCCCATACTTGTGCTCATCTTCTCATTGTTTGTCTATTTTGTGGTTGCGTTGAGGTTAATCTTAGACACGAGAGTGCGGACCTACCTCGACATTGGTCTACGTAGCGAGAGCCCGGACCAACTCTAGCAATTAGGGGACACCTACACCCTTGATCACCCCAATTACCCTACTACACTTATGAACCCGACCTACCCCACTTCCTTGCATATTTGATTTCAACTTCTTAGTTAGTCATCGTTTCTTTTAGTTTACTAGTTTGTTTGATCACTAGTTATTCCATTTTAGCATTGTTTTAGCCTTGTTCATTGTTAGCCTAGTCTTACCTCTTCCACCACCATAGTTTACCAATTATTGCTTCCTTTGTGTTTGTTTGGTGATTTAGTCTTGTTTTTAAGCCGACCTAGTCTAGACTTTATCATACCGTCCCCGTGGATATCGACCCTACTTGCCCTAGCTACCCACTAGGAATAGTCGGACTTTTATTGACGGCGGGACCCATGGCAAATCCCACCATCAATTTGGCGCCGTTGTCGGGGACGGTGCATTGTTTAGACTTAGTTTGCTTATAGCTAGACTTAGTTACCCTTCTTCGTGCTCTTCTATCATCTCTTGTGCATATTTTCTAGATTCTTCTTGTTTCCTTAGTTTTATTTCTTCCTTTTCTCTTTGTCTTTCGATTGTGCTTGTTTATTGTCTTTGCCTAGTGCCCGAAAAGCACTAGGTGGTCTTACGTTTGCTCAAGTGTTTAGTGTATGCCTAGGAGGAGCGGCGAGTTCTTTCTCTTCAATCCAGAGCCGGAAAGACTCTTTAGAGCCTTTCGCCAACGGACGATTCGCCGGGTTAGAATCTCTCAACCAAGTACTAGCAATACCATTGAAGAGAAAGCTCAAGGGTCCGACTTTGACGAAGCATCTCGAGAGACGGCCGAAGGGATCTTCATAAACCCCTTTGGTTCATCTATCCATTCTTCCTCACCTAGTTCCCCCTCTACATCTACTTCAACTCCGTCTACACCACCATCTCCCTTACATCCAATTATGCCGAAGTTTTCGTCTCACTCCACATTTACGGAAGATGTCTTGCCGGGACCGAATACTCTACCGGCCGCTTATGCCGGAAATTTTGTGGCCAAGACTCAATTCATCCAACTTGTGGAGAGAAATCAATTTAGTGGTTTGCCCACCGAAGACCCGCACCAACACATGGAGACTTTCTCCGATTATTGTGACGCTATTTCTCAAACCGGGGTTACACAAGATCAAATCCGTTGGGTATTATTTCCATTCTCATTACTTGGAAAAGCGAAGCAATGAATCAAGAGTCTCGATAGGGCAACCATGGGCATCGATACTTGGAAGAAACTTGCATTGGCGTTCTACCAAAAGTTCTACCCTCCGGAGAAGACTAATTTGCTTAGGGCCTCCATCACCGGTTTCCAACAACGGGATGAGGAAACCCTTTATGAAGCTTGGGAGAGGTTTAAATCTTTGGTTAGATCGTGCCCCCACCATGGACTTGCACAATGGTTCTTAGTCCAACAATTTTGGAACGGTCTTTATGAGGACTCAAGAGCTATTCTTAATATGGGCTCCAATGGTAGGTTCACCGAGGTCGATGATGACCAAACATGGGCAAGAATCGAGGAGATGGCGGTTCATAATTCTCAATACTCAAGGCCTAGAAAGGCAAATCGAGGAGGTAGGCACGAGGTTGATGCTATTACTCAATTAAGCATTGACCTTGGAGCTCAATTGAAGACCCGCATGGAGAATATTGACAAGAAGCTCCAAGGCCACCTCAATCAAGTTCAAAGTATTAATTCCTCCAACCAACACTCGATTCAAGAAGTGAATACTTTGGGATTTGCACCTCCTTTGCCTTATTATGGGATGTGTGATACTTGTGGAATCGTTGGTCATGATCCTATGCATTGTCAAGGAAGCGTTGATCAAGTGAACGCCTTTCAAGCGTTCAAGCAAGGTGCCTCCTATTCTAATCAATACCAAGCTTCCAATCAACTCCCTCAACAACAAGCTCTACAACTTCGTCCATATGTTCCACCTCCCTTAAGGGACAACAACCAAGGTTACCAAGGTTATCAAGGCAACCCAAGGCCCTTCAACAACTTCAAGCAAAATAACCAAGGTACCTTCCACAACAACAATCAAGGGTTCCAACAAGGGAACTTCAATCAAGGTTGTTTCCAAGGAAATCAAAACTTCCAAAGACAACAAAACCAAAACCAAGGGAATCAACAACAACAAGCAACTCAAAGTCAACAACAAAGCGAGCCTAGGAGCCGATCTCCTACTCATGACTATGGCATTCCTCTAGCCATCACCGATACTCCACATAATCCACAATCTCCACCTCGAGATTTCAACATTCAAAAATCTATGGTGGATATGCATAAAAACCAAATGGAGATGGCAAGAAACCAACAAGAGTTCTATGCTTTTATTCAAAGGGATAATATGGCGAGAGATGCCCATACGAAGATGCTTGAGACCCAAATATCTCAACTTGCTTCGGGAAGCTCCTCAAGACAAAAGAGGCAACTCCCTCCTCAAGGTGAAACACCAAAAGTTGAGCATGTAAATGCTATTACCACGAGGAGAGGTACATCTTATGACTCCCCTTCATTCCCTAGTGAGCAAGAACCAATGCAAGAACCAACAAAGAAAGTTGCATCTCCAATTCAAGGAAGCTCAAGCAAGGAAGATCCAATGAAGGAGCAAGTCTTATGGGAGATCGAAAAACCCATTGAAGACAAGCTTCCCCCACTTCAAGGAAAAGACAAGGGTAAAGGAAAAGTGTCATGTGAGAAGTCCACCCCTATTGGGCAAAGCAAGGTTCAAATCAAGTTGCCTTTCCCAACAAGGCAAATGAAGACAAAGGTGGATGTCCAATTTGACAAATTCCTAGACATTGTGAAGAAATTGGATGTTAATGTCCCATTCACCGAGTTACTTATCCAAATCCCGGCATATGGAAGATTCATGCGAGAAATCCTAGCTAGGAAGAGCTCCATCGACAAGGAAGAGACTATTGCGTTCACAAGGGTGGTGAGCGAGCTTATTCAAGGTTCTACACTTCCAAAGTTGAAGGATCCGGGTAGTTTCTCGATCCCTTGCACCATAGGCAATTACAAGATCGAGAGAGCATTATGTGACTTGGGCGCGAGTGTGAGCATCATTCCTTATTCCATTTGTTGCCGAATCGGGATGAAGGAGCTAAAGCGCACTTCCGTTACACTCCAAATGGCCGATAGTTCATTCAACCGACCATTGGGGATGCTAGAGGACGTGCCGGTGAGAATCGGGAAGTTCTTCATTCCGGTCGACTTCATTGTGCTTGACATGCCGGAGAATGCTATCACTCCCATTATCCTTGGGCGCCCATTTCTACACACCGCTGGTGCTATGATTGATGTGAAGAACGGTAGGATCACCTTCGAGTTAGGCGAAGAAAAGATCGTGTTTGACCTCCAAGGAAACGCTTCGCCCACTAACGATGAGTCATGCAATATGATCCACGACACAGAAGACATCGATCTAGGGGTTGAGTTGGGACAAAGCTTGAAGAGCAATTCATATGAGCTTGAGGATGATGACTCCGAGATTGAGGTAGATGAGTGCCCATATCATGGGTTTGATGACAAGTTCAAAGGGAAGAAGCAAGATGAGCCTCCCTTGGGGCCGCATGAGGACAAGTGGACGTTTGGGTATATCCCGAAGGATCAAAAGTATAAGTTCAAGCCATTGAACTTACAAGATCGGGCCGCCCCGGGAACGTCGAGATAAGGTCATGGAGAGCCTTGGTATTTTGATGCTTATATTACTAGCTTGATTGAAGACTTTGCTAGGGCCTTCGACTTGTTTCTTCATGCCCTCGATGGAGATGGAATGGGTTGTAATATTGTTGAAAAAGATTGAAGAATGCACCATCCTTGGTTTGACGGAGTTCCACAAGAACCGTCTTATTGTATATATCTCTTTCTCTTGTGGTTCCTTTTAGTTTTTGTGAAATTCTTGATTATTTGGATTGTTGATGAGCGATGTGAGGGAGGGAATTTGATGTTGTATTTGAGTTTATTGTGATAGGTATGAAGTGAAAGTGTCTCCTAGGATGGAAGGGTTAATGTTAGAGCTTGGATCGTGCGAAGGGGAGTCGGTTTTTGAAGCTTGGAACAAGCTTTTGGAGTTATAGAGGGTGAGAGGACTCTTCCCGGCCGAGAAGAGTGCATCCCGACCGGGAAGGATGACCCATCCCGACCGGGAAGGGTGTCATCCCGTCCGGGATGGGTGTGCAAAAAAGTGGGTCTACTGGAGAGCCATCCCGACCGGGACGAAGGCCTCCCGACCGGGACGAGAAGGTCATCCCGACCGGGACGAGAAGGTCATCCCGACCGGGACCGTCCATCCCGACCGGGATAGACCTCCTGTTCCTCCTTTGGCCTTTTCTTCGTCGTTTGAGCCCACCCTACCACTTTCTACCCCCTCCCAACCTCCCTACATGTCCTTACTCTCATTATATGACCCCTACACCTCATATACACATTTTCACCTCACTTTCTCTTCACTTTACACCGACTTTCACGTCAAAACCCACCTCATTTTTACCTTTGTGCCCCAACCATGGATCTGTATCGCGATTGGAGAGGAATAACAATGACGACGACTAGCTACGTGCCGATATTGACCTATGAGACGATGGAGCGAGTGAGTTGCTAACCGTATGGTACAACAACTATCCTTTCTTTTCCGTCTTTTATAGCCTGTTTGCCCTTGTTTGTTCCCCTCCCCTTATACACTTGCGTGTCATGGTGGACCTTGGGGCCTTGGTATTTGTTGCTCCCGACTCTCGATGACGTGACTACATCGAGAGTCATTTCAAAATCCAAATTTTACAAGATTTTCACCCTTTTTGGTAGAAGTTAGTCGGATTTGGGTGGAATCCGGGCTAGGTGACTTGATTCCACCTAGTCCTCCCCTCCGATTTTCCTTTTATTTCTTTCTTTTTATTTCTTCCCCCTCTCCATATCTTTTCTCGTCTCGGCCCACGGTGACTTGACTACACCCCGGCCGGACACTTTCTACCCTTTTCTCCACTTTTTGATTTTTAGCTTTATTTTCGTAGTTTCTTTTCTTTTGTGCTCCCATGCACTACGGTCGAGCATGAGGACATTGCTCGGCTTAAGTGTGGGGGGGCGATATTCTATCGTAGTTAGTTTTATGTTCGTAGTTTTTCGAAAAAATCTATAAAAATCCTATAAATTTGAAAAAATTTCACAAAAATCAAAAAGATTTTCCTTTTTTGTGTTTTCCTTTTTATGTCGTTGTATCGTATTTGTGTTTTGTTGTACGTGTTTTGTCCCTTTTTCCGCTTAGGTCGCACAATCGCCGCTAACTTTGGAAGGCTTTCAAGACATCCGGTAACACCTTTTATCCCTTTTTCCTCTTTACCTCTTGTGATGTTCGGAGGAGATTTGTGATGATGTGTGCTCGGGAGGAGCTTTGTAAAGTTTGGTGTTGGTTGGTTGCTTATTTAGAAGTTTGGGGTGGTGTTTGTTCCCTTTGTTTGTTTGTTTTGTTTTGTTTTTATTTTGTGGCCTTTTGTCTCTTTTTCTTTCGTTTTCGTCATGTCTTCGTTTTGTGTTGTGTTAGTTGTGTCTTGTGTGTTTAAAAAGGTTTTCGAAAACCCGGTTTAGAGGCTAGTGTGCGAGTGTTTACTTTCCCTTCCTAGTGGTATAAATCGAGTCTTGGACTTTAGTCTAGTAGAATGACCCTAAATCAATGATTTTGTTGGTCCTTTACCTTGAGTCCACCTAGCTTACTAGGGATTTACTACGGGATTTGCATTTTGACCATTTTGACCACCCACGGTGTGAAAAGGCCTTGGTTGCCGAGTCCCGTCCCTTAGGTGACCTTGTTTGACATTGCTCGACTAGTCCAAGTTTTCCCCTTTTTGTGGGTTTGAAGGGAAGGGCTCGTCCCGACTTACCCATTCACCTACCTCCTACACATATCCACCAAATAAAGTTGCAATTTGTTGAAATCTCCCTTTCTTGTTGCAAAGAAATGCCTACAACAAAAAGGGCAAAGAAAAAGAAAGAAAAAGAAAGAAAGAAAAGATTGAAGAAAAAGAAAAGGCACACAAAGCCAAAAAGAAAATAAAAAAGAAGAAAAAGAAATGGCATGGCAACATACAAAGCAAGAATGCAAAAGAAAGAAAAATGCGAAAACGAAAATAGTCTCACAAAAAGATCCTAACCCCACAAAAATAAGCCTTTTTCCGACTTTTGCCGTGAAGAGCCTATGATAAGTGTGGTTTGTAGTACCTATTTTGTAGTGTTTTGGTCCCATTTTCCTTGTAGAATCGCTCCTTGGGAGCGGTTTAGGGGCTTCTTATGCTTCCTTTAGTTCGTTTCAGGTTCCCGAGACCGATTTGGAAGAGTTGGAGCGATTCCGACTCTATACATACACATTTTGGAGCCAACAAGATAAAGGAACGACGACTCGATGCCTTGGAATCGACCCCGAGACCTTGGGACCCAATCCCGAGCCTCCGAGACCCGATCTCGAGTCCCAAGAATCGATGAGAAGTCCATGTTAAGCAAGGAGGGACCAAAAAGATCATATTGGAGGCCTACAAGACCCATCCCGATCGGGAAGGCCTAAAACCCGATCGGGAAAAGGTGCACAAAGAAGACGGCCACTGGAAGAAGTTCCCGACCGGGTCCCAACATTCCCGATCAGGAAAGTGAAGATTCCCGATCGGGATTGCCCATTCCCGATCGGGAAAGTCCCTGTTTCAGCCCGTGTTTGCTTCTTCCAATTCCTTTGCATTGTAACCCTATAAATACCCCTCCTCTTGTAATCTTATGTTATGTTAGACATTACCCATAAACCCTAGCCTAGTTTTAGCATAGATTAGATTAGATTAGTGTAGATTAGTCTTTAGATTATCGTTAATCCTAGTTTAATGCTTTTAATTTGGGAATTCTTCAAGATCTTCACCAAGCTTGACAAACTTGGATGTTTGTTTTGGGTTTTTATCATCTATGCAAGTTTTCTTCTTCCTTTCATCTTCTAGTATGGTATAATCTTCTCCTTTTACTCTTAATCCTTTATTGTTCATCAAGTTTGAATCTTTAGTTCTTGTTTATTGTTTTGTTCATCATATTTGGTAGTTTCATTATGTATGTTTTGTTGTTTGTGTTGATTCATCTTGTTAGTGTTAGTTTTAGTTTAGATATGTTAGAGTAGTGTTCTTGCTAGGGTTAGTAGGGTGATTAGGGTGTTAATTGGGTGATTAAGGGTTTGTTGGAGATGTGGGTGGAAGATTTGGGTTTCCTCTTGGTTGATGCATATGACATGTTTGATGAATTGCTTGAATGACTAAGTAAGTTAGATTGCTTGTTTTTCTTGCCTTTCCCTTGTGGGTGTTAGTTGTTATGGGTTCGGTTCCCTCATTAAGTTGCGAGAGCCCGGTGAGGGCGACCCCTAGGTTAGTCTAAGTTGCGACCGCCCGGATGCGATCTAGGCCATAACACGCTAGAACCCCGTTTGTCATGTGTGTCGCCAAAATGGGTTCCATGAGGAACCTCTAGGTCGGTTTAAGTTGCGACCGCCCGGACCGACCTAGATTACCCTACTACCTCCTTCACTCTAGCTCTCCCTTGACCATTTCGTTACCCCTTTGACCCCGACCTAATCCTAGCCCGTTTTCCTTGTTTGTTTTCATGCTTTAGACCTAGCTTAGCCCTAGTCTCCCCCTCCTTAGATTAGCTCATCCCGAACCTAGTCCTAGACCGTAGCATACTTTGGTCCGACCTCCCGTCCCTGTGGATTCGACCCTACTTGCCCTAGCTACTCAGTTAGGATTAGCCGGTTTTTATTTGACGGTTGGGATCCACGACAAATCCTTACCATCAAATTGGCGCCGTTGCCGGGGACGGCGTAGTTTAGACTTTTGTTTGCTTAGTTTTGGACTTTGTTCTTGATTTTTGTGTTCTCTTCTCCTTGTGTATCTCCGTTTTTCTTCTTGTGCGTTACTCTCCCTTCCTAGTGCCTCAAAAGCACTAGGATACTAACGTTTGCTCAAGTGCTTCTAGCTCATCCTAGGTACCAAAGCTACGTTATAGACATGGCGCGTCCAAGCTACCATCAATCATCACGGGACAACTATGGGGCGAATTACCATAACCCCCAACTTTACCAACCATATCAACCTCATCAACAATCTTATGAACCCTCTTCTTATGGTTACCAAGAAAGTTGTCAAGGATCGTTCCCACATCCTAACAACTACCAAACACCCTCACATAACCCACGACCACAAGATCTCAACTTTGAGACTATTCAAATGATGCATCAATTGCTTAAGAGTCAACATGATTCGATAGATCTATTGCAAAGGACTCAACAAGCGATGGTGACTCAAATATTAGGGGTTAGGGAGGAGTTCAAGGCCCAAATAGCGGTGCGAGATGCTCGAATCGATGCACTCATGGCTCATATCACGATGTTGGCCACTCGAGCTCCACTACATGTTGAGGAAGGTTCATTTGGGCAAGAAGGTCGGGTGCCTCCACAAGAAAGTCAACCCAACCTTGAAGCTACAAATGAAGAAGAGAGGGTCGATCAAGAGATCATTGTTGAGTGTTGCTTGGGCGGTGAAGATAGGGAGAGAATAGAGGAAGTTGAAGCTTCATGGGCCAACAATGAGGAGGGGAGTGAACATGATTCTCAAGATAACTCTTGGGGAGCCGATGTATTGGCTATCAAATTTGATTTGTTCGATTTTCTTCGTGATGAACCACTAGACAATCCAAAGCCAAGTGAAGACATACCTCCTCTAGGCCATATAGACAAGGTGAGTGAAAAGGAGCGCAATACTTGGGAAAAAGAAGTAGATGCCTTGGAACTTGCCTTGAACGGGAAATTGGAGGATCCTAAACCCTCCAATGAAGAAAACTTGATGCCTTCTCCTCCTCTACCGCACTCGATGCCTAGTCCCTTGTCTTGTGAAACGATTGGTGAAGAGGATCCTTGTCGGGCGGTGGAAAAGAGTTCCACTCTCGACCCCGTAGAAGAAGCGACACCCCTAGGGTGTGATCTCCCACATCATGACACCGAGCACGACTCTAGACCACTATACCTACCGGAGGGTCATAAGAGTCGTAGCTATGTTGGTTCCGAAGACCCGGAAGATCACGATAACCCCGAGCCTAATGAAGATGATCGCTTCTTCCCTCCGACTTGGAAGCTTTTGAAAGTGGCTAGGCTTGGCCATGTGAGCTTAAATGAAGATGTTGCTAGGGCATTTGACTTACTCCTTCGAGCTCTTGATGGCTATGGAGGTGTAGTTGGTGAGAGTACCTTATTGTATATATCTCTTTTCCTTATTCTTTTTGCTTTTGGGTGTGTATATATGTTTTTTTGGTACCTTGGTTTCTAGGATTGATAGTTTTGTGAAATTCTTGTCATTTGGATTGTTGATGAGCGATGTGAGGGAGGGAATTTGATGTTGTATTTGAGCTTATTGTCATAGGTGTGAAGTGAAGATGATTCCTAGAGAGGAATGGTTAATGATAGAGCTTGGGTCGCGAGTATGGAAGTCGGTTTTTGAAGCTTCGGTGAAGTTTTTGAGGTTTTGGAGGTCAAGAAGACCCATCCCGGGCGGGAAGGGAGCTTCCCGACCCGGAAGGTTATGCCATCCCGACCGGGAAGGAGCCGTCCCGATCGGGATGGAGGTGCAAAAATTGGAGCTTACTGGAGTGCCGTCCCGACCGGGAAGGTGGCTTCCCGACCGGGACGAGTGTGTCTTCCCGATCGGGACCACCCATCCCGACCGGGATGGTCCCCTTTCTCCTCTTTTGGCCTCTTCTTCGACATTTGGGCCCACCCAACCATTGTATACCCCCACCCAACCTCCCTACCCATCCTTGCTCATGTCATATGACCATTGCACTTCATTTACATACCCTAACCTCATTTCTCTTCCCTTTACACCGAGTTTCACATCGAATTTCCACCCCCTCACACCATTACTACCTCACCATGCGGTTTGATCGACAATGAAGAGGAATAGCAATGACGAAGACAAGTTTTGTGCCTATATTGATCTATGAGACGATGGAGCGAGTGAGTTGCTAACCTATTGGTACGGCAACTATCCTTTCTTTCCCGTCTTTTATAGCTTGTTTTCTTTTGTGTTTATTCCCTTCCCCGTGAGTCATGGTACCTTAGCGGCCTTCGAGGCCTTGGTTTTGGTTGCTCCCGACTCTCGATGATGTGACTACATCGAGAGTCATTTTCAAAATCCAAATTTTACAAGTTTTTTTCACTCTTTCTTTTTGAGGATTTAGTCGGATTTAGGCGGAATCCGGGCTAGGTGACGTGATTACGCCTAGTCCTCCCCTCCCATTTCCTTTTATTTCCTTCTTTTTATTTTCTTCCCCCTTCCATATCTTTTTCTTATCTCGGCCCATGGTGACTTGATTACACCCCGGCCGGACACATTCTACTATTTTCTCCGCTTTTCTTTTTGATTTTTAGCTTTATTTTCATAGTTTATTTTCTTTTTCTTTTGTGCTCCCATGCACTACGGTCGAGCATGAGGACATGGCTCGACTTAAGTGTGGGGGAGTGATATTCTAGCATAGTTAGCTTTATTTTTGTAGTCTTTCGAAAAAAATCTTTAAAAACCCTAAAAATTTGAAAAATTTTCACAAAAATCAAAAAGATTTTTCTTTTGTATGTTTTCCTCTTGTGTCATTGTGTTGTATATTTGTTTTGTTGTGCGTGTTTTGCCCCCCTCTTTTCCTTATAGGTTGCCTCATCGCCATTAGCTTTGGTGAGCTTTCAAGACTTCCGGTAACATCTCTTCATCCCCTATTCCCTCTTTGCTTCTTGTGAGTTTGGAGGAGTTTTGTGATGATGTGTGCTCGGGAGGAGCTTTGTAAAGATTGTGGTGGATTTGGAGACTTGTTTGAAGATAGGGGTGGTGTTTGTGTTTTTATTTGTATTCGTTTTGTGTTGTTCTTGTTTTGTTGCTTTTATCACTTTTTCTTTCGTTTTCGTTGAGCCTTTGTTTTGTGTTTTGTTGTGTGTCTTGTGCGTAAATGGTTTTCGAAAACCCGGTTTAGAGGCTAGTGTGTAAGTGCATATTTTCCCCTTTCTAGTAGTATAAATCGAGTCTTGGACTTTAGCCTAGTAGAATGACCCTAAATCAATGAATTTGTTGGTCTTTTACCATGAGTCCACCTAGCTTACTAGGGATTTACTACGGGATTTGCATTTTGACCATTTTGACCACCCACGGTGTGAAAAGGCCTTGGTTGCCGAGTCCCGTCCCTTAGGTGACCATGTTTGGGATTGTTTGATTAGTCCAAGTTCTTCACTTTTTGTGGGTTTGAAGGGAAGGACGCTACCCGACTCTCCCATTTACCTACCTCCTACGCATATCCACCAATAAATTGCAATTTGTTGATTCCTCTCTTTCTTGTCATACGAAGAAATGCCAACAAGTCAAATCTTGCCAAAAAGGGCAAAGAAAAGAAAAAGAAAAGAAAATGAAAGAAAGAAAAGAATGAAGAAAAAGAAAAGGCACAAAAGCCAAAAAGAAAATAGAAAAGAAGAAAAAGAAATGGCATGGCAAATACAAAGCAAAAATGCAAAAGAAAATAGAAAATGCCAAAAGAAAATCGTCTCACAAAAATAGAAACCTCACACCTCACAAAATAAGCCTTTTTCCGACTTTGCCGTGAAGAGCCTACCAAAGGACCGAGTCCTGAGGAAGGATGATAGCGGTATTAGTCGGTCTTCCCTCATTATTGCATATTTCCACCTTTTTACTTGGACTAGTTAGGCGGTTTTGGACACGGGACGACCCTCTTGGCTCATGCTAAAGGGGGCGGGGTCTCACTTACCTACAGTGTCGACTAACACCGTGGATCATCACTTCCCACTCCGCCAATCGTCCCGTAGTACGTTTCTAGAAAGTTAGGAGAACCGAGGTAAGTTACCAACGTTTTTGTTGCTTTGTCGTCATACTATTAGGGTTTAGTCCATCTTGGTTTGTATTGCTAGCTTGGGAACGTTGTCGCTTGCCCCGAGTCCTAAACCGGTGCTTCTTTCACTGCTTTTAGAGGGAAGCGGTATTTGTTTTTCTTTTGGGTGCAACCTTTTGTGTGTTTGTTTGTGTGTTTGTTTGTCTATGTGTTTTGTGTCCGGTTGCATCCACAGTTTTGTCGCAAGACCCGACTTGCCTTGCGAAGTGCACTTTTCCTCTAAGTGCACTCGCGTGAGTTGAAAGGGCGTAGGGTGCGCTAATACCCATTCGGCTAGTATAGTAGTTAGTATGTGCTTACACGAGGGCGAGTAAGGGTTAAGTGTGGGGTAGTTGATAAGTGTGGTTTGTAGTACCTATTTTGTAGTGTTTTGGTCCCATTTTCCTTGTAGAATCGCTCCTTGGGAGCGGTTTAGGGGCTTCTTATGCTTCCTTTAGTTCGTTTCAGGTTCCCGAGACCGATTTGGAAGAGTTGGAGCGATTCCGACTCTATACATACACATTTTGGAGCCAACAAGATAAAGGAACGACGACTCGATGCCTTGGAATCGACCCCGAGACCTTGGGACCCAATCCCGAGCCTCCGAGACCCGATCTCGAGTCCCGAGAATCGATGAGAAGTCCATGTTAAGCAAGGAGGGACCAAAAAGATCATATTGGAGGCCTACAAGACCCATCCCGATCGGGAAGGCCTAAAACCCGATCGGGAAAAGGTGCACAAAGAAGACGGCCACTGGAAGAAGTTCCCGACCGGGTCCCAACATTCCCGATCAGGAAAGTGAAGATTCCCGATCGGGATTGCCCATTCCCGATCGGGAAAGTCCCTGTTTCAGCCCGTGTTTGCTTCTTCCAATTCCTTTGCATTGTAACCCTATAAATACCCCTCCTCTTGTAATCTTATGTTATGTTAGACATTACCCATAAACCCTAGCCTAGTTTTAGCATAGATTAGATTAGATTAGTGTAGATTAGTCTTTAGATTATCGTTAATCCTAGTTTAATGCTTTTAATTTGGGAATTCTTCAAGATCTTCACCAAGCTTGACAAACTTGGATGTTTGTTTTGGGTTTTTATCATCTATGCAAGTTTTCTTCTTCCTTTCATCTTCTAGTATGGTATAATCTTCTCCTTTTACTCTTAATCCTTTATTGTTCATCAAGTTTGAATCTTTAGTTCTTGTTTATTGTTTTGTTCATCATATTTGGTAGTTTCATTATGTATGTTTTGTTGTTTGTGTTGATTCATCTTGTTAGTGTTAGTTTTAGTTTAGATATGTTAGAGTAGTGTTCTTGCTAGGGTTAGTAGGGTGATTAGGGTGTTAATTGGGTGATTAAGGGTTTGTTGGAGATGTGGGTGGAAGATTTGGGTTTCCTCTTGGTTGATGCATATGACATGTTTGATGAATTGCTTGAATGACTAAGTAAGTTAGATTGCTTGTTTTTCTTGCCTTTCCCTTGTGGGTGTTAGTTGTTATGGGTTCGGTTCCCTCATTAAGTTGCGAGAGCCCGGTGAGGGCGACCCCTAGGTTAGTCTAAGTTGCGACCGCCCGGATGCGATCTAGGCCATAACACGCTAGAACCCCGTTTGTCATGTGTGTCGCCAAAATGGGTTCCATGAGGAGCCTCTAGGTCGGTTTAAGTTGCGACCGCCCGGACCGACCTAGATTACCCTACTACCTCCTTCACTCTAGCTCTCCCTTGACCATTTCGTTACCCCTTTGACCCCGACCTAATCCTAGCCTGTTTTCCTTGTTTGTTTTCATGCTTTAGACCTAGCTTAGCCCTAGTCTCCCCCTCCTTAGATTAGCTCATCCCGAACCTAGTCCTAGACCGTAGCATACTTTGGTCCGACCTCCCGTCCCTGTGGATTCGACCCGACTTGCCCTAGCTACCCAGTTAGGATTAGCCGGTTTTTATTTGACGGTTGGGATCCACGACAAATCCTTACCATCAGCCTACCAAAGGACCGAGTCCCTAGGAAGGATGATAGCGGCAAAAGTCGGTCTTCCCTCACTTAGCAATTATTTCCACCTTTTTACTTGGACTAGTTAGGCGGTTTCGGACATGGGACGACCCTCTTTGCTCATTGCTAAAGGGGGCGGGGTCTCACTTACCTACAGTGTCGACTAACACCGTGGTTCATCCTTTTTCCATCCCGCCGATCGTCCCGTAGTACGTTCTTAGAAGGTTAGGAGGAACCTAGGTAAGTTACCAACGTTTTTTGTTGCTTTATCGTCATACTATTAGGCTTTTGTCCATTTTGGTTTGTATCGCTAGCTTGGGAACGTTGTCACTTGCCTCGAGTCCTAAACCGGTGCTTCTTTCACCGCTTTTTAGAGGGAAGCGGTATTTGTTTCATTTTGGGTGCAACCTTTTGTTTGTTTGTTTGTATGTTTGTTTGTTTTTGCGTTTTTTTGTCCGGTTGCATCCACGGTTTTGTCGCAAGACCTCACTTGCCTTGCGGAGAGCACTTATCCTCTAGGTGTTCTCGCGTGAGTTGAAAGGGCTTAGGGTGCGCTAATACCCGCTCGACTAGTTAAGTAGTTAGTTTGTGCTTACTCGAGGGCAAGTAAGGGTTAAGTGTGGGGGAGTTGATAAGTGTAGTTTGTAGTGCCTAATTTGCTGTGTTTTGGTCCCATTTCCTTGAGGAATCGCTCCTTGGGAGCGGTTCATGGGCTACTTATGCTTCCTCTAGCTCGTTTCAGGTTTCCGAGACCATTCATGAAGAGTTGGAGCGATTCCGACTCAATACATACACTTTTCGGAGCCAACGAAGCGGAGGAACGATCACTCGATGCCTTGGATTCGACCCCGAGACCTTGGGACCCGATCCCGAGCCCCTTAGACTCGATCCCGAGACCCGAGAGTCGATGAGAAGTCCATGTGAAGCAAGGAGGAACCTTAAAGATCATATTGGACGCCTACAAGACTTATCCCCGACGGGAAGGAAATCATCCCGTCCGGGATGAGGTGCGCATTTAGCAATGGTTCTGTTTTGGACCCGTCCTGGTCGGGACCAACCCGTCCCGGTCGGGATCAGACCGTCCCGGTCGGGACCAACCCGTCCCGGGCGGGACGAGACTGTTGTAGCCCGCGTGACTCTTTTCTTCCTCCTTTATTCTTGTAACCCTATAAATACTCCTCCTTTGTAATGTTTAAGCACAATACTTTACCCTAGATTATTTTAGGCCTCTCTTAAGAATTCAAAACCCTAATTAGCCTCTTTTAATCTCTAGTTAATCTTTAGTTAATCTTAGTTTAATCTTGTTTAGATAATCTTGTATTAAGTGGGTTCTTGAAGATTTCTCCAAACTTGACATCCTTGGAGTTGATTTGGGTTCTCGTTTATGCAAGTTTACATATTTTTCTTCATTTGGTTGTTGGTATAATCTTCTCTACTCTTATTCTTGTTTATTCAATCTAGTTTCAATCTTTTTATATTGTTCTTGTTATTGCTCTTATTGTTCATAATGGATGTTTGGTTTTTCATGTTGTCTTCTCTTATTATTGATAGTTTGTTCTTGATAATGAGTGAGTAGTCTCCTTGTGGGGTTAGTCGGGGGTTTAAGGGTAGATTATGGATGATTAGGGTTTGATTGGGGGTAAAGGTGACTCTTTTGTTGTTAGTCACATAATGGGCACTCTATGTGTTTGTTGATTTGCTTGTGTGAGTAGTAGTGGCTAATGCTCCCATACTTGTGCTCATCTTCTCATTGTTTGTCTATTTTGTGGTTGCGTTGAGGTTAATCTTAGACACGAGAGTGCGGACCTACCTCGACATCGGTCTACGTAGCGAGAGCCCGGACTGACTCTAGCAATTAGGAAACACCTACACCCTTGATCACCCCAATTACCCTACTACACTTATGAACCCGACCTACCCCACTTCCTTTCATATTTGATTTCAACTTCTTAGTTAGTCATCGTTTCTTTTAGTTTACTAGTTTGTTTGATCACTAGTTATTCCATTTTAGCATTGTTTTAGCCTAGTTTATTGTTAGCCTAGTCTTACCTCTTCCACCACCATAGTTTACCAATTATTGTTTCCTTTGTGTTTGTTTGGTGATTTAGTCTTGTTTTTAGGCCGACCTAGTCTAGACTTTATCATATCGTCCCCGTGGATATCGATCCTACTTGCCCTAGCTACCCACTAGGAATAGTCGGACTTTTATTGACGGCGGGACCCACGGCGAATCCCACCATCAACAAACCAAATATGTTTTTTGTACTAGTGCTAGTTGGTCGGACTAAAACAACAATGACACAACAACCTCAAGCAAGATAAACCAACAAGCAAGCAACCAACCAAAAACTCCTCAATTCAATTAATCCAAGATCCTCCACCCTAAACCCCCCAACAAGAAATCTACTCACACATAATAATGAAAACTAATAAAACATTAACAAAGGAGAAAACAACTACAACATGCATAATTACTAGACCTAAAGAAAATAACAACAAAACAATAAGGAAATTGCAATCTACCAAATAAACTGTAAATTGATCTAAGAATAATAAAAGTAGGATTAATGAAAATAACATAAAACAATAAAAATGATCTAAGAGCAACAAAAACGAAATCTAGAGAAAATACCAACACAACAATAGATAAAATTGCAATCAACAAAAGGAAACATAAAACGATCTAAAACAACATAAATAAAGATGATCAAAACAAGACAATAATGAAAGAACAATAAAATGAACAATATTGAAAGAACAATAATAAATCTAGACTAGTGATTAGAGAGTGAAAAGAAATATACCAACTATGAAGATCAACAATAAAGAGAAGATTGCATAAATAAATAAGTGAAGCTTGATGAAGAGGACAAAGGATTTGTCACTAATCCCTTAATAATCTCCAAAAATCTTCAATAAAAACTTGAATTCTACAAAGCTTGAATGTAAATCTAGAGAATTGACGAAGAAAACTATGAAGATCTACTACTAGCTTACTATCTAAGCTACTAGAATTGTAGAGAACTACTAAAATTACTACCATAATGATCTAATAAATTGACGGTAAGTAGTATGCTAATGGAGATGTCTTAGGCAACTAACTAGGGTACACACATATATATATATATAGTAAAGCCTTAATGGATCCTTAACCCAAAGCCCAAATCCAACTTTTTGCTCCATTAGTGAGACAATCACCCTTTAAATCTACGTGAGGTGGAACTTCACCCTAGCATATACGGACCAATACCGCCGGGTGAAACTTCACCTGGTGGTTTCACCCGGTGAACTTCTTCCAGTTTTGCATTTTTGGACACCTTTACCGTCGGGCGAAACTTCACCCGGTGGGTGAAAGTTTCGCCCGGTGGAGAAGCTTTCCTGAAAATCTTCGGGGAGACAATTTTACCGTCGGGCGAATCTTCGCCCAGTCATTTCTCATCGGGTGAAACTTCACCCGATGGTTTTCTGGCCTCTTTTCTTGTCTCATTCTTCGTCGTATGATTGGATGGCATTGAACTTTAAGTTGTGTGCTCTGCTTTTCGGACGGTATTCCCCTCTCTTGTGCTCGTAGAAGCTCGGTCATGCTTTCGGTGCCAAATTCTATCAAAATTGATAGAAAAAATACCAAAAACATGTAAAACGCACAAGAGGGACGCTAATGCGAGAAGTACTCAAAATAAGGCGATAATCGCACTCTAATCTTGCAAAACGAGGGAAAAATGAGTCTAAATGGGTGGAAAAATGGTCTAAATTTAGCACACAACAAATCCCTCACACTAAACCGTTGCTCGTCCTTGAGCAAAGACCCAAAAAGAAATTACAAACTACTACTAGCTAGACTATGCTAATCCGATACGGGGCAATTAACGGGCCCGCTCCGTCCCTTCAACTCACATCGAAATACCCATGAGGTAGAGTACTCCCACGCAAGGCAAGTTAGGGCTTGCTCAGAATGGTGGATGCGACTAAACACACTAAAGAACATAACACGAAAGAATAGACTCATCCAAAGCAAAAATAAAACACCGAATCCCTCATCGAGACGGCGGGGAAGACATCGATTACCAACCTAAAACAATCATAAACTTCCAAGATACATCATCCACGTAGACAAGGACCAAAGCCTAATGCTATGACATTAAAGCAATAAAGTTGTTGATAACTTAGCTAGGTCCTCCTAATCTTCTAAAGGGTTACGACGTGGCGTTAAACGCAGTGGAAAAAGTGAACCATGGATTTGTTCGACATTGTAGGTAGGTGCAATCCCGCTCTATTTAGCTAAGCCAAGCGGGTCATTCCAAACTCGAATTTCCTAAATTAGCCCAAACAAAAAAGTGGAGTGTTTACAATTTTTGGTGGATCGACTAATCACTGCTATCTTCCTACCTCAGGACCCGGTCCTCTAGTAGGCACTTCAAGACGACGAATCGATCAAGGGCTTTTTTGTTAAAGGAGATGTTTTTGACGATATAATTTTCATTTGAAGCTCCTTTTCTCTCCCTTGTTTTCATATTTTTGTGCCCTTTTCTCTTCCTTTAATTTGCCCTTTTTTGGCTCTTTGATGTGGTTTAACACCAAGCTTGGAGGTTATTTTTGTGTAAACTTATTGTGGTGATGTATAGGTGGAGGAAAAATAGGTAATCAAGAACGCACGCCATTCCCGGATAACCCACAAAAAGGCGGAAAGAATTTGGACTAAAGGTGCAATGGCCATTCGAGCAAGGTCACCTGGAAAAAACGGGATGCGGAAACCAAGGCCTAACTTCTCCATGGGTGGTCAAGGTGGTCAAATGCAAACCCCGAAGTAAACCTGTAGAAAAAAAGGTGGACTCAAGCTAAAGGATCAACAAGTTCATTGATTTAGAGTTATTCTACTAGATTAAGGTCCAAAATCTACAATGGGTTATCTACAATGGAATGTAAACTCTTGTAAAAGGTTTGTAATCGGATTTTCGAAAAGTTTAGTTCTAGACACACTATACAAAAACAAAAGAAACACACGAAAAAGGAAAAGCAAATAAAAGAAAACACAAGTAAGGTCATGTACTCCATACTCCATCGACATTCAAGCACAAAATCAACCACAACACCTAAAATGCTCAACTTCGAGAGCTTCCCAGTAGCAACAACCTAACTCTTCTACGAAAGTAAAGAAGAAGGCAAAAGGGAAGGAAGTTACCAAGCGGGGTGCTTTCATAATCTCTTCAAATCGTTCTATCAAAGTGGTGGTTACCTGGAAGAGTAGAGCAAGACCATACACGGGACACGAAAACATAACAAAACGAGAGAAGAAAACGGAAAAGTAAGGGAAAATATTTTTGGCTTTTTTGAATTTTTCAAATTTTTATGGTTTTTGGAAGGTTTTTGAGAAAATAAAAGATAGTAGATCCCTCCCCCAGCCTAAAACTGTGCATTGTCCTCAATGGACAAATAGGGAAAGATCGAAAAAGATGGAAAAGAAAAATAAGATTTTTTTTTGGATTTTTATGATTTTTCAAATGTTTTTGGATTTTTCGAAATTTTTGGGAAAAAGAAAATAAACGAAAAGAAATCGGTAAAAGAGTGGCGGGCCTAGGTGCAATCACATCACCTAGATCCTAGCCAAGTGGCTAAGAAATCGAAAATGAAATAGAAGGAAAGAAACGAAAGGGTGAAGAATTGAGCGTAGGTGTAGTCACGTCACCGAGCCCGGATTAAAGAAAAATTAGAGAAAAATAAAAATAAAGAAAAGCGATTGAAAGAAAAATGAAGAGAATTTGGATTTTCAAAAGGTCAATGGCGTAATCACATCGCCTAAAGACCGGGAGCAATACCATGGTTGCGTCGGCCGCAACAATCTGATAGTGGGACAACTTGCAAAGTTACGGTTAGAGGTAAAACAATCACAATGATCCTGATAATGATAATGGAACAAGGAAGGAAATTAACCCAAGGACATGTAATTATAGATGATTAAAGACTCACCGACCCAACCCGCACACATATACACAACACACACCCACCACACTATCTACCGACTCCGGGAGGGGGTGTAGAACGAGTAATCAATCGAAACATAAGAAGCGGTCAAAGACCCGGGGTAGGATTGTATGCCCTCAGAGGATGTTGCACGATAAAACTCCTCCGGACCGTCGCTAAGCGAAAGGGCATGGTCGGGTTCTATCTCACAAAGGTCGTAGATCGTACGACCTTCGAGCAACGTGTAGCGCACATACTCCCAAACTCCCCTTCCTCCCGACTCAGTCTAGGTCAGTCGGAATTCGCCGGGTCCCAAAGGTAGGTCCCAATTGTGGCGAACAAAGATAGTGGTACGATGTGTGTGCTGGGAACGATTAAAGCTCTTCCATGGCTAATGTAGACGAGGCATTGATGGGGTACATAAACAATCCAAGTCGGAAAGTAAGCCTTTTCAAGCCAAATGGAATTATAAAGTGGGGTAAGGTTGTCGGTCGAATAACCCAATTTGTTCGCAATAATAGTCATAAGACCTCCACAATCTAAGAAGGGGCGTTGGGTGACAATGATACGGTGGAAGTGCAACCCTACAAAAATTGATAGGTCTAAAGGGTTAGGGTTACCGAGCAAAGAGTCATAAATTAATTGCAAGACACGAACGTCAAGATTAAGGATATTATCGGTCGAGGGTAACAAGCAGTGGGAGAGCATCTCAAAGAAGTAACGAATTGCGGGGTTACGGATTTCGGAGGAAAAAGATGAATTAGGCTCATAATCCCTTTGACAGAGTGATATGCGCTTCCAAAAGTCTCTTTTAGATACACAAGCTTGTAAGTTGCTCGAGGGTTCACTAAGTCCGGTACCCGATGAAGGTAGGCCTAAAGCTAAGCCGAACTCGGAAATAGTCAAACAATGGGGTTTACCGAATAGTCTAAATTTATCCGCTCTTGGTGTGGTCGGATTGTCAATGGTAAAAGTTCCTAAGAACTCACAACTAAGATCTTTGTACGTAGAAGTCGCGAGGCTAAGGAGTCCGCTAGTTCCGGTCCTTGACAATAATTCTTTAATATCGTCAACTATTCATAAATTGGTCATTGTGTGGGAACAAGGCCACCTAGTACTCTGAAAGATCTTTTCAGAGAAGGTTCGAGCTAAAGAGATATTAAGAAAAGATAAATATGTAGGCTTAGAAGACTTATAATATGTAGAACATTTAGAAGGTGTGGAAGTCGAAATCATACCTTGCTTTCGAGCGGCTCGCCTTGCTCTTGTCTCCATAATAATTAACTTGCAACAATAATCCCAAAAACATAGCTTCACCTCTTCAAGAACCCAAAAATAATCACCCAAGATGAAATGGAATGGAGGTATGAATATGGTTGGGGTATGGAAGGTGATGGTTTGTGTAGACACCCACATTTTGACCGCCAGGTGTCTATAGTAGTTCCCGCCAAACACCTGATGATGATTGGACGTAAACGTGCTTTGATAGACTCGGATATGGGCTTGTAATTATGGACATTTGGTTTAGACTTATTACAGAGTACAAATCTTACAAAACCAACCTCAAATCCAGGCCCAGTGGGTCGTTTCGAGTCAAATAACACTAATTTGGGTTGAAACCGACACCAGGGGTAAAACCGTCTTTTAGCGACCGAGTCAAAACCCGGTCAAAGATTTTCCCGAGACATGTGAGTCAGCCGTGACACTCTCACGGTTGATTCCAACCCAAATTCCTACAAAAATTCAGATTCATTAAAACATTAAACAATTCCGTTAAAGGTAGAATTCGACCTCAAGTAGGAATTCTATCCGAAAACCGATTCAGAAATTGACCGAGTACCAAATACCCGGCCAAACACTCCTCAAATCAGCCGAAATTCCTTTCTTCTTGGCCAAGAAAACGGAATTCCCATGCTCCTCAAACTCCCACGTTTCCTATCCTAAGCGGTATTCAAACTCTCCTAAACCAAGGTCGGAAACTCCCTATAAATAGGACCTCCCGTCCAACACAATTAACAACGATCATACATCAAAAATACCGAGACACAACAACACAACAGCAGTAAAAACACGTCCGAAACCCCCTCCACACACGGTTCATACACAAACCCGATAGTTAGCAAATCCCGACACTTTTTTCGAAGCCTTGCAACCTCGACGAAGCCGGCCAAACCCGACGTCCCAAATCACCCAAACCGATACATCTTAACTCATCCTCATCATCTCGACGCTCTCAAGTCTAAGCCACTTCCCGACGAGCCTTATCCCGAGAAAACAAAGCATGTAGGTTGAGGGTGTAAATCAAACTCGTCTCTCTTTCTTCTCTTCCCTTCTCCTCGTTTTATTATTATGGGTCTTTCGTCGGTCTTTTTATTTTCTAATATCAATATTACTTAAAAAAACTATTTTTTATATCGAATATTCTTAAAATATGATATCGATTCTATATAATCGAATATTGAATCAAAAAGAATTATATTAAGATTTCGACGATTCCGTTACATCTTTTCGTTCAAAATCTTTTTTTTAACTTTTCGTTCAAAACAAACTTTTTCAAAACCTTTTCTAAAATCCGTTCCGACTATTCTATATCGATTTCATAATCGAATATTGAATACGACGAATATCGAAAATATAAACCGAGTATAAATTAATCCATATTTATACGCGATTTATAAAAATAACGATTTTCGGCAAAAAAAAATAAAAGAGGACAGACCCGCACGCGAGTCGCGCCCGGTCCAGGCGACTCGCGCACGAGTCTGTGAACCGGTCCCTTTTTTTAGTCTTTCGTTCTTTTATTTTTATTATTCTACGAAACGATTTCTAAATTTACATCTTTTCCAAAACTATTCCAAATATTTGATATTGATTTCGTAGTCAACTATCGAATATAACGAATATCGAGAATATTAAGTCGAGTACGAATTATGCGATATTCGTACGCGATTTAATCAAAAAATTTCCGAAAACCGTCGTCGAAATCAGGCCGCCACGCGACCCGCCTGAATCCCGGGCGAGTCGCACGGCCGACTGCCCACATACGCCTTTCTCGTTTTTTTATCTTTTCTCGAACTTCGTTTTTTTTACAAAACAACGTTTTAGTAATATTTTTCAGATTTCGTTTAATATTTATTTTCTCGATTTCATATGTTTCCTATATTATTATTTCAATCGTTACTAACTCGTTTTCTCGTGTTTGTAGCAATCTATTTTTCCTATTTCTTTTTTATCGTTTTATTAGACTAAAACGAATTCACATGCTAAAATAACTTTGACGTTATTAGTTTAATATGCATTAAACGACTTAGCAACCCATTTATTTATTTTTCCTCACATGTCTTAGGAAAATAATCTCTGCATATCATTCAATCGTCGAACTAACGCGTGTACACAAAACCGAACGATATCTTAGTAAAGGCCGCTAAGTGCGGGCGGGGTTGGGTGTTCTCGCTGAACTTCCCAACACGTACCCTCACCCCTTACTCAGAACCGTGGTTTTCGGATGTCCGAAACCATTGGCAACGAGAGTCATTCAATATACGATTAACCGCTCAAGTCGGCATCGGTATCGAACTGCAAAGGGACGAACCCGATAAACTCTGACATCGGAAATGGGCCAGGTTTTAAATATGGCCCACTACGACATAGAGTGGGTTCGAATGGTTCCGAATAACCATAAAATTCGGTGGCGACTCCTACTTCGATTTAAAATTCTATTCGATCCATCTCATATGGAAATTCTATCGCCTCCCCAAAACCCGCGCTTCGCCGCGTCGGGGTAGACCTATGCCATGTCCACAATTTGGCGACTCCGCTGGGGATTAACTGATGTGTTACTTACCATCGGCATCCTCAGGGTGAGACTCGAAAAGAAATCGTTCGATTAGTAATGTACACGTTTTAGTTCAATGATTCATGCATAACCCCGTTCTATCCCGGGCCGGTTACTTGTGACCGACGTCCCACTATACCACGGTGCATTCCCACTTGGTTGCACTAAAGACTTCGATCGCGGAACTCGCATGGGTTTTACGGCAGATTCTAAGACCAACTCGTCTTAGGAGGTCTGTCCTGATTTGCGAGAATGCGATCGTTGTTAGTATAGACCCTATTCGACCGACCGAGACTTAGACTAAGAGCATACATGGCGTCGTTATACTGTTTCCGTGACTACATGCTACTCGATCTTCTTTGGTCTTTCTTTTCAAAAACCATCATTTTTCAAAAAAAAAACTTACATCTTTTCAAATCCATTCATTTTCAAAACCCGGAAAGCTGCCGAATTTAGGACTTATGATTTTTACTCAAAATAGCCTATTTTTAGCCGGTATGCTGTCCAAACCTTTTCAAAAAAAAAAGCCCGAAATCTCGGCCCGATAACCTCTTTCTCGGTTTTCAAAAAAAATCGGGTCTTCCAATCCGACCTTGCTCGGTTTTCAAATCCAAATTCCCTTTTCAAAACTTTCTTCTTCTTAGGACTTCCCGTATTTAGCAGTGTCGGGTCTTGTCATAAGTTAGAATCTATAGCGTCGAAACTCCGTCGATCTTATATCACGGGTTTCCACCCCATCCCAGTCCGCCTTATTTGTCAAGGCACGGCCCACCTTCGTAGGACAGACTCCTACAAAGGGAAGCCCGTTTATACACTCGAGTCCAAAGTCTGGGAAATTCTCACATAGACCTTCCTTCGAACAGGACTAGGCCCACTTTCCCGAATCCTTAGGAAGGCCCACCATTCACGCGTCATCCGTCTAGAAGTTAGTCTCCGGTCTTTTCCTAGTTTAGTCTTTTCCTTGCTCGGGATGTACTTTTGATTCTAAGATCTGGGTCAGTTACTGATTACGCGGTGCCCTTACAGACAGGCCACCCCACACTCGAGCCATGACGCAACAAGCCATCGATGACATGAAGGCCTCATTGACCAAGCTTGAAAACATGATCACCTCGATGAGAGGGGAGCAGATCGCCATCCTCACCCGGGTAAGTGTCGTGGAACAAGGAACTCCTAGTGGCAGTGTCGATACTACTGGGCCTTTAGCTCAATTGGCTAGCGCAGTCCACAAACTGCAAGAACAAGTCCATCTGACAACCCAAAGCTCCATCCATACGGAGAATGCTCGGACCTACACCCCACTGACCGATGAACTACCCGCCAATCTCAACCTGACGGGTCTACCAATGTTCGAGGGTACCGAAGACCCGGTCCACCACATCCGGGCTTTCAAGGAGTTTATGGCCCTTAAGGGGGTTAAGTCCAGCATGTTCAAGCATCTGTTCGCTTCTTCTCTCGAGAAGCACCCAAGAGCCTGGTACTACTGGCTCGATTCCAAGAAATACAAAACTTGGGATGATGTGGCAACGGAATTCGCTCAGAACTATGCCGACAACACGGAAATCCAGACCACTATGCGCACCCTGGAAGTAATGGCCCAGGAACCTAAGGAAGGATTCACGAAATACCTTCAACGATGGAGGGCTGAAAGCGTCAAACTGGTCAATAAGCCCAGTGAAAAAGTGCTGGTCGAAGCCTTCGTCAAGAACCTCCTTCCTGCCTACCGGGTCCATCTCCGGTACGCCATCGTACCTAGCTTCGCAATCCTAACTGAAATGGGAACGAGAATTAAGGATGATTTAAGGTTGGAAAGCCTCACTAAGGCCTCCACTAAGGGATACCAAGGGGCTAGCTCATCAACAAGCAAGCCCGCTACTACTGCTGCCACTCGTAGCATTTTCGACGAGGTAAATGCACTCGATACCTCGTCCCCAAAGACTAGCACTCCCCGGGTATTCACCGATATAGGCACTACCTATGAAAATGCCCTTCAGAGGCTATCATCTAAAGGCCTGATCACCCCGATAGGCCCAACACCTGATATCTCGGTCGAACGTCGCTCCAAGGCCCACAACCTCCAGGCCTACTGTCACTATCATCATGGTAAGGGACACGATACCGAGAAATGTTGGAAGCTAAAACACCTTATCCAAGATCTCATTGAAAGCGGGAAAATTCCTTTGCCCGGGGGAAAACCCAACAACAAGGACAACCTGTTAGCCACTCACGCCATCTTTTCCGGGGAAATAATAGATTGCTCACACCTCATTTCTCCATTTATCCCACAAATAAACGGGATCTGGTGCGATGACGAAGATGATGTTTACCTCACCAAAGGGGAAGCTGTCCCCATCACGCCTGAGGAGATTCAGAAGGTTAAGTCCAAGGCCTTAGCCACTAGTCAAGCCCTCATCATCGCCGAACCACTTAAGGTGGAGCCCGCACCAGAAGAGCCGACTGCTGAAAAGGCTCTTGTAAAGCAGCTAAGCAAGACTCGAGTTGACCTCTCTATATGGCAACTCCTAGTTAGCTCTTAGGAACATCGAGAGGCACTCACTAAGGCCCTCGATCAAGTCAAAATCGATTCTATGGCCACACCAGCTGAAATGGTAGCCACAGTTCTACCTCACCTAAAGGGGAGATCCGTAGAGGAAGGCCCACTAATCACCTTCTCCAATGCTGATCTACCACCATTCGGGCCGGCCCACAACATGGCCCTCTACATCACGGTTATCTGCCATGGAAAGTACCTACCCATGACCCTAATTGACGATGGGTCAGCAGTCAATGTCCTCCCCTTGAGGACCGCCAAAGCCCTCGGCATTACCGAGGCCGACTAGATTCCTACTGCTCAAACCATCCAGGCTTTTGACGGAAGCCCAAAGTCAGTCGCTGGAGCCACGAAACTCACTATCATAACAGGCCCGATAGAGAAAAAGTTGGAGTTCCAAGTGATCGATGTAACCTCTTTCTTTAACCTTCTTTTGGGAAGACCTTGGATCCATGCAACCAGGATTGTATCTTCCACTTTGCCTCGAAAAATCAAGCTACCTTTGCATGACACTGTCATCACAATAGAAGCCACACCTATGACCGTGGCTAACTGCAACACCTCGGGCCGCACCGATCTCTGGGGGTTCGACTCCGTAGGGGCCATCGAAGAAGACCAACTCTTCCGTCCTTACTTCACGGTCCACCTTGACCGGATGTTGCAGAATCTGGGCTTTCTACCAGGGGTTACATCAAGGCCCGATCTCCCTGCAGGAAAAATTCTCGAAGTTCTGGACAATGGGAGGACTCAAACCGGCTTGGGCTACAACCTAACTCCGGAAAACATGGGCCAAACTGAAACCGGTAAGGTTATCTTTGTCACTCCAGTGTTCGAGACTGTCCAAACTGGCCAATATCGGCCTGCCACCACACACCCTGGGACCCACTTGGCCCAGGACTGCAACTACATACCGGACGACATCTTCGCTCTCATCCAATCCGAAGATGCTAAGAATGCCGAGCCCGCGCTAGGGCTGCTTTTTGGAGAGGAACTCGTGGTCCCAACACCGAAGGAAGAGCTAGTCAGCCTCATTCTCCACAGTCGCACCTTTGATCCGTCTAAGCTAATCTCAGAAGTCGGGTCCGGGACCAGAGCTTGGAGGAAAACTGTCAAATGGACTGACAGTCAAGGAAGAACTTACAAGCTGATCACAGGGGAAGGAGAGATGCCAGAATCTGAGTCTGAGCCTGAGTCAGAGTCCGAGTCAGAGTCTAAGATTGAGTCTAGTGAGTCTGGTGCTAGGGTCAATCCTATAACTCCCTCTATCCCTTTAGCCATTCCTGTTGCCTCGAGGTCTGTCCCGGGCACCCTACCTATCCCGCCACTGACTAGTGATCAGATGGCAGCTCTTTTCGAGCTCTTTTCCCAATTTATGATCAATAATAACAACCGTTATGCTTACGACTTGTCTCATTTTCAAAACTTTCTCAATTTCAAAAATTTTATGTGCAATGACATTGAGAAACCCGACGAACAGGTATCCTTGCCTCCACATCTGATCGAGCAACTAGAGCAAAGGGAATCCCGCAATCCGGTAATCGAAGAAACCGAATCCATCAACATGGGAACAACCTTAGAGCCTCAGATGCTTAAGATAGGATTATCCTTAGATCCCGAGGAGAAACAACAATTCATAGTTCTCCTTCAAGAATTCAAAGACGTCTTCGCATGGTCCTACAAGGACATGCCGGGGATCGATCGCGAAATAGCCGAGCACCATATACCGATCAAGGAAGAGTTCAAGCCGGTTAAACAAAAACTCCGACGCATGAGGCCCGAATGGTCCCTCAAAGTCAAGGAAGAAGTCGATAAACAATTCAAGGCTGGGTTCATACGAGTCTCTGAGTATCCAGATTGGGTGGCAAACATAGTACCAGTCCCTAAAAAGGATGGTAAGGTTCGTGTCTGTGTAGACTTTCGGGATATTAACAAGGCAAGCCCGAAAGACGATTTCCCGTTACCACACATCGATATACTGGTGGATAACACAGCAGATCACGCTCTTCTATCATTTATGGACGGGTATGCAGGGTATAACCAGATAAAAATGGCAGAAGAAGATATGGATAAGACCACCTTCATTACACCTTGGGGTACTTATTGCTATACAGTTATGCCGTTTGGTCTCATCAATGCCGGGGCCACCTACCAACGAACCGCCACAACTTTATTACATGACATGATGCATAAAGAAGTGGAAGTCTATGTGGACGACATGATTGTCAAATCCAAAGACAGGGACGGTCACATCACCGCCCTGAGAAAGTTCTTCACCCGACTACGCAAATATAACATGAGGCTAAACCCTCAGAAATGAAGTTTCGGGGTAACGTCCGGCAAATTTCTGGGTCATATCGTTAGCCAACGAGGTATCGAGGTCGATCCAGCGAAAATCAAGGCCATCACCGAGATGCAGCCCCCTAAAACCGAAAAGGAGATAAGAGGGTTTCTCGGAAAAGTCCAATACATCAGTAGGTTCATTTCAAAGCTAACCATGGTGTGCGAACCGATCTTCAAGAAGCTGAAAATAGGAGAACGGTTACTATGGGACGATAAATGTCAAGCAGCCTTTGATAGAATCAAGGAAATTTTGACCTCACCACCGGTCCTAATGCCACCTCAGCACGGTTTGCCTTTGTCACTGTACCTAACCACGACAGAGACAGCCATGGGGGCTATGCTAGCTCAAACGGTCAATTCCGAAGAACGGGCCATATACTACATTAGTAAGAAATTTTTAGAGTACGAGTGTAAGTACACCATGCTCGAAAAGACATGCTTAGCTTTGGTCTGGGCCACTAAAAAGCTCCGGCATTACATGCTCAGTTACGAGATACAAGTGTTGTCCAGAATGGATCCAATCAAGTACCTTTTCGAAAAGCCCATCCTCAACGGCAGGATATCAAGATGGACCCTCATGTTGGCAGAATTCGACCTAGAATTCGTACCATTGAAAGCCATCAAAGGACGAGTAGTAGCCGAATTTCTCGCTGACAGTCCCGTAACCGAAGAAGGACACACCGATACTTGGTCCTTCCCAGACGAAGACATTTTCCACACTGACACCGAAGCGTGGGACTTATACTTTGACGGAGCATCCAACTTCCGAGGATTTGGGGTCGGGATTCTCCTAATCTCACCAAGAGGAGAGCATACTCCCGTATCCATCAAATTAGACTTCGACGTCACTAATAATGCCGCTGAATATGAAGCATGTATCCACGGGCTACAAGCCGCCGCCGACTTAGGGGTCACGAACCTCCGAGTACACGGTGATTCATCTCTGGTCATTAATCAAGCACTCCAAAAATGGAAAATTCGAAATGTTAATCTCGTGGCCTACCAGGCACGAGTACGGGATCTCGAGAAGCAATTCCACAAGGTAGAATATATATACCTACCTCGGGAAGAAAATCAATTCGCAGATGCACTCTCAAAACTGGCATCTTTGCTAAACATTCCCGATCATATGACCAGTATGCCAATCTGTGTCGAAAGACGATCCGAGCCAGCGTATATCCACGACATCGAAGAAATCGAGATACCTGATCCCGAGCCGTGGTATCAAGCTGTGTTGACATACCTAGCGATCGGAGAATATCCACCCGGAGCTGACAACCGAGCCAAAAAGGCCCTGCGAAGACTGGCAACCCAGTTCATCCGCACCGACGATGGGCAACTTTACAAAAAGACAGCACAGGGGGCTCTCCTTCGATGTGTTGATAAAACCAACGCTGAAAAAGTTATGGCTGAGGTACATGATGGCGAATGCGGCCCACACATGAATGCCCAGATGCTGGTCCGGAAAATCATGAGGCTCGGTTACTACTGGAATAGCATTGAAACTGACTGTCAACAATATGTTAGACTTTGCCACAACTGTCAAATTTTTGCCAATGTACAGCATATGCCACCATCCTTGCTATACACCATGACATCACCATGGCCATTTTCAACATGGGGAATCGACATAATCGGAAAGATAAACCCCTTGGGAACCGGAGGACACTGCTTCATTTTGGTAGCAATCGACTATTTCACCAAATGGGTCGAAGCTGAATCCTACCGTATCCTCAACGCCAGCCATGTTGCCAAATTCATTCAAAATAAGATAATATGCCGGTATGGGATTCCTCATGAATTCATCAGTGACCACGGGACCCATTTTCAAGCCGAAACAGCAGCCTTGCTGACCAAGTACAAGATTCAAAGGCATACGTCGTCACCCTACCGACCCCAAACCAATGGAGCGGTAGAAGCGGCTAATAAGACAATTGTCACCATACTCAAGAGAAGATGGCTGATAATTACCGAGACTGGCCCGACAAAATACCATTCGCACTTTTGGGATATCGAACCTCGATTCGTACTGCGACCGGGGCAACACCGTATTACCTTACATACGGCATGGAAGCAGTCCAACCTGTTGAGTTAGAAGTGCCATCACTCAGAATCCTCCTCGAAAGTCAAGTACCTGAAGCTGATTGGGTTCGAGCACGATATGACTCGCTAGTCCTTTTAGACGAACGACGATCTCGTGCCCTCAATAATATTCAAATCTATCAGAAGAGAATCCAACGAGCTTTCAACAAAAGGGTGAGGCCCAGAAACATCAAAGAAGGGGATTTGGTTCTCAAGTCAGTTCGAGCTTTATTACCAGTAGACCCAAGAGGAAAATTCAAACCTAATTGGGCTGGGCCATATCTGGTAAAGAAGATTCTATCAGGTGGAGCGGTAATGCTAACGGATCTGGACGGGAACGAGTTTGTCAACCCAACTAACCTGGACCAGCTGAAGCGCTACTACCCTTAACCCACCTCTCTCAATGTCATTTGCAAAAATTTATTAAAAACATCTTTTTTCAAACTTTTAAAGACAAGTCAAAAGCTAGAATTGTTTATTCTACTGTTACAAACATCTTGAACCAATAGTCTCGATGTGTTTCGAAATTGCAAATTAATTCAGTCTGAACTATGTTTGGTTTGATTCCATTTATTGTGGATACGTAGGCAGCCCTTCAAAAGGGCACAAGCACTGCAATCGAGAAAAGAAAAACAGGAACGGTTCTTTAATAAACCTTTCTTTATTTATTTCAAAAAAATAATAATAATAATAAAATTTAAAAAAATCAAAAAAAAATCAGCACAAAATAAAATAATACTAATATTTAAATAATAAAAACTAGGGCATTTTTCCCTTTCCTTTGCCCTTAGCCTCCTTTTCCATCCACCGGCGTCGACGTGGAGGTGAACGCTCCCTAATCACCAAGGGAACCTCCTTAACCCGGGCTTGTTTCTTCAAACTCGACTCCCCGGTCACTTCGTTATCACGCGGGCCTAGCCTGTCTTGGACCACTAACCTCGGTCCAAGTCTTCTCTCCAAATCACTAGCACCGGTCTCATTAGTCTGAGTCTTAGGTTTTGACTTAGAACCCGACCCCGGCTCAGCAAAGGAAGTTGGAGTCTCTTCAAAGAACCGCCTGTTGTCTTTGGCCGATTCTCGGCGGGCCAAATCAAGAGCTTCTTCAGTCTTCAGAATTTTACGGGCCTCCTGGGATTCTTCAGAAGTCCATTTTCGGTAGGATTCAGAAACCCAAGTGGTTTGACAAGGGCGAGGTATAGTCCACATGACACGGGTAAACCACCGCTGTAGCCACGTGTTACACATAGCGTCCGTCAATTGGACCGAAACGCTAACAATAGCCTCAGTCTCAGGGATCTCCTTAAACGAACCGAACTGTCTTAGAATACGGTCCGGATAGATATGGACAGTCCAGTCCAAAGACAAGATCACCAGATAACGGGCGTTGTCCCTCCTAGCTAACCCCGTTAGCCTCGAAAGGAACCACCAGATGACGTTCCATCTAATCAAAGGCCCACCATGGAATGTTAGCTCTTCATCCCAATATTTTTGAGTTATGTGATGACTTGATCTTATCCGGCGAGACCTTGAACCGATCTGACAGCTACGATATCTGGATATGTTCACCAGGGGCTCTATGATCGACAGACGCTCGGATAACCAGATCTGCAAAGTTGTCGAAAAGTCAAAAACTTTCGAAAAATCGAAAAAATCGAAAAAATTCGAAAAAATCGAAAAAATCAAAATTTTCGTAAAAATTGGAAATATTCGAAAATTTCGGCAAAAAAAACAAAAAATTTAGAAAATTTCGAAAATCCGGAAAAATTCAAAATTCCGGAAAAATTCAAAATTACCGCAAAAATCGAGAAATCGGGCAATTGTTCGGAAAAAATGGTTAAATACCTGCAAAAGACGGATACTCCCTGTCAATTGCCGATCTGGGTTGAGTCTTCTAGCGTCAAGGCCCATAATAATCTCCCCAGTTATCAGCCAAGCCGGGCTGTGACCTGTCTCCATTTGGTCAACTATGCTGATTAGCCTGATCTCACCTAAGCATGAGTCAGCCTCCATCCGACCTTCGAAGGCATATATCTATGCAGCATACAAAAGGCAAAGGCCCTACGCCTATGGGTAGAAGTAATTCTTTCACCAATCGGGTCCATGAATTTGTCAGCCAAGTCAAATAAGGAAACTGAATCTCCCTTCACCATACGGGCTGTCTCAGCATGCGACAGGCCTAGAAAATCCCTCAACCTCCTCCTTGGGTCAGGATAAAATGGGGGAATAGCAGGACGAGCATTAGGGCACCACCCGCCAATAGTTGTTATTTCTTCAGGAAGAGGACACATTTCTCCTCGAGGAAATGCAAAAACATGAAAGGTAGTTTCCCAAAAGGATAAGCAAGCATCAAGGAAGTGCGAATCTACTTTAAGACGCTGAAGTGGGAATAAAGCCACAATTCCCATTTGAGTTAACTTAACTCTATCTTCATCTCAAAAATCCTGGGCCCACGCATGAAGCATCGCGGTCAAAAGATCTATACCCATTGCGAGAATAGTTTCTTTTATTTATCCTAAAAGTCTAAGGGATTTTAAGATGAAAGAAAAGATTTGGGTTAGAATATGAAAAATAAGAAGCCGAAGCTCTCTATTTATAATAGAGAATATCCCTTTTCCTAGTCATCACAGGAATAGGATTTTTACCACTTCCCCTACTTCACCTAGGCATACAGGCCTAACCAAGGGAATTCCAGGAATCCGTGTCAGGAATCAAAGTCATCCCAAGCATCCTTATTTTTCAAGCTTTTCAAAGAAAAAAAATTTCAGTATTCTTCTTTTCAAAAAATTTCAAAAAATCATCATTTCTTCCCCAGCATGAGTCAGTGTTTCACCTAAATGTTGCATACAAATTATGTCAGCATACAGGTACACCCAAGACTCCCAGAAATTCTAAGTTCCCCAGTGGAAAAGCCCAAGCAACTTCTTTCAGGGTATATCTGCAAACAGATATGCCCATAACTTCCAAGGCAAGCTCCCGCGCAATTCTAAGACAGGATATATCTGCAAACAGGTATACCCATAGCTTCCTAGGCAAGCTCCCGCGACATTATCAGCATCAACCCAGGTATATTCTATTCTATGGCTGGCGAGCCCTTCACGCAGGTCTAATGGACCTTAAACGACCCGATCGGAAGTCTGCCAGGTTTTAATCCTTGATTGACCTAGTAGCTACTCTGACTTTTGCCTTGTCCAAGCCTCAGTCAGAGTGGGGGCTCTGTAGACACCCACATTTTGACCGCCAGGTGTCTATAGTAGTTCCCGCCAAACACCCGATGATGATTGGACGTAAACGTGCTTTGATAGACTAGGATATGGGCTTGTAATTATGGACATTTGGTTTAGACTTATTACGGAGTACAAATCTTACAAAACCAACCTCAAATCCAGGCCCAGTGGGTCGTTTCGAGTCAAATAACACTAATTTGGGTCGAAACCGACACCAGGGGTAAAACCGTCTTTTAGCGACCGAGTCAAAACCCGGTCAAAGATTTTCCCGAGACATGTGAGTCAGCCGTGACACTCACACGGTTGATTCCAACCCAAATTCCTACAAAAATTCAGATTCATTAAAACATTAAACAATTCCGTTAAAGGTAGAATTCGACCTCAAGTAGGAATTCTATCCGAAAACCGATTCAGACATTGACCGAGTACCAAATACCCGGCCAAACACTCCTCAAATCAGCCGAAATTCCTTTCTTCTTGGCCAAGAAAACGGAATTCCCATGCTCCTCAAACTCCCACGTTTCCTATCCTAAGCGGTATTCAAACTCTCCTAAACCAAGGTCGGAAACTCCCTATAAATAGGACCTTCCGTCCAACACAATTAACAACGATCATACATCAAAAATACCGAGACACAACAACACAACAGCAGTAAAAACACGTCCGAAACCCCCTCCACACACGGTTCATACACAAACCCGATAGTTAGCAAATCCCGACACTTTTTTCGAAGCCTTGGAACCTCGACGAAGCCGGCCAAACCCGACGTCCCAAATCACCCAAACCGATACACCTTAACTCATCTTCATCATCTCGACGCTCTCAAGTCTAAGCCACTTCCCGACGAGCCTTATCCCGAGAAAACAAAGCATGTAGGTTGAGGGTGTAAATCAAACTCGTCTCTCTTTCTTCTCTTCCCTTCTCCTCGTTTTATTATTATGGGTCTTTCGTCGGTCTTTTTATTTTCTAATATCAATATTACTTAAAAAACTTTTTTTTATATCGAATATTCTTAAAATATGATATCGATTCTATATAATCGAATATTGTATCAAAAAGAATTATATTAAGATTTCGACGATTCCGTTACATCTTTTCGTTCAAAATCTTTTTTTTAACTTTTCGTTCAAAACAAACTTTTTCAAAACCTTTTCTAAAATCCGTTCCGACTATTCGATATCGATTTCATAATCGAATATTGAATACGACGAATATCGAAAATATAAACCGAGTATAAATTAATCCATATTTATACGCGATTTATAAAAATAACGATTTTCGACAAAAAAAAATAAAAGAGGACAGACCCGCACGCGAGTCGCGCCCGGTCCAGGCGACTCGCGCACGAGTCTGTGAACCGGTCCCTTTTTTTAGTCTTTCGTTCGTTATTTTTATTATTCTACGAAACGATTTCTGAATTTACATCTTTTCCAAAACTATTCCAAATATTTGATATTGATTTCGTAGTCAACTATCGAATATAACGAATATCGAGAATATTAAGTCGAGTACGAATTATGCGATATTCGTACGCGATTTAATCAAAAAAATTCCGAAAACCGTCGTCGAAATCAGGCCGCCACGCGACCCGCCTGAATCCCGGGCGAGCCGCGCGGCCGACTGCCCACATACGCCTTTCTCGTTTTTTTATGTTTTCTCGAACTTCGTTTTTTTTACAAAACAACGTTTTAGTAATATTTTTCAGATTTCGTTTAATATTTATTTTCTCGATTTCATATGTTTCCTATATTATTATTTCAATCGTTACTAACTCGTTTTCTCGTGTTTGTAGCAATCTATTTTTCCTATTTCTTTTTTATCGTTTTATTAGACTAAAACGAATTCACATGCTAAAATAACTTTGACGTTATTAGTTTAATATGCATTAAACGACTTAGCAACCCATTTATTTATTTTTCCTCACATGTCTTAGGAAAATAATCTCTGCATATCATTCAATCGTCGAACTAACGCGTGTACACAAAACCGAACGATATCTTAGTAAAGGCCGCTAAGTGCGGGCGGGGTTGGGTGTTCTCGCTGAACTTCCCAACACGTACCCTCACCCCTTACTCAGAACCGTGGTTTCCGGATGTCCGAAACCATTGGCAACGAGAGTCATTCAATATACGATTAACCGCTCAAGTCGGCATCGGTATCGAACTGCAAAGGGACGAACCCGATAAACTCTGACATCGGAAATGGGCCAGGTTTTAAATATGGCCCACTACGACATAGAGTGGGTTCGAATGGTTCCGAATAACCATAAAATTCGGTGGCGACTCCTACTTCGATTTAAAATTCTATTCGATCCATCTCATATGGAAATTCTATCGCCTCCCCAAAACCCGCGCTTCGCCGCGTAGGGGTGGACCTATGTCATGTCCACAGTTTGATGATTTTATGAGTGATCGTTCCTTCACTTCGTTGGTTCCGAAAAGTGTATGTATTGAGTCGGAATCGCTCCAACTCTTCATGAATGGTCTCGGGAACCTGAAACGAACTAGAGGAAGCATAAGTAGCCCATAAATCGCTCCCAAGGAGCGATTCCACAAGGAAAATGGGACCAAAACACTACGAAATAGGCACTACAAACTACACTTATCAACCACCGGGCGAAATTTCACCCGACGGTAAATGTGCCTCCCCAAAGATTTTCCGAGCTTCTCCACCGGGCGAAAATGACTGGGCAAAATTTCGCCCACCGGGTGAAAATTCGCCTGATGGTGAAAGTTTCCAAAATCGTGAAACTGGAAAAAGTTCACCGGGTGAAACCACCGGGTGGAATTTCAACCGACGGTATTGGTCCACGCACGACGGGGCGAAGTTCCACCTCATGAAGATTAAAGGGTGATTGTCTCACTAATGGAGCAAAAAGTTGGATTTGGGCTTTAGGTTAACAACCCATTAAGACATTACTATATATATAACTACCCTAGTTAGTTGCCTATTATCTCCTCATTAAGCTAAGGAGGGAAGAAGTGAAAGGCATCCATTGTTAAACAATTCTGTTGTAATCTTAGTAAATCCTCCATAATTCTAGTTTACATAGTGATTTAGTAGTAGATCTTCTTAGTTTCTCATCAAAAATTCTCTAGATCTCAAGTTTGTAGAAGATTATTCCAAGTTTTATTTGATGATTTGTGGGGATTATTGAAGGATTAGGGATAAGTTCTTCATTTTATTCATCAAAGATTCAATCTTTATTTATGGAATCTTCTTATTTATTGTAGATCTTCTTAGTTGGTACATTTCTCTCCCACTCACTAATCTCTAGATTTCATTTATGTTGTTTTAGATTATTTTCTAGTTAGCATAGTTTCCTTATTTACTCTAGATTTAATGATTATGCATGCTTTAGTTAATCTCTCCTTTATTGATGCTTTGTTGTCTCCAATCATGATTAGTGAGTAGATTTCTTGTTGGGGGGTTTTTGGATGAGGACTTGGATTATTTAAATTAAGGGATGTTGGTGGGTTGCTTACTTGTTGGTTTATCTTGTTTATGGTTGTTGTGTCAATGTTGTTTTACTTAGTCCGGCCAACTAGACCGACCTTGACTCATTTCTATCAATATGGGGAACCTCAGGGTAGAAATTACCGTAAATTTGAGACTTACCCTTCTTCGCCGCGAAAGCGGGTTTTTAGGTGGGTTGGGTGAAGAAACCGAAAGGTGGCATTCTCCCTTTATCAATGTTGCGACAAAAACCCAATTCCGACCTTCTTAGACTCCATTGTCCGAATCCTGACTTCCCTCCTAACTCCTTTCCCTAGATTGATTACCTCTAGCTACCTCCATCGTTATTCCTCTAGTGTAGGCTCGACCCTTAGAAACCACCCCCCTCTAAATTCCAAACACGCCGCTTTTAACTCGATACTACGTTTCGTTCCCTGTGGACCGACATCGACTTACCACACTTAATCTAGTAGTTTTTGTGTTATTACGAGTCTACAAATATTGTTTGACCCCCCATCCTTCGCTAAACGACCGATCCGATTTGGGAAGCCGTCAAAATGGCACCGTCGCCGGGGAACGGCTAGTAGTTATTATGATTTTAGTTATTGTGTTTGGCTCTTTTCTCTTCTCCCTCTTCCCTAGTACCGTTAGGTGCTAAGAGTCTCACCGTTTCATTGAATTTTTATGCCCAGGAATACGTCATCGCCCTTGTGGTTCGATCCGGAGCCGGAAAAGACTTTTAGAGCATTGCGTTTTCGGGGAAATAACTCAACCACCATCATTCAGCATCCTTCATTATCACCTCCTAACCTTAATCCCATCTTACCACATACACCTTCTTCACCTTCTACATCACATAATCCCATTCCAAATAATCCTTCCATACCTTCCACTTCACAAAATTCACCACCATCACCACCATCACCAAAAACTCCACCACCAAATCAAAATTCATCCCCTCCAAATCTTCCAAATTCAAATCCACCATCACCACCAATCCAACCAATGGCGACCTTAGCCTCTCATTCCCAACTCACACACGAAGAAAAACGTTCTCTCGTTGATTTCGGAGAGATTCCCGAGAATTATGAATTGAAAGCCTCTTTGACAAATGCGGTTCAACAAGATACTTTTCACGGTTTCTCCCAAGAAGATGCTCAAGAGCACATCGCTTCATTTAAAGAAAAATTAGTAGGAGTCCGTCTAAATGGATTAACTTCATGCCAATTGCATCGTTTATTATTTCCAAAGACCCTGAAAGATGGAGCTCGTATGTGGCTTCAAGGCCATCCCGCTAATACCTTCACATCATGGGCCCAATTATCCAATGCCTTCTTGAAGAAATATTTTCCACCCTCAAAGACTAATCAATATCGCATGGAGATACAAACCTTCAAGCAAGATGAATTTGAAAACCGAAGTGAGGCTTGGGAAAGATTTAGAGATCTATTGCGCAAATGTCCACACCATGGAATATCCGATTGACTAACTACCCAAACATTTTATAACACCCTTTCATCGAGAACCAAGGAAAACCTCAATTCGGCCGTCGGAGGACACTTCTCTTCCCTTACTAATGAGGCATCTAAGAATATTATTGAGAAAATGGCAAGGAGTGATTCAAGAATGGGTCAATCGAGGGATTCTAGAAACAAAGTTGAAGTGAACTCATCTAAGAGTTCTAATGAATTGAAACTTCAAGCGGAAGTTGAAGAATTGAAAAAGAGAATGGATGCCATGTGTCCAAAGCCCACTTCTAGAGGTATGTACCAAATTCAAGGGAGTGTTCCACCAAGGCAACCATCACCTCCAAAACAAATAACATGGGAAGTTCAATGTGATCATTGTGGCAGTTATGGCCATGATTCTAGCTCTTGCATTCCTAATGAAGAAACTTATGTTGAAGAGCCAAATGAAGTCCAAGCTATACTAGTGTGTGGGCAAAGTCCTCAATTTGATCTCTTTTCTAATACTTACAATGCCGACACAAGGTATCATCCTAATTTCTCTTATGGCAATCAAAATGTTCAAAATCCTATGCCACGTGCCCAAGGGAGTCAATCGAGGCCATTTAATCAAAGTCAACAAAGGCCCTTTAACCAAGGTCCTCCAAAGATGCCCCCATATATGCCTCTTCATCAAAGGAGTAACTTCAATCAACAAGGTCGCAACTTCCATGTTCCAAACAATTACAACAATTACCAAAATTAACATGGTAATCATGGATAGAATCAAGGTTTTCAAGGCAATTTTCAAGGAAATCAAGGTTACAACCAACAACCATCTAATCAACCCTCTCAATCTTATGGCCAATCGAGCAATTCTCAATTTGGTCAAGGAGGAGTTCCATAGGATAACATTAATGATTTGCAAAGAGTTGTTGGCCAACTATGGAGTGAGCATCAAGATACAAAAGCAAGGCTAAAGGTTTGGGAATCACAAGAACCAACAAAAGCCTTAGCCGCCCCAATCCATCCACCTCATGGTTTGCCCGGGCAACCCCAAAACCCAAGAGATCCTTCACACCAAGCAAATGTCATCATTTTGAGAGGTCGCAAAGAACTTGAGGACCCGTACAAGAAGTTGAACTTGAACACCAAAATCACCACATCCAAAGTCAATCAACCAAGTGCACCACAAGCAACATCTCCCACTTCCCCAAAACAAAACTGGGGAATACAAGCGGAGTTTGATATCCTCCAAAGTGCGGAGAATGAACAAAGAGAACAAAAAAAGAAGAAAGAGCAAATGGAAGCGGAAGAAGAAAAAAAAAAGAGACGGAGCGATTAGCCGAAGAAGAAGAAGAATCCAATGTTCCACCGCCTCCCGCTTTTGTCCCACCATTTCCTTTTCCCGAACGAGATAAGCCGCATAAAGAGAATGCTCAATTTAGTTGTTTTGTGGATATGTTAAAAAAGGTAGAGGTAGCTTTACCCTTCACTGAGGTAATTTCTCAAATGCCCCTCTACTCTAAGTTTTTGAAAGAAGTCTTGTCTAAAATGAGAACCGTAAAGGACAAAGAATGTGTCCCTCTCACGGCACAATGTAGTGCCATTCTCATGAATCAAATGCCAAAGAAGCTAGAGGATCCTGGTAGCTTTTCCATCTTGATACGAAATAAAAATGCGGAAGCTCCAATAAAATCGTATTTTTGTATTTTTTTTTTACCAAGGTTAATGTAACCTTGAAGTTTATTGACGAACGAAAATAAAGGATAAATATAAAGGGATATTTTAGCCTGTAGTTCGACCTTGAACCCAGAACTAATCACGAAAGAGATTGGAGCCCAATCTTTTATCACCAATTCGAAGTACCTTCTCGAATTTAGTAAACACCATGATCAAAAGATCAAAATGCAACCGTGTTTTTTTGTCAATTCATAATTCAAATTCTCCTTTTATTCATTGAAGTGATACGACTTATATAGCCTACATTTCAAGCCTACATTTCAAGATCAACTTGTGATCATGGGGAATATTAATTACTATGCTAATTGGCAACATATAATATGAAATATTCTACCAATCAAATCCTTCCCTAAATAAGTGATATGCTTGCTCAATTTTTGAGGATGTTGTGTGATATGTTGGAGATCATGACATCTTTGTTGTTTGGTGAAGGTCCTCTTGTGTGATCCTTTTCATATCTTCAAGATTGTATAATATCTCAAATATGGGAAGACTTGATTGTTGCCTTTTATTCGAGATTGATATCCTATGGGATATTCCCGCAATATCACTTTTATTCTAATAATATCTTTGTGAAGATTAACAGATTCTCTACATCTTCTCAAGATATCCGGATGCACCTAGATGTTCTAGCCACATTCAGTTCACATCCCTTGTCGGGATGGAAACATTGTTGTTAATCAAGCTTTATGTGACCTAGGGTTAGTGTTAGTTTGTTACCTTATTCAATTGCCAAGAGACTTAGTGTGGGGGAGATGAGACCCACTAGTATATCGATTCAACTTGCGGATAGGTCCGTCAAGCACCCACTTGGGATACTTAAGGATGTACCCGTTCAAGTTGGTAAGTTTTTCATCCCCTCCGACTTTGTTGTCATGGATATGTCCGAAAACACTATTACCCTATTATTTTAGGTCGACCTTTTATGGCTACCGGAGGTACTATAGTTGATGTCAAGAATGGTAAGTTGTCTTTTAACATAGGGAACAAGTCGGTAGAGTTTTCCCTTTCTCAAGCTCTTAAACAACCAATGATTGAACAAATGCATTCCATTGAAGTTATTGATAGTTTGGTTGAGTATAGCTTGATAGAAGATGATAAGCAAGAAGATGAACTATTTGACTCTCCACCCTTTGAAGATGAATGCTTACATGAAGAAAAGGTAGAACCACTACCGGTGGGTAAGAGTATGGTATCTTCTCCTCATAATCTTGAACTTAAACCACTCCCCTCTTTCCTCAAATACGCTTTTCTTGAAAGAACTAATTATCCTGTTATCGTCAATGCTACACTTGATGGTCCTCAATTGGAAAAACATTTGATTGTTTTGAGAAAGCACAAAAAGGTCATCTGGTATAGCATTGCCGACCTCCAAGGCATAAGTCCAAATGTTTGTATGCATAGGATCATCCTTGATGATGACCACCGTCCTTCGGTTGAGAGTCAACGTAGGTTGAACCCCACTATGAAAGAGGTTGTCATGAAGGAAGTTCTCAAGTTGTATGAGGCTAACATTATATACCCAATAACCGGAAGTAAATGGGTTAGCTCCGTACAAGTTGTGCCGAAGAAAGGAGGAATGACGGTTGTTAAAGGAGAAAAGGGTGAGTCAATTTCGACTAGGACCATTACCGGTTGGCGCATGTGTATAGAATATCAAAAATTAAACACGACCACCATAAAAGACCATTTCCCCCTTTCCCTTTTTTGATCAAATACTTGAAAGATTGGCACATCATTCTTATTTTTGTTTCCTTGATGGTCATTCTGGATTTCTTCAAATTCCCATTCATCCCGATGACCAAGAAAAAACCACTTTCACATGTCCCTGTGGCACCTATGCTTATAAAAGGATGCCATTTGGATTGTGTAATGCGCCGGGAACGTTTCAAAGATGTATGATGGCTATTTTCTCCGATTTTATTGAAAAATCTATGGATGTTTTTATGGATGACTTTAGTGTCCGTGGTACATCTTTGATTCTTGCCTTGAAAATCTAGATCAAGTGTTAGCTCGATATGAAGAGTATAGACTTGTTTTAAATTGGGAAAAATGTCATTTCATGGTTGAACAAGGTGTTGTCTTAGGTCATATTATTTCTAATAGAGGAGTTGAAGTTGATAAGGCTAAAGTTTCCGTGATTGAGAACTTGCCACCACCTACAAATGTTAAAGGGGTGAGGAGTTTTCTAGGTCACGCCGGCTTTCATAGGCGTTTCATTAAAGATTTTTTTAAGATTGCCAAGCCTTTAACTTCTTCACTTATGAAAGATACACCTTTTCTATTCGATGACTCTGTGTCTTGAGGCCTTTTGCGGGATAAAGACCGCTCTCACTACCACTCCAATTATCAAAGCTCCCGATTGGAATCTTCCAATTGAGATCATGTGTGATGCAACCGATTTTACCGTTTGTGCCATTCTAGGTCAACGAGTTGATAAGAAGCTACATGTGATTTATTATGCAAGCAAGACCCTAGATGAAGCCCAATCGAGGTACACAACAACCGAAAAAGAGATGCTTGCCGTTGTCTACGCCATGGAGAAATTCCAAAATTATGTTACCGGTTCCAAAGTCATTATTCATACCGATCATGCGGCCATTCGATATATTATGTCCAAAAAGGAGACCAAGTCCCGACTCTTTTGGTGGGTCTTCCTTCTACAAGAGTTCGATATTGAGATTAAAGACAAAGCCGGATCGGAGAACTTGGTAGCAGATCATCTTAGTAGACTAACGGTTAGTAAAGAAAGCAATGAAGAAGATGGTATACCCATCAATGAAGCTATGAGAGATGAGGCCTTGATTGCCGTTGAAACTATTACACCTTGGTATGCCGATATCGTCAATTTCTTAGTGTCTCAATTTATTTCGGACGATTATTCCAAACAAGAGAGGAAGAAACTACGTTATGAAGGCCAACGCTATTATTGGGACGTGCCTTATTTATTCCGCCGTTGTGTAGATGGAATTTACCGACGATGTGTTACGACCAATGAAGGGTATAAAATTGTGAAACACCTTCACTCGACATCTTATGGTGGACACTTGGCCAACCAAAAGACAGATGCCAAGGTTCTCCGAAGCGGGTTTTGGTGGTCTTCCATGTTCAAGGCCATTCGAGCTTTCATTCTCACATGCGATGCTTGTCAAAGAAGTGGGTATATTACAAGAAGAAATGACATGCTCCTTCAAACCATCTTAGAAATTGAATTGTTCGACGTTTGGGCATTGATTTCATGGGTCCGTTCACGTCCTCTTTTTGGTAACAAATACATTCTAGTAGCGGTTGATTATGTCTCAAAATGGATCGAGGTCGAAGCTTCCCCCACCAATGACTCCAAGGTTGTAATCAAGCTTTTCAAGAATGTCATTTTTCTGAGATTCGGTATGCCTAGAGCCATAATTTGTGATGGAGGCTCTCATTTTAGGAAAGATACCTTTGAACAGCTTCTTAGGAAATATGGTATCACTCAGAAGATGTCCCTTGCCTACCACCCTCAATCAAATGGGCAAGCCGAGATCTCCAACCGTCAAATCAAAGGAATTTTAGAGAAAGTTCTAAATAAACACTGAAAGGATTGGTCATTGAAATTAAATGACGCCCTTTGGGCATTAAGAACGGCTTACAAAGCGCCGATTGGAACCACTCCTTACGTTTTGTGTATGGTAAAGCTTGTCATTTAACGGTGGAATTAGAGTACAAAGCCAAATGGGCAATCAAAGAGTTAAACTTCGATGAGAGTGTTGTAGGAAATAATCGTCTTCTCCAACTACAAGAATTGGAAGAACTAAGACTTGAAGCCTACGAAAATTCGAAGATCTACAAAGAACGAACTCGCCAATGGCACGATTCTCGAATACTTCGAAAGGACTTCTACGTTGGTGATAAGGTATTACTCTTCAACTCTCTCTTTAATCTCTTCCCCGGTAAGTTGAAATCAAAATGGTTGGGTCCATTCGAAGTGACCAAGGTACAACCATATGGATCAATAGAGATATCAAGCCCGGAAACCAGGAAATTTATGGTCAATAGACAACGTTTGAAGATTGTCACCCCGGTCACGTTCGTGAGACCTTTGCTACCGTGAAGTTTGGTGAGCTCCCATTGGGGAGCATTGTTTAACCCCCTCTCGAAATTGAAATAGGTTTGGTTGTATCCTCAACAACCACCTTGTATATATGTATCATATTCTTTGAGTTTTGTTAGTTTTGTTAGCTTGAGAAGAATGGTTGAACTTGGATTTCGCCATAGAGCATTTATTTGGATGAAGATCAAGCCTTTGGAGGAGTTATGGAGCTTATTTGAAGACCACGAGCATGTTTGTGGGGGATATTGATTATATAATGTTAGTCGAGTCGTTATTTGAATCTCTAGGTGATTATTGAAGAGCCATGGAATGGCAAGGCGGGAAACAAAGTAAACAAGACCGCCGAGCGAAATTTCGCCCGGTGAGACCTGACCGGGCGAAATTTCACCCTACGAAAAATTTCCCAGAATTGCCAGATTTACCAAGATTGACAAAAATACCGTCGGGCGAAATTTCACCCGGTGAAAATCTCGCCCGGTTAAATTTTCGCCGGGTGAAATTTCGCCCAGTGGGAAAAAATTGGCAAAATGATTTTCACGACGAAAAACTCATCGAGTGACATTTTAACCGATGGTGCTCGGTCGCGTGAAATTTCACCCGACGACATGGCTGATCACCTCTACCCTATTTACTCACTACAATTTCAATTCCCTCCACATTTACCACACATAATTTTCCCTCCAAAATTTTTACACCAAAATTTTACCACCCACTTTAAAACTTTCACTTTCCCTCCTCAACCACCTTTATTTATATCACCTTTACCTAACAATTCACTCCACATTTTCGCCCTTCATAAAAACATCAAACAACCTTCCATACCCCAACCACATTTAAACCTCCGTTCATAATTTCATCTCCATCCTTGGTGATTTATTTTTGGGTTTTGAAGAAGGTAAAGCTAAAGTTTTGGGATCATTCTTGCAAATTATTATCATGGAGACAAGAGCTAAGCGAGCTTCTCGAAAGCAGGGTATGGCTTCAACCTCTACACTTTCTAAATGTTCTAAGCCTAAACTTCTACCTTGTCCTAGTACCCCTTTGGCTCAAATCTTCTCTGAAATGACCTTTCAGAGTACTAGGTGGCCTTGTCCCTTCACAATGGAAAATTTAGGAATTGAGGACGATATTAAGGAATTATCGTCTAGGACCGGAACTAGCGGATTCCTTAGTCTCGCGGCTTCTACATATAAACACTTGACTTGTGAGTTCCTAGGAACCTTTACTATTGATAATCCGACCACACCAAGAATGTTTAAATTTAAATTATTCGGTAAACCCCATTGTTTGACTATTTTCGAGTTTGGCTTAGCTTTAGGCTTACCCTCATCGGGTACCGGACTTAGTGAACCTCCGAGCGATTTACAAGCCAGTGTGTCTAGAAGAGACCTTTGGAAGTACATATCACGTGGTCAACGGGATTACGAGCCTAAATCAAACTTTACTTCCGAAATCCGTAACCCCGCAATTCATTACTTCTCTGAAATACTCTCCCACTGCTTGTTACCCTCAACCGATAATATTATAAATCTTGATGTGTGTGTCTTGTAATTGATTTGTGACTCCTTGCTGGGTAACCCTAACCCCCCTTAGACCTACCACTTGTCGTAACGTTGCATTTTCACCGTATTATTGTTGCCCAACGCCCCTTTGTAGACTGTGGAGGTCTTGTGACCTTAATTGCGAAAAACTTGGGTTATGCGACCAACCATCTTATCCCACTAGACAATTCCGTCTGGCTTGATGTGGCCTATCTTCCCACTTGGATCTTTCATATACAAGATCATCGCCTCGTCTCCATTAGCCATGACCGTGCTTTAATAGTCCCCAACACACACCGAACCAATGTCTTTAATTGCCACAGTTGGGATCTACCTTTAGGTCCCGATGAATTCCGACTAAACGAGACTGAGTCGGGAGCAAGGGAAGGTTGGGAGTATGCACACTACACGTTACCCGAAGGTCGCATAATCTATGACCTTTGTGAGTTAGAACCCACCGGGGGCATACAACCCTATCCCGGAACTCCGACGGCTTCTTGCGCGTCGAACGATTACCCAATTTAGACCCTCTCCCAGAGTCGGTAGGTAGGGTGTTGTGTGTGCGTTGTGTATGTGTGTGAGTTGTGTTGGTGAGTCTTTAATCATCTATAATTGCATGTCTTTGGATTAATTTCGTTTCTTGTTCCTTGTCCCTTCATTATTATATAACCATTGTGATTGTTCTAACTCTAACCAAATTTGCAAGCTGTCCCACTAATCCGATTGTTTTGGCCGAAGCGGCCTTGGTTTTGCTCCCGGTCATTTGGCGATGTGATTACGCCACTGACCCTTTTGAAAAATCCAAATTTAACTCATTTTCTCAAATTTTTCTTAATCCGGGCAAGGTGACGTGATTGCACCTACACCCAATTTTTCACCTATTCGTTTTCATTTCTTCTCTTTTATTTTATTTTCATTTTCTTAGTCACTTAGCTAGGGTCTAGGTGATGTGATTGCACCAAGGCCCGCCACTATTTTATCGCTTTATTTATTTTCTTTTTCTTTTCTTTTCTCAAAAATTTCGAAAAATCCAAAAACATTTGAAAAATCATAAAAATCCAAAAATATTTTTCTTTTCCGTCTTTTCGATCTTCCCCTACTTGTCCATTGAAGACAATGTACAGTTTTAGTGTGGGAGAGGGATCTACTATCTTTTATTTTCTCAAAAATATTTTCAAAAAATCATAAAAATTTGAAAAAATCGAAAAATCAAAAATATTTTCCTTTCTTTTTCTTTTCTTTTCTCGTTTTCGTGTCCCGTGTATGGTTTCGTTCTCTACTCTTACATGTAACCACCACCTTTATAGCACGAATCGAAGATATTATGAAAGCACTCCGCTTGGTAACTTCCTTCCTTCTTTCTTATTTACTATTGGACGCTTTTGTAGAAGGAGTTAGGTTGTTGTCATTGGAGGCTCTCGAAGTTGAGCATTTGGGTGTTGTGGTTGATTGTGTGCTTGTATGACGATGGAGTATGGAGTACATGACCTTACTTGTGTTTTCTTTTATTTGCCTTTTCCTTTTTCGTGTGTTTCTTTTGTTTTTGTATAGTGTGTCTAGGACTAAACTTTTCGAAAACCCGATTACAAACCTTTTACAAGAGTTTACATTCCATTGTAGATAAACCATTGTAGATTTTGGACCTTAATCTAGTAGAATGACTCTTAATCAATGAATTTGTTGATCATTTAGCTTGAGTCCACCTTTTCTACTAGAGGTTTGCATTTGACCACCTCGACCACCCATGGAGGATTTAGGCCTTGGTTCCCGCATCCCGTTTTCTAGGTGACCTTGCTCGAGTGACCATTGCACCTTTAGCCCAAATTTCTCCCATCTTGTTGTGGGTTATCCGGAAATGGCGCGCGTTCTTGATTACTTATTTTCCTCCACCTATACATCACCACAATAAGTTTACACAAAAAAATAACCTCCAAGCTTGGTTTTAAACCACGTCAAAAAGCCAAAAAAGGGAAAACAAAAGCAAGAAAAAAGGGCACAAAAATATGAAAAACAAAGGAGAGAAAAGGAGCTTCAAATGAAAACCGTATCATCGAAAAACGTCTCCTTCAAAAAAAAAGCCCTTTGATCGATTCTTTGCCGTGAAGTGCCTACTAGAGGACCGAGTCCTGAGGTAGGAAGATAGCGGTGATTAGTCAATCCACCCCAATAATTGTAAACTCTCCACCTCTTTATTTGTGCAAATTTAGGAAATTCGAGTTTGGAACGACCCTCTTGGCTTAGCCAAAGAGAGAGGGACTGCACCTACCTACTGTGTCGAACAAATCCATGGTTTACTTTTTCCACTTTGTTTTACGCCTCGTAGTACCCCATTAGAAGATTAGGAGGACCTGGCTAAGTTATCAACATCCTTATTGCTTAATTGTCATAGTATTAGGCTTTGGTCCTTGTTTACGTGGGTGATTTATCTTGGAAGTTTATTGTTGTTTTAGGAAAGTAATCGGTGTCTTCCCCGCCGTCTCGATGAGGGATTCCGTGTTTTATTTTTGCTTTGGATTCGTCTATTCTTTCGTGTTATGTGTTTTTGTGTGTTTAGTTGCATCCACCATTTTGAGCAAGCCCCAACTTGCCTTGCATGGAAGTACTCTACCTCATGGGTATTTCGATGTATATTGAATGGACAGAGCGGGCCCGTTAATTGCCCCGTATCGGCTTAGCATATTATAGCTAGTAGTAGTTGTTGAAATTTCTTTTTGGGTCTTTGCACGAGGACGAGCAACGCTTTAGTGAGGGGGAATTGTTGTGTGCTAAATTTAGACTATTTTTCCTCCCATTTAGACCCGTTTTCCCTCATTTTGCGAGTTTAGAGTGCGATTATCGCCATATTTTGAGTACTTCTCTCATTAGCGTCCCTCTTGTGCGTTTTACGTGTTTTTGGTAGTTTTCTATCAATTTTGATAGGATTTGGCACCGAAATCACGATCGAGCTTCCACGAGCACAAGAGAAGGGAACACCGTCCAAAGAGCAAAGTACAAAACTTAAAGTTCAAAGCCACCTAATCAATCGACGAAGAATGAGGCAAGAAAAGAGGCCAGAAATATGACCGGGTGAATTTTCACCCGATGAAGTACCACCGGGCGAAATCTCACCCCACAGTAAATGTGCCTCCCCGAAGATTTTCCGTGCTTCTCCACCGGGCAAAATTTCGCCCGATGGTGAAAGTGTCCAAAATCGTGAAACTGGAAAAAGTTCACCGGGTGAAATTTCACCCGATACTATTGGTCCATGCACGACGGGGCGAGGTTCCACCACATGAAGATTAAAGGGTGATTGTCTCACTAATGGAGCAAAAAGTTGGATTTGGGCTTTAGGTTAACAACCCATTAAGACAATACTATATATACAACTACTCTAGTTAGTTGCCTATTACCTCTCCATTAAGCTAAGGAGGGAAGAAGTGAAAGGCATCCATTGGTAAACAATTCTATAGTAATCTTAGTAAATCCACCATAATTCTAGTAGTTTACATAGTAATTTAGTAGTAGATCTTTTTAGTTTCTCATCAACAATTCTCTAGACCTCAAGTTTGTAGAAGATTATTCCAAGTTTTATTTGAAGATTTGTGAGGATTATTGAAGGATTAGTGACAAGTTCTTCATTTTCTTCATCAAAGATTCAATCTTTATTTATGAAATCTTCTTATTTATTGTAGATCTTCATAGTTGGTACATTTCTCTTCCACTCCCTAATCGCTAGATTTCCTTATTTACTCTAGATTTAGTGATTATGCATGCTTTAGTTAATCTCTCCTTTATTGATGTTTTGTTGTCTCCCATCATGATTAGTGAGTAGATTTCTTGTTGGGGGGTTTAGGGATGAGGACTTGGATTATTTGAATTAAGGGATGTTGGTGGGTTGCTTGCTTGTTGGTTTATCGTGTTTATGGTTGTTCTGTCAATGTCGTTTTAGTCCGGCCAACTAGACCGACCTTAACTCATTTCTATCAATATGGGGAAACTCGGGGTAGAAATTACCGTAAATTTGAGACTTACCCTTCTTCGCCGCGAAAGCGGGTTTTTAGGTGGGTTGGGTGAAGAAACCGAAAGGTGGCATTCTCCCTTTAGCAATGTCGCGACAAAAACCCGATTCCGACCTTCTTAGACTCCATTGTCCGAATCCCGACTTCCCTCTAACACCTTTTCCTAGATTGATTACCTCTAGCTACCTCCATCGTTATTCCTCTAGTGTAGGATCAACCCTTAGAAACCACCTCCCTCTAGATTCCAAACATGCCACTTTTAACTCGATACTACGTTTCAATCCCTGTGGACCGACCTCGACTTACTCCGCTTACTCTAGTAGTTTTTGTGTTATTACGAGTCTACAAATATTGTTTGACCCCCCATCATTTGTTAACGACCGATCCGATTTGGAGAGCCGTCAGTCATCCATAAAAACTTCCGTAGATTTTTCAATAAAATCGGAAAAAATAGCCATCATACATCTTTGAAACGTTCCCGGCGCATTACACAATCCAAATGGAATCCTTCGATAGGAGTAGGTGTCATATGGACATGTGAAAGTAGTCTTCTCTTGGTCATCGGGGTGAATTCGAATTTGAAGAAATCCCGAATGACCATCGTGGAAACAAAAGTAAGAACGATGCGATAATCGTTCAAGCATTTGATCAATAAAGGGAAGGGGAAATGGTCTTTGATGGTGGCCGTGTTTAATTTTTGAAAATCTACACACGTGCGCCAACCGGTAATAGTCCTAGTAGAAATCAACTATCCCTTTTCTCCTTTCACAACCATCATTCCTCCTTTTATTGGCACAACTTGTAAGGGGCTAACCCATTTACTTTCGGTAATTGGGTATATGATGTTAGCCTCATACAATTTGAAGACTTCCTTCATGACAACCTCTTTCACGGTGGGGTTCAACCTACGTTGACCCTCAACCGAAGGACGGTGGTCATCATCAAGGACGATCCTATGCATACAAACATTTGGGTTTATCCCTTGGAAGTCGACAATGTTACACCCGATGGCCTTTTTGTGTTTTCTCAAAACAATCAAAAGTTTTTCCAATTGGGGTCCATAAAGTGTGGCATTGACGATAACGGGATAATTAGTTCCTTCGAGAAAGGCATATTTGAGGTAAGAGGGGAGTAACTTAAGTTCAAGATTAGGAGGAGAAGATACCATACTCTTACCCAGCAGTAGTGGTTCTAACTTTTCTTCATGTAAGCACTCATCTTCAAGAAGTGGGGAATCAAGTGGTTCCTCATCTTTTTCGTCATCTATCAAGCTGTACTCAACCAAACTATCAATAACTTCAAGGGAATACATTTGTTCAATCATTGGTTGTTTAAAAGCTAGAGAAAGGGCAAACTCTACCGACTCATTCCCTATGTTAAACGACAACTTTCCATTCTTTACATCAACTATAGTACCATCGGTAGCCATGAAAGGTCAACCTAAGATAATGGGGGTGATAGTGTCTTCAGGCATATCCATGACAACAAAGTCGGAGGGCATGAAAAACTTACCAACTTGCATGGGTACATCCTCAAGTATCTCAAGTGAGTACTTGACAGACCTATCCACAAGTTGAATTGACATACTAGTGGGTCTCATCTCCCCCACACTAAGTCTCTTAGCAATTGAATAGGGTAACAAACTAACACTAGCCCCTAGGTCACACAAAGCTTGATTAACAACAACATTTCCAACCCGGCAAGGGATGGAAAACCTACCGGGATCATCTAGTTTCTTTGGCATTTGATTCATAAGAATGGCACTACATTGTGCCGCAAGAGAGACACATTCTTTATCCTCTATTGTTCTTTTTTTAGTCAAGACTTCTTATAAAAACTTTGAATAAAGAGGCATTTGAGAAATTACCTCTGTGAAGGGTAAAGCTACCTCCACTTTCTTCAACATATCCACGAAACGGCTAAATTGGGCATTCTCCTTATATGGCTTAGCTCGTTCGGGAAAAGGCAATGGTGGGTCAAAAGCGGGAGGCAGTGGAACATTGGATTCTTCTTTTTCTTCTTCGTTTAATCGCTCTACCTCTTTTCTTTTTGCTGCTTAGGCTTCCATTTGCTCCTTTTTCTTTCTTTTGAGTTCTCTTTGTTCAATCTTCGCATTTTGAAGGATATCAAACTCCGATTGTATTCCCCGTTTTTGAAGTTGCTACCTTGTTGATCTAAGTTGCTCCTTTGGTGAGGAGGCAAATATGGGGGCATCTTTGGAGCACCTTGATTAAAGGGCCTTTGTTGACTTTGATTAAATGGCCTCGGTTGACTCCCTTGGGCACGTGGCATCGGATTTTGAACATTTTGATTTCCATAAGAAATATTGGGATGAAACCTTGTGTCGGCATTGTAAGTATTAGAAAAGAAATCAAATTGAGGTCTTTGCCCATACACTTGTATAGCTTGGACTTCATTTGGCTCTTCAAAATAAGTTTCTTCATTAGGAATGCAAGAGCTAGAATCATGGCCACAATTGCCACAATGATCACATTGAACTTCCCATGTTATTTATTTCTTAGGAGGTGATGGTTGTATTGTTGGAACACTCCCTTGCATTTCGTACATACCTCTAGGAGTAGGCTTAGAACTCATGGCATCCATTCTCTTTGTTAATTCTTCAATTTGTGCTTCAAGTTTTAATTCATTAGAACTCTTTGATGAGTTCACTTCAACTTTCTTTCTAGAATTCCTCGATTGACCCACTCTAGGATCACTCCTTGCCATTTTCTTAACAAGATTTTTAGATGCCTCATCGGTAAGGGAAGAGAAGTCTCCTTCGGCGGCTGAATTTAGGTTCTCCTTGGTTCTCGATGAAAGGGTATTATAAAATGTTTGGGTTATTAGCCAATCGGGTATTCCATGGTGAGGGCACTTGCGTAATAAATCTCTAAATCTTTCTCAAGACTCACTTAGGCTTTCAAATTCATCTTGCTTGAATGTTTGTATTTCCATGCGATTTTGGTTAGTCTTTGACGGTGGCTAATATTTCTCCAAGAAGGCATTAGATAATTGAGCCCATGTTGTGAATGTATTAGCGGGATGGCCTTGAAGCCATCTACGAGCTCCATCTCTCAATGTCTTTGGAAATAATAATCGGTGCAATTGGCATGAACTTAACCCATTGAGACGGGCCCCTACTAATTTTTCTTTAAATGAAGCGATATGCTCTTGGGCATCTTCTTGGGCATCTTCTTGGGAAAAACCATGAAAAGTATCTTGTTGAACCGCATTTGTCAAAGAAGCTTTCAATTCATAATTTCGGGTATCACTTCGAAATCGAATGGTGAAGGTGTTTCTTCATGTGTAAGTTGGGAATGGGAACCTAAGGTCGTCATTGCTTGGAATTGTGGTGTTGTTGGATTTGGATTTGGATGATTTGGTGGGGTTAGATTTTGATTTTGTGGTGGAGTTCTTGGTGATGGTGGGGTTGGTGGGAATTTAGTGAAGTAGATTATGTGGAAAGATTAATTGGGATGAGATTATTTGGTGTAGAAGGTAAGATTAGGTTAAGGTTAGGAGGTGATAATGAAGGATGCGAAATAATAGTGGTTGAGTTATTACCCCGAAATCGCAAAGCTCTAAATGTCCTTTCCGGCTCCGGATTGAACCACAAGGGCGATGATATATTCCTGGGCATAAACTCAATTAAACGGTAAGTCTCCTAGCACCTATCGGTAGTAGGGAAATGAGAGAGAAATAAAATTAAGACAAATAACCAAACACAATAACTAAAAACACAATTACTCGACGTTCTCCGGCAATGGCGCCATTTTGGTCGCGCCCCAAATCGGATCGGTCGTTTAGCGAAGGATGGGGGATCAAACAATATTTATAGACTCGCAAAAACACAAAAACAACTAGTGTATTCGTGGTAAGTCGAGGTCGGTCCACAGGGAACGGAACGATATTGAGTAAAAGGCAACGTGTTTGGGATCTAGAGGGGGTTTTACGGGTCGAGTCTATGCTAGAGATGTGGTAAAAGACGAAAATTAAATAACAAGAGAAATAACAATAGAAATAACAAGTGATGATCAACAATAGAAAAAGGTGTAGGGAAGTCGGGAATCGGAAATTGGGGTCTAAGAAAATTGGAATCGGGTCGGTCACAACATTGGTAAAGAGAGAATGCCACCTTTCGGTTTCTTCACCCAACCCACCTAAAAACCCGCTTTCGCGGCGAAGAAGGGCAAGTCTCAAGTTAAGGTAATTTCTACCCCGAGTTTCCCCAAATTGATCGAAATGAGTCAAGATCGGTCTAGTTGGCCGGACTAAAACAACAATGACACAACAACCTAAAGCAAGATAAACCAACAACAAAGCAACCAACCAAAAACTCTTCAATTCAAATAATCCAAGATCCTCCTCCCTAAAACCCCAAACAAGAAATCTAATCACACATAATAATGGAAACTAATAAAACATTAACAATGGAGAAAACAACTACAACATGCATAATAACTAGATCTAAAGAAAATAACAACAAAACAATAAGGAAATTGCAATCTACAAAATAAACTATAAATTGATCTAAGAATAACAAAAGTAGGATTAATGAAAATAACACAAAACAATGAAAAAGATCTAAGAGCAACAAAAACGAAATCTAGAGAAAATACCAACACAACAATAGATAAAATTGCAATCAACAAAATGAAACATAAAACGATCTAAAACAACATAAATAAAGATGATCAAAACAAGACAATATTGAAAGAACAATAAAATGAACAATATTGAAAGAACAATAATGAATCTAGACTAGTGATTAGAGAGTGGAAGAGAAATATACTAACTATGAAGATCAACAATAAAGAAAAAGATTGCATAAAGAAATAAATAAATCTTAATGAAGAGGACAATGGATTTGTCACTAATCCCTTAATAATCTCCAAAAATCTTCAATAAAAACTTGAATTCTACAAAGCTTGAATGTAAATCTAGAGAATTGATGAAGAAAACTATGAAGATCTACTACTAGCTTACTATCTAACCTACTAGAATTGTAGAGCTCTACTAAAATTACTGCTAGAATGATCTACTAAATTGATGGTAAGTAGTGTGCTAATGGAGATATCTTAGGCAACTAACTAGGGTACACATATATATATATAGTAAAGCCTTAATGGATCCTTAACCCAAAGCCCAAATCCAACTTTTTGCTCCATTAGTGAGACAATCACTCTTTAAATCTACATGAGGTGGAACTTCACCATGGCATATACGGACCAATACCGCCGGGTGAAACTTAACCCGGTGGTTTTAGCCGGTGAACTTCTTCCTGTTTTGCATTTTTGGACACCTTGACCGTCGGGCGAAACTTCACCCGGTGGGTGAAAGTTTCGCCCGGTCATTTCTCATCGGGTGAAACTTCACCCGATGGTTTTCTGGCATCTTTTCTTGTCTCATTCTTCGTCGTATGATTGGATGGCTTTGAACATTAAGTTGTGTGCTTTGCTTTTTGGACGGTATTCCCCTCTCTTGTGCTCGTAGAAGCTCAATCATGCTTTCAGTGCCAAATCCTATCAAAATTGATAGAAAAACTACTACAAACACGTAAAACGCACAAGAGAGACGCTAATGCGAGAAATACTCAAAATAAGGTGCTAATCGCTCTCTAATCTCACAAAACGAGGGAAAAACGAGTCTAAGTGGGAGGAAAAACGGTCTAAATTTAGCACACAACAGTAACCTATTATTTCTAAGCACACTAGTCACAAGGCTTAAACAATAAAAATCATGCATCATATGACATAATAATTCAATTGTTACTAGTGATTTGTGTGTAAAACAAGTTAAGAGATCCCATATTTTGATTCATAATCATATTACAATTCATAATAGCTATTTGGTTTTAACAATTTCACCAATATCATTCATTTTTTGAACTACGAGGAACAATTTCCCATCCGAAAAAATTGAACGAATATACAAAACTCGATTCACAATCGATCTGCAACTTATAATTGTCATATAAATGAACAATTCACCAAAATCAAATAAGACTCGAGAAACTCTTCCGATCTATTTATATTAATATGATAATTAAAATGCATAACATTATTTAACGATATAGAAAACTAATTTTTCATTGATTCGAAAAAATAAAAGTATAATCTATGTTTGATTTGTAATCAACACACAAACGTAAGAAAACAACTTTTCTTAAAAGCGTCGCCCGACCTGACACCATGTCGCCCGAGTAAATATTGTATCGTCTTGGTCAAACCTATACCGCTTGGGTCATCCTGTTCCGACCGGGACACACCCGTGCCAACCGAGTCACACTCGTGCCCTTCGAGTCATACTTGCGCCAACCGGGTTGGTCTCTTTTCGTTCCATCTCCACCAAAATAAACACGAGTCTTGTCCTTATCTTATTAGGACTCATCGTTGACAATAAGTTCAAGAAATTTTACGTTCCCAATTTCAATCGAGTCTTGACTAACCTTATTAATCTCATCGTCAACAAAGAAATTAGAGAATATGGTGAGTCAATTTAGGACAAAATTAAATTAAAATATAATCGATATTAGATTTAAATTAATTTTATGAATTAATTTCAGAATTTAACAATTTAAATTCACAAATTAAAACAAACCCGAACCATTTGACAAACCCATATTATAAACGTATAATATTGATGAAATACATGTTATACATCCACATGCATGTCCATGCACAAAGTTATTGTCAAAGTTTATCACTAATTGCATGGAAGAAGAATTACTACCGAGTACATTGGAGAACAAATTCTCACATTGGCACGTGCACAATAGCACAAGTAAATCAAGTGACAAAATATGTGCCTACAAAGTGCTAATCAAACATAATTCGCATACGGCAACATCAACGCTTATCAAATCAACTCACGAGATTAATAAAAACAATGAGAACCACTCTCGGGACAAATAATAAAATCAAATTAATATGCGGGTAGAATCTCTCATAACCAATTAGGGCAATAGCAATGAGAGCTAATAAGAAGTTCCATACAAAATAAGGAACTCTTTACCCATTGTTCCACACCTAAGGAGTTCCTTATTAAGAAGTTGGTTTCTAAAATTAAGAACCAATTTCATAAATAAAGGAGAAGAGGAGATTGGGTGGTGTACCAAAAGTTAAAGATATGCTTGAAAATAGTTCTTTTTTTTTCTCTCTCCATATTTTCTTTCGTTTCCCTCTTTAAAAGTCTCCTTTTGTTTTGTTTTTTTTCTTTGTTTTTTTTTCATTCAATTGTTTCTTTTGCCCAATTTTCAAGCATTATTTTATACTTTTATTAAGAAATATTATAATAAAAATAATATCAGTATAAATTATTTATTAAATAAATGTTCTTTAACTTTCATTTGCTTATTTATGTAAGTCTTTAATATATTTTTTTATAATACGCACAATTTATTACTTAATTATGTAATTCGTATTTTATTCAAATAACCAAAATCTATAAAAATGTTATTTAGTTAATTTTACACAACTATAAATATTTAATTAATGTTTAGATATTGAAAGTTAGATTTGTTGGTAATTAATAAAATAATGATCAAAAGACAATTGATCCCACTAAAAAGATAGTATGAAACTTACCATTGAGATAAAAATACAAAAGTTTCATATGTAATAGAATATGTTGATGTGGCAATAAAAAAATAGTATGGAACTCCTACCATTGCTTTTGCTCTTATGAGACAAAGATTCACGTCTATCTGATTAATACTACATAATAGAGGCTCTGATACCACTGTAGGGTTACAACCCTTAAACCCAAGGACCTGTTACGAGTATTAACCAAAAAGATAAAAGTAGAGGGATAACAATTATACCTTATTTGCAGCGGAACACCGTATTAATAAGAAGTATAATAAACCCATAAATATATAATCTTCATGGACATAATAAATAATAATCTCCACTGACAGAATAAATAATTCCCACGGACAGAATAAAGCACCCCAAACGTGATGCCTCCTTTGGAATCCACACGAGTACAGAACTGCGACGTATATTCTAGTATAAGGGTTTGTGAGACGGTCTCACAACTTCTCTCTAGATCTCTCTTATAACTCTTTATAAGAAAAATACTCCATATATATATTATGAGTAGATACTCTTAATTTCATATATTGGTTCATCATATGAACCTCCTTATATAGAAGATGAGAAACTAAAATTAGGTTATTACTATAACTCTAATTACCATAATTAGATTATTACTATAACTCTAATTACATAACCCAACAACGCAGTTGAGTCTGTATTACTACTGACCCGATATAATATATATATATATATATATATATATATATATAGAGAGAGAGAGAGAGAGAGAGAGAGAGAGTAAGGCTCTTATGAGTCCTTTACTCTATATGAGTCCATAAGTCCTCATCTCATCCATTGGATGGGATGAGGATGGATGGACAAGATGTATCCTAACATTTACATTAAAAAAAAAAATTACGTTCCTAAAATAGCTCCCATGAATTTAGGAAACAATAACTCCCTTGATCACATTCATTCATCATTCACGTTCATTCATCATTCACCTTCATTCAAACCCGAAAAAAAAACCCTTTCTTCATTCACCAAAAAATCCTTTCTTCATTCACGTTCATTCATCAATTCTGTTCTTGAAATCCCGTTACAATGGATTCAATAACCGCGTCATCTTCTTCAATTGTTGATAAGCAATTGATCGAGTATAACAATGGTCAGTTTCAATATTTCTTTAACGTTTTGATTCAATTTTTATTCATGGATAAATTGTGCGTCAATTTGCGATCTTTTTTTACGTCGATTTTCATGTTTATATTGCTTTCATTGTCATTTCATTCATCATAATTTCGTATCAATGGTTAATTGCTCTCTCGATCTTTATAGATTCCAGGGTTTTATGTTTTTTATTTAGATTTTCCGTGATATCCACTGATACTATTGTTTTGATTTCTATTAACGCAGAAACGTAGTTGAAGTAACATGCCTTCTGAGTTAAAGTAACACTTAATTGCAATTACAGTAACACAAATGGACGTTGAGAAAAGGGTTTTGATGATGATGTTAAAGTAACGTATTGTACTCGTTAGAGTAACACAACTTAGGAATTGAAGTAACAAATGGTTTGCATGGGTGTAACGCTGTTCAATTTTGTGCAGGTGGTATTGGCAAAGATACGAACGCACAGGATAACACTCGAAGAGGTGGAATTTTATTCATTTGATTAATCATGGATTAATAACAATGGTTCATTGATATTATTGTTTCACTGATATTATTGTTTTGCTTTATGTTGAAGCAGACATGGCATTGAAGTAACACACGTTATGAATTACAGTAATACCTAATTCTAATTAGAGTAACACAAACACGTAACATTGAAAAGGGTTTTTGGCGCTGACGTTAAAGTAACTTCCTTTAAGAGTTGAAGTAACACAACTTATGAGTTGAAGTAACACGTATGTCCATGGGCGTAAGGTTTTTTAATTTCTTGCAGGAAGCATTGACAAAGAACCGAATGCACAAGAATGGTGCAGAGATGTGTGTGAGGCTTTCACTCCGTACATGAAGCAAGTATTCGGAACAATTGATAAGGCAGTGGAATTTTACAAAATCTACGCTTTGGCTTGCGGATTTGTCATGATAAAAATATTTGCCTTTTTTTGTTTACAAGAATAACTGATTTTTGTACACAGTTTTTTACGAGTAGCGTTGTGCTACGTAGCAATTAACTCTATATTTTATTTAATTGATGTGCATTTAGTTAGAGTAACATCTCAGTTCTATTGGAGTAACACCTTTCATCAGTTAGAGTAACAGACATAATGCGTTAAAGTAACTGAGGACAGCAGCGTTGTTTAAACAAATGATTACCAAAGTAAGTGAGGATAGCTTGAATTGGAACCATTCATTAACAAATTAACGATTGTCGCTCTTTAAAGAACGATAAATAATGCGTCAGAGTAATTGATGATAATAGCATTGTTTAACCATGAGACAAAGAATAACACTATTAATTACTTAGAGTAACATCATTTGTTCATTAAAGTAACACTTATAATACGTCAATGTAACACGCTGATTATGAGACCACATGTATTTTGGATAAACTTCATTCATTGCCATAGTAACATCATTCGTTACTTAGAGTAACAGGTACAGCCAGAGTAACACAGTAATGCAGGTTAACAACCATTCCTTATAGTAACATGATTTGTTCGTTAAAGTAACAGCTACACTGCGTTAGAGTAACACAGTGATGCAGGTTAACAACCTTCTTTCTTAGGTTAGAACTATTCATTACCAAAGTAACAACATTCGTTCCTTGAAGTAACATATATAATGCGTCAGAGTAACTGATGAAAACAGCGTATTTTAACCACCATTATGAAAATACCATCATTCATCACTTAGAGTAACATCATTTAATCGTTAAAGTAACAGCTACAATGTGTCGCTGTAACACACTGATTATGAGACCAGATTTGTATTGTAGGTTAACATCATTCACTCTCATAGTAACACCAGTCGTTCCTTAGAGTAACAGGAACACTTAGTCAGTGTAACAGAATTTAACAGCGTTATTCCATTAGTGATAATCAAATTCAATGTAAGTCGAATACTGACAATATGCAATCACTAATTAGCACACAAAAAGGTTAAAACTCTGAAAATTTCGTAAACTCTAATCATAGAAAGATGATCGAAGCGTTCCTTGGGTATAGTTGAAGGGATTGAACTAAATATGACTGCAACAATTTTTGAATTTCGAAGTTTGTGAGGAAGAAATTTCGAAGCTTATGAATATAACGATTGTTGAATATGACAATTGAAAATTATGAAGAGGAAATAATTATGAAGATGAAGGGTTAAAGGTTGTACAGTAGTTGGGCGGGTGAGTTTTGAATGATTTTTTTTTAATTATGAGGTAATGTGTATGAGAAGAGAGAGCAAGATTCTGTAGAGAGAATTAAGGGAAGAGAGAGATTTCATATATTTTTACCATATATATCAGTTACTTCTTTTATTACTCAAATCAATCACCACCATCCATCTCCCTCTAAATCAATGGTTGTAATTAGGACTTACGGACTCAAAGATGAAAAGATGACTCACTTGATCCTTGCTCTATATATATATAAATATATATATATATATAAATTTAGGATCGTGTGAAAACTCCTTCTATAATGAGAACCGTGAGAACCCCTACCAACCATTAGATTTTATACGGATGAAGGGCTGAGATTAGTCATATCTGATTATGAAATTGTGGAGAGTCAACCCGTCTAACCCTCTTGTTTTGTCTCATTTTGCAATTTGCCTTTCTCTCTCCTCATCTATCCCACTTTCTCAGTTCTTCTTAAATTATATTTGAAGCTCAAGCTCCCTGACAACCATCAACCATCATTGTTGCTATTTCGAGCTCATTACTCCGCACATTCGATTTTCAATTTTGTTTACTTCTTCATTCTCATTGATTTCTTGCACTTTCCCCTATATCTTTCTTATTCCTCAATTTTTCCAATTTTGTTTTATACTTTTAATTAGTTCCATTGCTCTCAAATGTCTATTCAGTCTATTAACTCATCATTGACTTATCACTATTGAAGGAGTTATGTCCACTGTCCTTTAGATTAACCCACTTAAGTCTATGTATCCGATATGCCTGTAATAATCTAGTTATGGTAACTAGAGTTATTGTGATAATTTAATTATACCAATTGAAGTTATTGAATAACTTCTAGGTTAAGTAGGTAACCTATCTCTCCTATATAAGGAGGTTCATATGATGAACCAAATCATACAATTCAGAGTATTATTCACTATATTACGAGAGAGAGAACTTTGTGAGACCATCTCACAAAACCCTTATACTAGCATATACGTCGCAGTTCCGTACCCGTTTGGATACCAAAGGAGGCATCACGGTTGGGGTGCTTTATTCTTGTCCGTGGAGATTATTTATTCTGTCCGTGGAGATTATATATATATTTCTGGGTTTATTATACTTCTTATTAATATGTTGTTCCGCTGCAAATAAAGTATAATTGTTATCCCTTTACTTTTGTCTTTTCGATTAATACTCGTAACAGGTCCTTGGGTTTAAGGGTTGTAACCCTACAACTATAACTTCTTTTGTTCATTGCTTATTTTGAATTCTTTATTTGAATAATCCTAACACTAATTTGGTGGTTAACAATTATTATTGGTTAATCTACTAGGGGTTCAAATTAGTGATTATAAAGAAATGTAGTCTTTAATCTATCGTTTATCATTCATTCTTTCATTTATTTATATACTCGTAGCTTAATTTTAGTGTACCCTTTTTGAATTTTGATGTACCCTTTTTGAATTTTAGCGTATCTTTTCTCAATTTTAGCGTACCCTTTTGAATTTTGGTGTACTCTTCCTTAATTCTAGCGTACCATTTTTTGAATTTTAATACAATCGGAAGGCTAGTAAGTCTTTTGTGGGATAATCTCATGATAATTTTACCGTATGAGGTCTCATAGTAAAATTAACAGATGGACTCGTATGGATGGACTCATTTTCTGTTATAAGATGGTCTTAACAAACAATTTGTGATCCCAAATATTGTTTAATATTAATACGAGTAAGACTTTAATCCGCTTGATCGAAATCCTAGCGAGCTCAACTTGCATGTGGGGATTGCTACGAATGGCAATGAGCAGGACAGTTTTATTGTATATATATATAAATCAAGCTAGCTTTTAATTTTAGTATATCCTTTCTCAATTTTAACTTAAAATTATCATATGGACTCGTGTGGATGGACAATTTTATTGTATATACGAAGTATAAACCAAGCTAACATGTAATTTTAGCATATCTTTTTCTCAATTTTAGCGTATCTTTTTTGTATTTTGGTGTACCCTTTTTGAATTTTAGTGTACCCTTCCTCAATTTTAGCGCACCCTTTTTGAATTTTTAGTGTACCCTTCCTCAATTTTAGCGTACCCTTTTTGAATTTTAGTGTACCCTTCCTCAATTTTAGCGTATCTTTTTTGAATTTTGGTGTACCATTCCTCAATTCTAGCGTACTCTTTTTCAAATTTTAATTTACCCATTGTCGTAACGATTTTAATTCTAATGAATGTGGATAAATATTAACTTTGATGTACCCCGTATGCAAGGACAAATTTATTAAACCTAGATATTGATTTGATAGTATTTAAACACAAATATTCACAAATTTCATATAATAGGTACACAATCGAATCCTAATTTCACAAAAGCTCTAATTTTACAAACTTAAACAATTAATTTCACAAATTCAGTGAAAGTAGTTACTGATTTGATGAATATAAATTCTAATTGGCGATTTCGTAAATGGAGATTCACGTCTTTCAATAACTCGACAACTGACGATTAATAATGCCCTTCAATAATCCGTATGTAATTGGCGATTCGTCAAATAAACCAATACATCAAAGGAATTAGGATGTATTGCGGAATTACGACTACTATTATTCATATTTATTGGAAAAAAAATTAGTTATTTTGTATAAGATTAAATGAGATTTGAAAAAATGGCAAAAGTATGATAAAATCGGGTTCTATTTATAAATTATTTCTACAACTACTGCATATTAACAAATAAATTTATATCGGTTAGAACAAGAAATACCAAAATCAAATCAATTGAAATTTGCTCATTTCCCATGTCAATTGCCATAGATAGTGCATTCCACTTGTAAACTAAATGAGTCATCTGACATTCGCGTAAGCTTGGCCAAGATAAAAATAATTTGGTTGATTCAGTGAGGAAAACATGCGGTTAATGTCGGTCGTGAGATTTCATAAGATCTAATGGTCCTAAGAGGTTCTCACAGTCCTCATTAATGTATAGGTTCCCACCGGATCTTGACTCTATATATATATATATATATATATATATATATATATATATATCCCGTACACATTGTGTGTGATCCAATGGGCCCACTTAAAACTACCAGACGTGTAACCTATTTACAAGTCAACCCGACATCGAACTCTAGCAAGGCATGCATATCGGATACATAGACTTAAGCGGGTTAATCCGTAGGACAGTGGACATAACTCCTTCAAATTTCTCACACATAATACATGAGTTCATCCAAAAGAAGTGCAAATAAACAAGATAAAAGCAACCAAAAGTTTCAAACTCCCAAATTCAACTAGAAATTCAATAGTTAATATGTTATCCAAATTCTTAATTCTAATTATTAGACTTAGGAATCTTGAAATTAAGAGATAAAGAACGTACCTTTACTGATTCAATTTGAAAAATTGAATTAGGGATCTTGAGTAGGGATGTCAGTGGGACGGGTGAAAGGCGGATACCGCACCGCACCCGCACCGCTTGGGGAGGGTGCGGGGGATGGTTATGCGGATGGCGGGGCGGGTTGAGGAATGGAAATGTTACCCGCGATGGGTAATGGAGCGGGTGTGGTTTTGATATTTTACCCTCCCCGCGTCCGCACCACCCCATACTCACCGCCTACTGTAGACACCCACATTTTGACCGCCAGGTGTCTATAATAGTTCCCGCCAAACACCCGATGATGATTGGACGTAAACGTGCTTTGATGGACTCGGATATGGGCTCGTAATCATGGACATTTGGTTTAGACCTATTACGGAGTACAAATATTATAAAACCAACCTCAAATCCAGGGCCAATGGGTCGTTTCGAGTCAAATAAGACTAATTTGGGTCGAAACCGACACCAGGGGCAAAACCGTCTTTTAGCGACCGAGTCAAACCCGGTCAAAGATATTTCCCGAGACTCACGGACCAACCGTGACATAGTACGCGTCCCGTTTGGACTCAAATACTACAAAAAATCAACTTCGAAAATATTAAACAATTCCGTTAAAGGTAGAATTTGATCTCAAGTGGAATTCTATCCGAAAAACTAAAGCAATTACCGACCGAGTGTCAAACACTCGGCCAAAAGCAGACAAAAACAGCCGAGTTCCTTGCCTTCTTCACAAAGAAAGCGAGTTCTCGTGCCTTTCAACCTCTTACGTTTCCCATCCAAACCGGTGTTTCTTGTTGTCCAAGCAAGACACCTCTCCTAAACCTCTTCGCCTATAAATAGGACCCTCCATTCAACACAAAACACACATTGACATCCATCATCATTCATCAAAAAACTCGGAATTAATCTAGAATTATTCATCAATCATACATCACACAATTGTCATACACATTATTCACACACGATTTAATTCATACAATTCCCGACATTCTACATCCATACACAATTCATAAATCCGACACACTTAGCATCGAGAAACCGATAGTGTAACCCGAGACTAAAAAAACCGGCCTATACCCGTCACCCTTTGTACATCCAAACCGAACCACCAACTCACCGACATTAACCCGACGCTCCCGTGCCTTAGCCACATTCCGACGAGCCCCGATCCGAGTTAACAAAAGCATGTAGGTTGAGGGTGTACCAAACCCGATTTCTCTTTCTTCCTCTCTTCTCCTTCTCGTCGTCCGTTTTTTTTCTTTTTCCGCTCGTGTGTCATCCTTTTTACGGGTCATCGTCTTTTTTTATTATTTCTAATAATCGATACTACAAAAACTATTTTTTTTATAACGTTCTTAAAATACGATATCGATTCTCTAATCGAATATCGTATCTAACAAGAACAAAATTAATTAATTCTCGTTGATGCTAATAAAATCGTCACATCTTCTTAAACAAAATTCGATGATTTTATACGCGGAGAGAATTAACATTTTTTTCCTTCAAAATTCTTTTTTTTACTTTTCGTTCAAAACAAACTTTTTTCAAAACCTTTTCTAAAATCATTCCGACTATTCGATATCGATTTCATAATCGAATATCGAATACGACGAATATTAAAAATATGAATCGGGTATAAATTAATCCATATTTGTACGCGATTTATAAAAATTAACGATTTTTCGACAAAATAAAAAAAAACCGGACAGATTGCCACGCGAGTCGCGCGCCGGTCAGGTGACTCGCGCGGTGGCCTGTTTAGCCGGGTCCTCTTTTTTTCGTTTCCTCGCTTTTCTATATTTTTTATTCTTTTCGAATCTTACATAAAAAGCGACTTTCGCGACATATTTCGATAAAAAAAAAATTCTTCGACCTCGGTCAACACGTGTTAATCCATCACGTGTCATAAATCTTTTCAAAAATCATGCATATTATTTATTTACATCTTTATTCAATTTATTCATCGTTACTAACCCGTTTTCTCGTGTTTGTAGCAATTTATTTTCATATTTTGTTTTATTAGACTTAACTTTGACGAATTCACATGCTAAAATAACTTTGACGTTATTAGTTTAACATGCATTAAACGACTTAGCAACCCATTTATTTTTCTCTCACATGTTTAGGGAAAATATTGTTTGCATATCATTCAACCGTCGAACTAACGCGTGTACATAAAAAACGAACGATATCTTAGTAAAGGCCGCTAAGTGCGGGCGGGGTTGGGTGTTCTTAGTGAACTTCCCAACACGTACCCTCACCCCTTACTCAGAACCATGGTTTCCGGATGTCCGAATCCATTGGCAACGAGAGTCATTCAATACACGATATCCGATAATGTCGGTATCGGTATCAAATGCTAAGGGACGAACCCGATAAGCTCTGACATCGGAAATGGGTCATGTTTTGAATATGGCCCACTACGACATAGAGTGGGTTCGAATGGTTCCGAATAACCACAAAATTCGGTGGCGACTCCTACTTCGATTTAAATTTCAATTCGATCCATCTCATATGGAGATTCATTCGCCTCCCCAAACCCGCGCGTGGCCGCGTCGGGGTGAACCTATGTCATGTCCACACCTACCCGCACTGTTCTACACTCGCACAACCTTCAATCTATAGTATTACGAGAAAAAACAAAAATTGTAATATGAAGTTTGTAATTAAACTTTAATTTTATTATTCTACTTTTTTTACTTCAATTTTATTATTAACTTTGATTATATTTATTTTGCAATTTTGTATCATTAGTTAGTCAAACTGTTAATGAGAATGCTATTTATTTTTATTAGCGGGTATCTTGGATACCCGCAAATTTTACGGGTAAAGGCAGGTGATAGGTGGATCGCTGAGCGTGGATGGGTCCCCTAAGTATACCCATGGAGCGGGTGGCGGTGAACCCTTTTGTACCCGCGGTGGGTAGCGAGGCGGACGCGGTATCTCCTTTTGAGTGGCGGGTGCGGGTGCGGGGTACCTATCCCCCGCACCCGCCCCTCCCCAATGACATCCCTAATCTTGAGTTGAGAAGGGTTGGTTGGTTATGGGTTGAACACTTGAAGTCAAAGTTGGGAAGAATTTAAAGATAGAAGATGGCAATATCACGTTATTTGTGTTTTATTCTCATAGTTGGGTGTATATACGACTGTTTTAGTCTCATGTATACGGTTTTTCCATTTTTTTGGATTTTTTTTCTTATTTTTTTTAAATAACGGAGGTGAGGCCTCACCCCCATCACCCCTTGTAAAACCGCCGTTGAAGTGACAAGTCCAAAATGCTCAAATTAAATGTCATGCAAAACAAGGTCGTTTGCCTATGAAGCAAGCTGAACTAAATTTACATTGCTAATTTAATAATTTAATTTCAGTAAACATGCGACAACACAATACACAATGAGTAGATTATACAACTAGTTGTACATAGCTTTACGTACAACTAGTTTTATGATTTTAATTATTATCACAAAGTTTTCAAGTTTTGTTTTAAACTTTTTTAGCTTTGGTGTACCTAAATCACATACTCCCTCTTATCCATCCAATTCTTTACGTAAGGTTTTTCACAACTTTTAAGAAATGTGGTAAAAGTGATGAGTTTATTGGTAAGTCAAATGGTGTTGTTGGTCTACCAAACTTAAAATAAAGAAAAAGTAGTAACATTTTGTGTACGTAGGAGAAAGATATAAGGATTATAAGGTAAAATCTTTTGCCAAAAAAGGATTGTAAAGAATTGATTGAATTATCCATTTATAGTAAGTGTAAAGAATTGTTTGGATGGGAGGGAGTAAATGTTTAAGCTCAAAAAACTCACAATTTAACTCAGAAATTTGTATAACAACTCTAAGATGGTTATAACAATTGGCCTTGTGATATAATACTATTTTCCCACAACAAACATTTTCATTAAAAAACAAGCTACAAACAATTACCCAATTAATATTACTACTCCCTCCGGACACTATTTTTTGCCCCATTATCTCAATATTTGTGAGAAATATTTTAATGAAACGGGACAAAAAATAGAGTTCGGAGGGAGTATAACACAAGACTCAAATATAAAACACAAAGTGTTAAATAAAAGCAAAACATCCAAGTAGCTATGTTAATGAGATGAGATCAGATAATAGGATCCCTGGAACAGCCAGCATGTATGACCAACGCCCAAAGGTGAGTTATAAATTCCCCTCCAACACATAAGGTATTTGCGTGAGCTTCGGTTGCATCTCTATTATCCGAGGCTGCCAAAAACAAGAGCATTTCAGTCCAAAACTGAGCTAGTGTCCTCCACAAATGGGGTTGTCTTGCAAGTTTATCCTTGAGTATTATCCCTTGTCCAAATATAGACTCTTGTTCATTTAATCGTTCCCTAGGATCCTCCTCATCATCGTCTTCCAACATCCGAACCTTAAGCTCTCTGATTGCCCTGTCAAACTCAGATTGTGTTGTGTATCTATGGTCAGGCACCATTTCAGGATGAAAGGCAACCAGATATGCGGTATACTTTGAAATTGTAGTTGCTAGTTGAAAATCATTGTCGTAGTATGAGTTTGGTGATGTTTTCATGGCGTCATCTTCCAGCATAGAAGTAGCTATGTGCCAGATCAGAATGATGCGAGCTTGGCTGGGTACATTCTTTAAACAAGTTTCGATAACATCCTCTTCCACCTGGTTTTCTTTGAGGGAGTGAATACCGTTACTGATCATTCCCCCGCGTTCATTCAAACAATTGTCGATGGCATAAAGAATCGAGTCTTGAACAATTGGGCTCACGTCAATGTACCACTTACCAGCTTGACCATATCTCGGGAGCTCAAAGTAACTACCAATCCAACAGCGCAACCACGCTGCAGGTGGAATCTTACCGTAACATCTCAAAATCGAGTACTGACCGACTTTTCTCTTTGTAAAGGTGAAACCGAGAAATGAAAGTCTAGGACGGGGTACAAGGTAAGCTATTTTAATGACCCTTTGGATGAATTTACTTTTAGTTGACATTTTGGTTCCTGCTGGAGTTTGGTTTCTTAGGTAGGAACAAGTGTACATAATCTTGGCCCATTTGGAAGTGAGGAAAACACCGATTTGGGCATATTCAATGGTGATTATGGCTAGTATCACAAATCTTGTGAATCCAGTGTCCAACACACGGTCCTTAAATACAACATAGACTATGTTGTGATCTTGAGAACGATATTCCACCAACAAGGGAAATGTTAGCCAGAAAAATAGGGTAATGACACACAGATCACGTAATTTCCTCCATATTCCTCGATCATAAATGGCATAATAGTTGGTGAAAAAATACTCATATAAGAAGTCGAGCTCCTTCTCAACAAGAGCAAACGAATTGTAAGGAAGTTTATCATTATCATTATTATTATCATCATTATTATTATTATTATTATTATTACTACCCCCATGGCCAGCACCTCTAAGTATTCTGGGATCCACATTATGATACCCGGCTATTTTTGAGAGGAGGGTTGAAAACATAGCAAAGGAAGCACAAGTGTCTTGAAGTTCCTTACCAACTTTCGAGCTTACCAGAAACGTTTTGTTGGGGGACATCACCTTGTCTAATGTGATAAACTCAGACGGCTCCAAATCATTTATACTTAATCCTCTTCTCAATTGTTTTGCAACCGTTTTTTGTGCTTCTCTTATCCCAACCAGGACTAGGTGCGGCTGTTGTTGTTGGTCTTGGTGTTGGTGTTGGTGATTTTGGTAGTGGGCATATTCGGAGATGATTTGGGTGGCACGGGAATAGCCATTGGAGGAATCAGTAGCGAACATCAAGGCACGACTTCTTTCCCTGAGCTTCAAGACGACAATCCAAAATATGAGTACAACGGGTACAAGTATTTCAGGGGCGGCAAGACTCTTATAAAGGGAAGTCAAAATTAATGGCCAGACTACGGCGTAGTCAACGACCAGCCTTTTCTTGCGGTCCTCATTGTCGCCGAGAGTGTAACAACTGATCTCGTTGGTGACAGCGGCTAAGTAGGCTATGAAAGCGATCCAAAAGACGTAGAGATCACTGGAATGGCCGGGTGCGTTCAAGAGACCAGGGATATAGGTTACGAGGTAGGCAGTGATCATGAATGAGTAGGTGGAGAGGGATTTCATGATGGTGTTGCCTCTAGACCGAAGTCGGCCTAATATCAGGATTAATGCAAAGAATAAGAATGCGACGAAGAGGGCTATTTGAATTTTCACTTGTTGTCCAGATTGTTCTTTTCGGGTTTCTACATCTGGTGGGAGGAATGGTGGCGGGGGAGGGGATGTAGCATCTCTAGCCATATTTGTTCAAATGCTTCCCGTACACTTCTAAACTTCTGATAAATTGTATTGCGGGATGAAGGAGTTATAGTTTAAATAATCATTATTGAAAATCAAGGTGTTAGAAAGGCGTTGAGTTTTAGAGTGGATATGTGAATATTATGATCCAAGAACAGGGTACTTGTAGTGTAGAATATATGTTGACGAAAATGCAATGTTGTTTAATGCTACCCATGCATATTCAATGCCCTTACTCATATACTCCGTATATACATACGGAGTCAGTACAAAATATGTTTAATATTTGAAGCAATACATCTAATAATACGCGTTGTTAGGCGTGCCAACATGGCTGCTAGCCTCCTACTGGCTAGACGTGGCCAAGTAAAATCGAAACTGGAAAACCAATTGTAAACAACTGAATAGATAACCCATCGAACACCCGATATGATTAACCCGGTCATACATCTGAAGCCATATTCAATTCAACTCAAACCGAAATAGCTAGAACCGAACTTAATATAACAAATTAATACCCGAACCTGAATGTATTTGAACTAGACCTATCGAACGAGTCGGACGGTTAAATTTCGGGTTCGATCATTCCGGGTTAAGTTAAAATACGTTTTGGGTGTATTTCGGATTTGGAAAATATGGGTTTTATACGGGTCGGGTTTCGGGTCAGTTACGGGTTACTAACGCACTTTGAAAACGTTGATTGTTTTTATTTTTATTTTATCTTAAACACTCTTTTCCCAAAAATAGAAAGATACTAGTAAGTACACCTGGCAAAACTGATCGGTCCGAATAAGCCAACCTGAACCCGATACGACACTCGAACAAAAGACCCGAATTTGACTCGTAACCGACTTAACCCGACTTGACCCGGATATTATTATAAAAAACGATTCGATATCCATAAAAAATTGAAAATAACAAACCCGAAAATGACCCAAACCGAAAATGACCGGAACCCGCGAAATGACTCGGTCCAGCACGAAGTCAATCCGATTTTAATAACCAGAAAGTGACCCGACTGAAAGCTGATCCGATCCAAACCCGACCCCTTGACCCGTTTTGCCAGGTCTACTATTAAGATACGACTACAATTTTATTCTTAATTTTCTTAATCATACTAATTTTAACCCCGCGCAAATTGCGCGGCGATTTCTTTATAAAATGTAGTACTCTATACAGTGAAATAACGTATAACTATATTAACTTCATATATTTTGAGAAAATGGAAAATGGAAAAAATATATTGTTTGAACATAAAATTCAATTTTTGGTCACATAAGCATAGTAATGTAAAATTCCGTCAGCTAAATTAACCAATACGGAGTATTATGAACAAAATAATAATGTACACCAATTGCGTAGGTATATTATGTGACACAATTTTATGCCATGAGAGTTGAGACCGACCACTTGTAAGAAAAATTGAAAATATAAATTGAGTAAATAATAAACGACGTAAAAAAATTGTTTAACACGCAAGATCGTCTTACAGTTTAAGTTGTGATACACAAAATATTTCGTATGTCTAAATTATTACGGAGTAATTATTTAATTTATTTATCACCTTTACATTTTTGTTTATATGAAAAATATAATTTATTTATCACCTTTACATTTCTGTTTATATGAAAAATTGAGTAAATGAGTAAAAGTACTTAAAGTAATGAGTATAATTTACTTATATCATTTTCGTTTTATATATTTATTTTTATTTATTATGCGTATTATGTATTTAAATTATATACTTTAGATCTTTGTATTTAATTGTGTTTTTGATGTTTGTGAAATAGATACTGGGTTTTATAAAGGGTTATTTAACAACAATAATACCAATTATAAGGCGTTTTTCCAAAATAATATCAATTTTAATCAATTTGAGAATAATACGTATTATTGGAATAGTTAAACCAAAGTAGTATAGGTGACCGGCTACCTGTAGAACCCTTCCACCTTCCTTTTTCACCTTTAATTTTATTTAACGGCAATAATATCCACTATAGAGCGTCTTCCAAAAATAATTTCAATTTTAATAAATCAGAGAATAATACGTTTTTTTGGAGTAGTTAAACCATAGTAGTATAGATGACTAGTTAGCGGTAGAACTCGTTCACCTTCCTTTTTCGTCTTTAATTTATTTCATATTACTTCACTCTTTTTCACTTACTCAGTGTACGGGGCATTAAACGTTATTAATGTCCTCTGTCTTTCCGTTCTTTCAAGTCTTCAACCTCACCAAATCTAGCTAACAACACAATCCTACATCAAAATCAACACGTTAATCTAAACGAAACGTATAGAAAAAAATTGAAGAAGGATGAAGGGTAATGGAGAGAGAGGACGAAGGAGAGAAGTAAGAAGGAGTAGACTTGACAAAACTGACCCGACCCAAATAAGCTAAACTAAACCCGACATGACACCCGAATTGAAGACTAGATTTTGACCCGTAATCTGAATTGACCTGAGCTAACCCGACTATTATTATAGAAAACGAGTCGATATCCCTAAAAAAGTTGAAAATAGCAAACCCGAGAATGACCCCAATCCGAAATTATTCGACCCGACCCGAAGTCAACCCAATTATTATAACCAGAAAGTGGCCCGACCCGAAGCTGACCCTTCACAATTCACCTGTTATCCAGGTCCAAGGAGGAGAATGGATGATAAGTTGCAGGTTAAATATTAATTGGGTGACCTGATGTAGCAGGTTATAAACTCACTTATACAGTTATATTACTCTTGTTTAACTACTCCAATAATACGTATTATTCACAGTTTATTGAAATTGGTATTATTTTGAGAAGACGCCCTATAGTTGGTATTATTATTGTCGTTAAATAATGTTTTTTTATCATTTTATATCCATTCCTTATTTTATGTACAAAAGTGACAACAACATCAACATCAACATCAAAGCCTTAGCTTAGTCCCAAAAGATTTGGGGTCGCCTAACATGAATCAGAATCAGTGGTCGTCAAGTCCTCATCCCCAAAACAAATAAAATAAAATAAAAGTGAACAAATAAAATGAGTAATAATAAAATATCGTTTCAAAATCAATTTGAAAGCACTAATAATAAAAAACTGAAAAGTTTAGAAAATTCAAGTTATGTATGGAAAATTTTGAAACAAAATAAAGAATTAAGAATAAACAAAATAGCAAAAGATAGTCCTAAAAAATCCTCTGATCCGCCACCCGAATCCTCTCCCTCCACTCCGTTCTATTCAACGACATATCTTCACCAATCCCAAGGAACTTCATATCGTTCTCAATCACTCCCATCCAAGTCTGTTTAGGCCTACCTCGACCCTGTAATCCCCTAAAAATTCTAACGCAATACAGTGGCGGAAACACTGTAGAAGTGGGATTATAACACACTGTAACTATGTCTTGATTAAATAAAAACGGTAAGTCAATACATAAGCCATAAAATAAAAATGCCTACAAAATAAATTTAATTAAACTCCATAAAAAAGGTTATAACAATTCCATAGTTCAAATTATTAATCAGCGGAGCAGGATCCGTAACTACTCGCTAGCCCACCCGAAGGGAAACACATATACCTGCCATGTTAAAAACATAACAGCCACAATCAGTGGGGAGCAACGTCAACGTTCTTCCAGCCGTATAACAGGATTTTAAAACTGTAATTACTATTATAGAAAAATAGTAAAAACGGAAAACATTGAAACATTATAATAAAATAAACTTTCAGTGAAAAACTTCACGTATCGAAACAATATAATAGAAATTAGTTTTCCGGAGAAAATATAAAACATTTGCCAACCTATAACCAAATTATATCGATAATAATAAAAATAGTCAAAATGACGTTATGGATAGGATTAGTGTAGACGGCCAGACTTTCACTAGGATAATACTAGAAACTAGCTTCGAGAACTGTAGACTTAACTCATAACAGAATCCAGTCTCTAACTAGCATAGGCAACTCAACCATAACAGGACTGCGTGAAGCGAGGTCCTGGTTTAAGTAGTGCACACCCCTCCTGGACACAAACCATGTCCAGTTCAACCTGACTCAACTTACACGATGCTATATCTAAGTGTAAGGTCCATATACACTCTCCTGAATACAAACCATGCTCAGTTCAACAACCAATGTGGTCCATAAAGGCACATCAGCCTTACATACAGTTGATGGCAAAAACGTATATCCCATACTATATTACTCTAAACCTCACACTTGTCCTTATTCCATAACTCCAAAACAAAATCATACTCGATTTTCAAAGATATAATCATAATAATAATAAGAGAACAAAAGGAGTAATCATTATATTCTAAAAGGGGAAACTTTCTATTTAGAAAACTTCTTTTTTTTAGAAACTTTACTAAATATAGTACACATCAAAATATCAAAAATATAAGTTCATATCAATACAACATTTTCAGTAAAGGATATATAGATTTATAAAACTAATACTTTCGGCCTTAACGATATTAATTGTTAAAGTGAGAACATTTGGGTTTATGAAATTATTGAAATATCATACGAGTGTTTATAAAATGATTAGAAAATTCCTAAACATTTTAATACTACAAATTAAGGTGTTTTCAAAAGTTATAAAACTAAAATTCCCTAATTATTATTAGTTTCGACAATACGAACATAAATAGGATTTTACGGCAAATGTAAAAATAAATCTTTTAACGTCTTTTATTTAATTAAACCATTGAACATATTTAGAGTATGTTAAGAGGTGATTTAAATCTTAAAGTTTTAGCTTTAAACATTTCCAAAATTCAAGGAGAAACAATTCATTTTGGTGAAACGGAGCATTTTAACGATAAATCGCAATTTTTTCCAAAAACCAATACTATTAATTAAAGACTTCGATAAATAGTACCAAAATTACGTAAAATAGCTAAAATATTTTTTTGGTCATTTTTCCAGAAAAATAATTCTTCCAGAATCCTTAAACTCGGTTTTGAAAGGGTTTTCTCGTTAATCGTCTAATCTCGACAATAACGATTATTAAAAATAGTAATTACAAAATGATTTAAGTATTAATATCCAAAAATTATTATTAAACTTAAAAATAATCATTTTCCAGAAACTAACCATTTTCCAGATTTCCCAAATTCCATTAAAACCGTCTTTTAAAACCCGTTTCCACATTTAACGATTCTCTTAATAAAACTTGTCGTTCTTAATAATTTATTAAAGTACCAAAATCATAGAAGTATATTTCTTTTCAAGAACTATCAGCAACCCATTTTCTCTTGATTTAAAACAAAAACCAGAAATCGGAAATTAAAACGACAAACACGGTTTTAACGATAAACGATGATTTAAAGTGATTAATTAATTTACCCTCTTAACAATTTCGAAAACTTATGAAAACATTCAGAGAATTCTTTTTTATCAGATAGATTATCCACGCCTAACTTCAGAATAAAATAAAATGTTTAAGGACTAAAACTAAAAATCAGCTTTTAATTGTTTTTGTCCGTAAACGGTATTAATTCAATAACTGATATCTAAAATATCAGAAAAATACCAAATTATCAAAAATCATAAAAAACACCATTGTTACAGAATATATTCATATATTACAAGTTTAGGCAGAATATTACGATTTTACAAATTAATATGACGATTTAATCGTTAATCTCGTAAAAGCGATAAAAATACCAAAACATGTAAATTTTTAACTTTTAAAAATTATCCAGATTATATGACAATCATATATTGTCAAAAATAAAATATAAAAATATACATACAATTACACAAATAAAATCATGCAATACCGAGTAACATCGACGTTACCTCTAATCCAAGTCCGAGTCGATTATAAATTCGTTGGCTTCAAAATCATTGACAAATACTATAACACACGACAATCATGGTACAAAAATACCATGATAAAACTAAGAAAATCAAGGTAAATAACGATTGAAAACAACATCGATTATTACCTTAACGGAAGGATCGGAATAACGATTTATTTGATGATGAAAAAGAGATGATTATGACTCGATTTGAAGCAACAATTAGCTTTGTGAGGCTGCTGCATGCCACAATTTTGAGGGAAGAAGGAAGGAATTCTTTTGTTGTTTAATTGCAAAATGAATGTTAGGAAATGGATGGTTTTTCTTAAGCATGAATGTTAATAAAATTTGATGAAACCTATTCTATATCCCCCTACAAAAACCAGCCAAAGAAGAGGAAGGGGAGGATGAAGAGGATGCTTATTAAGCAACAAATAAATGGGAGAGAAAAAGAATATAACTTTATGTAATCCCCTAGAAAATCTAACGCGATACAGTGACGGAAACAATGTAGAGTCTGGATTAAAACACACTGTAACAATGTCTTAGTAAAATTAAAATTGTAAAGTTAAACAATAGGCCTTAAATAAAATGTCCAAAATTTAAAACAATCCACAAAAGGGGTTTGAACAATCCAAAGGACATAATTATAAAAATAAATAAGCAGGATCCACACTGCTCGCTGATGAGCGTATTTTATATACACCTTTTATGCCTTTTATGCGCGCATTCCCGTGTTTATTGAATAGTGAAAACTATTATTTTGCCCCGAATTGGCTACTTTGTGGTGTGTATTGTCCTTTTGCAGGAACGGAAGACAAAGGAGCTAAAACGAACCAAAACCGTGCCAAAACGAAGCTGGAAAATTGTTGTTGGCTGAAACGAGCGATAGTCGACCGACTATCAGAATAGTCGGCCAACCATGACGATTGTCGACCGACTATTACAATACTCGCCCGACTATTCTGGAGCTGCAGAGATCAAGTTGATGAGTGATTAGTCGACCGACTATTACAATAGTCGGCCGACTATTTCCTGGACTGCGGGCAGGTTTCGTGATCAGCAAGAAATTTCCTAAACACAAAGGAGTTTCCTAAACAGTTTTTAACCCATTCAATTTGTATAAATAGGGCTTTGGAGCCACATTAGAAATCATCTCTTAACTTCTTCACAACTTCTCAACTTTATTCTTCTCTATTTTTATCTCTTTTCTCATTCTCTTAGAACTACTCCTAGTTTAGTTTCTTCTTCTAAGAACTCGGTTATTGTAAGAATTTCGGATTTGAATCGCCTTCGTTCCTTTCGGTAATTTTATTTAATCCTTCTTCTTCATTCTTGATTGTTCTTATTCTTCGTATTTAATTGTTCTTGACTGTTGTTTTATGCTTATCGCAAATTTATTATTATTCATCATGTTTAACCTAGTAAATTCTCTTATTAATCTTGTTCTTCTTAAATTAATCATGAGTAGCTAATTTCCTTCACTAGGATTTAGGGTATCTGCGAATTGAATGTAGTCGCTGAATAATTTATAGATCTGTCAATGATATTGTGTCTAAGTTGTCACTTGTAGCATATAATCGCGATTAGTCAGTTAATGCGCATGATTGATTAATTGAATCTGGTATACTTGAACCTAAGATCGGAAGCCTGGTAAAAGTTAGACCTGCTACAACACATTAGTTTGCTCTAATAAGATCGGAAGCCTTTAGACGCATGCTAGGGTGAATAGCGGACCGGAAGGACCTTTTCAATACCCCTTAGACCAATATCTGCGACAGACCTGTGACTTAGGTCGTGACCATATGAGATTCGTAGTGAACCGACAATCCTAGTTTTCTCTCCATATATTAATTCATCCTAATTCATTCTATTTAGTTTAGTTATTCTTCTCCGTTAATTCTCTTTCCTTCACTACTTTTAGATTAGTTAAAACAACAACAAAACCCCCAATTTAGTTTCTTAGATAGACTTTAATTGCAAGAAGAATTTATTTGTCTCCCTGTGGATTCGACCTGACTTCCCTAGCTATATTTGGTTAGACCTAAGTTGGTTATCTTTGATAGGTATACGACTAGCTTATCACTCGCTAGCCCACACCCGGAACACGTATACCTGCCATGTTAAAACATAACAGCCACAATCAGTGGGGAGCAACGCCAACGTTCTCCCAGCCGTATAACATGATTTTAAAACTGTAATTACTATTATAGAAAAATAGTAAGAAAACGGAAACAGTGAAACATTCTAATGAAAACAAGTTTTCAGTGAAAAACTTCACGAATCGAAACAATATAATAAAAATGAGTTTTTCGAAGAAAACATAAAAATAATTGTCAACCTGCAATCCAATTTATATCGATAATAAATAAAATATTCAAAAGGCGTTATGGATATTCGGTTAGTGTGCACAAGGCTAGACTTTCACTGGGGATGTACTAAAAACTAGCTTCGAGAACTCAGACACCAACTTCACACGCAGCGAAGATCCAAGGTCTCTAACTAGGCTACTTAACCATAATAGGACGGCGACTTATCAATGCGAGGTCCTAGCTTAAGTAATATACACCCCTCCTGGATACGAAATGTATCCAGTTCAACTGACGGCGACTAACACGATGCGATATCTAGCTTAAGGGCACAATGCACATATACTCCTGAACACCAAATGTGTCCAGTTCAACAACCAATTCATCCCAAATGGATATACTAGCCTTATGGTTGATGACAAAACCGTACGTCCTAGACTGTATTACTCTAACCCCACACTTATCTTTATTCCATAACTCCAAAACAAAGCCATTATCGATATTCAAAAAATATAATCATTATAAATAATAAGAGAACACTATTTTAGGAAACACTTTCCAAAAATAATAATAAGGAAACACTATTTTAGGAAACACTTTCCAAAAATAATCATTATAAATAATAATCATTATAAATAATAAGGAAAAAGGACCACTTTCCAAAAGAGGAAACTTTCTATTTTAGGAAACTTCTATTTTAGGAAACTTTACTAAAACTAGCATCATATCAAAATAGCGAAAATATTAGTTTATACTAATACAACATTTTTAGTAAACGATATATATTTATAAAACTAATACTTTCGGCCTTAACGATATTAATTGATAAAGTGAGAACATTTAGGTTTATGAAATTATTGAAACATCATACGAGTGTTTATAAAATGATTAAAAATGTCTTAAACATTTTATTACTACTAATTAGGGTGTTTCCAAAATTTATAAAATTAAAATTCCCTAATTATTAATAGTTTCGACAATAGGAACATAAATAGGATTTTACGGCAAATGTCAAAATAAATCATTTAACGTCTTTTATTTAATTAAACCAATGAATATATTTAGACTATGTTAAAGGATGATTTAACTCTTAAAGTTTCAGATTTAAATATATTCAAAATAACTGGAAAAATAAATCTTTTAGGTACGACGAAGCATTTTAACAATAAATCGTAATTTGTCCAAAAATCAATACTTATTAATTAAAAACTTTAATAAATGCTACAAAAATTACGTAAAATATCAAAAACATATTTATGGATATTCTGTCCAGAAAAAAAATATCCAGAATACTTAGACTCGGTTTTTAAAGGGTTTTCTCGTTAATCGTCTAATCGCGACAATACCGATTAATAAAAATAGTAATTACAAAACGATTTAGTATTAATATCCAAAAATTATTATTAAACTTAAAAATTATGATTTTCCAGAAACTTAAAATTTTCCCAAAGTGTCAAAATTCCAGATTTCACAAAATTAGGTAAAACTGTTTTTTAAGCCCGTTTTCACAATTAACGATTCCATTAATAAAACTTATCGTTCCCAACATTTTATTAAAGCAACAAAAATCATAATATTACATTTTATTATGAAATCATCAGAATCATATTTTTTTCCAGATTTACACAAAAGACCAGAAATCGAGAATTTAAACGACAAACACGGTTTTAACGGTAAACGATGATTTAAAGCTATTAATTAATTCATCCACTTAACAATTCCAAAAAATTATGCAAAACAACAGAAAATTCTAATTCATCAGAAAGTTTCACCACGTCAAAAATCAAATTAAAATAAAATGTTTAGGTACTAGAATTAAAAATCGACTTTTAATCATTTTCGTCCGTAAACGGTAATAATTCAATAATCGATAACTAAAATATCAGAAAAATACTAAATTATTAAAAATCATCAAAAACATCATTTTTACAGAATATAAACATATATTACATGTTTAGGCCGAATATTACGATTTTACAAATTAATATGACGATTTAATCGTTAATTTCGTAAAAGCGATAAAAATACCGAAACATGCAAATTTTCAAGTTTTAAAATTTTTCCAGATTATATGACATACATATATTGTCAAAAATGAAATATAAAAATATACATGCAATTACACAAATAAAATCATGAAATACCGAGTAACATCGACGTTACCTCTAATCCAAATCCCAATCGATAATATATTCTTTCGCTTCGGGAACATCCAAGAAGCCTACAAAAATATGAAATCCATGGTATGAAAATACCATAAGATCACTGAAAAATCAAGGTGTAAAACGATCAAAAACGAAATCGATTAGTACCTTAACGAAGGAGATGGAATAAGGATCGAATAAGGATGGAACCTGAGACGGAAAGAGGATGATTAAGACTTGATATTTGCACAAAATTGGGGCTGGTGGCTGCTGGAAAACATGGCCAAATGAAGAGGAAAAGAGAGTTGTTTTGCTTTTTTTTTAGTAAATGAATGATAAGAAAGAAATGGATGGTTTTAAACATAAATGTGAATAAAGTTTTTGATGAAAATAATGCTAATCTAGCCAACTATGGCCAGCCAAGAGGGTGAGCAAGAGGGAATGAAGAGTTTGTTCATAATGAAGTGAATAAATTAAAAGAAAAGAATTACGTAATTACGTTTTAACGTAATAAAATGAAACGTATTATGAAAACATAGTAAGGGTGTGACAAGGAGTTGCGTCGGTCCAAACGTGGGGAAAACGTCCCAAATAATTTATAAGTTGATAAAAGATGAATCGTAAAATTATTAAAGGTATTTCAAAGTAGTTCGAGTAAACTGCGCGTTGGAAAATAATTATTTACGAAACTTCGTAATAAAATCATTAAAGGTCAAATATTCTTAAATAAAATATTTCTTACTTGGAAATATCTTATAAACGTGTTTGATGTTTTTAGGAAAAATAAATAGCTCAATTCCATGCTTAAAACGTTGGTTCATAGAAAAATAGAACTCCACGCGCAAATATAAATAGTTTACAATGAAAATCAAATAAATAGGTTTAAAAGAATTAAAATCTTTTAAAATAAAAATAAATATTATTTGACTCGAAAATAAAAATAAGGCTTGGAAAATTGATGAAATAGAAGGCCGAAACGTGATAGAGTTATGACGACGTCATAACCAAAAAATATAAAAGCGTTCGGAAAATAGCGGGTGTTACAATCCTCCCCACTAAAAGAAAGTTTCGTCCTCGAAACCAAAGATAAGCTGAAAGGAATCAAGATCATCTTACTCGAAAAGATGAGGATACAAATCTCGCACAAAAATTATGCTGCAAAAGAAAATTTTACAATTTTTAAAGTGATACGAAATCAAATGCAAATATTTATTCCAAGAGAAATTGGACTAAGCTACCCGGAATTTAAAATCTTTTAATTAATGAAATCGTAAAGTAAAGTTATTTGATAAAATAACGACGTCAAATAAAATTTGTAAACCAACTCGAAGGAAACAGGGTAACCAATACATTTTCAAAATAAAAGTAAAACAATTTGATTAAGAAATTCGATAATATTTCGTTTCATGATGAAACAAAATTTAGTTTTGAGAAATCAAATTTTGTAGTTAGTAAAAATAGAACAAGTCGTCAAACATTTTCAATAACTGATTCAAAAGTCCAACAATAAAACGAAAACTAAATTCAAAATGTTAAAATTTCAAAAATGTTATCAAAGTAATTATGAAAGTTTTAAAAAATGTTACCAAACTTGAACACACCAAATAACTTCAACAATGTTAAAACATTTTACATAATAATCCTATAGAAGTTGAAGTATTTGGAAATATGAAAGTCTTCATAAAATTCCGATCGCATGAAAAATTAAAAAAATGAAATAATTTTGAAATAATTTAAAATAAATTATTAAAGCATTTTGAAACAGATCTAAATATAAATATCAACCAAAGATAAAACAAAAGTGAAGAATAAAATTCTTAAATTATAATTCAAAAATGTTAAATTTCAAGATATCCGAAAAGTTTAAGTAAGTCAAACTTTTTACAAAACGGGCAAATTTACAAATAGAAATTATAACTCAAAACGTTAAAATTTTACGATAATCCATTTTTTTTAAACAAGTCAAACTTTTTATTAAATAGGAAGTTCGAAAAATGGTTAACGGGTAAACAGAACAAGGATAAATAAATTAAAAATAAGAGCTTTCAAAATCGATAAAGGTCGAAGGGATTAGCAGCAGATGCGGAAACAAAATTCAATAGAAACAGAAAGGAAGACGGAGTTGAGAGTCAGAAAGAGCCCTCAAGGATTATAGAAGAAATTAACCATCTCGAGATTCCTAGCACGACTCTCACAAACACGGGTTCGCTAAGACAGAATATGGTCTAACCAAAGAATCTCAAGAGAAAGATGGTAGAGTAGAAGAATATAACAAGGATTCACCAAGCGGATGAAGAAGAGAATATAAAAGAGAAGAATTAGAAGAAGTAGAGGAAGGAAGAAAAGAGTCGATGATCCTATATTAATAAGTTCTTGAACCAGAGGAAAATCTTCGGGCCTCCAGAGTTCACGAGGGATCCAAAGTGATTACTTCATCTTCTTGTAGAGGAATAAGCACACAAGTATTGGGTCGCTCCATCTGGATCTACTGCGACATCATGGAACAGGAATCTACTCTTGATCATCTGGCTTGTAGCTTAAGTAAACTGAACCAGAGCTAAAAGTCACCATCGGCATCCTTCTTAAAGCACCAAGTTGTCCACTCGAGTCAACAGGCGTTGAGACTGATAAGTAAGTCTTGTCCCGATCTGGAGCAGCATCAAGTCAACATCTTGTGCACTCATCGTCTTCTTCTTGGACATATAAAACAAATATTCAATGCTAACCATTGAGTTTCAGGAACAGGAAAGCTAAACAAATAAGTCCTTACTTGTTTCTACCCATCTCTAATAATATTTTTATTTACTGTTTAAAAAATAATTTACTGGTATTTTCCCTAATTTCAGGTGTAAGCGCTGGGAGCAGTGATGCTCTGATACCAACTGTAATCCCCTAGAAAATCTAACGCGATACAGTGGCGGAAACACTGTAGAGTCGGGATTAAAACACACTGTAACTATGTCTTAGTAAATTTAAATGGTAAAGTCAAACAATATGCCTTAAATAAAATGTCCAAAATTTAAAACAATCCACAAAAGGGGTTTGAACAATCCATAGGACATAATTATAAAAATAAATAAGCAGGATCCACATTGCTCGCTAGCCCACACCCGGAACACGTATACCTGCCATGTTAAAATATAACAGCCACAATCAGTGGGGAGCAACGCCAACGTTCTCCCAGCCGCATAACAGGATTTTAAAACTGTAATTACTATTATAGAAAAATAGTAAGAAAACGGAAAACAGTGAAACATTATAATGAAAACAAGTTTTCAGTGAAAAACTTCACGAATCGAAACAATATAATAAAAATGTGTTTTTTGAAGAGAACATAAAAATATTCGTCAACCTGCAAACCAATTTATATTGATAATAAATAAAATATTCAAAAGGCGTTATGGATATTCGGTTAGTGTGCACAAGGCTAGACTTTAACTAGGGATGTACTAAAAACTAGCTTCGAGAACTCAGACACCAACTTCACACGCAGCGAAGATCCAAGGTCTCTAACTAGGCAACTCAACCATAATAGGACGGCGACTTATCAATGCGAGGTCCTAGCTTAAGTAATATACACCCCTCCTAGATACCAAATGTGTCCAGTTCAACTAACGGCGACTAACACGATGCGATATCTAGCTTAAGGGCACAATGCACATATACTCCTGAACACCAAATGTGTCCAGTTCAACAACCAATTCATCCCAAATGGATACACTAGCCTTATGGTTGATGACAAAACCGTACGTCCTAGACTGTATTACTCTAACCCCACACTTATCTTTATTCCATAACTCCAAAACAAAGCCATTATCGATATTCAAAAAATATAATCATTATAAATAATAAGAGAACAAAAGGAAAAAGGACCACTTTCCAAAAGAGGAAACTTTCTATTTTAGGAAACTTTACTAAAAATAGCATCATATCAAAATAGTGAAAATATTAGTTTATACTAATACAACATTTTTAGTAAACGATATATATTTATAAAACTAATACTTTCGGCCTTAATGATATTAATTGATAAAGTGAGAACATTTAGGTTTATGAAATTATTGAAACATCATACGAGTGTTTATAAAATGATTAAAAATGTCTTAAACATTTTATTACTACTAATTAGGGTGTTTCCAAAATTTATAAAATTAAAATTCCCTAATTATTAATTGTTTCGACAATAGGAACATAAATAGGATTTTACGGCAAATGTCAAAATAAATCATTTAACGTCTTTTATTTAATTAAACCAATGAATATATTTAGACTATGTTAAAGGATGATTTAACTCTTAAAGTTTCAGATTCAAATATTTTCAAAATAACTGGAAAAATAAATCTTTTAGGTACGACGAAGCATTTTAACGATAAATCGTAATTTGTCCAAAAATCAATACTTATTAATTAAAAACTTTAATAAATAGTACAAAAATTACGTAAAATAGAAAAAACATATTTATGGATATTCTGTCCAGAAAAGAAGATTCCCCAGAATACTTAGACTCGGTTTTTAAAGGGTTTTCTCGTTAATCGTCTAATCGCGACAATAACGATTAATAAAAATAGTAATTACAAAACGATTTAGTATTATTATCCAAAAATTATTATTAAACTTAAAAATTATGATTTTCCAGAAACTTAAAATTTTCCCAAAGTGTCAAAATTCCAGATTTCATAAAATTAGGTAAAACTGTTTTTTAAGCCCGTTTTCACAATTAACGATTCCATTAATAAAACTTATTATTCCCAACATTTTATTAAAGCACTAAAAATCATAAAATTACATTTTATTATGAAATCATCAGAATCATATTTTTTTCCAGATTTACACAAAAGACCAGAAATCGAGAATTTAAACGACAAACACGGTTTTAACGATAAACGATGATTTAAAGCTATTAATTAATTCATCCACTTAACAATTCCGAAAAATTATGCAAAAAATCATAAAATTCTATTTCATCAGAAAGTTTCACCATTTCAAAAATCAGATTAAAATAAAATGTTTAGGTACTATAATTAAAAACCAACTTTTAATCATTTTTGTCCGTAAACGATAATAATTCAATAATCGATAACTAAAATATCAGAAAAATACTAAATTATTAAAAATCATCAAAAACATCATTTTTACAGAATATGAACATATATTACATTTTTAGGCCGAATATTACGATTTTACAAATTAATATGACGATTTAATCGTTAATCTCGTAAAAGCGATAAAAATACCGAAACATGCAAATTTTCAAGTTTTAAAATTTTTCCAGATTATATGACATGCATATATTGTCAAAAATGAAATATAAAAAAAATACATGCAATTACACAAATAAAATCATGAAATACCGAGTAACATCGACGTTACCTCTAATCCAAATCCGAATCGATAATATATTCGTTCGCTTCGGGAACGTCCAAGAATCCTACAAAAATATGAAATCCCTGCAATGAAAATACCATAAGATCGCTGAAAAATCAAGGTGTAAAGCGATCAAAAACGAAATCAATTAGTACCCGAAGGAGATGGAATAAGGATCGAATAAGGATGGAACAAGAAACGAAAAGAGGATGATTAAGACTTGATTTTTGCACAAAATTGGGGCTGGTGGCAGCTGGAAAAGATGGCAAAATGAAGAGGAAAAGAGAGTTATTTTGCTTATTTTTTTTTGTAAATGAATGAAAAGAAAGAAATGGATGGTTTTAAGCATAAATGTGAATAAAGTTTTTGATGAAAATAATGCTAATCTAGCCACATATGGCCAGCCAAAAAGGTGAGCAAGAGGGAATGAAGAGTTTGTTCATAATGAAGTGAATAAATTAAAAGAAAAGAATTACGTAATTACGTTTTAACGTAATAAAATGAAACGTATTATGAAAACGTAGTAAGGGTGTGACAAGGAGGTGCGTCGGTCCAAACATGGGGAAAATGTCCCAAATAATTTATAAGTTGATAAAAGATGAATCGTAAAATTATTAAAGGTATTTCAAAGCAGTTCGAGTAAACCGCGCGTTGGAAAATAATTATTTACGAAACTCCGTAATAAAATCTTTAAAGGTCAAATATTCTTAAATAAAAATATTTCTTAGTTGGAAATATCTTATAAACGTGTTTGATATTTTTAGGAAAAATAAATAGCTCAATTCCAAGCTTAAAACGTTGGTTCGGAGAAAAATAGAACTCTACGCGCAAATATAAATAGTTTACAATGAAAATCAAATAAATAGGTTTAAAAGAATTAAAATCTTTTAAAATAAAAATAAATATTATTTGACTCGAAAATAAAAATAAGGCTTGGAAAAATGATGAAATAGAAGGCCGAAACGTGATAGAGTTATGACGACGTCATAACAAAAAAATATAAAAGCGTTTGGAAAATAGCGAGTGTTACACTTTAAATTTTAACATAATAAAATGAAATGTATAAAAAATTAGTAAGGGTGTGACAAGGGGTGTCTGTCCAAAACATGGGGAAAAGGTCCCAAATAATTTATAATTGATATAACGAAAAATCGTAAAATAGTTAATGGTATTTCAAAACAATTCGAGTAAACCTCGCGCTGGAAAATATTTATTTACGAAACATTGTATAAAATCGTAAATGGCTAAATTTTCGTAAATAAAAATATTTCTTAGTTTAAAATATTATATAAATATATTTAGACATTTGTTGGAAAAGCAATAGCTTAAATCTGAGCTTAAAAACGTTAATTCGTAGAGAAATAAAATTTCTCGCCAAAAAAAAATAATTAGTTTACGATGGAAATCAAATAAATAGATTTAAAAGGATTAAAATCTTTTAAAATAAAAATAAATATCATTAGACTCGAAAATGAAAATAAAGCTTGGAAAAATGATGAAACGGAAGGACGAAACGTGAGTTATGACAAAGTCATAACGGAAAATATAAAAGCGTTCAGAAAATAGCGGGTATTACAATCCTCCCCACTAAAAGAAAGTTTTTTCCTCGAAACTAAGGATAAGTAGAAAGGAATAGAAATTATCTTACTCGAAAAGATGAGGATACAATGTTCGCATAAAAATTTTACTTTAAAAGAAAATTTTACAACTTTCAAATTGATACGAAAACGAATGCAAACATTTATTCCAAGAGGATTGGGCTAAGTTACCCGAAGTTTGAAATCTTTAAATTAATGAAATCGTAAAGTAAAGTTATTTGATAAAATAACAACGTCAAATAACATTTGTAAACGAACTCGAAGAAAATTGGGTAACCAAACATTTTCAAAACAAAAGTAAAACAATTTGCTTAAGAAATTCGATAATATTTCTTTTTATGGTGAAACAAAATTTAGTTTGGAGAAATCAAATTTTGTAGTTAGTAAAAATCGAATCAGTTGTTAGACGTTTTAGAAATAAAATAAAATCAAAATTCCACCTACACAATAAAACGAAAACTTCGACAAGCGCAATTATTTCAAAATGTTAAAATTTTGATAATGTTATCAAAGTAATTACGAAAGTTTTCAAAAATGTTATCAAACTTGAACATTCAAAATAATTTTGACAATGTTAAGACGCTTTACATAATAATCCTATAGAAGTTGAAGTATTTGGAAATATGAAAGTATTCATAAAATTCAGATTGTTTGAAAAACAAATTTTAAAATATTTTCGAAATAATTTAAAATAAATTATTAAGGCATTTTGAAACAGGACTAACTATAAATATCAACCAAAGATAAAACAGAAGTGAAGTATAAAGTTTTTAACTTATAATTCAAAAATGTTAAATTTCGCGATATCCGAAAAGTTTAAGTTAGTCAAACTTTTACAAAACGGGGAGTTTCATAATTAGAAATCATAACTCAAAATGTTAAAATTTTACGATAATCCTATTTTTTTTAAAAAAAAAACTAGTCAAACTTTTTATAAAATAGGGAGTTCGAAAAATTGTTAACGGGTAAATAGAACACGGATAAATAAATTGAAAATAAAAGCTTTCAAAATCGATAAAGGTCAAAGGGGTTAGCAGTAGATGCGGTTACAGAATTCAAGATATGCAGAACGGAAGACGGAGTTGAGAGTCAAAAGAGCTCTCAAGGATTATAGAAGACACTACTAGAATAAGTGCAAAAGACATCATTGATAAGAAATCAAATAAATAATCAAATGATCTCTTTTATATAAGAAATCTTTTCTCATAAATAAATGGTTTCTTATTTATTCCAAAGAAATCATTGAAATAACAATTGATTTCTTTAGATACATAAAAGAGCATTTCTTGATATCAATGATCTCTTATGTTACATCATACATACATAAGAGACCATTTTTGAAATGAATGATTTCTAAAAGCTTGCAAGTTGCAACTTCAATAAATTAAATACCACCACTCTAAACTTAACTTTTCCTTCCTCACCCCGCCTCCATCTCCGCCGCACTCACGGTAGTATTCCAGTGCGATGATTTCGATAATTTCAGGAAACGTGGGTGAGAAATGGAGAGATGAATGGTGGTCAGATCTTTCGAGTTTTTTTTGTATTCGAAAGATCTGAATATTGGTTTTGATTTTATTGGTGTTGGGGGAGGGAGAGATGAGAGTAGATGAATTATGGATAGGAATAGAGAAGCAAGAAGAGCGGTGGCTATGGCTAATGGATTACACCGCCGCCGTCATCGGACTTTTAATCATCGTGATTCTCCAGGTATGGTGGTTTTAACTAGATCTGTTTCAATCATAACGACGTCGTTTTGATTGTGCGACTGATTGTGAAACTGATTGTGTTTTGTTTTGATGTGACAGAGGTTGAAGGAGCGATGGGAATACAAGAGGCGGCGAGGTTGAGAGATCGGACGGTCAAGGATAGAGATCGTGAGATAAGAGATAGAGAAAGGGATAGAGAGAGGATGAGTCGGAATAAAAGGAGGAGAGCTGACGGTGGTGGGAGAGGCGGCGGTGTGGATGAGAGTTCGGAGGAGAGCGTGAATGATGATGAAGATTATGCCGATGACGGCGGTGGTGGAAGTGGTGGTGGTGGTGGTGTGAGTCAGTTGAATCAGGTTCATATGACGTCATCTCCGTTGGCGATGAGTTTGACGAGTCAACGAAAGACTTATCCGCCGCCGACGAAGGTGTACAATGTGACTCCGACGTGGAAGGCGCCTGATGAAATGATCGGTGTTTCCATCCCTAGAAAAGCTCGCTCCGGTCAGTTTCATTTCATCAATTAATTAATTCAATTGAATTCATTGATTCATTTGTTTTGGCCGTTTGAGTTTTTTTGTTAATTGTGCAGCTTCAAAGAAGAGGTCGCACGAGTGGAGCTCATGTGGTCTGTTAGAGTCATCATCGTCGCCGATGCGGTCAGATACGGCGGCGAGAGCGGGGACGGGGTCTTCAGCTCCGATGTCACCGTCGTCATCAAATGGTCTGCTAATGACGGTTTCAAGTAATTTTCCTAGGTTTTGTAGCTGCTGCTATTTGCCTTCTCCCTTTTCTCCCTGTTTTGCTGGATTTTGTCGATTTCGCGAAATTGTAGGAGGATGTATGTATAGGTTCTCTCCTGCAATTTGCCTAGGGTTTGTGTTTCTTCATTCGCCGATTTCATGAAATTTGCCTAGGGTTTCTGTTTCTTCATTCGTCGATTTCGTGAAATTTCCTAGGGTTTGTGTTCCTTCTTTAGCGCACATTTAGTCGTGGATAAGAATAATTGAACTTCTGACCTATTGGTTGTGGTAAGGTAGATCGTAGCACTTAGCTAGCAACACCTTCTTCTCTTTATGATGTATGTTTATGTTGCTCTTGAAGTCTTGATTGAAATGAACGACTGTATTAGATAAGAGTGTGATTATGCTCCTTGGGTTATCGTCTTTTGAACTGAAACAAACTGAATTGAATACGAAACACTAACAAACGATCTGAATTATGTTAACGGTAATATTTGTTTTTTGTTTACCTTTCATTTGTGTAGCTTGTTTCGTGGATTTTGTAAAATTGCAGGATGATGTATGTACATGTAGCTCATAATAGTATAATAGCTATATCAATTTCAATTGAAATATGTAAAAGATTTTGAGAAAGAGTGGATTGAATTTGTTGAACTGAATTACTAAATTAGGTGCTACCAATGGTTTTATTAGCGTGTTTATTATAAGTAGTTGTAGTACAATTGACGAGGTCTGTTGCAATGCTTAAGTGAACTACAATGGATGAAATTTGTACGGATAGGAATTAAGGGATTGGCAACTTGATCCGGGTTGATTTTGAGTTAATTTGATGAATGTTGCTGATGTTCTTAACTCATATAGTTTTAATTATTCCTCTATATTGATGAAAGTTACATAGTCCATTGACTACTTGTTTTTGTAGTATAGGACGCTATTCAGTGATTTCTTGGACTCTCCTCTTGGACGGGGCTCTTCTGTAAGTAACCTCAATTTTTTTTCTTATATGTATATGTTCATTCACTATCTTCTTTCTTCAATCCTTTTGTTTATGTGACATCTCAACAAAATAAGAGCTAAAGTTACCCAAAAGCTAGCTATCTTTGTAGATCTCCATTTCTTGCCTGTTTCTGTGTACGAAGTATTTTTTTAGCTATCACGAGAGGAGAAACAAAAAGGCCATTCAGTCACCATTTTGTCTAGTAGATAGTGTGCTCTATCCTCTAGACTTGCTATCCATCTGAATATTTGATTAAATGATTTCTCAATGAGTCAATGGTATATTCTATGGTGTTGTCTCATGTCTCTTGCCACGTGATTCATTTAATTTCCATTTGAATGTGTTTATAATTCTTTCCCTTGTTCTTAGAAGTCGTGAGTTGTAATCTATTGTTTGTGCTAGTTCTTTTACTTCTTTCAAATTATCTTAAGTCGCTTCAGTAGATTATGTATTACAGTCCCTTGAAAAGAACTATAGTGAAATCTCTGTTTACTGGCCATAGCTGTGCTATTAATGTTTGATCAATTTTTCTCTCTAGAACTCTAACCAATAGAACGTATGCTAATTGTTTTCGTTCACTAAATTTTAGCATGTATTTGCTTCCAAAATACCCTGGATTTGCTTAGCCAAACCCAATAGGTTATGCTTGTTCATCTCCTTTGCAACTTATGATATTCTTAAATCTGCCTGAATTGCATTTTGTTTACTGTAAATATATTTATCATTTATAGTTTTGTGTGCTCTTCTTAAATATATTTCTCATTTGTATTGTTTTTTGTTTTTATTAATGTCATTTTTTTGTGTCATGCTGTATTTTAGAGATGCTCCAAAATCATATACTCAATGAAGAAGATTTTGATGAAGGACGAACTCGTCTTACAACGGATGAAGAAGCACCACCAGTTCGAGTTTGTGATCGCTGCATGGTACAATATAGTATTCCTTATCCTTCATTGCTAGCCAACATTGAGATGTAATTAACCGATTGGATTTCTCCATAGGAATTATCTGAGGCTTTTATGGTTAAAGACATGTACTCAGACAACTTGCTTTCCTTGATGAGACAGTTTTTCGTGACCTTTTGATATGTTACGGGCAGAAGTCACTCAGAGGCTGTAGAATGCCAAGGAAACTTTTTGGGCCTATTTATGTTTACAAAATGAATACTAATTTTTTTGGGTTAGTTTACGCTTCTAATGTGATTATGAATTATTTCAAGATATATATCTATATATATGGGATATTTTGTGGAACTCCGTCTCTTTTTTGGTTGATAAAGTAGTACATTGTAATAATTGAGTTATGTATCTAAATATTAAAATAATTAAAAAATTAATTAAAGAGACTAATTTCATATATTAATTGTAATGGAAGTAAAGAAATCATTCAAGAGTATTAAATGGTTTATTAAGTTACTAGGCAAAGAAATCATTGAAGTGTGGTACATGGTTTATTAAGGGTAAGCAAAGAAACCATTTAAGTGCATTACATGGTTTATTAAGTTTTGATAAGAAATCATTTATCTCTTCCAAAAGGTGTCTTTCTTATGGATCAAAGAAACCATTTATCTCTTAAAATTGGTTTCTAAAGCAGAAGCAAAGAAACCATTTTTCTTACATGGTTTCTTACCCTAAGACACCTTTGACTTGGAGATCATCTCCAAAATGGTGTCTTAGGGCATTTTAAGATGGTTTCTTGGCCATCTTTTCTAGTAGTGAGAAATTAACCATCTCTAGATTCCTAGCACAACTCTCACAAACACGGGTTCCTAATTGGCCCATCAACTAACGCTATGTCCAATACCAATACAGGGTGGTCCTACTCAATCTACAACCTCCAAAATTATCAACTACCATAGCCTCCAAAATTGAGTCTTACATACTTATATAATCTTTCAATTAGTATGATAAGAATTCACAATTGATTTAGACAAATCCATTAATTAAGATTACAACGGTTATCAAAACATACCCAAACTCGTAATCACTAAGGCTCATAAATTCAAAGCTCATAAGGTATGAACTCGAGGTATACTTCAAATTTCTCGAGTATGGAACAGTAAATAAAATCCACCAATTAACAATGGTCGGACACGAAAACTTCAAAAATGATCATCAACATATTTTCTTAATGTAGACACCCAGATTTGGACCTGGTGGCTGCAGAGGTGCCCAACAAACACCCGATGACGATAGGACTGCAACGCGACGCGGGTTCGCAATGTTTTAGGTAGTTTTTCTATTGAACGGATCAAATAAATTACTCAGAAAAATTAAACTTACATGATGGCAGCCTTAGTCGTGTCGTTACAATCGCATAGACACTAATTAGAGTCAATTCTGACACCGGGACTCCGAGTCGGTCTCGAAACTCAAACCAAGTCAGCACCGCACCAAGTGAACCTCGGGATGCACACCCGAGGCCCACCAAGTTCACGGAGCTAGGCTAAACACCGGAAGCCTTAAGCCCTAAGATATGTATTATACTCTCCCTCTCGGTTTTGGAAAGTATCAAAATCGTATCTTCAAAATTCCAACCGCCGCACCTCACGCGTCTTAGACTCCCCGCGCCTAAGCCTAGGTGCGCCTCAACTCAGGCGTCCATATGGGCGACGAGGGTCGAAAACACCTATAAATATCCCCCTTCGCCTCATTCATTCGACATATCTCAACTCTTCTCTTCTCCCTCCACATTCTCGCTAAGGGCTCGCACTCCGACACCCGATGCAAACGATCCACTCGATCGTAGTTCCGACAAAAGCGACATCGACGCTAATTCATACCTTCGAGCACCCCACTCGATACCGAGGTGCCTGTGTTCGACTAGCTCAAGTCTAGTAGCGAATCTTTGCCGGATTAGCCGCAGAACCGGTCCATAGTAACAAAGCTCTACCGGAATAGCCGCAGGAAGGGTCAACGGTAACGGAGCTCTGCCAAAATCACTAGGAGGATCCGCCTCGAAGTCGAATCGTCACTAGGTTGTCATCTTGATGGGAGGAATTTGCCGTGGATCCCCACCAACAAATAATAACCAACTCATCCTAACGGTAGCTAGGGTAAGTCGGGTCGAGTCCACGGGGACGGTAAAGAGGGTTTAGACCAAGTTCCACCTAAAGACTTGACTAGGTATCGACGCTAAACTAAACTGGGACGATAAGAAGGGAATGAACTATAACTATGACTAAGCTAGGGGTAACAACTAAGGCTAAACGAATCTATCAAACTAAAGAAATCAAACAAGGAAAGAGTAGGGTTAGGTCGGGTTCATAAGTGTAGTAGGATAGTTGGGGTAACGATGGTGCAAGGTTCACCTAGTCACTAAGGTCGGTCCGCGCTCTCGCGTCAAAACCCAAGTCCGCACTCTCGTGCCAAAGACTAAACCCGAATACACAAGAATTCAATCACAAGTCAAACACACAATGAGTAGAGGAAGACTAGCATGAGAAGCATGACCACTACAACTCAAACAAGCAATTCCACAAACACATAGTGTGCCCAACATATGACTAGCAACAAAGGATTCACCTTTACCCATAATCAAGCCCTAATCACCCATAATCCACACTTAATCCTCCTACTAACCCCACAAGGAATCTAATCACTCATAATCACACTAAGATTAAAATAAACAAGAGGAAACATCACAAACATCAAAACATCCATGAAGAACAATAAAGAACAATAAACAATAATCAAAGATTGAAACTTGAAGGATTAAACAAAGATTAAGAGTAAAGAGAAAAAGAATATTATACCTACTAACAAGAGGATGAAAGATTGAAACTTGTATTAATAAGAAAAACCCAAAACAATCTTCCAAGGTTGTCAATCTTGGTTGAATCTTGAAGAATTCCCTTAATACAAGACTAATTACTAAGATTAAGGATAAACTAAAGATTAATCTACGCTAATCTAAGCTAATCTAGTCTAAAGTAGTCTAGGGTTTAGTGGGTAATGTTTCCCATAACATAAGATTACAAGAGGGGGTATATATAAAGGGTTACAGTGAATAAGGAGAAGAAAAGAAGCGAAGCGGAGCTGCAGGTGGCTCATCTCGGCCGAGATGAGATGGTCTCGCCCGAGACGAAACTCATCTCGGCCGAGACAATATAGTCTCGCCTGAGACGGCCCATACAGCAGCCTGTTGAAACGCGCACTCCTTCCCGACCGAGAAGGCACTTGTTCTCGCCCGGAAAGGCTCATGTAGGCCTCTAATATGATCTCTAAGGTCCCTCCTTGCTTCTCATGGGCTTCTCATCGATTCTCGAGGCTCGGGATCGAGTCTAAGGGGCTCGGGAATGGGTCCCAAGGTCTCGTGATCGAATCAAAGGCACCGAGTGATCGTTCCTTCTCTTCGTTGGCTCCAAAAGTGTAGGAAACGAGTCAGAATCGTTCCAATTCTCATGAATGGTCTTGGGAACCTAAAACAAACTAGAAAAAGCATAAGTAGCTCAGGAACCGCTCCAAAGAGCGATTTCACAAGAGAAACCGGGACTAAACATAACAAAATAGGCACTACAAACTACACTTATCACATCTAAACAAAACTTTCCATATTTGTACTTTCTTTTATTATGCACTACGACAACACTAGATGTGGACACTAGGTCTACGATCATCTACTAAAACACGTAATGTCCCAATTTCGACCGCAAATACTAAAATACACTAAATATACCCGAGTAATTCCGAGATCCGTTCTCAACAATCTATGCATCGTGTCCCGTTTAGTGTATACTCCGAGGATGCAACTCCTCATAATGTGATTTACTTACATTCGCATTTACTGTTTTTCGTATGATTTATCGCTTTTATGACCTTATAATCGCATGATAAATCACCTAAACACAGAATTCAAAACATAAAATAACTAAAACTAAATAAAGTGATGGTCGGGTTCTGTATTAGTCCGGGTGCTCGCCTTATTAGGTTCGACGCATCTCTATTAATACCGAGCCGACGCGTCTTAAGCAGAATACCAGGTAAGGTATATCACGAGAACGACTAATATCCGTATTTTCGCGTTAAAACTGATTTGTTAATACGTATAATATTAGTACTCTCTACTCTCCTACGTGCATCTTTTCATGGCCTGCTTGTCACGTGAAATAGCATGCAAAGAATGTAAATACAACTATTTCGACGACAAAACTTACTTGTCCTTACACAACCGACGTAGCAAAAGGCATAGGGTGAAAACAGCGGATGTTACAGTATTTCCGCCACAACAAAAGAATTAGGTTATCAACCCACCGATTGATTAGTAGAGGCCGCTATAGTGCGGGCGAGATTGGGTGTTAACATCTATCGGATGTTGGCTTCCCAATACGTACCCTCACCCCTTACTCAGAATCGACGGTTTCCGGATGTCCGAAACCATTGGCAATGAGAGTCATTCCAGACATGGAGTGCTTAAGGGTACAAGTCTTTATCTTTAGGTCCCGTGCCCCTCAACTTTGAGCCGGCTAGGGATCAAAGTTGACTTGAACGGTTTCCGAGTCCCCATAATTGACTCGGTGGCGACTCCACAAATCGGTAACGAATTCAGTTCACTAAAAAGGTCGCCTTACCAAATGAATCGGCCTTTAAACATTTACAACCACGACTCGATCGATTCCAAACGGAAACACGGGTGCCAGCACCCGTCTAGTACAAGTCCGGATCGTCATCCGAATCGAGGTCCGAGACATCGCCCCGTATGCGAGATCGGACCGGCACGTGACAAGGAGGGGGCCGCGTGGGTAACCGCCGCTACACGTTGAAAAACCGGTTCGGTCCCGCGTGGGGCGCCGGGCGGTGCAAACGAACGTCCACAGTTTTGCGACTCCGCTGGGGATTTGGAATCAAATTTGCAGTGGTGGTGTAACTTGAACGAGGTCGGTGAAGCTCATTTCCTAGTTCCTAGTTGTGGTCACTACAAGTTTTGGCCCTAAAAAGTCCACCCTAATCGATATCAGGATCAATCGACTTCTTCGCGGTAAGATCTTTAGGGACACGCGGAGAGATCCTCGATTAACGCTCCGGCCACCTCTGTAGTTTTAACCTTTGATGCATCAGGGAGGGTCGACCAAACCAAGCAGCTCCTGTAACCACACCTGTACAAAACACGACAAAACATCACACCTCCAAGCCAAAGCAACCACAAAAACAAAACAAAGAAAACCAAGCTACAAAGAAACATATCACCGAAAAACACCTGTAAAATGATCCTGGAACCTCGAAAAGATGTATTGTGGAGTCGGGCACGAGCATTAAGACCTAGAATAAGCTCACCCAAAATAAGCAAAGAGGGCGATCGTCCATGTTCCATTCCCATCACCACACCCAAAACTCGAGGGTTACCCCAACCTCCACGCGCCATTGCGTCCTCAAAAAGATAATAATGACAAGCCATCGCAACATTAAAAGCGCGCCTACACGCTAAGGCCGAAACATGATGAGAAACAACCTATGAGAATGTCCTAGAAAGCAACTCTAAGTGATTGTTGTAGACACCCGCATTTTGACTGCCAGGTGTCTATGGTAGTTTCCAAAAAACACCCGATGATGATCGAACGCTAACGTGTTTCTACGCGCTCGGACATGGGCTCAAAACCATTAGTTGTTGGCTTAAGCACTTATGGAGTACAAATCTCACAAAACTGACCTCAAATTCAGGACTAGTGGGTCGTTTTCAGTCAAACAAGACTAATTTGGGTCAAAACCGACACCGGAAATAAAATCGGCTCTCAGCGATTGGGTCAACCCCGGTCAAGGTCGTTCCCGAGACACACCAAAAAACAGCTACACAATCATCAAAAAGTCCAACCCAAACACAAAACCCATCTCGAGGTCCAAAACGTTGGACCCGCATGACCCAGCTGACCCACTCGATCGAGTGCTCAGCCCACTCGGTCGAGTGGGCCCTCATTCGAGCCCGGCTGCTGACGTTTGGGCCACTCGACCGAGTCAAGGGGCTACTCGGCCGAGTAAGCCTAGACGGGGTACATGGGCAATGCCTATATATACACCCCCATACACACATTTTACACAACTTTTGATCAACTTCAACCCTAATCAACCCTAATCTCACACTTGCAAACCCTAACCCTAGTACTTAGGAATTCGAACCCTAAGCACCACAACTTAACCTACATCTCGATACTCCCGTGCAAGCCACAACTACGAGTCCCGTCCGAGCATAAGAAAAATGTAGGTTGAGGGTGCCAAATCCCGTCTTTTCTCTCTTCTCCTTCTCTCTTGCGTCGTCCAAGTCATCGTCGTTATCTCGTTTTTTTTTACCTCATTCGCGTCCTAATATCGTTAATATCACTAGTATTAAAAGCATTAAAATACTTGTGGATTTGTGTCGAGTGCGAAGGATGTCGGAATAAGGAAACCCGAATATACAAGAGTATTGCACTCAGCGTTGCTAGTCACTTATCCTGACACCCCTAGCATTTGATTATTGAAACAAGTCAACTTAAACAATAATTCTTATTTCGTTCGCATCATTATTCAATCGCATATTTCATCAATTAGAAACTACTTTCCAAACAAGCATTTTTTTAAGGGTCGAAACCCGTTGACGCGGATCTGACAACACATAATCCCTAGGGATTCATTACGATGTCGGAGAAGCCAAGGGAATCAAGTCTTTCAATTCAAGTAACGTGTCAATCCGTTAGATTCGATACCAACTCAATAGTTGGATGTCGAATCTCAACGGTTAGTCAAATGATCTAACTAATCCGATTTTCGTTGATGCTAAAATAATTGTCATACAATTCGTTAGAATTACGACACTATTAAACGCGGTGGAAATCTATTCATATCGTGCTAGTTAACTTAAAACGACTTAAAGCATTTTGTTTAAGTTTTCACTCTAATATTTCATATCGATTCAATAATCGAATATGGGATATAACGAGTATCAAAGTTAAGTTTCGAGTATAAATTCCACAATATTTATGCCCGATTCAACAAACTCATCGAGTCATCAAAAATTAAATAGCAAATTCGAAACCGATAACGAGTTGCAAAACGAACCCTAGTTGGTACAGGGGGCACTCGATCGAGTGCCTAGCCCACTCGGCTGAGTGGCACCCCAAAAACGAGACCGAATGCTTTTTCGACCTCCACTCGGTCGAGTCTCACAATGACTCGGTCCAGTGGCAGCGTACTCGGTCGAGTTCGTCAATAACTCGATCGAGTAGAGTCTAAAATACGGGACAAAAGCCTTTTCAGAGGTCCACTCGGTCGAGTCCCTCAATGACTCGATCGAGTGGCCCTTTATCACGCCAAGTCGTGAGTCCGACAAGGCCATTCGAGTCTCGTTAACGTTTTTTTATGATTTAGATCAACACGTGCCTAATCAATCACGTGAAACATCACTTTTCAAAACTTTGCATCATCCTATTTACGTCATTCTATATTGATGGGGGTCGGTTGCCTACCTTTGGCCGCCTGCCAGTCAGGCCCCAGGGCGACCAGTCCCAGAAGGAGGAAAGGCCTGCCCAGCAGACTTTCCATCAAGATCATTGAAATCTCCAAGTGTGGCCCTAATCCCTTAGCCGCCCGGCACAGCCTGGCCGCCCGCCAAACAGGGCAAACCAGGCCTCCCGCCTAAGCAGAACCAAAGGAGAACCGAGGACCCATCCGTCATTTTGCCTAAGGTAAGGGGAAATGAGTGGACAAGGTGAGTCCACGTGTCGCACCAACATCCACCCATTTCCCTCCTCTTCTTTCTCTTTTCCTCTCTCTTGTGGGAAGGTATAAATACTTACCCATTTCCCACATAAGAGGGGTTGGATTTTCTCTCTCTAGACTCTTACTCCTAAAACGCCACCTAGTTCCTCACGAGCTAGGTTCGTCAAGGCACTTCACGGACTGACTTAGGCATCGGAGAGGGTTTCCTCGGACAACCTCCGAGGCCCTGTGCGTTCATTGTGCAGGGAGCAGGCCAACTCCGCCGAGAAGGTCCGATCAAGGGAGTGAGAGGAAGGGGAGGCTGAAGGAAATCAGACGATCAATTGTTCACCATTAACCCAATCATACAGCCCGGATCCAGGGCCGGGTGAATTGTTTCCGTGACCGGAACAATTTAGCGCCGTCTGTGGGGAACTTACGGTTGTGCTCACGAGTTACCCACTAAAATCAACCACTCATAATCACAAAACTAAAACAATCATGCCAGAAATTGTTGATGCCAGTGCAGGAACGGGTCCGACGGTCCCACCGGTGACTCCCCTGTATGGTATGCCGCAGTCGGAGAGAGTTCCTCCTGCCACGATCCTAGGGGTAGGGGGAACCAGTCTCCTCGGTGGACCTAACACTGCTGTGACGCCTGAGCTGGGGGCACCCCCACGACACGCTCTTAATCTGACCCCAGCTCAGATGGCGCAGGCAGCCGCTTTCTTCTCTGCGATGCTGAACCAGGAGTTCACTCCTGAGGACTTGGTAGGCAGGGTCGCATCGGCTCCCAGGCAACCATCCCCAATCAGCAGGGATGAGGCCGGGGGCACGAGGCGGACCGTCGCTAGAAATGCCCAGAGGAAAGCGAGGAGGACGGCTCAAGCGTATGCGCATGTGCAAAGGCGCATTACTACTGGCAATCCCGAGCCACCTGTCCAGCAGGCGTTCTCCATTCACACAACAGAATCAGCGTCTGGAGGACAGGGAGGCTTATCCCGAGGATTACAGGAGCGCATGAGGCCCAGGGAGCCCATGTCAAAACGCTTGGGAGAAAAACCAGGCGGAGTTTTCTCCAGGCTAACACCTGCAGCCAAGGAACAGTCGGCCCCCGGCTTATCCCAAAGCCTGCAATCCAGGCTCAACCGGGGACAACCGCTCGAGTCCAGGTACCATCAGGGTGAGAACCTCTGCCACTCTCAGAGGAAGAGGCCCAGGCAGACTTCCCCGGAAACAGAGGATGAAGCGGCAAGCAGGCCGCCACCAAGGCACCGCTCCCCAAGTGCGAGGAAACCGACCCATAAACAATGGGAGTCTCACGGTAACCAGTCTGGGGAAAGCAGGTCACGACTGGTAGGCAGGCCCACAAAAACCCCGCTGCACCCTGAGGTACAAGAGTACCCCATTCCAAAAATCAAAATGCCCACCATTAAATTTGACGGGACGACAGATCCTGAAGACCACCTGGCAGCATTTGAGAGCCACATGGGCATGTATGACGTAGATGATGCCATCTGGTGCAAAGTTTTCCCAACCACCCTGGTAGGGCTCGCACAAGGATGGTTCAGAGACCTTCGCCAGGGGTCAGTCAGATTCTTCATAGAGTTGGCTGAGATCTTCCTCGAACAGTATGCCGGAAATAAGAGAAGACGCCTCACCCGTTTCGATCTCATGACCCTGAAACAGAAAAAAGGGTGAGAGTGTGAGGGAATACATGAGAAGGTTTGATCTATCCTACCAGCAGGTCAGGGAGATCGATGATTCCACTGCCGCCTACGCCCTGACAATCTCCCTACTTCCAGGGGAAATGAAAAACCAGATGATCAGGGCCCAGCCAGAAACCTTGGCCATGGCCAGGAAGATTGCGGAAGGGTTCATTCTGCAGGAGGAGTTCCACGGCCTGACGGATACCCCTGCAGGCCAAACAAGGCCTCAAGGGGGACCGCAGGGTGGAAGGGGCAGAAGTGAGCCAGGCAAGCAAAGGGAAGAAGGAGACACTCCCAAGAAAGAGCGCACAGTCTACCAGCCCAGATTCGACAGTTACACTGCCCTGAACAAATCCAGGGCGGAGATCTTCGAACTGGAAAAAGAAACTGCTAAATGGAACCGCCCGAACAAACCTCGCAGCCCGAAAGGAGACCCCAAGAAATTCTGCACTTTCCACGACTGCATAGGCCATACCACCGAGGAATGCCGTCACCTGAAGGACGAAATCGAGAAGTTAATCAGGAACGGATGGTTAGCCAACTACGCAGCTAAGAATAAGTCTCAGAAGAAAGTGTCTGAAAAACCCGAAGGGTCAGTGCAGAACCGCATGGTGATCCATGTAATTTCAGGGGGCACTGAGGGCCAGCTCAGTCGAAGAGGCCAAAAAAGACAAATGCGCGAACTAAGGAACCAGATCTGCTATGCTGAGAAAGCAGGGAGTCCAAGGGGGGTGACCTTGAGCATCACCCCTGATGATGCAGGGCGCGTGGTATACCCGCACAGTGATCCTTTGGTGCTGTCCCTAGAGATCAGCAACCACATTGTGCGGAGGTGTATGGTAGACACAGGCGCGTACACGAATCTACTGTACAAGGACGCCTTCGAGAAAATGGGCCTGGAAAAAAAGGCACCTACGACCTGCCCCCGGATCATTATACGGATTCAGTGGAGCAGGCGTGCTGCCCATGGGAGTCATAGACCTACCCGTAACCTTTGGGGAAGGCTCTACTGCCAGAAACGTCAGGGCAACCTTTGTTGTTGTGGATGCAAGATCTGCCTACAACGCCCTAATTGGCAGAGCCACCCTAGACGAAATCGAGGCAGCCATCTCCATCAGGGCTCTCACCATAGCGTATGTCACCGATTTCGGGCTAGAAGGGAAGGTGCGTGGGGACCAGGAGTCAGCCAGACAATGCTACTCCGTGGCCCTGCAAGAGCACGAAAAAGAAAGGAAAGGAAAAAGGAAGGCTAGTTCCCCCAGCAGAGAGGGCGAAATCCCAGCCGAACACCCGGCGTCCGATCACCTGGAGCCAGGGGGCGAAAGCATGTTGGTAGACTTGGAGCCAGGCAGGCAGGTCCTGATAGGAGCTGACCTGGAAAAATCCTACCAGGCTGAACTGGTCAAGCTGCTAAAAGAAAACAAAGACGTATTCGCCTACTCGGCAGACGAGATGCCCGGCGTCGATCCATCATGCATCGTTCACAAGCTGAATGTAAGCATGGATGCTCGCCCTGTAAAATAGAAGAAACGAAATATGTCCGCAGAAAAAGACGCAGCAATCAAGGAAGAAATTGACAAACTCTTGAAAGCAGATTTTATTGAGGTCTGTGACTACCCAGAATGGTTGGCGAATGTAGTTATGGTTAAAAAATCGTCAGGCGCATGGAGAATGTGCGTGGACTTTACAAACCTCAACAAGGCCTGCCCGAAAGACTGCTATCCGCTCCCCAGAATCGACCAACTGGTAGACTCCACCAGTGGTTATTCCATGCTGAGCTTCCTAGACGCCTTTTCAGGGTATCATCAAGTATACTTGTGGCAGCCGGACAGGGTGAAGTGCGCGTTCATCACTAGTTCAGGCACCTACATGTACAAGATGATGCCATTCGGGCTTAAAAATGTAGGGGCTACATACCAGCGGTTAGTTGATAAAGTGTTTGAAAAACAAAAAGGCAGAAACATCGAGGCTTACGTTGATGACGCCATCGTAAAAAGTAGAGAAGACAGAGAGCACCTGATAGACCTCCAGGAGACCTTCTGCTCCCTGCGCGCCTACAAAATGAAACCCAATCCAAAGAAGTGTACATTTGGAGTCCGCTCCGGCAAATTCCTGGGGTTGTTGGTCAGCTCTCGGGGGATAGACGCCAACCCTGAAAAAATTCAGGCAGTTCTAGACCTTCCTGAGCCCAAGACCATTAGAGACATTCAGCGCCTGACGGGCCGCATGGCCGCCTTAGCACGGTTCGTCGCCCGATCAACAGACAAGGCCACTCCTTTTTTCAAGATACTAAAAGGAAACAAACAGTTCAAGTGGGAAAACGAGCAGAAAAAGGCCTTTGAGCAATTGAAGGACCATCTTAAGAGGCTCCCCACCCTGGCAAGACCAATAGCAGGGGAAAAACTTTTCCTCTACATTGCAGTGACCAATATAACTGTCAGCGCAGTCATCTTACGAGAAGAAGCAGGCGCTCAGCAGCCTATATACTTTGTAAGTCATGCGCTGGGGGCAACCGAGAAGAATTACCCAATGGTCGAAAAAGCCGCCTACGCAGTCATAATTGCTGCCAGGAAGCTCAGACCTTACTTTGACGCGCATCCAGTCGTGGTCCTCACCGACCAACCGCTGGAGAAGGTGTTGGAAAAATTTGAAAAATCAGGGAGACTATTGAAGTGGGCGATTGAGCTGAGTGGGCTAGGTATATCTTACCAGCCGAGAACAGCCATCAAGGCCCAAGCCTTAGCAGATTTTCTAGCTGAATGCTCCCATTCATGGGAGGAAGAGACCCCTGCCGAGGAATGGATCGTGCATACTGACGGATCCTCGACAGCCAATGGCGCAGGCGCAGGCGTCGTACTAACCAGCCTAGGAGGAGCTGACTTTGAGCACGAAGCAGAGTACGAAGCAGAGTACGAAGCAGTACTCGCAGGCGTCAGGCTAGCTAAAGCCGCAGGAGCAGAACGAATTATCCTGGCGACAGACTCCCAGCTCATCGCCAACTAAATCAATGGAGAATACGAAGCAAGGGACCAAGCGATGGCCACATACCTGGAGATGGTGAAGGGAGAGTTATCCGGCCTAAAGTCATATGAGGTCAAACAGATCCCCCGATCCCAGAACAGCAGAGCAGACGCCCTGTCAAAACTGGCAAGCTCCAGTGTACAGGACATCCGGAGATCAGTGTGGGTCGACGTTTTACACGAGAAGTCCACTAACCCCTGTCAGGCGGTTAATACTGTGGAAAAAGAGCTAGAAAGCTGGATGACTCCCTTCATCCAATACAAGAAGCATGGTATCTTACCATCAGACTCATTACAAAAAAGGAAGATACAGGCTAAAGCAGCCTGGTTCATACTCATTGATGAAGAGCTTTACAAGAAGTCTTTTACTTATCCCCTGCTCAAATGCCTGCGGGCGGATCAGGCCGCTGAGGTACTAGAGGATATCCACTCAGGGATTTGTGGACATCACATTGGTGGGAGATCACTGGCCCACAAGGCCCTCAGGGCAGGCTACTACTGGCCTACCATGCTGGCAGATGCCAAGAGCCTGACCCAGAAATGCAGGAAATGCCAACTCTTTGCCCCATCAATCCATGCCCCGGCCCAGGAGCTCAGGCCAATCCTATCCCCCATCCCCTTCGCTCAATGGGGGATGGACATTCTAGGACCCTTCACGGTGGCCACAGGGGGCAGAAAATTCTTGATTGTCGCCATAGACTACTTCACCAAATGGGTGGAAGCCGAAGCAGTGCCCAACATCACTGAACCGGCGGTCAGGAGAGTGGTCTGGCGAAATATCATCACCAGGTTCAGTCTACCAAAGATGTTGGTATTTGACCATGGCAGGCAATTTGATAATGATCCGCTGAGAATCTGGCTGGAAAGCCACAACATCTCAGTCGCCTATTCAGCCGTCTGTCATCCTCAAACCAACGGACAGGCAGAAGCAGCCAACAAACAAATCCTGAACGGCCTGAAGAAAATGGTGGATGACTGCAAGGGTAGGTGGGCTGACGAACTCCCCAGTATACTCTGGTCAATCCGAACTACCAGAAAAGAGTCTACAGGCCAGACCCCGTTTGGCCTGGTATATGGAGCAGAGGCATTATTACCAATTGAGGCAAGGATCCCCTCTCTACGCTCCCTGCAGTACGACCAGGCTGAAAACGAAGCTGCAATGGTCGAAGCCTTGGACCTGGTGAATGAGTTAAGGGAAGAAGCCAGTACCAACATCGTTGCCTACCAGCAACGAATGAGGAAAGCCTTCAACACCAAAGTACGACAGAGGAATTTCCAGATAGGCGAGCTGGTTCTGAGAAAGACGCAGGCGATTGGAAAGTCAAGAGAACATGGAAAGCTGAGTGCCAACTGGGAGGGCCCATACCAAGTGACTCAAGTTCTGGGACCAGGCACATACAAAATCGCCAACCTTGAAGGGCAAGAGCTGCATACTCACTGGAATGCGGACACTTTGAAAAAATACTACGTCTGAACAAAATCCAAGGATAGTTTTTATTTTTTGCTAAAAAACGGCGGAGGACGGTCAAAAGAATGTCGACGGCTTCGACCACCCAAAAATGTCGCAGTTTTATAAAGAAATGAAGGATATTCAGATTTATACTCGTTGTCTGTTCACACTCGCGATTCTTCACACACAAACGAGCAGGGGGCAATAGGGGGAGGCCCCCCTGTTGCCAAAATCGGAAAAAATGCCCCCCCAGCAAAAAATCCGAGCGCCACCCTGCTTACCTCTGGGCAGGCAGGGGGCAGGCCCCCTGGACTTTGAACAAAAGCCAGGGACAGGCCAGACTAACAAGGACTGGGGGCAAGCCCCCCAACCTTGTATAAAAAACGCAAAAGTCACCCTGCTTACCTCTGGGCAGGCAGGGGGCAGGCCCCCTGGACTTTGAACAAAAGCCAGGGACAGGCCAGACTAACAAGGACTGGGGGCAAGCCCCCCAACCTTGTATAAAAAACGCAAAAGCCACCCTGCTTACCTCTGGGCAGGCAGGGGGCAGGCCCCCTGGACTTTGAACAAAAGCCAGGGACAGGCCAGACTAACAAGGACTGGGGGCAAGCCCCCCAACCTTGTATAAAAAACGCAAAAGCCACCCTGCTTACCTCTGAGCAGGCAGGGGGCAGGCTCCCTGGACTTTGAACAAGAGCCAGGGACAGGCCAGACTAACAAGGACTGGGGGCAGGCCCCCGAACTTGTGTAAAAGTGAAACAATCAGGAACCCCCCTACTTACAGGCAGGCAGGCTGCGAATCAAGTTCATGAGGAATCAAAACAGACAAAAGCAAACAGAAAATTCACATAAAAAGAGTAGTGTCAAAGGAATACAGGACAAGAGTTTTCAAAACAAATGATTACAATCAAGAGTACGGCAGCCGGCCACCAAAGGGCTCGGCGCACAAAGAAGTAAGGAAATTAAAACGTTGGCACAGGCGCAGCAGGGGACGAGCAAGAGCCCTCTGAGGAAGACTGCCCTCCATGTTAAGCAGGGGGAGCATCTGGGCCGGAAGCAACAGCTCCTTCAGACAGTCTGCGCATTTGAGCTTCGTCCTTAGCAGTATAAAGGGCTCGGAAAGCATCTTCGTCAAAAGCAGGGAACATCTCCCTGACAGTTTCCATGACAACCCCTAGGCAAGAGTTAGCACCATTAACGAAGCCCGCCGACACAGCCGTGTCCACCTCCTGGAGAATTTCGTCCCTCTCCTTCTCCCAATCCTTGGTCTTCGCCGCCAGATCGCCAAGAGTCGCCTGCAGATCAGAATTTGCCTTGGAAAGGCGCTCCCCGAGGTCAATAACGCTCTTCTTAGCATGATCCAGCTCAGCCAAAGCTTTTCTGGCCCGCTCCAATTCCGCAAAGGCCTGCTGAGCTCTCTTTGACTCCTCCCCCAGGCGAGACACTTCCCTGATAGCCTTCTCACTCTCAGACTTCCAGTGGATAGCACCAATTTCCTTTTTCGCCAACTGATCCTTCAGGCTGGCAATGAGAGCAACGTCCCTCTCGACTGCAGAAAGGCGGTCAGAGTTAGACAGTTCCTCATCACTCAGGCGACTGAGGGCCGACAGCTCCGCGGAAGCCTGCATGATTCGGGAAGTGCGCTTAATGTACTGGGTCACTTGACTGGTAGCAGATTTGACAGTCTTGAGAAGATGGTCCGCTAGAACTGCCCCTGAGTCGGAAAGTAGGGCGGAAACATCTTGGCTGTCGCATGCATTATAGTGGAACTCGGCGTTCTCCTCGGAGAAAAGGGTGGCGGGAATCACCGGAGCGAAACGCTTGGGTTCAGGCGTGGAAGTCTCCAAGTCCACCACCTGGTCAGCACTTGGAGCCTCCCGACCCCTCTTTCTAGTCAGCGCCCGGGGGGTACTATCCCCAGTCTCCTCGGAGCCTGCGGCCCGCGACCCCGGGGGAATCTGGACCCCTGCTGAATGGCCCTCTTGCCTGCCAACAGGCGAAGGGGTAGCCTCATAGGCAATCGCCTTCGCAGCTGAAGAGGGGGTGGCCTCAGAAACCGCCGTCTTTGCAGGCGTTACTCTAGGAGGAGGGGGAAGCCTTGGTCTACTGAATTACAGACCCTTCAAATGTTTCATCAGATTCTTCTCGCCTCTCTTAAAATCAGGGGGAAGAGAAGGGCGACTTTGGATAACAGTGAGATTCTCGTCCAAACCCAGGCGTCTCACCTCCCCTTTCCTCCAAATAAAGGTAGCAAGATCTGCAAGGCAAACAAACAAGCTATCAGGGCATTTTTAAAAAGAAAAAAAGAGTGAGAAAGAATCACCAACACTCCTGAACTACCTTTATCTAGACCCGGATTCATGCCCAACCGGGTCAAGTAATTATCAGTCGCTATAAGCTCCGCATGAGGGAGCCATAAGGTGGGGCCATACACCCCATACTTGTTAGTGTGGGCAGCAAAGTAGGCCGTCAATTCCTTGTCCTTCTCATTTAGCTTAACCTCCAGGGCCTTTCCACCCACGCCAGGGTGGTACTCCTCAGGGGTCTCAAGCCTGGTGTGGACATGATTCCTGAAATGACGAGGAATCCTCCACCCATGGATGCTGTGTATGTGAAGGAAGTTGTTCTTCCAGTCTCTCAAGCTGTCCATGCCAGGCCAAACCAAACAATGTCCCTTCTGCCTCAAGAGGGACCAATAACCAGGGGAGCCCGTACTCCCAGAAGAAACCATTTGTAAGCCCACCATAAACCGCAGGGCGTCGATGGAAGGCTCCATGCGGTGGAAAAGACAAGTCCAGACATATGAAATCAACGCCCTGACAGCCGTGGCCGTCAGCTGGGCAATGGCGACGTTCATGCGCCTGAAGATCTCTTCTAAAGCAGGGTGGAGGGGAAAACGGAGGCCAAACTCCAAACATTTATGGTAAACCGCTATGCACCCCTCGGGAGGGTTGCATACGGTGTCTTTTTCGTCGGGGATAACGACTGAATACCCCTCCCCAAAGTTGTAAAACCGCTCAATCACACTGGCGGCATTCTTCGCGAGGATCAGGGCCCGATTCTTCGGGTCAGGGACAGTACTCAAAGGGATGCGATATTTGACTCTATCTAAGTAGTAAACCCTACCCCTCTCCCGACGAACCAGAGGGCCGGAGGTTCTAGAAGGGTCAACCTCCAACGCCTCGTCATCCGAGTCAATAGCGTCAAACGACGGGGGATCAGGGGAGTTGCCACCCCCACTGTCCACCGAACATCCTTCCTCAAAAACAACCTCCCTAAAGGAGGAGGCCGGGTTCATCCTTTCCCCCCTTCTTGAAGGATCAATGAAGGGCAGAATCCGTTCACGGGTTCTAGACATGTTACTCTAAAAAGAAGCGGAAAAAAGGAAATCAAAGAGAGAAAAAGAATGGAAGATGAAAATCTGACCTAATATCGCCTGACAGCACGTTACAAGCCCGAAGAAAGAGTCTCTCAGGGAAATGGGGGTGCAAGGTAGGATACGATCCGTCAACGCTCAAGGGTTTTTAACAGATAAAGAGACTAGGGAGTTTTGAATGAAAAGAAAGATTGAAAAAGTGAAAGAGTGGATGACTGATCACTTTTATAGAAAGAAAGAAAGGCCAAGAGTCGCTCAGCCCTCAGGAATTCACCCAAAGGCAGCGGTCCACGTGTCACCCCTGCGGAGGTTTGCTCTAAGCAGCTTCCCAAGAAAAACCTCGGGAGGACCAAAGGGTGTCAGAAGATTGGTCACCCTATGACGTCCCCCCTGGCAAAAAAAAAAAAAAAAAATTCGCAGTGCACAAACGCGTCGCCTGATTTTCATTTCATTAAGTCTTACGAAGGAAAGTTACATCTTAAGACAGATACGAAAAGAAAAATACATAAGGCCCAAAAATTCCGGCCTGACAGAAACCAAACACCCTGCCACGCAGGCCTAGTCATCGCCCAAATCTGGGGAATAATCCCCAGGGCTGCCTGGACTCCCGAGAGCCGAACCCCAGTCCCAGTCTGGGGAGCCCTGGAAAGGGTCATCAGAAGCTCCGTCTTCATCCTTGTCGCTCAGGCGACCAAGACCCTCACTGTCATCAGAGTCATGGCTGCTATCCTCCAAGTCCCAGCCAAAGGGAACGGCCCGGGATTCGTCGCAGGTGCGATAGCCTGTCTTCTTCACAGGCGAAGAGGGACCCGACGCCAAGGAGGAATCAGTGTCAGAGAAGTTGGGGTCAAATTGTTCAGGGTGCAGCCATGGAAAGCACTCATGGCATCCCCTGTCAAAACAGCCCCTTCCCTGGGGGCAGCGCCTAAACCTAGGCGCAGCAGGAGGCGAGGACCTCCTAGGGCGTTTGCCCATCCTAACAGAGGCCTTCTGACTCCTCCGGCGGAAATGAAGTCGTGAACGGCGACTTCGGCGAACAGCTAGGTAAGCAGCACGAGCATATCGGAGCCTCCAAAACCCTCTAAAGATGAAAGTAACATACCTAACTCCACGACGAGTTACACTTTTTTTGATCCAAGCCATGATTAAAGACAAAGAAAGGAAAAGTTGGAAATGGATCATAAAAATAGTGAAGGAGGATGCAATTTATACAAAAGCAGAAGCAGGGCATTAATGGTGCCCCAACCACTTCTGCAAGGAAGAGAGCCAATCATCGAACTGGCACACTGCTCGAAAATTCTCTATGCAAAGGAGGGTAATCATAACAAAAGACGTTTAAACTCTCTGCATACCCAGAGAAATTAAAGCATGTTCCCTCGGGAACACGCGGCACATTTAATGCAAGTGTCCAAGGAGTCAACCTCCCGCCGTCCCAAAACAAGACGTCGCCTGCCGAGCAGGAGCCCCGCTCCCCCTCAGCCGGCGAGGGCCAATTGATGGGGGTCGGTTGCCTACCTTTGGCCGCCTGCCAGTCAGGCCCCAGGGCGACCAGTCCAAGAAGGAGGAAAGGCCTGCCCAGCAGACTTTCCATCAAGATCATTGAAATCTCCAAGTGTGGCCCTAATCCCTTAGCCGCCCGGCACAGCCTGGCCGCCCGCCAAACAGGGCAAACCAGGCCTCCCGCCTGCTTCCAAGGCGCTCCCGCCTAAGCAGAACCAAAGGAGAACCGAGGACCCATCCGTCATTTTGCCTAAGGTAAGGGGAAATGAGTGGACAAGGTGAGTCCACGTGTCGCACCAAAATCCACCCATTTCCCTCCTCTTCTTTCTCTTTTCCTCTCTCTTGTGGGAAGGTATAAATACTTACCCATTTCCCACATAAGAGGGGTTGGATTTTCTCTCTCTAGACTCTTACTCCTAAAACGCCACCTAGTTCCTCACGAGCTAGGTTCGTCAAGGCACTTCACGGACTGACTTAGGCATCGGAGAGGGTTTCCTCGGACAACCTCCGAGGCCCTGTGCGTTCATTGTGCAGGGAGCAGGCCAACTCCGCCGGGAAGGTCCGATCAAGGGAGTGAGAGGAAGGGGAGGCTGAAGGAAATCAGACGATCAATTGTTCACCATTAACCCAATCATACAGCCCGGATCCAGGGCCGGGTGAATTGTTTCCGTGACCGGAACATATATCATTCTATATTATTCGCAAACCGTTACTATCGTTATGCCGTTACTAACAAGTTTGTTACTTTTCTTGTTGATTTATTATTTTATTTTATTTTACTAAAATGAACCTTCGCATGCTAAATTTAACTTCGGCGTTAGAATTAGTTGCATTAAATCGACATAGAAACCCTTTCAATTATTCGCATGTTTAGGGAAAATAATGTTTGCATTTCATTTTCACCGAACTACTAACGCGCGTATTAGAAAGTCATTCGATATCCTAGTAGAGGCCGCTAATGTGCGGGTGGGGTTGGGTGTCCTTTGTGGGCTTCCCAACACGTACCCTCACCCGTTACTCAGAACCTCGGTTTCCGGATGCCCGAAATCGTTGGCGCACGAGAGTCATTCAATACACGATAATCGGTAGTAACGGTATCGGTATCGCAATGCAAAGGGACGAGCCCAATAAACTCTGACATCGGAAATGGGTCGTATTTTGTATATGGCCCACTACGACATAGAGTGGCTTCGGACGGGCCCGAACTCCCACAAAGTTCGGTGGCGACTCCACTTCGATTTAAATTTCAATTCGATCCATTCTCATATGGAGATTCATTCGCCTCCCCAAACCCGCGCGTGGCCGCGTCGAGGTGGACCTACGTCATGTCCAAAATTTGGCGACTCCGCTGGGGATTAACTGATGCGTGACTTACCATCGGCATCCTTAGGGTGAGACTCGAATAGAAATCGTTTGACTAGTACAATACGTGTTTTAGTTTTACGGTTCATGCATAACCCTATATTTTCCCGGGCCGGTACTCGTGACCGACGTCCCACTATACCGTGATGTACTCCAATATGGATATGTCATAGGTGTCCATAGTCGATTCGAGTGGGTTTCGCGGCATGTTCTAAGCTCAACTCGACTTAGAAAGTCCGTCCCGATCAACGTCTAGACTATGTGCACTGGTATAGACCCTTCTTAGACCGACCGAGACTTAGTGTAAAGCATACATGGCGTCGTTATAATGCTTGCCTGACTACATGCTACTTGGTTTCCGTGTCATTTTCAAAAACCGTAAACTTTTCAAATACATTTTTTTTCAAGATATTCAGTTTCAAAACCCGGGACATATACCGAACTTAGTACTTATGATTTTACTCAAAATAGCCTATTTCTAGCCGGTATTCTGCCCATTTCAAAACTCGAAAATATTTTCGAACTTTCAAAACCGAGGCCCGATACTTTTTCCGATTTTCAAAAAATTGGGCCCCTCCACCGATTTTTTTTTTCGGATCCTCTAAACAAACAATCCATTTTCAAAACCTTCCTTATCTTAGGACTTCCCGTATTTAGCAGTGTCGGGTCATGTCATAAGTCGTCGAAGTCTTTAGCGTCGAAACTCTGTCGATCTTACATCGCGGGTTTCTTTCCTATCCCAGTCCGCCTTATTAGACTAAGGCAAGGCCCACCTACGTAGGACATACTCCTACAAAGAAGGGCCCGTTTACACAATCGAGTCCAAAGTCTGGGGATGACTCACGTGGACCTTCTTTTGAACAGGACTAGGCCCACCCGCCGAATCCTAATGAAGGCCCACTTTTCACAAGTCACCCGTCTAGGTGTCTTTTCCGAGTCATTTCCCTTTTCAGTCTTGTTCGGGATGTACTTTCTATTCCAGGATACGGGCTAGTTTCTGATTACGTGGTGTTCTTACAGACAGGCCACCCGAAACCAGGCAACAGAAAATGCAGTCAACTTTGGATCAACTGACCGCCGCTCTGGCCAAGATCGAGACTCAACTGACTACCATCCAGACTGACCAAACGACCTTGGCCACCCGTGTGAGTGCCGTAGAGAAAGTTGCCCCTATTGAAGGATCTGAGCCCACTGGGCCCATAGCTGAACTAATCAGCATTGTTCGCAGGCTCGAAGAACAGGTTCACCTGTCAACGAACAACTCGATCCACACTGAAAATGCTCGTTCCTATTCGCCTTTAAATGACGAGCTACCTGCTAACCTCAACCTCACGGGAATTCCAATGTTTGAGGGTACTAAATACCCGGTCCACCATATCCGGGCTTTCAAAGATTTTATGGCGGTCAAAGGGGTGAAGTCCACCATGTTTAAGCACTTATTCCCTTCCTCCCTTGAAAAGCATCCCAAGGCCTGGTACTATAGGCTCGATTCCAAGAAATATAAAACTTGGGACGATGTGGAGACCGAATTTGCTCGGAATTACGCTGATAATACCGAGATCCAGACTACAATGCGTACTCTGGAAGTGATAGCCCAAGATCCGAAAGAAGGGTTCACCAAATATCTGCAAAGATGGCGGGCCGAAAGTGTGAAGCTGGTTGATAAGCCCAGCGAAAAAGTGCTAGTGGCGGCCTTTGTCAAGAACCTCCTCCCATCCTACCGGGTCCATCTCCGGTATGCAATCATTCCCAATTTTGCCGCCCTTACTGAAATGGGCACAAGGATCGAGGATGACTTAAGGTTAGAGAGCCTAACTAAGGCCTCTACCAAGGGCTATCAAGGGGCAAGTTCATCTGTGAGCAAGCCCACACCTGCAGTTGCAACTCGCAGCATCTTTGATGAGGTAAATCTGCTTGACACCTCATCCAAAAAGAATACACCAACGCAGGTATTCACGGATATAGGGACTACCTATACCTACGCCTTACAAAGGCTATCTTCTAAAGGCCTTATCCAACCAATAGGCCCGACTCCCGAACTTCCAGTGGAGAAAAGGCCCAAGAGCTACAATGTCCAAGCCTATTGTCAGTATCACCGAGGTAATGGGCATGACACAGAAAAATGTAGGAAGCTGAAGCATCTTATCCAAGATCTGATTGAAAGCGGGAAAATACCGTTCCCCGGGGACAAGCAGAGCAACAAAGAAAACCCGTTCAGTACCCGTGCTATATTCACGGGAGAAGTAATCGACTGTTCTCACCTCATTTCCCCTTATATCCCACAAATTAACGGGATATGGTTCGATGACGAGAACGACGTTTACCTAGCCAAAGGGGAAGCTGTCCCCATCACAAGTGAAGAGGTTCGAAAAGCTAAGTCCAAACCCTTAGCCACGAACCACCTCGCCACAGCCGGGCGTTCTACTCCCACAACCGTCACAGAACTTGCCAGGACGGAATCCACTCTCGAGGAACCAAGCAACGACACGGCCTTGGTCCAACAATTGAAGAGGGTTCGAGCTGATCTAACCATATGGCAACTATAGGTTAGCTCGCAAGCACATCAAGAGGCACTGACTAAGGCTCTCGATGAAATCAAGGTCAACTCTCAGGTTACCCCCACTGAAATGGTAGCCACTATCATGCCCTATCTCAAGGGAAAATCCAAAAAAGAAGGCCCGCTCATAACCTTCTCTGAATCTGAACTACCACTGTTCGGGCCCAATCATAATATGGCCCTATACATCACGGTCATTTGCCGAGGGAAGTACCTCCCGATGACCCTAATCGACGACGGATCTGCCGTGAATGTCCTACCCCTAAGAACCGCTAGGGCCCTCGGCATCACAGATGCCGACTATCTCCCGACGGCGCAAACTATCCAAGCTTTTGACGGAAGCCCAAAACCAGTAGCCGGGGCCGTTAAATTGACAACCATAACGGGCCCAATCGAAAAAGAATTGGAGTTCCAGGTGATTGATGTCACCTCATCCTTTAACTTACTACTAGGAAGGGCTTGGATCCATGCAATCAAGGCCGTATCCTCTACCCTCCACAGAAAAGTCAAGATGCCGCTTCATGACAGTGTCATCACACTAGAGGCGACCCCCATCACCGTGGCAAGCTGCAATGCTACGGGCCGGGCCGACCCACGAGGATTTGATTTCATGGGCATGATCGAGGAGGAATATCTCTTCAGGCCTTACTTTACCACTAGCATCGACACGATGCTACAAAACTTGGGCTACTTACCGGGGGCTACATCGAGGCCATATCTTCCAGCTGGGAAGATTATCGAGGTCCTGAACGATGGCGAATCACAGTTCGGATTGGGGTATGCTATAACCCCGGAAAATGTGGTCCGGGCCGGTATCCACATGGCCACCAACATCCTTAAGGGCACTTACTTAGGCCCTTATAGCCCGAGACTAACCGATTACTTCGTCACACCAGTCTTCGGAGCTATCCAAGTGGGCCTTTACCAACCCACCATCACGTATCCCGAGACCAAAACGGCTCGGGAATGCAATTTCATCCCTGATGATATATTCACCCTTATCCAGGCCGAGTCCAAAGAAGGTGAAAACAACTCCCAGCCCGTGATGGGGCTCCTATTTGGAGAAAACAAGGCCGTCCCTGCTCCAAAGGATGATTTGGTCAATCTGATCCTCCGCAGCGATCGGTTTGACCCAACCAAGCTAATCTCCGAAGTCGGTGCAAACACCAAGAAAAGGGCCTGGAGGAAAACCATCTAGTGGACCGACAGCCAAGGACGGACCTACAAGTTAACCACCGGCGAGGGAGACATGCCGGATACCGAGTCCGAGTCTGAGTCAGAGTCTGAGTCGGAGTCTGAGTCCAAGTCTAGAGGGTCTGGTGCTAGAGTCGAGTCTGTAACCCCTCTTCCCTTAGCCACTTCCACTGAGGTCTCGGGGCCTGTCCCAAGACCTCTCCCTATCCCGCCACTGACCAATGAGCAGATGGCCGCTCTTTTCGAGCTTTTCTCAAAATTTACCATTAATAATAATAATAACGAAAACCGTTCTGCTTACGACTTGTCTTATTTCCAAAATTCTTTCAATTTCAAAAGTTTTATATTCAATGACATTGAGAAACCCGACGAACAGGTACCTTTGCCTCCGCATCTAATCGAGCAGCTCGAACAAAGGGAATCCCGAGATCCGGTAATTGGAGAAACTGAGTCCATTAACGTAGGAACCACTTAGAGCCCCAGATGTTGAAGTTGGGCCTATACTTAGATCCAGAGGAGAGAAAACAATTCACAGACCTCCTCCAAGAGTTCAAAGACGTCTTCGCATGGTCCTACAAGGACATGCCGGGAATAGATCGGGAAATAGCTGAACATCGAATACCCATCAAAGATGGGTGCAAACCGGTAAAACAGAAACTCCGACGAATGAGGCCCGAATGGTCTCTCAAAGTCAAAGAAGAAGTCGACAAGCAATTCAAAGCAGGCTTTATACAAGTGTCTGAATATCCAACTGGGTCGCAAACATTGTGCCGGTACCCAAGAAGGACGGCAAGGTGCAGGTATGTGTAGATTTCCGGGACCTTAATAAGGCCAGTCCAAAACACGACTTTCGGTTACCACACATCGACATATTGGTGGATAACACGGCCGATCATGCCCTTCTATCATTCATGGACGGGTATGCCGGATAAAATCAAATCAAAATTGCAGAAGAGGATATGAGTAAGACCACCTTCATTACACCTTGGGGTACTTACTGTTACACCGTCATGCCATTTGGGCTTATCAATGCCGGGGCCACTTATCAACGGACCGCCACTACTTTATTACATGATATTATGCATAAAGAAGTGGAGGTCTACGTGGACGACATGATCGTTAAGTCAAAAGATCAAAACGGGCACATCACGGCCCTAAGAAAGTTCTTTACCAAGTTGCGTAAGTACAATATGAGACTGAACCCTCAAAAATGCAGTTTTGGGGTAACGTCGGGCAAATTACTGGGCCATATCGTTAGCCAACGCGGCATCGAGGTCAACCCAGCTAAAATCAAGGCCATTACCGAGATGCAGCCACCCAAGACCGAAAAAGAAATAAGGGGGTTTCTCGGGAAAGCCCAATATATCAGCCAATTCATTTTAAAGCTAACCATGGTATGTGAGCCCATTTTCAAAAAACTGAAGATCGGAGAACGGGTACTATGGGACGGCAAAATGTCAAACAGCTTCGATAAAATCAAGGAGATCCTGTCGGCACCGCCGGTATTAATGCCACCTCAACCCGGTTTGCCTTTGTCGTTATACCTAACAACGACCGAGATAGCCATGGGGGCTATGCTGGCCCAGACAGTTGATTCAAAAGAACGGGCTATTTACTACATCAGTAAAAAGTTCCTAGAATACGAATGCAAGTATACAATGCTCGAGAAAACGTGCTTAGCTTTGGTCTAGGCCACTAAAAAGCTCCGACACTACATGCTTAGTCACGAGGTACTTGTGTTATCCAAAATAGATCCTATCAAGTATCTGTTCGAGAAGCCCATCCACAATGGCAGGATGTCCAGATGGACTTTGATGCTCGCAAAGTTTAACCTCAAATTTGGGCGATTAAAAGCCATCAAAGGCCGGGTAGTGGCAGAATTCCTTGCCGACAGTCCGATATCTGAAGAGGGACACACCGATACTTGGGCCTTTCCTGATGAAGACATATTCCATACCGATACTGAAACATGGGATTTGTATTTTGACGGCGCATCCAACTTCCGAGGATTTGGGGTCGGAATTCTGTTAATCTCACCATAAGGGGAGCACACCCCCTTATCCATCAAATTGGACTTTGACGTGACCAATAACGCATTCGAATATGAAGCATGCATTCACGGGTTGCAAGCCGCCGCTGATTTTGGGGTAAAGAACCTCCGAGTCCACGGTGATTCATCATTGGTCATCAATCAAGCGCCCCAAAAATGGAAAACTCGGAACGCCAATCTCGTGGCTTACCAAGCACGAGTAAGGGTTCTAGAGAAACAATTCCAGAAGGTGGAATATATCTACCTGCCCCGGGAAGAAAATCAATTTGCAGATGCACTTTCCAAATTAGCATCCCTGCTAAACATACTGGAGCATCTAACCAGCATGCCAATTTGCGTTGAAAGACGGTCCGAACCTGCTTACATCCACGCTATCCAAGAAATCAAGATAACTGACCCAGTACCTTGGTATCAATCCATTCTAACCTACTTGACAACGGGAGAGTATCCCCCGGGAACTGAAAACCAGTCCAAGAAGGCCTTGCAAAGATTGGCGACCCAATTTGTTTGCACGGACGACAGGCAGTTATACAAAAAGACGGCACAGGAGGCTCTCCTCTTGTGTATCAACAAAATACAGGCTAAAAAGGTTATGACCGAGGTACACGATAGTGAAAATGGCCCGCATATGAACGCCCATATGCTAGCCCGAAAAATCATGAGGCTCGGGTATTACTGGAACACCATGGAAACAGACTGTCAGCTATATGTCAAACACTGCCATAACTGTCAGATCTTCGCTAATGTACAACATATGCCATCTTCCCTATTATATACCATGACATCACCATGGCCATTTTCGACATGGGGTATTGACATAATTGGAAAGGTGCACCCTTCCGGGACGGGAGGTCATTGCTTCATTCTGGTGGCCATCGACTATTTCACCAAATGGGTCGAAGCCGAGTCATACCGTGTCTTGAACGCCAAGCACGTGGCCAAATTTATCCAGAACAAGATCATATGCCGATACGGGATCCCACACGAGTTTATCAGTGATCATGGTACCCACTTTCAAGCTGAAACCGCTACGTTGCTAGCAAAATACAAAATTCAAAGGCATACATCTTCTCCCTACCGTCCCCAAACAAACGGAGCGGTAGAAGCAGCTAATAAAACAATTGTCACCATACTTAAAAAGATGGCTGAGAATTACCGGGATTGGCCCGACAAAATACCCTTTGCTCTCTGGGGGTATCAGACGTCAATTCGCACCGCAACCGAAGCAACTCCATAATATCTGACATATGGAATGGAGGCGGTCCAACCGGTCGAGCTAGAAGTGCCATCCCTCAGGATTTTACTTGAAAGCCAAGTACCGGAAGCAGATTGGGTCCAAGCCCGATACGATTCGCTAGTTCTTTTGGACGAACAGCGATCCCGGGCTCTCAACCATATCCAAATATATCAAAAGAGGATCCAACGGGCTTTCAACAAAAGAGTTAGTCCCATAAACATCAAAGAAGGGAATCTGGTCCTAAAATCGGTTCGTGCCTTACTACCGGTTGACCCAAGAGGAAAATTCAAACCCAATTGGGCTGGGCCATACCTAGTAAAGAAAATCCTATCAGAAGGAGCGGTGATGTTGATGGACCTGGACGGAAACGAGTTCGTCAACCCGACCAACTTGGACTAGTTGAAGCGCTACTACCCTTAAACCCTATCTCAATGTCATTTGCAAAAAATTTATAAAAATTTGTCTTTTTATAAATTTTCAAAATTATAGACAAGTCAATAAGTTAGAATTAATTATTCTACTGTCGCACATCTCGAACTAATAGTCTTGATGTATTTCGAAAATTGCAAAAAATCAATGTTTGAACTACGTTTGGTTTGATTCCGCTAATTGTGGATACGTAGGCAACCCCTCAAAAGGGTACAACCACTGCAATAAACGAAAAGACGGGAACGGTATTCACTAATATGTCTTTTATTAAAAAACCGATAAATTCGGGAAATTCAAATTTTAAAAAAAAAAACGCCAAAAACGGCACCCAAAAAATTACACCACAAAAATAATAATAATACTCAAATAATAAAACAAAGGAGACTAATATTCGTGCATTTTGCCCTTTCCTTTGTCCTTTGGGTCACGCGGAGCCCGATGTTTCCGGGGTGGGGGCGAGCGTTCCCGAATCACGAGGGGAACCTCCTTAGCTCGAACCCGTTTCTTTAACAGCGGTCTTCTGCTATCGTCTTCGGTCCAAGTCGGGCCCGCACGTGCTCGAGTAGTCTATCTCGTGGGCCAAGTCGGTCCGGCACTGCTTGTCTTGGGCCCAGTTTCCTTTCCAAGTCATTCTGGGGGCTCACTTTCCCCCGTGCACCTCTAGCACTAGACCCTTCAGCTTGAGTCTTAGTCTTCTTTCTCTAACCTGACATTAGACGGACCAGAGTAGCTGGAGTGTCACCTTCGTTGAAGAAGCCCGTATTGTCTTTAACTTGCTCCCTTCGCAGCAGATCAAAAGCTTCATCGACCTTCAGAGCAGCTCGGGCTTTGGCATCGCCTGCTTTAGTCCACTTCACATAGGAGTCTGAAACCCAGATGGAGTGACGAGATGTGGGAATAGGCCAAGTATGTCGGGTATACCTTCTTTGCATCCAAGTATCGCACATTACATTAGTCAGTTGGGTAGGGTCACTCACAACTGCTTCAATCTCCGGGATTCTCTGGGTCCAACCATACTGCCTTAGTATGGGGTCAGGATAAAGATGGATCGTCTGCTTGAAAGACAAAATTACTTGATAACGAGCTCTGTCCCTCGGGTCCAAGCCAGTCCAAACATAAATGGGCCACCACGGCACTACCCATCGAATCAATGGACCACCATGGAATGATAACACCTCGTCCCAATACTTCTGGGTAATCTGGCGAGAAAAATCAATGGCCCATCTCCTCGTCATCACCTGATTATGACGGTAATTGCTCGCGTTAAGAGGAAGATCTATCACCGATAGCCTCTCGTATAGCCAAATCTGAAAAAGAAGGCAAAAATATGAGTTCCCGAGACGAAATAGGCGTCCGCCTAAGGGCACTCGGTCGACTGCCTGAGGGACACTCGATCGAGTGGTACCTCTGAACACGAACATAGGGCTTTTTACGAGGGCACTCGATCGAGTGCCCACTGCAGCAGAAAACCGCGAAAAAAAAATCAATCAAAAATCAAGAAAATATAAAAATCAGGAAAAATCCGACATACTTGTAACAAACGGGTACTCCCGGTAAAGCGGGCTGACGAATCCCTCCTGCGGTCGTCTAGGCCTTGGATAATTTCGCCCGTGATAAGCCAAGCCGGACTGTGCTCCGTCTCCATCAGATCAACCACGGTCAAGAGGGGGGCATTACCCATGCAAGACAATAAATCCATGTGACCTTCAAAAGCATAAGCATGGAGCATACAGAAGGAAAAGGCCCTACGGCTGTGAACCGGTCTGACCCGGACATCGAGAGGATTCATAAATTTCTCCGCCAAGTCAATCAGAGAAATATTGCCATCCTTCATCATGCGGGATACTTCATTGTGGGAAAGTCCTAAAAATTCCCGTAGCTTTCTCCTTGGGTCATAGACCGAATAGGGTATGGCAGGTCGGAGTATCGGGTTCCATCCTCCCACAGCAGCAATCTCCTCGGGTAAGGGACAAACTTCTCCCCGGGGAAAGGCAAAGACATGATATATGTCGTCCCAGTAAGACAAGCAGGCATCAAGGAAATAACGATCAACCTGCATCTGACGGAATGGGTACAGCTGAGTAATACACGTCTGATTGAGAGCCACCCTATCTGTGTCCCTAAAGCGTCGGGACCATTCTTGCAACATCACGGTCAATCGATCGATTCCCATGGCTAAAATTCTTGAAAGGAATAAAGAGACTTTCTTTTTGAAGAGGGATGAATTATGAGAAGATTGTGAGGAAAATCAAGGACAAAGAAGGGCTATATATAGCATCAACCTTACAACTCTCTTTCCATATCACTTTTCTATGAAAAGTTTCCTAATCCCAACCGGCTCAAACATACGGACCTAGTCTCAATAATAGCACGGATTCAGTCATCCCGAACTTTCCTAAACTTCTTTGGAGTCAAAAATTTCTGAAATTCCAAATTTCAAAAATTTCAAAAAATTTAGAAATTTTCAAAAATTCAAAAATTCAAAAATCTTTTTCCCCAGCGCGAGTCATATTTTCTACCTACGTGTTGCATGCAAATTTTATGTGACTTATCTAGGTACGACTCAAGCAGGGACATGCAACCCACTGTATCTCCCCAGCGGAAAACCCGAGGCGGCATTTTCCCCGAAATAAGCACGGGATGGGCCCACATATAGGCACACCCGGGACTTATGCGACAAGTCTGATTCCCCACGGAGTTATAATCATCAGCTCAGGTATGATTTCTATCTTATGGCTGGCGGGCCCTTCACGCGAGTCTAATGGACTATAAACGACGCGATCGAAAGTCTGCCAGGTCGTAATCCTCGATGGGCCTGGTAGCTACTCTGGCTTTTGCCTTGTCCAAGCCTCAGTCAGAGTGGGGGCTGTGTAGACAACCGCATTTTGACTGCCAAGTGTCTGTGGTAGTTTCCAAAAAACACCCGATGATGATCGGACGCTAACGTGTTTCTACGCGCTCGGACATGGGTTCAAAACCATTAGTTGTTGGCTTAAGCACTTATGGAGTACAAATCTCACAAAACTGACCTCAAATTCAGGCCCAGTGGGTCGTTTCCAGTCAAACAAGACTAATTTGGGTCAAAACCGACACCGGAAATAAAACCGGCTCTCAGCGATTGGGTCAACCCCGGTCAAGGTCGTTTCCGAGACACACCAAAAAACAGCTACACAACCATCAAAAAGTCCAACCCAAACACAAAACCCATCTCGAGGTCCAAAACGTTGGACCCGCGCGACCCAGCTGACCCACTCGATCAAGTGCTCAGCCCACTCGATCGAGTGGGCCCTCATTCGAGCCCGACTGCTGACGTTTGGGCCACTCGACCGAGTCAAGGGACTACTCGGCCGAGTAACCCTAGACGGGATACATGGGCAATGCCTATATATACACCCCCCATACACACACTTTACACAACTTTTGATCAATTTCAACCCTAATCAAACCCTAATCTCACACTTGCAAACCCTAACCCTAGTACTTAGAAATTCGAACCCTAACGACCACAACTTAACCTACATCTCTATACTCCCGTGCAAGCCACAATTACGAGTCCCGTCCGAGCATAAGAAACATGTAGGTTGAGGGGCCAAATCCCGTCTTTTCTCTCTTCTTCTTCTCTCTTCCGTCGTCCAAGTCGTCGTCGTTATCTCGTTTTTTTCTTTATTCGCGTCCTAATATCGTTAATATCACTAGTATTAAAAGCATTAAAATACTTTTTGATTTTTGTCGAGTGCGAAGGATGTCGGAATAAGGAAACCCGAATATACAAGAGTATTGCACTCAGCGTTGCCAGTCGCTTATCCTAACACCCCTAACATTTGATTATTGAAACAAGTCAACTTAAACAATAATTCTTATTTTGTTCGCATCATTATTCAATCGCATATTTCATCAATTACAAACTACTTTCAAAACAAGCATTTTTTTTAAGGGTCGAAACCCGTTGACGCGGATCTGACATCACATAATCTCTAGGGATTCATTACGATGTCGGAGAAGCCAAGGGAATCAAGTCCTTCAATTCAAGTAACGTGTCAATCCGTTAGATTCGATACAACCTCAATAGTTGGATGTCGAATCTCAACGGTTAGTCAAATGATCTAACTAATCCGATTTTCGTTGATGCTAAAATAATTGTCATACAATTCGTTAGATATACGACACTATTAAACGCGGAGGAAATATATTCATATCGCGCTAGTTAACTTAAAACGACTTGAAGCAATTTTTTAAAGTTTTCACTCTAATATTTCATATCAATTCAATAATCGAATATGGGATATGACGAGTATCGAAGTTAAGTTTCGAGTATAAATTCCACAATATTTATGCCCGATTCAACAAATTCATCGAGTCATTAAAAATCAAATAGCAATTTCGAAGCCGATAACGAGTTGGAAAACGAACCCTGGTTCGTACAGGGGGCACTCGATCGAGTGCCTAGCCCACTCGGCCGAGTGGCACCCCAAAAACGAGACCGAATGCTTTTTCGACCTCCACTCGGTCGAGTCTCACAATGACTCGGTCGAGTGGCAGCGTACTCGGTCGAGTTCGTCAATAACTCGATCGAGTAAGGTCTAAAATACGGGACAAAAGCCTTTTCAGAGGTCCACTCGGTCGAGTCCCTCAATGACTCGATCGAGTGGCCCTTTATCATGCCAAGCCGTGAGTCCTACAAGGCCATTCGAGTCTTGTTAACGTTTTTTTTATGATTTAGGTCAAGACGTGCCTAATCAATCGCGTGAAACATCACTTTTCAAAACTTTGCGTCATCCTATTTACGTCATTCTATATCATTCTATATTATTCGCAAACCGTTACTATCGTTATGCCGTTACTAACAAGTTTGTTACTTTTCTTGTTGATTTATTTGTTTATTTTATTGTACTAAAATGAACCTTCGCATGCTAAATTTAACTTCGACGTTAGAATTAGTTGCATTAAATCGACATAGAAACCCTTTCAATTATTCGCATGTTTAGGGAAAATAATGTTTGCATATCATTTTCACCGAACTACTAACGCGCGTATTAGAAAGTCATTCGATATCCTAGTAGAGGTCGCTAATGTGCTGGCGGGGTTGGGTGTCCTTTGTGGGCTTCCCAATACGTACCCTCACCCCTTTCTCAGAACCTCGGTTTCCGGATGCCCAAAACCGTTGGCGCACGAGAGTCATTCAATACACGATAACCGGTAGTGACGGTATCGGTATCGCAATGCAAAGAGACGAGCCCAATAAACTCTGACATCGGAAATGGGTCGTATTTTATATATGGCCAACTACGACATAGAGTGGGTTCGAACGGGCCCAAACTCCCACAAAGTTCGGTGGCGACTCCACTTCGATTTAAATTTCAATTCGATCCATTCTCATATGGAGATTCATTCGCTTCCCCAAACCCGCGCGTGGCTGCGTCGAGGTGGACATACGTCATCTCCACAAATTCCATCCCTACCAAAGTAACCTTTAGCCTCCTCCAATGTAGAAAGGTCCAAAAAGTGGTAAAACCGCTCCACGTAAGCATATCCCCATAAGGCACACAAGGTCGAACCGAGCTGCCACTACTACAAAACAAAGAAAAGATTACGGTTCAAAAGCGTCCTTGAATAAGATTATAACCGTCATATAGGTCACCGTGATCGTTCATAATCAATCACAGTTTAAAGCGAGTCAAAACGTCCTCTTTGCTGTTATCAAGGATCACGGTTGAACTAAAGAACCGTCATTATTGTTATACTTCCAGAGCACGCTTTCTTTCTGAAACCGTCATCTTTGTTATTCTTCTAAAAGAGGACAATCCCTTGTCACAACCATGATCTTTGTTGCCCTTCTAAAACAATATGCTTTGTTGTAACCGTCATCTTTGTAAAAAAAATTAACAAAATCACAATTGGTTTGTATCATACAGACCAACTGCAACATTGTTACATATTTTGGTTTACACAATTTGTTTTCAATTATCTTGACCATATAATACATCCTACAATCCAATAGAACCCAACATCGCATTCCGACAAATAAAATTACAAAGGAAATCGTGATTCCGTGAACTACAATATATATATATATATATATATATATATATATATATATATATATATTACTCGTAGAAAACAGTAGGAATTCCTTAAAAAAATTCACACAGATGAAGGTGACTACAAGAACTTCGATATCTACAAGGAAAATACATATTCTTGCAAAAACAAACCAAAATACATACATCAAAATAGCAACTTATAAGTGCATGGTCTTTGCAAATTAGTGAATGCCACCAAAGTCAATCCACTCCAAGTGCCGGATGAGTTCTTGTAGAAATTGTGGATATGCGGGAAAATGAAGACCATAAATGAAAGTTTGCCAAATCTTTGAGCTTCAAAGTACAACAATGACTTGGTTATCACATCTCTATAATCTGTTGAAAGAACTCCATTAATGAAGAAAAAATATAACACAATAAACACCATACATCAAGATGTTTATCATGGATGTCATATTATATTCTTATATATACAGAGTACTGAAAAAAAGTTGTTGGTAAAAAGCTTACTAACCTTGCCAGCCTTTGAAAAAAAATCATAAACATCTCTTTCAGCTGCTTTTAGAGCCATCAACAATCAATAGTTTCAACACATAGAAACACATGTTAAATGTATGACTAAACTGAAAGCTTGGCAGAATATGTTAACAAAAATTACAAGAATGCAACCTGGTAGGCAAAATTTTTAGCATTAATGAAAAGTACGGAGTACAATAACATATAAATGAAGTGGGAGAATATGAATATGAATATGAATATAGTAAAAAGTAAAGTATAAGATGAAATAAGGAGATAATATATAAAGTCTAAGTCTTAGACAAGCAAGTCTCAAATTACTAGAGGAACATAAAAATAATAAAACTGAGCTAATATTTCAGAAGAGTTTGATTGCTAATCTTACCTTCACACTTTAATATACTCACAACGATGTCCTTCATAACAACAGTCCTTCATTTTGAAGGTATGTCCGACACATGGCTAAATACGATGAACCTTGTCCAACCCATACCCAAATAAATTAAAATAACCAATCAGGATTTTATAGTTCTACGAAAAATTTCATAACATGTCCGTTAATAGGAGGCGCACAGAGTACATTTTCAAAAGATAATTTTAACAAAATGCTTATTCATATACTCATATTCAACCCAATATGACCATATACTGAAGATGTGATGATGGATTAGTAAAAACCAAGAAAAAAAGAGGAATGATACCAAAATTTGGTTGACTTTCAATGGAGGAGAATCAACCACGTTATCCCTGTAGGTAATCCTAGTAATGACTAAATTGCAATGAAAGAAAAACAAAATAATTAAGATAATTGTAATAATAATAATTATTCTAATAATAATAATAATAATAATAATAATAATGAACAAGATTAGTTTAAAGCAAGTAGCCATTTATGGTCACAGATGATTCTGACAGTGAGTGGAGATGATGACATTCTCAATTCCAGGGGTATTGGCCATTATTTTAGCACTCAACTCTCCATACTCTTTAGGGACAGTGTAACCTACTGTATCACGGATATTTAGAGTTGTTGCTCTAGCTTTGATAACTTCTACAAGAATCTGATAAAAAAACTCTCCGTCTAACCTACGGTCAAACACAAAAACACATACGACACAAATCTTAATGCATTTAATAACATGTCTGGTTGGTTCATGTGTAAAATTGTCTGATACAATACTAATCATGGATCGAACGGACTGAGTCTATTATCATAAACAGTAACTACTAACTAGATCTGTCCCACTAATCAAAACAGAATCCATGACCATTGATGCAAGAGCAGCAATGTGCTCCAAAGAACTTCAAAGTTCAAACTGCTCATACCTTCAACAGTGTACCACAACTAGCATATTGTAGCAAGAATATTTGAATGATTAGCACGATCGACCCGCTTAATCCAAATGACTCGAATACTTATTGTAGCAAACGTGTCAATATTCCTCCTAAAAAGTTGAGAATAAGATACGATAATGACTCAAACCCAAAACGACCCAATTCAACCGTAATTAAGCCGATTCTTTTGACCCAAAAAATGTCTGACCCAAAATTATATCGAGTCAAACCCAACTCGATTGCACACATCAAATAAAACTCATTCCATCAACTCCCTCACTTCCTCAAAAGCTCAAATAATACAGCTAGTCTATAAACAATTAGCTAACAAACAAACTGAAAATAATATGAATTTATCACAATTAGCTAACAAATAAACAAAGAAACTGAAAATACAGAATTAGCTAACAAATTATACTTCCACACTTCCTCCCACACTGCATTTATCACACCTCACCTCAAACAAAGAACAAACAAATTCAGAAACTCCACGATGATGAGTTACACAAAGAAAATAATCTGAAAATATGATGCAAACATAACATAAGAATCTAACATTATGATACAAAACATTTTCCTTAACATAAACAAGATTAAGTTTAAGTAACAATAACAAATAATTAGGGTTTACGAGATACTTGATTTTCAGACCACAATAGCCAACCAATAGTGGTTAAGGGTTGTCGTGGGTGAAAGGACGGAGGGTCGACGTACGGCTGCACAAAGCGGTCGATGAACGTGAAGGATGAAGTGCGAAGGAGAAAAGGGAAAGGGGAAAGGAAGAAAGGGGATGGACAGAGGGTTTGTAATGACCGGCGATGGTGAAGCGACAGCCGACGAAGGTGACACGATGGCTGGCAAAGAGATGGCCGGCAGAGGCGACGAAGGGTTTATAAGGGCAACGGGGAAGGGTTTTGATGAGGAGGGATTTTGGGGTTTGAGTGAATAAAAGAACTGAGTGGGAAGGTGTCCGTCCTTTGGGCTTTATTAACATTTACGTTGTTTTAATAAATAAACCAGCCTCTTTGTCTATCATACAGGTCGTTTCTCCTTTCAAACCGGTTTCTTAAGTAATAGAGGTCGCTTTGTTTGACCAACCGTCCTCTTTGTTGTACATAAGATCTCACTTTTCCACCAAAACCGTCATAATAGATAAATATTTTTCCCGCCAAATACCAAATGTACCTAGAGGATGGTTCCGTGTGTGACCGTCATCTTATAAGCGTCATGGTAGGCTAGAATTGTAGTAGTGTCCACCCACCTATAGCATCTATCTCTTCGAGCAAAGGACAAATTTTACACCCGGGAAAAGAAAAAACATGGCTTTTCGAGTCCCAGAACTTAGAACATGCCAATAAGAAGTCATCCTATATTTTGACTCGACTTAGCGCGACAACCGTTGATAAACCATCATTTGAACAAACCTCAGGGTCACATTTCTTAAAAGAACTCGCCCACTCGGTAAGGATATTCCCGAAACCTGACATGACCCTAAATATGTATGTTCTAGACCCTATGGATATTCTAGTATGTCTAAAACGAGCACCCACAACCCGTATATATAGCCCTAATCCAACAAGAATTAGGAAACGACGAAAATTTCCAAAACCCGGACCTGAACCGCCATGGCCCAGACGCCCGAATCTCCAGCCACTCGAGCCTAGGCGACCCAGAACCCGAGAGCCTTAGCCCAGGCGCCCATATCTAGGCAGGCAGCATCTAGAGCAACCCCAAAGGTAGAAACACCGACCCCGCATCATAACCATAGCTTCCACATGACACCTCGGACATCGGGAAAGACCTCTCGAAGCCGCTAAAACCCGCTCCAAAAACCGAAGTACCAATATAGGGACCACAGGAACGCGAGTTCACCCGTCGCACGCACGAGACTTAGGCATTTTTTTTTGTTTTCTTTTAGGGGGATAAGCTACCCCACCTAGGCGTGTTGTAGCCTCTAAACAGTTACCATCAAGTCGAGTTTGTAGCCTAATAAGGCAATATTATGAGTATGCAAAAAGTGGTCTAACTTCTTTTTTTCAAAAGTTGCCCAAATTTTAACTTCGATTTCGTTCAGAACGTCAAAGCAACTACACTCATCTCCTAATATACTCGGTTAGAACACGTTAATGTTTTACGTTGACATTTTATGTCTTGTCCATCTCGAGTTAAAACATTTTAATCGACGTGCTATATGATCCTATTCCCGGCTCAAACTAACGCATTTCAAAACATCCAAAAGGAACTGTTTTCATACCTCTGTGCAACGACAACGCACCCTAAACTAGGTCAGATCGCAATTAAATGAACGCAAAGGTGATTACTTGTCAATCTAGATAAACAATTCGCCAAACGAAAACACAAAACTAATCCGGCTAATTCAAATACTAAAATTTAAAGAAAACATACAACGTATACAAATCTATACACAAGTCGAGGCTAGGGAGGACCCCTAGAAGCTGCGCCAATTGCTATCACAACCTCACAAAGGTTGTCATCTAAACCTAGATCCTCCAAGTCTAGAAGAGGAGACTCACTACCATCCATCCCCGACAGCATGTCTAAGGTAGCCGTCTCGGAGACTCCTCCAATCTCCTCGGTAGCACCCCAAGCTTCACTCTGCGCAGAGGTCTCACCCCGAGACCGAGCCAGCTGCTCCTTAAGAAAGGCGATATCGTCGGCCCAGGATTGCAGGAGCTGTTGCGCCTCAGACGCCTTCGCCTCGTGCTCGGTCACCCGAGTCTCCAGCTGCCCCACCATATCCGGGACATCCTACAAATACACTTAAACATTAGAAAAACACCCGAGCAGCCTAGAAAACCATCCTAGTCATGCAGACTTACCGATCGAGGCCCCGAAGTATCACGGGAAACCCTCGAAGTGTAGACTCGGAACCAGTTGGCGGCCTGCCACAACCGTTGATGGCAAGGCGGGGAAACCTGAGAGATGAAACAACAGAAGTTAGGCAAAACGACCCTAATTCTTAAGTCCCAAACAAAGAACGAAAGCGAAAACTTACCCGGTATACCCGGTCCCTCCACTCTATCCCGGCATTCATGTCCTCGACAGAACATGGGGGAGAGGCTCGATGAAGGGTATCCCAGCCGCATCCACCCTAAGCAGCGTCAGGGGAAAATCTGGGGGCTGGATTTCATCAGCCGGATCGGCCAGCTGAGAAAGCAACAGATTGGTCGGTCAGAGGGCAAGGAAACAATAAACCGCAAAACAAACCTTAAAACCAAGGATTAGAACATTACCACGAGGCGGTACCAAGCTAGCCACCGGGTGACGTGAGATAGATAGGAGGCACCAGGCACCAAGAGCGCATCGCCTCCTTCTCCGTCCCTATCCTCGAGGACCTTTGCGGTGGTTGGTGGTCTGAACATGGCCCGAGGAGGATCAACCGGCACCCTGAAATCGTCATATAGGCACTGACGCACCAATCGCTCGCCCAGATACCAAACTGGGCGAAACAATGTCGGAAGGAGCATCCTCCAATAACTCCGAGGCCTCAGTTCCGTGGCCACTGATGGTGGGATTTGTCGTGGATTCCCACCGCCAAATAATAACCAACTAAGACCTAACGACAGTTAGGGTAAGTCGGGTCGTGTCCACGGAGACGGTGTTGCAAGGTTTAGACTAGGTTTGCCTAAAACGAGACCAAGTCACAACAAACACAAAAAGAGCTACAAATTGGTGAATTATGATGAGAGGAGAAGAAGGAAGTAGACTAACAATGAACTAGACTATAACAAGGCTATATGAAATAACTAAACACAAACTAAACAATGAACTAAAGAAATGATGACTAACTAATAAGTTTAATCAAATATGGAAAGAAGTGGGTTAGGTCGGGTTCATAAGAATAGTAGGGTAATCGGGGTTGCCAAAGGTGTAGGTGTCTCCTAATTGCTAGAATCGGTCCGGGCTCTCGCAACTTAAACCGATGCCGAGGTGAGTACGGGCTCTCGCTACTTAGACTCTAGTCGAGGTAAGTCCGGGCTCTCGCTACTTAGACTATACTCAACACTATCCTCAACAAAACCACATACGAGACAAACAATGAATAGAAGAAGACTAGCATGAGAAGCATGGCCACTACAACTCAAACAAGCAATTCAACAAACACATGGTGTGCCAAGTGTGTGACTAACAACAAAGATTTACCCTTTACCCCTAATCAAACCCTAATCACCCATATTCTACTCTTAATCCCCCTACTAACCCACAAGAAGACTACTCACACATATTCAAACTAACTACAACAATGAAAAGATAAAACAACATCGTAACCCTAACATCCATTATCAAGAACAATATGAACAATAACAATCAACACTAAGTAAAGATTCAAACTTGAATTAATAACAAAGAACAAGAGTAAAGAAAGTTATACCAACACAAGATGAAGAAAAAGATGCAATCTTGTATAAATAAGAAACCCCAAAATAATCCCAAGGTTGTCAAGCTTGGAGAGATCTTCAAGTGTCTTCTTAATACAAGAACTAATTACAACTAGATTAAACTAGGATTAACTAAGGACTAAAGAGAAATTAAAACTAATGTGAGGAACTAAATCTAGGGTTTATAACTTGTAGAGAGGCTTAAGAGAGTCTAATGTAAGGTCAGATCCATCAACAATACAAGAGGGAAGTATTTATAGGGGTACAAGAATGAAGGAGGATGAATTAAATGATGTGCGGCTACAGCACCTTGGTCCCGACCGGGACGGCCTGTCATCCCGACCGCGACGGGTTGGTCCCGACCGGGACGGCCTGTCAGTGGCCCTTCAAAAGTGCACTTCATCCCGGACGGGATGAGGTGCATACCCGTCGGGGATGAGTCTTGTAGGCCTCCAATATGATCCTTTTGGTTCCTCCTTGCTTCACATGAACTTCTCATCGATTCTCGGGACTCGAGATCGGGTCTCGAAGGCTCGGGATTGGGTCACAAGGTCTCGGGGTCGAATCCAAGGCATCGAGTGATCGTTCCTTCACTTCGTTGGCTCCGAAAAGTGTATGTATTGAGTCGGAATCACTCTAACTCGTCATGAATGGTCCCGGGAACCTGAAACGAACTAGAGGAAGCATAAGTAGCCCATGAACCGCTCCCAAGGAGCGATTCCGCAAGGAAAACGGGACCAAAAAAATATGAAATAGGCACTACAAACTACACTTATCAGCCAAATACTCCGACACGCCCTCATAATCGACCCAAGGGCGGGCCACAAACTACACAAATAAAAACAACACCTCAGTAAATCCTAAACCTTAGGGGCTACTAAGCTAAGTAGGACATGAAAAGAAAACTTACATCCCCGAGGATTAGCTGGTTGACCAGCGCATTCTCCGATGGGTAGTGGCTGGTCGTACTCTTAGACTGAGCTAAGCTCCATTCGATCCCCGCCGGGAATCTCTTCGGGTGAACTCGCACCATCTTGGGTGCAAGGCAAGGAAAATAGGAATACATCCAAGCCTGCAAAATCCCAAATAACTTTAGCAATACTAAGCCAAAAACTAAGTAGAACTTGAGATACAAGACCGAGAATAGTAACTAACCTCCCGTATAAAGCCCGAACCCACAATGGGCACAGCTAAGGCCGACTCTATCGCCAAGGGCCTCAACATGACTTGCAGGCAGCGAGTCATCTCCGCGAAAACCGCGGTTACCCAATCATAACAACCCAGCTGAGCCGGGTCAGCTAGTAGAGGCAAAATCCTAGTGCTAAACCTCTCGCCTTTATCCGAGAAGTGGGTCGACCCTAGAAAGTACCACAACCACAACCGGGCATCCTGCTCCGGCGTGTTGGGTTCTCGACCCTCTAACACCGCTACCCGCTCAAAGTGATCGGTGATGTACGAGCTCACCAGAGCATGAGGCGCAGTAAATGCCTCACGCTCCAAACAATCCCCGATGAGGCCATGCACCTCATCACTATCTAGCCTAGGGCCTTCGGCGGCCCACCTAATCCTATCAGACCCCAAGGCAAACCGGTAATCATCCCAAAATCCTCAAGGGTCATCCCGACTTCCCCAAAAGCCATATGGAAGGTCGAGGTAGTATCGTGGAAGCAATCTATCATCGCTCTAATCACCATAAGGTTGCACTTAGTCTTGCAACCCACTAGTCGAGCCCACTGCTCAACCACGGGACCTAGAGTGGTCTTCGCGATAATCCCCTTTACCGCGGGGGTCAACTTCTGAAAATAAATCTCGAGACACGTAGTAAAGCCCGAGAAAGTCCTCATCGGGCCTGGGGGCTGCAAACAAATGGAGAAAGTCGAGAAGGCGATTTAGGGCGAAGGGGGTGACGCGTTTGGTTTGTGAGACGAATAAAAAAATCGCCCCAACCTTCGCCAACTTAAACAAACCCGATCCACATAAATCCGACCGCCCCAAGTGACGCGCCCGAGTCCTAATGCGCTGGGGGCTAGGCGCCTGAGTAATAAGGCGCTGATGGGTGCGTGTCAGAGCGGCCCAATACAGACTAAAACAAAACGAACGAGACTCGAAGTTCGATACACATAAAACACGCACTTTTTAAGACAAACAAAACAACAATAATGGAACAATTACTAATCGACATCGACAAAACACGCTCGATAATAAGACAAGCATAAGAACCGCACTTAACACAAACGCTGCACCCGAACGCATAACGAAACAATCTGAACCAAACTAATCTAAACGAACTCTGAACAAATCTCAAATCCATAACGAACTAAAGCAAAGCAAGAACAAACCTGAACAAAATAAGACAAACTCGTAAAACAAAAACACTTAACTAAAACAAATAAACAAACAACAATTTTGTCCGCTCAACGGGTCTTAGTTACCCAAAAAGCGAAAGAGTCTGAAACCTCCACATCAATTTTTCGAGTGGATACCAACGCCCTCGAAAGCATTTTTTCGAGAGGATACCAAATTCCTTGAAGGAGTCTGAAATCTCTACAGCAATTTTTCGAGTGGATACCGACGCCCTCGAAAGCATTTTTTTGAGTGGATACCAACGCCCTCGAAGGAGTCTGAAACCTCCACAACAATTTTTCGAGTGGATACCAACGCCCTCGAAAGCAATTTTTTGAGTGTATACTAACGCCCTCGAAAGCAATTTGTCGAGTAGATACCATCGCTCTCAAAGGAGTCTGATACCTCCACATCATTTTTCATTCGAGAGGAGACCGACGCCCTTGAATGGTTTATTTTGTCTTAGGCGTCAAAGGCATCCCAAAAGACAGCTACTCGAGTGGAGACCGACGCCCTTGAGTTGTTTATCTTGGTTTACTATGTCCTAGGGGTCATAGGCATCCCGAAAGACGGGTACTCGAGTGGAGACTGATGCCCTCGAGTAGTTTATCTCATTTTGTTTTGTCCTAGGGGTCACAGGCATCCCAAAAGACAGCTATTCGCGTGGAGACTAACGCTCTCGAGTAGTTTATCTTATTTTGTTTTGTCCTAGGGGTCAGAGGCATCCCGAAAGACAGCTATTCGAGTGGAGACCGACGGCCTCGAATATTTTTATCTCATTTTGTTTTGTCCTAGGGGTCAGAGGAATCCCGAAAAACAGTTATTCGAGTGGAGACTGACGCTCTCGAATAGTTCTATCTTGTTTTGTTCTGTCTCAGGGGTCAGAGGCATCCCAAAGACAGGTGTTCGAGTGGAGACTGACGCCCTCGAACATTTTTGTTTCACTTTATTTCGCCCAAGGGGTTAGAAGCATCCCGAAGACGACCACTCGAGTGGAGACTTACGGCCTCGAACGTTTTATTTTAGGGTTCACAACCATCCCAAAAATATTTGTTCAAATGGAAGCCAACACATATGAACATTCCTTGCACTTACGCTTAACGCGTCACCTACAACACGAAAACATTTAAAATTAAATGAACTTAAAAAGGCAAAGCGCTTAAGCATGAAGAACTGAAGAACAAGATGACAAGCAACGGCCCGCGCCCAAACAAGCAACCGCAAGCAAAGACATCAGGTATGATTTCTAAGCTATGGCTAGCGAGCCTCAACACGCAGTCCAATGGACTCAAAACGACCCGGCCGGACAGCCACCAGGTCGTAATCTTCAGTTGACCTGGGCCGCTATACTTTGACTTTTGCCTTGTCCAAGCCTCAATCAAAGTGGGGGCTTCTGTAGACCCCCAGATTTGGACCTGGTGGCTGCAGAGGTGCCCAACAAATACCCGATGACGATAGGACTGCAACGCGACGCGGGTTCGCAATGTTTTAGGTAGTTTTTCTGTAGAACGGATCAAATAAATTACTCGAAAAATTAAACTAACATGATGGCAACCTTAGTCGTGTCGTTACGATCGCATAGACACTAATTAGAGTCAATTCTGACACCGGGACTCCGAGTAGGTCCCGAAACTCAAACCGAGTCAGCACCGTGCCAAGTGAACCTCGGGATGCACACCCGAGGCCCACCAAGTTCACGGCGCTAGGGTAAACACTGGAAGCCTTAAGCCCTAAGATATGTATTATACTCTCCCTCTCGGTTTTGGAAAGTATCAAAATCGTATCTTCAAAAATCCAACCGCCTCACCTCACGTGTCTTAGACTCCCCGCGCCTAAGCCCAAGCGTCTGGGTCTTGGTGTGCCTCAACTCAAGCGTCCGTATGGGAGTCGAGGGCCGAAAACACCTATAAATACCCCCATTTCGCCTCATTCATTCGACACATCTCAACTCTTCTCTTCTCCCTCCACATTCTCGCTAAGGGCTCGCACTTCGACACCCGAGGCAAACGATCCACTCGATCGTAGTTCTGACAAAAGCGACATCGACGCTACTTCTCACCTTCGAGCACCCCACTCGATACCGAGGTGCCTGTGTTCGACTAGTTCAAGTCTAGTAGCGAAGCTCTCCCGGATTAGCCGCAAAACCGGTCCATAGTAACGAAGCTCTGCCGGAATAGCCGCAGAAAGGGTCAATGGTAACGGAGCTCTGCCGAAATCACTAGGAGGATCCGCCTCGAAGTCGAATCGTCACTAGGTTGTCATCTAAACAAAACTTTCCATATTTGTACTTTGTTTTATTTTGCACCACGACAACACTAGATGTGGACACTATGTCCACGAACATCTACTAAAACACGTAACTTCCCAATTTCAACCGCAAATACTAAAGTACACTAAATAGACCCGAGTAATTCCGAGATCCGTTCTCAACTATCTATGCATCGTGTCCCGTTTAGTATATACTCTGAGGGTGAAACTCCTCATAATGTGATTTACATACATTCGCATTTACAGTTTTTCGTATGATTTACCGCTTTTATGACCTTATAATCGCATGCTAAATCACCTAAACACAGAATTCAAAACTTAAAATAACTAAAACTGAACAAAGTGATGGTCGGGTTCCGTATTAGTCCGGTTGCTCGCTTTATTAGGTTCGACGCATCTCTATTAATACCGAGCCGACGCATCTTAAGCAGAATACCAGGTAAGGTATATAACGAGAATGACTAATATCAGTATTATCGCGTTAAAACTGATTTGCTAATAAGTATAAAATTGCTAATACAACTACTTCGACGACAAGACTTACTTGTCCTTACACAACCGACGTAGCAAAAGGCATAGGGTGAAAACAACGGTTGTTACAGTATTTCCGCCACAACAAAAGAATTAGGTTATCAGCCCACCGATTGATTAGTAGAGGCCGCTATAGTGCGGGCGGGATTGGGTGTTGACATCTATCGGATGTTGGCTTCCCAATACGTACCCTCACCCCTTACTCAGAATCGACGGTTTCCGAATGTCCAAAACTATTGGCAATGAGAGTCATTCCAGGCATGGAGTGCTTAAGGGTATAGGTACAAGTCTTTATCTTTAGGTCCCGTGTCTTTCAACTTTGAGCCAGCTAGGGATCAAAGTTGACTTGAACGGTTTCCGAGTCACCAAAATTGACTCGATCAAGATGAATTGGCCTTTAAACATTTACAACAACGACTCGATCGATTCCAAACGGAAACACGGGTGCCTGCACCCGTCTAGTACAAGTTCTGATCGTCATCCGAATCGAGGTCCGAGAAATTGCCTCGTATGCGAGATCTTACCGGCCCCCGACAGGGATGGGGCCGCGTGGGTGGCCCCCGCCACACGTTGAAAAACTGGGTCAGTCCCGCACGGGCGCGCGCGGGGTGCAGGCCGGTGCGGACGGATGTCCACACTTAACATCATCAATAGACAGAGGTTAGGAAAGTACACCAAACCTTAAACACACTTAGCTTCACATGTAATGACAGATACTCACATTTTCAAACATGTCATTCGGCTAAGATTTCTGAGAATTCCATCAAATTTCATATCGTAACAACGAAACCACAAAAATATTTAATAACTCAACGAAGCCACAATCTCGTTGGTCCAAGGGTTCTGAACTATAAATCCATCAAGATGATTGACATTAAGTATTCCTTAAAACAACGCGATAAATCCAACCTCTAATTGTGCAAGATGTTTCTCCTCTTCAAGGCCAATAATGATTTGTCCCAATTTAGGTCACTCAACTTCAAAATTCGTAGGTTACAACCTTACATCCCGATTTAATCCATAAGGAACAAGAGTTTATCTAATTCAGCCAAAATTTCTATAACATTAACAAGGACCTAAAATGGTACCACAACACTTATGCTAAAACTTAAACAATTACTTATGATCCCAAAAGTTCACCACTAGTCCCTTAAATCATCATTTGATAGGAATACCAAGAAATATTATTATTTACACTTGACTGGGTTCTATGTAGTGTATTAGGTATCCATCAAAATATGATATAATTCTCACTATCCAAAAATTTACTCAACTCATAGTCCTCACTACAATCAAGTAATTCGTAACCCAAGCTTCATCAATCTCTATGCTACAATCCTAATTTCGTTAATCAACTAATACCATTCAAATCAATCCTCAGAAAGCTTACTAGACTAGATGAAAAGGTACAACTCACAATCCTCAAAGCATAGGTAATAAGGAGTTAACTAAACCTCCAACATCTTTAACTTCCAAAAAGGTTCACTAAGACAGAATTCGGTCTAACCAAACAATCTCAAGAGTAAGATGGTAAAGTAGAAGAATAGAACGTGGATTCACCATAAGATTGAAGATGAGAATATATAAGAGAAGAATTGGAAGAAGTGGAGATAAGAAGAAAAGAATCAATGATCCTAGATAATTAAGATCTTAAACTAGAAGAGAATCATCAGACCTCTGGAGTTCGCAAAGGATTCTCGTTGGATTTATTCAACTTCAAGTAGAAAAACCAGCACACTAGTATTGGGTCACTCCATCTAAATCCAAAGTGATCTCACATTTGAGTCTGCTGCTCCGTGATGGAACTGGAATCTACTCTTGACCATCTGGCCTGTAGCATGAGAAAACTGAATTGGGGCTGGAAAGTCACCATTTGTATCTTTCTTAGAGCACCAAGTTGTCCAATCAAGTAAGCAGGCGTTGAGAGTGCTATGTAGGTCTCTTCCCAATTTGGAGCAGCATCACGTCAACATCTTGTCCACTCATCATCTTCTTTGACATATAAAACAAATATTCAATACTAATCATTGAGGTTCAGGAACAGGAAAGCTAATCAAATAAGTCCTTACTTGTTTCTACCCATCTCCAATAAATTTTTTATTTACTGTTTAAATAATTTACTGGTATTTTCCATATTTGTAAATGTAAGCGTTAGGAGCAGTGATACTCTGATACCAACTGTAATCCGGATAAATTCTAACGCAATACTTTGGCAGAAACACTGTAGAAGTGAAATTATAACACATTTTAACTATGTCTTGATTAAATAAAAACGGTAAGTCAATACATAAGCCATAAAATAAAAATGGCTACAAAATTAAATAAAGTAAAATCGTTAAAAAGGGTTATAACAATTCCATAGTTCAAATTATTAATCAGCGGAGCAGGATCCGTATCTACTCGTGAGCCCACCCGAAGGGAAACACAAATACCTGCCATGTTAAAAACATAACAGTCACAATCAGTGGGGAGCAACGTCTACGTTCTCCCAGCCGTATAACTGGATTTTAAAACTGTCATACTATTATAGAAAAATAGTAAAAACGGAAAACATTGAAACATTATAATAAAATAAACTTTCGGTGAAAAACTTCATGTATCGAACCAATATAATAGAAATGAGTCTTCTGGAGAAAACATAAAACATTTGCCAACCTGCAACAAAAGTATATCAATAATAATAAAAATAGTCAAAATGACGTTATGGATAGGATTAGTGTAGACAGTCAGACTTTCACTAGGATAATACTAGAAACTATATTCGAGAACTATAGACTTAACTCATAACAGAATCCAGTCTCTAACTAGGCAACTCAACCATAACAGGATTGCGTGCAGCGAGGTCCTGGTTTAAGTAGTGCACACCCCTCCTGGACACAAACCATGTCCAGTTCAACCCGAGTCGACTTACACGATGCGATATCTATGTTTAAGGTCCATATGCTCTTTCCTGAACACAAACCATGCTCAGTTCAACAACCAATGTGCCCCATAAAGACACACCAGCCTTACAGTTGATGGCAAAAACGTACATCCCAAACTATATTACTCTAAACCTCACACTTGTCCTTATCCATAACTCCAAAACAAAGCCATTATCGATATTCAAATATATAATCATAATAATAATAAGAGAACAAATGAAGTAATCATTATATTCTAAAAGAGGAAACTTTCTATTTCAGAAAACTTCTCTTTTTAGAAACTTTACTAAAATTAGTATCACATCGAAATATCGAAAATATTAATTCATACCAATACAACATTTTTCGTAAACGATATATAGATTTATAAAACTATTTCTTTCGGCCTAAACGATATTAATTGTTAAAGTGAGAACATTTGGGTTTATGAAATTATTGAAATATCACACGAGTGTTTATAAAATGATTAAAAAATGCCTTAAACATTTTAATACAACTAATTAGGGTGTTTTCAAAAGTTATAAATCTAAAATTGCCTAATTACTATTTTTGGTGCAAATGTAAGTGTGTATATATATATATATATATATTCCAATTGTCAAATCCACCAAGTATATCCTTCCGAACTGATCAACCTAGTAATCTGTCTACACTAGTGTGATATTTACTAGGAATGCTATGTCTGATTAGCTTAACAAATCTCTTTCTTAGCTATCTCTACCAGTTTCGCAGGATGTTCTAGCATTTGATACACGCGTACATGATTACGATTCCTTCAAACATGATACCAGACTGTTGTAATTCTTGCTGCATAAACATGCTTCATCAACAAGGACTTGGCTCTATGACTTGTCCACCATTTTGCTGTATCGTGGTGAGGTATAGATTGATGCAGCTAGCAGGATAGAAGACTGAAACATTGTTGCACATACACACAGTGCGTGATTAAGTGGTCATGTGTTTCAGCTACTACACCACAATTAAAACAAGTAGGATCCCCCACAATACTCATCTTTGCAAGGCTATCTTTAGTAAGTAGCCTATTGTGACAGATTAGCCAGGCAATGAATCCATGCTTTGGAAGGCTAATTCTGTTCCACACTAGTTTATCCCAAGTCACCTTTTGTCCTTGTACTTGTAGCCATTCATAACCTTCATGCACTTCATACGATAGACATTGAGCAATTAGGGACGGGAATGGATTGTTGGAAAAAATTGTCCTTAACCCAGCAGATCTTTCTCCAAGACCAGCTGGAATTAAGAGGAGGCTTATAAGACATCCAATCTTTATCCTTCAAAAAAATTGAGTGAACCCACTTAACCCACATATGATCATCCTTACATGTCACCCACCACGCATATTTCCCTATAGCAGCAATGTTCCAAGAGTGAATATCCATTAGACCCAAGCCCCCTTCAATTTTAGGACAGCATACTCTATCTCACGCTACCAAAGGTGGGGATTGATAATGCTCGCTACCCTTCCATAAGTAATTTCTGCATATAAAATTAATCTGGGCAATAACTGAGGAAGGGATAATGACGATACGAGACCAATATAAATGCAAGTTACTTAATATCGCCTGTACCATCACTAATCTTCCGCGGTAGGATAGTTTGCGTGCTTCCATTCCTCTAATTCTGCCTACTATCCTTTCAGTGAGGGCATGACATTCCAAGACAGAGATCTTCTTGGGAGACATATAAATCCCTAAATACTTAAAGGGTAAGGATCCCTTAGCTAAGCTTGTTATTTCCTCAATCTGCGAGAGATCAGATGCTTGGATGACATTAGAATAGTAACTAGACTTACGACAAATGTAAAAATTCCCTAATTACTATTAGTTTCGATAATACGAACATAAATAGGATTTTACGGCAGATGTAAAAATGAATCTTTTAACGTCTTTTATTTAATTAAACCATTGATCACATTTAGAGTATGTTAAGAGGTGATTTAACTCTTAAAGTTTCAGGTTTAAACATTTCCAAATTGATGGAAAAAAATTTCATTTTGGTGAAACGGAGCATTTTAACTATAAATCGCAATTTTGTCCAAAAATCAATACTATTAATTAAAGACTTTGATAAATATTACAAAAATTCCGTAAAATAGCTAAAATATATTCTTGGACATTTTTTTCAGAAAAATAATTATTCCAAAATCCTTAAACTCGATTTTGAAAGGGTTTTCTCGTAATCGTCTAATCTCGACAATAACGATTAATAAAAGTAGTAATTACAAAACGATTTAAGTATTATTTTCCAAAAATTATTATTAAACTTAAAAATAAACATTTTTCAGAAACTAACCATTTTACAGATTTCCAAAATTCCAGATTTTCCAAATTCCATTAAATTCGTCTTTTAAAACCCGTTTCCACAATTAACGATTCTCTTAATAAAACTTGTCCGTTCTTAATAATTTATTAAAGTACTAAAATCATAAAAATATAATTTCTTTTCAAGAACCATCAGGAACCCATTTCCCCCAGATTTAAAACAAAAACCAGAAATCGGAAATTAAAACGATAAACACGGTTTGAATGATAAACGATGATTTAAAGTGATTAATTAATTCACCCCCTTACAAATTCCTAAAAAAATATGAAAAAATTCATAGAATTCGTTTTCATCGGAAAGATTATCTACACTAAATTTTAGATTAAAATAAAACATTTAAGTACTAGAACTAAAAATCGGCTTTTAATCGTTTTTGTCCGTAAACGGTATTAATTCAATAATCGATATCTAAAATATCAGAAAAATATCAAATTATCAAAAATCATCCAAAACATCATTTTTGAAGAATATATTCATACGTTACAAGTTTAGGACGAATATTACGATTTTACAAATTAATATGATGATTTAATCGTTAATCTTGTAAAAGCGATAAAAATACAGAAACATCCAAATTTTAAACTTTTAAAAATTTTCCAGATTATATGACATACATATGTTGTCAAAAATAAAATATATATACATGCAATTACACAAATAAAATCATGCAATACCGAGTAACATCGACGTTACCTCTAATCCAAATCCGAGTCGATTATAAATTCATCTTCTTCGGAATCGTTCACAAATCCTATAACACATGACAAGAATGGTAGAAAAATACCATGAGAAAACTATGAAAATCAAGGTAAATAACGATCGAAAACAACATCGATTTTTACCTTAACGGAAGGATCAGAATAACGATTTATTTGATGATGAAAACGAGATGATTATGACTCGATTTGAAGCAAGAATTAGCTTTGTGAGGCTGCTGCATGCCACGGTTTTAAGGGAAGAAGGAAGGAATTTTTTTGTTGTTTAATTGCAAAATGAATGTTAGGAAATAGATGGTTTTTTTGTTTGGAAAGTTCATTGATTTTGATTCATGAAAAGTCCAAAAAAGGATACAGATTACAACATAACAAATTGAGTTCCATCAACAAGAGATAATCTAAGACATTAATAGATCAAGGACTAGTTGTTTCTCCTGACTGCCACTAGCGTATAAGGCTCTAATGCTCACATTGTACTTAATAGCTTTAATTATGGTAGCTTCGTTACGACTTTTTCCCTGGAAAATCCTTCCATTCCGCTCTTTCCATAGCTTATAGATGGAAGCAATAAACACATATCGTCGAAGTCGTTTTTGTACACTCTTACCCTTGTTACAATGGGTGAACCATCGTAGGAGGTGAGGGAGTGAGTTAGGTGCATTCATCTTGAGCATGAATTTAATAAAATTTGATGAAACCTGTGCTACATCCCCTTACAAAAACCAGCCAAAGGAGAGGAAGGGGAGAATGAAGAGGTTGCTCAATAAGCAACAAATAAATAGGAGAGAAAAAAAAATTAACTTTAAATTTGAACATAATAAAATGATATGTATAAAGAAAAGTAGTAAGGGTGTGACAAGGGGTGTCGGTCCAAAACATGGGGAAAAGGTCCCAAATAATTTATAAGTTGATATAAAGAAGAATCGTAAAATAGTTAAATGTATTTGATTCAAAGCAATTCGAGTAAACCTCGCACTGGAAAATATTTATTTACAAAACTTCGTAATAAAATCGTAAATGGCTAAATTTTCGTAAATAAAAATAATTCTTATTTGGGAATATTATATAAATATATTTTGACATTTGTAGGAAAAGCAATAGCTTAAATCCGTGCTTAAAAACGTTAATTCGTAAAGAAATAAAATTTCTCGCGGAAAAAAATAATTAGTTTACGAAGGAAATCATATAAATAGATTTAAAAGGATTAAAAAAATTTTAAATAAAAATAAATATCATTAGATACGAAAATGAAAATAAAGCTTGGAAAAATGATGAAACAAAAGGCCGAAACGTGAGTTATGACGAAGTCATACGGAAAAATACAAAAGCGTTCAGAAAATAACGGGTGTTACAATTCTCCCCACTAAAGTTTTGTCCTCGAAACTAAGGATAAGTAGAAAGGAATAGAAATTATCTCACTCGAAAAGATGAGGATACAAAGTTAGCATAAAAATTTTACTTTAAAAGAAAATTTTACAACTTTCAAATTGATACGAAAACGAATGCAAACATTTATTCCAAGAGGAATTGACCTATATTACTCGATGTTTGAAATCTTTTAATTTATGAAATCGTAAAGTAAAGTTATTTGATACAAAAACAACGTCAAATAACATTTGTAAACGAACTCGATGAAATTTGGGTAACCAAACATTTTCAAAACAAAAGTAAAACAATTTGCTTAAGAAATTCGATAATATTTCTTTTTACGGTGAAACACAATTTAGTTTGGAGAAATCAAATTTTGTTGTTAGGAAAAGTCAAATCAGTTGTTAGACGTTTTATAAAAAATCAAAATTCCTCCTACACAATAAAACGAAAACTTGGACAAGCGCAATTATTTCAAAATGTTAAATTTTGATAATATTATCAAATTAATTACGAAAGTTTTCAAAAATGTTATCAAACTTGAACATTCAAAATAATTTCGACAATGTTAAAACGCTTTACATAATAATCCAATAGAAGTTGAAGTATTTGGAAATATGAAAGTCTTCATAAAATTCCGATTATTTGAAAATCAAAAAAATATTTTCGAAATAATTTAAAATAAATTATTAAGGCATTTTGAAATAGGAATAAATATAATTATCAACCAAAGATAAAACAAAAGTGAGTATAAAGTTCTTAAATTATAATTCAAAAATGTTAAATTTCACGCTATCCGAAAAGTTTAAGTTAGTCAAACTGTTTACAAAACGGGGAGTTTCATAATTAAAAAGCATAACTCAAATGTTAAAATTTTACGATAATCCTATTTTAAAAAAAACTAGTCAAACTTTTTATAAAATAGGGAGTTCGAAAAATGGTTAACAGGTAAATAGAACAAGGACAAATAAATTAAAAACAAGAGCTTTCAAAATCGATAAAGGTCGAAGGGATTAGCAGCAGATGCGGTACAGAATTCGAGAGAAGCAGAACGGAAGATGGAGTTGAGAGTCAAAAGAGCTCTCAAGGATTATAGAAGAAATTAACCATCTCGAGATTCCTAGCACGACTCTCACAAACATGTGTTCCTAATTGGCCCATTAAATAACGCTAAGTCCAATATCTGTACATGGTGGTCCTACTCAATCTACAACCTCCAAAGTTATCAACTGCCATATCCTCTAAATTAAGTCTTACATACTTATATAATCTTCCATAAGTATGATAAGAATTCACAAATGATTTAGACAAATCCATTAATTAAGATTCCAACGGTTATCAAAACATACCCAAACTTCTAATCATTAAGGCTCATAAGTTCAAAGCTCATAAGGTCTGAACTCGAGGTATACTTCAAATTTCTTGAGTAAGGAACACTAAATAAAATCCACCAATTAACAATGTTCGAACACGAAAACTTCAAAAATGATCATAACATATTCTTATCATCATCAATAGACAGAGGTTAGGAAAGTACGCCAAACCTTAAACACACTTAACTTGACATGTAACGACAGATACTCACATTTTCAAACACGTCACTCGCCTATGGTTTCTGAGAATTCCATCAAATTTCATATCGTAACAGCGAAACCACAAAAATATTTAATAACTCAACGAAGCCACAATCTCGTTTCTGAACTATAAATTCATCAAGATGATTGACATTAAGTATTCCTCAAACAACGCGATAAATCCAACCTCTAATTGTGCAAGATGTTTCTCCTCTTCAAGACTAATAATGATCTGTCCAAATTTAGGTCACTCAACTTCAAAATTCATAGGTTACAACCTTACATCCCGATCTAATCCATAACAAGGGTTTATGTATGTCAGCCAAAATTTTCTATAACATTAACAAGGACCTAAAATGGTACCACAACACTCAGGCTAAAACTTAAACAATGACCTATGATCCCAAAAGTCCACCACTAGTCCATTAAATCATCATTAGGTAGGAAACCCAAGTAATATTATTATTTACACTTGACTGGGTTCTACGTTGGGTATTAGGTATCCATCAAAATATGATATAATTCTCATTATCCAAAAATTTACTCAACTCATAGTCCTCTCTACGATCAAGGAATTCGTAACCCAAGCTTCATCAATCTCTATGGTACAATCCTAATTCCGTTAATCAACTAATATTATTCAAATCAAACCTCAAAAAGCTTATTAGACTAGATGAAAAGGTACAACTCACAATCCTCAAAGCATAGGTAATAAGGAGTTAACTAAACCTCCAACATCTTTAACTTCCAAAAAGGTTCACTAAGACAGAATTCGGTCTAACCAAAGAATCTCAAGGGTAAGATGGTAAAGTAGAAGAATAGAACTGGGATTCACCATAAGAATGAAGATGAGAATATATAAGAGAAGAATTGGAAGAAGCGGAGATAAGAAGAAAAGAATCAATGATCCTAGATAATAAGATCTTAAACTAGAAGAGAATCATCGGACCTCTGGAGTTCACTAAGGAATCTCACTGGATTTCTTGAACTTCAAGTGGAGAAACAAGCACACTAGTATTGGGTCGCTCCATCTGGATCCAAAGTGATCTCACATCTGAGTCTGTTGCTCCGTGATGGAACTGGAATCTACTCTTGACCATCTTGCCTGTAGCTTGAGAAAAGTGAATTGGGGCTGGAAAGTCACCATTTATATCTTTCTTAGAGCACAAAGTTGTCCAATCGAGTAAGCAAGCATTGAGAGTGCTATGTAGGTCTCGTCTCAATTTGGAGCAGCATCACGTCAACATCTTGTCCACTCATCATCTTCTTTGACATATAAAACAAATATTCAATGCTGATCATTGAGTTCCAGGAACAGGAAAGCTAATCAAATAAGTCCTTACATGTTTCTACCCATCTCTTATAATTTTTTTATTTACTTTTAAATAATTTACTGGTATTTTACCTATTTTCGGGTGTAAGCGTTGGGAGCAGTGATGCTCTGATACCAACTCTAATCCCCTAGAAGTTATAATGCAATACAGTTGCGGAAACACTGTAGAAATGGGATTATAACAAACTGTAACTATGTCTTAATTAAATAAAAACGGTAAGTAAATACATAAGCCATAAAATAAAAATGGCTACTAAATAAAATAAAGTAAAGTCCATAAAAAGGGTTATAACTATTCCATAGTTCAAATTATTAATCAGCAGAGCATGATCCGTAACTACTCGCGAGCCCAGCCGAAGGGAAAAACATATACCTGTCATGTTAAAAACATAACAGCCACAATCAGTGGGGAGCAACATCAACGTTCTCCCAGTCGTATAACAGGATTTTAAAACTGTAATTATTATTATAGAAAAATAGTAAACACGGAAAACATTGAAACATTATAATAAAATAAACGTTCAGTGAAAAACTTCACGTATCGAAAAAATATAATAGAATGAGTTTTCCGGAGAAAATATAAAACATTTGCCAACCTGCAACTAAATTATATCGATAATAATAAAAATAGTCAAAATGGCGTTATGGATAGGATTAGTGTAGACGGCCAGACTTTCACTAGGATAATACTAGAAACTACCTTCGAGAACTGTAGACTTAACTGCTAACAGAATCCAGTTTATAACTAGGCAACTCAATCATAACAGGACTGCGTGCGGCGAGGTCCTGGTTTAAGTAGTGCACACCCTTACTGGACAGAAACCATGTCCAGTTCAACCCGACGCGACTTACACTATGTGATATCTAAGTTTAAGGTCCATATACACTTTCTTGAACACAAACCATGCTCAGTTCAAAAACCAATGTGCCCCAAAAGACACACAAGTCTTACAGTTGATGGCAAAAACGTACATCCCAGACTATATTACTCTAAACCTCACACTTGTCCTTATTCCATAACTCCAAAACAAAGCCATTATCGATATTCAAAGATATAATCATAATTATAATAAGAGAACAAAAGAAGTAATCATTATATTCTAAAAGAAGAAAGTTTTTATTTTAGAAATCTTCTATTTTTAGAAACTTTAATAAAAATAGTATCACATCAAAATATTGAAAATATTAGTTCATACCAATACAACATTTTTAGTAAACGTTATATAGATTTATAAAACTAATACTTTCGGCCTTAACGATATTAATTGTTAAAGTGAGAACATTTGGGTTTACGAAATTGTTGAAATATCACACGACTGTTTATAAAATGATTAAAAAATGCCTTATACATTTTCATACTACTAATTAGAGTGTTTTCAAAAGTTATAGAACTAAATTTCCCTAATTACTATTAGTTTCGACAATACGAACATAAATAGCATTTTACGGCAAATGTAAAATTAAATCTATTAACGTCTTTTATTTAATTATACCATTGAACACAGAGTATGTTAAGAGGTGATTTAACTCTTAAAGTTTCAGGTTTACACATTTCCAAAATTGCAGGAGAAACAATTCATTTTGGTGAAATGGAGCATTTAAACATTAAATCGCAATTTTGTCCAAAAATCAATACTATTAATTATAGACTTCGATAAATAGTACAAAAATTACTTAAAATAGATAAAATATATTTTTGGACATTTTGTCCAGAAAAATAGTTTTTCCAGAATCCTTAAACTCGGTTTTGAAAGGGTTTTCTCGTTAATCGTCTAATCTCGACAATAACGATTAATAAAGATAGTAATTACAAAACGATTTAAGTATTAATATCCAAAATTATTATTAAACTTAAAAATCATCATTTTCCAGAAACTAACCATTTTCCAGATTTCCAAAATTCCAGATTTCCCAAATTCCATTAAAACCGTCTTTTAAAACCCGTTTTCACAATTAACGATTCTCTTAATAAAACTTGTCATTCTGAATAATTTATTAAAGTACTAAAATCATAAAAAAAATTATAATTCAAGAACCATCAGGAACCCATTTCCTCCAGATTTAAAAGAAAAACCAGAAATTGGAAATTAAAACGACAAACACGGTTTTAACGATAAATGATGATTTAAAGTGATTAATTAATTCACCCACTTAACAATTTCGAAAACTTATGAAAAAATTTATAAACTTATTTTTCAACAGAAAGATTATCCAAGCCAAATTTCAGATTAAAATAAAATGTTTAAGTACTAGAACTAAAAATCGGCTTTTAATCGTTTTTTTTCCGTAAATGGTATTAATCTAATAATCGTTATCTAAAATGTCAGAAAAATACCAAATTATCATATATCATCAAAAACATCATTTGTAAAGAATATATTCATACGTTACAAGTTTAGGTCGAATTTTACGATTTTACAAATTAATATGACGATTTAATCGTTAATCTCGTAAAAGCGATAAAAATACCGAAACATGCAAATTTTCAACTTTTAAAATTTTTCCAGATTATATGACATACATATATTGTCAAAACTAAAAACTAAAAATATACATACTGTGGACATGACATAGGTCCACCCCGACGCGGCCACGCGCGGGTTTGGGGAGGCCAATGAATCTCCATATGAGAATGGATCGAATTGAAATTTAAATCGAAGTTGGAGTCGCCACCGAACTTTGTGGGAGTTCGGGCCCGTTCGAACCCACTCTATGTCGTAGTGGGCCGTGTACAAAATACGGCCCATTTCCGATGTCAGAGTTTATTGGGTTCGTCCCTTTGCATTTGATACCGATACCGACTTGATCGGATACCATGTATTGAATGACTCTCGTTGCCAATGGATTCGGACATCCGGAAACCATGGTTCCGAGTAAAGGGTGAGGGTACGTGTTGGGAAGCCCACGAAGGACACCCAACCCCGCCCGCACATTAGCGGCTTCTACTAGGATATCGTTTGATGTTTTAATACGCGTGTTAGTTGAACGATGAAATAATATGCAAAAATGTTTTCCCTAAACATGCGAGAATAATTGAATGGGTTGCTAAGTCGATTTAATGCAACTAAAATTTAACGTCAAAGTTGTATTTTAGCATGTGAGGTTCGTTTTAGTCTAATAAAACAAATGAAATGAAAAGAAATTGTTACAAACACGAACAAACAAGTTAGTAACGGTTTGTAAATCGAATAAAAGATATGGATGCCATGAGTAATGTAAATATATATCGAGATCTGAAATATCGCTAGAAAGACGTTGTTTTGTCCAAAAAACGATGTTCGAAAAATAATAAAAAAACGAAAAACGGGTCGCGTTCCAGCCAGCTGTGCGACTCGCCCGAGTCAGGCGCGACTCGCCCGGGACGCGCGCGACTCGCGTCCCGGCCTGTTTTCGAAATTGATTTTTTGAAAAAGCGATGACTTTATTAAATCGCGTACAAATATTGCACAATTTGCACCCGACTTAATATTCTCGACATTCGTTACATTCGATATTCGATTATGAGATCGATATCAAATATCCGAAATAATTTTAAAAAAGATGAAAAGAAAAGAGAAATCGTTTTGTAGAAAAAATGATGTTTAAGATAAATTAAGAAAACGAAGAAAAGGGGGCCGCGGATTTCACACTCTCGCGCGAGTCGCCTGGGAGGGGCGCGACTCGCGTGAGGGTCTGTCCCGGTTCGGGTTTTTCGAAAGTCGCTAATTTCGATAGATCGCGTACAAATATGAATTAATTTATACTCGATTTATGCTTTCAATATTCTTCCTATTCGATATTCGATTATGAAATCGATATCGAATATTCGGAATGACTTTTAGAAAAGGTTTTATAAAGTTTTTTTTGAAAAAGATTTTGAACGAAAAGAAAAGAATGTTAGTTCTCTCCGCGTTAAAATCGTTGTACTTTATAAAAATTAACGATTTTTAGTATCAACGAGATTAATGTAATTCTTTTAATACGATATTCGATTAATGAACTGGTATCGTATTTTAAGAATATTTATTATATGAAAATAGTTTTTGTATTATCGATATTAGAAGAAAAAAAAACGATGAACGACCCATAATAAAAGACCGACGAAGACACGACAAAAAGAAGAAGAAAACGAGAGAAAGGAGGGGAGAAAAGAGAGAAATCGGGCTTGATTTTACACCCTCAACCTACATGCTTTGTTTACTCGGATCGGGGCTCGTCGGAATGTGGCAAGGCACGGGAGCGTCGAGTTAATGTTGGTGAGTTATGGTGGTTGGTTGGGACATGTAAGGGTGACGGGTATAGGCCGGTTTTTGTAGTCTCGGGTTACACTATCGGTTTCTCGATGCTAGGTGTAAGAGTCTTGAGGTATATGAATATTGTGTAGGTGTATGAGTCGTGTATGTCGGGAAATTGACTGTGTTTATTGTGTTGATGGGATGTTCTATTTATAGGAGAAGTGGTAGTCTTGCTTGGACAACAAGAAATACCGGTTTGGATAGGAAACGTAAGAATTTTAAAGGAACGAGAATTCCGTTACTTGGTGAAGAAGAAGAAAGGGAATCTCGGCTGAAAGAGGGAGCTCGGCCGAGTATCCAATGCTCGGTCGAGTATTTGATTCGATTTTTGGATAAAATTCCTACTTGAGATCGAATTCTACCTTTAACGGAATTGTTTAATATTTGTGTAGCTGATTTTTTGTAGTGTTCGAGCTTGAGTCGGTCACGTGGGATGACACGGAGGACTCGTATGTCTCGAAAAAAATATCTTTGACCGGGTTTGACTCGGTCGCTAAAAGATGGTTTTGCCCCTGGTGTCGGATTCGACCTAAATTAGTCTTATTTGACTCGAAACGACCCACTTGGCCTGGTTTAGAGGTTTGTTTTGTGAAATTTGTATTCCGTAAAAAGCTCAAGCTAAATATCCATGATTTCGAGCCCATTTTCGAGTACGTTAAAGCACGTTTGCGTCCGATCATCATCGGGTGTTTGTCGGAAACTGCTATAGACACCTGGCAGTAAAATGTGGGTGTCTACAGAGCCCTCACTCTGACTGAGGCTTGGATAGGGCGAAAGTCAGAGTAGCTATCAGGCCAATCCCAGATTAAGACCTGGAAGACTTCCAATCGGGTCGTTTAAAGTCGATTAGTCACTGTGTGAAGGGCCCGCCGGCCACAGACTTGAAATGTACCTGAGCTGATGATGATAACTCCGTGGGGAATTGGACTCGTCGTATAAGACTTAGGTGCGCCTATATATGGGCTCATCCTGTCAAATGCCGCTGGGGAGTTAAGTGAATTGCGCGGTCATGCTTTTGTACCTGTATAAGTTACACAAAATTTTGCATGCAACATGTAGGCGATACAAATATGACTCGCGCTGGGGAATAAAAATTTTGAGAAAGGTTTTGAGTTTTGGATTTGAAAATTAGAGAATTTTTTTTACTCTGAAAAGGAACAGGAATGCTCGGGATGACTTAGCTAGATCATAGGATAGGGCCTGTATGCTAAATCTTCTGGGATTAGGAATCCTTAGGTGAGGAGGAGAATCCAGTTTTATGCTTAAATACCCTCTCCCTGCTTCATAATTTTTCACAATTCCCACAATTCCATCTCTTCCTTAAAGAAAAACAAGCTCTGAGAAATTTATTCTTCTTTTTAGAAATCCAATTATGGGAATCGACCGATTAATTGGAATGCTGCAAGAGTGGTCCCGATATTTCAGAGACGCAGATAAAGTCATTCTGAATCAGAATGGTGTTACCCAATTATTCACGATCCGCCAGATGCAAGTAGACCGTCACTTTTTGGATGCTTGCCTGTCCTATTGGAACGATACTTATCACGTTTTTGGTTTTCCTCAAGGCGAAATCTGTCCTATCCCTGAGGAAATTGCTGCTGTAGGAGGGTGGAATCCCATACTTCGCCCTGCTATCCCGTTTTCAGTTCATGACCCGAGGAGAAAGCTACGGGAATTTTTAGGTTTTTCTCATATGGAGGTATCCCGTATGCTGGAAGGAGATACCGTTTCCTTAATTGATTTGGCTGAAAAATTTATGAACCCAGATGACGTCCGGGTCAGGCCGGTCCATAGCCGTAGGGCCTTTACCTTTTGTATGCTCCATGTTTACGCCTTTGAAGACCATATGGATTTATTATCTTGCATGGGTCATGTCCGACTCTTCACTGTGGCTGACCTGATGGAAACGGAGCACAGCCCGGCTTGGCTGATTACAGGAGAGATTATCCAGGGTTTAGATAATCGCAAAAGGGATCCGTCAACCCGGTTGACTGGGAGTACCCGTCTTTTACAGGTATGCCGATTTTTATTTTTTTTTGCAATTTTTCGGCTTTTCCAATTTTTCCGGTTTTTTGCGGTTTCTGCAGTTTTTTCTCGGTTTTTCCGATTTTCTCGGTTTTCGCGATTTTTTTTCCACGCGGTTTTTTTACAATTTTTCGAGTTTTTGATTTTTCGCGGGTTTTTCAGCTGTGGCCGTTCGAGAGGCTATCCATCTTGAACCCTCCCCTAGACGTGAGCCGATATCAACCTAAACAAGTGATGACGAGGAGACGGACCATTGCCTTTTCTCGCCTCAACACTCAAAAATACTGGGATGAAGTGTTGTCCTTCCATGAAGGCCCATTGATCTGCTGGACCGTCCCATGGTGGCCCATTTATGTCCGGACCGGCTTAGAGTCTTGAGATAGGGCTCGATATCAGGTAATCCTATCTTTTAGACAAACAATTCACCTCTTTCCCGATCGCATACTTAGGCAATATGGTCGGGCCCAAAGAATCCCGGAAATCGAGGCAATCGTGAGTGAATCTACTCAGTTAACGGACGTAATGTGTGACACCTGGATGCAAAGGTGGTATACACGAGCCACTTGGTCCGTTCCCTAGAATCCTCATTCGATCTGAGTATCCAATTCTTATGTCAAATGGACAAAGGCTGATTCTGCTAATGCCCGAGCTGCTTTGAAGACTGACGAGACTTTCGACCTGTTGCGTCGGGAACATGCTAAAGATAATAGAAGCTTCTTTGACGAAGGTACTGCCCCGGAGAGTCAGAAAGGGAAATCTAGGACTCAGACTGAAGGGTCCAGTACTAAAGGTGCACGGGGGACAGTGAGCCCCCAGACGGACTTAGAAAGGAGACTTGGCCCAAGATTGGCGGTCAAGGACCGACTTGGTCCTCGAGACAGACTTCCCGAGCCGGTACAGGCTCGGCTTGGGCCAGTGACAATGGCAGAAGACCCGTTGTCGAAGAAACGGGTTTGAGCAAAGGAAATTCCCCTTGTGATTAGGGAATGTTCGCCCCCGCCCCGTCGGCCTCGGGCTCCGCGTGACCCGAAAGATAAGGGGAAAGGCAAAATGTACGAGTAGTCTCCTAAATTTATTATTTATGTATTACTACTATTTTTGTGGTGTGATTATTGTTGTTTTTTTTTGTGATATATTTTTGAAATTCACGAGTTTATCGTTTTTTTTCATATAATAAAAGACATATTAGTGAATACCGTTCCGTCCTTTCGTTATTGCAGTGGTTGTACCCTTTTGAGGGGTTGCCTATGTATCCATAATTAATGGAATCAAACCTTTCGTAGTTCAGACGTTATTTTGCAATTTTCGAAATACATCAGGATTATTAATTCGAGATGTGTGACGGTAGGATAGATAATCCTAACTTATTAACTTGCTTAAAATTTTTTTTGAAAATTTATAAAAAGTCAAATTTTTATAAACTTTTTGCAAATGACATTGAGATAAGGCTTATGGGTAGTAACGCTTCAGTTGGTCCAAGTTTGTTGGGTTGACGAACTCGTTTCCGTCCAAGTCCGTTAGCATTACTGCTCCTCCCGAAAGGATTTTCTTCACTAGATATGGCCCAGCCCAGTTGGGTTTGAATTTTCCCCTTGGGTCAACTGGTAGCAAAGCTCGAACGGATTTTAGGACTAGATCGCCCTCTTTGATATTTCTGGGCCTAACCCTTTTGTAAAAAGCCCGTTGGATCCTTTTTTGATATATCTGAATATTATTCAGGGCCCGAGATCGCCGTTCGTCCAAGAGGACTAGCGAGTCATATCGAGCTTGGACCGAATCTGCTTCAGGTACCTGACTTTCGAGTAGAATTCTGAGGGAGGGTACTTCTAGCTTGACTAGCTGGACCGCTTCCATTCCATATTTCAGATAGTATGGAAATGCTCCGGTTGCAGTTCGAATTGATGTCCGATATCCCCATAAGGCAAAAGGTATCTTGTCGGGCCAGTCCCGATAATTCTCAGCCATCTTTTTAAGTATGGTGAAATTTGTTTTATTAGCTGCCTCTACCGCTCCATTCGTTTGGGGACGGTAAGGCGAGGATGTATGCCTTTGAATCTTGTATTTTTCCAACAAAGTTGCAGTTTCAGCTTGGAAGTGGGTCCCATAGTCACTGATGAACTCGTGCGGAATCCCGTATCGACATATAATTTTGTTTTGGATGAACTTAGCCACATGTTTGGCATTCAAGATTCGGTATGACTCAGCTTCGACCCATTTAGTGAAATAGTCGATAGCCACTAAAATGAAACAGTAACCTCCCGTCCCGGAAGGATTCACCTTCCCAATTATATCAATTCCCCATGTCGAGAATGGCCATGGTGACATCATTGTATATAATAGGGATGAAGGCATATGCTGTACATTGGCGAAAATCTGACAGTTATGGCAGTGTTTGACATATAACTGACAGTCAGTTTCCATGCTATTCCAATAATATCCGAGTCTCGCGATTTTCCGGGCTAGAATATGCGCATTTATATGCGGGCCATTTTCACCATCATGTACCTCAGCCATGACTCTTTCGGCTCGCGTTTTGTCAATTCATAGGAGTAAAGCCCCCTGTGCGGTCTTCTTATATAACTGTCCATCGTCCGTGCGGATGAACTGGGTCGCCCACCTTCGCAGGGCTTTCTTGGCCCGGCTTTCAGCTCCCGGAGGATATTCTCCTGACGTTAAGTAGGTCAGAATAGCCTGATACTAAGGTTCTGGATCAGTTATTTCAATATCTTGGATAACATGAATATATGCCGGCTCGGATCGTCTTTCGACGCAGATAGGCATGCTGGTTAGATGCGCTGGGATATTCAGTAAAGATGCTAATTTTGAAAGAGCATCTGCAAACTAGTTTTCTTCTCGAGGTAGATAGATATATTCTACCTTTTGGAATTGTTTTTCGAGAACCCTTACTCGTGCTTGGTAAGCCACGAGATTTGCGTTCCGAGTTTTCCATTTCTATAAAGCTTGGTTTATGAGTAAAGATGAGTCACCGTGGACCCGGAGGTTTGTCACTCCTAAATCAGCGGCGGCTTGCAGTTCGTGAATGCATGCTTCATACTCGGCTGCGTTGTTAGTCACGTCAAAATCTAGCTTGATGGACAACGGGGTGTGTTCTCCTTGTGGCGAGATTAGCAAAATCCCGACACCAAACCCTCGAAAGTTGGACGCCCCATCAAAATATAAATCCCATGTTTCGGTGTCAGTATGTAATATATCTTCATCTGGGAAGGCCCAAGTATTGGTGTGTCCCTCCTCGGATATCGGTCTATCAGCGAGGAATTCGGCTACTACCCGGCCTTTGATGGCTTTCAATGGTACGAACTTGAGGTCGAACTCAGCTAGCATTAAACTCCATCTAGATATACGGCCGTTGAGGATGGGCTTCTCGAATAGGTACTTGATTGGATCCATTTTGGATAGCACATGTACTTCGTGACTAAGCATGTAGTGTCGGAGCTTTTTAGTGGCCCATACTAAAGCTAAGCACGTCTTCTCGAGCATTGCATACTTGCATTCGTATTCCAATAAATTCTTACAGATGTAATAAATAGCCCGTTCTTCTGAATAGACCGTTTGGGCGAGCATAGCCCCCATGGTTGTCTTGGTCGTTGTCAGGTATAACGACAGAGGCAAGCCCGATTGAGGTGGCATTAATACCGGTGGAGAAGATAGAATCTCCTTGATCTTATCAAAAGCCATTTGACATTTATCATCCCATAGTGTTCGTTCTCCTATCTTCAGCTTTTTAAAAATGGGCTCACATACCATGGTTAACTTTAAAATGAACCGGCTGATATATTGGACTTTCCCGAGAAACCCCCTTATCTCCTTTTCGGTTTTGGGTGGTTGCATCTCGGTAATGGCCTTGATCTTTGCTGGGTCGACTTCGATGCCACGTTGGCTGACGATATGGCCCAGTAGCTTGCCCGATGTTACCCCGAAGCTGCATTTTTGAGGGTTTAGCCTCATATTGTACTTGCGTAGTCGGGTGAAGAAATTTCTTAGGGCTGCAATGTGCCCGTTTCGGTCCTTGGATTTGACGATCATGTCGTCCACGTAGACCTCCACTTCCTTATGCATCATATCATGCAATAAAGTGGTGGATGTTCGTTGATAAGTGGCACCGGCGTTGATGAGCCCAAATGGCATCACGGTATAGCAGTAAGCACCCCAAGGTGTAATGAAGGTGGTCTTACTCATGTCTTCCTCCGCCATTTTGATCTGATTGTATCCGGCATACCCGTCCATGAATGATAAAAGGGCATGGTCGGCCGTGTTATCCACCAGTATATCGATGTGTGGTAACGGAAAATCGTCTTTTGGGTTGGCCTTGTTAAGGTCCCGGAAGTCTACACATACCCGCACCTTACCGTCCTTCTTGGGTACCGGCACGATGTTTGCAACCCAGTCTGGATATTCAGACACTTGTATAAAGCCCGCTTTGAGTTGTTTATCGACTTTCTCCTTGACTTTGAGAGACCATTCGGCCCTCATTCTTCGGAGTTTCTGTTTTACCGGCTTATACCCGTCTTTGATGGGTATACGGTGTTCAGCTATCTCCCGGTCCATTTCCGGCATGTCCTTATAGGACCATGCGAAGACGTCCTTGAATTCTTGGAGGAGATTCGTGAATTGTTGTTTCTCCTCGGGATCTAGAGATAAGCCCAACTTCAGCATCTGAGGTTCTAAAGGGGTTCCTACGTTGATGGAATCGGTTTCTTCGATTACCAGATTTCGGGACTCCCTTTGTTCGAGTGGCTCGATTAGATGCGGAGGCATTGGTACCTGTTCGTCATATTTCTCAATGTCATTGCAAATAAAATTTTTGAAAATGTTTTGAAAATAAGACAAGTCGTAAGCGGAACGGTTATCGTTATTGTTGATAGTGAATTTTGAAAAGAGCTCGAAGAGAGCGGCCATCTGATCATTGGTCAGAGGCAGGATAAGGAGAGCCCTCGGGACAGACTCCGGGGCTGCCGATGGTGTGACTAAAGAAGGGAGAGGGGTTACAGACTCGATCCTAGTACTGGACCCTCTAGACTTAGACTCAGACTCCGACTCTGACTCTGACTCAGACTCGGACTCGGACTCAGCGCCTTGCATATCTCCTTCACCAGTAGTTAGCTTGTAGACTCGACCCTGACTGTCGGTCCACTTAGTTGTCTTCCTCCAAGCTCTCTTCCCGGTGTCAGCACCCACTTCGGAGATCAGCTTGGTTGGATCGAACCTGCTGTTGTGGAGAATTAAGTTGACTAACTCCTGTTTAGGGGTCGGGACGACCTTGTCTTCCCCGAATAGGAGTCCCAGGATGGGCTCAGTATTATTTGTGCCCTCCTTTGATTTGGCCTGGATAAGGTCAAAGATGTCATCCCGGATGAAATTGCATTCCCGAGCCGATTTGGTCTCGGGATATGAGATGATGGGCTGATAGAGGCCCACTTGAACAGCTCCGAACACTGGAGTGACGAAGTAATCAGTCAGTGTTGGACTGTAAGGGCCCAAGTAGGTACCCTTGAAGATGTTGATGGCCTTCTAAATACCGGCCTGAACCACGTTTTCCGGGGTTACAGCATACCCCAATCCAAATCTTGACTCTTCATTGGTTAAGACCTCGATGATCTTGCTGGCTGGGAGGCCAGGTCTCTAGGTAACTCCGGACAAGTAACCCAAATTTTGTAGCATCGTGTCGATGCTAGTGGTGAAGTATGGCCGGAAAAGATATTCTTCCTCGATCATTCCCACGAAGTTGAAACCTCGCGGGTCGGTTGAGCCTGCCGTGTTGCAGCTTGACACGGTTATGGGGGTAGCTTCGAGAGTGACGATCCCATCTTGTAAAGGTAGCTTGACCTTCCTGTGAAGGGTGGAAGACACGGCTTTGACCGCGTGTATCCATGGTCTCCCGAGTAACAGATTGAAAGATGAGGTGACATCGATCACCTGAAATTCTAACTCCTTCTCTATCGGGCCCGTTATGATCGTTAGCTTAACGGCCCCAGCAACTGATTTTGGGCTTCCATCGAAAGCCTGGATAGTTTGTGCGGTAGGAAGGTAGTCAGCCTCGGTAATGCCGAGGGCCTTAGCTGTCCTCAAGGGAAGGACGTTTACCACGGACCCATCATCAATTAGGGTCATCGAGAGATATTTATTCCGGCAGATCACCGTGATATATAAAGCCTAGTTATGGGTGGCCCGAAACGGTGGAAGGTCGGACTCGGAGAAAGTGATAAGTGGACCTTCTCCTTTGGACTTGCCTTTGAGGTGTGGCAAAATAGTGGCTACCATCTCGGTGGGGGTAACCGATGAGTCAACCTTGATTTCATCAAGAGCCCTAGTAACTGCTGCCCGATGCTCCTGAGAACTAACCAAAAGCTGCCATATAGTAAGATCAGTTCGGACCCTCTTTAGTTGTCAGACTAGGGCCGTATCAGCGTTTGGTTCTTCGGGAGTAAGTTCCGTCCTGAAAGGTTCAGTAACGGTTTTCGGTATAGAAAGACCGATCGTGATGACGTGTGTGCCGGCCAGGGCTCTGGCTTTAGCTTTCCGGATTTCTTCGACGGTGACGGGGACAACTTCCCCCTAAGCCAAGTAAACGTCATCTTCATCGTCATTCCATATCCCGTTGATTTGGGAAATGAAAGGAGAAATGAAATGGGAGCAGTTGACTACTTCTCCAGTAAAAATGGCGTGAGTAGAAAGGGAATTATTTTTGTTACTCGGCTTATCACTGGGTAGTGGTATCTTCCCACTTTCGATCAGATCCTGAATTAGATGCTTCAACTTCCAGCATTTCTCAGTGTCGTGCTCGTTGCCTTGGTGATAGTGGCAATAGGCTTGAATATTGTATCTTTTGGATCGCTTTTCGACGGGAACTTCTGGGATTGGGCCTATCGGTTGGATTAGGCCTTTTGAAGACAGCCTTTGTAAGGCATTAGCATAGGTGGTTCCTATGTCAGTGAATACCCGATTTGGAGTATTCTTTTTGGTCGAGGTTTCTAATGAGTTAACCTCGTCAAAGATGTTTTGGGCCGCAGTCGTAGTTGCGGGCTTGCTGGAGGATGAACTGGCTCCTTGATACCCCTTGGCAGAGGCCTTAATGGGGTTCTCTAACCTTAGATCGTCTTCGATTCTTGTACCCATCTCGGTCAATGTGGCGAAATCGGGTATGATGGCGTACCGGAGATGGATCCGGTAAGCGGGGAGGAGGTTTTTGACAAAGGCCTCCACCAGCACCTTTTCGCTTGGCTTGTCCACCAACTTTACACTTTCAGCCCTCCACCTTTGAAGGTATTTGGTGAAGCCCTCCTTAGGTTCTTGGGCTATAACCACCAGAGTACGCATGGTAGTCTGGATCTCGGCGTTATCCGCGTAGTTTCGCGCGAATTCCATTGCGACATCGTCCCAGGTTTTGTACTTCTTGGGATCAAGCCTGTAGTACCAGGCTTTCAGATGCTTTTCCAGAGAGGAAGCAAAGAGATGCTTGAACATGGTCGATTTGACCCCCTTAACAGCCATAAAATCCTTGAAGGCCCGGATATGGAGTACCGGGTCTTCAGTCCCGTCAAACATGGGTAAGCCCGTTAAGTTGAGGTTAGCGGGTAGTTCATCGGTCAAGGGCGAATAGGTACGGGCATTTTCCGTGAGGATGGTGTTTCTGGTGGTCGAGTGGACTTGTTCTTGCAGCTTTCGGACTGCGCCGGCCAGTGCAGCCAGAGGTCCGTCATCCTCGATCGAAGCGTTGGGGGTTCCTTGTTCCACGGCACTTACCCGAGTGACGATGGCAATCTGGTCTTCCCTCATTTGTCTCAAATGGTTTTGGATCTGAGCCAACGAAGCTGTCAACTTGTAACACCCCGTTATTTTTCGATTCAATTATAAGGCGTTACTGCTCTATTTTATTTAAATCGGGTTATTAAGTCGGGAAAAGTATTTTTAATGTCTTTATAAAATTAAAGTATTTTGGGTCGTCTTATAATAATCGGTTTTGATTTCTTAGAGTGGAACATTATTTTATAACCGACTTTGTATCGGGTTTGAATTTGGGTCAAAAGCAAATAAAACAAAACAAACAAAAAAAAAGGAAAATCCTACAGCTTTTTAAACTCACCCGTATTGTCTTCGTACCCCACCCTATTCCTCTATTTTCTTTCTTATGCTGCCGCAACCTGCTCCTTTCTCCATATTCCTCTGTTTTCTAATTCCAACTCACAACAGTTCCTTCACCGACGCAAATCGAATCTTAATTCCCTGCTTGCACGTGTCCGTCTTGACTTCCTTATTCAACAAATATTGTAAGTACTCCACTTTTACTATTTTCGGCTTATTGAATCTCGTTTTGTACAGCATTATAAATCAATTTTAGTTTTATACGATCATGGGTCGGAATTAAGGGATGTTGTGTCAAATGATTTGTTTATAGGTGTTGGTATCGGGTCATTCCAATTTTATTATTCTTTCTCATGGAGTTGTAATTTGGGTAATATCTATAGGTTTTAATAGGACGATTGATTCGTATAAGTGGTCCATTGGATGGGAGTAGGCGTAGGATGATGAAGAAGAAAACAGGTGTAGAGAAGTTTTTTTATGTGATTATGCAATGATGGTGCGCTACATCAATTAGAGTTGGTTGTTGTTGATTGTTGATTGTGGTGTGTTGTTGTTAATTGTGTTAGAGCGGATTCCTCCATCACATGGGGTCTAAAGTATTTGAAGAAGTATCCGATATTTGGTCAATTAATTTAGACCGAGTGATAAATTAGACTAATTTCGAGGGTTTGCTGAGTGAGTAAATGGTTAGTGTCTTGAGGTTGAGTGGTTTCGATAGGATAGATGAGCATTTTATGGGTTAGACCGTTTTAATGTTACTTAGTTATTGAATTATATTTATATTAATTGTAGTTTGTGGATTCGAGGAGAAAGAGTTCTTGGACTAGTAATAACTGAGTTTGTCCGTCTTGAGAGGTAAGGACGTTTTACCCTTTTCACTTTTAAGTAAAGAGCATGTTCGGATCAAAATAAATTTTTATAACGGTTTTGTAAATTATTTCGTTGATCGTTAATATTTTTATAATACTCGTAATGTTTGGATATTCAACTTTGTGACACGACTCACATATTGGTACTATTTTGGTAAAAATTTTAGTAACTTATAACAGACTCTGGGAGTTCTGTTGGTCTAGACGGTTTTAAGGTGCGTCTAAGACGTTCCTGGGACTTTGTCCCGAAACTATTTTTGAGTGAGGATTGTCCGGCCCTCACTTGCTAGGGAGTTAGACTTTCTCCTTTGCCAGTTTCATCCTACTGGCTGTCCAAATGTGAGAGGTGCGCACTAATATGAGTCTAGCTAAGCACAGGTGGTTACCTCTAGACCGTGCAAGGGTAGGACCTTGACACACAGGTTGCGAAAAATATATATTTTGGTTGGTTTGATTTTAACTATGATTTTTATGGTATTCTGTTATTTAAACGATGGCTTTAATTCTGATTTCAGTTTATTATTATTATTATTATTATTATTATTTCACGATTTATTATATTATTATATTTTTACTCAGCTTTGCTGACGTCCTGTTGTTTTGGGTCGTTCCCCCGCTGGAACATGTACCTATTTGTGTTTTGGGTACAGCTGATAGGTACACGTGATTGCTGCATGGGTGCATTCTGGTATCGGGTTATGCGGAGCGAGGAAGGACTTTTTATTATTTACCAAACTATTTACATTGTTATTGGATTTATTGGTTACTATCGTTTTAAACCGTTTTGGATTTTGTAAGACTTAAGACTTCCGCTGCAACGTTTTCAATTTAATTAGCTATAAATTTCTATTTTATTTATTTATTATTTATCCTTTTCCTTGCACTTGGCTCGGTAAGCTAAGTGTGGAGTAACAGCTTTGAGTTTTCCGTTTTTGGTTTATTATTTTGGTTGAGAAAATTTAGGGCTGTTACACAACTCATCAATGGCTTCTTTCGTCATGGTTCGAGTGAAGGGTGGCCTGTCTGTAAGAACACCGCGTAATCAGCAACTTAACCCGAATCCTAAAAAAAGTACATCCCGAGTAAGGGAAAAAAGAAGAAGACTAAGACGGTAATGACTCGGAAAAGACACCTAGACGGGTGACTTGTGAAAAGGTGGGCCTCCTTTAGGATGTAGCTATGTGTGTTGTGCCCTTTTCAAAGGATGGTTCACGTGAGACATTCCCAGACATTGGACTCGATTGTGTGAATGGGCCAACCGTTGTGGGAGTATGTCCTACGCAGGTGGGCCTTGCCTTAGTAAAATAAGGCGGACTGGGATAGGGAAGAAATCCGCGATATAAGACCGACGGAGTTTCAATGCTAGAGACTTCGACGACTTACGACACGACCCGACACTGCTAAAAACAAGAAGTCCTAAAAAGAGGAAGTTTTCGAAATATGATTTTTTTGAAAAAGCCCGAAAAATTCGGGGAGAACCGGCCCTTTTTTTCGAGAAAGAAAACGGAAAAGCGGACCGGGCTAAGGTTTTGAAAGTTCAAAAATATATTTTCGCGTTTTAAATTGGGCCTAATACGGGCTAGAAAAAGGGCTATTTTGAGTAAAATCATAAGTCCTAAATTCGGTATATGTCCGGGGTTTTGAAATTGGATATTTTGAAAATGATGCAAATTTTTGAAAATGACGTTTTTTGAAAAAGACATGGATTAAGTAGCACGTAGTCATGGAAACAGTGTAATGACACCATGTATGCTCTTAAGCTAAGTCTCGGTCAGTCTATAAGGGTCTATACTAGTGTACATAGCCTATCCGAGAATCGGGGCGAACTTCCTAAGTCGAATTGAGCTTAGAACATGCCGTAAAACCCATACGGATCTGCTATGCACACCTTTTGACATATACAATTTGTATTACATCAATGGTATAGTGGGACGTCGGTCACCAGTACCGGCCCGGGAAAATATAGGGTTATGCATGAACCGTAAAACTAAAACGCATATTGTACTAGTCAAACGATTTCTATTCGAGTCTCACCCTGAGGATGCCAATGGTAAGTCACGCATCAGTTAATCCCCAGCGGAGTCGCCAAATTGTGGACATGACATAGGTCCACCCCGACGCGGCCACGCGCGGGTTTGGAAAGGCGAATGAATCTCCATATGAGAATGGATCGAATTGAAATTTAAATCGAAGTTGGAGTCGCCACCGAACTTTGTGGGAGTTCGGGCCCGTTCGAACCCACTCTATGTCGTAGTGGGACGTGTACAAAATACGGCCCATTTCCGATGTCAGAGTTTATTGGGTTCGTCCCTTTGCATTTGATACCGATACCGACTTGATCGGATGCCATGTATTGAATGACTCTTGTTGCCAATGGATTCGGACATCCGGACACCATGGTTCTGAGTAAGGGGTGAGGGTACGTGTTGGGAAGCCCACGAAGGACACCAAACCCCGCCCGCACATTAGCGGCCTCTACTAGGATATCGTTTGATGTTTTAATACGCTTGTTAGTTGAACGATGAAATGATATGCAAACATTGTTTTCCCTAAACATGCGAGAATAATTGAATGGGTTGCTAAGTCGATTTAATGCAACTAAAATTTAACGTCAAAGTTGTATTTTAGCATGTGAGGTTCGTTTTAGTCTAATAAAACAAACGAAAAGAAAAGAGATAGCTACAAACACGAACAAACAAGTTAGTAACGGTTTGTAAATCGAATAAAAGATATGGATGCAATGAATAATGTAAAAATATATCGAGATCTGAAATATCGCTAGAAAGACGCTGTTTTGTCCAAAAAACGATGTTCGAAAAATAATAAAAAAACTAAAAACGGGTCGCGTTCCAGCCGGCTGTGCGACTCGCCCGAGTTAGGCGAGACTCGCCCGAGTAGGCGACTAGCCCGGGATGCGCGCGACTCGCGTTCCGGCCTGTTTTCGAAATTGATTTTTTGAAAAAGCGATGACTATATTAAATCGCGTACAATTATTGCACAATTTGCACCCGACTTAATATTCTCGACATTCGTTACATTCGATATTCGATTATGAGATCGATATCAAATATTTGGAATAATTTTTGAAAAGATGAAATGAAAAGAGAAAACAGGAGGCCGCGGATTTCAGACTCTCGCGCGAGTCGCCTGGGAGGGGCGCGACTCGCGTGAGGGTCTGTCCCGGTTCGGGTTTTTCGAAAGTCGCTCATTTCGATAGATCGCGTACAAATATGAATTAATTTATACTCTATTTATGCTTTCGATATTCGTCGTATTCGATATTCGCTTATGAAATCGATATCTAATATTCGGAATGAGTTTTAGAAAAAGTTTTATAAAGTTGTTTTGAAAATGAATTTGAACAAAAAGAAAAGAATGTTAGTTCTCTCCGCGTTAAAATCGTTGTATTTTATAAAAAGTAACGGTTTTTAGCATCAACGAGATTAATGTAATTCTTTTAATACGATATTCGATTAATGAACCGGTATCGTATTTTAAGAATATTTATTATATGAAAATGGTTTTCGTATTATCGATATTAGAAGAAAAAAAAACGATGAACGACCCATAAAAAAAGACCGACGAAGACACGACAAAAAGAAGAAGAAAACGAGAGAAAGGAGGGGAGAAAAGAGAGAAATCGGGTTTGATTTTACACCCTCAACCTACATGCTTTGTTTACTCGGATCGGGGCTCGTCGGAATGTGGCTAAGGCATGGGAGCGTCGAGTTAATGTTGGTGAGTTATGATGGTTTGTTGGGACGTGTAAGGGTGACGGGTATAGGCCGGTTTTTGTAGTCTCGGGTTACACTATCGGTTTCTCGATGCTAGGTGTAAGAGTCTTGAGGTGCATGAATATTGTGTAGGTGTATGAGTCGTGTATGTCGGGAAATTGACTGTGTTTATTGTGTTGATGGGATGTTCTATTTATAGGAGAAGAAGTAGTCTTGCTTGGACAACAAGAAATACCGATTTGGATAGGAAACGTAAGAATTTGAAAGAAAAGAAAATTCCGTTACTTGGTGAAGAAGAAATGGAATCTCGGCTGAAAGAGGGAGCTCGGCCGAGTATCCTATGCTCGGTCGAGTATTTGATTCGATTTTCGGATAGAATTCCTACTTGAGATCGAATTCTACCTTTAACGGAATTGTTTAATATTTGTGTAGCTGATTTTTTGTAGTGTTGGAGGTTGAGTCGGTCACGTGGGATGACACGGCTGACTCGTATGTCTCGAAAAAAATATCTTTGACCAGGTTTGACTCGGTCGCTAAAAGACGGTTTTGCCCCTGGTGTCGGATTCGACCCAAATTAGTCTTATTTGAATCGAAACGACTCACTGGGCTTGGTTTAGAGGTTTGTTTTGTTAAATTTGTACTCCGTAAAAAGCCCAAGCTAAATATCCATGATTTCGAGCCCATTTCCGAGTACGTTAAAGCATGTTTGCGTCCGATCATCATCGGGTGTTTGTCGGAAACTGCTATAGACACCTGGCAGTAAAATGTGGGTGTCTACACATATAATTACACAAATAAATCATGCAGTACCGAGTAACATCGACGTTACCTATAATCCAAATCCGAGTCGATTATAAATTTTTCGGCTTCAGAATCGTTTAAAAATCCTATAACACACGACAAGCATGGTAGAAAAATACCATGAGAAAACTAAGAAAATCAAGGTAATTAACGATCGAAAACAACATCGATTATTACCTTAACGGAAGGATCAGAATAACGATTTATTTGATGATGAAAACGAGACGACTATGACTCGATTTGAAGCATGAATTAGCTTTGTGAGGCCGCTGCATGCCACGTTTTGAGGGAAGAAGGAAGGAATTATTTTGTTGTTTAATTGCAAAATGAATGTTTGGAAATGGATGGTTGTTCTTAAGCATGAATGTTAATAAAATTTGATGAAACCTATGCTATATCCCCCTACAAAAACCAGCCAAAGGAGAGGAAGGGGAGAATGAAGAGGTTGCTCATTAAGCAACAAATAAATGGGAGAGAAAAAAAATATAACTTTAAATTTTAACATAATAAAATGAAATGTTTAAAGATAAGTAGTAAGGGTGTGACAAGGGGCGTGGGTCCAAAGCATGGGGAAAAGGTCCCAAATAATTTATAAGTTGATAAAAAGAAGAATCGTTAAATAGTTAAAGGTATTTCAAAGCAATTCGAGTAAACCTCGCGCTGGAAAATAATTATTTACGAAACTTCGTAATAAAATAATAAGTGGCTAAATTTTCGTAAATAAATATATTTCTTAGTTGAAAATATTATATAAATATATTTAGACATTTGTAGGAAAAGCACCAGCTTAAATCCGAGCTTAAAAACGTTAATTAGTAGAGAAATAAAATTCCTCGCGGAAAAAATAATTAGTTTACGAAGGAAATCAAATAAATTGATTTAAAAGGATTAAAATCTTTTAAAATAAAAATAAATATCATTAGACTCGAAAATGAAAATAAAGCTTGGAAAAATGATGAAACAGAAGGCCGAAACGTGAGTTATGACGAAGTCATAACGGAAAATATAAAAGAGTTCAGAAAATAGCGGGTGTTACAGACCCTGCACCAACCCATGCTCTCTCCATCATTCAAGTCTCCGTATTGGTGCATCAATCGGCCTCCTTCGCACATGCCCAAACCATCTTAACCTATTCTGATAAGTGTGGTTTGTAGTGCCTATTTTGTAGGGTTTTGGTCCCATTTTCCTTGTGGAATCGCTCCTTGGGAGCGATTTATGGGCTACTTATGCTTCCTCTAGTTCGTTTCAGGTTCCCGAGACCATTCATGAAGAGTTGGAGCGATTCCGACTCAATACATACACTTTTCGGAGCCAACGAAGCGGAGGAACGATGACTCGATGCTTCGGAATCGACCCCGAGACCTTGGGACCCAATCCCGAGTCCCGAGACCCGATCCCGAGTCCCGAGAATTGATGAGAAGTTCATATGAAGCAAGGAGGAGCCAAAAGGGTCATATTGGAGGCCTACAAGACCCATCCCCGACGGGTATGCACCTCATCCCGTCGGGGATGGAGTGCGAGTTTGAGGGAGCCACTGCAAGGCCGTCCCGGTCGGGACCAACCCGTCCCGGTCGGGATGGTGGGTCCGTCCCGGTCGGGATGACCCGTCCCGGTCGGGACCACCCAGTTCCAGCCGCGCACCTTTTCTTTCTTCTTCCTTTCATTTGTAACCCTATATATACTCTTCCCTTGTTTTGTAAAGCAGATATTCTTGACCTCTCCTTAAACCCTAGACTATTTTAGGTTAGATTAGATTAGATTAGTGTAGATTAGTCGGTAATTAGTGGTTAATCCTAGTTTAGTACTTGTATTAAGGGAATTCTTCAAGATCTTCACCAAGCTTGACAACCTTGGTGGTTTGTTTTGGGTTTTCTTCATTAATGCAAGTTTCAATCTTTCTCCTTCACTAGTATGGTATAATCCTCTTCCCTTTTTTACTCTTTATCTTGTTTAATTCATCCAAGTTTGCATCTTTGATTGTTGTATTGTTCTTAGTTCATCTTTCAATAGTTTCATTATGGATGTTTTGATTCTTGTGTTGATTTCTCTTGTTCTTGTTAGTATTAGTTTAGATATGTTAGAGTAGTGTTCTTGCTAGGGTTAGTAGGGTGATTAGGGTGTTAATTGGGTGATTAAGGGTTTGTTGGAGATGTGGGTGGAAGATTTGGGTTTCCTCTTGGTTGATGCATATGACATGTTTGATGAATTGCTTGAATGACTAAGTAAGTTAGATTGCTTGTTTTTCTTGCCTTTCCCTTGTGGGTGTTAGTTGTTATGGGTTCGGTTCCCTCATTAAGTTGCGAGAGCCCGGTGAGGGCGACCCCTAGGTTAGTCTAAGTTGCGACCGCCCGGATGCGATCTAGGCCATAACACGCTAGAACCCCTTTTGTCATGTGTGTCACCAATATGGGTTCCATGAGGAACCTCTAGGTCGGTTTAAGTTGCGACCGCCCGGACCGACCTAGATTACCCTACTACCTCCTTCACTCAAGCTCTCCCTTGACCATTCCGTTACCCCTTTGACCCCGACCTAATCCTAGCCCGTTTTCCTTGTTGTTCTTCCTAGTCATAGTCTAGCTTTCTCCCCTTCTATCATTCTCTAGCTTAGCTCGTTGGCTTAGTCAAGTATTTGGGCCGACCTAGTCTAAACGCCTCTTACCGTCCCCGTGGATTCGACCCGACTTACCCTATCTACCCAGTTAGGATTAGCCGGTTATTTATTTGGCGGCGGGATCCACGACAAATCCCACCATCAAATTGGCGCCGTTGCCGGGGACGGTGCTAGTTTAGACTTTGTTTTCCTAGTTACTTGGCTTTGTCTTGTGTTTGTGTTTTTCTTTTTCCTTTTGTTACCTTGCTTCTTGTGTGTGTGTGGTTTATTTCTCTCTTGTCTAGTGCCCAAAAGGCACTAGACTTCTCACGTTTGTTCCTAGTCTGCAGTTTATGCTTAGAGGTGGTGATTATCTTCTTCTTGCGATTAAGAGCCGCTTTAACGGACGGTTGCTAGGATGAGTGGTTTCCAACCGGGTATGGACTACGATTTTCGAGCAAGCATGGGGTTTGATCTAAACTCCACACACTCGGGAGCCGATATGAGCTACTCCTCTTCTTCCATGAACCAAGGGTATGACATGACGTCCCCCTACCATAATCAAGCTTCTTGGGGTGATCAAGACTCTAGTGGGTATGAACCTCAAGGTTATGAAAATGGCTACCAACAAGTGAACGATTACCAATCCTACGATCATGGTGACTATTACTCGGATTATCAATGTGAACCCACCATGTTCAATCACGATTCACCTTATGGAAGCCAATACCCCCAGAACCCACCATATTACCCTCCACCCCAACCACAATATGAACCCCATGACCCACAATACTACCAATCACCCCAACCTTGCTACCAACAATATGATGCCCCACCCCTTGGGCATCATCAAGACACCATGTTTAATCAAGAATATCAAGATTATAATCAAGATTATCGAGATTATCATCAAGATTATCAAGATTATCAAGGAGTTTTACAAGACCTCAAGGACCGCCAATCGTCAAACACAGAGTTGTTTCATTCTATGCTTCAAATGCAAAAGGAACAAGAGGAATTATTGGCCCAAATTCGAGGGGAAAACGAGGCGAGGGATGCTCGATTAAATGCAATAGCGGTTCAAACCGTAATGTATTTATCCCGAACATCGCAACTAGATGAAGGGTGCCCACGTGAGAAAGAGGAGCAACCCAACCATGAAGCCGCCGATGTAGTTCCCTTTGGAGGAGAGATTCGCTTTGAAGAACCTCAATCGTCTACCCAAAAAGAGACGAATGAGGAGATGACCCTAGGTGAAGACAACATTGGTGAGGAATTGGAGGAGGATGGTGAGTGGGATGGTTTGGTAGAGTTTGTGGAGTTGTTGGGTGAGATTGTTGGCCTCGAGTTGCCCTTGTGCGATAATTTGGACAAGCATCAAGAGCCCCTTGCTAGTACACCGAAAGAGGACTTGGAGGAGATTGAAACTGCCGGTGGAAGTTTAGATCCTCTTCTCCAAGATGATATGGGGCCTAGTGATGAAGATGGGGAACCACAACTTGAGGAAAGTGTGGGGGTGTGTATCGAGGAGATGAGGCCAAAACCGCTTTTTGTGCCTTGTTTCTTGAAGATGAAGCTTGCTAATGATTGGAGGCGATGCCTAGAGAGAAAGAGGCCGGTGAAGCTCATAGGATGGATAGACCCCGGATATGACACGAATGATGATTTTGGGTCTTGGAAATCCTACTTCTTGCCTCCACCTTGGAGGCCGTGGAGGTTGGCAAAGCTCGAGCGCTTCTTGGGCCTCCACTATGATGTCGGTAGCGCGTTCGACTTGCTCCTTCATGCCCTTGAGGGCTACGGTTGAAGGAGAGTCCACCATCCTAGGTTTGACGGAGTTCCTAAAGAACCGTCATGTTGTATATTCCCCCTTTCTCCTCTTTAGAATACTTGTGCTTGTATTTGTGTGTTTTATTTTCTCTTGATTTTGTTTGTTTTTGTGGGATTCTTGTAATTGATTTGATATTTTGATGAGCGATGTGAGGGAGTGAATTTGATGTGTATTTTGAGTTTATTGTGATAGGTGAAGTGAAGATGACTCATAGAAAGGAGTGGTTAATGATAGAGCTTGGATCGTGAGCAAGGGAGCCGGTTTTTGGGGTCATGGGAGTCATGAAGACCCTTCCCGACCGGGAAGGGTGTGTCGTCCCGACCGGGATGGGGCCGTCCCGATCGGGATGAGGGTGCCAAAAATCGACTTCACTGGAGTGTCATCCCGATCGGGAAGGAGGCTTCCCGACCGGGACGGGTAAGTCATCCCGACCGGGACCACCCATCCCGACCGGGATGACCCCCTGCTCCTTTTTGGTGCCTCTTCTTCGACATTTGAGCCCACCCAACCATTGTATACCCCCACCCAACCTCCCTACCTTCCTTGCCCATATCACACCACCCATGAGCCTCATTTGCATACCTTAACCTCATTTCCTCCTCACTTTAGACCGATCTTCGCATCAAATCCCACCCCCTCGCACCATTACTACCTCTACCATGTGGTTTTCATAAACTTGAAGAAGGATGGCAATGAGGACAACAAGCAAGTACCTATATTGATCATTGAGACGATGGAGCGAGTGAGTTGCTAACCGGTCGGTAAGGCAACTATCCTCTCTTTTCCGTTTTTATTGCTTGTTTTCCCCTTGTTTATCCCCTTCCCCTTTGTCATGGTGGCCTTCGAGGCCTTGGTTTTGGTTGCTCCCGACTCTCGATGATGTGACTACATCGAGAGTCATTTTCAAAATCCAAATTTTACAAGTTTTTCACTTTTTCTTTTTGAGGATTTAGTCGGATTTAGGCGGAATCCGGGCTAGGTGACTTGATTACACCTAGCCCTCCCCTCCCATTTCCTTTTATTTCCTTCTTTTTATTTTTTCCCCCATCCATATCTTTTTCTTGTCTCGGCCCATGGTGACTTGACTACACCCCGGCCGGACACATTCTACCATTTTCTCCACTTCATTTTTGATTTTTAGCTTTATTTTCGTAGTTTCTTTTCTTTTCTTTTGTGCTCCATGCACTACGGTCGAGCATGAGGACATGGCTCGACTTAAGTGTGGGGGAGCGATATTCTAGCATAGTTAGCTTTATTTTTTGTAGTTTTTCGAAAAAATCTTTAAAATCCATAAAAATTTGAAAATTTTTCACAAAAATCAAAAAGATTTTTCTTTTGTGTGTTTTCTTCTTGTGCCATTGTGTCGTATATTTGTTTTGTGTGCGTGTTTTGCCCCCCTCTTTTCCTTATAGGTTGCCTAATCGCCATTACCTTTGGTGAGCTTTCAAGACTTCCGGTAACATCTCTTCATCCCTTTTTCCCTCTTTGCTTCTTGTGAGTTTGGAGGAGTTTTGTGTTGATGTGTGCTCGGGAGGAGCTTTGTAAAGATTTTGGTGGATTTGGAGACTTGTTTGAAGATAGGGGTGGTGTTTGTGTTTTCATTTGGGTTCGTTTTGTGTTGTTCTTGTTTTGTTGCTTTTATCTCTTTTTCTTTCGTTTTCGTTGAGTCTTTGTTTTGTGTGTTGTTGTGTGTCTTGTGTGTAAACCGTTTTCGAAAACCCGGTTTAGAGGTTAGTGTGTGAGTGCTTACTTTCCCTTTCTTGTAGTATAAATCGAGTCTTGGACTTTAGTCTAGTAGAATGACCCTAAATCAATGATTTCGTTGGTCCTTTACCTTGAGTCCACCTAGCTTACTAGGGATTTACTACGGGATTTGCACTTTGACCATTATGACCACCCACGGTGTGAAAAGGCCTTGGTTACCGAGTCTCGTCCCCTAGGTGACCGTGTTTGGGATCGTTTGATTAGTCCAAGTTCTCCACTTTTTGTGGGTTAGAAGGGAAGGGCCCGTCCCGACTCACCCATTCCCCTACCTCCTACACATATCCGCACAATAAATTGCAAATTGTTGATTCCTCTCTTTCTTGTCATACAAAGAAATGCCAAAAAGCCAAATCTTGCCAAAAAGGGCAAAGAAAAGAAAAAGAAAGAAAATGAAAGAAAGAAAAGAATGAAGAAAAAAAAAAGAAAAGGCACAAAAGCCAAAAAGAAAATAGAAAAGAAGAAAAAGAAATGGCATGGCAAAGCAAAACAAAAATGCAAAAGAAAAGAGAAAATGCCAAAAGAAAATCGTCTCACAAAAAGATTATATCCCCACAAAATAAGCCTTTTTCCGAGCATTACCGTGAAGAGCCTACCAAAGGACCGAGTCCCTAGGAAGGATGATGGCGGTAGTGGTCGGTCTTCCCTCATTTTGCAATCATTTCCACTTTTTACTTGGACTAGTTAGGCGGTTTCGGACATGGGACGACCCTCTTGGCTCTTTGCTAAAGGGGGCGGGGTCTCACTTACCTACAGTGTCGACTAACACCGTGGTTCTTCACTTCCCACTCCGCCGATCGTCCCGTAGTACGTTCTTAGAAAGTTAGGAGGAACTAGGTAAGTTACCAACGTTTTTGTTGCTTTGTCGTCATACTATTAGGGTTTAGTCCATCTTGGTTTGTATTGCTAGCTTGGGAACGTTGTCACTTGCCTTGAGTCCTAAACCGGTGCTTCTTTCACCGCTTGTTTGAGGGAAGCGGTATTTCTTTTCTTTTGGGTGCAACCTTTTGTGTGTTTGTTTGTGTTTTTGTTTGTTTATGTGTTTTAGTGTCCGGTTGCATCCACAGTTTTGTCGCAAGACCCCACTTGCCTTGCGGAGTGCACTTTTCCTCTAAGTGCACTCGCGTGAGTTGAAAGGGCGTAGGGTGCGCTAATACCCACTCGGCTAGTTTAGTAGTTAGTATGTGCTTACTCGAGGGCGAGTAAGGGTTAAGTGTGGGGGAGTTGATAAGTGTGGTTTGTAGTGCCTATTTTGTAGGGTTTTGGTCCCATTTTCCTTGTGGAATCGCTCCTTGGGAGCGATTTATGGGCTACTTATGCTTCCTCTAGTTCGTTTCAGGTTCCCGAGACCATTCATGAAGAGTTGGAGCGATTCCGACTCAATACATACACTTTTCGGAGCCAACGAAGCGGAGGAACGATGACTCGATGCTTCGGAATCGACCCCGAGACCTTGGGACCCAATCCCGAGTCCCGAGACCCGATCCCGAGTCCCGAGAATTGATGAGAAGTTCATATGAAGCAAGGAGGAGCCAAAAGGGTCATATTGGAGGCCTACAAGACCCATCCCCGACGGGTATGCACCTCATCCCGTCGGGGATGGAGTGCGAGTTTGAGGGAGCCACTGCAAGGCCGTCCCGGTCGGGACCAACCCGTCCCGGTCGGGATGGTGGGTCCGTCCCGGTCGGGATGACCCGTCCCGGTCGGGACCACCCAGTTCCAGCCGCGCACCTTTTCTTTCTTCTTCCTTTCATTTGTAACCCTATATATACTCTTCCCTTGTTTTGTAAAGCAGATATTCTTGACCTCTCCTTAAACCCTAGACTATTTTAGGTTAGATTAGATTAGATTAGTGTAGATTAGTCGGTAATTAGTGGTTAATCCTAGTTTAGTACTTGTATTAAGGGAATTCTTCAATATCTTCACCAAGCTTGACAACCTTGGTGGTTTGTTTTGGGTTTTCTTCATTAATGCAAGTTTCAATCTTTCTCCTTCACTAGTATGGTATAATCCTCTTCCCTTTTTTACTCTTTATCTTGTTTAATTCATCCAAGTTTGCATCTTTGATTGTTGTATTGTTCTTAGTTCATCTTTCAAAAGTTTCATTATGGATGTTTTGATTCTTGTGTTGATTTCTCTTGTTCTTGTTAGTATTAGTTTAGATATGTTAGAGTAGTGTTCTTGCTAGGGTTAGTAGGGTGATTAGGGTGTTAATTGGGTGATTAAGGGTTTGTTGGAGATGTGGGTGGAAGATTTGGGTTTCCTCTTGGTTGATGCATATGACATGTTTGATGAATTGCTTGAATGACTAAGTAAGTTAGATTGCTTGTTTTTCTTGCCTTTCCCTTGTGGGTGTTAGTTGTTATGGGTTCGGTTCCCTCATTAAGTTGCGAGAGCCCGGTGAGGGCGACCCCTAGGTTAGTCTAAGTTGCGACCGCCCGGATGCGATCTAGGCCATAACACGCTAGAACCCCTTTTGTCATGTGTGTCACCAATATGGGTTCCATGAGGAACCTCTAGGTCGGTTTAAGTTGCGACCGCCCGGACCGACCTAGATTACCCTACTACCTCCTTCACTCAAGCTCTCCCTTGACCATTCCGTTACCCCTTTGACCCCGACCTAATCCTAGCCCGTTTTCCTTGTTGTTCTTCCTAGTCATAGTCTAGCTTTCTCCCCTTCTATCATTCTCTAGCTTAGCTCGTTGGCTTAGTCAAGTATTTGGGCCGACCTAGTCTAAACGCCTCTTACCGTCCCCGTGGATTCGACCTGACTTACCCTATCTACCCAGTTAGGATTAGCCGGTTATTTATTTGGCGGCGGGATCCACGACAAATCCCACCATCATCTGCCTTAACTTATCCTCTAACGGAGCCACTCTGACTTTCTCCCTAATGACCTCATTTCTAAGTCGATCCTTTCGTGTATGCCCACACATCTTTCTGCCACATGCATCGTTTGCACATGACTATTCTTTACCGCCCAACATTTTGTGCCATATAAAAGGCAGGCCTAATTGCTGTCTGGTAGAATTTTTCATTTAATCTGTGAGGTACTCCCTGATCACATAGTAGCCCCGTTGCACTCTTCCATTTTAACCATCCCGCTTTAAACGTATGGGTCACATCACCGTCTAATTCTCCATCCTTTTGAAGAATAGAACCAAGATTACGGAAAAATTCTGACGCCTGTATAACATTCTAATCAAACGTGATCGTATTCGTCCCTCCGCTATCACTTCGCTAAAGCTGCACTCCAGGTATTTAGTCTTACTTTGACTCAGCCTATATCCACGGGATTCTAATATATGTCTCCAAAGTTCCAACTTCCTTTCCACACGGTCTTTGTTTCATCTTTCAATACTATATCATCAACAAATATCATTCACCAAGGGATATCGCCAAGGATTGACCTTGTCTTATGTGCAAAAGTGAGCGAGGCAATAGATAATGACCGGAGGGAGTAAAATTTTGTAAAAAATAGGAAGTATTTCTCACCTACTATTTTTGAGAAACATTAGTCCATAATATCAATAATATTTTAAATTGCCTATTTTCGGGGAGAGTAACGGGTCGGGCGGGCTCTGACCGAAAATATTCGGGTTATTTTTGGGTCGGGTCACATTCGAGTTTCAGTCATTTTCGGACGGGTTTTTTTTTGGATTTTTTTTCGGGCGTTACTGGGTGGGTCGGTTTTTCACAGGTCTAATCTGGACTGATGATGATAACCGATTTGATTGACCTGATTCATATATACTAATTTTCTTATAAAAACACCTTCAATTTAGAAGATTTTCATTGATTCTTTATTTATGGGTGATAATTTGAATTACTACCTATAAATTGAAAAGTATACTCGTAACTAGGCATGGGAAAATGGGTTAACGGGTCAGGTTCGGGTCAGGTCACCTTCAGGTCGGGCGACTTTCGGGTTATTAAAATTGGAGTTGACTTCGGGCCGGGCCAGGGTATTTCGGGTTCACGTCAGTTTTGAGTTTCCTATTTTAAACTTTTTTAGGGGTATTGACTTGTTTCGTATAATAATATCCGGGTCAGTTTCGGGTCAATTCGGGTTACGGGTCAACTTCAGGTCTTTAGTTCGGGTGTTGGGTCGGGCTCGGGTTGGATTATTTAAGTCAGGTCATTCGGGTCGGGTAAGTTTTGCCAGGTCTACTCGTGACAAACATTAAACCAATTTTTTTTTGTAACTCACGAAAATTGAGACCTGAAACCGGACCTGGCAAACTGGTCAACCGGGTTGGTTTAGCTTCCGGTCAGGCCATTTTTGGGTTATTAAATTCAGGTCGACTTCGGGTTGTGCCGGGTCATTTCGGGTACGGGACATTATCGGGTTTGTTATTTTCAATTTTTTTAGGAATAGCATTTCGTTTTATACGATAACATATGGGTCAAGTCGGATCAAATCGGGTTATAGGGCAAACTCGGGTCTGCAGTTCGGGTGTCTGATCGGGTTCAAGTTAACTTATTCGGGTCGGATCATTTGGACTGGGTCTCCTTTGCCAAGTCTACCCAAAACACACTTGAAGTAGTATTCACCTGATTGAAGCAATAGAATTACGAAACCTAACGCTATCTTGGACAACGAGGGATCATGCAGTTAATATTTGTATTCCTGCAACTGATATTAGGATAACAATAAAAAGCAATAGTATGACGATTAAAATTAACAGAAAGTGTAGCCAACATCTCTCTACGTTCACCCCGCCTTCACTTCCAGAAAATCGAGTACTATTATTGGTCGTCGACATTTCAGCCGGGTCATCATCGCTTTATAACATGGAAAGTCATCATTGCCTTTCTTTAACATTACTAATGAGGGATATGCTGCTAAAACTTTTGACCTCAGGTACACCATACAATTCCCCTATCACTGCACCATGATATCTAATTGAATAAAATATCACTAAATTGTATTTGTCCTATATGTATCACTATTTTTAAAAAAAAAAAAAATCAACGTAAAATCTATCGTTGAACACGTTAATTACGTTAAAAAAGGCTGTAAAAACAAAACCGACTCCGTAAACTATCATCCAACGTCGTATTACCAAAGCGGAGGCGAAACTATCGCCTGAATCAGTTATAATGAAATTAATTGACCAAAAGGAAAATCTAATTAGAAAATTAAAAGATTAAACAGATCGATGAAAAAAATTTACTTGATTGGAACGATAATGTCGGTTTCTTGAGAAACGGTTAAAAGTCAATCGATAACTGACTTTTAAGAGTCAATACTTAGAAAACGATAATCGTTTATTTATTTTTCCAAATTTTGAACTTAATCCAGTTTATTAAAAACGTTAATCTCGTACAAATCAAACTGTAATCTTTGGGGCCTATTCGCAAATTTCTAACGACAATACAGTTTATGTCCAGGTTTTATTGAGTCCCGTGCCTATAAAACCCGTAAACAATTATCAAAACCGTTATCTTAAAATTCATGGGAAGGTATAATTACATAAATTAAGCAAAACAATTAAAATTATTAATCATACTAAAGGAAGGGCAAAAGGGTAAAATCACGTATAAAGAGTCGACGACCTAATGTAGGTGGGCAGAAAAGCCGAAAAAAGAAGTATAGTTTTTCTTTTCCATGCCTTGCTCGTTCCTCTCACATTCTTTGTCCTTTAAACCACGATTTTAATCGGGATTGGGGCCACCACGCCTAGGCCGATCTTTGATGGTCTGACATCATCCTAAGGTTCATTATCGTATTCTTCATCCACTGCTTGACTGCCAGAGTCGTAGGGTGTCAAAGACTCTGAATTATGGTACTTTCGGTTAGTTTATCTTTCTTTTAATTTCGAGTTTTTTTTTGTCTTTTTATAAGAATTATGGCTTTAATACAATATATGTGACAACATTATTTGGACCTATTGTATTTATTATCTATCATTAAAGTTGAGCCCAAATACGTGATCCGTCATAATATAAATAATACGGGCTTATTTACGTCTTATAAAGTATGAGTCGGAGACTATAATAGTTTACAGACCCATTAGGGCTTTAAGTGATACATGACGTGCGTATCTACTAAAGCGACTAATATAAGTGACTAAGGTTTCATATCCCTCTATATATATAGTCAGGGTTATGATCCCTGACAGCACACATTAACTAATCTCTTATACATCCCATTAGTAGAGCCCAAATACGTGATCCGTCATAATACAAATAATACGGGCTTATTTACGTCTTATAAAGTATGGGTCGAATACTATAATAGTTTACAGACTCATTAGGGCTTTAAGTGATACATGACGTGCGTATCTACTAAAGCGGCTAATATAAGTGACTAAGGTTTCATATCCCTCCTTATATATAGTCAGGGTTATGCTCCCTGACAGCACACTTTAACTAATCTCTTGTACATCCCATGAGTAGAGAGATCCCTAAAAGTGAGTGTGTCTGTTACAAAACTATAATCCGGTAATTCCCGTTCCACCTACATTTTCTAATCGATTCATGTACGCTTCCGCTATTTGGTATACCAATTAATTTAGTATCAGGTTTCAGTATTTAGTCGGATTCAAATCTAACAGGTGGTATCAAAGTCGTCTTCATATTAAATTATTTGGGTCAGATCTATTCGATTTATTTGACGTTTCGTCTTAAAACTTTCGACTATGGTAGTCCGTGTGTCATTATGTTGCCGCATAATTTTGTTCATTTCTTAATTGACTTAATTTTTCATGGATTTAGCGTGATCATTGGGTTGTTGTTTTCCTTTGTCTGCCTTGATGCATTCATGCATTCATATGAATATTTGTCAGATTGTCGTATTGATTTGAGTCATTTTGTTCTTATTATTTATTTTGGTATATTATTCATGGGTTATGGGTATAAAACAATTCAGTTTGTATTCTATAACTTTTACAAGAGTAGTTTAAATTCAATTGAAGTATGAGCCGCAAATATAAGGGGTGTATGTGATGTTTGAAAACATGTGTTAATGATTATTGCTTTGAGTCTTGTCTGCCATTAAGAGTTCCTGCTGGCAAATTGTGAGTAATTGCTTTCATAGTTGTCAAATATGATGATATTTTTTGACTCATATGTACTAGTATTAGTTTCAAAGATCCTAATATTCATGGGCAGACACAGGGGTTCGCACAACACCTCAAGTGCGCACCATTGGGTTTCCAAGTCTACTTCTTAAAAAAACATAATGTAATGTTCTAAACATAGATGTTTTGTGCGCATGAGGATTACACAAAGCTGAGAGTGGTGTAGTGGGTAGGTGCTTATCCTTTGATGGGGAAGTCGTGGGTTCAGATCACCATCAGGCTATTTATTTTCTTATCTTCTCATATTAGGATTTTTGTGAATTAGCCAATTTCAACTGATACTCCGTACAAAATCAGTTTTTCTATCGTGTTCAATTTTTTAAAGTGAGCATCTAGACCTGTAGAATTGATAGGTCGACTGGGTTTCAAATTTGGTCATTTTTTTTGGTCATTTCAAGTTCGGGTAAAATATAGTTGGATATATTTTGGGTTTGAAAAATAGCGATTTTGTTCGATCCGAATTATACGAGTTTTAGGTCAAATACGAGTCATATAAACACCTTTTGCAAGTTTAATTTCTTTACTTTTTTATCATAAATAAGAAAATATTAATTTCTAATTAAATACATATGATATCAAAACAGGCGGGTAATTATCGGATGGTGTCACTTTTCAGTTCAGATTATTTTTGGGCGGTTCATTGCGAACTGCAGAGTATTTTTTTTTCGCGTTGGGTCTTTTTTTACAAATATACTGCACCCCCTTTCTAAATTTTCTGGGTCCGCCACTGCTAATATTAGTTTATTTTTCATCCTACAATTATATTGTACAGTTTGGTGCATAAAGGTCTTGTGTGTTTGATTATTATCGCATATATTGTTTTTATGTATGCATTAGGACCTGTTTGGAATTTCTATTGCGATTATTGTCGCATATTTTTAATTGAGAAATTGACTTGTATGATGAAGGAGCTTGATTTTAGTTACAATGATATTGGCTATTTGGTTTTCATTTTAAGACGTCTAATGTTTTGGATTGTTTAATCGAAACAATATGTTGCCAAAGTAACCTCTATTGTGTAGATTAGATAATTTAAATAATTAGACGATTGTGTGTGATTGAATTTCATGTGGGTAATGGTCGGCCCAAAGGATGTCCATTATTTGGCCGAAATTCAATCATACTTATTGTGATAAATATGTAACGGTTATTCGGTTCTCGTGTAAACGTTAAGACGACCCGAAGGAAGACTTGACATTTGACATGATCTTACTGTTAATATTTGATTACTACACCAAGAGTACCACTTACAAGTATAATTCTAGTCTAAAGATGAGATTAGATGTTGTGCTAGGTATCTTGTAATGATGAGAATGTCAATATTCGAATCCGGAATACAAGTTATGGGAGTGTTATTATGTTAATGACACTCATAATGCTTATGTCCATGCAGTTTTTTTTTAATGAAGAGTAAATTAAAAAATTCGATTTTTAAGTTTGTTAGTATGTTTAATCATTAAGATAATAGTCGGCCCAAAGGAAGGCCATTTTTTGGCCGAATACATATACAATTTCGGGTGATAAATATATGACGATTATTCGGTATCGTAAATATTTAATTTGATCACGAATATTTGATTGTAGTGTCGGTGCTTAGTTAATAATTTATGTCCAACGGCTAAATGTTAAATTTGCAAAAACGCTATACTGTTTGAATTTATTCAAAATATGAAAATAATGTTTTGTGAATGTGATAAACGAAATGAGGAGTGCTAAGGTGAAAAGGAAATGGACTGGAGGTGATATATATAAACCTTTGGTGGAGGGAAAGTAAAGAATCAAATATTTTTGGAATTGGTGTTTGGGAAATATTTGGTGTATTTGGTTTGGAGGGAATGTTATGTATAGATTTTTAGAAAAGGAGGGAGGTGCTATTTGTAGTGAGTGGGTGAGATAGGGACCCGGCCAAGTCAACGGGTGAAGTTTCACCCGGTCAGATACCATCAGGTGAAGTTTCACCCGACACTTTCTCTCGTTAAAATCCTTCTGCAAAAATTATCACCGTAGGGCGAAGTTTCGCCCGGTGAAGTCTCATCGGGCGAAGTACCGCCCGACGGTTTCTGGACAATTCTGGCAGAGTCTTGTAAAATATGTGTTTTTTCGTAGGGCGAAGTGTCGCCCTGTCAAATCTCATCGGGTGAAGTTTCCTCCAACGATTTTGCTCCAAAAATCTCACTGGGCAAAGTTTCGCCCGGCGGTCTTATGCGCTCCACCTTTTTTCCTTGCCAATTCAAGGGTTATCAAGGATCACCTAAAGTTCCAAATACTGACCAGATTCACATTACATTATCAAATTTTCCCACAAACATATTTGTGGTCTTCAAAATAGCTCCATAACTTCATCCAAAAGCTTGATAATCATCCAAATAAATGCTCCGAGTTGAAATCCAAGTGCATCCATCCACCCAAAGACTAACAAACCTAATTAAAGCAAAAGTTATGATACATATATACAAGGTGGTTGTTGAGGATACCACCAAACCTACTTCATTTGAAGAGAAGGGTTAATCAATGCCCCCAACCAGGAGCTCACCAACTTTGATGATAGAAAAGGTCTCACGAACGTGACCAACATGATATATCTTCAAGCGTTGTCCATTAACCATAAACTTCCCGGTTTCTAGGCTAGCTAGAGATCTCAATTGATCCATATGGTTGTACCTTGGTCACTTCGAATGGACCCTGCCATTTTGACTTTAACTTACCGGGGAAAAGCTTGAAACGAGAGTTATAGAGGAGTACCTTGTCGCCTACGGAGAAGTCCTTGCGAAGGATCCTAGTATCATGTCATTTGCGTGTCCGTTCCTTGAAGGTTTTTGAGTTTTCCTAAGCTTCAAGTCTTAACTACTCTAGCTCTTAAAGTTGTAGAAGGCAGTTGTCACCAACAATCATTTTGTCGAAATTTAGCTCTTTGATTGCCTATTTCACTTTGTGCTTCAGTTCCACCGGCAAGTGACATGTTTTGTCATACACAAGTCTATTAGGAGTGGTTCCAATTGGCACTTTGTAAGCCGTTCTCAATGCCCAAAGGGCATCACATAGCTTTAGTGACCAATCCTTATGGTGTGTATTTACTGCTTTCTCCAATATTCCCTTGATTTGTCGATTTGCTCGGCTTGCCCGCTCGATTGCGGATGATTGGCCAAGGACATCTTGTGTGTGATTCCATATTTCCGTAAGAGATGTTCAAATGTGTCCTTCCAAAAGTAAGAGCCGCTATCGCTAATTATGGCTCTAGGCATATCAGACCTAGGGATTATCACATTTTTGAAGAGTTTAATTACAACCTTGGAATCATTTGTAGGAGAGGTTATGGCCTCGATCCATATCGATACACAATCGATCGCGACAAAGATGTATTTGTTGCCGAATGAATCCCATGAAATCAATGCCCCAAACATCAAATAGTTCGATTTCGAGGATTAGTTGAAGGGGCATCTCGTTTCTCTTTGTTATGTTTACGCATCTTTGACAAGCGTCACATGTAAGGATAAAGGCTCGAATATCCTTCAACATAGAAGGCCACCAAAATACGCTTTGGAGGACTTTGGAAATTGTCTTTTGAAAGGCCAAATGTCCACCATAAGAGGTAGAATGAAGGTGCTTTACTATATCGAATCCTTCATCGGTCGTAATGCATCGGCGATAGATACCATCCATACATCATCAAAATAAGTAAGCCTCATCCCAATAATAACGCCTAGCTTCATATCGTAACTTCTTCCTTTCTTGTATTGAATAATCATCGGGGATGTAATTGGTCACAAGGAAATTCACAATGTCCGCATACTATGGTGTCATGGCTTCAATAGCCATCAAGGTCTCGTCTCTCATTGCTTCATTGATGGGGATACTATCATCTTCATCACCACGATCATCGTTCGTTAGTCTACTTAGATGGTCCGCTACCAAGTTTTCCTATCCAGCTTTATCTTTGATTTCGATGTCGAATTCTTGTAAAAAGAGAACCCACCAAAAGAGTCGGGATTTTGTCTCCATTTAGGACATAATGTAGTGAATAGCCGCATGATCGGTATGGATGATCACCTTGGAACCGGTGACATAGGTACGGAACTTCTCCATAGCATAGACAACGGCGAGCATTTCTTCCTCGGTGGTGGTATATTTTGATTGAGCTTCATCTAGGGTCTTACTTCCATAATATATCACGTGCAACTTCTTGTCAGCGCATTGGCCTAGAACGGCACCAACGGTGAAATCGTAAGCATGACACATGATCTCAAAGGGAAGACTCCAATTGGGTGCTTTGATAATTGGTACTGCTGTAAGAGCGGTCTTTATCCTGCAAAAAGGCCTCAATACACAAGTCATCAAATACAAAAGGTGCATCTGTGATGAGAAGAGAATCAAAGGCTTGGCAATTCTAGAAAAAACTTTAATGAAACGCCTATCAAAGCCGGCGTGACCTAAAAAACTCCTTACCCCTTTGACATTGGTTGGGGGTGGCAAGTTCTCTATCACAGAGACTTTAGCCTTATCTACTTCAACACCTTTATTGGAAACAATATGACCGATTACTACACCTTGTTCAACCATGAAATGACATTTTTCCCAATTTAAGACAAGGCGATATTCCTCGTAACGAGGTAACACTTGATCAAGATAAGTGAGGCAAGAATCAAAAGAGGTGCCATGGATACTAAAATCATCCATAAAGACTTCCATGGACTTTTCAATAAAATCGGAGAAAATTTCCATCATGCATCGTTGAAACGTTCCCGGCGCATTACACAATCCGAATGACATCCTACGATAGGCATAGTGTAGACACCTACATTTTGCCTGCTCGTGTCTATAGCAGTCTCGGAGAAAACATCCGATGATGATCGGACTCTAACATGCATCAATACGCTCGAATACGGGCTCAGAATCAACAGTATCCAACGTGGGCACTTAGCGGAGTACAAATCTCTCAAAACCGACCTCAAATCTAGACTCAGTATGTTGTTTTCAACAAAATAAGGCCACTTTGAGCCTAAATCGTCACCGGGGGCAAAATCGTCTTTTGTCGACCGAGTCAAACCCGGCCAAAACCAAAAATCTGAACACAAACCAAATTCAAAAAGCGTTTAAATACACTCAAAGTCCAAGTCAAAATGGAATCCCCATTTACCTCAAACAACACGGATATCAATTCGTATTTTGAGTAACTTCCAATACGCGCGATTTGAACCGCCTGCACCCAAGTGCCTCAGGTGGGGCGCCCCAATACCAAGACGCTAGCCTCCAGGCGCCTGAATTCCGAAGTCAGAACATTTAGAAAAGCTTTATAAATACATCCTTGCGTGCGTCGTATGAAACACCCCACATTGATTGAAGATGTCCTATTTATGAGCTTAAATGACTAGTGTTTAAAAAGATTGAAAGTACTACTCATATCAACAAAGTCTACTTTCTTTTCTGGTCATCCATGAAAAAGAACTCCACAGTTAAGCGTGCTTGACTGGAATTAGTCTTAGGATGGGTGACCTCCTGGGAAGGTTTCCATGATGCGCATGAGTGAGGTCGAAATGCGTTGGAAAAGACTCGTGTTGGTCTGTGGCACCAGTACAGAGCCTGGCGAGCTACTGCGACTCACATTTCTGGTCCTAGTTTGGGCCGGGGTGTTACAAATGGTATCAGAGAAATCCTGCGACCGTGTATTTGGCACCTAGCAGGGATGGATTCTGAGTCAGCGGTTATGCTTCAAGGCGCAACGAGGACGTTGCATTCTTCAAGTGGTAGTGATTGAAACACCCTACATTGATTAAAGATATCCTACTATTAGCTTAAATGACTAGTTCTTAAAATGATTGAAAGTACTACTCATATCAACAAACTGCACTTTGTTTTCTGGTCATCCATGCAAAAGAACTCCGTCCTAGTTTGGGCCGAGGTGTTACATAGTATCAAGGGCCGCCATTTCATTTTATGAAACTCAACTTCAAAAAACCGAGAGCTTTGCCAGACGAGGCGAGTGCCCATGGAACTTCTCAGCTGTTTATGGGAGCCCTGACTCTAGTAAACGGATGGAACTTTGGGACGAGTTAGAGGATATTCAGCTTAATTCTAATCGTCCTTGGCTTTCTATGGGAGACTTTAATGACACACTTTTTCTCCGTGAAATAAACGGTCACAACAACACTATGCGAACTCGACGGAATCGGTTCAATGATTGGTTAGAAAATAACAAATGGGTCGATATTGACTTTTCAGGCTCGGCTCATACTTGGTCTAGAGGTACTTCGCCCGAGACCCGGCAATGGGCTAGACTAGACCGTGTTATTTGCAATTCGAGTTGGAGGGTGATGTACGCGGAGGGTTCTCTTCGCCATCTCATTGCTAAACAATCTGATCATTGTCCTCTTCAACTTAGTACGAACGGATTTGCCCCTATCCCTAGTACTCTTCGGCCCTTCCGATTTCAAACTGCTTGGATGTGGAACGAGAAATTCTCGGAACTTGTGGATGAAAAATGGGATAAGGCTGCACCGTTCTACCCTTTTGTGACTCATTTCGCGGGTCAACTTCAATGATGGAACCACCATGTGTTTCGGAACATCTTCGAGCGCAAGAGTTTACAACGTAGACTCTTGTACTTGCAAAAAAATCTTTCACGAGGGTGCTCGTACTACCACCACTTGTTCGAGGAAAAGCTTAAACAGCAACTGGATGAAGTTTTAAACGAAGAGGAAATTCTTTGGTTCCAAAAATCTAGGAAGGAAGCTATCTGTGACGGAGACCGGAATACGAAGTACTTCCATCTGAATACAATTATTCGTCGCAAATTCAATCACATTGAAGCCTTGATGGACGACAGTTATGCTTGGCAATGATACTCGCCTGTTGTTGAACGCCTAGTACTCGATTATTACTAGGGACTTTTTGTGGGAAGTAATGAGGAGAATTCTGGGTATCATCTTACAATTGGCAAATTCCCGACACTCTCTTCCGAGGAAATAAATTTTCTGGACCGGCTGTATTATTTTATCGAAGTGGAGTCGGCCTTGAAACAAATGGCCCTTTACGAGTTCCGGGACAAGATGGGTTCCAGGCTCTGTTTTACCAATCCCAGTGGGATATTGTCGGACGTAACCTAACTACTCTGGACCTCGACGTCCTGAACAATATAAATTTTCCGGAAGCACTTGGAGAGGCATTTATAGCTCTTATACCCAAGGTCGAGCATCCACAGAGGGCGAATCAATTTTGGTCGATAGGGTTATGTAATGTGGCGTACAAGTGTGGACATGACATAGGTCCACCCCGACGCGGCGAAGCGCGGGTTTTGGGGAGGCGTAGAATTTCCATATGAGATGGATCGAATAGAATTTTAAATCGAAGTAGGAGTCGCCACCGAATTTTATGGTTATTCGGAACCATTCGAACCCACTCTATGTCGTAGTGGGCCATACTTAAAGCCTGACCCATTTCCGATGTCAGAGTTTATTGGGTTCGTCCCTTAGCATATCGATACCGATGCCGACTGGGCGGTTAATCGTATATTGAATGACTCTCGTTGCCAATGGTTTCGGACATCCGGAAACCACGGTTCTGAGTAAGGGGTGAGGGTACGTGTTGGGAAGTTCGTCGAGAACACCCAACCCCGCCCGCACTTAGCGGCCTTTACTAAGATATCGTTCGATTTTGGTGTACACGCGTTAGTTCAACGATGAAATGATATGCAGAGATTATTTTCCTAAGACATGTGAGGAAAGATAAATAATGGGTTGGTAAGTCGTTTAATGCATGTTAAACCACTAACGTCAAAGTTATTTTAGCATGTGAGTTCGTTTTAGTCTAATAAAACGATAAAAAGAAAATATGAGGGTAATTTGCTACAAACACGAGAAAACGGGTTAGTAACGATTGAAATAATAATATATGAAAGAAATATGAAATCGAGGAAATAAGAATCAATCGAAATCTGAAAAATATAGTTTAAAACATTGTTTTGTATAAAAAACGATGTTCGAGAAAGAATTGAAAGAAAGACGAAAAAGACACGTTTGGACCGAGAGCCGTGCGACTCGCCCGAGACTCATGCGAGTCGCGTGGCGGCCTGATTTCGAAAACGGTTTTCGGAAAATTTTGATTAAATCGCGTACGAATATCGCATAACTCGTACTCGACTTAATATTCTCGATATTCGTTATATTCGATAGTTGATTATCAAATATTTAGAATAGTTTTGGAAAAGCTGTAAATTTAGAAATCGTTTCGTAAAATAATAAAAAATAAACGAACGAAAAACTAAAAAAATAGAATCGGGTCAGACTCGGGCGCGAGTCGCCTGGACCGGGCGCGACTCGCACGCGAGTCTGTCCGTTTTTTATTTTTTTGTCGAAAATCGTTATAAATTGCGTACAAATATGGATTAATTTATACCCGGTTTATATTTTCGATATTCGTCGCATTCGATACTCGATTATGAAATCGATATCGAATAGTCAGAATGACTTTAGAAAAGGTTTTGAAAAAAGTTTGTTCTTGAACGAAAAGTAAAAAAAGATTTTGAACGAAAAGTTGTAAAAAGATGTAACGATTTCGTCGAAAGCTTAATATAATTCTTTTTGATACGATATTCGATTATATAGAATCGATATCATATTTTAAGAATATTCGATATAGGAAAATAGTTTTAGTAGTATCGATATTAGAAAATAAAAAAAAGACCGACACAAGACCCATAAAAACGAGATGAAGGAGAGAGAAAAGGGAAGAGACGGGTTTGATATACACCCTCAACCTACATGCTTTGTGTTCTCGGTATAAGGCTCGTCGGACGGTGGCTTAGACACGGGAGCGTCGAGATGATGTGGGTGAGTTAAGGTGTCGATTTTTGGAGTGTATGTGTGTGTGACGTGGGGACTCGGCCGGTTCGGACAGGATCGGTTTCGTCGGTTTTTGGAATTATTTCAGGATTACGTCGGGATTTTGGATGTTGCTTTCTAGCTGACTTTCTCGGTATTTTTGATGTGCTTTTTCGGTCTGATTTTTCGGTTGATTTTCTGTGTATATCGAGGTTGAAGGGAGGGTCCTATTTATAGGAACCGAGGTGGTCTTGCTTGTGTGACAAGAAACACCGGTTTGGATAGGAAATACGAGAGTTCGTGAGGGAATAGACTTCTCGTTTCTTAGAGAAGAAGCCAAAGACTCGGCTGGCTGGGGTGATATCTCGGCTGTTTCAGCCGAGTATCTGAGCTCGGGTGGTATTTTGTTTCGGTTTCCGGATAGAATTCCTACTTGAGATCGAATTCTATCCTTAAACAGATTTGTTTAATATTTGTGAAGGCTGATTTTTGTAGGAATTTGGGCAGAAGTGGGACGCGTGAGACATCACGGTCGGTCCACAAGTCTCGGGAAATATCTTTGACCGGGTTTTGACTCGGTCGTTAAAAGACGGTTTTACCCCTGGTGACGGTTTCGACCCAAATTAGTGTTATTTGACTCGAAACGACCCACTGGGCCTGGATTTGAGGTTGGTTTTGTGAGATTTGTACTCCTTAAAATGTCTAAGCCAAATGTCCATGATTACAAGCCCATATCCGAGTCTGTCAAAGCACGTTTACGTCCTATCATCATCGGGTGTTTGGCGGGAACTACTATAGACACCTGGCGGTCAAAATGTGGGTGTCTACAGAGCCCCCACTCTGACTGAGGCTTGGACAAGGCAAAAGTCAGAGTAGCTACCAGGTCAATCAAGGATTAAAACCTGGCAGACTTCCGATCGGGTCGTTTAGGGTCCATTAGACCTGCGTGAAGGGCTCGCCAGCCACGGAATAGAAATATACCTGAGTTGATGTTGATAGTGTCGCGGGAGCTTGCCTAGGAAGCTGTGGGTATACCTGTTTGCAGATATATCCTGTCTTAGAATTGCGCAGGAGTTTTCCCACTAGGGAACTTAGAATTCTCGGGGAGTCTTGAGTGTACCTGTATGCTGACATAATTTGTATGTAACATTTAGGCGAAACACTGACTCGTGCTGGGGAAAAAGATTTTTTTTTCGAAAATTTTGAAAATAAAAAAGCTGAATTTTTTTTTTGAAAAGTTTGGAAATAAGGATGCTTAGGATGACTTTGATTCCTAACCGGATTCTGACACGGATATTCGGAATTTCCTTGTATGCCTAAGCGAAGGAGGAAAATTGGTAGAATCCTATTCCACGGATGGCTAGGAAGAGGGATATTCTCTATTATAAATAGAGAGCCTTGGTTTCTTATTTTTCATATTCCCACCCAAATCCTTTCTTTTATCTCAAAATCCCTTAGACTCTTTAGGATAAAAGAAACTATTCTCGCGATGGGTATTGACCATTTAACCGCAATGCTTCACGCGTGGGCCCAGGATTTTCGAGATGAAGATAGAGTCCAATTAACTCAAATGGGAATTGTGGCTTTATTCCCACTCCAGCGACTTAGGGTAGATTCACACTTTCTTGATGCTTGTTTATCTTTTTTGGGATACTACCTTTCATATTTTTGCATTTCCTCGAGGAGAAATATGTCCTCTTCCTGAAGAGATAGCAGCTATTGGAGGGTGGTGCCCTAATGCTCGTCCTGCTATTCCCCCATTTTATCCTGATCCAAGGAGGAGGCTGAGGGATTTTCTAGGGTTGTCCCATGCTGAGACGGCCCGTATGGTGAAGGGAAATTCAGTTTCCTTATTTGACCTGGCTGATAAATTTATGAACCCAGTGGGTGAAAGAATTACTTCTACCCATAGGCGTAGGGCCTTTGCCTTTTGTATGCTGCATAGGTATGCCTTCGAAGGCCGAATGGATGCTGATTCATGCTTAGGTGAGATCAGGCTAATCAGCATAGTTGATCAAATGGAGACGGGTCATAGCCCAGCTTGGCTGATAACTGGGGAGATTATTATGGGTCTTGATGCTAGGAGGCTTGAACCAAATCAGCAATTGACCGGAGGCATTCGTCTTTTGCAGGTATTTTAATCATTTTTCGATGAAATACTCGATTTCCGATTTTTTTCTTTCTTTTTTCGGTAATCCCGGATTTTCCGGTTTTTTTTTTTTTTTTTTTCGAAATTCCCGATTTTGCCGAATTTTTGAATTTTTTACGAAAATTCTTAATTTTTCCGATTTTTTCGAATTTTTCGAATTTTCGAAAGTTTTTGACTTTTCGAAAATTTTGCAGACCTGGTTATTCGAGCGTCTGTCGATCATGGAGCCCCCGGTGAATATACCCAAATACCGCAGCAACCAGATCGGTTCAAGGTCTCGTCGAATAAGACCAAGTCATCCCGTAACTCAAAAATATTGGGATGAGGAGTTAGTATTTCATGGCGGGCCTTTGATCAGATGGAACGTGATTTGGTGGTTCCTTTCGAGACTGACGGGATTAGCTAGGAGAGACAAAGCCCGTTACCTGGTGATTTTGTCTTTGGACTGGACTGTCCATATTTATCCGGACCGTATCTTAAGACAGTTCGGTTCGTTTCAGGAGATCCCTGAGACTGAGGCAATAATTAGCGTTTCGATCCAATTGACGGACGCTATGTGCGACACGTGGCTACAGCGTTGGTTCACCCGTGTCATATGGACTATACCTCGCCCTTGTCAAACCACTTGGGTTTCTGAATCATATCGCAAATGGACTTCCGAAGAATCCCAGGAGGCCCGTAAAGCTTTGAAGACCGAAGAAGCTCTTGATTTGGCCCGCCGAGAATAGGCCAAGAATAATAGACGGTTCTTCGAGGAGACTCCTATTACCTTTGTTGAGTCAGGGTCGGATTCCAAGTCAAAACCTAAGACTCAGACTAATGAGACTGGTGCTAGTGATATGGAGGGAAGACTCGGACCGAGGACGGCGGTCCGAGACAGGCTAGGCCCGCGTGATAACGAGGTGACCGGGGAGTCGAGTTTGAAGAAACGAGCCCGGGCTAAAGAGGTTCCCTTGGTGATCAGGGAGCGTTCACCTCCACCTCGACGCCGATGGACCGAAAAAGAAGCTAAAGGCAAAGGAAAGGGAAAAATGCCTTAGTTTTTTTTATTAAGTATTAGTATTATTTTTTGTGATGGTTTTTTGATTTTTTTTGTAATTTTATTATTTTAAATAAAGAAAGGTTTATTAAAGAGCCGTTCCTGTTTTTTTCGATTGCAGTGGTTGTGCCCTTTTGAGGGGCTGCCTACGTATCCATAATGAATGGAATTAAACCAAACGTAGTTCAGACTGAATTAAATTGCAACTTCGAAATACATCAAGACTATTGGTTCAAGATGTTTGAAACAATAGAATAAATAATTCTAGCTTTTGACTTGTCTTTAAAAGTTTGAAAAAAGATGTTTTTAATAAACTTTTTGCAGATGACATTGAGAAAGGTGGGTTAAGGGTAGTAGCGCTTCAGCTGGTCCAGGTTAGTTGGGTTGACAAACTCGTTCCCGTCCAGATCCGTTAGCATTACCGCTCCACCTGATAGAATCTTCTTTACCAGATATGGCCCAGCCCAGTTAGGTTTGAATTTCCCCCTCGGGTCCACTGGCAATAAAGCTCGAGCTGATTTGAGAACCAAATCTCCTTCTTTGATATTTCTGGGCCTCACCCTTTTGTTGAAAGCCCGTTGGATTCTTTTTTGATAGATTTGAATATTATTGAGGGCATGAGATCGTCGTTCATCTAAAAGGACTAGCGAGTCATATCGTGCTCGAACCCAATCAGCTTCAGGTACTTGGCTTTCAAGTAGGATTCTGAGTGATGGCACTTCTAACTCAACAGGTTGGACTGCTTCCATGCCGTATGTAAGGTAATACGGTGTTGCCCCGGTCGCAGTACGAATCGAGGTTCGATATCCCCAAAGTGCAAATGGTATTTTGTCGGGCCAGTCCCGGTAATTATCAGCCATCTTTTTGAGTATGGTGACAATTGTTTTATTAGCCGCCTCTACCGCTCCATTGGTTTGGGGTCGGTATGGTGAAGATGTATGCCTTTGAATTTTGTATTTGGTCAGCAAGGCTGCCGTTTCGGCTTGAAAATGGGTCCCGTGGTCACTAATGAACTCATGGGGGATTCCATACCGGCATATTATCTTATTTTGAATGAACTTGGCAACATGGCTAGCGTTGAGAATACGATAGGATTCAGCTTCGACCCATTTGGTGAAATAGTCGATTGCTACCAAAATGAAGCAGTGTCCTCCGGTTCCCGAGGGGTTTATCTTTCCGATTATGTCGATTCCCCATGTTGAAAATGGCCATGGTGATGTCATGGTGTATAGCAAGGATGGTGGCATATGTTGTACATTGGCAAAAATCTGACAGTTATGGCAATGTCTAACATATTGTTGACAATCGGTTTCCATGCTATTCCAGTAGTAACCGAGCCTCATGATCTTCCGGACCAGCATCTGGGCATTCATGTGTGGACCGCATTCGCCATCATGGACTTCAGCCATAACTTTTTCGGCGTTGGTTTTGTCGACACATCGGAGGAGAGCCCCCTGTGCTGTCTTTTTGTAGAGTTGCCCATCGTCGGTGCGGATGAACTGGGTTGCCAGTCTTCGCAGGACCTTTTTGGCTCGGTTGTCAGCTCCGGGTGGATATTCCCCGGTTGCTAGGTATGTTAGTACAGCTTGATACCACGGCTCGGGATCGGGTATCTCGACTTCCTCGATGTGGTGGATGTATGCTGGCTCGGATCGTCTTTCGACACAGATCGGCATACTGGTCATATGATCGGGAATGTTTAGCAAAGATGCCAGTTTTGAGAGTGCATCTGCGAACTGGTTTTCTTCCCGAGGTAGGTATATATATTCTACTCCGTGGAATTGCTTCTCGAGATCCCGTACTCGTGCTTGGTAGGCCATGAGATTAGCATTTCGAGTTTTCCATTTTTGAAGCGCTTGATTAATGACCAGAGATGAATCACCGTGTACTCGGAGGTTTGTGACTCCTAAGTCAGCGGCGGCTTGTAGCCCGTGGATACATGCTTCATACTCAGCGGCGTTGTTAGTGACGTCAAAGTCTAGTTTGATGGATACGGGAGTATGTTCCCCTTTTGGTGAGATTAGGAGGATCCCGACTCCAAATCCTCGAAAATTGGATGCCCTGTCAAAGTAAAAGTCCCATGCTTCGGTATCAGTGTGGAAAATGTCTTCGTCTGGGAAGGACCAAGTGTCGATGTGTCTTTCCTCGGTTATGGGACTGTCAGCGAGAAATTCGGCTACTACTCGTCCTTTAATGGCTTTCAGTGGTACAAATTTTAGGTCGAATTCTGCCAACATCAGGGTCCATCTTGATATCCTGCCGTTGAGGATGGGTTTCTCGAAGAGGTATTTGATTGGATCCATTCTGGATAATACCTGCACCTCGTGACTAAGCATGTAATGTCGGAGCTTCTTAGTGGCCCAGACCAAAGCTAAACATGTCTTTTCGAGCATGGTGTACTTACACTCGTACTCTAAAAACTTCTTACTGATGTAGTATATGGCTCGTTCTTCGGAATTGACCGTTTGAGCTAGCATAGCCCCCATGGCTGTCTCTGTCGTGGTTAGGTATAGTGACAAAGGCAAACCGTGCTGAGGTGGCATTAGGACCGGCGGTGAGGCCAAAATTTCCTTGATTCTATCGAAGGCTGCTTGACACTTGTCATCCCATAGCAAACGTTCTCCTATTTTCAGTTTCTTGAAGATCGGTTCACACACCATGGTTAGCTTTGAGATGAACCTACTGATGTATTGGACTTTTCCGAGAAACCCTCTTATTTCTTTTTCAGTTTTAGGGGGCTGCATCTCGGTGATGGCCTTGATTTTGGCTGGATCGACTTCTATACCTCGTTGGCTGACGATATGACCCAGTAATTTGCCAGATGTTACCCCGAAACTGCATTTTTGAGGGTTTAGCCTCATGTTGTATTTGCGTAGTCGGGTGAAGAACTTTCTCAGGGCGGTGATGTGACCGTCCCTGTCTTTAGATTTGACGATCATGTCGTCCACATAGACTTCCACTTCCTTATGCATCATGTCATGCAATAAAGTCGTGGCGGTTCGTTGGTAGGTGGCCCCGGCATTAATGAGACCAAATGGCATAACTGTATAGCAATAAGTACCCTAAGGTGTGATGAAGGTGGTCTTATCCATATCTTCTTCTGCCATTTTTATCTGATTATACCCCGCATACCCGTCCATAAATGATAGAAGGGCATGATCTGCTGTGTTGTCCACCAGTATATCGATGTGTGGCAATGGGAAATCGTCTTTCGGGCTTGCTTTGTTAAGATCCCGGAAGTCTACACAGACACGGACTTTACCATCCTTTTTAGGGACTGGTACTATGTTTGCAACCCAATCTGGATACTCGGAGACTCGTATAAACCCAGCTTTGAATTGTTTGTCGACTTCCTCCTTGACTTTGAGGGACCATTCTGGTCTCATGCGTCGGAGTTTTTGTTTAACCGGCTTGAACCCTTCCTTGATCGGTATATGGTGCTCGGCTATTTCGCGATCAATCCCCGGCATGTCCTTGTAGGACCATGCGAAGACGTCTTTGAATTCTTGAAGGAGAACTATGAATTGTTGTTTCTCCTCGGGATCTAAGGATAACCCTATCTTAAGCATCTGAGGTTCTAAGGTTGTTCCCACGTTGATGGATTTGGTGTCTTCGATTACCGGATTGCGGGATTCCCTTTGCTCTAGTTGCTCGATCAGATGTGGGGGTAAAGATACCTGTTCGTCGGGCTTCTCAATGTCATTGCACATAAAATTTTTGAAATTTTGAAAATGAGACAAGTCGTAAGCAGAACGGTTGTTATTATTGATCATAAACTGAGAAAAGAGCTCGAAAAGAGCGGCCATCTGATCACTAGTCAGTGGCGGGATAGGTAGGGTGCCCGGGACAGACCCCGAGGCACCTGGAATGGCTAAAGGAAGAGGGGGAGTTACAGGATTGACCCTAGCACCAGACTCACTAGACTCAATCTTAGACTCTGACTCAGACTCCGACTCGGACTCAGACTCAGATTCTGGCATATCTCCTTCCCCTGTGATGAGTTTGTAAGTTCTTCTTTGATTGTCAGTCCATTTGACAGTTTTCCTCCAAGCTCTGGTTCCGGACCCGACTTCCGAGATTAGCTTAGACGGGTCAAAGGTGCGACTGCGGAGTATGAGGCTGACTAGCTCTTCCTTCGGCGTTGGAACTGCGAGTTCTTCTCCAAAAAGTAACCCTAGCGCGGGCTCGGCATTCTTAGCATCTTCGGATTGGATGAGAGCGAAGATGTCGTCTGGTATGTAGTTGCAGTCCTGGGCCAAGTGGGCCCCAGGGCGTGTGAGCCGATATAGGCCGGTCTGAGCAGTCTCGAATACTGGAGTGACGAAGGTGACCTTACTGGTTTCAGTTTGGCCCATGTTTTCTGGAGTTAGGGTGTAGCCCAAACCCGTTTGAGTCCTCCCATTGTCCAGAACTTCGAGAATTTTTCCTGCGGGGAGATCGGGCCTTGAGGTAACCCCTGGTAGAAAGCCCAGATTCTGTAACATTCGGTCTAGGGGGACGGTGAAATAAGGACGGAAGAGATGATCTTCTTCGATGGCCCCTATGAAATCGAATCCCCATAGATCGGTGCGGCCCGAGGTGTTGCAATTAGCCACAGTCATAGGTGTGGCTTCTATAGTGATGACGGTGTCACGCAAAGGCAGCTTGATTTTCCGAAAGTGGAGGACACGGCCCTGGTTGCATGGATCCAAGGTCTTCCTAAAAGAAGGTTGAAGGAAGAAGTCACGTCAATCACTTGAAATTCCAGCTCTTTCTCTATCGGGCCCGTTATGATAGTGAGTTTCGTGGCCCCGGCTACTGACTTTGGACTCCCGTCAAAAGCCTGAATGGTTTGAGCTGTTGGAATATAGTCGGCCTCGGTGATGCCGAGGGCTTTGGCGGTCCTTAGGGGAAGGACGTTGACTGCTGACCCGTCGTCAATTAGGGTCATGGGTAGGTACTTTCCACGGCAGATAACTGTGATGTAGAGGGCCATGTTGTGGGCCGGCCCGAATGGTGGTAGATCAGCGTTGGAGAAGGTGATCAGTGGGCCTTCCTCTATGGATCTGCCTTTTAGGTGGGGTAGGACTGTGGCTACCATTTCGGCTGGAGTAGCCATAGAGTCGATTTTGACCTGATCGAGGGCCTTAGTGAGTGCCTCTCGATGTTCTTGGGAGCTAACTAGGAGTTGCCATATAGAGAGGTCAACTCGAGTTTTGCTTAGCTGCTTCACAAGAGCCTTTTCAGGAGTTGGTTCTTCCGGAGCGGACTCTACTTTAAGTGGTTCAGCAATGATGAGGGCTTGACTAGTGGCTAAGGCTTTGGACTTAACCTTCTGAATCTCCTCAGGTGTGGTGGGGACAGCTTCCCCTTTGGTGAGGTAGACATCATCTTCGTCATCGCACCAGATCCCGTTTATTTGTGGGATAAATGGAGAAGTGAGGCGTGAACAATCCATTACTTCTCCGGAAAAGATGGCGTGAGTGGCCAACGGGTTGTCTTTGTTGTTGGGCTTACCCCCGAGTAAAGGGATTTTCCCGCTTTCAATGAGATCTTGGATAAGGTGCTTGAGTTTCCAACATTTCTCGGTATCGTGCCCTTTACCACGATGATAGTGACAGTAAGCCTGAAGGTTGTAGGCCTTAGAGCGACGTTCGACCGGGATATCAGGTGTTGGGCCTATCGGGGTGATCAGGCCTTTTGATGATAACCTCTGAAGGGCGTTTTCATAGGTAGTGCCTATGTCGGTGAATACCCGGGGAGTAGTAGTCTTCTGGGATGAGGTATCGAGTGCGTTTACCTCGTCGAACATGCTACGAGTGGCAGCAGTAGTAGCGGGCTTGCTCGTTGATGAACTAGCCCCTTGGTATCCCTTAGTGGAGGCCTTAGTGAGGCTTTCCAATCTTAGATCATCCTCGATTCTTGTTCCCATTTCAGTCAGGACCGCGAAGCTAGGTATGATGGCGTACCGGAGATGGACCCGGTAAGCTGGAAGTAGGTTCTTGACAAAGGCTTCAACCAGCACCTTTTCACTGGGCTTATCGACCATTTTGACGCTTTCAGCCCTCCAGCGTTGAAGGTATTTTGTGAATCCTTCCTTAGGTTCCTGGGCCATTACCTCCAGGGTGCGCATGGTGGTCTGGATTTCCGTATTGTCGGCGTAGTTCCGAGCGAATTCCGTTGCCACGTCATCCCAAGTTTTGTATTTCTTGGGGTCGAGTCGGTAGTACCAGGCCCTTGGGTGCTTCTCGAGAGAAGAAGCGAATAGGTGCTTGAACATGTTGGACTTAACCCCTTTAAGGGCCATGAATTCCTTGAAAGCCCGGATATGGTGGACTGGATCTTCAGTACCCTCGAACATCGGCAAACCCGTCAGATTGAGGTTGGTGGGTAGTTCATCGGTCAGTGGGGTATAAATCCTAGCATTCTCCGTATGGATGGAGCTTTGGGTTCTCAAGTGGACCTGTTCTTGCAGTTTGAGGACTGCACTGGCCAATGCGGCTAGAGGCCCGTCATCGTCGATCGAAGCATTGGGGGTTCCCTGTTCTATGGCACTAACCCGAGTAATGATGGCGATCTGGTCTTCCCGCATTTTCCTTAGTTGGTCTTGGATTTGGGCCAACGAGGTGGTCAATTCATCTATGGCCTTTTGCGTCATGGCTCGAGTGTGGGGTGACCTGTCTGTAAGGGCACCGCGTAATCAGTATCTGACCCAGATCTTAGAATCAAAAGTATATCCCGAGCGAGAAAAAACTAGACTAGAAAGAAGACCGGAGACTGACTTCTACATGGATGACGCGTGAGTGGTGGGCCTTCCTTAGGATTCGGCAGAGTGGGCCTAGTCCTGTTCGAAGGAAGGTCTACGTGAGAAATCCCCAGACTTTAGACTCGAGTGTGTAAACGGGCTTCCCTTTGTAGGAGTTAGTCCTACGAAGGTGGGCCGTGCCTTGACAAGTAAGGCGGACTGGGATGGGGTGGAAACCCGTGATATAAGATCGACGGAGTTTCGACTCTATAGAAATTAACTTATGACAAGACCCGACACTGCTAAATACGGGAAGTCCTAAGAAGAAGAGGATTTTGAAAAGGGAATTTGAATTTGAAAACCGAGCAAAGTTGGATTGGAAAGCCCGATTTTTTTTGAAAACCGAGAAAAGGGTATCGGGCCGAGATTTCGAGCTTTTTTTTTGAAAAGGTTTGGACAGCATACCGGCTAAAAATAGGCTATTTTGAGTCAAAATCATAAGTCCTAAATTCGGCAGCCTTCCGGGTTTTGAAAAAGAATGGGTTTTGAAAAGATGTAAGTTTTTGAAAAATGAGGGTTTTTTTGAAAAAAGGACCAAAAAGGATCAAGTAGCATGTAGTCATAGAATCAGTATAACGACGCCATGTATGCTCTTAGTCTAAGTCTCGGTCGGTCTGATAGGGTCTATACCAACAACGATCGCTTTCTCGTACTGAGGACGGACTCCCTAAGCCGAGTTGGTCTTAGGACATGCCGCAAAGTCTAAACGAGTTCCGCCATCGAAGTCTTTAGTGCACCCAAGTGGGAATGCACCGTGGTATAGTGGGACGTCGGTCACAAGTAACCGGCCCGGGATAGAACGGGGTTATGCATGAACCATTGAACTAAAACGTGTACATTACTAATCGAACGATTTCTTTTCGAGTCTCACCCTGAGGATGCCGATGGTAAGTGACACATCAGTTAATCCCCAGCGGAGTCGCCAAATTATGGACATGACATAGGTCCACCCCGACGCGGCGAAGCGCGGGTTTTGGGGAGGCGTAGAATTTCCATATGAGATGGATCGAATAGAATTTTAAATCGAAATAGGAGTCGCCACCGAATTTTATGGTTATTCGGAACCATTCGAACCCACTCTATGTCGTAGTGGGCCATACTTAAAGCCTGGCCCATTTCCGATGTCAGAGTTTATTGGGTTCGTCCCTTAGCATATCGATACCGATGCCGACTGGGCGGTTAATCGTATATTGAATGACTCTCGTTGCCAATGGTTTCGGACATCCGGAAACCACGGTTCTGAGTAAGGGGTGAGGGTACGTGTTGGGAAGTTCGTCAAGAACACCCAACCCCGCCCGCACTTAGCGGCCTTTACTAAGATATCGTTCGATTTTGGTGTACACGCGTTAGTTCGACGATGAAATGATATGTAGAGATTATTTTCCTAAGACATGTGAGGAAAGATAAATAATGGGTTGCTAAGTCGTTTAATGCATGTTAAACCACTAACGTCAAAGTTATTTTAGCATGTGAGTTCGTTTTAGTCTAATAAAACGATAAAAAGAAAATATGAGGGTAATTTGCTACAAACACGAGAAAACGGGTTAGTAACGATTGAAATAATAATATATGAAAGAAATATGAAATCGAGGAAATAAGAATCAATCGAAATCTGAAAAATATAGTTTAAAACATTGTTTTGTATAAAAAACGATGTTCGAGAAAGAATTGAAAGAAAGACGAAAAAGACACGTTTGGACCGAGAGCCGTGCGACTCGCCCGAGACTCATGCGAGTCGCGTGGCGGCCTGATTTCGAAAACGGTTTTCGGAAAATTTTGATTAAATCGCGTACGAATATCGCATAACTCGTACTCGACTTAATATTCTCGATATTCGTTATATTCGATAGTTGATTATCAAATATTTAGAATAGTTTTGGAAAAGCTGTAAATTTAGAAATCGTTTCGTAAAATAATAAAAAATAAACGAACGAAAAACTAAAAAAATAGAATCGGGTCAGACTCGGGCGCGAGTCGCCTGGACCGGGCGCGACTCGCACGCGAGTCTGTCCGTTTTTTATTTTTTTGTCGAAAATCGTTATAAATTGCGTACAAATATGGATTAATTTATACCCGGTTTATATTTTCGATATTCGTCGCATTCGATACTCGATTATGAAATCGATATCGAATAGTCAGAATGACTTTAGAAAAGGTTTTGAAAAAAGTTTGTTCTTGAACGAAAAGTAAAAAAAGATTTTGAACGAAAAGTTGTAAAAAGATGTAACGATTTCGTCGAAAGCTTAATATAATTCTTTTTGATACGATATTCGATTATATAGAATCGATATCATATTTTAAGAATATTCGATATAGGAAAATAGTTTTAGTAGTATCGATATTAGAAAATAAAAAAAAGACCGACACAAGACCCATAAAAACGAGATGAAGGAGAGAGAAAAGGGAAGAGACGGGTTTGATATACACCCTCAACCTACATGCTTTGTGTTCTCGGTATAAGGCTCGTCGGACGGTGGCTTAGACACGGGAGCGTCGAGATGATGTGGGTGAGTTAAGGTGTCGATTTTTGGAGTGTATGTGTGTGTGACGTGGGGACTCGGCCGGTTCGGACAGGATCGGTTTCGTCGGTTTTTGGAATTATTTCAGGATTACGTCGTGATTTTGGATGTTGCTTTCTAGCCGACTTTCTCGGTATTTTTGATGTGCTTTTTCGGTCTGATTTTTCGGTTGATTTTCTGTGTATATCGAGGTTGAAGGGAGGGTCCTATTTATAGGAACCGAGGTGGTCTTGCTTGTGTGACAAGAAACACCGGTTTGGATAGGAAATACGAGAGTTCGTGAGGGAATAGACTTCTCGTTTCTTAGAGAAGAAGCCAAAGACTCGGCTGGCTGGGGTGATATCTCGGCTGTTTCAGCCGAGTATCAGAGCTCGGGTGGTATTTTGTTTCGGTTTCCGGATAGAATTCCTACTTGAGATCGAATTCTATCCTTAAACAGATTTGTTTAATATTTGTGAAGGCTGATTTTTGTAGGAATTTGGGCAGAAGTGGGACGCGTGAGACATCACGGTCGGTCCACAAGTCTCGGGAAATATCTTTGACCGGGTTTTGACTCGGTCGTTAAAAGACGGTTTTACCCCTGGTGACGGTTTCGACCCAAATTAGTGTTATTTGACTCGAAACGACCCACTGGGCCTGGATTTGAGGTTGGTTTTGTGAGATTTGTACTCCTTAAAATGTCTAAGCCAAATGTCCATGATTACAAGCCCATATCCGAGTCTGTCAAAGCACGTTTACGTCCTATCATCATCGGGTGTTTGGCGGGAACTACTATAGACACCTGGCGGTCAAAATGTGGGTGTCTACAACAAGGTTATAATTAAGGCGATTGTCAACCGGCTGAAATCTGTCCTTCCGGTCCTCATAGGACCTACTCAATCGAGTTTTTTCCCGAGGAGACAAATAATGGACAATATTGTCCTTGTTCAGGAAGTACTTCACACAATGCGGGCTAAGAAGGGCACAACCGGACTAATGGTTCTGAAGCTAGATCTTGAGAAAGCGTATGATAAATTGGACTGGAAATTCATCAAACATACGCTATATGATATGCAACTTCCACGAAGAATGGCCACAACTATCTTGAGGTGCATAGAATCAACTACCCTCAATATCCTATGGAACGGCGAGGAAATCAAAATTTTCAAACCCACAAGAGGAATACGGCAAGGTAATCCTCTTTCACCTTACATTTTCACTTTGTGTATGGAGAAATTGATTCAGCTCATCGATCAGGAGGTGGAAAGCTCCAGGTAGGGGGAAATACGGATGAGTCGTAGAGGTCTGACTTTAACTCACTTATTCTTCGCTGATTATATCATTCTGTTTGGAGAGGCGTCGTTGGAACAGGCGCAACCCAAGCTATTAAGCGCTGTCTCGATGCATTTTGTCAAGCTTCAAGACATCGCATTAGTTTAAATAAATCTCGTGTCCAGTTCTCCTCAAATACGACTGATTTATTGCTGATCAGATGACCAACGAGTTGGGAATCGAACGAACAAATGATCTGGGACGCTATTTAGGGATGCCAACGGTCAATGGTCGTGTTACCCGGGAGAGCTTTGAGTTTATTCTAAACAAAGTAGACAAAAGACTTACGGGGTGGAAATCTAAGCTGCTATTACTAGCTAGCCGCACCACTCTTATTTAATCCAGACTTTCGGCTTTACCCATGTATTCCGTCGCATCATTATTCAAATTGACTCACAAGTTGTTACTAAAATGTTGGAATAAACGGACACCGCACCGTGAGCACGTTCCCACATGATTAACGTCTGCAAAAGCCTAATTGAAGGATTCAAGGGACTAGTGGAGATAACTCATATTTATCGAGAGGCAAATAGGTGTGCGGATTGGTTGGCCAACATTGAAGTCTCGCAATCTGAATGGCTTTCTACGAAGGAGACTCTAGAGATCCCCGCAGATTTGTTTAACCTACGGAGTTGCTTGGCCTCGTCTGGTGCCGTTTTCGCTGCAGTTTCTTGAAGTTTAGTTTGTTTGCTCTTTTTAGTTTCATTTTCCTTTCGGTTTTTTTGTTTGCTTTTGACTTTGTCGCTTCGATCCACCAAAAAAACCGAGAGCTTTCTTCTCCCTTACATACACCTTAACTCCTCCTACATACATCGAAACGCTCCTCGTGTCTACGATGATACTCCGCGAGCCCGTATTTCGAAGCATTTGAAATGTAGGTTGAGGGTGTCCAAACCCTATTTCTAATCCCTAAACTTGTTTACTTGTTGTTCTCTAACTACGCTAACATTTTATTTATCGTACACTAACATTTAATTCCTCGAATCTAACATTTTTTCTTTTCCATTCCTGACATCTAACTACTAACATTCGACTATAAAATACTCGCCTTTTAACGTATCAAATAAAAAGGGTGAATAGATAAGGAAACACGAGCACAAGAGTACCGCACTCGCGTCAACGGTCGCTTATCTAGCCACTCCACGTAATTGGTTGTTTAGGACGAGTCAACCCCCTAAAACGCTCTTATAATTCCGTTATACTAATACCGCGTATATTATCATAAAAATATTTTCAAAAATGGGATTTGAGCAAACGTCCGATGACTCTAAATCGAGCATCGTAGGCCCTAAAGGCCAAACTACGATGCCAAAACACAAAGGACCTAATGTTTGTGATGACGAATCGATATTTTTAATCGAACGCATCCGAGAATCGATTTTGCCCAAAGTCCGCATAACCATCAGATAGGACACAGGGGAGGTGGCGCCTCACAATTGAGGCGCACCACCCCAGGCGCCTCACGGCGTGCACCTGACCCATCGGGTTATGACGCGATGATAAAATCCTACGTCGAGTGTTTTCTATGTAAATTTTAAACGTCGTTCTAAATGCTTGATGTCGATTCCGTAATCGAATGTCGCGCATGAAGAGTCATCGAAAATCGAAGTAATACGAAACCCAATGACGTCAATCCGAGAGTCCTACAGTCTACGCGACCCGATAACGATGTCGCGATACGGAGTGCTCTGATATTTGTATTAAGTCGATATGTTCGGTCTAAATCATAAACCGGGACAATCAAGGACAAGTACCCATCTATGGTCGAAACAAGATATCGTAGACTTCCAATATAGTCAACAATGATACAAGCTTCGCCTAGGGAACTACACTTGCGAATTTAGTCAACACGTGCTAATCTATCACGCGTCTCCTTTCAAAGCCCACATTTCATATTCATTTTCATTCTATTACGACTTTGACTGAACGTCTCACGATAGTAATCTTGTACCGACGACTCCCTAGTCGGACTCGGTATAGGATGAATCAAGGCAATCCATATTTCACTAGGATAAGTCGGGACGATACTTTGAGGCCCCGGGATCAAGCTAATATCACGCTTTGGTCCCTAACACTGCCTGTGTGGGCGCCCTATGGCAGGCGCCTGAATGCAAGGTCGCCTCACCTCAGGCGACTGACTTCTCAGCCTACCCGCCCGAGCCTCTGTCCTTTGATAAATACGCAACATAATGCGTAACTGATCGGAGTCTGTCCAATCGTTTGGTGTACGGTTCCAGTTTGCATTTCTATTTACGAGTCCGTTTATAGTTTACGTTACCATTTTTAACTCGATAATATTATTGCTTGTCTTATTGTGAATTCCGGGTCGTATTCCGCCCGTAAACTTGTAATTTATTTTCAAGTTATTTTTTTTTTGTTTAAATGTGATTCTATATATATCATTAAACCAATACCAGATATACAGCAAAATGACTTAGGCTACAGATCTGCATAATTCCTAAAGTCCCATGAAGCAGACAAAAAAACAATGCTACTCAAGAAAAACAAACTAATAAAACCAGGCAAACACTTGCCCAGGCATCACGCTTTCACTCTTTCCCTTCATTTCTATCCTTATGCTTTGGGATACAACTTCTGGTCGCATTATGACTCCTTCAACTCTTGATTTGTTCCTTTGATTCCAGACATGAGAGTAACATGCCGTTAGAACCATAATATTCAATTTCCATTCAAACTGATTTGTATGGTCATTAATCAAATTATTCATCTCTGGGACTATTCCAAACCACTCCTCAACCTCCCTTTTCAGTTCCGTACTGTAGAAGCATGTGAAGAAAAGATTTCTATAGTTTTAGTTTGTTCTCCACATATACAGCATCTATCTTTATTGCAGCAACATATCTTCATTAGCTTTTCTTTTACATTCATCCCTTCCATCATAGCGAGCCAAGTAGTCATTGCGTGCTTTGGGATATTCCAGCTAGCCCATACAACCGTATGCCAGTTCTTAATGCTCAGCTTTGGTCTCAGCCATTCATAACCATCTTTGATAGAATAATCCTTATCTGCTCCTTTTCACTTCTTATTGACATAACCAAGTTTGAAGCATTCCTTGACTTTGCAAACATTCTTCCAAGCCCAGTTATCAGTAGCTTTAGGACTGTAACTGTCCCAATCATCCCCCTTTAAGTATTTTTTGTTTACCCACCTGATTCATAGCTTATCAGGTTGGGTATAAACCCAGCTGACAAGCTTGGCAATCGCAGGTTGATTCCATATACTTGGGCACTTAATGTTGAGTCCACCCTCACATTTTGGTGCTTTGATCTTCTCCCATGCCACTGCTGGTGCTCTTATGTACTCAAATCCTCCTGACCATAAATAATTTCTGCATATAGCTTCAATACGTATAATAATGCTAGCAGGAATGAGGAATGTTGATGCCCAATAGCATTGAAGTGTATTAAGGACTGCATTGGTCAGAGTTACTCTCCCTGCATATGACAATTTTCAAGCCCCTATACTCCTTATTCTAGCAATCATTCGATCAACATTCCTCTTACATTCATCCTTTGAAAGTCTTCCAGCCTTTATTGGCACACCCAGGTAATTGAAAAGCATAATCCCTTCTGAAAACCCAGTCACAGAAAGGATATCGCTTTTGAGTTCATTAGTCATTCCATTAAAGAAGACTTCTGATTTCCCTGCGTTTTTCTGCAACCCCGTTGTGCTAGAAAAGATATTGAAGGCTCTCATCATCAATATAATTGACTGAGCATTCCCTTTACAGAATAAAAGAAGGTCATCCGCAAACATAAGGTGGGTCAGTTTGCTTTCCTTGCATAATATAAGGGATGATATTGAAACTGATAATTCCTAGTAGCATACTTCAAGGTTCTTGTTAAGTATTCCATACACAAAGTAAACAAGAGAGGGGAGATTCGGTCGCCTTGTCGCAAGCCTCTTTCGCCCTTGAAATATCCAAACTGGTTCCCATTCATAGACAAAGAAAAGGTCGTGGTAGAGACGCACACCATAATCTTCTAGATAAACTCCTGTGGGAATTTTAATGCCTGTAGCATCTTCTCAATGAAGTCCCATTCTACGGGATCATACGCTTTATGAAGGTCTATCTTGAACATACATCTAGCAGATGTTCCTTTCCTTTCGTATAGCTTCACCAAGTCTTGACATATTAGAATGTTTTCTATTATTGACCTCCCATATGAACGCCCCCTGAGTTGCGTCCACCAAATCAGGAAGGACCACAGATAGTCTATTGCATAAAAGTTTTGATATATATTATTGCAACAGGCGATTGGTCTGAAATGCGTCACTGAAGATGGCCTCTCCATTTTAGGGATCAAAGATAAGTTTATTGCATTAATTTGCTGTAACAGCAAACCAGCTTGAAAAAAATCCTGTACCGTGCTGCAAACTTGATTCCCCACAGTCTCCCAGGCATCCCTAAAGAACCCACTCGTATATCCATCTGGCCCAGGCGCTTTGTCTTTTGGAATTGAGAACACAACCTTCTTTATCTCTTCATCTTAATATTAAGATGCTTTTCTTGAATATTATTTAGTAGTGCAACTGTTACCCATCTTAATAATTGACCTTCGTAGAGGTGAAGTATTCTTTGAGGTGACCAGTAACTTGTGATAATATTCAAGAAAAGCATCTTGAATGGCCTAAACTGTATTACACTGAACTCCCGCTACATTGTCAATCTGAGTTACTCTATTTCTACTGTATCTCTGCCTCAAGCATGCATGGAAATACGCAGTATTAGAGTCACCTTCCTTCATCCAATGCACCCTTGCCTTTTGCTTAAGGAAACTATTTTTGTCTTGCTGCATCTGTCTAACTCGTTGGAGCATCAAAATTTCCTCATTAATCGCTGACTTATCAATGGGATTTTGGACCAACTGTTCTTGAATCCTCTCTAAATCCTACTCAGCCTTGGAAGTCTGAACCTCAATCTCTGAATAGCATTCAGAATTCAGCCGTTTCAGCATTGGCTTTAAGGACTTAAGTTTCTTAATAAGGCAAAACATAGGAACTCCTTGAACCTCTTGATTCCAGTGTTGCTGCACTTTCTCCTTAAAACTTGGAGCACCACTAAACATATTAAAATATTTAGAGCTCCTCCTACGCCCTCCGTCCCAGGGACACGAACGAAGTACACAAGGGGTATGGTCTAGAGTCCCCTCATGAAAGAAATGGGCAGACATATCAAGATAATCTTCAACCCAAGCATTGTTAATCAAAAATCTGTCCTAACGACTGTATTTCCTACTCCCCACTTCTTGTTTGTTTGTCCATGTGAAGTAAGACCCAGTCGAATAAATATCAACTAAGGAGCATCCATCAATACACTCAATAAAATCCTCCATGTCTTCCTCTTTTGATTGACCTCCCAACCATTCATCCCTACTAATCACAGTGTTGAAATCACCTGCAACTGCCCAAGGAATATCAATGCATATAGCATACCCCTTCAGTTTTCCCACAAGCATTTCCTATCACTTCCTTTATTGAAAGCATAAACCAATGTCAAGACGAACTTTTTATTAGTAATCTTGACAGTAACAAGTAAATGAACAAACTGAGCTTCCGAAACAATAACATGGACATCAAACACTCCTGGTTTCAAAAGTACCCATTGTAACACCTTCATTTATCCAAGAGCCTTAACTACGCCTTCCCGGATAAATGGAAGTGTTACCATCTCGGGTTAACCGAGGCAGTAGTCCCATCACAAAACAAATATTGAAACACAACCAAGTTTAATAGATTATTCATAGGATGCAAACCAAGTTCAAGAACTAAGTAAGGTTACAAAAATTCAAAACGACTACATGAAATAAACGGTCTATGAAGTACTAACGATGGACATATACTAAGAGTATAACAACGATGGCCACACACTCCCTTCCCAAACAACAATTCCCTTCAGTTAAGCACACATCAATGGTCCATATTTGCATCAATACTCTGCTTCCCAAAAGACTGAAAATGTCAACTGGATCGTCACAGGCCCCCAATAAAATAGGGTGACAATTTAAACATTGAAAACATGGTTAGAACATGCTAACATTAATATACAAATACAGAATATAAAACATCAAGTGCCAACAATCTTAGTACCGTCATCGATACCAATTAACAATATCATCTCCACATTCTCAGTACCATCACGGTACCGATCAATATTCCCATCTCAATATTCTCAGTACCAACACCGGTACCAATCAATAATCTCATCTCAACTCTTCTGACAGGCCCTTTCATTCCGAGTGTGCACACCCCCCGCAAGTTCAACAACCCGCGAGGAGAAATCAGGGAGGGGACCGTGATCAAAGGCCCCGGCTAGGTCTAAAGCTAGCCTCACTAACTCCAATATATCAATATTCAACAATCATTCTCCCATCAATATTCAACATTATTTTTCTTATCACATCGTACTCGTAACTCATACATGCATAATAATATTAACATATTCTAAGTAAGGAGAACCTTACCTTAGCAGGTCACCACCGGGACGGTAGCACAGATCACCACGGAAACTCTTCAAAGTCCGATCCTAATAAAATATTGTATACTTCAATCAATATCGATCGTAAGGTATTTATAAAAACGAACCGACTCCGTTCTAATTAAATTAGGCTACGACAAAATTACTATTATTACTATACAGCCTACAGAAACAGGTTAGTATTAATATTACTATTATTTATACACTACAGTAAACCCTTTTTTATTGCTATTATCAAGACTAATATACACTAATCTATTATCAACACTAATATACACTAAGCTACTAATAATTCACAATACGCATGACAGACGTAAACCACTACTGTTGTTTAATACTACGTAGCCATCTTCACCATCTAATTAATATTACTCCCAAGTATACCATCATCATCATTTTCATTAAACAATCATCATCATCATACGACAATACCATCAACATCATTTTCATTAAACTATCATCATCATCATCATACGACAATACCTATCAGCTCCTTCTGCCACTCAATTCTGACTATACGCATGTAATAACGAGGACCGTACCCATACGACCACAACGACAAAGGCAAAAACAAGAACAAACCAACGGTAGTAGTAAACATCGCATTAACCCGACACCATTCCCGACAATCACCGTAACAAACATCAATGTCTTACTCGGCACCGAAATATCGACATATTTATTCACTAATCATACTACATAAACATAAAAGAGGGTTTGACATATCTAGGTGACGTGTATGATTGAATTCTAGCCTAACGATGGTGGGCTTCGAATCCTAGGGCTCTCCGTATTCAATGCCTTGCTTTGTGCAGTTCTGCGGCTGGTTTCATGAGTTTGTGTGTGGTTATTTAGTGGGTAAAGTAGAGATGAAGTGAGGTGTGTGGGAGGGTGTTTAAGGTTAAATAAATACGACGTGGGTGGGGGTTTAGGTTAGGGTATAATCACGTACACCTTATATTGGGCCTACTCGGTTGTTTAATTGTTTACTACTTGTTCTTCGGGTCTGACTAAAGGGTTCAGCTGACTATATCGTCTTGACTCGGTTTGACTTACTATAACGTACGGGTATTACAATCTACCCTCCTTAAAAGGAACTTCGTCCCCAAAATTCGCTTCTCGACACAAAATTCAAATAACGAAGCAAGTAACACGAGAGCAATAACAGTTTAAGTATATATCATAAGTCGGGCTGTTACATCCTACCCTTCTTAAAGATAAGGTTACGTCGCCGTAACCGAAGTAATTACCTGATCGAAGAGATGAGGAAAACGTTTTTGCATCGATCCTTCTGTTTCCCAGGTGGCCTCCTCGACATTGTGGTTAGACCACAAAATTTTGACAAGAGCTGTTTCTCCTCCCCGGGTTTTTTTTGAACTTTCCGGTCTAAAATTTCCTTTGAAACTTCCTCATAGGTAAGAGTATCATCTAACTGGATCGTCTCGGGTTCAATGATGTGAGATGGGTCACTCAAGTATTTTCTCAACTGGGAAACATGAAACACATTATGGACTTTATCGAGAGTTAGGGGAAGTGCTAACCGATACGCCACCTCTCCTATCCTATCCAGAATTTCTTACGACCCAATAAACTTTTTACTCAACTTGCCCTTTTTCCCGAACCTCATAACCCCTCTCATAGGTGACACTTTTAGCAAGACCTTATCACCCACATCGAACTCAACCTCTCCGTGGTGGAGATCAGCATAGCTCTTTTGACGATCATGTACTGCTCGCATCTTCTGTCGGATTACATGTACTTGCTCGATCATCTCCTGAATCATGTGGGGTCCCAACACTACTGCGTCGGCCTTCTCGTCCCAACATACCGGGCTCCTACACTTCCTCCCATATAAAGCTTCAAACGGTGCCATCTGGATGCTAGCATGGTAGCTGTTGTTGTAGGAGAATTCGATCAAATCCAGTCGATCCTCCTACGAACCTCGAAATTCCAATGCACATGCCCGTAACATATCTTCTACAGCCTGTATGATCCGTTCTGTCTGACCATCAGTAGCAGGGTGAAATGCGGTACTCATCTTCTATCGTGTACCCAAGGATTCTTGAAGCTCCTGCCAAAACTTTGATATGAACCTCGAATCACGATCTGACACAATGTCCCTAGGTACTCCATGTAATTTCAGAACATGTCACCTATAATCCATTGCTAGTTCAGCCTTATTCCACGTATCCTTCATTGACACGAAGTGAGCCGACTTGGTGAGTCGATCTACTATCACTCAAATCATATTATTCACTTTTGGGGTTCTCGGCAAACCTACAATGAAATCCTTAGAAATGGAGTCCCACTTCCACTCAGGTACTTCTAAGGGCTGCAGCTTACCCTGTGGCCGTTTATGATCACTCTTGACCTTCTGACAAGTCAGACATCTGGACACAAACTCGGTCACCTCTCTCTTCATGTTCTCCCATCAGAATGTCTTCTTCAGATCCTTATACAGTTTGTCCACACATGGATGTAACGAGTAAGGACTACAATGCGCCTCGACCATGATTTTCCTCCTTAATTCTCCTTCTTCAGGCACCCACCACCTGTCATTGAACCTGAGGCTTCCGTCTGGGTGAATGGTGAGATTTGAAGGTTCACCCCTCTCAATACGGGCTCGCCACATTAGCTACTTCTGATCCAAAAATTGCTCTTCTCGTATTTTGGCACACAACTCTGGTTGAATTGCCAAGTCAGACATTGCTTCCCCTTTCTTATCACATGAATCCCTATCTGTTGCACTTCATTCCTTAGCCTCAATCTGGACATATCCAAACACAAAGAATGCACAGATTTCCTGCTTAGAGCATCGGCCACCACGTTTGCAATTCCCTCGTGGTACAAAATCTCCATATCATAATCTCCGATCAGCTCTATCCATCGCCTCTGCCGCATATTCAACTCCTTCTGAGTGCAGATGTACTTCAAACTCTTGTGGTCTGAAAAGACCTCGAATGTTGCCCCATACAAATAATGTCTCCATATTTTCAAAGCAAACACCACTGCCCCAAGTTCTAGGTCATGAGTCGGGTAGTTCTCTTCGTAAGTCTTCAGCAAACGTGAAGCATACACAATGACTTTCCCATTCTGCATTAGTGCACAACCTAACCCATTCTTCAATGCATCACTGTACACCTCAAAATTGTCGCTCCCTTCAGGTAAGGCTAGGACTGGTGCTGTAGTCAGACGCTCCTTCAAGGTTCAAAACGCCCTCTTATAGTTGTCATCCCACCTGTACCGAATCTCTTTCTTCATAAGGTTGGTCAATGGTCTGGCTATCTTTGAGAAGTCCTTCACGAACCTCCGATAGTACCCGGCTAACCCTAAGCAACTCCGAATCTCTGCCACACTCTTTGATGCCTGCCACTTTGAGACAACTTCGATCTTGCTCGGGTCTACCGATACTTCCTCTTTCAAAATCACGTGCCCCAAAAATGCGACCTTCTCCAACCAGAACTCACATTTTGATAACTTGGCGTAAAACTGGTTGTCTCAGAGTAATTGCAATATAATCCTCAGATGCTCTGCATGCTCTTCCCGGTTCCTTGAATAGACCAGGATATCATCGATAAAAACCACAACGAACTTGTCCAAGTAGGGTCGGAAAACTCGGTTCATCGAATCCATAAAATCATTAGGAGCATTTGTTAAACGAAACGGCATCACCACAAATTCATAGTGGCCATACCGATTTCTGAATGCGGTCATTGGAATATCTTCGTTGTTGACCCTCAACTAGTGATAACCCGACCTCAGATCGATCTTTGAAAAGATACCAGTCCCACTCAATTGATCGAATAGATCATCAATACGAGGCAAAGGGTACGATTCTTCACAGTGACATTATTCAGCTCCCTGTAGTCAATACACAATCTCATGCTCTCATCCTTCTTCTGTACGAACAAAACAGGAGCACCCCACGGCGATACACTTGGTCTGATATACCCCTTATTATCCATCAATTCTTCCAACTGTTTCTTCAGCTCAGTCAACTCCTTAGGCCCCATACGGTATGGTGCCTTAGAAATAGGCCTCGTCCCTGGCTTCAGCTCAACATTGTAATCGACCTCTCGCCTTTGTGGTAAACCTGGGATCTCTTTCGGACATACGTCCCGAAACTCGCTCACTACAGGAATTAATCGGAAGGCAACTTCTCGGCCCGAGTATCCCGTACATAGCACCAGAATAACGGACTTCCCTTCCTCAGGTGGGTCTTCAGGGTAATGGCTGCTATGTTCTTCACAGTTGACTTTACCGCAAATCCTCTATAAGACACTCAAATGCCCTTCGGACCTCTTAATGACACTTTCTTGAGGTTACAATCAATCTGGGCTCTAAACCGTCCCAACCAATCCATCCCCAGGATAATGTCAAAGTCATCTAGGGAAAACACTATTAAATTAACTGGCAAATCAACCCCCCCCCAACTATTAAGGACATATTACGAAAGACCCTTGTACACCTAACCGATTTCCCTAAGAGTGTGATTATATCATCAACTATGTTTTCAAAATCTACTAACCTCAGACTCGGTATATGAATACAAGCTACAAAAGAATGGGCTGCCCCAGAACTAAACAGGACAAAAGAAGGTTTCGAGTTAACAAGAAAGGTACCCGTGATAACTTGTGTGTCCTCCTTAGCAGCTTATTTCCCCATCGCAAAGAGCTTCCCAGTGTTTTTACTTCCTTCAGGCGCCCCATTAACAGATGTACTTGTTTTGGCAGCTGTAGTTGACTGGTTAGTGCTCCCAGATCCTTGATTGTAACTCCTTTGTGGCCTGTTCCAGTTCCCATGTGATTGGTTCCAATTCCTCTGTAATTGGTTCCAGTTTCCCTGATATCGATTCCCTTGATTAACGCTCTCGGATAATGACACCAGAACCAAATTAGGGTTACCCTTCCTCACTCGGCACTCGTAAGCTCGGTGCCCTGATTTTCCAGAGGTGAAGCACTTAACTGGTTGTCCATTGCAATCCATCCCTGGGTGGTTGTAGTTGCAATTCTTACAGTTATGGCTCCTTACATCTCACCTACCCGAGTTGTAACTACCACCCCCATAATTGTACCCCCGGAATATTGAGCCCTAGGTCCCTAAGGTCGATTATTCCCATGTCTTTTTCGCATCCCCCTGCACAGCTCCCTCAGACTCAGCTTTCCTCTTTTTACTCTTCTGTCCGTTCAGCTCCTTAATGCGATCAACTATTCGCTCGGCGTGCCCGGCTCTCAGGTATACCTCTTTCACATCAGCATTATTCCCCATGGGTAGCTTCTCGAGGATTCTAACAGACATACTCCTCTCAAAGCGGGACGCACAACTAGAAAATAGGCCAAAGAAACCATGTTAAAATAGCCTAAGACACCATTATGGAGATGATCTCCAGGTCAAAGGTGTCTTAGGGTAAGAAACCATGTGAGAAAAATGGTTTCTTTGCTTATGATTTAGAAACCAATTTTAAGAGATAAATGGTTTCTTTGATACCTAAGTAAAACACCATATTGAAGAGATAAATGATTTCTTATCTCAACTTAATAAATCATGTGATGTACTTAAATGGTTTCTTTGCTTACCAACCTAATAAACCATGTAACACACTTAAAGGATCTCTTTGGCACCTTTTTTTTATAAAAAAAAAATCTTTTAATATTCATGATAACCTAACCATTAAAATATAAAATGTACTCATTTTTATATATCAACTAAAATAGAAATGAATTTCCAAAAATACTCATATATATATATATATATATATATATATATATATATATATAATGATGTCAAGATACGTCAAAATTACATTATAAGCACATAATAATAATGATTATAGCAAAATATCCTTAAAAATTCCTAAAAAAATTAATATGTTTTCCATACAACCTTTTCGTTCCGGCTTCTTCATCGCTCTAGCTAAAATGTCATCACGACCCTTGGATATTATCCCTCCATCTCTCCATTGTGTCATCAATAAATTCTAGCACAAGAAAAAAAAACATTACTACTTTGATAAATTAATAAACTATGATTAACGACCGGACAAAGTCAAGGACAATATGAAGATGATGCAGGGAGTATAACAATGAATATAACAGTTACGGAGTAGTATAAAAGTTTACCGGGAGAAGTAGGATCAAAGCCGTAAATGAGGTTCAAATCAAAGACGTAGAGGAAAGGTGTAGTGCATAAGAGGCGCAGAAGTTACTTTGCATAAAAAGTTGGATTAGGATTAGTTGGCTCAGAAGGTATTAGGCGTAAGACAACTCACTCTCTTATATATGCCGTATGTAATTAATGAGGAAAGATTACTCGTGTGTTAGACCGTCTCACAGTACACAAGACTCAACGCAGTTGATTCTTGATTGTAGCTTGATTGCTTGTATTTTCTAATAACAATCTTATTATGTTCATTGATGATATGACACGGCAAAAATAAGGAGAATGGGAACAGAAACTAACCAAAAGATACACTCCAAAACTGCTGCCAAAAACAAAGAGAACACCCTGAAATCCTTGAAAAGCCAATAAAGTAGCTACTAAATGCCTCACCTGGACATAAAGAAATGTCAGGCGACAGAAAAATCTGAAGCATGATCCAACTTTCATAAGAGAAATGTGTGTGAAACCTCGATCTCAGGCAATTTCACGCCTAATTTTGAGGTCAAAAGATCTCTGATCTAACCAACTTTTAGGGTCAACTCCTTCACAGCTGGTCTGCCATCCACGCCAAATTCATTGAACCCGTAGAGGTATGCAGTTGTTTGCATAAGCTTTAAGATACACTAAGCCAAAAGGCAAATTGGTGTGTGAACTGCAATCGAAGTTGGGAATTTTAGGTGATATGACAAGGATGTAAACCTGTTACTCAATCATCTAGCAGACTAAGAACAAAAAAATTATTGCTAAGAACTCTTGCAAAGCCAAAAGATGATCAAAATGTATAACCACAAGAGAAATAGAAATTCCACTTCAAGAGAATGTAAAAAATTCAACTTATAAGCAATTAAGCATAGAGCTTTGAGGTTAAAGAGAAGACACAATTAGTAGCTCCAAATCAAGGACGTAGGTTAATTATAGGATGAATCAAATAGTAAAACCCAGAAAATTGAAAACAAATAATGTTACCTAGTTTCCTTGTCTTGCTCCTTTTGATATATGGAGGAGTATAAATGACACCTTCCTTCCTTCCTTCCTTTGGAGAACCAAAAGAGAATGCAGTCCAGTTTCAAAGTGGTAAATTGGTAATCGAATTCCCTCGGTGGGTGTGGGTGTGGGTGAGGGTGTACTGTGGGCAGCTGCAGGAGAAGGAGTGGGAGCTGGATTATTAGGCGGATTTTGGTAGGCGAAATGGTGGAAGATGTCGCTGAAGCAGCTGTTTATGATGATGATGATGATGATGGTTAGTAATAGTAATACTATCTCATCCTACAAGGTTAAGGTGAGGCCAAATATTTAACGATGAGAGGAAGAAAACAAACTTTGACACTTTGTAGATGGTTATTTAAAATTCAATTATAAATAATGTATGTCTTAAAAGTTTATTCATATCCAAAGGGTTACCTGCAACATCACAATGAACTCTAATCACATTTTAACTCACACAAAGTAATTCACAATCAAGCTCAAATTATAGCATATTCATATTGTGGAGTGTGGATTCCACTAAGTAAAAAGGGTTATCTGGCTTCCATTATATATGTTAAAAAAATCAACAAATTAATAAGATCCACTAAGTAAAAAAAGGTCATATTGTAAATAATACCATCTGATTACACACTTATTGTGATTTGCCCCAAACTTCCAGTCACTTTCTTACCCAATAGTCACAACTCATAAGTAGAAATCCCCATAGCAAGAAATACAAAGAATAACGAGTGCAGCAAAAGGGAACCATACAAAAACATACTCATCCAAGTAATACCTCACAGCATCCAACAAGCGAGTTGCGATCTGTTTTCTTCTGTTAGAAGGGGTGACCCAAATCGCCCTTGAGCCGCAAGAAGCGGCTGTGGCTATCTCTTCGATGACAATTGATCCTAAACCACTTGAATCTAGTGCCTCTGAGCTTCTACGAGAAGAGGCTTTTCCTGAGATTTCCCTCTGGAAGCAAATCTCACCAAATTGTAATGTAGTTTGTATCATTACTGCTTTTCGTCTGCTAACACCGCCACAAACCTTGTCCGTGGAGTCTGAACGAACTTTGTACGCTGAGTCTATCGGCTCAACTACAGCACATCCAGCAATTCTTTGTGATGAAACGTACATATAGACCTAGAAATGACAACAAGGTAGGAAAAATATTTGCAGGAAATATAAATTGATTCAATATTACTAACTTTGATAACTTAGAGGGAGAAAGTTGTGAGAAAGGTAATGCAAGGAAGAATAGGAGTTACGATGGAATACATGAAATAGGGTAAAGTGGAGGAGTTGAAAAATCACTCGCGGCTTAGAGAACCAGAAATATGAATCCGATCCTTGCACAAGAGGAATTCCTTGGACGACAGCGTGACAGTCTGTGATTTCCAAGGCCATCTTTGTTAAGATAGCTTGAAGCTTGGCTCCAATAGCAAGAATGGCCTACATCAATCGAACAATAGGATGAGAAAACGTCTTCAGTACTTTTGAAAATCAATCAAATTGAAGACATTTTCTTACAATTAAGGGAAGTATGGATGCCCATAGGAGTGTGTGCCATCCTGCATTTTTCAAACACAATGTATATCAGAATTAATGGAGTTTTGAACTAACGAGTGATGATATACTCATGACTAATGAGACAATACTTTGTAGAGATTAATAGCTCACCATTGACATTCAAAAGCAAGAATAACACAAACGATGCCCACAATACAGGACTGTGCATTTGATAGGAGGAAAGACAAAGGGTTAGTAATCACTACTAAAAATGAGCACTTGGGCCACGGAAATTTGGTCGCCACGACGACTTGCGCCACGGAAATTTTGCCGTGGCAAATAGTCTAGCCACGGGAATTTTACACTTGCGCCACAGAAATAAAAGTGGCTAGGATATATATGGGCCAAATACTTAGCCACGGAAGAATAATTCATGGCGCAAGTGTAAAATTCTCGTGGCTAGACTATTTGCCGCGGTAAATTTCCGTGGCGCAAGTCATCGTGGCGACCAAATTTCTGTGGTCCAAGTGATGATTTCCGTGGCCAAAATGCTCATTTGTAGTAGTGTATATGTAATTAATAGGACTGCGACCTCTAGATCTACTAATCAAATACATTGGCTTGGTGTTGAAGGAATAAATTTTACCTTACACCAACCACCTGGAAGTTAATTTTAATTTGTGTAGAACGCTAGCATAAGGGGAAATCTCATCAAAGTAACTAAGCACAGAAAAATGAGCAGTGGCAATCTAAATATATGAGAATGATGTTATGATTAAGAGGAAGTTAGAAAATGAAACAAAAGATTATATCATTTGAGTGGAATCCCCTTGCAGTCAAACCAAATAGTGTCATCCCCGAGGGGAAGTGTGCTGCTGAAGCAAGACTTTAGCTGAGACGCTATTAGTGGGAGATAACTGAGGCGGGGTGCAAGAATCTGCATAAGTAAACAGATGGAATGATAGAGCTAAGAATCAGCAGAAGAATTCCAGTAAGGAGTTTATTTGACTACTCGAATTGAATTGAATTGGAAATGTGGAGTATGAAGTGAAAACAAGGAAAGATGAATATGATGTTGTCAGCAGTAATCCTAATCCTAATCCTAATCAATCATATCATATCATATGAGTATAATCATAGAGTAATAGAGAAAGGTATGAATATGAATATGATGTTACGTGAAGTGGCATTACAAAGAAACAACTCAAAAATCAATCATATGAGTTGATGTAGGATGGAAGCCAATTGAGGGATTGAAGTAAAACCAACCACAATCGGATTAGTAATCATCCTCCAAGGATCTTTTGATATACTTCTGGAAGTTAAATTTACCTCCTGGAGCTATGTGAGCCTAAAGCAGAAGCATTGTACTAATAATATTGAATATGCAGAAATGATAGTGCATTAAACACATACTACAAGTTAAAGTGTCAGTAGTGGAGCAAACTCACAGTAATGAACCCGTTTCTTAGTGCCTCTATATGACTGACTCCAACTTACTGTTAACCAGGTTTCGTATAAAGGTGCTTCAGTCTTCAGCCCTATCTACCCTACTATGTTATAATTACCTAACATATACTGCATCCAACTTGTACTCTAGTAGTAGTTAACTTATAAAGTTGTATTATATCAGGGAACAAGAACCAAACGAGTAACACGAATTCCGCAAATCATTCAGACGACAAAATGAAAAGCACGAAACCCTAGCGAAATTGATTCAATTGAAGTATGAAGGAGAATCATCACGTCAACACACAAATCATCAAAAATCACATAACAAATGCAAATTGAATCCAAACAAAAGCACGAAATTAGAATTACCAATTGAAATTGAAAGGAAAAAAAATATTGAGGAAAACAACAAAATTTGGAAGGAAAACAAATTACCGATTGAAATCAGACCGTGTGTTAGGGTTAGAAAAACAATTGATGTCGGCTTTTGCTTGAATGAAGATGGCGGAAGGGACAAAGAGATTTCTTGAATGAAGATGGTGTTAGGGTAAGCGAAAATGGAGATTGCTAGATGATCGATTGGGGGTGGAGGAGCGAGCTATGAGTTGAATGAAGATGGTGTTAAGTTGTACAGTAGTTGGAAAATAAGAAAAAAAAATAAGAATAGAGTACAGTAGTTGTAATTTGTAAACTAGTGATTAGAGTTGTACCGTATTTGGAAAATAAGAAAGAAAATTGTTAAGTTGATTAGAAATCATTTGCTTAAAATTGATGTCTTTGATAATAAATTTTATGTCGTTTGAAATCATTTATTTGAAAAATGGTGTCTTTGTATTATGTTGAATTTTGTTAGAAATCATTTTTTAGAAAATGATGTCTTTGTATTAGATTGAATTTGATTAGAAATCAATTTTCTTTCAAAAGGTGTCTTTGTTAATAGATAAGAGACCACTTATTTGGGAAAATTGATCTCTTTAACCAAATACACCATTGATTATAATTAAATGATGACTTATCAATGATTCCTTTTGGGCTTATTCTAGTAGTGAAGCTAGAAGTTCGGAATTCAGATTGAGGTCGGCAGAATACGTGGCCGACTCCATAAATTTGTCGTAATAGTTCTCGACACTCATATCGTCTATCATGGTGAAACGATCAAATTCAGCTCTTTTTGCTCTACGGATATGTTCCGGAAAGAACTCCGCCCTCAGCGCTTCTTCGAGACTCTTCCACCCAAAGGTATACTCCCCATAATTCCCTTCCTCATGATCTGCAATAAGCTTGGCATAGTTAAGGTGCCACCATAAATCGGCCTTGCCACTCAAATAGAATGCGGCTTGATTCAGCTGCAATTGCTCCGGGTAATTTACGGTCTTGAACAACTTCTTCATTTCTCTCACCCAGTTCTCTAGCCGCGACGGTCCACCTGTCCCGTCATATTTACTGGGACAAAGGCGAGCTATTGCAACGCTGATGGCGGTCGCGTCTTTCGCTGGTGGTTTTGGGACGTGGATGTTTCTCAGAGCTTACAAAAGCACATCGTTGGTTGCCTTCAAGCGCGCCATTTCCTCGGCACTCGGAGTGCTGAGGTAGAACCGGTAGATGCTTCCTTCAACATGATTACTTCAAAACAACAATAATATACACATGAGCCTTAAATGCTCATACATCATAATAATACATTACTATTAACGTTGTAATTACTCATATCATTGAAAACATCACACTTATAACTACTCATAAAATTATGCAATTCAAAGGAGATTCGTATCATCACCGCGAGCCCATCCTATTCTACCCCCTCTCGATCTCACTCGTGGTTACCGGGTCCAAACCAAAAGGGCCGGAGGTTGGTATGAGGACGTCTCCTCAACCAGAGATTTTAAGTAGTCTTCAAATGGCTTATTGCCGGGGTTCATTTTATTTTCCTTTGTCATTTATTCAGGCTTCAGGATTGAACTTCTCTGATACCACTTTGTAACACCCCGGTATATCCAAGAGCCTTAACTAGGCCTTCCCTGATAATGGAAGTGTTACTATCTAGGGTTAACCCGAGGCAGTAGTCTCATCACAAAACAATACTTAAACACAACTGACTTTAATAGATTATTCATAGGATGCAAACCAAGTTTGAGAACTAAGTAATAAGGTTACAAAAATCCAAAATGACTACATGAATTAAAAGGTCTATTACGTACTAACGATGGAAACATGCTAAGAGTATAACAACGATGGCCACACACTCCCTTCTCGAACAACAATTTCCTTCAGTTAAGCACACATCAACTGTCTATATATGCATCAATACTCTGCTCCCCAAAAGACCGGAAATGTCAATTGGATAGTCGTAGGCCACCAATAAAAAAGGGTGACACTTTAAACATTGAAAACATGGTTAGAACATGCTAACATTAATATACAAATACGGAATAAAAAACATCAAGTGCCAACAATCTTAGTAACATCATCGATACCAATTAACAATATCGTCTCCACATTCTCAGTACCATCACGGTACCGATCACTATTCCCATATCAATATTCTCTGTACCAACATCGGGTACCAATCAATAATCTCATCTCAACTCTTCTGGCAGGCCCTTTCATTCCGAGTGTGCACACCCCCCCCAGAGTTTCAACAACCCGCAAGGAGAAATCAGGGAGGGGACCGTGATCAAAGGCCCCGGCTAGGTCTAAAGCTAGCCTCACCAACTCCAATATATCAATATTCAACAATCATTCTCACATCAATATTCAACATTATTCTTCTTATCACAATATCACATCGTACTCGTAACTCATACATGCATAATAATATTAACATATACTAAGTAAGGAGAACCTTACCTAATTAGCAGGTCACCACTGGGTCGGTATTACAGATCACCACGGAAACTCTACAAAGTCCGATCCTAATAAAATATTGTATACTTCAATTAATATCAATCGTAAGGTATTTATAAAAATGAACCGACTCCGTTCTAATTAAATTAGGGTACGACAAAGTTACTATTATTACTATACACCCTACAGAAACAGGTTAGTATTAATATTACTATTATTTATACACTACAGTAAACCCATAATTGTTATTGCTATTAATTCACACTAATCTACTCACAACTCCACTAATAATTCACAATACGCATGACAGACGTACACAACTACTATTGTTTAATACTACTTAACCATCCTCACCAGCTAATTAATATTACTCCCTAGTATACCATCATCATCATTTTCATTAAACTATCATCATCATCATACGACAATACCATCAGCATCTTAGCATCATTTTAATTAAACTATCATCATCATCCTACGACAATACCATCAGCATCATTTTCATTAAACTATCATCATCATCATCATACGACAATACCCATCAACACCTTCTACCACTCAATTCCGACTATAGGCATATAATAACAAGGACCGTACCCATACGACCACAACGACAAAGGCAACAACAAGAACCAACCGACGGTAGTAGTAAACACCGCATTAACCCGACACCATTCCCGACAATCACCGTAACAGACGTCAATGTCTTACTCGGCACCGAAATATCGACATAATTATTCACTAATCATACAACGTAAACATAAAGGAGGGTTTGACATAACTAGGTGACGTGTATGATTGAATTCTAGCCTAACGATTGTGGGCTTCGACTCCTAGGGCTCTCCTTATTCCCTGCCTTGCTTTGTGCAGTTCTGCAGCTGGTTTCATGAGTTTGTGTGAGGTTATTTAGTGGGTAATGTAGAGGTTCAGTGAGGTGTGTGGGAGGGTGTTTAGGGTTAAATAAATACGACGTGGGTGGTGGCTTACGTTTGGGTATAATCACGTACACCTTATATTGAGCCTGCTCGGTTCGCCTTATATTGGGCCCGCTTGGTTGTTTAATTGTGTTGTTTGGGTCTGACTAAAGGTTTCAGCTGACTATATCGTCTTGACTCGATTTGATTTACTATAACCTACGGGTATTACACCCATACACGCCCTCCTGGATGGCTATTAGCATTAGTCGTAACATCCCAACCATCCAAAAGGTTGATCGCCAGGTTATCCAACTTGCCTCTCTTTATTTTTGTCTCTGAAAGACTAAACAAATCAACTTCATGCTTTTTAATAAAATATTTGACAAGTATTTGCTTATTTACACTATTCAACCCTATGACGTTCCAAAATCCAATCTTAAACATTAAGAGATATTAAAGGGTATAAGTTACCATCTTCTAAGTCTATTGTTGGCTCATCATCTCCATGAACCACATCTTCCTCTTCATTTTCCAATACTGCTTTGAATGTCTTATCAGACATTCTCCCGATCACCCCAGCCGGTATAAGTGAAGGGTTAGCAGCGGGCTTCATCACTCCACTTATAGACTTCTTTTCTATGGGCTTCCAGATCTTCTTTTGAGCATGGTCATTCACTTGCTTTAGATTCTTCCTGCATAACTCGGTCTCATGCCCTAGTCCCTTACACTTTTCACAAGCAGTTGGTTTCCAGTCATACTCCGCCTTTATCACAACCTTTTTCCCTTCCTCATCTAAAATTTTTACATGATTAGGGAATTTATCTCCAACCTTCAACTCCCCAAGGACCCTTGCAAACCCAAGTCTCGTCTTGTCAATGGTAGCTTGATCAGACTTGATATATTTACCAACCATGCTTGCTATAGTAGGAATTTACTTACCCCAAAAGCGCAGCGGTAATTCATTTAAGCGTATCTATGCAGACACTATTTTGACGTCTGACAGGGGTAGTCGTAACCCTAATCAAAGATACCCTAAGGTCCACTAACTAATGTAGAAAGTGAAGTAGGGGTCGAACCATCAGGAGACGGGACTCAATTACTTGTTCTAAGGTCTAGACTAAAGATTACGGGTCACTGTTTTTCTGTTTGTTAAGTGGACTAACAACTAACTGCTATAAGGTAAATCAATAATAAAAGGTCAAGGGTCTCAGGTTCACAATGAATATCAATCGGGTCAGGGAGTCAACTAACAGGTCAATAATCGAACTGTCTAAGGTGTAGGTCCAGTCGGTACTACTACAAACTTTAGAGCTAAACTTAACCTGCGGACGCTAGAATTAAGCTAGTCTACCCAAAATGTCGTGACCTAATTAGTCCTTAACCCGGTCGGCGAAAAGTCCTAATTGTGATGCTAACTAATTAATCCTAACCAGTAAGTAATCAATCAGAATTAAAACAACATTCAGGCGACAGTTCATATGATCAGAGACAGGTCAAATTTCTATAACCCAATTAACACCCATCGATCCCCTTAAACCCTAGATAAAAATTAGCTACTCATGATGATTGTAATAAGACTAACAAAATATGAATTGCAATTAAACATGATGAGAACGAATTAGATTAAACTACAAGACTGAAATCAGATAACTAAGAAAACTAAGAACGAACTAAGACAAGAATTAAACTAGAGAATAAAGACAAGAATTAAACTAGAGAATTGAGACAGAAATTGAAATTAGAATTAAAGATTATCAATACCAAACAATTGAGATCAAAAAGAAGAACGGAATTTGATGAACCTTACGAAAGAAAACGGAAACGAACGTAGTCTGCTATCCTAGCCAAAACTAACGTAATGTTTGAGTGATCAAAATCAAAAGTAAAAGTGTGTGTGACAATCCTCCTCCAACTAATTTAAAAGAAATCAGTTGGACCTACAAAACAGGCCTATAATTCTATTAAGCTAAAATATGATCCGCGGCCTGGGTGTAACGCACTCGATCGAGTGCACGCAATGCCACTCGATCGAGTGGATGCGTAAACGCTTCAGATTGAGTTTGGATATGAGGCACTCGATCCAGTGCCTAGCACCACTCGATCGAGTGGGTGCTGCTCAGCTCGTGATTGAGATATTCATTTGCTTCTCGGCTTTTATGTTTTCTTCCTCGTCCTTCGTCCTCGTCTCGGTTATCTGGGCTATCACTCCTAAATATGTTCGAAATTGCACTTAACCTGCAAAATAGCACGAGAACCGACAGTATCGACTTTCTAATAGAAATCGACATTAAACATATAATTATGGAAGAAGAAAAGCTTAAAAACGGTTGTCGGGGGACAATAAAATACGATATAAAATACGTTGATCAACGTCATCCTTCAAAAGGTCCACATCAGCACTCCATGGTTTGAAAATTAAGGGCTTATTGTCAAAGAGATGATAGCCCGCCTTCAACACTGCTTCTTTCCCATTAGCCTTTTTAAATTGCACCATAACACTCCATTAGGCATAAAGGACACTTTGTCAACACCATACTGCCTTCAAACCCTACGTATGAATCCCTCCTAGACCTCCCATTGCGGATTAGCACCAAGAACAAAGAAATATACTGCTTGCTCCCAATACAAAACCTCCTCTTTCGTATCATCTGCCGTAAATTGCAATAGAGTATCATCATTTTTTGGTTGCACTTCATTGTTCCTATTCATATCATTACTTTCATCATTTGCATTACTTTTTTTTCATTGTTTACTACATTGCGTAATCCAAGGTATGTCATTAACGTCTTCATCTTCCTCAAAATTTAGGCTTGGAATCTCATTCAATTCATGCATAGCTTTCTTGCGTAAACTATCATTTTCCTGAGGCCCTTTTGCTTTCATGTTCCTCACCCCACTAACTAGAAAAAAGACTCAAAAGAGCATAAGAGGGAATTTTGCCATCCTCCTAATTATAATTCAATTCTAGTTCCAACATCTCGACCGTTCCCCGAAATATTATAAGAAGCATATATGTCTTTCTTTTCTTGGAATTTTTCTTCTTTTTCTAATTCCATTTTTTTTCTTTTTCTTTCTTTTTCATGCTTCTATATTTATTTTTATTTTTCATTTCAGACCAGGGGAAGGCGCATACAAGGTCGCACAATAATATTACACACTACGATCCAAAAGATGTAAAAATCCCAAAATGTGATCAAGGTGATTCCAATTACGTTCACTGCGACTATCCTGGTAAGGTAGGCTATTCTGGGTTGTAGCTAATTGATATAAAAATCATGAAAACTGGCTTACAACAGCTGCAACGGGCTGAACAAAGGGAAACTGACCTAAATCTACAGGGTAGTAAAAATGGGTCGTTTGGCTATGTGGAGCTCATCAAAAACAGAAATGCCTTTCCTCATGTACCTCCTCCTCAAACCAAACACGTATTCAATATCAAGAGATGGATGTCATATTCATGCAAATTTACGTTACACATTCCATAAGGAGAAACCACTCAATTCCTAATTATAAATGAGACCAGTTATAGATGTTACTGGCCTAGGAAGCTCTAAATTCTCAGAATTTTTGGGGTTTGCCGACAAAATGGTCAAATTTACTCATTTGGCAATTAATAGTTTAATAGGCAATCATATTAAAATCATCTCATCTCAAGTATTACATGCATTCAGGTACGGAGTCAGGTGTCAATTAGGAAAAATCAAGTAAAACGCATTGTCATCATCGCCGTTTTGCATGTTTCACACCGGACACAAGACAGACACAAGACACACAAAAATAAAATCTTTTTGAATTTTTTTGATTTTTGAATATTTTTTTTTTGGATTTTTAGAATTTTTGAAAGCACACAAAAGAAAATAGAAGCGCACAAAAACACACAAATTCTCCCCCAAACCTAAATGTCACAGTTTCCTCAATGTGACTCTACCGCATATATGTCAAACAAATCCACAGCCAATCCTAAGGACAACTCGACCTAAGGGGAAGTAAAAAAAAATCTAGGAAAGCAATAAAAACAGAAATAAAAAGGAAAGAAAGTACCGTATATACACTGGTAGCTCCCCCAAACCGGCTAATCAGCCATCTCATCATCTCCACCGGTCCCAGATGGAGCAGCTCCAGTATCGCTCTGGCCTGAGCCGCCAGTACCACCCTACTGACCCGACTGTCGCAAGTCCCTCAACCACTTTGCTCCTAGGCCGCCGTAGGTGTGCCCGTAGTCCGGACCCCAAGCAGCTGGATCAACCCCATAATCATGGAAAATACCACTAGTATCTCCCGGACCTCTCCAGTAAGACGGGTGCTGAGGCGCCGAGATTCCTTGAGTAAGCATGAACTCGTGGATCTCCCGGTTGACAATGCTCTAGTTAATCCCCTCGTGTACCCGTCGCTGGTGCTCGTAAACTGGATCATACATAAACGGATACGGGTGCGGAAATTCGGCTCCCGGAGTCTGGAACGGGAAAGTCGGGGTGTGTGTGTGTGTGGCCCTGGGGGGGCTCGGTCTCATCGGGTTTGGTCTCTACACGAACCCTACGTCGAGGGGGTTGAACGCCCTCGTCAAAAATGAAGAGCTCCTCGGGAATGAGGTAGCTCGGCGGGTCGGGTGTGTCCTCGCCTGCGGGAGTGGGTTGCAAGGCGAGGAGTGGTGGTAGGATTGTCCCTTCGACAACCGGAAGTTTCATCCAAATCTTCTCACGGACGCGCCACTTAAAGTCCGGGGGATTGCCCCGAATCCACTTCAAAGTGGAGAAGAGGTAGCTACGGTCTAGCAAGGGGACTCGGTCGGTGAGACTCTCAAAAGTGACTGTTTCCCCAAAATCCATAATATAGCGCTTTGCTAGCGCGGTGACAATGGCTCCACAACCGAGCGGTCCAGATCCACTGATCTGGCGCTCGATACCGACACAAATCATACCGGGTGCACTGAATGCATTTAGGGTTTTCCTAAAGGGGTTCTGGTAGTGTCCTAGAATCAACACCTCCAATGAGTGAAGTTTACTCATGTCGGAGCGTGGAAAAACCACATGACTCAAAATCCGCAAGAAGAGGCGGATAGTAGCGTGTGGGATGGCATTGAGTGCCATAGCGGTGACACTTGCACGACGGTCCGAAAATAAGTGAAAGTAGGGAGGTGCTTTCGAACTCTCGGGTATGTCTAGGATGTCTTCACTCTGGTTAGAGGTAAGCCTGAGACACTCGGATAAGGTACTAAGAGGGATGGATTGCTCCTCATTGTTCAACCGAAAGGATATCGTGTTATCTCGTCTATCAAACTCAAATGAACTTAAGAATTCTAAAGTGAGTACTCGGTAAGATAACTCACGTAGTGTCCATAAGCCACCGAATCCGGTCATGGACAAGAGGTGCAATAATTGCTCGTTCAAACCGAGCTCGATTGTGAATTGTGACGAGCAGCACCGGGTAGCTTCCATCGACCTAGGTATCAATTCAACTAAACGAGCTCTCTGGGCCTCGTCCCTGCACACAATTTCTTCGTAGCCTGGCAGAGGCTGAACAGCCGGCTGCCTTGCGTTCCTGTTCCTGTTGTTGTTTCGGGGTGGATTCCTTCTTCCTGCCATGACTATAGCATAATAACAAAACACAATCATACAAAAATCCCACAAGAATACCAAAATTTCGGCCAAAATCAGACCCCCATACACAAAAATCGATTTTTGAGCACAAAGTGGTGAAATTAACACAAAATCAAGCATGCAATGAGATTAATATATAACTAAGGATGAAATTATACCATAAAACTAAGAAAAGAAGCAAGAAAATCAAAAACCCGAAATATACCTTAAGAAGGGACGAAAGTGACGAGAATAGGGGAGAAAGGGACAAAAATTTCAGAAATCAACACCAAGAAACACAAATAACCGATCCCAATTGCAATTTAGAAGCAAAAATTGTGAAATTTGGTCAAGAATTGATGAAATAGGAGTGAATTGAGTGATTTGGGGGTTTAGGGTTCTTAAGACTAGTAAGGGAGGAGGGGGTTTAATTTGGAAACTGATTTGAGAAAAGGAGTGAGAAGCAAATAAAAGAGTTCGAAAAAACCGGTTATGGAACCGGTTCAGGGGCACTCGACCGAGTAAGTGATCCACTCGATCGAGTGATCCCTTGAGAACTGGGCAGAATCACTCCGTCAGGGCACTCGACCGAGTGAGTGATCCACTCGATCGAGTGATCCCATGAAAATTGAACAGAAGCATCTTCGTCAGGGTACTCGACCGAGTGCATAGGCCACTCGGTCGAGTGACCACTGCACCTGCTACTCCTCGCCTTTTTATTCTTTAAATTGCTTCAAAATCCTGAAATTAAATCATTTAAACCGTAAAATTCCCTCGTCCTCACTCGATAATTAATACTAACTCCCATTTAGAGCTACCAAGCTAAAAAAAATAAAAATAAAAATAATGCGGAAAGGGAAATTACACATTTATACATGTGGTGCCGGGTTGCCTCCCGATTAGCGTTGGTTTTTACGGTCCCGCTCGACCGGTTTACCTCAATTGGATTAGGTGGAATCGAGAGTGTCGTTGAGGAAATGGCCTCTATGACACCGACATATGCACCTTCGTGATAGAGCTTTAGGCGTTGACCGTTCACCTTGAATATTTCGCCCTTGTCGGTAGTGAGTGTAACCGACCCGAATTTGTTCACTTCAGTTACCGTGAATGGTCCAGACCATCGGGATTTAAGTTTCCCGGGAAAGAGTCTAAGTCGGGAATTAAATAAAAGTACCTTATCGCCGACATGGAACTCTCGGGGGATGATGCGCTTATCATGCCATTTTTTGGTCCGCTCCTTATAAATTCTCGCGCTATCATAAGCATGGAGACGGAATTCATCTAGTTCGTTCAATTGCATGAGGCGCTTTTCTCCGGCTATCTTCGGATCGAGATTGAGCTCCTTTAAGGCCCACATAGCCTTGAACTTGAGCTCTACGGGTAGATGGCAAGCCTTGCCATAAACAAGCCTATACGGGGATGTCCCGATAGGAGTCTTGAATGCGGTCCGGTAAGCCCAAAGAGAATCATCGAGTTTCGAACTCCAATCTTTTCTCGAGGTATGGACAACCTTCTCGAGAATAGACTTGATCTCACGGTTCGAGATCTCGACTTGTCCACTAGTTTGTGGATGATAGGCTAGCCTAGTACGGTGGTAAACACCATATATCTTCAATAGCTTAGTGAGTTGGCGTTCATGAAAATGTGAACCACCATCACTAATAACAGCCCGTGGGACCCCAAAACGTGGGAATATTGTCTTCTTAAAGAGCCAGATCACCACGTTCGCATCGTTAGTAGGTGAAGCGATGGCTTCCACCCACTTCAAAACATAGTCTACGGCGACCAAAATATACCGATTCCCATAAGAAGAAGGGAACGGTCCTTGATAATCTATACCCCAAACGTCAAATAATTCTACCTCAAGAATCCCGGTTTGAGGCATTTCGTGTCGCCGAGAAATATTTCTCGTTCGTTGGCATGCAACGCAAGAACGGATAAAGGTGGTGGCATCCTTGAGAATAGTGGGCCAATAAAAGCCCGATTGAATTACCTTAGCAAAGGTCTTTGAAGGACCGTGATGTCCACCATAAGGGGAGGAGTGGCATCTAGTGAGGATAGCATGTACCTCACTCTCAGGAATACACCTCCTATATAGGCCATCTGCACATTCTCGGAAGAGATACGGGTCGTCCCAAAAATACCTCTTCACATCATGTAGAAACCGCTTCTTCTGCTGATACTGAAGGTCGGGAGGTAGAGCACCTCCAACTAGAAAGTTGGCATAATCAGTAAACCATGGAGTGTCCATGGTAATAGCGAGCAAATGGTCATCGGGGAATGAATCGTCAATTGGGGCAAGATCCCCACCATCATATCTTAGCCGGGATAGGTGATCGGCTACGACATTCTCGGCCCCGGACTTATCACGGATCTCCAAATCAAACTCCTGCAGTAATAGGATCCATCTAATAAGTCTCGGTTTGGCCTCTTTCTTCGCTAGAAGGTACTTCAAGGCTGCATGATCCATATACACTATCACCTTCGAGCCAATGAGATAGGCCCGAAACTTGTCTAGAGCATAGATGATGGCCAATAACTCTTTCTCCGTGGTAGCATAATTGATCTGCGCCATATCTAACGTCCGACTAGCATAGTAGATCGCATGTAAAGCCTTGTCTTTCCTTTGCCCGAGCACGGCTCCTACAGCGTAATCGCTAGCATCGCACATAACCTCGAAAGGCAACTCCCAATCGGGAGCTCGGATAATAGGTGCGGAAACAAGAGCCTGCTTAATCCTGTCAAAAGCTCGAGCACACTCGTCAGTAAAGACGAACGGGGCATCTTTGAGGAGCAGCTGAGTCAGAGGCTTGGCAATCTTGGAGAAATCTTGGATGAAACGGCGGTAAAAACCCACGTGACCAAGAAAACTCCGCACACCCTTAACATTAACGGGGTATGGTAATTGCTCAATCACCTCGACCTTCGCTTTATCCACTTGGATGCCACGTTCGGACACTAAATGACCCAAAACAACTCCCTCGGTCACCATGAAGTGACACTTCTCCCAGTTTAAGACCAAATTGGTCTGCTCACAACATTGCAAGACCCGTGAAAGATTAAGTAAACATGCATTATAATCAGTGTCGTATACACTGAAGTCATCCATGAAGACTTCCATGACAAACTCGATAAGGTCCGAAAATATGGACATCATACAACGTTGGAAAGTGGCTGGGGCATTACAAAGGCCAAAAGGCATCCTTCGGTATGCGAAGGTGCCGTAGGGACAGGTGAATGTTGTTTTCTCCAGGTCGTCCGGGTGAATTGGGATTTGGAAAAATCCCGAGTAGCCATCTAAGTAACAAAAGTACTTATGGCAAGCAAGACGCTCTAGCATCTGGTCAATGAAGGGGAGTGGGAAATGGTCTTTCCTAGTAGCAACGTTCAGCTTACGGTAGTCAATACACATTCTCCATCCAGTCACTATACGAGTAGAAATAAGTTCATTCCTCTCGTTCGTGATAACCGTGGTCCCACCCTTCTTAGGGACCACTTGGACTGGACTAACCCATTTAGAGTTGGAAATGGGATAGATAATGCCAGCATCTAGGAGTTTCATAACCTCTTTCCTAACCACTTCCTGCATGTTCGGGTTCAACCTACGTTGTCCCTGAATGGATGGTCTATGGTCCCCCTCTAAGTGAATGCGATGCATGCAAAACTCGGGACTAATACCACTGTACCCAATAGCCTTCTTATGTCGTCGTAAGATGACTAACAACTCCGAAAGTTGGCTATCTGTGAGTGCAGCGTTGACAATTACGGGGTTTAGACCCTTATCATCTAAGAATGCATATTTCAGATTCGGGGGAAGGGGTTTTAGTTCAGGTTACTTACCTCGACCTCCTTTTTAGGGGTGCCGAGACTGTATACCTTCTCGATAGTGCCCTCCTTTCCGTTCAGCATGCGTTCCAGCTCGTCCACTTCCGTGCTCCATGATCTCTTCTCGGCATCAGCATCGCCGGATGGCAGCAATTTCTCCAAAGGGTCCCTGTCAAGATAATCGTCAATATAGCTTTCTATTTCCAAATCAATGACATCTATACTATAACAGGACTCCTCTATCAAGGGCTTCCTAAGAGCATGATCGAGACTAAAAGTCACGGTGTCATCTCCTACGGAGAGTGTGAGCTTCCCATTTTGGACATCGATGATCGCCCCCGCCGTGTGTAGGAAAGGGCGGCCGAGGATAATAGGTATTACGGCGTCCTCAGCCATGTCTAAGACGACAAAGTCTACGGGAATAAAGAATTTCCCCACTTGGACCGGAACATCCTCTAAAACACCTAAAGGATATTTGACCGATCGATCAGCCATCTGCAGAGTCATATTAGTACATTTTAAAAGACCCATATTCAATTTCTGACAAATAGAATACGGCATGACACTGACACTAGCTCCTAAGTCACACAGGGCCTTATCGATAGCTAATGTCCCTATAGTACAAGGGATAGAAAAACTCCCTGGATCCTTGAGCTTGGGCGGAGTACGACTCTGTAGTAGCGCGTTGCATTCCTCTGTGAAAGCAACTGTCTCAGTTTCACTAAAAGACCGCTTACGAGTTAGTATTTCTTTCATAAATTTCGCGTAAGCAGGAACTTGAGTGATCAAATCAGTAAAAGGAACAATTACCTGCAGATTCTTGACGACTTCCATAAACTTACCGAACTGTTGATCAAGATTTGTCTTACGCTGTCGGTGGGGAAATGGAAGTATGATCGGAATTGCAGGCTCCTTGACTTGAGACGAGGATGCTTGAGAAGAATTAGCATCCTTAATTGAGACCTGGGGATGAAAAGTAGAAGAGTCAAGTGTTACGGTCTTCACTCGATCGAGTTCAGGCTGACTCGGTCGAGTTTCATTATACTCGGCCGAGTCACCTGACAGCACTCGATCGAGTGGTATCACTGGGAAGCTACTGATCGATTCTTAAGGGTCTACTCGATCGAGTGGGATGACACCACTCGGTCGAGTGACTCCCAACTCGATCGAGTCAGGTGTGACTCGGTCGAGTTGACTACGTGACTGCTCTCTGGTTGGTTTTTGGGGTCTACTCGATCGAGTGAGGTGGTGTTACTCGATCGAGTGACCTCCATCTGTGGCCTGCCACGTGCTTCTTCTTTTAGCTCTTGCTTCTCCAACTCCATCTCATCAACCACAACATACTCCTCGGGCATCTTCGGACCGTCGTAATGGGTTCTGCTTCTCAATGTGATCGCATTGGCTTGCTCATGTGATCGCATTGGCTTGCTCATGTGATTGCTCGCCTTGAGGAGGTAGACTACCCGGTGGTCTAACTTGCTTTTGGGTGGCAAGTTGTGCTACTTGGGTGTCTAGGATCTTTTTATGTGCAAGTATCTGGTTGACTTGGGTTTCTATCTTATTATGACTTTGGATACCTTGCATCAATAAAGCTTTGATCTCCGCATACTCGGTGTTGGTTGGAGCTTGAGCTTGGGCTTGGTTTTGGTTTTGTGGGACCGGCTGAAATTGTTGTTGGTTCCCCCACCCTTGTTGGTTACCCCAAGGTTGGTTACCCCAAGGTTGGTTATTGCCCCATTGTTGGTTCCCCCAATTTTGTTGGTTACCCCAATTGTTGCCCTCCTTGGAATTGTTGTCGGTTATTGCTATGGCTTTGGGAGGGTCGGTTATGGGGTGCTACATATGGGACGGTTTTGTTACCGCCGGGTGGTGGTGGGTAGCACGTTTTGACTCCTATAAGACAACAATGACTTGTCATAGCCCGGTTGGTTCATGTAAGGGAGGTGTGGTCTCATGGATTGGAATGCGTTCGCCATTTCCAAACTCACACACTCTTGGGCATAATGACCCGTATTCCCACAATTCTCACAAACAACCTCGAACATTGCATTAACTTGGTACATACCGCCTTGTTGTTGTTGGTTTTGGGTTCTAGCAAGCTCCATGGAATCAAGCCGCTTAGTTAAAGCGGCTAGGTGGCTAACTATGGCATTTGATGACTCGGAGTCAGCACTATTTCCCCGGGTGTTACCTCGTGGATTTCCCCAACGTGAGTGATGAGTAGCCATATCTTCAATCAATTTCCACGCTTTATCATCATCAACGTTGTTTTGGAACCTGCCAACCTTACCCACGCCTCGTGGATATTCTCGTGAGATGTCTGTCGGAAGTTAGTAATCTGACTCCTGAACATGTTGGTCTTCTGCGGCGTGTAGTAGTGCTTATAAAAAGCTAAGGCTAGGGAGTTCCAATCTGTGATTCCCTCAGAAACGCGGTCTAAATCAGTGATCCAGTCTCTTGCGTTATCGCGTAGGGAGAACATGAATAGCATCTCCATCACCTCTTCTTGTGTCCCTCCCGCGGGGAGTGGTATAGTTGAGCAATAATCGGTGAAGAGCTTCATGTGCTTCGCCGGGTCTTCATCGGGGCCTCCACCGAATTGATTTCGCTCCACCAATGTAATAAAGGCGGGGCGAATCTCGAACATACCCGTAGTGGCGGTGGGCCTCTTCAACGGTTTCGGTAGGGCACTTTGCTCCGGCTCGGAATGGCTAGCAAGTTTGGGAAGCATCTTGACTAGCGGTGTCTCGGGGGCAGTAGTGGAATTATTCTCTTCAAAGGACAGTGCTTCGGATATGTGCTCGTCGTCCGAATGTTCCACTGATTCTGATCTTTCTGTCTCAGCATTCTCCTTGTAGAATTTCCTAGACCTGCGGAGAGTTCTCTCTGGTTCAGGCTCGAATGGTGGTACGTAGCCTGAAATTCGAGAGGACCTGGGCATACGAGGAAACTACAGGAGAAATGTGAGAAACGGTCTCAAGGAACTGAAGTTTCTCGAGACAAGCAATCAAAAGGCTAAAACACAAAACAAGTAAATAAATAACACCGTCTCCCCGGCAACGGCGCCAAAATTTGACAGGGGTAGTCGTAACCCTAATCAAAGATACCCTAAGGTCCACTAACTAAAGTAGAAAGTGAAGTAGGGGTCGAACCACCAGGAGACGGGACTCAATTACTTGTTCTAAGGTCTAGACTAAAGATTACGGGTCACTGTTTTTCTGTTTGTTAAGTGGACTAACAACTAACTGCTATAAGGTAAATCAATAATAAAAGGTCTAGGGTCTCAGGTTCACAATGAATATCAATCGGGTCAGGGAGTCAACTAACAGGTCAATAATCGAACTGTCTAAGGTGTAGGTCCGGTCGGTACTGCTACAAACTTTAGAGCTAAACTTAACCTGCGATCGCTAGAATTAAGCTAGTCTACCCAAAATGTCGTGACCTAATTAGTCCTTAACCCGGTCGGCGAAAAGTCATAATTGTGATACTAACTAATTAATCCTGGCCAATAATTAATCTATCAGAATTAAAACAACATTCAGGCGACAGTTCATATGATCAGAGACAAGTCAATTTTCTATAACCCAATTAACACCCATCGATCCCCTTAAACCCTAGATAAAAATTAGCTACTCATGATGATTGTAATAAGACTAACAAAATATTAATTGCAATTAAACATGATGAGAACGAATTAGATTAAACTACAAGACTGAAATCAGATAACTAAGAAAACTAAGAACGAACTAAGACAAGAATTAAACTAGAGAATAAAGACAAGAATTAAACTAGAGAATTGAGACAGAAATTGAAATTAGAATTAAAGATTATCAATACCAAACAATTGAGATCTAAAAGAAGAACGGAATTCGATGAACCTTGCGAAAGAAAACGGAAACGAACGTAGTTTGCTATCCTAGCCAAAACTAACATAATGTTTGAGTGATCAAAATCAAAAGTAAAAGTGTGTCTGACAATCCTCCTCCACCTGATTTAAAAGAAATCAGTTGGACCTACAAAACAGGCCCATAATTCTAATAAGCTAAAATCTGATCCGCGGCCTGGGTGTAACGCACTCGATCGAGTGCACGCAATGCCACTCGATCGAGTGGATGCGTGAACGCTTCAGATTGAGTTTGGATATGAGGCACTCGATCGAGTGCCTAGCACCACTCGATCGAGTGGGTGCTGCTGAGCTCGTGATTGAGATATTCATTTGCTTCTCGGCTTTTTCGTTTTCTTCCTCGTCCTTCGTCCTCGTCTCGGTTATCTGGGCTATCACTCCTAAATATGTTCGAAATTGCACTTAACCTGCAAAATAGCACGAGAACCGACAGTATCGACTTTCTAATAGAAATCGACATTAAATATATAATTATGGAAGAAGAAAAGCTTAAAATCGGTTGTCGGGGGACAATAAAATACGATATAAAATACGTTGATCAACGTCATCCTTCAAAAGGTCCACATCAGCACTCCATGGTTTGACAATTAAGGGCTTATTGTCAAAGAGATGATAGCCCACCTTCAACACTGCTTCTTTCCCATTAGCCTTTTTAAATTGCACCATAACACTCCATTAGGCATAAAGGACACTTTGTCAACACCATACTGCCTCTAAACCCTACGTATGAATCCCTCCAAGACCTCGCATTGCGGATTAGCACCAAGAACAAAGAAATATACTGCTTGCTCCCAATACAAAACCTCCTCTTTCGTATCATCTGCCGTAAATTGCATTAGAGTATCATCATTTTTTGGTTGCACTTCATTGTTCCTATTCATATCATTACTTTCATCATTTGCATTACTTTTTTTTCATTGTTCACTTCGTTGCGTAATCCAAGGTATGTCATTAACGTCTTCATCTTCCTCAAAATTTAGGCTTGGAATCTCATTCAATTCATGCATAGCTTTCTTGCGTAAACTATCATTTTCCTGAGGCCCTTTTGCTTTCATGTTCCTCACCCCACTTCCATTGTCTGCTTTAGGTGTGCTTGATTTACTTGGTGTAGCTTGCTTCATTCTTGTTTTTGAGGCGGAATTCCTAACCATGGCAGCCGTAGAATCGCCTCTCAATCTCCTTCAATTCGCCTCTCAGGCTTTCATTAGGGTTTTTTTTTCTTGATTCTAGAATGTTGTTGCTCGTTGAAGTCATTAATAAAATTGGAATAATTAATAAACACTCCTATTTTCAAGTTATTTAATTCGTTGCTTGACATTTAATGTTTTCAAATGAACATCCTATCGCTTGTTAAAACAACTTCGACATATGTTAAGATGCATTAAACGTCGTAGTAAACATATATGTCATATGTATAGCCTAAAATAATGGTTGTCATATATTTTCACCATCTTACTAACACGCGCACTTAAACACCGATCGATACCTTAGTAGAGGCCGCTATGTGTGTGGGGGAGGGAGGGTTGGGTGTCCTTCGTGGGCTTCCCAACACGTACCTTCACCCCTTACTCAGAACCTTCGGTTTTCAGATGCCCGAAACCATTGGCAACGAGAGTCATTCGATATATGATATTCGCTAATTCGACATCGGTATCGTTATGCAAAGGGAGGAACCCCACAAGCTCTAGTACTATAAGGCAAGTCGTGCTTTATGCGCGATACACCTAGGTATAGAGTGGGTTCAAACGGGCCCAACCTCCCACAATGTTCGGTGGCGACTCCAACTTCGATTTAAATTTTAATCCGAGAACAATCTCACCACGAGATTCATTCGCCTACCTAAACCCAGGTGTGGCCGCGTCACGGTGGACTTTGCCATGTCCACAGTTTGCTGACTCCGTTGGGGATACTTGATGTACTACTTGTCATCGGGATTCTCAAGGTGAGACTTGAAAAGAAATCGATCGGTTACTAAAGTGCGCGTTTTAGTTTGATGGTTCATGCATAACCTCAATTTTGCTCGGACTGGTTACTTGTGACTAATGTCCCACTATAGGGACATGTTAAAGTTGTATTCTCTTGGTCATCGGGATGAATGAGAGTTTGAAGAAATCCCGAATGACTATCAAGGAAACAACAATAGGAATGATGCACTAGTTGTTCAAGCATTTGTTCAAGCATTTGTTCAAGCATTTTATGGTGGATGTGTTCAACTTTCAAAAGTCTATACACATGCGCTAACCGGTGATAGTACTAGTTGAGATTAACTCACTCTTCTCTCCCTTCAAAACCATCATTCCTCCCTTTTTAGCACTACTTGTACGCAGCTAACTCATTTGTTTCCGGTTATAGGGCATATATTGTTAGACTCATACAATTTAAGAACTTCCTTCATGACAACCTCCTTCATGGTGGGGCTCGAATGATGTTGACCCTCAACCGAAGGATGGTGATCATCATCAAGGATGATTCTGCAGCCACCAGGTCCAAATCTGGGTGTCTACAATCGGTCCCAGGTTTCACTTAAACTCTCATTTTCCTCTTGTCGGAATGTTTGAATCTTCATGCACTATTTATTAGTCTTTGATGGTGGAAAATACCTCTCAAGAAAGACGTTAGAGGGGTGTTTTTGGGATGACTTTGAAGCCTTCTCCTAGCTTCATCCCTTAAAGTTCTAGGGAAGAGGATACGATGTAGTTTGCACTTGGTGAGTCCATCAAGCTTAGCTCCCACTAGCTTCTCCTTGAAAGAGCATATATGTTCATAGGCATCTTCATCGACCAATCCATGAAACGTGTCTTGTTGTATCATATTGACCACGAAAAACTTTAGTTCATATTCTTCCAGGATGGTTCCAATGAAAACGGGGGAAGGAGTTCCCACATGGGTAGGTCGTGAGTGAGAACCAAGGCTTGTCATTTTATTTTTTGGTTTTGGGAGGGTTATTCTTCGATTTGTTGGGTGGAAAGGGAAGGGGAATATTTGCAGGGCCATTGAACTAAGTGTGCAGTCTGTTTTTGGAACAGGGGTCCAAAAATAGGATCCAATATCACTTGTTTTGAGATTTAAAAAAATAAATAAATCTATAACCGTCTATTGTTGGAAACAGCGAGCAACTCTTCCTTCTGCAGTTCTCTTGTTCTCCATTATCAGTTTGCATATTCATGTACTTTTGGAGGTCTTTCTCTAATTGGAAATCGGTAAGTTCTCATCCCTAAATTTCATTAATTATAAAATTTTATTTTTTTATCTCTTTATTTCCCATTACTCCATCAAATTTTTATTATAAGAATGCTCTCATAGTCAAATTTAATCATTCATTCATCCATATCTTATTACTCCATATCTAACATCTTGTAAGTTGTAATCAGTAATCTCAACTTTCTTATTTACATCTAAATTTTCTTATTATAAGATTCTTTTATTTACATCTAAATTTTCACCTAAATTTGGATCATTAGTTGGGGCATATTGTACTGCCACTTTATTTCAAATTTCAAATAGATCCGTGAGTTGTCTTATTGTTCTTAATACTAGTTCTAATTACTGTTTTGTTTAATTTTTTGAAAATTAATTCATTTATTTAAAGGCTAGTGTTGTTGTTGTGTTTCTATTTGATTTTTCATATATCATTTTAGTGTTATCTAACTGGGTCTGATTTTATTTAATTGTATTATTTTTTTAAGGTTGATCATTTTCGAACATTTATCAGAAGGTTTTTACAATGTGGGAGTCCGGATAATGAATTTTGTCTTCTGATTATACACTGCATCAGGTCATTTCATTCCTTGATATCTACTATTCTGTTACGTATTGTGCATTACGTTTTCGGGAGTTAGAAAGCAAGAGTTGGGTTATGCAAAAAGACAAGAAAAGGAAAAGAATAGAGGAGTTTAATCAATCTCAAAAAGGAATTGAAAAAAAATTAACAAAACAACAAATTAATTCTAGTCAAAATGAGAACATAGAAGAGAATGTGATCGACATCAGTTTTTGATGTGCCAGTTGAGAATGTTAGTGAATGTGTTGATGAACCTATTGTTCCGGAATGTGATAAAAGAAATAATAATCGTGTTTTAAGTGATAATGAAAATGATGAGCCTTGTAATTCTAGACAAAAATTTCAGTCAGATATTTTGATCCTAGGAATTGGGATATTCTAACTTCTCCGATGATTGATTCTTTAGTTGAACAAGATCTTAAAAGAGACATGACAATAGAATATGGGCCGCGAGATAGTCATAATATAAAAAAATCGAAGACATTTTATACTAGAATTTTATCTATGGGAGAGAAATGTGACCGAGGTTGGCTAGTATATTATAAAGAACTTGATAAAGTCTTTTGCTTTTGTTCTAAAGTATTTAATTATTAAAGCAAGACGAGGTCAATTAGTTACTGAAGGTTTTAATGATTGGATACATCTTAGCCAAAGACTTAAAGAGCATGAAACAAGTTTAGAGCATATAAAAGCATGGCTAATTGGCATGATTTGAGATGGAGGCTCAAAATAATCGAACGACCGATGAGTTAAATATAAAACAATTAGAAAAGAGAGAGATCATTGGACTAAAATGTTGTCTAGAATTATTTCTGTGGTTAAGTTTCTTGTAAAAAATAACCTAGCTTTACGAGGTAGTAATGCACGATTATTTGAAAGCAACAATGGAATTTTCTTGCAATTGATTAAAATGCTAGGTGAATTAGACCCTGTTGTTCAAGAGCATATTTGGAAGATTAAAAATGATGACATTCATTTTCATTATCTTGGTCCTAGCATTCAAAACAAGTTGATCATTCTACTTGCATCTCGTATTAAGACTCAAATCATAAAAAATATAAAAGAAGCTAAATATTTCTCGGTGATACTAGATTGTACCCCTGATATTTCTCACCAAGAGCAAATGACATTGATAATAAGGTATGTGGATGTGCCATCAAATTATGTTAGCATTGAAGAATCATTATTAAGTTTTATAAATGTTGATGATGCTAGCGGTCAAGGATTATTCGATGTTTTGAAGAATGAGTTAAACAAATTGGACCTTGATATTGATGATGTAAGTGGACAAGGTTATGACAATGGAGCATATATGAAAGGAAAAACCCAAGGAGTTCAAAGAAAGATGGTAGATATAAATCCTCAAACTTTTTATATGCCTTGTGGTTATCATAGTTTGAGCTTGACATTATGTGACATGGCTAATAGTTGTGGTAAAGCTAGGGATTTCTTTTGAATTATTCAACGAGTTTACACAATATTTGCGAATTGAAATAAAATGTGGAAATTTTTCACAGATAGTGTCGAATGGTTGACACCTAAACCTTTGTCAGTTACTTGTGGGGGGAGAGTCGTATTGATAGTGTAAAAGCTATTAGATTTCGAGTTGGAGATATATGATAGGATTTCCTTGAAGTTGCCGAGAAGGATAATGATTCTAAAATAAGGAGTGAATCTAAATCTCTTGAATTGTATGAGCTTGGTGACTTTGAATTTTTAGTTGCAATGGTGATTTGATTTGAAATTTTTCATCATGTCAATTTCCTGACTAAAGATTTACAATTAAAAGACATGATTATCGATGTTGCAATCGAAAAGATCAAAGGCTTAATTACTTTTTTTGAGCAATTTTGTGAAATTGGGTTTGATAATTCTATAGACGAAGCTTAGCAGATTGCTCTAGAAATAAATATTGATCAATATTTTCTCAGAGACGAGTGACTCGAAGAAAGAAGGAATTTGATGAGAATCGTGATGATTCATCCGTAGTTACTAATCAATCTTCTCAAGAATAATCTAGAGTAAATATCTTTTTGTACATTGTTGATCAAGCCATTACTTCACTCAAATCTAGATTCGAGAAATATAAAGATTCTGTGAGTACTTTTGGTTTTCTTTTTTTGTCTAACAAGCTAAAATCGATAGAAGATGACAGCTTAAAACTACATTGCACTGATCGTGCAGGTGCATTGAAAAAAGATGAACATGTTGATGTTGATGGAATTAATTTGTTTACGGAATTATAAGTTTTAAGAGGATTCTTGCAAAGAGAGAATATTAGACCGATTGATCTTTTGAAGTTGGTGAAGCATTTTGGTTGTTTTCCTAATGTAATGATTGCATATAGAATAATTTTGACTACTCCCATGACCATTGCAAGTTCCGAACAAAGCTTCTCCAAGCTTAAATTGCTAAAATTGTATATGAGGTCAGCAATGTAGCAAGAAAGGCTCAATGGTTTAGCATGGATTTCAATCGAGAATGATTTCTTATAGCAGATAGATTTTAAAGATTTGATCGATGAATTTGCCTCGGTGTGAATGCAAGGCGAACAACTTTATTTTGTAAAGATTAACATTTAGATAAATATTTGCTTTATTTATTAAATTAATTTTGTTTCACATAAAATATGATGAATTTCGCGATTACTCTATTATTCAATTTCATTTTCCTTTGTATCGAGGGCCTCATCTTGGATTATAGAACATGGTCACTTAAATCGATTAGATGAGCCTGAAGATTTGGATTGTTTTGATATGGGGTGGTAAGAAATGGATGATAATTAGTGGGAAATCACAATGTTGAACTGTTGCTTTGGGATATAGGGCTCGAATTGCTCTTTTCCTATCGGGATTGAACAACTTTAAAGACGAAATATTCCCAGGCAAAAACTAAAGTAAACGGTGGGTCTCTTAAAACCCGAAGGTATTAGGGCAAAGAAAAAATAAAATGAAAGAAAAATCAAACACAAATATTCTAAAACTCAATTAACTACTCATCGTCCCCGGCAACGACGCCATTTTGATGCATGCTAAATCGTCGCATATTTAACACACTCAAACAATTTTTATGATCCATAACCAATTATCACAGAAACAAACAAAGGGAAGGAAAGAAAAACTATCACAATATGAAATGGTAAAATTGAATTTAGGATAAACAAATAGAAAATAAAACCAAGAATGAAATATATAACAAAAGATGAGAAAAACATAAGAGAAACTAGGGAGGACAATTAACTAATGAAGGAACTAAAATAAAACTAATTGGGGGGGAGAGAGAGAGAGAGAAAGAGAGAATACCAACAACGGAGGAATAATATAAAACTTCAATTAGAGAAGATGAAGATTGACATTAATATAAGACTTCAAAAAAGAAGAAATACAAGAACTTTGTCACCCAATTCTTGCAAAACCCTCATTCTACTAATTAAATCTAAGATTATCTAATGTTCTTCCTAGATTAGAGTGATAAAGAGTAATGTATACTAATGGAGTCTAATGTAAAAACTTAAGGTAGAAAACTAGGGTTTTTCTATTTATATAAAGTTTCTTAATGGGTCATTAAAATAAAGCTCAATTCTAACTTTTGCCTTTGACCTGGAACTTTGCTATATGGATCTTAACAAGGTGAAACTTTTTCGTTCAGATTTTTGCAATTTTCGGCTAAATGCCGTCGGGCGAAACTTTGTCCGGTGAAACTCATTTTCAAAATCTAGGATGGGATTACCGTCGGCCAAATTTCGCCTGTTTATTTCGCCCGGTGGTTCTACACGATAAACATCCTCTGGGTGACAAAAATGTCGTCGGGTGAACCTTCGCTCGATGGGTGAAAGGTTCCGGTGGTAGCCTTTTTGCTCGTTTCCTCATAGTTGTTCCTTGCTTTGTTGCTTGAGCTTTTGCTTGATGACAGGTCTTGGGCAATATTCCCTTCCCTCGTTCCCCTGCAAGATCGAGCATGCTCTCGGAAGATGAATTCCTATCAAAAGAATAAGAAAACTACAAAAAAAACACGTAAAAGGCACAAGAGACCGCTAAGGTGAGAAAGATTTGAATAAGGCGATAATCGCACACGAATATCACAAAAGTGATAAGAAACGAGTCTAAATGAGTGAAAAAGCGGACCAAATTTGGCACACGTATAACACTTACACATACACAAACACAAACACAATACTTGTGTACTAAATGGGGTGGACCCATAACAGTTATGATGCAAATTGAGCCATGTTCAGCAGCTGATCTATCGCTATGGTGTTACTATCAAGTCAGTTGTGGGTTCGATGTCTAGTTTTTGCTGCTATTGTTGTTGGTACTGCTCACTACTACTGTTTGTTTCCGGTGATTCATAGTTGTTGTTGTTGTCATTGACGGATGTTGTTTGCTGCTACTCGTTATTTTGCTATTGTAACGACTACATACTCGCCGTTGCTGCTGCTATCACACTACTCCCTTCCCTCTATTAAAATCAAGCGACGTTTCGATTCATCTCTTATTCATTGCATTCTCGAGGGTAGTTATATTACTCTTAACCTCTCTCTCATTTCCCCTCTTTTTATTAACTTAATATGGTTTTAATACCATATGTTTAATTATTTTGTAGGACAATCGTCCTACGAAGATGATTATTATAATTGACTTTGATCTCAATTAAGGTAACACATGATGGCAAGACTCACTATGTGTAGACACCCAAATTCTAACCTGGTGGCTACAAAAGTGCCCTCAAACACCTGATGACGATCGGACTGCAACATGACACGAGTTTATGATGTTTTAGAAGGTTTTTCTATAGAACGGATCAAATAATTACTCGGAAAAACTAAATAACCATTAAGACGGTCTTAGTCGTGTCATTACGGTCGCGTCGACACTAATTAGAGTAAATTCCGACACCGGGGCTCCAAATCGGTCCTAAAAACACACAAAGTCAAACCCGAGTCAGCGCATCAGGCCGAGCAAGCCTCGAGATGTGCACCCGAGGCCCATTGACACAACGCGCTAGGTCATGGCGGAAACCTAATTGCCCAAGCAAGGTATTAGATTACGTATAATCTCCATTTTGGAAAGTTTTGAAATCGAATCTTCAAAACTCCAACCGCCCCCCATCAGGCGTCTCAATCTTGATGCGCTCACCCTTAGGCGCCTCAATCCTGGTGTGCACGCTACTAGACGGATGAGAGGTCAATTTTAACTACAACAAAAACAATAAATACCCCCATTCTCCGCTCATTACAACACACAACACATTTTTCAGAATTCGAACCTCATTCGAAATTCACTACTCTCCCTGCTCCTCTCTTCGAGCTTTGTGCTCTAACTTAGCGTCGCACTCCGACTCTAAGTACGATTCACTCAATCGTTTCCTTTTGATACGCAAATTGACACTACTCCTCGTAGTTCCTCGAGCCCTTGGCCCGATCCGAACGAAAAGTGGCATCCGTTTTCAACTTGCCGACACAAGACACTGTAGAAAAGCTCTGCCGGATTTGCCAAAGGAAAGCTAGGAGGATCCGCCTTAGAAGTCGTATCGTCACTAGGTTTTCATCTAAACACAACTTTACAATTCGTGTTGTTTATTTATGCAGTTTGATAACGTCGTGTCCGACTCATATGGACACTAGGTCCATGGCACGTCATAAACATACGTAACGTCCACAACTTCAACCATAAGCACTAAAATACCCTAAACTAAACCTAAGTAGTCATGAGATCCATTCTCCACCATCTATGCATCGTGTCTCGTTTAGTGTACACTCTGATGGTGCAATTCCTCACAATGTGATTTACTTACATTTCGTATGATTTACCGCTTTTATGACCATAATCGCATGCTAAATCACCTAACACATAATTCAAATCGTAAATAAACTGAAACTGAAGAAGTGGTGTATTTATTTGTTATTATTAAAGTTAGCCCAAATATGTGATCCATCATAATAATAATACGAGCTTATTTACGTCTTATAAGGTATGGGTCAGACATTATTACAGTGCAGACAAATAATACAACCTATGTCCTATAACAGGTACAACCCATTTCGTCTTCTTGAAAAAATTATGGGTCTAATACAATATATGTGGACAACATTATTTGGGCATATTGTATTTATTATCTATCATTAAAGTTGAGCCCAAATACGTCATCCGTCATAATACTAATAATACGGGCTTATTTACGTCTTATAAAGTATGGGTCAGATACTATAACAGTTTAGAGACCCATTAGGGTTTTATGCGATACATGATGGGTGTATCTACTATACACGACTAATATAGGTTATTAGGGTTTAACCTCCCACGCTATATATATAGTCAGGGTTATGGTCTATGACCCTAAAAGGTGAGTATGTCTGTTCGAAGGCTGTAATCCGATGATTCTTGTTCCACCTCCCTTCTCCATTGGAGTCAGGTACGTTTCCGCTATTCGTTATACAAATTAATTTAATATGAATTAAAGGACAAATCTAACAAGTGGTGTCAGAGCCGTCTTCATATTGAATTAATTAGGGCAGATTTTTTTTCGGATTGTTTTATTGATTAAGTATGCTTTGTATCTCTACACGTATTTTCTTTATGGAATAAACCTTTTATCAGCTACATTCAATTCCGTTTTGTAGTTATTGATATTACGCCGCACCAGTTAATTCCGTCACATGCATTTGGCCTGATTGATTCATTGCTCTCAATTTCCTTTTCTTCGTCAACCATGTTGTCATCATATGCATTTTAATGTGATTAATAGCTAGACATCTGGTTTGACTTAATTTTGGCTAATATGCATATGCCACTTGAATGTTTCATTGGCCTCAGTATTTTACAGTGTTATGCGTCATTTGAGTCGTATTGGGCATGTTAAATTGAAGTACTTACTTATTATCATGAATATTTTTTCATCACGTCAATCCGTCAATTTTCACATACGGTTGCAATTACGAGTTCTATGATGTGTTAGTATGGTTGATTATGTACGGAGTATATGTTTGAATGTTTCTTTCGTATGCAGTCGATACAGTTATATAAGGATTATAGAATTATTATTCGGATATTAATTTTCAGATTTTTATAATTGGGTATTCAGTTTATTTTGCTATTTTAAATCTATTGTGATTGGTTCATTTTAATTTTGCTTGGCATTCAGTCTGCATAATGGTCTCATATGCTTAATTATTATTGCATATTATGATTTTATGTATGAATTAGGACATGTTTGGAATTTTGGTTGCGATTATTGTCGCGTATTTATAATTAACAAGTTGACTTGTATAATGAAAGAACTAATTTGGGTTATAATTTCTTTAATCACTAGTGTAAAACTCGTACCTACGTACGAAATTTTAATTGTTTTTTTTGTAAAAAAAAATTTAGTCATTTGACAAAATTTTAAAGGATTGTTAAATTAGAAAATAGACATGTCAAATTCGTCTCGTTTCGTTAACCTGCCTCAATTTTACGTTCAAGTACACTAAAATTTTGACCAGCGACCAGTTTGGCTCGAACCCAAAATTTTCCTTTAATTTATGATGATGACCTGACCGAAACGAGTTGACGCAGTGGTTTGATAAAGTGTAATTAAAATTATTGCTCGTACATTGTTTGTATTATGTTCTGGGTGATCCAGATCCTGTCGATTTAGCAGCGGGTGAACTCCCTCGTCCCTGGACCTAGACAGGTAATTTATCGTGCCAAAAAAATGATAGTCGCAGCTTTACCTTCAAGTCCAGAGATTTCCCCACAAGGCAAAATGTCACTCGACTGTTTAGAGAGGATATCCGGTAACGCGACTCTGCTCTTTCTCGAATCTCCCATTCCAAGTGGGATTCCATAGCTTTAAGGGAGAAGAAGGAGGGAGCAACGATTCGAAGCACTTCATTTTACACTATTTCGGAAACCATTGCTGACTTGGTAGAGTCTGGGGGAAAATTTAAAAATCTCCTTTCCTTCTAATCAGAATTTGGCTTTGACCAATTCAGGGTGAAAATGAGGTTGATGGTGTTGGCTAAAAAAAGGGGGAGAGAAGAGAGCCTTGGGGTACGCTCACTTCTGCATTTTTCTTTTTTCGAAAGAAGAGTTTTCTGGCAAATGGCAGTTCTTGTTGATTCTCTATTTATCCCACTACATAAGCCACTAGTGGCTGAGATAAAGCAAGGAGAACAAAGTATAGGTTGGGCAGAGCTTGAAGAAGCGAGCCTCTATCAGAGAAAGCCATTGCGCGCTAGCCTAGCTAGCTAACGTTTTTTCAAAAATTATTAACTTCAATGTTGTAAATGAGAAAATAATTTAAAATAATAATTTTTTATAACATATAATAATAAAATATTTACAATTTTAATTTGTAAATATGGTAATTATTGAATTTAATAACATTATAAAAACTAAATATGGAGTATGATTAATATTAAGTTTTTTAAAAAAAACAAACATTAATTTCCAAGAAGAAAGTCGTCGGAAATTATATCTTTATAATATTAGAACCATAATTTGACCCGTGACATGTATTTATCCTAGCTAGTACTTTACACAACCCGTATGACGTGACCCATTTTTTGTTATTATGTTAATTACACCGTAAAATCTTTTCCGTTATTGATAATTGATAATGTTTCCTAAATCTTTGTTATACGTATACGCAAGTCAACCAAAGAATATACTTTCCTAAATTATACCACGTATATAGCAATATCTCTTTAATCATATAGTCTATCATAAATTATCTTAATTTTTAAGCTAATTTATTAACTAGACAAAATGAATTGGAAAGATGTTAATAGTCCATTATCAAGTGTTTGGGCCATGTAGGATGAAGTTGGTTTCATTTTATAAGAAGTCAACTTTGCCAAATTATTAGAGATTTAGGCGGGAAAGTTGAAATGACGGAACTGCCCCTTGGTTATTGTTTTAGTGAATAGGGGGTTTAAGGTTTCAGTCACTTGTTGATTACGGTTGATTAAAATAACTTGATTTCAGTTAAAATTATATTGGTATTTGGTTTTATAAGACGTCTAATATTTTTGGATGGTTTGATCGAAATAATACCTTGCCATAGTAACCTCTATTGCGTAGATTAGATAGTTTAATTAATTAGACTATTTTGTATTGTTGAATTTCATACGAGTAATGGCCGGTTCAAAGGAAGTCCATTATTTGAACGAAATTCAATAATTATACTTGTGGTGATAAATACTCCCTCCGAGTCTATTGATCTTCCCCTTTGTTTAATATATGTGAGGTATATTTTAATCAACGGGGAAGATCATTCAGACTCGGAGGGAGTATGTAACAGTCATTCGGTTCTCGTGTTGATGTTAAGTCGACCCAAAGGAAGACTTGACATTTGACATGATATTACTATTAATATTTGATTGTCACACCAAGAGTACCACTTACAAGTCTAATTCTTGTCCAAAGATGAGATTAGATGTTGTGCTAGCTAGCTTGTTATGATGTAAATGCCAATATTCGAATCTGAAATACAAGTTAATGGAGTGTTATTATGTTAATGTCACTCATAATTCTTATTGTCCATTCAGTTAATTTTAATGGAGAGTAAATTCCAACATTCAGTTTTTAAATTTGGTAGTATGTGTAATCATGCGAATAATGGTCGGCCCAAAGGAAGATCATTATTTGGCCGAAAACATATATAATTTCGGGTGATAAATATGTGACAATTATTCAGTATTTTCATGTGTATACTAAGTCGTCCCAAAGGAAGGCTTAGTGTTCGACATGAGTTTATCGTCATTATTTGACATTAATTTAATCCTCATTATATCTGTCATATTCAGGTTGCATTCTTAATTCGGATAAAACCATTTTTTAAATGAATGGTAAGAGAACGTAAATATTTATTTTGGGTCGTCACAATCTTAATGTATCATTGAGAATGTATAATTGTGCTACTCATAAGGATGAAATTATCGTGTGGACTCACGTGTTTTTGAGGAGTAGAACATTTACGGCATGTGTTCAATGATTGTTTAATGCGACATTAAGGAAATATTTAGAAGCATTGTTTCTATTAAATAATCTACAAGTGTCCAACTCAAGTAATAACAAGGTAAGGTTAGAGTTATTGGTTGTTGTCTTGTTAAGATTTTGGATACATAAAGGAATATAGAACCAGTTTGTAGCCCGCATCGCGTCTTAGTATGGGTACACTTCTCGTTTAAGATTTGTCTAAGGTTAATAATTATATTCAATTATGTTTCAATTACATTAATGCAATCATAAGTAAGAATCTAAAATGTTGTATGTCAAATGGTGATGAAAGATTTATCTATTCAGAGCATGTCATCATCTTAGTTTAAGACAATCAACTAATTTAGTTAGCATGAATGTCTTGTTCATTTATTTGAATATGGAAAATATTTTCGGTACTACCTCTCGGTGGAGTTCAATTATTTTTTGTATAATCATATTTGGTATATTGTCCATTGAGAAACAATTAATTTTGTATTTTCCTAATTCAAACAATGATAAATCTATCATGTTTTGATAACTTTATATAGCTTAGATTGAAATGTCTTCTAAAGACTTGTATTAAAAATCCGTGGATATAATAAAGAATTAAGAAACAATAATTTCTTTTCAGGATGACACATTAAAAGGAATATTAAAGTTTGTGTCAAAAGAAATTATTGACTCTTCTATTTCGGAATATCATATTGAAGGAGAATTAAAGACAAAGAAAAGAGAAAATAGATATATAAAGGACTTTGGATTTCAAATAATTGATATATAAGGGTATGTAAACTATCTTATGTTTTAAGTTGTATTAGTTCACATAACTATAATTGTTTGTACAAAAAATTATGTGTAGACACCCACATTTTGACCGCCAGGTGTCTATAGCAGTTTCCGACAAACACCCGATGATGATCGGACGCAAACATGCTTTAAAATACTCGAATATGGGCTCGAAATCGTTGGCATTTGGCTTGGGCTTTTTACGGAGTACAAAACTCACCAAACCAACCTCAAATTCAGGCCCAGTGGGTCATTTCGAGTCAAATAAGACTAATTTGGGTCAAATCCGACACCAGGGACAAAACCGTCTTTTAGCGAACGAGTCAAACCCCGGTCAAAGATGTTTCCCGAGAGGTAGCAACCACCCGTGTTACCCCACGAGTCCGGTTTGAGCTCAAACACTACAAAAATCAACTACAAAAAGTATTAAACAATTCCGATTAAGGATAGAATTCGATCTCCAGTAGGATTCCCGACCGAGCACTCCACCGAGCACAAGGAGTACTCGGCGGAGTACTCTTCTTCCAGCCAGCTCAATGCCTTCTTCACCAAGCAACGGAATTCTCGTTCCTCTCAAATTGCTTACCTTTTCCTATCTCAAAGGGTATTTCGTAGCGCCCAAGCAAGACTACCTTTCCTAGCTTCAATCGAGGACTTCTCCTATAAATAGGACCCTGTCACAACACAATATCGACACAATTCACAACCCCAAACATCTATTCATCATCGACATAACACACATCAATCCACAATACAATCATTCATACACACACATAACATTGAAAGACCGATAGTACAAACCCGAGACTCGAAGATACCGGCCACCTCACCCGGCACCCTACACGTCCAAAAACCACCACAACTCACCAACATTTACTCAACGCTCCCGTGCCTAAGCCACATTCCGACGAGCCCCGTTCCGAGTATACAAAGCATGTAGGTTGAGGGTGTAAATCAAAACCCCGTCTTCTCCTTTCTCTCTCCCTTCCTCTCGTCTTTTTTCTCCTTTTTTGCGTCGTCGGTCCGTTTTTATTATGGGTCATCGTCACATCTTTTTCATAATATCGATACTACAAACTATTTTCATATAAAACAAACATTCTTAAAATACGATATCGACTCTATAGTCGAATATCGTATCTAAAAGAACAAAATTAATCTCGTTGATGCTAAGAAAATCGTCACTTGGTCTTAAAAACAAAATACGACGATTTTAACGCATAGAGAATTAACATTGTTTTTTTAAATTCGATTTTCAAAACGATTTACAAAACTTTTTTATTTTATCTTTTCTAAAAATAATTCCGAATATTTGATATCGATTTCATAATCGAATATCGAATATAACGAATATCGAAAATTTAAGTCGAGTATAAATGAAGCTATATTTATATGCGATTTAACAAAATTATCAATTTTTGAAAAATAGTCTCGAAAACAGGCCGCCATGCGAGTCGCACGAAGTCTGTGCGAGTCGCATGGCCACGCGAGTCATGTAAGTCCTTGAAATCCGTAGCGCTAAAAAGCAATTCCGTCTTATTTCTTCTAACATCTTTGCTTTATTAAAACGACGGTTTTTTTTGCCATAATTCAGGTTTCGATAAATATTTTCTTGACCTCGGTCAACGCGTGCTTAATCCATCACATGTCATAAAAACTTTTCAAAATCATTCATATCGTTACATCTACATCTTTTATTCAATTTACAAGTCGTTACTAACTCGTTTGTTCATGTTTTTAGCGATTTCCTTTCATCTTACTAAAACGAACTTCGCATGCTAAAACAACTTTGACGTTAGTTTTAGGTGCATTAAATCGACCTAGCAACCCATTCAATTATTCACATGCTTAGGGAAGACAATGTTTGCATATCATTCATCGTATTACTAACGCGCGTATTCGAGAGTCAAACGATATCTTAGTAGAGGCCGCTAATGTGCGGGGGGGGGGGGGTGGTGGGGTTGGGTGTTCTTTGTGAACTTCCCAACACATACCCTCACCCCTTACTAAGAACCATGGTTTCCGGATGTCTGAATCCATTGGCACACGAGAGTCATTCAATACACGATATCCGATAATGTCGGTATCGGTATCAAATCCTAGGGGACGGACCCAATAAACTCTGACATCGGAAATGGGCCATACTTTGTGCACGGCCCACTACGACATAGAGTGGGTTCGAACGGGCCCAAACTCCCACAAAGTTCGGTGGCGACTCCAACTTCGATTTAAATTTCAATTCGACCCATCTCATATGGAGATTCATTCGCCTCCCCAAACCCGCGCGTGGCCGCGTCGGGGTGGACCTATGTCATGTCCACGTTATGGCATGATATCTATATCTCGATCATGAGAAGTTTCAAGTTCCTAAGCATTTTTATCACATATTTGACTGAGAGATATTGCTCGGTAAAGGATTAAAGATATCACTTGATCATAAGTGGAAACACTTTGACAATTTGACTATTCAGGATAAGAACATTAAGGTTATTTCTGTAATTTCTAGAGAAGCTTGATCTTACATTAAATATTGCACCATATGAAGGTCTGAATATGTATGGTGTATTATCATGTACTCAAAGTAAGATCTTGGGGTTTCGTAGGAGTATGATTATTCACACTCTTTCCGAGATAACTCTAGAAATAATTTTAGAATTGCATCTTTTTTTTTTTTGGATAAAGTTACACCAATATTATTGATTGATTAATTATAGTGAATTATTTACAGCAATGGTAGGTCCAACTAATTAAGATTTTTTTAAGGTAATATAGTTGGATTTAAGGACAATCAATAATTATTTTGTTGTATAACTTTATAAGGATTAAGGGTAATAAAGTAACAATCCCACATATGTACGTTATTTTGAGATGAATAATATGTGTTCATTGAGGTTATTGAGTTTGGGGGGAAGAAATGAGACTTATGGAGATGATCCTACGTCTCATAATAAAGGATCGCAAGATCATTCTAGTAAAACCAACTCAAATACCTCAAAAAAATTGTTCTTAAAGAAATTCACTAAGGTAAGAATGATTGCAGTTTAAGAGGATTACATTGTTTTCATGTCATGGCAAACATACTACAAGGTAATAAAAGATTCATATATTGCATACACTCAAGAGTAAGAGTTAGATAATAAGATGGTAGAAAAATATTTATTTAGCTTCTTACCAAATCATTGAAAGTTCTAACTAATACACGTGAATTTATATTTGTCATCAATAAAGTATTAAGTCATTTGACTGATAAAGACACTTTGGAATCGTTTCATTACCTAAAATTATAAAGCATATTGGTTTCAAATTGTTATTTGTTACCAAGACAACCTCATTAGGTAATGAGACAGTAAGGCTCGTCTTGTCAATAATGGCTATAAAGCCAAGTAGTATATCCAATTTTGGAGTTACATTGGATTAATGGTAAAGACAAGTTTGTCAACGGTGACATTGATAAACTCATTGCCGCAGATACTGGAAATCTTGACTCGATAGATTCAAGGTAAAGTTTCTGCAAATTAAGGTTAATAATCATCCAATGAAAAACTCAAATAAGGTTTTCCGTCAAAGAGTACATCAACCTACCATGATATCATCTCATTTGGTTTTGTATGAATGTGGTACATGATTGTACATACTCAAGATTCAGTGGGAGTATGAAAATATATCAAGTTTTATACTCTTTCAATAAATAGGACTATGGTGTCTCATTGATGTCGTTAAGAAAAATTCATATCTAGGTTACACAATATTACTTAAATCCATGTACTTCATGATATATTTCATGTGTTTAAGTAATACGGAATAATTAAACTTAGTTTGTACATGTTTGGATATTGTGTACATTCTATAGTTTAATTGACAGATATTAAGGGTATACAATAGGATATTGAGATCCACTAAGGGCAGCCAAATATTGTTTGTCATTTATATTTTGAGCAAAACAATGTTATCTTATAAAAGAGATCAATTCAGGTTGAGATCATTCGGCATTTCCACTCTTATATGGTCACGCTTATTTGTCACAAGACTGCAAATTAAGTTCGATATTGAAAGACCATTTAAGTTATTTGTGACAAAATGATGGTTATTATAGTTTCAAATAACAATACAAGTGAGGTGTTGTTACAGAAACGATTAAGAGTGAAAAGCGTCTAAGATATGTTTGTACAAACTCGATTCTTGCGGATCTGCTTACTCTGTCTTATTTTACTGATCTCATTAAGGATTAAGGTGGACCAGTTGGAAATATGCATATTTGGATCACATTCTATTGCTCTTTCTATGCTTCACTCCCATACTAGATTCATGACGTTAGTCCTGCTTGCATATGTGATCATTGATGGGTCCGGTTACAACAAATGTACCAAATGCTACTTTGGTTCTATATACATATGGTTAATGGAACGAATTGCATAAGACGGTTGGAACGTTTTATAGTACTATTGAGCTCATAAGGTTATAATGAATACAATTGCTGATGTCACACATATGTTTATATTTTACCCAAGTGAGAAATTGTAAGATATAGGGGTCTAATACAATATATGTGGACAATATAATTTGAACCTAATGTATTTATTTGCTATCGTTAAAGTTAGCCCAAATATGTGATCCGTCAGAATAATAATAATAATAATAATAATAATAATAATAATAATAATAATAATAATAATAACTCTATTTTACTTTCCGTACTTGCCCACCGACTGTTTTTGAGTCGGCTCAGCTTGCTTTTGACGCAGCTCTACATTCTCATTTAGAACGGGTTGTTATTGCGCCTGGGTCGGGATTTGGGGATTGGCAGTGGCGGCTTGCCACCCTTCCATTTTCCTTTGGGGGGATTGGGGTGTATGCTGCTGGAGATGTCCAACATTATGCTTTTGTGGCATCCCGACTGCAATCTGCGGGTCTGCAGGCTGCGCTACTTCGCGCTGCGGGCATACTGACCCCTGGCCTGGCTTTCGATGCGGCCTTGTGTAGGCTTAAAGAGGTTTTGGGTTCTGTTGAGTGTAATCCAAGTGAGATCGCTGCCCCTAAACTTATGAAGTCTTTGGCAGATATATATTTCACGAGGGTTGTGGCTACTGCGGAATCAGATTTCTCCTTGACCTCCCGTCAGGTTGCCTTGTGGAAGTTTCAGCAAGGCCGTCATGCTTCTGATTGGCTCCGTGCTGTCCCTATTTCTGGGCTGGGCCAGACTATGAACGGTCGGACGTACCGTTGTGTGCTTAGCTATCGGTTGGGCATTCCTTTGTTTTCTGTACCTGGGCCGTGTTCTGCCTGCTCTCGGGTTTTTGGCGACGATATTTTTGGGGACCATGCCGTGTCTTGCGCGGGTGTTGTCGGTATTAAACATTGGCATAACCTCGTTCGTGACACTCTTTTGGATATCTGTTTCCGTTCTGGGGTCACGGCTGGGAAGGAGATCGATATTTGCTTGATTGATGATCATGACAGATCCTTGCGTCCTGCAGATTTGCTTCTTTATTCGTGGGACAGGAGGCGTGACGTTTGTACAGATCTTACCGGGTCTTCTCCTTTGACTCAGTCCGGGCTCTCTGATTTCGCGCCAGGCCTTGCTGTGGGTGACGCTGCCCGGCGCAAATGCATTAAGTACAAGGACCTATGCTCGGGGCTTGGGTATGGATTTTTGCCTTTTTCCTTTTCTTCGCTGGGGGAATTGGAGGCGGATGCTATCGGCTTACTCAAAAGGATTCAAAAATTTTCAATAGCACAGGATGCCGGAGCACGCGCTGTTCCTTTTATTTTTACCAGACTTAGCTTTGCTATAGCTAAGGGGGTGGGGGCCTAGATTGTATCTCGGTTACCCACCAATTTTTTATAAACTTCTTTTCGATTCATCAATAAAATTCTCCATTTATAATTAAAAAAAAATAATAATAATAATTGTAATATAATAATAATAATAATAATCATAATAATAATCATAATAATAATCATAATCATAATAATAATAGTAATAGTAATAGTCATAATAATAGTAATAATAATAATAATAATAATAATAATAATAATAATAATAATAATAATAATAATAATAATAATAATAATAATAATAATAGAGGACCGTCTTTGTGTGGCCCATCTTTGTGTGGCTATTTTGAGGGTCTTCAATTCGGGGTTGGTGTTTCTAGCGGGGGTGAAGCTATTCTGCATTCCATGAACCGCCTTGTAGAGGACCGTGGCGCGGATGTGGGTCTTTCCATGCTACTTGTCGATTCCCAGAATGCCTTTAACTTGGTTGACCGGGCGACTATGCTGCAGGAGGTTCGCCATCAGTGCCCTGCCCTCTCCCGCTGGGTTGAGTTTTGCTACTCCAGCCCCGCCAGGCTCTATTATGGGGAGCAGAGTCTCCGCTCGTGTCAGGGGGTTCAGCAAGGTGACCCTTTAGGTCCCCTCCTTTTCTCTCTGGTCCTGCATCCCTTGGTTCGTAGGATCAAGGGCTCCTTTGATCTTTGCTTTCAGGCTTGGTACCTCGATGACGGTACTATTGTTGGGGATACGCTTGTTGTGGGGAAGGTTCTTCAGATGATCATGGAGGAGGGCCCCCGTTCTGGCCTTTACCTCAATGTTGCGAAGACGGAGGTCTTTTGGCCTGTCGAAGATTCGAGAAGCAGGTGTGCTGGTGTTTTCCCTACCTCTATTGCCAGGCCCTTGCACGGTGTTAAGGTCCTGGGGGACCGGTCAGCGCGTGCCCAGCTTTCAGTGGCGCTCTTGTCTCAAAGAGGGTCGCCCGTACTATAGAGCTCATGGACTTGGTTGCTACGATTGAGGATCCCCAGTGTGAGTTACTTCTTCTCCGGGCGTGCACAGGTATTTCTAAGTTATACTTTGCTTTGCGCACTTGCTCTCCCCTTGCCTTTGGCTCGGCCCACCTTTCTTTCGACACTGCGCTCCGATCAAGTCTTGAGCGTATTGTCACGGCGTCTGGACCCGGTTTCGGGGAGTGGCAGTGGCGGCTGGCCACCCTCCCCTTTTCCCTAGGGGGGCTCGGTGTCTTTGCCGCCGCGGATGCCCTTCACTTTGCCTTCCTTGCTTCTCGCCTCCAGTCTGCCGATTTACAAGCTACGCTGCTTCGTCCCTCCGAGATCGCCTCTCCTGGATTTGCCTTTGAGTCTGCCTTGAGTGGGTTTGTTGAGGCTACCGGTTCTGACTTCTTGGGTAACACCTCTGAGATCGCTACCCCAAAACTTATGAAGAAATTGGCAGATATATATTTCACGAGGGTTGCTTCAGCGGCAGAATCTGTTTTCTCCTTGACTCCTCGACAGGTTACCATGTGGAAATCTCAGCAGGGGGACCATTCTTCTGACTGGTTGAGGGCTGTATGTCCCTATTACTGGGCTTGGGCAAACCATAAACGGTCAGACATATCGCAGTGTGCTTAGTTACCGCCTGAGAGTCCCTTTGTTTCGGTTATCCGGGACTTGCTCTTCCTGCTCCAGGGCCCTCAGAGAGGATATTTTTGGGGATCACGCGGTTTCCTGTGATGGTACTGTGGGGATTAAACATCGCCATAACCTTGTCCGTGACACAATGTTGGATATTTGCTTCCGAACGGGGATCTCTACTGGCAAGGAGGTGGAGATTGGCCTCTGCGATGATGACGACAAGCCCTTGCGACCTGCCGATCTCCTGCTCTACTCGTGGGACAGGGGGCGCGATGTTTGTGTTGATTTGACCGGGTCCTCTCCTTTGACCCAGTCCGGCTTGACTTCTTTTGAGCCCGGACGGGTCGTTGCTGATGCTGCTCGTCGTAAGTGTGCCAAGTATCAGGCACGTTGCACGGCAATTGGGTATGGTTTCCTTCCTTTCTCCTTCTCCTCTCTCGGCGAGCTCGACACGGAGGCTGTCTCTCTGCTCCAGCGGATTCGTAAATTCGCTATGTCACAGGATGCTGGAGCGCGTGCCGCAGTTCATATTTTCACTAGAATTAGTTTCGCGATTGCTAAGGGAGTGGGGGCCCAGATAGTATCTAGGCTCCCCTCTAACTTCTTGTAATTTGTTCCGGTGTTAATGCAAGATCCGTTTTTATAATAATAATAATAATAATAATAATAATAATAATAATAAGATTAAGATTAAGAATATGAATAAGAATAATAAGAATAAGAATAAGAATAAGAATAAGAATAAGAATAAGAATAATTATAGTAGTAGTAGTAGTGGTAGTGGTAGTGGTAGTGGTAGTGGTAGTAGTAGTAGTGGTCGTCGTAGTAGTAGTAGTGGTCGTCGTAGTAGTAGTAGTAGCAGTAGCAGCAGCAGCAGCAGCAGTAGGAGCAGTAGTAGCAGCAGCAGCAGCAGTAGTAGTAGTAGCAGTAGCAGCAGTAGTAGTAGTAGTAGTAGCAGTAGTAGCAGTAGCAGTAGCAGCAGTAGTAGCAGTAGTAGCAGTAGTAGCAGCAGCAGCAGTAGCAGCAGTAGTAGCAGTAGTAGCAGTAGCAGTAGCAGCAGTAGCAGTAGGAGCAGTAGGAGCAGTAGTAGCAGTAGTAGCAGTAGCAGTAGTAGTAGTAGTAGTAGTAGGGAGGAGGAGGAGGAGGAGGAGGAGGAGGAGGTGACGGTAAGGAAGGGGATGTCGGTTTGAAGGATGGGCACGATAACCCCCTACGCCCCACGGATTTGCTTCTTTATTCCTGGGATAGGGGGCGTGATGTGTGTGTTGATCTGACAAGGTCGTCTCCTTTGACCCAGTCTGCGATAACTGATTTCCTATCTGGTCGCGTCGTCGTTGATGCTGCTCAACGTAAGTGCGCCAAGTATGGAGATTTGTACACCAGGATTGGGTATGGGTTGCTGCCTTTCTCCTTCTCGTCACTAGGGGAGCTTGATGCAGAGGCTGTTGCATTGTCCAAGCGGATTCAGAAATTCTCTATCTCACTACTACAAACACCCCATTTTCTAGACACATTGAGCTTGACACTTTTATAAAGGGTCGACCCTATTTCGTATCTAATTATCAATCTTGACTCTTTCATGTGTCAAGAACTATAAAATAATTACTAATAATTTTAATAAATTATGGAAACCGTTCCCACGTACCGATCTTCTCCCAAAAAGTTATTATTCTCGCGCCGCATCAAGCTAATATTCATCAGCAGACCACTGCCACGCATCAGAATATAATCAACATAATTGTACTGTATTCCATCTTCATCCGCTCCCCTTCGTCAAGTCCTCATCTTCATCAAGTCCTCATCATCTCAATCATCCGCACGACTATATTCAGATCATCTTCTCACATTATTCATCCGCTACGCTACGATCGGTCGATCAGTCATCAGATCATATTCGTCAATCATCAATTCATCAAATGAACAGGTTTAATAATTGTTTATTATCATGATTCATCAATTCATCCGTGCTTCTACTGTTATTGATGATTTTGTTTGATGTAATTGATGGTTGACCAATATGATGATTTTGTTTGATGTAATTCATCGATGTTTTAATTGATAATTGACGAATAACTGATGGTTTTAATCCGTGTTTGAAATTGAATAATTCATCCGTGTTTGATTGAAATTTTTATCCGTGTTTGAAATTGAATAATTCATCCATGTTTGATTGATGATTTTAATCCGTGTTTGAAATTGAATAATTCATCTGTGTTTGATTGAAGAATAATTGATGATTTTAATTGATTACGAACAATAGAGTAGAACAATTGAACAATCGAACATTAAAACGTAATAACACTATAACAGCACAATATGTTTATTCACTAATGACGGTGAATTCAAATTTAGAATGGAGCAAGAAGAAACTCAAACTTAAAGCAATTTACGAGTACAGCGAACAGAAATCAAATTGCATCCTTGAAGTAACTCAAAGTAGTACTAAATAAGACACTGAATAATAGTATCAAAAGTAACACATTGAAACCCTAGAAATTTAACAAAATATAATAAAAAGCATACACAAATTCAAATGAATAAGAGTGGCCCGATGATGTCAAATTTGGTGCTTTCCTTGATGATACAAATGTGGCACCTGATGCTGAAAAATCGCCATTAAGAGCTCCTGAAACAGGCTTCGGGTCAGCTAATAAAGAAAACAAATCAAATGGATCAACACCGTTTAAACTTAGGCGTCAAAGTTTGATACCGGAGTGGCCCGATGATGTCAAATTTGATGAGAAATAAGAAGTTCTAGCCATAGGTAAGTTTCTTCATCCCTTTCTTATCCTATTATATAATTTACTTGTTTTATTCCGATCCAAGTCATGTGCTCTGAATGCCTATACTACCCACTGCTTCAAAACAAGCTGCTCTTATGTTGTTTACTGAAACATTACATCGGATGATTACTACACAGTAAAAACAGAACACAACCGGTGTAGTAGTACTCTATGAGTAGAGTAAATGCATTTAATTTAGCTACCTGTATCCGATAGTCTTATGATGGTGTTACTTTCTACTTTAGGATTTCTGTTAATCAAGTCGTCAGGCAACCCCATAAAATCCCAAGATCTAGGTGGAACAACTTTCCTTATAGTGCTTCGAAATACTGATAGAACATTGTTGTTCTCTGCAATTGTTTTCATTAGATTAGAACCGTCTTACTGTAATTAATTACGATGTAAAATCAGGATACAAAGCTTGATAATTATATTGGAGTGAGTATGTGATAATTACTTAAATACCCTACACGTAATACATTGATAATTAATAAAGCAAAAGTGTTACTCCACTAGTTAGTACGAGTATGAAAAAGAATATTAGGTGGCAATTAATTAACAAGCTAAGGGAAGCAAAGGGGTGGAAAATATTTATTCCCCGATGGCGTCTACAACAACAAATGATGATGATGGTGAACTATGGCTAGTTGTTTGATTTGTGGTGACTTCTCCCCCATGTATATAATGTAAGGCTGTTGCATCACAACCACAAAATTATTCAATCAAAACTAACCTTCCTTGTTATTCTATACTCAAACAACAACAATGCACGTACCTAGTCTAAAACAGTATATATATATATATATATATATATATATATATATATATATATATATATATATATATATATATATATATATATATACACGCGCGTGCGCGCATAGTAGACCCTTATTTACTGTACTAATTTTTTTTTATCCCACAAGATCCTTTGACTGATGACCACAAATTTTAACCAATAGGCTCCAGCCTTGCGGGTTATTTACTATATTATTAGATCAACTACTTGGAATGTTAATAATCAATCCTGGACAAATTAAATGCTTGGTTAACTACATGTATATATGAAGTTAAGTCACTCATTATTGTGCTTCCGTGTGTTAACTTCATCCGTATGTAGTCATGCCCAATTAAAATTTTAGTTATACTACCTTATTCACCGAAAAAAAACATTGCCGAATTAATTATAGAATATTTAACGAGTCAACTTATCCTCGAAATATTTCTTAACAGAAACCATGATAATGTGTATGAGGACAACATACAAATTTTGCAGAAGATGGTAATACATTTTTTAGTAGTTATACACTACTGCAAAACATCAAATAGACAACTGTTTTTTTTTGCAATAGACAACTGACTTGCAACAGTTGAGTAGTTTGGAGTTGTATATTAGTCTAAACATAGACATCTGTTTTAGAACAGTTGTCTATTGGTTAATAAACAACTGTTTTTTAAAACAACAGTTGTCTATTATGTATATAGACAACTGTTTTTATAAAACAACAGTTGTCTGTTATGTATATAGACAACCGTTTTTCTAAAACAACAGTTGTCTATATACATAATAGACAACTGTTTTCTGAAATACGTATATATATAGATATGTGCTTATATACGTATACATATTTTACGTTTTTTTAATAATTCTGAAATACGTACTTATTAACAAACCATAAAAAAGGAATACCATAGCGAATAATTGAACAAAAGAAGTTACATTTTTATAAAATCGAACATCAGAAATCTAAAAGATACATAAAATCATTATCGAACCTCCAAAATCCAAAAGTACACGTAAAATCATTATCCAATGTCCAAAAGTACCTAAAACCATAATCCAACTAACACCTTGTCCACATAAGGTAATTCGATGCATCATATACGACTAATTATTAAGAAAATAATCCACCCATAATCCACTAACCTCGTCAATATCTTCTTGAGAATATGGCATCATATCGTTGAAATGCTACAAAAACTATAATATAAATGAACTAATTATTTCGTTTTAATTATGTGCATAAAACAAATGATTGAAACAAGAGAAAGTGTGAAAACCCAAGTCTTACCTCATTGACGGTTCTCTTCAAATCAGAACGAGTGATAATTTCAATCATATATCTCATCACGTAATAACTGCACTCTGTTTTCTGAGCATAAGGAGTCGACTATGTTACAACAAGTATAACAAAGTGCAAGAGTCGTACAGTGAAAAAAAGAAGTTGCAAACCCAAGATAAGCCTTCATAAAAGGTACCAAACATGGATAATATATTCATATACAATAATTGAATCGAGCAAGCAAGCATGAATAAGCCATGAAGAATGAGGCCATCTTTATAAACTGAATCTACATCGTATATTGAATCGAGCAAGCACGCTAATTGATCAAGGTATATTTCGGTTCCTCCATTTCATGCATCTATAATTCATGGTTAACATGACTACACAAAGTTCCCACTTCCGAGCAAAATCTACCTACATAATGAGCTACACATTTTCCACCTCGCTTAACATGACTACATTTGCACAAGCAAAACTATATGATAGATGTCACACACCTTTGCAGCGAGCTAGCCACGTACTCCCCCATAAGGTTAATATATAATAATGTGTTACTATAGTATCACCCTTGAGTCAATGACTTCAAAAGATTGAGTCCATGCTTACACAGAAGAATTACCTAAGGGTACTGCAGGTAGTTCGTTTTTATTTTACTAGAATTAGAAAAACAACTACATCAAAGAAGCCTTCGAAAGAACCCAGAGCATTGAGCAATAACAGCCACTCATGACTTGCCATAATAGACTTCGAAAGATACCGAAAGCCCTTAAACAGAGAATTTATTGCTATGGTATAGCCAATCATTACCTTTCAGAATGCAACAACATCAAATTGAGAAACTCACAGCTACACTGCAAATGTAATACTTGTTCCATCTCATTATATTGCTCTCATTTATTATTTGTCCCCTACCGATACAATTAGCCTCTTTCTATCATATCAAATGTACTAACACTCTCATTCATAAAAGTCGACATATACGAAAGTATTATCATTTCATACTCCACAAGATAAGCCTTCTTCCTACGCTCGGCACCAGAAAACACACAAATCAGGAGAAAACACGTGGCATAAATAAAATACGAGGTTGAGAAAATCAGACGATTCATATAATATACGAGGTTTAAATAAGTACATACGTTAACTTTCACCCACTACGGAATTTGAGAACTCTTCCTTCTATAGCCGTACACTTTTGTAGACCTAACACGGGAAAAAGAAAAGTTAAGTCACTATTAAAGAAGAAACATAAGTAAAAATGAAAAAAGTATCTATAATAATATATTGAGATAACTCACGTATTAAGTAAAGTTTTAAATCCACTAGGCTCAGACTTTCCAAGTGGGTCAAACCAATATACTTGGTTATGCTCAACAATATCTATCAAAGCAAGCATCCAATGTTCCCTATTAACATTAAAATCAACTTCCCTTAATCAATTTCAAACAAAGCGCTATATATATTAGAGGACTTGATAGGATTTTATATTATCCTGAGCTTTTCACACAGTTGGATATACAACTAACATCTATAGTAGAGGAGGCGCAACAGAAGAGGTAACAAATATGTATTACTTAATGTCCACCAGTCCACCATTACATCAGTAAGTAAAAGACTCTTATCACAAGAAACAGTTGTTATACAGCCCATCTTGCCTAAGACCAGCGCAAGTAGAGATGGACAGGGGTGATAGTCTCACATATGAAACGGTCTTGTTTCTCTTTAAAATTCTGACAAAGAGATTCAGAAACTACTCTCTCCACCAAGCTTTACTTATAAATGGCGATAAGCTTCATTTTAAATTCAAAATTACTGAGGAGAAACGCTTACATATGATTTTGGAATTGGGACTTAGTAGTAGTTGACTAGTTGTTATTGCTGGTGTCACTACTCCATACACCATTACACCAACATAGGTGGAGCAATTACGAGTTTTAATGCTCTCTTCTTTCATCACGTTCAAACATTTTCTACTGTGAACATTATTACTACCTTTCTTAACCGTCCCATATATCCATCCCACATCCAATTCCACCCCTCCTTCCTTCCTTCCTTTCTCTCTCAAATTCCTTATTAGGATTAATAGATTATACTTACACGGCCTTTCTTATATTTGTGCAAACTTCTCGTTCCTCTTATCGGTATCATCCTATTGTATATAACTCGATTTCATACATTTAACATTGATTAATTGCTGTTTCGTTCGAGGATTTTCTACTTTCTAGGTTTAAGGTCGATTTCCGACAGTTTTGATTCATATTATATGTCGGCGTTTTACAGTTATACTCCATAATTAACCTAATTTCAGACAGTAATGGAGTAATTCATTGCTGTTCTAGGTTTAAGGTTGATTTCAGACAGTTTTTATTCATATATGTCGACATCTTACAGTGATAATTAACTTGATTTCAGACAGTAATGGAGTAATTAATTGCTGTTTCATTCAAGGATTTTCTAATTTCTAGGTTTAAGGTCGATTTCGGACTGTTTTAACAAATGTTACACCTAGAGCTAGTGTTTTAATCTCCTACCTGAACTTGCACACGATTTTGCCCAAATACATTTATATCCACTTTTTCTCAGTTTCTTACCCTCTTGTTCCTCATCCTCTTTGCAAACATTTACATTTACATATGGGGAGGTGAATTTTACCCTTTGAATATGCCCATTAGATCCTTCTACTAAAAATGTACATCAGCAAAGTCCACATACATTTGATCCAACTGTCAGATACAAGCCCCCGTGTTTGTTTTGCTGTCCACATATATGTCGCCGTCTTACAGTTTTGCTGTTTTAATGTCGGCGTCTTACTGTAATAATTAACAAAATTCGAATTTCAACATCAAATCTAAAAATCGACAACATCAAATCCTTAAAAATCAACAGATTTGAATCCTAAACACCGAGTTCATCAAATCATAGCAAAACACAACATCTATACTCTAAACTGAATTGAAAATAGAAAAAGTAACTAAAGTTGAACCAACCTTGATAATTTCTTCTACTGTTAGCAATGGAAGGACGAAACTCGGAAGGAATGAAGGACGAGATGGAACAGCGACAAATAGAGAAGAAGGAGCAACGATGAAGAGCGAAGAACAGCGACGAACAGGGTTCGAAATTAATTAGAGAAGAAGAGTGACGAAGAGCGAAGAAGAGCGACGAAGAGAACGAAATTAATTAGCTGCTTCATGATGCTGCGAAGAGAAAATTTGGGTATCTGGAAAAATTTAGGGTTAGCTGCTTCATGATGCTGCGATGGGGAAGGTTGGTGATCTGGAAAATTTGGGGATCTGGTTGAGTGGGAGATAGGTTGTGAAAGTGATATGGGTTCGATTGAGAAAGTGATATGGGTTGAATTACACTTATTAATTGATTATTAGATTATTACTTAAAAAAATATATTTGAGAAAGTGATATGGGTTGGGTAGTAACAACCCATTTTCAGTGGTCTTGAAAATTAGAATAAACAACTGAGGTTAATTAAAACAGTTGTATAATATATAGACAACTGTTTTTATAAAACTCGGTTGTCTATTATCAGATAAAGACATCTATTTCTCAAACAAAAGAGTTGTCTATATATTATACATCAGTTGTTAAGAATATTTGATGTCTATTAGGAGTTGTCTATTTGATGTTTTGTAGTTGTTCCGGTTATGGAAACACTAGACCCGACTTCGGATTCGAATCTTATGATTATGATATTGCTCGGATGGTACTCGTTTGACTTCCTTTGGTCTCTCCTTTCTCACACTCCAGTGGTCGGACCTTCTCGGCAAAGATGGCCTGCTCCCTGCACAGTGAACGCACAGGGCCTCGGAGGTGTCCGAGGGAACCCTCTCCGATGCCTATGTCAGTCCGTGAATAGACTTAAGGAACCTAGTTCGTGAGGAGCTAGGTGGCCTTTTTTTAGAGTGAGAGTCTAGAGAGAGAAAATTCAAACCCCTCAATGTGGAAAATGGAAGAGTATTTATACCTTTCCACAAGAGAGAGGGAAAGGAGAGAGAGGAGATGTGAGTGGATGAGAAGATGACACGTGGGCTCTCCTAGTCCACTCACATCCTTTTACCTTAGGCCTGATCTGAAGGGTTGATCCTTCCCCCTGCTCCTGCCAGGGGCCAGAGGGCCCGGCCCGGCAGACGGGAGAGGAGGGTCCCTTGGCGTTTGCCAACTGTGACCTCTAGGAGGTTTTAGCTGGGCTGCCCTGACGGCCTGCTTAGCAGGCTGCATCTTGGGTCGGGTTTTCTTCAGGGTCTGAATTAATGGGCGACCCGTGGCAGGCTACCGACCCCCATCAATTGGCCCTCGCCGGCTGAGGAGGAACGAGAGCTCCTGCTCGGCAGGCGACATCTTGATCCGGGATGGCGGGAGGTTGACTCTTTTGAACAACTTTGCATTTAATGCGTCGCATGTTCCCGAGGGAGAAAACTCAACCGTACTGGGCATGCAAAGAGTTGGAATGTCTTTTACTCAATGATTACTTCTCTTGTAAAGTGGATTGCTAATGAGCGGAAAGAAGAAAGGTTAATGTGAAATAGAGGTGAAAAGAAGACTTGTGTTGTGAATAAAATAGACTAGAATGAAAGAGAATATATATATAAAGAGAAATTAGGAAGGTAAAAGATAGGAATAATTGAGTTACAAGGATTCTTAACTCAACCAGTAGACGAGATGGTTGAGATGGAAAGAACAAGCAACGAATTGATGTGATAAGTTTTCAATTAAAACAAATACTTTAAAATAAATAGGATAAAAAAATAATATGTAGTGTTAATAAAAGATGTCCGAAAATATTTCTCAAGTCGATAAGAGAAGGTTCGTAAAATAATATAATCATTTACGGAGAAATCGGATTAAAACGCGTTAGAAAATAATTTTTTATGAAATCGCGTAGTAAAATAATTAAACAGTCATTTTTCAAAAATAAAATATTTTTGAGCTAGAAATTAATTATAAATGTAATCGAGCATTTTTAGAAAAATAAATAGTTCAAACTCGATTTTAAAACTATTGTTCATAAAAAATATGATTTCCCAAAAATAATTAAACATACCTGCGACGAAAAGAATTAAATAGGTTTTCGAATAAAAGTAGAATAATTAAAATCCTTTTACCAAAATAAATAATTTTAGGCTCGATAGTGAAAGAAACCTTGAAATGGGAAAAATGTAATTGACGAAATATTACAGAGTTACGATATAATCGTAACGGAACAGATAGCAGAGCTAGAATTTTTGCGGGTGTTACAATCATGACAGCCCTGGGGATTACTCCCCAGGTTTCGATGATGATTAGGCCTGCTTTGCAGGCTGCTTGAGCCAGGATACCAGGCTCTTTTTGTAATTTTTTATTTTCCCACTCTGTAATTTTGGACCTTTTAGGTCCTTTGAACTTAATGAAAATCAAGTGGGCCTTTTGACTTTTTCATGTGCGCTTTTTTTTTGAATGGGTGAATGGATGACGTCATGTCATGACTGCCTCTGTCTCTGTTGCCTTTTCGAGGTTTCTTGGGAAATGATGGGTGGTTGGGTTTTTTGAAAGCGTGACACGTGAGGGCACTTTCTGGGGAAGTTTTTTAGGATGGGGGACTCTTCACTTACCCTTGCCTATAAAAGCACTCCTACTCCCCCCATTTCCCTCTTTTACGCTTTTTGAAAAACCCAAACCCTTCTTCATACACTTTCATCACCGAAAACGTTCTAGACTGAGGAGCTTTCTTTCTCGGACCTTCAACCAGCAGCTGTCGTTTTAGGTTAGAATCCTATCCTAAGTCCTCGTCTTTTTCATTTCCTCGCTTTTTCTTCCTCTTAAATCGTTATGCCCAACCACCGCGCTCGCATCCTTACATTTACCGGCCCGTCGAATGAGAGGGCGGAGGGAAGGGAAGAGGGTAGAGTTGACCTTGCCTCCTCTTCTGGGGGGCTTGGTGTTAGAATGGTCGAAGAAGATCACTCGGAGAAGAGCGGAGATGCTAAATTTCCTGAACCTGCTCCTTTTGACGTCGTTGATTCCGACGACGAGGCGATGGAAATTGATCCTTCCAGAATCGCCAGCCCACTCGTCCCCCGGCAAACGAGGAGGATCTATTACTTAGACAAGGCCAAATACAAGATTCTCTTGAAAACCTACCCGGAGTCTAAGAACCGGGACTTGATCTTGGAGAAAAATGCCGCCGGGGCTATTGAGCGATTTTACCATTTTGGGGAGGGGTACACAATTGTTGTCCCTGGAGAGAAAGACACCGTGTGCTGCCCTCCTGATGGCTGTATAGCTGTCTACCACACTCCTGCGTTTTCCCCTACATCCTTTTTTGGAGGAGACTTTCAGGCGGATGAACGTGGCCATTGCTGAGCTGACCGCCGTGGCAGTCAGATCACTAATAGCCTACACATGGACCTGCCTATTTCATGGCGAGGGGCCTTCAATCGATGCTCCGAGATTTATGGCCGGCCTGGCGATGGTGTCCTCTTCTGGGGCTGAAGGTTCCCCTGGATATTTTTCAATCCTCAGACAGAAGAAATATTCTTTAGTCTGGCCAGTTCTGAACAGCCTGAAGGACTGGAAAAATGATTTTCTGTATGTGCACAGCGCCACGAGGTGGAAGATTCCTCGTCATTTCAGGAACCATGTACATACCCGATTAGAAACCCGCCAGGAGTATCACCCTGGCGTTGGGGGGAAGGCTCTAGAGGTGAAACTGACTGATAAGGAGCAGGACCTGGTTAAGAAGTTTGCTGCCTCTATGGACAAATCAGGCGTGTTTGGCCCTGATTTCTGTTCCCTCATGCGAAGCTCATAGCCACTGACGAATACTTGTCCCGCGTGGGTCTGAATTCTGGCCTTGAAGGAGGTAGTTCAGGGATATCATAGACTCTGCCCTGCTTTATTTTCCCGTCCTTTTCTGACCAATTTTTCCTTCGCCCTGCAGAGCTTGCCACTTGTCTTTGGTCAAGGAAAGAGGCGAGGGAGCTCGGACTAGACGAAGACTTTACTATTGCTACAAAGCGTCCCTCCCTTCCTTTCAGCTACAAGAAAGGTGGAAAAAACTTGATGAAGTACGTGAAGAACATAGCTGCAAATTGGGCGAGACTCCCTCTTCCTCCTAGGAGAACGCCTGCAAGGCCGGCGGTTCCTTCTACTCCCCAAGATGTAGAAAAGGAAGTTGCCTCGGAGGCCACTCCCTCTCCTGCCAGCACGCAGGGAGGCTCTTCTGCAGGGACTCACCCTCCTATGGGGTCAAAGCCGACTGATTCCGAGGAGACTGGGGAGAGTACACCTCTGGAGGCCAGAAAGAGAAAAGACAGGGAAACTACGAATGTCACGCCAGTGGTGGACCTGGAGGCTGACGCTGACACGCCTGACCCCAAGCGTCCCGCTCATGATGTCCCCGACACCCTCTTTTCAGAGGAAAACACTGAATTTCATTACACTGCTGGCGATAGTCTTGATGTTTCTGCCCTGCTTTCTGACTCTGGTGTTGTTTTGGCTAATCACCTGACTAAGATTGTGACCTCTACTACTACCCAGGTGATTCAGTACATTCAGCGTACTTCCAGGGTTTTCCAGGCTTCAGCTGAACTGGCGGCCCTCAGTCGCTTGAGCGACGAAGAGCTGGTTGTGACCCCTGGACTCCCCCTCTCTAATCGCCTGTCACTGGTTGAGAGGGATGTTACCCTTATTGCCAGTTTGAAGGATCAACTGGCGAAGTGTGAGGGCGATCTAGGGGATGCCCAAGCCCAGGTTACGCATTGGCAGGCTCGGGGTGACCAGGCCTTGAGGGAGGTAACTGGCCTGGAGGCGAGGTTGAAGCAGGCAATGAATGAGCTGGAGGGGGCCAAGAAAGCGGTTTCCGAGCTGGAACATACTAAGAGAAGGGTGGTTGATCTGGAGGAGCGCTTGTCAAAGGCTTACTCAGATCTTTAGAGGGCGCAGGGTGACTTGAAAACAAAAGGCGTGGCGTGGCAGAAGAAAAAAGATGCCATCCTCCAAGAAGCCCAGGCTGCGGTGGCTACTAATTTTGAGGCCGGGCCCTCCTCATCTTTGCAGTTTGTTATGGAGGTTATCAGGGAGATGCTCCCTGATTTTGACGAGGACGTATTTCAGGCCCTTTATGCTACCAAGAATGAGGCCAGGGGTGATGGGTCATCTGAGGGAACTCCTGATGCTGACCAGGGTGCTCCTCCCGCCTAACATGCAGGGCAGTCGTCCTTCGAGGGTTCTTGTCCGTACCCTGCTGCGCCTTTGCTTCCCCGCTGACGTTTTTAATCTTTTTGCGCGCCGGGCCTGATGTGGTCGGCTGCCTTTTAGATGTAATATTTTTAACTCCTGTTTCTGGATTCTCACTGTTCTTTTCTGTTGAACTTTCTTCATTTGCTATGAATATATTTTCTTTGCTTTTTGTTCCAGTTTGATGTTTTCCTTCTAAGGTATGGCCTGACCCTGGCTTCTGGTCGAAGTCTAGGGGGCCTGCCCCCTGCCTGCCCACAGGTAGGCAGGGGGGACTGCGTTTTTTATACAAGGTTGGGGGGCTGCCCCGAGTCCTTGTTCATTTGGCGTGTGAGGCCTGGCCTGACCCTGGCTTCTGTTCGAAGTCCAGAGGGCCTGCCCCCTGCCTGCCCAAAGGTAGGCAGGGGGACTTTGCGTTTTTTATACAAGGTTGGGGGGCTGCCTCCAGTTCTTGTTCATTCGGCGCGTGGGGCTCGGCCTGACCCTGACTTCTGGTCGAAGTCCAGGGGGCCTGCCCCCTGTCTGCCCAGAGGTAGGCAGGGGGACTTTGCATTTTTTATACAAGGTTGGGGGGCTGCCCCCAGTCCTTGTTCATTCGGCGCGTGGGGCTCGGGCCTGACCCTGGCTTCTGGTCGAAGTCCAGGGGGCCTGCCCCCTGCCTGCCCAGAGGTAGGCAGGGGGACTTTGCATTTTTTATACAAGGTTGGGGGCTGCCCCCACACTACAACAAATTGGCACTTGCACCACGAATTATGCCACAGGAATTTGTTATTTGTGACTAAATTTTACCTAGCCACGGGAAAAATTTGATTCGCTACTTGGGAAAAAAAATATGCCACGGGAACATTTTTTCCCGTGGTAAAAATTTCACTTGCGCCACGAATTTTATTAAAGTCGTGGCCAATAATCACTCTTGCCACGAAAGATGCCACACCCATGGCAAAAATATGTTTAGCCACGAATTTGTTCAGTGGCAAATATTATTTAGCCACGACATAATTTACTTCCGTGGCGAAATTAATTTTTAGCCACAGATTTAATAATTGCATGTGGCTAATGGTTCTCCAAACTTTAATCAAATTACTTTCAAGTTAAGCCGAGTGTCAAATATTGATCTTACAAAATTCATTAAAATTCAAAGTTAAAGATAATATGAAAAAAAAATATTAACTTTGAAAATATTTTATTAATAAAAAATTGGTATTATCATATTTAGTTTTAAGAAAAAAAATTGATTTTTTTTGTAAAATTAAATACAAGAAAACTTTGGCTGTCTAATTTGTTGATTTTTTACTAATCATCATTTTTTAAGTAATAGATTTCTTTTAATTTGACAATATGTTTTATTAAAATAATATAATCTTAAGTATGACTTTTGAAAAAAAACTAACATTTACATAGTGTTATATATGCTAGCTAAAATGTGGCGTACATAGCATATCAAGTAAAAGAAGCATGCGATTGATCATCCATCATTGAGACGTCTAATATTATTTAAGATTCTTTCATTTTTACCGCTTCATTAATTAATTTTTTCACATGTAATACACTTCTTTTTAAGACAAAAAAACTTAAAAAAGAAAGTGACTGAGAATGATTTTTATTTTCCAAATGATTGATTCTCTTACAATATTTTCATTGTGAAAAAAATTGCTTTATTAAATTCGTATTTAAGAATTCTAGTCAGTCTATATATTTTTATGGAATTAACTTTGACTGTGAAAACAATAATTATTTTTGTAATTTAATTGTCTTTCAAGTTGTTTGGTTTGGAAGAAAGGTTAATGTATTAGAAAGTTGTGCCTAAGTTCAAAAACCAGTCAAAATAATTTTTCAAAAAAAGAGAGGTATAAATAAGAAAATCAAATAATTAAAAAATACAAGTAAGAAAATATAATAATTAAGGACTAATAGTGAGAAAATCCAAAATTAATTTATCGGCAACTTTTTAATTCAATAACTATTATGTAATATTATTTGGAAGATATTTTAAAAAATGAATTTAAAATAACATTTTACTTAATGAAAAATAAAATTCGGGTAAAACTTGAAGTAGGCAAGAGAAAACTCAATGAGGATAAAAAACTGATGAAATAAAATAATGACCGATAACGAAAAGAAAAAAAAACATATCGAAAGAACTAGCAATAAAAGAACGTGGAAAATAGAAATATCGATAAATTAATGAAATCATGAGTCTGAAAATCAACTTCGAAACTCTGTTTTTTCCGGAATAATAATTTTTTAGTCATAATATGTAAATCATTGGGGAAAAAAATTAATTACTCAAAAGTAAATGTAGTTTGTGAAAAAAAACATCACTTTAAAAGAATTCAAACCAATGATTATGTCAATAAAGTTCAATTTCATTTCTGTTAGTTGGCCATAAGAACTTCACAGTTAAGCGTGCTTGAGTGAGAGTAGTGTTAAGATGGGTGACCTCCTGGGAAGGTCCTTCGATGCGTATGGTTATTAATTAATTTAATTTATTATATATTTTGTCACCGGAATAAATGTTTTGCTACAAACATAATTAGCCACGGGATAATCCGTGGCAAAAAAATTAATTCTAGCCACGGGAGACTCCGTGGCAATAAAATCAATACTTGCCACGTTTTTTTTTTCCCGTGGCTATTTGTTTGCCACGGCCACTTGCGCCACGGATGGTCTTTCCGTGGCAAAGTACTTCAGCCACGAAAATTTAGCACTTTTGCCACGAATTCAACCGTGGCCCAAGTGCTCATTTGTAGTAGTGCCAGTCCTTGTTCATTCGGCGCGTGGGGCTCGGCCTGACCCTGGCTTCTGGTCGAAGTCCAGGGGGCCTGCCCCCTGCCTGCCCAGAGGTAGGCAGGGGGACTTAAATTTTTGTTGGGGGGTCTATTTCCCTTAGTTTTAGCAACAGAGGGGCCTCCCTCTATTGCCCTGATAAGTGTAGTTTGTAGTGCCTAATTTTGTTGTGTTTTGGTCTCATTTTCCTTGCGGAATCGCTCCTTGGGAGCGGTTCATGGGCTACTTATGCTTCCTCTAGTTCGAATCAGGTTCCCGAGACCATTCATGAAGAATTGGAACGATTCCGACTCAATACAAACACTTTTCGGAGCCAACGAAGTGAAGGAACGATCACTCGATGCCTTGGATTCGACCCCGAGACCTCGAGACCCGATCCCGAGCCCCTTACACTCGATCCCGAGACCCGAGAGTCGATGAGAAGCCCATGAGAAGCAAGGAGGGACCTTAAAGATCATATTGGAGGCCTACAAGACCCATCCCCGACGGGAAGGAACTCATCCCGTCCGGGATGAGGTGTGCAAATGGCGATGGTTCTGTTTTGGACCCGTCCCGGTCGGGATCAGACCGTCCCGGACGGGACCATTTCGTCCCGGACAGGATGGCTCAGCTGTAGCCGCGTGACTCTTTTATCTTCCTCCTTCATTCTCGTAACCCTATAAATACTCCTCCCTTGTAATGTTTAAGCATCATACTTTACCCTAGATTATTTTAGACCTCTCTTAAGCATTCAAAACCCTAATTAGTCTCTTTTCATCTCTAGTTAATCTTTAGTTAATCCTAGTTTAATTCAAGTAATTATTCTTGTATTAAGTAGATTCTTGAAGATTATTCTAAGATTGACAACCTTGGAGTTTTATTTGGGTTTCTTATTAATTCAAGTTCTCATCTTTTTCATCCTATTGTAGTGGGTATAATTTCTTTTCTCTTAATCTTTGTTAATTTATCAAGTTTTAATCTTTACATGTTGTTTATTTGTTCTTGTTTGTTCATAATGAATGTCTGGTTGTTTATATTGATTTCTCTTAGCATTGTCATTGTTAGTTTGATAATGAGTGAGTAGATTCCTTGTGGGGTTAGTAGGGGTATTAAGTGTGGATTATGGGTGATTATGGCTTGATTGTGGGTAAAGGTGATTCATTTGTTGCTAGTCACTTATTGGGTACACTATGTGTTTGTTGTATTGCTTGTATGGGTAGTAGTGGCCAATGCTTCTCATACTTGTTCTCTCCTTCTCATTGTGCATTCAATTTGTGGTTGAATGTTTGTGTTTTGAGTGGCATCTTGCATGAATGTTCGAGTCTAGTCTTAGACACGAGAGTGCGGACTTTGGCTTTGGCGCGAGAGCGCAAACCGACCTTAGTGACTAAGTGGCACTTACACCCTTGATTACCCAATCATCCTACTATGCTTATGAACCCGACCTAACCCTACTCTTTTCCATATTTGAATTCTCTATCTCTTTAGTCGATCATCCTCTCTAGTTTATTTGCTTAGTTAATCATTAGTTGTTCATTAGTTTTTGTTATAGCTTATTCATTGTTAGTCTTGTTCATACCTCTTCCCCCATCATAATTTATCAATCATCATTTCTTTGTGTTTGTTTGTGACTTAGCCTTGTTTGTGAGTAGACCGTAGTCTAGACATTACATTACCGTCTCCGTGGACACGACCCGACTTACCCTAGCTACCGTTAGGATTAGTTGTTTGTATATTGATCGGTAGGACCCGCGGCAAATCCTACCATCAATTTGGCGCCGTTGCCGGGGACGGTGCATGTTTAGACTTGGTTTGCTTATTAGCTAGACTTAGTTACCCCTCTTGTGCTCTTCTTCTATCTCTTATGCATATTGTGTAGTTTTTCTTAGTTTCTTTAGCTTCTTTTTCTCTTTGTCTTGGGAAGTGCTTGTTTATTGTCTTTGCCTAGTGCCCATAAAGCACTAGGTGTTCTCACGTTTGCTCTAGTGTGTAGTGTATGCCTAGGGGGGAGGCGAATTCTTTCTCTTCAATCCAGAGCCGGAAAGACTCTTTAGAGCCTTTCGCCAACGGACGATTGGTCGGGTTAGAATCTCTCAACCAAGTGCTAGCAATACCACCGAAGAACAAGCTCAAGGATCCGACTTTATCGAGCAACCTCAAGGCAATACCGAAGGGATCTTCATGAATCCTTTTGGTACTTCTCAACCTAGTTCCCCCTCTACTTCTACATCAACACCGTCTACACCGTCCTCTCCCGCATATCCAATAAATCCTAAGTTCTCTTCACACTCGACGTTTACGGAGGATGTCTTGCCCGGTCCAACCGCTTTACCGGAGGCATATACCGGCAATTTTGTGGCAAAGACTCAATTTATCCAATTGGTCGAGCGAAACCAATTTAATGGGTTACCAACCGAAGATCCTCATCAACCCATGGAAACCTTTTCAGATTATTGCGATGCTATTTCACAACCGGGAATAACCCAAGACCAAATCCGGTGGGTATTATTTCCTTTCTCTTTGATCGGTAAAGCAAAGCAATGGTTCAAAGGGTTAGACAAGGCGACTCTTGGTATTGATACTTGGAAGAAGCTAACCTTAGCCTTCTACCAACAATTCTATCCCCCGGAGAAGACAAATCTATTGAGAGCTTCTATCACGGGATTCCAACAACGTGATGAAGAAAGCCTCTATGAAGCATGGGAAAGATTCAAAGCCTTGATCCGCTCTTGTCCTCACCATGGTTTATCACAATGGTTCCTTGTTCAACAATTTTGGAACGGGTTATATGAAGACTCAAGGGCCATACTCAATATGGGATCGAATGGAAGGTTTACCGAGGTGGATGATGACCAAACTTGGTCACGAATTGAAGAGATGGCGGTCCACAATTCCCAATACTCAAGGCCTAGGAAGGCGAATCGAGGAGGTAGGCACGAGGTCGATGCTATCACACAACTAAGCATTGACCTTGGAGCTCAATTAAAAACTCACATGGAGACCATTGACAAGAAGCTCCAAAGCCACCTCAATCAAGTCCAAAGCGCTAGTTCCTCCAACCAACACTCAATTTTTGAAGTAAATGCTTTGGGAGTTGTGCCTCATACACCTTATTATGGGATGTGTGATACTTGTGGGATAGTTGGACATGAGCCTATACATTGTCGGGGAAGTATTTAGCAAGTGAACGCCTTTCAAGCGTTCAATCAAGGTGCCCCTTATCCTAATATGTACCAAGCTTCCCATCAAGTTTCTCAACAACAAGCTCTACAACACCGTCCCTATGTTCCACCTCCCTTAAGGGACAACAATCAAGGATACCAAGGTTATCAAGGCAACCCAAGGCCATTCAACAACTTCAAGCAAAATAACCAAGGTACCTTCAACAACAATCAAGGATTCCAACAAGGGAATTTCAATCAAGGTGGTTTCCAAGGAAACCAACACAACCAAGGACATCAAAACTACCACCATGGCAACAATCAAGGCCATAATCAAGGCAACTCTCACGGGTTCCAAGGGAACCATCAACAACACCAAGCAACTCAAGGTAATCGACAAGAAAGCAAGCCAAGGAGTCGGTCTCCTACTCATGATTATGGCATTCCTCTAGCCATCACAAACACTCCTCATAACCAACAATCTCCCCCTCGGGATTTCGACATGCAAAAGTCAATGTTGGACATGCAAAGGAGTCAATTAGAGACACAAAGAACCCAACAAGAAATCATCACTCAACTTCAAAGGGATAACTTGGGAAGAGATGCTCACATGAAGATGCTCGAGACCCAAATAGCTCAACTTGCTTCAGGTAGCTCTTCAAGGCAAAAGGGGCAATTACCTCCTCAAGGTGAAATAGCGAAATTCGAGCATGTGAATGCTATTACCACGAGGAGTGGTTCATCTTATAACCCTCCCCCACTCCATAATGAGCATGTACCAATGAAAGAAGTTGTGTCTCCAATTCAAGAAGATCCAAGCTTGGGAAATCCAAAAGAGGAGCAAGTCTTATGGGATATTGAGAAACCCCACGAAGACAAGCTTCCCCCACTTCAAGGAAAAGACAAGGGTAAAAGGAAAGTGTCGTTTGAGAAGTCCACCCCTAATGAGCAAAATAAAATTCACATTGAGTTGCCTTTCCGAACAAGGCATATGAAGACCAAGGTGGATGTCCAATATGATAAGTTCCTTAATATTGTGAAGAAATTGGATGTGAGTGTCCCATTTACCGAGCTACTTACCCAAATCCCGGCATATGGAAGATTCATGAAAGAAATATTTGCTAGGAAGAGATCCGTCGACAAGGAAGAGACTATAGCGTTCACAAGAGTGGTGAGCGAGCTTATTCAAGGTTCTACGCTTCCCAAGTTGAAGGATCCGGGTAGTTTCTCGATCCCTTGCACCATAGGCAACTTCAAGATCGAGAGAGCACTATGTTATTTGGGTGCGAGTGTAAGCATCATTCCCTATTCCATTTGTGAGCGACTCGGGATGAAGAAGCTCAAGAGTACTTCCATTACACTCCAAATGGCCGATAGTTCCCTCAACCGACCTTTGGGGATGTTGGAAGATGTGCCAATTAGAATCGGGAAGTTCTTCATTCCGGTCGACTTCTTTGTACTTGACATGCCGGAAGATGCTATCACTCCCATTATCCTTGGGCGCCCATTTCTGCACACCGCCGGTGCTATGATCGATGTAAAGAACGGTAGGATCACATTTGAGCTAGGCGACGAGAAGCTCGTGTTTGACCTCCAAGGCAACACTTCGCCTACTAATGATGAGTCTTGTAAAATTATCACCGCCATGAAGGACATCGGTCAAGGGAATGGGACGAGTAAAATCTTGAAGAACGACTTCTATGGAATTGAGGACAATGATTCCGAGATTGGGGCGGATGAGTGCCCATATCATGAGTTTGATGACAAGTTGATGGTTGGATTTGCCGTGGGTCCTACCGATCAATATATATAACCAACTAACCTAACGGTAGCTAGGGTAAGTCGGGTCGTGTCCACGGAGACGGTAATGTAATGCCTAGACTAGGTCGGCCTAAAAACGAGACTAAATCACCTAACAAACACAAAGGAAGCAATAATTGGTAAACTATGGTGGTGGAAGAGGTAAGACTAGGCTAACAATGAACTAGGCTAAAACAATGCTAAAATGGAATAACTAATGATCAAACAACTAGTAAACTAAAAGAAACGAAGACCTACTAAGAAGTTGAAATCAAATATGAAAGGAAGTGGGGTAGGTTGGGTTCATAAGTGTAGTAGGGTAATTGGGGTGGTCAAGGGTGTAGGTGTCTCCTAATTGCTAGAGTCGGTCCGGGCTCTCGCTATGTAGACCGATGTCGAGGTAGGTCCGCACTCTTGTGTCTAAGACTAACCTCAACGCAACCACAAAATAGACAAACGATGAGAAGATGAGCACAAGTATGGGAGCATTGGCCACTACTACTCACACAAGCAAATCAACAAACACATAGAGTGCCCATTATGTGACTAACAACAAAAGAATCACCTTTACCCACAATCGAGCCCTAATCACCCATAATCTACCCTTAATCCCCCTACTAACCCCACAAGGAGACTACTCACTCATTATCAAGAAGGAACCAACAATAATAAGAGGAAACAACATGAAAAACCAAACATCCATTATGAACAATAAAAACAATAACAAGAACAATATGAAAAGATTGAAACTAGCTTAAATAAACAAGAACAAGAGTAGAGAAGATTATACCAACAACCAAATGAAGATAAAGATGTAAACTTGCATAAACAAGAACCCAAATCAACTCCAAGGATGTCGAGCTTGGAGAAATCTTCAAGAACCCACTTAATACAAGATTATCTAAACTAGATTAAACTAGGATTAACTAAAGATTAACTAGAGATTAAAAGAGGCTAATTAGGGTTTTGAATGCTTAAGAGAGGCCTAAAATAATCTAGGGTAAAAGTATGGTGCTTAAACAGTACAAGGGAGGAGTATTTATAGGGTTACAAGAATGAAGGAAGAAGAAAAGAGTCACGCGGGCTACAACAGTCTCGTCCCGCCCGGGACGGGTTGGTTCCGCCCGGGACGGATTGGTCCCGCCTGGGACGGGTTGGTCCCGCCCGGGACGGAGCCAAAACAGAAGCAGTGCTAAAGGCGCACCTCATCCCGGACGGGATGAGTTCCTTCCCGTCGGGGATGAGTCTTGTAGGCTTCCAATATGATCTTTAAGGTTCCTCCTTGCTTCACATGGGCTTCTCATCGACTCTCGGGTCTCGGGATCGACTCTAAGGGGCTCGGGATTGGGTCCCAAGGTCTCGGGGTCGAATCCAAGGCATCGAGTGATCGTTCCTCCGCTTCATTGGCTCCGAAAAGTGTATGTATTGAGTCAGAATCGCTCCAACTCTTCATGAATGGTCTCGGGAACCTGAAACGAGCTAGAGGAAGCATAAGTAGCCCATGAACCGCTCCCAAGGAGCGATTCCGCAAGGAAAATGGGACCAAAACACAGCAAATTAGGCACTACAAAGTACACTTATCACAAGTGCCATGACAAGAAGGATGATGAGCCTCCCTTGGGGCCACATGAGGATAGATGGACGTTTGGGTATATACCGAAGGATCGAAAGTACAAGTTCAAGCCATTGAACTTAGTAGATCAGGATACCCCGGGAACGTCGAGGCTAGGATGTGATGATGCTTGGAGTGGAGGTTGGTATTCCACTAGCTTGATTGAAGTCTTTGCAAGAGCCTTCGATTTGTTCCTTCGTGCCCTTGATGGCGATGGAATTGGTATAGTGTTGTTGAAAAAGAATTGAAGAGTGCACCATCCTTGGTTTGACGGAGTTCCAAAAGAACCGTCTTATTGTATATATTTCTTCCTTGTAATATTTTTAGGTTTTGTGAAATTCTTGTGATTTGGTATTTTGATGAGTGATGTGAGGGAGGGATTTTGATGATTGTTTTGAGCCCATTTGATAGGTGTGAAGTGAAGATGAATCCTAGAGAGGAAGATTTATTGTTAGAGCTTGGATCGTGCGAAGGGGAGTCGGTTTTTGAAGCTTGGAACGAGCTTTTGGAGTTATAGAGGGTTAGAAGACTCCTCCCGGCCGAGAAGAGTGCATCCCGACCGGGAAGGATGTACCATCCCGACCGGGAAGGATGTACCATCCCGATCGAGATGAGTGTGCAAAATTTGGGGTTCTCTGGAGTGTCATCCCGACCGGGACGAGGGCTTCCCGATCGGGACGGGCTTGTCATCCCGACCGGGACCATCCATCCCGACCGGGATGGCCCCCTGCTCCTCCTTTGGCCTTTTCTTTGTCATTTGAGCCCACCCTACCACTTTATACCTTTGTGCTCCAACCATGGAACCATATCGTGATTGGAGAGGAATAGCAATGTCGACGACTAGCTACGTGCCAATATTGACTTATGAGACGATGGAGCGAGTGAGTTGCTAGCCTCATGGTACGACAACTATCCTTTCTTTTCCGTCTTTTATAGCTTGTTTTCCTTTGTTTGTTCCCCTCCCCTAATACACTTTTGTGTCAAGGTGGCTCTCGGGGCTTTGGTAATTGTTGCTCTCGACTCTCGATGACGTGACTACATCGAGAGTCATTTCAAAATCCAAATTTTCAAGATTTTCACCCTTTTTGTAGGATTTAGTCGGATTTGGGCGGAATCCGGACTAGGTGACTTGATTACACCTAGTCCTCCCCTCCCATTTTCCTTTTATTTCTTTCTTTTTTTTTAATTTTCTCCCCCTTACCATATCTTTTCTTGTCTCGGCCCATGGTGACTTGACTACACCCCGGCCGGACACATTCTACCCTTTTCTCCAATTTTCTTTTTGATTTTTAGCTTTATTTTCGTAGTTTCTTTTCTTTTGTGCCTCCATACACTACGGCCGAGCATGAGGATATTGCTCGGCTTAAGTGTGGGGGAGCGATATTCTATCATAGTTAGTTTTATTTTAGTAGTTTTCTCGAAAAATCCTTAAAAACCCTAAAAATTTGAAATTTTTTCATAAACATCAAAAAGATTTTCTTTTGTGTGTTTTCCTTTTGTGTCGTTATGTCGTATATTCGTTGTGTTGTGCGTGTTTTGCCTCCCTTTTTCCTTGTAGGTTGCTTGAATCACCGTTAGCTTTGGAGAGCTTTCAAGACATCCAGTAACATCTTTTATCCCTTTTTCCCCTTTGTCTCTTGAGGAGTTTGGAGGAGATTGTGATGTGGTGTGCTCGGGTAGAGCTTTGTGCATACTTGTGGTTGATTTGGTGACTTGTTTGGAAGCTCGGGGTGGTGTTTGTGTCGTTTATGTGTTCGTTTTGTTTTGTTTTTGTTTTGTTGCTTTTGCTTCGTTTTCTTTCATTCTTTGTTGAGTCTTTGTTTTGTGGTGTGTACTTTTGTCTAGTGTGTAAACGGTTTTCGAAAACCCGGCTTAGAGGCTAGTGTGCAAGTGTTTACTTTCCTCTTCTATTAATATGAATCGAGTCTTGGACTTTAGTCTCGTAGAATGACCCTAAATCAATGATTTCGTTGGTTTCTTACCTCGAGTCCACCTAGCTTATTACGGATTTACTATGGGATTTGCATTTTGACCATTATGACCACCCATGGTGTGAAAAGGCCTTGGTTGCCGAGTCCCGTCCCCTAGGTGACCGTGTTCAGAATGGTTTGATTAGTCCAAGTTTCTCCCCTTTTTGTGGGTTTGAAGGGAAAGCGCGCTCCCGACTCTCCCATTCCCCCACCTCCTACACATATCCACAAAATAAGATGCAATTTGTTGAAATCTCTTTCTTAGTTGCAAGAAGAAATGCCTACAACTCTTATCAAGCCAAAAGGGCAAAGAAAAGAAAACGAAAGAAAATGAAAGAAAGAAAAGATTGAAGAAAAAGAAAAGGCACAAAAAGCCAAAAAGAAAACACAAAAGATGAAAAAGAAATGGCATAGCAACACACAAAGCAAAAATGCAAAAGAGAGAAAAATGCCAAAAGAAAACCGTCTCACAAAAAGAATCCCCAAATCTCAAAAATAAGCCTTTTTCCGATCGTTACCGTGAAGAGCCTACCAAAGGACCGAGTCCCAAGGAAGGATGATAGCGGTAATGATCGGTCTCCCCTCATTTTGCAATCATATCCACATTTTTACTTGGACTAGTTTGGCGGTTTTGGGCATGGGACGACCCTCTTGGCTTATCGCTAAAGGGGGCGGGGTCTCACTTACCTACAGTGTCGACTAGCACCGTGGTTCATCCCTTTTCCATCCCGCCGATCGTCCCGTAGTACGTTCTTAGAATGTTAGGAGGAACCTAGGTAAGTTACCAACGTTTTTGTTGCTTTGTCGTCATACTATTAGGGTTTTGTCCATTTTGGTTTGTATTGCTAGATTGGGAACGTTGTCACTTGCCTTGAGTCCTAAACCGGTGCTTCTTTCACCGCTTTTTAGAGGGAAGCGGTATTTGTTTCTTTTTGGGTGCAACCTTTTGTTTGTGTGTTTGTATGTTTGTTTGTTTATGTGTTTTTGTGTCCGGTTGCATCCACGGTTTTGTCGCAAGACCTCACTTGCCTTGCGGAGAGCACTTATCCTCTAGGTGTTCTCGCGTGAGTTGAAAGGGCGTAGGGTGCGCTAATACCCGCTCGGCTAGTTTAGTAGTTAGCATGTGCTTACTCGAGGGCGAGTAAGTGTTAAGTGTGGGGGAGTTGATAAGTGTAGTTTGTAGTGCCTAATTTGTTGTGTTTTGGTCTCATTTTCCTTGCGGAATCGCTCCTTGGGAGCGGTTCATAGACTACTTATGCTTCCTCTAGTTCGTTTCAGGTTCCCGAGACCATTCATGAAGAATTGGAACGATTCCGACTCAATACATACACTTTTCGGAGCCAACGAAGTGAAGAACGATCACTCGATGCCTTGGATTTGACCCCGAGACCTCGGGACCCGATCCCGAGCCCCTTAGACTCGATCCCGAGACCCGAGAGTCGATGAGAAGCCCATGAGAAGCAAGGAGGGACCTTAAAGATCATATTGGAGGCCTACAAGACCCATCCCCGACGGGAAGGAACTCATCCCGTCCGGGATGAAGTGCGCAAATGGTGATGGTTCTGTATTGGACCCGTCCCGGTCGGGACCAACCCGTCCCAGTTGGGATCAGACCGTCCCGGACGGGACCATCTCGTCCCGGACGGGATGGCTCAGCTGTAGCCGCGTGACTCTTTTATCTTCCTCCTTCATTCTTGTAACCCTATAAATACTCCTCCCTTGTAATGTTTAAGCATCATACTTTACCCTAGATTATTTTAGACCTCTCTTAAGCATTCAAAACCCTAATTAGTCTCTTTTCATCTCTAGTTAATCTTTAGTTAATCCTAGTTTAATTCAAGTAATTATTCTTGTATTAAGTAGATTCTTGAAGATTATTCTAAGATTGACAACCTTGGAGTTTTATTTGGGTTTCTTATTAATTCAAGTTCTCATCTTTTTCATCCTATTGTAGTGGGTATAATTTCTTTTCTCTTAATCTTTGTTAATTTATCAAGTTTTAATCTTTACATGTTGTTTATTTGTTCTTGTTTGTTCATAATGAATGTTTGGTTGTTTATATTGATTTCTCTTAGCATTGTCATTGTTAGTTTGATAATGAGTGAGTAGATTCCTTGTGGGGTTAGTAGGGGTATTAAGTGTGGATTATGGGTGATTATGGCTTGATTGTGGGTAAAGGTGATTCATTTGTTGCTAGTCACTTATTGGGTACACTATGTGTTTGTTGTATTGCTTGTATGGGTAGTAGTGGCCAATGCTTCTCATACTTGTTCTCTCCTTCTCATTGTGCATTCAATTTGTGGTTGAATGTTTGTGTTTTGAGTGGCATCTTGCATGAATGTTCGAGTCTAGTCTTAGACACGAGAGTGCGGACTTTGGCTTTGGCGCGAGAGCGCAAACCGACCTTAGTGACTAAGTGGCACTTACACCCTTGATTACCCAATCATCCTACTATGCTTATGAACCCGACCTAACCCTACTCTTTTCCATATTTGAATTCTCTATCTCTTTAGTCGATCATCCTCTCTAGTTTATTTGCTTAGTTAATCATTAGTTGTTCATTAGTTTTTGTTATAGCTTATTCATTGTTAGTCTTGTTCATACCTCTTCCCCCATCATAATTTATCAATCATCATTTCTTTGTGTTTGTTTGTGACTTAGCCTTGTTTGTGAGTAGACCGTAGTCTAGACATTACATTACCGTCTCCGTGGACACGACCCGACTTACCCTAGCTACCGTTAGGATTAGTTGGTTATATATTGATCGGTAGGACCCGCGGCAAATCCTACCATCATGCCCCCTGCTCGTTTGTGTGTGAAAACGCCAGTTTGAACGGACAACGAGTATAGACATGAGATTTTTTCGTTTCTTCAAAAACTTTTACAGTAATTGTGGTCGGAGCCGTCGACATTCTATTTTGACCGTCCTCCGCCAATTTTTCTTGGAAGACAACTACTTAGCTTTTCTAATGCTAGGCATAATATTTCTTTAAGGTGTCCGCATTCCAGTGGGCGGCCAATTCTTGTCCTTCAAGATTAGCAATTCTGTAGGTACCTGGCCCCATAATCCGGGTCACCTCATATGGCCCCTCCCAGTTGATGCTCAGTTTTCCATGCTCTCTTGACCTTCCTACAGCATGTGTTTTTCTCAAAACCAGATCCCCCACTTGAAAACTTCTTTCGTTTACTTTTATGTTGTACGTCTTCCTTATCCGCTGTTGGTAGGCGGCTATGTTAATGCTGGCTTCCTGCCTGACTTCGCTGACTAGGTCTAAGGCCTCAGCCATTGATACCTCATTATCCGCCCTGTCATATTGTTGGGATCGCAGGGTGGGTATCCGTGCTTCAATGGGTAGCAAGGCCTCTACCCCATAGACCAGGCCAAAAGGGGTTTGACCCGTAGATTCTTTCCGGATGGTCCTGATTGACCATAGGATGCTTGGCAACTCATCTGCCCACCTGCCCTTGAGGTCATCCACCATCATTTTTAGTTCATTCAGGATTTGCTTGTTGGCAGCCTCAGCCTGCCCGTTAGTTTGTGGATGGCAGACGGCAGAGTAGGCGACTGCTATACCATGACCTTCCAGCCAAATTCTCAAGCGGTCGTTAACAAATTGCCTCCCATGATCAAATACCAGCATTTTTGGCAGGCCAAATCTGGTTATGATATTCCTCCAGATTACTTTCCTGACTGCAGGCTCGGTAATGTTTGGGACTGCTTCGGCTTCGATTCATTTTGTAAAGTAGTCAATCCCTACTATCAAAAACTTTCGGCCTCCCGTAGCTGCAGTGAAGGGGCCCAATATGTCCATCCCCTACAGAGCGAAGGGAATAGGAGATAAGATTGGCCTGAGCTCCTGGACTGGAGCGTGAATTGAAGGGGCAAAGAACTGACATTTTCTGCATCTTTGTGTTAAGTCTCTTGCATCAGCTAGCAAGGTTGGCCAATAGTAGCTTGCCCTCAGGGCCTTGTGGGCTAATGACCTCCCTCCTATATGGTGGCCGCAGATACCTGAGTGGATATCGTCTAGAACCTCTGCAGCCTGTCTTGCCCCCAGGCATCTAAGTAGTGGTAAGGAAAACGACTTCTTGTAAAGCTCTTCATTGACCAATATGAACCATGCAGCTTTTGCCGGCATTTTTCTTCTTTGAGCAGGGTCAGACGGAAGGGTTCCGTATTTTTTGAATTGGATGATTGGGGTCATCCAGTCTTCAGGCTCTGACTCCTCAACTACGCTGATCAGCTGGGCAGGGGTGGTAGATTTTTCTTGAACTACGTCTACCCAGACTGACCTTCTTATGTCTTGTTGGCTAGAACTGGCCAGCTTAGATAGGGTGTCTGCCCGGTTATTCTGGGACCGGAGGATTTGCCTGATCTTGTAAGACTTTAACCCTGATAGTTTTTGCTTTACCTTTTCTAGGTAAGCAGCCATGGTCTGATCTCTAGCCTCATACTCTCCGTTAATCTGGTTAGCGATGAGTTGGGAGTCTGTTGCTAGTATAACTCGTTCTGCTCCTGCGGCTTTGGCCAGATTGATGCCTACAAGGACAGCTTCATATTCGGCCTCGTTGTTCGATGCAGGGAAGGTGAACCTAAGCGTATGCTCGAAGTCCACTCCCTCAGGACTGGTTAGCACAATCCCCGCCCCTGCACCGTTAGCTGTAGACGATCCATCTGTGTACACCACCCATTCTCAGGCAGGCGGATCATCTTCTTCTGAGTGGGAACATTCAGCCAGGAAGTCTGCCAAGGCTTGTGCCTTGATGGCGGTTCTGGACTGATATGATATTCCCAACTCACTCAGCTCTATGGCCCATTTCAACAACCTCCCGGATTTTTCAAATTTTTCTAATACTTTTTCAAGGAGTTGGTCGGTTAGCACCACGACAAGGTGGGCGTCAAAATAGGGCATGAGTTTCCTAGCAGCAATGATGACCGCATAGGCTGGCTTCTCGACCAGTGGATAATTCTTTTCTGCTGCCCCCAGGGCATGGCTCACAAAGTATATCGACTGTTGGAACCCTGCTTCCTCCCTTAGAATCACCGCGCTAACTGTTATGTTTGTCACCGCAATATAGAGGAAAAGCTTCTCCCCTGCTACTGGCCTTGCCAGAGTGGGCAGTTTCTTTAAATGCTCCTTCAGCTGTTTGAAGGCCTCTTTTTGTTCGTCCTCCCATTTGAACTGCTTATTTCCTTTCAACACCTTGAAGAAGGGTGTTGATTTATCGCCCGACCTGGCAATGAACCGCGCCAGGGCGGCTATTCTGCCAGTCAGGCGCTGGATATCTCTTATGGTCCTTGTTCTAGGAGGTCTAATACTGCCTGAATTTTCTCGGGATTTGCATCGATGCCCCTGGCGCTTACTAAAAAACCCAGAAACTTTCTGGAGCGGACACCGAAGGTACATTTCTTTGGGTTTAGTTTCATCTGATATGCGCGCAGGGAAGAGAAAGCCTCCTGCTGATCTTTCAGGTGCTCTGCATCCCCTTTGCTTTTTACAATAGTGTCGTCGACATAGGCCTCCAAGTTTCTGCCCTTCTGCTTCTCAAAAACCTTGTCGACCAATCGCTGGTAAGTAGCGCCTGCGTTCTTGAGTCCGAACGGCATCATCTTGTACATGAACGTGCTGGCGCTGGTGATGAAGGCGCATTTTACCCTGTCTGGTTGCCAGAGGTAGACTTGGTGATAGCCTGAAAAGGCATCCAAGAAACTTAGTGTGGTGTATCCACTGGTGGCATCTACCAGCTGGTCAATCCTCGGGAACGGATAACAGTCTTTTGGGCTGGCTTTGTTGAGATTTGTGAAGTCCACGCACATCCTCCATGCGCCTGAGGACTTTTTCACCATCACAACATTCGCCAGCCATTCAGGGTAGTCACAGGCTTCTATGAAATCTGCCTTTAAAAGTATTTCGATCTCTTCTTTTATAGCCTTATCTTTTTCGGCGCACATGTTCCTTTTTTTTTCTGTTTTTTAGGGCGTGCCCCCGAGCAGACGTTCAGCTTGTGAACGATATGCGCTGGGTCTACCCCTGCCATCTCATCGGCCGAATAGGCAAACAAATCCTTATTGTCCTCAGGACTCTGATTAGCTCTTCTCAGTAGGGGTCTACCAGGTCAGCTTCTATGAGGACTTGCCTTCATAGTTCCAGGTCTACCAGCATGCTCTCTCCCCCAGGTTCGAGATGGTCTGCTGCCTGCTGGCCAGCTGGAATCTCTCCCTCCCTACTGGGAGAGTTGTCTGCTTTTCTTTTGCCTTTTCGTTCTGCTTCATGGGCGTGCAAGGCTACTGAGTAGGACTGCCTGGCAGACTCTTGGTCGCCATGTACTTTTCCTTCCATGCCAAAGTTTGTGACGTAGGCTATGGTCCAGGCCCTGATTGATATGACAGCTTCGATTTCATCTAAGGTGGCTCGGCCTATCAGGGCGTTGTATGCTGACTTGGCATCCACAACGACAAATGACGCCCTAATGTTTCTAGCTGCAGTGCCTTCCCCAAATGTCACGGGTAGGTCGATGATTCCCATTGGAAGCACGCCTGCTTCGCTGAACCCGTACAGCGATCCAGGGGCAGGCTTGAGGTGCCTTTTTTCCAGGTTCATTTTCTCGAAGGCGTCCATGTATAGTAAGTTTGTGTAGGCGCCACTGTCTACCTTGCACCTTCTTACTATATGGTTACTGATAACAAAGGATAATACCAGAGGGTCGCTGTGAGGGTAGATGACCCGCCCTGCATCCTGGGGGTGATGCTCAGGGTCAGGCCCTTTGGGCTTCCTGCCCTTTCAGCGTAGCATATCTGGTTCCTGAGTTCGTGGATCTGTCTTTTTTGGCCTCTTTTGCTTGTCTGGCCTTCCGCATCACCTGACACTACACGGATTACCATGCGATTCTGCACTGATCCCTCTGGTTTGTCCACTACTTCCTTCTGACTTTTGTTTATTGCAGCATAATTGCTCAACCACCCATTCCTGATGAGTTTCTCAATCTCATCTTTCAGGTGCCGACATTCCTCAGTGGTGTGCCCCACACAATCGTGGAATGTACAAAACTTTTTGGGGTCTCCCTTTGGGCTGCGTGGCTTACTAGGGCGGTTCCACTTAGCCGTCTCTTTTTCCAGTTCGAAGATTTCTGCCCTGGATTTGTTTAGAGCTGTGTAGCTATCAAATCTGGGCTGATAGGCTACACGCTCCTTCCTTGGAGTGTCTCCCTCTTTGTTTTTCTGTGTGCCAGCCTCGCCCCTGCTGCGTCCACCCTGCGGTCCCCCCTGCGGCCTGGAAGGTCCTGTGGGGGTATCCGGCAGGCTATGGAATTCCTCCTGCAGCATGAAGCCTTCGGGAATTTTTTGGGCTTTGGCTGGGCTCTGATCATTTGGTTCTTCATCTCCCCTGGAAGCAGTGAGATGGTTAATGCATATGCTGCAGTTGAGTCGTCAATTTCTTTGACCTGCTGGTAGGACAGGTCGAATCTCTTCAGGTATTCCCTGACAGTCTCACCCTTCTTCTGCCTGAGGGTCATTAGATCAAAGCGGGTTAGCCGACACCTCTTGTTCCCTGCATACTGGTCCAAGAAAGCCTCGGCTAGTTTTACGAAGTAGCTGATAGATCCCTGCGGTAGATCCCTGAACCACCCTTGTGCCAGCCCTACAAGGGTAGTGGGGAATACTTTGCACCAAACAGCGTCATCAACATCGTACTTCCCCATGTGGCTTTCGTATGCCGCCAGATGATCTTCTGGGTCTGTAGTTCCATGGAACTTGATGGGGGCATCTTGATTTTTGGAATGGGATATTCCTGCCCGTCAGGGTGAAGGGGTGATAAGTGTAGTTTGTAGTGCCTATTTGTTGTGTTTGGTCCCGGTTTCTCTTGTGAAATCGCTCTTTGGAGCGGTTTCTGGGCTACTTGTGCTTCTTCTAGTTTGTTTTAGGTTCCCGAGACCATTCATGGAGAATTGGAACGTTTTTGACTCGTTACCTACACATTTGGAGCCAACGAAGAGAAGGAACGATCACTCGGTGCCTTAGATTCGATCCCGAGACTTTGGGACCCATTCCCCAGCCCCTTAGACTCGATACCAAGACCCGAGAATCGATGAGTAGCCTAACAAGAGCAACTAGGGACCTTTGGGACCATAAGGGAGGCCTACAAGACCCTTCCCGGGCGGGAAGAGTAGCCATCCCGACCGGGAAGGAGTTCGCGAAAACAACACCCACTGATGGGCCATCCCGACCGGGAAGGATGACCCATCCCGACCGGGACCATCCATCCCGACCGGGGAAAAGCAATAATACCGCCTGGTGTTATGTATGATCCCGATCGGGACCAGATCCTTCCCGGTCGCGACCACTCCATCCCGATCAGGACCACCACCTTCCCGGCCGGGAAGGAGCAGCTGCTGCTTGTGACTCTTCTTTCATTCTCCTCCACTCTTGTAACCTTATAAATACCCTTCCTTTGTATTGTTTAAGTACCTTAGACTCCTCTACATTATTCTAAACCCTAGATAGACTCTCTAAAACCTTAGTTTAATCTTTCTTTAATCCTTTGTTAATCTTAGTTTAATCGTAGTAATTAGTCTTGTATTAAGTGAATTCTTCAAGATTCATCCAAGATTGACAACCTTGGGAGATTGTTTTGGGTTTTTCTTATTAATGCAAGTTCTTATCTTTTCATCTTCTTGTTAGTAGGTATAAACTTCTTACTCTCTTTACTCTTATTCCTTGTTTAATCTTTCAAGTTTCAATCTTTTCTTATTGTTCTTGTTCTTGTTAGTTTCATAATGAATGTTATGTTGTTTGTGTTGATTCCTCTTGTTATGGTTAGGGTTAGTTTCATTATGTGTGAGTAGACCTATTGTGGGGTTGGTAAGGGGATTAAGTGTGGATTATGGGTAGTTAGGGTTCGATTAAGGGTAAAGGTGGACTCTTTGTTACTAGTCACATGTTCAGAGCTCTGTGTGTTTGTTGAATTGCTTATTTGAGTTGTAGTGGCCATGCTTCTCATGCTTGTTTTCATCTTCTCATTGTGTGATTGATGTGTGGTTGAATTCTTGTGTATTGGGTAATATCTTGCATGAGTATTCGGGTCTTGTCTTAGACACGAGAGTGCGGACATTGGTTTTTGACGCGAGAGCGCGGACCGACCTTAGTAACTAGGCGACACCTACACCCCTTGATTACCCAACTATCCTACTACACTTATGAACCCAAACTAACCCTACTCCTTCCCTTATTGAATTCTCCATCTTGTTAGTAATCATTCTTCTAGTTTATTGTTTCAATTTAGCTTTAGTTAATTCATTAGTTCATGTTATGCCTAGTCTATTGATAGTCATAGTTCCTTTCTCTTGCAATCATCATAGTTAATCTATTCTTGTCGTTCCTCCATTTCTTTGTGTTGTTTTGGTAATTTAGTCTTGTTTGTGAGTGACCCTAGTCTAGACAACCTCTACCGTCCCCGTTGACTCGACCCGACTTACCCTATCTACCCGTTAGGTTTAGTTGGACTCTACTTGTTGGTGGGGACCCACGGCAAATCCCTACCATCAATTTGGCGCTGTTGCTGGGGACGACACATGTTTAGACTTAGTTTGCTTTATAAGTTGACTTAGTTACCCTTCTTGTGTTCTTTTTCTATCCCTTGTGCATATTTTGTAGGCTTTTTCTTAGTTCATTTAGCTTTCTTCTCTCTTTGTCTTGGGTTGTGTTCGTTTATTGTCTTTGCCTAGTGCCCATAAAGCACTAGGTGTTCTCACGTTTGTTCCAAGTGTGTAGTGCAGGCCTAGGAGGAGAGACGACTTCTTTCTCTTCAATCCAGAGCCGGAGAGACTCTTTAGAGCCTTTCGCCAACGGATGATTGATCGGGTTAGAAATTCTCAAACGGGTACTAGCAATACCATTGAAGAGCAAGCCCAAGGATCCGACTTTAGCGAACAACCTCAAGGAAATACCGAAGGGATCTTCATAAATCCTTTTGGTACTTCTTCAAGTCACTCTTCTCAACCTAGTTCTCCTTCAACTTCTACATCAACACCATCTACACCATCATCTCCCTTGCATCCAATCATGCCTAAGTTCTCTTCTCATTCAACCTTCACGGAAGAAGTTTTGCCCGGTCCCACCCCTTTACCTGCCGCCTACGCCGGAAATTTTGTGGCAAAAATGCAATTTATTCAATTGGTTGAAAGAAGTCAATTTAGTGGGTTACCAACCGAAGATACTCATCAACACAAGGAAACCTTCTCGGATTATTGCGATGCCATCTCACAACCGGGAGTAACCCAAGACCAAATCCGGTGGGTATTATTTCCCTTCTCTTTAATTGGCGAGGCAAAGCAATGGCTCAAAGGTTTAGACAAGACGACTCTCGGTATTGACACTTGGAAGAAGCTAGCCTTAGCATTCTACCAACAATTTTATCCACCGGAGAAGACCAATCTTTTGAGAGCTTCAATCACGGGGTTTCAACAACGTGACGAAGAAAGTCTTTATGAGTCATGGGAAAGGCTTAAAGCCTTGATCCGTTCTTGTCCCCATCATGGGTTGGCCCAATGGTTCCTTGTACAACAATTTTGGAATGGTTTATATGAAGATTCTAGGGCTATACTCAACATGGGTTCCAATGGAAGGTTTACCGAAGTCGATGACGATCAAACATGGGCTAGAATTGAAGAAATGGCGGTTCACAATTCCCAATATAGTAGACCTAGGAAGGCGAATCGAGGGGGAAGGCACGAGATCGATGCCATAACACAACTTAGTGCCGATCTTGGAGCACAATTGAAGACCCACATGGATACTATATTGATAAGAAGCTCCAAAGTCACCTCAATCAAGTTCAAGGCACAAGTTCTTCCCACCAACATTCAATTCAAGAAGACAATGCTATGGGAGTGGTTCCTCCTACATCTTATTATAGATATGTGAGCTTTGTGGGATATATGGACATGAGCCTCTACATTGTCGAGGTAGTATTGAGCAAGTGAATGCTTTTCAAGCATACAAGCAAGGTGTTCCATATTCTAAGCCTCAAAATGTGCCAAATCAACATATGTTCCAAGCTTCCCATCAAGCTTCCCAACAACATGCCCAATAACAACACCATCTGTATGTTGCTCCTCCCTTAAGGGACAACAACCAAGGTTTCCAAGGTTATTAAGGCAATCAACGGCCTTTTAACAACTTCCAACAACATAACCAAGGTGCCTTCAACAATCAAGGGTTCCATCAAGGGAACTTCAATCATCAAGGTGGTTTCCAAGGAAACCAACATTCTCAAGGATACCAAAGCAACAACCAAGGTTACCACAATCACAATCAAGGCAATACTCAAGGGTTCCAAGGGAACTTTCAACAACAAGGGTCCCAAAATCAACAATAAGAGAACAAGCAAAGAAGCCGGTGTCCAACTCATGATTATGGTATTCCTCTAGCCATCACCAATACTCCACACAATCAATAATCTCCACCTCGGGATTTCGATACACAAAAGCAAATGTTGGAGATGCAAAGAAGTCAATTGGAGACGCAAAGATCCCAACAAGAACTTATTGCCCAACTTCTAATGGATAACAAGGAAACAAAAACTCATCTCAAGATGCTCAAAACCCAACTAGCTCAAGTTGCTTCGGGTAGTTCTTCAAGACAAAATGGTCAACTACCCCCTCAAGGTGTACCATCAAAATTTGAACATGTGAATGCCATCACCTTAAGGAGCGGTGCATCCTATGATTCTCCCTTGTTTCCCAGTGAACAACAAGTCATGGAAGAAGTTGTATCTCCATCTCAAAGCAATGAAGGTTGAGGAAACTTCATGGAGGAGCAAGTCTTGTGGGAGATTGAGAAACCCCAAGAAGAAAAGCTTCCCCCACCCCAAGGAGAAGACACAGGAAAGAAGAAAATGTCAATTGAAAAGTCCAACCTTAATGAGCAAGACAAGGTACACATCAAGTTGCCATTTCCAACAAGGCAAATGAAGACCAAGGTGGATGTTCAATATGACAAGTTTCTTGATATTGTGAAGAAGTTGGATGTGAGCATCCCTTTCACCGAGTTAATTACCCAAGTCCGGCCTATGAAAAATTCATGAGAGAAATTTTGGCTAGGAAGAGGTCCATGAACAAGGAAGAGACCATAGCGTTCACAAGAGAGGTGAGGGAACTCATTCAAGGCTCTACACTTCCTAAGTTGAAGGATCCGGGTAGTTTCTCAATCCAGTGCACCATAGGGAGCTTGAAGATTGGAAGGGCACTATGTGACTTGGGTGCGAGTTTAAGCATTATCCCCTACTCTATTTGTGAGCTCCTTGGAATGAGAGAGCTCAAGTGTACCTCGATCAAGTCACCTAGCCCGGATTCCGCCCAAATCCGACTAATTCCTACAAAAGGGTGAAAATCTTGTAAAATTTTGGATTTTGAAATGACTCTCGATGTAGTCACGTCATCGAGAGTCAGGAGCAACCATACTAAGGCCTCGAAGGCCACCATGACAAAGGGGAAGGGGATAAACAAGGGGAAAACAAGCAATAAAAAACGGAAAAGAAAGGATAGTTGCCATACCAACCGGTTAGCAACTCACTCGCTCCATCGTCTCAATGATCAATATAGGCACTTGCTTGTTGTCGTCATTCTCATCCTTCTTCAAGCTTGAGAAAACCGCATGGCTAAGGTAGTGGGTTTATAATGGTGTGAGGGGGTGGAAATTGGTGTGTATACCGGTCTAAAGTAGATAGAAGATGAAGTGAGGATATGAAAATGAAGTATGTGGGTGGTATGATATGAGCAAGGAAGGTAGGGAGGTTGGGTGGGCGTATATAATGGTTGGGTGGGCTTGAATGTCGAAGAAGAGGCACCAAAAAGGAGTAGGGGACCATCCCGGTCGGGAAGCTCCCATCCCGGTCGGGATGATACACCCGTCCCGATCGGAAAGCTCCCATCCCGGTCGGGATGGCACTCCAGTGGACTCGATTTTTGGCACCCTCATCCCGATCGGGACGGCCCCATCCCGGTCGGGACGACACACCCTTCCCGGTCGGGAAGGGTCTTCATGACTCCCAGGACCCCAAAAACCGACTTCCTCACGATCCAAGCTCTATCACTAACCACTCCTTTCTAGGAGTCACTTTCACTTCACCTATCACAATAAACTCAAACAAAACATCAAATTCTCTCCCTCACAACGCTCATCAACAATCCAATATTACAAGAATATCACAAAACTAACAAAATCAAGAGATAAAACACACAAATACAAGCACAAGTACTCTAAAGAAGAGGAAGGGGGAATATACAACATGACGGTTCTTTAGGAACTCCGTCAAACCTAGGATGGTGGACTCTTCTTCAACCGTAGCCCTCAAGGGCATGGAGGAGCAAGTCGAACGCGCTACCGACATCATAATGAGGGCCGAAGAAGCGCTCGAGCCTAGCCAACCTCCACGGCCTCCAAGGTGGAGGCAAGAAGTAGGAATCCCAAGACCCAACGTCATCATTCATGTCGTCTCCGGGGTCTAACCATCCTACGAGCTTCACCGACCTCTTCCTCCCTAAGCATCGTCTCCAATCACAAGCAAGCTTCATCTCCAAGAAACGAGGCACAAAAAGCGGTTTTGGCCTCATCTCCTCAATGCACACCCCCACACTTTCCTCAAGTTGTGGTTCCCCATCTTCATCATTCGTCCCCACATCATCTTGGAGAAGAGGATCGAAACTTCTACCGGCGGTTTCAATCTCTTCCAAGTCATTGCTTGGTTCACTAGCTAGGGGCTCTTGATGCTTATCCACATTCTCGCACAAGGGCAACTCGAGGCTATCAATTTCACCCAACAACTTCACAAATTCTACCAACCCATCCAACTCACTATCCTCCTCCAATTCTTCACCAATGATGCCTTCACCAAGAGTCATATCCTCATTCGTCTCTTTTTGGGTAGACGATTGAGGCTCTTCAAAGCAAGACTCGCTCCTTATAGGGAATTCATTAACGGCCTCGTCATTGGGTTGTTCCCCTTCCCCAAATGAACATCCCTCATCAAGTTGTGAGGATCGAGTTAAGAGCATTAGGGTTTGAGCCGTTAAAGCATGCAATCTAGCTTTAGTTTCCTCCCTTTCCCTAAGGATTTCGGCCAAGAGTTCATTATTCTTTTGCGATTGATTGGCCATTTCTTGTTGCATTTGAAGCATCGATTGAAACACCTCCATGTCGGGCAATTGGTGATCATTGGGGTCTTGTAAAGCTCCTTGAAAATCTTGATGATGCCCAAGGGGTGGGGAATCATATTGTTGGTAGCAAGGTTGGGGTGATTGGTAGTATTGTGGGTCATGGGGTTCATATTCTGGTTGGGGTGGAGGGTAATATGGTGGGTTTTGGGGGTATTGGCTTCCATAAGGTGAATAGATTAAACATGGTGGGTTCACAACCATAACTCGAGTAGTAGTCACCATGATCGTAGGATTGATAGTCATTCACTTGTTGGTAGCCATTTCCATAACCTTGAAGATCATACCCGTCTTGATTACCCCAAGAAGCTTGATTATGGTAGGAGGACGTCATGTCATAGCTTTGGTTCAAAGAAGAAGAGGAGTAGCTCATATTGGCTTCCATGTGTGGGGAGTTTAGATCAAACCCCATGCTTGCTCAAAAATCGTGGTCCATACCCGGTTGGAAACCTCTCACTCTAGCAACCGTCCGTTAAAGCGGCTCTAAGTTGCAAGAAGAAGATGGTCACCACCTCTAAGCACAAACTGTAGACTAAGAGCAAACGTGAGAAGCCTAGTGCTTTTTTGGGCACTAGACAAGAGAGAAATAAACTTCACACACACAAGAAGCAAGGTAACAAAAAGAAAAAAAAAACACAAACACAAAGACAAAGTCAAGTCACTAGGCAAACAAAGTCTAAACTAGCACCGTCCCCGGCAACGGCGCCAAATTGATGGTGGGAATTGTCGTGGATCCCACCGCCAAATAAATAACCAACTAACCTAACTAGGGTAGCTAGGGTAAGTCGGGTCGAATCCACGGGGATGGTAAGAGGCGTCTAGACTAAGGTCACCTAAAAACGAGACTAAGTCAACGAGCTAAACTAAACTAGAGTAGTAGGAAGGGGAGAAGGCTAAGGCTATGACTACGGTAACGGAGAAAACAAACAAGGAAAACGGGCTAGGATTAGGCCGGGTTCAAAGGGGCAATGGAATGGTCAAGGAAGAGTAAAGATGAAGGGGGTAGCCGGGTAATCTAGGTGTAGTCCGGGCTCTCGCGACTTAGACCAACCTAGAGGTTCCACCTAAAACCCATCTTGGCGACACACATGACAAACGGGGCTACTAGCGTGTTATCATGGCCTAGGTCGCATCCGGGCTCTCGCGACTTGGACCGACCTAGGGGTCGTCCTCACTGGGCTCTCGCTACTTAGTGAGGGAACCAAACCCATAAGCAAACTATTACCCACAAGAGAAAGGCAAGAAAAACAAGCATATGCATACAAGTCATTCAAGCATTTCAACAAACATGTAATATGCATCAAACCAAGAGGAAACCCAAATCTTCCACCAACATCTCCAACAAACCCTTAATCATCCAATTAACACCCTAATAACCCTACTAACCCTAGCAAGAATCTACTCAAACATAATCAAACTACCACTAAAAAGAACAAGAGGAATCAACATAAGAATCCAAACATACATAATGGAAAACAAGGATAAACAACAAACAATGAATAAAGATGAGAACTTGATAAACAATAAAGGATTAAGAGTAAAAAGAGAAGAAGATTATACCAAACTACAAAGGAAATGGAAAAGGAGAACACTTGCATAGAAGAAAACCCAAATAATTCCACCAAGGTTGTCAAGCTTGGTTGGATTCTTCAAGAGATCCAATAATACAAGAGTAATCACTAGATTAACGACTAATTACCGACTAATCTACTCTAATCTAAACTAATCTAACCTAAAATAGTCTAGGGTTTAGTGGGAAGTGAAGAACATAAGCTAAGAATACAAGAGGAAGGGTATTTATAGGTTTACAATGCAAAGGGAGATGAAACAATGCTTCACGGGCTGTAACTGGGCCATCCCGTCCGGGATGAGTTGGTCCTGGTCGGGATGAGGTGGTCCCGGTCGGGATGGACCCCTTCCCGGTCGGGATGGACCCAAAACAGCAGCTCCTCTTTTGTGCACTTCATCCCGGACGGGTTAAGGTCATACCCGTCGGGGATGAGTCTTGTAGGCCTCCAATATGATGCTTTTGGTCCCTCCTTGCTTCACATGGACTTCTCATCGATTCTCGGGACTCGGGATCGGGTCTCGGAGGCTCGGGATTGGGTCCCAAGGTCTCGGGGTCGAATCCAAGGCATCGAGTGATCGTTCCTTCACTTCGTTGGCTCTGAAAAGTGTATGTATTGAGTCGGAATCGCTCCAACTCTTCATGAATGGTCTCGGGAACCTGAAACGAACTAGAGGAAGCATAAGTAGCCCATAAAACGCTCCCAAGGAGCGATTCCACAAGGAAAATGGGACCAAAACACTACGAAATAGGCACTACAAACTACACTTATCATGTCTCCGCACACTACTGATCGAGCATGAGGACATTGCTCGATTTAAGTGTGGGGGAGCGATATCCTAGCCTAGTTAGTTTTACTTTCGTAGTTTCTTTCGAAAAATCTTAAAAACCCCTAAAATTTTGAAACTTTTCATAAAAATCAAAACGATTTTCTATTGTGTCTTTTCCATTTGTGTCCTTGTGTCGTATATTTGTTGTATTGTGTGTGTTTTGCCTCCCTTTTTCTTGTAGGTAGCTTAATCACCATAACTTTGGAGGGCTTTCAAGACGTCCGGTAACATCTTTTTATCACTATTTCCTCTTTGTCTCTTTTGGAGCTTGGAAGAGATTGTGTGATGACGTGTGCTCGGGCGGAGCTTTGTAGAGTTTGTGGTTGATTTGGTTGCTTATGTTGATGTTTCAGGGTGGTGTTTGTTTTCCTTGTCGTTTTCTTTTCTTTCTTTCATTTTGTTCTGTTTTGTCTCGTTTCGTTTCATTTTCTTTTGTCTTTGTACTGTTTTGTGTTGTGTGGTTTGTGTCTAGTATAGGAAAAAGGTTTTCGAAAACCCAGTTTTGAGGCTAGTGAGCAAGTGTTTTGTAACACCCGCTATTTTTCCTAGCATTTTTATTCTTTCCGTTAGGACTCCGTCTTAACTCTGTCACTTTTAGGCCTCAAATTTCATCTTTTTACTAAGCTCAATTTTTATTGTTGAGTTTAACGATTTTTATTTTTAATTTTAAAGATTTTAATTCTTTCAAATCTATTTAATTGATTTTGTTCGTAAACGAATTAATTTTCCGCAAGGAATTCAATTTCTCTTCGAATTGACGTTTTTAAACTCGAATTTAAGTTATTCCTTTTCCTAAAAATGTTTGAATACGTTTATATAATATTTTCAACTAGTAAATATTTTTATTTACAAAAATTTAGTCGTTAATGATTTTATTACGAAGTTTCGCGAATAATTATTTTCTTACGCGAGGTTTACTCGAATTACCTTGAAATGCCTTTAACTATTTTACGATTCTTATTTTTAAGCAACCTACAATTAAAAGAAACACTTTTTAATCATTTTTGGACCGTGACACCCTTGGTCACACACTTTCACATTTTTTTTAACACTTGGTTTTATAACTTGATTAAGGCCTTAGATATTTTATTTTCCTACAATTATTTTTGGACTTATTGCAAGACTCTTCACACTTCCTCCTTATTCATTTCGGCTGGTGGTTTTGGATGAATTTAACATATTTTTTTTAATCATTTTTAATAGTCCACATTTATTCTCTCATCTCATCATTTTCTTTCATTCATTTTCATTCAACCACACTAAACAAAAATACTCTTCATTTCCTCCATATTGGCTGTGAGATTCAGCCATATTTTCCAGCCAAACTTTGTCTCAAATCGAGTCTTGATCGTCTCATTTTCATCTCCGAATTAATCGTCTATCTTTTCCCTTCGTTAAGGTAATAATCGATGTTATTTCCGATCGTTATTTACCTTGATTCTTTTAAGTGTTCTCATGGTATTTTCGTACCATGTATGTCGTGTATTGAAGGATCCTTGAACGACCCCGAAGCCGATGAATTTATAGTAGACTCCGATTTGGGTTTGAGGTAACGTCGATGTTACTCGGTATTTTTACCTTGATTCTTTTAAGTTTTCTCATGGTATTTTCGTACCATGTATGTCGTGTGTTGAAGGATCCTTGAACGACCCCGAAGCCGATGAATTTATCGTAGACTCCGATTTGGGTTTGAGGTAACGTCAATGTTCCTCGGTATTGCATGATTTTATTTGTGTAATTGCATGTATATAATTATAATTTTATTAAAATGTAAAATCTGTATAAAATGTATATAATTTTATTAAAATCTGTATAATTATAATTTTATTAAAATGTATATAATTATATTTGTGTAATTGCATGATATATGTATGTCATAAAATCTGGAACATTTTTAAAAGTTGAAAATTTGCATGTTTCGATTTCTTTTATCGCTTTTACGAGATTAACGATTAAATCGTCATATTAATTTGTAAAATCATAATATTCGGCCTAAACATGTAGTATATGTTTATATTCTGTAAAAATGTTGTTTTTGATGATTTTTAATAATTCAGTATTTTTCGGATATTTTAGTTATCGATTATTGAATTATTACCGTTTACGAACAAAAACGATTAAAAGCCGATTTTTAGTTCTAGTACCTAAACATTTTATTTTAATCTGATTTTCGACGTGGTGAAACTTTCTGATGAATAAAATTTCCTGAATGTTTTCATAATTTTTCGGAATTGTTAAGAGGATGAATTAATTAATCACTTTAAATCATCGTTTATCGTTAAAACCGTGTTTGTCGTTTAAATTCTCGATTTCTGGTCCTACGATTAAATCTCGAAAAAATTGTGATTCTGATGATTTCATATTAAAATGTAATTTTACGATTTTTAGGGCCTTAATAAATGTCCGGAACGATAAGTTTTATTAATGGAATCGTTAATTGCGAAAACGGGTTTTAAAGATGGTTTTGACGGGATTTGGTTAATCTGGTGTAATCCCCTATAAATTCTAATGCAATACAGTGGCGGAAACACTGTAGATTTGGGATTAAAACACACTGATGTTCTATACTTTACAAAAAGAACGGTCAGTCAATACAAATGCCACTTTTCACAAAAGGGCTAAAAATAAAAATTCTCCAAATGGGTTTAACAATCCAAAAAATAATATAAATGGAGTAGAGTAGGATCCATGCCACTCGCTAGCTCACACCAAAACCCAGCAGCAAACACTAGTAGAAAAATGTCGAATTGCGGCTCCTTATATGAGACGTTTTAGACAAATAGCAGCAAATAATTTATCTTTTTTTTTAAGTGAAATACTTGTGGGAGTCGTATTTTAAAAAGAAAATGCTAAAAATTGGAAGTGCGCCGTCTTCGGGAACATGACGCCTCTCACTTAATAAAAAAAGCCAACAGTGAGGCGTCAATATATCGAGAAATGGGACGCCTCTCCCATGTAAGTTATATACTCTGTATATTTAATTAATTCTTATTCCTTATACAGAACAAAACTCGAAACCCAGGCTACCTTCATTACAAAACTTCACTTTGTTCTCTTAGCCGCACGCCCTCTCACTGCCTTCTTCCGCCAGTTTTCTTTCCTCCTTCCGCCAGTTTTCGCTCCTCCTTCCTATTCCCCATCAATTTTCACTGCCTCCAACTCAGGTGGTTCTAAATCTCGTTCCACCAGTATTTCTCGTTGTTACGGTTATTGGGTGATTTAAGGTTTTGTTTGTTCTTCTTTTACCTTTAATTAAAGGCTTTTGTTAATAATTATTTGCTAGGTTTGATTTTACCTGTTTTTGTTACCAATTTTGTGTTTTTGTTATGAATTTAGGGTTTTTGTTACAAATTGAAAAAATTGAAATTTAGGGTTTTGTTCGGTTTGTTTTATGATTTAAGCTTTCCTGGAGAATAATTTTGGTTTTTTAATTACTTTGAAAATATCGAAGCTTTGGTGGGTAGAGATAAGTACGTTGTAGAATGTAGAGACAAGTAAGTGTGTACTCCATTAGAGCATTTAATGTCGATAAACAACCGATTATTAGTGTCATATACGTCTCCTTGTGATCTTATCAGCCAATTACGTTTAGTACTCTCTACATTGTATGATACAAGACCAATATTTTGGCATTTTTTATCCCTCGTCCCACTTATAGCGAAGACGAATTAAAAGACGAGTCTTATTAAGTAAGACTAGTAAAAAATGTGCACCTACTGCAATTGTATATATCAACTGCGTTCATCTTATCTGAACTGTTTTTTTTTTGTGTTGTAGTGCGAAATCATTATGCATATTTGATATGATGGTTGATTCCCATGTTTGAACTGGTTTGAACAGGTTTTTAGTACAAATATCATTCTGTCTTCTTGCTCTGATTGATATCTAGCTAATGGGTTGTTTAGTATGTTGCTTCATTAATAATAGTTTAGCCAAAATTTGATGCTTTTGAACTAATTATCACCTTCATTTCGTTCAATTTATGCTTGTTCTATATTTTAGTTGAGTACTCATTCCTCTTGTGGCAGTTATAATGGTGTCGCATCACCTTCATTGCATTTTTTGGATGGTGCAATCACATAAAACACAAGCGTCTATACGAAACTTAACATGAAATTGATGTACGGAGTATCGTTCTTACATGAGATGCCAAGTCTGGTAGGAAACAAGTAAGGTATATTACATGTACTTACCTTTTTCTCTTAGAGCATGCTACGAAATACATATTTGTCTATGTTGTAAGTAGCTCATGTCCCTAATAATTGTTTGAGCTTGCATTATTAATCTGAAGTTCATATAGTTTGTTCACTATTGTCTATTTTGGCCATTCAAAACTGCCGCCGGCCCAACACGAGTAGGAGGCCCAGGAGTAGGGTCTTCGCCAGCCCGCCAAGGCCCACTGGAGGACCTCCTTGTACTGCTTCTACTATTGCTAAGACGGCAGGAAGTCACAGTACATTTAAGGAAAGTAAGACCACTGATTTGGGTGCCATTTCGTCATTACTTTTTGTCAGAACATGAGCAGTAGTTAATTAATTAATTAATTATATGAGGTAGACTAGTCCCTTCATCCCACTAATCTCGTTAAATCTTGTTATCACTTAAACTCAATGACTTTGTGTAGTCAGTTTTTAAACAAACATGCTGATGTTGATGCTGATTTTAATTTATTGTTTGACTGAATGATGATGATGGTCAGTAGGATTGTCTTGGAGATTTATTTCCTTCACTTCCTACGTCTCTTCCATGTGAATATTGCCTTGTTCACTGCACACGCTCACTCTTTTTCTTACACTCATACTCCTACTACTCCTAATAAACTAACTTCCCCCTTCTAACTTCTCTTTTTCTTCCTGCTCCATCTTCTCTTGTAAGTCTCTCTTCTCTCTTTCCTTTTTGCTCTTGTTTTGATGGGTACCTCTCCTTCCATTATTAGCATGATAAAAATGTTATAACTTTGTTCAATGAACCACGTATCATGAAAAAGGAACGTCTTTATTAAGTACGAGTTCTTTTTAAGCTTAAGACAGTCTCGGATGAGGTTTTTCGGATTTGTATGACTACTTAATCAATGCTTTGCATATGCTGCCATTTGTATTGGACGGTCTCTATATAATTCTTTGATGCTACATTTAATATTGTTTAATAAGCTTTTAGTTTGTAATGTACTGCAAAAAAGAACCCTTTTGAACCGTTGTTATTATAATGTGAACTAGCAGTCAATCGATTCAATTCTCAGGGAGATTATATCATCATGGGTCATCCATAGTATTATGCTCTTATAAGAAACTATGGCCTGAGGCATACTATGTATGTCTAATCATTGGGATTTGCTTAGTTTTTCGATGTTTGTAGCTCCGCATTCTTTCAGGGAGCAACTTGGAGACCTCGAAGTATTTACGACATGTACGTCACCACGCCATCTAATGAAACACCTTAAATTGATGCTTGAGTTTCCACTTAAAAAGAAAAAGTGAAGAACATTAGAAATCGGAGGGAGTATAAATTAGCTTCTTTCTAGGTTGTAGATTTTGGTCACAAGCTGTCAATTATTAACTTCATTATCTGTGTAATGATATTGAATAAATTTTTATTGGTCTATTGCAAGTTGGAAGTAAATCTTAAACGAAAGAAAAGATGAATGAAATTTATGCCTACATATGTCATTGCAAGCTACTGTTCACTCGATTTAGGCAACCTAAAATGCTTGATACACGAGCTGGTTTGGACAGCTCATGTGTTTATATAACTGGTTTGTTTCAGTGAAGATCAAAGGCCTATTTGTTCTTTCTTTGTTATTAGAACTCAATGTTGTAAGGCTGCCAAGCTACAAGTTTTATGAACAAAACGCTGTTATTCCTATCCATTGCTGGAGTTCTTGAATACAGGTTGTATCAGGAAGATATCTGAGATTAAGTGCAAAAAGGTTGCATTATCCAAAGGATTTTAATTTTGTTTTCCTTATTCATGCAGATCTAGAAGAAGGAGAATTAGAAGGAGAAGGAGATCCTCTTATTTATCCATTAAGTAGCTAGTGTACAAATAAGGAGAAGTTATCGTAGTGTTCTTATGTTACGGTAAGTAACTGGCTACAGTCAAATAATTCAAAAAGTGAATATGACCAATTTATATATAGTACTATAGTCGATGCTTTGGTTTTGCTCATTGTAGAGAGGTTGATTTGTACTTAATGTTTCGTTAAATATACGTAGAATATACAACTCAGTCAAAAACATGAAACAATAACAAAGCTTTGCAAATTTACTATTGCCTGAGAATACTTTGGCAAAGTATACCTAGGCAAAACAAGCAGAAAAATGAGGTTACAAAAGTTAAAAGACGAAGGAAAACCACTATCGAAATCCATGGTGGAGGTAATACTTTCTCAAAGTTGATTTTTATTGGATAGAGTCGATAATTACTTGATTGAAGTTTTTTTCATTTGTGTTGAATTTTGTCTTCTTTTTTGTTCCAGATCACCTTTGTTTCATTCAATTTATTCTTGTTCTGTATTTCAGTCAGGTGAGGACAATTTCTCTACAATGATATGTTTGTATTAAAACTAGAAGGTAGTAGGTGTGTATTGTTTGTATGAGAAGAGTAGTACTCGTAGTAGTCTAGTAGAGGTGTGAAAACTGAAAATTAAAAGAAATCGGAGTCTAAATAATAGAACACGACTTTTCTCTTCTTTTTTCTACTCCGAATTGTATTGGTTTCCTATCTAAACCGGAGTCAAAATATAAATTTGATCATTTTGTGGTGCTTTGTCAATTTGAGAGATTTCACCTGTTTCAAATTTACGTTTTAGTTCATTTCTCAAAGTAGAGTATTTGGGTTCAATTTAATTTGGTTCTGATGCAAATGGTTATATTGGTTGTCCAATTGAGCGGTTAAGCGAAAATGAAACTTCTTAGAAATATGTGAACAATTATGAATGCTATAATACATCAACATAATAGACTGTCAATCATTTCTGAGCTATATCTGGCTATATTCTCGCTAAACTTCCATCCTCTAAAATTTGAAAACCACTACTTTAAAGAAGAAAAACTGAAGTTAGGGACTTGGGGCGTACAGTTAGTAGTCCTATGATATTTCTTGTTAGGTGAACTATAATATTTGAAGGAGACATCAGACATGGAAGTAGGGGTTCTCCATTTAGGTGAAGTTAATACTTGAGGTCGGCAAAATAAAAGTACCAGTTGCAATATATTATAATTACACTAATAAAAGCAGCTTGGGGCTTATATTTAGTAGTCTTATAATCATTTTTATTTGGGCAAATGTTCTTTCGAACCAGTTGCAGTCTCTGAGAAAAGGACATGGGACGAGAAAAGTTTAGGAATAATGCGTAGTACTAGAAAATTGACGTAGGGGTAGGCCGAGTCAATTCGCATATTCGGGTCTTCAATTCGCATATCCGGACCCAGGTGCAGGAACTTGTGTTTCGACTTGGTGAACCTCTTTATGAAGTCGTGGTGAATTAGATTGTAGGACTTAAACTTGTTGGAGATATTTAATATGACGGATTTTTCAGTGTCTTTTATGACATAGTTCGGGAAAAACCTGAAGGGTTTTTTCTGGTATAACGTGTTAACTGGGATTTTTGGGAACTTCCACTTATCTACATATTTTCTACTACTTGTTGTTTTAGTAGTTTTATCATCTTCTTTATTTTGGCTAACATTAGTACTAGTAGTAGTACCCATTAATCTTCAAAGTGAAGAAAAGCTATAACATTTGAGGTTTTTAGTTGTTTTAGATAGTAAGAGATTACAAACTTAAGTCGATATCACAAGAATATTCTTCTGATCTCTGTTGCTTTTGCTTTATTTTCTTAATGGGAAAATGATAAGATTCCTTGAAGATTCTTGACCAAATTATTGTCATTGAGACTGCATGTTTACATAGGCATGCATGTTGTCTTTATATAGAGTTTTAGACTATGGATAAATTCATTCCATGCATGTCTGAATCCTGATGCAACTACTCCGTGCTCCGAAACAGACTATAAATATAATAGTTGGGTGGGGTCAATTTAGCTTTGACTTGACCTAACCCGAATGACCCGAAAATTGCAGTAAAGTTGAAAATTAAAAACACGAAAATGGTCTGGACTAGAAGTTGATCCGATTTGACCAGTTCACCTGTTTGCCACGTCCAGTCACCGTCTCACCGATGTGTTATGTTTCGAAGGGGGTCATATTGTTATTGTTGTATAAGATTTTATGAATTTGAAGTGAGTGTGAACTATGAAGTATTATCTTAAGCATACCGGAGATGGTAGGGGTGAAGACGGCGGAGTTGATAGTAGATTATCCTTTTATCCTCCTTTGATAGTAGTTTCTCTTGAACTATATAAAAAGAGGGAGAAACAACTTTTGCGTAACTCACTTTTGCATAACTTTTATCCGCAATTGTTGCTTTCCATGCGATACAAAGCAGTTGGCTTCTCATTCTAGATGTGCTGCCTCATAGAGTCATTACAGTCATAGTATAAGAAGCGGATGCAGTTCTTCATGCGATACAAAGCTTGATTCTGAAGTATCTAATTGCTGCTTCAAATACATTTTCACACCTCAGCTTTTAACAATATTTTTCTTTAATATTTATGAATTGTTAGACTCGAGTAAAGCTGGGTCAGGATTCAACTCAATCAAGTGTAACCTAACCTTAAATTTGGTATTCGTGTTGGATGACCTATGAACAGCGTTTAACTCCATACAATTCTGGTCAGAGTTTGACGAGTCTACCTTGTATTTGTGAATTGTTTTTGACAGTCATTAGTACTCTATAGTAACTATTCCTGGAGTAAATGTAGAAGAAACCCAACAATCAAACAAAATACCAAAACTGGTACTGTTGAGCCTGTTGTGATAATTTTCAAGCCTGATGAAGTAATTGTTTATGATTTGTGGATGGCAGATAGAGGAACCGATTCACAGTTCAAACGTGATGTTGTACTCAAAAGAGAAAGAAGTGACCAGTCGGGTGGGGCATAAAGTGCTAGAGGATGGAAGCAAAGTGCGATACCTCATAAAGACAGGAGAGATTATTGACAGTGCAGAGAGGTGGAAGGAGGTGATGAAGAATAAGAAAGAAACCGAGATTGCAGTCGCACCCTAAAAGGCTCTTCTCTGACCTCCTTTGTATGTATGCTATCTTATTTTTTTTTAACACACTGTGAGATGCTATGTTAGAGCCTGAGATTAGCCTACCTCAAACCTCGGTTTTTTGTAATAATCCCAATCATTCTAGTTACAATTGAATTCTTCAGCTCTACGCAATATGCAATATGCCCGCTCCATCTGTTTCCCTTGTCAAAGCTCTGTGTTTTTGGCTTGTTAGTTGACAAACCAACCCATCTGACTAATCATCTCATATCTAGCCGCATGCAATTGATCAGAGCTCAAAATCAGTGGTCGACATAACTCGATTCATATTTGATATCACCCGATAATGATTTATGATGCAACTTACTTTTTCCGTATGAGTTATTTGTTTTTTTTAATAGAATTTGTGAGAAAATAATGAATGAGACGGAGGTGTTATAAAATTAGATGTAGAAATTTATATGTGAAGATGGTCATTGATTAGTAAGTAAAGTGAAAACTTTTATTTTGTTTCAACGTAGTTTTAAAAGTAATTAATATAATCATTTGTAGTAACATTGAAGGCATTGTTTGTAGTAGTAAATAAAATTTGTGAGGTGGGTGTTTGTTTAATTAGTTCATTGCAATCTCGTTGATATTATAAGCTACATACGATCTTTTTACATGAATATATGACTTTATTATCATATTTTTGTGTTCATTTGATAATAAGTCGTTCTTGTGTGTTTTTAAGGTTTGGATCTTACAAAATGAGCAACCCTACACCTACGCTGAAGATGAGATGAATGAATTACGGGATAAGTGGGCTACGTACTTTACGAATCGTTGTTGTACTTGAAGTAGACTAGTTAATTGGAGCATTTTGGCATGACTTGTTTGGTTTAATTGAGGTTGGAATTGTATCCATGCCACTTTTTGGACATCTGAATGTATGTATGTAGATTTCGATGGATAATGTAAGAATTTTATTTATTTATTGAAATGCAAATGGTTGGCGTCGAAATTATCAAAAAAATTATATATTTTTTAAATAAAATAAAATTGCTTGCGACATTTATTTGGTGGAGACGCTTTTAATGATCCAATTAAATATGTAAAATATGGTGATATTTGTGGCGTCGAATTGTAAATATGCATCAAATTCTGGTTCTATTTGAGGCGTCATATACCAAAAAACGCCGCAAAAAAGGTGTCATTAGAGGCGTTTCACACTCAGACGCCGCAAAATGTTCAGAGTATTTGAGGCGTCAGTTTTAGAAAACGCCGCAAATAGTCCACTATTTGAGGCTTCTAAAAGACGCCGCACTATAATTTTCAATGTGCGGCCCCCCCGTATGAGGCATCATAAAAGATGCCTCTAATGGAGGGTTTTATGGAGCCTCAAATCCAAGTTTTTCTACTAGTGAAAATACCTGTCATTTTATAAACATAACAGCCACAATTCAGTGGGGAGTAACGACGACGTTCTCCCAGCCATATTACATGACATTAAATCATAATTACTATTATATCAAAATAGTTGAAAACGGAAAACGTTTAAAACGATATAGTAAAATAATTTAAAATGATTGCCAACCTGCAATAGCAATATATCAACAAATAGTAATAACGGCGTTATGGATATGAATCAGTGCAACAGAATAGACTTTCACTAGGAGAATACTAAACTAGCTTCGAGAACTTAGTTCAAACAAATCAAACTTCGATCTCTAATCTAGGCAACTCAACCATAATAGGACGGCGACTTATCAATGCGAGGTCCTAGCTTAAGTAAATATGCACACCCCTCCTGGAACACCAAGTGTGCCCAGTTCAACCCGACGGCGTCTTACATGCGAGGTACGAGCTTAAGGTCAAAATGAACATACACTCCTGGACAAGAACATGCCCAGTTCAACAACCAATGCATCCCGCTCGGATACACTAGCCTTATAGCTGATGGCAAAACGTATACTCTAGACTTTATTACTCTACCCGTACACTTTCCTTATTCCATAACTCCAAAACAAAGTCATTATCAAAATTCAATTGGAATATATTTGTTCTTAAAAGAGAAAACTTTATAAAAATAGAACTTTCTTAAAATAATAACTTTTCAAAAGTAGGTACTATTATAAATAGAAATAGATTAAAATAGGAGTTATATAAAATAGTTAATATTAGGCCTCGAGACGTAAACATTATATTTATTATATAAATGTATAATTCTTGATTAAAAGTCAAGTCAAGTCAAAATCATAATTGTTTTTAAAAAGGTTGAAGTTTAAGTAATTAAAAGTATTTAAATAACAAATTGATAGATTTTCCAGAATCACACTGTCTTACTATAAAATTCGTAATTAAATTATTAAAAATCAAAACAACGTGAGACCAGTGGGGTTGAAATCCTTAGAAACTTAGTTACAACTTTTATTTCTGGAGAAAATCCAAATTCTAAATAAAACATAGGTTTCTATTCGTGTGTTTACAAACTGTCAGAATTAGACACTCGATTGTATTTCTTTAATAAAAGACATTTGAAAATGATTTTAAATAAACTCCAATTGGAAACATTAACTAGACTCTTCATATTTTTCGTATGTAAATTACCAATATTAAATAAAAAGTTTAACATATGATTCAATTTAGATCTTATCATAACTGACAGATTCGCGGATTAATTTGACACCTGTTCATAAACAATTTATTGTGACCAAATAACTTGGAATTAGTTTACGAAATTAAATAGGCATAAAGTAGACTTAAAATAAATAGTAGTCTCTTTTTAAAGTTTTCGGAAATAAAGTGTTTAAATCAGAATATTAATTCGCACAAAAACACTAACAGATTTTGAAACATGCTGTAACTTTATTAAAAACAATAAAACTTTCCATTTGATAATTCATACTTTAAAAATCACGAAAATTATGAAATAAATTATTATTTGTACGTTTTAGTCTCGGCCTTATAATACTTTCAAATAATTAAAAGAAAGACTTATTTAAAAATCTCGTAAAAACGATTAAAATAACGAAACATGTGAAACTTTACGATTTTAAAGCTTTTGTTATTGAAAACGAGACATACATATATTGTCTAAAAAAAATCTAATTTCTATACATGCAACTACAACAATAATACCACATAATACCGAGTAACGTGTCAATGTTACCTTAATCGAGATTCGAATCAATTAAATAATCGTCTTCGTCGGATCTAGCACGATAGCCTACGAAATAATTAAACATATGGTATTAAAACCACATTATAAGTGAATAGAAGGAAGAAAACGAGATGAAGAACGAATAAGAGTAATTAATTTACCCTCGAGATCGTAAAGAATTAGAGATGAATTAGGATCAGATTGATGATGAACAGAAAGGAGGAAGTTTAACGTGAAACAAGAGAGAAGGAGACTTGTGTTGTGAATAAAAGATACTAGAATGAATAAGAATATAAAGAGAAATTAGGAAGCTAAAAGATAGGAATAATTGAGTTACAAGGACTCTTAACTCAACTAGGAGACGAGATGGTTGAGATGGAAAGAACAAACACAAACCGATAGGATAAGTTTCTGATTAAAATAAATACTTGGATAATATTTAAAATAGATAGGATAAAAAATAATATAAGCGTTTATGAAGAAATCGGAAAAAAACGCATTAGAAAATAATTATTTATCAAATCGTTTAGTAAAATAATTGAACAACCATTTTTCGAAAATAAAATATTTTTGAGCTAGAAACCATTATAAATATAATCGAGCATTTTTAGAAACATAAATAGTTCAAACTCGATTTTAAAACTATTGTTCATAGAAAATACGATTTCTCAAAAATAATTAAACATACTTGCGATTAAAAGAATTAAATAGGTTTTCGAATAAAAATAGAATAATTAAAATCCTTTTACGAAAATAAATAATTTTAGGCTCGATAATGAAAGAGATCTTGAAATGGGAAAATTGTAATAGACAAAATATTACAGAGTTACGATATAATCGTAATGAAACATATTGCAAAGCTAGGAAATTTGCGGGTGTTACAATCCTCCCCACTAAAAAAAAAGTTTCGTCCTCGAAACTGGAAAAAGGCAGAAAGGAAATCGAGATGCCAAGTACGACTCTCACGAAATTCGGGTTCCTATTTCCATCAAACAATACTAAGTCCATTAATATTGGCACAAGGTGGTCCTACACGGTCTACAACCTCCAAAATTATCAAATGCTACAACCTCGAATACAAAGTCCTCAAAATTAATAATACCAATATGTTTTCAAACACATCACTAGGATAAAGTTTCTTAGAAGTCCCTCAAAGTTCTAATCACAAGGCTGCAACCACTATATGATTATTAATATCTCAAAGAAGCCACAATCTCGTTGGTCAAATTAAGGGACCCTAATTGTAAATTCCATTAAGGCGGTTTGCACTAAAGTATTCCTCAAAACAAGTTTAGATCACTCAACTCAAAAATTCATAAGTTATGACCTTATCATACTCCACGATCTAATCCATAAAAACAAAGGCTTAATCTATGTCAACAAAAATTACTATAAACATCAATGGGAACTTGAAATGGTACCACAACATTCAGGCTAACAATCTAAACGAGGTTCTATGATCTTTAAACATCCACGTCACATCCATTAAGTACGTATTATGTAGGAATCCCAAAATAATATTAATTTACACTTAGCTTGGTACTATGTATCCGTCAAATAAAATATAATCTTACCATCCAAAACTGATTCAACTCTAAGTACTCCATATAATCAGGTAACCTATACTCAAGGTCAACACATAAGGTACAATCCTAATTCCATTAAATAACTAATATCATCATATCAACCCTCAAAAGCTCTTACCATGTTAGGAAACAGGTACAACTCACAATCCTCAAATATCTTTAACTTCCAACCAGGGTTACTAAGACAAGAGTTGGTCTTACCAAAGAATCTCAATAGGAAAAGTGGTAAAGTAGGAGAATATAACGGAGATTTACCACAAGAATGGAGATGGGAATTTGTAAGAGAAGAATTGGAAAGAAGCTGAGACTGGAAGAAAAGAATCAATGATCTTAAGGTCTTGAACTAGAAGAGAATCTTCGGGCCTCCAGAGTTCACGAATGAACTCGCTGGATCTCATCATCTTCTCATAGAGATATGAGCACACTAGTCTTGGTCGCTCCATCTGGATCCAAAGTGAAGTGAAGTCGCATCTAAGTCTACTACACCATCATAGAACTTGATGTTGAGAGGGCTAAGTAGGTCTTGTCCCGATATAGAGCAGCATCTCCAAGTCTTGTCCACTCATCTTCTTCTTGGGCATATAAAACAAATATTCAATGCTAATCATTGAGTTACAAGAACATGAAAACCTAACATTTAAGTCCTTAATTTGGTTTCTACCCATCTCTCACTAATCTTTCATTAATGTTCAAATCATTTACGGGTGATTTTCCTAAAATCAGGTGTAAGCGTCGGGAGCAACGATGCTCTGATACCAACTGTAATCCCCTATAAATTCTAATGCAATACAGTGGCGGAAACACTGTAGATTTGGGATTAAAACACACTGATGTTCTATACTTTACAAAAAGAACGGTCAGTCAATACAAATGCCACTTTTCACAAAAGGGCTAAAAATAAAAATTCTCCAAATGGGTTTAACAATCCAAAAAATAATATAAATGGAGTAGAGTAGGATCCATGCCACTCGCTAGCTCACACCAAAACCCAGCAGCAAAATACCTGTCATTTTATAAACATAACAGCCACAATTCAGTGGGGAGTAACGACGACGTTCTCCCAGCCATATTACATGACATTAAATCATAATTACTATTATATCAAAATAGTTGAAAACGGAAAACGTTTAAAACGATATAGTAAAATAATTTAAAATGATTGCCAACCTGCAATAGCAATATATCAACAAATAGTAATAACGGCGTTATGGATATGAATCAGTGCAACAGAATAGACTTTCACTAGGAGAATACTAAACTAGCTTCGAGAACTTAGTTCAAACAAATCAAACTTCGATCTCTAATCTAGGCAACTCAACCATAATAGGACGGCGACTTATCAATGCGAGGTCCTAGCTTAAGTAAATATGCACACCCCTCCTGGAACACCAAGTGTGCCCAGTTCAACCCGACGGCGTCTTACATGCGAGGTACGAGCTTAAGGTCAAAATGAACATACACTCCTGGACAAGAACATGCCCAGTTCAACAACCAATGCATCCCGCTCGGATACACTAGCCTTATAGCTGATGGCAAAACGTATACTCTAGACTTTATTACTCTACCCGTACACTTTCCTTATTCCATAACTCCAAAACAAAGTCATTATCAAAATTCAATTGGAATATATTTGTTCTTAAAAGAGAAAACTTTATAAAAATAGAACTTTCTTAAAATAATAACTTTTCAAAAGTAGGTACTATTATAAATAGAAATAGATTAAAATAGGAGTTATATAAAATAGTTAATATTAGGCCTCGAGACGTAAACATTATATTTATTATATAAATGTATAATTCTTGATTAAAAGTCAAGTCAAGTCAAAATCATAATTGTTTTTAAAAAGGTTGAAGTTTAAGTAATTAAAAGTATTTAAATAACAAATTGATAGATTTTCCAGAATCACACTGTCTTACTATAAAATTCGTAATTAAATTATTAAAAATCAAAACAACGTGAGACCAGTGGGGTTGAAATCCTTAGAAACTTAGTTACAACTTTTATTTCTGGAGAAAATCCAAATTCTAAATAAAACATAGGTTTCTATTCGTGTGTTTACAAACTGTCAGAATTAGACACTCGATTGTATTTCTTTAATAAAAGACATTTGAAAATGATTTTAAATAAACTCCAATTGGAAACATTAACTAGACTCTTCATATTTTTCGTATGTAAATTACCAATATTAAATAAAAAGTTTAACATATGATTCAATTTAGATCTTATCATAACTGACAGATTCGCGGATTAATTTGACACCTGTTCATAAACAATTTATTGTGACCAAATAACTTGGAATTAGTTTACGAAATTAAATAGGCATAAAGTAGACTTAAAATAAATAGTAGTCTCTTTTTAAAGTTTTCGGAAATAAAGTGTTTAAATCAGAATATTAATTCGCACAAAAACACTAACAGATTTTGAAACATGCTGTAACTTTATTAAAAACAATAAAACTTTCCATTTGATAATTCATACTTTAAAAATCACGAAAATTATGAAATAAATTATTATTTGTACGTTTTAGTCTCGGCCTTATAATACTTTCAAATAATTAAAAGAAAGACTTATTTAAAAATCTCGTAAAAACGATTAAAATAACGAAACATGTGAAACTTTACGATTTTAAAGCTTTTGTTATTGAAAACGAGACATACATATATTGTCTAAAAAAAATCTAATTTCTATACATGCAACTACAACAATAATACCACATAATACCGAGTAACGTGTCAATGTTACCTTAATCGAGATTCGAATCAATTAAATAATCGTCTTCGTCGGATCTAGCACGATAGCCTACGAAATAATTAAACATATGGTATTAAAACCACATTATAAGTGAATAGAAGGAAGAAAACGAGATGAAGAACGAATAAGAGTAATTAATTTACCCTCGAGATCGGAAAGAATTAGAGATGAATTAGGATCAGATTGATGATGAACAGAAAGGAGGAAGTTTAACGTGAAACAAGAGAGAAGGAGACTTGTGTTGTGAATAAAAGATACTAGAATGAATAAGAATATAAAGAGAAATTAGGAAGCTAAAAGATAGGAATAATTGAGTTACAAGGACTCTTAACTCAACTAGGAGACGAGATGGTTGAGATGGAAAGAACAAACACAAACCGATAGGATAAGTTTCTGATTAAAATAAATACTTGGATAATATTTAAAATAGATAGGATAAAAAATAATATAAGCGTTTATGAAGAAATCGGAAAAAAACGCATTAGAAAATAATTATTTATCAAATCGTTTAGTAAAATAATTGAACAACCATTTTTCGAAAATAAAATATTTTTGAGCTAGAAACCATTATAAATATAATCGAGCATTTTTAGAAACATAAATAGTTCAAACTCGATTTTAAAACTATTGTTCATAGAAAATACGATTTCTCAAAAATAATTAAACATACTTGCGATTAAAAGAATTAAATAGGTTTTCGAATAAAAATAGAATAATTAAAATCCTTTTACGAAAATAAATAATTTTAGGCTCGATAATGAAAGAGATCTTGAAATGGGAAAATTGTAATAGACAAAATATTACAGAGTTACGATATAATCGTAATGAAACATATTGCAAAGCTAGGAAATTTGCGGGTGTTACATCTGGAACTTTGGAAAATCTGGAAAATTAGTATATTCTAGAAAATGATGATTTTTAAGTTTAATATTAATTTTTAGACATTAATACTTAAATCGTTTTGTAATTACTATTTTTATTAATCGTTATTGTCGAGATTAGACGATTAACGAGAAAACGCTTTAAAAACCGAGTTTTAGGATTCTGGAATTTTTTTTCTGGACAGAATGTCCATAAATATATTTTAACCATTTTACGTAATTTTTGTACTATTTATTAAAGTCTTTAATTTATAAGTATTGATTTTCGGACAAATTGTGATTTATCGTTAAAATGCTTCGTCTTCCCTAAAAGAATTATTTTTCCAGCAATTTTGAAAGTATTTAAATCTGAAACTTTAAGAGTTAAATCATCCCTTAACATACTCTAAATATATTTGTTGGTTTAATGAAATAAAGGCGTTCAAATATTTAATTTGATATTTGCCGTAAAATCCTATTTATAATCGTATTGTCGAAACTAATAATAATTAGCGAATTTTAGTTTTATAAATTTTGGAAACACCCTAATTATTAGTATTTAAAATGTTTAAAACATTTCTAAATCATTTTATAAACGCTTGTATGACGTTTCAATAATTTCATTAACTCAAATGTTCTCGTTTTAAGAATTAATATCGTTAAGGCCGAAAGTACTAGTTTTATAAATCTACATTGTTTACTAAAATTGTTTATTGGTATAAACTAATATTTTTGCTATTTTGTTATGAGGCTATTTTTAGTAAGTTTCTTAAAATAGAAAGTTTCCTCTTTTGGAAAGTGATTCCTTTTCATTTTGTTCTCTTATTGTTTATATTGAATAGATCTTTTAAATATCGATAATGGATTGTTTTGGAGTTATGGAATAAGGAAAAGTGTGGGTTTAGAGTAATATATTCTGGGGTTTACGTTTTTGCCATCAACTATAAGGCTAGTGTATCAGGAATCGGTACATTAGTTGTTGAACCGGGTGACAGGTATCCCGGGAGTTATGTACATTTTGACCTTAAGCTTAGGCCTCGCAGTAAGTCATCGTTATAAGTTGAACTGGGTGACAGGTAATCCCAGGAGGGGTGTGCATTATCTTAAACTAGGGCCACGCATTTATAAGTCGCCGCTCTATTATGGTTGAGTAGCCTAGTTAGAGACCGAAGTTTGATTTGTTTGAACTAAGTTCTCGAAGCTAGTTTTTGGTATTCTCCTAGTGAAAGTCTAGATTCTACATTAATCCTATCCATAACGCCATTTTGAATATTTTATTGTTATCGATATAAATTGGTTTGCAGTTTGGCAAATATTTTTATGTTTCTTCGGAAACCCATTTGATTATTTCGTTTTACGCTGAAAGCTTATTTTAATATGATGTTTTGCTATTTTCTATTTTTACTATTTTCCTATAATAGTGATTACCATTTTAAAATCCTGTTATATGGCTGGGAGAACGTTGGCGTTGCTCTCCACTGATTTTGGCTGTTATGTTTTAGCATGGCAGGTATACGTGTTCCGGGTGTGGGCTAGCGAGCAGTGTGGATCCTGCTTATTTATTTTAATAATTATGTCCTATAGATTGTTCAAACCCCTTTTGTGGATTGTTTTAAATTTTGGTCATTTTATTTAAGGCCTATTGTTTGACTTTACCATTTTAATTTTACTAAGACATAGTTACAGTGTGTTTTAATCCCGACTCTATAGTGTTTCCGCCACTGTATCGCGTTAGATTTTCTAGGGGATTACATGTTTACTTTCCCTTTCTATTGATATGAGTCGAGTTTTGGACTTTAGTCTAGTAGAATGACTTTAAATCAATGATTTCGTTGGTTTCTTACCTTGAGTCCACCTAGTCTACTAGGGATTTATTACGGGATTTGCATTTTGACCATTATGACCACCCACGGAGTGAAAAGGCCTTGGTTGCCGAGTCCCGTCCCTTAGGTGACCATGTTCGGAATTGTGTGATTAGTCCAAGTTTTCCACTTTTTTATGAGTTTGAAGGAAAAGTGCGCCCAACTCACCCATTTCCCCTACCTCCTACACATGTCCACAAATAAGTTGCAAATTTCATAAGTTGTTACTTGGTTGCAAGAAATGCCTACAAAATCAAGCCTAAAGGGCAAACCAAGAAAATGAAAGAAAAATGAAAAGAGAAAAAGAAAGATAAGAAAAGAAGGAAGAAAAAAAAGGCACAACAAAAGAAAAAACAAAATACAAAAGAAGAAAAAGAAGTGGCATAGCAACTCAAAAGCCAAATGCAAAAGAAAAGAATGCCAAAGAAAATCCCTTCACAATAAGAATACTCATCCCTCAAAAATAAGCCTTTTTCCGGCTATTACCGTGAAGAGCCTACCAAAGGACCGAGTCCCTAGGAAGTATGATAGCGGTAAATAGTCGGACATCCCTCATTTTGCAACCTTTACCACCTTTTTACTTGGACTAGTTGGGCGATTTTGGACATGGGACGACCGTCTTGGCTTGTCGCTAAAGGGGGCGGGCTTCACTTACCTACAGTGTCGACTAACTCCGTGGTTCATCCTTTTTCCATCCCGCCTATCGTCCCGTGGTACGTTCTTAGAAGTTTAGGAGGAATCTAGGTAAGTTACCAACGTTTTTACTGCTTTGTCATCATACTATTAGGGTTTAGTTCATATCGGTTTGTATTATTAGCTTGGGAACGTTTTCACTTGCCTTGAGTCCCTAACCGGTGTATCTTTCACCGCTTTGTTGAGGGAAGCGGTATTTGTTTTGTCTTGGTAGCAACCGTTTGGTGTTTGTTTGTTTGTATGTTTGTTTGTTTACGTGCTTTTGTGTCCGGTGGCCTCCACAGTTTTGTCGCAAGACCTTACTTGCCTTGCGGAGTGCACTTTTTCTCTAAGTGTACTCGCGTGAGTTGAAAGGGCGTAGGGTGCGCTAATACCCGCTCGGTTAGTAGTCTAGTTTCTTTTAGTTTTAGTTAGTAGGTGCTTACTCGAGGGCGAGTAAGGGTTAAGTGTGGGCGAGTTGATAAGTGTAGTTTGTAGTGCCTATTTGTTGTGTTTGGTCCCGGTTTCTTTTGTGAAATCGCTCTTTGGAGCGGTTTCTGGGCTACTTATGCTTCTTCTAGTTTGTTTGAGGTTCCCGAGACCATTCATGGAGAATTGGAACGTTTCTGACTCGTTTTCTACTCATTTGGAGCCAACGAAGAGAAGGAACGAAAACTCGGTGCCTTAGATTCAATCCCGAGACTTTGGGACCCATTCCCGAGCCCCTTAGACTCGATTCCGAGACCCGAGAATCGATGAGAAGCCTAACAAAAGCAACTAGGGACCTTTCGGACCATAAAGGAGGCCTACAAGACCCTTCCCGGGCGGGAAGAGTAGCCATCCCGACCGGGAAGGAGTGCGCGAAAACAACACCCACTGATGGGCCATCCCGACCGGGAAGGATCCATCCCGACCGGGAAGGATGACCCATCCCGACCGGGAAGGATGACCCATCCCGACCGGGACCATCCATCCCGACCGGGAAGAGCAATAACACCGCCCGATGTTTTGCATGATCCCGTTCGGGACCAGATCCTTCCCGGTCGAGACCACTCCATTCCGATCGGGACCACCACCTTCCCGGCCGGGAAGGAGCAGCTGCAGCTCGTGACTCTTCTTTCATTCTCTTCCACTCTTGTAACCTTATAAATACCCTTCCTTTGTATTGTTTAAGTACCTTAGACTCCTCTACATTATTCTAAACCTTAGATAGACTCTCTAAAACCTTAGTTTAATCTTTCTTTAATCCTTTGTTAATCTTAGTTTGATCTTAGTAATTAGTCTTGTATTAAGGGAATTCTTCAAGATTCATCCAAGATTGACAACCTTGGGAGATTGTTTTGGGTTTTTCTTATTAATGTAAGTTCTTATCTTTTCATCTTCTTGTTAGTAGGTATAATTTTCTTACTCTCTTTACTCTTATTCCTTGTTTAATCTTACAAGTTTCAATCTTTTCTTATTGTTCTTGTTCTTGTTAGTTTCATAATGAATGTTATGTTGTTTATGTTGATTCCTCTTGTTATGGTTAGGGTTAGTTTCATTATGTGTGAGTAGACCTATTGTGAGGTTGGTAAGGGGATTAAGTGTGGATTATGGGTAATTAGGGTTCGATTAAGGGTAAAGGTGGACTCTTTGTTACTAGTCACATGTTAAGAGCTCTATGTGTTTGTTGAATTGCTTGTTTGAGTTGTAGTGGCCATGCTTCTCATGCTTGTTTTCATCTTCTCATTGTGTGATTGATGTGTGGTTGAATTCTTGTGTATTGGGTAATATCTTGCATGAGTATTCGGGTCTTGTCTTAGACACGAGAGTGCGGACATTGGTTTTTGACGCGAGAGCGCGGACCGACCTTAGTAACTAGGCGACACCTACACCCCTTGATTACCCAACTATCCTACTATACTTATGAACCCAAACTAACCCTATTCCTTCCCTTATTGAAGTCTCCATCTTGTTAGTAATCATTCTTCTAGTTTATTGTTTCAATCTAGCTTTAGTTAATTCATTAGTTCATGTTATACCTAGTCTATTGATAGTCATAGTTCCTTTCTCTTGCAATCATCATAGTTAATCTATTCTTGTGGTTCCTCCATTTCTTTGTGTTGTTTTGGTAATTTAGTCTTGTTTGTGAGTGACCCTAGTCTAGACAATCTCTACCGTCCCCGTGGACTCGACCCAACTTACCCTAGCTACCCGTTAGGTTTAGTTGGACTCTACTTGTTGGTGGGGACCCACGGCAAATCCCTACCATCAAGAGGTGTTTTGGTGGGTCGGCCTACCCTTCTTGACCTGCTTCCCCCAGAGTCGTAACCGTATTCATCCTATCTTTCAGGGGTCGGTTTTCCAGCATTGGGGTAGCGGTGCCTGGGTGGCCGCTTACTCACAGCTTCATCATCCCTGTCAGGGGAGTGGTGCCTGGACCATTTTTTCTGGGGTGGCTCCAGGTTATCACCCTGACGGTGTTTTGACTCCAGTGGCTGCCCATGGTTGAGCCTTGATTGCAGGCAGTGGGATAACCCTGGAGCTCTTTGTGACCCGGCTGGGGTCAGCCGGGAGAAGACATCTCCCTGCTTTTCTCCCAGGCGTGTTGTCGCCGATTCCCTGTGCTAACAACCTATCCCGGAGCTCCTGGGATAAACTCTTTTTCTCCATAGCTGAGATAGACTCAGTGGTATGTATGGAAAAGGGTTGTTGCTGGGCAGGTTGCTTTTGATTTTCGGTGAGGCGCTTCTGGGCCTGCATATACCCTTGAGCCGTTTCCCTCGCCTTTCTCTAGGTGTTCCTGACGGCGGTTCGCTTCGCGCCCCCAGCTTCATCCACCCCTTCAAAGTGGAGTTTCCTGGGGGTCGTTGCAATCCTGCCCATCAGGTCCTCAGGAGTGAACTCCTGGTTGAGCATGGACGAGAAAAAGATGGCGGTCTGTGCGATCTAGGCAAGGGTGAGATTCAGGGTAGGCCTCTGATAGCTGACCTGCCCAGCTGCGACTGCATTCCCTCCATTGGGCTCTTCATGAAGGCTTGCTCGCCTTACTTCTGGGATTGTTGAAGCAGGCGTTACCTCAGGTGTAGGCATGCCGTATAGGGGGATCACCGGTGGTACCGTCGGACCCGCCCCAGAATTGGCCTCTATGATTTCAGGCATTTTGTTTTGATTGTGGTTGATTTTTGTGGGTGATTCGTGGGTACAACCGAATTCGTCCCCACAGACGGCGCCAAATTGTTCCGGTTATGGAAACAATAGACCCGACTTCGGATTCGGATCTTATGATTATAATATTGCTCGGATGGTACTCGTTTGACTTCCTTTGGTCTCTCCTTTCTCACACTCCGATGGTCGGACCTTCCCAGCGAAGATGGCCTGCTCCCTGCACAGTGAACGTACAGGGCCTCGGAGGTGTCCGAGGGAACCCTCTCCGATGCCTAAGTCAGTCCGTGAATAGCCTTAAGGAACCTAGTCCGTGAGGAGCTAGGTGGCGTTTTTTTTGAGTGAGAGTCTAGAGAGAGAAAATTCAACCCCCTCAATGTGGAAAATGGGAGAGTATTTATACCTTTCCACAAGAGAGAGAGAAAGGAGAGAGAGAGGAGATGTGAGTGGATGAGGGGATGACACGTGGGCTCTCCTATTCCACTCACATCCTTTTACCTTAGGCCTGATCTGAAGGGTTGATCCTTCCTCCTGCTCCTGCCAGGGGCCAGAGGGCCCTGCCCGGCAGACGGGAGAGGAGGGTCCCTTGGAGTTTGCCAACTGTGACCTCTAGGAGGCTTTAGCTGGGCTGCCCTGACGGCGTGCTTAGCAGGCTGCTTCTTGGGACAGGTTTTCTTCAGGGTCTGAATTAACGGGCGACCCGTGGCAGGCTACCGACCCTCATCAGTAGTAGTGAAGGGGACAATTACTCTTCAATTTGTTTTAGCCTTAAAAATGTAATTGGGATCCCGACCCTATATATATATAGGTAGGTTCTCATAAGGTCAAGAACTTTTATAAGTTCATAAGTTCCATTGTTAAAGTTACACAAAAAGTGCTTAAAGTTACACGAGATGAGTGATAAAGTTGCCCTTTATCAGTTGAAGTGATAAAAGTGCCGAATGTTGTAGTTACATATCAATTTTGAACAAATGCAACTTTATCGTATGTCATCTGTAACTTTAATATAGACTTAATTACATATGGTGAACTTACTTGATCTCATCTCTATATATATTCAAGCACTTTTATCAAAAATAGATATGTAATTATAACATTCAGCACTTTTATCACTTCAAGTGATGATAAAGTGCAACTTTATCACTCATCTCGTGTAACTTTAAGCTCTTTTTGTGTAACTTTAACGCTGGAACTTATGAACCTATAAAAGTTATTGACTTTATGAGAACCTCTCTCTCTCTCTCTCTCTATCTATCTATCTACCTATCTATCTATCTATCTATCTATCTATAACACGTTGGAACATTCATCTTCTTCCTCGCGCGGCTGCAACTTCTCCTTCGATGGCGGATATTCAAATTGTCGAATACATCAATGGTGCGTTTTTTGCTTTGTAATTTATACTGGAAATGCCGTGGAAGTCATTAAGATGCTCCATATTATTAGATTTTACGTTTATAGTATGAAAACTGCATATTATTAAAAATCTGATTATTCTATGAATTTTTTACTCTAACATATATCTGGTGTTACTTTAATGCACATCATCTGTTACTTTAATTCATACCATCTGTTACTTTAATGCCTAATCTCTGTGAATAAACATCTTCTGTTAATTGAATGCCTATTCTCTGCATTTTTGCTCAAACATATAACCGGTGTTACTTTAATGCACTTCATCTGTTACTTTAATTCTTGTCATTTGTTACTTTATTGTATTGGAGTAACACTGGATTTAGAATACCGCCATATTTTTTAAGGTTTGGTTGTTTGTTTGTCGTCATATTGCAATGTTCTTGATTTTGTAATAGACGCAAAGCACAGGAATATTATAGGGATGTGGGTGAGAGTTTCACTCCATACATAGGGCAGATCTTCAAGGACGTAGATGAGGGAGTATACTTCTATAAAATCTATGCATTGGCTTGTGGATTCGATGTGAGGAGGTACACAACGAAAACATGACTCGGTGGTGGAATTAAATTAAAGCTTTTAACGATAAAAGAGGAAGAAGAAGAAGAAGAAGAAGAAGAGACAGAATTCTAACTGAAGGAGTTATGTCCACTGGCCTACGGATTAACCCGCTTAAGTCTATGTATCCGATATGCCTTGCTAGAGGTCGATGTCGGGTTGACATGTAAGTAGGTTACGTGTCTGGTAGTCTTAAGTGGGCTCATTGGGTCACACACAATATGTACGGGATATTATTAATATATATCGGGTCAGTAGTAATACGAACCCAGCTACGTTGTGCGGTTATGGTAATTAGAGTTATAATAATAATCTAATTATGGTAATTAGATTTATTGAACCTAATTCCACCTTCTCATCTCTACTATATAAGGAGGTTCATATGATGAACAGAGATATGGAATTGAGAGTATTGACTCATAATATATACACGGAGTATTCTTCTTATATGGAGTTATAAAAAAGATATAGAGAAGTTGTGAGACGGTCTCACATACCTTTATACTAGCATATACGTCGCAGTTCCGTACCCGTGTGGATACCAAAGGAGGCATCACGTTTGGGGTGCTTTATTCTGTCCGTGGGAATTATTTATTCTCTCCGTGGAGATTATTTATTCCGTCCGTGGAGATTATATATATTTTGGGTTTATTATACTTCTTATTAATATGGTGTTCCGTTGCAGATAAGGTATAATTGTTATCCCTCTTCTTTTGTCTTTTCGGTTAATACTCGTAACAGGTCCTTGGGTTTAAGGGTTGTAACCCTACAGTGGTATCAGAGCCTCTGTTATATAGTATTAATCTAATAGACGTGAATCCATGTCTTATAATTGGTTATGAGGGATTCTACCCGCGTATTAATTTGATTATATTTATCCTCTCGAGAATTGTTCTAAGTACTTGACGTTATTATGCTTGCATGCAAATAAGTTGCTGTAAAGTATGCAATAGGCCAATGTATTATGCATATTGTAACTTGTTATGTTATGTCTGTACGTGCATAAAATATCCACATGTTGATTAGCCGTTTTCCGTGATTATGACTACTGTATGAATATATGATATTTAGTAGTCGTATGTGACTCGTAATCATTCGATGATTGTACAAAATATGTAATCGGGCAATTATGGGGATTATCGTTCAATGTTAGGGTTCATCTTAATTTATGAATTTAAAGTGTTAAATTCTGAAATTGACTCTTAAAATTAATTTAAGATCTAATATTGATTTTTTTTAAAAAATTTAATTTTGCCCTAAATTGACCCACTATAATCCCAAATTACTTTGTTGACGATGAGACTAATTGGATTAGTCAAGATTCGATTGAAATTTGGAACGTAAAATTACAAGAATTTATCGTTTACGATGAGTCCTAATAAGATTAGGACAAGACCCGTTTTAATTTTGGTGGAGACGGAACGAAACGAGGACGACACGAGTGTGACTCGGTGGGAACGAGTATGACTCGGTGGATACGGGTGTGTTCCGGTTGGAACGGGATGACCCGGATGCACAAGTTTGACCAAAACGACACAATATTTACTCGGACGACATGGTGTCGGGTCGGATGACGCTTTTGAGAAAGGTCGTTTTCTCGCGTTTGTGTGTTGATTGTGAATCAAAATGGATTATACTTTTATTTTTTTGAATCATTGAAAAATTAGTTTTCTAAATCGGTTAAATAATATTATGCATTTTAATTATCATATTATCATAAATAGATCGGAAAAAGAGTTTCTCGAGTCTCATTTGATTTTGATGAATTGTTCATCGATATGACAATTATAAGTTGCAGATCAAGTTTTGTATATCCGTTCAATTTTTCCGAGTGGGAAATTGTTCCTCGTAGTTGGAAAAATGAAAGATATTAGTGAAATTGTTCAAACCAAATAGTAATTATGAATTGTAATATGATTATAAGTCAAAATATGGGATCTTTTAACTTGTTTTATGCACAAATCACTAGTAACAATTGAATTATTATGTCATATGATGCATGATTTTATTGTTTGAGACTTTTGACTTGCGTGCCTAGAACTGATAGGTCGTCTTGAAAGTTGACCTAGGAGCATGTTTAGGACCCATAATGCATTTTAATCCCTCGCACAAATATTAAGTATTGCCTTTCCAGAATTGACCACTACAACAATTTCATACCATTGGTTGAAGTGACTGCCTAAGCGGTGCTTTGCCGATGTGTGTGGACTGAGTAGGTGGGTAACGGTTACCTACAGGTTCAATCTGGTTTGCTTAACATTGCTATTAAGTCGGACTTGGGCTTTGAGGCAAGAAGTTGGTGTCATATGATGACTAATTCCGACGAACCAAGAATTACATATTGATGTAATTGACAATATTGTTGTCTACCTTTACTTTTGGAGCTTGAGCAGTGAGCCCAAGTTCACTTGAGCGACAAAAGGTTTAGGATCTTGGAATGTTATGCAAACTTGAGGGTAGTTTGCATGATCTTATCTTAAAATTGTTTAAGATTGTTAATATTAATTATCGTTTTACTTTGCATATACATGTAGTTATAATTTAGTTACCGTTATCACATTTATTAAAGATGAGTATGAATTGTTCAACCTCGTTGATTGGTATCTTGAGAATTGTTCTCAAAATTAGAGATACGGATTTTGTCCTTATGAAGAATAATTCCGACAAATTATTACCAATGTTAATGTACAGTATGGACTGTATAATTAGAGTCATGAAGATGATTATAAGTACCAAAATCAATTGTTTCAATAAAGGGAACCGGTCCCATTAAGTGAGAAAATGTTAAAGATGGTCTAATTAATCCATGTCATACGATGACGTGATTATATTGATAATCAGGAAATTTTGGATGCTTCTTTCTAGAATTAGGAATTGAAATCGTTTCAATTAGTCCTAAGTTTAGGTCACTTTATTATGAATAAACATGTGACTTAATAAGGTATCTCACCTTCTAGCAAGAGATGTTAAATGACGATTGAACATTGTATCAAGAAGACAAATAATACTAATGTTCTAGGAGTTCATTAAGAAAATTGCTTGAGATAATGATTAATGAATCTAAGTTGTTGGTTAAAGTAAGGGAAGGATAATTGTTATCATACCCAAACTTGTTGCCAAATTCAGATTAGGTACGATTTTATTTTAGTCATTAATGTAATGACAGATATATGACATTGGTAGATAGTTTCTAGAAATGTCTATAAAATCTGCAAATCAATTATTAAAGTATGACTTCTGGTGTGTATGTTACTAGAGTAATTGTTACTTTCATTCCATTGTTTTGGTATAAGATACTAAATGCAACTATTACATTGTGGATGTGATGGCTCAAAGAGAGTGGAATAATGGTATATAAGTGAAGTATTTTATGATGAAATGGACAAACGTTGTTGTTTCATATATAAAAGGAAAATCACTTAATTTACCATAAAGCTGAATACTGAAAATGAATAATTGTTATTCTTGTACTAGTCATAAGCAAGAATATTGATTCTGTTTCATGTATGGGCATGAAAAGTTTTAATAAAAGTAGAACAATTGTTGCTCTATATTTTGCAAGAGTATGAGGTACAATAAGGCTAACATGATTGTTGAGTTCTACATTTCTAGTAGTGAATGCTTTTATTTGTAGCATAACAACCAAAAGGTTCAAGTCCCTTGACTCAAGTTTTACCTATTATGACATTGTCCTTAATCCATGAGACAGGAAACATAAGAATAAGTTTCATAATGATGAAATTATAAACTTTATTGATAAGGATCAAATGAGGTAAATGGATCTTGTTTAGATGGATAAATGACATTAGAAGTGTCTCCTATTATTTGTAGTGGGAGGGTACTTACACTTGTTGGATCACACATATACAGATACGTGTGAGTTTAACGAGTGATGTTACAAAAAAATGGGTAACGCATATGATTTTGTTCATTTGATGAAATTTGAAACTGAATGCTTTGAATTGTTCAAAGTACAAGATCAACTTGATAAGTTGGTACGAGTTGTTCGATATGATTGAAACAGGGAGGAATTGAACTAAAAGATTGTGATCATCTTAGAAGTAGTGAAAAGTGTTTCAAACTACATCGAACCATATTTGATATGATTTGGTCTATGATGAGTTATGCAGATTTTATTGACGCTTTAGAAGCTTATGCACTATAAAAGTCTTTGTACAAATGTTGATGAGATTGTCCATGTAAGTCGGAGAATAGACACCATATGAGATATGGATTGAAAATGTTCTTAAAAGTCTTTTCTTAATTATCAAGTCAAGTGTAAAGAAAATTGTTTTCTAGAACTTAGACTCAATTATGGCATGTGTTTTATTAAGGGTATTATATTAATTCTACAAACCATCCAAAGAGCAAAACTGTTTTGTTGCATGAAGTGGTATGTTTCTTTTAAAAATATGTTATTTCTAATAGAAACAGTGGGAGTAGAATCGACCTTGAAATTGTTCAAGATTAATAGGATTTCTCTTCAACAGTTGTAGAGAATATTGATGCATCCATGAAAAGTCATGATCATCTTAGCTGTAAAATATTACCCTACATAGGTTTGACCTATGATGAAACAATAATGGGCAAAGACTCCAAAAGTCACATGAAATCTAATAGATTCTATATACCATAACTACCAGGTATAGACTTTGGTTAAATGGGTCTTATAGTGAAGAATAGTCTTCAATATAAAGACGATGTAGATTGATATAAGAGTATCTATGAAACATATAGTTGGTAGTTAAGGATTGATCTCATAGTAATGACTATGAAAAACCCTTTTTACAACATTATGCTTAAGTCTATTAAGATTGTTTTAGCATTTTGAATGTCATCACTCATTATGACGAGTTTTGGACATATATATGTGAAATACATTTATTGATAAGGATGCAATATGATGTGTGCGACACTTCGTATGAATTTCATATTATTAAAATTGTTAGACAAATGTGAATGATCCAATTTGATTGGAGCAAGTATTATGGAGTAGTATCTTTGTTCTTAGTGTGGTAATTCAAAGATGTTTGTTTTCCTTTGAGACAAAGAAAGACAATGTGTACAAGAGGCTAGTGGGAGTGCATTTATCGTTATGGTTTGGTATGTAAGTGACATACTTCTCTAACTAAACGACATTTGATTGCTTTCGTCTATGATACTTTGCAAGAAATGTGTTTATTATGTTCTCGTGTGATGGGTAGATACTAATCTGGTGAATGTCACTAAATTGCTATCTAAGAATTGTTCCTTTGCGCTTAAGAAGCAAAAGAGGAATTATTTAAGAGATGCGCATGATGTGATAAGCGAATTATTGTAAACAAGTTACAACGATTCATATTTCCAAATAGAAAAAGATGACGTAAGATTGTAATCTCAGTAAATTTTGTTTTGGATAAGAAGTTGTGTGTTGGAACGTTCCAAAGGACAACTTTATGACTGATATTATAACTAAAGTTAGTGTTCTATTGCTTTAAGCAAATAGACGTTTGATTACGAATTAAGCACACACTCAACTACTTTAATGTTTATGAAGCAATTGTTGCTTACGAAACTAACAGTTTGCCTTAATTGAGAGAAGGTAGATTGATCATATGCTTGTAAATAACCGATACAAATGTTGTATGTCTCAAAACCTCCTCTACATAAAGATCATATTGGTTATGATCGGTATAAGACGCATGAGCGAGTGGTCTTAGTACTTTTAGAGGTGTTTGGTTTAGTGGGAGTTATTTCGATAATTGATATATGTATGGCAAATTGTCATTTCGTTAATGTAACCATGTTTTGTCCCTAAATAATTTACATTGATGAAAAAGATCACTAAGTATGTGACTTAGTCTTGGAACTCTATTTGGATGATGTAATTATTTTGTCTCTAGTCAGGGTATTGTGTTGGGACATTTGAATACCCTTAAATGACTAGTGTGTGAGTTGGTTGATGACTAAGTTCCTTGAGTCATAGGTATTGAGATACTAAACCAGGCAGACGGGTGTATGTTAAGAACATGCATTAGACAGACCCGCCGAAAAGGATTTTACTAAGATTTCGCTTAGTGTCAGTAAAGTTCTTTGCAACTTATGAACTTGTACGGTCTTTCGACCTGAGTCTTTGACTATCCTGTACATGTGATGTGTATGATTTGAGTTCCTCGTCAGCTGTGAAAGGGGGCTATGGATGGTTATTGGGCATGCATGGATCATGTGATAGTATGTGGTTAGACAAGAGGGGATTTGCTCTTCCTTTATTGAAGGGAATTTATTGTTTCTTGGCCACTCGAAGAGTGTGACTTGTGCAAATGTGTGGCCGCGCTGAGATAGGATGATTGTCATCTATCTGCTCTTTTAACAAGTCAACTCAAAGATTCGAGTAAAAGGTTGAGACATGCGAGGATGGCACTTCTTCTTACCTCATTCTCAATTGGAGACAATAGTAGCAAAAAGACTTAACGCTGTTCGTGAGAGGACATGTACAAGTGGGAGACTGAAGGAGTTATGTCCACTGTCCTACGGATTAACCCGCTTAAGTCTATGTATCCGATATGCCTTGCTAGAGGTCGATGTCGGGTTGACATGTAAATAGGTTACGTGTCTGGTAGTCTTAAGTGGGCCCATTGGGTCACACACAATATGTACGGGATATTATTAATATATATCGATATATTAAATATATATCGGGTCAGTAGTAATACGAACTCAGCTGCGTTGTGAGGTTATGGTAATTAGAGTTATAATAATAATAATCTAATTACGGTAATTGGAGTTATTGAACCTAATTCCACCTTCTCATCTCTCCTATATAAGGAGGTTCATATGATGAACAAAGATATGGAATTGAGAGTATTGACTCATAATATATATACGGAGTATTCTTCTTATAAGGAGTTATAAGAAAGATATAGAGAAGTTGTGAGACGGTCTCACATACCTTTATACTAGCATATACGTCGCAGTTCCGTACCCGTGTGGATACCAAAGGAGGCATCACGTTTGGGGTGTTTTATTCTGTCCGTGGGAATTATTTATTCTGTCCGTGGAGATTATTTATTCCGTCCGTGGAGATTATATATATTTTGGGTTTATTATACTTCTTATTAATATGCTGTTCCGCTGCAGATAAGGTATAATTGTTATCCCTCTTCTTTTTTCTTTTCGGTTCATACTCGTAACAGGTCCTTGGGTTTAAGGGTTGTAACCCTACACTAACTAGGACAACATATTGTTAGAGTAACATGCATTATTGTTTAGAGTAACACACTGAATAAGTTACAGTAACACTGTTTATGAGTTTGATTTGATTTACCAATATCCATTCCTTAAGAGTAACATCCTTTATTGGAGTAAGATTGAGTTAAAGTAACATACAGTATGCGTTAGAGTAACATACTTAATGAGTTACAGTAACACAAATTATGAGTAACATGTGTGAAAATTTGAAATTGTAATGGAGTTGATTCAGTTGGAACTCCTGTACAACTTTTTATTTTGGAGTATCCTTAATAAAAACAAACATTATTCTGTTGGTTAATTGGAACTTCCGTGTTTGCAATAGACTATTATGCAACGTAACAGATTTTAAAAGTTAGAGTAACACAGTTCATGAATTATAGTAACACATTGTATGAGTCAAAGTAACATAGTCTATGAGTTAAAATGAACATTAATTACGATGCGTCAAAATGGAGAGTATGTTAGGCGGGAGGGTTTGGGAATTGAAAAACTTAATTTTGAAGAAACATGTTGTGTGAGAGAAAGGGTCGGTGAAAAAATTGACAGGAGAGAGAAGATTACAGCGAGATAATTAGGGAGGAGAGAGAGGAATTGAAATAGAGAAGATTACATCGAGATAATTAAGGAGGAGAGAGAGGAATTGAAATATTAACCAATATTATGTCAGTTATTTCTTTAATTGACAAAACAAATCAGAACCATTCATCTATTTCTAATTTAAGGGTTGAGGTAAGGACTCACAGACTCGATTATGAGAAGTGAACTCACTTGATCTCTTATATATATATATATATATATATATATATATATATATATATATATATATATATTGCGCAACACCCCGTCTTTTTGACCACTTTAGTTATCTCTAATAATGATTAATATTAATAAATCGAGTCTTGAAAAACTGTTTTAAATAATAATATACAATTCTTGTGCTTTTGGAACCTTTCTATTTCACTTCACAGTTTGTAAAACTAAAACTTCTATCGCTTTCGTCATTCTGCGCGATCTCGTAAAATGGTCAGTATTTTCACATAAGGACTCCGATTGAGGCGTTTCAAAAGCCTAAATTTATTATGTTTCCAATATATACACAATGGTAATATCCAAAAATTTAGTTTCTAAGGGAATCAAATGAATATTGTACTAGAGAACTCCTTTGCAACGAAAATTGTCATCCGATTATTCGTTTCTTGACCTTCGATGTCTGTACTTATTTTTTAACCATTGTGTGACCAAATAAACTCATAAATATTATCTTAAGGCATGTGAAACCGTCACTTTGAAGTCCTAGCCTCAAAATATGCCTAACTAATCAAAAACACCATTTCTAGTAATGTACTTCTTAAAGTATGATTAGATACTTTGAGTAATTGTCAAATTCTTGTCCACCCTTTGCTCCCCCATCAAATGCACGAGTTGAGTGCTTAAAACCAGCCTTATTCTCTTCATTTACTCATCCATTCACTCACTTAAACATTCCTTCAAAGATCCATCTAAAAAACAAAGAAAACCATACAAGTTTTCCTAAGTTCTATGATGTTTACACCACCATATCTCAAGAGCACATACTCTTTCTTTAATTTACCTTATACTCTTTATTTTTAAGTCTTATTCCTAGTATAATTACTAACTTACTTTGTTTGTGTGTCCTTCTTGTTGGAGTTATTGCTTCAAAAGAAGCATTTTGGTGTTGAGTATCCTACATCGCTCATTTATTGCTTCTTGGACTTGTTTATATATGACCAATTAAAATGCCTTACTAGATGTGTAAAAGTGGAGACTACGTACACCACACACACGTGCGTGCACGCGCCACATTGGGCTGAGCCGAGCACGGTACGGGCTAGGCTTTGGGCTTTGGTAAAGCGCCTGCGGCGCACCGCTTGCGGGTATTTTTTAGTGGTCCATGTCCTCCTGTGGAGTAACGGTTTGGTTGTGTAATCCTGGGATTTTAATGTCAATAAGGCCGTGTGTAGCAGACGAGGCATAAATCATTAGGACAGTGTCGTTTCTGTCGCGCCAGAACATATGTTCTGGTTCCAGATAAGATCTTACCTTCTCTCTACTACTACCGTGATAACGCTTCTAACTTATTCATGAAGAGGAGCAAGAGGAAGGGGACTTTGATCTTAGTATATTCTATTTCATAGTTGATCTGGAGAATTGCTAATAGGTAACCTAACTTTTCTTCGCCCTCAAATCTTGTAGTATAGTTTTTAGACTCTAAATAACATATAACGTCATCTTTAGGACTAAATCATTAGATCACCAAGTTTAAAGTTAACTATTTGTTGATTTATCACTTAACAATACATGCTGTAAAATGGATTTTGTGATGTATGATTCATGTTTATGATTTTTGTGTGTAAAATACGTTTCGTATTAGCCTTAGGTATCTTCATGAAAGTTATATATCTGAATGTCTATATAAGAAATATATTAAACTAAGTTTTTATGAAAATATATATTTAATAATCATTTATATCGTAAACTGGTATTGTATGATTTTATGTACTGTCTGGGCAAGTAATATGTATCCTGATGTTAAACATTTTTTTGGACTTGGAAAAATCGTATTATGTTTCAAATGAAGTTTATTATGTGTACGCCAAATTTCATAAAAATAGATCATATATATTTTCATTTATAAAATGTTTACTAAAATGGGTCATATATGGAAAGATGATTTTATTTAAGAACATTTATTTTAGAGAGTATTTTAATCTAAACTTTTGGGGATAAGTTACATACAAATATAGATATCCGAAATAAATATTTGGTCCACTTTTCTGATGTTTAAGTATTTTAAACGATTTAAAAGAAAGTATTGAAAATCGTATTGTTTTCGTTTTTAATTTGTTAAAAATAATAAACCTTATTATTTTTGAAAAATGACTTGAAATCTGGAAACCTAAGTCATAATAGTATGTTGAGTAATAAAATGAAAGTTAAAAATAACATTTGAAAAATGACTCATTTAGTATCCTTAATAATATTATCGATTTCGTTATTACTTAAAGTTATTTTTGTAAAACACCAAGTTTTGAGAAATATGATACATAATAAGGTTAAAAATGATTTTTATAATTATTATAAGTTTATTTGATGTTTGAAATATTTTACTAAGTATAAATAGTCTTTAAGAGATAAGTATACTTGTACAAATACAAAACCGTATAAAAATACTAAATATGTACACTTGAAGAATAAATTTACTAAATACTTGTGCCCAAAAAGTATAGAGTACTAAAAGACGAATAACCCAAAAGTACTAAGTTAAACAATGGTTAAATGTGAAAAACAACACTTAAACTTTATAATAAGCACTAAAGACTAATTAGTGACTAAGTCAAAACTAAGGATTGACTAGTCCATCTTGGTCAAACATTGACTTTTTAAGGCAACGTAGACCAAGTCAAGATAAAGAAACCCATCTTAAATAACGTACTTAGAAATAATTGAATTTTAATCAAATCTCAAATAATGAACGTTCAAATAATATATATCAAATAAAACGTTCCAAATCTCTAACATTAAATATACTTAAGATGATCAGTCAAGTAAGATACACTTAACATAATTATGATGATCGTTTAGTAAATCGTTCCTAAATTAGCTTAAGGAACTGTTGTACCTTCGGGTCAGTCAGTGTCCTATATGAATCAGTGGACCTTCCCAGTGTTCCATTTCTTAAGGCTTATGTACCTACGGGAAGTATGCATCCTTCCGATTATCTGAACTAAGGTCCTACGGGAGTCTGACCGTTCGATACCAAGTGAGCCATATATAGCAACTGTATCTTCGGGACGGTATACGGTCATTCTGGTTGTATGAAAAAATGATCCTATAGGTGTCTAAGTGTCCAGCATCCTTATATGTCTCCTATAGACAACTTATATCGTAGTATCATTACATGTTCGGCAATGTTATGCCGAGGTTTAGAGATCGATATGACGGGAGATTGCTCGGAGAGTTTTTGTTATGAGAATACGGACATCACATCCTGAAGCTGCGTGTGGATGGATTTTTGTTAGATTAGTAGTCACCGGCTATCACTGAGGACCTGTGGGAGTCCGAGAGTTGTGTTAGGGGGTACGTGCGCATGTATTTGACAAGGGCATGATCAGCTCTACTCTCTATGTCTGATATCTTGGCACTTTTATTCACGGTTGTGTACGTGATTCTTTTCCCTAACTTCTGCATGTTGCCAGTGGGCCTCGTGGTGGTGTGGGTAGGCTTGTGCGAGTTTTCATCTACATCAACAGCAGTTTGTTCTCCCTCGTGATTAGAGTTCTAAATCAAATCATAGTTGTTATTCAATCCTATTGAGCACTAGGGGTGAGATGTAAACATCCTAGTATTGATATGATTGGCGGGATTGATGTTCCCATCCGCAGTTATGGTGAGATGCAAGCCTTAAGTGTGCATGAGACATTAGTAGTCACATCCCGTGCATTATGTGAAAGGAAAATAAACCATTGTTTTAAAAAAAATGACTACAGTTTTCTAAATCACTTGTGTTGGTTACGGCTGTTACTGTTCTATACTCTCATGACAGATGATGTGATTGAAATGCCTGATAATGGGAAGTGGTGTTTTGTTATATGTCTCGCCAGAATATTGATCATGATTGATATTATGTTTCGTATGATTTGCATTCTACATGTCTTATTGTACTTTATTCACATGGCACTTCATGATATACGTTACTGTAATCTATTCACATGATGCTCATACGATGTATATATTACTGTATTCTATATAGCGTGCATGTCTTTTATTCAATCGATTCGCATGATGAACCGAAATCACTTCATGTGTATCTGACATTGTATACATGTCGATTTGTAATGTGACATGTCTGCTTATCAGTTAATTAGATAACCTAAATGTTATACTACATTGATTACTTGCGGTCGTGTAGAAGGACGGTTAGGTCACTCCCACTAAGTGGGATAGTTTTGTATTTTTGAAAATTTTGCAGGATGTCAAATTACTAGGCTTACAGGGGAAACGTGTGGAAGCGAGGAGTAGTCTTGCTTGATTTTGAGTTTTCAATTAACCTGTCTACATGTAACCCTAAACAATATCAAGCTCGTACTTAATTTGTAATTTGTTTTATGACGTTGTAAGTGACAATCGGTTTTTGTATTAATGAAAGACTCACTCTGAGTTAACGGTTTTAATTTTTACCACTCTTTACGACTTAATTTTTTTCCGCCTTGTTAATTAATGTCATTGGAAGAACCGGGTTGTTACATATTGAGTCCGTGAGTCCTCCTGTATTAGGGGTAGATGAACAGTACTCCAACATATGAATAATGTTACTCTAACATTTGACTAATGTTACTCCAACAATGCTAGTTTGGTTTAGTATAGATTTCTATTTGTGTTATTGTAATGGATACTCTAACGCATGAATGATGTTACTCCAACATTACAAACGTGTTACTGTAATAGATACTATATATTACATGAGCATTGTAACTTCAACATATGAATGATGTTACTACAATGTTACAAACCTGTTACTCTAATAGATATTGTGTGTTACTCCAAGTAATTCTTTTACAAACGTCTTACTCCATGTCATCTCATCCATCCATTTAATTACCATCTAATGGATGGTATAAGAACTTAGGGACTCAAATATATAGAAGGAATCATCTGAACCAACATATATATATATATATATATATATAGAGAGAGAGAGAGGGGGGGGGGGGGGGGGGGGGGGTTCTTATGAGTCTCTCTCATATATTGAGTCCCTAAGTCCTTCTACCTTCCATTGGAGGGTAGATGGATGGATGGACGAGATTAAAGCAACTTCATCATTTAAAAAAAAAGAGATATACAGTTTCCTACAATATAAAAGAGTAACGTTTCATTCTTTTATGCTCTCATTCATTCATCCCTTTCATCCAAAACATTCATGTTCTCATTCATTCATCAGTTTCTTCCAAAACATTCATGCTCTCATTCATTCATCACTTTCATCCAAAACATTAATGCTCTCATTCATCATTTTCATCCAAAACATTCATCAATCAAAGTATATGAGTTCAATCAACACAGTCAAATTGTTCATCTTCTTCCTCATGCCGCTGCAACTTCTCCTTTAATGGCGAAAATGCAAATTGTCGAATAGACGAACGGTGAGGTTTTGCTTTGTAATTTATACTGGAAACATCATGGAAGTCATTAAGATGCTCCATATAATTATATTTTACGTTTATAGTATGGAAACTGCATATGATTAAAGGTCTGATCATTATATGATTTTTAAAAATATATATGGAATTATTGTAATGCACATAATGTGTTATTTTAATATAGATCATCTGTTATTTTAGTGTCTAACCCCCGTGTATAGGCATCTTCTGTTCATTAAATTTCGTGTTACTTTAATGCACTTCATCCGTTACTTTAGTTCTTGTCATCTGTTACAGTAATGCATTGGAGTAACAAAGGATTTAGAATACCGCCGTAAAAAAAAGATATTGCTTCCTATAATGATGGAACGTGATTGTCATCAAAATAGGAAACAATATCAAAGTATTACGCTCTCATTTATACTCTTATTCATAGCAGTATACATGTTCATACTGTCATTCATATTCTCATTCATGACATTTAACCAAAACAACCTTCAATCAAAGTATACACGTTCAATCAATACACTCTAATACACGTTCAATCATTCATCTTTTTCCTCGCGTGGTTGCAATTTCTCCTTCAATGGCGTTTATGAAAATTGTCGAATACACCAACGATGAGTTTTTGGTTTATACTTTATACATGAAACGCCATGGAAGTCATTAAGATGCTCCATATTATCATATTACAGTAAGAAATTGTATATTATTAAAGTTTTTATTGGAGTAACGAGTCATCATCATTAGAATAATATACCTAATGTATTACAGTAACACGTTTGAAGCATTGGAGTAACATGTCATTGGATTTAGTTATTAATGTTTTGGTTAGAATACCGCCATATTTCAAGTTCTGATTGTTTGTTTGTCGCCACGTTTATTGGCATTGTTCTTGTTTTTGTAGTTGACGCAAAAGCACGGGAATGATGCAGGGATGTGGGTGAGAGTTTCACTCCATACATAGAGCAGATCTTCAAAGATGTAGATGAGAAGAAGAAGAAGAAGAAGAATTAGGAAACGCCATGTAAGTCATCGTCTAACGATGAAGAAGAAGAAGAATCAGGAGGAGGAGAAGAAGAAGAAGAAGAAGAAGAAGAAGATGATCAAAGAAGAAGAAGCACAATTCTGAGTAGGAGAATATATTGTTAGAGTACCATACATTATTCGTTAGAGTAACATACTGAATAAGTTACAGTAACACAGTTTATGAGTTTGATTGATTTTTCAATATCTAGTTCTTAGAGTAACATCCTTTATTGGAGTGAAATGAGTTAGAATAACACACATTATGCGTTAGAGTAACATACTTAATGAGTTACAGTAAAACAGTTTATGAGTATAGTTTGATTTCCAATATCCAGTTCTTAGAGTAACAGGTGTGAAACATTGGAATTATAATGGAGTTTTATAATTTTTGTTTTGGAGTATCCTTTATAGAAACATACATTATTCTTTTGGTTTATTGGAAGTCCTGTTTTTGCAAAAGACTATTATGCAACGTAACGGATTTTATTAGTTAAAGTAACACAGTTCATGAATTAGGGTAACACATTGTATGAGTTAGAGTAACATAACTTATGGGTTATGGCAGTAACATAGTAACATACGTGTAGGTAAACGATGATTTTTTTGAGAAGATAAAAAAAAACTTAATTTTGAAAAAACTTGTTATGTGAGAGAAAGAGGCAGTTAAAAAATTGATAGAAGAGAGAGAAGATTTACATTGAGATAATTAAGAAGGAGAGAGAGAAATGATATATTTACCGAGATTTGTTAGTTATTTTCTTAATTAACAAAACAAATCATGCCCATTAATCTATCTATAATCTATGGGTTGAGGTGAGGACTCACGGTGTAACACCCTTGATTTTTATATATTAAATTTTAATAATATTTTATTTTGTTTACGATTTAACTCGTATTTCTTAAATAATTATAAAACAGATTCATTTTTTTAAATCGTTTGAACTCGTAAAATCCTATTTACCTCGAAAAGTCATTTTTATGCATAAAATGTATCTTACTTTCGTTTCATTCGATTTACTCATTTTATTTCTATTCGAATTTCCGTTTCGACGGTTTATATTCCTGAGTTCATGTAATCCCCTAGAAATTCTAACGCAATACAGTGGCGGAAACACTATAGAGTTGGGATTAAAACACACTGACAAACTATATCTTATTAAAAGAAAGGTCAGTCGATACAAAGGCCTCTTTTTACAAAAGGGCTAAAAAGAAAATTCTTCAAACGGGTTATACAAATCCATAAATTACAAGAATGAAGAAAGAGTAGGATCCATGCTACTCGCTAGCTCACACCGAAAACCCAGCAGCAAATACCTGTCATGTTATAAACATAACAGCCACGTCAGTGGGGAGATCGAAACAGAACAAACGAAGGAGAAGGAACTCACAGCAAAAAGTAAAGACAGAGGAGAGCAGCAGCAGCAGCATCGAAGCAAAACAGCGCCAGCAGCAGTACAACGCAGCAGCAGAGGATCGATAGCGATGGAGGAGATCGAGAAAAGGTGCTGATTGAGATGGTAGATAAAGAAAGGAGGAGGTGAGCCGAGATTAAATAAAAAGAAAGGAAGAGGAGATGAATGATGAATGAAACGGTGGAAGAAAGATAAGAGGAAGAGTGAATGAGTCAGTAAAGGGGGGTAAAGGGGGATGAACGTATACATAGAGGAAAAGAAAAGGATAAACATCACATTAAGTGAGTGAGAAATACCGATTAAATGAATACGGAGTAATACGAAATGATTAAATGAATCGGATGAGAAACGAATTCCGTAACGATAAGCTGACTGACCCACGAATTGGATCAAAATGAGTTAATAAAATAAAATTAATAAATCATCAGACCGTCACTTAAAATGAGTAAATAAAGTACTCGAGACGAAAATGAAGCTGATAGAAATAAATAATTAGACGACCAAATAGTATTTCCCGATAAATAATAAATTTTCGATAAAGTGAATTAAATTGATTTCTCGAGGAAAGAAAATAAATATTTTGACGAAACTTAAAATAAATGAGTTTCGAGCTAAATAAAAGAATTTTAGGAGTTTGAAAATAAATATAGAAAATCGAGCTTAAAAATAAAAGAATTTAGAATTTAAATCGTCGAAATAGATTTTCGATAAGAATTAAATTAAATGTGTAAAATAAATCGAAAAAGAATTAAAATATGTTTCCGAGATAAATAGAATTTTAGGAGTTTGAAACGATTGAACGATAAACGCGTTTTATAATAATTTTGAGAATTACGAGTTCAATCGTAAATATAAAAGTACGAACATAATTTTAAATTAATTTAATTTATAAAATCAGGGGTGTTACAGTTCATCTTTATATAAACTTGAGTTCTTATTTTAAACTCGAAACTCATTTTAAATTACCTCGTTCGCAAATTTTTAATCAATCTCGATAAACTGCTATTTAATATTTATTCTACGCGATTTCGTATATAATTATTTTTGAAACGTGATTTTAATACTTCTTTCTCATAAACACGCAATTATACGAGTTCCGTCTAGTTATTATAATTATTATTATTATTTTGAGTGATCCATTTACGATTTTAAGCGCGAGTTGGGCTCAGATTGTAGCAGACCCGACCGTTTCCCTCTACGGACTGAGATATTTTTGTAGTTTGGTTGAGAAAGTCAAAACCGACTCCTCGATTCTCTCTTATTCCTACTGCATGTTCTCTTTATCAGTTTATACTCCCTCAACTTCTCAAAAACCTCAACAATAATATACGTACTCTCCCTCATCTTCTCTTCTCTCCAAAAAAAAAGAACGTAACAATAACAACAACAGTCAGTAAACTGTTCTTCAGTATTTTTCTCAATCCCGATCATTCTCGTCATCCCAGTTCATTCTAATTCGAAGGGTAATCATCGAATTCTTAATTCCTTCTTCCTACTTCTCGATTCAAGATACTAATAAGGGTCTTGAACCTTGTTTATAATTTTTTTATAGGCTTTCGAGACAACCCCGAGAAGGACGAGTATATTATTAACTCAGATCTCGATGAAGGTAACACATGATGGCATGACTCGGTATTGGATGATATATATGCTGTAGTTGTTTGTAGTAACGTTTTAAAATCGAATTTTTATACGAATAAGCATGTTTTAATTATATTGCGATAATATGCTTAAATCGATTTCGTGTTTCTATCGCTTTCAATCTTCTCAATTTATTTCACTTCGGATCTTTTAAAAGTATTATAAGGCCGAGACTAAAACATACAAATAAGACTTTATTTCTGAATTTTCGTGATTTTAATATAAAGTAGCAAAGTGAAAGTTTTTATTATTTTTAACATAATTACTGCATGTTTCAGAATCGATTAGCGTTTTTGAACAATTTATTAATCCTATTTAAAGACTTTATTTTCGAAAAGTTTGAAAAGAGACTACTGTTTATGTTAAGTGTATTATATGTCTGTAAAGGTTTGTAAATTAATTCCAAGTATTTTGGTGACAATAAAATGTTTACGAACAGATGTCCAAATAGTCCGCGAATCTGTCAGTTGTTGTAAAACTAATTTAAAACCTTTGATATACTTTGAATTTAATTTGGGTAATTTACCTACATAAACTTTGAATAGTTTGGGTAATGTTTCCAATTGGTTTTGCTTTAAAATAAATTACTAAACGTATTTTATTAATGAGATACCATCGGATGTCGAATTCTGTCAGTTTGTGAAAATACAATTAAAAACCCATGCTTTATTTCGAATTTGGGTTTTCTCCAGAAATAAAACTTGTAACTAAGTTTCTAAAGTTTTCAACCGAACTGGTCTTACGTTTGTTTGATTTTTAATGATTTAATTACGAATTTTATAGTAAGACAGTGAAAATCTGAAAAATCTTTAAATTTGTAATTTAATAATTTTAATTACTTATATTTCAACCTTTTGGGAAATAATTATGATTTTTGACTTTCATTGACTTTTAATCATTAAATATATATTTATAAAATAAGCATAATGTTTATGTCTCGAGGCCTAATATAACTATTTTATATAATTCAAATGTTAAACGATTTCTAATTATAATAATACCTATTTTGAAAAGTTAATACTCGAAGAAAGTTTCCCAAATTAGAAAGTTTCTTTTTAAGAACATTTTGATAATCCTATCGAATTATGACAACGACTTTGTTTTGAAGTTATGGAATAAGGACAAGTGCACGGGTAGGATAATACAGTCTAGGTTATACGTTTTGCCATCAACTATAAAGCTGGTGTGTCTATGTTGAGACACATTGGTCGTTGAACTGAGCATGGTTTGTGTTCAGGAGTGTGTATATTTTGACCTTAAACTTAGGTATCGCATCGTGTAAGTCGCCGTCGAGTTGAACTGGATTACGGTTGGTGTCCAGGAGGGATGTACATTACTTAAGCCAGGACCTCGCTGCACGCAGTCCTGTTATTGTTTGAGTTGCCTAGTTAGAGACCGAAGTCTAATTTGTTTTGACTGAATTCTCGAACCTAGTTTAGTATGATCCTGGTGAAAGTCTATTCTGTTAAACTGATTGATTTCCATAACGCCGTTACTATTATTGATTGACATTGATTTGCAGGTTGACAATCATTTTGAAGTATTTTACCGTATCATTTTAAATGTTTTCCGTTTTCAACTATTTTGATATAATAGTAATTATGCTTTAATATTATGTAATATGGTTGGGAGAACTGCCTGAGTTGCTCCCCACTGAATTGTGGCTGTTATGTTTATAACATGGCAGGTATTATTTGTTCCGGGGTTTGGTGTGAGCTAGCGAGTGACGTGGATCCTACTCCGCTTGATTTATGTTTATTTATGGATTCTTAATCCCATTTGGAGAATTTATATTTTTAGCCCTTTTGTAAAAGGTGACCTTTGTATTGACTGACCGTTCTTTTTCTAAAATATAGAACATCTGTGTGTTTTAATCCCAAATCTACAGTGTTTCCGTCACTGTATTGCGTTAGAATTTATTGGGGATTACAGTTGGTATCAGATCAACGTTGCTCCCGACACCCACACCTGATTTTAGGAAAATAAAACGATTTGAACATTAATAAAATAATAGTGAGTGATGGGTAGAAACCAAATTAAGGACTTAACTGTTAGGTTCTCGTGTTCTTGTATCTCAATGATTAACATTGAATATCTGTTCTATTTGTCCAAGAAGAAGACGAGTGGACAAGATGCTTACGTGATGCTGCTCCAGATCGGGACAAGGCCTACTTAGCACTTCTAAGACCTGATGACTCGAGTGGACGACTTAGTGCTACAAAAAGGATACAATGGTGACTTTCCAACCCAGATTCAGTTTGCTCAAGCTACAGGCCAGATGATCAAGAGTAGATTCCAGTCCACGATGGTGTATTAGAACCAGATAAGATTTCACTTTACCCAGATGCCACTTCATTTCAGCTTGCATCCAGATGGAGCGACCCAAGACTGGTGTGCTCGTTTCTCTACAAGAAGATGAAGTGATCCAACTAGTTCCCTTGTGAACTCTGGAGGCGTGAAGACTCTTCTCTGGTTCAAACCTTAATAGTCTAGGACCCTTGTTCTATGCTCCCAATTTCTTCTTCTTTTTCTTCTTTTCTTATTCTTCTTCTCCTTACTGATGTTGTTGTGTTGCTGTTCTACTACGACCTGATGCTGTTCGACTCTCTGCTGTCACGTGTTGTTTTTCTCGTTGTCCGTGTGCTGCCACTTCTCTCCCTATCAGTTTTTCTCTTCTTCTTCCAATCCTCCTCATATAAATGGTCACCTTCATTCTCGTGGCGAATCCTTGTTTTATTCTCTCATTTTATCCTCTATCCTCCTGAGATTCTCGGGTTAGACTCCTGTTTTAGTGAACCCCGCGATAGTTAAAGATGTTTGAGGTTTAGTAAACCCCTTGTTATATGGTTTCGTAATTGCGAGCTCTACCCTATTTCTAAGCAAGTAAGAACTTTTTGAGGATTAATTTCGATGGTATTAATTGATTGATGGAATTAGGACTGTACCTTAAGTTTTGAGCTTGGCTTATAATTTACTTGATTATATAAAGTACTTAGAGAGAATAAGCTTTTGGATAGTACGATTATATTTTATTTTGATGGATATCTGGTACCTAACCTAGAACCGAACTTAGAATCGAACTAAGTGTATCTAGTAATATTACTTTGGAATTTCTACCTAATACTTAGTGGATGTGTCGTGGATGATTGGGATCATAGATAATTGTTTAAAGGGGTTAACCTAAGTGTTGTTGTACCATTTCAGGTTCTCGTTAAGGTTTTCAGTAATTTTGGTTGACATAGATTAAACCGTGGTTCTTATGGATTAGATCATTGAGTCTGAGAAGGTTTTAACCTATGAGTTTTGGAGTTGAGTGATCTAAACTTGGATGAATTGTTGTTAACCTTGAGAAAGAGAAATATCTTGCAGAATCACAGTTTGTACTTATTGTGTCATTTTGAGGAATACTTTTGTGCCAATCATCCTAATGGAATTTTCGATGCCTGTGCACCAACGAGATTGTGGCATCGTTGGGTGATTAAACATATTGTGGTTGCACCATTGCGATTAGAATTGATGGATTTCTGAGAGACCTTATTTAGATTATGTGCTTGAAAATGTGAGTGTTTGTCATTACATTTGAGGTCGAGTGTGCCTAGGTTGGCTTACTTTCATACATTTTGTGAAGTGGTGATGTTAAACATGTTGGAATAATCATTTTGAGGACTTAGTACCCGAGCTTTGTAATTGGTGGATTTTGTTACTCGAGTACCATGGAATGTACCTCGAGTATAATCTGGTGAATCTTGAATAATTTTAGAGCATTATTGGTTGGTTGGTTTGATCGTGTTGTGGTTTATGGAATTTCGGTAGCATGTTTTGGTTCTGAGTCATTTGAGGATTCTTACCCTGTTGATTGAATGATTGAATGAGTATGTGAGACTTCATATAGGGAGTTGCGGTATTTGATAGTTTTGGAGGTTGTAGATTGTGTAAGACAACCCAACTTTCTGATATTAATGGACTTAGTGTTATTTGGTGGAAATAGAACCCTGAGTTGTGGGAGTTGTACCAGAAGTCTCGAGAATCTTAAACTCCTCTATAATCTTTGAGAGTTCTGTTTGACTCTCGATTTCATCCTCACCTCCGCCTCTCTCGAATTCTACTTCTCCAACTGCTGTTGGTATCCCTTCTCCCCTTTCGAGCTTGAAATTTTTTGTTTCGATTTAATCCTTAAAATTTTAACCAAACTCCACGTTTTGAAAAATATTTGACTAATTTAAACCTTTGAATTTTTTTTTAAGTTTCAATTTTAAGCTTTAAAAATTTTGCTTTGTCGTTTTTGGTTGAAATTATATTTAGTTATTTTTAAAATATCTTAAAAACCTGTTTGAAATTAAATCAAAATTATTTCAAATCTTTAATTTTCGGATGATAAGAGTTTTATGAATATTTTCGTTAAGTACAAATACTTGTGTTTCTGCGACAATTGGATTGTCTGAGTAAATTTAACTTTTGAAAATAATTTCATAAATTCGGGCTTTCATTTTATTTTTGTTGGTCGACTTTAGGATCTGTTATTGGAAGCATCTAATGACTGGTTCGAGATTTCCCAACGCTAAGTTAGATTTCTCAAATTTTGATTTTGTTTTGCCTTAAATCGATATGCCGAATTTCTTAAACCAATTGTTTTACTGTTGTTTTGAAAATGTTTTGGGTACTCTTTTTCCCTCGAGTTCGTTTAAAAATGTTATTTAAACATCGTTATTTTATCAAATAATTTTACCTTGCGTTTTTAATAATTTGAAAAGTTTTCAAGTTTCGGGAAGCTTAACCCAGTTAATCTTGAGATAAATTTGTGCATTCGACTTCATATCTCGTTTGAAGTTTTAAAATTTCCTTTTTAAATAAAGATTTTGATGCGAGTTAAGCATTCTCATTTTGTTCAAGTGAAATAACTTTGTTTTGTGTTATATGTTCGTGTTCCTGTAAGTTTCGGGGACGAAACTTTTTTTTTTAGTGGGGAAGGTTGTAACACCCCAGATTTTTATATATTAAATTTTAATAATATTTTATTTTGTTTACGATTTAAATCGTATTTCTTAAATAATTATAAAACAGATTCATTTTTTTTAAATCGTTTAAACTCGTAAAATCCTATTTACCTCGAAAAGTCATTTTTATGCATAAAATGTATCTTACTTTCGTTTCATTCGATTTACTCATTTTATTTCTATTCGAGTTTCCGTTACGACGGTTTATATTGCTGAGTTCATCTTTATATAAACTTGTGTTCTTATTTTAAACTCGAAACTCATTTTAAATTACCTCGTTCGCAAATTTTTAATCAATCTCGAGAAACTGCTATTTAATATTTATTCTACGCGATCTCGTATATAATTATTTTTGAAACGTGATTTTATTACTTCTTTCTCATAAACAGGTTCTTATACGAGTTTCGTCTAGTTATTATAATAATAATTATTATTATTATTTTGAGTGATCCATTTACGATTCTAAGCGCGAGTCGGGCTCAGATTGTAGCAGACCCGACCGTTTCCCTATTCAGACTGAGATATTTATGTAGTTTGGTTGAGAAAGTCAAAACCGACTCCTCGATTCTCTCTTATTCCTACTGCATGTTCTTTTTATCAGTTTATACTCCCTCAACTTCTCAAAAACCTCAACAATATTATACGTACTCTCCCTCATCTGCTCTTCTCTCTAAAAAAAAGAAAGTAACAATAACAACAACAGTCAGTAAACTGCTCTTCTCATCTGAATTTGGATTTTCTCCAGAAATAAAAGTTGTAACTAAGTTTCTTAAGTTTTCAACCCAACTGGTCTTACGTTGTTTTGATTTTTAAGGATTTAATTACGAATTTTATAGTAAGACAGTGCAAATCTGAAAAATCTGTAAATTTGTAATTTAATAATTTTAATTACTTATATTTTAACCTTTTGTGTAACACCAGCTAATTTTCCTAGCATTTTTATCCTTACCGTTATGACTTCGTCATAACTCTTTCACTTTTCGGCCCTATGTTTCATCATTTCTTTTTTCCCTAGCTTTATTTTCCTTTTTGAGTCTAATGATACTTATTTTTATTTTTGAAGATTTTAATTCTTTTAAACCTATTTATTTGATTTTCATTGTAAACTATTTATATTTGCGCGTGGAGTTCTATTTTTCTACGAACCAACGTTTTATGCTTGGAATTGAGCTATTTATTTTTCCTAAATATATCAAACACGTTTATAAGATATTTTCAACTAAGAAATATTTTTATTTAAGACTATTTGACCTTTAATGATTTTATTATGAAGTTTCGTAAATAATTATTTTCCGCGCGCGGTTTACTTGAACTGCTTTGAAATACCTTTAATAATTTTACGATTCATCTTTTATCAACTTAGAAATTATTTGGGACATTTTCCCCAAGTTTGGACCGACGCACCACCTTGTCACACCCTTACTACATTTTCATAATACGTTTCATTTTATTACATTAAAACGTAATTACGTAATTCTTTTCTTTTAATTTATTCACTTCATTATGAACAAACTCTTTCATTCCCTCTTGCTCACCCTCTTGGTTGGCCATATGTGGCTAGATTAGCATTGTTTTCATCAAAAACTTTATTCACATTTATGCTTAAAACCATCCATTTCTTTCTTATCATTCATTTACAAAAAAATAAGCAAAACAACTCTCTTTTCCTCTTCATTTGGCCATGTTTTCCAGCAGCCACCAGCCCCAATTTTGTGCAAAAATCAAGTCTTAATCATCCTCTTTCTGTCTCTTGTTCCATCCTTATTCGATCCTTATTCCATCTCCTTCGTTAAGGTACTAATCGATTTCGTTTTCGATCGTTTTACACCTTCATTTTTCAGCGATCTTATGGTATTTTCATACCATGGATTTCATATTTTTGTAGGCTTCTTGGAGGTTCCCGAAGCAGACGAATATATTAACGATTCGGATTTAGATTAGAGGTAACGTCGATGTTACTCGGTATTTCATGATTTTATTTGTGTAATTGCACGTATATTTTTATATTTAATTTTTGACAATATATGTATGTCATATAATCTGGAAAATTTTTAAAAGTTGAAAATTTGCAGGTTTTGGTATTTTTATCGTTTTTACGAGATAATTGATTTAATTGTTGTAATAATTTGTAAAATCGTAATATTTGGCCTAAACTTGTAATATATGATTATATTCTGTAAAAATGAAGTTTTTTATGATTTTTAATAATTTAGTATTTTTCTGATATTTTAGTTATCGATTATTGAATTATTACCGTTTACGGACAAAAACGATTAAAAGTTGATTTTTAGTTCTAGTATCTAAACATTTTATTTTAATCTGATTTTTGACATGGTGAGACTTTCTGATGAAGTAGAATTTTATGAATTTATTAATAATTTTTCGGAATTTTTAAGTGGATGAATTAATTAATCACTTTAAATCATCGTTTATCGTTAAAACCGCGTTTGTCGTTTAAATTCTTGATTTCTGATCCTTTGATTAAATCTGGAAAAGAAATATGATTCTGATGATTTCATAATAAAATGTAATTTTATGATTTTTAGTGCTTTAATAAAATGTTACGAACGATAAGTTTTATTAATGAAATCGTTAATTGTGAAAACAGGCTTAAAAGACGGTTTTACCTAATTTTGTGAAATCTGGAATTTTGACACTTTGAGAAAATTTTAAGTTTCTGGAAAATCATAATTTTTAAGTTTAATAATAACTTTTGGATATTAATACGTAAATCGTTTTGTAATTACTATTTTTGTTAATCGTTATTTTCGCGATTAGACGATTAACGAGAAAAACCTTTAAAAACCGAGTCTAAGTATTCTGAAAAATTTTCTTTTCTGGACAGAATGTACATAAATATATTTTAGCTATTTTACGTAATTTTTGTACTATTTATTAAAGTCCTTCATTAATATGTATTGATTTTCGGACAAATTACGATTTATCGTTAAAATGCTTCGTCTTACCTAAAAGATTTATTTTTCCACCTATTTTGAAAATATTTAAATTTGAAAATTTAAGAGTTAAATCATCCCTTAACATACTTCAAACATATTCATTGGTTTAATTAAATAAAAGACGTTAAAATATTTAAATTGACATTTGCCGTAAAATCCTATTTATGTTCGTATTGTCGAAACTAATAATAATTAGGGAATTTTAGTTTTATAAATTTTGGAAACACCCTAATTAGTAGTACTAAAGTGTTTAAGACATTTTTCATTATTTTATAAACACTTGTATGGTTTTTCAATAATTTCATAAACTCAAATGTTCTCACTTTAACAATTAATATCGTTAAGGCCGAAAGTATTAGTTTTATAAATCTACTAGGTTAGTACCCGTGCAAAGTTGCACGAGTATAAATAAAAAATTATGTAGAAAATCTTATTTGGATATTAAATCTTTAACACGAACAATTTTTAAAATGAAAAAAGTGTATGCTTAAAATCAACATGAAACATCCACACATGAAATCAATGCAAAGATACATGTTTGACCTGTATATATCTTTTAACATATTGTACACATATCTCGTACATTTGATACAATTATTGATTGGGTAAATTAGTTTTAACTTAATGTTCTTTTAAATAATGTCAAATTTACACTCACTATAAGTAATACAAAAATCATAACACAAAACATTTCAAGAAAATTGTGAATAAAAACTAGACATCTAATTGGAACTGACTCATGAAAATCAAAGTGTACCATTAAAAAATAAGTGATTGTTATCTCGTAAATTAATAATAAAATAAAATTATTTAATGTAATGATTACTCATGTAGAGATTACGTAGTTCTATAATAGAGACGTGTAATATGTAAAATGTGTTATATTCAAAGAAGTCTGGTTACTACTCTGTATTATATATGGAGTTGTAGACACCCGCATTTTGCCTGCTAGTGTCTATAACAGTTCCCGACAAACACCCGATGATTATCGGACGCAAATGTGACTTGGTATACTCGGATTTGGACCCGAAATCAATAATATCTGACATGGACTTTTAGCGGAGTAATAATCTCTCTAAACAGACCTCAAATCCAGGCCCAGTGGGTCATTCCAAGCAAAATAAGACTAATATGGGCCAAAACCGACACCAAAAATAAATCCCGTCTTTTATCGACCGTGTCAAAACCCGGTCAAAGACGAAACTGTCTCATAAATCAGCCAAGTTCAGCTGGCGCACAAATCAAAATTCAAAAAATCAATCAAAACAACAAAATCAATTCTTTCCTATTTTGTCTCGATTTGCTTGACCCACTCGATCGAGTGGATTGACCCACTCGGTCGAGTGGAGCGTCAAAAACCGTATCAGGCCCATTTTCTATGGCACTCGATCGAGTGCACTAGGGCCACTCGATCGAGTGACCTTAGGTCGTGGGGTAAAGTCTATAAATACCCCATCAAACCCTTTGCATTTAGGGCTTTACCTAATGCACAGTTTTTACCCACCTTTTACCCTACATTTTCAGCCATACTCTCTACACTACAAGTCCTTAGGAACCCTAAGCAAATACACATAAAAACCGAGCCCTTCGTCCCTCGAAAACCGACGAATCATCCACACACACACACACACCATAACTCGCGTACATCCTCGATACTCCGGCGTCCCGTCGCTATTTATGAGTCCATTTCCGAGGTCCTTACTAAGCATGTATGTTGAGGGTGTCCTAAACCCCATTTCAATCCTTGTTACTTCATTTTTTATTTACGCTTTTGTACCGTTTATATAATAACTATACTAGTATTATAATTCTAACTTCTAACATAATACTAACATTTTAATTTTCGTATACTAACTTTTTACATTCTCGTTACTAACTTTATTATACTGCGTATACTTATATATAAACTAGTATCAAAATCCGGTTCTAAATCCGTTTGACTACGATGTTTGCCTAAAGTCCGTTTAATCCCTTTACGAGCAACGACGGAGGTGGAGCCCTTTCGAGGAGCCCCGCTCCAATGTACTCAAGGGCGTGACGTGATCGCAATCGGTCGTAGTTGAACGTATTTAATTCCATTTCTATAATTAGTACGGAACCCGTTGACACGAAAACCGACATCACGTAACCCGAAAGGGTTAGTTTCGATGTCGTGACGTAGAGGGATGCATTCCGTTGCTAATTCAAATTTTCTAATATAAACGTTTTCATAAAATCCCGACAACGGTATTATAATCGTACATGTACACGATTATAGTACCGGAGGTCAATTTAAATTCAAATCGTGCGATATTTGTATTTAATTTGACCGACCGTCGATTTTAAACCCCAAAAAAACGAGACGAGTGGACACTCGTACAGGGGCTACTCGACCGAGTACGTAGGCTACTCGATCGAGTAGCGTCCATAAAACTGGGCAGACCACTTTTCGAGGACACACTCGACCGAGTCAGACCATGACTCGACCGAGTGGGTCCTGTAACCCAGAAAACCGAGAGTTTAAATGTAACATTTAAGCCTCATCTTTTTTTTACGACTCTTGGTCAACACGTGTAAAGTCAATCACGTGAACCCATTTCTCAAAACTCATGCGTATCACGACACTATAACGACTTTGATCGACTTTTCGACGTGATAAGTCGGGACAAGGCATCGAGGCATAGGATCGGGCTAGCATCACGCTTAGGTCCTATGTCTCCGTCCTTCGTTTAATACACAACGCAATGTGTATTTAATCGGGGTTTGTCCGTTTATGCAATTCACGGTCTAGCTCACATACGGGTCCGTTCCTAACTTTTTTTATTTATTATTTCGTTTGCACATCATTTGCAATTCTTGTATTGGCCGGGTTGTATTTCCGCCCGTGTAACCTGTACGTTATTTACTTTCGAGTTTTATTTATTTATTTGCTTATCGCTTTATAAATGAACCTCGCATGCTAAATCACTTCGACCATAATTAAGATGCATTAAATGACGTAGTTCACATACTATTCATATGCTTAGCCCAAAAACGCTGTTTGCATATCATTTAATCGTTTTACTAGCGCGCGCACACGAACACGAACGATGTCTTAGTAGAGGCCGCCATGTGCGGGCGGGGTTGGGTGTCCTTAGTGGGCTTCCCAACACGTACCCTCACCCCTTACTCAGAACATTTGGTTTCCGGATGTCCGAAACCTTTGGCGCACGAGAGTCATTCTATATACGAAAGCCGGTTTAAACGGTATCGATATTGCAATGCAAAGGGACGAGCCCAATAAACTCTGAAATCGAAGTGGGCTTACTTTGTGTATAGCCCATGACGACATAGAGTGGGCTCGTATGGTTCCGAATAACCACAAAATTCGGTGGCGACTCCATTTTGACTTAAATTTCGAACCCGAGAACAATCTCACCACGAGATTCATTCGCCTACCCAAACCCGCGCGTGGCCGCGTCGGGGTGGACCTACGTCATGTCCACAATTTGGCGACTCCGCTAGCGACACCTGATGTACCACATGTCATCGGGGTTCCTAGGGTGAGACTCGAAGAGAAATCGTTCGTATTAGTGTGCGCGCCTTAGTTTAATGATTCATGCACAACCCAAATTTTGCCCGGGCCGGTTACTTGTGACCGACGTCCCACTATACCACGGTGCATTTCTACATGGGTGCACTAAAGACTTCGATGGCGGAACTCACCGGGGTTTTACGGCAGGTCCTAGTTCCAAGTCGGCTAGGGAGTCCGTCCCGTTTCGTGAGAATGCTATCGTTGTTGGTATAGATCCTATTTTGACCGACCGAGACTTAGCGTAAAGCATACATGAGCGTCGTTATAATGCTTGTTTGACTACGTGCTACTTGGTTTCCGTGTCATTTTTCAAAAACCGTCATTTCAAAAAATGCATCTTTCCAAAAATACCAAATTTTGAAAAAATCCCGAAATACTGTCCGTTTCGGGACCCGTCTTTTCAAAATATTCAATTTTCAGAATTCGGAGTGCCGCCGAAACTTAGGATCAATGATTTGACTCAAAATATCCTTTTTCTCTAGTCGGCATGCTGCCCATTTTAATTCGTGAAGTTCCAACACCTTTCCGATTTTCTGAATTTTCAAAATTCTAATCTTGGTTTTCGAAATTCCATTTTCAATTTCCGAACTCTCAGAAATTCACCCATTTTTTATTCAAATTTCAAACATCCAACCTTCCTAGTAAACCTTCCTTATTATAGGACCTACCGTCTAGCCGTGTGTCGGGTCTTTGCATAGTATATCGAAGGTCTATAGCGTCGAAACTCCGCCGATCCTATATCGCGAGTTTCCTCCCTTTCCCGAGTCTGCCTTATCTCTCAAGGCACGACCAACCCACGTAGGGCATACCCCTACAAAGGAAAGTCCGTCTATACACTCGAGTCAAAAGTCTGGGGAAAAGTCTCACGTGGACCATCCTTCGAACGGGATTAGGCCCACAAAGCCGAAATCCTAAGGAAGCTATACCACCCATCGAGTCATCCGTCTAGATGTATTTCTCGAGTCCTTAGTCTTCCTTTCTTAGTGTCGCTCGGGATGTACTCTTCCTTTCTTTTTCCAAGATCTGGGTTCGGTTTCTGATTACGCGGTGTTCTTACAGACAGGCCGCCGGCAACTAGACACGCTCGAAGGATGGCTACTTTGAACAGCCTACAAACCTCTCTGGACGCCATGGTCGCGAAGCAAACCGACATCGAAGCCCAACTGACTGAAATGAGGGCTGGACAAGTGGCCATTGTTGCTCGCCTAGCTACGGTGGAGCAAAGGGCTCCTAATGTCGAGGCTAATGAGCCTCTAGCTGAACTAGTCAGCGCGGTGCGCCGACTAGAGGAACAAGTCCATTTGGCTGGGAGTAACAACATCCATCGGGAGAATAGTCGAGAGTACAACCCGCTGAGTGACAAACTACCCGCAAACCTGAATCTCACAGGTTTGCCCATGTTTGAGGGAACTGAGGACCCGTTACTACATGTGCAGGCCTTCAAGGAATTCATGGCCATCAAGGGAGTGGATTCGACCATTTTCAAGAATCTCTTTGCTGCATCCCTTGAGAAGCACCCACAGGCCTGGTACTACAGGCTAGACCCGAAAAAATACCCTACATGGGATGATGTGGCCACCGAGTTCGCTCGGAACTATGCTGATAACACCGAGATTCAAACCACAATGCAATCTCTGGAGGTTATGGCCCAAGAGCCGAAGGAAGGTTTTACTAAATACCTTCAACGCTGGAGGGCCGAGAGCGTGAAACTGGTCGATAAGCCCAATGAGAAGACTTTGGTGGAGGCTTTTGTCAAGAACCTCCTCCCCTCCTACCGGGTTCACCTCCGGTACGCTGTCATACCTAATTTCACCACCCTTACTCAAATGGGTATGAGAATAGAAGACGATCTGAGACTAGAAGGCCTCACTAAGGCCGCAAGCAAAGGATACCAAGGGGCCTCTTCCTCCACCACTAAGCCCCAGGCTGCAACTCGCAGCATTTTTGACGCGGTTAATCTACTAGATGCCCCGTCCAAAAAGAACACCCCACCTCGGGTTTTCACTGATATAGGTACCACCTATACCTATGCCTTACAAAGGTTGTCCTCCAAAGGCCTAGTCCAACCGATAGGCCCAATTCCTGAAGTTCCGGTCGAGCGACGCTCCAAGAACTATAATGCTCAGGCCTATTGCCAATATCATCGGGGCAATGGGCATGACACCGAAAAGTGCTGGAAACTAAAGCACCTAATCCAGGACTTGATTGAAAGCGGTAAAATCCCGCTACCCGGAGATAAGCCAAGCAACAAGGAGAACCCTTTCAGCTCCCATGCCATCTTTGCTGGGGAGGTGATTGATTGCTCTCATCTTATTTCTCCATTTATCCCGCAAGTGAACGGGATCTGGTTTGACGACGAGGATGATGTCTACCTCGCTAAAGGGGAAACCGTTCCCATCATCCCTGAACAGATTCGCGAGGCCAAAACTCGAGTCCTAGCCAGCAACAACCTTGGTCGTCCCTATTTAGCCACAAGCACTAGGGACACCCCTATCCCGACAACCATCACCGATCCACTCGGGATGGAAGTTGCCCCTGAAGAGCCTACCGCTGAAACGGCTATTGTGAAGCAACTGAAGAAGACCCGAGTTGACCTCACTATATGGCAACTCTTAGTCAGCTCACAAGAACATCGAGAAGCACTTACAAAGGCTCTCGATCAAGTCAAGATCGACTCTTTGGCTACCCCTGCTGAAATGGTAGCCACGGTCCTACCCCACCTAAAGGGTAAGGCCAAGGAAGGAGGCCCAATGATCACCTTTTCCGAAGCCGATCTGCCGCCATTCGGGGCCTCCCACAACCTGGCCCTCTACATCACGGTGATTTGCCGGGGAAAATACCTCCCGATGACCCTAGTCGATGACGGATCAGCCATGAATGTCCTTCCTCTGAGGACCGCCAAAGCCCTCGGCATTACCGAGGCTGACTATATCCCGACGGCTCAAACCATCCAAGCCTTTGATGGGAGCTCGAAGACGGTATCTGGGGCCGTGAAGCTGACCATCATAACGGGCCCGCTAGAAAAGGAGCTTGAATTCCAGGTGATCGATGTCACCTCATCCTTCAACTTGCTCCTAGGAAGGCCATGGATCCACGCGGTCAAGGCGGTATCCTCCACTCTCCACCGAAAGATCAAAATGCCTCTGCTCAACGATGTTATTACCTTAGAGGCAACCCCAATGACCGTAGCTAGTTGTAATGCCACGGGTCGCACGCACCTCTGGGGGTTCGACTTTGTGGGGATGATCAAGGAAGAGTACCTCTTTAGGCCTTACTTCACCACGAGCATTGATACAATGCTCCAAAACCTAGGGTACCTTCCGGGGGCTACCTCTCGACCCGACCTTCCAGCTGGGAAGATCATCGAGGTCCTTAAGGACGAAGACTCTCACTTCGGCCTTGGCTATGCCACCACTCCGGGCAACGTTGTCCGAGCAGGAATCGAAAAGGCCTGCAACATCATGAAAGGTATCCACTTGAGCCCTTACAGCCCACGGTTGTCTGACTACTTTGTCACAACCGTGTTTGGGGCTATCCAGGTTGGACTATACCAACCCAATGCTACGCACCTCGGGACCCACTTGGCTCGGGACTACAACTACGTTCCGGATGAGGTGTTCACTCTCATCCATTCTGATGAAGCTGATGATGCTAAGCCTGCGCTGGGGCTGCTCTTCGGGGAGGACACCATAGCCCCAACTCCAAAAGAAGACCTGGTCAACCTGATTCTCCGCAGCAACAGGTTTGACCCGACCAAGCTGATCTCGGATGTTGGCTCCGAGACAGGGAACAGGGCCTGGAGGAAGACTGTCAAGTGGACTGACAATCAAGGAAAGATCTACAAGCTGGTCACCGGAGAGGGAGACATGCCTGAGTCTGAGTCCGAGTCTGAGTCGGAGTCTGAGTCAGAGTCTGAGGTCGAGTCTAAGAAAGTTGGTGCTAGAGTCACTCCTGTAACACCTCTCCCTTCTATCATTCCTGCTGCTAGCACTTTGGGGTCTGTCCCGAGTGCTTTACCAATCCCGCCACTGACCAATGATCAGATGGCTGCTCTCTTCGAGCTGTTTTCCAAATTTTCAATCAATAATAACAACCGTTCAGCTTATGACTTGTCTCTTTTAAATTCTGCTTTCAAAAATGTTTTGTGCTATGACATTGAGAAATCCGACGAACAGGTACCCTTACCTCCACATCTGATTGAGCAACTAGAGCAAAGGGAATCCCGGAATCCGGTAATTGAAGAGACCGAGTCCATAAACGTGGGAACAACCTTAGAGCCTCAGATACTTAAGATAGGGTTATCTTTAGATCCCGAGGAGAAACAACAGTTCATAAGCCTCCTCCAAGAATTCAAAGATGTCTTCGCATGGTCCTACAAGGACATGCCGGGGATAGACCGGGAAATAGCCGAGCACCGCATACCTATCAAAGACGGGTGCAAACCGGTCAAGCAGAAGCTTCGTCGAATGAGGCCCGAATGGTCTCTCAAAGTAAAAGAAGAAGTCGACAAACAGTTCAAAGCCGGCTTCATACAAGTGTCCGAGTATCCGGACTGGGTTGCAAACATCGTGCCGGTTCCTAAAAAGGACGGTAAGGTGCGGGTGTGCGTAGATTTTCGGGATCTTAACAAAGCAAGCCCGAATGATGATTTTCCGTTACCACACATCGATATACTGGTGGATAACACGGCCGATCATGCCCTTCTATCATTCATGGACGGGTATGCCGGATATAATCAAATTAAGATGGCGGAAGAAGATATGAGTAAGACTACCTTCACTACACCTTGGGGTACTTACTGCTACACCATCATGCCGTTTGGTCTCATTAATGCCGGGGCCACGTACCAAAGGACCGCTACCACCTTACTACACGATATGATGCATAAAGAGGTAGAGGTTTATGTGGACGACATGATCGTCAAATCCAGAGAACGGGACGGTCACATCACCGCCCTAAGGAAATTTTTCACCCGATTGCGCAAATACAACATGAGGCTAAACCCTCAAAAGTGCAGTTTCGGGGTAACGTCAGGCAAATTACTGGGTCATATCGTTAGCCAACGAGGTATCGAGGTCGACCCAGATAAAATCAAAGCCATTACCGAGATGCAAGCTCCTAAAACCGAAAAAGAAATAAGGGGATTTCTCGGGAAAGTCCAATATATTAGTCGATTCATTTCCAAACTAACCATGGTGTGTGAACCGATTTTCAAGAAATTGAAAATAGGGGAACGGATACTATGGGATGACAAGTGTCAAGCTGCTTTCGACAAGATCAAGGAAATTTTGTCTGCTCCGCCAGTCTTGATGCCACCTCAACCCGGTTTGCCTCTGTCATTATACCTAACAACGACCGAGACAGCCATGGGGGCTATGCTGGCTCAGACAGTCGACTCCGAAGAACGAGCCATTTATTACATCAGCAAGAAGTTTTTAGAGTATGAGTGCAAATATACCATGCTCGAAAAGACGTGTTTGGCTCTAGTCCGGGCCACTAAGAAGCTCCGACATTATATGCTCAGCTACGAGGTCCATGTTCTATCCAAGATGGACCCGATCAAATACCTCTTCGAAAAGCCCATTCTCAATGGCCGAATTTCTAGATGGACTCTAATGTTAGCAGAGTTCGACCTAAAATTTGTGCCATTAAAGGCCATTAAGGGACGGGCGGTAGCTGAATTCCTCGTTGACAGCCCGGTAACCGAAGAAGGACACACCGACACCTGGTCCTTCCCAGATGAAGATATTTTCCATACCGATGCCGAAACATGGGATTTATACTTCGATGGAGCATCTAATTTTCTAGGGTTCGGAGTCGGGATCCTTCTAATTTCACCAAGAGGGGAGCATACCGTCGTCTCCATCAAACTGGACTTTGATGTTACTAATAATGCAGCAGAGTACGAAGCGTGCATTTACGGGCTACAAGCCGCCGCCAACCTGGGGATCACAAATCTCCGGGTACATGGCGACTCATCCTTGGTCATTAACCAAGCACTCCAAAAATGATAGACTCGGAATGCTAATCTCGTGGCCTACCAGGCACGAGTAAGGGATCTCGAGAAACAATTCCAAAAGGTGGAGTATATATACCTGCCTCGGGAAGAAAATCAGTTTGCAGATGCACTCTCAAAATTGGCATCTTTGCTGAATATTCCCGACCACGTGACCAGTATGCCAATTTGCGTCGAAAGACGGTCCGAGCCGGCATACGTTCATGACATTGAAGACATCGAGATCACTGATCCCGAACCTTGGTACCAGGCTGTATTAAAGTACCTGACGAATGGAGAATATCCTCCCGAGACTGAGGGTCGAGCTAAGAAAGCCTTACGGAGGCTAGCCAGCCAGTTCATCCGTACTGATGACGGACAACTATACAAAAAGACGGCACAGGGGGCTCTTCTCCTTTGTGTTGACAAATATAAGGCTGAGAAGGTAATGGCCGAAGTACATGATGGTGAAAACGGCCCACATATGAATGCTCACATGTTGGTCCGAAAAATCATGAGGCTCGGGTATTACTGGAATACCATGGAAGCCGACTGCCTATTTTATGTCAAACATTGCCATAACTGTCAAATCTTTGGCAATGTGCAACATATGCCGTCGTCTCTGCTTTATACCATGATGTCGCCTTGGCCGTTCTCGACATGGGGTATCGACATAATCGGTAAGGTAAATCCCTCCGGTACCGGCGGACACTGCTTAATTTTAGTAGCTATCGACTATTTCACCAAAATGGGTCGAAGCTGAATCATATCGCATCCTCAATGCTAAGCATGTCGCCAAATTTATCCAAAACAAGATAATATGTCGGTATGGAATCCCACATGAATTTATCAGTGATCATGGGACTCATTTCCAAGCTGAGACCGCAGCCCTACTAGCTAAATATAAAATTCAAAGGCACACGTCATCGCCTTACCGTCCCCAAACGAACGGAGCAGTAGAGGCGGCTAATAAAACGATTGTCACCATACTAAAAAAGGTGGCTGATAATTATCGGGACTGGCCCGACAAAATACCTTTTGCCTTATGGGGGTACCGGACATCAATTCGCACCGCAACCGGAGCAACGTCGTACTACCTAACTTATGGGATGGCAGGACGAGCAACAGGGCTCCAACCCCCGATGGCTGCGATCTCCTCGGGAAGAGGGCATATCTCGCCCCGCGGGAACGCAAAGACGTGATGGGTGGTATCCCAAAACGACAGACAAGCGTCCAAAAAATGCAAATCAGGTATTAGGCGTCGAAGAGGAAACAGGATGACAATCCCCATTTGGGTCAGTTGAATTTTGTCCTCGTCCCGAAAGTGCTGGGACCAGGCAAAAAGCATCGAAGTAAGATGTTCGATACCCATGGCAGGAACTTGAACCTTCTTGAAAGACTAAGAGATTTTGAGGAGAAGAAGGAGTTTTTATTTGGGATGCAGTAAACTGAAGCAGAGAGACCTATATTTATAATAGGGAAGCCTAACTGTAACCCTAACTACCCTGCCTCCTCAGCAAACCTGGGCCCCAGCATGTGCAGGCCTGACTTCAGACTAAAACCCAGAATAGGAATCAAGTTGTCCCGAGCTTTCCTAAAAATTTCTAAAAATTCTAAAAAAAAAAATTCTCAAAATTTTCGACTTTTTCAAAATTAAGTACATTTTCCCCAGCACGAGTCGGTGTTTTGCCTATGTGTTACATGCAATTTGTCATGTGTCAGCATACAGGTACACCCCAGACCTCAGAAGCAAGTCTCCGCGCAACTACGTCACTCCCCAACATGAGTCGATATTTATCCCGGAATGCTACAATCAGAGCTATGATATATCAGCATACGGGTGCACCTATACCTTCAAAGGCAAGTTTCACTCCCCACGGAGCTATCATCAGCAGGACAGGTATGACCCTCTGCTTATGGCTGGCGAGCCCTTCACGCTAGTCTACTGGACTATAAACGACCCGACCGGAAAGCTGCCAGGTCGTAATCTGCGATTGGCCTGGTCGCTACTCTGACTTTCGCCTTGTCCAAGCCTCAGTCAAAGTGGGGGCTCTGTAGACACCCGCATTTTGCCTGCTAGTGTCTATAGCAGTTCCCGACAAACACCCGATGATGATCGGACGCAAACGTGACTTGGTATACTCGGATTTGGTCCCGAAATCAATTATATCTGACATGGACTTTTAGCGGAGTAATAATCTCTCAAAACAGACCTCAAATCCAGGCCCAGTGGGTCGTTCCAAGCAAAATAAGGCTAATTTGGGCCAAAACCGACACCAAAAATAAATCCCATCTTTTAGCGACCGGGTCAAAACCCGGTCAAAGACGAAACCGTCTCATAAATCAGCCAAGTTCAGCTGGCGCACAAATCAAAATTCAAAAAATCAATCAAAACAACAAAATCAATTCTTTCCTATTTTGTCTCGATTTGCTTGACCCACTCGATCGAGTGGATTGACCCACTCGGTCGAGTGGAGCGTCAAAAACCGGATTAAGCCCATTTTTTATGGCACTCGATCGAGTGCACTAGGGCCACTCGATCGAGTGACCTTAGGTCGTGGGGTAAAGTCTATAAATACCCCCTCAAACCCTTTACATTTAGGGCTTTACCTAATGCACAGTTTTTACCCACCTTTTACCCTACATTTTCAGCCATACTCTCTACACTACAAGTCCTTAGCAACCCTAAGCAAATACACATAAAAACCGAGCCCTTCGTCCCTCGAAAACCGATGAATCATCCACACACACACACACACCATAACTCGCGTACATCCTCGATACTCCGGCGTCCCGTCGCTATTTATGAGTCCATTTCCGAGGTCCTTACTAAGCATGTATGTTGAGGGTGTCCTAAACCCCATTTCAATCCTTGTTACTTCATTTTTTATTTACGCTTTTGTACCGTTTATATAATAACTATACTAGTATTATAATTCTAACTTCTAACATAATACTAACATTTTAATTTTCGTATACTAACTTTTTACATTCTCGTTACTAACTTTATTATACCGCGTATACTTATATATAAACTAGTATCAAAATCCGGTTCTAAATCCGTTTGACTACGATGTTTGCCTAAAGTCCGTCTAATCCCTTTACGAGCAACGACGGAGGTGGAGCCCTTTCGAGGAGCCCCGCCCCAATGTACTCAAGGGCGTGACGTGATCGCAATCGGTCGTAGTTGAACGTATTTAATTCCATTTCTATAATTAGTACGGAACCCGTTGACACGAAAACCGACATCACGTAACCCGAAAGGGTTAGTTTCGATGTCGTGACGTAGAGGGATGCATTCCGTTGCTAATTCAAATTTTCTAATATAAACGTTTTCATAAAATCCCGACAACGGTATTATAATCGTACATGTACACGATTATAGTACCGGAGGTCAATTTAAATTCAAATCGTGCGATATTTGTATTTAATTTGACCGACCGTCGATTTTAAACCCCAAAAAAACGAGACGAGTGGACACTCGTACAGGGGCTACTCGACCGAGTACGTAGGCTACTCGATCGAGTAGCGTCGATAAAACTGGGCAGACCACTTTTCGAGGACACACTCGACCGAGTCAGACCATGACTCGATCGAGTGGGTCCTGTAACCCAGAAAACCGAGAGTTTAAATGCAACATTTAAGCCTCGTCTTTTTTTACGACTCTTGGTCAACACGTGTAAAGTCAATCACGTGAACCCATTTCTCAAAACTCATGCGTATCACGACACTATAACGACTTTGATCGACTTTTCGACGTGATAAGTCGGGACAAGGCATCGAGGCATAGGATCGGGCTAGCATCACGCTTAGGTCCTATGTCTCCGTCCTTCGTTTAATACACAACGCAATGTGTATTTAATCGGGGTTTGTCCGTTTATGCAATTCACGGTCTGGCTCACATACGGGTCCGTTCCTAACTTTTTTTATTTATTATTTCGTTTGCACATCATTTGCAATTCTTGTATTGGCCGGGTTGTATTTTCGCCCGTGTAACTTGTACTTTATTTACTTTCGAGTTTTATTTATTTATTTGCTTATCGCTTTATAAATGAACCTCGCATGCTAAATCACTTCGACCATAATTAAGATGCATTAAATGACGTAGTTCACATACTATTCATATGCTTAGCCCGAAAACGCTGTTTGCATATCATTTAATCGTTTTACTAGCGCGCGCACACGAACACGAACGATGTCTTAGTAGAGGCCGCCATGTGCGGGCGGGGTTGGGTGTCCTTAGTGGGCTTCCCAACACGTACCCTCACCCCTTACTCAGAACCTTTGGTTTCCGGATGTCCGAAACCCTTGGCGCACGAGAGTCATTCTATATACGAAAGCCGGTTTAAACGGTATCGATATTGCAATGCAAAGGGACGAGCCCAATAAACTCTGAAATCGAAGTGGGCTTACTTTGTGTATAGCCCATGACGACATAGAGTGGGCTCGTATGGTTCCGAATAACCACAAAATTCGGTGGCGACTCCATTTTGACTTAAATTTCGAACCTGAGAACAATCTCACCACGAGATTCATTCGCCTACCCAAACCCGCGCGTGGCCGCGTCGGGGTGGACCTACGTCATGTCCACAGGAGTACCACATTAGATGGAACTTACCTACATTAATATTTCATAACTAATATCCATTTCTTTTGGAAATTATTATTCGATATTGATACTAATATATTTTATAGATATAGATTTTTTTATCTATATCATGTTATTTTATCAGTGATTATACCGATTAGTTACGTTATACGGAATATAAAAAAATGTTTAAATTTACGTATATTTGTTTATATGTTAGAAAATTAAGTAATAGGGATATTTTCGACAATGTTCAATCTATATACGTTCGATTATCATATGGAAATAATTTCAATCGCATTAAACGTGATAAGTTATTTTATCCGCAGGTGTATACCTATTCCGTTTTCTGATATTTTAACTCGTTTAAATAAATTACATTACTATCAGAATATTTTAAACTTGTGCCTATGCCGTTTTAAGAGAGTATATACCAAAATATCTCTTTTATATGGAATATTAGATTAATATGAAAAATGTGATATATTAAGAAAGTGTTTTTGGCGCCAAAAAATCAAATGTGTGGTTTCTGTATTATATATTGGTATAGATATCGTTTGCTAAAATGTTGTGTTAGTTTAAACTAACATTTTCGCTATTTTGATATGAAGCTATTTTTAGTAAAGTTTCTAAAAATAGAAGTTTCCGAAAATAGAAAGTTTCCTCTTTTAGAATATTATGATTACTCCTTTTATCTCCATATTGTTTGTAATGATTATATCTTTTTAAATATCAATAATAGCTTGGTTTTGTAGTTATGGATAAAGGGCAAGTGCGAGGTTAGAGTAATATAATCTAGGGTCTACGTTTTTGCCATCAACTATAAGGCTAGTGTATCAGGAATAGGTGCATTGGTTGTTGAACCGGGTGACAGGTATCCCGGGAGTGGTGTACATTTTGACCTTAAGCTTAGGCCTCGCAGTAAGTCGCCGTCATAAGTTGAACTGGGTGACAAGTAATCCCAGGAGGGGTGTTCACTGTCCTAAACTAGGGCCACGCATTTATAAGTCGCCGTCCTATTATGGTTGAGTAGACTAGTTAGAGATCGAGGTTTGATTTGTTTGAACTGACTTCTCGAAGCTAGTTTTTAGTATTCTCCTAGTGAAAGTCTAACCGTCTACACTACTCCTATCCATAACGCCATTTTGAATATTTTTATTATTATCGATATAATTTGGTTTGCAGGTTGGCAAATGTTTTATGTTTTCTCCGGAAAACTCATTTTTATTATATTGTTTCGATGCGTGAAGTTTTTCACTGAAAACTTATTTTCATTATAATGTTTTACTGTTTTCCGTTTTCTTACTATTTTTCTATAATAGTAATTACAGTTTAAAATCCTGTTATACGGCTGGGAGAACGTTGACGTTGCTCCCCACTGATTGTGGCTGTTATGTTTTAACATGGCAGGTATACGTGTTCTGGGTGTGGGCTAGCGAGCAGTGTGGATCCTGCTTGTTTATTTTGATAATTATGTCTTATGGATTGTTCAAACCCCTTTTGTGGATTGTTTTAAATTTTGGCCATTTTATTTAGAGGTATTTAATAGCAATAATACTGACTATTGGGCGTATTCCATAAATAATACAAATTACATTTAATCCCATAATAATACGGAGTATTGAAGTAGTCTTATGAGAATGGTACAGTGGACTGGTTACCTGAGTAACCGGTCCACCTACCTTAAGCGCGTCATTTACTTCAGTTTTGACTTTTCATTACTTTGAAATCAACAGTCACCATCACCACTTCACTCTCCACTTCTCCCTCTCCCTTCCTCTTCATGCAACCATTACTGTCCATCACCACACCTTCAACCTTCATTAAACATCTCCAACCCTAATCTTCTAATCTCGTTCGCAATTTCGTAAGTAAATCCGTGCCTATTCTTCAGTTTTTTTTTTCTTCAAATTTTGCGAGTTGAAGCTGGTTTAATCGTTAATCGACACTGACAGATGCTGGGTTGAAGTTCGTTCGTTTTAGAGTATTTCGACGACAATGGCAGAGGTAAGTTACTCGATTTTCTGAATTCAATTTATATTTCTAGGGTTTATGTTATTTTTGATTTTTTGATCATTTTACCACCTAATTCAATCTTAATCAAGCAAATTGTTAGGTCAAATTAGTGTTTTTCATTCACTTACCTGACATAAAACTTCATTCGACAATTTTGAACCCCAAGAATTTGAAGGGCTTTCATTTGATGGAGAGCCCATTATTAGATTTAATAGAAATGAAACTTTTTTAATTTTCTTGCAAAGTTGTCATTAAAGACCTGGAATTAAGTAGGAGAGAGATGAAGAAAGAGGGTAAAGAAGGAGGGTGGGTGTGGATTTAATGTAATGAAGTTGCCGGTTGTTTTTCAACAAGATTACCTACTGTTGTAGGTAACAAAGTCCACTGTATCATTCTCATAAGACTACTCCAATACTCCGTATTATTCTGGGATTAACTGTAATTTGTATTATTTATGGAATACGCTCAATAGTCAGTATTATTGCTATTAAATAACCCTTTTATTTAAGGCCTATTGTTTGACTTTACCATTTTAATTTTACTAAGACATAGTTACAGTGTGTTTTAATCCCGACCCTACAGTGTTTCCGCCACTATATCGCGTTAGATTTTCTAGGGGATTACAGTTGGTATCAGAGCATCACTGCTCCCAACGCTTACACCTAAAATTTGGGAAAATACAAGTAAATTATTTAAACAGTAAATAAAAATATTATTAGCGATGGGTAGAAACAAGTAAGGACTTATTTGTTTAGCTTTCATGTTCCTGAAACTCAATGATTAGCATTGAATATTTGTTTTATATGTCCAAGAAGAAGATGATAAGTGGACAATATGCTGACGTGATGCTGCTCCAGATTGAGACAGGACTTACTTAATACCCTCATCACCTGCTGACTCGAGTGGACAACTTGGTGCTCCAAGAAAGATGTCGATGGTGACTTTTCAGCTCCGATTCAGTTTGCTCAAGATACAGCTAGATGATCAAGAGTAGATTCCAGTTCCATCACGGTGCAGCAGACTCAGATGTGAAATCACTTTGGATTCAAATGGAGCGACCCAATACTAGTGTGCTTGTTCCTCTACTTGAAGTTGAAGAAATCCAGCTAGATTCCTTTGTGATCTACGGAGGTCCGAAGATTCTCTTCTAGTTTAAGATCTTAATTATCTAGGATCATTGATTCTTTTCTTTCATCTTCCACCCTCTAATTCTTCCAATTCTTCTCTTATATTCTCATCTTCATTCTTATGGTGAGTCCTTTTTCTATTATTCTACTTTACCATCTTTCTCTTGAGATTATTTGCTTAGACCGTATTCTGTCTTAGTGAACCTTTTTAGAAGTTAAATATTTTGGAGGTTTAGTTAACTCCTTATTACCAATGGTTTGAGGATTGAGAATTGTGCTCTGTTATATAATCTAGTGAGCTTTTGAGGAATTGATTTGAATGATATTAGTTGATTAACGGAATTAGGATTGTACCATAGAGATTGATCAAGCATGGGTTATGAATTACTTGATCGTATTGAGGACTTAGAGTTGAGTAAATTTCTGGATAGTGAGAATTATATCATATTTTGATGGATACCTAATACCCAACATAGAACCTAGTCAAGTGTAAATAATAATATTACTTGGGATTCCTACCTAATGTTGACTTAATGGACTAATTGTGGAATTTTGGGATCATAAATCACTATTTAAGATGTTAGCCTGAGTGTTGTGGTACCATTTCAGGTCCTCATTAATGTTTAGTAAATTTTGGTTGACATAGATTACCCGTATTTCTTAAGGATTAGATCGTTGATCGTTGTTTAAGGTTGTAACCTATGAACGTTGGAGTTGAGTGATCTAACTTGGATAAATTGTTGTTGTCCCTGGAGAAGAGAACTATCTTGAACAATCACAGTTTTGTTTTATTGTGCTGTTTTGAGGAATACTATTATACGGATCACCTTATTGGAACTGTTATAACCCTAGACCAACAAAATTGTGGCTTCGTTGAGTTAATAAATATTTTGGTGGTTTCACTGATACAATGTGAAATTTGGTGGAATTTTTAGAAACCTTAGCCCAATGACGTGTTTGAAGATGTGAGTGTTTGCACCATTACCAATAGGTTTGAGCGTGTTTGAGGACTTGTTATACTTTTCCCAACTTCTTTACTTGTGGCATTATAAACATGTTGGTAATCTGAGGATTCTGTGCCCGAACATTGTTAATTAGTGGATTTTATTTAGTGTTCCTTACTTGAAAAATTTGAAGTATACCACGATTTCGGACCTTATGAGCTTTGAAGTAGGAGCCTTAGTGATTACAAGTTTGGGTATGTTTTGATGACCGTTGGAATCTTAATTAATGGATTAGTCTAAATCATTTGTGGATTCTTGCCATACTAATTGAAAGATTATATAAGTATGTAAGGCTTAATTTTGGAGGCTATAGCAGTTGATGATTTTGGAGGTTGTAGATTGAGTACGACCACCCTGTATCGATATTGGATTTAGCGTTATTTGATGAGCCAATTAGGAACCCGTGTTTTTGAGAGTCGTGCTAGGAATCTCGAGATGGTTAATTTCTTCTATAATCCTTGAGAGCTCTTTTCGACTCTCAACTCCGTCTTCCTTTCTACTTCTCTTGAATTGTGTTACCGCATCTGCTGCTAATCCCTTCGACCTTTATCGATTTTGAAATCTCTTATTGTAATTTATTTATTTATCCTTGTTCTATTTACCCGTTAACCATTTTTCGAACTCCCTATTTTTATAAAAAGTTTGACTAGCGTAAAATTTTAACATTTTGAGTTAATTGCCCGTTTTGTAAAAAGTTTGACTAACTTAAACTTTTTCGATATCGTTAAATTTAACATTTTTGAATTATAATTTCAGAACTTTATACTTCACTTTTGCTTTATCTTGGGTTGATATTTATTTTTAGATATGTTTAAAAATGCCCTAATAATTTATTTTAAATTATTTCGAAATTAATTCAATTTTTGATTTTTAAGCAATCGAAAATTTATGAAGACTTTCATATTTCCAAATATTTCAATTTCTATAGGATTATTATGTAAAACATTTTAACATTGTCGGAATTATTTTGTATGTCTAAGTGTGATAATATTTTTGAAAACTTTAATAATTACTTTGATAACATTTTCGAAATTTTAACGTTTGAATTTTTTTTTGTTTTTTTTTTGTTGCTGGACTTTTGAATCTGTTATTGAAAATGTTTGACAACTGGTTCGATATTTACTAACTACAAAATTTGATTTCTCCAAACTAAATTTTGTTTCATCAGAAAAAGAAACATTATCGAATTTCTTAATCAAATTGTTTTACTTTTAGTTTAAAATGTTTTGGTTACCCCATTTCCTTCGAGTTTGTTTACAAATGTTATTTGACGTCGTTATCTTATCAAATAAACTTTACTTTACGATTTCTTTAATTAAGAGATTTTAAACTTCGGGTAGCTTAGCCCTATTTCCTCTTGGAATAAATATTTTCATTCAATTTCGTGTCACTTTGGAAGTTGTAAAATTTTCTTTTAGAGCAAAATTTTTATTCAATATTGGTATCCTCATGTTTTCGAGTGGGGTAATCTTGAGTCCTTTCTGCTTATTCTTAGTTTCGAGGACGAAACTTTCTTTTAGTGGGGAAGATTGTAACACCCGCTATTTTTCCTAGCATTTTTATCCTTACCATTATGACTTCGTCATAACTCTTTCACTTTTCGGCCCTATGTTTCATCATTTTTTTTCCCTAGCTTTATTTTCATTTTTGAGTATAATGATAATTATTTTTTTTTTGAAGATTTTAATTCTTTTAAACCTATTTATTTGATTTTCATTTTAAACTATTTATATTTGCGCGTGGAGTTCTATTTTTCTACGAACCAACGTTTTAAGCTTGGAATTGAGATATTTATTTTTCCTAAAAATATCAAACACGTTTATAAGATATTTTCAACTAAGAAATATTTTAATTTAAGAATATTTGACCTTTAATGATTTTATTATGAAGTTTCGTAAATAATTATTTTCCGCGCGCGGTTTACTCGAACTGCTTTGAAATACCTTTAATAATTTTACGATTCATCTTTTATCAACTTTTTTATTTATAAAATGTGATTCTATATATAAAAAAATAATGGATTTACAAAAATACAATTCGCATCATAACGAGGAAAGAACAGGTTCCTTCCTTACACATAAATCTCATTCCTACCAATCCAAAGAGAGACTAGGCATCATAGCCTTCAATCGGATTTTCACATCATTCCTGATTCTTGCTGCAATATACTCAGGCCTTGATATCATCTCGTTAACTCTAGCATTATTACATTGAGTCCATATATAGTAATAGTAAGCTGCCAACACGACTGCATCAGTCTTCCAATTAATCCCATCTCTGGGGTTAAGTAACATATCGCTCATATTCTTGACGGGTCCATACCCACCTTCAATGCAGTCCAGTATCTTCCTACTGTAAACACAAGACATAAACAAGTGATCTATAGTTTCAGAATCATCTTGGCATAACCAACACCTGTCAGTTTCAGTGTATCCAAAACTGTGAAGTCGGGACATAGTATTCATTCCACCCATTTGAGCCATCCAAGTAATAACCGCGTGTTTCGGGATAATCCAGCTACACCATACTACTTCAGTCCAATCTTTAGCTTGAATTTTGTCTCTAACCCATTCGTATCCACTAGCAACAGAGTAACCACGACTCGCTTCCTGCCATTCATTATCAAGATACCCATGTTTCATAACTTCTTTCACCTTGCAAATAGCCTTCCAAGACCAATTATCTGAAGATTTTGGGCAGTACTCATCCCAATTATTCCCTTTCAAGTAGATTTGATTTACCCATTTGATCCATAATTTATCAGGTTGAGTATAAACCCAATCTACCAACTTAGCGATAGCAGCCTTATTCCAGTTCGCTACCTGTTTAATGTTCAGACCTCCTTCGGATTTTGGCACAGTGATTCTGTCCCACGCAATGGGTGGAGTACGTTGGTAATCACTAGTACCCGACCATAAGAAGTTTCTACATATCGCTTCTATTCTTCTAAGAACCGCTGCTGGCAGTATGAATATGGACGCCTAGTATGAATGAAGCGAATTCAACACTGAGTTTATTAGAGTAATCTTACCAGCATACGATAGCTTTCGCGCTCCTAGGCTCCTGTTCCTAGACACAATTCTGTCCGTGAGCACTTTGCATTCTTCTTTAGAAATCCTTCCTGGTTTTATCGGAACGCCTAAATACCTAAAAGGCATCCGCCCTTCCTTAAAGCCTGTCACGGAAAGGATGTCATTCTTCAAATCGGGGTCGATTCCACTGAAGTACACTTCAGATTTTGTAGCATTCTTGTGTAGACCTGTCGAGCTCGAAAAAGTCGTGAAGGCTTTCATCAGCAGTAGAAGGCAAACATCAAATGACACAATTTCATCTCCTTACACAGAGGGTGGAAGTGAAATTGGTTCCTAGTCGTAGCATACTTCAATGTTCTTGACAGGTACTCCATACAAAGGGTAAATAGAAGAGGGGAAATAGGGTCCCCTTGCCTAAGCCCTCTCTTCCCTTTAAAATAGCCAAATTGGCTTCCGTTGAGGGAAAGAGTGAACGAAGTTGAAGAAACACAGCTCATAATTAGATTAGAGAAATGAGGCGGAAAATTAAGAGCTTGCATCATTTGATCAATGAACTCCCATTCTACAGTATCGTAAGCTTTTTGTAAGTCAATCTTGAATAAGCATCGGGCAGAACTTCCTTGTCTATCATAACATTTCACCAAATCATGGCAGATCAGTATATTTTCAACAATGGACCTCTCTTGAATGAACCCCCCTTGGTTCTGACTGATGATGTCTTTAAGAACTTCTGCTAATCTATCACATAAGAGCTTGGATATAACTTTATAAATAGTATTGCAGCAGGAAATGGGTCGGAACTGTGTCACTGAAGTGGGATTCTCAATTTTAGGAATGAGTGTTATCACTGTAGCATTAATCTGATTAAGCATCCTGCCATTATGGAAAAAATCCATTATCGCATTGCAGGTCTCCTCCTCAATAACATCCCAAGCAGATTTAAAAAAACCGCTGGTATACCCATCCAGACCTTGAGATTTGTCCTGAGGAATAGAAAATAGCACCGATTTTATCTCATTCTTCGTAACAGGTTTCATCATCGACTGCCAGTGTTCATTATTGCAGACCGGGCCTGTATCTATAATGCATTTTCTAATAGGAGAAGTGCATTTTGTACTCCCCAACAATTGCTTGTAATATTCAATAAACGCCTCCTGAATTCCAATTTGAGTGTTACAAAGCTTACCTGAAGTGTTGTGAATCTCACTAATCCAATTTCTGCAATTTCTTTTCCGGATGCACGAGTGGAAATATGCAGTATTCGTATCCCCATCTTTGATCCAACAATCTTTGCCTTCTGTCTCAGGAAGCTTTGTCTATCACACTGCAGTCTTCTAACTGTATCAAGCATCTCAGTTTCATTAGATATCAAATGAGCATCCAACGGACGAGTCCTAAGATCCACCTGGATTCTCTGAAGTTCGTATTCAGCCTGTTCCGCTTTGACTTCAATATCAGAAAAGCATTCCCTATTTAGTCTCTTAAGGATTGTTTTTAGTGCCTTAAGTTTTTTAACTATCTTGAACATGGGAACACCATCAACAGCAGTTGTCCAAGTCTCCCTAACTTTATCAGCGAAACTCGGTGCATTCCCCCACATGTTGAAATACTTAAAGCACCTCTTTCGAATCTCGTCCACCTCTTTAGAATTAACAGTACATGGAGAGTGATCAAATACTCCTTCATGATGGAAATGAGCCATCACATCAGGAAACATATCCATCCATTCCTTATTTATCAAATATCTATCTAACCTGCTGTATTTCTTACTGCCAACCTCTTGTTTATTTGTCCACGTGAAAAAATTACCAGTAGCAGGTATATCAAAAAGTGAGCAATCATCGAGGCACTGAATGAAATCAACCATATCCTCCTCCTTGGTCTGCCCACCTAGTCTCTCCTCTCTAGCAATAACTGTGTTGAAATCACCAGCTACACCCCATGGCAACTGTGTACAGTTTATCATACTCCTCAACCGGTTCCATAAAATCTTCCTATTTTTGCCTTCATTAAACGCATAGACCATAGTCATGTAGAATTTCATCTTAGTTGCTACAATGGTAACAAGCTCATGAATGAATTGTGCATTATACTCAAGTATCATTACATCAACCACCCCAGGTCTCCACATCAACCAAACTCTACCTCCTTTATGAAGACTATTATTGGTAGTAAAGCTCCACCCATCTAGCATCGATAGAGCAATATTAATGAAATTACTAGGCTTAACTTTTGTCTCCAAGATACCAAACAAATTAACACCTTCCTTATTCATAAAATCCTTAACTAATTTTTGTTTATTAACACTATTAAGACCCTGAACATTCCAAAATCCAAGCTTAATCATTTAGAATTTGAGGAATAATAGTATCCAAATCACTACCTGATTGGTCTCCAACAGGAATTGCAGCTAATATCTCCACTATTTCATCGTCATTCTTGCCTACATTCCCACCTCCTTCAACCCTCTTTTCATCTGTGATCACTTGTTTGAACGATCTCTTTGGGCTTCCATTCTCTTCAAGTTCTATCAAGGAGGTCGTAGGTGTATTGGTAGAAATCTTCTTAGTTACAGGTACCCACTTCTTCGTTTTTTGCATTAGCCATTGAGGGGCAGCCTTTTCATTAAACTTCCTGCAAGTGGTAACCTCATGTCCCATACCTTTGAATTTGGAGCAAATAGTAGGCTCCCATTCATAATCTACCTTAACTTTAGTCAGCAATCCATCCTCATTTTGAAACTGAATCTGAGACGGATATTGCTTACCTACATGTAACTCCACCATCAATCTGGCGAACCCCAGCCTGCTTTTCTCAGTCGTAGCTTGATCAGATTTGATAGACTTCCCCACTAAATTCGCAATTACTGGTAAACACTTTCCCCAGAAACGCAATGGTAGCCCATAGAGGCTAATCCATGAAGGCACAACCTTAACATCTTCCTTCAAAAGGTCCACCCCCTCAAACCAAGGTTTAACAATGAGAGGCTTGTTATCAAATAAATGATACCCTGCGCTGAGGACATCTTCTTTCCCCTTCATCTCTTTGAATCGTACGAGGAAAAGTCCATTAGGTAAGAAGGAAACTTTGTCAACATCATGTTTCCTCCAAACCCTACGAATAAAACCTTCTAGAACTTCCCAGGGAGGATTTGCACCTAGAACAAAGCAGTATACCGCCTATTGCCAGTAGGAAATCTCATCCTTCGTGTCTTCTTTTGTGAATTGGATAAGATCGGCAGAATTTCTCAAGTTTGTATCATCCATTATCATCTCCTTGTTAGAACCTCCGTCTACCAACATCACTTTGCCTGAGGAATCTACAGTTTTAGACTTTTTTCCTCTTTGGGTAATCCAGGGCATGTCAGTATTATCATCATCATCCTCAAAACTCAGCCTCAGAATAGGGTTCAATTCATGCATGAGTTTGGTACGTACCCCTTTATTCTCGGTTGGACCAGCAGCTTTCTTACTATTAACCTTTTCAGTACTCTTTGATCCATCCTTCTTCCCCTGTGTAGCATGCTTGGAACGTGTTTTTGACGCAGAGTTTCGTGCCATGGACATTTTCCCCATGTTTGGACCGACGCACCTCCTTGTCACACCCTTACTACATTTTCATAATACGTTTCATTTTATTACGTTAAAACGTAATTCTTTTCTTTTAATTCATTCACTTCATTATGAACAAACTCTTCATTCCCTCTTGCTCATCCTCTTGGCTGGCCATATGTGGCTAGATTAGCATTGTTTTCATCAAAAACTTTATTCACATTTATGCTTAAAACCATCCATTTCTTTCTTATCATTCATTTACAAAAAAATAAGCAAAACAACTCTCTTTTCCTCTTCATTTGGCCATGTTTTCTAGAAGCCACCAGCCTCAATTTTGTGCAAAAATCAAGTCTTAATCATCCTCTTTCCGTCCCTTGTTCCATCCTTATTCGATCCTTATTCCATCTCCTTCGTTAAGGCACTAATCGATTTCGTTTTCGATCGTTTTACACCTTGATTTTTCAGCGATCTTATGGTATTTTCATACCATGGACTTCACATTTTTGTAGGCTTCTTTGAGGTTCCCGAAGCGGACGAATATATTATCGATTCGGATTTAGATTAGAGGTAACGTCGATGTTACTCGGTATTTCATGATTTTATTTGTGTAATTGCATGTATATTTTTATATTTCATTTTTGACAATATATGTATGTCATATAATCTGGAAAATTTTTAAAAGTTGAAAATTTGCATGTTTTGGTATTTTTATCGCTTTTACGAGATTAACGATTTAATTGTTGTAATAATTTGTAAAATCGTAATATTTGGCCTAAACTTGTAATATATGATTATATTCTGTAAAAATGAAGTTTTTTATGATTTTTAATAATTTAGTATTTTTCTGATATTTAAGTTATCGTTTATTGAATTATTACCGTTTACGGACAAAAACGATTAAAAGCCGATTTTTAGTTCTAGTATCTAAACATTTTATTTTAATCTGATTTTTGACACGGTGAAATTTTCTGATGAAGTAGAATTTTATGAATTTATTCATAAGTTTTTGGAATTGTTAAGTGGATGAATTAATTAATCACTTTAAATCATCGTTTATCGTTAAAACCGCGTTTGTCGTTTAAATTCTCGATTTCTGATCCTTTGATTAAATCTGGAAAAGAAATATGATTCGGATGATTTCATAATAAAATGTAATTTTATGATTTTTAGTGCTTTAATAAAATGTTAGGAACGATAAGTTTTATTAATGGAATCGTTAATTGTGAAAACGGGCTTAAAAGACGGTTTTACCTAATTTTGTGAAATCTAGAATTTTGACACTTTGAGAAAATTTTAAGTTTCTGGAAAATCATAATTTTTAAGTTTAATAATAACTTTTGGATATTAATACGTAAATCGTTTTGTAATTACTATTTTTGTTAATCGTTATTTTCGCGATTAGACGATTAACGAGAAAAACCTTTAAAAACAGAGTCTAAGTATTCTGAAAAATTTTCTTTTCTGGACAGAATATCCGTAAATATATTTTAGCTATTTTACGTACTTTTTGTACTATTTATTAAAGTCCTTAATTAATAAGTATTGATTTTTGGACAAATTACGATTTATCGTTAAAATGTTTCGTCTTACCTAAAAGATTTATTTTCCAGCTATTTTGAAAATATTTAAATTTGAAACTTTAAGAGTTAAATCATCCCTTAACATACTCCAAATATATTCATTGTTTTAATTAAATAAAAGACGTTAAAATATTTAAATTGACATTTGCCGTAAAATCCTATTTATGTTCGTATTGTCGAAACTAATAATAATTAGAGAATTTTAGTTTTATAAATTTTGGAAACACCCTAATTAGTAGTACTAAAGTGTTTAAGACATTTTTAATTATTTTATAAACAATTGTATGGTTTTTCAATAATTTCATAAACTCAAATGTTCTCACTTTAACAATTAATATCGTTAAGGCCGAAAGTATTAGTTTTATAAATCTACTAGGTTAGTACGCGTGCAAAGTTGCACGGGTATAAATAAAAAATTATGTAGAAAATCTTATTTGGATATTAAACCTTTAACACGAACAATTTTTAAAATGAAAAAAGTGTATGCTTAAAATCAACATGAAACATCCACACATGAAATCAATGCAAAGATACATGTTTGACCTGTATATATCTTTCAACATATTGTACACATATCTCGTACATTTGATACAATTATTGATTGGGTAAATTAGTTTTAACTTATGTTCTTTTAAATAATGTCAAATTTACACTCAGTATAACTAATACAAAAATCATAACACAAAACATTTCAAGAAAATTGTGAATAAAAAATAGACATCTAATTGGAACTGACTCATGAAAATCAAAGTGTACCATTAAAAAATAAGTGATTGTTATCTCGTAAATTAATAATAAAATAAAATTATTTAATGTAACAATTACTCATGTAGAGATTACGTAGCACCAACTGATTACATCAATTTATGTAACGAATTAGCGTCTTTGGAAAGAATGGGGTATTTTATCTTACACATTACTCAATTTATCACATCCTTTTTGATTAGTCTAGCCGTGGCCTGAGGTAGCGGAACCATTTCTTCAAGCCTGCAAATATTCCGTTGCCTCCAAATATGATAAATCGCGGCATTGATCATGGCACAAATTATCTTACACTGAAGTTTCGAGCCCCTTACCTTCTTCCCCCATAATAGTCCTCCAGTGACCGAAATCTTCCTCAGCACCCAGTCACCCAATATCGACATAACACTCGCACTCCAACAGCAATCAAAGAACAAATGCTCTATGTTCTCCGAATGTGCCTCACATAGATAGCATAGGTTCGAATCTGCCACCCTGAACCTCAACAGCTTCACGCGCGTATTCAGAGCTCCTCGAAACACTAGCCACGCAATGAAGGCATGCTTCGGTTCACTCCAATTGCTCCACACTAGCCTCCACCACGTGACACTCGGTCTATGTACTCTTAATTCCTCATAAGCCTTCGAGATTGAATAATGAATATCAGATCCATGCCATTTACCATTCACAAACATATGCTTAATTTTATCCTTAGCCTGACAAATTTTCCTCCACGCCCAGGTGATATCGGAATGGGGTTTAAATTCCATCCAAGATGAGCCTTTCAAGTAGACACTATTCACCCATCGAACCCATAACCGGTCCGGTTGATCGAAAACCCACGATGCGAGTTTCGCAACCGCAGCCTCATTCCAAATAACAATATCCCTCAGACCCAAACCTCCCTCAGTCTTAGGACAACAAATCTTCTCCCAACTCACAAGCGCTCGATTAGTCCCTTCCACACCTCCATCCCAAAGAAAGTTCCGGCAAATAGAACCAATACGAGCCATAATAAACTTCGGAATAATAAACACCATAGCCCAGTAATTGTGCAATTGAGATAACACAGACTGCACCAGAGTTAATCTACCAGCATAAGAAAGCTTCCGAGCCCCAATACCTGAAATTCTCGACGTAATACGAGCCAAAAGCTTCTCGCAGTCATTCTTGCCCAATTTGGTACTTTGGATTGGGAACCCAAGGTACCGAAATGGCATTTCACCTTCCACACATCCCGAAAATTGCAAAATCACTGCTTTCCTGTCCTCGTCCACACCTGCAAAATAAGCATGAGATTTTCCCACACTAATACACAGACCCGACGCCTTACCAAAGGTAGCAAAAGCACGCCATAACATCTCCATCAAATCTGAATCCCCTTTGCAAAAAAGAAGAAGATCGTCAACAAATAGTAAATGACTGAGCTTCAGCCCACCACATTTAGGATGGAACTTGAATTTTTCCTCCGTCGCAACAAAATCAATGATACGAGTGAAATACTCCATACAGATCGTGAACAGGAAAGGAGACATCGGGTCACCTTGTCTCAACCCCCGGCGTCCTCGGAAAAATCCAAAATTATCCCCGTTAACACATAAGGAATAAGAAACAGTCTCGACACACTCCATAATCAGCTTACGAAAATGGTCCGGAAAATCTAAGGCTCTCAACATCTGATCCACGAACCTCCATTCAACACTATCATAGGCCTTGTGAATGTCGACCTTAAATAGACATCGGGGAGAAATTATCCCCGTTAGATGGAACTTACCTACATTAATATTTCATAGCTAATATCCATTTCTTTTGGAAATTATTATTCGATATTGATACTAATATACTTTATAGATATAGGTTTTTTATCTATTTCATGTTATTTTATCAGTGATTATACCGATTAGTTACGTTATACGGAATATAAAAAATGTTTAAATTTACGTATATTTGTTTATATGTTAGAAAATTGTGTAATAGGGATATTTTCGACAATGTTCAATCTATATACGTTCGATTATCATATGGAAATAATTTCAATAGCATTAAACGTGATAAGTTATTTTATCCGCAGGTGTATACCTATTCCGTTTTCTGATATTTTAACTCGTTTAAATAAATTACATTACTATCAGAATATTTTAAACTTGTGCCTATGCCGTTTTAAAAGAGTATATACCAAAATATCTCATTTATATGGAATATTAGATTAATATGAAAAATGTGATATATTAAGAAAGTGTTTTTGGCGCCAAAAAATCAAATGTGTGGTTTCTGTATTATATATTGGTATAGATATAGTTTGCTAAAATGTTGTGTTAGTATAAACAAATATTTTCGCTATTTTGATATGAAGCTATTTTTAGTAAAGTTTCTAAAAATAGAAGTTTCCGAAAATAGAAAGTTTTCTCTTTTTTCATTATCGTAGTGTGTATTAAAAGTACGAAAATGTAAAGTTTTGTTTAGATGACAACCTAGTGACGGTTTGACTTCGAAAGGCGGATCCTCCTAGCTCCCCTGGTGATTTCGATAGAGTTCCGTTACCGTTCGCCCTTCCTGAGGCTAATCCGGCAGAACTCCATTATTATTTACTGGTTCTGTGGCTAATCCGGCAGAACTCCGTTACTAGACTCGGAGTAGCTAGTCGAACACAGGCACCTTGGGAACGAGTGGTGTGCTAGAAGGTGAGGAGTAGCGTTGATTTCGCTTATCAGAACTACGATTGAGTGGATCGTTTGTGTCGGGTGTCAGAGTGCGAGCCCTTAGCGAGAAACTCTTAACGAGTGAAGAGAGAAGGGAAAATGTTGTGTGTCGAATGAAGAGGGTGGAGGAAGGTATTTATAGTTGTTTTTTGCTCTTGTCACCTGGATGGACGCCTAAGTCCAGAACTCAGGCGCCCGGATTTAGGCGTGTGATGACTGAGGCGAGCGAGTTGAGGTGCTCGGGATTTTGAAGATACGATTTTGATACTTTCCAAAACCGAGAGTTGTGCGTATTATTCGTGACTTGGAGACTAAGCTTTCCCCACCCTTGACCTAGCGCCGTTGCGCTGAGTGGGCCTCGGGTGCGCATCCCGAGGTTCGCTTAGAGCGGTGCTGACGCGGTTCGTATTTTCGGGACCGACTCGGAGTCCTAGTGTCAGAATTGACTCTAATTAGTGTCTATGCGACTGTAATGACACGACTAAGGCTGCCTTGATGTTAATATAATTTTTCCGAGTAATTATTTGATCCGTTTTATTGAAAAACTATCTAAAAAATCGCGAGCTCTCGTCGCGTTGCAATTCGATCGTCATCGGGTGTTTGTGGGGCACTCTTGCAGCCACCAGGTTCAAATATGGGTGTCTACAGAAGCCCCCACTTTGATTGAGGCTTGGACAAGGCAAATGTCAAAGTATAGTCACCCAAGTCAATCGAGGATTACGACCTGGTGGCTATCCGGTCACGTCGTTTTAAGTCCGTTGGACTACGTGTTGAGGCTTGCCAGCCAAGGCTTAGAAATCATACCTGACGTCCTTGCCTGTGGTCGCCTATCGAAGCCCGGGCCCGTGCTTGCCATCTCGTTCTAGGTTCTTCATGTTCGTGTGTTTCACCTTTTCGGATGTTCAAGAATTCGTTCAAGTTTGGATTACCTTTCGAGTGTGTGTGACACGTCAAGCGTGAATGTGACAGAAAAGAATGTTCGTATGTGTCAGCTTTCAATTGAGCAATTGCCTTCGGGATCCCTATGACCCCTTGATCTTGATAACATAAAATGCATTTGGGATGCTTATGATCCCTCGGGCTCGCGAATAAAATAAAATGGTCGAGTGTGTCAGTATCCACTTGAGCAAATGCCTTCGGGATGCCTATGACCCCTCAGACTCAATAAAATGTCTTTGGGATGCTTATGACCCCTCGGGCTCGAGAATAAAATAAAATGTTCGAGTGTGTCAGTATCCACCCGAACAATTGCCTTCGAGATGCCAACAACCCCTTGGGCAAAATATGTTTGAGCGTGTCAGTATCCGCTAAAACTCAAATTGTTGTTGTTGTGCCTCCGGGATGCCTATGACCCCTCGAGCAAAATATGTTTGAGCGTGTCTGTTTCCGCTCAAACTTAAATTGCTGTTGCTGTGCCCTCAGGATAACTAAGACCCGTTCGGCTTAAAGGTGTTTGAGCGTGTCAGTATCCGATCAAACCCAATTTGTTGTTTGTTGTTGCCTTCAGGATAACTAAGACCCGTTAGGCTAAATATGTTTGAGCGTGTAAGTATCCGCTCAGACTTAAATTGTTGTTGCTGTTGCCTTCAGGATAACTAAGACCCGTTTGGCTAAATACGTCTGAGCGTGTCAGTATCCGCTCAGACTTAAATTGCTGTTGTTGTTGCCTTCAGGATAAGTAAGACCCGTTAGGCTAAATACGTCTGAGCGTGTCAGTATCCACTCAGACATAAATTGTTGTTGCGGTTGCCTTCAGGATAACTAAGACCCGTTAGGCTAAATACATATGAGTGTGTCAGTATCCGCTCAGACATAAATTGTTGTTGCTGTGCCCTCAGGATAACTAAGACCCTTCTGGCAAAATACGTCCGAGCGTGTCAGTATCCGCTCAAACTTAGATTGCTGTTAGCTGTTGCCTTCAAGATAACAAAGGCCCATTAGGCTAAATACGTCTGAGCGTGTTAGTATCCGCTCAGACTTAAATTGTGGTTGTTGTTGCCTTCAAGATAACTAAGACCCATTAGGCTAAATACGTCTGAGCGTGTCAGTATCCGCTCAGACTTAAATTATTGTTCTTGTGCCCTCAGGATAATTAAGACCCTTCGGGCAAAATACGTCTGAGCATGTCAGTATCCGATCCAACTTAAATTACTGTTTGCCGTTGCCTTCGGGATAACTAAGACCTGTTAAGCTCGAAGGTGTTTGAGCGTGTTATTATCCGCTCAAACCCAAAATACTGGGGAGGTATAAGACTCCAAAATGTTCGAACGTGTCAGTATCCGGTCGAACTTAAATTGCCCTCTGGATAACTTAGACCCGTTAGGCTCGAAGACGTTTGCTGGCGCTCATTTATTTTGGTCAAATTAAATTTGCTTTGCGGACTTGTCTTATTTTGTTTGGATTTTCTTTACTTTGTTCTGATTTTTTATGCTCTTGGATTTGTTCTGAATTTGTTTAGATCAGATTTGTTTTGTTTATTTTATCACGTGCTCAAGCGTGAGCATTCTTGTTAGTCGTGGTTCCTATGCTTGTTTTATTATTGTTCTTTGTTCGGGGTTGATTATTGGGTGTGCTTTATCGGTATCGACTAGTAATTATCCTGTTGTTGTTTATTTTCTTGATTTAAGGGTGTGTGTTTTGCGGACATTGGATATTAGGCCTCGTTTGTTCTTGTTTTTAGTCTTGTGCCGGGTTAATCAGACGCGCATTCTTGTGGGCCCCAATTTTCAGGTGCTTAGCCCACAGCGGTCCAGGTTTTGGACGCGCGACCTGAGGGGCCCAGGGTCTCGTGGGTCAGGTCCGCTTAAATCAACGAAGATTGGGGCGAACAATTCATTCGCCTTAAATTTCAAACGCGCTCCCCTCTTCGCCTCAATCTTGCTCCTTCGAACTATTCAACCAATTTTCGTCTCGATTTTTGGCATACACGAAAATGTCGACTCCGGGTAAGTGTTCCTTACTCGTCTATTATCGATTTTGCTCAATTTGGTTCATTGTGGGTCGATTTTGGTAAAACTCAAGAAAATCGATATGGGTATTTTGAATTTGCTAAGTTTTGATGCTTGTGCTTAATCCCATTGTTAAATAAGGGTTGAATAGAGGTTGTTAGGGTAGTTATAAGCTTGATAGGAGACTTTGAGGTATGACAATGGCCTCCTATGGAGATAAATTTGAAATGCTAGGGTTAGGGACCGTTCTCCCAGCTATTCCCGTACTTATCCTACGTAATTTTGTTCGATTAGCGTTTGTGATGATGTGGGTGACTCCTTTGTCGATTTTTGTGAGTTAGGATGCCTTCTAGGGCACTCAATGAGGTTTTGTGTGACTTACGACGGACCAAAAGATGTCGTAACGATGTCGGATTTTCCCGAAACCACTTCCATTGTGATTGGGGTCGAAAATAGGTATTGTGGGTCTTTCAAAATTTTGATATCTCTATCCAAAATTTTGACCTTATTTTGACCTGCTTAAGCTGTTTTAGCCTGACCTGAGGCATGGATTTTTTTTTCACTTGGTTTTGCAGCTAGAGGTGATACTGAGCATCCCGAGGGAGCTTCTTCGGTTGGCACTAGTGGCGAGGCCGCCGGGACGAGCTCACTGACTCTCCGCGAGATTAGTAGAAGACGAGCTCATCGATTTCGAGGTTATGGATGTAGGCCGGTTGTTCTCTTCTCTCTACGCGGATAGGCATAGAGAAAAGATGGTCAGGCATGTTTATTAGTGAAGCTAGCTTGGATAGGGTGTCAGCGAATTGGTTTTCTTAGCGGGGTATGTGTACGAAGTCAATTTCGGTGAACTCCCGGGATATTGTTTCTACTTCGGTTTCGTATGGAGCTAGGCTCTCGCTATAAACCTTCCAGGTGCCCGTGGCTTGGTTAACTACTAGGGATGAATCTCCGTGTACTCTAAGGTTCTTAACTCCTAGAGTTACAACGGCTTTTAGTCCTATTAGGCAAGTTTTGTATTTGGCTGCGTTGTTGGTAATGGGGAAAGTCCATTTTGTATGATCACTTATTGGTTGTAGGCGTATTGTCGTTTGGTTAGGGGGGGTCAGTTGTGGGTTGAACTTGGGGTAGTTGTTCCTAGTCTCCTTCTACGGTGAAGTTGTAGTGGGTCGTTTGTTTTAGCCCTTGCGCTTTAGTTAATTGTTATCGATAAATGGCATAATATCGAGTTTCAAGCGATAAAGTAAGTTATTAATAGAAGTCGAGTGCTTGTCGAGGCATGTTTGTAAAAGAAAAGAGTTGTTTTCTTGATAAAGTAGTAACCGGGCTAGATGCCCGTGACATTGTTTGATGGGGAAGGTGGAGGACATGTCCCTTCGCACCTTCCGGACTCGATAAAAAGACATTTATTACTATTATTCTGTCTAGGCCCTATAGACGCACTAGACTTTGACTAAGACCGACTTACTGCCTTTAGAGGACGACTATCATGACTTGACCGCGTTGCGACTGTAATCCCCTAGAAAATCTAACACGATACAGTGGCGGAAATACTGTAGAGTCGGGTTTAAAACACGCTGTAACTATGTCTTAGTAAAAATTAAAATGGTAAAGTTAAACAATAGTCCTTAAATAAAAATGGCCTAAATTAAAACAATCCACAAAAGGGATTTGAACAATCCATAAGACATAATTATTCAAATAAATAAGCAGGATTCACACTGCCCTCTAGCCCACACCCGGAACATGTATACCTGCCATGTTAAACCATAACAGCCACAATCAGTGGGGAGCAACGTCAACGTTCTCCCAACCGTATGACAGGATTTTAAAAACTATAATTACTACTATAGAAAAATAGTAAAAACGGAAAACAGTAAAACATTATAATAAAAATAAGATTTCAGTGAAAAACTTCACATATCGAAATAATATAATAAAAATGAGTTTTCCGGAGAAAACATTGAACATTTGCCAACCTGCAAACCAAATTATATCGATAATAATAAGAATATTCAAAATGGCGTTATGGATAAGATTAATGTAGAATCTAGACTTTCACTAGGATAATACTAGAAACTAGTTTCGAGAACTGTAACTTAACTCATAACAGAATCCAGTCTCTAACTAGGTAACTCAACTATAACTGGACTGCGTGCAGCGAGGTCCTGGTTTAAGTAGTGCACACCCCTCCTAGACAACAAATATGTCCAGTTCAGCTGACGGCGACTAACACGATGCGATATCTAGCTTAAGGTCAAAACATACACTCTCCTAGGCGAAACTACGCCTGAAATCGAGGACCTCTGCGGTGGTCGGTGGTCTTAACATGGTCCGGGGAGGATCAACCGACAACCTGAAATCGTCATACAAGCACTGACGCACCAACCGCTCGCCCAGATACCAAACCGGGCGAAACAACGCAGGAAGAAGCATCCTCCTATAACTCCGAGGCCTCAGCTCCGCAACCACGTACTCCGGCACGCCCTCATAATCAGCCCAAGGGCGGGCCACAAACTACACGAATAAAAGAAACACCTTAATAAATCCTACCCCTTGGGGGCTGCTAACTAAAAAGGACATGAAGAGAAAACTTACATCCCCGAGGCTTAGCTGGTTGACCAGCGCCTTCTCCGACGGATAGTGGCTTATCGAACTCTTAGGCTGAGCCAGCCTCCACTCGATTCCCGCCGGGAATCTCTTCAGGTGAACCCGCACCATTTTAGGTGCCAGACAAGGAAAGTAGGAGTAGATCCAAGCCTGCAAAAATCCCAAAATATCTTTAGCAACACTAAGTCAAAACTAAGCAGAACATAAAATGCAAGAGTGAGAATAGCAACTAACCTCCAGTATAAGGCCCGCACCCACAATGGGCAAAGCTGAGCCCGACTCTATCGCTAGTGGCCTCACCATTACTTGCATGCAGCGAGTCATCTCCGCAAAAGCCGCGGTTATCCAATCATAACGTCCTAGCTGAGTCAGGTCAGCTAGGAGAGGCAAAATCCTAGTTCTAAACCTCTCGCCTTTATCCGAGAAGTGGGTCGACCCAAAGAAGTACCACAACCACAACCGGGCATCCTGCTCCAGTGTGTTGGATTCTCGACCCTCGAACACCGCCACCCGCTCGAAGTGATCGGTGTTGTACAAGCTCACTAGAGCATGAGCCGCACTATATGCCTCACGCTCCAAACAATTCCCGATGAGGCCCCGCACCACATCACTATCTAGCCTAGGGCCCTCAGCGGCCCACCTAATCCTATCCGGACCCCAGGGCAAACTAGTAATCATCCCAAAATCCTCTAGGGTCATCCCGACCTCCCCAAAAGCCATGTGGAAGGTCGAGGTAGTATCATGGAAGCGATCCATCATCGCTCTAATCACCATGAGGTTGCACTTAGTCTTGCAACCCACCAACCGGACCCACTGCTCGACCACGGGGCCTAGAGCTGTCCTCGCGATAATCCTCTTTACCGTGGGGGTCAATTTCTGAGAATAAATCTCGAGACACGTAGTAAAGCCCGAGAAAGTCCTCATCGGGCCTGGGGGCTGCAAACCAAAACGATACAAGTATAAACAAAACAAACCTAACCTAACCTAACTCGAGCCAAAAATCTAAGACATTAATAATAAGCACGAATAGGACATTCACCAGACCACGCACGATGCAGTTAAAAACGTGAAGGTCAAGGTTAAACAGCAACTGATGGCCATCCCAGTCCCGAGCCCACTCGGGATCCTCGTAGCCAATCTCCTCATTCTCTGGTATAGGAATCGGAACATGATCCCTCCTAGCAACCGTCTCCGGAAGCCTACGCTTCCTCACCCTATCAAAATCGGCCTAATTTATGGCTCCGAGATCGCGACGCTGAGACGAAATATTTCGTCGTCTCCTACGAATCCTACGGGGAGTTTATGAACTCGTCCCGGTAGCCTCACCACTACTACCAACCGAGGGAGCTCCCTCAGGATGCTCGGTATTACCTCTAACTACAAAATCAAACAAAACACATAAAAAATCCATGCCTCAGGTCGGGCTAAATCAGCTTAAACAGGTCAAAATAGGGTCAAAATTTTGGATAAGGATATCAAAATTCCGAAAAGGCCGCTAGCACCCATTTTTGTTCCCGGTAACGATGGAAGTGGTTTCGGGAAAATCCGGCATCGTTACGTCTCCTTTTGGTCCGTCTTAAGACACACAAAACCTCACGGGGAGCCCTAAAAGCCATTCTAGCCCATAAAAATCGACAAGGGAGCTACCCACATCGTCACAAACACTATTTGAGCTAGATTACGCAAAACAAACGCGGAAATATCCGGGAAAACGGTCTCTAACCCTAGCATTCAAAACCTATTTCCATAAGAAGCCATTGTCGTACCTCGAAAACCCCTATCGAGCTTATAACTACCCTAACAAGCTCTAATCGACCCTAATTTAACAAAGGGATTAGGCACAAGCATCGAAACTTAGTAAATTAAAAACACCCGAACCAATTTTACAGGTTTTCAACAAAACAAACTCACAATGAATCAAATCAAGCAAAACCGACAATAAACAAGTAAAGAACACTCACCCGGAGTCGACATTGTCGCGTATGATGGAAATCGAGAAAGTTGGCTAGAAAAATCGAGAAGGTGGTTTAAAGGTGAAAGGGTGACGCATTCGAAATTGGGATCGAATGAACGATCGCCCCCAACTTCGTTTACTTAAGCAGACCCGGTCCCCGAGAACCCGACCGCATCAGGCGACGCGCCCGGATCCTGAACCGCTGGGGGCTAGTCGCTTGATGATTGGGGCGCAGACAGACGCGCGTCCGAGTAGTCCAGCACAGACTAAAACAGAGACAAACGAGGCTTAAATACCGATAAATATGAAACACGCACCTTTTAAGCAAGCAAAATAACAATAATGGAACAATTACTAATCGACATCGATAAAGTACACTTGATAATGAAACAAGCATAAGAGCCGCACTTAACATGAGCCCTGCACCCGAACGCGTAATAAAGCAATCTAAACCAAACTAATCTAAGCAAAACCTGAACGAATCACAAATGCATCACAAACCCAAAACAAAGCGAGAACAAACCCAAACAAAATAAGACAAACCCACAAAACAAAAACACTTAACTAAAACAAATAAATAAACAGCAATTTTTTTGCTTAACGGGTCTTAGTTATCCGAGAGGCATTGGAGTCCAAAACCTCCACAGGAATTTTTCGAGTGGATACCAACGCCCTCGAAGGAGTCTGAAACCTCCACAACAATTTTTTGAGTGGATACGAACGCCTTCGAAGGAGTCTGAAACCTCCACAGCAATTTTTCGAGTGGATATCAACGCCCTCGAAGGAGTCTGAAACCTCCACAGCAATTTTTTGAATGGATACCAACGCCCTCGAAGGAATCTGAAACCCCCACAGCAATTTTTCGATTGGATACCAACGCCCTCGAAGGAGTCTGAAACCTCCACAGCAATTTTTCGAGTGGATACCAACACCCTCGAAGGAGTCTGAAACCTCCACATCAATTTGATTCGAGTAGATACCAACGCTCTCGAAGGAGTCTGATACCTCCATAGCATTTTTCATTCGAGTGGAGACTGACGCCCTTGAGTTGTTTATATCATTTTATTTTGTCCTAGGGGTCAAAGGTATCCCGAAAGACAGCTGTTCGAGTGGAGACTAACGCTCTCGAATAGTTTATCTCATTTTGTTTTGTCCTAAGGGTCAGAGGCATCCCGAAAGACACCTACTCGAGTGGAGACTGACGCCCTCGAGTAGTTCATCTTGTTTTATTTGGTCGTAGGGGTCAGAGGCATCCCAAAGACAAGTGTTCGAGTGGAGACTGACGCCCTCGAACATTTCTGTTTCGCTTTGTTTCGCCCAAGGGGTCACGAGCATCCCGAAGACGATCGCTCGAGTGGAGACTGACGCCCTCGAGCGTTTTATTTCATCAAGGGTTCACAAGCATCCTAAAAATATTTGCTCAAGTTCAAGCCAACACATATGAACATTCTTTGCACTTATGCTTAACGTGTCACGTACACACAATAACATTTAAAATTAAACGAACTTTTAAACAATCCGAAAAGGCCAAACGCGCGAGCATGAAGAACCAAGAATCAGATGACAAGCACCGGCTCGGGCCCAAGCAAGCAACCGCAAGCGAAGACGTCAGGTACGATCTCTAAGCCTTGGCTTGCGAGCCTCAACACGTAGCCCAATGACCTTAAAACGACCCGATCGGACAGCCACCAGGTCGTAATCCTCGATTCACCTGGGTGGCTATACTTTGACTTTCGCCTAGTCCAAGCCTCAGTCAAAGTGGGGGATTATGTAGACACCCATATTTGGACCTGGTGGCTGCAAAAGTGCCCAACAAACACCCGATGACGATAGGACTGCAACGCGACGCGGGTTCGCGATGATTTAGGTAATTGTTCTATAGAACGGATCAAATAAATTACTCTGAAAAATTAAACTAACATGATGGCAGCCTTAATCGTGTCGTTACGGTCGCATAGACACTAATTAGAGTCAATTCTGACACCGGGACCCCGAGTCGGTCCCGAAACTCGAACCGAGTCAGCACGGCGCCAAGCGAACCTCGGGATTCGCACCCGAGGCCCACTAAACTCACGGCGCTTGGTCAAGCTCTGGGAATTCTTAACCTCCAAGTTATGTATTATACACCCGTCTCTCGGTTTTGGAAAGTATCAAAATGGTATCTTCAAAACTCCAACCGCCTCACCCGACGCTTCTTAGACTCCCCACGCCTGAACCCCGGCGCCTGAGTCTTGGTGCGCCACAACTCAGGCGTTCATATGGGTGACGAAGGCCGAAAACACCTATAAATACCCCCCTTCACCTCATCATTCGACACACAATTCATTCTTCCCTTCTCCCTCTAAACTTCTGGCTAAGGGCTCACACTCCGACACCCGAGGCAAACGATCCACTCGATCGTAGTTCCGATAACAAGCGACATCGACGCTACTCCTCACCTTCCAGCACCCCACTCGATACCGAGGTGCCTGTGTTCGACTAGCTCAAGTCTAGTAACGAAGTTCAGCTGGATTACCCGCAGAACGGTCCATAGTAGCGAAGCTCTGCCGGAGTAGCCGCAGGAAGGGTCAACAGTAACGTAGCTCTGCCGAAATCACTAGGCAAGCAAGGAGGATCCGACTTCAAAGCCGAGTCGTCACTAGGTTGTCATCTAAACAAAACTTTACATTTTTGCACTTTCTTTCATTATGCACTACGACTACACTAGATGTGGACACTAGGTCCACAAACATCTACTAAAACACGTAACGTCCCAACTTCAACCGCAAATACTAAAACACACTAAATAGACCCGAGTAATCCGAGATCCGTTCTCAACTGTCTATGCATCGTGTCCCGTTTAGGGTATACTTCGAGGGTGCAACTCCTCACAATGTGATTTCTTACATTCGCATTTATAGTTTTTCGTATGATTTATTGCTTTTATGACCTTATAATCGCATGTTAAATCACCTAACACGGAATTCAAAATATAAAATAATTAAAACTGAACAAAGTGATGGTCGGGTTGCGTATTAGTCCAGGTGCTCGCCTTACTAGGTTCGCGACACCTCTATTAATACCGAGCCGACGCATCTTAAGCAGAATACCAGGTAAGGTATACCACGAGAACGACTAATATCCGTATTATCGCGTTAAAACTGACTTGCTAATACCTATAATATTAGTACTTTTTACTCTCCTACGTGCATCTTTTCATGGCTTGGCATTCACATGAAGTCACATGCAAAGAATGTAAACACAACTACTTTGTTGACAATACTTACTTGTCCTTAAACAACCGGCGTAGCAAAAGGTATAGGGTGAAAACAACGAATGTTACAGTATTTCCGTCACAACAAAAAAACTAGGTTATCAGCCCACCAATTGATTAGCAGAGGCCGCTATAGTGCGGGCGGGATTCGGTGTTGACATCTATCGGATGTTGACTTCCCAATACGTACCCTAATCCCTTACTCAGAATCGACGGTTTCCGGATGTCCGAAACCATTGGCAATGAGAGTCATTTCAGGCATGGAGTGCTTAAGGTTACAAGTCTCTATCTTTAGGTCCCATGCCCCTCAACTTTGAGCCGGCTAGGGATCAAAGTTGACTTGAACGGTTTCCGAGTCCCCATAATTGACTCGCACTACTACAAAAATGCTCCAAGAGACCACCCCTAACACACCTGTTAGATTGTCTAACCGATCTCTTAATAATAAGAAACCATTTAATTTTGGGTTATTTAACGATAATATACCAACTATAGGGCGTCTTCCCAAAATAATATCAATTTTAATCAATCTGGGAATAATACGTATTATTGAAGTAGTTAAACCAGAGTAGTATAGATGACCGGTTACCTGTAGAACTCATCTACCTTCCTTTTTCACCTTTAATTTTATTTAACGACAATAATACCAACTATAGAGCGTCTTCCAAAAATAATTCCTATTTTAATAAATCTAAGAATAATACGTATTTTTGGAGTAGTTAAACCGGAGTAGTATAGGTGACCAGCTACTGGTAGACCCCGTTCGCCTTTCTTTTTCGGTTTTAATTTATTTCATATTATTTCTCTCCTTTTCACTTACTCAGTGTACGGAGCATTAAATGTCATTAATATCCTCTGTCTTTCTCTTCATTCAACCTCACCAAATCTAGCTAATAACACAATCCTACACTGAAATCAACACGTTAATCCAAACGAAACGTATAAAAAATGGAAGAAGGATGAAGCTGGTAATGGAGAGAGAGGATGAAGGAGAGAAGTAAGGAGGAGTAGACCTGGCAAAACTAACCCGATACGAATAAGTCAAACCAAACTCGATCCGACACCCAAACTGAAGCCCTGATTTTGGCCCGTAATCCGAATTGACCCGAGCGAACCCGAAACTGACCCGACTATTATTATATCAAACGAGTCGATATCTTTGAAAAAAAAGTTGAAAACAACAAACCCGAGAATGACCCGGACCCGAAATTATTCGACCCGACCCGAAGTTAACCTGATTATTATAACACGAAAGTGGCCCAACCTGAAGTTGACCCGAACCAAACCCGACTCGGTTCACCCGTTATCTAGGTCTAAGGAGGAGGATGGAGGATAATTATGAAAAGTGTGGTTTGTAGTGCCTATTTTGTAGTGTTTTGTCCCATTTTCCTTGTAGAATCGCTCCTTGGGAGCGGTTTAGGGGCTTCTTATGCTTCCTTTAGTTCGTTTCAGGTTCCCGAGACCAATTTGGAAGAGTTGGAGCGATTCCGACTCGATACATACACATTTTGGAGCCAACGAGATAAAGGAACGATGACTCGATGCTTTGGAATCGACCCCGAGACCTTGGGACCCAATCCCGAGCCTCCGAGACCCGATCCCGAGTCCCGAGAATCGATGAGAAGTCCATGTGAGGCAGGGAGGAACCAAAAAGGTCATATTGGAGGCCTACAAGACTCATCCCCGACGGGTATGCACCTCATCCCGTCGGGGATGAAGTGCGAGTTTAAGAGAGCCACTGACAGGCCGTCCCGGTCGGGACCACCCAGCCGTCCCGGTCGGGATGACCCGTCCCGGTCGGGACCACCCAGCTTCAGCCCGCATTTCCTTCTTTCTTCTCCCTTCCATTTGTAACCCTATAAATACCCCCCTCTTGTATTAAGACACCATCTTGAGCTTAGGTTAGACATTACCCACAAACCCTAGCCTAGTTTTAGCATAGATTAGATTAGATTAGTGTAGATTAGTCTTTAGATTATCGTTAATCTTAGTTTAATGCTTGTAATTTGGGAATTCTTCAAGATCTTCACCAAGCTTGACAAACTTGGATGTTTGTTTTGGGTTTTTTCTCATCTATGCAAGTTTCCTTCTTCCTTTCATCTTCTAGTATGGTATAATCTTCTTTTCCTTTCTCTTAATCTTGTTCTTTTATTAAAGTTTGAATCTTTGTTGTGTGGATTGCTCATAGTTCATAGTTCTTGTTAGTTTCATTATGCTAGTTTGGTTGTTTGAATGGATTTCTCTTCATAGTGTTAGTTGTAGTTTGATAATGTTAGAGTAGTGTTCTTGCTAGGGTTAGTAGGGTGATTAGGGTGTTAATTGGGTGATTAAGGGTTTGTTGGAGATGTGGGTGGAAGATTTGGGTTTCCTCTTGGTTGATGCATGTTACATGTTTGATGAAATGCTTGAATGACTAAGTAAGTTAGATTGCTTGTTTTTCTTGCCTTTCCCTTGTGGGTGTTAGTTTGTTGTGGGTTCGGTTCCCTCATTAAGTTGCGAGAGCCCGGTGATGACGACCCCTAGGTTAGTCTATGTTGCGACCGCCCGGATGCGATCTAGGCCATAACACGCTAGAACCCCGTTTGTCATGTGTGTCGCCAAAATGGGTTCCATGAGGAACCTCTAGGTCGGTCTAAGTTGCGACCGCCCGGACCGACCTAGATCACCCTACTACCTCCTTCACTCTAGCTCTCCCTTGACCATTCCGTTACCCCTTTGACCCCGACCTAATCCTAGCCCGTTTTCCTTGTTTGTTTTCTTGCTTTAGACCTAGCTTAGTCCTAGTCTCCCCCTCCTTAGATTAGCTCGTCTCGAACCTAGTCCTAGACCGTAGCATACTTTAGTCCGACCTCCCGTCCCTGTGGATTCGACCCGACTTACCCTAGCTACCCTAGTTAGGTTAGTTGGTTTTTATTTGGTGGCGGGATCCACGAAAAATCCTTCCCATCAAATTAGCAGGTTAAATATTAATTAGGTGACCTGATGTAGCAGGTTATAAAGTCACTTATATTACTCTGGTTTAACTACTCCAATAATACGTATTATTCTTAGATTTATTGAAGTTGGTATTATTTTGGGAAGACGCCCTATAGTTGTATTATTGTCGTTAAATAATCCAAATTATTTTTTGTGACTGGTCTCTTTAAATCATTGATAATAAACCGGTTGGACAACCTAACCGGTCTCTTAATTTAAGAGACCATTTATATATCTAATATTCACGGTTTCTCAAAATTATGTTTATCACACTAGTCAACTTGCATAACCGGTTTCACAGAATAAGAAACCTTAATTACAAATAACCAGTCTCTTAACTACAAACAATTTTCCACGCCAACTTAGGCGCGCTAAAACCAGCCTACTCTCTATTTCATTCCCACGCACGCTTTGTTCATCCCTAATATGATCTCACAACAATCAAATTGGCCCACATATTAGGAATTTGTGCATCCATTCACACTTACGACCAACAAACCTTCACTGAAGTCGGCAATGCCCTCCTTCTCGCCGGTAGTAGCGAAGGCCTCATTGCCTCCCGCGCCGCCATTCCTCCCTCCACTCCCAGTGCCTCATTCGCCACTCCCTTCACGATGCCATCTCTTTTCTCTAGTCATTTCTCTTTCTCTTTCTTAGCTTCACTTGATTATGTCCATTCTTAGATCTCAACTGTCTTTTATGATTCATCCAATTTCGCAAGTATTATAGGATTGAAATTGCTTTAGCTACAGCATTGTCGGTTACGATTTCAAGTATTTAGGGAGTTAGGGTTTGAGGTATAATATGATTGAATCCAAGGTGAAAAGGATGGAGTTGTGACTTAGGATAGTACAATTTGTGCGGCCGATTTTATTTAAAGCTTGAGATCGGAAGTGAAACAAGGTTTGTACAGTATATACTTCACAATTGATGCAAATGTGGGCCTGCATATAAATGAAACTAGTGTTAACCCATGCCAATTTTGCATAGATTATTATTAATATATTCGTCACATTTTACTCATTGTTATCTAAAAATATATAACGATAAAATTTTGACAAAAAGAGTACATCTTCATGTTAAAAATGTAATGTAACCACACCTGCCAAAATTAAAACTAATCCAACCCGAAACCATCCCCACAAAAAGCTGCCCGAAAAACCCGCCTGTAAATTACGAACCCGAAGTGACCTGACCCAATAATAATCTGAATATTCTTAGTCTAAATCCGCTTGACCTGTAACCCAACCCGAAATAGGTAAATTAAAAAATACTCGTATTAGTATTATAGAGAAAAATTTCTCAAAAATAGTAGTAAGAAATACAGAGTATTTATATATTTTAAATTTTTTAAGAAATCGTATTCTTATACGGAGTATATACATCTTTAAATTCTATATTTATAAAAATATTACAATAATGAAAAAAATTAAATAAATCGAGTCAAATTTTGTTATATACGTGTAACAATTTTAAAGTAACAATATATTAGCACTTCGTATAGATATGTAATATCAATGCATATTGAAAAATATATGGGGTATTATTAAATAAAATATTTTTATTCTTACTAATATCATATATATACACTATTAAATTAGATGGAATTAAGAGTAAAATTATATTTATGTTAAAAAAAAAGTAATTAACTTTTTATATGTTAATAACCCATATTGACACAAAACCCAGCCTGAAACCCGTGTTTTCCAAACCCGAAATACACCTGACCTGTATTTTACCCGAACCCAAATTCCTAGCGCCCTAACCCGTTTGATAGGTCTTAATAAAACATATGTAATTTCAGCTTAAGTGGTCAGAACTTTCTTATTCCGACCGAGAAGTTGAGGGTTCGATTCTCACATGCGATGTAGTGCGCTCTTTTCTGAATAAAAAAATCATAGTCGTAGTTTCATGCCACATGATTATTAATAACCCAGACCAACAAATCTACAATCTACTATTAATGCATCAAAAGGTTTATGCTTACTCAACCGTCTCCAGTCTCATACAACTAGTACTCGTATTACCTCTTCATCATTCAATACTTCAATTTTTTTGACAATTCATGTAATTACTTCTTCATCAAGACATCAACCATTAATATTTTTAAAGATACATAGTCTTTTACTCCCTTGTCGCTTAAGTTCTCCTTTTTTTCATTTTCAAAAAATTCTTTCTTTCAAATAAATGCCAAATACTTAGTACTTGGTTTACTAATTAGTACTTGGTTTATTCTTTCTTTTTGGTTTACTAATTAGTACTCCCTCCCCTTCACCAAGATCTTCCACATTTTCTTTTTAGGAAACTTCACTAAGATGTTCCACTTTCCTTTTTAGTAAATATTTTGTGGTTCTTATTGCTTGTTACCCCACTTTCTTTTCTCTATCTTCATTTTCCTCCACATATATCCATTTTCTTAATTTCTTCCCACAATCAAATGTGGAACATCATAGAGAAGCGGAGGGAGTATTTTTTTTGGTAACATTTTGATATTACTCGTATTTTCTTGGTATTTTGAATGAAAATTACTATTGTTAAATGCGGTATTTATACCTTCGTTAACTCTCTTGTGAGACCGTCTCACGGTAATCTTACCGTGAGACCTCTCACATAGGGAGTGGTTACAAATTTAATAACCACCTCTTACGTGAAAGGTCTCACGGTAAATTACAGTAAGACGGTCCCATATGAGTTTTAAGAAATGTTGTTTTTTTGGTGGGGGTGGGTAGTTAATGATGTTAGTTTTCCAGAAGTTAATGATATCACGGTGAGGGTCATGTGTCATGGGTAGTTAACTTCATAAGTTAACTTATGTAACTGTTTTTTTTATGTTACTGATCTTATTTAGCAGTTAATATAGTTCATTATATTAGTGGGGGTAATGGGTCGTGACTCATGAGTAGTTAACTTCAGAAGTTAACTTATTTTCCTGTTATTTATTAGTTAGTCTCCTATGAGATCGTCTCACAATACGATGATTGTAAGACCTCTCACATAGGAGTATTTTATTATTTTAATAACTACCTTTCATGTGAGAGGTCTCACAATAATCGTATTGTGAGACCGTCTCATATGAGAATTTGTGGTTATTTTTATGTTACTGATCATTATTTAGCATTTAATATCATCTTTATTTTTAGTATAGTTTTGTTAATATGGTTTTTTAGGATGTAGATTGGGATTGACGATGATGAATATCAATTTATAGAGTTTGACCAAAAGTTACTTTGTAGTTTTTTTTTGTCACCCCGACGTTATTGGTTTGACGATATCTAGTGTAATCATCTATAAGTAATAGATGAGTTACATTTATGCCACCCTAATAAACTTGGAACGGCGACAACTCGTAATCGAAAAAAAATTGTTAAGTTAAAACGTCCGATAGATTACATGTTGCCACCCTAATAAAGACGAAAACGTGGCAGCCGTAATTGTTGCCGAGTTATAATTTAATAATTTTAAAATTTTCGGTGATGATTGATTTATTTCCAGATCTGAGAGAATTAATTTATATCACATTGTACGGAGTACATTTTATCTTTAATATGTATTGACGTATTTATATTTTCCTTTATAAATTTGAATGTATTAGAAATTATGCTGCATTTTTGATTTTGGACCTATTTATTTAGTTTATTAATGTATAAATTGGGTATATTATTTAATTACTTAATTTAGACTAAAAGTTATTTGTAAATTTTTCATTTCACAGTATGTGGAAGTGAGTGTGTAAGCAAAATAAAAGATGATATTGTTATTCAGCAAAATAAATAAATAAACATATTAAAGAGTAGTTTTTTCAAGGTGATGTCATCACGACATCAATCTATACCAATTTTTCACTAATTGCTTATGTCACCTACACTACCATGGTTGTTCTTTTAATAAATAAAAGATTTAGTTTTTCCTTTTCTTCTTCTATCGTCCAACTTTATCAAATTAGAAAATTAATTCACCCTAATCCCTATTTCGTTCCCAAATTAATTTCCCACTCTAATTTTATTCATCTAAACTTTGCAGGAAACCAACAAGATCACTATTTTCTTCAAAACTCGATTATGAATTGCAAATTTCCCACCAAAGTTTCAGATTTGTTTTTTTTTTCTCCACTTTTTTTTCAACATGAATTGTTGCTATTCTTTGGTATCTGATATCAAATTGTTGCTATTGTTGCGTGAATTGTGAATTAGATTGTTGATATGATATGATACTCTTGTGAATTGGAATGTTCATATGATATGGAGTTCGAATTGTGAATTGGATTAGCAATGATACTCTTACGAATTTGATTTTTCTCTTTTTTCTGTTGTCGGATTAGAAATGACTTTAATATTTATCGAGAAATAGGTGATCGGTGAAAGGTGATAGGTGGTCGAGAAATTTATCAATGATACTCTTACGAATTTGAATTGGATTTTTCTATTTTAAGTAATACAGCAATGGCGTATGAAAATATCAGGGTGGATACATATTCTGCTATTCAAATTCCGGAAAAGCCTGATCAGTTTCTTGTATTAATGCTCCTTGTCCTTTGTAATGCTTTTGAATCATTTTTGTTTTCTTCAGTTAGCGTCAAGGAGTTTGCTCGAAAACCCTATTATGTTTGTAGCTTGATTGTGAGTAGTTCTTTTCAACTTTTATTCACTGTTGATGTTGCAAATAGATTTTTGATTGTATTGGAGATGGGAACGGATATCTGTCTGCAGTTAGTTTTGATTGCATTACTTATTTAATTTTCATAGTTTTTCCCTCACCCATGTACGACACTCAGACACTTTAACTTGGGTGCGTCGATTCTTTCATAAATAGCCGTATGTGACACGTACACACCTGTATTGAACATTTACGAACGTAAGTTGTGTGGGGGGTAAATAGAATGTTTGGTTTCTTTCATTTGATTGAATATAGCTGCCCTTTTCTTTAAAGGGTAAATCTTTGTAGGAGAATTAAATTCATATGCTCTTTCGAGCACATTCTGCTGAAGTTCTCGTGTCATTGGATGAGAATAAAGGGCAGTCTCTAACTCTATCTAACTCGTGATTAATGTAGTAGTGAAGTTCAAGCACCAGTCATCATGAATATACACTGTTGTGTTGCTTCTTTTTAGTGAGATACGTATGTGAACTTCAAGTAAAGAACTGCGAAGAGATATTCACATGTCATGCTCTTGAATCTGGATGCGGGGACTGACGAGGATATCGAATTAAAGACGAGGATATCGAAGACAATGACAATATGGATGATAACGAAGCCTGATTTAACCGTACTCATTATTAGATTTTTTTGTATTGCCAACTCATTTTTACAATCGATGTTTTTTCCACACATTTGTCTATTTTTTAAAAACACCGATTATATTAGCATTAGCATGCACATTTGTAGTTTAAATTTCACATATATGAAAACGACTTTTTAATATTACTACCGTGTACTTTTTTTAATATATACGATGGTATATTACGTTTGCGTTTATATATGTTATAAATTATCTCAGAATTGAATAATAAACGTTTCGATAGTGTGCTTATGTTAATGAAACTAATTATTCTAAAAGACCGGTTCCTTTGCAAACCGGTCTTTTAATACAACTCAAAGAGACCACTGTTTTTTAATGCTGGTCTCCTAGCCCTCCTCAAAGAGACCATTTTCTTGTAAAACTGGTCTCTTAGACAACTCAAAGAGACTGGTTATAACTAACCTCCGGTCTTTTAAGTATAGAGCAAAGAGACCATTTCTAGGCAATATTAAGTCCCTTAACTTCACCAATGAGACCGCATTATTCAACCGGTTTCTTATACTTAAGACACCGGTGAGATGGAGACCGGTTGTTAACCGGTTTCTTATACCATTTTTAACCGGCCTCTTTGACACTTTTTGTAGTAGTGTCGGCGGCGACTCCACAAATTGGCAACGAATTCAGTTCACTAAAAGCAAAAGGTGATAGGGGAGGTGAACCAAAGAGGTGGAACGGGGGGAGAAGAATGAAAAGTCATGGTAAGGATTTGTCGTGGATCTTACCAACAAATAATAGCCAACGAACCTAAATGAGTAGCTAGGGTAAGTCGGGTCGAGTCCACGGGGAAGAAAAGAGGTGCCTAGACTAAGGTTACCTAAACACAAGACTAGGTCACAAAGAAACAAGGGAAGGAGAAATAACAACAATTGATTACTAACACATGTACTAGGCTAAAGACAAGGACAAACAAACTAGAGTAATGGAAAGAAGAGTAACAAACTAGAATGATGATGACATGAACTTAATGAATGAACTAAGGCTAATTCAAGCAATAAACTAGAAGAACTATGACAAATATGATGGAGAAATCAAATATTGGAATAGTAGGGTTAGATAGGGTTCATAAGTGTAATTGGATAGTTGTTTGGGAAATCGAGGGGGTAAGTTTCACCTAGTTACTAAGGTCGGTCCGCGCTCTCGTGTCAAAGACTAACCCGAATACTCATGCAAGATGCTACCCAATACACAAGGATTCAACCACCAATCAACCATACAATGAGAAGAAGAAAACAAGCAAGAGAAGCATGACCACTACTACTCTAACAAGCAATTCGACAAACACATGCTTAACAAGTGACTAGTAACAAAGAATCTACCTTTACTCTCAATCAAACCCTAATCACCCATAGTCAACACTTAATCCCCCTACTAACCCCACAATAAATCTACTCACACATGTTGAAACTAACACTAACAATAACAAGAGAAATCAACATAATAACTAAAACATTCATAATGATGAACAAACAAAGATGAACAATAAATAATTGATAAAGATTGAAACTTGAATGATAAACAAAGATTAAAGGAAAAGTGAGAAGACTAATTATACCAAACTAGCAAGGAGGAAAGATTGAAACTTGTATAATAAGAAAACCCAAATACATCAACCAAGGTTGTCAATAATGGTAGAGTCTTCAAGAATTCCCTCAATACAAGAGTGAATGCTTACAATTAAACAAAGATTAACAAAAGATTAAGGAAAGATTTGTGATACCAAAGCTAATGATGAAGGATCTCTATCTAGGGTTTAGTCTAATGTAGTGTCATGTAAAGTGCTTAAAACAATACAAGAGGGAGGTATATATAGGGTTTCACGGGTAAGGGAGATGAAAGAATTGAACCGGAGCTGATCTGAGTTGGTCCCGCGAGGGAAGAAGGCCATCCCGGTCGGGAAGAGATGCTCCCGGTCGGGACGGACCATCACGGTCGGGATCATGCATAATACCGCCCGGTATTATGCATAACACCGGGCGGTATTATGCTCATCCCGGTCGGGAAGAGACTAATCCCGGTCGGGAAGGCTTGTCAGAGGCGTCTGTATGCTGTCCCACTTGGTCCCGACCGGGAAGGGCATGATCCCGACCGGGAAGGCCATGTAGGCTTTAAATACAGTCACGTAGGTCCATACTTGCTCTTCCTAGGCTTCTTATCGACTCTCGGTGCTCGGGAATGGGCTCCAAGGAAATCGGGATCGAGTCTAAGCTACCGAGTCATCGTCGCTTCTCATCGTTGGCTTCATATTCGTCGAAAACGAGTCGGACTTGTTCTATTTCTCCAAGATAGGCCTTAGGAACCTAACACAAGCTAGAAGAAGCGTAAATAGCCTCGAAACCGCTCCAAAGAGCGATTCCACAAGAGAAAACGGGACCAAACACAAGGAATAAGCACTACATAACACACTTATCAACTCCCCCACACTTTACCCTTACTCGCCCTCGAGTAATCACGAACTAACTAATAACTAAAAGAAACTAGACTGCTAACCGAGCGGGTATTACCGCACCCCACGCCCTTTCAACTCACAAGAGAACACTTAGAGGAAAAGTGTTCTCCGCAAGGCAAGTGAGGTCTTACGACAAAACTGTGGATACAACCGAACACGGAAACAAATAAACACACAAACAATCAAACAAACAAACAAACAAACAAACAAACAAACGGTTGCATCCAAGAAGAAACAAAAACAGCATCCCTCAACAAAGCGGTGAAAGAAGCAACGGTTAAGGACTCAAGGCAAGTGACAACGTTCCCAAGCTAATAACACAAATCGATATGGACAAAACCCTAATAGTATGACAACAAAGCAATAAAAACGTTGGTAACTTACCTAGTTCCTCCTAACCTTCTAAGAACGTACTACGGGACGATAGGCGGGATGGAAAAAGGATGAACCACGGAGTAAGTCGACAATGTAGGTAAAGTGAAACCCCGCCCCCTTAAGCGATGAGCCAAGAGGGTCGTCCCATGCTCAAAAATAGCCTAACTATCCCAAGTAAAAAGGTGGATAAAGGTTGCAAAATGAGGGAAGACCGACCATTACCGCTATCATCCTTCCTAAGGACTCGGTCCTTTGGTAGGCTCTTCACGATAACGATCGGTAAAAGGCTTATTTTTTAGGGGGTGAGAATTTTTTTGTGAAATGATTTTCTTTGGCATTTTTCTTTTGTATTTTGCTTTTGAGTTGCTATGCCATTTTTTTTTCTTCTTTTGTATTTTGTTTTTGATTTGTTGTTCCTTTTCTTTTCCTTCATTCTTTTCTATCTTTTCTTTCTTTCTTTTTCTTTTTCTTTCTCTTTTTCACTTGTGTTGCCTTTTGGATAAATCTTGTATTGTAGGCATTCAATCACAACCAAGCATGAAACTTCAACAAATTGCAACTTATTTGTGGAAAATGTGTAGAAGGTAAGGAAATGGGTAAGTCGGGATGGGCCCTTCCCTTCAAACCCACAAAAAGGTGGAAAACTTGGACTAATCAAACAATTTCAAACATGGTTACCTAAGAGACGGGACTCGGCAACCAAGGCTTTTTCACTCCATGGGTGGTCAAAATGGTCAAAATACAAATCCCGTAGTAAATCGCTAGTAGACTAGGTGGACTCAAGGTAAACCAACGAAATTATTGATTTAAAGTCATTCTACTAGACTAAAGTACAAGAATCGATTCACATCACTAGAAAGGGAAAGTAAACACTTACACACTAGCCTTAAAACCGGGTTTTCAAAAACCTTTTTACACTAGACACAAACTAAACTAAACTAAGCTAAACAAAGACGAAAGAAAATGAGACAAACAAAACAAAACAAAATAAAAAAAACACACAAAGAAAATAAACAATCACCACCCCCAAACTTCCAAACAAGCAACCCATCAATCACGAACTCCAAAAAGTTCCACCCAAGCACACACCATCACAATACATCCACCAAACTCCACAAAAAGGAAAAAGGAGAAAGAAATGAATGGATATTACCGGATGTCTCGAGCTTTTTGAAACTTATCGACGATCGCGCAACCTACAAGGAATCCGGGGGGGGGGGGGGGCAAAACACACAACACAACAAATATACGACACAAAGACACAAAAGAAAAACGCACAAAAGAAAATCTTTTTTTTTGATTTTTTATGATTTTTTTCAAATTTTTAGGGATTTTTAAGATCTTTCGAAAAAACTACGAAAATAGAACTAAACTAGTCTAAGATATCGCTCCCCCACACTTAAACCGAGCAATGTCCTCATGCTCGATCGGTAGTGTGTGGAGACACTAAAAAGAAGGAAAAGGGGAAAATAAAGCTGAAAGTCAAAAATGAAAGTGAAGAAAGGGTAGAATGTGCCCGGCCGGGGTGTAATCAAGTCACCAAGGGCTGAGACGAGAAAAGATATGGATGGGGGAAGAAATAAAAAAGAAGAAAATAAAAGGAAATGGGAGGGGAGGGCTAGGTGTAATCAAGTCACCTAGCCCGGATTCCACCCGATTCCGACTAAATTCTACCAAAAGAAAATAAAAATAAAGAAAAAGTGAAAAGACTTGTCAATTTGGATTTTTCAAATGACTCTCGATGTAATCACATCATCGAGAATCGGGATCACTAACCACCAAAGGCCCCGAGGGCCACCATGACACGAAATGCATAAAAGGAAGGGGAACAAACGAAGAGTAAGCAACAAAAGACGGAAAAGAAAGGAGAGTCGCTTTACCAAACGGTTAGCAACTCAACCAACTCCATCGTCTCCATGATCTATCTTGGTACCTAGCTTGTCTTTGTCTTTTTTTTCCTCTTATTTCTCAATGTAGTCGCATGGTTGAAGTACCGGGCTTGTAATGGTGTAAATGAGGTCGGGATCCAAGGAGTAACTCGGTGTGTAGTGAAGAGTAGATGAGATGAAGGTATATAATTGAGGTGCAAGGGTGAAATGATAGTGGCAAGGGTGAGTAGGGAGGTTGGGAGGGGGTATAAAGTGGTTGGGTGGGGTTTAAATGACGAAACCAAGGCAAAGGGGCTGCTGGACACCCTCCCGGTCGGGAGCATTGTCTTCCCGGTCGGGACCATGTCCTCCCGGTCGAGATGAAACCCTTCCCGGTCGGGATGGCTAGTCAGTAGCCTCTGATTTCATGCTCACTTCATCCCGGTCGAGATGACACCTATCCCGGTCGGGATGGCACCTTTCCCGAGCCTTGAAGCCTTCTTTCAATACTAGTACCACCCAAAAGACAAACAGTACTTCGGGATCCAAAATCCCGTCCCTAAAAGCTTGTACCAAGCTTAAAAACCAACTTCCTTGCCCAATATCCTAGCTTCTATCATCCATACCCCATTCTAGTTCTTCATCTTCACTTCGCACCTATCAATCAAGCTTAAAAACATCCATCAAAGATCCCTCACTCACATCGCTCATCAAATAACCAAACGACAAGAATTCCACAAAACACAAATCCTAGAATCAAACTCACAAATTACACAAATACAATTACAAAAACTCAAATAAGATGAAAGAGTTATATATACAACACGACGGTTCTGGAGGAACTCCGTCAAACCTAGGATGGTAGGATTCTTCATTCATTTTCGACAATATGGTACCCAACTCCATAGCCTTCAAGGGCACGGAGCAACAAGTCGAAAGCTCTTGAGAAGTCTTCAATAAAGCTCGTGGAATACTAATCCACACTCCAAGGTTCTTCACAACCTTGCCTCGACGTTCCCGTGGCATCCCGATCTACTAAGTTCAACGGCTTGAACTTGTACTTGCGATCCTTCGGGATATACCCAAACTTCCACTCCTCTTCATGGGGCTTCAAGGAAGGCTCAACTTTCCTCTTTCCAAATGACTTATCTTCATTCACATTACATGGACATTCATCCACCCCAAGCTCAAAAGCATCATCATCTAGCACATGGTCAAGAAGGGGAGATTTGGAACTCAAACAAATGAGTTCACTCATCTCCATGATACTCTCTAGCTTCTCACAATCGAACATATCACAAGCATTCAAATCACTACAAGAATTTAAGTCTGGGGCGACTGATCTCAGCCACCGTCATCTGTCGCTAAAAAGAAACGCGCGACAGATGACAGTCGCTAAGGAGCAGTCGCAACAGATAGTCGCATCTAGCGACTAAAATCGGTCGCTAAATCATACGCGCGACCGATTTCAGTCGCCAAATTTAGCGACCGAAATCAGTCGCTATATCATCCCCTTAGCGACCGATTTCAATCGCTAAGAGCATCATATTAGTGACCGATATCGGTCGCTAAGGGGTGTGACGTGGCGTTCTTCGAGCGTCCTACAGTGACTGACGTCGGTCGCTAAATGAGAAATTTAGCGACTGATATCAGTCGATGCCTCACCTGAATTAGGCCGATTTTATTTGTTTCTTTTCTAACCAAAATCTGCACAATAAAACAAACCAACGACCACAATACTTCCCAAACATAATTCCAAACATTTCAAAAGTTATTCCAAACGTTACGCAAGCTTTGCACTCCAGAATTGGCATCCAATTAAGCAAACGTCACAGGTACACTAAATTAAAAGTGTTGTTACAAACTGTTTTCAACAAACATTCACAAACTACAAACTGTTTTCAATCTACTCACTTAGCAGGGAAACTAGCTGACGCACCACTACCACCATCACCGAAGGGGTCTCTATAATCTCGGGGTCGGGGAGTGGGGTCGGAGTTGCAGTTCTGCTGCTGCTTGTTCCTCAGACGCTGTAGCTCTTCTAGAATTTGCAGGTTAACGGACTCCTACATCTTCTGCCTCTCATCCTGCTCCTTCAGCTTCTCAGCCATAGCCGCCCGCTGCACCCTCTCCTATCAAAGTTCCGACCTCATCTCAGCAACGACGGATGGTACACACTCCGTCGAGGTCGCATGGCCCCCCCGAGCATTGGGTGGTGTCCAGTACAGGGAATGAGCGTTCCCCGTACCGTACACGGCTCCCTTGCGGTATCCCTCAGCGACTCTGAACCAAAGCTCGCTCGGGTCCACACCTTCAGCCTCGGGCGCTCTAGTGGCCTCCATATACGATCTCTACAAGAAATTGGAGTCATGATTAGGTGAGTTGTAAAGAGAAAAAAGTAGAGAAGCCATATGTTTGAAACATACCCAAATGGCGGCGTTCTTCTTCGTAGCGAATGTTCAACCTGTGGCGTCGTCCCCCTTGGTCTTCATGTCGAGAAATAGCTGCGCAGGCGGGGGGAGTTCTCTGGTTTGCTTCTTCAACTGTTGACAGTACATGTAGATTTCTCATTTATATTTATAATGAAAACATTAAATAAGAATCCAAAATAAAAATCAAAGGTAAGGAAATACTAACTTTCATAGCCCGCTGGTACATCGACTGCGACCCAGCGTAGTGGATCCGCTCCACTTCCGCCTTGGGGTCCCCTCCCCGCCTCTTGTTCTTCTTCGCCTGGAGGGATCTCTTAAGGAACTTCGGGTTGGAGCGGGCTTTTTCGAACTGTTGAATGGCATCACCTACGATTAATACACTTTGAGATCAATAAGCATTTTGAAGATATATACAACTTTCTATTCAAGTACGAATACTAATTGAGTAATCAAACCTTTAAGGTATTTATGTGCCCTTCCCTCGCTCGCCAACTTCCCCATGTTGTCTTTGAATCTGGGCTTCGCGACGTCCATGTATCTGTCTCTCGCAGCCACTTCGAGACCTTCATTCCAATAGTGTTTCATCTGCAAGATCGTTTGTTGTTAGTGTATTAGTAATCCGTAAACAAAAAAAATATAATTAATAAAACAAAAAATTTGGTGCACCTTAAAGTTGGCGAACCACTTCTCCCGCTGCCACTGAGGCACATGGGTCCAACTAGTGCAATAAGTAGTCAACTCTTTTAGGAAACTGTCCGAGACACCAGTCACCACCGCACGAGTCCGAAACCTACACCAACGAGTGAAATAAGATGATGTCTCACAAAAAAAGGAAATATAATGTCTCACCATGTCTTCTCGGTGCTCATATTAGGCGCCCATCGTCTGTATATTGAAGCTCGTCATCCTGTTGTGGTTGTTAACGTTGTTGCTTTTCGTTCGACTCCTCGTTACCCTTCTGCTAGCCCTTGTTCTGGTCCTCCAGCCGGGTCTCCTCCTGGTCCTCCTGCTGCTGCTGCCCCCTGTTGCTGCTTCCACTACCATACCGCTGTCTGCTGCCCAATGTCATATCTGCAGACATAGTAGAAAGTTAGAAATTGAGATTGATGGGGGTTGGTTGCCTACCTTTGGCCGCCTGCCAGTCAGGCCCCAGGGCGACCAGTCCCAGAAGGAGGAAAGGCCTGCCCAGCAGACTTTCCATCAAGATCATTGAAATCTCCAAGTGTGGCCCTAATCCCTTAGCCGCCCGGCACAGCCTGGCCGCCCGCCAAACAGGGCAAACCAGGCCTCCCGCCTGCTTCCAAGGCGCTCCCGCCTAAGCAGAACCAAAGGAGAACCGAGGACCCATCCGTCATTTTGCCTAAGGTAAGGGGAAATGAGTGGACAAGGTGAGTCCACATGTCGCACCAACATCCACCCATTTCCCTCCTCTTCTTTCTCTTTTCCTCTCTCTTGTGGGAAGGTATAAATACTTACCCATTTCCCACATAAGAGGGGTTGGATTTTCTCTCTCTAGACTCTTACTCCTGAAACGCCACCTAGTTCCTCACGAGCTAGGTTCGTCAAGGCACTTCACGGACTGACTTAGGCATCGGAGAGGGTTTCCTCGGACAACCTCCGAGGCCCTGTGCGTTCATTGTGCAGGGAGCAGGCCAACTCCGCCGGGAAGGTCCGATCAAGGGAGTGAGAGGAAGGGGAGGCTGAAGGAAATCAGACGATCAATTGTTCACCATTAACCCAATCATACAGCCCGGATCCAGGGCCGGGTGAATTGTTTCCGTGACCGGAACAATTTGGCGCCGTCTGTGGGGAACTTACGGTTGTGCTCACGAGTTACCCACTAAAATTAACCACTCATAATCACAAAACTAAAACAATCATGCCAGAAATTGTTGATGCCAGTGCAGGAACGGGTCCGACGGTCCCACCGGTGACTCCCCTGTATGGTATGCCGCAGTCGGAGAGAGTTCCTCCTGCCACGATCCTAGGGGTAGGGGGAACCAGTCTCCTCGGTGGACCTAACACTGCTGTGACGCCTGAGCTGGGGGCACCCCCACGACACGCTCTTAATCTCACCCCAGCTCAGATGGCGCAGGCAGCCGCTTTCTTCTCTGCGATGCTGAACCAGGAGTTCACTCCTGAGGACTTGGTAGGCAGGGTCGCATCGGCTCCCAGGCAACCATCCCCAATCAGCAGGGATGAGGCCGGGGGCACGAGGCGGACCGCCGCCAGAAATGCCCAGAGGAAAGCGAGGAGGACGGCTCAAGCGTATGCGCATGTGCAAAGGCGCATTACTACTGGCAATCCAGAGCCACCTGTCCAGCAGGCGTTCTCCATTCACACAACAGAATCAGCGTCTGGAGGACAGGGAGGCTTATCCCGAGGATTACAGGAGCGCATGAGGCCCAGGGAGCCCATGTCAAAACGCTTGGGAGAAAAACCAGGCGGAGTTTTCTCCAGGCTAACACCTGCAGCCAAGGAACAGTCGGCCCCCGGCTTATCCCAAAGCCTGCAATCCAGGCTCAACCGGGGACAACCGCTCGAGTCCAGGTACCATCAGGGTGAGAACCTCTGCCACTCTCAGAGGAAGAGGCCCAGGAAGACTTCCCCGGAAACAGAGGATGAAGCAGCAAGCAGGCCGCCACCAAGGCACCGCTCCCCCAGTGCGAGGAAACCGACCCATAAACAATGGGAGTCTCACGATAACCACTCTGGGGAAATCAGGTCACGACTGGTAGGCAGGCCCACAAAAACCCCGCTGCACCCTGAGGTACAAGAGTACCCCATTCCAAAAATCAAAATGCCCACCATTAAATTTGACGGGACGACAGATCCTGAAGACCACCTGGCAGCATTTGAGAGCCACATGGGCATGTATGACGTAGATGATGCCATCTGGTGCAAAGTTTTCCCAACCACCCTGGTAGGGCTCGCAAAAGGATGGTTCAGAGACCTTCGCCAGGGGTCAGTCAGATTCTTCATAGAGTTGGCTGAGATCTTCCTCGAACAGTATGCCGGAAATAAGAGAAGACGCCTCACCCGTTTCGATCTCATGACCCTGAAACAGAAAAAGGGTGAGAGTGTGAGGGAATACATGAGAAGGTTTGATCTATCCTACCAGCAGGTCAGGGAGATCGATGATTCCACTGCCGCCTACGCCCTGACAATCTCCCTACTTCCAGGGGAAATGAAAAACCAGATGATCAGGGCACAGCCAGAAACCTTGGCCATGGCCAGGAAGATTGCGGAAGGGTTCATTCTGCAGGAGGAGTTCCACGGCCTGACGGATACCCCTGCAGGCCAAACAAGGCCTCAAGGGGGACCGCAGGGTGGAAGGGGCAGAAGTGAGCCAGGCAAGCAAAGGGAAGAAGGAGACACTCCCAAGAAAGAGCGCATAGTCTACCAGCCCAGATTCGACAGTTACACTGCCCTGAACAAATCCAGGGCGGAGATCTTCGAACTGGAAAAAGAAACTGCTAAATGGAACCGCCCGAACAAACCTCGCAGCCCGAAAGGAGACCCCAAGAAATTCTGCACTTTCCACGACTGCATAGGCCATACCACCGAGGAATGCCGTCACCTGAAGGACGAAATCGAGAAGTTAATCAGGAACGGATGGTTAGCCAACTACGCAGCTAAGAATAAGTCTCAGAAGGAAGTGTCTGAAAAACCCGAAGGGTCAGTGCAGAACCGCATGGTGATCCATGTAATTTCAGGGGGCACTGAGGGCCATCTCAGTCGAAGAGGCCAAAAAAGACAAATGCGCGAACTAAGGAACCAGATCTGCTATGGTGAGAAAGCAGGGAGTCCAAGGGGGGTGACCTTGAGCATCACCCCTGATGATGCAGGGCGCGTGGTATACCCGCACAGTGATCCTTTGGTGCTGTCCCTAGAGATCAGCAACCACATTGTGCGGAGGTGTATGGTAGACACAGGCGCGTACACGAATCTACTGTACAAGGACGCCTTCGAGAAAATGGGCCTGGAAAAAAGGCACCTACGACCTGCCCCCGGATCATTATACGGATTCAGTGGAGCAGGCGTGCTGCCCATGGGAGTCATAGACCTACCCGTAACCTTTGGGGAAGGCTCTACTGCCAGAAACGTCAGGGCAACCTTTGTTGTTGTGGATGCAAGATCTGCCTACAACGCCCTAATTGGCAGAGCCACCCTAGACGAAATCGAGGCAGCCATCTCCATCAGGGCTCTCACCATAGCGTATGTCACCGATTTCGGGCTAGAAGGGAAGGTGCGTGGGGACCAGGAGTCAGCCAGACAATGCTACTCCCTGGCCCTGCAAGAGCACGAAAAAGAAAGGAAAGGAAAAAGGAAGGCTGACAGTTCCCCCAGCAGAGAGGGCGAAATCCCAGCCGAACACCCGGCGTCCGATCACCTGGAGCCAGGGGGCGAAAGCATGTTGGTAGACTTGGAGCCAGGCAGGCAGGTCCTGATAGGAGCTGACCTGGAAAAATCCTACCAGGCTGAACTGGTCAAGCTGCTAAAAGAAAACAAAGACATATTCGCCTACTCGGCAGACGAGATGCCCGACGTCGATCCATCATGCATCGTTCACAAGCTGAATGTAAGCATGGATGCTCGCCCTATAAAACAGAAGAAACGAAATATGTTCGCAGAAAAAGACGCAGCAATCAAGGAAGAAATTGACAAACTCTTGAAAGCAGATTTTATTGAGGTCTGTGACTACCCAGAATGGTTGGCGAATGTAGTTATGGTTAAAAAATCGTCAGGCGCATGGAGAATGTGCGTGGACTTTACAAACCTCAACAAGGCCTGCCCGAAAGACTGCTATCCGCTCCCCAGAATCGACCAACTGGTAGACTCCACCAGTGGTTATTCCATGCTGAGCTTCCTAGACGCCTTTTCAGGGTATCATCAAGTATACTTGTGGCAGCCGGACAGGGTGAAGTGCGCGTTCATCACTAGTTCAGGCACCTACATGTACAAGATGATGCCATTCGGGCTTAAAAATGCAGGGGCTACATACCAGCGGTTAGTTGATAAAGTGTTTGAAAAACAAAAAGGCAGAAACATCGAGGCTTACGTTGATGACGCCATCATAAAAAGCAGAGAAGACAGAGAGCACCTGATAGACCTGCAGGAGACCTTCTGCTCCCTGCGCGCCTACAAAATGAAACTCAATCCAAAGAAGTGTACATTTGGAGTCCGCTCCGGCAAATTCCTGGGGTTCATGGTCAGCTCTCGGGGGATAGACGCCAACCCTGAAAAAATTCAGGCAGTTCTAGACCTTCCTGAGCCCAAGACCATTAGAGACATCCAGCGCCTGACGGGCCGCATGGCCGCCTTAGCACGGTTCGTCGCCCGATCAGCAGACAAGGCCACTCCTTTTTTCAAGATACCAAAAGGAAACAAACAGTTCAAGTGGGAAAACGAGCAGAAAGAGGCCTTTGAGCAATTGAAGGACCATCTTAAGAGGCTCCCCACCCTGGCAAGACCAATAGCAGGGGAAAAACTTTTCCTCTACATTGCAGTGACCTATATAATTGTCAGCGCAGTCATCTTACGAGAAGAAGCAGGCGCCCAGCAGCCTATATACTTTGTAAGTCATGCGCTGGGGGAAGCCGAGAAGAATTACCCGATGGTCGAAAAAGCCGCCTACGCAGTCATAATTGCTGCCAGGAAGCTCAGACCTTACTTTGACGCGCATCCAGTCGTGGTCCTCACCGACCAACCGCTGGAGAAGGTGTTGGAAAAATTTGAAAAATCAGGGAGACTATTGAAGTGAGCGATTGAGCTGAGTGGGCTAGGTATATCTTACCAGCCGAGAACAGCCATCAAGGCCCAAGCCTTAGCAGATTTTCTGGCTGAATGCTCCCATTCAGGGGAGGAAGAGACCCCTGCCGAGGAATGGATCGTGCATACTGACGGATCTTCGACAGCCAATGGCGCAGGCGCAGGCGTCGTACTAACCAGCCCAGGAGGAGCTGACTTTGAGCACGCCCTCAGATTTGTTTTCCCAGCATCAAACAACGAAGCAGAGTACGAAGCAGTACTCGCAGGCGTCAGGCTAGCTAAAGCCGCAGGAGCAGAACGAATTATCCTGGCGACAGACTCCCAGCTCATCGCCAACCAAATCAATGGAGAATACGAAGCAAGGGACCAAGCGATGGCCACATACCTGGAGATGGTGAAGGGAGAGTTATCCGGCCTAAAGTCATATGAGGTCAAACAGATCCCCCGATCCCAGAACAGCAGAGCAGACGCCCTGTCAAAACTGGCAAGCTCCAGTCTACAGGACATCCGGAGATCAGTGTGGGTCGACGTTTCACACAAGAAGTCCACTAACCCCTGTCAGGCGGTTAATACTGTGGAAAAAGAGCTAGAAAGCTGGATGACTCCCTTCATCCAATACAAGAAGCATGGTATCTTACCATCAGACTCATTACAAAAAAGGAAGATACAGGCTAAAGCAGCCTGGTCAAATGTAGGAAATGCCAAATGCCTGCGGGCGGATCAGGCCGCTGAGGTACTAGAGGATATCCACTCAGGGATTTGTGGACATCACATTGGTGGGAGATCAATGGCCCACAAGGCCCTCAGGGCAGGCTACTACTGGCCTACCATGCTGGCAGATGCCAAGAGCCTGACCCAGAAATGCAGGAAATGCCAACTCTTTGCCCCATCAATCCATGCCCCGGCCCAGGAGCTCAGGCCAATCCTATCCCCCATCCCCTTCGCTCAATGGGGGATGGACATTCTAGGACCCTTCACGGTGGCCACAGGGGGCAGAAAATTCTTGATTGTCGCCATAGACTACTTCACCAAATGGGTGGAAGACGAAGCAGTGCCCAACATCACTGAACCGGCGGTCAGGAGAGTGGTCTGGCGAAATATCATCACCAGGTTCGGTCTACCAAAGATGTTGGTATTTGACCATGGCAGGCAATTTGATAATGATCCGCTGAGAATCTGGCTGGAAAGCCACAACATCTCAGTCGCCTATTCAGCCGTCTGTCATCCTCAAACCAACGGACAGGCAGAAGCAGCCAACAAACAAATCCTGAACGGCCTGAAGAAAATGGTGGATGACTGCAAGGGTAGGTGGGCTGACGAACTCCCCAGTATACTTTGGTCAATCCGAACTACCAGAAAAGAGTCTACAGGCCAGACCCCGTTTGGCCTGGTATATGGAGCAGAGGCATTATTACCAATTGAGGCAAGGATCTCCTCTCTACGCTCCCTGCAGTACGACCAGGCTGAAAACGAAGCTGCAATGGTCGAAGCCTTGGACCTGGTGAATGAGTTAAGGGAAGAAGCCAGTACCAACATCGTTGCCTACCAGCAACGAATGAGGAAAGCCTTCAACACCAAAGTACGACAGAGGAATTTCCAGATAGGCGAGCTGGTTCAGAGAAAGACGCAGGCGATTGGAAAGTCAAGAGAACATGGAAAGCTGAGTGCCAACTGGGAGGGCCCATACCAAGTGACTCAAGTTCTGGGACCAGTCACATACAAAATCGCCAACCTTGAAGGGCAAGAGCTGCATGCTCACTGGAATGCGGACACTTTGAAAAAATACTACGTCTGAACAAAATCCAAGGATAGTTTTTATTTTTCGCTAAAAAGCGGCGGAGGACGGTCAAAAGAATGTCGACGGCTCCGACCACCCAAAAATGTCGCAGTTTTATAAAGAAATGAAGGATATTCAGATTTATACTCGTTGTCTGTTCACACTCGCGATTCTTCACACACAAACGAGCAGGGGGCAATAGGGGGAGGCCCCCTGTTGCCAAAATCGGAAAAAATGCCCCCCTCCCCCCCCCCCCCGCAAAAAATCCGAGCGCCACCCTGCTTACCTCTGGGCAGGCAGGGGGCAGGCCCCCTGGACTTTGAACAAAAGCCAGGGACAGGCCAGACTAACAAGGACTGGGGGCAAGCCCCCCAACCTTGTATAAAAAACGCAAAAACCACCTTGCTTACCTCTGGGCAGGCAGGGGGCAGGCCCCCTGGACTTTGAACAAAAGCCAGGGACAGGCCAGACTAACAAGGACTGGGGGCAAGCCCCCCAACCTTGTATAAAAAACGCAAAAGCCACCCTGCTTACCTCTGGGCAGGCAGGGGGCAGGCCCCCTGGACTTTGAACAAAAGCCAAGGACAGGCCAGACTAACAAGGACTGGGGGCAAGCCCCCCAACCTTGTATAAAAAACGCAAAAGCCACCCTGCTTACCTCTGGGCAGGCAGGGGGCAGGCCCCCTGGACTTTGAACAAAAGCCAGGGACAGGCCAGACTAACAGGGACTGGGGGCAAGCCCCCCAACCTTGTATAAAAAACGCAAAAGCCACCCTGCTTACCTCTGGGCAGGCAGGGGGCAGGCTCCCTGGACTTTGAACAAAAGCCAGGGATAGGCCAGACTAACAAGGACTGGGGGCAGGCCCCCAAACTTGTGTAAAAGTGAAACAATCAGGAACCCCCCTACTTACAGAGTAGTGTCAAAGGAATACAGGACAAGAGTTTTCAAAACAAATGATTACAATCAAGAGTACGGCAGCCGGCCACCAAAGGGCTCGGCGCGCAAAGAAGTAAGGAAATTAAAACGTTGGCACAGGCGCAGCAGGGGACGAGCAAAAGCCCTCTGAGGAAGACTGCCCTCCATGTTAAGCAGGGGGAGCTTCTGGGCCGGAAGCAGCAGCTCCTTCAGACAGTCTGCGCATTTGAGCTTCGTCCTTAGCAGTATAAAGGGCTCGGAAAGCATCTTCGTCAAAACCAGGGAACATCTCTCTGACAGTTTCCATGACAACCCCTAGGCAAGAGTTAGCACCATTAACGAAGCCCGCCGACACAGCCGTGTCCACCTCCTGGAGAATTTCGTCCCTCTCCTTCTCCCAATCCTTGGTCTTCGCCGCCAGATCGCCAAGAGTCGCCTGCAGATCAGAATTTGCCTTGGAAAGGCGCTCCCCGAGGTCAATAACGCTCTTCTTAGCATGATCCAGCTCAGCCAAAGCTTTTCTGGCCCGCTCCAATTCCGCAAAGGCCTGCTGAGCTCTCTTTGACTCCTCCCCCAGGCGAGACACTTTCCTGATAGCCTTCTCACTCTCAGACTTCCAGTGGATCGCCTGACCCTTGGCTTCTTCTAGCTCAATCTCCTTTTTCGCCAACTGATCCTTCAGGCTGGCAATGAGAGCAACGTCCCTCTCGACTGCAGAAAGGCGGTCAGAGTTAGACAGTTCCTCATCACTCAGGCGACTGAGGGCCGCCAGCTCCGCGGAAGCCTGCATGATTCGGGAAGTGCGCTTAATGTACTGGGTCACTTGACTGGTAGCAGATTTGACAGTCTTGAGAAGATGGTCCGCTAGAACTGCCCCTGAGTCGGAAAGTAGGGCGGAAACATCTTGGTTGTCGCCTGCATTATAGTGGAACTCGGCGTTCTCCTCGGAGAAAAGGGTGGCGGGAATCACCGGAGCGAAACGCTTGGGTTCAGGCGTGGAAGTCTCCAAGTCCACCACCTGGTCAGCACTTGGAGCCTCCCGACCCCTCTTTCTAGTCAGCGCCCGGGGGGTACTCTCCCCAGTCTCCTCGGAGCCTGCGGCCCGCGACCCCGGTGGAATCTGGACCCCTGCTGAATGGCCCTCTTGCCTGCCAACAGGCGAAGGGGTAGCCTCATAGGCAATCGCCTTCGCAGCTGGAGAGGGGGTGGCCTCAGAAACCGCCGTCTTTGCAGGCGTTACTCTAGGAGGAGGGGGAAGCCTTGGTCTACTGAATGACAGACCCTTCAAATGCTTCATCAGATTCTTCTCGCCTCTCTTAAAATCAGGGGGAAGAGAAGGGCGACTTTGGATAACAGTGAGATTCTCGTCCAAACCCAGGCGTCTCACCTCCCCTTTCCTCCAAATAAAGGTAGCAAGATCTGCAAGGCAAACAAACAAGCTATCAGGGCATTTTTAAAAAGGAAAAAAGAGTGAGAAAGAATCACCAACACTCCTGAAATACCTTTATCTAGACCCGGATTCATGCCCAACCGGGTCAAGTAATTATCAGTCGCTATAAGCTCCGCATGAGGGAGCCATAAGGTGAGGCCATACACCCCATCCTTGTTAGTGTGGGCAGCAAAGTAGGCCGTCAATTCCTTGTCCTTCTCATTTAGCTTAACCTCCAGGGCCTTTCCACCCACGCCAGGGTGGTACTCCTCAGGGGTCTCAAGCCTGGTGTGGACATGATTCCTGAAATGACGAGGAATCCTCCACCCATGGATGCTGTGTATGTAAAGGAAGTTGTTCTTCCAGTCTCTCAAGCTGTCCATGCCAGGCCATACCAAACAATGTCCCTTCTGCCTCAAGAGGGACCAATAACCAGGGGAGCCCGTACTCCCAGAAGAAACCATTTGTAAGCCCACCATAAACCGCAGGGCGTCGATGGAAGGCTCCATGCGGTGGAAAAGACAAGTCCAGACATATGAAATCAACGCCCTGACAGCCGTGGCCGTCAGCTGGGCAATGGCGACGTTCATGCGCCTGAAGATCTCTTCTAAAGCAGGGTGGAGGGGAAAACGGAGGCCAAACTCCAAACATTTATGGTAAACCGCTATGCACCCCTCGGGAGGGTTGCATACGGTGTCTTTTTGGTTGGGGATAACGACTGAATACCCCTCCCCAAAGTTGTAAAACCGCTCAATCACACTGGCGGCATTCTTCGCGAGGATCAGGGCCCGATTCTTCGGGTCAGGGACAGTACTCAAAGGGATGCGATATTTGACTCTATCTAAGTAGTAAACCCTACCCCTCTCCCGACGAACCAGAGGGCCGGAGGTTCTAGAAGGGTCAACCTCCAACGCCTCGTCATCCGAGTCAATAGCGTCAAACGACGGGGGATCAGGGGAGTTGCCACCCCCACTGTCCGCCGAACATCCTTCCTCAAAAACAACCTCCCTAGAGGAGGAGGCCGGGTTCATCCTTTCCCCCCTTCTTGAAGGATCAATGAAGGGCAGAATCCGTTCACGGGTTCTAGACATGTTACTCTAAAAAGAAGCGGAAAAAAGGAAATCAAAGAGAGAAAAAGAATGGAAGATGAAAATCTGACCTAAGATCGCCTGACAGCACGTTACAAGCCCGAAGAAAGAGTCTCTCAGGGAAATGGGGGTGCAAGGTAGGATACGATCCGTCAATGCTCAAGGGTTTTTAACAGATAAAGAGACTAGGGAGTTTTGAAGGAAAAGAAAGATTGAAAAAGTGAAAGAGTGGATGACTGATCACTTTTATAGAAAGAAAGGAAGGCCAAGAGTCGCTCAACCCTCAGGAATTCACCCAAAGGCAGCGGTCCACGTGTCACCCCTGCGGAGGTTTGCTCTAAGTAGCTTCCCAAGAAAAACCTCGGGAGGAGCAAAGGGTGTCAGAAGATTGGTCACCCTATGACGTCCCCCCTGGCAAAAAAAAAAAAAAAAAAAAAAATCGCAGTGCACAAACGCGTCGCCTGATTTTCATTTCATTAAGTCTTACGAAGGAAAGTTACATCTTAAGACAGATACGAAAAGAAAAATACATAAGGCCCAAAAATTCCGGCCTGACAGAAACCAAACACCCTGCCACGCAGGCCTAGTCATCGCCCAAATCTGGGGAATAATACCCAGGGCTGCCTGGACTCCCGAGAGCCGAACCCCAGTCCCAGTCTGGGGAACCCTGGAAAGGGTCATCAGAAGCTCCGTCTTCATCCTTGTCGCTCAGGCAACCAAGACCCTCACTGTCATCAGATTCAAGGCTGCTATCCTCCCAGTCCCAGCCAAAGGGAACGGCCCGGGATTCGTCGCAGGTGCGACAGCCTGTCTTCTTCACAGGCGAAGAGGGACCCGACGCCAAGGAGGAATCAGTGTCAGAGAAGTTGGGGTCAAATTGTTCAGGGTGCAGCCATGGAAAGCACTCATGGCATCCCCTGTCAAAACAGCCCCCTCCATGGGGGCAGCGCCTAAACCTAGGCGCAGCAGGAGGCGAGGACCTCCTAGGGCGTTTGCCTATCCTAACAGAGGCCTTCTGACTCCTCCGGCGGAAATGAAGTCGTGAACGGCGACTCCGGCGAACAGCTAGGTAAGCAGCACGAGCATATCGGAGCCTCCAAAACCCTCTAAAGATGAAAGTAACATACCTAACTCCACGACGAGTTACACTTTTTTTGATCCAAGCCATGATTAAAGACAAAGAAAGGAAAAGTTGGAAATGGATCATAAAAATAGTGAAGGAGGATGCAATTTATACAAAAGCAGAAGCAGGGCATTAATGGTGCCCCAACCACTTTTGCAAGGAAGAGAGCCAATCATCGAACTGGCACACTGCTCGAAAATTCTCTATGCAAAGGAGGGTAATCATAACAAAAGACGTTTGAACTCTCTGCATACCCAGAGAAATTAAAGCATGTTCCCTCGGGAACACGCGGCACATTTAATCCAAGTGTCCAAGGAGTCAACCACCCGCCGTCCCAAAACAAGACGTCGCCTGCCGAACAGGAGCCCCGCTCCCCCTCAGCCGGCGAGGGCCAATTGATGGGGGTCGGTTGCCTACCTTTGGCCGCTTGCCAGTCAGGCCCCAGGGCGACCAGTCCCAGAAGGAGGAAAGGCCTGCCCAGCAGACTTTCCATCAAGATCATTGAAATCTCCAAGTGTGGCCCTAATCCCTTAGCCGCCCGGCACAGCCTGGCCGCCCGCCAAACAGGGCAAACCAGGCCTCCCGCCTGCTTCCAAGGCGCTCCCGCCTAAGCAGAACTAAAGGAGAACCGAGGACCCATCCGTCATTTTGCCTAAGGTAAGGGGAAATGAGTGGACAAGGTGAGTCCACGTGTCGCACCAACATCCACCCATTTCCCTCCTCTTCTTTCTCTTTTCCTCTCTCTTGTGGGAAGGTATAAATACTTACCCATTTCCCACATAAGAGGGGTTGGATTTTCTCTCTCTAGACTCTTACTCCTAAAACGCCACCTAGTTCCTCACGAGCTAGGTTCGTCAAGGCACTTCACGGACTGACTTAGGCATCGGAGAGGGTTTCCTCGGACAACCTCCGAGGCCCTGTGCGTTCATTGTGCAGGGAGCAGGCCAACTCCGCCGGGAAGGTCCGATCAAGGGAGTGAGAGGAAGGGGAGGCTGAAGGAAATCAGACGATCAATTGTTCACCATTAACCCAATCATACAGCCCGGATCCAGGGCCGGGTGAATTGTTTCCGTGACCGGAATAGAGATCATAATATTGAAATAATTTGCCCAAAACATATAATGCAGATTACTATATTGAAATAATATAACTTACTAAAACTATACCCTACTAGAAATCATCGTCACTGTCATTGTCATCTTCCACTTGCCTACTCGAACCAACCACACCCTCTTCCTCGTAGTCATCTTCCTCCTCCTCGTCATTGACCTCTAAATCATTGGTATTGTCCTCCTCCTCGACCATATCACTAGAAGTACCTTCCTCTTCCTCACTACCTTCATCGTCTTCAAAATCTTCCCTCACATCCACCTCATTATTGTCATCATCATCAATCGCGAAAAGATTCTCATCAACTGGAGACAATGTTGTACCACTAGAAATGACCTCCTCTTGGAAGAGGTCAATGTCATAGTGCCCCTGTGGCTTAGTTTTAAACACCGCCCACCATTTCTTTACACTTCTGTCGTTCTTTGTGGTTGGATAAGGCGCAAAGTACACTTAGTGTGCCTGATGTGCAAGTATAAACGGATCGTACTTGGAGTATTTTTTGGTATGATTAACTTCAACTAGTTTGTACTTTTCATGTACTCTCGTACCATGCATTGAGTTGTCCTTTCATTCGCATTTAAATACCACAACTCTATACCCACGATCATTTCCAAGATAGCACAACTAGAAGATGTCCTCCAATAGACCGTAGTAATCATCACCCTCAAGAGACGACACACTCACACCGAAATTACATCTACTTCTACTGCTACCGTGGGCAAAAGTATGGAAATTGAAACCATTAATCGAATACCGGTTCCAAGTCCTAACCTTCCACAAAGGACCTAATGCTAGACTCCTAACCAAATAATCATGAATATTCTTTGAAATAACATGCTGCTTAAGCCAACTGTGAAACTGTTCCTCATGCTTATTCCAAACATCATCAGCATTTAAATGTGGATTAGCAGCTACAAATTCAGTTACAAACTGCTTCTCATACGGCTCCAAAACTTCACAGTTTGATAACAAGTACAGGTGAGCACGATTGTATTCTTTCTCATCTAATGTCCTCCACCCGCCAGCTGATGACGATCCCTCACCTACCTTACTTTGAAAAAAGTCTGGTATGTTGGGGTCAATCGTTTCAGGTGTTTCTAGGTTAAGATTTTTGGCTTTGGTGTTCACTTGTTTCTCGAAATACAGAGAACAGAAGTTTGCTATCTCCTCTGTTAAATAAGCATTACATATGGAGCCCTCGACCCTCGCCTTGTTGCCAATTTTTTTCTTTAAATGGTTGAGAAATCTATGACAATCATCAAGCAATGAAGTTACTAACAAATTATAGTGTCTAACGTTAGTGGATAAGTAAATAGTTGAAAGATCTCACCTCTCGAACGGGTACATCCATCTAAATTGTACCGGTCCTCCCACTTTAGCTTCGTAGGGCAAGTGGACCGGTAGATGCTCCATTGAGTTAAAGAAGAAGGGTTGGAAGATCATCTCAAGTTTGCATAATATCTGAGGAATTTGATCCTCCAAACGAGTCATGCCGTCATTTGTAACTGTCGACGAACAGAAATCTAAAAAAAACTGAGATATCTCAGTGATAGGATTCCAAACACCTTCCGGCAGCAGGTGCTTCAACGCCACAGGAAGTAACCGCTCCATTAACACGAGGCAGTCGTGACTCTTCAAGCCTTGGAGCTTCATGTTCTTAATGTCCACACACCGACTAAAATCGGATGCGTACCCATCAGGGAACTTCAGTTTCCCTACCCACTCTAACACGGCCTTTCTCTGAGCCTTATCAAGGCTAAACAAGGCCCTAGGCTTGGACCCATCCCGCTTGATATGCAATTTCGGACGGTCACAAATTTTTTTCAAATCTTTTCGGGATCCTACGGTGTCACATGTCTTACCCTCTACATCCATGACAATGTGAATCAATTGCTCAGAGAAATTCTTCTCAATATGCATCACGTCCAGATTATGTCGGAGTAATAAAGTACTCCAATATGGAAGGTCGAAGAAGATGCTTCTTTTAAACCAACCATTTTTTAATTTCTTAAGATCTTTGAACTCTTGATCGGTCCCGTCAACAGTAGATGGGAACTCTGAAATCACCTCCCAAATCTCATCTCCTTGGAGAGGAATCAGTGCCTCATCTAGCACCACCTCACCCTTCTTGAAAGCTCTCCTATTCTTCCGGTACATGTGACCCTCGGGTAGAAACTGTCTATGACAGTGAAATCAACTAATTTTTATTGAATTACTTAGGGTGAATGCTTTACTTTCACTCATGCAACAAGGACAAGCTTTTTGGCTCGCCGTAGACCAACCACTCAACATACCATACGTAGGGAAATCGTTTATAGTCCACAAAAGCGATGCTCTAAGCTGGAAATTTTGTTTCAACGACACATCATATGTCTCCACCCCTACTTCCCACAAGTGTTTCAATTCTTCTATCACTGGTTGTAAGTAAACATCCAAGTGATTTTTTGGATTTTTTGGGCCGGGAACAATGAGAGAAAGGAAGATGAACGGTGGTTTCAGACAAAGCCAAGGGGGTAAGTTGTACGGTGTGACCATGACAGGCCAGCATGAGTATGACTTACTGAACTGACCGAAAGGGGTGAACCCATCGGTACACAACCCAAGTCTCACGTTACGGGGTTCCTCAGCAAATTCAGGGTAAATCCTATCAAAGCGTTTCCACTCCTCCCCGTCACTAGGATGACACATCTTCCCCAATACACGAGTTTCTTCTTTATGCCACCTCATTTGTTCGGCAATGGTTCTGGTTGCATATAATTTTTGAAATCTAGGGGCGATTGGAAAGTAGGTTAGTCGACTAAGTGGTATAGGTTTTTTATGCCTCGCTACACTCTTTCCCTTCCTACCCCTCAAAACAATATCCCCATCTACGCTTTTGTATCTACACTTCCCACATATCTTACATTCCTCAAGCATGGCATCGTCCTTCCAAAAAAGCATACATCCATCGGGACAAGCATCGATCTTTTGATGCGGAAGTTCAAAACCTTTAACTATTTTTTTGGTATTGTAGAATGTTTTGGTCATAATGTTGTCTTTTGGGATGAGTTTCTCAATCAACGCAGCGATACCGTCTACGCACCCAAAAGGTAGGTTATACTCACATTTAAGGGTCACTACCATAGATGCGACTTCTAACAATGTCACATCACACCCTTCATATAATGGCTTCTCCGCAGCCTCTAAAATATCAAAAAACGCTTTCGCTCATAGGTTTGGCTCTTGTGGGGTTGATTGGTCATCGTCGTTAGTGTACATGCTCTCATCATTAAACAAATTACACTCAACCAAATCAACAATCATTCCTTTCACCCCGCCCTCATTCTGATCAACCTCAGATTCCTCAACAGCCGACGTCTCACCATGACAAATCCAATAATAATAATTTGTGCAAAACCCATTTGAGATAATATGTTCCTTAATCAAAATACTATCCAAGAATTTGAGGTTCTTACATTTCACACAAGGACACCTAAATCTACCCTCTAATGCGTATTCGGGATGGGTTCTAGCGAACTCAAGAAAGCTACTAACACCCTCTAAAAATTCCGTTGTGGGACGTCGTCTCTTATCCAATCTTTCCCCATACATTCATTTTCATTTCTGTCTCTTCATTTTTTTATCTAAAAAAATTGACACAATAACCACATACAAATTATTTCCTCTAAAGTAATTTACTAATATATACACTACTCACATATTTTGTAAAATTCTCGATTCACCTAAACATAGTACTATTTGCACCCAATCCGTCAATAATTACATCACTAAATCGGCATAAGTGTATTTCACTTCCAATTCCCTAACACATCAAAACAACCCAATTCATTCAACTACTTAACCACAAACCCTAATTTTATACTAACAATCTACCTATTTCAAATTAGGGAACCTATGGGCAATTAACATGCTTACTACACTAAATATTCCGACAACTAAAAAACTATCCAACCCAATAACTAATTTATTTAAATCGATAAAAACAAAAATTAACAAATAATTAAAACTAAATATCGATAGATAAACATACCTTACGAAAGGAAAATGAGAGAAGAAAGAATGAATGAAGAGGAAAGGAGGAGAGGGCGATTTTAGAGAGATGGGAGACGGTTTTTAGAGAGATAGAGTGAAATGAGAGAAGTGATCGGGGGAAGGGGGTGTTCGTTGCCTTAAAAAAAATTCAGAAGGCTTAGCGACCGAAATCGGTCGCGCGTGTGAATTTTCAGTCGCTAATTAGCGACCGACTTCGGTCGCGCGTACTTTTATTTAGTGACTGAAATCGGTCGCTAGGTCACTGCATTAGCGACCGATATCGGTGACGCGTGTATGATTTCAGCGACCGATATCGGTCGCTACGAATAATTAATTTTTTCAAATTCCGTCTCCTCGTCCAGAGTCTGATGTCGGCCGCGCGGATTACTTTTAGTCGCTGAATAAGCGACTGAACTTGTCAGTCGCGCGTGGACGGTAGCTATACGAAGTATTTCTTGTAGTGAATTATTACACGAGGGAATTACATTTACATCATTTTCACACAACTTGTTGGCAACCTCCAAGCTTTCACCCACTTCATCCCCTATCTTGATGTCTTCGACGGCAAGGATCATATGACATGATTCTTCACTTGTAGGCGAGGTGTTTCCTTGAAGGTCAAACACAAGCTTCTCGTCGCCTAACTTAAAAGTGATCCTACCCTTCTTGACATCGATCATCGCACCGGCGGTGTCTAGAAATGGGCGCCCTAGGATATTGGGGGTGGTTGCATCCTCCGGCATATCAAGTACAAGGAAGTCAACCGGAATGAAGAATTTCCCGATTCTTAGTGGCACGTCCTCTAACATTCCTAATGGTCGATTAAGTGAACGATCGTCCATTTGGAGTGTAATCGAGGTAAACTTGAGCTCTTTCATTCCAAGTCGCTCACAAATAGAATAAGGGAGAATGCTTACACTCGCTCCTAAATAACATAACACCCTTTCGATATTCAAGTTCTCTATGGTTCACGGGATTGAGAAACTACCCGGATCCTTCAACTTAGGAAGAGTGGAGCCTTGAATAAGCCTGCTCACCTCTCTTGTGAACGCTATGGTCTCTTCCTTGTCCAAGGATCTCTTCCTAGCCAAGATTCCTCTCATGAACTTTCCATAGGCTGGGACTTGGGTAATTAGCTCGGTGAAAGGGATGCTCACATCCAATTTCTGCACATTATCGACAAACTTGTCAAATTGAACTTCCACCTTTGTCTTCAATTGCCTTGATAGGAATGGCAACTTGATGTGTATCTTGTATTGTTCAGTAGGTTTGGATTTTTCATTTGACATCTTCTTCTTTGCTTTGTCTTCTTCTTGGGGTGGGGGAAGCTTGTCTTCAATAGGTTTTCAATTTCCCACAAGACTAGCTCCTCCATGAGATTTCCCCATTCTCATTGCTTTGACATGGAGATTCCGCTTCTTTCATGGCTTCTTGTTCATTAGGGAACAAGGGAGAGTCATAATATTCACCGCTCCTCAAGGTAATAACATTCACATGTTCAAATTTTGTTGGTACACCTTGAGGAGGTAGTTGACCCTTTTGCCTTGAAGAACTACCCGAAGCAACTTGAGCTAGTTGGGTTTCGAGCATCTTCACATGAGTTTTTGTTGCGTTGTTTTCCATTTGAAGTTGAGCAATAAGTTCTTTTTGGGCTTTTTGCATCTCCAATTGACTTCTTTGCATCTCCAACATTGTCTTTTGCGTATCAAAATCCCGAGGTGGGGATTGATGGTTGTGTAGAGTATTAGTGAGGCTTAGGGGAAAGCCATAGTCATGAGTTGGAGATCGGCTCCTTGGCTTGTTTTCTTGTTTAGCATTTTGAACCCCTTGTTGATTTTGGAAGTTCCCTTGGAACCCTTGAGAATTGCCTTGATTTAGGCCACGGAGATTACCTTGATTGTGATTTTGGTAACCTTGGTTGTTGTTTTGAAACCCTTGAGCGTGTTGGTTTCCTTGGAAACCACCATGATGATTGAAGTTCCCTTGATTATGGAACCCTTAATGATTGAAGGCACCTTGGTTATGGTATGCATTTTGTTGTTGAAAATTGTTAAAAGGCCTTTGATTGCCTTGATAACCTTGGTAGCCTTGATTGTCCCTTAAGAGAGGAGCAACATATGGTAAACAATATTGTTGTTGAGCTTGTTGTTGTTGACCTTGGAACATATGAGGATTTGGCACATTTTGAGCCTTGTAAGTAGAGTAAGGGGCACTTTGCTTGTATGCTTGAAAAGCATTCACTTACTCAATGCTACTTCGACAATGTTGAGGCTCATGCCCATATATCCCACAAATCTCACATATCCCATAATAGGAGGTAGGAGAAACCACTCCCATAGCATTGACTTGATGGATTGATTGTTGGTGGGAAGAACTTGTGCTTTGACCTCGATTAAAGTGACTTTGGAGCTTCTTATCAATGGTATCCATGTGGTCCTCAATTGTGCTCCAAGATCGGCACTAAGTTGTGTGAAAGCATCGATTTCATGCCTTCCCCCTCTATTTGCCTTCCTAGGCCTAGAATATTGAGAGTTGTGAACCGCCATTTCTTCAATCCTAGACCATGTTTGGTCATCATCTACCTCGGTAAACCTTCCATTAGAGCCCATATTGAGTATGGCTCTAGAATCTTCATACAACCCATTCCAAAATTGTTGGACCAATAACCATTGAGAAAGCCCATGGTGGGAGCAAGATCTAACCAAAGTGATGCGTGTGATTTTCCGTGGATCCCGCAGATCAAATAATACCAACGAACCTAAGCTAGGTAGCTAGGGTAAGTCGAGTCGATCCACAGGGACGGTAGTTCAAAACAAGAGGGTGCTATGGTCCAAGACTAGGTCTGAGACAAACTAAACTAGGGTGATAGCTAAGGTTGACTAATGACTAAACTAGAGTCTAAAACAAAAAATAAAAAGGGTAAACAAGCAACTAATGGCTAATTGAAGCTAAAAAAATTCAATAATAAGAAGCTAGGGGTAGGTCGGGTTCATGGATGTCAAGGACCCCAAAAGGGAAAAACGGGGGTTACTAGCATGCTCTCGTAGCCTAGCTTCCGATCGAGCTCTCGCTACTTAAACGGCCTAGGGGGCACCCTCACCACGCTCTCGCTACTAATGAGGTTACCAAACCAACAACCAAACACACACATACAAGAGAAGAGGCAAGGAAAACAAGGATTGATCGTCTCGAGTCTCACGAGCATTACATCAAACATGTGGAGTGCAAGGCAAATAGGAAACAACAATAACAACATCTAGCATCACCAATTTCCACCCTAATCATCTCTAATCAACACCCAATCCCCCTACTAACCCTAGAGGATGACTACTCACACACATCTAAACTAAAACAAGCACAAACAAGAGAAACAAGCACAAGAACAATCACACACATAATGGGTACTAACAAAGATGAAAAATGAACAAAACAATGAACAATGAACAAAGAATAAAACTTTAATAATAAAACAAGATTAAGAGAAGGGAAAAGAGAGATTATACCAAACAAGAGAAGAAGAAAAAGAAGAAATCTTGCATATATAGAAGAAAACCCAAATACATCAACCAAGGTTGTCAATTTTGGTGGAGATCTTCAAGAATTCCCAAAATACAAGAGTTAAACTAGGATTAAGGATTAACTAAGGACTAATCTAAACTAATCTAAGCTAATCTAACCTAAAGTAGTCTAGGGTTTAGTGGGTAATGTCTAACATAACATAAAATTACAAGAGGGGGGTATATATATGGTTACAATGCAAAGGAGGAAGAAACAAGACGCGGGCCTGAACTGGGTTCATCCCGACCGGGATGAAGGTCGTCCCGACCGGGATGGACTTGATCCCGACCGGGATTGCTCCTCAGTAGGGCTTCTTTGTTTGCACTTCATCCCGACCGGGATGGACTTGGTCCCGACCGGGATGGCTCCTCAGTAGGGCTTCTTTGTTTGCCCTTCATCCCGACCGGGATGGCCGCGCATCTCGACCGGGATGGGTCTTGTAGGCCTCCAATATGATCTCAATGGTCCCTACTTGCTCTTCATAGGTTTCTCATCGATTCTCGGTGCTCGGGATCGGGTCCCAAGGACTCGGGAACGGCTCCCAAGGGCTCGGGATCGAGTCTAAGCCACCGAGTGACCGTTGCTTCTCATCGTTGGCTCAAAATGTGTCGAAAACGAGTCGGAATTGTTCCGTTACTTCAAGATAAGCCCTATGAACCTAAAACAAACTAGAAGAAGCGTAAGTAGCCTAGAAACCGCTCAAAAGAGCGATATCACAAGAGAAACCGGGACCAAGCACAACAAATAAGCACTTACAAAACACACTTATCACAAAGTCTTGAACCTCTCCCATGCTTCATAAAGACTCTCCTCATCTTGTTGTTGGAAACCGGTAATGGAGGCCCTTAGCAAATTTGTCTTCTCGGGAGGGTAAAACTTTTGATAAAACGCCAATGCAAGCTTCTTCCAAGTATCGATCCCCATGGTTGCCCTATCGAGACTCTTGATCCATTGCTTAGCCTTTCCAATAAGAGAGAACGGGTAAAGAACCGATCGAATTTGATCTTGAGTAATCCGGTTTGAGAAATAGCATCACAATAATCGGAGAATGTCTCCATATGTTGGTGCGGGTCTTCGGTAGGCAAACCACTAAATTGATTTCGCTCCACAAGTTGAATTAATTGTGTCTTTGCCACAAAATTTCCGGTGCATGTATCCGGTAAAGTGCTCGGTCCCGGCAAGACATCCTCGGTGAAAGTGGAGTGAGATGAGAACTTAGGCATGTTTGGATGTAAGGGAGATGACGGGGTAGAACTTGCTTGAGATGTTGAAGGAGAACTAGGTGAAGAAGAGTGACTAGAAGTACCAAAGGGATTGATGAAGGTCCCTTCGGTGGTCTCTCGAGGTGCTTCGTTTAAGTCAAATCCTTGAGCTTGCTCCTCAATGTTAGTGCTAGTACCCGGTTGAGAAGTTCTAACTCGATCAATTGTCCGTTGGCGAAAGGCTCTAAAGAGTCTCTCTGGCTCTGGATTGAAGGGAAAGAAGTTGGCTCTCCTCCTAGGCATACACTACACACTTGGAACAAATGTGAGAACACCTAGTGCTTTATGTGCACTAGGTAGAGACAATAAACAAACACAACCAAAGACAAAGAGAGAAGAAAGCTATAAAAATAAGGAAAAAGATAAGAAAATATGCACAATGGATAGAAGAAAAGCACAAAACGGTAACTAAGTCAAGCAAATAAGCAAACAAAGTCTAAACATGCAACGTCCCCGGCAACGGCGCCAAATTGATGGTAAGGATTTGCCGTGGATCCTACCAACAAATAATAGCCAACGAACCTAACTGGGTAGCTAGGGTAAGTCGGGTCGAGTCCACGGGGACGGAAAGAGGTGCCTAGACTAAGGTTACCTAAATACAAGACTAGGTCACAAAGAAACAAGGGAAGGAGAAATAACATGAATTGATTACTAACACAATTACTAGGCTAAAGACAAGGACAAACAAACTAGAGTAATGGAAAGAAGAGTAACAGACTAGGATGATGATGACATGAACTAAATGAATGAACTATGGCTAATTCAAGCTATAAACTAGAGGAACTATTACAAATATGATGGAGAAATCAAATATGGGAAGAGTAGGGTTAGGTCGGGTTCATAAGTGTAATAGGATAGTTGGGAAATCGAGGGGGGTAAGTTTCACCTAGTTACTAAGGTCGGTCCGCGATCTCGCGTCCAAGACAAACCCGAGTACTCATGCAAGATGCTACCCAATACACAAGGATTCAACCACCAATCAACCATACAATAAGAAGAAGAAAACAAGCAAGAGAAGCATGGCCACTACCACTCTAACGAGCAATTCGACAAACACATGGTACGCTTAACAAGTGACTAGTAACAAAGAATCCATCTTTACCCTCAATCAAACCCTAATCACCCATAATCAACACTTAATCCCCCTACTAACCCCACAATAAATCTACTCACACATGTTCAAACTAACACTAACAATAACAAGAGAAATCAACATAATAACTAAAACATTCATAATGATGAACAAACAAAGATGAACAATAAACAAATGATAAAGATTGAAACTTGAATGATAAACAAAGATTAAAGGAAAAGAGAGAAGAGTAATTATACCAAACTAGCAAGGAGGAAAGATTGAAACTTGTATAATAAGAAAACCCAAAAACATCAACAAAGGTTGTCAATCTTGGTAGAGTCTTCAAGAATTCCCTCAATACAAGAGTGATTGCTTACAATTAAACTAAGATTAACAAAAGATTAAGGAAAGATTAATGTGAAACTAAGCTAATGATGAAGGATCTCTATCTAGGGTTTAGTCTTATGTAGTGTCATGTATAGTGCTAAAAACAATACAATAGGGGGGTATATATAGGGTTTCACGGGTAAGGGAGGTGAAAGAATTGAACCGGAGCGGATCTGGGTTGGTCTCGAGCGGGAAGAAGGCCATCCCGGTCAGGAAGAGATTCTCCCGGTCGGGATCATGCATAATACCGCCTGGTATTATGCATAACACCGGGCGGTATTATGCTCTTCCCGGTCGGGAAGAGACTGATCCCAGTCGGGAAGGCTTGTCAGAAGCGTCTGTTTGCTGTCCTACTTGGTCCCGACCGGAAAGGGCATGATCCCGACCGGGAAGGCCATGTAGGCTTCAAATACGTTCACGTAGGTCCCTACTTGCTTTTCCTAGGCTTCTTATCGACTCTCGGTGCTCGAGAATGGGCTCCAAGGGACTCGGGATCGAGTCTAAGCTACCGAGTTATCGTCGCTTTTCATCGTTGGCTCCATATGCGTCGGAAACGAGTCAAAATCGTTCCATTTCTCCAAGATAGGCCTTAGAAACCTAAAAAAAGCTAGAAGAAGCGTAAGTAGCCTCGAAACCGCTCCGAAGAGCGATTCCACAAGAGAAAACGGGACCAAACACAAGAAATATGCACTACATAACACACTTATCAAAAAGCAATGGGTGGATGCAAGGGACACGTAAAAGAAAAAGTAATGGGGAAAGGGGGCTGAATAGCTCACATTAGAGTGAGTAAGAAAATGCGGTTTAAATAAATGAAACGGGTAGGAACCGAATTCCGAAACGATAAGTTGATTGACCGAATAAATAAAATTAAAAATGAATCAATAAAATTAATAAATAATCGGGTCATCAAATAAAATGATTATATAAAGTACTCGAGACGAAAACGAAGCTTATAGAATTAAATAATTAGACGATGAAACAGTATTTCCCGATTAATAATAAATCTTCGATAAAGTGAAATAAATTGATTTCTCAAGGAAAGGTAATAAACGTTTTGACTAAACTTAAAATAAATGAAATTTGAGCCGAAAATAGAAATTTAAGCTTAAATATAAATAAATAAAAGAATTTAGAATTTAAATCACCGAAATAGACTTTCGATAAAAATAAAATAAAATGTATAAAATAAATCGAAACGGAAATAAAAATTTGTTTTAAATATAAGAAGAGTTTCCGAGACAAATAAACTTTTAGGAGTTTCAAACGATTTAAACGATAAATTCGTTTTATAAAATTTTTAAGAATTACAAGTTAAATAGTAAAAATAAAAATACGAACATAATTTTAATTTATAAAATCAGAGGTGTTACAATGAGAGTTATAAAGAATATGATTACCAGTTGCACATCATCAAGCTCCATTTCACTTGTAGGAATCTGACACATTACAGTAATTGTTTAGAAGATCACTACAAGAATTAAAGTCAGTGGCGACTGATCTTAGCTACTGACATCAGTCGCTAAAAGAGACACGCGACTGTCAACAGTCGCTAAGTGACAGTGGCTACAGTTAGTCGCTTCTAGCGACTGATTTCAGTCGCTAAAAAAGCGCGCGACTGAAATCAGTCGCTAAATTTAGCGACTGAAATCAGTAGCTAAGGCCTCATTTTAGCGACTGAAATCAGTCGCTATGGCCTCATTTTAGCAACTGAAATCAGTGGCTAAGAGCGTCAATTAGCGACTGATTTAGCGACTGATTTCAGTCGCTAAGAGCGTCAGTTAGCGACTGAAATCAGTCGCTAAATGGTGCGACGTGGCGTCCTACCGCGACTGATTTCAGTCGCTAAATAGACAATTTAGCTACTGATATCAGTCGCTACCGTGCCAGAAATAGGCCGGTTATATTTATTATTTTCTAGCCAAAATCTGCACAATAAAACAAACCAACAACCACAATACATCCCAAACATCATTCCAAACGTTGTTCCAAACGTTACGCAAGCTTCACACTCCAAAATTGTCAACCAAGTACGCAAACGTCGTGAATACAACAAATTAAAAGTATTGTTACAAACTGTTTTTTCAACAAGCATTCAAAAACTACAAATTGTTTTCATTCAATCAACTCAGCCAACAGGGAAACTAGCTGACGCACCACTACCACCGTCACCGAAGGGGTCTCTAGAATCCGGGAATCGGGGAGTGGGGCCGGAGTTGTAGTTATACTGCTGCGTGTTTCTAAGACGCCGTATCTCTTCCAGAATTTGCAGGTTAATGGACTCCTGCGACTTCAACCTCTCATTCTGCTCCTTCATCTGCTCGACCATAGCTGCCCGTTGCGCCCTCTCCTCTCGAATTTCCGCCCTCATCTCAGCCATCTCGGATGGTACACACTCGGTCGTGGTAGCATGGGCCCCCGAACATTGGGTGGTGTCCAGTACAGGAATGAGCGTTCCCCATACCGTACACCGCTCCCTTGCGGTATCCCTCCGCGACTCTAAACCAAATCGTGCTCCGGTCCACACCTTCATTCTCGGGCGCTCTAGTGGCCGCCAAATACGATCTCTGAAAGAAATAGAAGTCATGATTAGGTTGATTGTTTGAAGAAAAAAAAAGGAACAAAGTATTGTGTTTGAAACTTACCCAAGTGTCCAAATCCTTCTTCGTGGCGAATGATCGACCGGTGGCATCGTCCCCCTTACTCTTCGCTTCGAGAAATAGCTGCACAGGAGGAGGGAATTCTCCGGTTTTCTTCTTCACCTGTTGAAAGTACATGTAGATTTTTCATTTCTTTTTATAATGAAAACATTAAATAAGAATCCAATATAAAAATCAAAGGAACGGAAATACTAACGTTCATGGCCCGCTGGTGCATCGACTGCGACCCACCGTAGTGGGTGCACTCCGCCTCCGCCTCGGGGTCCCCTCCCCGCCTCTTGTTCTTTTTCGCCTGGAGGGATCTTTTAAGGAACTTCGGGTCGTAGCGCGCTGTTTGGAACTGTTGGATGGTGTCACCTACAATTTATACACTTTGAGATCAATAAATGTTTTGAATATATATACAACTTTCTGTTAAGGTACTAACACCAATTTAGTAATCGAACCTCTAAGGTGTTTCTGTAACTTTGCATCGCTCGCCATCTTATACATCATGTCTTTGTATCTCTCCTTCGCGACATCCATGTATCTGTCTCTCACAGCCACCTCGAGACCATCGTTGTAAAAGTGTTTGTACTGCAAGATAGTTTGTTGTCATTGTATTAGTAATCTGTAAACAGTAACAGATAATTAATAAAAATCAGAAATTGGTGTACCTTGAAGTTGGCAAACCACTTCTCCCGTTGCCACAGAGGCAACTTGGTCTAACTCGTACAGTAAGTAGTCAAATCATGCATGAAGCTGTCCATGACACCAGTCACCGTCGCACGAGTACGAAACCTACACCAAAGAGTGAAATAAGATGATGTCTCACAAAAAAAAAGGAAATACAATGTCTCACATGTGGACTCGGGGCCAATTATTAGGCGCCCGTCGTCTGTGTATCGAAGCACTTCGTTCTGTTGTGGTTGCGGTTGTTCTGGTTGCTCTTAATTGCCCTGCAGCTCCTCCTCGTTCTCCACTTGTTCGTCCTCTCGCCTGTTTTCTTCTTGGTATTCCTGCTGTACCCGGTCCCTGCTGCTGCTCGAACTACCAAACCTCAACCTGTTGCCCAACGTCATATCTGCAGACATGTAATAGTTGAAAGTTAGGAACTGACATCATAATATTGAAATAATCTCGAAAAAAAATATGTAATGCAGATTACTATGTACAAATAATATAACTTACTAAAACTATACCCTACTAAAAATCATCGTCACTGTCGTTGTCGTCTTCCACTTGCGTACTCGAACCAACGACATCCTCTTCCTCGACGTCATCTTCGTCCTCCTCGTCATTGACCTCTAAATCAATGGTGTCATCCTCCTTCTCGACCATATCACTAGAAGCACCTTCCTCCTCCTCACTGCCTTCATCATCTTCAAAATCTTCCCCCACATCCACCTCATTATTGTCATCATCATCATCATTTGCAAAAATATTCTCATCAACTGGAGACAATGTTGTACCACTAGAAATGACGTTCTCCAGGAAGAGGTCAGAGTCATAGTGCCCCCGTGGCTTAGTTTTGAACACCGCCCACCGCTGGTTTACAGTTCTGTCGTTCTTTGTGGTTGGGTAAGGCGCAAAGTACACTTGGTGTGCTTGATGTGCAAGTATAAACGGATCGTACTTGGAGTATTTTTTGGTATGATTAACTTCAACTACTTTGTACCTTTCATGTACTCTAGTACCTTGCACAGAGTTGTCCTTCCATTCGCATTTAAATACCACAGCTCTATACCCACGATCATTTCCAACATAGCACAGCTCCAAGATATCCTCCAATAGACCGTAGTAATCTTCACCCTCAAGTGACGACACACTCACACCGAAATTACATCTACTCCTACTGCTACCATGGGCAAATGTATGGAAATTGTAACCATTAACCGAATACCGGTTCCAAGTTCTAACATTCCATAAAGGACCTAATGCTAGACTCCTAACCAAATCATCATGAATATTCTCAGAAATTACATGCTCCTTAAGCCATGTAGGAAACTGTTCCTCATGCTTATTCCAAATGTCATCAGCATTTAAATGTGGATTAGCATCTACAAATTCAGTTAAAAATTTCTTCTCGTACGGCTCCAAAACTTCACAATTTGATAGCAAATACAGGTGAGCACGATTGTACTCCTTCTCATCTAATGTCCTCCACCCGCCAGCTGATGACGATCCCTCACCTTCCTTACTTTGAAAAACGTCTGGTATGTTGGGGTCAATCGTCGTCTCGGGTGTTTCTAGGTTTAGATTCTTGGTTTTGGTGTTCACTTCTTTCTCGAAATACAGAGAACAGAAGTTGGCTATCTCCTCTGTTAAGTAAGCATTACATATGGAGCCCTCAACCCTCGCCTTGTTACCAATTTTTTTCTTCAAATGGTTGAGAAATCTATGACAATCATCAAGAAATTATGTTATTATCAAATTACAGTGTCTAACGTTAGTTAGTGGGTAAAATAAGTAAGTAGTTGAAAGTTCTCACCTCTCAAAAGGGTACATCCATCTAAATTGTACCGGTCCTCCCACTTTAGCTTCGTAGGGCAAGTGGACCGGTAGATGCTCCATTGAGTTAAAGAAGGAGGGTGGGAAGATCATCTCAAGTTTGCATAGTATCTGAGGAATTTGATCCTCCAAACAAGTCATGTCGTCATTTGTAACTGTCGACGAACACAAATCTCGAAAAAACTGAGATATCTCAGTGATAGGATTCCAAACACTTTCCGGCAGCAGGTGCTTCAACGCCACAGGTAGTAACCGCTCCATGAACACGTGGCAGTCGTGACTCTTCAAGCCTTGGAGCTCCAGGTTCTTAATGTCCACACACCGACTAAAATCGGATGCATACCCATCAGGGAACCTCAGTTTCCCTACCCACTCTAACACGGCCTTTCTCTGAGCCTTATCAAGGCTAAACAAGGCCCTAGGCTTGGACCCATCCCGCTTGATATGCAGTTTCGGACGGTCACAAATTTTTTTCAAATCTTTTCGGGATCCTACGGTGTCACATGTCTTACCCTCTACGTCCATGACGGTGTGAATCAGTTGCTCAAAGAAATTCTTCTCAATATGCATCACGTCCAGATTATGTCGGAGTAATAAAGTACTCCAATATGGAAGGTCGAAGAAGATGCTTCTTTTAAACCAACCATTTTTTCAATTTCTTAAGATCTTTGAACTCTTGATCGGTCCCGTCAACAGTAGATGGGAACTCTGAAATCACCTCTCAAATCTCATCACCTTAGAGACGAATCGGTGCCTCATCTAGCACCACCTCACCCTTCTTGAAAGCTCTCCTATTCTTCCTGTACATGTGACCCTCGGGGAGAAACTGTCTATGACAGTCAAACCAACTAATTTTGCTTGAATTACGTAGGTAGAATGCTTTACTTTCACTCATGCAACAAGGACACGCTTTTTGGCCCGCCGTAGACCAACCGCTCAACATACCATACGCAGGAAAATCGTGTATAGTCCACAAAAGCGATGCTCTAAGCTGGAAATTTTATTTCAACGACACATCATATGTCTCCACCCCTACTTCCCACAAGTGTTTCAATTCCTCTATCACTGGTTGTAAGTAAACATCCAAGTGGTTTTTGGGATTTTTGGGGCCGGGAACAATGAGAGAAAGGAAGACGAACGGTGGTTTCAGACAAAGCCATGGGGGTAAGTTGTACGGTGTGACCATGACAGGCCAGCATGAGTATGACTTACTGAACTGACCGAAAGGGGCGAACCCATCGGTACACAACCCAAGTCTCACGTTACGGGGTTCCTCAGCAAATTCAGGGTAAATCCTATCAAACCGTTTCCACTCCTCCCCGTCACTAGGATGACACATCTTCCCCTCTACATGAGTTTCTTCTTGATGCCACCTCATTTGTTCGGCAATGGTTTTGGTTGCGTATAATTTTTGAAGTCTAGGGGCGATGGGAAAGTAGGTAAGTCGACTAAGTGGTATAGGTTTTTTATGCCTCGCAACACTCTTTCCCTTCTTACCCCTCAAAACAATATTTCCATCTACAGTTTTGTATCTACCCTTCCCACATATCTTACATTCCTCAAGCATGGCATCGTCCTTCCAAAAGAGCATACATCCATCGGGACAAGCATCGATCTTTTGATGCGGAAGTTCAAGACCTTTAACTATTTTTTCGGTGTTGTAGAATGTTTTGGTCATAATGTTGTCTTTTGGGATGAGTTTCTCAATCAACGCAGCGATACCGTCTACGCACCCAAAAGGTAGGTTATACTCACATTTAAGGGTCACTACCATACACGCGACTTCTAACAATGTCACATCACACCCTCCATATAATGGCTTCTCCGCAGCCTCTAACATATCAAAAAAAGCTTTCGCTCGTGGGTTTGGCTCTTGTGGGGTTGGTTAGTCATCGTCGTTAGTGTACATGCTCTCATCATTAAACAAATTGCACTCAACCACATCAACAATCATTCCTCTCACCCTGCCCTCATTCTGATCCACCTTAGATTCCTCAAAAGCAGACTTCTCACCATGACAAATCCAATAATAGTAATTTGGGCTAAACCCATCTGAGATAATATGTTCCTTAATCAAAATACTATCCAAGAATTTGATGTTCTTACATTTCACACAAGGACACCTAAATCTACCCTCTGACGCGTATTCGGGATGGGTTTCAGCGAACTCAAGAAAGCGATTAATACCCTCTAAAAATTCCTTTGTGGAACGTCGTTTCTTATCGAATCTTTCTCCATACATCCATTTTCGTTCCTGTCTCTTCATTTTTTTATCTAAAAAATTTAAGACAATAACCACATACAAATTACTTTCTCTAAAGTAATTTACTAATATATATACACTAGTCAAATATTATGTAAAATTCTCAATTCACCTAAACATAGTACTATTTCCACCCAATTCGTCCATAATTACATCACCAAATCGGCATAATTGTATTTTAATTCCAAATTCCTAACACATCAAAACAACCCAATTAAATCAACTACTTAACCGCAAACCCTAATTTTATACTAACAATCTACCTAATTCAAATTGGGGAACCTATTGGGCGATTAAAATTCTAACTACACTAAATATTCCAACAACTAAGAAACTATCCAACCCAATAACTAATTTATTTAAATCGATAAAAACAGAAATTAACAAATAATTGAAACTAAATAAAGATAGATAAACATACCTTAATGAAAATGGGATAATTGAAGATGGAATGAAGAGGAAAGGAGGAGGGGCGAGTTTTAGAGAGAGGGGGGAGGGTTTTTAGAGAGATAGAGTGAAATGAGCCGGGGGAGGGGGGGTGTTCGTTAATTTAAAAAAAATTAACAACTTTAGCGACCGAAATCGGTCGCGCGCCACTTTCATTAGCGACCGATTTCAGTCGCTAATTCTGTCGCCATTTCACTAATTTAGCGACCGAAATCGGTCGCGCGTCGATTATTTTAGCGACTGATTTCGGTCGCTAAATTTAATTAATTTTTTAAAATTCCGTCTCCTCGTCCAGTGACTAATATCGGTCGCGCGTTGAACTTTCAGTCGCTAAATTAGCCACTGAATTTATCAGTCGCGCGTGATTAGTAGCTACATGCAGTATTTCTTGTAGTGGATATTCACGAGTGAAAACATTTTTACTCATATGTGAATGAAATATATAACACTACCTCATATTCTTCACAGGGAGACATATAAACACGTTTGATAGATGATGTAGATGATAGCTTTTCCAAATCATTCATCAATAGGCACCAAAGATTTAAAATTGACCCATTGATTCTACTATCAGACTGTGTCAGCATAAACAGTTGCCCCCTTGAAATCTAAATGTTTTCAAACTTAAACAGAGGAACTCTGTAAAATTAAATTATTTAGTGTATTAGTTTTGGTATAACAATCACTGATATGAAACTTGTTTAAAAGATTAATTAGACTTACCTCATACACATATCTGATGCAAATGCATAGCCAGACGCATATTTCTGCTCAGTATTGAGAGAGGTCAAAAAGCTGATGTTCCGATTAATAAAAGAAGATTTGAAAATTGGTACAATTCCTTGTTTTCTCTTGTACTGTACTTCAATTTCTCTTTCTTCGAGTATGTCAACTTCCTTTTTTTTCTTTGTAAGAGTGTCTAAAATTGTATTTTCTACAATGGAAGGAGTTTCCAACTGCACATTTCTAATATCAACAGAAGTTTCCAAATCCACATTTTCAACAGCGATAGGAGTATCTTTATTAACATTCTTGACCGTAGTAGAGGTATCTGGATTGACATTCTTAGCAGAAAAAGGAGTATCTATATTGATGTTTTCTGCAGCATCAACATTTTTCAGAAGTAGTAGATTATTTTCCACATCAACATTTTCCACACTGTGCACATTCAACACTTATTCATTTTCCATAGAAATAATTAGACCGACATTCTTGACAAGAGTAGAAATATCTGGATTGACATTTTCGGCAGAGATAGGAGTATCTTGATTGATATTTTCTGCAGCATTGACATTTTTCAGAAGTAGTAGATTATTTTCCACATCGACATTTTCCACACTGTGAACATTCAACACTTCCTGATTTTGCACAGAAATAATTTGACTGTATCTGGGCATCATTGGATCTGTCTCTTTTTCACCTTCTTCTTTTTGAAATCAGTCTTTCTTGTAAAAGTAAGATCTTTTGTCATCTTATCTTTTATATCTACTATACGTGGAGTCAGCTCATTTTCTTCTCTATTTTCTTCCTCCTCATCTTTTTTGAAGCAAAAGATGAAACATAAGTACTGTATTCAACTTAGTATAATAAATGAATGGGATAAAATAAATTGAAGAAAAATTCTTACCAAATTATGTTGATTTTTCATCTTTTATTATTGTTACAAGTTTTGCAATAAAGTCACTTGTCAAATTTTTGAATTTTGTGATTGGTTTGCATTGAGGTGAGGCTAATTTCATTTTTAAATTTAAATTTAGGAGGTCGTTGTACTAAATGACTTGTGTGTACCCATGCGGGTGATATTTAACTCATCACAAACGATATTTGTGACAGATATATTCGTCACAAATAAGAATTTGTGAACATTTTTGTAAACATGCGTAATATAAGGGCCCAAAATTATAGTTTCGTTCAGGGCCTCCTAAATGTTTAAGACGGCCCTAATTCCACTACCCTAGGTGAATTTTATGACGTATTAAGACTTGGAAATAAGTACTGAGTATTTCTATAGTCATTTTACAACTATTGCATGAGTATAGACACCTAGGAAGTCTGAAAAAATCAAGTACGGAGTAATAACTATTGTTCAACAATTCTAAAGTAATTTCTATTAATTTTCTGCCGATCATCTTTAACAGTTCTTTGGTGCGTGATATGTTCTTGATTCTGTGCATGCCATAGCTACTGTTTTTTTGAGGGGTTTTGTGAAATTTACAGTAAAGTATAACTACAATCTTTTATTCTTTTCAATTTAGGTTTAAATACTGTTCATGTGCTGGAGATGTGTTATTATTATATATTTATGTTTATTCATGTTATTTATGATGTACATATGCTTGAGTTGTGTTCATCTTCTCCAAATATCATCAATATTGCAGTATTGTGTGTTATATTTTTGATATTTAGAGTGATTTTGTGAAAATTAGGATTAAATAATTGCAATCTGCGTCTTACTTAGATGAACGACACAAGAAGAATTCAAATCAGGAGAAGACTGCACTAAAGAGGAAAGATGATAAGAAGGAGAAAGGTATAAGAATCTTACATTGAAATGAACTTTAAATTATGTACAATTTAAACTATTAGTGGATAGCTATTAAAACGAGGATTAGATTATATTGATTTGTTGTTCTTTATTCGTAGTTGAATGTAACATGAGACGAATTGAAGAAAAGAATGCAGATTCTGATAATTATGAAGACACATCAGAAACAAAAATATGTTTGATAACAGATGCAGCTAAAGGTATATTCATTGAATAGATTACTATGTTTCTAAATTGTTAGAAATAGCTTTTTTTATTTAGTATGGCTTTAAAAATTACTTATGCTGACTCTGTGTTTGAAGTTATGTGCATTATGTAATGCCTTATGAACAATAAATAAATCCTTATAACTTTAATTGGGTCCTTATATTTTGTACTATAAACTTATGAATGTCTTATGTCTAAAAGATACAATCTTATGTACTTTAAAATATGACATTAAGGTAAAAGTAGTCATTTAAATTCTTTCTGTTCATTTTAATTTACAGTTATCGTTAATAAGACTACATAGACTAGACGAAAGAGAGTTGTACATGCCATTAATGAACTGCCGTCATTGACAACATGCATGTCCTCTGATGGTTTGGTTAAGCTTCTAAGTGGTCTGTCAGATAAGCAGCTTGCAGATATTAAGGAATTAGGGTTTGGGGATATAATTCATCTAAAAGTAAAAAAAGTCTCATCCAAGCTTGGTCATTGGTTTGTTTCGAATTTCGATCCTGATTCAGCAACATTTAAGGATAGGACATTTGATGTTACAAATTTAGATGTACATATTGCAACTGGGTTTCCAATGGGACCAAATGAGATTGTCCTTGCATCATATGATGACCAGTCCCCGGAATATATAGAATTTGTTAGTGAATATAAGAATCAATTTGAAACGGACTGAATCTATTATTACTTCGACCTACTCAATGATGGACTGAATATAAGGGGGAAATTGCATAAGATAGGGGTATGCAACGAGGATACTTGCTGTTTCCGTGAGTCTGAAATGGAGACAACTGAGCATCTGTTTCAGCAGTGTTATTACAGCTGCTAAATACAAAAAGGAGTGGAGAACGGAAGCGGATGCAAGCTTATTAAAGTACAGGAATATAAAGATTGTAATCAACATTCGGTGGAAGGTAAAATTCAGGCCATGATCGTAAATGTTTTCAATTACACGGTGTGGATGACTCATAACAATGCTCGATTAAATAATGCTCTGCAGCGTCCGGAGATTATTGTCAAGACCGTCCTTGATGCTGTTACTGCGCAAGCCGAGGAGTTGCTGAAATTAGTAAAAAAAAAAAAAGTAGAGAAGCAAACTGTCTAGGAAACTGGTATAAGTTTATGTAATTGTTACTAGAATGTTGTTGTGCTGATCTGCTCTTTTGGTTTGGGATGCGAGTTTCTCCCTTGCAATCCCCCCAAGAATTTGTAAATCTTTTGTGATCGATATAATATACTCACATTTTCCACCAAAGAAAAAGAATCAATTTGAAGGTTCCAAGGTTACGAACTCTGTATTGCAATACATCCTTACTAATCAGAAAGATGTGGGCAATCTATTCAAGCGGAACTTCATAGTTTATCTCTGCTCTTATTTTATTCAAGGTACCTGTTCTATATGTCGAATTTTAAAGATAATGAAGTCTTTAGTCGACTTGTCATTGGTACCTACATTTAATTCGTGCCAATTTTGCCTTGATGCTTCCATTGAGGCTATTGATTTGTGGAAAATGAATACAACAGAGAGAAACAAGTGCTTTGATGGACCTATAATGGTCTTTTTTTTATCTATCTACAACGAAAACGTTACAGAAACAGTTAACCATTCCCAACAATGTGTTTTTGGACACAAGATTCCATTTCAAAGAGAATATTGGATGAAGCAAAGAAATTGGGTACATTTGGTAATGGTTCGGTTCTCCCATTAAAGTTCCTTGATTGGTACAAGGGGGAAGAAGTAAATGACAGTGTGAAGATGGAGGAAGTAAAGGACAAAATAAATGAAGAGGCCAGGGGAAGGAAGAAGGGAATTAGTTAGGAAATGTAATTCCGAAATCTAAAACATCGACACCATTAAAACTCGTCACAATAAAATGACATTGATATGTAATTAAGAACCTTAAACCTATTTAAAATATAAGGAAAAAAAATTGACGGCTGAAAGTGTCAAAAAATAACTAGAAATTTAGATGGTACATTCTGAGAATACTATTAAAAATGACAGAAAGAAGAAATAATCCGCTGAGAAGTGTTATAGAACAAATATGGTAAGAATATTGGGTCAATATCCCCTTACCATAATACTTAGATTCTTTGTATACCTCAGCCCTATATATAGAGCTCTCCTCCATGTAATCACACACACTTTGAATAACAATTACATTCCTTCTTATAACACGTTATCAGCACGTAGCTCAATAACACTTTCACGGTAATTATCTACCACGCTGCCGTTGAAACTCATTCTTCATTATTGTCATATGTTTTGTGGTCCATGTTTGTGTGCACTACTCCACGTGCAACTTCTCACCTCTCTTTCTCTTTATTTTATTTGTTCGTAATTTTTTTTTAGGGAAATTCTATCGGGTGCCCCTCAACTATTCACTTTTCCGGCTTGTACCCTCGCGTTTTGACTATTATTACTGGTAGCCCTAAACTGTCTTATTAACCAATAAACGTGCCCTTTAGCCTTTAATCCGTCACTTTAGACGTTAAGTGGTGACATGGCATCGCTGATGTGTCTTTTTTTGCTGACTAAACTCTCCCTCCATTGCAGCAACCTACTGTACCATATTTTCCCTCCAATTTCACAAAATTTCCCTCCAACTTCCCTCTTTATATTTTCATTTTCCCTCTTCAATTCACATCTCCCTTATTATAACCCCTACTTCTCATTACCCTATTCTCTCTCTGTAATTTCTTTCTTCAATCTTCCATTATTCTTCAATCTTCCATTATTCTTCTTCAATCTTCAATTAACCCAGAAAAAATCTTGAATATGACTACTTTGTTATGTGGGTGGGTGAAGAACATGTAATTGTTACTAGAGGTTTTAAACCCGAAAATGCGGTTGAAGACAATGAAGTCTCAAGCAAGGACGTTTTCAATGGTGGTGTTTGTGCGGGCAAGAAGATTTCTGCGGACATCGGAGTCTTAAAATTCTGGATGAAGTATAATGCTTTAGTGTTAGTAGTTATTGCATTTGTTGTTCTCTTTAAAATGTAGAATCACATCCTTTTAGTTGTTCATGTAATGATGAAAATTTAAGAACGGAAGAAGACATTAAGAAGAAAATTGGGTGTTTGCTCTTTTTTTGTACACTTAAACTTTAGGAAAATGGGTAATGGCGATTAATTCCAAACGACGGCAACCGTTTGCAGGAATACGATTAACACATCGCATCTGAAAATATAGTACACAGCATACGAATACAGCAGTACGAAGATGCAGTAACCGATTACATTGCAGCGGATAATACGAGTTACTGTGAGTCCACAAAATACAAAGTCACATAAAACAAGTACTACTTGTGCTGAACCAAACGCAGCTGTAATTAGCTAAAGTAGTTCTATAAGCAGCTGAAATTTAACAATTCCTAAACCAAACAAAATGCATTAGGTTTCATTAGTCACAAAAGGCAAAATGTGTCATTAACAAAACCATCGTATCATCATTCATCCCGCTTCGAGAGTTGTTACTTTCGACAGGATCCTCCAACTTTAAGTTCTTAATATTGTCGGGAAGAGTACAATCTACTACAACAGAATCAGTCTTTTTTGCCCTACTGCTGCCAAAGAAAGAATCGCTAGTACCGGGAGTACTAAAAGCAAAACTACGACCACCAACCTCACCATTGTCTCCAAGATTCAGTTTTCTCATGTCATTAGGAAGTTGGGCTCCCAAAGGAACAGAACTCGAACCACCGCCACCACCACGTGAAGCACCAGTTACATCCGATCCTCTAAGAACACTTTGTGCACGCTTGAGTACGGAATTCGAGACCCGCTACTGGGTTGTTCCTGATGAATGAGGATGTCGACATAATTTTTTCTGGGTTAATTGAAGATTGAAGAATAATGGAAGATTGAAGAAGAATAATGGAAGATTGAAGAAAGAAATTATAGAGAGAGAATAGGGTAATGAGAAGTAGGGGTTATAATAAGGGAGATGTGAATTGAAGAGGGAAAATGAAAATATAAAGAGGGAAGTTGGAGGGAAATTTTGTGAAATTGGAGGGAAAATATGGTACAGTAGGTTGCTGCAATGGAGGGAGAGTTTAGTCAGCAAAAAAAGACACATCAGCGATGCCATGTCACCACTTAACGTCTAAAGTGACGGATTAAAGGCTAAAGGGCACGTTTATTGGTTAATAAGACAGTTTAGGGCTACCAGTAATAATAGTAAAAACGCGAGGGTACAAGCCGGAAAAGTGAATAGTTGAGGGGCACCCGATAGAATTTCCCTTTTTTTTATTTCGTCATATTATTTCTCCTTTTGTTATTATTATTATTATTATTATTTTCTTTCTCTCTTTTGTTCATCTTATAGATGCCTAAAAACAATATATTTGGTGTATTTTTTACACCGTATTTACAATTATTGTATGGCCCTAAGAACAAGTATTATAACACGTGTGTTATACTTATTAATCATCTTCCACGGAATGTCTTTTGTGTGTTTTCCATTACGCACACCTTTAATCCGTATATCCGCCTTGACACTTTTATACTCAATATTCATTAGTTATAATTCCAACTATTTCAATTTACCCATTCCAATTTATCAGTAAATTATTTCATCCACGTGATGATTAATATTGGAGTTACAAGAATAAGAGTAATTATGTGTAATTTAGGCTTATCGTTTACAACTTTTATACCACCTAGGGTTTTATTCATAACCCAATAAAGTTGAAACCACGATTTTCCATTACTTTAGTATTTTTTTTTTACTCTTATATTTATTTATTTATTTTTGTTATTCCATGTTAATTTTTTTTTATTATTATTATTTTTCGTTATCTATTATTTGTATATTTTATTATTCATATTCTTTATAATATCCACCATATTTTCATTCCTTTATTACCAGATTTTGAACATATATATTTATATATACACTTAAATAATGTGTGATTTTTTTTAGTTACCGTATTTAATTTTATCCTTCAACATAGATTTCCTTTATTAAATATTTTTTCACTAACATCCCATTTTTATTAGATGTCGAACCTTTCGAAGCTCGATTTTACTGCTTTGGACATATCTGGAAATAATTATTTGATGTGGATATTGGATGCTGAAATGCATCTAAACGCTTCATCTCTTGGCAAAACCATCGAAAAGGACAACAAAGAATCCTTTGAGGATCGCTCTAAGGCATTAATTTTTCTCCGTCGTCATCTCGATGAATCATTAAAGGCACAATATCTCACAGTGAAAGACCCGTACACTCTGTGGACAGAATTACAAGGTCGTTTCGACCATCAAAAAACTGTTATTCTTCCACGTGCGAGATTTGAATGGATGCACCTCCGTTTACAAGATTTTAAATGTGTCACTGACTATAATTCAGCACTTTTTCAAATTGTCTCACGTTTGAAATTATGTGGAGAAACTGTCACTGATTCTGATCTTTTGGAGAAAACATATTCCACTTTTCATGCCTCAAATGTGGTCCTGCAACAACAATATCGCGAGCGCAGATTTAAAAAATATTATGAGCTCATATCTTGCCTTTTGGTTGCTGAGCAAAACAATGAGTTGTTAATGCAAAATCATCAAACTCATCCCACTGGCTCATCACCTATTATTTCTGCCCCGGAAGCGAATGCTAGTATTTCTGAAAAGGGTGGAAAAAGGTATGGACATTCTCTAGGTCCTAACAAACCTGTTTATAAGAAGACCGGTGGTCCTAACTCAAATCAAAACAAGGGAAAGAAAAATGACTCTGTATGCCATAAATGTGGGTCGCATGGGCATTGGGCAAATTCTTGTCGTACGCCGAAACATCCAGTTGCTCTCTATAAAGCTTCTATTCAAGCAAAAGAGGCCGAAACAAATTTTGCGGAGTATGAAATACCACCAAATAATAGTGTCCATCATTATCTTCCCGATTTCAAGACTCATAAAAATGGCAATGAATTTGAGGATATTGGTTCATTCCTCAATGATGTTTAAGTTTTTACTATATTATGAGAACGATGGTTTTAAATAAGTGACAATGATTGTCACATAGTTAGTTGATGGTTTTTTTTAGTTAAAACATTTTTTTCCATGTATCGTCATGGAAAAGCTACGGCCAACGTTAGTACAATATCAGGGACATCTAACCTTATCGAGGGTCATGGAAAAGCATTATTAATATTACCTAATGGTACAAAAATTAGTATTCAAGATGCCCTATATTCAACAAAATCTGAACGAAACTTGTTGACTTTTAAAGATATCAGTCTTAATGGATATCATCTCGAGACAAAAATTGAGGATAACACAGAATATCTATGCATTACTTCCATCATTTTAGGGAAGAAACAAGTGTTAGAAAAACTTTCTGCTTTACCTTCTGGATTATATCATACTATCCTTATTGAATCACATTTTGTGAGACATACGAAAAATTTTGATCCTAATATTTTCAAACTTTGGCATGACCGGCTAGGCCATCCAGGATCAACAATGATGCGTCGAGTTATAGAAAACTCGCATGGACATCCTCTAAAGAATATAAAAGTATTATCTATTAATGATTGTCCTTGTGAGCCTTGTTATCAAGGAAAATTGATAATTAGACCATCTTTGATGAAAGTTGGTATCGAATCACCAAATTTTTTGCAACGAATACAAGGCGATATTTGTGGGCCAATTCATCCTTCATCTGGACCATTTCGTTATTTTATGGTCCTAATTGACGCTTCAACACGATGGTCCCATGTTTGTCTACTTTTGACTCGTACTGTTGCGTTTGCAAGACTTCTCTCACAAATAATTAGATTACGGGCTCAATTCCCAGATTTTCCTATCAAAACTATCCGTATGGATAATGCTGGTGAATTTACATCTAAAATATTTGATGAATATTGTATGTCAATTGGCATTGACGTCGAGCATCCGGTTGCCCACGTGCATACCCAAAACGGCTTAGCAGAATCATTTATTAAACGGTTACAATTAATCGCTCGACCATTGATCTTAAGGTCCAACTTACCATTTTCAACATGGGGTCATGCAATATTACATGCCGCAACACTAGTACGTATCCGGCCAACGAGTTATCAACAATACTCACCGGTTCAACTAGTTTTTGGACATCAACCAAATATCTCTCATCTTAGAACTTTTGGTTGTGCGGTCTATATTCCTATAGCTCCACCTCAAAGAGCAAAAATGGGTCCCCAACGTAAACTTGGAATTTATGTCGGCTATGAGTCCCCATCTATCATTAAATACTTAGAGCCTTTAACGGGAGATATTTTTAAAGCACGATTTGATGATTGTCAGTTTGACGAGTCAAAATTCTCGACATTAGGGGGAGAAAAGTTTAAACTTGAGGAACGTTGTGAAATTTCCTGGAATACACCAACATTAGCCCATTTTGACCCCCGTACAAAGCAATGCGAACTTGAGGTTCAAAGAATCATACATTTGCAGAATATTGCAAATACATTACCTGATGCATTTACCGATATGGGAAGGGTAACAAAATCACATATTCCTGCTGTAAATGCCCCAGCAAAAGTGTGTATACCTGAAGGAAATTATGATAACAAAAATGAATCCAAAACACGCTTAAAGCGTGGGAGACCTCTAGGTGCAAAGGATTCAATTCCCCGAAAAAAAAGGTTAGCAAGTGTCATTCCAGAAAAAGACACATTACCTGAAAACTTGATTGAACAGTCAAATACGGAGGAATTAGTTGCACATAATGAAGAAAATGGACCACAAAACAACGAGATCTCTATAAACTACGTTGGCACAAAAGAAAGTTGGGACAGGAACACAAAAATTCCTGATAATATATTTGCATTCGCTGTTGCCCAAAATACCATTGAAAATATCGACGATCTTGAACCACAATCTGTCGAAGAATGTCAAAATAGAAAAGATTGGCAACTGTGGAAAGATGCTATCCAAACAGAGTTTAACTCATTAACAAAACGTAATGTTTTTGGTCCAATTGTTGAAACTCCCCGTAATGTTAAAGTCGTGGGATACAACTGGGTATTCGTAAGAAAACGCAATGAGAAAAATGAAATTGTGAGATATAAAGCTCGACTCGCTGCACAAGGTTTTTCACAAAAACCTGGAATTGATTATCAAGAGACTTACTCTCCAGTGATGGATGCCATCACATTTCGATTTCTTATTAGCCTGGCGGCTTCAGAAAAGCTAGATATGCTTCTTATGGATGTAGTCACAGCTTATTTGTATGGATCACTTGATAGTGACATTTACATGAAAATCCCAGAGGGACTTCATATACCTAAAAACGTATCCAAGCAACGTAGTATATACTCAATTAAACTCCAAAGAGCTTTATATGGGCTAAAGCAATCGGGAAGAATGTGGTATAATCGGCTAAGTGAATACCTGTTAAAAGAAGGATACACTAATAATGCCATTTGTCCATGTGTGTTCATTAAGAAATCTTCTCCTGGATTTGCCATTATTGCAGTATACGTTGATGATTTAAACCTTATTGGGACGTTTAAAGAAGTTTCTGAAACCGCTACTTATTTATAAAAGGAATTTGAGATGAAAGATCTTGGTAAAACTAAGTTTTGTCTGGGTTTACAAATCGAACATGTCTCAAATGGGATATTTGTGCACCAATCTAATTATACACAGAAGGTCTTAAAACGCTTCTATATGGACAAAGCACATCCATTAAGTTCTCCAATGGTTGTGAGATCACTCGATGTACATAAAGATCCATTTCGTCCTAAGGAAGATGAGGAAGAGCTCCCAGGACCAGAAGTACCTTATCTTAGTGCAATTGGTGCCCTCATGTATCTATCAATTTGTACTAGACCAGACATTGCTTTTTCTGTAAACTTATTAGCTAGATACAGTGCTGCCCCAACTAAGAGACACTGGAACGGAGTCAAACATTTACTTCGGTATCTTAGTGGAACCACTGATTTAAGTCTATTCTCCTCCTATGAATCCAAATCAAAATTAGTTGGATATGGAGACGCAGGTTACCGATCTGATCCACACAAAGGAAAATCTCAAACTGGATATTTGTTCACCTATGGGGATACAGCTATATCATGGCGATCAGTGAAACAAACGATTGCGGCTACTTCTACAAATCACTCCGAGTTACTAGCAATACATGAGGCAAGTCGTGAATGCGTGTGGTTAAGGTCCGTAATTCACCATATTCAAGATTCATGTGGACTCCATTCGAATAAAAATCTGCCAACAATATTGTATGAAGACAATGCTGCTTGTATTGCACAACTAAAGGAGGGTTTTATAAAAGGTGATCGAACGAAGCATATTAGTCCAAAATTCTTCTTCACACATGATCTACAAAAGCAGGGTGAAATAGACATTGAACAAGTACGTTCAAGTGACAACTTGGCTGATCTATTTACCAAAGCATTGTCGACTTCAACATTCAAGAAATTAGTCAACAAGATTGGGATGCTGATACGGGTTAGTCGCGTCACCGTAATCAAAATAATCCTAGATTACTACTAACGGGTAGCTAGCGGTAAGCAGGGTCGATTCCACAGGGAGGCAGGTTGAAAATTATAAGTTAGTCAATTAAATTATCGGGTCACGATTTTATGGTTTGGTGAGCTGACGGTCTAATAAAATCTAAATAATAAAAATAATGAATTAATCAAAATGAGAAAAGCACCAGAGTCTTCGGTTCACCATGAATTAAAACAAGCATACATACGATTTTCAAATAATCAGCTAAGACGAGTTAAAGGATATCAACACGGTCCTCTCGGAAAACTAGTCATCCTAGAAGTCACCTAACGGGCTCTCGCTACTTATTAGGGAATTCTATCGATTACAACGAGTCTAATCCGTTCCAGGCTTTCGGTCTTAGGTCGGGATTTACAAGATACAAACAATCAATACGGCCTATAATTAATTATTCGTCGTTCTAATGTTGCAAGAGCGATTTAACTCGTAAAGGTCGATTATTCAGTTATCACATATAAACTCAATTCAATTCGCAGTTCACCTAAACTCTGACGGAAGATTAGCTAAACATATTTACAGTAATCCTAACAAAATAAAACATGATGAAGGATGAAGGAGGATGAGAAAAAGCTAAAAATAAAAGAGGATAAAAGTTACAGGAAACAAACGGAAGGAAGAAAAAATAAAAGTTACAGTAAACTAAGACGGAGAGAGGTTGGGGAAGAAGAAGGAATTACCGAAATTGGAATAACTAATTAGAACGAAGACGGAGAATAATAATGAAAACCGAGTCTTGATTGAAAATAATAAATACTGAAATTGTGCGAAATACTAAATATTTACAGTAAACTACAAACTAAAACTAAACTAAAGATAAAGATGAATGATGAGAGGATTACTGAGGAAGAAGATAGATGAAAGAGATGATATGAAGATAGAGATCATAAAATTAAAGCTGTATTTAAACTGCTTAAGCCCTCCATAACTGTCCTCCCTTTCCTGCTATCTCCAATCCCATTAACTAGGTAGTGGGAAGAACTGAAGAGCGTAATAGGGGGAGTAGTGGGTAACGTCAACTGAATTAGTCTTGGAGTGGTATCCTATCCTGCAGACTTGGATTTTAGGCTGGTAGACTTGAGATCCAAGTCTGCAGACTGAGTTCAATCTAGGCTTCCAACGGACTTCTCCTCAGTGTACGGACTGTCTGCTGCACTTTCTCAGTCTATAGACTTGTTTCCCAGTCTATAGACTTGTGCTTTAGTCTACAGCTTTATTACTTCCTTCTTCTCAGTCTATAGACTCACAGTCTACTCACAGTCTAGTCTATAGACTTGCTTCCTTCTTCTTGGTCTACAATAAATCGGTTTCAGAGCTTTAATATTTTTGATGCAATTTTTAGCTCTTTTAACTACTCGGTCTCGATTATCTGCAAAACAACAAAAGAATACCCGAGTAGCAAATATGGGAGAAAAAAGCGTAATCCGACTCCTAAAATAATAAATCGACATAGAAATGCGTGCCAAAATAGGTGAAAAATCGAATAGGAACAACACGCATCAAATCTCCCCAAACCGAACCATTGCTTGTCCTCAAGCAATCAAACACAGAATCTATGGGAACGGTATAGAACTCAAAGCTGTTTACCCCAACTAGACACGCTACAAAAACTAACTCAAGCTAGCGATACTTAGAAAACATGAACTGACTCAAGCTACGGCATAATCGAGAGAATAACAGTGAACCATCAACCTTGCTAGGCTTGTCATTGTCGGACTCTCGCGGTTACACTCTACTCTCATGAAGGGGATGTGGAATATAAATGTGAGATAGAGAGAAAGAAAGACGCTCGCCTAATCTGCGACCTATGAACACATGCATGCAATCTAATGTGACGACAATCTCTACCAATCATTTGCGCATTCTAAATAATCGAAACCAAACACATGTCGAGGCATAAAATGGTGAAATGAGATATGAGTTTAAGTGATGGGTAAGAAAGGATTATAAATATGGGAATGTGGAGATAATAGTCAAGTTAGTCAATTCCAAATTTCCAAATCATACTGCCAAAAGCCCCAAATCACAAAACAGATAAAATCAAGCCGATTAACGACGGCATTCTCCATATCTCGCTTATTTCACCAAAATCAACTCTATAATATTATCACAACGAAGTATCGGAGTCCAGAACTCAATTATTTTTCCACTTTTCTTATTTTCCATTTTTTTTTATTCTTTTTTCTTTCTTTTTTTTTGTTGTTTTTTTTTTACATATATACAATAACCGAAACATATATATACACCAAACCGACTTATCTCAACAGAACATCAATATCACCATGACTAGCTCGACTAGGGTAGGCAATTTAGGATTGTGGTTAACATTGTGATGAAGGGATAGATCGATTTTTTTTTTCTAAATCAAATAATGGGAATATAGGAAGAGAAGTAAAAAGAAAGCCTTGACAAATGCTAGTGACCACTCGAATGCACAAAGACTTAACAGACGGACTTCACACTTATGCAAATTGATGTTACATGCGATATAGGGAGAACTACTCTCATTCCTAAATAAACCGATCATGGATGTCATCGGTTTCATATGTCTCTAGACCTCGGAATTTAAGTAGTTTGCCAACAATTTTAAGCCAAGTTTATTCGTTCACTTAAATTACAATCGAAATATGCCATAATTCGAGACTCGATCAAATAAACTAAAATGTCACTGCAATGAGATAGTTAATGAAATGAGAAAAGAAAAGGCAAAAGCGTTTTCATCATTGTTGCTTAACCCGTCCCGACTCCTAAAAACTCCTAAAATGCCTAAAAATTAAAAGAAAAAAAAATATGCATGCTGAAATGCAGAAAATATGCAACTAATGCAAATTAGTTACCCTCCCCAAACCAAACAATACAATGTCCTCATTGTATACACAAATTGGACAACCGAAGAGAAGTGAAAAGTAACTAAAAATGCAAAACTAAAGAGTGAGGAGGAGAGGAGTACCTAATATATACAGGGAGTTCCCCAAACCGAACTCTAGTCATGGTCGGAGTCTGACGCAACTGTGGGCGATCGTGGTTTCCAAGCATCGGGTGCGAGTCTCGGGTCTGGCGGGTTATTTATCGTGATGGTGCCACGACCCGACCTAGCACTCCTAGTGACGACTCGACCTGCCGAACTTCTCCTAGTCGGGGTACGTCCTGAAACATTACTAACTCGACCACGAGGGGCAACCCTGCTAGTCAAACCGCCGCGAGTGCGTGGACCACGTAAAGACTCTCCCCTAGTGGGAGCACTACTCGACGCACCACCTCTAGTGCTAATCCCTCCTGACGGGCTTCCCGACGGTGGTACCCGAGATCCTGAGTTTACAATAGCGGTTCGGAGATGCCGAAGCTCAGTGAAGAGATGGTTGAGGGTGGTGTTGTGCTCGGCTCGAAGCCGATTGCGGTCTGCTGCCGCCTCCGTGTGGTGTCGCGTGAGTTCTTCACGGAGTTGTGTGTACTCTTCACGGAGTAGTGTGAGAGAATCGGTCAGCTGACTCAGTCTATCGTCAGTCGAGGGTAGGGTCGCGGTGGGGGTGGGGCGGTCGGTTGTCGGGGAACCTGTTACGGGTCCTGGTGACGGGGTAGTGGATGGTTGAGTGGGTGCTGAAGTCGATGGTCTAGCCCAAGAAGATTGCCCGACCTCCGGTGTAACACCGGATGAGGGGGCAGTGAGTAATAGTGAGGGGTAAGAATGGTCTGAACCTGCCGAAGTCGACTCAGGGAGAGGGGTGAGGGAAGGGAGGGTGGGACAGGGGAGTGTAACAGACTTTGCTGTCCCGAGAAGCCAAGTGGGCGGCGTGCCAGCCAGCCACTTGAGGTGCCTCAAGTAGTCGTTGTCGAGTGTGTCAATGTTGACTGAGTCGGTGGGTGTAAGGGTGTCAATGGGGTATCCAGGGGCTAATCGTCGTGCTAGGTGGGTGATGAGACCGCCACATGCGATGGTGTTTTGCTTCCCCTTTCCGACACCGGCGAGGTGAATGGCCACTAAGTGGGCCACATTAAGAGTACGAGGGGTGGTTTGGGCAAAATTGAGGTGTGCATCTAAGAGGCCGAGCTCGTACTTGTTGATTTTATGGGCCTCGTTGCGGCCAAAAAGTGAAGAGGCGAGCAACCTAAACCAGTACCGAAGTACTGGGTGATGTACGAGGGATCCTCGAAAATGGTCCATCGGGTGTCGTGTCCGACCTGTGATGGACTCCCACAACTTACTGTAGTCGGTGAGACTGCCGGGTAAACTACCTGAGTCTCGAAGACCAAGTATGGTAGCGAACTGGGAAAGTGGGAGGTTATGATGTGAGTTACAGAGCCTAAAACTAAGGCTCGACCCCTCGTCGTGAATGACAAACTCAAATGAGCTAAAAAATTCAGTAACTAATGCGGGGTAAGTGAGGTCTCCAATATCCCGTAGCCCGTGCATACCCGTACCGACTAAAAGTGTACACATGCTATCCCAAAGACCCAATTCACGTAATGTTTTCGCACAAATAAAACGAGAAGCTACTATCTTTTTATAGGTAGAAAAAAAAAGGAACTTCTCACGTTGGGTGGCGGATACAAACTCGACGGTTTTGAAACCCGGGACCGGAGGAATGGCGGGCGGCGGCTGCAGAATCACCGCCTCGGTTTTCGTGCCAGCTGGTCGCTCCAACTCTGATGTTGTCCTGATTTCAGCCTCAGTTTCCGTGTGTACGTGCTGTCTTGACTTTGAAGTTCTTTTCTTCGTTCGCGCGCGTTTCCTTGGCGGGTTGTCGTGTTCCATGATACCTGCAGAATAGCAACGAACACAGAACCCAGAGAAATAGCAGAAACTCGAAAAACAAAAAAAAATGAACAGAAGTAAAACCAGTCAAAACACAATGAACAGAAGGAAAAACCAAGAAATTCGAAGTTCGAAATTCCAGAATTGGAAGTTTGAACTCGGAATTCAGGGAACCCAGGCGTGAAACCCCGGACTCACGAACAGACCGACGAGACAGAGTAGCGGACGGCAGAGAAGGAAAAAGACGGGCGGTGATCGGCGGACGGAAACAGAGGCGAAGGAGAAGAAGAGACGGCAGAGGGTTGTACGGGTGATGATGATGATGGATAATGATGATGCGCGGAGGGTGGGGACGGAGGGGGTGGGCTGAATCAGGGAGAGAGAGGCGCGGCGAAGTGGGTGGATGGAGCGGCAGTGACGGAGGTGGGGGGTTAGGGTTTGTGGTGGTACGATGGTGCGGTGGGGATGACGGAGTAGAAGAGGGGAAAGATGGCGGCAGGGTGAACGGAGTCAGGCGAGAGTGAATGAGGGAGAGGAGCGGCAGTGACGGAATAGAAGAGGGGAAACGTGATGGGTGATGGCGGCAGGGTGAACGGAGTAGAAGAGGGAAAACGGAGGCGTTTCGGTGGTGGAAGGAGGTTAGGGTTTGTGGTGGTACGATGGTGCGGTGGTTTGAATTGGGTGTGGTTGGGGATGTGTTAGTATTCTAGTCTATAGACTGGGTAGATTTAGAATGGTAAATAAGTCTAAAGACTGAGGTGGATAAGTCTATAGAATGAGTCCGTAGACTGAGGATTGGGTCTATAGACTCGGATCTTCAGTCTGGCATACTTCACTAGACTCAGTCTAGTATTGTGTAACTCAATAATCCCTGCACACCAACTTGAGATAAATATAAGTATCCTCGTTCTCACTCACTGAATGCAAATTATATTATTTATTTACAAAAATTGGAAAAAATACGAAAAATAAAAATACCCGGGTTGCCTCCCGGCCAGCGCTGGTTTTTACGGTCCCGCACGACCGTGATTCAGTGACCGGATTAAGATTTGGGCTTTAGAAAAACCTCCTCGATGGCTCCAACACTGACACCTTCATGGTACAACTTCAATCGTTGCCCATTAACTTTGAAAACTTCTCCTGCCTCGGTTCTGATTTCGATGGCTCCACTCTTGCTTACAGAAGTGACGGTATAGGGACCGCTCCACCTTGATTTTAGCTTCCATGGAAACAAACGTAAACGTGAGTTAAATAACAAGACTTTGTCACCAATATGGAATTCTCGAGAAAGAATATGCTTGTCGTGCCACTTTTTCGTTCGTTCCTTGTAAAGTTTAGCATTCTCGTAAGCATGATATCGAAATTCCTCAAGCTCGACTAGCTGTAATTTCCTCTTTTCCCCACATAATGATGTATCGAAATTGAGCTCTTTGATAGCCCAAAATGCCTTATATTCTAATTCGACTGGTAAATGGCAAGCCTTGCCATAGACAAGTCGATAAGGGGAAGTTCCGATCGGGGTCTTAAAAGCGGTTCAGTAAGCCCAAAGAGTGTCTTCAAGCTTCAAACTCCAATCTTTTCGTGCTTTCGACACCACTTTCTCAAGTATAGACTTGAGCTCTCGGTTGGATAATTCAACTTGGCCGCTTGTCTGTGGATGATAAGCCAAGCCGGTTCGATGTGTTACTCCATATTTAGCTAGAAGGGAATCTAGCTGCCGCTCATGAAAATGAGTTCCCCCATCACTAATGATGGCTCGGGGAACACCAAACCTTGGGAAAATCACCTTCTTAAATAATGAGATGACAGTCTTTGCATCATTGACTGACGATGCAACAGCTTCAACCCATTTGGACACGTAGTCCACAGCAACAAGAATATACCGGTTTCCTTTGGAGGAGGGAAAAGGACCTTGATAGTCGATTCCCCAAACATCGAACAACTCGACTTCTAAAATTCCGGTTTGAGGCATCTCGTGCCTCTTGGAGATATTCCCGGTTCTCTGGCAGGCATCACATGCTAGAATAAAAGCATGAGCGTCTTTAAATAAGGTGGGCCAGAAAAACCCGGATTGCAGAACCTTAGCAGTAGTTCTGGATGGGCCGTGGTGACCTCCGTAAGCTGAAGAGTGACAATGCTGTAAAATACCCGGTACCTCCCACTGAGGTATACATCTCCGAAATAGCCCGTCAGCACACTCCTTAAATAAATACGGGTCATCCCAAAAATATTGGCGGACATCATGGAGGAATTTCTTCCTCTGCTGATACGAGAAATCTGGTGGTAGAATATTGCCAACTAAATAATTGGCGTAATCGGCAAACCAAGGATTCTCTGTAGTAGAAATCGCCATAAGGGAATCGTCAGGAAATGAATCATCGATAGGGAGAGTGTTCCCTTCATCTACGACCTGTAGCCGAGATAGATGATTGGCTACTACATTCTCAGCTCCTTTCTTGTCCCGTATATCTAAATCGAACTCCTGGAGTAGGAGTATCCATCGGAGGAGTCGGGGTTTGGCTACGTCACTCTTGGCTAACAGATATTTCAGTGCGACATGATCGGTGAAGATAATAACCTTGGACCCGAGCAGATAAGTTCTGAATTTTTCTAGCGCGAAAACCACTGCTAGAAGCTCCTTCTCGGTCGTGGCATACTTCATTTGGGCCTCATCGAGCGTTCTACTAGCATAGTAGATGGCACTCAGCTTCTTGTCTTTTCTTTGCCCTAATACTGCACCGACAGCATAATCACTGGCATCGCACATAATCTCGAACGGGAGGTCCCAATCTGGGGCCTGAATGATCGGTGCCGTGATCAGCGCTGTCTTCAATCTATTAAATGCATCAAGACAATCATCAGTAAACTGAAAAGGCGCATCTTTAAGGAGAAGGTGTGTAAGTGGTTTCGCAATTTTAGAAAAATCCTTGATAAACCGGCGATAAAATCCGGCGTGACCAAGGAAACTTCTAATTCCCTTAACATTGACAGGGGGTGGTAATTGCTTAATCACTTGCACTTTCGCCTTGTCAACCTCGATGCCTTTATCAGAAATAATGTGAACGAGAACAACTCCCTGAGTGACCATGAAATGGTACTTTTCCCAGTTCAATACCAGATTCACCTCTATACATCTCTGCAAAATCTTATCCAAGTTAGTGAGGCAATCGGAATAATCAGACCCGTAAACACTAAAGTTGTCCATGAATACTTCCATGATTGACTCTATATATTCTGAAAAAATGCCCATCATACATCTCTGAAATGTAGCGGGGGCATTACATAACCCGAATGGCATCCTGCGATATGCAAAAGTGCCATATGGACATGTAAAGGTGGTCTTTTCCTGATCGTCAGGATGAATGGGTATCTGAAAGAACCCGGATTAACCATCTAGAAAACAGAAAAATTTACGGGATGTTAGACGCTCTAGCATTTGATCGATGAATGGGAGGGGGAAGTGGTCTTTACTGGTAGCTGTATTCAGCTTCCTGTAATCGATGCACATGCGCCAGCCTGTGACTATTCTAGTGGGTATCAGTTCATTTTTTTCATTTTTTACGACCGTGGTCCCTCCTTTCTTAGGGACCACCTGAACTGGACTAACCCATTTAGAATCGGAAATGGGATAGATTATGCCGGCGTCTAGGAGTTTCATGACCTCCTTCTTAACTACTTCTTGCATGTTCGGGTCCAACCTACGTTGACCCTGAATGCGTGGTCTATGACCTTCCTTAAGGCTAATCCGGTGCATACAGAAATCCGGACTAAGACCTTTCAGGTCATCAAGGGTATAGCCTAAGGCCTTCTGGTTCTTTTTCAGCACGACCAATAAAGCAGATAATTGGTCGTTGGTAAGAGTAGAATTAACTATGACTGGATACCTTTCGGTATCATCTAAAAATGCATACTTGAGATTAGGAGGGAGAGGTTTAAGTTCAGGTTTCGATACCTCGAAAGCATATGAGGTATTTACCAAATTGTGGACCTTCGCACTTTCCATCTCAGTTAGTTCACGCTCTTCCAATGCTGCTGCTAACATATCAACGATAGCCTCGTTCCTTCCTGCTTCCTCTGCACTTACTTCTAAGCACATTAAAGCCTCAAACGGGTCCCTTAATAGGGGACCCGATAAAAAAATCTGACACTGACTCTTCAATTATATCAATAGCATAGCATGTGTCCTCTATCATAGGCTTAGCCATGGTCTGGGCAAGGTTAAATGTGACCCTGTCATCCCCTACCTCTAATGTCAAACGACCTTGCTTGACATCTATTACCGCCCCCGCAGTGTGTAAGAACGGTCGGCCTAAGATAATCGGGATTTGGACGTCTTCAGCCATATCAAGCACAATAAAATCGACAGGTATAAAAAATTTACCTATCCTAACTGGCACGTCCTCTAGTATCCCTAAGGGCTGTTTGACCGATCGGTCAGCCATCTGAAGAGTCACGTTAGTGACTTTGAGTTCGCCCATATTCAGTTTCTCGCAAACTGAATAAGGCATGACACTGACACTGGCACCTAAGTCGCATAATGCTTTATCTATGGTCACGGTGCCTATAGTGCAGGGAATAGAAAAGCTACCCGGGTCTTTTAATTTAGGAGGAGATTTCTTCTGTAGGAGTGCGCTGCACTCCGTAGTAAAAGCTATGGTCTCGGTTTCACTAATACTTTTCTTACGACTCAAAATATCTTTCATAAATTTAGCGTAAGAAGGTACCTGAGTGATGATCTCGGTGAACGGAACCGTAACCTGAAGATGTTTCACGACCTCCATAAATCTCCCAAATTGTTGTTCCGTCTTTGTGTTACGTAATCGACCCGGGAACGGAAGCTTAATCTGAACTGGGGCCTTGCTGATACCTGAGCCTGTGGACTGTACTGAATTCTTTTCCGCTGAAAGCTCAGTCTGCAGACTAGTGTTTTTAGTCTGTAGACTGGTATGCTCAGTCTGTAGACTGGTATGCTCAGTCTGTAGACTAGCATTCCTCTTCTTCGTACCAGTCTGTAGACTGGTTGCTCCTTGCTCTTGGCCAGTCTGTAGACTGGCGTTAGTATTCTGGGCTTCTCCTCCAGTCTGTAGACTGACCTGCCCAGACCCAGTTATCTTTTCTTGCTCCTTCTTGCCAGTCTGTAGACTGGCACCACCAGTCTGGACTAATTCAGTAGACTCAGCTTCACTCACATCTTCAATATCTTCAATCTCAACCAGTTGGGCGTCAGATGGCATCTTAGGACCCTCATAACTAGTACCACTTCGCAACTAAATGGCATTGGCAGTGTCGTGAGGCTGTTGTGGCTGGGACGGAAGAGTACCCGGCTGCCTCTGAGCTTGAGACGATGCTAATTTAGCGACCTATTTCTCGAGCATCTTAATAGCAGTGGCATGATTCTGATCACTCTTTTGGACGGTCGTCATAAGATTCATCATCATGTTTCTTATCTCGGCCATCTCTAGGGACTGTTGATGCTGAAGAGAAGCCTGGTTCTGCTGAGCCGGTTTTTGAAAACCGGCTTGATTGAAGGACTGATTACCCTGCTGCTGGAATGAATTCTTCGGAGGAGGAACATAAGGCTGTGGTTTCGGTGGTGGCGGTGTGATTGGATTCAACACATTCTGGCTCCGGTAAGATAAATACGGATGCTGTCGGGTAGCCTCGTTATAGTGGTTGGAGAACGGGTTGCCTTTGTAAGAGCCAAATGCATTCACTGACTCCATCGTACTCATACAATCGACGTGATCTTGAGAGCCACAAGTATGACATACCGGACCTAGTTGCTGCTGCATGGCATGAACGGGCTGGAGTTGTGAGCTGCTAGGACTACGGAGATCCTCGATCTTCGCGGTGAGACTAGCTATCTGAGATGATAGCACAGCAATTGACTCATTGGCAGCCTCTTTCCCTTTAGGGTGATATTGGCGGGGCTGAGTATATTGGCTGTCATGAATAGCCATAGATTCGATTGTTTGTAAAGCAATATTGACATTGATGTCATCGAATCGGCCATTGTTGGCGGTATCCAATATACGACGAGCTTCGAAAGTGCATCCATTGTAGAATGTAATAGCCAGGAACCAAACATCGAGCCCGTGATGGGGACATTCTTGTTGAAGCTCCTTAAATCGCTCCCATGTTTCATATAAAGTCTCGTGTGAGCGCATCCGGAAGCTAGTAATTTGGCTTCGTAGCATTGCGGTACGCTCAGGTGGAAAATACTTCGGATAAAATGCGAGAGCTAAGGTGTTCCAATCGGCAATCCCCTCGGCCACCCTATTTAAGTTGTTGATCCATCTTTCGGCCTTGCCTGTTAATGAAAAAGGGAACATCATTTCCCTAATCTGGTCTTGTGTTACCCCATACTGCTTAATTGTGGAACAATAAGCAAGGAATTTCCTTATATGGTTATAGGCATCTTCACCGGGAGTACCACCAAACGTACTACGTTCGATCAAGCTGATGAAAGCTGGCTTGATCTCAAAATTCGCCGCTGCTACCGTTGGAGTAGAGAGAGTGGGTAGCACGTCAGCATTGGGCCTAGAATGATAAGACAAATTTTCCGCCATTGGAGGAATATCAGGAATAGTGATAATAGTTTCCTCGGGAGGCGGGACTTCGTTGTTGACACTCTCTAAGTCGGATTGAAGGTCCTCGTAAAGACTATCAAGCTCTTCGATAGATTCAGCCCGACTACTTTCTTTAAGGAACCGTAACTGTCGTCGCAAAGTACGTTCTGGCTCGGGATCAAAAGGATGGAGCTCCGAGCGAGAAGACCTGGGCATATAAACAGCTACAAGTAAACAATGAGATCGGTCTTAAGGAACTGTCGTTCCCTAAGACGAAAGACAGAATAATCAACTAACAAATAAAATTGCGTCGCCTCCCCGGCAACGGCGCCAAAATTGATACGGGTTAGTCGCGTCATCGTAATCAAAACAATCCTAGATTACTACTAACGGGTAGCTAGCGGTAAGCAGGGTCGATTCCACAGGGAGGCAGGTTGAACATTATAAGTTAGTCAATTAAATTATCGGGTCACGATTTTATGGTTTGGCGAGCTGACGGTCTAATAAAATCTAAATAATAAAAATAATGAATTAATCAAAAAGAGAAAAGCACCAGAGTCTTCGGATCACCACGAAGTAAAACAAGCATACATACGATTTTCAAATAATCAGCTAAGACGAGTTAAAGGATATCGACACGGTCCTCTCGGATCACTAGTCATCCTAGAAGTCACCTAACGGGCTCTCGCTACTTATTAGGGAATTCTATCGATTACAACGAGTCTAATGCGTTCCAGGCTTTCGGTCTTTGGTCGGGATTTACAAGATACAAACAATCAATTACGGCCTATAATTAATTATTCGTCGTTCTAATGTTGCAAGAGCGATTTAACTCGTAAAGGTCGATTATTCAGTTATCACATATAAACTACATTCAATTCGCGGTTCACCTAAACTCTGACGGAAGATTAGCTAAACATATTTACAGTAATCCTAACAAAATAAAACATGATGAAGGATGAAGGAGGATGAGAAAAATCTAAAAATAAAAGAGGATAAAAGTTACAGGAAACAAACGGAAGGATGAAAAAAAATAAAAGTTACAGTAAACTAAGACGGAGAGAGGTTGGGGAAGAAGAAGGAATTACCGAAATTGGAATAACTAATTAGAACGAAGAAGGAGAATAATAATGAAAACCGAGTCTTGATCGAAAATAATAAATACTGAAATTGTGCGAAATACTAAATATTTACAGTAAACTACAAACTAAAACTAAACTAAAGATGAACATGAATGATGAGAGGATTACTGAGGAAGAAGATAGATGAAAGAGATGATATGAAGATAGAGATCATAAAATTAAAGCTGTATTTAAACTGCTTAAGCCCACCATAACTGTCCTCCCTTTCCTGCTATCTTCAATCCCATTAACTAGGTAGTGGGAAGAACTGAAGAGCGTAATAGGGGGAGTAGTGGGTAACGTCAACTGAATTAGTCTTGGAGTGGTATCCTATCCTGCAGACTTGGATTTTAGGCTGGTAGACTTGAGATCCAAGTCTGCAGACTGAGTTCAATCTAGGCTTCCAACGGACTTCTCCTCAGTCTACGGACTGTCTGCTGCACTTTCTCAGTCTATAGACTTGTTTCCCAGTCTATAGACTTGTGCTTTAGTCTACAGCTTTATTACTTCCTTCTTCTCAGTCTATAGACTCACAGTCTACTCACAGTCTAGTCTATAGACTTGCTTCCTTCTTCTTGGTCTACAATAAATCGGTTTCAGAGCTTTAATATTTTTGATGCAATTTTTAGCTCTTTTAACTACTCGGTCTCGATTATCTGCAAAACAACAAAAGAATACCCGAGTAGCAAATATGGGAGAAAATAGCGTAATCCGACTCCTAAAATAATAAATCGACACAGAAATGCGTGCCAAAATAGGTGAAAAATCGAATAGGAACAACACGCATCAGATGCGTCAACTTAAGGACCTGAGAACCTATTAATTTTTGTAACATCCATGATGTTGGACTTTTCACGATGTACTCTTTTTCCTTCGTCAAGGTTTTTTCCCACTGGGTTTTCCTTGTCAAGGTTTTAACGAGACATCACAAGCACGTCCAACACATGTTGAGTTTTATGTTTTAGCTCTATCAAAATTTAGTAATGCTAAGGCACACTGTCATCAGGGGGAGTGTTATAGAACAAATATGGTAAGAATATTGGGTCAATATCCCCTTACCATAATACTTAGATTCCTTGTGTACCTCAGCCCTATATATAGAGCTCTCCTCCATGTAATCACACACACTTTGAATAACAATTACATTCCTTCTTATAACAAGAAGAAATTTATACGAGTATTAATGATTTTATAAAAAAAAAGTAGTAAAAAATGCAGAAACACGGGATCGGGCCCAGAACCACATCAACACGACCAATATACCATAACCACTAAAACAAGTTGATACAACTGTTAAGAGGAAGCAATTCAAACTACTTATATAGACTAAACTGTTTTTTTATTTGAGGCCCTCACAAAAATGAAGCCTGGTTCACCGGTCCACTTTGCCCTCCCTCAAAGACGGCCCTGAGTGGAATACTGAGTACTTATTACTTTATTTCAAAATAATGTGTCTAATACGGAGTACTTATTACTTTATTCTTTATATTTTAAATCTTAAGATATGAAACGGTTTTTTATATAAATACGGATGTACATATGGAGTATATGAAACTTAATATGGATTATTAATTATGTTATACATAATCCATTTGAGGACATCATTGTACATATTCATATATAAGTTGTACATAACCCATCTTACAGTTGTTCATTTTACGAGAACAAATCATAAGTTATATACACTGTATGTGTAATAAACACTTACATGCATCGAATAAGAAATCATATAAAAAGCTTTTATACACTGTATATATTTACATATCTACATAAATCAATACATAATGTATATATTTACATATCAATTGTATATAATCCATCCGAGGACACAATTGTACATATTTATGGAATAGTTGTACAGAACACATCTAGTTGCATATTAGATTGGTTCATTTTACTAGAATAAATCATAAGTTATATTGTTAGATTTAATCTGTCCCAAGACTGAAACTTGATACTAAATTAATTTGTATACCGAATAGCGGAAGCGTATCTGACTCAACTGAAGAAGGGAGGTGGAATGGTAATCACCCGATTATAGTCTTCTAACAGACACACTCGCCTTTTGAGATTTCTCTATACCGATGGGATATATGTGAGATTAGGTCAAAAGTGTGTTGTCAGGGACCATAACCCTGACTATATATAGGGAGGGATATAAAACCCCGGTAACCTATATTAGTCGCCTTAGTAGATACGCCCATCATGTATTACTTAAAGCCCTAATGGGTCTCTACACTATTATAATATCCGTCCCATACTTTATAAGACCCATTAGGGCTTTAAGTAATACATGATGGGCGTATCTACTAAGTATCTACTAAGTCATAGTTATTTGATGGGAATTAGGAACCCGTGTTTGTGGAAGTTGTGCTAGGAATCTCGAATGATTAATTTCTTCCATAATCCTTGAGAGCTCTTTTTGATTCTCAACTCCGTCTTCCTTTCTGCTTCTCTTGAATTCTGTTACCGTAACTCCTGCCAATCCCTTCAACCTTTGTCGTTTTTGTGAGCTCTTATTTTTTATTTATTTATCATTGTTCTATTTACCCGTTAACTATTTTTTTCGAACTCCCTATATTTTTATAAAAAGTTTGACTAGTGTAAAATTTTAACATTTTGAGTTAATTGCCTGTTTTGTAAAAAGTTCGACTAACTTAAACTTTTCGGATATCGTTAAATTTAACTTTTTTGAATTATAATTTCAGAACTTTATACTTCACTTTTGTTTAATCTTTGGTTGATATTTTTTTTTAGATATGTTTAAAAATGCCATAATAATTTATTTTAAATAATTTCGAAATTAATTCAATTTTTGATTTTTAAGCAATCAAAATTTTATGAAGACTTTCATATTTCCAAATATTTCAATTTCTATAGGATTATTATGTAAAACATTTCAACATTTTCGAAATTATTTTGTGTGTTCAAGTTTGGTTACATTTTTGAAAACATTCATAATTACTTTGATAACATTTTCGAAATTTTAACATTTTGAAATTAGTTTTCGTTTTATTGTTGGACTTTTGAATCAGTTATTGAAAATGTTTGACAACTTGTTCTATTTTTACTAACTACAAAATTTGATTTTTCAAAACTAAATTTTTGTTTCTTCATAAAACGAAATATTATCGAATTTCTCAATCAAATTGTTTTACTTTTGTTTCGAAAATGTTTTGGTTACCTTGTTTCTTTCGAGTTTGTTTACAAATGTTATTTGACGTCGTTATTTTATCAAATAAACTTTACTTTACGATTTCTTTAATTAAGAGAATTTCACCTTCGGGTAGCTTAGCCCCATTTCCTCTTGGAATAAATATTTTCATTCAATTTCGTGTCACTTTGGAAGTTGTAAAATTTTCTTTTAGAGCAAAATTTTTATTCGAAATTGGTATCCTCATGTTTTCGACTGGGGTAATCTTGAGTCCTTTCAGCTTATTCTTAGTTTCGAGGACGAAACATTCTTTTAGTGGGGAGGATTGTAACACCCGCTATTTCTCCTAAGCATTTTCATTCTTTCCGTTAAGACTCCGTCTTAACTCTGTCACTTTTGGCCTCATATTTCATCATTTTACTAAGCTCTATTTTAATTTTTGAGTTTAATAGTTGTTATTTTTAATTTTAAAGATTTAAAATCTTTTTAAATCCATTTATTTGGTTTCTTCTTAAATTAATTAATTTTTCCGCAAGGAATTCTATTTCTCTTCGAATTGACATTTTTAAGCTTGGATTTAAGTTATTCCTTTTCCTAAAAATGTTTGAATACGTTTCTATAATATTTTCAATTAGTAAATATTTTTATTTACAAAAAAATTAGTTGTTAATGATTTTTATTATGAAGCTTCGCGAATATTTATTTTCTTACGCGAGGTTTACTCGAATTACTTTGAAATGCCTTTAACTATTTTACGATTATACTTTTCATCAACTTATAAATTATTTGAGACCATTTCCTCACATTTTGGACCGACTAAGCTCTTGGTCACAAGTTTTATTACGTTTTATTTAAACGTTTCATTTTATCACGTTAAAACGTAAACATTAGATAATTTCTTTTCATTCAATTGTTGCATTATTATCAAAACTTTTCATGCACCTTCCTCGTCCATTTTGGCCGGTCACTTGGTCATTTTTGCACATTGTTTTCATCAACTCATTCACTCACATTTATACACCAAAGACCTTCCATCCTCCTTATTCATTCTTGTCATAAAAAAAAATTATTCAACCTTCCTCTCATTTTGGCCGTGTACTCCCTCCTCCATCTTAGGCAGATTTTTGCTCCATTTCGAGTGCCAATCGCATCATTTTTATCGTCATAATAATCCTCTTTCCGTTCTCTTCGTTAAGGTATTAATCGACGTCATTTTCGATCACTTTTTACCTTGATTTTTATTAGATTTCTCATGGTATTTTCTGCCATGATTTTCGTGTTTGGTAGGATTTTTGGACGATCCCAAAGCCGATGAATTTATAATCGACTCGAATTTGGGTTAGAGGTAACGTCGATGTTACTCGGTATTTCATGATTTTAATTGAGTATTTGCATGTATATATTTTTACATTTTATTTTGGCAATATATGTATGTCACGAATTCTGGAAAATTTTTAAAAGTTGAAAATTTGTATGATTCGGTATTTTTATCGCTTTTACGAGATTAACGATTAAATTGTTATATTAATTTGTAAAATCGTAATAATCGGCCTAAACATGTAATATATGTTTATATTCTGGAAAAATGTTGTTTTTGATGATTTTTAATAATATAGTATTTTTCTGATATTTTTGATATCAATTATTGAATTATTACCGTTTACAGACAAAAACGATTAAAAGCCGATTTTTAGTTCTAGTACTTAAAAATTTTATTTTAATCTGATTTTTGACGTGGTGAAACTTTATGTGAAATAGAATTTTCTGAATTGTTGCATTATCTTAAACTAGGGCCACGCATTTATAAGTCGCCGCTCTATTATGGTTGAGTAGCCTAGTTAGAGACCGAAGTTTTATTTGTTTGAACTAAGTTCTCGAAGCTAGGTTTTAGTATCCTTCTAGTAAAAGTCTAGCATTCAACACTACTCCTATCCATAACGCCATTTTGAATATTTTTATTATTATCGATATAATTTGGTTGCAGGTTGGCAAATGTTTTATGTTTTCTTCGGAAAACTCATTTTTATTATATGGTTTTGATACGTGAAGTTTTTCACTGAAAGTTTATTTTTATTATAATGTGTTTTACTGTTTTCCATTTTTACTATTTTTTTATATTAGTAATTACTGTTTTAAAATCCTGTTATACGGCTGGGAGAACGTTGACGTTGCTCCCCACTGATTGTGGCTGTTATGTTTTGAACATGGCAGGTATATGTGTTTTCCTTCGGGTGGGCTAGCGAGCAATTATGGATCCTGCTTGTTTTAATCAGATCACTGTATTATGGATTGTTAAAACCCTTTTTATGGATTTTATTTATAGGATATTTCCCACGGTACCCTCGAACTTTGACACATTACACATGGTATCCCTCATTTTAAGTATGTTCCTATGGTAACCTTGTATTTTGCGTTTAGTGCCCATGGTACCCCTGATCAATTTTCCGTCATAACGGTGTTAAAAGTTAGTTTTGTTAAAGTGATTAATTTTAATTTTTTTGTGAAATTAGTTAGAAAATTAATGAAATTCAAATTAAAATAGTTGAAAATTGAGGAAATGTCGATGGTACCCCTGTGTTTTCAATATTTTAACCATGGTACCATTGTATTTTCAATCTTTTGTCCATGGTACCCTTGTGGTTTCAATTTTTTGTCCATGGTACCCTTGAATGAATTGTAACCACAAGGGTACCATGGGCAATGAATTTAAAATTTAAGGGTACCATGGCTAAAACATTGAAAACACAGGGGTACCATGGACATTTCCTTAAGTTTCAATTATTTTAATTAGAAGTTCGTTAATTGTCCTATTTAATTTTTCTTCTGAAATAAATTAATCACTTTAACAAAACTAACTTTAACACCGTTATGAAAGAAAATTGATCAGGGGTACCATGGGCACTAAACACAAAACACAAGGTTACCATAGGAACAAACTTAAAATGAGGGGTACCATGTGTAATGTGTCAAAGTTCGAGGGTACCGTGGGAAATATCCGTTTATTTATTTATTTATTTTGTAGCAATTTTTATTTTATGGCTTATGTATTGACTTACCATTTTTATTTAATCAAGACATAGCTACAGTGTGTTATAATCCCACTTCTACAGTGTTTTCGCCACTGTATTGCGTTGGAATTTCTAGGGGATTACAGTTGGTATCAGAGCATCACTGCTCCCAACGCTTACACCTGAAATTAGGGAAAATACCAGTAAATTATTTAAACAGTAAATAAAAATATTATTAGAGGTGGGTAGAAAAAAAATAAGGACTTAACTGTTAAGATTATCTGTTTCTGAACTCAATGATTAGCATTGAATATTTGTTGTTTTTGTGGGAAGAAGACGAATGAACAAGATATTAATAGGATGCTGCTCCAGATCGGGACAAGGCCTACTTAGAACTCTCAACGTCCGCTGACTCGAGTGGACAACTTGGTGCTCCAAGAAAGATGCCGATGGTGATTTTTAGCTCCAGATCAGTTTACTTAAGTTACAGGCCAGATGATCAAGAGTAGATTCTTGTTCCATGATGTCGCAGTAGATCGAGATGGAGCGACCAAAGACTTACGTGCTCGTTCCTCTACAAGAAGATGAAGTAAGCCATTAGGATCCCGCGTGAACTCTGGAGGCCCGAAGATTCTCCTCTGGTTCAAGAAATTAGTAATATAGTATCATCGACTCTTTTCTTCCTTCCTCAATTTCTTCTAATTCTTCTCTTTTATTTTCTCTTCTTCAACCGCTTGGTGAATCCTTGTTATATTCTTCTACTCTACCATCTTTCTCTTGAGATTCTTTGGCTAGACCGATTTCCGTCTCAGTGAACCCCGTGAAAGGATATAGATGTTTGAGGTTTAGTAAACCCTTGTTACCTTTGACTTGAGGGTTGTGAGTTATACCTTGTTATCTATCTTAGTAAGCTTTTGAGGATCGATTTGAATGATAAATTGTCAATTAATGGAATTAGGTTGGTACTTTAGACTCTGAACCTTGGGTTATAGGTTACTTGATTATTTGGAGGACTTAGAGTTGAATATATTTTGGGGTAGTAAGAGTATATCGTATTTGATGGATACCTAGTACCTAATTTAACCTAGAACCGAACCAAGTGTAGCTCATAATAGAATTTTGGGATTCCCACCTAAATGTTATTTGATGGATGCATCGGGAATATTTGGGATCATAGAGTACTGTTTAAATTGTTAACCTGAGTGTTGTGGTACCATCGAAGGCTTTCATTAATACCGATTGAAATTTTGGTTAACATAGATTACCCGTGTTTCTTAAGGATTAGATCGTTAATCGTTGGTTAAGGTTGTAACCTATGAACTTTGGAGTTGAGTGATCTAAATTGAATAAGTTGTTGTTAACCTTGAAATGGAGAAACATATTGCCATTAGAGGTTGGATTTATCGCGTTGTTTTGAGGAACACTTTGATGTCAATCATCTTAATGGATTTATAGTTCAGAACCTTAGACCAACGAGATTGTGGCTCGTTCAGTTATTAAATATTTTGTGGTTGCACCATTACGATTAGAAATTTGATGGACTGACTTCTTAGAAACATTAATCGAAGGATGTGTTTGAAGATGTGAGTGTTTGCGCCATTACCTATAGGTTTGAGCGTGTTTGAGGATTTATTTTACTTCCCCAACTTCTGTACTTGTGGCATTATAAACATGTTGGTAATCTGAGGATTCTGTGCCCGAACATTGTTAATTGGTGGATTTTATTTAGTGTTCCTTACTCGAGAAATTTGAAGTATACCTTGAGGTCAGACCTTATGAGCTTTGAATTACGAGCCTTAGTGATTACAAGTTTGGGTATGTTTTGATGACCGTTGGAATCTTAATTAATGGATTAGTCTAAATCATTTGTGGATTCTTACCATACTAATTGAAAGATTATATAAGTATCTAAGGCTTAATTTTGGAGGCTATAGCAATTGACGATTTTGGAGGTTGTAGATTGAGTAGGACCACCCTGTACTGATATTGGACTTAGCGTTATTTGATGGGAATTAGGAACCCGTGGTTGTGGAAGTTGTGCTAGGAATCTCGAATGATTAATTTCTTCCATAATCCTTGAGAGCTCTTTTTGATTCTCAACTCCGTCTTCCTTTCTGCTTCTCTTGAATTCTGTTACCGTAACTCCTGCCAATCCCTTCAACCTTTGTCGTTTTTGTGAGCTCGTATTTTTTATTTTTTTATCATTGTTCTATTTACCCGTTAACTATTTTTTTCGAACTCCCTATATTTTTATAAAAAGTTTGACTAGTGTAAAATTTTAACATTTTGAGTTAATTGCCTGTTTTGTAAAAAGTTCGACTAACTTAAACTTTTCGGATATCGTTAAATTTAACTTTTTTGAATTATAATTTCAGATCTTTATACTTCACTTTTGTTTAATCTTTGGTTGATATTTATTTTTAGATATGTTTAAAAATGCCCTAATAATTTATTTTAAATAATTTCGAAATTAATTCAATTTTTGATTTTTAAGCAATCAAAATTTTATGAAGACTTTCATATTTCCAAATATTTCAATTTCTATAGGATTATTATGTAAAACATTTCAACATTGTCGAAATTATTTTGTGTGTTCAAGTTTGGTTACATTTTTGAAAACATTCATAATTACTTTGATAACATTTTCGAAATTTTAACATTTTAAAATTAGTTTTCGTTTTATTGTTGGACTTTTGAATCAGTTATTGAAAATGTTTGACAACTTGTTCTATTTTTACTAACTACAAAATTTGATTTCTCAAAACTAAATTTTTGTTTCTTCATAAAAAGAAATATTATCGAATTTCTCAATCAAATTGTTTTACTTTTGTTTCGAAAATGTTTTGGTTACCTTGTTTCTTTCGAGTTTGTTTACAAATGTTATTTGACGTCGTTATTTTATCAAATAAACTTTACTTTACGATTTCTTTAATTAAGAGAATTTAACCTTCGGGTAGCTTAGCCCCATTTCCTCTTGGAATAAATATTTTCATTCAATTTCGTGTCACTTTGGAAGTTGTAAAATTTTCTTTTAGAGCAAAATTTTTATTCGAAATTGGTATCCTCATGTTTTCGAGTCGGGTAATCTTGAGTCCTTTCTGCTTATTCTTAGTTTCGAGGACGAAACATTCTTTTAGTGGGGAGGATTGTAACACCCGCTATTTCTCCTAAGCATTTTCATTCTTTCCGTTAAGACTCCGTCTTAACTCTGTCACTTTTGGCCTCATATTTCATCATTTTACTAAGCTCTATTTTAATTTTTGAGTTTAATAATTGTTATTTTTAATTTTAAAGATTTAAAATCTTTTTAAATCCATTTATTTGGTTTCTTCTTAAATTAATTAATTTTTCCGCAAGGAATTCTATTTCTCTTCGAATTGACATTTTTAAGCTTGGATTTAAGTTATTCCTTTTCCTAAAAATTTTTGAATACGTTTCTATAATATTTTCAATTAGTAAATATTTTTATTTACAAAAAAATTAGTTGTTAATGATTTTTATTATGAAGCTTCGCGAATAATTATTTTCTTACGCGAGGTTTACTCGAATTACTATGAAATGCCTTTAACTATTTTACGATTATACTTTTTATCAACTTATAAATTATTTGAGACCATTTCCTCACATTTTGGACCGACTAAGCTCTTGGTCACAAGTTTTATTACGTTTTATTTAAACGTTTCATTTTATCACGTTAAAACGTGAACATTAGATAATTTCTTTTCATTCAATTGTTGCATTATTATCAAAACTTTTCATGCACCTTCCTCATCCATTTTGGCCGGTCACTTGGTCATTTTTGCACATTGTTTTCATCAACTCATTCACTCACATTTATACACCAAAGACCTTCCATCCTCCTTATTCATTCTTGTCATTAAAAAAAAATATTCAACCTTTCTTCCTCTCATTTTGGCCGTGTACTCCCTCCTCCATCTTAGGCAGATTTTTGCTCCATTTCGAGTCCCAATCGCATCATTTTTATCGTCATAATTATCCTCTTTCCGTTCTCTTCGTTAAGGTATTAATCGACGTCATTTTCGATCAATTTTTACCTTGATTTTTATTAGTTTTCTCATGGTATTTTTCTTCCATGATTTTCGTGTTTGGTAGGATTTTTGGACGATCCCGAAGCCGATGAATTTATAATCGACTCGAATTTGGGTTAGAGGTAACGTCGATGTTACTCTGTATTTCATGATTTTAATTGAGTATTTGCATGTATATATTTTTATATTTTATTTTGGAAATATATGTATGTCACGAATTCTGGAAAAATTTTAAAAGTTGAAAATTTGTATGATTCGGTATTTTTATCGCTTTTACGAGATTAACGATTAAATTGTTATATTAATTTGTAAAATCGTAATAATCGGCCTAAACATGTAATATATGTTTATATTCTGGAAAAATGTTGTTTTTGATGATTTTTAATAATATAGTATTTTTCTGATATTTTTGATATCAATTATTGAATTATTACCGTTTACGGACAAAAACGATTAAAAGCCGATTTTTAGTTCTAGTACTTAAACATTTTATTTTAATCTGATTTTTGACGTGGTGAAACTTTATGTGAAATAGAATTTTCCGAATTGTTTAATAATTTTTCAGAATTGTTAAGTGGATGAATTAATTAATCACTTTAAATCATCGTTTATCGATAAAACCGTGTTTGTTGTTTAAATTCTCGATTTCTGGTCTTTGGTTTAAATCTGGATAAAATTATGATTCTGATGATTCCATATTAAAATGTAATTTTATGATTTTTAGTGCCTTAATAAAATGTTAGGAACGATAAGTTTTATTACTGGAATCGTTAATTGTGAAAACGGGTTTTAAGACGGTTTTGACGGGATTTATTAAATCTGGAATTTTTGGAAATCTGGAAAAAGGGTAGATTCTGGAAAACCATGAGTTTTGGGTTTTATAATAATTTTTGGATATTAATACTTAAATCTTTTTGTAATTACTATTTTTATTAATCGTTATTGTCGAGATTGGACGATTAACGAGGAAACGCTTTAAAAACCGAGTTTTAGAATTCTGGAAATTTTCTTTTATGGACAGAATGTCCATAAATATATTTTAACTATTTTACGTAATTTTTGTACTATTTATTAAAGTCTTTAATTAATAAGTATTGATTTTCGGACAAATTGTGATTTATCGTTAAAATACTTCGTCTTACCTAAAAGAATTATTTTTTCAGCAATTTTGAAAGTATTTAAATCTGAAACTTTAAGAGTTAAATCATCCCTTAACATACTCTAAATATATTTGTTGGTTTTATTAAATGAAGACATTCAAATATTTAATTTGGTGTTTGCCGTAAAATCCTATTTATAACTTTATTGTTGAAACTAATAATAATTAGGGAATTTTAGCTTTTTAACTTTTGAAAACACCCTAATTAGTAATATTAAAATGTTTAAGACATTTTTAATCATTTTATAACGCTTATACGATATTTTAATAGTTTCATAAAATTAAATGTTCACTTTGGTAATTAATATCATTAAGGCCGAAAGTATTAGTTTTATAAATCTATATCGTTTACTAAAAATGTGGTATTAGTATGAACTAATATTTTCATTATTTTGATATAATGCTATTTTTAGTAAAGTTTCTAAAAATAGAAGTTTCCTAAAATAGAATGTTTCCTCTTTTAGAATATAAATGTTTACTTCTTTTATCCTCATATTATTTATATTGTTTATATCTTTTGAATATCGATAATGGCTTTGTTTTGGAGTTATGGAATAAGGACAAGTGTGAGGTTAGAGTAATATATTCTAGGGTTTACGGTTTTGCCATCAACTATAAGGCTAGTGTATCAGGAATCGGTACATTGGTTGTTGAACCGGGTGACAGGTATCCCGGGAGTTGTGTACATTTTGACCTTAAGCTTAGGCCTCGCAGTAAGTCGCCGTCATAAGTTGAACTGGGTGACAAGTAATCCCAGGAGGGGTGTGCATTATCTTAAACTAGGGCCACGCATTTATAAGTCGCCGCTTTATTATGGTTGAGTAGCCTAGTTAGAGACCGAAGTTTTATTTGTTTGAACTAAGTTCTCGAAGCTAGATTTTAGTATCCTCCTAGTAAAAGTCTAGCATTCAACACTACTCCTATCCATAACGCCATTTTGAATATTTTTATTATTATCGATATAATTTGGTTGCAGGTTGGCAAATGTTTTATGTTTTCTTCGAAAAACTCATTCTTATTATATGGTTTTGATACGTGAAGTTTTTCACTGAAAGTTTATTTTTATTATAATGTGTTTTACTGTTTTCCATTTTTACTATTTTTCTATATTAGTAATTACTGTTTTAAAATCCTGTTATACGGCTGGGAGAACGTTGACGTTGCTCCCCACTGATTGTGGCTGTTATGTTTTGAACATGGCAGGTATATGTGTTTTCCTTCGGGTGGGCTAGCGAGCAATTATGGATCCTGCTTGTTTTAATCAGATCACTGTATTATGGATTGTTAAAACCCTTTTTATTAATTTATATGAACTTTGAAACAACAACGTGAAGAATGATAGTAATCTGAAATGAACGTAAACAAAAGCAACAAAACAGATTGTAAGGATGGTTTGTGAGGATGATAGACCGTAACCAAGGGATAGTATGCTTAGTGAAATAGACCTATACTTCAACAAAGCGGGTGATAAATCAAACACGCGATTGAAGTAGCGAGTTTAGAGCTTGTAACGCGATTAACTCTAGACTTTGTCTTGTAATCAACAAGGACGTAAAAGAAAGCAATTCTTTACTCAGTTTTGTGTTATGAATATTGGATGTCTTATTCATTCAAGTTGATGGCTATTTATAGCCTACAAATCGTCCTTAAACCTGGCTGGTCAAGGTGACAATAACAAAGTTACAATGGTGACAATAACAAAGCTTTAGGAGCTAAAAACAAAGCTTAAAGAGAGCATTAAGACACGGCACCTATGTGAACTAGGAGCTAAAAACAAAGCTAACAAGGAGCAATTAGACGTGCACAATATGTGAACACAATCAGCCTCAATCATCCTCTTAACTCTGGTGCACTCCCCATGCTTGAATGAGTGTGAACCCAAGTTAATGCCTTCATAAGACCTTGACTATTTGCTCTTTTATTCGACCCACACACGAGCTAGCTCACCAATTGAAGTAGGCACGCTGCTAAGCTGGTAGGAGGTGCTAATGTGGCTGAACTAAGACCATTAGGAGCTAAGGTGACTTCATTGAACTCTTTAGTAGCTTCTTCATTCGGATCATCTCCTCCTCCTTGAAAAGGAATTGTCCTCAATTCTGAGATGCCATCATCATCCAGATAAGGAGAAAGATCTCCCACTTTGAACGTGGTATGAACTCCATAATCATCCGGCAATTCCATCTTGCAAGCATTGTTGTTTCCCTTGTATGTAACTTCTGATTGTGGCTTCAACTTGTTCTTCCTTTTGCTTGGAAACTTCAATTTTCTCAAGTGAATCAAAACCAAGTCACCCTCTTGGAAGAGTCTCGTTTTTCTGTTTTTGTTGGGACTTCCTTTGTAGGCTTCCTTGTTCCTTTCCCGAATCACTTCTCTAACGTACAAGCCAGTCCCTTTGCTAGCTTCATCCGTTGTGTAACAAACACTGAAGTGAGTCATTTCGGAGAATGGTAAGCACTCCCTTGGTTTGAAAGGACTCTTTTCCTGCAAAATAAACTCATCAAAAGTACCCGGAGCACCAGCCTTACACTCGGTGAGTACATCAGCATCCATGGAGTAGTAGTCCTTCAAAGTCTCAATTCCAAGCGTGCTTGCAACTAAGGTGGATGGGTGTGAGTAGTGACAAGATAAAGCATTAGCCACGACGTTGTTCCTACCATCTTCATACCTTAAGAGTCCATGATCTCTACTAGGTGTTAAACAGGCTGGTATGCCATTAGAAATGACAACACCTAGTTTTTTTTGCCACTCCTCAAATCGTTTCCCTTCACAACCACTATTAACCTTACCTGATCCCTCTTTAGTAATCATGACGGCACCACACTCTCCCTCTTCTATGGCATGTTCTTCCACAATTTTACTAGCAAATATGGAGAGTTTGGGTTTCTTGACTCGATTAGCTAACATGGTACTCAACTCTTGAGGTGTCATGGGTTTCAGCACAATTTTCTTTCCCTTATCTCTCAATTCATACTCATTCTTTCTCCCATGGTGTACTACATCCCTATCAAACTGCCAAGGGCGGCCTAATAGTATGTGACAAGCATCCATAGGAATAACATCACATAAGACCTCATCAACATAGGAACCCGTGGTTAACCCGACCCTTACTTGTTTAGTGACCCTCACTTTGTTCCCGTTGTCTAACCAATGTAGTGCGTAAGGGTTAGGGTGATTGGTAGTAGTTAGGCCTAGTTTGGTTACCATTTCAGTTGAGGCAACGTTGGTACAACTACCTCCATCAATTATTAAACTACACCATTTGTCGTTAACTTGGCACTTAGTATGGAATAGTTGGTCTCTTTGTTCGGTGTCATGTTGAATGGGGTTAGCATGTAGGGTACGTAGTACTAAGAGTGTATCATAAGCCGGGGGTTCATAAGCCTCAAAATCCTCCTCTTCCCCTTCCTCTTCCTCGTTAACATTGAAAACAGCCCCTATATGTTGTTCCTCTTCCCATAATTCATCCCTAACAGTGATTACCTCTCTTAAGGTCACAACTCTTTTATTAGGACAAGCGTTTTTGTAGTGACCAAACCCTTGACACTTGAAACAACGTACTTTGGATAGACTAGTTTCAGTGGGTGTTTTAGTAGTAGGTTGAAGTGGGGCTGCGGGGTTATTCTTAATAGTGAGGGGTTGATTAGTATTAGTAGGATTGAACCTATTACCTTCATCAGTTCGTGGCCAAGCATGACTCTTACTAGACTCACCCTCATGTTTTGTCTTCCCTTGTGCCTCAATTTTTAGACACAACCCACACAAGGTATCAAAATCAGAGTATGGACATAAATCAACCGTATTAGCAATACTACGATTCAACCCACGTAAGAACCTAGCCATTTTTATCTCTTCATTTTCTTCTACTTCCCCCATTAGTACTAAGTTTTCGAACTCGTCAATGTATTCACTAACACTCATTTTTCCTTGAACGAGATTAGCAATCCTTTTGTATATGGATAACTTATGTGTAGTTGGAACATACCTCTTACGTAGTTTACGCTTTAAGGATTCCCAAGAAGAAATCTTACCCTTGCCATCCCTGGTGCGTTGTACCTTAAGCCCTTCATACCAAAGGGAAGCCCCTTTGCTTAGCTTTAGGATTGCATATTTGCACCTCTCCTCGTCCCCCAAGTCCTTGAAGTCAAAGAGCTTCTCCATGTTTCTCTCCCATTCCAAGTAGACTTCAGGATCAGTACCACCATTGAACTCAGGAAGTTCGTTCACTTTGATCTTGTCCACCGGTTCCCTTCTTGCTTGGAAGCGAGAATTCCTGGGCTGGTAGTTCTCCCACGCCTTCTTTAGCTGTTCTAAGAAGCTAGGGTCTTCAAAGTTCACTACTCCTGCCATGCTTTACGTCTAAAGGAAGACCAAAGCTCTGATACCACTAATGATGTGAGTTAATATGAACTTTGAAACAACAACGTGATGAATGATAGTAATCTGAAATGAACGTAAACAAAAGCAACAAAACAGATTGTAAGGATGGTTTGTGAGGATGATAGACCGTAACCAAGGGATAGTATGCTTAGTGAAGTAGACCTATACTTCAACAAAGCGGGTGCTAAATCAAACACGCGATTGAAGTAGCGAGTTTAGAACTTGTAACGCGACTAACTCTAGACTTTGTCTTGTAAGCAACAAGGACGTAAAAGAAAGCAATGCTTTACTCAGTTTTGTGTTATGAATATTGGATGTCTTATTCATTCAAGTTGATGGCTATTTATAGCCTACAAATCGTCCATAAACCTGGCTGGTCAAGGTGACAATAACAAAGTTACAATGGTGACAATAACAAAGCTTTAGGAGCTAAAAACAAAGCTTAAAGAGAGCATTAAGACACGGCACCTATGTGAACTAGAAGCTAAAAACAAAGCTAACAAGGAGCAATTAGACGTGCACACTATGTGAACACAATCAGCCTCAATCATCCTCTTAACTCTGGTGCACTCCCCATGCTTGAATGAGTGTGAACCCTAGTTAATGCCTTCATAAGACCTTGACTATTTGCTCTTTTATTCGACCCACACACGAGCTAGCTCACCAATTGAAGTAGGCACGCTGCTAAGCTGGTAGGAGGTGCTAATGTGGCTGAACTAAGACCATTAGGAGCTAAGGTGACTTCATTGAACTCTTTAGTAGCTTCTTCATTCGGATCATCTCCTCCCCCTTGAAAAGGAATTGTCCTCAATTCTGAGATGCCATCATCATCTAGATAAGGAGAAAGATCTCCCACTTTGAACGTGGTATGAACTCCATAATCATCCGGCAATTCCATCTTGCAAGCATTGTTGTTTCCCTTGTATGTAACTTCTGATTGTGGCTTCAACTTGTTCTTCCTTTTGCTTGGAAACTTCTCTTTTCTCAAGTGAATCAAAACCAAGTCACCCTCTTGGAAGAGTCTCGTTTTTCTGTTTTTGTTGGGACTTCCTTTGTAGGCTTCCTTGTTCCTTTCCCGAATCACTTCTCTAACGTACAAGCCAGTCCCTTTGCTAGCTTCATCCGTTGTGTAACAAACACTGAAGTGAGTCATTTCGGAGAATGGTAAGCACTCCCTTGGTTTGAAAGGACCCTTTTCCTGCAAAATAAACTCATCAAAAGTACCCGGAGCACCAGCCTTACACTCGGTGAGTACATCAGCATCCATGGAGTAGTAGTCCTTCAAAGTCTCAATTCCAAGCGTGCTTGCAACTAAGGTGGATGGGTGTGAGTAGTGACAAGATAAAGCATTAGCCACGACGTTGTTCTACCATCTTCATACCTTAAGAGTCCATGATCTCTACTAGGTGTTAAACAGGCTGGTATTCCATTAGAAATGACAACACCTAGTTTTTTTTTGCCACTCCTCAAATCGTTTCCCTTCACAACCACTATTAACCTTACCTGATCCCTCTTTAGTAATCATGACGGCACCACACTCTCCCTCTTCTATGGCATGTTCTTCCACAATTTTACTAGCAAATATGGAGAGTTTGGGTTTCTTGACTCGATTAGCTAACATGGTACTCAACTCTTGAGGTGTCATGGGTTTCAGCACAATTTTCTTTCCCTTATCTCTCAATTCATACTCATTCTTTCTCCCATGGTGTAATACATCCCTATCAAACTGCCAAGGGCGGCCTAATAGTATGTGACAAGCATCCATAGGAATAACATCACATAAGACCTCATCAACATAGGAACCCATGGTTAACCCGACCCTTACTTGTTTAGTGACCCTCAATTTGTTCCCGTTGTCTAACCAATGTAGTGCGTAAGGGTTAGGGTGATTGGTAGTAGTTAGGCCTAGTTTGGTTACCATTTCAGTTGAGGCAACGTTGGTACAACTACCTCCATCAATTATTAAACTACACCATTTGTCGTTAACTTGGCACTTAGTATGGAATAGTTGGTCTCTTTGTTCGGTGTCATGTTGAATGGGGTTAGCATGTAGGGTACGTAGTACTAAGAGTGTATCATAAGCCGGGGGTTCATAAGCCTCAAAATCCTCCTCTTCCCCTTCCTCTTCCTCGTTAACATTGAAAACAGCCCCTATACGTTGTTCCTCTTCCCATAATTCATCCCTAACAGTGATTACCTCTCTTAAGGTCACAACTCTTTTATTAGGACAAGCGTTTTTGTAGTGACCAAACCCTTGACACTTGAAACAACGTACTTTGGATAGACTAGTTTCAGTGGGTGTTTTAGTAGTAGGTTGAAGTGGGGCTGCGGGGTTATTCTTAATAGTGAGGGGTTGATTAGTATTAGTAGGATTGAACCTATTACCTTCATCAGTTCGTGGCCAAGCATGACTCTTACTAGACTCACCCTCATGTTTTGTCTTCCCTTGTGCCTCAATTTTTAGACACAACCCACACAAGGTAACAAAATCAGAGTATGGACATAAATCAACCGTATTAGCAATACTACGATTCAACCCACGTAAGAACCTAGCCATTTTTATCTCTTCATTTTCTTCTACTTCCCCCATTAGTACTAAGTTTTCGAACTCGTCAATGTATTCACTAACACTCATTTTTCCTTGAACGAGATTAGCAATCTTTTTGTATAAAGATAACTTATGTGTAGTTGGAACATACCTCTTACGTAGTTTACGCTTTAAGGATTCCCAAGAAGAAATCTTACCCTTGCCATCCCTGGTGCGTTGTACCTTAAGCCCTTCATACCAAAGGGAAGCCCCTTTGCTTAGCTTTAGGATTGCATATTTGCACCTCTCCTCGTCCCCCAAGTCCTTGAAGTCAAAGAGCTTCTCCATGTTTCTCTCCCATTCCAAGTAGACTTCAGGATCAGTACCACCATTGAACTCAGGAAGTTCGTTCACTTTGATCTTGTCCACCGGTTCCCTTCTTGCTTGGAAGCGAGAATTCCTGGGCTGGTAGTTCTCCCACGCCTTCTTTAGCTGTTCTAAGAAGCTAGGGTCTTCAAAGTTCACTACTCCTGCCATGCTTTACGTCTAAAGGAAGACCAAAGCTCTGATACCACTAATGATGTGAGTTAATATGAACTTTGAAACAACAACGTGAAGAATGACAGTAATCTGAAATGAACGTAAACAAAAGCAACAAAACAGATTGTAAGGATGGTTTGTGAGGATGATAGACCGTAACCAAGGGATAGTATGCTTAGTGAAGTAGACCTATACTTCAACAAAGCGGGTGCTAAATCAAACACGCGATTGAAGTAGCGAGTTTAGAGCTTGTAACGCGACTAACTCTAGACTTTGTCTTGTAAGCAACAAGGACGTAAAAGAAAGCAATGCTTTACTCAGTTTTGTGTTATGAATATTGGATGTCTTATTCATTCAAGTTGATGGCTATTTATAGCCTACAAATCGTCCTTAAACCTGGCTGGTCAAGGTGACAATAACAAAGTTACAATGGTGACAATAACAAAGCTTTAGGAGCTAAAAACAAAGCTTAAAGAGAGCATTAAGACGCGGCACCTATGTGAACTAGGAGCTAAAAACAAAGCTAACAAGGAGCAATTAGACGTGCACACTATGTGAACACAATCAGCCTCAATCATCCTCTTAACTCTGGTGCACTCCCCATGCTTGAATGAGTGTGAACCCAAGTTAATGCCTTCATAAGACCTTGACTATTTGCTCTTTTATTCGACCCACACACGAGCTAGCTCACCAATTGAAGTAGGCACGCTGCTAAGATGGTAGGAGGTGCTAATGTGGCCGAACTAAGACCATTTGTAGCTAAGGTGACTTCATTGAACTCTTTAGTAGCTTCTTCATTCGGATCATCTCCTCCCCCTTGAAAAGGAATTGTCCTCAATTCTGAGATGCCATCATCATCCAGATAAGGAGAAAGATCTCCCACTTTGAACGTGGTATGAACTCCATAATCATCCGGCAATTCCATCTTGCAACCATTGTTGTTTCCCTTGTATGGAACTTCTGATTGTGGCTTCAACTTGTTCTTCCTTTTGCTTGGAAACTTCTCTTTTCTCAAGTGAATCAAAACCAAGTCACCCTCTTGGAAGAGTCTCGTTTTTCTGTTTTTGTTGGGACTTCCTTTGTAGGCTTCCTTGTTCCTTTCCCGAATCACTTCTCTAACGTACAAGCCAGTCCCTTTGCTAGCTTCATCCGTTGTGTAACAAACACTGAAGTGAGTCATTTCGGAGAATGGTAAGCACTCCCTTGGTTTGAAAGGACTCTTTTCCTGCAAAATAAACTCATCAAAAGTACCCGGAGCACCAGCCTTACACTCGGTGAGTACATCAGCATCCATGGAGTAGTAGTCCTTCAAAGTCTCAATTCCAAGCGTGCTTGCAACTAAGGTGGATGGGTGTGAGTAGTGACAAGATAAAGCATTAGCCACGACGTTGTTTCTACCATCTTCATACCTTAAGAGTCCATGATCTCTACTAGGTGTTAAACAGGCTGGTATTCCATTAGAAATGACAACACCTAGTTTTTTTTGCCACTCCTCAAATCGTTTCCCTTCACAACCACTATTAACCTTACCTGATCCCTTGTTAGTAATCATGACGGCACCACGCTCTCCCTCTTCTATGGCATGTTCTTCCACTATATTACTAGCAAATATGGAGAGTTTGGGTTTCTTGACTCGATTAGCTAACATGGTACTCAACTCTTGAGGTGTCATGGGTTTCAGCACAATTTTCTTTCCCTTATCTCTCAATTCATACTCATTCTTTCTCCCATGGTGTACTACATCCCTATCAAACTGCCAAGGGCGGCCTAATAGTATGTGACAAGCATCCATAGGAATAACATCACATAAGACCTCATCAAAATAGGAACCCATGGTTAACCCGACCCTTACTTGTTTAGTGACCCTCACTTTGTTCCCGTTGTCTAACCAATGTAGTGCGTAAGGTTTAGGGTGATTGGTAGTAGTTAGGCCTAGTTTGGTTACCATTTCAGTTGAGGCAACGTTGGTACAACTACCTCCATCAATAATTAAACTACACCATTTGTCGTTAACTTGGCACTTAGTATGGAATAGTTGGTCTCTTTGTTCGGTGTCATGTTGAATGGGGTTAGCATGTAGGGTACGTAGTACTAAGAGTGTATCATAAGCCGGGGGTTCATAAGCCTCAAAATCCTCCTCTTCCCCATCCTCTTCCTCGTTAACATTGAAAACAGCCCCTATACGTTGTTCCTCTTCCCATAATTCATCCCTAACAGTGATTACCTCTCTTAAGGTCACAACTCTTTTATTAGGACAAGCGTTTTTGTAGTGACCAAACCCTTGACACTTGAAACAACGTACTTTGGATAGACTAGTTTCAGTGGGTGTTTTAGTAGTAGGTTGAAGTGGGGCTGCGGGGTTATTCTTAATAGTGAGGGGTTGATTAGTATTAGTAGGATTGAACCTATTACCTTCATCAGTTCGTGGCCAAGCATGACTCTTACTAGACTCGCCCTCATGTTTTGTCTTCCCTTGTGCCTCAATTTTTAGACACAACCCACACAAGGTAACAAAATCAAAGTATGGACATAAATCAACCGTATTAACAATACTACGATTCAACCCACGTAAGAACCTAGCCATTTTTATCTCTTCATTTTCTTCTACTTCCCCCATTAGTACTAAGTTTTCAAACTCGTCAATGTATTCACTAACACTCATTTTTCCTTGAACGAGATTAGCAATCTTTTTGTATAAGGATAACTTATGTGTAGTTGGAACATACCTCTTACGTAGTTTACGCTTTAAGGATTCCCAAGAAGAAATCTTACCCTTTCCATCCCTGGTGCGTTGTACCTTAAGCCCTTCATACCAAAGGGAAGCCCCTTTGCTTAGCTTTAGGATTGCATATTTGCACCTCTCCTCGTCCCCCAAGTCCTTGAAGTCAAAGAGCTTCTCCATGTTTCTCTCCCATTCCAAGTAGACTTCAGGATCAGTACCACCATTGAACTCAGGAAGTTCGTTCACTTTGATCTTGTCCACCGGTTCCCTTCTTGCTTGGAAGCGAGAATTCCTGGGCTGGTAGTTCTCCCACGCCTTCTTTAGCTGTTCTAAGAAGCTAGGGTCTTCAAAGTTCACTACTCCTGCCATGCTTTATGTCTAAAGGAAGACCAAAGCTCTGATACCACTAATGATGTGAGTTAATATGAACTTTGAAACAACAACGTGATGAATGATAGTAATCTGAAATGAACGTAAACAAAAGCAACAAAACAGATTGTAAGGATGGTTTGTGAGGATGATAGACCGTAACCAAGGGATAGTATGCTTAGTGAAGTAGACCTATACTTCAACAAAGCGGGTGATAAATCAAACACGCGATTGAAGTAGCGAGTTTAGAGCTTGTAACGCGACTAACTCTAGACTTTGTCTTGTAATCAACAAGGACGTAAAAGAAAGCAATGCTTTACTCAGTTTTGTGTTATGAATATTGGATGTCTTATTCATTCAAGTTGATGGCTATTTATAGCCTACAAATCGTCCTTAAACCTGGCTGGTCAAGGTGACAATAACAAAGTTACAATGGTGACAATAACAAAGCTTTAGGAGCTAAAAACAAAGCTTAAAGAGAGCATTAAGACGCGGCACCTACGTGAACTAGGAGCTAAAAACAAAGCTAACGAGGAGCAATTAGACGTGCACACTATGTGAACACAATCAGCCTCAATCATCCTCTTAACTCTGGTGCACTCCCCATGCTTGAATGAGTGTGAACCCAAGTTAATGCCTTCATAAGACCTTGACTATTTGCTCTTTTATTCGACCCACACACGAGCTAGCTCACCAATTGAAGTAGGCACGCTGCTAAGTTGGTAGGAGGTGCTAATGTGGCCGAACTAAGACCATTAGTAGCTAAGGTGACTTCATTGAACTCTTTAGTAGCTTCTTCATTCGGATCATCTCCTCCCCCTTGAAAAGGAATTGTCCTCAATTCTGAGATGCCATCATCATCCAGATAAGGAGAAAGATCTCCCACTTTGAACGTGGTATGAACTCCATAATCATCCGGCAATTCCATCTTGCAACCACTGTTGTTTCCCTCGTATGGAACTTCTGATTGTGGCTTCAACTTGTTCTTCCTTTTGCTTGGAAACTTCTCTTTTCTCAAGTGAATCAAAACCAAGTCACCCTCTTGGAAGAGTCTCGTTTTTCTGTTTTTGTTGGGACTTCCTTTGTAGGCTTCCTTGTTCCTTTCCCGAATCACTTCTCTAACGTACAAGCCAGTCCCTTTGCTAGCTTCATCCGTTGTGTAACAAACACTGAAGTGAGTCATTTAGGAGAATGGTAAGCACTCCCTTGGTTTGAAAGGACTCTTTTCCTGCAAAATAAACTCATCAAAAGTACCCGGAGCACCAGCCTTGCACTCGGTGAGTACATCAGCATCCATGGAGTAGTAGTCCTTCAAAGTCTCAATTCCAAGCGTGCTTGCAACTAAGGTGGATGGGTGTGAGTAGTGGCAAGATAAAGCATTAGCCACGACGTTGTTCCTACCATCTTCATACCTTAAGAGTCCATGATCTCTACTAGGTGTTAAACAGGCTGGTATTCCATTAGAAATGACAACACCTAGTTTTTTTTGCCACTCCTCAAATCGTTTCCCTTCACAACCACTATTAACCTTACCTGATCCCTCTTTAGTAATCATGACGGCACCACACTCTCCCTCTTCTATGGCATGTTCTTCCACAATTTTACTAGCAAATATGGAGAGTTTGGGTTTCTTGACTCGATTAGCTAACATGGTACTCAACTCTTGAGGTGTCATGGGTTTCAGCACAATTTTCTTTCCCTTATCTCTCAATTCATACTCATTCTTTCTCCCATGGTGTACTACATCCCTATCAAACTGCCAAGGGCGGCCTAATAGTATGTGACAAGCATCCATAGGAATAACATCACATAAGACCTCATCAACATAGGAACCCATGGTTAACCCGACCCTTACTTGTTTAGTGACCCTCACTTTGTTCCCGTTGTCTAACCAATGTAGTGCGTAAGGGTTAGGGTGATTGGTAGTAGTTAGGCCTAGTTTGGTTACCATTTCAGTTGAGGCAACGTTGGTATAACTACCTCCATCAATTATTAAACTACACAATTTGTCGTTAACTTGGCACTTAGTATGGAATAGTTGGTCTCTTTGTTCGGTGTCATGTTGAATGGGGTTAGCATGTAGGGTACGTAGTACTAAGAGTGTATCATAAGCCGGGGGTTCATAAGCCTCAAAATCCTCCTCTTCCCCTTCCTCTTCCTCGTTAACATTGAAAACAGCCCCTATACGTTGTTCCTCTTCCCATAATTCATCCCTAACAGTGATTACCTCTCTTAAGGTCACAACTCTTTTATTAGGACAAGCGTTTTTGTAGTGACCAAACCCTTGACACTTGAAACAACGTACTTTGGATAGACTAGTTTCAGTGGGTGTTTTAGTAGTAGGTTGAAGTGGGGCTGCCGGGTTATTCTTAATAGTGAGGGGTTGATTAGTATTAGTAGGATTGAACCTATTACCTTCATCAGTTCGTGGCCAAGCATGACTCTTACTAGACTCACCCTCATGTTTTGTCTTCCCTTGTGCCTCAATTTTTAGACACAACCCACACAAGGTATCAAAATAAGAGTATGGACATAAATCAACCGTATTAGCAATACTACGATTCAACCCACGTAAGAACCTAGCCATTTTTATCTCTTCATTTTCTTCTACTTCCCCCATTAGTACTAAGTTTTCAAACTCGTCAATGTATTCACTAACACTCATTTTTCCTTGAACGAGATTATCAATCTTTTTGTATAAGGATAACTTATGTGTAGTTGGAACATACCTCTTACGTAGTTTACGCTTTAAGGATTCCCAAGAAGAAATCTTACCCTTGCCATCCCTGGTGCGTTGTACCTTAAGCCCTTCATACCAAAGGGAAGCCCCTTTGCTTAGCTTTAGGATTGCATATTTGCACCTCTCCTCGTCTAAAGGAAGACCAAAGCTCTGATACCACTAATGATGTGAGTTAATATGAACTTTGAAACAACAACGTGAAGAATGATAGTAATCTGAAATGAACGTAAACAAAAGCAACAAAACAGATTGTAAGGATGGTTTGTGAGGATGATAGACCGTAACCAAGGGATAGTATGCTTAGTGAAGTAGACCTATACTTCAACAAAGCGGGTGCTAAATCAAACACGCGATTGAAGTAGCGAGTTTAGAGCATGTAACGCGACTAACTCTAGACATTGTCTTGTAAGCAACAAGGACGTAAAGTAAAGCAATGCTTTACTCAGTTTAGTGTTATGAATATTGGATGTCTTATTCATTCAAGTTGATGGCTATTTATAGCCTACAAATCGTCCTTAAACCTGGCTGGTCAACGTGACAATAACAAAGTTACAATGGTGACAATAACAAAGCTTTAGGAGCTAAAAACAAAGCTTAAAGAGAGCATTAAGACGCGGCACCTATGTGAACTAGGAGCTAATATAAAAACAAAGCTAACAAGGAGCAATTAGACGTGCACACTACGTGAACACAATCAGCCTCAATCATCCTCTTAACTCTGGTGCACTCCCCATGCTTGAATGAGTGTGAACCCAAGTTAATACCTTCATAAGACCTTGACTATTTGCTCTTTTATTCGACCCACACACGAGCTAGCTCACCAATTGAAGTAGGCACGCTGCTAAGCTGGTAGGAGGTGCTAATGTGGCTGAACTAAGACCATTAGGATCTAAGGTGACTTCATTGAACTCTTTAGTAGCTTCTTCATTCGGATCACCATCTTAGGCAGATTTTTGCTCCATTTCGAGTCTCAATCGCATCATTTTTATCGTCATAATAATCCTCTTTCCGTTCCCTTCGTTAAGGTATTAATCGACGTCATTTTCGATCAATTTTTACCTTGATTTTTATTAGTTTTCTCATGGTATTTTTCTGCCATGATTTTCGTGTTTGGTAGGATTTTCGGACGATCCCGTAGCCGATGAATTTATAATCGTCTCGAATTTGGGTTAGAGGTAACGTCGATGTTACTCGGTATTTCATGATTTTAATTGAGTATTTGCATGTATATATTTTTATATTTTATTTTGGCAATATATGTATGTCACGAATTCTGGAAAATTTTTAAAAGTTGAAAATTTGTATGATTCGGTATTTTTATCGCTTTTACGAGATTAACGATTAAATTGTTATATTAATTTGTAAAATCGTAATAATCGGCCTAAACATGTAATATATGTTTATATTCTGGAAAAATGTTGTTTTTGATGATTTTTAATAATTTAGTATTTTTCTGATATTTTTGATATCAATTATTGAATTATTACCGTTTACGGACAAAAACGATTAAAAGCCGATTTTTAGTTCTAGTACTTAAACATTTTATTTTAATCTGATTTTTGACGTGGTGAAACTTTATGTGAAATAGAATTTTCTGAATGGATTCATAATATTTCGGAATTGTTAAGTGGATGAATTAATTAATCATTTTAAATCATCGTTTATCGATAAAACCGTGATTGTTGTTTAAATTCTCGATTTCTGGTCTTTGGTTTAAATCTGGAAAAAATTATGATTCTGATGATTTCATATTAAAATGTAATTTTATGATTTTTAGTGCCTTAATAAAATGTTAGGAACGATAAGTTTTATTATTGGAATCGTTAATTGTGAAAACGGGTTTTAAGACGGTTTTGACGGGATTTATTAAATCTGGAAATTTTGGAAATCTGGAAAAAGGGTAGATTCTGAAAAATCATGAGTTTTGGGTTTTATAATAATTTTTGGATATTAATACTTAAATCGTTTTGTAATTACTATTTTTATTAATCGTTATTGTCGAGATTGGACGATTAACGAGGAAACGCTTTAAAAACCGAGTTTTAGAATTCTGGAAATTTTCTTTTCTGGACAGAATTTCCATAAATATATTTTAACTATTTTACGTAATTTTTGTACTATTTATTAAAGTGTTTAATTAATAAGTATTGATTTTCGGACAAATTGTGATTTATCGTTAAAATACTTCGTCTTACCTAAAAGAATTATTTTTCCAGCAATTTTGAAAGTATTTAAATCTGAAACTTTAAGAGTTAAATCATCCCTTAACATACTCTAAATATATTTGTTGGTTTTATTAAATGAAGACATTCAAATATTTAATTTGGTGTTTGCCGTAAAATCCTATTTATAATTTTATTGTCGAAACTAATAATAATTAGGGAATTTTAGCTTTTTAACTTTTGAAAAAACCCTAATTAGTAATATTAAAATGTTTAAGACATTTTTAATCATTTTATAACGCTTATACGATATTTTAATAATTTCATAAAATTAAATGTTCACTTTGGTAATTAATATCGTTAAGGCCGAAAGTATTAGTTTTATAAATCTATATCGTTTACTAAAAATGTGGTATTAGTATGAACTAATATTTTCATTATTTTGATATAATGCTATTTTTAGGTAAGTTTCTAAAAATAGAAGTTTCCTAAAATAGAAAGTTTCCTCTTTTAGAATATAAATGTTTACTTCTTTTATCCTCGTATTACTTATATTGTTTATATCTTTTGAATATCGATAATTGCTTTGTTTTGGAGTTATGGAATAAGGACAAGTGTGAGGTTAGAGTAATATATTCTAGGGTTTACGGTTTTGCCATCAACTATAAGGCTAGTGTATCAGGAATCCGTACATTGGTTGTCGAACCGGGTGACAGGTATCCCGAGAGTTGTGTACATTTTGACCTTAAGCTTACGCCTCGCAGTAAGTCGTCGTCATAAGTTGAACTGGGTGACAGGTAATCCCAGGAGGGGTGTGCGTTATCTTAAACTAGGGTCACGCATTTATAAGTCGCCGCTCTATTATGGTTGAGTAGCCTAGTTAGAGACCGAAGTTTGATTTGTTTGAACTAAGTTCTCGAAGCTAGTTTTTAGTATCCTCCTAGTAAAAGTCTAGCATTCATCACTACTCCTATCCATAACGCCATTTTGAATATTTTTATTATTATCGATATAATTTGGTTGCAGGTTGGCAAATGTTTTATGTTTTCTTCGGAAAACTCATTTTTATTATATGGTTTTGATACGTGAAGCTTTTCACTGAAAGTTTATTTTTATTATAATGTGTTTTACTGTTTTCCATTTTTACTATTTTTCTATATTAGTAATTACTGTTTTAAAATCCTGTTATACGGCTGGGAGAACGTTGAAGTCGCTCCCCACTGATTGTGGCTTTTATGTTTTTAACATGGCAGGTATATGTGTTTTTCTTCGGGTGGGCTAGCGAGCAGTTATGGATCCTGCTTGTTTTAATCAGATCACTGTATTATGGATTGTTAAAACCCTTTTTATGGATTTTATTTATTTATTTTGTAGCCATTTTTATTTTATGGCTTATGTATTGACTTACCATATTTTATTTAATCAAGACATAGCTACAGTGTGTTATAATCCCACTTCTACAGTGTTTCCGCCACTGTATTGCGTTGGAATTTCTAAGGGATTACAGTTGGTATCAGAGCATCACTGCTCCCAACGCTTACACCTGAAATTAGGGAAAATACCAGTAAATTATTTAAACAGTAAATAAAAATATTATTAGAGGTGGGTAGAAAAAAATAAGGACTTAACTGTTAAGATTATCTGTTTCTGAACTCAATGATTAGCATTAAATATTTGTTGTTTTTGTGGGAAGAAGACGACTGAACAAGATATTGATAGGATGCTGCTCCAGATCGGGACAAGGCCTACTTAGAACTCTCAACGTCCGCTGACTCGAGTGGACAACTTGGTGCTCCAAGAAAGATGCCGATGGTGATTTTTAGCTCCAGTTCAGTTTACTTAAGTTATAGGCCAGATGATCAAGAGTAGATTCCTGTTCCATGATGTCGCAGTAGATCGAGATGGAGCGACCGAAGACTTACGTGCTCGTTCCTCTACAAGAAGATGAAGTAAGCCATTTGGATCCCGCGTGAACTCTGGAGGCCCGAAGATTCTCCTCTGGTTCAAGAAATTAGTAATATAGTATCATCGACTCTTTTCTTCCTTCCTCAACTTCTTCTAATTCTTCTGTTTTATTTTCTCTTCTTCAACCGCTTGGTGAATCCTTGTTATATTCTTCTACTCTACCATCTTTCTCTTGAGATTCTTTGGCTAGACCGATTTCCGTCTCAGTGAACCCCGTGAAAGGATATAGATGTTTGAGGTTTAGTAAACCCTTGTTACCTTTGGCTTGAGGGTTGTGAGTTATACCTTGTTATCTATCTTAGTAAGCTTTTGAGGATCGATTTGAATGATAAATTGTCAATTAATGGAATTAGGTTGGTACTTTAGACTCTGAACCTTGGGTTATAGGTTACTTGATTATTTGGAGGACTTAGAGTTGAATATATTTTGGGGTAGTAAGAGTATATCGTATTTGATGGATACCTAGTACCTAATTTAACCTAGAACCGAACCAAGTGTAGCTAATAATAGAATTTTGGGATTCCTACCTAAATGTTATTTGATGGATGCATCGGGAATATTTGGGATCATAGAGTACTGTTTAAATTGTTAACCTGAGTGTTGTGGTACCATCGAAGGCTTTCATTAATACCGATTGAAATTTTGGTTAACATAGATTACCCGTGTTTCTTAAGGATTAGATCGTTAATCGTTGGTTAAGGTTGTAACCTATGAACTTTCGAGTTGAGTGATCTAAATTGAATAAATTGTTGTTAACCTTGAAATGGAGAAACATATTGCCATTAGAGGTTGGATTTATCGCGTTGTTTTGAGGAACACTTTGATGTCAATCATCTTAATGGATTTATAGTTCAGAACCTTAGACCAACGAGATTGTGGCTCGTTGAGTTATTAAATATTTTGTGGTTGCACCATTACGATTAGAAATTTGATGGACTTTTTAGAAACATTAATCGAAGGATGTGTTTGAAGATGTGAGAGTTTGCGCCATTACCTATAGGTTTGAGCGTGTTTGAGGATTTATTGTACTTCCCAAACTTCTGTACTTGTGGCATTATAAACATGTTGGTAATCTGAGGATTCTGTGCCCGAACATTGTTAATTGGTGGATTTTATTTAGTGTTCCTTACTTGAGAAGTTTGAAGTATACCTCGAGTTCAGACCTTATGAGCTTTGAATTACGAGCCTTAGTGATTACAAGTTTGGGTATGTTTTGATGACCGTTGGAATCTTAATTAATGGATTAGTCTAAATCATTTGTGGATTCTTACCATACTAATTGAAAGATTATATAAGTATCTAAGGCTTAATTTTGGAGGCTATAGCAATTGACGATTTTGGAGGTTGTAGATTGAGTAGGACCACCCTGTACTGATATTGGACTTAGCGTTATTTGATGGGAATTAGGAACCCGTGTTTGTGGAAGTTGTGCTAGGAATCTCGAATGATTAATTTCTTCCATAATCCTTGAGAGCTCTTTTTGATTCTCAACTCCGTCTTCCTTTCCGCTTCTCTTGAATTTTGTTACGGTAACTCCTGCCAATCCCTTCAACCTTTGTCGTTTTTGTGAGCTCTTATTTTTTATTTATTTATCATTGTTCTATTTACCCGTTAACTATTTTTTTCGAACTCCCTATATTTTTATAAAAAGTTTGACTAGTGTAAAATTTTAACATTTTGAGTTAATTGCCTGTTTTGTAAAAAGTTCGACTAACTTAAACTTTTCGGATATCGTTAAATTTAACTTTTTTGAATTATAATTTCAGAACTTTATACTTCACTTTTGTTTAATCTTTGGTTGATATTTATTTTTAGATATGTTTAAAAATGCCCTAATAATTTATTTTAAATAATTTCTAAATTAATTCAATTTTTGATTTTTAAGCAATCAAAATTTTATGAAGACTTTCATATTTCCAAATATTTCAATTTCTATAGGATTATTATGTAAAACATTTCAACATTGTCGAAATTATTTTGTGTGTTCAAGTTTGGTAACATTTTTGAAAACTTTCATAATTACTTTGATAACATTTTCGAAATTTTAACATTTTGAAATTAGTTTTCGTTTTATTGTTGGACTTTTGAATCAGTTATTGAAAATGTTTGACAACTTGTTCTATTTTTACTAACTACAAAATTTGATTTCTCAAAACTAAATTTTTGTTTCTTCATAAAACGAAATATTATCGAATTTCTCAATCAAATTGTTTTACTTTTGTTTCGAAAATGTTTTGGTTACCTTGTTTCTTTCGAGTTTGTTTACAAATGTTATTTGACGACGTTATTTTATCAAATAAACTTTACTTTACGATTTCTTTAATTAAGAGAATTTAACCTTCGGGTAGCTTAGCCCCATTTCCTCTTGGAATAAATATTTTCATTCAATTTCGTGTCACTTTGGAAGTTGTAAAATTTCCTTTTAGAGCAAAATTTTTATTCGAAATTGGTATCCTCATGTTTTCGAGTGGGGTAATCTTGAGTCCTTTCTGCTTATTCTTAGTTTCGAGAACGAAACATTCTTTTAGTGGGGAGGATTGTAACACCCGCTATTTCTCCTAAGCATTTTCATTCTCTCCGTTAAGACTCCGTCTTAACTCTGTCACTTTTGGCCTCATATTTCATCATTTTACTAAGCTCTATTTTAATTTTTGAGTTTTATAATTGTTATTTTTAATTTTAAAGATTTAAAATCTTTTTAAATCCATTTATTTGGTTTCTTCTTAAATTAATTAATTTTTCCGCAAGGAATTCTATTTCTCTTCGAATTGACATTTTTAAGCTTGGATTTATGTTATTCCTTTTCCTAAAAATGTTTGAATACATTTCTATAATATTTTCAATTAGTAAATATTTTTATTTACAAAAAAATTAGTTGTTAGTGATTTTTATTATGAAGCTTCGCGAATAATTATTTTCTTACGCGAGGTTTACTCGAATTACTTTGAAATGCCTTTAACTATTTTACGATTATACTTTTTATCAACTTATAAATTATTTGAGACCATTTCCTCACATTTTGGACCGACTAAGCTCTTGGTCACAAGTTTTATTACGTTTTATTTAAACGTTTCATTTTATCACGTTAAAACGTAAACATTAGATAATTTCTTTTCATTCAATTGTTGCATTATTATCAAAAAATTTCATTTACCTTCCTCATCCATTTTGGCCGGTCACTTGGTCATTTTTGCACATTGTTTTCATCAACTCATTCACTCACATTTATACACCAAAGACCTTCCATCCTCCTTATTCATTCTTGTCATAAAAAAAATATATTCAACCTTTCTTCCTCTCATTTTGGCCGTGTACTCCCTCCTCCATCTTAGGCAGATTTTTGCTCCATTTCGAGTCCCAATCGCATCATTTTTATCGTCATAATAATCCTCTTTCCGTTCTCTTCGTTAAGGTATTAATCGACGTCATTTTCGATCAATTTTTACCTTGATTTTTATTAGTTTTCTCATGGTATTTTTCTGCCATGATTTTCTTGTTTGGTAGGATTTTTGGACGATCCCGAAGCCGATGAATTTATAATCGACTCGAATTTGGGTTAGAGGTAACGTCGATGTTACTCGGTATTTCATGATTTTATTTGAGTATTTGCATGTATATATTTTTATATTTTATTTTGGCAATATATGTATGTCACGAATTCTGGTAAATTTTTAAAAGTTGAAAATTTGTATGATTCGGTATTTTTATCGCTTTTACGAGATTAACGATTAAATTGTTATATTAATTTGTAAAATCGTAATAATCGGCCTAAACATGTAATATATGTTTATATTCTGGAAAGATGTTGTTTTTGATGATTTTTAATAATATAGTATTTTTCTGATATTTTTGATATCAATTATTGAATTATTACCGTTTACGGACAAAAACGATTAAAAGCCGATTTTTAGTTCTAGTACTTAAACATTTTATTTTAATCTGATTTTTGACGTGGTGAAACTTTATGTGAAATAGAATTTTCTGAATTGTTTCATAATTTTTCGGAATTGTTAAGTGGATGAATTAATTAATCACTTTAAATCATCGTTTATCGATAAAACCGTGTTTGTTGTTTAAATTCTCGATTTCTGGTCTTTGGTTTAAATCTGGAAAAAATTATGATTCTGATGATTCCATATTAAAATGTAATTTTATGATTTTTAGTGCCTTAATAAAATGTTAGGAACGATAAGTTTTATTACTGGAATCGTTAATTGTGAAAACGGGTTTTAAGACGGTTTTTACGGGATTTATTAAATCTGGAATTTTTGGAAATCTGGAAAAAGGGTAGATTCTGGAAAATCATGAGTTTTGGGTTTTATAATAATTTTTGGATATTAATACTTAAATCGTTTTGTAATTACTATTTTTATTAATCGTTATTGTCGAGATTGGACGATTAACGAGGAAACGCTTTAAAAACCGAGTTTTAGAATTCTGGAAATTTTCTTTTCTGGACAGAATGTCCATAAATATATTTTAACTATTTTACGTAATTTTTGTACTATTTATTAAAGTCTTTAATTAATAAGTATTGATTTTCGGACAAATTGTGATTTATCGTTAAAATACTTCGTCTTACCTAAAAGAATTATTTTTCCAGCAATTTTGAAAGTATTTAAATCTGAAACTTTAAGAGTTAAATCATCCCTTAACATACTCTAAATATATTTGTTTGTTTTATTAAATGAAGACATTCAAATATTTAATTTGGTGTTTGCCGTAAAATCCTATTTATAACTTTATTGTCGAAACTAATAATAATTAGGGAATTTTAGCTTTTTAACTTTTGAAAACACCCTAATTAGTAATATTAAAATGTTTAAGACATTTTTAATCATTTTATAACGCTTATACGATATTTTAATAATTTCATAAAATTAAATGTTCACATTGGTAATTAATATCGTTAAGGCCGAAAGTATTAGTTTTATAAATCTATATCGTTTACTAAAAATGTGGTATTAGTATGAACTAATATTTTCATTATTTCGATATAATGCTATTTTTAGTAAAGTTTCTAAAAATAGAAGTTTCCTAAAATAGAAAGTTTTCTCTTTTAGAATATAAATGTTTACTTCTTTTATTCTCATATTATTTATATTGTTTATATCTTTTGAATATCGATAATGGCTTTGTTTTGGAGTTATGGAATAAGGACAAGTGTGAGGTTAGAGTAATATATTCTAGGGTTTACGGTTTTGCCATCAACTATAAGGCTAGTGTATCAGGAATCGGTACATTTGTTGTTGAACCGGGTGACAGGTATCCCGGGAGTTGTGTACATTTTGACCTTATGCTTAGGCCTCGCAGTAAGTCACCGTCATAAGTTGAACTGGGTGACAGGTAATCCCAGGAGGGGTGTGCATTATCTCTAGGGCCACGCATTTATAAGTCGCCGCTCTATTATGGTTGAGTAGCCTAGTTAGAGACCGAAGTTTGATTTGTTTGAACTAAGTTCTCGAAGCTAGTTTTTAGTATCCTCCTAGTAAAAGTCTAGCATTCATCACTACTCCTATCCATAACGCCATTTTGAATATTTTTATTATTATCGATATAATTTGGTTGCAGGTTGGCATATGTTTTATGTTTTCTTCGAAAAACTCATTTTTATTATATGGTTTTGATACGTGAAGTTTTTCACTGAAAGTTTATTTTTATTATAATGTGTTTTACTGTTTTCCATTTTTACTATTTTTCTATATTAGTAATTACTGTTTTAAAATCCTGTTATACGGCTGGGAGAACGTTGACGTTGCTCCCCACTGATTGTGGCTGTTATGTTTTGAACATGGCAGGTATATGTGTTTTCCTTCGGGTGGGCTAGAGAGCAGTTATGGATCTTGCTTGTTTTAATCAGATCACTGTATTATGGATTGTTAAAACCCTTTCTATGGATTTTATTTATTTATTTATTTTGTAGCCATTTTTATTTTATGGCTTATGTATTGACTTACCATTTTTTATTTAATCAAGACATAGCTACAGTGTGTTATAATCCCACTTCTACAGTGTTTCCGCCACTGTATTGCGTTGGAATTTCTAGGGGATTACACTGTATGAGCTCAATAGTGCTATCAAACATTCTAACCGTCTTATCAATTCGGTCCATTAATCATATGTACATAGAACCAAAGCGACCTTTACCACAGTTTGTCGTAACAGGACCCATACATGATCATATATGCAAATATGACTAACGACATAAATCTAGTATAGGAGTGTAGCATGGAAAGAACAACCGAATGTGATCCAAATATGCATATTTTCAACTGGTCCACCTTACGCCTTAGTGAGATCAACCAAATAAGACAGAGTGAAACAGAAAACTGTAAACCTTATTTCTGCGAAACTTAATAACCGTATATCATAATGTGTCTAATGTGACAAACTCTCACTTAACCTGAATATCTTCAGAACCAAAACACCCATTTGAGCAATATGCTCAAGAAAGACCGTGGGTGGTAATTCCTTAATAAGCGGGTCCGCAAAAATGGAATTTGCACAAACATATCTTAGATGTCTTTCACTCTGAATCGTTTCTATAACAATAGATCAGTTGTATTGTTACTTGAAACTATAATAACCGTCAAGTTGTCACAAATAACTTAAATGATCTTTCAATACCGAACTTAATTTGCAGCCTTGTGACAAATAAGCATGGCCAAATAGGAGTTGAAATGCCGAATGATCTCAACCTGAATCGATCTTCTTTATATGATAACATTGTTTTGCTCCAAATATAAATGACAAACAATATTTGGCTGCCCTTAGTGGATCTCAATATCCTACTGTTTTCCCTTAATATCTGTCAATTAAACTATAGAATGTAAACAATATCCAAACATGTACAAAATAAGTTTAATTATACCTTACTACTAAACCCATGAAAAATATTCTGAAGTACATGGATTTAAGTAATACTATGTATTCTAAATGAATTTTTCCTTAAGGACGTCAATGAGACTACATTAGTCCAATTTACTGAAAGGGTATAAAACTTGATATATTTTCATACTCCCACTGAATCTTGAGTATCTACAATCATGTACCACATTCATACAAAATTAAATAAGATGATATCATGAAAGGATGTACTCTTTGACGGAAAACCTTATTTGAGTTTTCATTGGATGATTATTAACATTAATTTTGCAGAAACTTTATCTTGAATCAATCGTGTCAAGATTTCTGGTATCTACAACAATGAGTTTGTCAATGTCTCCATTGAAAAATTTGTCTTTACCATTCATCCAATGTAACTCCATATAAAACCGAATATGCCAACTGTCTTTATAGCCATTAAAGATAAGACGAACCTCTCATTACCGAATGAGTCTGTTTTGGTAGCAAATAACCATTTGAAACCAATATGCTTTATACTTTTAGGTAATGAAACAATTCCAAAGTGTCTTTATTGTTGAATGACATAATACTTTATTGATGACATATGTAAATTCACATGTATTAGTTAGAACTTTCAATGATTCGGTAAAATGCTTAATGAATACTTTTCTACCGTTTCATCATCTAACTCTTACTCTTGAATGTATGCAATATATAAATCTGTTATTATACTGTAATATGTCAGTCCTGACATGAAAACAATGTAATCCTCTGAAACTGCATTCATTCTTCCATTAGCGAATTTCTTTACTAACAATTGTTCTTGAGGTGTTTTAGTTGGTTTTACTAAAATGATCTCATGATCCTTTATTATGAGACACAAGATCATTTCCATAAGTCTCATTTCTTCCCCCTAAACTCAATAACCTCAATGAACCCATATTATTCGTCTTAAAGTAACTTGCGTGTGGGATCATTACTTTATACATTACCCTTAATCCTTATAAAGTTATACAATAGAAGAATTATTGATTATCCATAAGTTCAACTATTACCTTACAACAAAAAAAACATTCTTAATTAGTTGGACATTCCTTAGGTGATAATAATTTACACTATAATTAATCAATAGGATTGTTGTATCTTTATCCAAAACCAAGCTGCAATTGTAAATTTACTTCTAGAGTTATCTAGGAAAGAGTGTGAATAATCAATCATACTCCTACCTGGCCCCAAGATCTTACTCTTCACACATAATACATCATACATATTTAAACCTTCATATGGTGCAATTTTTGATTTAAGAACAAAGATCTCTAGAAAGTATCCGAAATAACCTTGACGTTCTTTTCCTAAATAGTCAAATTTGTCAAAGTTTTTTCACTTATGATCGACATGACATCTTAATCTTTTACCGAGAATATATCTCGGTCAAATATGTGATAAAAACGTCTAGGAATTTGAAACATCTCAAGATCGAGATATGAATATCATACATAATTTTGTCTACAAATTAATATAATGATGTGAACTAATACAATTTAAAACATAAAATAGTTCAAATCCCCTTATATATCAATTATAAGACATCCAAAGTCCTTTTGATATCTATTTTCTCTCTTCGTCTTTATTCCTCTTCAATATGAGAATCCAAAGTAGAAGGGTCAATAATTTCATTTTGACACAACTTCAAAAATCCTTTAAATGTGTCATACCGAAAAAAAAATTATTGTCCACTAGAGTTTTAATGCAAGTATTTAAATAATATTACAATCTACGCTATATAAAATTATCAAAAATGACAACTTTACCATTATTTGAATTAGGGTAATAGCACAGATACAGGAGGTTGTTCGAAATAGATGCAGAAGCTTACTACTTAGGGCTTATAATACCGAAGATGAAGTTCAAATACTAAGTAGACTAAGTGGAGTCTAGATCGGATTGAGGAGTAGCCAATTCTTCATTCCTTACATGTAATTATTTGCCTGTACATCTATAATTGATTGAAATAAAAAGCTCACATTTACACAAAAAAAAAGAATTAGGAAAATAAAAAATTAATTATTTCACAATGGACAATGAACCAAATTTGACTAAACGAAAAAAAGAATTGAACTCCACCAAAAGCAGTACCGAAAATTGTCCAGATTCAAATAAAATAACAAGTCAATAGTGATAACTAAATTAGCCGATTGTCTCAAACTCAGATGATGACATGCCCCGAATACATGAATCTTTCATCACCAATTGACATACAACATCTTAGATTCTTACTTCTACTAGCATTAATGTACTTATGTGAATGAAAAACCAAATCCACCCCCAAAACATAATTGGATATAATGAATAACCTTAGACGACAAATCTTAAATGAGAAGTGTACTCTTAATGATACGTGATGAAGCGTATAAACTGGTAATATATTCCTTATGTGTCCATACTCATAACAAGCAACCAATAAACTTTATCTTGTTATTCTTTGAGTTAGACACGTGTAGCTTATTTAATAGAAACAATGTCCTTTAATATTTTCTTTATGTCGCATATTAAACAATCATTAAACACATACATTAAATTTTCTAACCCATAAAAACACGTGAGTCCACACGATATTTTCATCCATATGAGTAGCACAACCATACATTCTCAATGTTGTGTTAAGATTATGACGACCCAAAATAAATATTTACATTCTCTTACCATTTATTTAAATAAACGGCGTCATCCGAATTGAGAATGTAACTTGAATATGACAGATATAATGAACAGTAATGTCAATTTGATGAACAAAACAATATTCTCATATTTTGAATCAATTCAAACAGTATATAGTGTTTTTGCAAATTTAACATTTATCCGTTAGGCATAAATTATTAACTAAGCATTGACACTATAATTAAATAATCGTGATCAAATATTGACCATAAACTCATGTCGAACACTAAGCTTTCCTTTGGGCCGACTTAGTATACACATGAAAATACCGAATAATCGTCACATATTTATCACTCGAAATTGTATATGTATTCGGCCAAATAATGGTCTTCCTTTGGGCCGACCATTATCTGCATGATTACACATACTACTTTAAAACCGAATGTTTGAATTTACTCTTCATTAAAAAATTATATGGACATAATCCTTATGAGTGTCATAAACTAACAACACTCCCTTAACTTGTTTTTCAGATTCGAATATTGACATTTCCATCATAACAAGATACCTAGCACAACATCAAATCTCATCTTTGGACGATAATTAGACTTGTAAGTGGTACTCTTGGTGTAGTAATTAAATATTAACAGTAAGATCATGTCAAATGTCAAGTCATCCTTTGGGCCGACTTAACATCTACACGAGAACCGAATAACTGTTATATATTTATCACCACAACTTCTTTTGGGCTGACCATACCCGCATGAAATTCAATCACACACAATCGTCTAATTATTTAAACTATCTAATCTACGCAATAGAGGTTACTTTGGCAACATATTGTGTAATCCCCTAGAAATTCTAACGCAGTACAGTGGCGGAAACACTGTAGAGTTGGGATTAAAACACACTGACAAACTATATCTTAATAATAGAAATGGTAAGTCAATACAAAGTCCTCTTTTTACAAAAGGGCTAAAAAGAAATTCTCCAAACAGGTTTATACAAATCCATAAATCGTGAATGAAGAAAGAGTAGGATCCACGCTACTCGCTAGTTCACACCCAAAACCCATCAGCAAATACCTGCCATGTTATAAACATAACAGCCACGTCAGTGGGGAGTAACTCGGACGTTCTCCCAGCCATATTATACCATATGGAAAAATAATAGTATTACTATATCAAAATAACCAAAATGAAAAACATTAAATGATATAATAAAAATAAGCTTTCGGAGAAAACTTAAAATATTGGAATAATAAAATCAGAACAAGTTTTCAGAAGAAAACTTCAAATATTTGCCAACCTGCAAACCAAAATGTATCGATAATAATAAAAATATTCAAAATGGCGTTATGGATATGATTAGTGTAGACGGCTAGACTTTCACTAGGAGAATACTAAAACTAGCTTCGAGAACTTAGTTCAAACAAATCAAACTTCGGTCTCTAACTAGGTTACTCAACCATAATAGGACGGCGACTTATAAATGCGTGGCCCTAGTTTAAGACAATGCACACCCCTCCTGGGATTACCTGTCACCCAATTCAACTTATGACGGCGACTTACTGCGAGGCCCAAGCTTTAGGTCAAAATGTACACAACTCCCGGGATACCTGTCACCCGGTTCAACAACTAATGTACCGATTCCTGATACCCTAGCATTATAGTTGATGGCAAAACCGTAAACCCTAGAATATATTGCTCTAACCTCACACTTGTCCTTATTCCATAACTCCAAAACAACCATTATCGATATACAAAAGATATGATCAATATAAATAATATGAGGATAAAAGGAATAAATATTTTATATTAAAAGGGAAAACTTTCTATAAATAGAAACTTTCTAATTTAGAAACTTAATATAGAAATATTGTTATAGAAAATACGTAAGTGATTAAAATGAGTGAAATGTATAAAATAGCATTTCTAGCGAAATTAACATTTTATTATTATTGTCGTTATCATAACTTTAATATATTTCTAAATTCGTTACTCAAAATATAAATAAAATATAATGAGTCATTTTATAGTACTTTATAAATAAGTAGGAAATCGAGGTAAAACTATTTTAGAAAAGAGATGTTTTAAGAAAATGATATTAAAATTAATTTAGTCGACGAACTTTATAAATGAAATGAAACTTACGAAGAATTCAAATTATTTTTAACAGATAGTTTTTATCAATAAATAATATGGATTTTAATAAAAATAGTCAATCGGAAACAAATAGAAAATGATTAGTGAAAATAGTCTCGACTAAAAACATATTTAAAAAAAAATCGACTATTTTCTCATTTATTAGAATAAAATCGTAAAACAAAAATTAATTTATTAACAAGTATACAAATTTCGGTTAAAATATAAAAATACGATTTTTAAGTGAAAATTATAAATTAACGAAGTATGACGAAATATGAAATCGACATTATTTAGTTACTAGTGTCACGATAACCAACAAAATATTATAAACGATCACAAGTAATAAAATTACTAACGATTTATAAAACGATATCGAAAATCGTAAAATATTTATAAAGCACACGATTTATAAAATAATATTTTTAGCAAATAATAAATAGCTAAAATTAGAAAACCGAACTTAAAATATTTACTACATACTACTACTCAAACATACGATATAAAATCGAGTAACGTCCTAAAGTTACCTTGAGTCGATATCCGAATGCTATATACTTGCCCTTCCTGAAGATTCCAAGCTCCAACTGTTTTGATAGTAACGTCTTTAAACTCCAGGTTGAAGAATCGATAGTCTTTCGAAGAATAATTCGCCACGACAATCAGGAAGACATAATAAAATAATGAGATAAGGGTATTCAATACAAGAAGGAAAGGGAGTTGCTTTGCCAAATAGAACACGAAGGCTGAATTAAATTGAGTCGATCCAATCAACGTAAAGATATGAGTCGTTAAGGGAACGAGGCACACAAAGGAAGTGAGTAAGTAGGGAAATACACATGTTGGATACAAAACAGGGGTTCGATAAGCATGAACCAGCAAGACACGGAGCAACATTAGCAACACTAAACAACAGCGATACGACTGATAGATCGAGGACGTCAAAAGCAATATAGATCAGCAACAACACGACCATAATAGCGTGAACGAATAGCATCGGACTAACAAGAGTAGAGGAAACGGCGATGAAGAAAAGATGACGGAAAGCGGCCGGCTGATTAGCGACGCACAAAAACAATGACGATCAGAAACCGAACATGCTAACGGCCAACAACGACAGCAGTTGAAAAATAATAATGAAACCAACAGACAGAATGGAGAAGAAGATAGAAAGCGGACAACAATAGTACTGTAAAGGTTGTAATCCCCTAGAAAATCTAACGCGATACAGTGGCGGAAACACTGTAGAGTCGGGATTAAAACACATTGTGACTATGTCTTAGTGAAAATTAAAATGGTAAAGTCAAACAATAGGCCTTCAATAAAATTGCCTAAATTTAAAACAATCCACAAAAGAGCTTTGAACAATCCATAGGACATAATTATAAAAATAAATAAGCAGGATCCACACTGCTCGCTAGCCCACACCCGGGACACGTATACCTGCCATGTTAAAACATAACAGCCACAATCAGTGGGGAGCAACGCCAACGTTCTCCCAGCCGTATAACAGGATTTTAAAACTGTAATTACTATTATAGAAAAATAGTAAAAAGGAAAACAGTAAAGCATCATATTAAAATAAGCTTTTAGCGTAAAACAAAATAATCAAAAGGGTTTCTGAAGAAACATAAAAATATTTGCCAACCTGCAAACCAATTTATATCGATAATAAATAAAATAATCAAAACAGCGTTATAAATAGGATTAATGTAGAATCTAGACTTTCACTAGGATAATACTAGAAACTAGCTTCGAGAACTGTAGACTTAACTCATAACAGAATTCAGTCTCTAACTAGGCAACTCAACTATAACAGGACTGCGTGCAGCGAGGTCCTGATTTAAGTAGTGCATACCCCTCCTACACAACAAATACGTCTAGTTCAGCTGACGGCGACTAACACGATGCGATATCTAGCTTAAGGTCAAAACATACACTCTCCTGGGCGAAACTACGCCCAGTTCAACGACCAAAAGTCCCCCAAATAGACACACCGACTTTATAGTTTATGGCAAAAACGTACGCCCAGACTATATTACTCTAAACCTACACTTGTTCTTATTCCTTAACTCCAAAACAAGCCATTATCGATATATAAAAGACATCATCGTCATAGATAATAAGAGAACAAAAGGAAAAAAGATCACTTTTCAAAAGAGGAAACTTTCTATTTTAGGAAACTTCTATTTTTAGAAACTTTACTACAAATAGCATCATATCAAAATAGCGAAAATATTAGTTTATACTAATAACACATTTCTAGTAAACAATATAGATTTTTAAAATTAGTACTTTCGGCCTTAACGATATTAATTCTTAAAACGAGAACATTTGAGCTAATGAATTATTGAAACGTCATACAAGTGTTTATAAAATGATTTAGAAATGTTTTAAACATTTTAAATACTACAAATTAGGGTGTTTCCAAAATTTACAAAACTAAAATTCCCTAATTATTATTAGTTTCGACAATACGATTATAAATAGGATTTTACGGCAAATGTCAATTTAAATCTTTTAACATCTTTTATTTAATTAAACCATTGGATAAATTTAGAATATGTCAAGGGATGATTTAATTCTTAAAGTTTCAGATTTAAATACTTTCAAAATTGCTGGAAGAATACTTCTTTTAGGTAAGACGAAGCATTTTAACGATAAATCACAATTTGTCCGAAAATCAATATTTATTAATTAAAGACTTTAATAAATAGTACAAAAATTATGTAAAATAGTTAAAATATATTTATGGATGTACTGTCCAGAAAAGAAAATTTTCCAGAATCCTAAAACTCGGTGTTTAAAGCGTTTTCTCGTTAATCGTCTAATCTCAACAATAACGACTAATAAAAATAGTAATTACGAAACGATTTACGTATTAATATCCAAAAATTATTATTAAACTTTAAAAATCCTGATTTTCCAGGATATAAATTTTTCAGATTTTTCCAAGATTCCAGATTCAACAAATTCCAACAAAACCGTCATTTAAACCCGTTTTCACAATTAACGATCTCATTAATAAACTTATCGTCCCTAACATTTTATTAAAGCACTAAAAATCATAAAAATAGATTTTATTATGAAATCATCAGAATCACATTTTTTTCCAGATTTAATCATAGGACCAGAAATTGAGAATTTAAACGACAAACGCGGTTTTAACGATAAACGATGATTGAAAGTTATTAAATAATTCATCCACTTAACAATTCCGAATCAGAAAATTCTAAATCATCAGAAAGTTTCACCACGTCAAAAATCAGATTAAAATAAAATGTTTAGGTACTAGAACTAAAAATCGGCTTTTAATCGTTTTTGTCCGATAACGGTAATAATTCAATAATCGATATCAAAAATATCAGAAAAATACCAAATTATTAAAAATCATCAAAAATATCATTTTTACAGAATAAAATCATATATTACAAGTTTAAGCTGAATATTACGATTTTACAAATTAATATGACGATTTAATCGTTAATCTCGTAAAAGCGATAAAAATTACCGAAACAGGCAAATTTCCAACTTTTAAAATTTTTCCAGATTATATGACATACGTATATTGTCAAAAATAAAATTATAATTATATACATGCAATTACACAAATAAAATCAAGTAATACCAAGTAACATCGACGTTACCTCAAGTCCAAATCGGAATCGATAATATACTCGTCGGCCTCGGGATCGTCCACAAATCCTTAATACACGAAAATCATGGCAGAAAAATACCATGAGAAAAACTAAGAAAATCAAGGAGAATAACGATATAAAAAACATCGATTATTACCTTAACGGAAGGATCGCAATGACGATTAATTTGACGATAAAAATGAGACAATTATGACTCGAATTGGAGCAAGAATCAGCGTAGGACTGCTGGAGGATGTCAAGTTTTTTGAGGGAATTGAAAGAGTACTTTTTTGTTTATGAGAAAAAAGAATGTAAGAAAGAAATGGATGGTTTTTAAGCATAAATGATGATAAATTTTGATGAAAACTATGTAGAAATTAGGCACAAAACAGCCGGCCAAAGTAAGTGAGGGGGAGTATGAAGAGTTTGATAATAAAGTATGGAATAAATGGAAGAAAAAATAATCTTACGTTTACGGTTTAACGTGACAAAATGAAACGTATAAACAATTGTAGACACCCGCATTTTGACTGCCAGGTGTCTATGGTGGTTTCCCAAAAAACACCCGATGATGATCGGACGCTAACATGCTTCTATGCGCTCGGATACGGGCTCAAATCCATTAATCGCTGGCCAACACACTTACAGAGTACAAATCTCACAAAATCAACCTCAAATCCAGGCCCAGCGGGCCATTTCCAATCAAATAAGGCTAATTTGGGCCGAAACCGACACCGGAATTAAAACCGACTCGTCACGATTGGGTCAATCCCGGTCAAAGTCGTTTCCGAGACATACCAAACAACCCCTCAAGCATCAAAAGCCCAATTCAAACTCAAACTCATCAAATGTCCATGGTCACGGTCCGAGCTGGGCCACTCGATCGAGTGCCCCACCCACTCGATCGAGTGGGCCTCCATTCAAGCCCGACGGCTGACGCACAAGCCTACTCGACCGAGTCAGCTGCCTACTCGGTCGAGTAACCCTAAACCGAAGCCCTAGCTTTTCCTATATAAGCAACCCTTTGCACACACTTCAAGACACCCCTTTTCAGAACTTTTACCACCTCAAATTCAACCTCAGCTCATACTTTTACAGCCCTAATACACCCTAAGCAAACCCTAAGCAATACACTAGCAAAAACCCTAAACCTAGTTTAGGAATCAACAACCCGAGCCACCATAACTTAACCTCCATAAACCTCGAAGACTCTAGTGTTAAAGCCACGGTTACGAGTTCTAATCCGAGACAAGAACATGTAGGTTGAGGGTGTCAAAACCCCGCTTCTTCTCCTTTCTTCCTCCTTCTCGCGTCATGTCGTCTTCTTACGGGTCGCATTTTCTTAATTTTTTTATCGTTATTATCGCATCATTAATATCGATAATATAATACTAGTATCAAAACATAAAAATACTTGTCAATTTGTGTCGAGTATGAGTGATATCGGAATGAGGAAACACGAATATACAAGTGTACTGCACACACCGTTGACGGTCGCTCGTTCCGATATCCCAATTACTTGATTATTGAGATAAGTTAACTTCAACAATAATTTTCATATCGTTTGTATCATTATTGTTATTCGCAAAACTCATCGATTTCGAAGAAAGGCAAACATCGTATCTCAATAAGGGTCGACATCACAATCCCTAGGGATTTACTCCGATGTCGGAGAAGTTGAGGGAATCAAGTTTTTTTATTTATTCAAGTAAAGCGTCGATTTCAAATCCGATACTAATTCCATAATTGGATATCGAATCTGATAATCTAGCCATATGAATTAATTAATGTGATTTGTTCATTTCGCGATAATTAATTCAAAACGACTCAAATCAATTTATTTTCTATTTCACTCTAATATTCCATATCGATTCAAATAATCGAATGTGGGGTACTACGAGTATCCAAGGTTAGAGTCGAGTATAAATTCAACAATATTTATACTCGGTTCAACAAAGTTTGCGATTTATAAAAAAACCAAGTCGAGCGTAAATTGTGCAATATTTATGTTCGACTCGGTAAAATCGTCAAACTCAAAAATCAAAAGCAACTTCAAAATCAACGTCAAAATTGCAAACGAATTACAATTCGTACAGGGGGCACTCGACCGAGTGCCTAGCCCACTCGGTCGAGTGGCGCCCCAAAAATCGAACCAGAATGTTTTTCACGACCTCCACTCGATCGAGTCTCACAGTGACTCGGTCGAGTGGCCATGTGCTCGACCGAGTTAGTCAATAACTCGGCCGAGTATGGTCCATAACACGGAACAGAAACCTCTTTTCAGGGTCTACTCGATCGAGTCTATTGACCATTCGATCGAGTGGCTTCATAACGACTACAAACGCGAGTCGTACATTATTCTATTTTTCAAACCCGATAGTATTTTACGACTTAGGTCAACACGTGCATAATTAATCATGTGTATACTATCTTTTCAAAACCATGCATCATCTCGTACATCATTCAATTCAATTCTATATTTGCGCAAACCGTTATTATTCGTTATATCATTGCATCGTTACTAACGCGTTTGCTATTTCTTTTGTCAATTTAATTTTCGTTCGTTTATTGTACTAAATGAACCCGCATGCTAAATTCCACTTTGACGTAGAATTAGTTGCATTAAATTGACTTAGAAACCCCTTTCAATTCAATTCACATGCCTAGGAAAACAATGTTTGCATAAGCATTTTCCCGTTTAACTAGCGCGCGTATTGTAAGTCATTCGAATTCTTAGTAGAGGCCGCTGTTGTGCGGGCGGGGTTGGGTGTCCTTTGTGGGCTTCCCAACACGTACCCTCACTCCTTACTCAGAACCTCGGTTTCCGGATGCCCGAAACCGTTGGCGCACGAGAGTCATTCAATACACAATATCCGATAACGTCGGTATTGGTATCAAATGCAAAGGGACGAGCCCAATAAACTCTGGCATCGGAAATGGGCCGTATTTTGTTTACGGACCACTACGACATAGAGTGGGCTCGAATGGTTCCGAATAACCATAAAATTCGGTGGCGACTCCACATAGACCTAAATTTCAATTCGATCTGTTTCATATGGAGATTCATTCGCCTCCCCAAACCCGCGCGTGGCCGCGTCAGGGTGGACCTATGTCATGTCCACAATTTGGCGACTCTGCTGGGGATTAACTGATGCGTGACTTACCATCGGCATCCTCAGGGTGAGAATCGAATAGAAATCGTTTGACAAATACAATGCGCGTGTTAGTTTTACGGTTCATGCATAACCCATATTTTCCCGGGCCGGTACTGGTGACCGACGTCCCACTATACCATTGATGTACTCCAACATGGATATGTCAAAAGGTGTCCATAGTCGATTCGAGTGGGTTTCGCGGCATGTTCTAAGCTCAACTCGACTTAGAGAGTCCGTCCCGATCAACGTCTAGACTATGTACACTGGTATAGACCCTCTCAGACCGACCGAGACTTAGTATAGAGCATACATGGCGTCGTTATATTGCTTGTGTGACTACGTGCTATTTGGTTTCCGAGTCATTTTCAAAAATATCAACTTTTCAAAAATTACATCCTCCTTTTCAAAATATTCAATTTTCAAAACCCGGGACATACCGAATTTAGGACTTATGATTTTACTCAGAATAGCCTATTTTCTAGCCTGTATGCTGCCCAAATCAAAACTCAAACTTTCAAAACTCGTGGCCCAATGACTTTTCGTCCTCTTTTTTCGAAAATTTGGGCCATTCGCCGAGTCCACTCGGTCCTTATTCAAAAATCATCAATTTTCAAAACCTTCCACTTCTGGAACTCCTCGCGTTTAGCAGTGTCGGGTCGAGTCTTAAGATGTCAAGGTCTTTAGCGTCGAAACTCCATCGATCTTACATCACGAGTTTCTTCCCTATCCCAGTCCGCCTTATTAGACTAAGGCAGAGCCCACCTAAGTAGGACATACTCTTACAAAGGAGGGCCCGTCAACACGATCGAGTCAAAAGTCTGAGGATGTCCCGTGTGAACCTTCCTTCGAACAGGACTAGGCCCATTTGCCGAATCCTAAGGGAAGCCCACACTTCGCGAGTCATCCGTCTAGGTGTCTTTCTCGAGTCGTTTCCTTTTTAGTCTCGTTTGGGATGTACTTTCTATTCCGGGATTTCTGGGCTAGTTTCTGATTACGTGGTGTTCTTACAGACAGGCCAGCCACAACCCGACATCAACACAAGATGGACGAACTGAAAAACGCCTTAGCCAAGATCGAGACTCAACTGCCCTCCATCCTCGCTAACCAAGCAACTTTGGACACCCGCCTGAGCACCGTAGAGAAGACGGTCCCAGTTGAAGGAGCTGATTCCGCTGGGCCCATAGCCGAATTGGTCAGTGTTGTTCGCAGGCTCGAGGAGCAAGTCCATTTGTCAACAAGCAACTCAATCCACTCTGAAAATGCTCGCATTTATTCACCTTTGAATGACGAGCTACCGGCCAACCTCAACTTAACGGGAATTCCTATGTTTGAGGGTACCGAAGACCCGGTCCATCATATCCGGGCTTTCAAGGACTTCATGGCAGTCAAAGAAGTAAAGTCCACCATGTTCAAGCACCTATTCCCTTCCTCTTTGGAGAAGCATCCCAGGGCCTGGTTCTACAGGCTCGACCCCAAGAAATACAAGACTTGGGATGATGTGGCGACCGAGTTTGCTCGGAACTACGCCGATAACACTGAAATCTAGACCACAATGCGTACTCTGGAGGTAATGGCCCAAGAGCCCAAAGAAGGGTTCACAAAATATCTGCAAAGGTGGAGGGCTGAGAGTGTGAAGCTGGTAGACAAGCCCGGCGAGAAGGCCCTAGTAGAAGCCTTCGTCAAAAATCTACTCCCATCTTACCGGGTCCACCTCCGGTGCCATCGTCCCAAACTTCGCTGTCCTTACTGAAATGGGCACGAGAATCGAGGATGACTTGAGACTAGAGAGCCTGACTAAGGCCTCTACCAAAGGCTATCAAGGGGCAAGTTCATCCACAATCAAGCCCACACCCGCAGCTGCAACTCGCAGCATCTTCGACGAAGTAAACCTGCTCGACACCTCATCTAAAAAGAATACGCCAAATCGGGTATTCACAGATATAGGGACTACCTATACTTACGCGTTACAAAGGCTATCCTCAAAGGGCCTAGTCCAACCGATAGGCTCAACTGCAGAACCTCCAGTGGAAAAGAGGCCCAAAACTTACAATGCTCAGGCCTATTGTCAGTATCACCGGGGTAACGGACACGATACTGAAAAATGTTGGAGGTTAAAACACCTGATCCAGGACCTTATCGAGAGCGGGAAAATCCCGTTGCCCGGAGACAAGCCGAGCAACAAAGAAAACCCATTCAGCGCTCATGCTATCTTCACCGGTGAGGTAATTGACTGTTCTCACCTCATCTCTCCCTACATCCCGCAAGTCAACGGGATATGGTTCGACGACGAGGATGATGTGTACTTAGCCAAAGGGGAAGCTGTCCCCATCACCCTCGAAGAGGTCCGACAGGCTAAGTCCAAGGATTTAGCCACCAATCATCTCGCCACAGCTGGGCGTTCCATTCCAATATCCGTCACTGAACCCGCCAGGACGGAGCCTACTCCCGAAGAACCAAGCCCAGACACGGCTCTGGTCCAACAAATGAAGAGGGTCCGAGCCGATCTAACCATATGGCAACTATTGGTTAGCTCGCAAGCTCATCGGGAAGCACTGACTAAGGCTCTCGATGAAATCAAGGTTGATTCTGAGGCTACCCCTGCTGAAATGGTAGCCACCATCATGCCCGACCTTAAAGGCAAATCCAAAGAAGAAGGCCCACTCATAACCTTCTCTGAAGCCGATCTGCCACCATTTGGGCCCAGTCACAATCTGCCCCTATACATCACGGTCATCTGCAAAGGTAAATATCTCCCGATGACCCTTATCGACGATGGATCAGCCGTAAATGTCCTCCCTCTAAGGACCGCAAAAGCACTCGGCATCACCGATGCCGATTACCGTCCAACGGCGCAGACTATCCAGGCTTTCGACGGAAGCCCAAAACCTGTCGCCGGGGCCGTGAAATTGAAGATCATAACGGGCCCAATTGAAAAGGAACTGGAATTTCAGGTGATAGATGTCACCTCGTCATTCAATCTCTTGCTGGGAAGGCCTTGGATCCACGCAGTCAAGGCCGTGTCATCGACCCTCCACCGAAAACTCAAGATGCCCCTCAAAGACGGTATCATCACGCTGGAGGCGACCCCAATTACCGTAGCAAGCTGCAACGCTACGGGCCGGGCCGACCCACGAGGATTTGATTTCGTGGGCATGATCGAAGAAGAATATCTCTTTAGGCCCTACTTCACATCTAACATCGACACGATGCTACAAAATCTGGGTTACCTACCCGGAGTAACCTCAAGGCCATATCTTCCAGCTGGGAAGATTATCGAGGTCCTAAATGATGGCGAGTCACATTTCAGATTGGGGTATGCTATAACCCCGGAAAACGTGGTTCGGGCCGGTATTCACAAGGCCGTCGACATTCTCAAGGGTACTTACATAAGCCCTTATAGCCTGAAGTTAACGGATTACTTCGTTACTCCAGTCTTCGGAGCCATCCAAGTGGGCCTTTACCGACCCACCGTCACATATCCCGAGACCAAAAAGGCTCGGGAATGCAATTTCATCCCTGATGACATATTCACCATCGTCCAGGCCGAATCGAAGGAGGGCGAAAACAACTTCGAGCCCGTGCTGGGGCTCTTATCCGGAGAAGACAAAGCCGTCCCCGCTCCAAAGAACGACTTGGTCAACCTGATCCTTCGCAGCGATTGGTTCGACCCAACCAAGCTAATCACCGAGGTTGGCACCAACACCGAAACAAGGGCTTGGAGGAAGACCATAAAATGGACCGACGGTCAAGGACGGGTCTACAAGCTGACCACCGGCGAGGGAGACATGCCGGATACTGAGTCTGAGTCAGAGTCAGAGTCGGAGTCTGAGTCCAAGTCTAGAGGGTCTGGTGCTAAAGTCGAGTCTGTAACCCCTCTTCCCTTATCCACTGAGGTCTCGGGGCCTGTCCCAAGACCTCTCCCTATCCCGCCTCTGACCAATGATCAGATGGAAGCTCTATTCGAGCTATTTTCAAAATTTACCATCAATAATAATAACGAACACCGTTCTGCTTACGACTTGTCTTATTTCCAAAATTTTCTCAATTTCAAAAATTTTATATGCAATGACATTGAGAAACCCGACGAACAGGTACCCCTACCTCAACATCTGGTCGAGCAGTTCGAGCAAAGGGAATCCCGACATCCGGTAATCGAAGAAACCGAGTCCATCAACGTGGGAACCACTTTAGAGCCCCAGATGCTTAAGTTGGGTCTATCTTTAGATCCAGAGGAGAAAAAACATTTCACCGACCTCCTCCAGGAATTCAAAGATGTCTTTGCATGGTCCTACAAGGACATGCCGGGTATAGACCGGGAGATAGCCGAACACCGAATACCCATCAAAGATGGGTGCAAGCCGGTAAAGCAAAAGCTCAGAAGAATGAAGCCCGAGTGGTCTCTTAAAGCAAGGAAGAGGTCGATAAACAATTTAAAGCAGGCTTTATACAAGTGTCTGAATATCCAGACTGGGTTGCAAACATCGTGCCGGTACCCAAGAAGGACGGCAAGGTGCGGGTTTCCGTGGACTTCCGGGATCTTAACAAGGCAAGCCCAAAAGACGATTTTCCGTTACCACACATCGACATACTGGTGGATAATACGGCCGATCATGCCCTTCTATCGTTTATGGACGGGTATGCCGGGTACAATCAGATTAAAATGGCAAAAGAGGACATGGGTAAGACCACCTTCATTACACCGTGGGGTACTTACTGTTACACCGTCATGCCATTTGGGCTTATCAACGTCGGGGCCACTTATCAACGGACTGCCACTACTTTGCTCCACGATATGATGCACAAAGAAGTGGAGGTCTATGTGGACGACATGATCGTCAAATCCAAGGACCGAAGCGGGCACATTTCAGCCCTAAGAAGGTTCTTCACCCGGCTACGTAAATACAACATGAGACTGAACCCACAAAAATGCAGTTTTGGGGTAACATCGGGCAAATTACTGGGCCATATCGTTAGCCAACGCGGCATCGAGGTCGACCCAGCTAAAATCAAAGCCATCACCGAGATGCAACAACCCAAAACCGAAAAAGAAATATGGGGGTTTCTCGGGAAAGTCCAATACATCAGCCGTTTCATTTCAAAATTAACCATGGTATGTGAGCCCATTTTCAAGAAACTGAAAATTGGAGAACGGGTGCTATGGGACGACAAATGTCAAGCGGCTTTCGACAAAATCAAGGAGATCCTATCTGCCCCGCCAGTACTAATGCCACCTCAACACGGTCTGCCTTTGTCGTTATACCTAACGACGACGGAGACGGCCATGGGGGCTATGCTGGCCCAGACAGTTGATTTAGAAGAACGGGCTATCTACTACATCAGTAAAAAGTTCCTCGAATATGAGTGCAAATATACAATGCTCGAAAAGACGTGCCTAGCATTGGTTTGGGCCACTAAAAAGCTCCGACATTACATGCTCAGTCACGAGGTACATGTGTTATCCAAAATGGATCCTATCAAGTACTTATTCGAAAAGCCCACCCTCAACGGCAGGATGTCAAGATGGACTTTAATGTTATCCGAGTTCGACCTAAAATTTGTACCATTAAAAGCCATCAAAGGCCGGGTAGTTGCCGAGTTCCTCGCTGACAGCCCAATATCCGAAGAAGGCCACACCAATACATGGGCCTTTCCCGATGAAGACATATTCCATACCGATACGGAAGTGTGGGATTTATATTTCGATGGGGCATCCAACTTCCGAGGATTTGGGGTCGGAATCCTGTTAATTTCACCCCGAGGGGAACACACTCCCTTATCCATCAAGTTGGACTTCGACGTGACCAACAACGCAGCCGAATACGAAGCATGCATTCACGGGTTGCAAGCCGCCGCTGATTTAGGGGTAACAAACCTTTGGGTCCACGGTGATTCATCACTGGTCATCAATCAAGCACTCCAAAAATGGAAAACTCGGAACGCCAATCCCCTGGCTTACCAAGCACGGGTAAGGGTTCTAGAGAAACAATTCCAAAAGGTAGAATACATATACCTGCCTCGGGAAGAGAACCAGTTCGCAGATGCACTTTCCAAATTAGCATCTTTACTGAACATCCCGGATCACCTGACCAGTATGCCAATCTGTGTCGAAAGACGATCCGAGCCGGCCTACATCCACGCCATTCAGGATATCGAGATAACTGACCCGGAGCCTTGGTATCAAGCTGTCCTAACCTACCTGACAACGGGAGAGTACCCCCCGGAAGCTGAAAATCGGGCCAAAAAGGCTCTACGAAGATTAGCAACCCAGTTTGTTCGAACTGATGACGGGCAATTGTACAAAAAGACGGCACAGGGGGTTCTACTCCTATGCATCGACAAAATACAGGCCGAAAAGGTCATGGCCGAGGTCCATGATGGTGAAAACGGCCCGCATATGAACGCCCATATGCTAGCCCGAAAAATCATGAGGCTCGGGTACTATTGGAACACCATGGAAACAGACTGTCAGTTGTATGTCAAACACTGCCATAACTGTCAGATCTTCGCCAATGTACAACATATGCCATCTTCCCTATTATATACCATGACATCACCATGGCCATTTTTGACATGGGGTATTGACATAATTGGAAAGGTGCATCCTTCCGGGACGGGAGGTCATTGCTTCATCTTGGTGGCCATCAACTACTTCACCAAATGGGTCGAAGCCGAGTCATACCGTGTCTTGAACGCCAAGCACGTGGCCAAATTTATCCAAAATAAAATAATATGCCGATATGGGATCCCTCACGAGTTCATCAGCGATCACGGGACCCACTTTCAAGCTGAAACTGCCGCATTGCTGGCAAAATACAAAATTCAAAGGCATACATCTTCGCCTTACCGACCTCAAACAAATGGAGCGGTAGAAGCGGCCTATAAAACAATTGTCACCATACTTAAAAAGATCGCTGAAAATTACCGGGACTGGCCTGACAAAATACCTTTTGCCCTGTGGGGATATCGAACCTCAATCCGCACCGCGACCGGGGCAACTCCGTATTACTTGACATACGGAATAGAAGCGGTCCAACCAGTCGAGCTAGAGGTGCCGTCCCTTAGGATCCTACTTGAAAGCCAAGTACCTGAGGCAGATTGGGTCCAAGCCCGATACGATTCGCTAGTCCTTTTAGACGAACAGCGATCCCGGGCTCTCAACAACATTCAAATATATCAAAAAAGGATCCAACGGGCTTTCAACAAACGGGTTAGGCCCAGGAACATCAAGGAAGGGGATCTGGTCCTAAAATCGGTTCGTGCCTTACTACCGGTTGACCCAAGGGGTAAATTCAAACCCAACTGGGCTGGGCCATACTTAGTCAAGAAGGTCCTATCAGGAGGAGCGGTGATGCTGACAGACCTGGACGGGAACGAATTTGTCAACCCGACCAACTTGGACCAGCTAAAGCGCTACTACCCATAAACCCCCATCTCAATGTCATTTGCAAAAATTTATAAAAATTTGTCCTTTTTATAAATTTTCAAATTTTAGACAAGTCAATAAGTTAGAATTAACTATTTTACTGTCACACATCTTGAATTAATAATCCTGATGTATTTCGAAAATTGCAAAAAAAAATCAATCAAATCAAATTTTGAACTACGTTAGGTTTGATTCCGCCATTTGCGGATACGTAGGCAACCCTTCAAAAAGGTACAACCACTGCAATAAACGAAAAGACGGGAACGGTGTTCAATAATATGTCCTTTATTAATATCTCGATAAACTCGGGATTACAAACAAAAAAAAAACGCCAAAACGGCATTCACACGAAAAATCACACCACCAAAATAATAATAAAATAAGGAGACTAGTATCCGGGCATCTTCCCCTTCCCCTTATCCTTCGGGTCGCGTGGAGCCTGAGGTCTTCGGGGTGGTGGTGAGCGTTCCCGAATCACAAGTGAAACCTCCTTAGCCCGAGCCCGTTTCTTTGACGACGGGTCTTCAACCACGGCCTTCGGCCCAAGTCGGGCCCGCACACGCTCAGGCAGTCTATCCCGTGGGCCAAGTCGGTCCTGCACGGGTAGTCTTGGGCCCAGTCTCCTTTCCAAGTCCATCTGGGGGCTCACTTTCCCCCAAGCACCTTTAGCACTAGACCCTTCAGCTTGGGTCTTAGTCTTCTTCTTGTGACCAGACATTAGACGAACTAGGGTAGCTGGAGTGTCTCCTTCATCAAAGAACCCCCTGTTGTCTTTGGCTTGCTCCCTTCTCAGCAGGTCGAAGGCTTCATCGACTTTCAAAGCGGCTCGGGCTTTAGCATCTCCTGCTTTGGTCCACTTCGTATAAGAATCTGAAACCCAGATTGAGTGGCGAGATTTGACAATAGGCCAAGTATGCCGTGTATACCACCTTTGCATCCAGGTATCACACATTACATCAGTCAACTGGGTAGGGTCGCTCACAACCGCTTCAACTTCAAGGATTCGTTGAGTCCATCCATACTGCCTTAGTATGCGATCTGGATAGAGATGAACCGTCTGCTTGAAGGAAAGGATCACCTGATAGCGGGCTCTGTCCCTCGGGTCCAAGCCACTCCAAAGGTAGATGGGCCACCATGGAACTACCCATCGAATCAACGGGCCGCCATGAAAAGACAAAACCTCGTCCCAGTACTTCTGCGTAATCTGACGAGAAAAAACAATGGCCCGCCTCCTCGTCATCACCTGGTTATGACGGTAGTTGCCCGCATCAAGAGGAGGATCTATCACTGATAGTCTCTCATATAGCCAAATCTGCAAAAGGAAACGAAAGCATGAGGTTCCAGGGCAAAATAGGCATTCGCCTAAAGGTCACTCGACCGAGTGCTTGGGACACTCGATCGAGTGATACCCCTGTACGCAAACAGGAGGCTCTTTACGAGGGCACTCGATCGAGTGCCAGGGTGACTCGATCGAGTGGCACCTCCGAAGACAGATCAGGAGAGTTCCATCGAGGGTACTCGACCGAGTGCCTGGGTGACTCGATCGAGTATCCCCTGCAGTAAAAAAAAAAAAAAAAAAAAAAACATCAATCAAAAAATTGAATAAAAAGGTCAAGTGACATACTTGCAACAAACGGGTGCTCCCGGCAAGACGAATGGATGAGTCCCTTTTGCGACTGTCCAATCCTTGGATAATCTCGCCCGTGATCAGCCAAGCCGGGCTGTGCTCAGTCTCCATCAGATCCACTACGGTCAGAAGACGGGTACTTCCCATACAGGATAACAGATCCATATGACCCTCGAAAGCATATACATGGAGCATGCAAAAAGAGAAAGCCCTACGGCTGTAAGCCGGCCTAACCCGGACATCGAGAGAGTTCATAAATTTCTCAGCCAAGTCGATCAGAGAAATTTTATCACCATCCATCATACGGGATACCTCGTTGTCAGAAAGCCCTAAAAATTCTCTCAACTTCCTCCTCGGGTCATAGATCGAATAAGGGACAGCGGGACGGAGTATCGGGTTCCATCCTCCTATAGCTGCAATCTCCTCAGGTAAAGGGCAGACCTCGCCCTGAGGGAAAGCAAAGACATGATATATGTCATCCCAATAAGCCAAGCAAGCATCCAGAAAATGGCGGTCAACCACCATCTGAAGGAACGGGTATAATTGGGTTATCCCCGTCTGATTCAAAGCCACCCTGTCTGCGTCCATAAAGCGACGGGACCACTCCTGCAATATCACACTCAACCTATCGATCCCCATGGCTAAGCTTCTTAAAAGAAGATAAGGAGACTTTCTTTTTTGCCTTAAGGGAAATAAAGAGACTCTCTTTTAAGAAGAGGTGGATTTGTGATGGGATTTATGAAGAAAATCAAGAGCATGGAAGGGCTATATATAGCATTAGCCTTGCAAATCGTTTAGGAAAATTTCCTAATCCTAATTGGAATCAAACCGCAATCTTAGTCTCAATACTAGCACGGAAATCTCCATCCCGAACTTTCCTAATCTTTGTTAGGAGTCAAAATATTCAAAGTTTCCAAAATTCAAAAATCTCAAATTTTCAAAATTTCAAAATTTCAAAATTTCAAAAAAATCATTTCTCCCCAGCGCGAGTCATTTTACTGCCTACGTGTTGCATGCATTTTATGTGACTCATACAGGTACGACTCAAACGGGGATGTGCAACCCACGATAATTCCCCAGCGGAAGCCAACGACGGCATTTCAAGGGATGAGTCTACATACAGGCGCACCCAGGGCTTACGCGACAAGTCCAATTCCCCACGGAGTTATCAGCTCAGGTATGACTTCTAGCTTACGACTGGCGAGCCCTTCGCGCAAGTCTAATGGACTATAAACGACCCGGCCGGAAGTCCGCCAGGTTTCAATCCTCGATTGGCCTGGTGGATACTCTGACTTTCGCCCTGTCCAAGCCTCAGTCAGAGTGGGGGCTCTGTAGACACCCGCATTTTGACTGCCAGGTGTCTATGGTGGTTTCCCAAAAAACACCCGATGATGATCGGACACTAACATGCTTCTATGCGCTCGGATACGGGCTCAAATCCATTAATCGCTTGCTAACACACTTACAGAATACAAATCTCACAAAATCAACCTCAAATCCAGGCCCAGCGGGCCGTTTCCAATCAAATAAGGCTAATTTGGGCCGAAACCGACACCGGAATTAAAACCGACTCGTCACGATTGGGTCAATCCCGGTCAAAGTCGTTTCCGAGACATACCAAACAACCCCTCAAGCATCAAAAGCCCAATTCAAACTCAAACTCATCAAATGTCCATGGTCACGGTCCGAGCTGGGCCACTCGATCGAGTGCCCCACCCACTCGATCGAGTGGGCCCCCATTCAAGCCCGACGGCTGACGCACAAGCCTACTCGACCGAGTCAGCTGCCTACTCGGTCGAGTAACCCTAAACCGAAGCCCTAGCTTTTCCTATATAAGCAACCCTTTGCACACACTTCAAGACACCCCTTTTCAGAACTTTTACCACCTCAAATTCAACCTCAGCTCATACTTTTACAGCCCTAATACACCCTAAGCAAACCCTAAGCAATACACTAGCAAAAACCCTAAACCTAGTTTAGGAATCAACAACCCGAGCCACCATAACTTAACCTCCATAAACCTCGAAGACTCTAGTGTTAAAGCCACGGTTACGAGTTCTAATCCGAGACAAGAACATGTAGGTTGAGGGTGTCAAAACCCCGCTTCTTCTCCTTTCTTCCTCCTTCTCGCGTCATGTCGTCTTCTTACGGGTCGCATTTTCTTTATTTTTTTATCGTTATTATCGCATCATTAATATCGATAATATAATACTAGTATCAAAACATTAAAATACTTGTCAATTTGTGTCGAGTATGAGTGATATCGGAATGAGGAAACACGAATATACAAGTGTACTGCACACAGCGTTGACGGTCGCTCGTTCCGATATCCCAATTACTTGATTATTGAGATAAGTTAACTTCAACAATAATTTTCATATCGTTTGTATCATTATTGTTATTCGCACAACTCATCGATTTCTAAGAAAGGCAAACATCGTATCTCAATAAGGGTCGAAACCCGTTGACGCGGATCCGACATCACAATCCCTAGGGATTTACTCCGATGTCGAAGAAGTTGAGGGAATCAAGTTTTTTTATTTATTCAAGTAAAGCGTCGATTTCAAATCCGATACTAATTCCATAATTGGATATCGAATCTGATAATCTAGCCATATGAATTAATTAATGTGATTTGTTCATTTCGCGATAATTAATTCAAAACGACTCAAATCAATTTATTTTCTATTTCACTCTAATATTCCATATCGATTCAAATAATCGAATGTGGGGTACTACGAGTATCCAAGGTTAGAGTCGAGTATAAATTCAACAATATTTATACTCGGTCCAACAAAGTTTGCGATTTATAAAAAAACCAAGTCGAGCGTAAATTGTGCAATATTTATGTCCGACTCGGTAAAATCGTCAAACTCAAAAATCAAAAGCAACTTCAAAATCAACGTCAAAATTGCAAACGAATTACAATTCGTACAGGGGGCACTCGACCAAGTGCCTAGCCCACTCGGTCGAGTGGCGCCCCAAAAATCGAACCAGAATGTTTTTCACGACCTCCACTCGATCGAGTCTCACAGTGACTCGGTCGAGTGGCCATGTGCTCGACCGAGTTAGTCAATAACTCGGCCGAGTATGGTCCATAACACGGAACAGAAACCTCTTTTCATGGTCTACTCGATCGAGTCTATTGACCATTCGATCGAGTGGCTTCATAACGACTACAAACGCGAGTCGTACATTATTCTATTTTTCAAACCCGATAGTATTTTACGACTTAGGTCAACACGTGCATAATTAATCATGTGTATACTATCTTTTCAAAACCATGCATCATCTTGTACATCATTCAATTCAATTCTATATTTGCGCAAACCGTTATTATTCGTTATATCATTGCATCGTTACTAACGCGTTTGCTATTTATTTTGTCAATTTAAATTTCGTTCGTTTATTGTACTAAATGAACCCGCATGCTAAATTCCACTTTGACGTAGAATTAGTTGCATTAAATTGACTTAGAAACCTCTTTCAATTCAATTCACATGCCTAGGAAAACAATGTTTGCATAAGCATTTTCCCGTTTAACTAGCGCGCGTATTGTAAGTCATTCGAATTCTTAGTAGAGGCCGCTGTTGTGCGGGCGGGGTTGGGTGTCCTTTGTGGGCTTCCCAACACGTACCCTCACCCCTTACTCAGAACCTCGGTTTCCGGATGCCCGAAACCGTTGGCGCACGAGAGTCATTCAATATACAATATCCGATAACGTCGGTATTGGTATCAAATGCAAAGAGACGAGCCCAATAAACTCTGGCATCGGAAATGTGCCGTATTTTGTGTACGGACCACTACGACATAGAGTGGGCTCGAATGGTTCCGAATAACCATAAAATTCGGTGGCGACTCCACATAGACCTAAATTTCAATTCGATCCGTTTCATATGGAGATTCATTCGCCTCCCCAAACCCGCGCGTGGCCGCGTCGGGGTGGACCTATGTCATGTCCACAACAATACATAGTAAAATTTGTGACCCGAAGCTTAGTCGGTCCAAAATGTGAGGAAATGGTCTCGAATAATTTATAAGTTGATAAAAAGTATAATCGTAAAATAGTTAAGGGCATTTCAAGGTAATTCGAGTAAACCTCGCGTAGGAAAATAATTATTCGCGAAACTTCGTATTAAAATCATAAATGGCTACTCTTTAGTAAACGAAAATATTTCTTAGTTGAAAATATTATACAAATGTATTTAAACATTTTTTTGGAAGAAGAATAACTTAAATCCGAGCTTAAAAATGTCAATTCGAAGAGAAATAGAATTCCTCGCGGAAAACATATTAGTTTACGAAGAAAGTCAAATAAATAGATTTGAAAGAATTAAAATCTTTAAAATTAAAATTAAAAATCATTAAACTCAACAATAAAAATAGGGCTTAGTAAAAGATGAAATGCAGGGCCGAAATGTGACAGAGTTATGACAGAGTCATAACGGTAAAGACACAAATGCTAGGAAAAATAGCGGTGTTACAAGCCTCCCCACTAAAAGAAAGTTTCATCCTCGAAACTAAGGATAAGTAGAAAGTAATAGAAATTACCTCACTCGAAAAGATGAGGATACAAAGTTCGCATACCAATTTTACTTTAAAAGAAAACTTTACAACTTTCAAAGTGATACGAAATCGAATGCAAATATTTATTCCAAGACGAATTGGGCTAAGCTACCCGAAGTTTAAAATCTTTTAATTAATGAAATCGTAAAGTAAAGTTATTTGATAAAATAACGACGTCAAATAACATTAGTAAACAAACTCGAAGGAAACAGGTTAACCAAAACATTTTCAAAATAAAAGTAAAACAATTTGATTAAGAATAATTCGATAATATTTTGTTTTATGACAAAACAAAATTTAGTTTGGAGAAATCAAATTTTGTTGTTAGTAAAAATCGAAGCACTCATCAAACATTTTGAATAACAGATTCAAAAGTTCACCGACAATAAAACGAAAACTAATTTCAAAATGTTAAAATTTCGAAAATGTTATCAAAGTAATTATGAAAGTTTCAAAAAAGTTATCAAACCCGAACATTCAAAATAATTTTGACAATGTTAAAACGTTTTATGTCATAATCATATAGAAATCGAAGTTTTTGGAAATGTGAAAGTCTTCATAAATTCCGTTCGCTTGAAAAATCAAAATTTGAATCAATTTCAAAATACTTTGAAATAGTTTGTTAAGACATTTCGAAACAGGTCTAAACAAGTGTTATCAACCAAAAGTAAAACAAAAACGAAGTATACGGTTTTGAAATTTATAACTCAAGGTGTTAAAATTTCACGAAAACCCAAAATGCTAAATTGTTCACAGTTTTTACAAAATGGGGAGTTTTAAAATTTGAAATTATGCTTTAAAATGTTAAAATTTCATGAAAATCAAAAATTTGTAGATTAGCCAAACTTTTCAAAACACAAGTCTGGGGAAAATAATAAATGGATAAATAGAGTCAAAGTCAACGACAAATCGAAACAAAAGTTTTCAAACCCGATAAAGAAGTCGAAAGGGATTGGCTGAAGAAGAAGAAGCGGGATTTAAGAGAAGCTAAGGGGAGGACGAATTTGAGAGTCAAATAGAACTCTCAAGGATTGAAGAATTAAATTAACCATCTCGAGATTCTCGGTACGACTCTCACAACCCGGGTCCCTAATTTCAATCAAATAACGTTAAGTCCAATATTAGGCACTAGGTGGTACTACTCGGTCACAATCTCCAAAAATGTTTTACGTGACTATCCAATCGTTCAAGCGACACGATACTAATCCACAAATGCTTTAGAATCAAATCCACAATTAAGATTCCAACGGTTAACAAAACATACCCAAACCCTTGATCGATAAGGCTCCTAATTTCAAAACTCATAAGGTTTGAACTCGAGGTATGCTCCAAATTTCTCGAGTAAGGAACATTAAACAAGGTCCACCAATATAACAATGCTTGGGCACAGAATCATCAAAATGATTACCAACATGTTTATAATGCCACAAGTAAAGAAGTTGGGGAAAGTATAACAAATCCTCAAATACGCTCAAACCTATAGGTAATGGCGCAAACACTCACATCTTCAAACACGTCATTGGGCTAAGGTTTCTAAAAATTCCACCAAATTTCATATTGTATCAGCGAAACCACCAAAATATTTATTAAATCAACGAAGCCACAATCTCGTTGGTCTAAGGTTATAACAGTCCCAATAAGATGATCCGTATTATAATATTCCTCAAAACAGCACAATAAAACCAAACTGTGATTGTGCAAGATAGTTCTCTTCTCCAGGGACAACAACAATTTATCCCAAGTTAGATCACTCAACCCCAAAGTTCATATGTTACAACCTTAAACGACGATCAATGATCTAATCCTTAAGAAATACGGGTAATCTATGTCAACCAAAATTTCTAACGACATTAATGAAAACCTTCAATGGTACCACAACACTCAGTCTAACACCTTAAACAATACTCTATGATCCCAAATATTCGTGATGCATCCATTAAATAAGCATTAGGTAAAGAACCCAAAGTAATATTATCAGTTACCCTTAGTTTGGTTCTAGGTTAGGTACTAGGTATCCATCGAATATGACATACTCTCTTACTACTCCCAAATATATCCAACTCTAAGTACCCCAAAATAATCAAGGTAACCTATAACCCAATGTGCAGTGCGTAAAGTATCATCCTAATTCCATCAAGCAACATTTTGCTATTCAAATTAATCCTCAAGAATTTCTTACTTGCTTAGAAAGTAGGGCAGACGCAAAATCCTCAAACCAGGTAACAAGGGTTTACTAAACCTCAAACATCTATAACATGGGTTCACTAAGACAGAATCCGGTCTGACCAAAGAATCTCAAAAGAAAGATGGTAGAATAGAAGAACAGAACAAGGATTCACCAAGAGAATGAAGATGAGAATATATAAGAGAAGAATTGGAAGAAATAGAGGAAGGAAGAAAAGAATCGATGATCCTATATTACTAAGCTCTTGAACCAGAGGAGAATCTTCAATCCTCCGGAGTTCACGAAGGAATAAAAAGGATTACTTCATCTTCTTGTAGAGGAACGAGCACACAAGTCTTGGGTCGCTCTATCTGGATCTACTACTGCAACGTCACGAAACAGGAATCTACTCTTAATCATCTAACCTGTAGCTTGAGCAAACTAAACGAGAGCTGAAAAGTTACCATCAGCATCTTTCTAGGAGCACCAAGTTGTCCACTCGAGTCAATAGGCGTTGAGAGTGCTATGTAGGTCTCGTCCCAATTTGGAGCAGCATCATGTCAACATCTTCTCCACTCATCATCTTCTTTGACATATAAAACAAATATTCAATGCTAATCGTTGAGTTTCAGGAACATGAAGGCTAATCACATAAGTCCTTACTTGTTTCTATCCATCTCTAATAATATTTTAATTTACTGTTTAAATAATTTACTGGTATTTTCCTTAATTTCAGGTGTAAGCGTTGGGAGCAATGATGCTCTGATACCAACTGTAATCCCCTAAAAAATCTAACGCGATACAGTGGCGGAAACACTGTAGAGTCGGGATTAAAACACACTGTAACTATGTCTTAGTAAAAAATTAAAATGGTAAAGTCAAACAATAGGCCTTAAATAAAATGGCCAAAATTTAAAACAATCCACAAAAGGGGTTTGAACAATCCATAGGACATAATTATAAAAATAAATAAGCAGGATCCACACCGCTCGCTAGCCCACACCCGGAACACGTATATCTCCCATGTTAAAACATAACAGCCACAATCAGTGGGGAGCAACGCCAACGTTCTCCCAGCCGTATAACAGGATTTTAAAACCGTAATTACTATTATAGAAAAATAGTAAAAAGGAAAACAGTAAAACATCATATTAAAATAAGCTTTTAGCGTAAAACAAAATAATCAAAACGGTTTCCGAAGAAACGTAAAAATATTTGACAACTTGCAAACCAATTTATATCGATAATAAATAAAATAATCGAAATGGCGTTATGGATAGGATTAATGTAGAATCTAGACTTTCACTAGGATAATACTAGAAACTAGCTTCAAGAACTGTAGAATTAACTCATAACAGAATTCAGTATCTAACTAGGCAACTCAACTATAACAGGACTGCGTGCAGCGAGGTCCTGGTTTAAGTAGTGCATACCCCTCCTAGACAACAAATATGTCTAGTTTAGCTGACGGCGACTAACACGATGCGATATCTAGCTTAAGGTCAAAACATACACTCTCCTGGGCGAAACTACGCCCAGTTCAACGACCAAATGTGCCCAAAATGGACACACCGGCTTTATAGTTTATGGCAAAAACGTACATCCCAGACTATATTACTCTAAACCCTCACTTGTTCTTATTTCATAACTCCAAAACAAGCCATTATCGATATATAAAAGACATCATCGTCATAGATAATAAGAGAACAAAAGGAAAAAAGATCACTTTCCAAAAGAGGAAACTTTCTATTTTAGGAAACTTCTATTTTTAGAAACTTTACTAAAAATAACATCATATCAAAATAGCGAAAATATTAGTTTATACTAATAACACATTTTTAATAAACAATATAGATTTTTAAAACTAGTACTTTCGGCCTTAACGATATTAATTCTTAAAACGAGAACATTTGAGCTCATGAAATTATTGAAACGTCATACAAGTGTTTATAAAATGATTTAGAAATGTTTTAAACATTTTAAATACTACAAATTAGGGTGTTTCCAAAATTTACAAAACTAAATTCCCTAATTATTATTAGTTTCGACAATACGATTATAAATAGGATTTTACGGCAAATGTCAAATTAAATCTTTTAACATCTTTTATTTAATTAAACGATTGGATAAATTTAGAATATGTCAAGGGACGATTTAACTTGTAAAGTTTCAGATTTAAATACTTTCAAAATTGCTGGAAAAATAATTCTTTTAGGTAAGACGAAGCATTTTAACGATAAATCACAATTTGTCCGAAAATCAATATTTATTAATTAAAGACTTTAATAAATAGTACAAAAATTACGTAAAATAGTTAAAATATATTTATGGACGTACTGTCCAGAAAAGAAAATTTTCCAGAATCCTAAAACTCGGTGTTTAAAGCGTTTTCTCGTTAATCGTCTAATCTCGACAATAACGACTAATAAAAATAATAATTACGAAACGATTTACGTATTAATATCCAAAAACTATTATTACACTTTAAAAATCCTGATTTTCCAGAATATAAATTTTTCAGATTTTTCCAAGATTCCAGATTCAACAAATTCCAACAAAACCGTCATTTAAACCCGTTTTCACAATTAACGATCTCATTAATAAACTTATCGTCCCTAACATTTTATTAAAGCACTAAAAATCATAAAAATACAATTTATTATGAAATCATCAGAATCACATTTTTTTCCAGATTTAATCATAGGACCAGAAATCGAGAATTTAAACGACAAACGCGGTTTTAACGATAAACGATGATTGAAAGTGATTAATTAATTCATCCACTTAACAATTCCGAATCAGAAAATTCTAATTCATCAGAAAGTTTCACCACGTCAAAAATCAGATTAAAATAAAATGTTTAGGTACAAGAACTAAAAATCGGCTTTTAATCGTTTTTGTCCGATAACGGTAATAATTCAATAATCTATATCAAAAATATCAGAAAAATACCAAATTATTGAAAATCATCAAAAATATCATTTTTACAGAATAAAATCATATATTACAAGTTTAGGCCGAATATTACGATTTTACAAATTAATATGACGATTTAATCGTTAATCTCGTAAAAGCGATAAAAATTACCGAAACAGGCAAATTTCCAACTTTTAAAATTTTTCCAGATTATATGACATACGTATATTGTCAAAAATAAAATTATAACTATATACATGCAATTACACAAATAAAATCAAGTAATACCGAGTAACATCGACGTTACCTCAAGTCCAAATCGGAATCGATAATATACTCGTCGGCCTCGGGATCGTCCACAAATCCTTAATACATGAAAATCATGCCAGAAAAATACCATGAAAAAAACTAAGAAAATCAAGGAGAATAACGATCGAAAACAACATCAATTTTTATCTTAAAGGAAGGATGGCAATGACGATTAATTTGACGATAAAAACGACACGATTATGACTCGAATTGGAGCAAGAATCAGCGTAGGACTGCTGGTGGATGTCAAGTTTTTAGAGGGAATTGAAAGGGTATTTTTTTGTTTATGAGAAAAAAGAATGTAAGAAAGAAATGGATGGTTTCTAAGCATAAATGATGATAAATTTTGATGAAAACTATGTAGAAATTAGCCACAAAACAGTCGGACAAAGTAAGTGAGGGGGAGTATGAAGAGTTTGATAATAAAGCATGGAATAAATGGAAGAAAAAATAATCTTACGTTTACGGTTTAACGTGACAAAATGAAACGTATAAATAATACGTAGTAAAATTTGTGACCAGAAGCTTAGTCGGTCCAAAATTTGAGGAAATGGTCTCGAATAATTTATAAGTTGATAAAAAGTATAATCGTAAAATAGTTAAGGGCATTTCAAGGTAATTCGAGTAAACCTCGCGTAAGAAAATAATTATTTGCGAAACTTCGTATTAAAATTATAAATGGCTACTCTTTAGTAAACAAAAATATTTCTTAGTTTAAAATATTATACAAATGTATATAAACATTTTTAAGAAGAAGAATAACTTAAATTCGAGCTTAAAAATGTCAATTCGAAGAGAAATAGAATTCCTCGCGGAAAAAAAATTAGTTTACGAAAAAAATCAAATAAATAGATTTGAAAGAATTAAAAGCTTTAAAATTAAAAATAAAAATCATTAAACTGAACAATGAAAATAGAGCTTAGTAAAAAGATGAAATGGAAGGCCGAAATGTGACAGCGTTATGACAGAGTCATAACGGTAAAGACAAAAACGCTAGGAAAAATAACGGGTGTTACAAAGGCAACAATAAACGTAGCTGCAAGAAAGACCGACACAAAGCAGTTTGAGAAAGAATTAAGAAAAGAAGAAGAAGAGGAAAGAAAAACACAAGAGACGGAGAAACAGCAGCAGCACTAGGACAGTAGTAGTAAAAGACGCAACAGTAGTACGTAGAGCAACAACAAACAAAACAACGAACCATCAGCACAACAACAGCCGGCCCACACAAAAGAAATCAGAAGGAGAAGAAGATAAGAAGGAGAATAACAACGCAGCAACAACAGCCAAGTGGAACGACAGTAGCAATCGACGACGACGGAAACGACATGATAAACAACAGCGAAAAAAGGCAGAGAGAGACGAACCGGAAACGACGAGGGAAAAATAGAGAGCGAGTGATTGATGATGATGGTGGGGCCCTAAAAAAATTAGGGGATCGATGAAGATGACAAAGGCAAAGACCACTCCAGCATCGATAGCAAAACAGGGGTAACAGAGGTGGTCGAAATTGGGGTGATTCAGGCGTGAAAGGAGAAAGAATGAAGATGCACTACTACAAAACATCAAATAGACATGGGTAGTTTCCTCAAATAGACATGTGTTTCGCGACCCATGTTAAGTTGAGTGATATCTATTGTCAAATACTTAGACATAGGTCGTACGACCTATGTCTATCCAAAACATAGACATAGGTTTTTCTTATAACCCATGTTTGTTTTTAAATTAGACATAGGTTTGCAGAATTAACCCATGTCTATAAAAACAATAGACATGGATTTTTCATATGCCCTAATCTATTCATATAGTGTAGACATAGGTTTTAATTTTGACCTATGTATATTCTCTTTTATATACATAGGTTTTTAAAATAACCTATGTCTATTAAAAATAGATGTGGGTTTTTTTAACCTATGTCTATTAGGTCATGTCTATGACTAATTTTATAGTAGTGATGATGGACGATGAGGCTGAAGGAGAAGAAAACAGAAGAAGGGAAATGAAGAGGTGACAAGGGAAAAGCGTTGGAATCCACAGTAAGGGAAAAAGAAGACGAATGATGGGGGAGTACAACGGTGGAATGCCAAACAAAAGAAATGGGGAAAGGAACCGTTTAATAACTGAGGGAAAAACAAGAGAAAGGGAAATGAATCCGCTTGAAATAAAGTGGGTCGGAAATACCGATTGATTTAATGAATCGGGTAGGAAACGAATTCCGTAACGATAAGTTGACTGATCCATGAATCGGATTAAAAATCGAGTCAAAGAGAAAATTAATAAATAATTGGGTTGACTAATAAAATGAGTAAATAAAATATTTCTCGAGATTAAAAGTAAAATATTCGAGACGAAAATAACGTTTTAGGATGAATAGTATTTCCCAATAAATAATTGATATTCGATAGAGTAAATTAGATTAATTTCTCGAGAAAAGGAAATAAATATTTTGACGAAATTTAAAATAAATGAACTTCGTGCCGAAAATAGAAGTTCGAGCTAAAATATAAATAAATAAAAGAATTTAGAATATAATCGACGAAATGGACTTTCGATAAAAATTAAATTAAATGTATATAGTATATCGAAAAAAAAAATTAAAAAAAATGTTTTAAATATAAGAAAGGTTTCTGAGACAAAAAGAATTTTAGGAGTTTAAAACGATTTAAATGATTGGTTTGTTTTATAATAATTTTAAGAATTACGAGTTAAATCGTAAAAATAAAAATACGAAAATAATTTTAATTTAATTTAATTTATAAAATCAGGGGTGTTACAATCTTCCCCACTAAAAGAAGTTTCGTCCTCGAAATTAACAAAAACATAATAACTGAATGGAAAATAAGGTTATATCATTTGAACAAAGGAGAATGCTTAACTCGGATTACAATCTCGATTTTTTTAAAATAAAAAATAAAATAAAAAATTACAACTTCGAACGTGATATGAAATCGAATTCGAGGATAAAATTTATTTCAAGAAGAGTTGGCCTCAAATCCCAAAGTTTAAAATCATTTAAATTAATAAAATCGCAAGTTACGACTCTATCTAGTCAATTGGTGTGCTCTATGTTGTAATGATTCAGAGACACACCAACATCTATTCTTTACATGTCCCTTCTCAAGACTAATTTGGCATGACTTACTCAATTGGATGCAAATTACGGGTAGAAGCAGTGCATTGATGGTGGAGCTGAAGTGCAGTGCGAGTAGGAAAATGAGGAAGCTTTGGAAAAGCGCATGGTATAGCTATTGTCTTGCAGCTGCGGTATACCACATTTGGAATGCACGAAACAAAAAAAATATTTGCAAGCAAGAGCAGTTCTCAGCAGGTTATAGGAAGGCAAATTAAGTTTGAAGTCTACACAAGACTTCGGAGTAAGGGGATATACTTAGCATGTCAATTAATGTAAATAGTGAAAAGGGTGGATGGATTATTCACCTATAGAGGATAGTTCTTTTTGTAAGATTTAGCCCTATTTTGAAATAAATAAGGCATACCTTTTCTTGCAAAAAAAAAAAAAAAAAATCGCAAGTTAAAAATTATCTTATAAAATAATGGCGAGAAATAATATTTGTAAACGAAGTCGAGGGGGAGAGTACCCAAATATTTTCAAAGCAACAGTAAGACGTTTTAATTAAGAAATTCGACAATACTTTGTTTTAAGACTAAACAAAATTTGAGAAATCAAGTTTTGTAGTTAGTAAATAAGAATCGAATAAGTCGACAAACATTTTGAATAATAGATTTAAAGTCTAACGACAATAAAACAAAAATTTAGACGTACGATGTTTTTCGAAAATATTAAATCGTTTTATATAATAATCTTATAAAAATCCAAAATATTTGCAATTATGAAAGTTTTCATAAAATCTCGATCACGCGAAAATCAAAATTAAAATTTTAAATAATTTCGAAATACTTTAAAATAAATTATTAAGACCCTTTTGAAACATGAGCAAAATAAAACAAAAACGAAATACAAAGTTTTGGAATTTATAACTCAGAAATGTTAAATTCCACGATAACCGAGAAGTTTAAGTTGCAAAAAGTTTTTACAAAACAGGGAGTTTTAAAATTTGTAATTATGCTTCAAAATGTTAAAATTTCACGATTTTTTTTAAATTAGTCAACTTTTCATAAAATAGGTTCGGGAAAAGGTAAATGGATAAATAGAGTCAAGGTCAACAACAAATCAAAAGAAAAAAAAATTCAAAACCCGATAAAGAAGTCAAAGGGATTGGTCGAAGAAGAAGTAGCAGAATTTAAGAAAAGCTAAGGGGAGGAACGAAATTAATTGTCAATTAGAGTTCTCATAATTAGAGAAGAAGTTAACCATCTCGAGATTTACGGTACAACTCCCACAACACGGGTTCCTAAATTCCATAAAAAAACGTTAAGTTCAATATTAGGCGCTAGGTGGTACTACTCAGTCACAATCTCCAAAATGTCTTACGTGATTATCCAATCGTTAAATCTACACGATACTAATCCACAATTGTTTTACAATCTAATCTCATCAATTAAAATTCCAATGGTCATCAGACAAACCCAAACTCACGATCGATAAGGTTCATAAATCCAAAGCTCATAATGTCTGAACTCGAGGTATACTTCAAATTTCTCGAGTAAGGAACACTAAATAAAATCCATCAATTAACAATGTTCGGACACGAAACCTTAAAAGTGATCATCAACATATTTTTAACATCATCAATTGACAGATGATAGGATGGTACGTCAAACCTTAAACACACTCAGCCTGACATGTAACGCCAGATACTCACATTTTCAAACACGTCATTCGGCTAAGGTTTCTGAGAATTCCATCAAACTTCATATCGTAACAGCGAAACTGCTAAAATATTTATTAACTAAACGAAGCCACAATCTCGTTGGTCTAAGGGTTCTGAACTATAAATCCATCAAGATGATTCGCATTAAGTATTCCTCAAGACAACGTGATAAATCCAACCTTTAATTGTGCAACATGTTTCTCTTCTTCAAGATTCACAAGAATTTATCCAAGTTAGAACACTCAACTTCAAAGTTCATAGGTTACAACCTTAAACAACGATCAACGATTTAATCCTTAAGGAACACGGGAAGTCTATGTCCACCAAAATTTCTAACGACATTTAAACATTTAATGGTACCACAACACTCAGGCTAACATTTAAAACGATACTCTATAATCCCAAATATTCACGATGCATCCATCAAAAACATTAGGTAAGAATCCCAAAGTAATATTATCAGTTACACCTAGTTCGATTTAAGGTTGGGGACTAGGTATCAATCAAATATGATTTAATCTTACTACCCCAAAATATATTCAACTCATAGTCCTCCAAATAATCAAGTAACCTATAACCCAAAGTTCAGTGCCTAAAGTACCAACCTATTTCCATTAATTGAGAATTTGCCATTCAAATCAATCCTCAAGAATTTCTTACTTGCTTAGAAGATAGGGTAGACTCACAATCCTCAAACCAAGTAACAAGGGTTTACTAAACCTCAAACATCTATAACACGGGGTTCACCATGACAGAATCCGGTCTAACCAAAGAATCTCAAGAGAAAGATGGTAGAACAGAAGAATTGAACAAGGATTCACCAAGCAAAACAAGGTGAGAATATATGATAGAAGAATTGGAAGAAGTAATGGCATGGAGAAAAGGATCGATGATCCTATATTACTAAGATCTGAAACGAGAGGGGAATCTTTGGGCCTCTAAAGTCACGAGGGAACCAAAAGGATTACTTCATCTTCTTGTAGAGGAACGAGCACGTAAGTCTTGGTCGCTCGATCTGGATCCACTGCAACGTTATGGAACAAGAATCTACTCTTGATCATCTGGCCTGTAGCTGGAGCAAACTAAATTGGAGCTGAAAAAGTCAACAACGACATCTTTCTTGGAGCACCAAGTTGTCCACTCGAGTTAGCAGGCGTTAAGAGTTCTAAGCAGGTCTTGTCCCGATCTGGGGTAGCATCTTACCAACATCTTGTTCATTCATCTTCTTCAAGACAGAAGAAAAACAAATATTCAATGATAGTCATTGAGTTACAAAAACATGTAAGCTTAAAAATTAAGTCCTTACTTTGTTTCGACCCATCTCTCACTAATATTTCTTTTAAATGTTCAAATCATTTACTGGTATTTTTCCTATAATCAGGTATAAGCGTCGGGAGCAATAATGCTCTGATACCAACTGTAATCTCCTAGAAATTCTAACGCAGTACAGTGGTGGAACCACTGTAGAGTTGTGATTAAAACACACTGACAAACTATATCTTATTAAAAGAAATGGTAAGTCAATACAAAGGCCTCATTTTACAAAAGGGCTAAAAAGAAATTCTCCAAACAGGTTTATACAAATCCATAAATCGTGAATGTAGAAAGAGTAGGATCCACGCTACTCGCTAGCTCACACCCAAAACCCAGCAGCAAATACCTGCCATGTTATAAACATAACAACCACGTTAGTGGGGAGTAACTCGGACGTTCTCCCAGCCATATTATACCATATGGAAAAATAATAGTACTACAATATCAAAATAATTAAAATTGAAAACATTAAATGATATAATAAAAATAAGCTTTCAGAGAAAACTTTAAATATTGGATATAATAAAATCAGAACAAGTTTTCAGAAGAAAACTTCAAATATTTGCCAACCTGCAAACCAAAATGAAACGATAATAATAAAAATATTCAAAATGGCGTTATGAATAGGATTAGTGTAGACGGCTAGACTTTCACTAGGAGAATACTAAAACTAGCTTCGAGAACTTAGTTCAAACAAATAAAACTTCGATCTCTAACTAGGCTACTCAACCATAATAGGACGGCGACTTATAAATACGTGGCCCTAGTTTAAGACAATGCACACCCCTCCTGGGATTACCTGTCACCCAGTTCAACTTATGACGGCGACTTACTGCGAGGCCTAAGCTTAAGGTCAAAATGTACACAACTCCCGGGATACCTGTCACCCGGTTCAACAACTAATGTACCGATTCCTGATAAACTAGCCTTATAGTTGATGGCAAAACCGTAAACCCTAGAATATATTACTCTAACCTCACACTTGTCCTTATTCCATAACTCCAAAACAGCCATTATCGATATACAAAAGATATGATCAATATAAATAATATGAGGATAAAAGGAATAAACATTTTATATTAAAAGGGAAAACTTTCTATAAATAGAAACTTTCTAATTTTAGAAACTTAAAATAGAAATATTATTATAGAAAATACGTAAGTGATTAAAATGAGTGAAATGTATAAAATAGCATTTCTAGCGAAATTAACATTTTATTTTTATTGTCGTTATTGTAACTTTAATATATTTCTAAATTCGTTACTCAAAATATAATTAAAATATAATCAGTCATTTTATAGTACTTTATAAATAATTAGGAAATCGAGTTAAAACTATAAATTTTAGAAAAGAGATGTTTTAAGAAAATGATATCAAAATAAATTGAGTCGACGAACTTTATAAATGAAATGAAACATACGAAGAATTCAAATTATTTTTAACAGATAGTTTTTATCAATAAATAATATGGATTTTAATAAAAATAGTCCATCAGAAACAAATAGGAAATGATTAGTGAAAATAGTCTTGACTAAAAACATATTTAAAACAAAATCGACTATTTTCTCGTTTATTAGAATAAATCGTAAAACAAATATTAATTTATTAACAAGTATACAAATTTTGATTAAAATATAAAAATACGATTTTTAAGTGAAAATTATAAATTAACGAAATATGATGAAATATGAAATCGACATTATTTAGTTACTAGTGTCACGATAACCAACAAAATATTATAAACGATCACAAGTAATAAAATTACTAACGATTTATAAAACGATATCGAAAGTCGTAAAATATTTATAAAGCACACGATTTATAAAATAATATTTTTAGCAAATAATAAATAGCTAAAATAAGAAAATCGAAGTTAAAATGTTTACTACATACTACTACTCAAACATACGATATAATATCGAGTAATGTCCTAAAGTTACCTTGAGTCGATATCCGAATGCTATATACTTGTCCTTCCTGATGATTCCAAGCTCCAACTGCTTTGATAGTAACGTCTTTAAACTCCAAGTTGAAGAATCGATAGTCTTTCGAAGAATGATTCGCCAAGACAATCAGGAAGACAAAATAAAATAATGAGATAAGGGTATTCAATACAAGAAGGAAAGGGAGTTGATTTGCCAAATAGAACACGAAGGCTGAATTGAATTGAGTCGATCCAATCAACGTAAAGATATGAGTCGTTAAGGGAACGAGGCACACAAAGGAAATGAGTAAGTAGGGAAATACACACGTTGGATACAAAACAGGGGTTTGATAAGCATGAACCAGCAGGACACGAAGCAACATTAGCAACACTAAACAAAAGCGATACGACTGATAGATCGAGGACGTCAAAAGCAATATAGATCAGCAACAACACGACCATATTAGCGTGAACGAATAGCATCGGAGTAACAAGAGTAGAGGAAACGGCGATGAAGAAAAGATGACGGAAAACGGCTGATTAGCGACCCACAAAAACAATGACGATCAGAAACCGAACATGCTAACAGCCTACAACGACAGCAGCTGAAAAATAATTATGAAACCAACAGACAGAACGGAGAAGAAGATAGAAAGCGGACAGCAATAGTACTGTAAAGGCAACAATAAACGTAGCAGCAAGAAAGACCGACACAAAGCAGAACGAGGAAGAATTAAGAAAAGAAGAAGAAGAGGAAAGAAAAACACAAGAGACGGAGAAACAGCAGCAGCACTAGGACAGTAGTAGTGAAAGACGCAACAGTAGTACGTAGAGCAACAGCAAACAAAACAACGAACCATTAGCACAACAACAGCCGGCCAACACAAAAGAAATTAGAAGGAGAAGAAGATAAGAAGGAGAATAACAACGCAGCAACAACAGCCAGGTGGAACGACAGTAGCAATCGGCGACGACGTGAACGACATGATAAACAAAAACGAAAAAAGGCAAAGAGAGACGAACCTGAAACGGCGAGGGAAAAATAGAGTGCGAGTGATTGATGATGATGGTGGGGCCCTAAAAAAAATAGGGGATCGATGAAGATGACGAAGGCAAAGACTACTCCAGCATCGATAGCAAAACAGGGGCGACATAGGTGGTCGAACTTGGGGTGATTCAGGCGTGAAAGGAGAAAGAATGAAGATGATGGACGATGAGGCTGAAGGAGAAGAAAATAGAAGACGGGAAATGAAGAGGTGACAAGGGAAATGTAACACCCCCATTTACCCAAGAGCCTTATCAAGACATTCTCGAATAAATAAAGGTGTTCCCATCTCGGTTTGCCGAGGTAGTAGCTCATTACAATAAAACATGGAATGCCAAACCGATCATTTGATTTAAACATTACAACTCATTAACTATTACAACTCTAGTTACACAGTGGAAGCTATACAATCTATATAACAGGAATGCCTATGCATTAACCCGTACTACGACCAGGATCATTATCGCGTTCACCCCAATCCCGTATAAGAATCCCAGCATCCAAACAGATCATGATATACCTAGCCTGCATAATAGACTGCTCCCCAATTGATCAGAATATCAATTGGATCATCACAGACCCCCAATAAAATAGGGTGACAATATAGACAGAGAAAACGGTTAGAACATGCTAACATTACAACACAGGTACGTAATATAAAACATCCAATTTCAATCGTCTCAGTACCATCATCGGTACTAATCAATAATATCCATCTCCAAATTCTCGATACCAATCAATAATCTCATCTCAACATTCAGTACCATCACGGTACCATATCAATATTCTCATCTCAAACTCTTCTGGCTGGCCCTTTCATTCCGAGTGTGCACAACCCCCGCAGGTTCACCAACCCGCGAGGAGAAATCAGGGAAGGGACCGTGATCAAGGGCCCCGGCTAGGTCTAAAGCTAGCCTCACCAACTCCAATATATAAATATTCATCAATCATTCTCCCATCATTATTCAACATTATTCTCATTAGCACGATATCACATCGTACTCGTAACTCATACATGCATAATAACATTAACGTATTCTAAGTAAGGAAAACCTTACCTAGTCAGCAACCAAGTCACCACCGCTTCGGTAGTACAAATCTCCACAGAAATTCTACGAAGTCCGATCCTAGTAAAATAATATATATATCTGAATTAATATTGATCCTATCGTAATTAAATTATGAAATGAAACCCGACATCGACTTAGTCATAACTTATTATTATTATATAACCGCTACCGTTCCTAATTAAATTATCCTTCTTGTCCACATTACTCGACACCTCCTCTAATTAAATTAGAGTATCCTAAAGAACCGTTGTCAACGCTTCGCTCTAATTAGATTATAGTGATAATAACAATACCTGACAATATTTTATGAATATTTCTCGTACATGACAACACCTAGCCCGACTATAACACGCACACTAGCGATAGAACTACGCCTCCCCGACCCGACTTCTCTACCCCGACAACAACTCTATACCGTCAATGAAAGAATTAGGTCAACCATAATTAGAACAACACGACACAACTTCAATAATGAGAACAATAACCTAACCCAATAACCGTAACAACAACGACACAGACACATACCAGGCTAAGTGTGACATCAGGGAAAACATGGAAACAGGGGAATGTCGACAATGAAAGCGGTGGGTGGTTGATGTTGTGTCACTCTGGTGTAGGTAAGATTGCACATGAGGTGATCAAGGCTTGTCGTCGGATTCGATTCCGAAATAATAGCGGCAACACAAGACGGGGAAACTAGTGGTTTATTGCTAGGACAACGACCATAACAGTAGGGTTACGCTTCTGGTGGTGAACGTGATTGATAAAGGTGGTTTGCATCAATGTTTGAAGATGATGAACGAAAAGAAGGAGAAGAGAGGAGGCGTGTTGATGTAGATGAAGAAGGCCGTGGGTTTGAACAAATTAAGACGTATTAAGGTGTAAACCTACCCACCTCCAATGTTATTATAATCATTACATTATTATTATTATTATATTATATTATTATATTATAGTAGTAAGGGTTTACTGAGTGGACTCGGAAACGAGTTAAACATTATACGATATTGGACATGCTATAACGAAATAGCTTAGTCAAACTAAACGGGTTAACCAATTATATATACTACTATACATTAAAGAGACCTAAATTAAATATGAAATACGAGTAATACGACGCACAGTGACGGGTATTACAATCTACCCTCCTTATAAGGAACTTCGTCCCGAAGTTCGCTCCCCTCACCCTGTTCTACCAACATTTCGAGTACACACAGTCACAACAACACAACAATGTCAGCATGACTATAAGACAACGACGACAATAATGATAACGACGGAGACACATCTCCAGCAGTAACGACGACGACGACAACAACAATGACTACAATGATGACAACAATACTTGGCAATCGTTCACGGTAAAGGTATTACCCCCTACCCTCCTTATACGGAACTTCGCCCCGAAGTTCACTGATCTCATACTCACACTACCCTAACACATATTATATATTATGACACTATCTTGACACTAATGAGATCGCTCTTATCTCAACCTAATCATATAACACGTTGTTCAATTATCGTAGGACGCCACTGTAAACTTTTTAAATGAATATACTTGTAACCCTCACTGGGGGTGAGGAAGTTGGTAATCTCGAAAATCGACTCATGCAATCCATCATAGCGATTTTTAACACATTTCTCATATACAAAGTGTCACCTGGTCATTTCACGACCTACAACTCTTTGGGCATCATGCCTAATACAATAACAGTTCCTCATGTTTCATCTATATTTCCAAACTTACTCGCCCATCAACTCGTCGGGAGGGGTCCCACTCCGCATTCCTCCACATTTCATAACATAAATTCTCTTTTCACTAATAACTGCAGGCATCATCACTTAGATTTTTCTCATTCTTCAACATCATTACCAACACACTATTGATATACTCATTCTCATATGTCATACTTCACATAAATTAAGCTAACGAACTGTTTGCTAGTACCACTATGTTATACTCATTCTACTCGTCATGACTAATTCACATGTTAGCAGACAATAGCTAGTGCATTGTATGTTACAGACTTGTGTGAACCCTTCTTCTAAGATATATTTATATGAATGGACACCACTACTATCACCCAAGTAAAAGGATCCTTTTATACAAATATGGTTCACCCAACGCTCGGGTCCTGACACCCAGTGATCACATGATACTTAACGCATGGACTCGTGATCATGATGTTACTACCTTGTATTATAACCCGACCTCCGACATCGAACTATAAGTGATGACACAACGAATCCACAGGTATACCTTGGACCACCTACTATTCATTATTCAAGACCCCCCTAACATCATTGTAACTATTATCATTCCTTAATAAATCTCAGTATTATTATTATTTACACAATGAGACTTGTTAACCCTCATTACTACGAAATTTTGCAAGTGATTTAAACAACACGATATTCTCATGACGTCTGACCTCGTCATTATATATCCCGACTCAGTTTTAGACATGTACTCCCTATCTATATTATGATAGCTCGTTGACATATATAGTTGTATCGTTAGCGGTTCAAACTCACATGCATACATACGTGCGGGAAACGTTGAGGCAAGTAGTATAACCATTACGGCAAGGCTGTAACACAATTGGACACTGTAAGATGACCACGTTAATAATCTCAAACCTTGAGACAAGTGACGATGACATATATTTATCAGGACTACAACAACTGGGCAAGTAATTCATCATGTCTTAGGGTTGTATACGTTTTAAGTTTAGGCACTAACATAGAACTTAAGACCAACAATCAGCCCGTAGACATTATAAACATTCATTCCTCTAGGCATACATTACTAATAAACCAATACGTAAAGACGGAAAACTCATCAGTGATGTATAATATTAAACCAACATTAGACTTGTTCACCAAACATGTCGAAATTCTTTACATTATTACGACCGAAATATGAAATCGATGTCATGTTTAATTGTACATAAGTTGAGAACTCAGTTCGTTGTCTGATGACTCGACCTTTCCTGACTTCTCACTACAACGACTCCCACTTATTGGATACGTGTACCGATGTCCTTTATTACATAGGCGAATTATGAACATGACAAATCTATCAGGCAACAACACAGCTAATCTATAAGATTCACGTTAAGGCAATTATGCAACATGAACTAGTACAATCTCTTGTGACCCGAATTTACTCATAATTCATCATTAACATACAAGTTTAACTCTATTACATCATACAATACGATAGACACTTTCACATTAATGAATTCACTTGAACAAGGCGAAACAATGACCATTCAGTAGAGTTAGACACGTTTTCAGAACATTGTTGTCATGATAGAAAATCATAAATTAAATCATTATAACTCTAAATCATTATAACTCAAAAAAATGTGAGACTAGTGGGTTTGGATTGATCAAGACAGTCCTATAAAAATTTCCAGTTAAAACCATTTTTAAATTCCAAACATAACAGCGATTTACGGGATCATTTTTCCGAACTGACAAATTTAACCATGAAAAAGTTCTGACTTTTTTTTAAAAATAGTTTTGAATCATATTTTTGAGCAAACCAAGTTCCAACATTATCCAAACTCTTCAAAGTGTATCGGTAAAAAAAAAATTTCAGCGGTAATTTAGTCTCTAAGTAAGTGTATAATGGAAAACTCAACCATTAGGAAATAAGTTGAAGTACTTGGGGATTTAGATCCCAAAATTTTATAGTGAAGAACTACACTTAAAATAAACGTGAATCTCTTTTCAAGCTTTTGTGAAATAGGCACTGTAACAGGTTGAACAATTTAGTAACACATTGTTCATGTTAACGAAGGTGTTTTAAGTGGTTCTAACATTATCTTAACATAGTTAGTAAGCAGGTTTGTTTAAGCCATCAAAACATAACTCAATAAACACATTATCCATGTTAGATGAAGTGCTTTAAATGTGTATACCATTAACTCAACATGGGTTTTTGTAAATATTCATTTAAACCATCAAGAATAGAAACCAACGACAAGGTACGACTCAGAATCTATCACATTAACAAGGAAGCATATAAACTCGGAACGAAACACAAATGTCCAAGTGACTTTGACAGAAATTCACATTAATTTATACGACATCACAAATATATCAATTTAATTACACGTTGTACTCAAATTCAAGTCGTACACAGATTTCAATTTTCACCCTTTATCTTGTCAATCACACGTTGGGTGAAATAGAAACGACACATTTATATACATTGTTGCTCCCTATAAAACAAATAGAACGACATAATTCCATATATCACATGCGCTTTCAAGAACCGATTAATAAACAAGTTAATTTATGCCATTACGAGAGGAGGATGAGGACCAATAAAGACTACTCGAATCGAAATAAAGCAAGTTACTCACATCACCGTAAAACGGACCTCAAGTATTCTTACATTGTTCGACTATTAGTCTCATTAACCCGTACTTGATTCACATGCGACGAAGCTTTATTATTAACACATCACGACACCACTAAACCTCTACTTACCGACCCTAGTTAACATGAAGGCATCTTGTACATTTCATTGGCAAGTAAACATATGATACTCAAACCAGAATGCGAATGTCCAGGTACTTTTGATTAGCATCCACATTATGACACACTTAAACCACATAAGTTATCAACTCTCTTGATATTTGATGATACCACCACCACATTAGTCATCGAGCCCTTCAAATAACGTGAAATCGTACTAGTACACTACATAGACGAGTCAGTACCTGGAGTACCCCTATCGACACCTCGTTCACATAACACGAAGGTAGTACTACCGTACTACATCGTCAAGACCAATACCGAGTATCACAAAGTCAACTAAACAGAATCCTCTATTGTGTATGACACTACCACGTACAAACAACTTGACATTGTATCTAGATTATTACCAACTCTGGCTATGACCGTTCTCTCACTAAGGATTATCAACACCTACCTTGACCTTACTTACAAATCATACAGTTTATCTGGCTTCATACTAATTGTTATACTATGGTAACACTGTAACTACGTACTAGTCACAACTCAACTTATGATGCTCACAACATCATACACATCAAACCTAGCAATCAGTCATCGTAGACAGTCATCACAAAACATTCATTGCATCACAACGTATCCCTTCCTATTGTACCCCATCTCATTTCTCACACGTTGTTACCGGATCAAGACCAGGAGAGCCGAGGTTGGTATAAGGACGTCTCCTCAACCGAATTAAAGGGGCTCCTGATGGTCATCACCGGGGTTCATTTTATTTTTCCTATGTTTATTTATTTTAGGCTCCAGGATCGTTCGCTCTGATACCACTTTGTAACACCCTCATTTACCCAAGAGCCTTATCAAGACATTCTCGAATAAATAAAGGTGTTACCATCTCGGTTTGCCGAGGTAGTAGCTCATTACAATACAACATCGAATGTCAAACCGATCATTTGATTTAAACATTACAACTCATTAACTATTACAACTCTAGTTACACAGCGGAAGCTATACAATCTATATAACAGGAATGCCTATGCATTAACCCGTACTAGGACCAGGATCATTATCGCGTTCACCCCAATCCCGTACAAGCATCCCAGAATCCAAACAGATCATGATATACCTAGCATGCATAATAGACTGCTCCCCAATTGATCAGAATATCAATTGGATCATCACAGACCCCCAATAAAATAGGGTGACAATATAGACAGAGAAAACGGTTAGAACATGCTAACATTACAACACAGGTACGTAATATAAAACATCCAATTTCAATCGTCTCAGTACCATCATCGGTACTAATCAATAATATCCATCTCAAAATTCTCGATACCATCACGGTACCAATCAATAATCTCATCTCAACATTCAGTACCATCACGGTACCATATCAATATTCTCATCTCAAACTCTTCTGGCAGGCCCTTTCATTCCGAGTGTGCACACCCCCCGCAGGTTCACCAACCCGCGAGGAGAAATCAGGGAGGGGACCTTGATCAAGGGCCCCGACTAGGTCTAAAGCTAGCCTCACCAACTCCAATATATAAATATTCATCAATCATTCTCCCATCATTATTCAACATTATTCTCATTATCACGATATCACATCGTACTCGTAACTCATACACGCATAATAACATTAATGTATTCTAAGTAAGGAAAACCTTACCTAGTCAGCAACCAAGTCACCACCGCTTCGGTAGTACAAATCTCCACAGAAATTCTACGAAGTCCGATCCTAGTAAAATATTATATATATCTGAATGAATATTGATCCTATCGTAATTAAATTATGAAATGAAACCCGACATCGACTTAGTCATAACTTATTATTATTATATAACCGCTACCGTTCCTAATTAAATTATCCTTCTTGTCCACATTACTCGACACCTCCTCTAATTAAATTAGAGTATCCTAAAGAACTGTTGTCAACGCTTCGCTCTAATTAGATTATAGTGATAATAACAATACCTGACAATATTTTATGAATATTTCTCGTACAAGACAACACCTAGCCCAACTACAACACGCACACTAGCAATAGAACTACGCCACCCCGACCCGACTTCTCTACCCCGACAACAACTCTATACCGTCAATAAAAGAATTAGGTCAACCATAATTAGAACAACACGACACAACTTCAATAATGAGCACAATAACCTAACCCAATAACCGTAACAACTATGACACAGACACATACCAGGCTAAGTGTGACATCAGGGAAAACATGGAAACAGGGGAATGTCGACAATGAAAGCGGTGGGTGGTTGATGTGGTGTCACTCTGGTGTAGGTAAGATTGCACATGAGGTGATCAAGGCTTGTCGTCGGATTCGATTCCGAAATAATAGCGGCAACACAAGACGGGGAAACTAGTGGTTTATTGCTAGGACAACGACCATAACAGTAGGGTTACGCTTGTGGTGGTGAACGTGATTGATAAAGGTGGTTTGCATCAAGGTTTGAAGATGATGAACGAAAAGAAGGAGAAGAGAGGAGGCGTGTTGATGTAGATGAAGAAGGCTGCGGGTTTGAACAAATGAAGAGGTATTAAGGTGTAAACCTACCCACCTCCAATGTTATTATAATCATTACATTATTATTATTATTAAATTATATTATTATATTATATTAGTAAGGGTTTACTGAGTGGACTCGGAAACGAGTTAAACATTATACGATATTGGACATGCTATAACGAAATAGCTTAGTCAAACTAAACGGGTTAACCAATTTTATATACTACTATACATTAAAGAGACCTAAATTAAATATGAAATACGAGTAATACGACGCACATTGACGGGTATTACAGGAAAAGCGCTGGAATCCACAGTAAGGGAAAACGAAGACGAATGATGGGGGAGTACAACGGTGGAATGCCAAACAAAAGAAAAGGGAAAAGGAACCGTTTAATAACTGAGGGAAAAACAAGAGAAAGGGAAATGAATCCGCTTGAAATAAAGTGGGTCGGAAATACCGATTGATTTAATGAATCGGGTAGGAGACGAATTCCGTAACGATAAGTTGACTGACCTATGAATCAGATTAAAAATCGAGTCAAAAAGAAAATTAATAAATAATTAGGTTGACTAATAAAATGAGTAAATAAAATATTTCTTGAGATTAAAAGTAAAATATTTGAGACGAAAATAAAGTTTTACGATGAATAATTAATTAGTCGATGAAATAGTATTTCCCAATAAATAATAGATATTCGATAGAGTGAATTAGATTAATTTCTCGAGGAAAGGAAATAAATATTTTGACGAAATTTAAAATAAATGAACTTCGAGCCGAAAATAGAAGTTCGAGCTAAAATATAAATAAATAAAAGAATTTAGAATATACATCGCCGAAATAGACTTTCGATAAAAATTAAATTAAATGTATATAGTAAATCAAAATAAAAAAATAAAAATATGTTTTAAATATAAGAAAGGTTTCCGAGACAAAAAGAATTTTAGGAGTTTGAAACGATTTAAACGATAAGTTTGTTTTATAATAATTTTAAGAATTACGAGTTAAATCGTAAAAATAAAAATACGAAAATAATTTTAATTTATTTTAATTTATAAAATCAAGGGTGTTACATACTGTTTCGATCAAACAATCCAAAATATTAGACGTCTTATAAAAGAATATGAAACTTAATATCCAAATTACTCCGTATAATTCTTTAATCCGTATACATGTATATAACCTAGCGATTGCATACAAAATTAATCCAAACATATGCCCCAAAGAGTGGAAATTATGTCTGTAGACCACCAATTTCAATATTCCATAATATGTATAGGTATATACATGTATAATCTGTTTCTTAATAACCATGCAAAATATGATATACATATTCATATACTTCAATGATGCATTGAAGTAAGCAAAAAACTAAATAAATAAAAAAAATTATGAAAATAATCCATCATAATGACGGCATGCACAACTCAAGTGTATGAATATCAAAACAATACTCGTATGAAAGATTCACACGATAGAGACGGAAGAAACCCAGCATAAAACAAACCTAATAAATCTGATCCAAAAAATTCAATATGAAGACGGCTCTAGTACCACTTGTTAGATTTAATCCGACCCAAGATTGAAACTTCATACTAAATTAATTGGTATACTGAATAGCGGAAGTGTACCTGACTCAATTGGAGAAGGGAGGTGGAATGGGAATCACCCGATTATAGTCTTCTAACAGACACACTTGCCTTTTGAGGTTTCTCCATACCGATGGGATATATGTGAGATTAGGTCAAAAGTGTGCAGTCAGGGACCGTAACCCTGTCTATATATAGGGAGGGATATAAAACCCTGGTAACCTATATTAGTCGCCTTAGTAGATACGCCCATCATGTATCACTTAAAGCCCTAATGGGTCTCTACACTATTATAATATCCAACCCATACTTTATAAGACGTAAATAAGCCCGTATCATTTGTATTATGACGGATCACGTATTTGGGCTCAACTTTAATGATAGCTAATAAATACAATAAGTCCAAATAATGTTGGCCACATATATTGTATTAGACCCATAATTCTTACATATATACATTGTATTAACTATGTATATCATTTTTTACTTAAAAAACAGAAAGTAATAACCAACTTTAACCTTATTTATATGTAATAAACACTTACATGCATCGAATAAAAAGCTTTTATATAGGTACTTTTGTCGTACATAGATCAATACATAATGTATATATATTTACATATCCATTGTATATAATCCATCCAAGGACAAAATTGTACATATTTATGTAATAGATATACATAACACATCTAGTTACATATTAGATTGGTTCATTTTACTAGAATAAATCATAAGTTATATACATTGTATTCTTAACTATGTATATAACGTAAATTTTAGCGTATATAGGGGCAGTTGAACACAATTGAATGTCTTGATAATCTTTAAACTAGATTTATGAAGTACAAAATAAAGCAAATATCAAGTTCATTTACAAAATAATCCATCCAAGGTCATCAATGTACATATTTCTATATTAGTTTTACATAACTCATCTAGTCACATATTAGATTGGTTAATTTTACTGAAGCATTCATAATTACATTGAATATATAAGGATAAAACAAAATATTAGATTGGTCAAACATACCCTTATGTCCACATACATATACAAACACTTGATTAGTAACTAAGTTTATAGCAACTGTACATAAGTTCAAATTGACATGAGGATTCTTTTATATAGTAACAAACATTGCATATATAAGGATAAAACAAAATATGTTATATTTTATACATATGGGTAAAAATTACATTGCATAAATAAGGATAAAACAAAATTTAGTTATGTTTTATATATATGGATAAAAATTTCTTGGCTCAAACAAATATGCAGCAAAGGTAGATGTTCGACAAAACACTTGTTGTGGAACAGCATCAAAATTTTTCTTTCTGCTTCTTCACGAGAAGAACCATGAAGATGAGCTACATCTTCTAGAGATGAAAGTCGAAGTTGCACATTAAGCAATATATTTCTACAAAGTTGATCATTAGTCAAATAGCATCTGCATTGCTTTGACAACCAGATACCATTCCTATGAAGAGAATCTAATCCATTCTAAATGGTAGCTACACACTCATGCTATACTTCATTTCTAAAAGAAGAGAATGAGGATGCGTCAAAAGTATTTGACCCCACCTCTTGCAAACAAGAGTCAATTTTGCAAACTCTTCCTTTCGAAAAGTAGGGTTGAACTTTTTGAGAATTATTTCCATTATATCTTTATTTGCAAAAATGTTTTCAAATGATTCAACATATGGACTTGAAAAAGGTCCATAAAATTTGGTAAATATAAAAGGCAACTTCTCCTTCTTTTTAGAAGCAAACCACAATTTATGTTGTTGCTCAATATTGTATATCCATTCATCACATGTAACATTCATCTTTTATTTGTATATATATGTGTAGAGAAAGGAAGAGAGAAAAAGAGATACAGAGAGACAGAGTGAGAATATTGATAGTTGAGTAGTGTGAGAGTAGAATGTATATATGGGTATTTATAGATAATAATGAACAAAACTCAATAAGATACGTTTCAAATTTGGTTTAATTATGCCCTTCTGTTAACAAACTTTTAATTATGCATTGTGTGCGCTTCAAAGTTATGTACACCAAAAAGACAGTGATTCATCAATGTATATATGAATTATTGAACTATCCGTTATGCGCATCGTATAGTCACATATACCAACAAATAGTAATTTTACCTTAAATGTAATACATAATGCACATAACTTCAACGGTGTGCTACCACGTTGAAGTTAATCAATACAATTTTAAATATAAAAAGAAATTAATCAATACAATTTCATTTCGGTTTGGATTTTAAATTAATTACTTAAATATCAAACTGTAAGTATATAAGGTATTATATGTTGTACATGAGTTTATTGTAAAACATAATGTACATCCCATTTTAAAATAAGTACTTCAAGTGTACATAATTTAAATTTTAGCCTAGACAGTGGAACACAATTGAATGCCTAGATTTATGAAGTACAAAATATCAAGTAGTTTAAATATTATACGAAAACATAAGACATAACTAGTTTAAGCATACATAATATTATAGGAAAACATAAGACATAAATAGTTTAAATGTAGATAAGATAAGGAATTAATCAATCAATACAAATTCATTTTGGCTATGCAACATGAAAACTATTGTGTACACTTTTGACATATCCATTTTCGCCAGATTGAAGAGCATGCAATATTATTCTAGCATGAATTTTATCAGTTCTATAACTTCTACACCGCCTTGAAACTTCAATTGGACCCTTAGAAACAACCATCATTCCATTAAGATGAGATATTTGCAAGCTCTTATTATAATCCTCGTTCCACAAAACCTTTCTTGCTGCTGAGAAACGTCTAGAAATAATTAAACATTAATATAATAGTTAGGCACATGCATTAAATGACATTGTTGTTGATCGATTCAAACCAAGTGTATAGATTTGATGCACATAACATTAATAAATTAAACATATAACATAATCAAGTAAATTACATGTGGAAGTGGCGTCACTAAATGCAAAAATCACCATTACTTTGAAATGACAAGTCGGCTGGGGTAATTGAGTATCAAAAAGTCATCATTACTTTGCAGTGAGTAGTATTTTATAATACTCCATACTTAGTTAGTAGTTTAAGTATAGCTTTTTATATGTACATATTAATAACAAACTTTAATATCCATTAAAACAGACATTGCTTTCAGACGTGTATCATGTGCAACGCATATTTACTTATATACACCAAACAGACAGTGCATTTATGTTGTAGTATAAGTTATGTACAACCCACTGTAACTTGTCTACACTTAAACGGAAACTGTTTTAATATACATAAATTACATTAACAATAAAACAATTTTAAAATACACCATTAAGAGTGGTTTAAATATACAAGCATACAACCCTAAAGAGACAGTGCTATACCTAAGAATATGTACAATATAACTTATGTACACCACATCGTAAGTTATGTACACTAAAAGAGACTCTGGTTTAATATTACAATTGACTACCTTAATATAACATAATCAAGTCCCATAAAACTGAATATATGATAGTATAACATGAGCAAGTGACGTCTCTAAATGCAAAAATCATCATTACTTTGAAATGACAAGTCGGTTGGGGTACTTGAGTATGAAAAAGTCATTATTACTTTGCAGTGAGTATTATTTTATAATATTACATATTTAGTTATTAATTCAAGAATACAAGTAGTTTCTTTGGGTAAAATAATACTCGTACTCTATACTTCGACAGTGTTATACCTACGTATGTATGCAGTATAACTTATGTACACTAAAAGAGATTCTGGTTTCATATACATAAGTTACATCAACAATAAAACAATTTTAAAATACAGACACAGGAAATAATATTAATGTCCTCCATATTTAATGAGTATTAAACATAGAAGACTATACTCCCTTTGTGAGTATTATCGTATATTTAATACCCCAACTCCATTTCAGTAAAATCTTTAGCAAATTTGTCCTTAGTACCTAAGATGAATTGGTGCAAATTATGTGTTCATTAACTTGCACCAATTCATCTAAGGTACTAAAGATAAATCAACTAAAGAATTTCTTTTCATGGTACTTGATGAATAATTATCATTATTTCTAATTAAATAATGCAGAGAGGAAGGGATTGTGGGTGTGGGTGTGGGTGTGTTTGTGTTTGTACTTTCGTCAATTTATACAGTAAATGGTAAAAGTCATTGATTTGGAAAAAAAAGGTATAGCTGGGGAAGGTATAAGTGGGGCAAGTATTTTCATAAATTTGGAAGAATAAATGCTCCATGCGTCAAAAGCATCATTTTTCCAAAATTACAAAGTTGTCCAAGTACACTGTACAATGTATCTCCACTGTACATTGTATCTTACAGTGGTTGAATCATTTTGAAACAATGTATCTGTAGACACCCGCATTTTGACTGTCAGGTGTCTATGGCAGTTTCCAAAAAACACCCGATGATGATCGGACGCTAACGTGCTTCTATGCGCTCGGATACGGGCTCAAATCCATTAATCGCTGGCTAACACACTTACAGAGTACAAATCTCACAAAATCAACCTCGAATCCAGGTCCAGTGGGCCATTTTCAATCAAATAAAGCTAATTTGGGCCAAAACCGACACCGGAAATAAAACCGACTTTTTTGCGATTGGGTCAACCCTGGTCAAGGTCGTTTCCGAGACACATCAAAACAACCATTCAAACATCAAAAGCCCAATTCAAACTCAAACTCATCAAATGTCCATGGTCAAGGTCCAAAAGACTGACCCGCGCGACCCAGCTGGGCCACTCGATCGAGTGCCTCACCCACTCGATCGAGTGGGCCCTTTTTCAGGCCCGACGGCTGATGCACAAGCCTACTCGACCGAGTTAGCCACCTACTCGGTCGAGTAACCCTAATCCGAAGCCCTAGCTTTTCCTATATAAGCAACCCTCATGCAACCTTTTTTAACAACTTTGACACAATTATCGAAACCCTAGAGCAACCTCATACACACATACTACATCCTCTACAAACCCTAAGCAAACCCTAAGCGCTTCATTAGCAAAAAAACCCTAAACCTAGTTTAGGAATCAACAATCCGAGCCACCATAACTCGACCTCCATAAACCTCGAAGACTCTTGTGTTATAGCCACGGTTACGAGTCCGCACCGAGACAAGAACATGTAGGTTGAGGGTGTCAAAACCCCGTTTCTTCCCTTCTCTTCCTTTTTCTCGCGTCGTGTCAATTTCATATGGGTCGTTTTATTTTTTTATTTTTGTCGTTATTATCGCATCATTAATATCAATAATACTAGTATCAAAACATTAAAATACCTATCAATTTGTGTCGAGTATAAGTGATATCGGAATGAGGAAACACGAATATACAAGTGTACTGCACTCAGCGTTGACGGTCGCTCGTTCCGATATCCCGGTTACTTGATTATTGAGATAGGTTAATTTCAACAATATTTTTCATACCGTTTGTATCGTTGTTATTATTCGCATATCTCATCAATTTCTCAAAAAAACCAACATCGTATTTCAATAAGGGTCGAAACCCGTCGACGCGGACCCGACATCACAATCCTTAGGGATTTATTTCGATGTCGGAGAAGTCGAGGGAATCAAGTCCTATTTATTCAAGTAAAGCGTCGGTTTAGTAGACTCGATACCAATTCCATAATTGGATGTCGAATCTAACAATCCAGTCCATTAATTCAGTCAATTCGATTTTCTTATTGATGCTAACGTGGATGTCACGTTATAATTATGACACTACAAACGCGGAGAGAAATTCTTGTCGTTTTGATTGACTTAAAACGACTCAAATCAATTTATCTTTTTTTTTTTAATTTCACTCTAATATCTCATATCGATTCAAATAATCGAATGTGGGATACGACGAGTATTCAAGTCCCGAATTGAGTATAAATTCCGCTATATTTATGCCCAATTCGTCAAGTCATCAAAAATCAAAAAGCAATTTCAAAATCAATGTATAACTTGCAAGCGAATTACAATTCGTACATGGGGGCACTCGACCGAGTGCCTAGCCCACTCGGTCGAGTGGCGCCTCAAAACCGAATCAGAATATCTGTCACGACACCCACTCGATCGAGTCTCACAGTGACTCGGTCGAGTGGCCTTGTACTCGACCGAGTTGGTCAATAACTCGGCCGAGTACGGTCTGTACCACGAAACAGAAACATCTTTTCAGAGCCTACTCGATCGAGTCTGTCGACTACTCGATCGAGTGGCCCCGTAACGACTCAAACACGAGTCGCACATTATCCTATTTTTCAAACTCGATAGTATTTTACGACTTAGGTCAACACGTGCATAATTAATCACGTGTATACTATCTTTTCAAATCATGCATCCTCATATTTGCATCTTTTCAATTCAATTCAATATTTGCAAACCGTTATTATTCGTTATATCGCTATATCGTTACTAACGCGTTTTCTGTTTCTTTTGTCAATTTAATTATTATTCGTTTATTATACTAAATGAACCCGCATGCTAAAATACAACTTGGACGTTAATTTTAGTTGCATTAAATTGACTTAGAAACCCTTTTCCATTCAATTCACATGTTTAGGGAAAACAATGTTTGCATAAGCATTTTCCCGTTTAACTAGCGCGCGTATTGTAAGTCACTCGAATTCTTAGTAGAGGCCGCTAATGTGCGGGCGGGGTTGGGTGTCCTTTGTGGGCTTCCCAACACGTACCCTCACCCCTTACTCAGAACCTCGGTTTCCGGATGCCCGAAACCGTTGGCGCACGAGAGTCATTCAATACACAATATCCGATAATGTCGGTATTGGTATCAAATGCAAAGGGACGAGCCCAATAAACTCTGACATCGGAAATGGGCCGTATTTTGTATACGGACCACTACGACATAGAGTGAGCTCGAATGGTTCCGAATAACCACAAAATTCGGTGGCGACTCCACATAGACCTAAATTTCAATTCGATCCGTTTCATATGGAGATTCATTCGCCTACCCAAACCCGCGCGTGGCCGCGTCGGGGTGGACCTATGTCATGTCCACAATTTGGCGACTCCGCTGGGGATTAACTGATGCGTGACTTACCATCGGCATCCTCAGGGTGAGACTCGAATAGAAATCGTTTGACAAATACAATGCGCGTGTTAGTTTTACGGTTCATGCATAACCCATATTTTCCCGGGCCGGTACTGGTGACCGACGTCCCACTATACCATTGATGTAGTCCAACATGGATATGTCAAAAGGTGTCCATAGTCGATTCGAGTGGGTTTCGCGGCATGTTCTAAGCTCAATTCGACTTAGAGAGTCCGTCCCGATCAACGTCTAGACTATGTACACTGGTATAGACCCTTTCAGACCGACCGGGACTTAGTATAGAGCATACATGGCGTCGTTATAATGCTTGTGTGACTACGTGCTACTTGGTTTCCGAGTCATTTTCAAAAATATCAACTTTTCAAAAATTACATCCTCCTTTTCAAGATATTCAATTTTCAAAACCCGGGACACATACCGAATTTAGGACTTATGATTTTACTCAAAATAGCATATTTTCTAGCCGGTATGCTGCCCAAATCAAAACTCGAACTTTCAAAACTCGTGGCCCAATGACTTTTCGTCCTCTTTTTCGGAAATTTGGGCCATTCACCGAGTCCACTCGGTCCTTCTTCAAAAATCAATCAATTTTCAAAAACTTCCCTCCTCTTAGGACTTCCCGTATTTAGCAGTGTCGGGTCATGTCTTAAGTTGTCAAGTTTTTCTAGCGTCAAAGCTCTGTCGATCTTACATCACGGGCTTCTTCCCTATCCCAGTCCGCCTTATTAGACTAAGGCAAGGCCCACCTAAGTAGGACATACTCTTACGAAGGAAGGCCCGTCAACACAATCGAGTCAAAAGTCTGGGGATGTCCCACGTGAACCTTCCTTCGAACAGGACTAGGCCCACTTGCCGAATCCTAAGGAAGGCCCACCTTTCGCAAGTCACCCGTCCAAGTGTTTTTTCCGAGTCAACCTTTTACAAGGCATAGCCTTATAACAAAAGGTTCACGGTCCTTACGTCTAAGGGTCACTCGTCCGACACTTGAGTCTTAACAAAATTATCGATCCCACTCCAGGCTACCCTTTAGCAGGGCGATCGATCACGGTTGCTCTAAGGGTCATGTCTTACACGTGTCTCACGTACTCCACTTTCGAGTCACTTAGGTGTCACACCATCTGAGTCGTGTCTAGGTCTTTAGTTTCACATTGGGGGCTATTCTCCGACGGAGTGATTAATCACAGTCACTCCGAGAATCGTACCCTACACATTTGTCCTAGGAGGGTCTAACCCGAGTCAAACATGGTCGCCCCATTTTCGGACTCACCCTTCTGCAGCTCGAGTCTAATTTGCGGTCGTTACCTCGTCTAGGTCAACATTCAGGTATCCCGGTCCAAGAGTCTTTGTCGACCCGTCGCCCCGGGCCGTGTCTAGTTTGACTCTCTCTCTTGCGCAAAGCCGAGTTTAGGCGAGTCGCGGCACCCGTCGTTCTCTCCAATCAAAGACCTTACCAAAAAAAAACAACCAACCGAGAATCCGAGTCCGGATTTGATTCGAGTCTAAGTTTGAGTCCGAGTCTAGGATACCCTACATCCTCATTTCCAAATCAGAGTCAGAGTATTTTGCATTCTGTCCTCTTTTCAAATTCAAATAAAATCAGCTTTCAATATTCTTTCTCATATACACTTTCCTTATGTGTTTCCGAGAACATGATGAACACCATCATACACTGTGAGCACATGCACGTGACTATTATAGGCACATCTATAATGACTGCAGGAAACCGAGCCCGTGTTTTCCTTTTACCTATTCCATGTCTGGTATAGAAAAGCCACATAATTACCCTTAGCAGAAGCATATCGAATCCTATGACAAATCTGGGTAGTCTTCTAGTTTGGGTCTAAGACGGGAGGTAAGCTCATTTCCCACAATAAACACCCATCCGATAAGATCAACCGATCCCTACCTTTGGTGTTAGTCTGACCGGCAAAAAAAAAAAGAAAGAAAAAAAGAAAGGGCCAAAGCAAAAAGAAGGCCATCAAAAAAAAAGAAAACTGGACAAAAAAAAATCGAAAGTCCATGAAAAAAAAAACAAAAGGCCAAAAAAAAAAAGCAAGCCATCATCAAAAAAATTCAGAATACCCATGACCGTGGTCAACGGTCCATTCAAGTGAAAGCCCCACGACCAGGGTACGGTCAAAATTATCAAAACCCATGACCGCTGCTAAGAGGTCAATAAAAAAATCAAATACCCATGACCGTGGTCAACGGTCAACTCAAGTGAAAATTCTTTGACCGGGGTACGGTCAAATTCAAAATTATCCATGTCATCCAATAGGGGAGTGACTATCAAGCTGGTCAGATAACACCACACTCAGCCTTCCCACATTACAACCCTCAAGACCTCCCCGAGACCCAGGCTAGAGACAGCCCGAAATTTTGAGGATTCAAGCCCCATAGGATACCCCTAACCACTAGGGCCAGACATGGAAACCAGATCCCGCATTATCAAACCAGCCCTCGAAGCCTTAGCTCCACAGAACCGAGCTCCAGATTTCGAGTCATCAAAGCCATTTACTTCCTAGCACCACATTTCCAAAAACATCAAATTCCCCGAGAGCAGAACTCGTTAAAAATCCCGAGAACAAAACTCGTTAAAATTCCCCGAGAGCAGAACTCGTTAAAAATCCCGAGAACAAAACTCGTTAAAATTCCATCCAAACCAGTTACCAACTCCAAACACGGGAACTCAACTTGCAGTCGGCATAGAACATGCCCAAATAGTTCACACCACCTCTGGGGGCTACCCCGGAGAACGCTCACAGTCACAGGATTAACATCCTAACCATTCTAGCCCTTTGATCAAGACATCATTGGGAATGCACCTAGCCTATACCATCGCTATGGCTAGTTACACACAAAGCCCTAATAAACTAGGCACCATAATACATCTTCTAGTCCACTGAACTACGGCTTGGTTTGATTTCACTACACGTGAATACGTAGGCAGCCTTTCAACGGAGGCACAACCACTCACATCGACACACATTCAAAAAAGCACTATCACTCCGGTTACGACACTGTCATGTTCTCAGTAGCTAGCTTTGTCTTCCTGGGGGCTTCTATTAGATAGAAGTTCTCCTTCCCCTCACATAATCCAAATACTTCCAAAATCTAGCCTCCTTTCTATAGTGTGTCCTAATACTCGGCTCAATCAAAGACGAGAATCTGTCAGGACTCGAAGTTATACCCATTTTGGACTGTACCCTAAAATCAGAGATCCAGAAGGGCACCAGACTAAAACAGTCTCATTACAAACTACTAAAGTCCCCTATAGCATATCCATCCCATTTCGATGTGCGACCGTGTTGCCACTCGCCTAGGCTATGGGATAGCGCAACTTAAGAGTCTTGTTAGGTGGCCCACACCCCTACCGAGTCACGGTCCAACCCCTCGAGAGTCCAGTCGTGTCAGTCAACTCGTCCGGTCACGTCCAGAGTCGAGTCTGTCGGTAGGCCTCTCTCTTCAAATTCCACTTTGAAATTTGCAAATCTAGCCATTCGAAAAAAGATCCTTTTCGACAAGGTCAAATTTCGGTCTATTTAAACTGCAAATTACTTTCCTAATCTTTGTTAGGAGTAAAAAATCTCAAAGTTTCCAAAATTCAAAAAATCTCAAATTTTCAAGATTTCAAAATTCAAGTTTTCAAAAAATCATTTTCCCCCAGCGCGAGTCATTTTGCTACCTACGTGTTGCATGCATTTTATGTGACTTATACAGGTACGATTCAAACAGGGACATGCAAACCACTACACCTCCCCAGCATTTTCACGGGATGGGCCTACACACATGCACACCCAGGATTTACACGACAAGTCCAAATGCCCCACGGAGTTATCGTCATCAGCTCAGGTATGACTTCTAGCTAATGACTGGCGAGCCCTTCACGCGAGTCTAATGGACTATAAACGACCCGACCGGAAGTCCGTCAGGTTTCAATCCTCGATTGGCCTGGTGGCTACTCTGACTTTCGCCTTGTCCAAGCCTCAGTCAGAGTGGGGGCTCTGTAGACACCCGCATTTTGACTGTCAGGTGTCTATGGCAGTTTCCAAAAAACACCCGATGATGATCGGACGCTAACGTGCTTCTATGCGCTCGGATACGGGCTCAAATCCATTAATCGCTGGCTAACACACTTACAGAGTACAAATCTCACAAAATCAACCTCGAATCCAGGTCCAGTGGGCCATTTACAATCAAATAAAGCTAATTTGGGCCAAAACCGACACCGGAAATAAAACCGACTTTTTTGCGATTGGGTCAACCCTGGTCAAGGTCGTTTCCGAGACACATCAAAACAACCATTCAAACATCAAAAGCCCAATTCAAACTCAAACTCATCAAATGTCCATGGTCAAGGTCCAAAAGACTGACCCGCGCGACCCAGCTGGGCCACTCGATCGAGTGCCTCACCCACTCGATCGAGTGGGCCCTTTTTCAGGCCCGACGGCTGATGCACAAGCCTACTCGACCGAGTTAGCCACCTACTCGGTCGAGTAACCCTAATCCGAAGCCCTAGCTTTTCCTATATAAGCAACCCTCATGCAACCTTTTTTAACAACTTTGACACAATTATCGAAACCCTAGAGCAACCTCATACACACATACTACATCCTCTACAAACCCTAAGCAAACCCTAAGCGCTTCATTAGCAAAAAAACCCTAAACCTAGTTTAGGAATCAACAATCCGAGCCACCATAACTCGACCTCCATAAACCTCGAAGACTCTTGTGTTATAGCCACGGTTACGAGTCCGCACCGAGACAAGAACATGTAGGTTGAGGGTGTCAAAACCCCGTTTCTTCCCTTCTCTTCCTTTTTCTCGCGTCGTGTCAATTTCATATGGGTCGTTTTATTTTTTTATTTTTGTCGTTATTATCGCATCATTAATATCAATAATACTAGTATCAAAACATTAAAATACCTATCAATTTGTGTCGAGTATAAGTGATATCGGAATGAGGAAACACGAATATACAAGTGTACTGCACACAGCGTTGACGGTCGCTCGTTCCGATATCCCGGTTACTTGATTATTGAGATAGGTCAATTTCAACAATATTTTTCATACCGTTTGTATCGTTGTTATTATTCGCATATCTCATCAATTTCTCAAAAAAACCAACATCGTATTTCAATAAGGGTCGAAACCCGTCGACGCGGACCCGACATCACAATCCTTAGGGATTTATTTCGATGTCGGAAAAGTCGAGGGAATCAAGTCCTATTTATTCAAGTAAAGCGTCGGTTTAGTAGACTCGATACCAATTCCATAATTGGATGTCGAATCTAACAATCCAGTCCATTAATTCAGTCAATTCGATTTTCTTATTGATGCTAACGTGGATGTCACGTTATAATTATGACACTACAAACGCGGAGAGAAATTCTTGTCGTTTTGATTGACTTAAAACGACTCAAATCAATTTATCTTTTTTTTTTTAATTTCACTCTAATATCTCATATCGATTCAAATAATCGAATGTGGGATACGACGAGTATTCAAGTCCCGAATTGAGTATAAATTCCGCTATATTTATGCCCAATTCGTCAAGTCATCAAAAATCAAAAAGCAATTTCAAAATCAATGTATAACTTGCAAGCGAATTACAATTCGTACATGGGGGCACTCGACCGAGTGCCTAGCCCACTCGGTCGAGTGGCGCCTCAAAACCGAATCAGAATGTCTGTCACGACACCCACTCGATCGAGTCTCACAGTGACTCGGTCGAGTGGCCTTGTACTCGACCGAGTTGGTCAATAACTCGGCCGAGTACGGTCTGTACCACGAAACAGAAACATCTTTTCAGAGCCTACTCGATCGAGTCTATCGACTACTCGATCGAGTGGCCCCGTAACGACTCAAACACGAGTCGCACATTATCCTATTTTTCAAACTCGATAGTATTTTACGACTTAGGTCAACACGTGCATAATTAATCACGTGTATACTATCTTTTCAAATCATGCATCCTCATATTTGCATCTTTTCAATTCAATTCAATATTTGCAAACCGTTATTATTCGTTATATCGCTATATCGTTACTAACGCGTTTTCTGTTTCTTTTGTCAATTTAATTATTATTCGTTTATTATACTAAATGAACCCGCATGCTAAAATACAACTTGGACGTTAATTTTAGTTGAATTAAATTGACTTAGAAACCCTTTTCCATTCAATTCACATGTTTAGGGAAAACAATGTTTGCATAAGCATTTTCCCGTTTAACTAGCGCGCGTATTGTAAGTCACTCGAATTCTTAGTAGAGGCCGCTAATGTGCGGGCGGGGTTGGGTGTCCTTTGTGGGCTTCCCAACACGTACCCTCACCCCTTACTCAGAACCTCGGTTTCCGGATGCCCGAAACCGTTGGCGCACGAGAGTCATTCAATACACAATATCCGATAATGTCGGTATTGGTATCAAATGCAAAGGGACGAGCCCAATAAACTCTGACATCGGAAATGGGCCGTATTTTGTATACGGACCACTACGACATAGAGTGGGCTCGAATGGTTCCGAATAACCACAAAATTCGGTGGCGACTCCACATAGACCTAAATTTCAATTCGATCCGTTTCATATGGAGATTCATTCGCCTACCCAAACCCGCGCGTGGCCGCGTCGGGGTGGACCTATGTCATGTCCACAGTATCCCAAATTTATATTGCTGAATTACATTAATAATTTGTGATGTACATATGTGTCACTACGAATGTATATATTTACATATCACTTGTACATAATCCATCTAAGGACATCATTATACATAATTCAATAGTAGTGTACTATTCTCATCTAGTTACATATTAGAGTAGACATTTTGCTACTGTTAAGTATACACTATATTCTTAATCATGTATATCTTATTTTTACTTAATCATGTATATATAGGTCACTATGTAATGTACATCTTCTTTCTTTTAAAGTACCGGTTAGTTATCTATTAAAGAAAATAACTTAATATTTCTTATAATTATAATGATTGAGGTAACTTAATATCCACGAACATCAAATTTCTTTCATTAACGAACACATACTTAGAAGATGTAGCTACATATAGCAACAAAGAGAAACATAACAATCGATTGAAACATTAAGTCTTATCTAGAATGCATGAAAAGAAGTAATATAGAAACTTATTTTAGTTTTATCCATTAATTTTCCTTGACACTATTACTTGCCCGCGTACATTCCATTGATCACAGTTAATACACTTTCATATATAGTGGTTAAAACGTGCCCTCACAGCATCGTTTGTTCCTTTCTCATTGAAAAAATCAGGCACCATTTCGAAATCTGTTTCATTTGACAGGTACCAAGTGTCATCCCGAGTACCTATCCAACCATAAGGACCGCTTAGTGGTACAAACTCGCTATCGTAAAACCATTTTCCTTTCTCTTCCGCCTCAAAAAAATGAGCAAGTTTGTATGCATCCTGATAAACCTCATACCTTGACTCGAATTCTACTACCAATGCCTTCTGAAACTCATTTTTCTTCTTGCAAACAGGCAAAACCTTTTCTACTGAGTAACCTAAAGACCTCAACAACTCCTTTACGTAGTTGAAGCTTTTACCCGACACCTTACCGTCTTTCTCAACATGGTAAGGTAGGTTCGCCATTAGCATTCTGGCTGGGTACATAAGCTCCATTGCTGTACTTCGATTATCGACTACATCACACTTATTTTTCATTTTCAGATCTATGTTTGCCATTTTTAAAGGATGTATTTGGGAAACCATTTTCTTTCTGTTGGATGTGTCACTTAGGTTATGGTTTTTATTTATAGAAAAATATAGACCAGGAATTCAATTCAGTTGTCAATTCAATTTACCACCTACACACATTTTGCAAAAATTATCTGAATTTAAATTCATGATTCCCAATGAAAAATTCAGACAACACCACCCATTGCTGACCCTTCAATGTGACTATTAATACAGTGTACAATCTGTATCTGTCAGTGAATCAAGACAAATAAAGTAACCTTTACCAATTACATTGATACATCAACAATCACACATTTTTAATTTCGCATTTACCAATAAATTTGTAGCTATACTATGTATAGGTCAATATGTAAAGTACGTATATAAATATCATATGTACATAATCATTCAAGGACATCTTACAGTGGTTGAATCATATTTCTTGCTGAATTACGTTAATTATTCTTGATGTAAATATTTCCACTACGTAAAGTGTAATCCCCTAGAAATTCAAACGCAATACAGTGGCGGAAACACTGTAGAAGTGGGATTATAACACACTGTAGCTATGTCTTGATTAAATAAAAATGGTAAGTCAATACATAAGCCATAAAATAAAAATGGCTACAAAATAAATAAATAAATAAATAAAATCCATAAAAAGAGTTTTAACAATCCATAATACAGTGATCTGATTAAAACAAGCAGGATCCATAACTGCTCGCTAGCCCACCCGAAGGAAAACACATATACCTGCCATGTTAAAAACATAACAGCCACAATCAGTGGGGAGCAACATCAACGTTCTCCCAGCCGTATAACAGGATTTTAAAACTGTAATTACTATTATAGAAAAATAGTAAAAATGGAAAACAGTAAAACACATTATAATAAAAATAAACTTTCAGTGAAAAACTTCACGTATCAAAACCATATAATAAAAATGAGTTTTCCGAAGAAAACATAAAACATTTGCCAACCTGCAACCAAATTATATCGATAATAATAAAAATATTCAAAATGGCGTTATGGATAGGAGTAGTGATGAATGCTAGACTTTTACTAGGAGGATACTAAAAATTAGCTTCGAGAACTTAGTTCAAACAAATCAAACTTCGGTCTCTAACTAGGCTACTCAACCATAATAGAGCGACGACTTATAAATGCGTGGCCCTAGTTTAAGATAATGCACACCCCTCCTGGGATTACCTGTCACCCAGTTCAACTTATGACGGCGACTTACTGCGAGGCCTAAGCTTAAGGTCAAAATGTACAAAACTCCCGGGATACATGTCACCCGGTTCAACAACCAATGTACCGATTCCTGATACACTAGCCTTATAGTTGATGGCAAAACCGTAAACCCTAGAATATATTACTCTAACATCACACTTGTCCTTATTCCATAACTCCAAAACAAAGCCATTATCGATATTCAAAAGATATAATCAATATAAATAATATGAGGATAAAAGAAGTAAACATTTATATTCTAAAAGAGGAAACTTTCTATTTTAGGAAACTTCTATTTTTAGAAACTTTACTAAAAATAGCATTATATCAAAATAGTGAAAATATTAGTTCATACTAATACCACATTTTTAGTAAACGATATAGATTTATAAAAATAATACTTTCGGCCTTAACGATATTAATTATTAAAGTAAGAACATTTGAGTTAATGAAGTTATTGAAATATCGTACAAGTGTATAAAATGATTAAAAATATCTTAAAATTTTTAATAACACTAATCAGGGTGTTTTCAAAATTTACAAAGCTAAAATTCCCTAATTATTATTAGTTACGACAATACAATTACAAATAGGATTTTACGGCAAATGTCAAATTAAATCTTTTAACGTCTTTTATTTAATTAAACGATTGAATATATTTAGAATATGTTAAGGGATGATTTAACACTTAAGGTTTCAGATTTAAATATTTTCAAAATAGCTGGAAAAATAAATCTTTTAGGTAAGACGAAGCATTTTAACGATAAATCGTAATTTGTCCAATAATCAATACTTATTAATTAAAGACTTTAATAAATAGTACAAAAATTATGTGAAATAGTTCAAATATATTTATGGACATTCTGTCCAGAAAAGAAAATTTTTCAGAATCCTAAAACTCGATTTTTAAAGCGTTTTCTCGTTAATCGTCTAATCTCGACAATAACGATTAATAAAAATAGTAATTACAAAATGATTTAATTATTAATATCCAAAAATTAATATTAAGCTTAAAAACCATGATTTTCCAGAAAATACTATTTTTACAAATTTCTAAAAATTCCAGCTTTAATAAATCCCATCAAAATCGTCTTTAAAACCCGTTTTCACAATTAACGATTCCATTAATAGAACTTATCGTTCCTAACATTTTATTAAAGCACTAAAAATCAAAAAAATACATTTTATTAAGAAACCATCAGAATCATAATTTTTCCAGATTAAATCAAAAGACCAAAAATCGAGAATTTAAACGAAAAACGCGGTTTTAACGATAAACGATGATTTAAAGTGATTAATTAATTCATCCACTTAGTAATTCCAAATAAAATTAAGAAAAAATTCAGAAAATTCTATTTCATCAGAAAGTTTCACAACGTCAAAAATAAGATTAAAATAAAATGTTTAAGTACTAGAACCAAAAAATCGCCTTTTAATCGTTTTTGTCCGTAAACGGAAATAATTCAATAATCGATAACTAAAATATCAGAAAAATACTAAATTATTAAAAATCATCAAAAACATCATTTTTACAGAATATAAATATATATTACATGTTTAGGCCGAATATTACGATTTTACAAATTAATATGACGATTTAATCGTTAATCTCGTAAAAGCGATAAAAATATCGAAACATGCAAATTTTCAACTTTTTTTAAAAAATTTTCAGATTATATTGTCAAAAATGAAATATAAAAATTATACATGCAAATACACAATTAAAATCATGAAATACCGAGTAACATCGACGTTACCTCTAACCTAAATTCGAGTCGATTATAAATTCGTCGTCTTCGAGATCATTCAAAAATCCTTCAACACAAGAAAAGCGTGGTGGAAAAATACCATGAGAAAACTAAGAAAATCAAGGAAAATAACGATCGAAAACAACATCGATTATTACCTTAACGAAGGGATCGGAATGACGATTATTTAGGAGATGAAAACGAGACGATCGAGACTCGATTTGAGACAAAATTTGGCTAGAAAAGCTGCTGGAAAATCTCAGCCAAGAGAGAAAAAGGGAGGAAATATTGTTTAATTTTTTGTAAAATGAATGATAAGAAAGTGGATGGTTTTCTAAAGCATAAATGAAAAGTAAATTTTGATGAAAACTATGTCATAATACATGCACAAATCAGCCAAAATGAAAGAGGAAGGGAGTGCATGTGAAGAGTTTGTGTTTAAGGCCAGAAATAAATGGGTGAGAAAAAAAAATATCTAAGGCTTAAACATCATAAAATGAAATGTATAAAAAGTTGTAGTGTAAAAATGTGACATGGGTGTGTCACGGTCCAAAACATGGGAAAAATGTCCCAAATAATTTCTAAGTTGATAAAAAGATGAATCATAAAATTGTTAAAGGTATTTCAAATCAGTTGGAGTAAACCGTGCGTTGGAAAATAATTATTTACGAAACTTCGTAATAAAATCATTAAAGGTCGAATATTCTTAAAATATTTCTTAGTTGGAAATATCATATAAACGTGTTTTTATATTTAGGAAAAATAAATAACTGATTCCAAGCTTAAAACCTTAGTTCGTAGAAAAATAGAACTTCAAGCGCAAAAATAAATAGTTTACAATGAAAATCAAATAAATAGGTTTACAAGAATTAAAATCTTTTAAAATAAAAATAAATATTATTTGACTCAAAAAAAAAAGAATTCAGAAAGATGAAGGAAATAGAAGACGAAATTGACATAGAGTCATGACGGAGTCACAACAGAATAATTAACGGCACTAGGAATATAGTGGGTGTTACAATTCTCCCCACTAAAATAAAGTTCGTCCTCGAAACTAAGAATAAGCAGAAAGGAAACAAGATTACCCGACTCGAAAAGGTGAGGATACAAATCTTGCATAAAAATTTTGCTGTAAAAGAAAATTTTACGACTTTTAAAGTGATATGAAATCAAATGCAAATATTTATTCCGAGAGGAATTGGGCTAAGCTACCCGTAGTTTAATTTTTTTTCAATTAGTGAAATCGTGAAGTAAAGTTATTTGGTAAAATAATGACGTCAAATAACATTTTTAAACAAACGCGAAGGAAATAGGATAACCAAAATATTTTGAAAACATAAGTAAAATATTTTGATTAATAAATTCGATATTATTCCTTTTTTTGATGAAACAAAATTTAGTTTGGAGAAATCAAATTTTGTAGTTAGTAAAAATCGCACCAGCCGTCAAACATTTTCAATAACAGATTCAAAAGTCCACCAACAATAAAATGAAAATCAATTTTCAAAACGTTAAAATTTCGAAAATGTTATCAAAGTAATTATGAAAGTTTTCAAAAATGTTATCAAACTTGAACATACGAAATAATTTCGACAATGTTAAGACGTTTTACATAACAATCCTATACAAATTGAAGTACTTGGAAATATAAAAGTCTTCATAAAATTTTGATCGCTTGAAAATCAAAAATTAAAATAATTTCGAAATAATTTAAAATGAATTATTAAGGCATTTTGAAATAGATCTAAATATAAATATCAACCAAAGATAAAACAAAGTGAAGTATATAGTTCTTAAATTATAAATAAAAAAATGTTAAATTTCACGATAACCCAAAATGTTAAATTGCTCAAAGTTTTTACAAAATGGGGAGTTTTGGAATTTGAAATTATGCTTCAAAATGTTAAAATTTCATGAAAATCAAAATTTTTAAATTAGTCAAGCTTTTTACAAAACGGGCAAATTCACAATTAGAAACTATAACTCAAAATGTTAAAATTTACGAAAATCCATTTTTTTTAAAGTAGTCAAACTTTTTATAAAATAGGGAGTTCGAAAAATAGTTAACGGGTAAATAGAACAAGGATAAATAAATTAAAAATAAGAGCTTTCAAAATCGACAAAGGTTGAAGGGATTGACAGGAGTTACCGTAACAGAATTCAAGAGAAGCAGAAAGGAAGACGGAGTTGAGAATCAAAAAGAGCTCTCAAGGATTATGGAAGAAATTAATCATCTCGAGATTCCTAGCACGACTTCCACAAACACGGGTTCCTAATTCCCATCAATTAACGCTAAGTCCAATATCAGTACAGGGTGGTCCTACTCAATCTACAACCTCCAAAATTAAGTCTTACATACTTATACAATCTTTCAATTAGTATAGTAAGAATCCACAAATGATTTAGGCTAATCCTTTAATTAAGATTTCAACGGTTATCAAAACATACCCTAACTCGTAATCACTAAGGTTCATAAATTTAAAGCTCATAAGGTCTAAACTCGAGGTATACTTCAAATTTCTCGAGTAAGGAAGATTAAATAAAACCCACCAATTAACAAAGTTCGGACACGAAATCCTCAAAAATAATCACCAACATTTTTATAATACCACAAGTACAGAAGTTGGGGAAGTACAATAAATTCTCAAACAAGCTCAAACCTATAGGTTATAGCGCAAACACTCACATCTGCAAACACATCATTCGATTAATGTTTCTGAGAAGTCCATCAAATTTCTAATCGTAATGGTGCAACCTCAAAATATTTAATAACTCAACGAAGCCACAATCTCGTTGGTCTAAGGTTCTGAACTATAAATCCATTAAGATGATTGACATCAAAGTGTTCCTCAAAACAACGCGATAAATCCAACCTCTAATGGCAATATGTTTCTCCTTTTCAAGGTTAACAACAATTTATCCAATTTAGATCACTCAACTCCAAAGTTCATAGGTTACAACCTTAACCAACGATTAACGATCTAATCCTTAAGAAACACGGGTACTCTATGTTAACCAAAATTTCTAACGGTATTAATGAAAACCTTCGATTGTACCACAACACTCAGGTTAACAATTTAAACAGTACTCTATGATCCCAAATATTCCCGATGCATCCATCAAATAACATTTAGGTAGGAATCCCTAAATTCTATTATTAGCTACACTTGGTTCGGTTCTAGGTTAAATTAGGTACTAGGTATCCATCAAATACGATATACTCTTACTACCCCAAAATATATTCAACTCTAAGTCCTCCAAATAATCAAGTAACTTATAACCCAAGGTTCAGTGTCTAAAGTACCAACCTAATTCCATTAATTGACAATTTATCATTCAAATCGATCCTCAAAAGCTTACTAAGATAGATAACAAGGTATAACTCACAACCCTCAAGCCATAGGTAACAAGGGTTTACTAAACCTCAAACATCTATATCCTTTCACGGAGTTCACTGAGACGGAAATCGGTCTAGCCAAAGAATCTCAAGAGAAAGATGGTAGAGTAGAAGAATATAACAAGGATTCACCAAGCGGTTGAAGAAGAGAATATAAAAGAGAAGAATTAGAAGAAGTTGAGGAAGGAAGAAAAGAGTCGATGATACTATATTACTAATTTATTGAACCAGAGGAGAATCTTCGGGCCTCCAGAGTTCACGCGGGATCCAAACGGCTTACTTCATCTTCTTGTAGAGGAACAAGCACGTAAGTCTTCGGTCGCTCCATCTCGATCTACTGCGACATCATGGAACAGGAATCTACTCTTGATCATCTGGCCTGTAGCTTAAGTAAACTGAAATGGAGCTAAAAATCACCATCGACATCTTTCTTGGAGCACCAAGTTGTCCACTCGAGTCAGCAGGCGTTGAGAGTTCTAAGCAGGTCTTGTCCCGATCTGGAGCAGCATCCTATCAATATCTTGTTAATTCGTCTTCTTCCCACAAAAGCAACAAATATTCAATGCTAATCATTGAGTTCAGAAACAGATAATCTTAACAATTAAGTCCTTATTTGTTTCTACCCATCTCTAATAATATTTTTATTTACTGTTTAAATAATTTACTGGTATTTTCCCTAATTTTAGGTGTAAGCGTTGGGAGCAGTGATGCTCTGATACCAACTGTAATCCCCTAGAAATTCTAACGCAATACAGTGGCGGAAACACTGTAGAAGTGGGATTATAACACACTGTAGCTATGTCTTGATTAAATAAAAATGGTAAGTCAATACATAAGCCATAAAATAAAAATGGCTACAAAATAAATAAATAAAGTCCATAAAAAGGGTTTTAACAATCCATAATACAGTGATCTGATTAAAACAAGCAGGATCCATAACTGCTCGCTAGCCCACCCGAAGGAAAACACATATACCTGCCATGTTAAAAACATAACAGCCACAATCAGTGGGGAGCAACGTCAACGTTCTCCCAGCCGTATAACAGGATTTTAAAACTGTAATTACTATTATAGAAAAATAGTAAAAATAGAAAACAGTAAAACACATTATAATAAAAATAAACTTTCAGTGAAAAACTTCACGTATCAAAACCATATAATAAAAATGAGTTTTCCGAAGAAAACATAAAACATTTGCCAACCTGCAACCAAATTATATCGATAATAATAAAAATATTCAAAATGGCGTTATGGATAGGAGTAGTGTAGACGGCTAGATTTTCACTAGGAGAGTACTAAAAACTAGCTTCGAGAACTTAGTTCAAACAAATCAAACTTCGGTCTCTAACTAGGCTACTCAACCATAATAGAGCGGCGACTTATAAATGCGTGGCCCTAGTTTAAGATAATGCACACCCCTTCTGGGATTACCTGTCACCCAGTTCAACTTATGACGGCGACTTACTGCGAGGCCTAAGCTTAAGGTCAAAATGTACAAAACTCCCGGGATACCTGTCACCCGGTTCAACAACCAATTTACCGATTCCTGATACACTAGCCTTATAGTTGATGGCAAACCCATAAACCCAAGAATATATTACTCTAACCTCACACTTGTCCTTATTCCATAACTCCAAACAAAGCCATTATCGATATTCAAAAGATATAATCAATATAAATAATATGAGGATAAAAGAAGTAAACATTTATATTCTAAAAGAGGAAACTTTCTATTTTAGGAAACTTCTATTTTTAGAAAATTTACTAAAAATAGCATTATATTAAAATAGTGAAAATATAAGTTCATACTAATACCACATTTTTAGTAAACGATCTAGATTTATAAAAAATAATACTTTCGGCCTTAACGATATTAATTATTAAAGTAAGAACATTTGAGTTTATTAAGTTATTGAAATATCGTACAAGTGTATAAAATGATTAAACATGTCTTAAAATTTTTAATAACACTAATCAAGGTGTTTTCAAATTTTACAAAGCTAAAATTCCCTAATTATTATTAGTTACGACAATACAATTACAAATAGGATTTTACGGCAAATGTCAAATTAAATCTTTTAACGTCTTTTATTTAATTAAATCATTGAATATATTTAGAATATGTTAAGGGATGATTTAACACTTAATGTTTCAGATTTAAATATTTTCAAAATAGCTGGAAAAATAAATCTTTTAGGTAAGACGAAGCATTTTAACGATAAATCATAATTTGTCCAAAAATCAATACTTATTAATTAAAGACTTTAATAAATAGTACAAAAATTATGTGAAATAGTTAAAATATATTTATGGACATTCTGTCTAGAAAAGAAAATTTTCCAGAATCCTAAAACTCGGTTTTTAAAGCGTTTTCTCGTTAATCGTCTAATCTCGACAATAACGATTAATAAAAATAGTAATTACAAAATGGATTAAGTATTAATATCCAAAAATTATTATTAAGCTTAAAAATCATGATTTTCCAGAAAATACGATTTTTCCAGATTTCCAAAAATTCCAGCTTTAATAAATCCCATCAAAACCGTCTTTAAAACCCGTTTTCACAATTAACGATTCCATTAATAAAACTTATCGTTCCTACCATTTTATTAAAGTAATAAAAATCATAAAAATACATTTTATTAAGAAACCATCATAATCATAATTTTTTCCAGATTAAATAAAAAAACCAAAAATCAAGAATTTAAACGACAAACGCGGTTTTAATTCCAAATAAAATTACCAAAAAATTCTATTTCATCAGAACGTTTCACCACGTCAAAAATAAGATTAGAATAAAATGTTTAAGTACTAGAACTAAAAATCGGCTTTTAATCGTTTTTGTCCGTAAACGGAAATAATTCAATAATCGATAACTAAAATATCAGAAAAATACTAAATTATTAAAAATCATCAAAAACATTTTTTTTACAGAATATAAATATATATTACATGTTTAGGCCAAATATTACGATTTTACAAATTAATATGACGATTTAATCGTTAATCTCATAAAAGCGATAAAAATATCGAAACATGCAAATTTTCAACTTTTTTAAAAAAAATTCCAGATTATATTGTCGAAAGTGAAATATAAAAATTATACATGCAAATACACAATTAAAATCATGAAATACCGAGTAACATCGACGTTACCTCTAACCCAAATTTGAGTCGATTATAAATTCGTCGTCTTCGGGATCATTCAAAAATCCTTCAACACAAGAAAAATACCATGAGAAAACTAAGAAAATCAATGAAAATAACGATCGAAAACAACATCGATTATTACCTTAACGAAGAGATCGGAATGACGATTATTTAGTAGATGAAAACGAGACGATCGAGACTCGATTTGAGACATAATTTGGCTAGAAAAGCTGCTGGAAAATCTCAGCCATGAGAGAAAAAGGGAGGAAATGTTGTTTAATTTTTTGTAAAATGAATGATAAGAAAGTGGATGGTTTTCTAAAGCATAAATGATAAGTAAATTTTGATGAAAACTATGTCATAATACATGCACAAATCAGCCAAAAATGAGAGAGGAAGGGAGTGTGAAGAGTTTGTGTTTAAGGCCAAAAATAAATGGGTGAGAAAAAGAAAATATCTAAGGCTTAAACATCATAAAATGAAATGTATACAAAGTTGTAGTGTAAAATTGTGACATGGGTGTGTCACGGTCCAAAATATGGGGAAAATGTCCCAAATAATTTCTAAGTTGATAAAAAGATGAATCATAAAATTGTTAAAGGTATTTCAAATCAGTTGGAGTAAGCCGTGCGTTGGAAAATAATTATTTACGAAACTTCGTAATAAAATCATTAAAGGTCGAATATTCTTAAATAAAAATATTTCTTAGTTGGAAATATCATATAAACGTGTTTTGATATTTAGGAAAAATAAATAACTGAATTCCAAGCTTAAAACGTTAGTTCGTAGAAAAATAGAACTTCCCGCGCAAAAATAAATAGTTTACAATGAAAATCAAATAAATAGGTTTACAAGAATTTAAATCTTTTAAAATTAAAATAAATATTATTTGACTCAAAAAAATAATAAGAATTCAGAAAGATGAAGGAAATAGAAGACGAAATTGACATAGAGTCATGATGGAGTCACAACAGAATAATTAACGGCACTAGGAAAATAGTGGGTGTTACATAATGTATATATGTAAATATCACCTGTACATAATCAATCTAAGAATATCGTTATACATAATTCCATATTAGATGTACATATCTCATCTAGTTACATATTAGAGTGGACATTTTACTAGTGTCAAATCGTAAGTTATATACACTATATTCTTAATTATGTATATCATATTTTTACTTAAAAAACACAAAAGTACAGTATATAGGTCACTACGTAATGTACATATTTAAATAACAGCTGTACATAATAATCCGAGGACATCATTTTACATATTTCTATATAAGTTGTACATAACCCATCTAAAGTACTACTCCATACATTTTATGATTTTGAATAATTAGTTACCTAATATACAAATTTAATAAATATGTATACTGTGTATAGGTCAATATGTAAAGTACATATATAAATACCATATGTACATAATCATTAAAGGACATCTTACAGTGGTTGAATCATATTTCCTGCTGAATTACGTTAGTAATTCTTGATGTGCATATTTCCACTACGTAATGTATATATGTAAATATCACCTGTACATAATCAATCTAAGGACATCATTATACATAATTTCATATTAGATGTACATATCTCATCTAGTTACATATTAGAGTGGACAGTTTACTAGTGTTAAGTCATAAGTTATATACACTATATTCTTAATTATGTATATCATATTTTTTTCATTAAAAAACCCAAAGTACAGTATATAGGTCACTAGGTAATGTACATATTTAAATAACAGTTGTACATAATACATCCGATGACATCATTGTACATAACCCATCTAAAGTACTACTCCATACATTTTATGTTTTTGACTATAAAGGACATATTATAGTGGTTCACTGTACATATTTCTATATTACTTGCACATAACCCTTTTCAGCATCCAGAACAAAGACGAAAGATTACAAGTACAAATTAAAAGATAGACTTCCTATATATCAAGGATTACAAAATACAAGTAATGATTAATTCACCAAGTATTGTTCATTCGGCTTACAATGGTTCACCGTACATATTTCTATATTACATCCTGTTCCGGTATGGAAACGGGTCCCTGACCTTGAGCTTCGCGGTTCTCCTCGGCTCCGGATGCGTACCGACGGTGATCCTGCAAGGTGAACTCCGGGCACGGTGTTCTTTTAGTCAGTAAAATGTATGACTAAATATAGATATTAGGGAGATAAAAAGAGGTAGAGAGAGAATAGGGAGTGATTTGTGTGAATGAATTGCCCCTTTTCCCCTCACCCTAAGTGGGGTATTTATAGGGGAAAGGGTGTAGTGACATTACTAGGGTGATGTCACCCATGACATCAGCATGATGATCAGTAGAGGAGTCTCTCTAGGTCAGTTAATGACTACCCGTAAAGGGGGTCGTCTGATAGGGGGTTCGGCTTCTAGGGTCGGCTAGGACCCAGTTGGGCCTTCTCATCCTGGGAGTCGGGCCTATGCGTCTGGGCCTATGCGTCTGGGCCCTGGGGGTTTTATCCCCTATCAATTTGCCCTCAGCGGAGTCGGATACTGAGTATGCAGGTCTGGTGCCAAGCATGGTTGGACCGACAAACTGAATGACGGACTTTGTTTTTATGCAAAGCCAAGTATTCACTAGGCCTTGTTGGCGCGTCTGCCCTATCGTCATCTGGACTCTGTCAGGGCATCAGATGTCGTGTCTTTTGTGTGCTCGAAGGTGTACATGGGGTTTTATCATTCTATAAATGACCAGGTAATCACTAAGCCCTGTGATCAACGCTTCTGCCCCAGTATATCTCATACGGATGTGTCAGGGTGCCAGAGGCCTGCCAAGGTAGTTTATGGACCTAGTGTAGGTCTTGGGGGTCGTGCCCCTTGCCTGTTTGGAGGCAGACATAAGGACTTACGCTTAAATACAAGCCCAAGTATTTACTTTTTACGCCTTTTCGTTTGGCGATCTTGGCTCGACCAATCTATGAGCTTTGGTCGAAGCTCGAGGGACGTGCCGCCTGCCTGCTCTGATGTAGGCAGAATGACTAATATTTTTTACAAGGCCAAGTATTCATTAGGCCTTGTCAATCGAATGACCTACCTCGACCAATCATTGAACCTGGCCGAAGTTCGACAGTCATGCCCCCTGCATGTTTGACGCACACAGAAGGACTTATGTTTTATACAAAGTTGAATGTACCTCAGGCATTGCAGGTTCGGCTTTGCCGCCTGGCCTGATCATGGCTTCTTGGTCGAAGTCCAGGGGGCCTGCTCCCTGCCATCCCAGAGGTAAGCAGAGGGTCTTATGATTCAACTCGTGGGGCCCGGCCTGACCCTGGCTTCTGGTCGAAATCCAGGGGGTCTGCGCCCTGCCTGCTCAGAGGTAGGCAGAGGGACTTATAGTTCGACGCATGGGGCCCGACCTTGAACCTGGCTTCTTGCCGAAGTCCAGAGGGCCTGCCCCCTGACTGCCCAGAGGTAGGCAGGGGGACTTATGATTCGGCGCATGGGGTCCGACCTGACCCTGGCTTCTGGTCGAAGTCCAGGGGGCCTGCTGATTAGTGTAGTTTGTAGTGCCTATTTCGTAGTATTTTGGTCCCATTTTCCTTGTGGAATCGCTCCTTGGGAGCGGTTTAGGGGCTTCTTATGCTTCCTTTAGTTCGTTTCAGGTTCCCGAGACCGATTTGGAAGAGTTGGAGCGATTCCGACTCTATACATACACATTTTGGAGCCAACGGAGTAAAAAAACGATGACTCGATGCTTCGGAATCGACCCCGAGACCTTGGGACCCAATCCCGAGCCTCCGAGACCCGATCCCGAGTCCCGAGAATCGATGAGAAGCTCATGTGAAGCAAGGAGGAACCAAAAGGGTCATATTGGAGGCCTACAAGACTCATCCCCGACGGGTATGCACCTCATCCCGTCGGGGATGAAGTGCACTTTTGAGGGTGCTACTGCAAGGCCGTCCCGGTCGGGATGGTGGGTCCGTCCCGGTCAGGATGACCCATCCCGGTCGGGACCACCCAGTTCTAGCCCGCATTTCTTTCTTTCTTCTCCCTTCCATTTGTAACCCTATAAATACTTCCCTCTTGTATTGTTTATGTATCCTACCTTAGTTTTAGACTATCTTAAGCCTCTCTACATCACATAAACCCTAGATTAAATTCTCCTCTCATTAGTTTAGTCTTCCTTTAATTCTTAGTTAATCTTAGTTAATTAGTTCTTGTATTAAGAAGATACTTGAAGATTTCTCCAAGATTGACAATCTTGGGATTATTTGGGTTTCTCTTTTTATGCAAGATATCATCTTTCCTTCATCTAGTGTTGGTATAATCTTTCTTTACTCTTATTCTTTGTTATTGAATCAAGTTTGAATCTTTACTTAGTGTTTGTTGTTATTGATTGTTATTGTTCTTGATGATGAATGTTAGGGTTATGATGTTGTGTTTTCTTCTTATTGTTGTTAGTTTTTTCTTTGATTATGAGTGAGTAGATTTCTTGTGGGTTAGTAGGGGGATTAAGGGTAGATTATGGGTGATTAGGGTTTGATTAGGGGTAAAGGATGGTTCTTTATTGTTAGTCACATACTTGGCACACCATGTGTTTGTTGAAATGCTTGTTTGAGTTGTAGTGGCCATGCTTCTCATGCTAGTTTTCCTCTACTCATTGTTTGTCTTGTTTGTGGTCATGTTGAGGATACCCATGGTCAACCCAATCACCCTACTATTCTTATGAACCCGACCTAACCCACTTCCTTTCCATATTTGATTCATCTTGTTAGCTAGTCATCATTTCTTTAGGTTGCTACTTAGTTGGATTATTAGCATTGTTTAGCATTTCTCTTTAGTTTGCTAGTTGGTTTGTGTTTAGTTGTTCTAGCTTAGTCTCGCTTAGCCTAGTTCATTGTTAGTCTACTTCCTACTTCTCCTCTCATCATAATTCATCTAGTAGTAGTTCTTTGTGTTTGTTTGGTAGCGTAGTCTAGTTCTAGGCGGACATAGTCTAAACATTGGGACACCGTCTCCGTGGACACGACCCGACTTACCCTAACTACCGTTAGGTTTTGCCGGTTATTATTTGATCGGTGGGGATCCATGACAAATCCCTACCATCAATTTGGCGCCGTTGCCGGGGACGGTGCATTGTTTAGACCTTGTTTGCTTTTATCTAGACTTAGTTACCCTCCTTTGTGCCCTTCTACCATCTCTTGTGAATATTCTCCACTTTTTCTTGATTTCTTAGCTTTCTTTTTTCTTTGTCTCTAGTTGTGCTTGTTTATTGTCGTTACCTAGTGCCCATAAAGCACTAGGTGTTCTCACGTTTGTTCTAGTGTGTAGTGTATGCCTAGGCGGGGAGGCGAATCCTTTCTCTTTAATCCAGAGCCGGAAAGGCTTTTTCGAGCTTTTCGCCAACGGACGATTAATCGGGTTAGGACCTCTCAACCAAGTGCAAGCAATACCCATCAAGAGCAAGCTCAAGGAAGCGATATTGAGGAAGCATATCGAGAGACGGCCGAAGGGAATTTCACCAATCCCTTCGAAGATTCTAGTCCTAGTTCCCCTTCTACATCTACATCAACTCCGTCTACACCATCTTCTCCCTTACATCCAATAATGCCGAAATTTTCCTCCCACTCTACATTTACGGAAGATGTCTTGCCGGGACCCAATGCTCTACCGGCCGCTTATGCCGGAAATTTTACGGCCAAAACCCACTTCATTCAACTTGTGGAAAGGAATCAATTTAGTGGTTTGCCCACCGAAGACCCGCACCAACATATGGAGACCTTCTCCGATTATTGCGACGCTATATCTCAACCCGGGGTTACACAAGATCAAATCCGATGGGTTTTATTTCCATTTTCTCTTATTGGAAAGCGAAGCAATGGATAAAGAGTCTAGATAGGGCAACCATGGGCATCGACACTTAGAAGAAGCTTGCATTGGCGTTCTACCAAACTTTCTACCCTTCGGAGAAGACTAATTTGCTTAGGGCCTCCATCACCGGTTTTCAACAACGGGATGAAGAGAGCTTATATGAAGCTTGGGAGCGGTTTAAGTCATTGGTTAGATCATGCCCTCACCATGGACTTTCACAATGGTTCTTGGTCCAACAATTTTGGAACGGTCTTTATGAGGACTCAAGAACTATACTCAACATGGGCTATAATGGTAGGTTCACCGAGGTCGATGATGACCAAACTTGGGCGAGAATTGAAGAAATGGCGGTGCATAATTCGCAATACTCTAGGCCTAGGAAGTCAAATTGAGGAGGTAGGCATGAGGTTGATGCTATAACTCAATTAAGCATTGACCTTGGAGCTCAATTGAAGACCCATATGGAGACCATTGACAAGAAGCTCCAAGGTCACCTCACTCAAGTTCAAAGCATTGGTTCCTCTCATCAACACTCAATTCAAGAAGTGAATGCTTTGGGATTTGCACCTCCTTTGCCTTACTATGGGATGTGCGATAATTGTGGAATCGTTTGTCATGACCCTATGAATTGTAGAGGGAGTATTGAGCAAGTGAATGCCTTTGAAGCATTCAAGCAAGGTACTTCCTATTCTAATCAATACCAAGCTTCCAATCAAGTCTCTCAACAACAAGCTTTTCAACACCAACAACAACATCGTCCTTATGTTCCACCTCCCTTAAGGGACAACAACCAAGGTTACCAAGGCAACTCAAGGCCTTTCAACAACTTCAAGAAAAGTAACCAAGGTTCATTCAACAACAATCAAGGGTTCCAACAAGGGAACTTCAACCAAAGCTATCAAAACCACATCCATGGCAACAATCAAGGTTTTAATCAAGGAAATTCTCATGGGTTCCGAGGGAACCATCATCAACAACAAGAAATTCAAGGCAATCAACAACAAAGCAAGCCTAGGAGCCGATCTCCTATTCATGACTATGGTACTCCCTTAGCCCTCACCAATACACCGCATAATCCATCATCACCACCACGGGATTTCGACATGCAAAAGCAAATGGTGGATATCCATAGGGATACTCAAGAAATGCAAAAGAGGCAATTGGATGCACAAATGTCACAACAAGGAGCCATTAATCAAATTTTAATGGACAACAAGGAAATGAAAACTCACATGAAGATGATTGAGAATCAAGTGGCACAACTTGCATCGGGAAGTTCCTCAAGACAAAGAGGGCAATTACCCCCTCAAGGTGTAACTCCAACTTTTGAGCATGTCAATGCCATCACCACAAGGAGAGGTACATCTTATGACTCCCCTCCATTCCCGAGTGAGCAAGAGCCGATGCAAGAACCGACAAGAAAGATGACACCTCCAACTCAAGAGAGCTCAAGCTTTGATGATCCGACGGAGGAGCAAGTCTTATGGGAGGTTGAGAAACCTCAACAAGACAAGCTTCCCCCACTTCAAGCTAGAGATAAGGGTAAAAAGAAAGTGTCATTTGAAGAGTCCACCCCGATTGAGCAAAATAAATACCAAGTCAAGTTGCCTTACCCAACAAGGCAAATGAAGACCAAGGTAGACTCTCAATATGACAAGTTCCTTAGTATTGTGAAGAAGTTGGATGTGAGTGTCCCATTTACCGAGCTACTTACCCAAATCCCGGCATATGGAAAATTTATGAGAGAAATATTGGCTAGGAAGAGGTCCGTCGACAAGGAAGAGACCATTGCGTTCACAAGAGTGGTGAGCGAGCTCATTCAAGGTTCTACGCTTCCAAAGTTGAAGGATCCGGGTAGTTTCTCGATCCCGTGCACCATAGGCAACTACAAGATCGAGAGGGCATTCTGTGACTTGGGTGCGAGTGTGAGCATCATCCCCTATTCCATTTGTTACCGGCTTAGGATGAAGGAGCTTAAGCGTACATCCGTTACACTCCAAATAGCCGATAGTTCACTCAACCGACCATTGGGGATGCTTGAAGATGTGCCGGTACAAATTGGGAAGTTCTTCATTCCGGTTGAATTCATTGTGCTCGACATGCCGGAAAATGCTTTCACTCCTATTATTCTTGGGCGCCCATTTCTACACACCGCCGGTGCCATGATCGATGTGAAGAATGGTAGGATCACCTTCGAGTTAGGCGAAGAGAAGTTAGTGTTTGACCTCCAAGGCAACACTCCGCCTACTAGTAATGAGTCGTGCAATATGATCCAAGCCAAGAAAGACATCGATCTAGGGGTTGAGTCGGGACAAAGCTTGAACAAGAAACCTTATGTACTTGAGGATGATGACTCCGATATGGAGAAGGATGAGAGCCCGTGTCATGGGCTTAATGACAAGTTGAAGAGCAAAAAGGATGAAGATGAGCCTCCCTTGGGGCCACATGAAGACCGGTGGACGTTTGGGTATATACCGAAGGATCGAAAGTACAAGTTCAAGCCATTGAACTTAGTAGATCGGGATGCCCCGGGAACGTCGAGACAAGGTCATGAAGAGCCTTGGTTTGTGGATGCTTATGTTACTAGCTTGATTGAAGACTTTGCTAGGGCCTTCGACTTGTTCCTTCGTGCCCTTGATAGAGATGGAACTAGTTTTGGGTGTTGAAAAAGAATTGAAGAGAGTACCACCTTGGTTTGACGGAGCTCCACAAGAACCGTCTCTTTGTATATATCTCTTTCCCTTGTAGTTTGTTTGCTTTTGTGAAATTCTTGATTGTTTGGATGATTGATGAGCGTTGTGAGGGAGGGAATTTGAAGTGTTATTTGAGTTTATTGTGATAGGTATGAAGTGGAAGTGATTCCAAGGGAAGATTGGTCATTGTTTAAGCTTGGATCGTGTGAAGGGAAGTCGGTTTTTGAAGCTTGGAACGAGCTTTTGGGAGCTAAAGAGGGTTAGGAAGCTCTTCCCGACCTAGAATAGGTCATCCCGTCCGGGATGGAAGGCCCATCCCGACCGGGAAGGATGTCATCCCGTCCGGGATGAGGTGCACAAAAAAGGGGTTCACTGGCAGCTCATCCCGACCGGGACAAGGTCTTCCCGACTGGGACTAGACGGTCATCCCGATCGGGACCACCCATCCCGACCGGGATGGACCCCCTGTCCTTTTTTGACTCTTTTCTTCGTTGTTTGAGACCACCCAACCACTTTATACCCCCTCCCAACCTCCCTACATGTTCTTACTCTCATTGTATGACCCTTATACCCCACATACACGTTTTCACCTCACTTTCTATTCACTTCAAACCGACTTTCGCATCAAAAAACCCACCTCATTTTGCATTTGTGCCCCAACCATGGAACCGGATCGCAATTGGAGAGGAATAACGACGACATGGACAAGCTAAGTGCCTATATTGACTTATGAGACGATGGAGCGAGTGAGTTGGTAACCGTATGGTACGACAACTATCCTCTCTTTTCCGTTTTTATATCTTGTCTTCTTGGTTTATTCCCTTTCCCTCTTATCATTTGTGTCATGGTGGCCTTCGAGGCCTTGGTGTGCTTGCTCCCGACTCTCGATGACGTGACTACATCGATAGTCATTTCAAAATCCAAATTTTTCAAGATTCTCACCTTTTTGTAGGATTTAGTCGGATTTAGGAGGAATCCGGGCTAGGTGACTTGATTACACCTAGTCCTCCCCTCCCATCTCCTTTTATTTCCTTCTTCTTATTTTTCTTCCCCCTTCCATATCTTTTTCTTGTCTCGGCCCATGGTGACTTGACTACACCCCGGCCGAACACCTTCTACCCTTTTCTCCACTTTTCTTTTTGATTTCTAGCTTTATTTTCGTAGTTTCTTGTGTGCTCCCATGCACTACGGTCGAGCATGAGGACATGGCTCGACTTAAGTGTGGGGGAGTGGTATTCTAGCTTAGTTAGCTTTATTTTTGTAGTTTTTCGGAAAAAATCTTTAAAAAAAATCCTAAAAATTTGAAATTTTTTCACAAAAATCAAAAAGATTTTCTTTTGTGTGTTTTCCTTTTTGTGTCGTTATGTCGTATTTTTGCTTTGTTGTGCGTGTTTTGCCCCCCTTTCTCCTTATAGGTTGCCTAGTCGCCGTTAGCTTTGCTGAGCTTTCAAGACTTCCGGTAACATCTCTTCATCCCTTTTTCCCTCTTTGCTTCTTGTGAGTTTGGAGGAGATTTGTGGTGATGTGTGCTTGGGAGGAGCGTTGTAAAGATTGTGGTGGATTTGGAGACTTGTTTGAAGATCGGGGTGGTGTTTGTTTTGTTTATGTGTTGTTTCTCCTTGTTTTGCTTTGTTTTGTTTTGCTTTTGTTTCTTTTTCTTTCGTTTCCGTTGAGTCTTTGTTTTGTGTTTTGTTGTGTGTCTTGTGTGTAAATGGTTTTCGAAAACCCGGTTTAGAGGCTAGTGTGTGAGTGTGTACTTTCCCTTCCTAGTAGTGTAAATCGAGTCATGGACTTTAATCTAGTAGAATGACCCTAAATCAATGATTTCGTTGGTTTCTTACCTTGAGTCCACCTAGCTTACTAGGGATTTACTACGGGATTTGCACTTTTGACCATTATGACCACCCACGGTGTGAAAAGGCCTTGGTTGCCGAGTCCCGTCCCTTAGGTGACCATGTTTAGGATTGTTTAATTATTCCAAGTTCTCCACTTTTTGTGGGTTTGAAGGGAAAGCGCGCTCCCGACTCTCCCATTACCCTACCTCCTACACATATCCACACAATAAGTTGCAATTTGTTGAATTCTCCCTTTCTTGTAATACAAAGGAATGCCAAAAAGCCAAAAAAAGCCAAAAGGGCAAAGAAAAGAAAATGAAAGAAAAATGAAAGAAAGAAAAGAATGAAGAAAAAGAAAAGGCACAAAAGCCAAAAAGAAAATAGAAAAGAAGAAAAAGAAATGGCATGGCAAAACAAAAAAAAAATGCAAAAGAAAAGAGAAAATGCCAAAAGAAAATCGTCTCACAAAAAGATCTTAACCCCACAAAAATAAGCCTTTTTCCGACTTTTGCCGTGAAGATCCTACCAAAGGACCGAGTCCCGAGGAAGGATGATAGCGGCATTAGTCGGTCTTCCCTCATTTTGCATATTTTCACCTTTTTACTTGGACTAGTTAGGCGGTTTCGGACATGGGACGACCCTCTTGGCTCTTTGCTAAAGGGGGCGGGGTCTCACTTACCTACAGTGTCGACTAACACCGTGGTTCATCCTTTTTCCATCCCGCCGATCGTCCCGTAGTACGTTCTTAGAAGGTTAGGAGGAACCGAGGTAAGTTACCAACGTTTTTGTTGCTTTGTCGTCATACTATTAGGGTTTAGTCCATCTTGGTTTGTATTGCTAGCTTGGGAACGTTGTCACTTGCCTTGAGTCCTAAACCGGTGCTTCTTTCACCGCTTGTTTGAGGGAAGCAGTATTTCTTTTCTTTTGGGTGCAACCTTTTGTGTGTTTGTTTGTGTGTTTGCTTGTTTATGTGTTTTGTGTCCGGTTGCATCCACAGTTTTGCCACAAGACCCGACTTGCCTTGCGGGGTGCACTTTTCCTCTAAATGCACTCACGTGAGTTGAAAGGGCGTAGGGTGCGCTAATACCCATTCGGCTAGTATAGTAGTTAGTATGTGCTTACTCGAGGGCGAGTAAGGGTTAAGTGTGAGGGAGTTGATTAGGGTAGTTTGTAGTGCCTATTTCGTAGTATTTTGGTCCCATTTTCCTTGTGGAATCACTCCTTGGGAGCGGTTTAGGGGCTTCTTATGCTTCCTTTAGTTCATTTCAGGTTCCCGAGACCGATTTGGAAGAGTTGGAGCGATTCCGACTCTATACATACACATTTTGGAGCCAACGGAGTAAAGGAACGATGACTCGATGCTTCGGAATCGACCCCGAGACCTTGGGACCCAATCCCGAGCCTCCGAGACCCGATCCCGAGTCCCGAGAATCGATGAGAAGCTCATGTGAAGCAAGGAGGAACCAAAAGGGTCATATTGGAGGCCTACAAGACTCATCCCTGACGGGTATGCACCTCATCCCGTCGGGGATGAAGTGCACTTTTGAGGGTGCTACTGCAAGGCCGTCCCGGTCGGTACCAACCTGTCCCGTTCGGGATGGTGGGTCCGTCCCGGTCGGGATGACCCGTCCCGGTCGGGACCACCCAGTTCCAGCCCGCATTTCTTTCTTTCTTCTCCCTTCCATTTGTAACCCTATAAATACTTCCCTCTTGTATTGTTTATGTATCCTACCTTAGTTTTAGACTATCTTAAGCCTCTCTACATCACATAAACCCTAGATTAAATTCTCTCTCATTAGTTTAATCTTCATTTAATTCTTAGTTAATCTTAGTTAATTAGTTCTTGTATTAAGAAGATACTTGAAGATTTCACCAAGATTGACAACCTTGGATTATTTGGGTTTCTCTTTTTATGCAAGATATCATCTTTCCTTCATCTAGTGTTGGTATAATCTTTCTTTACTCTTATTCTTTGTTATTGAATCAAGTTTGAATCTTTACTTAGTGTTTGTTGTTATTGATTGTTATTGTTCTTGATGATGAATGTTAGGGTTATGATGTTGTGCTTTCTTCTTATTGTTGTTCGTTTTTCTTTGATTATGAGTGAGTAGATTTCTTGTGGGTTAGTAGGGGGATTAAGGGTAGATTATGAGTGATTAGGGTTTGATTAGGGGTAAAGGATGGTTCTTTATTGTTAGTCACATACTTGGCACACCATGTGTTTGTTGAAATGCTTGTTTGAGTTGTAGTGGCCATGCTTCTCATGCTAGTTTTCCTCTACTCATTGTTTGTCTTGTTTGTGGTCATGTTGAGGATACCCATGGTCAACCCAATCACCCTACTATTCTTATGAACCCGACCTAACCCACTTCCTTTCCATATTTGATTCATCTTGTTAGCTAGTCATCATTACTTTAGGTTGCTAGTTAGTTGGATTATTAGCATTGTTTAGCATTTCTCTTTAGTTTGCTAGTTGGTTTGTGTTTAGTTGTTCTAGCTTAGTCTCGCTTAGCCTAGTTCATTGTTAGTCTACTTCCTACTTCTCCTCTCATCATAATTCATCTAGTAGTAGTTCTTTGTGTTTGTTTGGTAGCGTAGTCTAGTTCCAGGCCGACATAGTCTAAACATTGCGACACCGTCTCCGTGGACACGACCCGACTTACCCTAACTACCGTTAGGTTTTGCCGGTTATTATTTGATCGGTGGGGATCCACTACAAATCCCTACCATCACCTGCCCCCTGACTGCCCAGAGGTAGGCAGAGGGACTTATGATTCGGCGCATGGGGCCCGGCCTGACCTTGGCTTCTTGTCGAAGTCCAGGGGGCCTGCCCCCTGACTGCCCAAAGGTAGGCAGAGGGACGTATGGTTCGGCGCATGGGGCCCGACCTTGACCCTGGCTTCTTGCCGAAGTCCAGGGGGCCTGCCCTCTGCCTGCCCAAAGGTAGGCAGAGGGACTTATGATTCGGCACATGGGGCCCGGCCTGACCCTGGCTTCTGGTCGAAGTCCAGGGGGCCTGCCCCCTGACTGCCCAAAGGTAGGCAGAGGGACTTATGATTTGGCTCGTGGGGCCCGGCCTGACCCTGGCTTCTTGCCGAAGTCCAGAGGGCCTGCCCCCTGCCTGCCTAGAGGTAGGCAGAGAGACTTATGATATAGCGCATGGGGCCCGGCCTGATCATGGCTTCTTGCAGAAGTTCAGGGGGCCTGCTACCTGCTTTCCCAGAGGTAGGCAGAGGGACTTATGATTCGGCTCGTGGGGCCCGGCCTGACCCTGGCTTCTGGTCGAAGTCCAGGGGGCCTGCCCCCTGACTGCCCAAAGGTAGGCAGAGGGACTTATGGTTCGGCGCATGGGGCCCGACCTTGACCCTGGCTTCTTGCCGAAGTCCAGGGGGCCTGCCCTCTGCCTGCCCAAAGGTAGGCAGAGGGACTTGTGATTCGGCACATGGGGCCCGGCCTGACCCTGGCTTCTGGTCGAAGTCCAAGGGGCCTGCCCCCTGACTGCCCAAAGGTAGGCAGAGGGACTTATTATTTGGCTCGTGGGGCCCGGCCTGACCCTGGCTTCTTGCCGAAGTCCAGAGGGCCTGCCCCCTGCCTGCCCAGAGGTAGGCAGAGAGACTTATGATATGGCGCATGGGGCCCGGCCTGATCATGGCTTCTTGCAGAAGTTCAGGGGGCCTGCTACCTGCTTGCCCAGAGGTAGGCAGAGGGACTTATGATTCGGCTCGTGGGGCCCGGCCAGACCCTGGCTTCTGGTCGAAGTCAAGGGGGCCTGCCCCCTGCCTGCCCAGAGGTAGGCAGAGGGACTTATGATTCGGCGCATGGGGCCCGGCCTGACCCTGGCTTCTGGTCGAAGTCCAGGGGGCCTGCCCCCTGACTGCCCAAAGGTAGGCAGAGGGACTTATGGTTCGGCGCATGGGGCCCGACCTTGACCCTGGCTTCTTGCCGAAGTCCAGGGGGCCTGCCCTCTACCTGCCCAGAGGTAGGCAGAGGGACTTATGGTTCGGCGCATAGGGTCCGGCCTAACCCTGGCTACTTGCCGAAGTCCAGGGGGCCTGCCCCCTGCCTGCCCAGAGTGCCCAAAGGTAGGCAGAGGGACTTATGGTTCGGCACGTGGGGCCCGGCCTGACCCTGGCTTCTTGCCGAAGTCCAGGGGGCCTGCCCCCGTCCTGCCTAAAGGTAGGCAGAGGGACTTATGATTTGGTGCATGAGGCCCGGCCTGACCCTAGCTTCTGGTCGAAGTCCAGGGGGCCTGCCCCCTGCCTTCCCAGAGGTATGCAGAGGGACTTATGATTCGGCGCAAGGGGCCCGGCCTAACCCCAGCTTCTTGCCGAAGTCTAGGGGGGCTGCGCTCTGCCTGCCCAGAGGTAGGTAGAGGGACTTATGGTTCGGCGCATGGGGCCCGGCCTGACCCTGGCTTCTTGCCGAAGTCATGGGGGTCTGACCCTGCCTGCCAAGAGGTAGGCAGAGGGACTTTTGGCTCGGCACGTGGGGCTCGGCCTGACCCTGGCTTCTTGCAGAAGTCCAGGGGATCTGCCCCTTGCCTGCCCAGAGGTAGGCAGAGGGACTTAAGGTTCGACACGTGGGGCCCGACCTGACCCTGGCTTCTTCCCCAAGACCAGGGGGCCTGCCTCCTGCCTGCCCAGAGGTAGGCAGAGGGACTTATGGTTCGGCGCATGGGGCCCGGCCTGACCCTGGCTTCTTGCCGGAGTCCAGGGGGCCTGCCCCCCTGCCTGCCCAGAGGTAGGCAGAGGGACTTATGATTCGGCGCATGGGGCCCGGCCTGACCCTGGCTTCTGGCCGAAGTCCAGAGGGCCTGCCCCTGACTGCCCAGAGGTAGGTAGAGGGACATATGATTCGGCTCGTGGGCCCCGGCCTGACCCTGGCTTCTGGTTGAAGTCTAGGGGGCCTGCCCACTGCCTGCTCAGAGGTAGGCAGAGGGACTTAAGGTTCGGCGCATGGGGCCCGGCCTTGACTCTGGCTTCTTGCCGAAGTCCAGGGGGCCTGCCCTCTGCCTGCCCAGAGGTAGGCAGAGGGACTTATGATTCGGCGCATGGGGCCCGGCCTGACCTTGGCTTCTGGTAGAAGTCCAGAGGGTTTCCCCCTAACTGCCCAGAGGTAGGCAGAGGGACTTATGGTTCGGCGCATGGGGCCAGGCCTTGACCCTGGCTTCTTGCCGAAGCCCAGGGGGCCTGCCCTCTGCCTGCCCAGAGGTAGGTAGAGGGACTTATGATTCGGCGCATAGGGCCCGGCCTGACCCTGGCTTCTGGTAGAAGTCCAGGGGGCTTGCCCCCTGCCTGCCCAGAGGTAGGCAGAGGGACTTATGGTTCGGCGCATAGGGTCCAACCTGACCCTGGCTACTTGCCAAAGTCAAGGGGGGCTGCCCCTTGCCTGCCCAGAGTGCCCAGAGTTAGGCAGAGGGACTTATGGTTCGGCACGTGGGGCCTGGCCTGACCCTGGCTTCTTGCCGAAGCCTAGGGGCCTGCCCCCTACCTGCCCAATGGTAGGCAGAGGGACTTTTGATTTGGCGCATGGGGCCCGGCCTGACCCTGGCTTCTGGTCGCAGTCCAGGAGGCCTGCCCCCTGCCTGCCCAAAGGTAGGCCGAGAGACTTATGATTCGGCGCATGGGGCCCGGCCTGACCCCGGCTTCTGGTCGAAGTCCAGGGGGCCTGCCCCCTGACTGCCCAAAGGTAGGCAGAGGGACTTATGGTTCGGCGCATGGGGCCCGACCTTGACCCTGGCTTCTTGCCGAAGTCCAGGGGGCCTGCCCTCTGCCTGCCCAGAGGTAGGCAGAGGGACTAATGGTTCGGCGCATAGGGTCCGGCCTAACCCTGGCTACTTGCCGAAGTCCAGGGGGCCTGCCCCCTGCCTGCCCAGAGTGCCCAAAGGTAGGCAGAGGGACTTATGGTTCGGCACGTGGGGCCCGGCCTGACCCTGGCTTCTTGCCGAAGTCCAAAGGGCCTGCCCCCGGCCTTCCCAGAGGTATGCAGAGGGACTTATGATTCGGCGCAAGGGGCCCGGCCTAACCCCAGCTTCTTACCGAAGTCCAGGGGGGCTGCCCTCTGCCTGCCCAGAGGTAGGTAGAGGGACTTATGGTTCGGCGCATGGGGCCCGGCCTGACCCTGGCTTCTTGCCGAAGTCATGGGGGCCTGACCCTGCCTGCCCAGAGGTAGGCAGAGGGACTTAAGGTTCGACACGTGGGGCCCGGCCTGACCCTGGCTTCTTGCCAAAGACCAGGGGGCCTGCCTCCTGCCTGCCCAGAGGTAGGCAGAGGGACTTATGGTTCGGCGCATGGGGCCCGGCCTGACCCTGGCTTCTTGCCGAAGTCCAGGGGGCCTGCCCCCCTGCCTGCCCAGAGGTAGGCAGAGGGACTTATGGTTCGGCGCATGGGGCCCGGCCTGACCCTAGCTTCTGGCCGAAGTCCAGAGGGCCTGCCCCTGACTGCCCAGAGGTAGGCAGAGGGACTTATGGTTCGGCACGTGGGGCCCGGCCTGACCCTGGCTTCTTGCCGAAGCCCAGGGGCCTGCCCCCTACCTGCCCAATGGTAGGCAGAGGGACTTTTGATTTGGCGCATGGGGCCCGGCCTGACCCTGGCTTCTGGTCGCAGTCCAGGAGGCCTGCCCCCTGCCTGCCCAGAGGTAGGCCGAGAGACTTATGGTTCGGCGCATGGGGCCCGGCCTGACCCCGGCTTCTGGTCGAAGTCCAGGGGGCCTGCCCCCTGACTGCCCAAAGGTAGGCAGAGGGACTTATGGTTCGGCGCATGGGGCCCGACCTTGACCCTGGCTTCTTGCTGAAGTCCAGGGGGCCTGCCCTCTGCCTGCCCAGAGGTAGGCAGAGGGACTAATGGTTCGGCGCATAGGGTCCGGCCTAACCCTGGCTACTTGCCGAAGTCCAGGGGGCCTGCCCCCTGCCTGCCCAGAGTGCCCAAAGGTAGGCAGAGGGACTTATGGTTCGGCACGTGGGGCCCGGCCTGACCCTGGCTTCTTGCCGAAGTCCAAAGGGCCTGCCCCCGGCCTTCCCAGAGGTATGCAGAGGGACTTATGATTCGGCGCAAGGGGCCCGGCCTAACCCCAGCTTCTTACCGAAGTCCAGGGGGGCTGCCCTCTGCCTGCCCAGAGGTAGGTAGAGGGACTTATGGTTCGGCGCATGGGGCCCGGCCTGACCCTGGCTTCTTGCCGAAGTCATGGGGGCCTGACCCTGCCTGCCCAGAGGTAGGCAGAGGGACTTAAGGTTCGACACGTGGGGCCCGGCCTGACCCTGGCTTCTTGCCAAAGACCAGGGGGCCTGCCTCCTGCCTGCCCAGAGGTAGGCAGAGGGACTTATGGTTCGGCGCATGGGGCCCGGCCTGACCCTGGCTTCTTGCCGAAGTCCAGGGGGCCTGCCCCCCTGCCTGCCCAGAGGTAGGCAGAGGGACTTTTGATTCGGCGCATGGGGCCCGGCCTGACCCTGGCTTCTGGCCGAAGTCCAGAGGGCCTGCCCCTGACTGCCCAGAGGTAGGCAGAGGGACTTATGGTTCGGCACGTGGGGCCCGACCTGACCCTGGCTTCTTGCCGAAGCCCAGGGGCCTGCCGCCTACCTGCCCAATGGTAGGCAGAGGGACTTTTGATTTGGCGCATGGGGCCCGGCCTGACCCTGGCTTCTGGTCGCAGTCCAGGAGGCCTGCCCCCTGCCTGCCCAGAGGTAGGCCGAGAGACTTATGGTTCGGTGCATGGGGCCCAGCCTGACCCTGGCTTCTTGCCGAAGTCCAGGGAGCCTGCCCCCTGCCTGCCCAGAGGTAGGCAGAGGGACTTATGGTTCGGCGCATAGGGTCCGGCCTGACCCTGGCTGCTTGCCGAAGTCCAGGGGGCCTGCCCCCTGCCTGATCAGAGTGCCCAGAGGTAGGCAGAGAGACTTATGGTTCGGCACGTGGGGCCCGGCCTGACCCTGGCTTCTTGCCGAAGTCCAGGGGGCCTGCCCCCTGCTTTCCCAGAGGTATGCAGAGGGACTTATGATTCGGCGCATGGGGCCCGGCCTGACCCTGGCTTCTGGTCGAAGTCCAGGGGGCCAGCCCCCTGCTTTCCCAGAGGTATGCAGAGGGACTTATGATTCGGCGCAAGGGGCCCGGCCTAACCCCAGCTTCTTGCCGAAGTCCAGTGGGGCTGCCCTCTGCCTGCCTAGAGGTAGGTAGAGGGACTTATGGTTCGGCGCATGGGGCCTGGCCTTACCCTGGCTTCATGCCGAAGTCCAGGGGGCCTGACCCTGCCTGCCCAGAGGTAGGCAGAGGGACTTATGGCTCGGCATGTGGGGCCCGGCCTGACCCTGGCTTCTTGCCGAAGTCCAGGGGATCTGCCCCTTGCCTGCCCAGAGGTAGGCAGTCGGACTTATGGCTCGGCATGTGGGGCCCGGCCTGACCCTGGCTTCTTGCCATAACCCAAGGGGCCTGCCCCCTGCCTGCCCAGAGGTAGGTAGAGAGACTTATGGTTCGGCGCATGGGGCCCGACCTGACCCTGGCTTCTTGCCGGAGTCCAGGGGGCCTGCCCCCTGCCTGCCCAGAGGTAGGCAGAGGGACTTATGATTCGGCACATGAGGCCCGGCCTGACCCTGGCTTCTGGCCGAAGTCCAGGGGGCCTGCCCCTGACTGCTCAGAGTTAGGCAGAGGGACATATGATTCGGCTCGTGGGCCCCGGCCTGACCCTGGCTTCTGGTCGAAGTCTAGGGGGCCTGCCCACTGCCTGCTCAGAGGTACGCAGAGGGACTTATGGTTCGGCGCATGGGGCCCGGCCTTGACCCTGGCTTCTTGCCGAAGTCCAGGGGGCCTGCCCTCTGCCTGCCCAGAGGTAGGCAGAGGAACTTATGATTCGGCACATGGGGCCCGGCCTCACCCTGACTTCTGGTAGAAGTCCAGGGGGCTTGCCCCCAGACTGCCCAGAGGTAGGCAGAGGGACTTATGGTTCGACGCATGGGGCCAGGCCTTGACCCTGGCTTCTTGCTTAAGCCCAGGTGGCCTGCCCTCTGTCTGCCCAGAGGTAGGTAGAGGGACTTATGATTCGGCGCATAGGGCCCGGCGTGACCCTGGCTTCTGGTAGATGTCCAGGGGGCTTGCCCCCTGCCTGCCCAGAGGTAGGCAGAGGGACTTATGGTTCGGCGCATAGGGTCCGACCTGAGCCTGGCTACTTGCCAAAGTCCAGGGGGCCTGCCCCTTGCCTGCCTAGAGTGCCTAGAGGTAGGCAGAGGGACTTATGGTTCGGCACGTGGGGCCCGGCCTGACCCTGGCTTCTTGCCGAAGTCCAGAGGGCCTGCCCCCTGCCTGCCTAATGGTAGGCAGAGGGACTTATGATTTGGCGCATGGGGCCCGGCCTAACCCTGGCTTCTGGTCGAAGTCTAGAGGGCCTGCCCCCTGCCTGCCCAGAGGTAGGCAGAGGGACTTATGGTTCGGCGCATGGGGCCCGACCTTGACCCTGGCTTCTTGCCGAAGTCCGGGGGCCTGCCCTCTGCCAGCCTAGAGGTAGGCAGAGGGACTTATGATTTGGCGCATTGGGCCCATCCTAACCCTAGCTTCTTGCCGAAGTCCAGGGGATCTGCCCCATTCCTGCCCAGAGGTAGGCAGAGAGACTTAAGGTTCGGCACGTGGGGCCCGGCCTGACTATGGCTTCTTACCAAAGTCCAGGGGGCCAGCCCCCTGCCTGCCTAGAGATAGGCAGAGGGACTTATGATTCGGCGCATGGGGCCCGGCCTGACCCTGGCTTCTGTTCGAAGACCAGGGGGCCTGTCTCCTGCCTGCTTAGAGGTAGGTAGAGGGACTTATGATTTGGCGCATGAGGCCCGGCCTGACCCTGGCTTCTGGTCGAAGTCTAGAGGGGCCTGCCCCTGACTGCCCAGAGGTAGGCAGAGGGACATATGATTCGGCTCGTGGGGCCCGGCCTGACCCTGGCTTTTGGTCGAAGTCCAGGGGGCCTGCCCACTGCCTGCCCAGAGGTAGGCAGAGGGACTTATGGTTCGGCGCATGGGGCCCGACCTTGACCCTGGCTTCTTGCCGAAGTCCGGGGGCCTGCCCTCTGCCTGCCCAGAGGTAGGCAGAGGGACTTATGATTCGGCGCATGGGGCCAGGCCTTGACCCTGGCTTCTTGCCGAAGTCAAGGGGGCCTGCCCTCTGCCTGCCCAAAGGTAGGCAGAGGGACTTATGATTCGGCGAATGGGGCCCGGCCTGACCCTGGCTTCTTGCCGAAGTCTAGGGGGCCTGCCCTCTGCCTGCCCAGAGGTAGGCAGAGGGACTTATGGTTCGGCGCATAGGGTCCGACCTGACCCTGGCTACTTGCCAAAGTCAAGGGGGCCTGCCCCTTGCCTGCCCAGAGTGCCCAGAGGTAGGCAGAGGGACTTATGGTTCGGCACGTGGGGCCCGGCCTGACCCTGGCTTCTTGCCGAAGCCCAGGGGCCTGCCCCCTACCTGCCCAATGGTAGGCAAAGGGACTTTTGATTTGGCGCATGGGGCCCGGCCTGACCCTGGCTTCTGGTCGAAGTCCAGGGGGCCTGCCCCCTGCTTTCCCAGAGGTATGCAGAGGGACTTATGATTCGGCGCAAGGGGCCTGGCCTAACCCCAGCTTCTTGCCGAAGTCCAGAGGGGCTGCCCTCTGCCTACCTAGAGGTAGGTAGAGGGACTTATGGTTCGGCGCATGGGGCCTGGCCTTACCCTGGCTTCATGCCGAAGTCCAGGGGGCCTGACCCTGCCTGCCCAGAGGTAGGCCGAGGGACTTATGGCTCGGCATGTGGGGCCCGGCCTGACCCTGGCTTCTTGCCGAAGTCCAGGGGATCTGCCCCTTGCTTGCCCAGAGGTAGGCAGTGGGACTTATGGCTCGGCATGTGGGGCCCGGCCTGACCCTGGCTTCTTGCCATAACCCAGAGGGCCTGCCCCCTGCCTGCCCAGAGGTAGGCAGAGGGACTTATGGTTCGGCGCATGGGGCCCGGCCTGACCCTGGCTTCTTGCCGGAGTCCAGGGGGCCTGCCCCCTGCCTGCCCAGAGGTAGGCAGAGGGACTTATGATTCGGCGCATGGGGCCCGGCCTGACCCTGGCTTCTGGTCGAAGTCCAGGGGGCCTGCCCCCTGACTGCCCAAAGGTAGGCAGAGGGACTTATGGTTCGGCGCATGGGGCCCGACCTTGACCCTGGCTTCTTGCCGAAGTCCAGGGGGCCTGCCCTCTACCTGCCCAGAGGTAGGCAGAGGGACTTATGGTTCGGCGCATAGGGTCCGGCCTAACCCTGGCTACTTGCCGAAGTCCAGGGGGCCTGCCCCCTGCCTGCCCAGAGTGCCCAAAGGTAGGCAGAGGGACTTATGGTTCGGCACGTGGGGCCCGGCCTGACCCTGGCTTCTTGCCGAAGTCCAGGGGGCCTGCCCCCGTCCTGCCTAAAGGTAGGCAGAGGGACTTATGATTTGGTGCATGAGGCCCGGCCTGACCCTAGCTTCTGGTCGAAGTCCAGGGGCCTGCCCCCTGCCTTCCCAGAGGTATGCAGAGGGACTTATGATTCGGCGCAAGGGGCCCGGCCTAACCCCAGCTTCTTGCCGAAGTCTAGGGGGGCTGCGCTCTGCCTGCCCAGAGGTAGGTAGAGGGACTTATGGTTCGGCGCATGGGGCCCGGCCTGACCCTGGCTTCTTGCCGAAGTCATGGGGGTCTGACCCTGCCTGCCAAGAGGTAGGCAGAGGGACTTTTGGCTCGGCACGTGGGGCTCGGCCTGACCCTGGCTTCTTGCAGAAGTCCAGGGGATCTGCCCCTTGCCTGCCCAGAGGTAGGCAGAGGGACTTAAGGTTCGACACGTGGGGCCCGACCTGACCCTGGCTTCTTGCCGAAGTCCAGGGGGCCTGCCCTCTGCCTGCCCAGAGGTAGACAGAGGAACTTATGATTCGGCACATGGGGCCCGGCCTGACCCTGGCTTCTGGTAGAAGTCCAGGGGGCTTGCCCCCAGACTGCCCAAAGGTAGCCAGAGGGACTTATGGTTCGACGCATGGGGCCAGGCCTTGACCCTGGCTTCTTGCTGAAGCCCAGGTGGCCTGCCCTCTGTCTGCCCAGAGGTAGGCAGAGGGACTTATGATTCGGCGCATAGGGCCCGGCCTGACCCTGGCTTCTGGTAGAAGTCCAGGGGGCTTGCCCCCTGCCCGCCCAGAGGTAGGCAGAGGGACTTATGGTTCGGCGCATAGGGTCCGACCTGAGCCTGGCTACTTGCCAAAGTCCAGGGGGCCTGCCCCTTGCCTGCCTAGAGTGCCTAGAGGTAGGCAGAGGGACTTATGGTTCGGCACGTGGGGCCCGGCCTGACCCTAGCTTTTTGCCAAAGTCCAGAGGGCCTGCCCCCTGCCTGCCTAATGGTAGGCAGAGGGACTTATGATTTGGCGCATGGGGCCCGGCCTAACCCTGGCTTCTGGTCGAAGTCCAGAGGGCCTGCCCCCTGCCTGCCCAGAGGTAGGCAGAGGGACTTATGGTTCGGCGTATGGGGCCCGACCTTGACCCTGGCTTCTTGCCGAAGTCCGGGGGCCTGCCCTCTGCCAGCCTAGAGGTAGGCAGAGGGACTTATGATTCGGCGCATTGGGCCCATCCTAACCCTAGCTTCTTGCCGAAGTCCAGGGGATCTGCCCCATTCCTGCCCAGAGGTAGGCAGAGAGACTTAAGGTTCGGCACGTGGGGCCCGGCCTGACTATGGCTTCTTGCCAAAGTCCAGGGGGCCAGCTCCCTGCCTGCCTAGAGATAGGCAGAGGGACTTATGATTCGGCGCTTGGGGCCCGGCCTGACCCTGGCTTCTGTTCGAAGACCAGGGGGCCTGTCTCCTGCCTGCTTAGAGGTAGGTAGAGGGACTTATGATTCGGCGCATGAGGCCCGGCCTGACCCTGGCTTCTGGTCGAAGTCTAGAGGGGCCTGCCCCTGACTGCCCAGAGGTAGGCAGCGGGACATATGATTCGGCTCGTGGGGCCCGGCCTGACCCTGGCTTCTGGTCGAAGTCCAGGGGGCCTGCCCACTGCCTGCCCAGAGGTAGGCAGAGGGACTTATGGTTCGGCGCATTGGGCCCGACCTTGACCTTGGCTTCTTGCCGAAGTCCGGGGGCCTGCCCTCTGCCTGCCCAGAGGTAGGCAGAGGGACTTATGATTCGGCGCATGGGGCCCGGCCTGACCCTGGCTTCTGGTAGAAGTCCAGGGGCTTGCCCCCTAACTGCCCAGAGGTAGGCAGAGGGACTTATGGTTCGGGGCATGGGGCCAGGCCTTGACCCTGGCTTCTTGCCGAAGTCCAGGGGACCTGCCCTCTGCCTGCCCAAAGGTAGGCAGAGGGACTTATGATTCGGCGCATGGGGCCCGGCCTGAACCTGGCTTCTGGTAGAAGTCCAGGGAGCTTGCCCCCTGACTGCCCAGAGGTAGGCAGAAGGACTTATGATTCGGCTCGTGGGGCCCGGCCTGACCCTGGCTTCTGGTCGAAGTCCAGGGGGCCTGCCCCATGCCTGCCCAGAGGTAGGCAGAGGGACTTATGGTTCGGCGCAAGGGGCCCGGCTTGACCCTGGCTTCTTGCCGAAGTCCAGGGGGCGTGCCCAGAGGTGGGCAGAGGGACTTATGATTCGGCTCGTGGGGCCCGACTTGACTCTGGCTTCTAGTCGAAGTCCAGAGGGCCTGCCCCCCTGCCTGCCCAGAGGTAAACATAGGGACTTATGGTTCGGCGCATGGGGCCCGGCCTGACCCTGGCTTCTTGCCGAAGTCCAGGGGGCCTGCCCCCTGACTGCCCAGAGGTAGGCAGAGGGATTTATGGTTCGGCGCATAGGGTCCGGCCTAACCCTGGCTTCTTGCCAAAGTCTAGGGGGCCTGCCCCCTGCCTGCCCAGAGGTAGGTAGAGGGACTTATGGTTCGGCGCATGGGGCTCGGCCTGACCCTGGCTTCTTGCCGAAGGCCAGGGGGCCTGACCCTGCCTGCCCAGAGGTAGGCAGAGGGACTTATGGCTCGGCACGTGGGGCCCGGCCTGACCCTGGCTTCTTGCCGAAGTCCAGGGGATCTGCCCCATTCCTTCCCAGAGGTAGGCAGAGAGACTTAAGGTTCGGCACGTGGGGCCCGGCCTGACTATGGCTTCTTGCCAAAGTCCAGGGGGCCTGCCCCCTGCCTGCCTAGAGGTAGGTAGAGGGACTTATGGTTCGGCGCATGGGGCCCGGCCTGACCCTGGCTTCTCTTCGAAGTCCAGGGGGCCTGCCTCCTGCCTGTCTAGAGGTAGGTAGAGGGACTTATGATTCGGCGCATGAGGCCCGGCCTGACCATGGCTTCTTGCCGAAGTCCAAGGGGCCTGCCCCCTGCCTGCCTAGAGGTAGGCAGAGGAACTTATGATTCGGCGCATGGGGCCCGGCCTGACCCTGGCTTCTGTTCGAAGTCCAGGAGGCCTGCCTCCTGCCTACCTAGAGGTAGGAAGAGGGACTTATGATTCGGCGCATGAGGCCCGGCCTGACCCTGGCTTCTGGTCGAAGTCTAGAGGGGCCTGCCCCTGACTGCCCAGAGGTAGGCAGAGGGACATATGATTCGGCTCGTGGGGCCCGGCCTGACCCTAGCTTCTGGTCGAAGTCCAGGGGGCCTGCCCACTGCCTGCCCAGAGGTAGGCAGAGGGACTTATGGTTCGGCGCATGGGGCCCGGCCTTGACCCTGGCTTCTTGCCGAAGTCCAGGGGGCCTGTCTTCTGCCTGCCCAGAGGTAGGCAGAGGGACTTATGATTCGGGGCATGGGGCCCGGCCTGACCCTGGCTTGTAGTAGAAGTCCAGGGGCTTGCCCCTGGCTTCTAGTAGAAGTCCAGGGGCTTGCCCCCTGACTGCCCAGAGGTAGGCAGAGGGACTTATGGTTCGGGGCATGGGGCCAGGCCTTGACCTTGGCTTCTTGCCGAAGTCCAGGGGGCCTGCCCTCTGCCTGCCCAGAGGTAGGCAGAGGTACTTATGATTCGGCGCATGGGGCCCGGCCTGACCCTGGCTTCTGGTAGAAGTCCAGGGGGCTTGCCCCCTGACTGCCCAGAGGTAGGCAGAAGGACTTACGATTCGGCTCGTGGGGCCCGGCCTGACCCAGGCTTCTGGTCGAAGTCCAGGGGGCCTGCGCCATGCCTGCCCAGAGGTAGGCAAAGGGACTTATGGTTCGGCGCATGGGGCCCGGCTTGACCCTGGCTTCTTGCCGAAGTCCAGGAGGCCTGCCCCTTGCCTGCCCAGAGGTGGGCAGAGGGACTTATGATTCGGCTCGTGGGGCCCGACTTGACCCTGGCTTCTAGTCGAAGTCCAGAGGGCCTGCCCCCTGCCTGCCCAGAGGTAAACATATGGACTTATGGTTCGGCGCATGGGGCCCGTCCTGACCCTGGCTTCTTGCCGAAGTCTAGGGGGCCTGCCCCCTGACTGCCCAGAGGTAGGCAGAGGGACTTTTGGTTCGGCGTATGGGGCCCGGCCTGACCCTGGCTTCTTGTCGAAGTCCAGTGGGCCTGACCCTGCCTGCCCATAGGTAGGCAGAGGGACTTATGATTCGGCGCATGGGGCTCGGCCTGACCCTGGCTTCTGGTAGAAGTCCAGGGGGCTTGCCCCCTGACTGCCCAGAGGTAGGCAGAAGGACTTATGATGCGGCTCGTGGGGCCCGGCCTGACCCTGGCTTCTGGTCGAAGTCCAGGGGGCCTGCCCTATGCTTGCCCAGAGGTAGGCAGAGGGACTTATGGATCGGCGCATGGGGCCCGGCTTGACCCTGGCTTCTTGCCGAAGTCCAGGGGGCGTGCCCCCTGCCTGCCCAGAGGTAAACATAGGGACTTATGGTTCGGCGCATGGGGCCCGGCCTGACCCTGGCTTCTTGCCGAAGTCCAGGGGGCCTGCCCCCTGACTGCCCAGAGGTAGGCAGAGGGATTTATGGTTCGGCGCATAGGGTCCGGCCTAACCCTGGCTTCTTGCCAAAGTCTAGGGGGCCTACCCCCTGCCTGCCTAGAGATAGATAGAGGGACTTATGGTTCGGCGCATGGGGCCCGGCCTGACCCTGGCTTCTTGCCGAAGGCCAGGGGGCCTGACCCTGCCTGCCCAGAGGTAGGCAGAGGGACTTATGGCTCGGCACGTGGGGCCCGGCCTGACCCTGGCTTCTTGCCGAATTCCAGGGGATCTTCCCCATTCCTGCCCAGAGGTAGGCAGAGAGACTTAAGGTTCGGCACGTGGGGCCCGGCCTGACTATGGCTTCTTGCCAAAGTCCAGGGGGCTTGCCCCCTGCCTGCCTAGAGGTAGGTAGAGGGACTTATGGTTCGGCGCATGGAGCCCGGCCTGACCCTAGCTTCTGTTCGAAGTCCTGGGGGCATGCCTCCTGCCTGCCTAGAGGTAGGTAGATGGACTTATGATTCGGCGCATGAGGCCCGGCCTAACCCTGGCTTCTTGCCGAAGTCCAAGGGGCCTGCCCCCTGCCTGCCCAGAGGTAGGCAGAGGGACTTATGATTCATCGCATGGGGCCCGGCCTGACCCTGGCTTCTGTTCGAAGTCCAGGGGGCCTGCCTCCTGCCTGCCTAGAGGTAGGAAGAGGAACTTATGATTCGGCGCATAAGGCCCGGCCTGACCCTGGCTTCTGGTCGAAGTCTAGAGGGGCCTGCCCCTGACTGCCCAGAGGTAGGCAGAGGGACATATGATTCGGCTCGTGGGGCCCGGCCTGACCTTGGCTTCTGGTCGAAGTCCAGGGGGCTGCCCACTGCCTGCCCAGAGGTAGGCAGAGGGACTTATGGTTCGGCGCATGGGGCCCGGCCTTGACCCTGGCTTCTTGCCGAAGTCCAGGGGGCCTGCCTTCTGCCTGCCCAGAGGTAGGCAGAGGGACTTATGATTCGGCGCATGGGGCCCGGCCTGACCCTGACTTCTGGTAGAAGTCCAGGGGCTTGCCCCCTGACTGCCCAGAGGTAGGCTGAAGGACTTATGATTCGGCTCGTGGGGCCCGGCCTGACCCTGGCTTCTGGTCGAAGTCCAGGGGGCATGCCCCATGCCTGCCCAGAGGTAAGCAGAGGGACTTATGGTTCGGTGCATGGGGCCCGGCTTGACCCTGGCTTCTTGCCGAAGTCCAGGGGGCCTGCCCCATGCCTGCCCAGAGATGGGCAGAGGGACTTATGATTCGGCTCGTGGGGCCCGACTTGACCCTGGCTTCTAGTCGAAGTCCAGAGGGCCTGCCCCCTGCCTGCCCAGAGGTAAACATAGGGACTTATGGTTCGGCGCATGGGGCCCGGCCTGACCCTGGCTTCTTGCCGAAGTCCAGGGGGCCTGCCCCCTGACTGCCCAGAGGTAGGCAGAGGGATTTATGGTTCGGCGCATAGGGTCCGGCCTAACCCTGGCTTCTTGCCAAAGTCTAGAGGGCCTGCCCCCTGCCTGCCCAGAGATAGACAGAGGGACTTATGACTCGGCGCATGGGGCCCGGCCTGACCCTGGCTTCTGTTCGAAGTCCAAGGGGCCTGCCTCCTGCCTGCCTAGAGGTAGGCAGAGAGACTTATGATTCGGCGAATGAGGCCCGGCCTGACCCTGGCTTCTGGTCGAAGTCCAGGGGGCCTGCCCCTGACTGCCCAGAGGTAGGCAGAGGGACATATGATTCGGCTCGTGGGGCCCGGCCTGACCCTGGCTTCTGGTTGAAGTCCAGGGGGCCTGCTCCCTGCCTGCCCAGAGGTAGGCAGAGGGACTTATGGTTCGGCGCATGGGGCCCGGCCTTGACCCTGGCTTCTTGCCGATGTCCAGGGGGCCTGCCCTCTGCCTGGCCAGAGGTAGGCAGAGAGACTTATGATTCGGCGCGTGGGGCCCGGCCTGACCCTGGCTTCTGGTCGAAGTCCAGGGGGCCTGCCCCTGACTGCCCAGAGGTAGGCAGAGGGACATATGATTCGGCTCATGGGGCCCGGCCTGACCCTGGCTACTGGTAGAAGTCCAGGGGGCTTGCCCCCTGACTGCCCAGACGTAGGCAGAGGGACTTATGATTCGGCACGTGGGGCCCGGCCTGACCCTGGCTTCTGGTCGAAGTCCAGGGGGCCTGCCCCATGCCTGCCCAGAGGTAGGCAGAGGGACTTATGGTTCGGCGCATGGGGCCCGGCCTGACCCTGGCTTCTTGCCGAAGTCGAGGGGGCCTGCCCCCTACCTGCCCAAAGGTAGGCAGAAGGACTTACGATTCGGCGCATGGGGCCCGGCCTGACCCCAGCTTCTTGCCGAAGTCCAGGTGGGCTGCCCTCTGCCTGCCCAGAGGTAGGTAGAGGGACTTATGGTTCGACGCATGCGGCCGGCCTGCCCCTGGCTTCTTGCCGAAGTCCAGGGGGCCTGCCCCCTGCCTGCCCAAAAGTATGTAGAGGGACTTATGGCTCGGCGCATGGGGCCCGGCCTAACCCCAGCTTCTTGCCGAAGCCCAGGGGGGCTGCCCGCTGCCTGCCCAGAGGTAGATAGAGGGACTTATGGTTCGGCGCATGGGGCCCGGCCTGACCCTAGCTTCTTGCCGAAGTGTAGGGGGCCTGACCCTGCCTGCCCTGAGGTAGGCAGAGGGACTTATGATTCAGCGCATGGGGCCCGGCCTGATCCTGGCTTCTATTCGAAGTCAAGGGGGCCTGCCCCCTGCCTGCCCAGAGGTAGGTAGAGAGGGCGTGCCCCCTGACTGCCCAGAGGTAGGCAGAGGGACTTATGGTTCGGCGCATGGGGCCAGGCTTTGACCCTGGCTTCTTGCCGAAGTCCTGGGGGCCTGCCCTCTGCCTGCCCAAAGGTAGGCAGAGGGACTTATGATTCGGCGCATGGGGCCCGGCCTGACCCTGGCTTCTTGTCGAAGTCCAGGGGGCCTGCCCCCTGCCTGCCCAGAAGTATGCAGAGGGACTTATGATTCGGCTCGTGGGGCCCGGCCTGACCCTGGCTTCTGGTCGAAGTCCAGGGGGCATGCCCCATGCCTGCCCAGAGGTAGGCAGAGGGACTTATGGTTCGGTGCATGGGGCCCGGCTTGACCCTGGCTTCTTGCCGAAGTCCAGGGGGCCTGCCCCCTGCCTGCCCAGAGATGGGCAGAGGGACTTATTATTCGGCTCGTGGGGCCCGACTTGACCCTGGCTTCTAGTCGAAGTCCAGAGGGCCTGCCCCTGCCTGCCCAGAGGTAAACATAGGGACTTACGGTTCGGCGCATGGGGCCCGGCCTGACCCTGGCTTCTTGCCGAAGTCCAGGGGGCCTGCCCCCTGACTGCCCAGAGGTAGGCAGAGGGATTTATGATTCGGCGCATGGGGCCCGGCCTGACCCTGGCTTCTTGCCGAAGTCCAGGGGGCCTGCCCCCTGACTGCCCAGAGGTAGGCAGAGGTACTTATGATTCGGCGCATGGGGCCCGGCCTGACCCTGGCTTCTGGTAGAAGTCCAGGGGGCTTGCCCCCTGACTGCCCAGAGGTAGGCAGAAGGACTTACGATTCGGCTCGTGGGGCCCGGCCTGACCCAGGCTTCTGGTCGAAGTCCAGGGGGCCTGCGCCATGCCTGCCCAGAGGTAGGCAAAGGGACTTATGGTTCGGCGCATGGGGCCCGGCTTGACCCTGGCTTCTTGCCGAAGTCCAGGAGGCCTGCCCCTTGCCTGCCCAGAGGTGGGCAGAGGGACTTATGATTCGGCTCGTGGGGCCCGACTTGACCCTGGCTTCTAGTCGAAGTCCAGAGGGCCTGCCCCCTGCCTGCCCAGAGGTAAACATATGGACTTATGGTTCGGCGCATGGGGCCCGTCCTGACCCTGGCTTCTTGCCGAAGTCTAGGGGGCCTGCCCCCTGACTGCCCAGAGGTAGGCAGAGGGACTTTTGGTTCGGCGTATGGGGCCCGGCCTGACCCTGGCTTCTTGTCGAAGTCCAGTGGGCCTGCCCCCTGCTTGCCCAGAGGTAGGCAGAGGGACTTATGACTCGGCGCATGGGGCCCGGCCTGACCCTGGCTTCTGTTCGAAGTCCAGGGGGCCTGCCACCTGCCTGCCTAGAGGTAGGCAGAGAGACTTATGATTCGGCGAATGAGGCCCGGCCTGACCCTGGCTTCTGGTCGAAGTCCAGGGGGCCAGCCCCTGACTGCCCAGAGGTAGGCAGAGGGACATATGATTCGGCTCGTGGGGCCCGGCCTGACCCTGGCTTCTGGTCGAAGTCCAGGGGGCCTGCCCCATGCCTGCCCAGAGGTAGGCAGAGGGACTTATGGTTCGGCGCATGGGGCCCGGCCTGACCCTGGCTTCTTGCCGAAGTCGAGGGGGCCTGCCCCCTGCCTGCCCAAAGGTCGGCAGAAGGACTTATGATTGCGCATGGGGCCTGGCCTGACCCCAGCTTCTTGCCGAAGTCCAGGTGGGCTGCCCTCTGCCTGCCTAGAGGTAGGTAGAGGGACTTATGGTTCGACGCATGCGGCCGGCCTGACCCTGGCTTCTTGCCGAAGTCCAGGGGGCCTGCCCCCTGCCTGCCCAAAAGTATACAGAGGGACTTATGGCTCAGCGCATGGGGCCCGGCCTAACCCCAGCTTCTTGCCGAAGCCCAGGGGGGCTGCCCGCTGCCTGCCCAGAGGTGGGTAGAGGGACTTATGGTTCGGCGCATGGGGCCCGGCCTGACCCTAGCTTCTTGCCGAAGTGTAGGGGGCCTGACCCTGCCTGCCCAGAGGTAGGCAGAGGGACTTATGATTCAGCGCATGGGGCCCGGCCTGACCCTGGCTTCTATTCGAAGTCAAGGGGGCCTGCCCCCTGCCTGCCCAGAGGTAGGTAGAGGGGGCGTGCCCCCTGACTGCCAGAGGTAGGCAGAGGGACTTATGGTTCGGCGCATGGGGCCAGGCTTTGACCCTGGCTTCTTGCCGAAGTCCTGGGGGCCTGCCCTCTGCCTGCCCAAAGGTAGGCAGAGGGACTTATGATTCGGCGCATGGGGCCCGGCCTGACCCTGGCTTCTCGTAGAAGTCCAGGGGGCTTGCCCCCTGACTGCCTAGAGGTTGGCAAAGGGACTTATGTTTCGGCTCGTAGGGCCCGGCCTGACCCTGGCTTCTGGTCGAAGTCAAGGGGGCCTGCCTCATGCCTGCTTAGAGGTAGGCAGAGGGACTTATGGTTCGGCGCATGGGGCCCGGCATGACCCTGGTTTCTTGCCGAAGTCCAGGGGGCCTGCCCCCTGCCTGCCCAGAAGTATGCAGAGGGACTTATGATTCGGCGAATGGGGCCCGGCCTAACCCCATCTTCTTGCCGAAGTCCAGGGGGGCTGCCCTCTGCCTGCCCAGAGGTAGGTAGAGGGACTTATGGTTCTGCGCATGGGGCCCGACCTGACCCTGGCTTCTTGCCGAAGTGTAGGGGGCCTGACCCTGCTTGCCCAGAGGTAGGCAGAGGGACTTATGATTCGGCGCATGGGGCCCGGCCTGACCCTGGCTTCTGGTCGAAGTCCAGGGGGCCTGCCCCCTGCCTGCCCAGAAGTATGCAGAGGGACTTATGATTCGGCTCGTGGGGCCCGGCCTGACCCTGGCTTCTGGTCGAAGTCCAGGGGGCATGCCCCATGCCTGCCCAGAGGTAGGCAGAGGGACTTGTGGTTCGGTGCATGGGGCCCGGCTTGACCCTGGCTTCTTGCCGAAGTCCAGGGGGCCTGCCCCCTGCCTGCCCAGAGATGGGCAGAGGGACTTATTATTCAGCTCGTGGGGCCCGACTTGACCCTGGCTTCTAGTCGAAGTCCAGAGGGCCTGCCCCCTGCCTGCCCAGAGGTAAACATAGGGACTTATGGTTCGGCGCATGGGGCCCGGCCTGACCCTGGCTTCTTGCCGAAGTCCAGGGGGCCTGCCCCCTGACTGCCCAGAGGTAGGCAGAGTGATTTATGGTTCGGCGCATAGGGTCCGGCCTAACCCTGGCATCTTGCCAAAGTCTAGAGGGCCTGCCCCCTGCCTGCCCAGAGATAGACAGAGGGACTTATGGTTCGGCGCATGGGGCCCGGCCTGACCCTAGCTTCTTGTCGAAGTCCAGTGGGCCTGCCCCCTGCTTGCCCAGAGGTAGGCAGAGGGACTTATGACTCGGCGCATGGGGCCCGGCCTGACCCTGGCTTCTGTTCGAAGTCCTGGGGGCCTGCCACCTGCCTGCCTAGAGGTAGGCAGAGAGACTTATGATTCGGCGAATGAGGCCCGGCCTGACCCTGGCTTCTGGTCGAAGTCCAGGGGGCCTGCCCCTGACTGCCCAGAGGTAGGCAGAGGGACATATGATTCGGCTCGTGGGGCCCGGCCTGACCCTGGCTTCTGGTCGAAGTCTAGGGGGCCTGCTCCCTGCCTGCCCAGAGGTAGGCAGAGGGACTTATGGTTCGGCGCATGGGGCCCGGCCTTGACCTTGGCTTCTTGCCGATGTCCAGGGGGCCTGCCCTCTGCCTGCCCAGAGGTAGGCAGAGAGACTTATGATTCGGCGCGTGGGGCCCGGCCTGACCTTGGCTTCTGGTCGAAGTCGAGGGGGCCTGCCCCTGACTGCCCAGAGGTAGGCAGAGGGACATATGATTCGGCTCGTGGGGCCCGGCCTGACGCTGGCTACTGGTAGAAGTCCAGGGGGCTTGCCCCCTGACTGCCCAGACGTAGGCAGAGGGACTTATGATTCTGCTCGTGGGGCCCGGCCTGACCCTGGCTTCTGGTCGAAGTCCAGGGGGCCTGCCCCATGCCTGCCCAGAGGTAGGCAGAGGGACTTATGGTTCGGCGCATGGGGCCCGGCCTGACCCTGGCTTCTTGCCGAAGTCGAGGGGGCCTGCCCCCTGCCTGCCCAAAGGTCGGGAGAAGGACTTATGATTCGGCGCATGGGGCCCGGCCTGACCCCAGCTTCTTGCCGAAGTCCAGGTGGGCTGCCCTCTGCCTGCCCAGAGGTAGGTAGAGGGACTTATGGTTCGACGCATGCGGCCGGCCAGACCCTGGCTTCTTGCCGAAGTCCAGGGGGCCTGCCCCCTGCCTGCCCAAAAGTATGCAGAGGGACTTATGGCTCGGCGCATGGGGCCCGGCCTAACCCCAGCTTCTTGCCGAAGCCCAGGGGGCTGCCCGCTGCCTGCCCAGAGGTAAGTAGAGGGACTTATGGTTCGGCGCATGGGGCCCGACTTGACCCTAGCTTCTTGCCGAAGTGTAGGGGGCCTGACCCTGCCTGCCCAGAGGTAGGCAGAGGGACTTATGATTCAGCGCATGGGGCCCGGCCTGACCCTGGCTTCTATTCCAAGTCAAGGGGGCCTGCCCGCTGCTTGCCCAGAGGTAGGTAGAGGGGGCGTGCCCCCTGACTGCCCAGAGGTAGGCAGTGGGACTTATGGTTCGGCGCATGGGGCCAGGCTTTGACCCTGGCTTCTTGCCGAAGTCCTGGGGGCCTGCCCTCTACCTGCCCAAAGGTAGGCAGAGGGACTTATGATTCGGCGCATGGGGCCCGGCCTGACCCTGGCTTCTCGTAGAAGTCCAGGGGGCTTGCCCCCTGACTGCCCAGAGGTTGGCAAAGGGACTTATGTTTCGGCTCGTAGGGCCCGGCCTGACCCTGGCTTCTGGTCGAAGTCAAGGGGGCCTGCCTCATGCCTGCTCAGAGGTAGGCAGAGGGACTTATGGTTCGGCGCATGGGGCCCGGCATGACCCTGGTTTCTTGCCGAAGTCCAGGGGGCCTGCCCCCTGCCTGCCCAGAAGTATGCAGAGGGACTTATGATTCGGCGCATGGGGCCCGGCCTAACCCCATCTTCTTGCCGAAGTCCAGGGGGGCTGCCCTCTGCCCGCCCAGAGGTAGGTAGAGGGACTTATGGTTCTGCGCATGGGGCCCGACCTGACCCTGGCTTCTTGCCGAAGTGTAGGGGGCCTGACCCTGCTTGCCCAGAGGTAGGCAGAGGGACTTATGATTCGGCGCATGGGGCCCGGCCTGACCCTGGCTTCTTGTCGAAGTCCAGGGCGCCTGCCCCCTGCCTGCCCAGAAGTATGCAGAGGGACTTATGATTCGGCGCATGGGGCCCGGCCTGACCCTGGCTTCTTGCCGAAGTCCAGGGGGCCTGCCCCCTGCCTGCCCAGAGGTAGGCAGAGGGACTTATGATTCGGCGCATGGGGCCTGGCCTGACCCTGGCTTCTGGTAGAAGTCCAGGGGGCTTGCCCCCTGACTGCCCAGACGTAGGCAGAGGGACTTATGATTCGGCTCGTGGGGCCCGGCCTGACCCTGGCTTCTGGTCGAAGTCCAGGGGGCCGGCCCTTGACTGCCCAGAGGTAGGCAGAGGGACATATGATTCGGCTCGTGGGGCCCGGCCTGACCCTGGCTTCTGGTCGAAGTCCAGGGGGCCTGCTCCCTGCCTGCCCAGAGGTAGGCAGAGGGACTTATGGTTCGGCGCATGGGGCCCGGCCTTGACCCTGGCTTCTTGCCGATGTCCAGGGGGCCTGCCCTCTGCCTGCCCAGAGGTAGGCAGAGAGACTTATTATTCGGCGCGTGGGGCCCGGCCTGACCCTGGCTTCTGGTCGAAGTCCAGGGGGCCTGCCCCTGACTGCCCAGAGGTAGGCAGAGGGACATATGATTCGGCTCGTGGGGCCCGGCCTGACCCTGGCTTCTGGTCGAAGTCCAGGGGGCCTGCTCCCTGCCTGCCCAGAGGTAGGCAGAGGGACTTATGGTTCGGCGCATGGGGCCCGGCCTTGACCCTGGCTTCTTGCCGATGTCCAGGGGGCCTGCCCCCTGACTGCTCAGACGTAGGCAGAGGAACTTATGATTCGGCTCGTGGGGCCCGGCCTGACCCTGGCTTCTGGTCGAAGTCCAGGGGGCCTGCCCCATGCCTGCCCAGAGGTAGGCAGAGGGACTTATGGTTCGGCGCATGGGGCCCGGCCTGACCCTGGCTTCTTGCCGAAGTCGAGGGGGCCTGCCCCCTGCCTGCCCAAAGGTAGGCAGAAGGACATATGATTCGGCGCATGGGGCCCGGCCTGACCCCAGCTTCTTGCCGAAGTCCAGGTGGGCTGCCCTCTGCCTGCCCAGAGGTAGGTAGAGGGACTTATGGTTCGACGCATGCGGCCGGCCTGACCCTGGCTTCTAGCCGAAGTCCAGGGGGCCTGCCCCCTGCCTGCCCAAAAGTATGCGGAGGGACTTATGGCTCGGCGCATGGGGCCCGGCCTAACCCCAGCTTCTTGCCGAAGCCCAGGGGGGCTGCCCGCTGCCTGCCTAGAGGTAGGTAGAGGGACTTATGGTTCGGCGCATGGGGCCCGGCATGACCCTAGCTTCTTGCCGAAGTGTAGGGGGCCTGACCCTGCCTGCCCAGAGGTAGGCAGAGGGACTTATGATTCAGCGCATGGGGCCCGGCCTGACCCTGGCTTCTCGTCGAAGTCAAGGGGGCCTGCCCGCTGCTTGCCCAGAGGTAGGTAGAGGGGGCGTGCCCCCTGACTGCCCAGAGGTAGGCAGAGGGACTTATGGTTCGGCGCATGGGGCCAGGCTTTGACCCTGGCTTCTTGCCGAAGTCCTGGGGGCCTGCCCTCTGCCTGCCCAAAGGTAGGCAGAGGGACTTATGATTCGGCGCATGGGGCCCGGCCTGACCCTGGCTTCTCGTAGAAGTCCAGGGGGCTTGCCCCCTGACTGCCCAGAGGTTGGCAAAGGGACTTATGTTTCGGCTCGTAGGGCCCGGCCTGACCCTGGCTTCTGGTCGAAGTCAAGGGGGCCTGCCTCATGCCTGCTTAGAGGTAGGCAGAGGGACTTATGGTTCGGCGCATGGGGCCCGGCATGACCCTGGTTTCTTGCCGAAGTCCAGGGGGCATGCCCCCTGCCTGCCCAGAAGTATGCAGAGGGACTTATGATTCGGCGCATGGGGCCCGGCCTAACCCCATCTTCTTGCCGAAGTCCAGGGGGGCTGCCCTCTGCCCGCCCAGAGGTAGGTAGAGGGACTTATGGTTCTGCGCATGGGGCCCGACCTGACCCTGGCTTCTTGCCGAAGTGTAGGGGGCCTGACCCTGCTTGCCCAGAGGTAGGCAGAGGGACTTATGATTCGGCGCATGGGGCCCGGCCTGACCCTGGCTTCTTGTCGAAGTCCAGGGGGCCTGCCCCCTGCCTGCCCAGAAGTATGCAGAGGGACTTATGATTCGGCGCATGGGGCCCGGCCTGACCCTGGCTTCTTGCCGAAGTCCAGGGGGCCTGCCCCCTGCCTGCCCAGAGGTAGGCAGAGGGACTTATGGTTCGGCGCATGGGGCCTGGCCTGACCCTGGCTTCTGGTAGAAGTCCAGGGGGCTTGCCCCCTGACTGCCCAGACGTAGGCAGAGGGACTTATGATTCGGCTCGTGGGGCCCGGCCTGACTCTGGCTTCTGGTCGAAGTCCAGGGGGCCTGCCCCTGACTGCCCAGAGGTAGGCAGAGGGACATATGATTCGGCTCGTGGGGCCCGGCCTGACCCTGGCTTCTGGTCGAAGTCCAGGGGGCCTGCTCCCTGCCTGCCCAGAGGTAGGCAGAGGGACTTATGGTTCGGCGCATGGGGCCCGGCCTTGACCCTGGCTTCTTGCCGATGTCCAGGGGGCCTGCCCTCTGCCTGCCCAGAGGTAGGCAGAGAGACTTATGATTCGGCGCGTGGGGCCCGGCCTGACCCTGGTTTCTGGTCAAAGTCCAGGGGGCCTGCCCCTGACTGCCCAGAGGTAGGCAGAGGGACATATGATTCGGCTCGTGGGGCCCGGCCTGACCCTGGCTACTGGTAGAAGTCCAGGGGGCTTGCCCCCTGACTGCCCAGACGTAGGCAGAGGGACTTATGATTCGGCTCGTGGGGCCCGGCCTGACCCTGGCTTCTGGTCGAAGTCCAGGGGGCCTGCCCCATGCCTGCCCAAAGGTAGGCAGAGGGACTTATGGTTCGGCGCATGGGGCCCGGCCTGACCCTGGCTTCTTGCCGAAGTCGAGGGGGCCTGCCCCCTGCCTGCCCAAAGGTAGGCAGAAGGACTTATGATTCGGCGCATGGGGCCCGGCCTGACCCCAGCTTCTTGCCGAAGTCCAGGTGGGCTGCCCTCTGCCTGCCCAGAGGTAGGTAGAGGGACTTATGGTTCGACGCATGCGGCCGGCCTGACCCTGGCTTCTAGCCGAAGTCCAGGGGGCCTGCCCCCTGCCTGCCCAAAAGTATGCGGAGGGACTTATGGCTCGGCGCATGGGGCCCGGCCTAACCCCAGCTTCTTGCCGAAGCCCAGGGGGGCTGCCCGCTGCCTGCCTAGAGGTAGGTAGAGGGACTTATGGTTCGGCGCATGGGGCCCGGCATGACCCTAGCTTCTTGCCGAAGTGTAGGGGGCCTGACCCTGCCTGCCCAGAGGTAGGCAGAGGGACTTATGATTCAGCGCATGGGGCCCGGCCTGACCCTGGCTTCTCGTCGAAGTCAAGGGGGCCTGCCCGCTGCTTGCCCAGAGGTAGGTAGAGGGGGCGTGCCCCCTGACTGCCCAGAGGTAGGCAGAGGGACTTATGGTTCGGCGCATGGGGCCAGGCTTTGACCCTGGCTTCTTACCGAAGTCCTGGGGGCCTGCCCTCTGCCTGCCCAAAGGTAGGCAGAGGGACTTATGATTCGGCGCATGGGGCCCTGCCTGACCCTGGCTTCTCGTAGAAGTCCAGGGGGCTTGCCCCCTGACTGCCCAGAGGTTGGCAAAGGGACTTATGTTTCGGCTCGTAGGGCCCGGCCTGACCCTGGCTTCTGGTCGAAGTCAAGGGGGCCTGCCTCATGCCTGCTCAGAGGTAGGCAGATGAACTTATGGTTCGGCGCATGGGGCCCGGCATGACCCTGGTTTCTTGCCGAAGTCCAGGGGGCATGCCCCCTGCCTGCCCAGAAGTATGCAGAGGGACTTATGATTCGGCGCATGGGGCCCGGCCTAACCCCATCTTCTTGCCGAAGTCCAGGGGGGCTGCCCTCTGCCCGCCCAGAGGTAGGTAGAGGGACTTATGGTTCTGCGCATGGGGCCCGACCTGACCCTGGCTTCTTGCCGAAGTGTAGGGGGCCTGACCCTGCTTGCCCAGAGGTAGGCAGAGGGACTTATGATTCGGCGCATGGGGCCCGGCCTGACCCTGGCTTCTTGTCGAAGTCCAGGGGGCCTGCCCCCTACCTGCCCAGAAGTATGCAGAGGGACTTATGATTCGGCGCATGGGGCCCGGCCTGACCCTGGCTTCTTGCCGAAGTCCAGGGGGCCTGCCCCCTGCCTGCCCAGAGGTAGGCAGAGGGACTTATGGTTCGGCGCATGGGGCCTGGCCTGACCCTGGCTTCTGGTAGAAGTCCAGGGGGCTTGCCCCCTGACTGCCCAGACGTAGGCAGAGGGACTTATGATTCGGCTCGTGGGGCCCGGCCTGACTCTGGCTTCTGGTCGAAGTCCAGGGGGCCTGCCCCTGACTGCCCAGAGGTAGGCAGAGGGACATATGATTCGGCTCGTGGGGCCTGGCCTGACCCTGGCTTCTGGTCGAAGTCCAGGGGGCCTGCTCCCTGCCTGCCCAGATGTAGGCAGAGGGACTTATGGTTCGGCGCATGGGGCCCGGCCTTGACCCTGGCTTCTTGCCGATGTCCAGGGGGACTGCCCTCTGCCTGCCCAGAGGTAGGCAGAGAGACTTATGATTCGGCGCGTGGGGCCCGGCCTGACCCTGGTTTCTGGTCAAAGTCCAGGGGGCCTGCCCCTGACTGCCCAGAGGTAGGCAGAGGGACATATGATTCGGCTCGTGGGGCCCGGCCTGACCCTGGCTACTGGTAGAAGTCCAGGGGGCTTGCCCCCTGACTGCCCAGACGTAGGCAGAGGGACTTATGATTCGGCTCGTGGGGCCCGGCCTGACCCTGGCTTCTGGTCGAAGTCCAGGGGGCCTGCCCCATGCCTGCCCAAAGGTAGGCAGAGGGACTTATGGTTCGGCGCATGGGGCCCGGCCTGACCCTGGCTTCTTGCCGAAGTCGAGGGGGCATGCCCCCTGCCTGCCCAAAGGTAGGCAGAAGGACTTATGATTCGGCGCATGGGGCCCGGCCTGACCCCAGCTTCTTGCCGAAGTCCAGGTGGGCTGCCCTCTGCCTGCCCAGAGGTAGGTAGAGGGACTTATGGTTCGACGCATGCGGCCGGCCTGACCCTGGCTTCTAGCCGAAGTCCAGGGGGCCTGCCCCCTGCCTGCCCAAAAGTATGCGGAGGGACTTATGGCTCGGCGCATGGGGCCCGGCCTAACCCCAGCTTCTTGCCGAAGCCCAGGGGGGCTGCCCGCTGCCTGCCTAGAGGTAGGTAGAGGGACTTATGGTTCGGCGCATGGGGCCCGGCATGACCCTAGCTTCTTGCCGAAGTGTAGGGGGCCTGACCCTGCCTGCCCAGAGGTAGGCAGAGGGACTTATGATTCAGCGCATGGGGCCCGGCCTGACCCTGGCTTCTCGTCGAAGTCAAGGGGGCCTGCCCGCTGCTTGCCCAGAGGTAGGTAGAGGGGGCGTGCCCCCTGACTGCCCAGAGGTAGGCAGAGGGACTTATGGTTCGGCGCATGGGGCCAGGCTTTGACCCTGGCTTCTTGCCGAAGTCCTGGGGGCCTGCCCTCTGCCTGCCCAAAGGTAGGCAGAGGGACTTATGATTCGGCGCATGGGGCCCGACCTGACCCTGGCTTCTCGTAGAAGTCCAGGGGGCTTGCCCCCTGACTGCCCAGAGGTTGGCAAAGGGACTTATGTTTCGGCTCGTAGGGCCCGGCCTGACCCTGACTTCTGGTCGAAGTCAAGGGGGCCTGCCTCATGCCTGCTCAGAGGTAGGCAGAGGGACTTATGGTTCGGCGCATGGGGCCCGGCATGACCCTGGTTTCTTGCCGAAGTCCAGGGGGCATGCCCCCTGCCTGCCCAGAAGTATGCAGAGGGACTTATGATTCGGCGCATGGGGCCCGGCCTAACCCCATCTTCTTGCCGAAGTCCAGGGGGGCTGCCCTCTGCCCGCCCAGAGGTAGGTAGAGGGACTTATGGTTCTGCGCATGGGGCCCGACCTGACCCTGGCTTCTTGCCGAAGTGTAGGGGGCCTGACCCTGCTTGCCCAGAGGTAGGCAGAGGGACTTATGATTCGGCGCATGGGGCCCGGCCTGACCCTGGCTTCTTGTCGAAGTCCAGGGGGCCTGCCCCCTGCCTGCTCAGAAGTATGCAGAGGGACTTATGATTCGGCGCATGGGGCCCGGCCTGACCCTGGCTTCTTGCCGAAGTCCAGGGGGCCTGCCCCCTGCCTGCCTAGAGGTAGGCAGAGGGACTTATGGTTCGGCGCATGGGGCCTGGCCTGACCCTGGCTTCTGGTAGAAGTCCAGGGGGCTTGCCCCCTGACTGCCCAGACGTAGGCAGAGGGACTTATGATTCGGCTCGTGGGGCCCGGCCTGACTCTGGCTTCTGGTCGAAGTCCAGGGGGCCTGCCCCTGACTGCCCAGAGGTAGGCAGAGGGACATATGATTCGGCTCGTGGGGCCCGGCCTGACCCTGGCTTCTGGTCGAAGTCCAGGGGGCCTGCTCCCTGCCTGCCCAGAGGTAGGCAGAGGGACTTATGGTTCGGCGCATGGGGCCCGGCCTTGACCCTGGCTTCTTGCCGATGTCCAGGGGGCCTGCCCTCTGCCTGCCCAGAGGTAGGCAGAGAGACTTATGATTCGGCGCGTGGGGCCCGGCCTGACCCTGGTTTCTGGTCAAAGTCCAGGGGGCCTGCCCCTGACTGCCCAGAGGTAGGCAGAGGGACATATGATTCGGCTCGTGGGGCCCGGCCTGACCCTGGTTACTGGTAGAAGTCCAGGGGGCTTGCCCCCTGACTGCCCAGACGTAGGCAGAGGGACTTATGATTCGGCTCGTGGGGCCCGGCCTGACCCTGGCTTCTGGTCGAAGTCCAGGGGGCCTGCCCCATGCCTGCCCAAAGGTAGGCAGAGGGACTTATGGTTCGGCGCATGGGGCCCGGCCTGACCCTGGCTTCTTGCCGAAGTCGAGGGGGCCTGCCCCCTGCCTGCCCAAAGGTAGGCAGAAGGACTTATGATTCGGCGCATGGGGCCCGACCTGACCCCAGCTTCTTGCCGAAGTCCAGGTGGGCTGCCCTCTGCCTGCCCAGAGGTAGGTAGAGGGACTTATGGTTCGACGCATGCGGCCGGCCTGACCCTGGCTTCTTGCCGAAGTCCAGGGGGCCTGCCCCCTGCCTGCCCAAAAGTATGCAGAGGGACTTATGGCTCGGCGCATGGGGCCCGGCCTAACCCCAGCTTCTTGCCGAAGCCCAGGGGGGTTGCCCGCTGCCTGCCCAGAGGTAGGTAGAGGGACTTATGGTTTGGCGCATGGGGCCCGGCATGACCCTAGCTTCTTGCCGAAGTGTAGGGGGCCTGACCCTGCCTGCCCAGAGGTAGGCAGAGGAACTTATGATTCAGCGCATGGGGCCCGGCCTGACCCTGGCTTCTTGTCGAAGTCCAGGGGGCCTGCCCCCTGCCTGCCCAGAAGTATGCAGAGGGACTTATGATTCGGCGCATGGGGCCCGGCCTGACCCTGGCTTCTTGCCGAAGTCCAGGGGGCCTGCCCCCTGCCTGCCCAGAGGTAGGCAGAGGGACTTATGATTCGGCGCATGGGGCCTGGCCTGACCCTGGCTTCTGGTAGAAGTCCAGGGGGCTTGCCCCCTGACTGCCCAGACGTAGGCAGAGAGACTTATGATTCGGCTCGTGGGGCCCGGCCTGACCCTGGCTTCTGGTCGAAGTCCAGGGGGCCTGCCCCTGACTGCCCAGAGGTAGGCAGAGGGACATATGATTCGGCTCGTGGGGCCCGGCCTGACCCTGGCTTCTGGTAGAAGTCCAGGGGGCCTGCTCCCTGCCTGCCCAGAGGTAGGCAGAGGGACTTATGGTTCGGCGCATGGGGCCCGGCCTTGACCCTGGCTTCTTGCCGATGTCCAGGGGGCTTGCCCTCTGCCTGCCCGGAGGTAGGCAGAGAGACTTATGATTCGGCGCGTGGGGCCCGGCCTGACCCTGGTTTCTGGTCAAAGTCCAGGGGGCCTGCCCCTGACTGACCAGAGGTAGGCAGAGGGACATATGATTCGGCTCGTGGGGCCCGGCCTGACCCTGGCTACTGGTAGAAGTCCAGGGGGCTTGCCCCCTGACTGCCCAGACGTAGGCAGAGGGACTTATGATTCGGCTCGTGGGGCCTGGCCTGACCCTGGCTTCTGGTCGAAGTCCAGGGGGCCTGCCCCATGCCTGCCCAAAGGTAGGCAGAGGGACTTATGGTTCGGCGCATGGGGCCCGGCCTGACCCTGGCTTCTTGCCGAAGTCGAGGGGGCCTGCCCCCTGCCTGCCCAAAGGTAGGCAGAAGGACTTATGATTCGGCGCATGGGGCCCGACCTGACCCCAGCTTCTTGCCGAAGTCCAGGTGGGTTGCCCTCTGCCTGCCCAGAGGTAGGTAGAGGGACTTATGGTTCGACGCACGCGGCCGGCCTGACCCTGGCTTCTTGCCGAAGTCCAGGGGGCCTGCCCCCTGCCTGCCCAAAAGTATGCAGAGGGACTTATGGCTCGGCGCATGGGGCCCGGCCTAACCCCAGCTTCTTGCCGAAGCCCAGGGGGGCTGCCCGCTGCCTGCCCAGAGGTAGGTAGAGGGACTTATGGTTCGGCGCATGGGGCCCGGCATGACCCTAGCTTCTTGCCGAAGTGTAGGGGGCCTGACCCTGCCTGCCCAGAGGTACGCAGAGGGACTTATGATTCAGCGCATGGGGCCCGGCCTGACCCTGGCTTCTATTCGAAGTCAAGGGGGCCTGCCCGCTGCTTGCCCAGAGGTAGGTAGAGGGGGCGTGCCCCCTGACTGCCCAGAGGTAGGCAGAGGGACTTATGGTTCGGCGCATGGGGCCAGGCTTTGACCCTGGCTTCTTGCCGAAGTCCTGGGGGCCTGCCCTCTGCCTGCCCAAAGGTAGGCAGAGGGACTTATGATTCGGCGCATGGGGCCCGGCCTGACCCTGGCTTCTCGTAGAAGTCCAGGGGGCTTGCCCCCTGACTGCCCAGAGGTTGGCAAAGGGACTTATGTTTCGGCTCGTAGGGCCCGGCCTGACCCTGGCTTCTGGTCGAAGTCAAGGGGGCCTGCCTCATGCCTGCTCAGAGGTAGGCAGAGGGACTTATGGTTCGGCGCATGGGGCCCGGCATGACCCTGGTTTCTTGCCGAAGTCCAGGGGGCCTGCCCCCTGCCTGCCAAGAAGTATGCAGAGGGACTTATGATTCGGCGCATGGGGCCCGGCCTAACCCCATCTTCTTGCCGAAGTCCAGGGGGGCTGCCCTCTGCCTGCCCAGAGGTAGGTAGAGGTAGGTAGAGGGACTTATGGTTCTGCGCATGGGGCCCGACCTGACCCTGGCTTCTTGCCGAAGTGTAGGGGGCCTGACCCTGCTTGCCCAGAGGTAGGCAGAGGGACTTATGATTCGGCGCATGGGGCCCGGCCTGACCCTGGCTTCTTGTCGAAGTCCAGGGGGCCTGCCCCCTGCCTGCCCAGAAGTATGCAGAGGGACTTATGATTCGGCGCATGGGGCCCGGCCTGACCCTGGCTTCTTGCCGAAGTCCAGGGGGCCTGCCCCCTGCCTGCCCAGAGGTAGGCAGAGGGACTTATGATTCGGCGCATGGGGCCTGGCCTGACCCTGGCTTCTGGTAGAAGTCCAGGGGGCTTGCCCCCTGACTGCCCAGACGTAGGCAGAGGGACTTATGATTCGGCTCGTGGGGCCCGGCCTGACCCTGGCTTCTGGTCGAAGTCCAGGGGGCCTGCCCCTGACTGCGCAGAGGTAGGCAGAGGGACATATGATTCGGCTCGTGGGGCCCGGCCTGACCCTGGCTTCTGGTCGAAGTCCAGGGGGCCTGCTCCCTGCCTGCCCAGAGGTAGGCAGAGGGACTTATGGTTCGGCGCATGGGGCCCGGCCTTGACCCTGGCTTCTTGCCGATGTCCAAGGGGCCTGCCCTCTGCCTGCCCAGAGGTAGGCAGAGAGACTTATGATTCGGCGCGTGGGGCCCGGCCTGACCCTGGCTTCTGGTCGAAGTCCAGGGGGCCTGCCCCTGACTGCCCAGAGGTAGGCAGAGGGACATATGATTCGGCTCGTGGGGCCCGGCCTGACCCTGGCTATTGGTAGAAGTCCAGGGGGCTTGCCCCCTGACTGCCCAGACGTAGGCAGAGGGACTTATGATTCGGCTCGTGGGGCCCGGCCTGACCCTGGCTTCTGGTCGAAGTCCAGGGGGCCTGCCCCATGCCTGCCCAGAGGTAGGCAGAGGGACTTATGGTTCGGCGCATGGGGCCCGGCCTGACCCTGGCTTCTTGCCGAAGTCGAGGGGGCCTGCCCCCTGCCTGCCCAAAGGTAGGCAGAAGGATTTATGATTCGGCGCATGGGGCCCGGCCTGACCCCAGCTTCTTGCCGAAGTCCAGGTGGGCTGCCCTCTGCCTGCCCAGAGGTAGGTAGAGGGACTTATGGTTCGACGCATGCGGCCGGCCTGACCCTGGCTTCTTGCCGAAGTCCAGGGGGCCTGCCCCCTGCCTGCCCAAAAGTATGCAGAGGGACTTATGGCTCGGCGCATGGGGCCCGGCCTAACCCCAGCTTCTTGCCGAAGCCCAGGGGGGCTGCCCGCTGCCTGCCCAGAGGTAGGTAGAGGGACTTATGGTTCGACGCATGGGGCCCGGCATGACCCTAGCTTCTTGCCGAAGTGTAGGGGGCCTGACCCTGCTTGCCCAGAGGTAGGCAGAGGGACTTATGATTCGGCGCATGGGGCCCGGCCTGACCCTGGCTTCTTGTCGAAGTCCAGGGGGCCTGCCCCCTGCCTGCCCAGAAGTATGCAGAGGGACTAATGATTTGGCGCATGGGGCCCGGCCTAACCCCAGCTTCTTGCCGAAGTCCAGGGGGGCTGCCCTCTGCCTGCCCAGAGGTAGGTAGAGGGACTTATGGTTCGGCGCATGGGGCCCGGCCTGACCCTGGCTTCTTGCCGAAGTCTAGGGGGCCTGACCCTGCCTGCCCAGCGGTAGGCAGAGGGACTTATGGGTCGGCACGTGGGGCCCGGCTTGACCCTGGCTTCTAGCCGAAGACCAGGGGGACTGCCCCCTGCCTGCCCAGAGGTAGGTAGAGGGACTTATGGTTCGGCGCATGGGACCCGGCCTGACCCTCGCTTCTTGCCGAAGTCCAGGGAGCCTGCCCCCTGCCTGCCCAGAGGTAGGCAGAGGGACTTATGATTCAGCGCATGGGGCCCGGCCTGACCCTGGCTTCTATTCGAAGTCAAGGGAGCCTGCCTCCTGCCTGCCTAGAGGTAGGCAGAGGAACTTATGATTCGGCGCACGAGGCCCGACCTGACCCTGGCTTGTGGTCGAAGTCCGGGGGGCCTTCCCCTGACTGCCCAGAGGTAGGCAGAGGGACATATGGTTCGGCTCGTGGGGCCAGGCCTTGACCCTGGCTTCTTGCCGAAGTCCAGGTGGCCTGCCCTCTGCCTGCCTAGAGGTAGGCAGAGGGACTTATGATTTGACGCATGGGGCCCGGCCTAACCCCATCTTCTTGCCGAAGTCCAGGGGGGGTGCCCTCTGCCTGCCCAGAGGTAGGCAGAGGGACTTATGATTCGGCGCATAGGGCCTGGCCTGACCCTGGCTTCTGGTAGAAGTCCAGGGGGCTTGCCCCCTGACTGCCCAGACGTAGGCAGAGGGACTTATGATTCGGCTCGTGGGGCCCGGCCTGACCCTGGCTTCTGGTCGAAGTCCAGGGGGCCTGCCCCCTGCCTGCCCAGAAGTATGCAGAGGGACTTATGATTCGGCGCATGGGGCCCGACCTAACCCCATCTTCTTGCCGAAGTCCAGGGGGGCTGCCCTCTGCCTGCCCAGAGGTAGGTAGAGGGACTTATGCTTCTGCGCATGGGGCCCGGCCTGACCCTGGCTTCTTGCCGAAGTGTAGGGGGCCTGACCCTGCTTGCCCAGAGGTAGGCAGAGGGACTTATGATTCGGCGCATGGGGCTCGGCCTGACCCTGGCTTCTTGTCGAAGTCCAGGGGGCCTGCCCCCTGCCTGCCCAGAAGTATGCAGAGGGACTTATGATTCGGCGCATGGGGCCCGGCCTAACCCCATCTTCTTGCCGAAGTCCAGGGGGGCTGCCCTCTGCCTGCCCAGAGGTAGGCAGAGGGACTTATGATTCGGCGCATGGGGCCTGGCCTGACCCTGGCTTCTGGTAGAAGTCCAGGGGGCTTGCCCCCTGACTGCCCAGACGTAGGCAGAGGGACTTAAGATTCGGCTCGTGGGGCCCGGCCTGACCCTGACTTCTGGTCGAAGTCCAGGGGGCCTGCCCCATGCCTGCCCAGAGGTAGGCAGAGGGACTTATGGTTCGGCGCATGGGGCCCGGCCTGACCCTGGCTTCTTGCCGAAGTCCAGGGGGCTTGCTCCCTGCCTCCCCAGAGGTAGGCAGAGGGATTTATGATTCGGCGCATGGGGCCCGCCCTGACCCTGGCTTCTTGTCGAAGTCCAGGGGGCCTGCCCCCTGCCTGCCCAGAAGTATGCAGAGGGACTTATGATTCGGCGCATGGGGCCCGGCCTAACCCCATCTTCTTGCCGAAGTCCAGGGGGGCTGCCCTCTGCCTGCCCAGAGGTAGGCAGAGGGACTTATGATTCGGCGCATGGGGCCTGGCCTGACCCTGGCTTCTGGTAGAAGTCCAGGGGGCTTGCCCCCTGACTGCCCAGACGTAGGCAGAGGGACTTATGATTCGGCTCGTGGGGCCTGGCCTGACCCTGGCTTCTGGTCGAAGTCCAGGGGGCCTGCCCCATGCCTGCCCAAAGGTAGGCAGAGGGACTTATGGTTCGGCGCATGGGGCCCGGCCTGACCCTGGCTTCTTGCCGAAGTCGAGGGGGCCTGCCCCCTGCCTGCCCAAAGGTAGGCAGAAGGACTTATGATTCGGCGCATGGGGCCCGACCTGACCCCAGCTTCTTGCCGAAGTCCAGGTGGGCTGCCCTCTGCCTGCCCAGAGGTAGGTAGAGGGACTTATGGTTCGACGCACGCGGCCGGCCTGACCCTGGCTTCTTGCCGAAGTCCAGGGGGCCTGCCCCCTGCCTGCCCAAAAGTATGCGGAGGGACTTATGGCTCGGCGCATGGGGCCCGGCCTAACCCCAGCTTCTTGCCGAAGCCCAGGGGGGCTGCCCGCTGCCTGCCCAGAGGTAGGTAGAGGGACTTATGGTTCGACGCATGGGGCCCGGCATGACCCTAGCTTCTTGCCGAAGTGTAGGGGGCCTGACCCTGCTTGCCCAGAGGTAGGCAGAGGGACTTATGATTCGGCGCATGGGGCCCGGCCTGACCCTGGCTTCTTGTCGAAGTCCAGGGGGCCTGCCCCCTGCCTGCCCAGAAGTATGCAGAGGGACTAATGATTTGGCGCATGGGGCCCGGCCTAACCCCAGCTTCTTGCCGAAGTCCAGGGGGGCTGCCCTCTGCCTGCCCAGAGGTAGGTAGAGGGACTTATGGTTCGGCGCATGGGGCCCGGCCTGACCCTGGCTTCTTGCCGAAGTCTAGGGGGCCTGACCCTGCCTGCCCAGCGGTAGGCAGAGGGACTTATGGGTCGGCACGTGGGGCCCGGCTTGACCCTGGCTTCTAGCCGAAGACCAGGGGGACTGCCCCCTGCCTGCCCAGAGGTAGGTAGAGGGACTTATGGTTCGGCGCATGGGACCCGGCCTGACCCTCGCTTCTTGCCGAAGTCCAGGGAGCCTGCCCCCTGCCTGCCCAGAGGTAGGCAGAGGGACTTATGATTCAGCGCATGGGGCCCGGCCTGACCCTGGCTTCTATTCGAAGTCAAGGGAGCCTGCCTCCTGCCTGCCTAGAGGTAGGCAGAGGAACTTATGATTCGGCGCACGAGGCCCGACCTGACCCTGGCTTGTGGTCGAAGTCCGGGGGGCCTTCCCCTGACTGCCCAGAGGTAGGCAGAGGGACATATGGTTCGGCTCGTGGGGCCAGGCCTTGACCCTGGCTTCTTGCCGAAGTCCAGGTGGCCTGCCCTCTGCCTGCCTAGAGGTAGGCAGAGGGACTTATGATTTGACGCATGGGGCCCGGCCTAACCCCATCTTCTTGCCGAAGTCCAGGGGGGGTGCCCTCTGCCTGCCCAGAGGTAGGCAGAGGGACTTATGATTCGGCGCATAGGGCCTGGCCTGACCCTGGCTTCTGGTAGAAGTCCAGGGGGCTTGCCCCCTGACTGCCCAGACGTAGGCAGAGGGACTTATGATTCGGCTCGTGGGGCCCGGCCTGACCCTGGCTTCTGGTCGAAGTCCAGGGGGCCTGCCCCCTGCCTGCCCAGAAGTATGCAGAGGGACTTATGATTCGGCGCATGGGGCCCGACCTAACCCCATCTTCTTGCCGAAGTCCAGGGGGGCTGCCCTCTGCCTGCCCAGAGGTAGGTAGAGGGACTTATGCTTCTGCGCATGGGGCCCGGCCTGACCCTGGCTTCTTGCCGAAGTGTAGGGGGCCTGACCCTGCTTGCCCAGAGGTAGGCAGAGGGACTTATGATTCGGCGCATGGGGCTCGGCCTGACCCTGGCTTCTTGTCGAAGTCCAGGGGGCCTGCCCCCTGCCTGCCCAGAAGTATGCAGAGGGACTTATGATTCGGCGCATGGGGCCCGGCCTAACCCCATCTTCTTGCCGAAGTCCAGGGGGGCTGCCCTCTGCCTGCCCAGAGGTAGGCAGAGGGACTTATGATTCGGCGCATGGGGCCTGGCCTGACCCTGGCTTCTGGTAGAAGTCCAGGGGGCTTGCCCCCTGACTGCCCAGACGTAGGCAGAGGGACTTAAGATTCGGCTCGTGGGGCCCGGCCTGACCCTGACTTCTGGTCGAAGTCCAGGGGGCCTGCCCCATGCCTGCCCAGAGGTAGGCAGAGGGACTTATGGTTCGGCGCATGGGGCCCGGCCTGACCCTGGCTTCTTGCCGAAGTCCAGGGGGCTTGCTCCCTGCCTCCCCAGAGGTAGGCAGAGGGATTTATGATTCGGCGCATGGGGCCCGCCCTGACCCTGGCTTCTTGTCGAAGTCCAGGGGGCCTGCCCCCTGCCTGCCCAGAAGTATGCAGAGGGACTTATGATTCGGCGCATGGGGCCCGGCCTAACCCCATCTTCTTGCCGAAGTCCAGGGGGGCTGCCCTCTGCCTGCCCAGAGGTAGGCAGAGGGACTTATGATTCGGCGCATGGGGCCTGGCCTGACCCTGGCTTCTGGTAGAAGTCCAGGGGGCTTGCCCCCTGACTGCCCAGACGTAGGCAGAGGGACTTATGATTCGGCTCGTGGGGCCTGGCCTGACCCTGGCTTCTGGTCGAAGTCCTGGGGGCCTGCCCCATGCCTGCCCAAAGGTAGGCAGAGGGACTTATGGTTCGGCGCATGGGGCCCGGCCTGACCCTGGCTTCTTGCCGAAGTCGAGGGGGCCTGCCCCCTGCCTGCCCAAAGGTAGGCAGAAGGACTTATGATTCGGCGCATGGGGCCCGACCTGACCCCAGCTTCTTGCCGAAGTCCAGGTGGGCTGCCCTCTGCCTGCCCAGAGGTAGGTAGAGGGACTTATGGTTCGACGCACGCGGCCGGCCTGACCCTGGCTTCTTGCCGAAGTCCAGGGGGCCTGCCCCCTGCCTGCCCAAAAGTATGCAGAGGGACTTATGGCTCGGCGCATGGGGCCCGGCCTAACCCCAGCTTCTTGCCGAAGCCCAGGGGGGCTGCCCGCTGCCTGCCCAGAGGTAGGTAGAGGGACTTATGGTTCGGCGCATGGGGCCCGGCATGACCCTAGCTTCTTGCCGAAGTGTAGGGGGCCTGACCCTGCCTGCCCAGAGGTACGCAGAGGGACTTATGATTCAGCGCATGGGGCCCGGCCTGACCCTGGCTTCTATTCGAAGTCAAGGGGGCCTGCCCGCTGCTTGCCCAGAGGTAGGTAGAGGGGGCGTGCCCCCTGACTGCCCAGAGGTAGGCAGAGGGACTTATGGTTCGGCGCATGGGGCCAGGCTTTGACCCTGGCTTCTTGCCGAAGTCCTGGGGGCCTGCCCTCTGCCTGCCCAAAGGTAGGCAGAGGGACTTATGATTCGGCGCATGGGGCCCGGCCTGACCCTGGCTTCTCGTAGAAGTCCAGGGGGCTTGCCCCCTGACTGCCCAGAGGTTGGCAAAGGGACTTATGTTTCGGCTCGTAGGGCCCGGCCTGACCCTGGCTTCTGGTCGAAGTCAAGGGGGCCTGCCTCATGCCTGCTCAGAGGTAGGCAGAGGGACTTATGGTTCGGCGCATGGGGCCCGGCATGACCCTGGTTTCTTGCCGAAGTCCAGGGGGCCTGCCCCCTGCCTGCCAAGAAGTATGCAGAGGGACTTATGATTCGGCGCATGGGGCCCGGCCTAACCCCATCTTCTTGCCGAAGTCCAGGGGGGCTGCCCTCTGCCTGCCCAGAGGTAGGTAGAGGTAGGTAGAGGGACTTATGGTTCTGCGCATGGGGCCCGACCTGACCCTGGCTTCTTGCCGAAGTGTAGGGGGCCTGACCCTGCTTGCCCAGAGGTAGGCAGAGGGACTTATGATTCGGCGCATGGGGCCCGGCCTGACCCTGGCTTCTTGTCGAAGTCCAGGGGGCCTGCCCCCTGCCTGCCCAGAAGTATGCAGAGGGACTTATGATTCGGCGCATGGGGCCCGGCCTGACCCTGGCTTCTTGCCGAAGTCCAGGGGGCCTGCCCCCTGCCTGCCCAGAGGTAGGCAGAGGGACTTATGATTCGGCGCATGGGGCCTGGCCTGACCCTGGCTTCTGGTAGAAGTCCAGGGGGCTTGCCCCCTGACTGCCCAGACGTAGGCAGAGGGACTTATGATTCGGCTCGTGGGGCCCGGCCTGACCCTGGCTTCTGGTCGAAGTCCAGGGGGCCTGCCCCTGACTGCGCAGAGGTAGGCAGAGGGACATATGATTCGGCTCGTGGGGCCCGGCCTGACCCTGGCTTCTGGTCGAAGTCCAGGGGGCCTGCTCCCTGCCTGCCCAGAGGTAGGCAGAGGGACTTATGGTTCGGCGCATGGGGCCCGGCCTTGACCCTGGCTTCTTGCCGATGTCCAAGGGGCCTGCCCTCTGCCTGCCCAGAGGTAGGCAGAGAGACTTATGATTCGGCGCGTGGGGCCCGGCCTGACCCTGGCTTCTGGTCGAAGTCCAGGGGGCCTGCCCCTGACTGCCCAGAGGTAGGCAGAGGGACATATGATTCGGCTCGTGGGGCCCGGCCTGACCCTGGCTATTGGTAGAAGTCCAGGGGGCTTGCCCCCTGACTGCCCAGACGTAGGCAGAGGGACTTATGATTCGGCTCGTGGGGCCCGGCCTGACCCTGGCTTCTGGTCGAAGTCCAGGGGGCCTGCCCCATGCCTGCCCAGAGGTAGGCAGAGGGACTTATGGTTCGGCGCATGGGGCCCGGCCTGACCCTGGCTTCTTGCCGAAGTCGAGGGGGCCTGCCCCCTGCCTGCCCAAAGGTAGGCAGAAGGATTTATGATTCGGCGCATGGGGCCCGGCCTGACCCCAGCTTCTTGCCGAAGTCCAGGTGGGCTGCCCTCTGCCTGCCCAGAGGTAGGTAGAGGGACTTATGGTTCGACGCATGCGGCCGGCCTGACCCTGGCTTCTTGCCGAAGTCCAGGGGGCCTGCCCCCTGCCTGCCCAAAAGTATGCAGAGGGACTTATGGCTCGGCGCATGGGGCCCGGCCTAACCCCAGCTTCTTGCCGAAGCCCAGGGGGGCTGCCCGCTGCCTGCCCAGAGGTAGGTAGAGGGACTTATGGTTCGACGCATGGGGCCCGGCATGACCCTAGCTTCTTGCCGAAGTGTAGGGGGCCTGACCCTGCTTGCCCAGAGGTAGGCAGAGGGACTTATGATTCGGCGCATGGGGCCCGGCCTGACCCTGGCTTCTTGTCGAAGTCCAGGGGGCCTGCCCCCTGCCTGCCCAGAAGTATGCAGAGGGACTAATGATTTGGCGCATGGGGCCCGGCCTAACCCCAGCTTCTTGCCGAAGTCCAGGGGGGCTGCCCTCTGCCTGCCCAGAGGTAGGTAGAGGGACTTATGGTTCGGCGCATGGGGCCCGGCCTGACCCTCGCTTCTTGCCGAAGTCCAGGGAGCCTGCCCCCTGCCTGCCCAGAGGTAGGCAGAGGGACTTATGATTCAGCGCATGGGGCCCGGCCTGACCCTGGCTTCTATTCGAAGTCAAGGGAGCCTGCCTCCTGCCTGCCTAGAGGTAGGCAGAGGAACTTATGATTCGGCGCACGAGGCCCGACCTGACCCTGGCTTGTGGTCGAAGTCCGGGGGGCCTTCCCCTGACTGCCCAGAGGTAGGCAGAGGGACATATGGTTCGGCTCGTGGGGCCAGGCCTTGACCCTGGCTTCTTGCCGAAGTCCAGGTGGCCTGCCCTCTGCCTGCCTAGAGGTAGGCAGAGGGACTTATGATTTGACGCATGGGGCCCGGCCTAACCCCATCTTCTTGCCGAAGTCCAGGGGGGGTGCCCTCTGCCTGCCCAGAGGTAGGCAGAGGGACTTATGATTCGGCGCATAGGGCCTGGCCTGACCCTGGCTTCTGGTAGAAGTCCAGGGGGCTTGCCCCCTGACTGCCCAGACGTAGGCAGAGGGACTTATGATTCGGCTCGTGGGGCCCGGCCTGACCCTGGCTTCTGGTCGAAGTCCAGGGGGCCTGCCCCCTGCCTGCCCAGAAGTATGCAGAGGGACTTATGATTCGGCGCATGGGGCCCGACCTAACCCCATCTTCTTGCCGAAGTCCAGGGGGGCTGCCCTCTGCCTGCCCAGAGGTAGGTAGAGGGACTTATGCTTCTGCGCATGGGGCCCGGCCTGACCCTGGCTTCTTGCCGAAGTGTAGGGGGCCTGACCCTGCTTGCCCAGAGGTAGGCAGAGGGACTTATGATTCGGCGCATGGGGCTCGGCCTGACCCTGGCTTCTTGTCGAAGTCCAGGGGGCCTGCCCCCTGCCTGCCCAGAAGTATGCAGAGGGACTTATGATTCGGCGCATGGGGCCCGGCCTAACCCCATCTTCTTGCCGAAGTCCAGGGGGGCTGCCCTCTGCCTGCCCAGAGGTAGGCAGAGGGACTTATGATTCGGCGCATGGGGCCTGGCCTGACCCTGGCTTCTGGTAGAAGTCCAGGGGGCTTGCCCCCTGACTGCCCAGACGTAGGCAGAGGGACTTAAGATTCGGCTCGTGGGGCCCGGCCTGACCCTGACTTCTGGTCGAAGTCCAGGGGGCCTGCCCCATGCCTGCCCAGAGGTAGGCAGAGGGACTTATGGTTCGGCGCATGGGGCCCGGCCTGACCCTGGCTTCTTGCCGAAGTCCAGGGGGCTTGCTCCCTGCCTCCCCAGAGGTAGGCAGAGGGATTTATGATTCGGCGCATGGGGCCCGCCCTGACCCTGGCTTCTTGTCGAAGTCCAGGGGGCCTGCCCCCTGCCTGCCCAGAAGTATGCAGAGGGACTTATGATTTGGCGCATGGGGCCCGGCCTAACCCCAGCTTCTTGCCGAAGTCCAGGGGGGCTGCCCTCTGCCTGCCCAGAGGTAGGTAGAGGGACTTATGGTTCGGCGCATGGGGCCCGGCCTGACCCTGGCTTCTTGCCGAAGTCTAGGGGGCCTGACCCTGCCTGCCCAGCGGTAGGCAGAGGGACTTATGGCTCGGCATGTGGGGCCCGGCTTGACCCTGGCTTCTAGCCGAAGACCAGGGGGCCTGCCCCCTGCCTGCCCAGAGGTAGGTAGAGGAACTTATGGTTCGGCGCATGGGACCCGGCCTGACCCTGGCTTCTTGCCGAAGTCCAGGGAGCCTGCCCCCTGCCTGCCCAGAGGTAGGCAGAGGGACTTATGATTCAGCGCATGGGGCCCGGCCTGACCCTGGCTTCTATTCGAAGTCAAGGGAGCCTGCCTCCTGCCTGCCTAGAGGTAGGCAGAGGAACTTATGATTTGGCGCATGAGGCCCGGCCTGACCCTGGCTTTTGGTCGAAGTCCAGGGGGCCTTCCCCTGACTGCCCAGAGGTAGGCAGAGGGACATATGATTCGGCTCGTGGGGCCCGGCCTGACCCTGGCTTCTGGTCGAAGTCCAGGGGGCTTGCCCCCTGACTGCCCAGAGGTAGGTAGAGGGACTTATGGTTCGGCGCATGGGGCCAGGCCTTGACCCTGGCTTCTTGCCGAAGTCCAGGGGGCCTGCCCTCTGCCTGCCCAGAGGTAGGCAGAGGGACTTATGATTTGGCGCAAGGGGCCCGGCCTGACCCTGGCTTCTGGTAGAAGTCAAGGGGGCTTGCCCCCTGACTGCCCAGAGGTAGGCAAAGGGACTTATGATTTGGCTCGGGGGGCCCGGCCTGACCCTGGCTTCTGGTCGAAGTTCAGGGGGCCTGCCCCATGGTTGCTCAGAGGTAGGCAGAGAGACTTATGGTTCGGCGCATGGGGCCCGGCCTGACCCCGGCTTCTTGCCGAAGTCCAGGGGGCCTGCCCTCTGCCTGCCCAGAGGTAGGCAGAGGGACTTATGATTCGGCGCATGGGGCCCGGCCTAACCCCAGCTTCTTACCGAAGCCCAGGGGGGCTGCCCGCTGCCTGCCCAGAGGTAGATAGAGGGACTTATGGTTCGGCGCATGGGGCCCGGCCTGACCCTGGCTTCTTGCCGAAGTCCTGGGGGCCTGCCCCCTGCCTGCCCAGAGGTAGGCAGAGGGACTTATGATTCAGCGCATGGGGCCCGGCCTGACCCTGGCTTCTATTCAAAGTCAAGGGAGCCTGCCTCCTGCCTGCCTTGAGGTAGGCAGAGGAACTTATGATTCGGCGCATGAGGCCCGGCCTGACCCTGGCTTTTGGTCGAAGTCCAGGGGGCCTTCCCCTGACTGCCCAGAGGTAGGCAGAGGGACATATGATTCGGCTCGTGGGGCCCGGCCTGACCCTGGCTTCTGGTCGAAGTCCAGGGGGCTTGCCCCCTGACTGCCCAGAGGTAGGTAGAGGGACTTATGGTTCGGCGCATGGGGCCAGGCCTTGACCCTGGCTTCTTGCCGAAGTCCAGGGGGCCTGCCCTCTGCCTGCCCAGAGGTAGGCAGAGGGACTTATGATTTGGCGCAAGGGGCCCGGCCTGACCCTGGCTTCTGGTAGAAGGCAAGGGGGCTTGCCCCCTGACTGCCCAGAGGTAGACAAAGGGACTTATGATTTGGCTCGGGGGGCCCGGCCTGACCCTGGCTTCTGGTCGAAGTCCAGGGGGCCTGCCCCATGGTTGCTCAGAGGTAGGCAGAGAGACTTATGGTTCGGCGCATGGGGCCCAGCCTGACCCCGGCTTCTTGCCGAAGTCCAGGGGGCCTGCCCTCTGCCTGCCCAGAGGTAGGCAGAGGGACTTATGATTCGGCGTATGGGGCCCGGCCTAACCCCAGCTTCTTGCCGAAGCCCAGGGGGGCTGCCCGCTGCCTGCCCAGAGGTAGATAGAGGGACCTATGGTTCGGCGCATGGGGCCCGGCCTGACCCTGGCTTCTTGCCGAAGTGTAGGGGGCCTGACCCTGCTTGCCCAGAGGTAGGCAGAGGGACTTATGGCTCGGCACGTGGGGCCCGGCTTGACCCTGGCTTCTAGCCGAAGACCAGGGAGGCCTGCCCCCTGACTGCCCAGAGGTAGGTAGAGAGACTTATGGTTCGGCGCATGGGACCCGGCCTGACCCTGGCTTCTTGCCGAAGTCCAGGGAGCCTGCCCCCTGCCTGCCCAGAGGTAGGCAGAGGGACTTATGGTTCGGCGCATGGGGCCCGGCCTGACCCTGGCTTCTTGCCGAAGTCCAGGGGGCTTGCTCCCTGCCTCCCCAGAGGTAGGCAGAGGGATTTATGATTCGGCGCATGGGGCCCGCCCTGACCCTGGCTTCTTGTCGAAGTCCAGGGGGCCTTCCCCTGACTTCCCAGAGGTAGGCAGAGGGACATATGATTCGGCTCGTGGGGCCCGCCCTGACCCTGGCTTCTGGTCGAAGTCCAGGGGGCTTGCCCCCTGACTGCCCAGAGGTAGGTAGAGGGACTTATGGTTCGGCGCATGGGGCCAGGCCTTGACCCTGGCTTCTTGCCGAAGTCCAGGGGGCCTGCCCTCTGCCTGCCCAGAGGTAGGCAGAGGGACTTATGATTTGGCGCAAGAGGCCCGGCCTGACCCTGGCTTCTGGTAGAAGTCAAGGGGGCTTGCCCCCTGACTGCCCAGAGGTAGGCAAAGGGACTTATGATTCGGCTCGGGGGGCCCGGCCTGACCCTGGCTTCTGGTCGAAGTCCAGGGGGCCTGCCTCATGGTTGCTCAGAGGTAGGCAGAGAGACTTATGGTTCGGCGCATGGGGCCCGGCCTGACCCTGGCTTCTTGCCGAAGTCCTGGGGGCCTGCCCCCTGCCTGCCCAGAGGTAGGCAGAGGGACTTATGATTCGGCGCATGGGGCCCGGCCTGACCCTGGCTTCTTGTCGAAGTCCAGGGGGCCTGCCCCCTGCCTGCCCAAAAGTATGCAGAGGGACTTATGATTCGGCGCATGGGTCCCGGCCTAACCCCAGCTTCTTGCCGAAGCCCAGGGGGGCTGCCCGCTGCCTGCCCAGAGGTAGATAGAGGGACCTATGGTTCGGCGCATGGGGCCCGGCCTGACCCTGGCTTCTTGCCGAAGTGTAGGGGGCCTGACCCTGCTTGCCCAGAGGTAGGCAGAGGGACTTATGGCTCGGCACGTGGGGCTCGGCTTGACCCTGGCTTCTAGCCGAAGACCAGGGAGGCCTGCCCCCTGACTGCCCAGAGGTAGGTAGAGAGACTTATGGTTCGGCGCATGGGACCCGGCCTGACCCTGGCTTCTTGCCGAAGTCCAGGGAGCCTGCCCCCTGCCTGCCCAGAGGTAGGCAGAGGGACTTATGGTTCGGCGCATGGGGCCCGGCCTGACCCTGGCTTCTTGCCGAAGTCCAGGGGGCTTGCTCCCTGCCTCCCCAGAGGTAGGCAGAGGGATTTATGATTCGGCGCATGGGGCCCGCCCTGACCCTGGCTTCTTGTCGAAGTCCAGGGGGCCTTCCCCTGACTTCCCAGAGGTAGGCAGAGGGACATATGATTCGGCTCGTGGGGCCCGCCCTGACCCTGGCTTCTGGTCGAAGTCCAGGGGGCTTGCCCCCTGACTGCCCAGAGGTAGGTAGAGGGACTTATGGTTCGGCGCATGGGGCCAGGCCTTGACCCTGGCTTCTTGCCGAAGTCCAGGGGGCCTGCCCTCTGCCTGCCCAGAGGTAGGCAGAGGGACTTATGATTTGGCGCAAGAGGCCCGGCCTGACCCTGGCTTCTGGTAGAAGTCAAGGGGGCTTGCCCCCTGACTGCCCAGAGGTAGGCAAAGGGACTTATGATTCGGCTCGGGGGGCCCGGCCTGACCCTGGCTTCTGGTCGAAGTCCAGGGGGCCTGCCTCATGGTTGCTCAGAGGTAGGCAGAGAGACTTATGGTTCGGCGCATGGGGCCCGGCCTGACCCTGGCTTCTTGCCGAAGTCCTGGGGGCCTGCCCCCTGCCTGCCCAGAGGTAGGCAGAGGGACTTATGATTCGGCGCATGGGGCCCGGCCTGACCCTGGCTTCTTGTCGAAGTCCAGGGGGCCTGCCCCCTGCCTGCCCAAAAGTATGCAGAGGGACTTATGATTCGGCGCATGGGTCCCGGCCTAACCCCAGCTTCTTGCCGAAGCCCAGGGGGGCTGCCCGCTGCCTGCCCAGAGGTAGGTAGAGGGACTTATGGTTCGGCGCAAGGGGCCCGGCTTGACCCCGGCTTCTTGCCGAAGTTTAGGGGGCCTGACCCTGCTTGCCCAGAGGTAGGCAGAGGGACTTATGGCTCGGCACGTGGGGCCCGGCTTGACCCTGGCTTCTTGCCGAAGTCCAGGGGGCCTGCCCCCTGCCTGCCCAGAGGTAGGTAGAGGAACTTATGGTTCGGCGCATGGGGCCCGGCCTGACCCTGGCTTCTTGCCGAAGTCCAGGGGGCCTGCCCTCTGCCTGCCCAGAGGTAGGCAGAGGGACTTATGATTCGGCGCATGGGACCCGGCCTGACCCTCGCTTCTGTTCGAAGTCAAGGGGGCTTGCCTCCTGCCTGCCTAGAGGTAGGGAGAGGGACTTATGATTCAGCGCACGAGGCCCGGCTTGACCCTGGCTTCTGGTCGAAGTCCAGGGGGCCTGCCCCTGACTGCCCAGAGGTAGGCAGAGGGACAAATGATTCGGCTCGTGGGGCCCAGCCTGACCCTGGCTTCTGGTCGAAGTCCAGGGGGCCTTGCCACTACCTGCCAAGAGGTAGGCAGAGGGACTTATGGTTCGGCGCATGGGGCCCGGCCTTGACCCTGGCTTCTTGTCGAAGTCCAGGGTGCCTGCCCTCTGCCCGCCCAGATGTAGGCAGAGAGACTTATGATTTGGCGCATGGGGCCCGGCCTGACCCTGGCTTCTGGTAGAAGTCCAGGGGGCTTGCCCCTTGACTGCCCAGAGGTAGGCAGAGGGACTTATGGTTCGGCGCACGGGGCCAGGCCTTGACCCTGGCTTCTTGCCGAAGTCCAGGGGGCCTGCCCTCTGCCTGTCCAGAGGTAGGCAAAGGGACTTATGATTCGGGGCATGGGGTCCGGCCCCCTGGATTCTGGTAGAAGTCCAGGGGGCTTGCCCCCTGCCTGCCCAGAAGTATGCAGAGGGACTTATGATTCGGCGCATGGGGCCCGACCTAACCCCAGCTTCTTGCCGAAGTCCAGGGGGGCTGCCCTCTGCCTGCCCAGAGATAGGTAGAGGGACTTATGGTTCGGCGCATGGGGCCCGGCCTGACCCTGGCTTCTTGCCGAAGTCTAGGGGGCCTGACCCTTCCTGCCTAGAGGTAGGCAGAGGGACTTATGGCTCGGCACGTGGGGCCCGGCTTGACCCTGGCTTCTTGCCGAAGTCCAGGGGGCCTGCCCCCTGCCTGCCCATAGGTAGGTAGAGGGACTTATGGTTCGGCGCACGGGACCCGGCCTGACCCTGGCTTCTTGCCGAAGTCCAGGGAGCCTGCCCCCAGCCTGCCCATAGGTAGGCAGAGGGACTTATGATTCGGCGCATGGGGCACGGCCTGACCCTCGCTTCTGTTCCAAGTCAAGGGGGCTTGCCTCCTGCCTGCCTAGAGGTAGGGAGAGGGACTTATGATTCAGCGCATGAGGCCCAGCCTGACCCTCGCTTCTGGTCGAAGTCCAGGGGGCTTGCCCCCTGACTGCCCAGAGGTAGGCAGAGGTACTTATGGTTCGGCACATGGGGCCAGGCCTTGACCCTGGCTTCTAGCCGAAGTCCAGGGGGCCTGCCCTCTGCCTGTCCAGAGGTAGGCAGAGGGACTTATGATTCGGCGCATGGGGCCCGGCCTGACCCTGGCTTCTTGTCTAAGTCCAGAGGGCCTGCCCCCTGCCTGCCCAGAAGTATGCAGAGGGACTTATGATTCGGCGCATGGGGTCCGGCCTAACCCCAGCTTCTTGCCGAAGCCCAGGGGGGCTGCCCGCTGCCTGCCCAGAGGTAGATAGAGGGACCTATGGTTCGGCGCATGGGGCCCGGCCTGACCCTGGCTTCTTGCCGAAGTGTAGGGGGCCTGACCCTGCTTGCCCAGAGGTAGGCAGAGGGACTTATGGCTCGGCACGTGGGGCCCGGCTTGACCCTGGCTTCTAGCCGAAGACCAGGGAGGCCTGCCCCCTGACTGCCCAGAGGTAGGTAGAGAGACTTATGGTTCGGCGCATGGGACCCGGCCTGACCCTGGCTTCTTGCCGAAGTCCAGGGAGCCTGCCCCCTGCCTGCCCAGAGGTAGGCAGAGGGACTTATGGTTCGGCGCATGGGGCCCGGCCTGACCCTGGCTTCTTGCCGAAGTCCAGGGGGCTTGCTCCCTGCCTCCCCAGAGGTAGGCAGAGGGATTTATGATTCGGCGCATGGGGCCCGCCCTGACCCTGGCTTCTTGTCGAAGTCCAGGGGGCCTTCCCCTGACTTCCCAGAGGTAGGCAGAGGGACATATGATTCGGCTCGTGGGGCCCGCCCTGACCCTGGCTTCTGGTCGAAGTCCAGGGGGCTTGCCCCCTGACTGCCCAGAGGTAGGTAGAGGGACTTATGGTTCGGCGCATGGGGCCAGGCCTTGACCCTGGCTTCTTGCCGAAGTCCAGGGGGCCTGCCCTCTGCCTGCCCAGAGGTAGGCAGAGGGACTTATGATTTGGCGCAAGAGGCCCGGCCTGACCCTGGCTTCTGGTAGAAGTCAAGGGGGCTTGCCCCCTGACTGCCCAGAGGTAGGCAAAGGGACTTATGATTCGGCTCGGGGGGCCCGGCCTGACCCTGGCTTCTGGTCGAAGTCCAGGGGGCCTGCCTCATGGTTGCTCAGAGGTAGGCAGAGAGACTTATGGTTCGGCGCATGGGGCCCGGCCTGACCCTGGCTTCTTGCCGAAGTCCTGGGGGCCTGCCCCCTGCCTGCCCAGAGGTAGGCAGAGGGACTTATGATTCGGCGCATGGGGCCCGGCCTGACCCTGGCTTCTTGTCGAAGTCCAGGGGGCCTGCCCCCTGCCTGCCCAAAAGTATGCAGAGGGACTTATGATTCGGCGCATGGGTCCCGGCCTAACCCCAGCTTCTTGCCGAAGCCCAGGGGGGCTGCCCGCTGCCTGCCCAGAGGTAGGTAGAGGGACTTATGGTTCGGCGCAAGGGGCCCGGCTTGACCCCGGCTTCTTGCCGAAGTTTAGGGGGCCTGACCCTGCGTGCCCAGAGGTAGGCAGAGGGACTTATGGCTCGGCACGTGGGGCCCGGCTTGACCCTGGCTTCTTGCCGAAGTCCAGGGGGCCTGCCCCCTGCCTGCCCAGAGGTAGGTAGAGGAACTTATGGTTCGGCGCATGGGGCCCGGCCTGACCCTGGCTTCTTGCCGAAGTCCAGGGGGCCTGCCCCCTGCCTGCCCAGAGGTAGGCAGAGGGACTTATGATTCGGCGCATGGGACCCGGCCTGACCCTCGCTTCTGTTCGAAGTCAAGGGGGCTTGCCTCCTGCCTGCCTAGAGGTAGGGAGAGGGACTTATGATTCAGCGCACGAGGCCCGGCTTGACCCTGGCTTCTGGTCGAAGTCCAGGGGGCCTGCCCCTGACTGCCCAGAGGTAGGCAGAGGGACAAATGATTCGGCTCGTGGGGCCCAGCCTGACCCTGGCTTCTGGTCGAAGTCCAGGGGGCCTTGCCACTACCTGCCAAGAGGTAGGCAGAGGGACTTATGGTTCGGCGCATGGGGCCCGGCCTTGACCCTGGCTTCTTGTCGAAGTCCAGGGTGCCTGCCCTCTGCCCGCCCAGATGTAGGCAGAGAGACTTATGATTTGGCGCATGGGGCCCGGCCTGACCCTGGCTTCTGGTAGAAGTCCAGGGGGCTTGCCCCTTGACTGCCCAGAGGTAGGCAGAGGGACTTATGGTTCGGCGCACGGGGCCAGGCCTTGACCCTGGCTTCTTGCCGAAGTCCAGGGGGCCTGCCCTCTGCCTGTCCAGAGGTAGGCAAAGGGACTTATGATTCGGGGCATGGGGTCCGGCCCCCTGGATTCTGGTAGAAGTCCAGGGGGCTTGCCCCCTGCCTGCCCAGAAGTATGCAGAGGGACTTATGATTCGGCGCATGGGGCCCGACCTAACCCCAGCTTCTTGCCGAAGTCCAGGGGGGCTGCCCTCTGCCTGCCCAGAGGTAGGTAGAGGGACTTATGGTTCGGCGCATGGGGCCCGGCCTGACCCTGGCTTCTTGCCGAAGTCTAGGGGGCCTGACCCTTCCTGCCTAGAGGTAGGCAGAGGGACTTATGGCTCGGCACGTGGGGCCCGGCTTGACCCTGGCTTCTTGCCGAAGTCCAGGGGGCCTGCCCCCTGCCTGCCCATAGGTAGGTAGAGGGACTTATGGTTCGGCGCACGGGACCCGGCCTGACCCTGGCTTCTTGCCGAAGTCCAGGGAGCCTGCCCCCAGCCTGCCCATAGGTAGGCAGAGGGACTTATGATTCGGCGCATGGGGCACGGCCTGACCCTCGCTTCTGTTCCAAGTCAAGGGGGCTTGCCTCCTGCCTGCCTAGAGGTAGGGAGAGGGACTTATGATTCAGCGCATGAGGCCCAGCCTGACCCTCGCTTCTGGTCGAAGTCCAGGGGGCTTGCCCCCTGACTGCCCAGAGGTAGGCAGAGGTACTTATGGTTCGGCACATGGGGCCAGGCCTTGACCCTGGCTTCTAGCCGAAGTCCAGGGGGCCTGCCCTCTGCCTGTCCAGAGGTAGGCAGAGGGACTTATGATTCGGCGCATGGGGCCCGGCCTGACCCTGGCTTCTTGTCTAAGTCCAGAGGGCCTGCCCCCTGCCTGCCCAGAAGTATGCAGAGGGACTTATGATTCGGCGCATGGGGTCCGGCCTAACCCCAGCTTCTTGCCGAAGTCCAGGGGGGCTGCCCTCTGCCTGCCGAGAGGTAGGTAGAGGGACTTATGGTTCGGCGCATGGGGCCCGGCCTGACCCTGGCTTCTTGCCGAAGTGTAGGGGGCCTTACCCTGCTTGCCCAGAGGTAGGCAGAGGGACTTATGGCTCGGCACGTGGGGCCCGGCTTGACCCTGGCTTCTTGCCGAAGTCCAGGGGGCCTGCCCCCTGCCTGCCCAAAGGTAGGTAGAGGGACTTATGGTTCGGCGCATGGGGCCCGGCCTGACCCTGGCTTCTTGCCGAAGTCCAGGGAGCCTGCCCCCTGCCTGCCCATAGGTAGGCAGAGGGACTTATGATTCGGCGCATGGGGTCCGGCCTAACCCTGGATTCTGGTAGAAGTCCAGGGGGCTTGCCCCCTAACTGCCCAGAGGTAGGCAGGGGGCTTATGATTCGGCGCATGGGGCCCGGCCTGACCCTGGCTTCTTGTCGAAGTCCAGAGGTCCTGCCACCTGCCTGCCCAGAAGTATGCAGAGGGACTTATGATTCGGCGCATGGGGCCCGGCCTAACCCCAGCTTCTTGCCAAAGCCCAGGGGGGCTGCCCGCTGCCTGCCCAGAGGTAGATAGAGGGACTTATGGTTCGGCGCATGGGGCCCGGCCTGACCCTGGCTTCTTGCCGAAGTGTAGGGGGCCTGACCCTGCTTGCCCAGAGGTAGGCAGAGGGACTTATGGCTCGGCACGTGGGGCCCGGCTTGACCCTGGCTTCTAGCCGAAGACCAGGGGGGCCTGCCCCCTGACTGCCCAGAGGTAGGTAGAGAGACTTATGGTTCGGCGCATGGGACCCGGCCTGACCCTGGCTTCTTGCCGAAGTCCAGGGAGCCTGCCCCCTGCCTGCCCAGAGGTAGGCAGAGGGACTTATGATTCAGCGCATGGGGCCCGGCCTGACCCTGGCTTCTATTCGAAGTCAAGGGAGCCTGCCTCCTGCCTACCTAGAGGTAGGCAGAGGAACTTATGATTCGGCGCATGAGGCTCGGCCTGACCCTGGCTTCTGGTCGAAGTCCAGGGGGCCTTCCCCTGACTTCCCAGAGGTAGGTAGAGGGACATATGATTCGGCTCGTGGGGCCCGCCCTGACCCTGGCTTCTGGTCGAAGTCCAGGGGGCTTGCCCCCTGACTGCCCAGAGGTAGATAGAGGGACTTATGGTTCGGCGCATGGGGCCAGGCCTTGACCCTGGCTTCTTGCCGAAGTCCAGGGGGCCTGCCCTCTGCCTGCCCAGAGGTAGGCAGAGGGACTTATGATTTGGCGCAAGGGGCCCGGCCTGACCCTGGCTTCTGGTAGAAGTCAAGGGGGCTTGCCCCCTGACTGCCCAGAGGTAGGCAAAGGGACTTATGATTCGGCTCGGGGGGCCCGGCCTGACCCTGGCTTCTGGTCGAAGTCCAGGGGGCCTGCCCCATGGTTGCTCAAAGGTAGGCAGAGAGACTTATGGTTCGGCGCATGGGGCCCGGCCTGACCCTGGCTTCTTGCCGAAGTCCTGGGGGCCTGCCCCCTGCCTGCCCAGAGGTAGGTAGAGGGACTTATGGTTCGGCGCATGGGGCCCGGCTTGACCCTGGCTTCTTGCCGAAGTTTAGGGGGCCTGACCCTGCTTGCCCAGAGGTAGGCAGAGGGACTTATGGCTCGGCAGGTGGGGCCCGGCTTGACCATGACTTCTTGCCGAAGTCCAGGGGGCCTGCCCCCTGCCTGCCCAGAGGTAGGTAGAGGGACTTATGGTTCGGCGCATGGGGCCCGGCCTGACCCTGGCTTCTTGCCGAAGTCCAGGGGGCCTGCCCCCTGCCTGCCCAGAGGTAGGCAGAGGGACTTATGATTCGGCGCATGGGACACGGCCTGACCCTCGCTTCTGTTCGAAGTCAAGGGGGCTTTCCTCCTGCCTGCCTAGAGGTAGGGAGAGGGACTTATGATTCAGCGCACGAGGCCCGGCTTGACCCTGGCTTCTGGTCGAAGTCCAGGGGGCCTGCCCCTGACTGCCCAGAGGTAGGCAGAGGGACAAATGATTCGGCTCGTGGGGCCCAGCCTGACCCTGGCTTCTGGTCGAAGTCCAGGGGGCCTTGCCACTACCTGCCAAGAGGTAGGCAGAGGGACTTATGGTTCGGCGCATGGGGCCCGGCCTTGACCCTGGCTTCTTGTCGAAGTCCAGGGTGCCTGCCCTCTGCCTGTTCAGAGGTAGGCAAAGGGACTTATGATTCGGGGCATGGGGTCCGGCCCCCTGGATTCTGGTAGAAGTCCAGGGGGCTTGCCCCCTAACTGCCCAGAGGTAGGCAGGGGGCTTATGATTCGGCGCATGGGGCCCGGCCTGACCCTGGCTTCTTGTCGAAGTCCAGAGGTCCTGCCCCCTGCCTGCCCAGAAGTATGCAGAGGGACTTATGATTCGGCGCATGGGGCCCGACCTAACCCCAGCTTCTTGCCGAAGTCCAGGGGGGCTGCCCTCTGCATGCCCAGAGGTAGGTAGAGGGACTTATGGTTCGGCGCATGGGGCCCGGCCTGACCCTGGCTTCTTGCCGAAGTCTAGGGGGCCTGACCCTTCCTGCCTAGAGGTAGGCAGAGGGACTTATGGCTCGGCACGTGGGGCCCGGCTTGACCCTGGCTTCTTGCCGAAGTTTAGGGGGCCTGACCCTGCCTGCCCATAGGTAGGTAGAGGGACTTATGGTTCGGCGCATGGGACCCGGCCTGACCCTGGCTTCTTGCCGAAGACCAGGGAGCCTGCCCCCTGCCTGCCCATAGGTAGGCAGAGGGACTTATGATTCGGCGCATGGGGCACGGCCTGACCCTCGCTTCTGTTCCAAGTCAAGGGGGCTTGCCTCCTGCCTGCCTAGAGGTAGGGAGAGGGACTTATGATTCAGCGCATGAGGCCCAGCCTGACCCTGGCTTCTGGTCGAAGTCCAGGGGGCTTGCCCCCTGACTGCCCAGAGGTAGGCAGAGGAATTATGGTTCGGCACATGGGGCCAGGCCTTGACCCTGGCTTCTAGCCGAAGTCCAGGGGGCCTGCCCTCTGCCTGTCCAGAGGTAGGCAGAGGGACTTATGATTCGGCGCATGGGGCCCGGCCTGACCCTGGCTTCTTGTCTAAGTCCAGAGGGCCTGCCCCCTGCCTGCCCAGAAGTATGCAGAGGGACTTATGATTCGGCGCATGGGGTCCGGCCTAACCCCAGCTTCTTGCCGAAGTCCAGGGGGGCTGCCCTCTGCCTGCCGAGAGGTAGGTAGAGGGACTTATGGTTCGGCGCATGGGGCCCGGCCTGACCCTGGCTTCTTGCCGAAGTGTAGGGGGCCTTACCCTGCTTGCCCAGAGGTAGGCAGAGGGACTTATGGCTCGGCACGTGGGGCCCGACTTGACCCTGGCTTCTTGCCGAAGTCCAGGGGCCCTGCCCCCTCCCTGCCCAAAGGTAGGTAGAGGGACTTATGGTTCGACGCATGGGGCCCGGCCTGACCCTGGCTTCTTGCCGAAGTCCAGGGAGCCTGCCCCCTGCCTGCCCATAGGTAGGCAGAGGGACTTATGATTCGGCGCATGGGGTCCGGCCTAACCCTGGATTCTGGTAGAAGTCCAGGGGGCTTGCCCCCTAACTGCCCAGAGGTAGGCAGGCGGCTTATGATTCGGCGCATGGGGCCCGGCCTGACCCTGGCTTCTTGTCGAAGTCCAGAGGTCCTGCCACCTGCCTGCCCAGAAGTATGCAGAGGGACTTATGATTCGGCGCATGGGGCCCGGCCTAACCCCAGCTTCTTGCCGAAGTCCAGGGGGGCTGCCCTCTGCCTGACCAGAGGTAGGCAGGGGGGCTTATGATTCGGCGCATGGGGCCCGGCCTGACCCTGGCTTCTTGCCGAAGTCTAGGGGGCCTGACCCTTCCTGCCTAGAGGTAGGCAGAGGGACTTATGGCTCGGCACGTGGGGCCCGGCCTGACCCTGGCTTCTTGCCGAAGTCCAGGGAGCCTGCCCCCTGCCTGCCCATAGGTAGGCAGAGGGACTTATGATTCGGCGCATGGGGCGCGGCCTTACCCTCGCTTCTGTTCCAACTCAAGGGGGCCTGCCTCCTGCCTGCCTAGAGGTAGGGAGAGGGACTTATGATTCAGCGCATGAGGCCCGGCCTGACCCTGGCTTCTGGTCGAAGTCTAGGGGGCCTGCCCCTGACTGCTCAGAGGTAGGCAGAGGGACATATAATTCGGCTCGTGGGGCCCGGCCTGACCCTGGCTTCTGGTCGAAGTCCAGGGGGCTTGCCCACTGCTTGCCCAAAGGTAGGCAGAGAGACTTATGTTTCGACGCATGGTGCCCGGCCTTGACCCTGGCTTCTTGCCGAAGTCCAAGGGGCCTGCCCTCTGCCTGCCCAGAGGTAGGCAGAGGGACTTATGATTCGGCGCATGGGGCCCGACCTGACCCTGCCTTTTGGTAGAAGTGCAGGGGGCTTGCCCCCTGACTGCCCAGAGGTAGGCAGAGGGACTTATGGTTCGACGCATGGGGCCCGGCCTTGACCCTGGCTTCTTGCCGAAGTCCAGGGGGCCTGCCCTCTGCCTGCCCAGAGGTAGGTAGAGGGACTTATGATTCAGCGCATGGGGCCGGCCTGACCCTGGCTTCTGGTAGAAGTCCAGGGGGCTTGCCCCCTGACTGCCCAGAGGTAGGCAGAGGGACTTATGATTCGGCTCGTGGGGTCCGGCCTGACCCTGGCTTCTGGTCGAAGTGCAGGGGGCCTGCCCCATGCCTGCCCAGAGGTAGGCAGAGGGACTTATGGTTCGGCGCATGGGGCCCGGCCTGACCTTGGCTTCTTGCCGAAGTCCAGGGGGCCTGCCCCCTGCCTACTCAGAGGTAGGCAGAGGGACTTATGATTCGGCGCATGGGGCCCGGCCTGACACTGGCTTCTTGCTGAAGTCCAGGGGGCCTGCCCCCTTCCTGCCCAGAGGTAGGCTGAGGGATTTATGCTCTGTACAAGGCTAAATGTGTATTAATCCTTTTTTTTTGTTGGGGGGTCTACTTTTCCAGGATTTTGCAACAGGGTCTCCTCCCCTATTGCCCCCTACCCATTAGCTATGAGAGTAATGAATAGGTGATGGGTAAATATTAATCTTGTCTTCGTAGAATTTCACATGATGGTTGACGGACCTAGGTGGTCTCTGCAGGCGTCGAGGTTGAGCCGTAAGTCGGTATGGCCGAGCCGTTAGTCGGCAGGGCAGCATCTTGGCCGAGCCGTAAGTCGGTAGGACCGAGCCGTAAATCGGCAGGGCCGAACCGTAATCGGCAGGGCAGCATCTTGGCCGAGCCGTAAGTCGGTAGGACCGAGCCGTAAATCGGTAGGGACGAACCGTAAATCGGCAGGGCAGCATCTTGGCCGAGCTGTAAGTCGGTAGGACCGAGCCGTAAATCGGCAGGGCCGAACCGTAAATCGGCAGGGCAGCATCTTGGCCGAGCCGTAAGTCGGTAGGATCGAGCCGTAAATCGGCAGGGCAACATCTTGGCCGAGCCGTAAGTCGGTAGGACCGAGCCGTAAATCGGCAGGGCAGCATCTTGGCCGAGCCGTAAGTCGGTAGGACCGAGCCGTAAATCGGCAGGGCTGAACCGTAAATCAGCAGGGCAGCATCTTGGCCGAGCCGTAAGTCGGTAGGATCGAGCTGTAAATCGGCAGGGCAGCATCTTGGCCGAGCCGTAAGTCGGTAGGACCGAGCCGTAAATCGGCAGGGCCGAACCGTAAATCGGCATGGCAGCATCTTGGCCGAGCCGTAAGTCGGTAGGACCGAGCCGTAAATCGACAGGGCAGCATCTTGGCCGAGCCGTAAGTCGGCTGGGTCATGTCTCTGTCAAACTACAAACATTGAGCTCATTTGATACCCATTTTTGTGACTTATCTTCACCATTTTTCTGGTAAATTTCTTGAGGAGTTTTTTTTGGAAATTTCTGTGATGGGGCGAAAAGTTGGGGCATTTTTGTTATCCATTTGTCGTTGAGGCTGGCGTTTCTTGGGTTTTATTTATACAAATCTTTGACTAAGGTCAAAAGATACGGATGAGGACTCACAATAAAATGCACCAGAAGGAACTTCATGCTCTATCATTGATTTAAAATAAAATGGACTTAGCTTTCATGATTTCTGATGCTCTATTTTATCTTCTCCATCTTGTCTTTTATTTGGGCCAGCTCTTTAGCTTCTTCCTTCTGCCGACCAAGATCATGCCTTTGCAAGTAGTAATTCAGCCTACTTTGGATATAGTAGACGTAGGACTCGCCTAATCAAAATAAATCAACGTGGGAGTTTTGTGAAAATCTGATTCAGATGACCAATCATCCAAGTTGACTATCGGCCGACCCAACACGTCGATTCGAGTGGCCGAGTCAATATGTCGACCCAAGTGGCCGCCTTGAGTAAATTCAGGCGGCCAACCTAAGTTGATTTTGGCGGCTACCTAAGTCGATCGATGCACTCAATCAATGTAACTGACAGCTTACCCGAGTACATTATGCATCGATCCATGATGAGTTTGGTGAGTCTCGATTGAATACTCCAACTGACATAACCCGTGTATCAGTCAGGCAGGCGAGCTCCTCGGCTAACACTCGTAGCTTCAAATGGATGGGGTAATTTCATTGTTCACTTGCTAAGTGTTCCGTATTATTCATTGAGAATCAAAGTTATCATCTTTGATTTGCTTTGAGTTTTCAATTAAATTAATTAAATATAGTGGATGTAAACTCCAATATATGATTTGAGCGTGAAATGAATTTGACAGGCTGACTCATTACTTATCTTCTCAAAAAATCAGATCTGGGAAGTGCGAATTGTAGCTGTACTTCGTCCTTTTTTGCAGGCAATTAATGCTCAATGAGCTTTTCTCCTTACTATCTTCTAGTTGATTCGTCATCGCTCATCTCTCCCTGATTGTATGCCCAATCTGCTTTGTGGGAATTTTGCTTTGGCTAAAAATAATTGTTTTTTGAAACTCCGTTCGTTCACAATGATGAACAACCACTATGAACACTCATTTTTTGTATTTTGTATCATTGATTTCTATAGATCTATCTGAAAGATGAAGATTAGATTGGAAAAAAATTTGTATTTGGGAGTGGTTGATTTTTGTGGGTAATTCGTGAGCACAACCGTTCTCCCCACAGACGGCGCCAAATTGTTCCGGTATGGAAACGGGTCCTTGAGCTTCGCGGTTCTCCTCGGCTCCGGATGCGTACCGACGGTGATCCTGCAAGGTGAACTTCGGGCCAGGGGAACCTCGGGGCGGAGCCTCCGACGCCCAAGTCAGTAAAATGTATGACTAAATATAGATATTAGGGAGATAAAAAGAGGTAGAGAGAGAATAGGGAGTGATATGTGTGAATGAATTGCCCCTTTTCCCCTCACCCTAAGTGGGGTATTTATAGGGGAAAGGGTGTAGTGACATTATTAGGGTGATGTCACCCATGGCATCAGCATGATGATCAGTAGAGGAGTCTCTCTAGGTCAGTTAATGACTACGCGTAAAGAGGGTCGTCTGATAGGGGGTTCAGCTTCTGGGGTCGGCTAGGACCCAGTTGGGCCTTCTCAGTCCTGGGAGTCGGGCCTATGCGTCTGGGCCCTGGGGGTTTTATCCCCCATCACATGCACATAACCCTTTTCAGCAACCAAAACAAAGATGAAAGATTACAAGTACAAGTTAATAGACAGACTTGCTATATATCAAGGATTACAAAATACAAGAAACGATTAATTCACCAAGTATTGTTCATTCGAGAACCAAAGTTTTTGCCTAATCTTGTACTTCCTCCTTCACATGCACTTGCACATGGGAGGGAACCTTTGGAGTAGCAGGAACTTCAGTTAGTTCTTCACATTCCCCTACTTTGTAAAATTCATCCCTAGTATATTTGACACTTTATACCCTCACGTCTCTGTACCATTCAAGGGATTGTAATGGTACCATAAAATTCTGTGTTGATAAACAGATCAACACAAAACTTGAACTTGCACCAATTCATCTGAGGTACTAAAGACGAATCTACTAAAGATTTTATTTGAATAGTACTTGATGAAATAACTCCATGAATATCATTATTTCTTATTAAATAATAAAGACATTTTAACGTGGAGTTGGAGGGATTGTGGGTGTGGTTGTGGTTGTGTTTTTATACCGTAAATGTGAAAACAATCATTAATTTTAAAAACGTAAAGGTATTGGTGGGGAAGGTATATTCTTAAATTTGGAAGAATATAAATGCTCCACGCGTTAAAAGCATCATTTCCCAAAATAATAAAGTTGTCCAAGTACACTGTACAATTTATTTCCACTGTACATTGTATCTTACAGTGGTTGTATCATTTTGAATCATTTTGGACGCCTAATCCAACCATAAACCATTAAGGAAAAGGGTTTAGGGTTGGATTAGGTGGAACCACGAAGCGGGGACGCCTAATCCAACCCTAAACCCTTTTCCATCCCGTCTTATGCAGTACCTCATCTTTGAACCACGTCCACGAAAGGGTTCACTAATACCCTCCTAGGGTTCAGTTACTTATGTGATTAGTGACCTTGAATAAGGAAAAGTGTTTATGGTTGGATTACGTGGAACCGCGAAGCGGAGACGCCTAATCCAACCCTAAACCCTTTTTCCGTCCTTGAATAAGGAAAAGGGTTTAAAGTTGGATTAGGCGGAACCGCGAAGCGGGAATGCCTAATCCAACCCTAAACCCTTTTTCATCCCGTCTTATGCAGTACCCCATCTTTGAACCACGTCCACGACATGGTTCACTAATACCCTCCTAGGGTTCAGTTACTTGTGGGATTAGTGACCTAGAATAAGGAAAAGGGTTTAGGGTTGGATTAAGCGGAACCGCGAAACAGGAACGCCTAATCCAACCCTAAACCCTTTTCCGTCCCATCTTATGCAAAGTAGACAAATTAATTACTTGTATATACATCTAATAAACAAATTAAGGTAATTAATATACATTAGTATTAAAATTAAAATTTCCATTAAAATTCATTTCCACTGCGCAACATTTTACATAATTCATCCACCTCCTTCCACTATTCTAAAGTAATTAATTTCAATCTATATAGATCACTTTCTTCTTTAGCACACTCAATAGTCTCCAAGTGTTTATTTTCCTTACAATCAATAGTTTCCAAAGGATAATTGTGCAATACTGTTTTTGCATGTATATTATCTGTTAGATAGCATTTGCATCTCTTTGAAACAATAATTCCACCCCTAAGTACAATATTCATTCCATCACAGATCAATGTTATCAAGGTTCTATTATAGTCCACAATCCAACGAGGTGCATCGGAGTGTAATAGAAACATCTGCGCCCATCTTTTACAGACAATCGCTGTGTTAGCCTTATCAACATAAGATGGAAGTTTTTCAAAAAAATTCCCCATGCAATCTTCGTTGCACATAACTTCGGTTGTTGAGGAAGATCGTTTATCATATGTCTCAAACTAATAAGACTGATAGAAATGAAAGAAAGATAATGCATCTTCTGCTGCCTTGAGTTGTTTATAGTTGTTAATCTATCTTCAACCTCACTATTTATCCATCACCCCTTGCATAAAATTTTCATAATGTGCATGGATGTGAAAATAAGTATGAAAGTGAGTAGATGATGTGAGATGGAAGGGAATAAGTAGATATGATGGTGAAATTCAAATTAGCCACGTGTAGTTATTCAACTACTTCATTTATTGTACTCATTTATTTATTCTTCAATTAGAGTAAATCAGCCACGTGTACATGGGTTTAGATTTTATGTATATACAAGAAGAAATAAGTAGAATTCCTGCACATAACATCAAATAGACAATGTTTTATATTTGCATATCTGTTGTATGAGTTATATACAATAAATTGTAAATTATCTACATTAAAATAGATAGTGCTTTAACTATGATCAACTTTCAACATGTACAACATATATTAATTTATGTACATCAAAATAGACACTTCATTAACTATGAACAATTTTCAACATGTACAACAAATATTAACTTATCTACATCAAAATAGGCACAATTTTAACTATGTACAATTTTCAACATGTGCAACAATTATTAACTTATGTATATCAAAAAAGACATTGCTTTAACAATGTATAAATTTTAAACATGTGCAACACATAGTAACTTATCTACATCAAAACAGGTACTGCTTTAACAATGTACAAATTTTGAACAGGTGCAACAATTATTAACTTATCTACATCAAAACAAACAATGTTTTAACTATGTACAAATTTCAACTTGTGCAACAGATATTAACTTACGTACATCAAAACAGACACCACTTTAAGTATGAACAATTTTCAACATGTGCAGCACTTAGTAAGTTATGTACATCAAAACAGACACTTCTTTAACAATGTACAAATTTTGAACATGTGCAACACATAGTAACTTATGTACATCAAATAGACAGTGCTTTAAATATGTAAAAATTTCAACATGTACAACAAATATTTACTTATCTACATTAAAATGGACACTTTTTTAACAATGTAAAAATTTCAATATGTGCAACACATAGTAACTTATGTACATAAAAAAAGACACTACTTTAACAATGTACAAATTTTGAACATGTGCAACACATAGTAACTTATGTACATCAAATAGACAGTGCTTTAAATATGTAAAAATTTCAACATGTACAACAAATATTTACTTATCTACATTAAAATGGACACTTTTTTAACAATGTAAAAATTTCAATATGTGCAACACATAGTAACTTATGTACATAAAAAAAGACACTACTTTAACAATGTACAAATTTTGAACATGTGCAACACATAGTAACTTATCTACATCAAAACAGAAATTTCTTTAAATATGTAAAATTTTCAACATGTACGACAAATATTAACTTATGTACATCAAAACAGACACTGTTTTAACTATGTACAAATTTCAACATGTGCAAAAATTATTAACTTATGTACATAAAAAAAGACACTACTTTAACAATGTACAAATTTTGAACATGTGCAACACATAGTAACTTATCTACATCAAAACAGACACTGCTTTATCAATGTACAAATTTTGAACATGTGCAACGATTATTAACTTATCTACATCAAAACAGACACTATTTTAACTATGAACAATTTTCAACATGTGCACCACATAATAAGTTATGTACATCATAACAGACAGTGCTTTACATATGTATATATCTGTTGTATGAGTTATGCATAATAAGTTGTAACTTATCTACATCAATACGACACTGCTTTTACTATGTACAAATTTCACACACGTACAATACATTGTAAATAATCTACATCGAAAAATTTGCTGATATATAGTAAGTTACTTATTAAAAGAAGAAATAAGTAAAATTACTTCACATAAAATCAAATAGAGATGTTCATATGAATAATTTTCAACTGAAAAATCAAGTGTACTTGATAAAAGTATAATGTACTTAATGTATTCCTGGACAATTTATTATATTTAAAATATAATAAAATTAAGTAAAATTAGGAGAATGTATGATGATTAAACATTGCCAGGACAATTTCTTGAATCATGGTATCCCATCTCTCCACAAGCATTGTACTTCCGAGGTGGCTTCTTATGTTCTTTCGTGATTTTTTCTTTAGACGACATAAGCCGCCTTCCAGAGCCTTTAGTTTTAGACTGGTTTGGTGGCAAGATCTTAATGTCAGTGAGAATGGTGGCATCCATCAGAAACTCGATCTCATATCTCTTGTTAGTTCTCATGCTTGTTACTTCTTCCACAACCTTCTCCTTGAATGCTCTGATTACTACTTCTAAGAGCTCATCCACCTTCTCTTTCTTGTTCTCAACCATAGTCATACAATCAAAAATTTCAGACCATAACTCTGCAACCTTTGTTTTTATTCCATTAGATGACCGACAATCAGAAAGAAGTGTACCATTTGCATCAAACATTTCCCTGAATGTTGCAAACTTGTTCCAACGAGGAAGTAGATATGAATTAGGTATCCTCTTGGCACCTCTTTCTTTCAGGACCCAAAGAGCATGACGACACAACAGTCCACGCCGCTGGAACATCTTACAGGCACAGAAAATTTTGTCCTCTGTATGTGTATAGTCAACTACATATACCCTGTTTCTGAAGTTGTCCTGTATAGAGATATGTTCAACACCATCCTCCTTTAAAATCTCATCAACACCACAATTGTACATGGATGCCTTTAACTCTTCCTGCAACTCATAGAAGACAGTTCGTGTGTAGATTTCAGAAGCATGTTTTTCAAGTGAAAATAGACTGATCACTGAAGCGGAAGTGCTCTTAGAGTCAGCAATCAACATGGACTGCTCCCACCTTTGAGCTTTAATGGCACTGTCGAACCTCATGTAAAACTCAACAAGTGTTCGATGAGGGTTCGTGAAGTTGCTGAAGAAGTTATTCTCAGGCTCAGACCTTGAAGTTATCCTCATCAACCCTAAAAGAAACAGGTCACGGTGGTAAGCTGGTATCCAGTTCTGACGCATATCAAATATCTGCTGAAGCCACTCATGATCCTCAAGATTGCACTTAGTGATAAGATCCTGCCACATCTGTTCAAACTGAGTCGGGTTTACATCCTCACCCCAACCAACAACATTCAGGTCCTTAAGAAAATCTGTTTCATTGCATATCTTAGAACCCACTTTATCTATTACTTTCTTCATGATGTGTCACATGCACAATCTGTGAAATGTGTGGCTTTCAAAAACCTCCTCCACCCCAGCTTTGATTCCCAAATCCTGATCAGTGATAATAAAGTAAGGTAAAGTACCTCTCATTGCCTTTATAATGTTTTTAAACAACCAAACAAAGCCGTTACCTGCATCATGCATTGAGAAGACAGTATAATAATATTTCTTATGTGCAACACGTATTATCTTTAGAACAAAAATAATGACAAAGATAGCAATAAGAAAAGCTCTTACCATTCTCTCTCCCAACAAGGCCAGTAGCAAATGTGACACATTTCTTGTGATGATCTATACCCGTGAAGGGAGCAAAGATCATCTTGTACTTATTCATGTTATATGTAGTGTCAAAAGACACCATCTCACCATATAGCATGTAGTTCTTTATCATTATAGGACCAGCCCAAAACAAGCGAGTGATCCTTTGCTTATCATCGACATCAAAGTCAAAATTAAAAGAGTCACAAATGGATTTCTTTTTCATAAGGATCTCGATGAACAACTGTCCATCAGAGTCCTTGATAAACTTCTTTATGTCTCTACTAAAATTTTTAAAATCAACCTTTGATGCACCTACATATTTATAACCATTTACGAATTGCTTGAACCTCCTGAAAGTTTTCACAGCACCTTGGTTCACCATGGAACTGTCAATGATTATCTTTTTGTGCAAATTGCTGAGTTTCCTTGACTTTTTAAGGTGCATCGTTGTGGAAGGTGTATTCAAAAAATGGTTATGTCCTTCATCAAATTCTTTGATTTCATATCGCCTATAAAATCTTCTTTCTAAGATGATTTTAGCCTTACGGCCAATCCTTGTTATCTCCCTTCTTTACTGTTGTCCCTTATGTTCTTATGAACCTTCTTTATTGCACACAATGTACTTTTTTATAGTGATACCACGTCCACGAATGCGACTAGTGCTCTTCCTAGTAATGAAGCCACCAGCAGTTGCATACTAGGCATAAAAATCATATGCTTGTTGCAGTCCATCTTCTTCCTATCCCGTAAAAAATTGACCCACATAAGGTTTCAATTCTTTAGAACAATTTGGTATCTTCAAATTATTGTCTAAATTAGCTTCGAGAGCACCTATGTACATTTAACACATGATAATAAATTCATGTGCAACACATAGTAACTTTTATACATCAAAACAGACATTGCTTTAAGTAATAACAATTTTCAACATGTGCAACAAATAATAACTTATTTACATCAAAACAGAAACTGCTTTAACTGTGTAAAAATTTCAACATGTACAACATATATTAACTTATCTACATCAAAACATAAATTGATTTAACTATGAACAATTTTCAACATGTACAACATATATCAACTTATCTACATCAAAACAGACACTGCCTTAACTATGTAAAAATTTCAACATGTACAACGGATATTAACTTATCGACATCAAAACATAAATTGCTTTAACTATGAACAATTTTCAACTTGTACAACAGATATTAATTTATCTACATTAAAACAGACACTGCTTTAACTGTGAACAATTTTCAACGTGTACAACAGATATTAACTTATCTACATCAAAACAGACACTGCTTTAACTATGTAAAAATTTCAACATGTACAACAGATATTAACTTATCTAAATCAAAACAGAAACTGCTTTAACTATGAACGATTTTCAACAAGTACAACATATATTAACTTATCTACATCAAAACAGACAATGCTTTAACTATGTAAAAATTTCAACATGTACAACATATATTAACTTATCTACATCAAAACCGAAACTGCTTTAACTATGAACAATTTTCAACATGTACAACAGATATTAACTTATCTACATCAAAACAAACACTGCTTTAACTATGAATAATTTTCAACATGTCCAACATATATTAACTTATCCACATCAAAACAGACGGTGCTTTACATATGTATATTTGTTGTATGAGTTATATAAATTAAGTTGTAACTTATGTACATCAAAACAGACAGTGCTTTAACTATGAACTAAACAATATAAGATACGTTTCCATGAAAACCTAAAGCAATTGAATTGATGAAGTAATATAAACTAAAATAGAAAAATTGATGAATTGATGAAATATTTTACCCAAAATATTAGAATCGCGCATCATCGAACATGTTTCAGTTGTTTCTTGACTATTCACTGCGTTTTAGAACAATAAAAAAACGAATCACGGTGTAATAAATTAAGTATCGGACCTAAATCTGAAATTGAATTTTAATTGAATTTTTCTGACCTAAATCTCAAATTGTTGAAGATGAAATTGGAGGATCTTCATTCGTATCTAATTTTCGACGCTTTGATGAAGAATCAGTCGCCATTGACGTTGCAGAATTACTCGCCATTGAAGTTTCAGATGAATTAAAGTTTTCAGAGTGTATTAGTAGAAAGAGAAAGTAGTAGCGTTCAAATGACAGAGTTTTAGAAGGTGGAGAGGAGTAGCGCATGTTTTTTGAGTCTTTCATTCTAGACCGTTAGATCAGATCCTACCTTAATGGTCTAGATTGTGTCTTAACGGGTGTAAGGATTTACCCTGTCTCACCGGAACCCGCCTCTCTCTCTCTCTATATATATATATGCGTGTGTGTTTATATAAAAATGAGTGGAAAACAAATCGAAACATCAAGGAAGAGATACAATTGGTAATATTGACCAAAGGAGCACGACAGACTAACGTATTTTGCTTAGCTACGTATGTCCGACCCATATCAACCATGCTATTTTCAGTGGCTACAACAGGAGGATAAAGAAATGATTATTAAATTGTACCAAACTACAAATAGTAAACAATAAGTCGCGTGTGAGACGATATAACAGTAAATTTATCGGGAAACCTTCTCTATAATACTCTCGTAAATTATTCTCAACAACGAAACCCGAAGTGTAACTCAAACACCAATCTCGTTTTCATTTGATAACTACATTATTCGAGCCCAATAACAGTCAAAACACATATGTGATATTGGGCCTATTAAACTACCCAATTATACCCAACATTGTAGAAATTGTTCATTTATGTCAGCCCAAATAAACCCTCCTCCATACAGTCACCCCTCTCCAATTTCATTACAACAACCCCTAATTCCTCCTTCATTTTCGCATCTCATCTCTCTCTCTCTCCCCCTTCTCTCTCTATCTCTCTCTCTCTTTCATCTTGAACATTCCTGATTCTTCCCATAAATGGCAACCGTGTTCAACCCATTGTAGACACCCGCATTTTGCCTGCTAGAGTCTATAGCAGTTCCCGAAAAAACACCCAATGATGATCGGACGCAAACGTGACTTAGTACAGATAAGTGTGTTTTGTAGTGCTAATTTGTTGTGTTTGGTCCCGGTTTCTCTTGTGGAATCGCTCTTTGGAGCGATTTTCGAGGCTACTTACGCTTCTTCTAGTTTGTTTTAGGTTCCTAGGACCATTATTGGAGAAATGAAACGATTCCGACTCGTTTTCGACACATTTGGAGACATCGTAGAGAAGCGACGATCACTCGGTGCCTTAGACTCGATCCCGAGACCTTGGGACCCATTCCCGAGCCCCTTAGACTCGATCCCGAGCACTGAGAATCGATGAGAAGCCTATGAAGAGCAAATAGGGACCTATGAGATCATATTGGAGGCCTACAAGACCCATCCCGGTCGGGATGAAAAGCGAACAAAGCAGCGTCTCTGACGGGCCATCCCGGTCAGGACGAAGTCCATCCCGGTCGGGACCAACCCGTCCCGGTCGGGACGACCTTCATCCCGGTCGGGACCAAGTGCAAACATAGAAGACCTTCTGAGGAGCCATCCCGGTCGGGACGAAGTCCATCCCGGTCGGGACCAACCCGTCCCAGTCGGGACGACCCTCATCCCGGTCGGGACCAGCCCAGTTCAGGCCCGCGTCAATCTTTTCTTCTCCTTATTCATTGTAACCCTATATATACTCCTCCCTTGTATTGTTTAGCTTATGTTCTTCATTACCCACAAAACCCTAGACTACTTTAGACTAGATTAGCTTAGATTAGTGTAGATTAGTATTTAGTTTATCCTTAATCTTAGATTATCCTTGTATTAGTTGAATTCTTGAAGATCTCTACCAAGATTGACAACCTTGGTAGATGTATTTGAGTTTTCTCTTTTATGCAAGTTTTCATTCTTCCTTTCATCTTCTAGTATGGTATAATCCTTTTTCCCTTCTCTTAATCTTTGTTTTATCATTCAAGTTTCAATCTTTAGCTCTTGTTTATTGTTTTGTTCATTGTTCCTCCTTGTTTTACATATGTATGCTCTTGTTCTTGAGTTAGTCTCTCTTGTTCTTGTTTGTTGTAGTTTAGTTATGTTTGAGTAGACTCTTGTGGGGTTAGTAGGGGGATTAAGTGTGGATTATGGGTAATTAGGGTTTGATTGAGGGTAAAGATGAATCCTTTCTTACTAGTCACATGTTGAGCACTCTTTGTGTTTGTTGAATTGCTTGTTTGAGTAGAATTGGCCATCCTTCTCATGCTACTCTTCTTCTTCTCATTTTGTGGTTGACTTGTGATTGAATTCTTGTGTATTCGGGTTTAGTCTTTGACACGAGAGTGCGGACTTTGGTTTTGACCCGAGAGCGCGGACCGACCTTAGTAACCTGGTGAAGCCTACACCCTCGACCTCCCAATCATCCTACTACACTTATGAACCCAACCTAACCCTACTCTTTCCTTAATTGATTTCTCCTTCTTCTTAGCTTATTCTTAGTCATAGTTCATTTCCCTTCTTATCGTTCTAGTTTAGTTTAGCCTCGAGACCTAGTTAAGTCTTTAGGTGGAACTTGGTCTAAACCCTCTTTACCGTTCCTGTGGACTCGACCCGACTTGCCCTATCTACGTGTTAGGTCTAGTCGGTTATTATTTGTTGGTGGGGATCCACGGAAAATCCCTCCCATCAATTTGGCGCCGTTGCTGGGGACGGTGCTAGTTTAGACTTTGTTTGCCTTTTTACTTGACTTTGTCTTCGTTTTTTTTGTAGTTTTTTTGTTTTCTTTTGCTTCTTGTGTGTGTGAAGTTTATTTCTTCCTTGTCTAGTGCCCAAAAAGCACTAGACTTCTGATGGTAGGGATTTGCCGTGGATCCCTACCAACAAATAATAACCAACTAACCTAACTGGGTAGCTAGGGCAAGTCGGGTCGAATCCACAGGGACGGGGTGTCGGACTAAGGTGTGCTACGGTCAAAGACTCGGTCCGAGACAAACTAATCTAGGGGATAGACTAAAGACTAAGCTAAGGTCTTAAACATGAGCTAACAAGGCTAAACGAATAACTAATGACAAAAGGAAGCTAATAAATCGATAAGAAGAAACTAGGGCTAGGTCGGGTTCATGGATGTCAAGGGCATAAGAAGAGGAAAAACGGGGTTACTAGCGTGCTTTCGTAGCCTAGGTCACGTTCGGGCTCTCGCTACTTAAACGGCCTAGGAGTCATCCTCACCACGCTCTCACTACTAATGAGGGAACCAAACCTACAACCAAACACACACATACAAGAGAAGAGGCAAGAAAAACAAGGATTGATCATCTCTAGTCTCACAAGCATTTTCATCAAACGTGTGGAGTGCAAGGTAAATGGGAAACAACAAAAACGACATCTAATACCACCCATCTCACCCTAATCATCCCTAATCACATCCAATCCCCCTAATAACCCTAGCAAGAGTCTACTCAAACATATCTAAAGGAAAGCCAACAAGAACAAGAGAAACTAACACAAAAACAAGAGCATACATATGTAAAACTAACAAGGATGATGAACAAAACAATAAACAAGAGCTAAAGATTGAAACTTGAATAACATAAACAAAGATTAAGAGTAAAAGGATGAGTATATTGTACCAACTAACAAGAGAATGAAAAGATGAAAACTTTTATATAAAGAACACCCAAAACATCCACCAATGTTGTCAAGATTGGATGGATTCTTCAAGAGATCCCTTAATACAAGATTTGCTAACTAGATTAAGGACTAATTAACGACTAATCTACTCTAATATATGCTAATCTATGCTAAAGTAGTCTTGGGTTTAGTGGGTAATGAAGAACATAAGCTAAGATTACAAGAGGGGGGTATATATTGGGTTACAAGAACAAAGGAGAAGAAAAGAAGCAAATCCGGGCTACAGCTGCCTCATCCCGTCCGGGATGAAATGGTCCCGTCCGGGATGAAATGGTCCCGTCGGGGACGAAATGGTCCCGTCGGGGACGGACCCAAAACAGGCGCAGTGCATTTTGTGCACCTCATCCCAGACGGGATGAGGTCCTTCCCGACGGGGATGGGTCTTGTAGGCCTCCAATATGATCTTTAAGGTCCCTCCTTGCTTCTCATGGGTTTCTCATCGATTCTCGGGGCTCGGGATCGAGTTCTAGGGGCACGGGATTGGGTCCCAAGGTCTCGGGATCAAATCCAAGGCATCGAGTGATCGTTCCGTCTCTTCGTTGGCTCCGAAAAGTGTATGTATTGAGTCGAAATCGCTCCAACTCTTCATGAATGGTCTCGGGAACCTAAAACGAACTAAAGGAAGCATAAGTAACCCATAAACCGTTCCCAAGGAGCGATTCCACAAGGAAAATGAGACCAAAACACAACAAATTAGGCACTACAAACACTAGTGGAAAAAAGCTAATTTGCGGCTCTTCATTTGCGACTTTTTAACCAAATAGCAGCAAATAACTTTTTTCTAATTTCTCACCCAAATTAGTTTATGTAAAAAATAAAGCCTCTTTTGTAAGACCCGACGAACGGGTATCGGACGGTCGGGTTTTGGGTTCGGTCATTTTGGGTTTGAGTAAAATATGGGTCGGGTGTAGTTCGGGTTTGACAAATATGGGTTTTATACGGGGCGGGTTTATACGGGTTTCCGGTCTAATACGGCTTATTAACACACTTTGAAAACTATTAATTTTCTTTTACTTTTTTTTTAATCATAAATACAATTTTTTTTATCGTAACAGGTTCGGACGAGTTTTGACTCAAAGTATTCGAGTTAGTGTCAGGTCGGGTCACTTTCGTATTTCGGTCATTTTTGGGCGTGTTTTTTTAGATTTTTTTTCGGGCGGTTTCAAGTCGGCTTTTTGGGTCAAGTCATTTTTATTGGTCTACTCTTATTCGGGCGGTTAAGCTGTCACACATATTTACGACAAAAAAAAATTACGATAAGTTTCTATCCTTAGAACAAAAATGACAGTTAAGTTGTACGTCATTCCACTAAAACCCTTAAACAAAGTTTATCCTTTCCCCTTCCAATCCTTCCCGTTGCCCTTCCTATCCCTGTCGTTGCCTCTGCCGGTCATCGGAAAATTCGCCGTCGTCAAAGGTTCTCTCCCATTCCCCCTTCCTTCTTTCTCCTTTGCCCTTCGCCGTTCCCGGTTTCCTCTTTCTCTTCGCCGGACATCGCGCGACTCGGCCTCTTCTTCCTCGCCGGACGTCGTCTGTTCGTTTAGCCGCCGTTCTTCTTCACCCACGACGACCTCTGACCACCGTACTTGGCCGGACTCGACCCCTGTGCTCTGAAATTCTGGTATGACCTAAACCCTAATTGTTTCTAATTGTTATTGAAATTTCTTTGAAGTTTTTGTGTAACAACTGCGTGATCTTTGTGGGTTAGCCAACCACTTCTCAACATGGTTCAGACTTGTGGTTTGTTCTACCACAAAGAGAAAAGGGTATGTACATGTAGTTATGGAGGATAGATGTTGCAGGAAAGGATGCATACCTGTTATGTAGTCGGGATTGAGTTCGGTTATAGGTGAGAGTCTACTGTCAGGTCTTGACTTGCATTCAGGGTGGTCTGTCTGGTTCAGACTGGTTGTAGGGCTCTAGCATATGCATTTCAGCCAGCCGTGTACAGCGGAAAGTAGCTGAACAGTACAAACAAACGAAAACACATGTTGTATCAGATGCATGATAATAATCATAATAATAACGGATAATGAAGAATGGAATGTTTGAATGTTGCTGTTTGAGAGGTTAAACTATGTGGTTTGTAGACCGACAATCTGCCCCTCAAATTCTCATCATTAATGAAGCAGTTTTCAGTAATTTCACATAGCTAGATATGAGACTTGTAATAAAAGAGATCCCCATTATTCTGCATACCAGACCCTTCTAGTATATGAGAGTTGTGATACAGTCAAAGATCGATTAGTGCCATCAACAATAACACTGATCGCCACTGAATTATAGTGATTATTATTGGCCCCTTAAAAAAATTACTCCGTAACTGGTATGAGTACCCCCAATCTCTTTAGTTAGTTTCTGTAACCAAACATTAAGCAGAATTATGCACCTTAGGACTTGGCTAACAAAATTAATTAAGGCACATTACACATACCTACAACTTTCGACATCTACATTCAGGCATTCAGCAACAAAAATGATTCTAACCTAAGACTAGACTGAGGCAATAAATTTTGACATAAACTAGTATTTCTTACTATTAATGACCCACCATTATATCATAACTCGACTTAAATACATTTTCTTTATCATAATATATATTGAAATTGAGTGTCGTATAAAAATATTTTTCTACAATACTCCGTATAAATCTATCGATTGGAAAGAGGACAATTCTTATGAAGAGTAGGCTGGTGGCCAAAAAATAATAAAAGTGATGGCATGAAGGCTCGGACCACAGTCTTCCCCTGTGGTGGGCAAGAATTCAACCAACTCAGTTACAGTATATACATGTAACATATTGCACTTAAATTCTATATGGCATAAATACTCGGGCTATAGCCCGAGTTGCCAAGCACTAGATCCGCCCCTGTATACAATATACAGTACTACGTTTAAGGAGGGAGTATAAGATTTTGCTATGTCATTTATGATCAACATTTTTTTTGAAGGTTTTAGGTCTTATTAAATTTCGCATTATGAATGTTATGTTTAAGTAATGTTAATGGTGATTAGTAAATAGAAATAATATTTTCATCTAAGGACCTAATCTTCTAAGTTTTAGTGTGTTCTACATGTGATGGACCGGAATTGGATGTATGGTAAGCGTAACTCACCCGAGTTTAAGAAGGGAGTGGAAGAATTTTGTAGAATTGCGCTAGATTATGCCAAAAGTGTCGGGGATGAGGGTTTCTACTGTCATTGTGTCGATTGCTCCAATGTGGACCAACTTTACGATATCAAATCTTTAAGGGAACACATTATTTGTCGTGGGTTTAGGCAAAATTATCACACTTGGATATGGCACGGTGAAGGAGGGTTTTACAAGGAAAGTACTAATGCAAATGAGAATGGGGCGATACATCTTGAGACTCCAGTTCTTGTAGAGAGTGAACGACAGCCAGAGGAGGGTGTTTTTGTCGAAAATAATGAAGTTGATATCCCAGAGGAAAATTTGGCTGATGTTGAAGACGGTGATGAGGATGAATATGATCGGTTACACGAGATGTTAGATGACGTTGAAGATGAATTTAGCGGTCGTCGTACTGTGTTTGAGAAGTTGACCGAGGCATCTAAAACACCATTATATCCAGGGTGTGGCAAGCACACTCTGTTATCTGCAGTTCTGACGTTCTTCAACCTTAAGGCGAAGCATGGTTTGAGTGACCAAGGCTTCACCGAATTGTTAGAAAATTTGGAAGACATGTTCCCCGAAGGTAATCAAATCCCTAAGTCCAATTACTATGCGAAGAAGTTGTTGTGTCCTTTAGGCTTAGGGTACAAGAAGATTGATGCATGTCCAAATGATTGTATATTATATCGTAATGAAAACGCTCATTTACATGAGTGTCCGCGTTGTGGCAAGTCACGTTACAAGTTGCGCGATGGAATTGAATTCGAGGTTGGTAAGAAGTATGCTTCAGCAAAGGTGTTATGGCACCTTCCGATAATACCACGTCTTAAACGATTATTTTCAATCAAGAGTGACGCTAAGCATTTGAGGTGGTATGCGGATAAAAGGAAGAAAGATGGGAAGCTTCGACATCCTGCAGATTCTCCCCAATGGGATTTGATAGATGATAAGTACCCTGAGTTCAAGAAGGAAATTAGAAATTTAAGACTTGGACTTAGCACAGATGGAATGAACCCATATGGTAGCTTGAGTAGTTTACATAGCACATGGCCAGTGTTGTTAGTTATTTATAATTTGCCTCCATGGTTGTGTGTGAAGCGTAAGTACATCATGTTGTCACTTCTCATATCCGGTCCTAAACAGCCCGGTAATGACATAGATGTATACCTTGCACCTCTTGTTGAGGAACTAAAACAACTTTGGACCGATGGTGTAGTGGCATTTGATGCGTATGCTAAAGAGAACTTCACGTTGCGGGCAATGTTATTTTGTACTATCAATGACTACCCTGCCTATGGTAATTTATCGGGTTATAAAGTCAAGGGAAAGAAACCATGCCCTATATGTGCTGATGATATGAATTCAACTTACTTATCCCATTCAAGAAAATATGTGTATATGAATCATCGAAGGTTTTTGAATCGTTTTCACCCTTACCGTGATAAAAAATTAGCCTTCAATGGAAAAGTAGAGGCGGAAGTAGCTCAAAGGCCATTGAGTGGCAAAGATGTTTTTGAGCAGATAAAGGGTGTTGAGACTATTTTTGGTAAGACCGTCAAACAGAAAGAGTCTGGAAGTTTATGGAAAAAAAAAATCTATCTTTTGGGAACTTCCATATTGGGAAGACTTGCCGGTAAGACATTGCCTCGATGTGATGCACATTGAGAAGAATGTCTGTGATGCTATTTTGGGCACACTTCTAAATTTAAGTGGGAAGACAAAGGATGGGTTAAAAGTGCGTAAAGACATGGAAGAAATGAAGATTCAACCAAAGTTGTGGCCAATTGCAAAAGACAATGTCAAAAAGGGGCAAAGTTCATCCTTCTATCTTCCACCAGCTTGCTTCACCTTGTCCAAAGAAGAAAAACAAAAATTTTGTGAGTGTTTGTATGGGATTAAGGTTCCTACAGGTTACTCTTCTAATATCAAAAGGTTGGTATCAAGGAGTGAGTTGAAATTAGGTGGGATGAAGTCCCATGATTGCCATGTCATGATGCAGGTATTCCTTCCAATTGCTATTCGTGGAATTTTGCCCAAGTATGTGCGACATACCATCACCAAACTTTGTTCCTTTTTCAATACAATATGTAGAAAGGTGGTAGATCCAGAGTCACTTGATGCATTACAAGTCGATGTTATCAAAACACTTTGTCAGTTTGAAATGTATTTCCCTCCCTCTTTTTTTGACATTATGATCCATCTAATTGTTCATCTTGTTCGTGAGATCAAATTATGTGGCCCAGTATTTCTTAGATGGGCATATCCCTTTGAACGACACATGGGTACCCTGAAAGATATGGTGAGGAATCCTGCTCGACCTGAAGCTAGCATCATCCAAGGCATTGTGAGTGAGGAAGTGTATGAGTTTTGTAGTGAATTTGTGCAAAACTTAGAATCCATTGGTCTTCCGAGAAGTAATGATGATGGGAGATATGAAGGCAAAGGTTTGATTGGTGCTAAGGAGATTTCACCTCCATCAAACTTAATAACTAAGGCACACTTATATGTGTGTCAGCAAAGTAAAAAGGTGGACAAATATGTTACCAAGCATAAGAAAATTCTTGCTTCCAAATATCCTTCACGAGGTGAAATATGGTTGATGAAAGAGCATAATCGCACTTTCATTGATTGGTTTTCTGATGAAGTGACGAAAAAGTTGACGGATAAAAGTAGACATGTATCTAATACGGCGAAGTGGCTTGCATATGGTCCTAGAGAGAGTGTACGCTCTTACGACGGGTTTGCCATTAATGGCTACACTTTCTATAATGAATGTCAAGACAAGAAGTCATTGTCAGTGCAAAATAGTGGTGTGACGATGGTTGCATCGTCGAAGGAGTTTGCGAATTCTAAGGACAAATCGCCGATTGATGCGACCCAATCGTACTATGGAGTCATTCAAGAGATATGGGAGTTAGATTATAGTGATTTTAAGATTCCTCTTTTTCGGTGCAAGTGGATTGAGAATAGCCGGCGTGGCATCCATGTAGATGAATTTGGTTTTACCCAAGTTGATATGAACCGCTTACGAGACTCGGATGAACCATTTGTTCTTGCTGACCAGGCTACACAAGTCTTTTATGTTAAAGACCCATGTGATTCTAGTTTGTCTCTCGTCGTTCACGGGAAGAAACGAGTTCTAGGTGTTTGGGATGTTCTTCACGATAATGACCATGATGATTTTGGGGATATCCCACCTTTCACTATTCCCGTAAATAAGGTGAATGATTGTGTTGACTTTAACACAAGTTATATGCGTTCTGATCATAGAGAAGGGATTACCGTGAACGGTCCTTAAGCATTGGTAATAGGTAGGAAATGTTTGAATGATTTGATTACTACATTGTTTTTTTTTTTTTTGAAATTTTTTGTTTATGTTCAATATAAGAGATCTACTAGTTTAATTTACTGTTCCTTACTTAATTAAGTGTGTTTCAGGTACTTTTTCATGGATAACGAGGTATTCAGTGATGATGACGGGAGTGACAGTAGTGATGAGTCTGTATATGATGCTAGAATGGAGGAGGATTTGGGTGATGAGGAAGAAATCGCTGCTGAGAGGAGGAAACTTGAGGAGGATCGTAGAATGGACGAGTATGAGCGTATGGCCGATGAAGCCTGTTTGGCAGGTGTAGATGTTGTTGCGCCTATGAGGCCTTCTACATTTTCAAAAGAAGTTGATGTTTCACAAAATCATGAGGAACCACGTAAGGGAAGAGGTGCGACAAAAGGGTTAAGAGTTTTGGAGCCTATGCATTTGAGTTTTGATGATCTCGGGCAGCCGATGGGCCAATGGCGACTAAAATATGGGCAACATGTTGGTTTTTGCATGCGAAAGTTAAACATAAATTGGAATTGGAAAGACGTGAGCAAAGGGAAAAGGGAATTATTATGGGAAGACACTATGGTAAAGCTTACATATAATTCATGTTTTGTTATTATAATAAAAGGCTAGTTTTTATAAAGGTCATTGTGGGAAGACATCAGATGTGATAGTAGTGTTTAAACTTCTTCTTTATAAAGTCTTGAGTTTTATTTTATTTTGAACAGAATTTGTTCCATATCGCTAATGAAAAGAGACTCAAGAAGAATTTCTTGTCGAGAGTAGCAAAAAGATTTAGAGATTTCAAAAGCAAGTTGGTTAGCGGGTGGATCACTAAGACACGTAAGAGAGCAAAATATGAGACCGGGAAGTTGCCACCTGACATTTGGAAACACATAAAGATTGAAGATTGGAAACTTTTTCAACAATCTAGAAACACGAGTCCAGGCAAGGTAATACATATGATAACTTTCATATGATTTGTACTTGATATCATGTTCCCATGTTTCTTTTTCTACTAGATTGAAAATGATGGTATAAATTTTTTCCTTGTTATTTAGAGGAAACGTGAGAGAGCCATTGAGTGTGCGAAAAAGAATGAACATCATCATCGTTTGGGACAAAATGACTTCAACACCGCTCGGCCAATATGGATCAAAGATGGGTTTTATCCCGGGAGCACGTCTACCGGAACTGACTCGAATACCCTCGCAACCGTTGATGTCAATCGGGCGGATGATTGGTATTGTGCTATGCATTCTAAAGATAAGGAAAGCGGCAAATATGTAATAAACAACCCTACAACTAAGGAAGTAGCCATGAAATTGGTAAGCTTTAGGCTTTGGTTGATTGATTTTTTCAGTTTTATAAACGAAATTGCTTGACATCTTTGCATCATCGTTCGTTATTGCTATTTGTAAGTGTTTTTTTTTAAATTCCATTAGCTCGAGTATAAAAAGAAGCAAGAAGAGGGAGGATTAGTTCTTTCTGGAAACAAAGATGCTTTATATTTCGCTCTTGGTGAGAAGGAAGATCATCCTAGCCGTGTAAAAGGTTTTGGTGGAGTTAATGTGAGCAGGAGAGATGCTTTTGGTTTGTCGGGAAAAACAAACAGACAAAGAATGAATGCGACATCGTCCGAGGATCGTGATGCTCTAAAGTTAGAACTAAAACAAGAGCTGAAAAATGAAATGAGAGTAGAGTTATCATCTTTGTTTCAAGAAATGGGGTTGCCAACCACGCAATTACATGATGCTTTCGCGAAGAAGTGTCCATTTAACGACACGATCCAAAAAAAGTCATCTTTAATACAAGATATACAGGTAAACTAAAAAGGAGTAGAGTTTTGTGGCTTATTCTTCATTGTTAATAAAAAAAGACACTCTTTTTTGAGCTCTTATAGCATGATTATTATTGGTTTAGAGAACATATATTTTTGCCTATTCATATACTATTAAGATTGTTTGCAGAATGATACTTTATGTCGCCTATTCATGAAACACCCTGAAAATGGAGTGCCATATGAGGTGGCATGTGGCAAGATATTTCCAGGAGATGTGTGTCATCAAGTTCCAGTCGGACCAGACCACCTAAGGGTAAAAGTATCTGTGGTCCCCAAAGAGTTTGAGACCCTTCCACTTCCGGTTCCTGTGACGGCTTATGATCTTAATTTGTTAATAGATGCCGTTGGAAGTATGGTGCAGTGGCCAATTGCATTACTTGGAATTGAAAATGAAGATTATCAAGAAGATAAGGATATGGGTATGATGGGTAGCAACTCACATGTCTCGAGATTGTCGGTTACGCCAATAAAAACTCGTTCTCAAGAGTTAGTTGTGCAATCCTTAAGTCCAGATTGTCAATGGTTGAAAACACTTGTCGATACAATGGCCGATGAAGAGTCTTTTACCATCTACTTTGATGCTCACACCCCACTATTCTATTATAATGAAGAAGGAAAGACGGAAGTGTACCAAGCTGACCTGAAACAATTTCTTAAAGGGAGGGAACTTAATATTTCGATCATGCAAATATTGATGAGGTTTATTTTAGCGTAACCTTTATAATTCTTTGTTTTTTATTTATTTTTCAAGTATTGGATAATAATTGTATAATGTATGTGTAGGGCTCTTCGAGAGGATACAGAGAAAGACGAAAGTGGACTCCGAATTGGATGGTTATGCCCGGCTGCCACGATTGAAAGTAGGTTGAAGAAAAAAACAGAGGATGTAATAGCCTACATTAGTAATGCATTCCTAAAGTCAACTTCTGACGGTGACGAATTTATCTTGGCCCCAATAAGTGACAGGTAATACAAATGAATATCATCATTGTTGACTTACTAGCTAGTATTCTTTCATTTGTGTATACTAATAAACTTTAACATCTCCTCTCTTTTTTTATGTAGTAAGCATTGGGTGTTACTTGTGATTTGCCCTCGAGCTTACACAATTTGTGAGTTTGACTCAATAACCCTTAAAGAAGGTCGTAAGTTATATGTGAAGATGGTGGTCAATAGGTAACTCAAAATTAAAAGCTTATTTTCGTTTGATCAACTATAAAAACAAAAGAAAAAAACATAATAATCTTTTACTTGTAGGGCTCTAAAGAGGTTCAAAATGAGTGGTGGTGAAATGAAGGTCAAAAGAAATGAACCATTTTGGAAATCAATGAGGGTAAACGTTTAAAAATTCATTTCTTTGTGTTTTCATTTGAGCTTCAATTACTGGGATAAGAATACCGATATTTTTGAATTTGGCTTGGTAGTGCCCTCAACAAAGTGGAGACATGGACCATGGCTCCTATGTGATGCGGTTTATGCACTATATAGTAAAAAATTGCTCGACGACAAGTGACTTGGATAAGGTATGTTTTTTGTGACTCTTTCCAATGAGTTATGAAATTGGGTTCTTGAAGTTATGTTGAATTGGTCAATTTTGTGGGTATTGAAGTTCTTGAAATTGGATATTTTGTAAATATGGATGCATATGTAATATGAATATTGGTCGCTTTTGTGGTATTATATTAGGTTTGGATCTCACGCAAAGAGGAGCCTTACAACTATAGCGAAGATGAACTTAATGAAGTGCGGGACAAGTGGGCTTCTTACTTTACTTCTCGTTGTACGTAGAATGCTAAGTAATTCAGAATTTCTAGGTTCATTGTAGTACAATGCTCTTTTGAATTGTGGATGAATATGTAAGTTGTCACTGAATTATTTGGATTTGGCAATTTGTTGATGCCCTTTTGAATAGTATATTGGCATCTTTGGTGATATTGACAATTGGAATGGTAGAGAAATGTTGGCATTTTAGAAATGGTGATATTGGCATTTTAGAAATGTAGTTGCAGTGTATTTGCGGCGTCAATCGCCCATAAAGTACCATAAAAAATTCATTATTTGAGGCGTTTTTTAAAATTGGAGGCCGCAGATAAAGCGATTATTTGAGGCGTTTTTTTTACTAAGACGCCGCAAATATTAATTATTTGAGGCTTTTAAAAAACGCCGCAAATATTATTTTATTTGCTTCCCCCACATTTGCTCCTTAGCCTAAAACGCCGCAAATGATGGGTTTTTGATAGCAGCAAATTAGCTTTTTTCCACTAGTGAAACTACACTTATCAACTCCTCCACACTTAACCCTTACTCGCCCTCGAGTAAGCACATGCTAACTACTAAACTAGCCGAGCGGGTATTAGCGCACCCTACGCCCTTTCAACTCACGCGAGTACACTTAGAGGAAAAGTGCACTCCGCAAGGCAAGTGGGGTCTTGCGACAAAACTGTGGATGCAACCGGACACACAAAAAACACACAAACAAACAAACACACACACAAACAAACACCAAACGGCCGCATCCAAGACAAAACAAATACCGCTTCCCTCAACAAAGCGGTGAAATAAGCACCGGTTTAGGACTCAAGGCAAGTGACAACGTTCCCAAGCTAATAGTGCGAATCGAGATGAACTAAACTCTAATAGTATGACAAGAAAGCAATAAAAACGTTGGTAACTTACCTAGGTTCCTCCTGTTAGTCGACACTGTAGGTAAGTGAGACCCCGCCCCCTTTAGCGATGAGCCAAGATGGTCGTCTCATACCCGAAACCGCCTAACTAGTCCAAGTAAAAAGGTGGAAATATTTGCAAAATGATGGAAGACCGACCATTACCGCTATCATCCTTCCTAGGGACTCGGTCCTTTGGTAGGCTCTTCACGGCAATAGTCGGCAAAAGGCTTATTTTTGGGATGCGAGGTTTCTTTTTGTGAGACGATTTTCTTTGGCATTTTCTTTCTTTTGCATATTTGCTTTTTGTGTTGCCATGCCATTTATTTTTCTTCTTTTCTATTTTCTTTTTGGCTTTTTGTGCCTTTTCTTATTCTTCAATCTTTTCTTTCTTTCATTTTCTTTCTTTTTTTTTCTTTTCTTTGCCCTTTTGGCTTGATTTGGCTCGAAGGAATTTCTTTGCAACTAAGAAAGATGATTTCAACAATTTGCAATTTTATTGTGTGGAAATGTGTAGGAGGTAGGGAAATGGGAGAGTCGGGGAGCGTCCTTCCCATCAAACCCACAAAAAAGGGGAAAACTTGGACTAGTCAAACAACCCCAAACATGGTCACCTAAGGGACGGGACTCGGCAACCAAGGCCTTTTCACACCGTGGGTGGTCATAATGGTCAAATGCAAATCCCGTAGTAAATCCCTAGTAAGCTAGGGGGACTCAAGGTAAGAAACCAACGAAAGCATTGATTTAGGGTCATTCTACTAGACTAAAGTCCAAGACTCGATTTACATCACTAGGAAGGGAAAGTAAACACTTGCACACTAGCCTCTAAACCGGGTTTTCGAAAACCTTTTTTTACACACTAGACACAACTACACATCACAAAACAAAGACTCAACAAAGAACGAAGGAAAAAAAAGCAAAAGCAAAAGCAACAAAACAAAAACAAAACAAAACGGACACATAAACAACACAAACACCACCCCGAGCTTCCAAACAAGCCACCAAATCAACCACAAGTATGCACAAAGCTCCACCCGAGCACACCACATCACAATCTCCTCCAAACTCCTCAAGAGACAAAGGGGAAAAATGGATAAAAGATGTTACCGGATGTCTTGAAAGCTCTCCAAAGCTATCGGTGATTCAAGCAACCTATAAGGAAAAAGGGAAGCAAAACACGCACAACAAAACAAATATACGAAACAACGACACAAAAGGAAAACACACAAAAGAAATTCTTTTTGATTTTTGTGAAATGTTTTCAAATTTTTAGGATTTTTAAAGATTTTTCGAAAAACTACGAAAATAAAACTAACTACGATAGAATATCGCTCCCCCACACTTAAACCGAGCAATGTCCTCATGCTCGATCGTAGTGTGTGGAGACACTAAGGAAAAGAAAAGAAACTACGAAAATAAAGCTAAAAATCAAAAATAAAGTGGAGAAAAGGGTATAATGCGTCCGGCCGGGGTGTAGTCAAGTCACCATGGGCCGAGACGAGAAAAGATATGGATGGGGGGAGAAATAAAAAGAAAAAGAAAAGGAAATGGGAGGGGAGGACTAGGTGTGATCAAGTCACCTAGCCCAGATTCCGCCCAAATCCGGCTAAATCCTACAAAAAGGGTGAAAATCTTGGAAATTTGGATTTTTCAAACAACTCTCGATGTAGTCACGTCATCCAGAGTCGGGAGCATTAATTACCAAGGCCCCGAGGGCCACCATGACACAAATGATAAGGGGAAGGGGAACTAACAAAAGAAGACAAGCAATAAAAGACGAAAAAGAAAGGATAATTGCCGTACCATGCGGTTAGCAACTCACTCGCTCCATCGTCTCATAGGTCGATAATGGCACATAGCTTGTCTTTGTCATTGCTATTCCTCTTCCTTCTCAATAAGGCCGCATGGTTAAAGTACAAAGGTATAAGGAGGTGGGTTTTGATGTGAAGGTCGGTGTAAAGTGAAGAGAAAATGAGGTGAATATGTGTATATGAAGTGTAGGGGTCACATGATAAGGGCAAGGATAGGTAGGGAGGTTGGGAGGGGGCATAAAATGGTTGTGTGGGCTTGAATGACAAAGAAGAGGCCAAAAGAAGGAGCACGGCATCATCCCGGTCGGGATGGATGGTCCCGGTCGGGATGACACACTCGTCCCGGTCGGGATGACACACTCGTCCCGGTCGGGATGACACTCCAGAAAACCCAATTTTTGGTACACTCATCCCGATCGGGATGACATCCTTCCCGGTCGGGATGCACTCTTCTCGGCCGGGAAGAGTCCTCTAACCCTCTATAACCCCAAAAGCTTGTCCAAAGCTTCAAAAACCGACTCCCTTGCTCACAACCCAAGCTTTATCAATAACCACTCCTCTTTAAGCTTCACCTTCACTTCTCACCTATCAAATAAGCTCAAACACATTCGTCAAAATCCCTCCTTCACATCGCTCATCAAAAATACCAAATTACTAGATTTCCACAAAAACTAACAATCCTAAAAAACCAAATGATCCAAACAAACATATATACAAACAAAATCTCAAAGGAAAAGAAAAAGAGATATTTACAACAAGGTACTCTCACCAACTACACCTCCATAGCCATCAAGAGCTCGAAGGAGTAAGTCAAATGCCCTAGCAACATCTTCATTTAAGCTCACATGGCCGAGCCTAGCTACTTTCAAGAGCTTCCAAGTCGGAGGCAAGAAGCGATCATTATGCTCGGGGTTCTCGTGATCTTTTGGGTCTTCCAAACTATGATAGCAACGACTCTTATGACCATCCGGTAGGTATAGTGGTCTAGAGTCAAGATCGGCATTATGAGTTGGGATATCACACCCTAAGGGGGTTGCTTCTTCTACGGGGTCGAGAGTAGAGTTCTCTTCCACCGCCCGACAAGGATCCTCTCCATCAACCGTCTCACAAGATAAGGGACTTGGAATCAAGTGCGATAAAGGAGGTGAAGGCATCAAGTTTTCTTCATTGGAGGCTTTAGGATCCTCCAATTTCCCATTCAAGGCGAGTTCTAAGGCATCTACCTCTTTTTCCCAAGTATTGCGTTCCTTTTCACTCACCTTGTCCATATGGCGTAGAGGAGGTATGTCTTCACTTGGCTTTGGATTGTCAAGATCCGGTTAATCACGAAGAAAATCGTACAAATCCAATTTGATAGCCAACACATCGGCTCCCCAAGAGTTACCTTGAGAATCATGTTCACACCCCTCCGCATTGTCGACCCTTGAAGCTTCAACTTCCTCCATTCTTCCCATATCTTCACCATCCAAGCAACACTCAACAATGGTCTCTTGATTTACCCTCTCTTCTTCATCCGTGGCTTCATGGTCGGGTTGACTTTCTTGTGGAGACACCCGACCTTGTTGCCCAAATGAACCTTCCCCAACAATTTGTGGAGTTCGAGTGGCCGACATCGTGATGCGAGCCATGAGTGCATCGATTCGAGCATCTTGCACCGCTTTCTGGGCCCTAAACTCCTCCCTAACCCCTTGTAATTGAACCATCATCTCTTGTTGACTCTTTTGCATTTGAGTTATTGCCTCTTGTTGACCCTTTAGCAACTGAATCATCATTTGATAAGTCTCAAAGTTGGGGATTTTTGGTTGTGGGTCATGTGGGGGTATTTGGTAGTTGTTAGGATGTTGGAATGATCCTTGACAACTTTCATGGTAACCATATGGAGGGCGTTCGTAAGATTGTTGATGAGGTTGATACGGTTGGTGAAATTTTGGGACTTGGCAATTTGCCCCATAGTTGTCCCGTGACGATTGATGGAAGCTAGGACGTGCCATTTCAATAACGTTAGTAACCTAGTGCTTTTGAGGCACTAGGAAGGGAGAATAGCACACAAGAAGAGAAAACGAAGATACACAAGGAGAAGAAAACACAAAAATCAAGAACAAAGTCTAAAACTAAGCACTCAAAAGTCTAAACTACGCCGTTCCCCGGCAACGGCGCCAATTTGATGGTAGGGATTTGCCGTGGATCCCTACCAACAAATAATAACCAACTAACCTAACTGGGTAGCTAGGGCAAGTCGGGTCGAATCCACAGGGACGGGGTGTCGGACTAAGGTGTGCTACGGTCAAAGACTCGGTCCGAGACAAACTAATCTAGGGGATAGACTAAAGACTAAGCTAAGGTCTTAAACACGAGCTAACAAGGCTAAACGAATAACTAATGACAAAAGGAAGCTAATAAATCAATAAGATGAAACTAGGGCTAGGTCGGGTTCATGGATGTCAAGGGCATAAGAAGAGGAAAAACGGGGTTACTAGCGTGCTTTCGTAGCCTAGGTCACGTTCGGGCTCTCGCTAATTAAACGGCCTAGGAGTCATCCTCACCACGCTCTCACTACTAATGAGGGAACCAAACCTACAACCAAACACACACATACAAGAGAAGAGGCAAGAAAAATAAGGATTGATCATCTCTAGTCTCACAAGCATTTCATCAAACATGTGGAGTGCAAGGTAAATGGGAAACAACAAAAACAACATCTAATACCACCCATCTCACCCTAATCATCCCTAATCACATCCAATCCCCCTAATAACCCTAGAAAGAGTCTACTCAAACATATCTAAAGGAAAGCCAACAAGAACAAGAGAAACTAACACAAAAACAAGAGCATACATATGTAAAACTAACAAGGATGATGAACAAAACAATAAACAAGAGCTAAAGATTGAAACTTGAATAACATAAACAAAGATTAAGAGTAAAAGGATGAGAAGATTATACCAACTAACAAGAGAATGAAAAGATGAAAACTTGTATATAAAGAACACCCAAAACATCCACCAATGTTGTTAAGATTGGACGGATTCTTCAAGAGATCCCTTAATACAAGATTAGCTAACTAGATTAAGGACTAATTAACGACTAATCTACTCTAATCTATGCTAATCTATGCTAAATAGTCTAGGGTTTAGTGGGCAATGAAGAACATAAGCTAAGATTACAAGAGGGGGGTATATATAGGGTTACAAGAACAAAGGAGAAGAAAAGAAGCAAATGCGGGCTACAGCTGCCTCATCCCGTCCGGGATGAAATGGTCCCGTCCGGGACGAAATGGTCCCATCGGGGACGAAATGGTCCCGTCGGGGACAGACCCAAAACAGGCGCAGTGCATTTTGTGCACCTCATCCCGGACGGGATGAGGTCCTTCCCGGCGGGGATGGGTCTTGTAGGCCTCCAATATGATCTTTAAGGTCCCTCCTTGCCTCTCATGGGTTTCTCATCGATTCTCGGGGCTCGGGATCGGGTCCGAAGGTCTCGGGATCGAATCCAAGGCATCGAGTGATCGTTCCTTCTCTTCGTTGGCTCCGAAAAGTGTATGTATTGAGTCGGAATCGCTCCAACTCTTCATGAATGGTCTCGGGAACCTAAAACGAACTAAAGGAAGCATAAGTAACCCATAAACCGCTCCCAAGGAGCGATTCCACAAGGAAAATGAGACCAAAACACAACAAATTAGGCACTACAAACTACACTTATCAACTTCTCACGTTTGCTTCTAGTCTACAGTTTTTGCCTAGAGGTGGTGACCATCCTCTTCCTTACGACTCAGAGCCGCTTAAACGGACGATTGCTAGATTGAGAGGTTTCCAACCGGGTACAAGCCTAGTTTTCGAGCAAAACGTGAGGTTTGATCTAAACTCCCCACACATAGAAGCCACAATGAGCTACCCCTCTTCCGCTATGAATCAAGGGTATGACATGACATCTCCCTACTATTATCAAGCTCCTTGGGATAATCAAGACACTCGTGGGTATGAATTTCAAGGAAATGGAATTGGCTACCGACAAGTGAATGCTTATCAATCATATGATCATGGTGGCTATTACTCAGGCAATCATTGTGAACCCACCATGTTTCATCATGATTCACCATATGGAAGCCAATTTCCCCAAAACCCACCACATTACCCTTCACCTCAACCACAATATGAGCCCAAAAACCCACAATACTACCAATCATATCAACCTCACTACCAACCATATGATGCCCCACCCCTTGGGCATCATCAAGGTTCACAAGTAACACTCCAAAACCCCAATGACCACCAAATTCCCAACTCGGAGTTAAATCAATCGATTCTTCAAATGCAACAAGAAATGGCCATACAATTGCAAAAAGACTATGAAATCTTGGCCGAACTCCGAAGGGAAAGAGAGGAATGTAAAGCTAGATTGAATGCTTTAACGGCTCAAACTCTAATGTTTTTAACTCGATCTTCACAACTTGATGAGGGATCTTCATTTGGGGAAGGGGAACACTCCAATGATGAATCCGCTAATGAATCCTCTTTGAGAAGCGAGACTTGCTTTGAAGAACCTCAATCGTCTACTCAAGAAGAGACGAATGAGGATATGACGCTTGGTGAAGGCATTGTTGGTGAAGAATTTGAGGAGGTTAGTGAGTTGGATGAGTTGGTGGAATTTGTGAAGTTGTTGGGTGAAAATGACGACCTCAAGTTGCCCTTGTGCGATAATATGGAAAAACATCAAGAGCCCCTTGCAAGTAAGCGAAGCAATGATTTGGAAGAGATTGAAACCGCCGGTAGAAGTTTCAATTCTCCCCTTCGAGATAATGTGGGGACGAGTGATGTTTCGGGACTTGAAGATGGGGAACCACCACTTGCGGAGGGTATGGGGATGTGCAACAAGGAAATGGGCCAAAGCCCGTTTTTGTGCCTCATGATGAAGCCTTGAAGTTTGCTTCTGTTTGGAGACGGTGCTTAGGAAGGAAGAGGTCGTTAAAGCTCGTAGGATGGATAGACCCCGGAGACAACATGAAGGTGACATTGGGTCTTTAGGTGACTACTTCTTGCTTCCGACTTGGAGGCTTGGGAGGATAGCTTCGCTCGGTAGAGTGAGCCCTCATAATGATGTGGCTCGTGCATTTGACTTGCTCCTCCGTGCCCTTGATGGCTATGGTTGAAGAATGAGAGTCCACCATCCTAGGTTTGACGGAGTTCCTTAAGAACCGTCATGTTGTATATTCCCCTTTCTCTCTTCTTTTTAGTTTTGTGTTTGTAATTGTGTTTATTGTGATTTTGTTTCTAGGATTTTTGTGTGTTTGTGGAATTCTTGTAATTTGGAAATTTGATGACCGATGTGAGGGAGGGATTTTGATGGATGTTTTGAGCTTATTTGTAGGTGTGAAGTGAAGAGGAAGTATAGAGAGGAGTGGTTGTTGATAGAGCTTGGTTCTTGAGCTAGGAAGTTGGGTTTTTGAGCTTTTGACAAGCTTTTGGGGACGGGATTCTAAATCCCGGTGTGCTAGTTGACTTGTGGGTAGAGTTTTCAAGAGGATTGAAGGGCTAGAAGAGTTATCCCGACCGGGATGATGTGTGCAAAATTCCAAGCTACTGCCTAGCCATCCCGATCGGGATGGGTGAGCTTCCCGACCGGGAAGGCATGGTCCCGACCGGGAAGAGATGCTCCCGGCCGGGATGGTCCCCTGTTGCCTTGTTCGACTTTGTTCCTTCATTAAACCCCATCCCACGGCTTTATACCCCCTCCCAACCTCGCTACTCACCCTTGCTTCTATTATCCCACCCTTACACTTCATTTATGAACCTTCATCACCATTATACACCGAGTTTCACCTTGAATCCCACCTCATTTTACCATTGAAGGCCTAGTACTTCAACCATGCGACCATATTGAGAATGAAGAGGAATAACAACGACGAAGACTAGCTATGTGCCGTTATTGATCATTGAGACGATGGAGTTAGTAAGTTGCTAACCGGTTGGTAAGCGACTTTCCTTCTTTTCTGTCTTTTATTGCTAATCTTTACTCGTTTGTTCCCCTTCCACTTATCATATTTATGTCATGGTGGCCCTCGGGGCCTTGGTAGTCATTGCTCCCGACTCTCGATGACGTGACTACATCGAGAGTCATTTCAAAATCCAAACTACTAGTATTTTCACTTTTTCTTTGATTTCTCTTTCTTTTATTAGGAATTAGTCGGATTCGGGCGGAATCCGGGCTAGGTGACTTGATTACACCTAGTCCTCCCCTCCCATTTCCTTTTATTTCCTTCTTTTTATTTCTTCCCCCATTCATATCTTTTCTTGTCTCGGCTAATGGTGACTTGACTACACCCCGGCCGGACACATTTTACCCCTTTCTTCGCTTTTATTTTTGATTTTTAGCTTTATTTTTTCGTAGTTTCTTTTCTTTTTGGTGTCTTCACACACTACCGATCGAGCATGTGGACATTGCTCGGTTTAAGTGTGGGGGAGCGATATCCTAGCCTAGTTAGCCTTATTTTTCGTAGTTTCTTTTCGAAAAAAAAAATCTTAAAAACCCCTAAAAATTTGAAAATTTTCATAAAAATAAAAAAAGATTTTTCCTTTGTGTCTTTTTCTTTCGTGTCTTTGTGTCGTGTTTTTGTGTTTTGTGTGTGTGTTTGCCCTTTTTCCCTATAGGTTCCTTGATCGCCGTAATTTTCGGAAAGCTCAAGACATCCGGTAACGTCTTTCTATCTCCTTTCCTCTTTGTTTCTTGTGGAGTTTGGAGGAAATTTGTGATGATGTGTGCTCGGGTGGAGCTTGTTGAAGGTTGTGGTTGTTTCGGTTGCTTATGTGGATATTTTGGGGTGGCGTTATTGTGTTTGTATGTTTGTATTCTTTTCTCTTATTTTGTTTTGTTATGTTGTATTGTCTCCTTTTCTTTCATTTTTGTTGACTCTTTGTTGTGCTTTGTGTAGTTGTGTCTAGTGGGTAAAAAGGTTTTCAAAAACCCGGTTTTGAGGCTAGTGCGCAACTGTTTACTTTCCCTTTCTAGTAACATGCGTCGAGTCTTGGACTTTAGTCTAGTAGAATGACTTTAAATCAATGATTTCGTTGGTTTCTTACCTTGAGTCCACCTAGTCTACTAGGGATTTACTACGGGATTTGCATTTTGACCATTATGACCACCCACGGAGTGAAAAGGCCTTGGTTGCCGAGTCCCGTCCCTTAGGTGACCATGTTCGGAATTGTGTGATTAGTCCAAGGTTTACACTTTTTTATGAGTTTGAAGGGAAAGCGCGCCCAACTCACCCATTTCCCCTACATCCTACACTTGTCCACAAATAAGTTGCAAATTTCATAAGTTGTTACTTGGTTGCAAGAAATGCCTACAAAATCAAGCCTAAAGGGCAAACCAAGAAAATGAAAGAAAAATGAAAAGAGAAAAAGAAAGAAAAGAAAAGAAAGAATAAAAAGAAAAGGCACAATAAAAGAAAAAAAAAACAAAATACAAAAGAAGAAAAAGAAGTGACATAGCAACTCAAAAGCCAAATGCAAAAGAAAAGAATGCCAAAAGAAAACCGTCTTACAAAAAGAACCCTCACCCTCAAAAATAAGCCTTTTTCCGACTATTACCGTGAAGAGCCTACCAAACGACCGAGTCCCTAGGAAGGATGATAACGGTAATGGTTGATCATCCCTCATTTTGCAACCTTGACCACCTTTTTACTTGGACTAGTTGGGCGATTTTGGACATGGGACGACCCTCTTAGCTTAACGCTAAAGGGGGCGGGGCTTCACTTACCTACAGTGTCGACTAACTCCGTGGTTCAACCTTTTTCCACCCCGCCTATCGTCCCGTAGTACGTTCTTAGAAGGTTAGGAGGAATTAGGTAAGTTACCAACGTTTTTATTGCTTTGTTGTCATACTATTAGGGTTTTGTCCATTTCGGTTTGTATTACTAGCTTGGGAACATTGTCACTTGCCTTGAGTCCTTAACCGGTGTCTATTTCGCCGCTTTGTTGAGGGAAGCGGTATTTGTTTTGTCTTGGATGCAACTGTTTGGTGTTTGTTTGTGTGTGTGTTTGTTTGTTTGTGTGTTTTCGTGTCCGGTTGCATCCACAGTTTTGTCGCAAGACCCCACCTGCCTTGCGGAGAGCACTTGTCCTCTAAGTGTTCTCGCGTTAGTTGAAAGGGCGTAGGGTGCGCTAATACCCACTCGGCTAGTATTTTAGTTTTTATTAGTTTAGTGGTTAGTTTGTGCTTACTCGAGGGCGAGTACGGGTTAAGTGTGGGGGAGTTGATAAGTGTGTTTTGTAGTGCTTATTTGTTGTGTTTGGTCCCGGTTTCTCTTGTGGAATCGCTCTTTGGAGCGATTTTCGAGGCTACTTACGCTTCTACTAGTTTGTTTTAGGTTCCTAGGACCATTATTGGAGAAATGAAACGATTCCGACTCGTTTCCGACACATTTGGAGCCATCGTAGAGAAGCGACGATCACTCGGTGCCTTAGACTCGATCCCGAGGCCTTGGGACCCATTCCCGAGCCCCTTAAACTCGATCCCGAGCACCGAGAATCGATGAGAAGCCTATGAAGAGCAAATAGGGACCTATGAGATCATATTGGAGGCCTACAAGACCCATCCCGGTCGAGATGAAAAGCGAACAAAGCAGCGTCTCTAACGGACCATCCCGGTCGGGACGAAGTCCATCCCGGTCGGGATCAACCCGTCCCGGTCGGGACGACCTTCATCCCGGTCGGGACCAAGTGCAAACATAGAAGACCTTCTGAGGAGCCATCCTGGTCGGGACGAAGTCCGTCTCGGTCGAGACCAACCCATCCCGGTCGGGACGACCCTCATCCCGGTCGGGACCAGCCCAGTTCAGGCCCGCGTCAATCTTTTCTTCTCCTTATTCATTGTAACCCTATATATACTCCTCCCTTGTATTGTTTAGCTTATGTTCTTCATTACCCACAAAACCCTAGACTACTTTAGACTAGATTAGCTTAGATTAGTGTAGATTAGTCTTTAGTTTATCCTTAATCTTAGATTATTCTTGTATTAATTGAATTCTTGAAGATCTATACCAAGATTGACAATCTTGGTAGATGTATTTGGGTTTTCTCTATTATGCAAGTTTTCATTCTTCCTTTCATCTTCTAGTATGGTATAATCCTTTTTCCCTTCTCTTAATCTTTGTTTTATCATTCAAGTTTCAATTTTTAGCTCTTGTTTATTGTTTTGTTCATTGTTCCTCCTTGTTTTACATATGTATGCTCTTGTTCTTGAGTTAGTCTCTCTTGTTCTTGTTTGTTGTAGTTTAGTTATGTTTGAGTAGACTCTTGTGGGGTTAGTAGGGGGATTAAGTGTGGATTATGGGTAATTAGGGTTTGATTGAGGGTAAAGATGAATCCTTTGTTACTAGTCACATCTTGAGCACTCTTTGTGTTTGTTGAATTGCTTGTTTGAGTAGAATTGGCCATCCTTCTCATGCTAGTCTTCTTCTTCTCATTTTGTGGTTGACTTGTGATTGAATTCTTGTGTATTCGGGTTTAGTCTTTGACACGATAGTGCGGACTTTGGTTTTGACGCGAGACCGCGGACCGACCTTAGTAACCAGGTGAAGCCTACACCCTCGACCTCCCAATCATCCTACTACACTTATGAACCCAACCTAACCCTACTCTTTCTTTAATTGATTTCTCCTTCTTCTTATCTTATTCTTAGTCATAGTTCATTTCCCTTCTTATCGTTCTAGTTTAGTTTAGCCTCGAGACGTAGTTAAGTCTTTAGGTGGAACTTGGTCTAAACCCTCTTTACCGTCCCCGTGGACTCGACCCGACTTGCCCTATCTACATGTTAGGTCTAGTTGGTTATTATTTTTTGGTGGGGATCCACGGCAAATCCCTCCCATCAAGTACACTCAAATATGGGCTCGTAATCAATAATATCCGACGTGGACTTTTAACGGAGTACAAATCTCTCAAAACCAACCTCAAATTCAGGCCCAGTGGGTCGTTCCGAGTAAAATGAGACTAATTTGGGCCAAAATCGACACCAAAAATAAAACCCGTCTTTTGGCGACCGGGTCAGAACCCGGTCAAAGACGAATCCGACACAAAAATCGACCAAGTTCGCTTCTAGAAGCTTGCGTCCGAACACAATCCTCAATGAAATCAAAAGAGTCAACCATTTCCTAAAATGGCTCGCCACCCTTATCCCCTCGATCGAGTGGATTGACCCACTCGGTCGAGTGGAGCCTCAAATTCCAGAACAGACCCATTTTCAAAGGCACTTGATCGAGTGCACTAGGGCCACTCGATCGAGTGACCCTAGGTCGAGGGGTAAACGCTATAAATACCCCTCCTTGTGCTCTTCATTTGACAAGAATTTCACATGCATTTCACCCTACATTTCTACCCTAGCACTCTACACTACACTACACTACAATCCTAAGCAACACTACACAAAAACCGAGTCATTTTGTCCCTCGAAAAACCGACAGAGCCACCACACACACACACACACCATAACTCCACTACATCCTCGATACAACCGCGTTCCCGTCGCTATTACGAGTCCATTGCCTAGGCCATTCTGAGCATGTATGTTGAGGGTGTCATCAACCCCATTTCTATCTTTACTATCACGATTTATATACATTTTCTTTACGCTTTATATACTAGTATACTAACACTAACATTTTAATTATTGTGTACTAACCCTTTATTTTTCGTTACTAACCTCTAACATTTATTTATCGTCGTTAACATTATATACCGCGTATATATATATATATATATATATATATATAATTGTATCAAAGTTCGGATCATGACACGTTTGACTATGACGATAATCCAAAGTCCGTTTAACCCCTTTACGAGCAACGACGGAGGTGGCACCCTTTCGAGGAGCGCCGCCCAAATGTTCTCAAGGGCGTAACGTGATCGTGGTCGATCATAGTTGAACGCGTTTGACTCCATTTCTAAGATTAGTGCGAAATCCGTTGATGCGAAAACCGACATCACATAATCCGTTAGGATTAGTATCGATGTCGTGACGCGGAGGACTACAATTTCGTCACTAGTCAAATTTTTCAATCCCATAATAACACACTTTTCACAAACTTCCGATAACGGTATTACAATTGTATAGTACACGATTATAATACCGGAAGCCGTGTTAAATTTAAATCATACGATATTTTTATTTAACTCGGCCAACCATCGATTTTAAACAAATAAAACGAAATGGCCAACTTTTTCAAAGCAAGTTATGTCTCGTACAGGTGCCACTCGACCGAGTGCAATGGGCCACTCGATCGAGTAGCACCCCAAAAACTGGGTAGTAGCTACTTCGAAGGTGCACTCGATCGAGTCCACGCCATGACTCGATCGAGTGGGTCCTATAGCCTAGAAAACCGAGAGCTCTAATGCATTATTCGAGCCCACGCCATGACTCGATCGAGTGGGTCCTGTAGCCCAGAAAACCGAGAGCTCTAATGCATCATTCGAGCCTCGTCTTTTTTTACGACTTAGTCGACGCGTGTAAAGTCAATCACGTGATTACGTTTTCAAAACTCATGCATATCACTTCACTTTAACGACTTTGATTGACGGTCTCTCACTATTAATCTTGTGTCGAAGACTCCTTAGTCGTATCCGACGCATGATTAATCTAGACTCCAGTTTCTCAACGTGATAAGACGGGACAAGGCATCGAGATTCGGGATCGGGCTAGCACCACGCCTAGGTCCCCTATCTCCGTCCTTCGCTTAATACACAATATAATGTGTATTTAATCGGAGTTCGTCCATTTGCACAACTTACGGTCTAGTTTGTATTTATATATACGGGTCCATTGCAAGTTATTATTTATCGCTCTTTATATCTCGTTTATTTTTTTGGTTCATTATTTTGTATTGGTCGGGTTGTATTTCCGCCCGTGTATTTTGTACATATTTACGAGCTTTATTTATTTTGATGTTTATCGCTTTATAAATGAACCTCGCATGCTAAACAATTTGACTTGGATTTAGATGCATTAAATGACGTAGCTAACCCATAATTCACATGCTTAGCCAAAAACGCTGTTTGCATATCATTTAGTCGTTTTACTAGCGCACGTACACGAACACGAATGATGTCTTAGTAGAGGCCGCTAAGTGCGGGTGGGCGGGCCGCTAAGTAGAGGCCACTAATTTCAATCATCAATGTATCTTACTAGCGACGATGCTTCAATATTAGCGAAAGTAAATCCATCTCAGTCCGGGTTTTGTTTAATCGGAGGGTTTTGGCTCAACTACATTTGTGAGATCTGGAATGTGACAATCTCCGGCGATATATTCAATAGATCTAGGGTTTCGGAACGCGATAGTACTATACATCAGAGGATTTAAATGGAATCAAAATCTGGAACCTTTCCTTCATACTCATTTCCATCCCAATTAGTTTGTTTTTCAGATTATTAGATATATATGTATTTTAAGCATTTCACTATATCTACAATAAATAATGTATCATCATTCTCTTTACATAATTGTTCTTTGAAATCACCATGCATGATGCTTTTGTAGTAAGGCGATATACCTTAAATGTGTTCTTATATTAGATTGTCCTTGATTATGTTAAAAAATTATTTTGACTTAATGTTATCTTAACTTAAATTATTTACCAACAAATTAAATTGTAGATCTCCTTTGTTCTGAGTGATTGCATGTGTTAGTAATCAACATAATATACGAAAAATTGCAATCGCGGTTTTAAATTTTTATATTTAAATAAATGTTATGATAACATAATTTCTGCTGAAACATTTGGATTTTAGATATACTTTTAAAAAAAATAACTGCATGTATATGGGATCTATAATTTCGTTCTGGGATAAACAAATTGCAGATCTGATTATGTATTTTTAGGTGAAGTTTATTTAGCAAACAAAGTTATTTTTTCCCCAGATTGTCCCACAAAAATTGAAGTAACATGAATATGGTAAATCTTTGTGTTGTTTACTGATTATTGATTTTAGGGTTTTTCTATGGGGTACCCCTCAACTATTGGCTTTTCCAAGTTATTCCCCCGCCTTTTTCGATTTACAAGGTGTACCCCTAAACTTTACTCATCACTCTATATCATAACCAAAGTGATAAGTGTATCACAAGTTTTTTGGTAAATGGATAATTAACACATTAATTAATCCAATTTGATGCTTCAAACCAACCTCTATTTCTTTAGCATTCACCAAACCACCAAATGCCCACCACAACTCACCTCTGTTGTCGATCGACGTCAACCTCTCTACCCCACTCTTTTAAATCCTTCAATCTCAATTCCTTCATCACCCCTATGTCGTAGTGTGGTGGAATGGAGTTTTCGAGTAAAGGATGCAAATTGAAGAAATATATCATGGTTGATGAAAGTCAATTAGGGAATAATCACTATTTACATCATCAATTGAGAAATTTTCGTTGAAAAATTATAACTTTATTTGGTTACAATATAGAGTAATTTACAAAGTTTAGGGGTACACCATGTAATTCGAAAAAGGTGAGGGTACCACTTGGAAAAGCCGATAGTTGAGGGGTATCCCATAGAAAAACCCTTGATTTTATTTATGACATAAATATTATTACTTCACTAATTGTTTGATTATGAAGTTAATCCATTTCTGAGAAATTAATCAAAGTTATTGGGCTGAAGTTTCACTTTGTTCCCAAACCCAAACATTTCAAACCCCAAACAAAATCAAACAATTGTTTCTTCTTGACTCAACCCATTTACAGGTCAAACTTTAAACAACTAAAAGTCCTTCTCAGACCCAGTTAAGGCTCTGTAATCCCCCTAGAAAATCTAACGCAATACAGTGGCGGAAACACTGTAGAGTTGGGATTAAAACACACTGACAAACTATATCTTATTAAAAGAAATGGTAAATCAATACAGAGGCCTCTTTTTACAAAAGGGCTAAAAGTAAAATCTCCAAACGGGTTTATACAAATCCATAAATTACAAGAATGAAGAAAGAGTAGGATCCACGCTACTCGCTAGCTCACACCCAAAACCCAGCAGCAAATACCTGTCTTGTTATAAACATAACAGCCACGTCAGTGGGGAGTAACTCGGACGTTCTCCCAGCCATATTTTATCATATGGAAAAATAATAGTATTACTATATCAAAATAATTAAAATGAGAAAACATTAAAACGATATAATAAAAATAAGTTTTCAGCGAAACTTAAAGCATTTGCAAACCTGCAAGTCAATATCAATCGATAATTATAATATTCAAAAATGGCGTTATGGAAATCAATCAGTGCAACGGAACAGACTTTCACAAGGATAATACTCAAACTAGCTTCGAGAACTTAGTCAAAACAAATTAGACTTCGGTCTCTAACTAGACAACTCAACTATAACAGGACTGCGTGCAGCGAGGTCCTGGCTTAAGTAATGCACACCCCTCCTGGATACAAACCATATCCAGTTCAACCCGACGCGACATACACGATGCGATATCTAAGTTTAAGGTTAAAATATACACACTCCTGAACACAAACCACGCTCAGTTCAACGACCAATGCGTCTCAACATAGACACACCAGCTTTATAGTTGATGGCAAAACGTATATCCTACACTATATTACTCTACCATACACTTGTCCTCATTCCATAACTCCAAAACAGCCATTATCGATATATACAAGAGATATAATCATTAAAATATGAATAAATGGAATAAACATTTTATATTAAAAGGGAAACTTTCAAAAAAATTAGAAACTTACTTAAAATAGAAATAGTCTTATAGAAAATACGTAAGTTATTAAAATTAGTGAAATGTATAAAAATAGCATTTCTAACGAAATTAACATTTTATTATTATCGTCGTTATCGTAACTTTATTATATTTCTAAATTCGTTACTCAAAATATAAATAAAATATAATAAGTCATTATATAGTATTTTATAAATAATTTAGGAAATCGAGTTAAAACTATAAATTTTCAGAGAGGAGATATTTTAAGAAAAATGATATAAAAATTAGTTGAGTCAACGAGTTTTATAAATGAAATGAGATTTATAAAGATTTCAAATTATTTTTAACAAATACATTTTATCAATAAATAATAATGATTTTTCTAAAAATAATCAGTCGTAGACAAATGAGAAATCATTAGGGAAATATAGTCTCGACTAGAAGTATATTTAAAACAAAATCGACTATTTTCTTATTTATTAATATAAGTCGTCAAACGAAATTAATTTATTGAACAAGTATAAAAATCTCAATTATAATATAAAAATACGATTTTGAGTGAAAATTATAAATTAACGAAATATGAAGAAAATATAAAATTGATATTATTTAGTTACTAGTGTCACGATAACCAACAAAATATTATAACGATCGTAAATAATTAAATTTACTAACGATTTATAAAACGATATCAAAAGTCGTAAAACATTTATAAGGCATACGATTTAAAATTAATTAGCAAATAATAAATAGCTAAAACGGAAAAACGAAGTTAAAATATTTAGTACATACTACTACTCAAACATACGATATAAAATCGAGTAATGTCCTAAAGTACCTGGAGCCCACATACGAATCGATCCCATGTCCTCGGTTGGGTCTTCCTAAAATCCTACGAAGCACGAATATATGATATAAAATACCATATAAGAAAAAATGAGTCGGGCAAAAAGGATAATATCGGTAATCAATTTACCCATAAAACTTGGAGATGAACAGGAAGATTAATTTGAGGACGGAGTATGAAAATCGAGAGTTCAAGTAGAACAAAAGTCAAAGAAAAACAATTTTTAAGAAGGAACGATGAATGGACGATGATAACGGGCTGAAAAGACTTGAAGGGGCACAATTAGGAACAAGATGTAAGAGCAGCGAAAAATACGAACAAGAAGAACGAGGAACGAACAACGAGCAAGACTCGGGAAACAAACAACAACAAGAACGAGACAGACTCAGCTACGATAATGATGATGACGTAAGGGACACCAACCGACAACAGCCGAGAACGGAAAACAGAGGGAAATAAAGAAGGACACGGAATGCAAACATCGGACAACAGCGATAACGACGCCAAAAAAAATAAAAAAACCTTAACACGACAAAACAGGTGAAACAGCATAGACGACTCGATGATGATAATCTAACAACGGTATCGACAAAAGAACAACAGTCGTGGGCAGCAAAACAGCAGCAACAGTATGACGAACAGTAACATCAGTAAGACAGAACGATGAAGAAAGGAAGGAAGAATGAAGAAGCAAAACAGCAGCACAAGACAGCGAGAGATATGAACAACAGCAGCAACGCAAAGTATGAAGGGAAGAAGTAAAAGAAGGGGCATCGGATAGGAGCAACGAATAGCAGCAGAAGAACGTTCAGCAGCATAAAATCGAGTGGGAAAAAGAGAAAAATCGGACACAGCAACCAACAACAACCAAAATAACCATAGAACGTACACCACACCAGAACAAAAACAACAACAGCTGCAGATCGAGAAAAAAAAAGAAGAAGAAGAAGGAGAGCAACGGAAGAGAAGAAGACAAACCGAGAAAAGTAAAAGAGTCAGCAGTGAGCAGAACCGACAATAAACCGCAGCAACAAGACGCCAGAAATGGAAGAAGAGAGACGCAGCAGCAGCAGTAGTAACGCTGACACAGAAACAGCAGCAGAAAAAAAACAATTCACGTACTGAAGCAAGAATAGGGGAAGAAAATGAGCAGGGACACAACAAAACGCAGCCGAGGAAGGGACGGTGGATGAAGATACACGCAGGATAAGGTGAAGAAGGACGGAGAAAAAGAGGTGGAAAAAGAGAAGAGGAGAAGTGAAGCGGTGGGAAAGCAGGGGAATGAAAGAGTGGGTGAAAACGGTGGAAGCATATAAAAAGGAAGGGGAGGTGAATTAGTAAATGGGGTGAACGTAATACTAATTGGGGTTGAATTCAACAAGATCAAGGGAATCCGTACCAACAAAAAGAATGAGAAAAAAGGATGAATCATCTCATTTAAAGTGTGTAAGAAATACGGAATAAATGAATAGTTCTGAGACGTTAAGTCGACTGACCCACGAACCGAATTAAAACGAGTTAATAAAATTATTAAATAATTGAACCATAAAAAAAAAAAGAGTAAATAAATTATTCAAGACGAAAATGAAGCTTAAAACAATAAATAATTAGACGGTGAAATAGTATTTCCCGAAAAAAAAAAATCTTCGTTCAAGTGAATTAAGTTGATTTCTCGAGGAAAGGAAATAAATGTTTTGACGAAACTTAATATAAATGAACTTCGAACCGAAAAATAGAAATTCGAGCTTAAATTTAAATAAATAAAGGAATTTAGAATTTCAATCGTCAAAATAGATTTTCGATAAGAATTAAATAAATATATAAAATGATCGAAATAGAAATAAAATATGGTTTAAATATAAGAAGAGTTTTTCGAGTCAAATAGAATTTTAGGAGTTTGAATCGATTAAACGGTAAATTCGTTTTATAAAATTTTTAAGAATTACGAGTTAAATCGTAAAAATAAAACTTCGAACATAATTTTAATAATTTAATTTATAAAAATCGGGGGTGTTACAGGCTCAACCTGAATAGAATCGAGATTTGACCTAAAATGGGTTCGGGTTCGACCTGAACCAGTACTGATCGACTACCTAGACCGGGTTTTGGGCGGTCTGAGATTGGATCAAGTCCAACCTAAACCCAGTTCTAGAGGTGATCATTTGCGGGTTCGGTCGGACACGAGCTGGATTAAGTGTGAAATTTTGGCCCATGGACAAGCGGGTTAGCGGGTTTGGGACAGGTTCGAAGGCTGAGCCTTTGTATATTTTGGAAAATGTTGTGTCCAAGCCCGCTAAAAATTCGTGTTAGATATGACGAGCTAATCGAGTGGTATGTCCCGTGAACAGCTATACCCGGTTCAGGTCAAAGCTAGATCCAGTTCAGGTCAAAGATGAAACTAGTTTAGGTCAACTCTGGACCCAGTTCAGGTCAAGTCTAGACCCAGTTCAGTTTGTTTTTTTTCCTTTTTGTTAAAAATAAAATAAATTAAAAAAATTCACTTATATTTATTTCTTTTGATTCATTATTGATCATTTATTAATGTTAAAATACTATGTATTTTGTACCTCCAACATACTACTAATCCTTGATAAACTAACATGTACTTAATTGAACAACACTAAAATGTTTTTCTGCTTCAAAACTTACTGTAATCCTTGCTCCGTTTGCCCCTTTTCCTTGATTAGTTTGTGCTTGAACTTGATGCATCTATGTTTTCCATCTTTAACTTAACAATGCTGGATTCTTTATATTTCTTTGCGATTAAATGGCTAAATTTGTGATGATAATAATAACTCGCTTAATTTTGATTTGTAAACTCTGATGAATTTTTGAAATGACTGTAAGTTAGCTGTGGAAAATGTGTGAATGATATAAATTTGGAAATTTACATGGGTGGGGAAGACCATGACTTCAAACTAAACCGCCAGATAAAAAACAGTTGAGACTCTTAACTTGTAACAGTTAAAAATTTGCTGCATTTTCCTTTTACAATTTTTCTTTGCTCTTAGTTCCTAGTGGTGATTAGTGTATCCCTTACAATTACCCTCTGCATTCTGTTTATTAGTTTACCTTCACTTGTATGCACGCTCTGCTTTACCGCAAAAAATTGGTCTGTCTTTCTATAATGATAATGCGTCTTCTGCCTGATGTTATTTTAAAGCAATAATAGACTGCAAAACGTAAATTTTAAATATAAGACTATTTCACTTAACTTTAATACATTAAATGCAAAATAACTTAAACAGGAAACAACTTGAATGGGAATTAACGTGAACTGAAATAGACGCATACTTAAATAAAATGACCCACTAAATACTACATCGGGTGAAACACTACTATTAGAGTGTTCTACTTCTTTTGACGTTTCTCCACATGCTTGGTTGTTGATTCATCATCTAAATCATCTGTTTTGTCCTCGCATGAACCTTTGATTGCTGAGAAATCCCTTTTATGTGGGAGCTTGCTCATGGGTGTAACTTCTACACCATTTTGATCCATTGAACTTGACCCGAACAGATAAACATTTAATTTGTATAACCAAGATAAGTTTATGCACTCAACCAAGAATTTATGAGTATTTTAAACTAATTTAAAGTTCTTTATCTTATTGCCAATTCTTTATGTATCATAAAAAAAGTTATTTACCAACTCTGAGCCTGTTGATACGGCTGATGCTGCTGTGGTTAGAGTACTTTGTTCCTGAATTTTCATAACACTGAAATTAGAAAAACATTTCATATGCGTAATAACACATTAGTGTATAAAAATAATAATTTCTGTTATACCTGATGTGCATAGACATCTTTCCTATTATGTATCTCTTCTTGGTTGTCACAAAAATGCATGACATTATAACACCTTGAACCCATATCCACATTCCAGTTCCTTGAAACTTTCAAATCAATAATGAACTCCTTATTGAGAAGTGCCTTTAATGTAAATGGATATTGGTCAACTACATGGGCTAATATATGAAACATCTTATATGATTACTTTCTGTTTGTATTATTGTGTTTCATACATCCCTTATCAATCCTAAACAATCAGCGGTTGGTTATCCAACTTCAGTTTCTACTTCGTTGTCTTTTGCAACAATGTGAACTCTGTCGCCATTCTGATCTTCAATAAGGAATTCGACCTTGAAACTATAGTGGAAGAAAACAATTAAAAATTAAATGTGTTCTTATTTGTATAGACAAAATAAGTATGTACAATGAAGTTAACAACATTATATTTCTCTCAGTTGATCCATATTCGGAACCACGACAATAGTGTTTTGAACAATACCACAGATTATCCTTCTTCTGTCCAGCTCTACCGTTTCTGTATTTGTTGTGATACCATTTCTTTGTCGTGTCAATTTCTTTAATTGTCGCAATAATTGAATAGTTTCCCACCTACAATTTGTAAAAAAAAATTGTACTAATTGAAGTATGCTCATAATGAATTAAAGTAATAATAACAATCAGAAAAAAAAAAATATATGCCTTGTTAACTTCAACTAATTCTGAAATGCTTGAAAGAATGGTTGGACATTGGATTTGCTTAGAGTTAATTTTGGTGTTGGATGATGATTTCCCTCTTTCAATCAATAAATGTATTTCTTTTTTCGAAATTGGTGCCCTGAGGCATTAAAAAACAGCTTTGGAGACCATATTTTTTATGCATTCTAACACAAAGTGGTTTTCCTATTTTGGTGGAGGATTATGGTGATAATGGCTTTGGTGGAGGAAGTGTCATATTAACAAACATTGGTGTTAATGAAGTGTTAATGAAGAATTGGTTGGTGGCTATAAGTTAAGTCTTCTTTCACCAATTATATTTTACCTATTAAGAAATTGTTGCACTACTGATTTAATTGTACACTGTTTTGTAATTCTGAATTGTCTTATATCGACAATATTAGCGTCACATGTCATCATCAACGTTAGAACATGAATGAAATCGTACTACATTGTTTAACCGCAATAAACTTCATGCATTGTATTGGAACTGCATAAATGTAGTAAATAAATAAATATATTTTAGCTAAATTCCACATATTTATTTAACATATCCATTGTATGTTGATGGGTGGGATTTGTCGTGGATCCCACCGTCAAATAATAACCAACTAACCTAACTAGGTAGATAGGGCAAGTCGGGTCGAATCCACAGGGACGGGGTGTCGGACTAAGGTATGCTACGGTCAAAGACTCGGTCCGAGACAAGCTAATCTAGGGGATAGACTAATGACTAAGCTAAGGTCTAAAACACGAACTAACAAGGCTAAATGAATACCTAATGACTAAAGGAAGCTAATAAATCGATAAGAAGAAACTAGGGTTAGGTCGGGTTCATGGATGTCAAGGGTATAAAAAGGGGAAAGACGGGGTTACTAGCGTGCTTTCGTAGCCTAGGTTCCGATCGGGCTCTCGCTACTTAAACGGCCTAGGGGTCACCCTCACCATGCTCTCGCTACTAATGATGTTACCAAACCTACAACCAAACACACACATACAAGAGAAGAGGCAAGAAAAACAAGGATTGATCGTCTCGAGTCTCACAAGCATTACATCGAACATGTGGAGTGCAACGTTAATAGGAAACAACAAAAACAACATCTAGTACCACCCATCTCACCCTAGTCATCCACAATCACAACCAATCACCCTAATAACCCTAGCAAGAATCTATTCAAACATATCTAAAGGAAAACTAACACTAACAAGAGAAACCAAAACAAGAACAAGAGAATACATATGTAAAACTAACAAAGATGATGAACAAAACAATAAACAAGATATAAAGATGAAAACTTGAATGATAAAACAAAGATTAAGAGAAAGGAAAAGAGATTATACCATACTAGAAGATGAAAGTAAGAATGAATACTTGTATAAAAGAGAAAACCCAAAACAATCTTCCAAGGTTGTCAATCTTGGTGGAGATATTCAAGAATTCCTTAATACAAGATTAACTAACTAGATTAAGGACTAATTACCGACTAATCTACTCTAATCTATGCTAATCTATACTAAAGTAGTCTAGGGTTTTAGAGGGTAATGTCTCACACAACATAGGAATACAAGAGAAAGGGTATATATAGGGTTACAATGAGCAAGGAGAAGAAAAGAAGTGAGGCGGAGCTGTAGCTGGGCCACCCCGCCCGGGACGAGATGGTCCCGCCTGGGACGGAGTGGTCCCGACCGGGACGGATTGGTCCCGCCCGGGACGGACCCAAAAGAGGAGCGGTGCCTTTTGTGCACCTCATCCCGGACGGGATGAGGTCCTTCCCGTCGGGGATGGTCTTGTAGGCCTCCAATATGATCTTTAAGGTTCCTCCTTGCTTCACATGGGCTTCTCATCGACTCTCGGGTCTCGGGATCGAGTCTAAGAGGCTCGGGATTGGGTCCCAAGGTCTCGGGGTCGAATCCAAGGCATCGAGTGATCGTTCCTTCGCTTCGTTGGCTCCGTAAAGTGTATGTATTGAGTCGGAATCGCTCCAACTCTTCATGAATGGTCTCGGGAACCTAAAACGAACTAAAGGAAGCATAAGTAACCCATAAACCGCTCCCAAGGAGCGATTCCACAAGGAAAACGGGACGAAGACACAACAAATTAGGCACTACAAACTACACTTATCAACTCCCCCACACTTAACCCTTACTCGCCCTCGAGTAAGCACAAACTAACTACTAAACTAGCCGAGCGGGTATTAGCGTACCCTACGCCCTTTCAACTTACGCGAGTACACTTAGAGGAAAAGTGCACTCCGCAAGGCAAGTGGGGTCTTGCGACGAAACCGTGGATGCAACCGGACACAAAAACACATAAACAAATAAACATACAAACAAACACACATAAGGTTGCACCCAAAAAAAACAAATACCGCTTCCCTCTAAAAAGCGGTGAAAGAAGCACCGGTTTAGGACTCAAGGCAAGTGACAACGTTCCCAAGCTAGCAATACAAACCAAAATGGACCAAACCCTAATAGTATGACGACAAAGAAATAAAAACGTTGGTAACTTACCTAGGTTCCTCCTAACCTTCTAAGAACGTACTACGGGACGATCGGTGGGATGGAAAAGGAATGAACCACGGTCTTAGTCGACACTGTAGGTAAGTGAGACCCCACCCCCTTTAGCAATGAGCCAAGAGGGTCGTCCCGTGCCCAAAACCGCCCAACGAGTCCAAGTAAAAAGGTGGTTATGATTGCAAAATGAGGGAAGACCGATCATTACCGCTATCATCCTTCCTAGGGACTCGGTCCTTTGGTAGGCTCTTCACGGTAACGATCGGAAAAAGGCTTATTTTGAGAGGGTGAGAATCTTTTTGTGAGACGGTTTTCTTTGGCATTTTCTTTCTTTTGCATTTTTGCTTCTTGTGTTGCTATGCCATTTCTTTTTCATCTTTTTTATTTTCTTTTTGGCTTTTTTGTGCCTTTTCTTTTTCTTCAATCTTTTCTTTCTTTCATTTTCTCTTTTTTTTTTCTTTTCTCTGCCCTTTTGGCTCGATATGAGTGAAGGCATTTCTTTTTGCAACTAAGAAAGAGAGATTTCAACATATTGCAACTTTATTTTGTTGAAAATGTGTAGATGTTAGGGGAAATGGGTAAGTCGGGACGGGCCCTTCCTTTCAAACCCACAAAAAAGAGAGAAACTTGGACTAATCAAAGCAATTCCGAACACGGTCACCTAAGAGACGGGACTCGGCAACAAGGCCTTTTCACACCGTGGGTGGTCATAATGGTCAAAAGTGCAAATCCCGTAGTAAATCCCTAGTAAGCTAGGTAGACTCAAGGTAAAGGACCAACGAAATCATTGATTTAGGGTCATTCTACTAGACTAAAGTCCAAGACTCGATTTACATCACTAGGAAGGGAAAGTAAACACTTGCACACTAGCCTCTAAACCGGGGTTTCGAAAACCTTTTTTTATACACTAGACACAACTACACATCACAAAACAAAGACTCAACAAAGAACGAAATAAAAAGAAGCAAAAGCAACAAAACAAAAACAAAACAAAACGAACACATAAACAACACAAACACCACCCCGAGCTTCCAAACAAGCCACCAAATCAACCACAAGTATGCACAAAGCTCCACCCGAGCACACCACATCACAATCTCCTCCAAACTCCTCAAGAGACAAAGGGGAAAAAGGGATAAAAGATGTTACCGGATGTCTTGAAAGCTCTCCAAAGCTATCGGTGATTCAAGCAACCTATAAGGGAAAAGGGCAAACACACACACAAAACACAAAAACACGACACAAAGACACAAAAGAAAAGGACACAAAGTAAAAATCTTTTTGATTTTTGCGAAATTTTTCAAAATTTTAAGGTTTTTAAAGATTTTTCGAAAAAACTACGAAAATAAAACTAACTACGATAGAATATCGCTCCCCCACACTTAAACCGAGCAATGTCCTCATGCTCGATCGTAGTGTGTGGAGACACTAAGGAAAAGAAAAGAAACTACGAAAATAAAGCTAAAAATAAAAAATAAAGTGGGGAAAAGGGTAGAATGCGTCCAGCCGGGGTGTAATCAAGTCACCATGGGCCGAGACGAGAAAAGATATGGATGGGGGGAGAAATAAAAGAAAAAGAAAAGGAAATGGGAGGGGAGGACTAGGTGTGATCAAGTCACCTAGCCCGGATTCCGCCCAAATCCGGCTAAATCCTACAAAAAGGGTGAAAATCTTGGAAATTTGGATTTTTCAAATGACTCTCGATGTAGTCACGTCATCGAGAGTCTGGAGCAATAATTACCAAGGCCCCGAGGGCCACCATGACACAAATGATAAGGGGAAGGGGAAGTAACAAAAGAAGACAAGCAATAAAAGACGGAAAAGAAAGGATAGTTGCCGTACCATGCGGTTAGCAACTCACTCGCTCCATCGTCTCATAGGTCGATAATGGCACATAGCTTGTCTTTGTCATTGCTATTCCTCTTCCTTCTCAATAAGGCCGCATGGTTGAAGTACAAAGGTATAAGGAGGTGGGATTTGATGTGAAAGTCGGTGTAAAGTGAAGAGAAAAAGAAGTGAATGTGTGTATATGAACTGTAGGGGTCATATGATAAGGGCAAGGATAGGTAGGGAGGTTGGGAGGGGGCATAAAATGGTTGGGTGGGCGCGAATGACAAAGAAGAGGCCAAAAGAAGGAGCACGGCATCATCCCGGTCGGGATGGATGGTCCCGGTCGGGATGACATGCCCGTCCCGGTCGGGAAGCCCTCGTCCCGGTCGGGATGACACTTTAGAGAACCCCATTTTTTGCACACTCATCCCGATTGGGATGACATCCTTCCCAGTTGGGATGGTTCAACTTTCCCTGTCGGGATACACTCTTCTCGGCCGGAAAGAGTCTCCTAACCCTCTATAACTCCAAAAGCTCGTCCCAAGCTTCAAAAACCGACTCCCCTCGCACGATCCAAGCTCTAACAATAACCACTCCTCTCTAAGATTCATCTTCACTTCACACCTACAAGTAAGCTCAAACACATTCATCAAAATCCCTCCCTCGCATCGCTCAACAAAATAACAAATTACTAGATTTCCACAAAAACTAACAATCCTAAAAACCAAATGATCCAAACAAACATATATACGCACACAAAAGCTAAAAAAAAAGAAGAGATATTTACAATTAGGTACTCTCACCATCTACACCTCCATAGCCATCAAGAGCTCGAAGGAGTAAGTCAAATGCCCTAGCAACATCTTCATTTAAGCTCACATGGCCGAGCCTAGCTACTTTCAAGAGCTTCCAAGTCGGAGGCAAGAAGCAATCATCTTCATTATGCTCGGGGTTCTCGTGATCTTCCGGGTCTTCCGAACCATGATAGCAACAACTCTTATGACCATCCGGTAGGTGTAGTGGTCTAGAGTCATGCTCGGTGTTATGATGTGGGAAATCACACCCTAAGGGGGTTGCTTCTTCTTCGGGGTCGAGAGTAGAGTTCTCTTCCACCGCCCGACAAGGATCCTCTCCATCAACCGTCTCACAAGACGAAGGACTTGGAATCGAGTGCGATAAAGGAGGTGAAGGCATCAAGTTTTCTTCATTGGAGGCTTTAGGATCCTCCAATTTCCCATTCAAGGCGAGTTCTAAGGCATCTACCTCTTTTTCCCAAGTATTGCGTTCCTTTTCACTCACCTTGTCTACATGGCCTAGAGGAGGCATGTCTTCACTTGGCTTTGGAAAGTCAAGATCCGGTTCATCACGAAGAAAATCGAACAAATCCAATTTGATAGCCAATACATCGGCTCCCCAAGAGTTATCTCGGGAATCATGTTCACAGCCCTCCTCATTGTCGGCCCTTGAAGCTTCAACTTCCTCCATTCTTCCCATATCTTCACCATCCCATCCATATCTTCAACTTCCTCCATATCTTCACATGGTCTCTTGATTTACCCTCTCTTCTTAATTCGTGGTTTCATGGTCGGGTTGACTTTCTTGTGGAGACACCCGTCCTTCTTGCCCAAATGAACCTTCCTCAACAAGTCTTGGAGCTCGAGTGGCCGACATCGTGATACGAGCCATGAGTGCATTGATGCGAGCATCTTGCACCTCTAATTGGGCCTTGAGCTCCTCTTTAACCCCTTGTATGTGAGTCATCATCACTTGTTGACTCTTTTGCATTAAAATCATCATCTCATGTTGACCCTTTTGCAATAGCATTATCGCCTCTTGTTGACTCTTTTGCATTTGGACCAACATTTGACAAGTCTCGAAGTTGGGGATTATTGGTTGTGGGTTATGTGAGGGTGTTTGGTAGTTGTTAGGATGTTGTGATGATCCTCGACAACTTTCATGGTAACCATACGAAGGGCGTTCGTAAGATTGTTGATGAGGTTGATATGGTTGGTGAAATTTTGGGTCTTGGCCATTTGCCCCGTAGTTGTCCCGTGACGATTGATTGAAGCTAGGACGTGCCATTTCCATAACGTTGCTTTGATACCTAGGATGAACTAGAAGCACTTGAGCAAACGTTAGTAGCCTAGTGCTTTTGAGGCACTAGGGAGGGAGAATAGCACACAAGAATTATAACGGAGATACACAAGGAGAAGAAAACACAAAAATCAAGAACAAAGTCCAAAACTAAGCACACAAAAGTCTAAACTACGCCGTCCCCGGCAGAGGCACCAATTTGATGGGTGGGATTTGTCGTGGATCCCGCCGTCAAATAATAACCAACTAACCTAACTGGGTAGATAGGGCAAGTCGGGTCGAATCCACAGGGACGGGGTGTCGGACTAAGTTATGCTACGGTCAAAGACTCGGTCCGAGACAAGCTAATCTAGGGGATAGACTAATGACTAAGCTAAGGTCTAACACACGAACTAACAAGGCTAAACGAATAACTAATGACTAAAGGAAGCTAATAAATCGATAAGAAGAAACTAGGGTTAGGTCGGGTTCATGGATGTCAAGGGCATAAAAAGGGGAAAGACGGGGTTACTAGCGTGTTTTCGTAGCCTAGGTTCCGATCGGGCTCTCGCTACATAAACGGCCTAGGGGTCACCCTCACCATGCTCTCGCTACTAATGAGGTTACTAAACCTACAACCAAACACACACATACAAGAGAAGAGGCAAGAAAAACAAGGATTGATCGTCTCGAGCCTCACAAGCATTACATCGAACATGTGGACTGCAAGGTTAATAGGAAACAACAAAAAAAACATCTAGTACCACCCATCTCACCCTAGTCATCCACAATCACAACCAATCACCCTAATAACCCTAGCAAGAATCTATTCAAACATATCTAAAGGAAAACTAACACTAACAAGAGAAACCAAAACAAGAATAAGAGGATACATATGTAAAACTAACAAAGATGATGAACAAAACAATAAACAAGAAATAAAGATGAAAACTTGAATGATAAAACAAAGATTAAGAGAAAGGAAAAGAGATTATACCATACTAGAAGATGAAAGCAAGAATGAAAACTTGTATAAAAGAGAAAACCCAAAACAATCTTCCAAGGTTGTCAATCTTGGTGGAGATCTTCAAGAATTCCTTAATACAAGATTAACTAACTAGATTAAGAACTAATTACCGACTAATCTAATCTAATCTATGCTAATCTATACTAAAGTAGTCTAGGGTTTAGTGGGTAATGTCTCACACAACATAGGAATACAAGAGCAAGGGTATATATAGGGTTACAATGAGCAAGGAGAAGAAAAGAAGTGAGGTGGAGCTGTAGCTGGGCCATCCCGCCCGGGACGAGATGGTCCCACCCAGGACGGAGTGGTCCCGACCGGGATGGATTGGTCCCGCCCGGGACGGACCCAAAACAGTAGCGGTGCCTTTTGTGCACCTCATCCCGGACGGGATGAGGTTCTTCCCGTCGGGGATGGGTCTTGTAGGCCTCCAATATGATCTTTAAGGTTCCTCCTTGCTTCACATGGGCTTCTCATCGACTCTCGGGTCTCGGGATCGAGTCTAAGGGGCTCGGGATTGGGTCCCAAGGTCTCGGGGTCGAATCCAAGGCATCGAGTGATCGTTCCTTCGCTTCGTTGGCTCCGAAAAGTGTATGTATTGAGTCGGAATCGCTCCAACTCTTCATGAATGGTCTCGGGAACCTAAAACGAACTAAAGGAAGCATAAGTAACCCATAAACCGCTCCCAAGGAGCGATTCCACAAGGAAAATGGGACCAAGATACAACAAATTAGGCACTACAAACTACACTTATCATATGTTGTGAATTGCCTCATTCTGAAATATGTGCATGTATTTGATAATCCGCACATTTGTGTTTCTTTTACGTTTTCATATCTGGTAGCTATAAATTCATACAATTTATTCCACAAAAAACAAAAATCCGTGACTCTCTCCATTTATATTTTACATGAATTCTATGTGATTTAATAGTTCGGTCATATCGCATGTATAATTGGTTTGGTAAATATATTAACTTATATTGGCTTCATTCTTATTCATAACAACAAACATATACGATGGAATTTCAAATAACATTAAATTAGGAAGAATACTCTCACTACAACAAAATCATTCTTACGCGATGATTATTTTGATATTTTGTGGCGTATTTATTCGACACAAAAGGTTTTCCCATCGATTGTGTATTCGTTGAGGTTGGCGGCGTTGTCGTAGCCTTCCGTGTCGAATAATCTATTCGCTGGGTTAGCTTCATAAATGCGACGCGAAAGAATATGAGGTTTAGTGGCGAATTTAGTGTCGATTATTATTGATGCGGTAAATATTTTGATTTTCCCACTAATAAGAATTGTAGCGATTGTATTCGACACGATAAGTACAATAAACCGTCATTTAGTGACAATTGTTATAATTGTATTCGACACGATAAGTATTATTAAATGTCATTCCTTGTACAATGATATCAATTGTATTCGACGCGATAAGTATTACAAAACATCATCTATGACCATCGTAAAAATTGTATTCGACACGATATGTAATACAATTGCAACCATATACCATAGTAAATTGGTATCGATTTCATTCGATACGAAATATCATTTCCATCTCTCGTATACGATGCGAAAATAAAAAGAAAGGACAAATGAAAAAACATGATACTTATATATTACTCATAAAATCCCAAAAATATTATACGTATCCAACATCGACTAAATTAAACTAATAACCAAAATAAGTGCAAACAATCTTTTTAAAACCTAAAAAAATAAACTACATCTTCAACCCCAAAGCAAAGCTTCAACTCATGTATTCCGTATTACATAGAGTAGTTTCGCCTCGAAAAAACTGCAATAAACAAATATATATACCAAGTTCTCCTCTAAAATCCCTAACCACCTTTCCTAATTCCTTAAGAATATGATCTTCTCCTTTATGTGGGAATGTAAATCGCAACTACATAAAAAAATCAAAAGGATTAGTTATTATATGAATGTAATATCTAATACAGTGAACACTATTTTTACCTGTAGCGAAGGTTAATAAAACATTTATCGTAAATATAACTTTCTTTTATACCTTTATCTCAGTCATACATTTAACTTTGTACTCTTGTGGTACAAGCCTCTAATCGGAATAGCCTTGGGGCTCTAATTCGGGATTTCTCCCCATTGTACCAATGAAACTAGACAAAGCAACAGATCCCTCGCCATAAGGTTGACCTTCCTTATTGAAAAGAACGATTGTCCGTACATCAGCTGGTTGATTCCAAGTATCAGTTAAACTAGTCGGCCCTCTACGTCTCACTATCGCCCAAGAAAAGATCATTAGCATTAATCGTATCAAATTTCTACAGGACCACATTCGGTAACAAGGCAAAAAAGTTCAATTACGTACCTGAACGTTCAACTGTATCAGTATTTGTTTCATTATGATTATCCTCAGTCGAATCTGATGTTTGTATTATTTCATCTAATACATTTCTTGTGTTATCACTTCCATTAGCTACTGATGAGTTTATATTATGCTCCTCAACTGGTGTTAAAGTTGAAAAAGTATTTGCATTACAATCTCCATCAGGATTGAAAGAAGTGTCATCTCGCAATCTGATTTTTGTCAAACGTCTTCTTTTCGTCATGACTTCTGAAATGATAACATAAAGAACATCATATTAGTCTATCAGTAGTTTCACAAAAGTAAGGGGAATAAAATTCATAAAATGAAAGCTTCATAGATTGCTTTCATAACCTGAATGCATATATGATAATCAATTCAACAACAAAGAACGCAGGACCATCTACCATTTGAGAGATATATTATCTTTTAGTGGAAATGACATACAATTTGAAAATTTATATTGCACGGCTTAATGAGAAACCTTGCATCGTCAGTTACTCCGTAAGATAGAACATACAATCCAAAAATTTATATTCTAGAGAGAAAGATAAAGCACACAACGATAAGGGGAACATCCAAATAAATTAGTAATATCACTTGTTCCGGTTATTGGAATCAATTAAGCCGACGTGGAATTCGGGTTTGAATCGTTCGGTGTTGCTCTTAATGTTCACTGATCAATCTTGACACTCTCCTTCCTCCTACTCCATCAGTCGGACCTTCCCGGCGGATTGGGCAGGCTCCCTGCACAGAGAACGCATAGGGCCTCGGAGGTTGTCTGAGGAAACCCTCTCCGATGCCTAAGTTAGTCCGTGAATGCCTTAAGAAACCCAGCTCGTGAGGAACTGGGCGGCAATTTTAGAGTAAGAGTTCTAGAGAGAGAAAATCCAACCCCCTTCTTGTGGGAAATGGGAGAGTATTTATACCTTCCCACAAGAGAGGGGAGTAGAAGGAGAATGGGTGGATAAGGAGGTGACAAGTGGCGTCTTCTCATCCACCCACTCTCAATTACCTTAGGCAAAATGACGAGAGGTCCCCTGGGGATCTCTGCTCTGCCTGCGGAGATCTCCCCAGGGGGTAGACGGGTTTTGAGCTGTGAGAGCTAGGCTCCAGCAGGCTGCGTCACCCTGCTGGCCCGGCGGTCGGCTATTTTCCTTAGTAGTTCTTTCTACTTATATGTTCTTCATTTTGACTGTTTGTCGGGTCGGTTTCTGGGCTTAATTGACAATCCTCTGGGAGCCTGCTTAGCAGGCCGCTAGTGTCAGGCTGCCAACCCCAATCAATTGGCCCTCGCAAGCTGGAGGGGAGCAAGGCTTCCCTCCGGCTGGCGACTTTTACTTGGAGGGAGGTTGACTTATTTCCACTTTTGCTGCAGCATTTAATGCTTGGTACTTTCCCGAGGAATGAAGCTCAGTTTGTGTCAGGTATGCAAAGGGTTGAGGGGTTTCTTGCAATGATTACCCTTCTTTGCTCGGTGGGTTTTTGGGAAACGTGAAGGCCTCGTGATTGGTGGTTTCCCCTTCCAGGGCGGTTGGGACACCATTTAATGCTGCGTTTCACTTGTATAAATTCCCGCTTTCCTTGCCATTTTTCTTTTAACTCAGCCTCAATCCTTCCACTTCTCTCCGTTGAATTATGGTTTGGATCAAAAAGTCCATTACCCGCCATGGGGTTCGTACTGTCACCTTTCTTTTTAGAGGATTTTGGAGACTCCGGTATGCTCGGGCGGCTTACCGGGCCATCTGCCGCAGCCGTCGTTCACGGCCACACCCTCGTCGGAGTGGTCGGAAAGCTTCCATCAGGGCGGGCAAGCGCCCCAAGAGATCTTCGCCTCCTGCTGCTTCCAGATTTGGGCGCTGTCCTCAGGGAGGTGGGTGCTTTGATCGGGGATTCCATGAATGTTTCCCGTGGCTACACCCTGAACAATTTGACCCCGACTGCTCTGATGCGAATTCCTCCTTGGGGTCAGGCCCCTCTTCTCTTGTGAAGAGAACAGGTTGTCGTACTTGTGATGAATCCCAAGTTGTTCCCTATGGCAGGGATTGGGATGACAGCAGTCGGGACTCCGATGACAGTGAGGGTCTTGTCTGTTTGAGCGACAGGGATGAGGATGGACTCCCTGATGACCCTTTCAAGGACTCCCCAGACTGGGATTGGGGGTCAGACTTTGGGGTTCAAAGCAGCCCTAGAGACCATTCTCCAGATTTAGATGATGATTAGGCCTGCTTAGCCGGGCATAGGTGCGTCGAGCCGGAATTTTAGGCTCTTATGTATTTTCTTATGTATATTTCTTATTTGCCTGGCATGATATGTAACCTGCCCATTTTCCATTAAGGATAATGAAAAAATCCGAGCGACTTGGCTATTCTCTTTTTTTTTTTTGAATGCGGGGATGACGTTGTCGGTCAACTATTCCCCTGACATTTTTCATTTTTCGAGGCCCTTCTTGGGAAGGAGTGAACAGTTTGTGTTCAGCGCGCGACACGTGGGAGGTTGTTGGGGGCGTCTTGTCAGAGAGGTAGCCTAATGGTGGGGATTTGTCGCGGATCCCCACCGATCAAATAATTAACCGGCTATTCCTACGGTAGATAGGGCAAGTCGGGTCGAATCCACGGGGACGGTAAGAGGCGTCTAGACTAAGGTCACCAAAATACGAGACTAAGTCAACGAGATAAGCTAGAGAATGATAAGGAGGGAAAGGCTAGACTACGACTAAGAAGAACAACTAAGGAAAACGGGCTAGGATTAGGTCGGGGTCAAAGGGGTAACGGAATGGTCAAGGAAGAGCTAGAGCGAAGGAGGTAGTAGGGTAATCTAGGTTGGTCCGGGCTCTCGCAACTTAGACCGACCTAGAGGTTCCACCTAGAACCCATCTCGGCGACACACATGACAAACGGGGTTCTAGCGCGCTATGGTGGCCTAGGTCGAATCCGGGCTCTCGCTACTTAGACTGACCTAGGGGTCGTCCTCACCGGGCTCTCGCAACTTAGTGAGGGAACCGAACCCACAACAAACTAACACCCACAAAAGAAAGGCAAGAAAAACAAGCATTCTCAACTACTTAGTCATTCAAGCATTCCAACAAACATGTGATATGCATCAAACCAAGAGGAAACCCAAATCTTCCACCAACATCTCCAACAAACCCTTAATCACCCAATTAACACCCTAATCACCCTACTAACCCTAGCAAGAAAACTACTCCAACATAATCAAACTACAACTAACAAGAACAAGAAGGATCAACACCAACATCAAAACAAACATAAACAAACTAGTGATAACTATGAACTAAGAACAATAAGATGAACAAAGATTGAAACTTGGATAAATAAACAATATTAAGAGTAAAAGGAGAAGAAGATTGTACCCAACTAGTGAAGAGGAAATATTGAAACTTGCATTAATGAAGAAAACCCAAAACAAACCACCAAGGTTGTCAATCTTGGATGGATCTTGAAGAATTCCCTTAATACAAGTACTAAACTAAGATTAACTACTAATTACCAACTAATCTACACTAATCTAAACTAATCTAACCTAAAATAGTCTAGGGTTTTGTGGAAAGTGAAGAACATCCCCTTTACAAAACAAGGGAAGGGTATATATATAGGGTTACAAGTGGAAGGAAGATGAAAGAAAGGATGCGGGCTGCCAGGGTCATTCCCGATCGGGAATGGGAAATCCCGATCGGGATACTTCCACTTTCCCGATCTGGAATATTCAATCCCGGTCGGGAATGCTTCACAGTGGCTACGTCCTTTGTGCACCTCATCCCGATCGGGTTTGAGGCCTTCCCGATCGGGATGGGTCTTGTAGGCCTCCCTTAAGAGCTTTTTGGTCCCTCCTTGCCTCTCATGGGTTTCTCGTCGATTCTCGGGACTCGGGATCGGGTCTCGGAGGCTCGGTATTGATTCCAAGGCATCGAGTCATCGTTTCTTTACCTCGTTGGCTCCAAAAAGTGTATGTATTGAGTCGGAATCGCTCCAACTCTTCGTGATTGGTCCCGGGAACCTGAAACGAGCTAGAGGAAGCATAAGTAGCCCATAAATCGCTCCCAGGGAGCGATTCCGCAAGGAAAATGGGACCAAAACACAGTAAAATAAGCACTACAAACTACACTTATCAACTCCCCCACACTTAACCCTTACTCGCCCTCGAGTAAGCACATACTAACTACTATACTAGCCGAATGGGTATTAGCGCACCCTACGCCCTTTCAACTCACGCGAGTGCACTTAGAGGAAAAGTGCACTCCGCAAGGCAAGTGGGGTCTTGCGACAAAACTGTGGATGCAACCGGACACAAGACACAAAAACAAACAAACACACAAACGAACACATAATCGGTTGCACCCAAAGAAAAACAAATACCACTTCCCTCTAAAAAAAACGGTGAAAGAAGCACCGGTTTAGGACTCAAGGCAAGTGACAACGTTCCCAAGCTAGCAATACAAACCGAGGTGGACTAAACCCTAATAGTATGACGATAAAGCAACAAAAATGTTGGTAACTTACCTAGGTCCTTCTAACTTTCTAAAAACGTACTACGGGACGATCGGCGGAGTGGGAAAGGATGATCCACGGTGTTAGTCGACACTGTAGGTAAGTGAGACCCCGCCCCCTTTAGCGTGAGCCAAGAGGGTCGTCCCGTGTCCAAAACCGCCTAACTAGTCCAAGTAAAAAGGTGGAAAACATGCAAAATGAGGGAAGACCGACTAATGCCGCTATCATCCTTCCTCGGGACTCGGTCCTTTGGTAGGCTCTTCACGGCAAAAGTCGGAAAAAGGCTTATTTTTGTGGGGTTAAGATCTTTTTGTGAGACGGTTTTCTTTTGGCATTTTCTCTTTTCTTTGGCATTTTTGTTTTGTTTTGTTTTGCCATGCCATTTCTTTTTCTTCTTTTCTATTTTCTTTTTTGGCTTTTGTGCCTTTTCTTTCTCTTCATTCTTTTCTTTCTTTCATTTTTCTTTATTCTCTTTTCTTTGCCCTTTTTTTGGCAAGATTTGGCTTTTTGGCATTTCTTTACAATTAAGAAAGAGAGAAATCAACACTTTGCAATTTATTGTGTGGATATGTGTGGGAGGTAGGTAATGGGTATGTCGGGGTTGCGCATCCCCTTTCAAACCCACAAAAAGGTGGAGAACTTGGACTAATCAAACGATTCTAGACACGGTCACCTAAGGGACGGGACTCGGCAACCAAGGCCTTTTCACACCGTGGGTGGTCATAATGGTCAAAATGCAAATCCCGTAGTAAATCCCTAGTAAGCTAGGTGGACTCAAGGTAAAGGACCAACGAAATCATTGATTTAGGGTCATTCTACTAGACTAAAGTCCAAGACTCGATTTACACTACTAGGAAGGGAAAGTAAGCACTCACACACTAGCCTCTAAACCGGGTTTTCAAAAACCATTTACACACAAGACACACAACAAAACACAAAACAAAGACTTAACGAAAACGAAAGGAAAAGAAACAAAAGCAACAAAACAAGAATAACACAAAACGAACACATACATAACACAAACACCACCCCTAGCTTCCAAATGAGCAACCAACCAACATCAAACTTTACAAAGCTCCTCTCGAGCACACCACATCACATTCTCCTCCAAATACCGCAAGAGACAAAGAAGGAAAAAGGGATAGAAGATGTTACCGGACATCTTGAAAGCTTTCCAAAGCCATCGGTGGTTTAAGCAACCTATAAGGAAAAGGGGGGCAAACACACACAACACAACGAATACACGATACAATGACATAAAAGGAAAACACACAAAAGAAAATCTTTTTGATTTTTGTGAAAAAATTTCAAATTTTTAGGGTTTTTAAAGATTTTTTTCGAAAAACTTCAAAAATAAAGCTAACTATGCTAGAATATCGCTCCCCCACACTTAAGCCGAGCAATGTCCTCATGCTCGACCGTAGTGCATGGGAGCACAAAAGAAAAGAAAAGAAACTACGAAAATAAAGCTAAAAATCAAAAAGAAAAGTGGAGAAAAGAGTAGAATGTGTCCGGCCGGGGTGTAATCAAGTCACCATGGGCCGAGACAAGAAAAGATATGGAAGGGGGAAGAAAAAATAAAAAGAAGGAAATAAAAGGAAATTGGAGGGGAGGACTAGGTGTAATCAAGTCACCTAGCCCGGATTCCGCCTAAATCCGACTAAATCCGACAAAAAGGGAAGAGTGAAAAACTTGCAAAATTTGGATTTTGAAAATGACTCTCGATGTAGTCACATCATCGAGAGCCCGGAGCAACCACTACCAAGGCCTCGAAGGCCACTAAGATACCATGACTCAAGGGGAAGGGAATAAACAAAGGAAAACAAGCAACAACAAAAACGGAAAAGAAAGGATAGTTGCCGTACCATAGGTTAGTAACTCACTCGCTCCATCTTCTTCAATGATCAATAAAGGCTCTTTGCTTGTCTTCAACATTGCTATCCCGCTTCAAGCTTGATAGAACCGCATGGTAGAGGTAGTAATGGTGCGAGGGTGTGGGATTTGATGTGAATATCGGTCTAAAGTGAGGAGGAAATGAGGTTAAGGTATGTAAATGAGGTACATGGGTGGTATGATATGAGCAAGGAAGGTAGGGAGGTTGGGTGGGGGTATATAATGGTTGGGTGGGCTTGAATGTCGAAGAAGAAGCACCAAAAAGGAGTAGGGGATCATCCCGGTCGGGATGGATGATCCCGGTCGGGTTGATAAACCATTCCCGACCGGGAAGCCTTCTTCCCGATCGGGATGACACCCCAGTGGAATCGATTTTTGGCACCCTCATCCCGATCGGGACGGCCCCATCCCGGTCGGGACGACATACCCTTCCCGTTCGGGAAGGGTCTTCATGACTCCCATTACCCCAAAAACCGACTCCCTTACTCACGATCCAAGATCTATCACTAACCACTCCTTTCTAGGAGTCACCTTCACTTCACCTATCACAATAAACTCAAATTACACATCAAATTCACTCCCTCACATCGCTCATCAAAATACCAAATCACTTACAAGAGCTTCACAAAACAACAAAAATCAAGAGAAAAATCACACAAATACAAACACAAGTACTCTAAAGAGGAGAGGAGAATATACACCATGACGGTTCTTTAGGAACTCCGTCAAACCTAGGACTCTTCTTCAACTGTAGCCCTCAAGGGCATGGAGGAGCAAGTCGAACGCGCTACCGACATCATAATGAAGGCCCAAGAAGCGCTCGAGCCTAGCCAACCTCCACGGCCTCCAAGGTGGAGGCAAGAAGTAGGAATCAAAAGACCCATCGTCATCATTCATGTCATCTCCGGGGTCTATCCATCCCACGAGCTTCACCGACCTCTTCCTCCCTAGGCATCGCCTCCAATCATTAGCAAGCCTCATTTCCAAGAAACGAGGCACAAAAAACGGCTTTGGCCCCATTTCCTAAAGTTTCCTAAAGTTGTGGTTCCCCATCTTCATCAGTCGGCCCCACATCATCTTGGAGAAGAGGATCGAAACTTCTACCGGCGGTTTCAATCTCCTCCAAGTCATTGCTTGGTTCAGTAGCTAGGGGCTCTTGATGCTTATCCACATTCTCGGACAAGGGCAACTCGAGGCTAACAATTTCCCTCAACATCCTCACGAATTCCACCAACCCATCCAACTCACTATCCTCCTCCAATTCTTCACCAACGATGCCTTCACCAAGGATCATATTCTCATTCGTCTCTTTTTGGGTAGACGATTGAGGTTCTTCAAAGCAAATTTCTCTTTCAAATGGAACTACATCGGCGGCTTCGTGATTAGGTTGCTCCTCTCTCTCAAGTGGGAACCCTCCATCTAAATGTGATGCTCGGGATAAAGACATTACGGTTTTAACCGCTAATGCATTTAGTCGAGCATTCCTCGCCTCGTTTGCCCTTCGAATTTGGACCCAAAATTCATTTTGTTGTTTTTGAATTTGAGTGGCCATTTCTTGGTTGCTCTTTTGCAATTGAAGAAGCGATTGAAACTCCTCCATGTTGGGCAATTGGTGATCATTGAGGTTTTGTAAGGCTCCTTGAAAATCTTGATGATGCCCAAGGGGTGGGGCATCATATTGTTGGTAGTGAGTTTGAGGTGATTGGTAGTATTGCGGGTCATGGGGTTCATATTGTGGTTGGGGTGTAGGGTAATATGGTGGGTTTTGGGGGTATTGGCTTCCACAAGGTGAATCTTGATTGAACATGGTGGGTTCACATTGATAACTCGAGTAATAGTCACCATGATCGTAGGATTGGTAATCGTTCACTTGTTGGTAGCCATTTTCATAACCTTGAAGTTCATACCCACTAGAGTCTTGATCCCCCCAAGAAGCTTGATAGTAATTAGGAGTCATCATGTCATAGCTTTGGTTCATAGAAGAAGAGGAGTAGCTCATATCGGCTCCCGAGTATGTGGAGTTTAGATCAAACCCCATGCTTGCTCGAAAATCGTAGTCCATACCCGGTTGGAAACCTCTCACCCTAGAAACCATCCGTTTAAGTGGCTCTAAGTTGCAACAAGAAGATAGTCACCACCTTTAAGCACAAACTGTAGACTAGGAACAAACGTGAGAAGTCTAGTGCTTTTTGGGCACTAGACAAGAGAGAAACAAACCACACACACACAAGAAGCAAGGTAACAAAAAGAAAAAAGAAAAACACAAACACAAAGATAAAGTCAAGTAACCAGGAAAACAAAGTCTAAACTAGCACCGTCCCCGGCAACGACGCCAAATTGATGGTGGGGAATTGTCGCGGATCCCCACCGATCAAATAATTAACCGGCAAAGCTAGAGAATGATAAGAAGGGGGGAATGGCTAGACTACGACTAAGAAGAACAACTAAGGAAAACGGACTAGGATTAGGTCGGGGTCAAAGGGGTAACAGAATGGTCAAGGAAGAGATAGAGCGAAGGAGGTAGTAGGGTAATCTAGGTTGGTCCGGGCTCTCGCAACTTAGACCGACCTAGAGGTTCCACCTAGCACCCATCTCGGGGACACACATGACAAACGGGGTTCTAGCGCGCTATGGTGGCCTAGGTCGAATCCGGGCTCTCGCTACTTAGACTAACCTAGGGGTCGTCCTCACCGGGCTCTCGCAACTTAGTGAGGGAACCGAACCCACAACAAACTAACATCCACAAAAGAAAGGCAAGAAAAACAAGCATTCTCAACTACTTAGTCATTCAAGCATTCCAACAAACATGTGATATGCATCAAACGAAGAGGAAACCCAAATCTTCCACCAACATCTCCAACAAACCCTTAATCACCCAATTAACACCCTAATCACCCTACTAACCCTAGCAAGAAAACTACTCCAACATAATCAAACTACAACTAACAAGAACAAGAAGGATCAACACCAACATCAAAACAAACATAAACAAACTAGTGATAACTATGAACTAAGAACAATAAGATGAACAAAGATTGAAACTTGGATAAATAAACAAGATTAAGAGTAAAAGGAGAAGAAGATTGTACCAAAGTAGTGAAGAGGAAAGATTGAAACTTGCATTAATGATGAAAACCCAAAACAAACCACCAAGGTTGTCAATCTTGGATGGATCTTGAAGAATTCCCTTAATAAAAGTACTAAACTAAGATTAACTACTAATTACCGACTAATCTACACTAATCTAAACTAATCTAACCTAAAATAGTCTAGGGTTTTGTGGGAAGTGAAGAACATCCCCTTTACAAAACAAGGGAAGGGTATATATATAGGGTTACAAGTGGAAGGAAGATGAAAGAAAGGATGCGGGCTGCCAGGGTCATTCCCGATCGGGAATGGGAAATCCCGATCGGGATACTTCCACTTTCCCGATCGGGAATATTCAATCCCGGTCGGGAATGCTTCACAGTGGCTACGTCCTTTGGGCATTTCATCCCGATCGGGTTTGAGGCCTTCCCGATCGGGATGGGTCTTGTAGGCCTCCCTTAAGAGCTTTTTGGTCCCTCCTTGCCTCTCATGGGTTTCTCGTCGATTCTCGGGACTCGGGATCAGGTCTCGGAGGCTCAGGATTGATTCCAAGGCATCGAGTCATCGTTCCTTTACCTCGTTGGCTCCAAAAAGTGTATGTATTGAGTCGGAATCGCTCCAACTCTTCGTGATTCGTCCCGGGAACCTGAAACGAGCTAGAGGAAGCATAAGTAGCCCATAAATCGCTCCCAGTGAGCGATTCTGCAAGGAAAATGGGACCAAAACACAGTAAAATAAGCACTACAAACTACACTTATCATAGCCTTTTAGGCTTCCTGGGCTTTATATAAGCCGTTCTCCTCCTCCATTCTTTCTTTTTACTCTTTTTGAAATTCATAACTCCCCTCATACTCCCAAACCGCCTTCGTTGCTGAAAATTTCATGAGGAACAAGAAGTATCTTCTTGTAGACACCCGCATTTTGACTGCCAGGTGTCTATGGTAGTCTCCGACAAACACCCGATGATGATCGGACGCAAACGTGACTTGGTATACTCGGATTTGGGCTCGGAATCAACAATATCCGGCATGGACTTTTAGCGGAATAATAATCTCACAAAACATACCTCAAATCCAGGCCCAGTGGGTCGTTCCGAGCAAAATAAGACTAATTTGGGCCAAAACCGACACCAAAAATAAATCCCGTCTTTTAGCGACCGGGTCAAAACCCGGTCAAGGGCGAACCCGTCACACAAATCAGCCCAATTCACCTTCTAGAAACTGGCGCCCAAATCAGAATTCAAAAAGCAAATCAAATCAAAAAGTCAACCCTTCCTAAATTAACTCAACTCACCCAACTCACTCACTCTATAAATACACCCCTAACCCTTATCATTTTTTTTCAGTTTTGAGAGTTTAAGGAGAGCCTTTGCAAACCTCATTCACCCTACATCTTCTACCCTAATCTACCTAAACATCCCACACTACAACCCCAAGCAAAACAATACAAAAAACTGAGCCATTTTGCTCTCAAAAACCGGCGGCACACACACACACATATACACACCATAACTCACATTCATCCTCGATACTCCGGCGTTCCGTCGCTATTTACGAGTCTATTTCCGAGGCCTATACCAAGCATGTATGTTGAGGGTGTCCTAAACCCCATTTCGATCCTTATTACTTCGTTTCTATTTATATTTTCGCATTATTTATATTATAACTATACTAGTATCGTAACACTAACTTTAACATAACACTAACATTTTTATTTCTCGTATGCTAACTTTATGTTTTCGTTACTAACACTATCATACCGTGTATATATATTTACTAATACTAAAATTCGGTTTCAAATACGTTTGACTATGATGATCGCCTAAAGTCCGTCTAATCCCTTTACGAGTAACGACGGAGGTGGAGCCCTTTCGAGGAGCCCCGCCCCAATGTTCTCAAGGGCGTGACGTGATTGCAATCGGTCATAGTTGAACGCATTTGATCCCATTTCAATTAGTACGAAACCCGTTGACACGAAAACCGACATCACATAATCCGGAAGGATTAGTTTCGATGTCGTGACGTAGAGGGATACAATTTCGTCACTAATTCAAAATTCCTAACCTAGCAAAAACATAAATCGAGTAAATTGACCCACATTGGCACGCGATTATAAAAATTGACGATTTTTTGACAAATAAAAAATACCCGACCAGATCCCCATGCGAGTCGCGCGACCGGTCAAGCGACTCGCGGGGAGGCCTGTTTGGCCGAGCTCCGTTTCTCGTTTTCTCGACTTTCTACCCTTTTCGGTCCTTACATTAATATGCGACTTTCGCGACATATGTCCATATTTTGAGACTCGTCTTTTTTTTTACGACTTTTAGTCAACGCGTGTAAAGGCCATCACGTGAACCCATTTTTTCTAAAACTCATGCACATCACGACACTTAAAACGACTTTGATCGACAGTCTCGCACAATTAATTTTGTATCGACGACTCTTTAGTCAAATCCGACACATAATTAATTTAGACTCCATTTCTCGAGGTGATAAGTCGGGACAAGACATCGAGGTTCGAGATCGGGTTAGAATCACGCCTAGGTCACAAACCTCCGTCCTTTGATTAATATGCAATATAATGCGTAATTAATTAAGGTTCGTCCGTCTAGCTAATTCGCGATCTAGTGAACATTTATTATATACGGGTCTTTGTCGAGTCGTGTGTTTTATTCTTCACTTTCCTTATTTAGTTTATTATTTCTTCTAATCGTTATAATAATTGTTGTATTATGAATTCCGGGTTGTATTTCCGCCCGTGTAACTTGTACGCTACTTATTTTCGAGTTTCGTTTATTTACTTGCTTATCGCTTTATAAATGAACCTCGCATTCTAAATCACTTCGACCATAATTAGATGCATAAAATGAAGTAATTAACCAATAATTCGCATGCTTAGCTAAAAACGCTGTTTGCATATCATTTTATCATTTTACTAACGCGCGTACACGAACACGAACGGTGTCTTAGTAGAGGCCGCCATTGTGCGGGCGGGGTTGGGTGTCCTTAGTGGGCTTCCCAACACGTACCCTCACCCCTTACTGAGAACCTCAGTTTCCGGATGCCCGAAACCGTTGGCGCACGAGAGTCATTTTATATACGAAAGCCGGTGTAAACGGTATCGATGTAATAATGCAAAGGGACGAGCCCCATGAACTCTGAAATCGAAGTGGGCTTGCTTTGTGTTTAGCACATGACGACATAAAGTGGGCTCGTATGGTTCCGAATAACCACAAAATTCGGTGGCGACTCCAACTTTGACTTAAATTTCGAACCCGAGAACAATCTCACCACGAGATTCATTCGCCTACCCAAACCCGCGCGTGGCCGCGTCGGGGTGGACCTACGTCATGTCCACAATTTGGCGACTCCGCTGGGGATACCTGATGTACCACATGTCATCGGGGTTCCTAGGGTGAGACTCGAAGAGAAATCGTTCGTATATTAGTGTGCGCGCATTAGTTTAATGATTCATGCATAACCCAAATTTTTGCCCGGGCCGGTTACTTGTGACCGACGTCCCACCATACCACGGTGCATTCCTACATGGGTGCGCTAAAGACTTCGATGGTGGAACTCGCAAGGGTTTCGCGGCATGTCCTAAGCCCAACTCGGCTTAGGGAGTCCGTCCTGTCTACGAGAATACTATCGTCGTTGGTATAGACCCTATTTTGACCGACCGAGACTTAGCGTAAAGCATACATAAGCGTCGTTATAATGCTTGTTTGACTACGTGCTGCCTGGTTTCCGTGTCATTTTTCAAAAAACCGTCATTTCAAAAATGCATATTTCCAAAAACACCAAGTTTTGAAAAACCTGAAATACTGTCCGTTTCGAGACCCATCTTTTCAAAATATCCAATTTTCAAAAACTCGGAATGCCGCCGAAATTTAGGATCAACGATTTGTCTCAAAATATCCTTTTCTTTAGTCGGCATGCCGTCCGTTTTAACTCTCGAATTTCCGAAACCACCCTGATTTTCTGAATTCTTCAAAATTCTAATCTCGGTTTTCGAAACTCTTTTTCAATTTTCGAACTCTCGGAAATTCGCCATCTCATATTCAAATTTCAAGCATCCAACCTCCCTAGTGAACCTTCATTATTATAGGACCTACCGTCTAGCCGTGTGTCGGGTCTTTGCATAGTTTGTCGAAGGTCTATAGAGTCGAAACTCCGTTGATCCTATATCACGAGTTTCCCCCCTTTTTCCCGAGTCCGCCTTATCTGTCAAGGCACGACCAACCCGCGTAGGGCATACCCCTACAAAGGAAAGTCCGTCCATACACTCGAGTCAAAAGTCTGGGGAAAAGTCTCACGTGGACCCTCCTTCGAACAGGATTAGGCCCACAAAGCCAAAACCCTAAGGAAGTTACACCACCCACGAGTCATCCGTCTAGGTGTCTTTCTCAAGTCTTTAGTCTTCTTTCCTAGTGTCGCTCGGGATGTACTTTTTTTATGATTCCAAGATCTGGGTTCGGTTACTGATTACACGTTGTTCTTACAGACAGGCCACCGGCAACCAGACACGCCCGCAGGATGGCTACTTTGAACAGTCTGCAAACCTCTTTGGACGCCATGATCGAGAAGCAAACCGATATCGAAGCCCAACTGACTGAAATGAGGGCTGGCCAAGTGGCCATCGTTGCTCGCCTAGCTACAGTGGAGCAAAGGACTCCTAATGTCGTGGCCACCGGGCCTCTAGCTGAACTGGTCGGCGTAGTACGCCGACTAGAGGAACAAGTCCATTTGACTGGGAGTAACAATATCCACCGGGAGAATAGCCGAGAGTACTCCACGGTGAGTGACAAACTACCCGCAAACCTGAACCTTACAGGCTTGCCCATGTTTGAGGGAATTGAAGACCCGTTACTACATGTACGGGCCTTCAAGGAATTCTTGGCCATCAAGGGAGTGGATTCGTCCATGTTCAAGAACCTCTTTGCTGCATCTCTCGAGAAACACCCACGGGCCTGGTACTACAGGTTAGACCCGAAGAAGTTCCCTACCTGGGATGACGTGGCCACCGAGTTTGCTCGGAACTATGCTGACAACACCGAGATCCAAACCAAAATGCGATCTCTGGAGGTTATGGCCCAAGAGCCGAAGGAAGGTTTTACTAAATATCTTCAACGCTGGAGGGCCGAGAGCGTGAAACTGTTCGATAAACCCAATGAGAAGACTTTGGTGGAGGCTTTTGTCAAGAACCTCCTCCCTTCCTACCGGGTTCACCTCCGATATGCTGTCATACCCAATTTCACCACCCTTACTGAAATGGGTATGAGGATCGAAGATGATCTGAGACTGGAAGGCCTCACTAAGGCCGCTAGCAAAGGGTACCAAGGGGCTTCTTCCTCCACCACTAAGCCCCAGGCTGCAACTCGCAGCATTTTTGACGCGGTTAATCTACTAGATGCCCCGTCCAAGAAGAGCACCCCACCTCGGGTTTTCACCGATATAGGTACCACCTATACTTATGCCTTACAAAGGCTGTCCTCCAAAGGCCTAATCCAACCGATAGGCCCAACTCCTGAAGTTCCGGTCGAGCGACGCTCCAAGAACTACAATGCTCAGGCCTATTGCCAATACCACCGGGGCAATGGGCATGATACCGAAAAGTGTTGGAAGCTGAAACACTTGATTCAGGACCTGATCGAGAGCGGTAAAATCCCACTATCCGGAGATAAGCCAAGCAATAAGGAGAACCCTTTCAGCACCCATGCCATCTTTACCGGGGAGGTGATTGATTGCTCTCACCTTATCTCTCCATTTATCCCGCAAGTGAATGGGATCTGGTTTGATGACGAGGATGATGTCTACCTCGCTAAAGGGGAAACCGTTCCCATCTCCCCTGAACAGATTCGCGAAGCCAAAACCCGAGTCTTAGCCAGCAACCACCTTTGTCATCCCTATCTAGCCACAAGCTCTAGGGACATCCCCATCCCGACAACCATCACCGATCCACTCGGGATAGAAGTCGACCCTGAAGAGCCTACCGCTGAAACGGCTATTGTGAAGCAACTGAAGAAGACACGAGTTGACCTCACTATATGGCAACTCTTAGTCAGCTCACAAGAACATCGACAAGCACTTACGAAGGTTCTCGATCAAGTCAAGATCGACTCTTTGGCTACCCCTGATGAAATGGTAGCCACGGTCCTACCCCACCTAAAGAGTAAGGCCAAGGAAGGAGGCCCAATGATCACTTTCTCTGAAGCCGACCTGCCGCCATTTGGGGCCTCCCACAATCTAGCCCTTTACATCACGCTGATTTGTCGAGGTAAATACCTCCCTATGACCTTGGTTGATGACGGGTCCGCTGTAAATGTCCTTCCTCTGAGGACCGCCAAATCCCTCGGCATTACCGAGGCTGACTATATCCCGACGACTCAAACCATCCAAGCCTTCGATGGGAGCCCAAAGACGGTATCTGGGGCCATAAAACTGACCATCATAACGGGCCCGATAGAGAAAGAGCTCGAATTTCAGGTGATTGATGTCACCTCGTCATTCAACTTGCTCCTAGGAAGGCCGTGGATCCACGCGGTCAAGGCGGTATCCTCCACCCTCCACCGAAAGATCAAAATGCCTCTGCTCAACGATGTTATTACCTTAGAGGCAACCCCAATGACCGTGGCTAGCTGTAACGCCACGTGCCGCACAGACCTCTGGGGGTTCGACTTTGTGGGGATGATCGAAGAGGAGTACCTTTTTAGGCCTTACTTCACCACGAGCATTGACACGATGCTCCAAAACCTAGGGTACCTTCCAGGGGCTACCTCTCGACCCGACCTTCCAGCTGGGAAGATCATCGAGGTCCTTAAGGACGAAGACTCCCACTTCGGCCTTGGCTACGCTGCCACTCCGGGCAACGTTGTCCGAGCAGGAATCGAAAAAGCCTGTAACATCATGAAGGGTATCCACTTGAGCCCTTACAGCCCACGGTTGGCCGACTACTTTGTCACACCCGTGTTTGGGGCTATCCAGGTTGGACTGTACCAACCCAATGCTACGCACCTCGGGACCCACTCGGCCCGAGACTGCAACTACATCCCGGATGATCTGTTCGCCCTCATCCAGTCTGATGAAGCTAATGATGAAGAGCCCACACTAGGGCTGCTCTTCGGGGAAGACACCATAGCCCCGACTCCAAAAGAAGACCTGGTCAACCTGATTCTCCGGAGCAACAGGTTTGACCCGACCAAGCTAATCTCGGATGTTGGTTCCGAGACGGGAAACAGGGCCTGGAGGAAGACTGTCAAATGGACCGACAGTCAAGGATAGATCTACAAGCTGGTCACCGGAGAGGGAGACATGCCTGAGTCTGAGTCCGAGTCTGAGTCGGAGTCTGAGTCAGAGTCTGAGGTCGAGTCTAGGGAAGTCGGTGCTAGAATCACTCCTGTAACCCCTCTCCCTTCTATCATTCCTGCTGCTGGCACTTCGGGGTCTGTCCCGAGCGCCTTACCAATTCCGCCACTGACCAATTATCAGATGGCTGCTCTCTTTGAGCTGTTTTCCAAATTTTCAATCAATAATAACAACCGTTCTGTTTACGACTTGTCTCTTTTAAATTCTGCTTTCAAAAATGTTTTATGCTATGACATTGAGAAATCCGACGAACAGGTACCCTTACCTCCACATCTGATCGAGCAACTAGAGCAAAGGGAATCCCGGAATCCGGTAATCGATGAAACCGAGTCCATAAACGTGGGAACAACCTTAGAGCCTCAGATACTTAAGATAGGGTTATCCTTAGATCCCGAGGAGAAATAACAATTCATAAACCTCCTCCAAGAATTCAAAGATGTCTTCGCATGGTCCTACAAGGACATGCCAGGGATAGACCGAGAAATAGCCGAGCACCGCATACCTATCAGAGACGGGTGCAAACCGGTCAAGCAGAAGCTTCGTCGAATGAGGCCCGAGTGGTCTCTCAAGGTAAAAGAAGAAGTCGATAAACAGTTTAAAGCCGGCTTCATACAAGTGTCCGAGTACCCGGACTGGGTGGCAAACATCGTGCCGGTTCCTAAAAAGGACGGTAAGGTGCGGGTATGCGTAGATTTTCGGGATCTTAATAAAGCAACCCCGAAGGATGATTTTCCGTTACCACACATCGATATACTGGTGGATAACACGGCCGATCATGCCCTTCTATCATTCATGGACGGGTATGCCGGATATAATCAAATCAAGATGGCGGAAGAAGATATGAGTAAGACTACCTTCACCACACCTTGGGGTACTTACTGCTATACCGTCATGCCATTTGGTCTCATTAATGCCGGGGCCACATACCAAAGGACCGCTACCACTTTATTACACGACATGATGCATAAAGAGGTAGAAGTTTATGTGGATGACATGATCGTCAAATCCAAAGAACGGGACGGTCACATCACCGCCCTAAGAAAATTTTTCACCCGATTACGCAAATACAACATGAGGTTAAACCCTCAAAAGTGCAGTTTTGGAGTAACATCAGGCAAATTACTGGGTCATATCGTTAGCCAACGAGGTATCGAGGTCGACCCAGCTAAAATCAAAGCCATTACCGAGATGCAAGCTCCTAAAACCGAAAAAGAAATAAGGGGATTTCTCGGGAAAGTCCAGTATATTAGTCGATTCATTTCCAAACTAACCATGGTATGTGAACCAATTTTCAAGAAACAGAAAATAGGGGAACGAATACTATGGGACGACAAGTGCCAAGCTGCTTTCGACAAAATCAAGGAAATTTTGTCTGCTTCGCCAGTCTTAATGCCGCCTCAGCCCGGTTTGCCTCTGTCGTGATACCTAACAACGACCGAGACAGCCATGGGGGCTATGCTGGCCCAGACGGTTGACTCCGAAGAAAGAGCCATCTATTACAACAGCAAGAAGTTTTTAGAGTATGAGTGCAAATATACCATGCTCGAAAAGACGTGTTTGGCTTTAGTCTGGGCCACCAAGAAGCTCCGGCACTATATGCTCAGCTACGAGGTCCATGTGTTATCCAGGATGGACCCCATCAAATACCTCTTCGAAAAACCCATCCTCAATGGCCGAATTTCTAGATGGACTCTAATGTTGGCAGAGTTCGACCTAAAATTTGTGCCATTAAAGGCCATTAAGGGACGGGTGGTAGCTGAATTCCTCGCTGACAGCCCGGTAACCGAAGAAGGATACACCGACCCCTGGTCCTTCCCAGACGAAGATATTTTCCATACCGATGTCGAAACGTGGGATTTATACTTCGATGGAGCATCTAATTTTCGAGGGTTCGGAGTGGGGATCCTCCTAATCTCACCAAGAGGGGAGCATACTCCCGTCTCCATCAAACTGGACTTCGATGTTACCAATAATGCAGCAGAATACGAAGCATGCATTTACGGGCTACAAGCCGCCGCCAACCTGGGGATCACAAATCTCCGGGTACATGGTGACTCATCCTTGGTCATTAACCAAGCACTGCAAAAATGGAAAACTCGGAATGCTAATCTCGTGGCCTACCAGGCACGAGTAAGGGATCTCAAGAAACAATTCCAGAAGGTAGAATACATATACCTACCTCGGGAAGAGAATCAGTTTGCAGATGCACTCTCAAAATTGGCATCTTTACTAAATATTCCCGACCACGTGACCAGTATGCCAATTTGTGTCGAAAGACGGTCCGAGCCGGCATACATCCATGACAACGAAGACGTCGAGATAACTGATCCCGAACCATGGTACCAGGCTGTGTTAAAGTACCTGACAAACGGAGAATATCCTCCCGGGACGGAAGGTCGAGCCAAGAAAGCCTTACGAAGGCTAGCCACTCAGTTCATCCGTACCAATGACGGACAACTGTACAAAAAGACGGCACAAGGGGCTCTTCTCCTTTGTGTTGATAAGTATAAGGCTGAGAAGGTCATGGCCGAAGTACATGATGGTGAAAACGGCCCACATATGAATGCTCACATGCTGGTCCGAAAAATCATGAGGCTCGGTTATTACTGGAATACTATGAAGGCCGACTGCCAGTTATATGTCAAACATTGTCATAACTGTCAAATCTTCGGCAATGTGCAACATATGCCGTCATCTTTGCTTTATACCATGACGTCACCCTGGCCGTTCTCAACATGGGGTATCGACATAATCGGGAAAATAAATCCCTCTGGTACTGGTGGGCACTGCTTTATTTTAGTAGCTATCAACTATTTCACCAAATGGGTCGAAGCTGAATCATATCGCATTCTCAATGCTAAGCATGTCGCCAAGTTCATCCAGAACAAGATAATATGTCGGTATGGGATCCCACATGAATTCATCAGTGATCACGGGACTCATTTCCAAGCTGAGACTGCAGCCTTGCTGACTAAATATAAAATTCAAAGGCACACGTCCTCGCCTTACCGTCCCCAAACGAATGGAGCAGTGGAGGCGGCTAATAAAACAATTGTCACCATACTCAAAAAGATGGCTGATAATTACCGGGATTGGCCCGACAAAATACCTTTTGCCCTATGGGGGTACCGGACGTCAATTCGCACCGCAACCGGGGCAACACCGTATTACCTAACCTATGGGATGGAAGCGGTCCAGCCTGTCGAGTTGGAGGTACCGTCCCTCAGAATTCTGCTAGAAAGCCAAGTACCCGAGGCTGACTGGGTTCGAGCGCGGTATGACTCGTTGGTTCTACTAGATGAGCGACGAAATCGTGCCCTCAACAATATCCAAATCTACCAGAAGAGGATCCAACGGGCCTTCAACAAAAGGGTAAGGCCCAGAAACATTAAAGAAGGGGATCTAGTCCTTAAGTCTATTCGAGCTTTGCTACCGGTTGACCCAAGGGGAAAATTCAAACCCAACTGGGCTGGGCCATATCTGGTAAAGAAAATACTATCAGGGGGAGCAGTGATGCGGACAGACCTGGACGGGAATGAGTTCGTCAACCCGACCAACCTAGACCAGCTGAAGCGTTACTACCCTTAGCCATTTCTCAATGTCATTAGCCAAATTTATCAAAATCTTTATTTTACGAAAAAGCAAGTCAATGAGCTAGAATTATTTATTCTACTGTCACAAAACATCTTGAACCAATAGTCTTGGTGTAATTCGAGATTGCAAAGTTACTAAGCCTGAACTACGTTTGGTTTGATTCTGCTAATTGCGGATACGTAGGCAGCCCCTCAAAAGGGCACAACCAATGCAATCGAGAAAAGACAGGAACGGTTTAATAATAAACTTTTTTTATTAATTAAAAAACAACCCCGATAAACTCGGGAAATTACAAAATGCAGGAATTCAAAAATACAAAAAGAACACACGACCAAAAATAATAATAATACTTAAATAGTAATAAAGTTGAAGGACTCGGCATTCAGGGCATCTTGCCCTTCCCTTTGTCCTTAGCCTCCTTAGCCATCCACTGGCGACGACGCGGAGGGGAGCGTTCCCGAATCACCACAGGAACCTCTCTAGCTCGGGCTCGCCCGTTTGAGCCCAAATCCTCCATCACCTCGATAGGCCCAAGGCGGGCCCTCACGGCCTCAGGAAGCCGATCGCGCGGACCCAGTCGATCCCGGGCCGCCAGCCTAGGCCCGAGGCGTCTCTCCAAATCAGTCTGGGGGCTTGGCCACCCTCGTTTGCTGCTAGAACCGACCTCCTTAGATCGAGTCTTAGTTTGTGACTTTAGACCCGATTCTTCCCGGGCTGAAGCTTCCGGAATATCTCCCCCCGTGGGAACGCGAAGACGTGATGGGTAGTATCCGAAAACGACAGACAGGCGTCCAAAAAGTGTGTGTCAATTATCAGTCGTTGGAGGGGAAACAGACTGACAATTCCCATCTGGGTCAGCCGAATCTTTTCCTCGTCCCGAAAGTATTGGGATCAGGCAAGAAGCATGGCGATCAAGTGATCGATACCCATGACAGAAGTTTCTAACTTTCTTGAAAGTCTTAAAAGATTTTGAGAAGTATAAAAGAGAATTTGAGTTAGGATGCAAAAAGCTGAAGCAGGGAGACCTATATTTATAATAGGAAACCCCACCTGTAACCCTAACTACCATGCCTCCTCAGCAGACCTGGGCCCTATGCTCGCGCAGGCCTGATTTCAAACAAGAAACCCAGAATAGGAATCAAAGTTGTCCCGAGCTTTCCTAAAAATTTCCTAAAGTTTTCTGTGACAAAAATTGTGATAACGTTCTTCTCAAAAATTGTGGCATTTTCAAAAAATTTCGGTATCTTTCCTCCCCAGCGCGAGTCAGTATTTTGCCTATGTGTTACATACAAATTGTTATGTGTCAAGCATACAGGTACACTCCAGACTTCAGAAGCAAGTCTCCACAGAGCTATTTTATCCCCCAGCATAAGTCGGTGATTCCTCCGAGATGCTACATCCAAGGCAGGATGTGTCGGCATACGGGTACACTTACATCCCCAAAGGCAATTTTGACTCCCCACGGAGCTACCATCATCAGGACAGGTATGACCCTCTGCTTATGGCTGGCGAGCCCTTCACGCAAGTCTACTGGACTATAAGCGACCCGACCGGAAAGCTGCCAGGTTGTAATCCGCGATTGGCCTGGTAGCTACTCTGACTTTCGCCTTGTCCAAGCCTCAGTCAGAGTGGGGGCTCTGTAGACACCCGCATTTTGACTGCCAGGTGTCTATGGTAGTCTCCGACAAACACCCGATGTTGATCGGACGCAAACGTGACTTGGTATACTCGGATTTGGGCTCGGAATCAATAATATCCGGCATGGACTTTTAGCGGAGTAATAATCTCACAAAACAGACCTCAAATCCAGGCCCAGTGGGTCGTTCCGAGCAAAATAAGACTAATTTGGGCCAAAACCGACACCAAAAATAAATCCCATCTTTTAGCGACCGGGTTAAAACTCGGTCAAGGACGAACCCGTCACACAAATCAGCCCAATTCACCTTCTAGAAACTGGCGCCCAAATCAGAATTCAAAAAGCAAATCAAATCAAAAAGTCAACCCTTCCTAAATTAACTCAACTCACCCAACTCACTCACTCTATAAATACACCCCTAACCCTTATCATTTTTTTCAGTTTTGAGAGTTTAAGGAGAGCCTTTGCAAACCTCATTCACCCTACATCTTCTACCCTAATCTACCTAAACATCCCACACTACAACCCCAAGCAAAACAATACAAAAAACCGAGCCATTTTGCTCTCAAAAACCGGCGGCACACACATACATATACACACCATAACTCACGTTCATCCTCGATACTCCGGCGTTCCGTCGCTATTTACGAGTCTATTTCCGAGGCCTATACCAACCATGTATGTTGAGGGTGTCCTAAACCCCATTTCGATCCTTATTACTTCGTTTCTATTTATATTTTCACATTATTTATATTATAACTATACTAGTATCGTAACACTAACCTTAACATAACACTAACAATTTTATTTCTCGTATGCTAACTTTGTCTGTTCGTTACTAACACTATCATACCGTGTATATATATATACTAATACTAAAATTCGGTTTCAAATACGTTTGACTATGATGATCGCCTAAAGTCCGTCTAATCCCTTTACGAGTAACGACGGAGGTGGAGCCCTTTCGAGGAGCCCCGCCCCAATGTTCTTAAGGGCGTGACGTGATTGCAATCGGTCATAGTTGAACGCATTTGATCCCATTTCAATTAGTACGAAACCCGTTGACACGAAAACCGACATCACATAATCCGGAAGGATTAGTTTCGATGTCGTGACGTAGAGGGATACAATTTCGTCACTAATTCAAAATTCCTAACCTAGCAAAAACATAAATCGAGTAAATTGACCCACATTGGCACGCGATTATAAAAATTGACGGTTTTTCGACAAAAAAAAAATACCCGACCAGACCCCCATGCGAGTCGCACGACCGGTCAAGCGACTCGCGGGGAGGCCTGTTTGGCCGAGCTCCGTTTCTCGTTTTCTCGACTTTCTACCTTTTTCGGTCCTTACATTAATATGCGACTTTCGCGACATATGTCCATATTTTGAGACTCGTCTTTTTTTACGACTTTTAGTCAACGCGTGTAAAGGCCATCACGTGAACCCATTTTTTCTAAAACTCATGCACATCACGACACTTAAAACGACTTTGATCGACGGTCTCGCACTATTAATTTTGTATCGACGACTCTTTAGTCGTATCCGACACATAATTAATTTGGACTCCATTTCTCGAGGTGATAAGTCGGGACAAGACATCGAGGTTCGAGATCGGGTTAGAATCACGCCTAGGTCTCGAACCTCCATCCTTTTATTAATATGCAATATAATGCGTAATTAATTAAGGTTCGTCCGTCTAGCTAATTCGCGATCTAGTGAACATTTATTATATACGGGTCTTTGTCGAGTCGTGTGTTTTATTCTTCACTTTCCTTATTTAGTTTATTATTTCTTCTAATCGTTATAATAATCGTTGTATTATGAATTCCGGGTTGTATTTCAGCCCGTGTAACTTGTACGCTACTTATTTTCAAGTTTCGTTTATTTACTTGCTTATCGCTTTATAAATGAACTTCACATTCTAAATCACTTCGACCATAATTAGATGCATAAAATGACTTAATTAACCAATAATTCGCATGCTTAGCTAAAAACGCTGTTTGCATATCATTTTATCATTTTACTAACGCGCGTACACGAACACGAACGGTGTCTTAGTAGAGGCCGCCATTGTGCGGGCGGGGTTGGGTGTCCTTAGTGGGCATCCCAACACGTACCCTCACGCCTTACTCAGAACCTCGGTTTCCGGATGCCCGAAACCGTTGGCGCACGAGAGTCATTTTATATACGAAAGCCGGTGTAAACGGTATCGATGTAATAATGCAAAGGGACGAGCCCCATGAACTCTGAAATCGAAGTGGGCTTGCTTTGTGTTTAGCCCATGACGACATAGAGTGGGCTCGTATGCTTCCGAATAACCACAAAATTCGGTGGCGACTCCAACTTTGACTTAAATTTCGAACCCAAGAACAATCTCACCACGAGATTCATTCGCCTACCCAAACCCGCGCGTGGCCGCGTCGGGGTGGACCTACGTCATGTCCACACTTCTGTCACTTTTTCCGGCGACTATCGGCGTTCTAGGTTAGAAGCTCTTCTTTAAATCTTTCCCTTTCATTGGTACTTCCCTTCATAGCCAGTATGTCACGAGTCCGCTCCCTTTCTTTTAATTCTTTGCTTGCTTGAGAGGACTGGGGATGGCGACGGTGATAGGCGTGACCTAGCCTCCTCTTTTGGGGTTGGCCCCAGGGGAGAGGATGACCATTACAGGAGGGAGGGTGCTGAATCACCCGAACCTGCTCCCTTTGATGTAGTTGATTATGATGATGAGGCCCTGGAGGTGGATCCATCCAGGATTGCCGGCCCCCTCATCCGTAGGGAGAGGGGGAAGACTTATTACTTGGATAAGAAGAAGTACTTGGTTCCCTTAAAGACCTACCCTGAGGCCAAGAACAGGGACTTGATTCTGGAAAGCAACGCCGCCGGGGCAATCGAACAGTTCTATAATTTTGGGGAAGGATATACAGTAGTAGTCCCAGGGGAAAAGGACACGCTATGCTGTCCCCCGGAGGGTTGTGTGGCTGTCTCCCAGTATTCATGAGGGGGAGGCTGAGGTCACCTCAGGGGCCACCCCTTCCCCTGGTCAGAAGCAGGGTGTTTCTTCAGCCGGGCCCCGAACTTGTTAGGGAGCGCGCCCTGTAAACTCTGAGGGGACCGGGGAGAGTGTCCCTTTGGAGCTGAGGAGAAAGAGGGATAGAGAGCCTTCTGGAGCAGATGTGGTGGATTTGGAGGCGGATGTTACTACCTCTGAAGCAAAGCGTCCTGCTCGCGAACTTCCGAGTACTCCTTTTCTGGAGGAAAACACGGAGTTCCACTATACTGCTGGTGATAGTGTGGACGTATCAGGTCTACTTTCTGACTCCGGCGTTGCCTTGGCTGATCGCCTCACAAAGTCCGTGACTTCAACCTCTCACCAGGTGCTTCAATATATCCAGCGTACCTCTAAGGTTTTGCTGGCGGCTCTCAGCCGCCTGAGTGACGAAGAATTGACTGTCACACCAGGGGCTCCTCCTCCTGACCGCCTGGCTATAGTGGAGAGGGACATTACCTTGATAAACAACTTGAAGGATAAGCTGGCAAGGCAGGAGGCTGAGCTGGAGGAGGCAAAGATCCAGGCTGGTCTGTGGAAACTTCAGGGAGAGAGAGCTGTGAGGGAAGTAGCTAAGCTGGAAGCTGATCTGAAGGAGAGCCGTTTGTCAATGGAGCGGGCTACCCTATCTCTGGCTGAGATGGGGCATCTGAAAGGAAAAGTAGCTGATTTGGAGGAGCAATTGTTCAGAGCTGACTCGGCCTTTGAGCAGGCCAAGGGAGAGTGGAAAAAAGAAAAAGAGACCCTTGCAGAGGAGACCGAGGCTGCAGTGGATGCAAGCTTTGTGAGTGGTGCCAACTCTTCCCTCGAGTTGGTGATGGAGGTGATTGGGGAAATGTTCCCTGCGTTTGATGAGGAGGCTTTCCGGAGCCTTTACTCTGCTAAGAATGAGGCTCGGGCGGCCAGACCACCTGAGGCAGCTGTCGGCCCAAGCCAGGATGCTCCATGATGCTTATCCTTTCTTGTAATAGTTTTAGTTTCCATGCTGAGCCTTTGTTATTGCCAGCTGTCTGTAATATCTGTTCTTCCGGATTCTGTTCTTAGTTATTTTGTAAAAACTTTCTACCCTTCATGGGTTTTGCTATGAAATGCCTTTCCTTTTTTTTAGTCTGCTTCTTTTGCGTTTTTTATACAAGGTTGGGGGATTTTCCCCCAGTCCTTGTCAGCTGTGTGCAACCTGGCCTATCCCTGGCTTCTGCTCGGAGTTCAGGGAGCCTGCCCCCTGTCTGCCTAGGGGTAGGCAGGGAAGGCTTTCGTGTTTTTTATACAAGGTTGGGGGGAATTGCCCCCAGTCCTTGTCAGTCGTGCGTAGCCTGGCATGTCCCTGGTCTCTGCTTGGAGTCCAGGGGGCTTGCTCCCTGCCTGCCCAGAGGCAGGCAGAGAGGGCTTTCGTGTTTTTTATACAAGGTTGGGGGAATTGCCCCCAGTCCTTGTCAGTTATGCGTAGCCTGGCCTGTTCCTGGTCTCTGCTTGGAGTCCAGGGGGCTTGCTCCCTGCCTGCCCAGAGGTAGGCAGGGAGGGCTTTTGCGTTTTTTATACAAGGTTGGGGGATTTGCCCCCAGTCCTTGTCAGTCGTGCGTAGCCTGGCCTGTCCCTGGTTTCTGCTTGGAGTCCAGGGGGCTGGCTCCCTGCCTGCCTAGAGGCGGGCAGGGAGGGCTTTTGCGTTTTTTATACAAGGTTGAGGGAATTGCCCCCAGTCCTTGTTAGCTGTGGGTGACCTGCATCCTTCCTGCTTGGGGATAGGTAGCGGTTTCAAAGCTTTTTGTTGGGGTGTCCCATTTTCTTGGTTCTGGCAACAGGGGGGCCTTTTTGTTGGGGTGTCCCTTTTTCTTGGTTCTGGTAACAGGGGGGCCTCCCCCTATTGCCCCCTGCTCGTTTGTGTGTGAGAGCGCAAGCTTAAACAGACAACGAGTATGAATTCTTGAGTGTTATAGAAATTTCGTTAAAACATAAGATTGGTCGGAGTCATCGACATTTCTTTTTGATCGTCCTCCGCCAGTATTTTTTCCTATGGATGTGATCTCCTTAAGGCTTAGTCATACATAGTATCTTTTTAGGGTGTCGGCGTTCCAGTGTGCGTTCAACTCCTGGCCTCCTGGGTTGGCGATTTTGTACGTGCCTGTTCCCAAGATCTGGGTCACTTGGTATGGGCCTTCCCAGTTGGCGCTTAGTTTGCTGTGTTCTCTAGATTTTCCAACAGCCTGTGTCTTCCTTAGTACTAGGTCGCCTACCTGAAATCTTCTCTCATGCACCCTTTTGTTGTACGCTTTTCTCATTCTTTGTTGGTAGGCTGTTATGTTGGTGCTGGCCTCCTCCCTGACTTCGTGGACCAGGTCAAGAGCTTCAGCCATTGCTTCGTCGTTGTCAGCCTGGTTGTATTGCTGAGATCGCAGGGTAGGAATTTGTACTTCGATGGGTAGCAGAGCCTCTGCTCCATATACCAGGCCAAAGGGTGTCTTACCTGTTGACTCCTTTCTGGTGGTCCTTATTGACCAGAGGATGCTTGGTAGCTCGTCTGCCCATCTTCCCTTGAGGTCATCTACCATTTTTCTGAGTTCGTTTAAGATCTGTTTGTTTGCAGCCTCGGCCTGCCCATTGGTCTGGGGGTGGCAGACGGCGGAATAGGCGACGGCTATCCCATGCCCCTCCAGCCAGGCTCTTAGGGGGTCATTATCAAATTGCCTTCCATGGTCAAATACCAATGTTTTTGGAAGGCCAAATCTGGTTATAATGTTCCTCCAAATGACCTTCCTGACCGCCGGCTCGGTGATGTTTGGGACTGCTTCAGCTTCAACCCACTTTGTGAAGTAGTCTATCCCTACGATCAGAAATTTTCGGCCCCCTGTAGCCGTGGTAAATGGACCCAGTATGTCCATTCCCCATTGGGCGAAAGGAATGGGAGATAGAATCGGTCTGAGTTCTTGGGCTGGGACATGGATTGATGGAGCGAAAAATTCGCATTTTCTGCACTTTTGGGTTAGGCTTTTAGCATCTGCTAGCATGGTAGGCCAGTAGTAGCCGGCCCTGAGGGCCTTGTGGGCCAATGACCTTCCTCCGATGTGATGTTCACAGATTCCTGAGTGGATGTCTTCTAGGACTTCGGCAGCCTGGTCTGCCCCTAGGCATCTGAGCAGGGGGTAAGTGAAAGATTTCTTGTAGAGCTCTTCGTCAATGATTATGAACCCGGCTGCTTTGGCCTGAATTTTCCTCTTTTGTACCGGATCAGGTGGTAGGATGCCGTATCTTTTGAACTGAATGAGGGGGGGTCATCCAGTTTTCCTGTCTCTCCTCAATGGTGCTGACTGCCTGACAGGGAGTGGTGAACTTCTCATGCATAACATCAACCCAAACTGACCTCCTTATGTCTTGCAAGCTGGAGCTGGCCAGCTTTGACAGAGCGTCGGCCCGATTATTCTGGGATCGGGGTATTTGCTGGATTTCATAGGACTTCAGGCTTGATAACTCCTATTTTACTTTTTCAAGGTAGGTGGCCATGGTCTGGTCTCTGGCCTCATATTCTCCGTTAATTTGATTAGCAATGAGCTGGGAGTCAGTTGCTAGTATAACTCGCTTTGCCCCTGCGGCCTTAGCCAGATTTATCCCTGCGAGTACAGCCTCGTACTCTGCCTCGTTGTTTGATGCGGGGAAGGTGAATCTGAGCGCATGCTCAAAATCCACTCCCTCTGGGCTGGTCAGTACAACGCCTGCCCCTGCACCATTGGCTGATGAGGATCCGTCAGTGTGCACGATCCATTCTTCGGCGGGGGGCACCTCTTCCCCTGAATGGAAACATTCAGCCAGGAAATCAGCCAAGGCTTGTGCTTTGATGGCTGTCCTTGGCTGGTATGATATCCCCAGCCCGCTTAACTCGATCGCCCATTTCAGCAGCCTTCCTGATTTCTCAAACTTTTCCAACACTTTTTCCAGCGGCTGGTCGGTGAGGACCACAACGGGATGTGCGTCAAAGTAGGGTCTGAGTTTTCTGGCTGCGATGATGACTGCATAGGCGGCCTTTTCTATCAAAGGATAATTTCTTTCGGCTGTCCCCAGGGCGTGACTCACAAAGTAGATGGGTTGCTGTGAGTTTGCTTCCTCCCTTAGGATGACTGCACTTACTGTCGTGTTGGTGACAGCAATGTATAGGTACAGTTTTTCTCCGGCCACTGGTCTTGCGAAGGTAGGGAGTTTCTTCAGGTGTTCCTTCAATTGTTCGAAGGCTTTCTTTTGTTCATCCTCCCATTTGAATTGCTTGTTGCCCTTTAATACTTTGAAGAAGGGCGTGGACTTGTCTGCCGACCTGGCGATAAATCGGGCCAGGGCGGCCATCCTGCCTGTAAGCCGCTGAATGTCCCTGATGGTTTTAGGCTCCGGAAGATCTAGAACCGCCTGAACTTTTTCGGGGTTGGCGTCTATCCCCCTGGAGCTGACTAAAAATCCCAGGAATTTTCCGGATCGGACCCCGAATGTGCATTTTTTCGGATTCAGCTTCATCTTGTATGACCGCAGGGAGGAGAATGTTTCCTGAAGGTCTGTCAGATGCTCTTTGTCCCTCTTGCTCTTGACAATCGCATCATCGACATAGGCTTCTAAATTTCTCCCTTTTTGATTTTCAAAGACTTTGTCCACCAACCGCTGATAGGTGGCGCCTGCATTCTTCAGCCCAAATGGCATCATCTTATACATGTAAGTGCCATGGCTGGTTATGAAGGCACACCTCACCCTGTCTGGCTGCCAGAGGTACACTTGATGGTACCCTGAGAATGCATCCAGAAAACTTAGCGTGGTGTATCCACTAGTGGCGTCCACCAGTTGATCTATCCTGGGCAGAGGGTAGCAGTCCTTTGGGCAGGCTTTGTTAAGATTTGTAAAGTCTACGCACATTCTCCATGCACCTGACGACTTTTTTACCATCACAACGTTTGCCAACCATTCAGGGTAGTCACAGACTTTGATGAAATCTACCTTTAGGAGTTTGTCTATTTCTTCTTTTATCGCCGCGTCTTTTTCTACGGACATGTTTCTTTTCTTCTGCTTCACAAGGCGAGCCTCCGGATTAATGTTTAGCTTGTGAACAATAAAAGTCGGGTCGACCCCTGGCATCTCATTTGTAGAGTAAGCAAATACGTCCCTATTTTCTCTCAGGACTGCAATTAACTCCCTATGGTAGGACTCCTCCAGGTCGGCCCCTATGAGGACCTGCCTTCCTGGTTCTAAGTCCACCAGCATGCTCTCCCCTTCAGGCTCTAAGTGGGCTGATTCTTGCTGGGCAGTCGGGATTTCGCCCTCCCTGCGGGGAGAGCTTTCGGCTTTTCGCTTTCCTTTCCTTTCTGTCTCATGGGCTTGCAGGGCCACGGAGTAACAGTGTCTGGCCGACTCCTGATCCCCATGGACCTTCCCCTCCATGCCAAAGTCTGTCACATAGGCTATGGTGAGGGCCCTGATTGACACAGCAGCTTCTATTTCATCTAGGGTGGCTCGCCCTATCAGGGCGTTGTACGCAGACTTGGCGTCCACCACAACAAATGATGCCCTGATATTTCTGGCCGAGGCCCCCTCCCCGAATGTTACCGGCAGGTCGATAACTCCCATGGGTAGCACACCTGCCCCACTGAACCCATACAAAGATCCAGGGGCCGGCTTCAGATGTCTTTTTTCTAGATTCATTTTCTCAAAAGCGTCTTTGTACAATAGGTTTGTATAGGCGCCAGTGTCCACCATGCATCTCTTGACAATGTGATTGCTAATTTCAAGAGTTAAGACCAGAGGGTCACTATGCGGGTACACGACTCTCCCTGCATCTTCAGGGGTGATGCTTAGGGTAGTGCCTCTTGGACTTCCTGCCCTCTCGGCGTAGCAAATTTGGTTCCGCAATTTGCGGATCTGCCTTTTCTGGCCTCGTCTGCTGGTCCGCCCCTCTGCATCTCCAGACACTACATGGATGATCATGCGATTTTGGGCTGAGCCTTCAGGTTTGTCCGCCGCCTCCTTTTGGGGTTTGTTCCTTGCTGCATAGTTACTCGGCCAGCCGTTTCTTATAAGTTTCTCTATTTCATCTTTTAAGTGTCGGCATTCCTCCGTGGTATGGCCTATGCAATCGTGGAACGTGCAGAATTTTTTGGGATCCCCCTTTGGGCTGCGCGGCTTGTTTGGACGAGTCTATTTTTCTGTTTCTTTTTCCAACTCGAAGATTTCTTCTCTCGGCCTATTGAGGGTCGTGTAGCTGTCAAATCTTGGCTGGTATGTTGTGCGTTCTTTCTTGGGGGTGTCTCCCTCTTCTCTCTGTTTGCCTGGCTCGTTTCTGCCACGTCCACCCTGCGGTCCCCCTTGCGGCCTTGCTTGGCCTGGAGGGGTGTCCGGCAGGCTGTGAAACTCTTCCTGCAGAATAAACCCTTCAGCGATTTTCCTGGCCTTGGCCAAGGTTTCAGGCTGGGCCCTGATCATCTGATTCTTCATTTCCCCTGGGAGCAGGGAGATTGTCAGGGCGTAAGCAGCGGTGGAATCATCGATCTCTCTGACTTGCTGATAGGACAAGTCGAACCTCTTCAGGTACTCCCTGACGCTTTCGCCCTTCTTCTGTTTCAGGGTCATGAGATCGAAACGAGTGAGGCGTCTCCTTTTGTTCCCTGCATATTGCTCAAGGAAGGCCTCGGCTAACTCTATAAAGAAGCTGATCGATCCCTGGCGAAGGTCCCTGAACCATCCTTGTGCAAGTCCTACCAGGGTGGTTGGGAAGATTTTACACCAGATTGCGTCATCCACGTCATACATGCCCATGTGACTCTCAAATGCCGCCACATGATCCTCTGGGTCTGTGGTTCCGTCAAACTTGACGGTGGGTATTTTGATTTTCGGGATGGGGTATTCTTGTACATGGGGATGAAGAGGAGTTTTTCTGGGCCTGCCCACCATTCGTGACCTGCTTTCCCCAGACTGGTTACTGTGAGTATCCCCTTGTCTAGGGATCAGTTTCCTCGTACTGGGGGAGCGGTGCCTTGGTGGCCGCCAGCTTGCTGCTTCATCCTCCGTATCAGGGGAGATTTGCCTGGATCGTTTTCTCCGGGACTAGCAGAGGTTGTCATCCTGGTGGTATCTGGATTCAAGCGGCTGCCCCCGATTAAGCCTAGACTGCAGGCTTTGGGACAACCCTGGGGCTGGTTGTCCCTTGGCCGCCGGCGTTAACCAGGAGAAGACTCCGCCCTGCTTTTCTCCCAGGCGCTTGGATGCAGGTTCCTTATACCTCATCCGCTCCCGCAATCCCTGGGATAGACCTCTCTGCTCTCCAGACGCGGATTCTGTTGTGTGAATGGAGAACGCCTGTTGTTGGGCAGGTGGCTCTGGGCTGCCTGTTGTGATACGCTTCTGCACCTGCGCGTATGCTTGAGCTGTCCTTCTTGCTTTCCTCTGGGCGTTTCTGGCGGCGGTTCGCTTCGTGCCCCCAGCTTCATCCCTGTTCATTGAGGGTGGCTGCCTGGAGGTCGTTGCGACCCTGCCTACCAGGTCCTCAGGAGTGAACTCCTGGTTTAGCATTGCAGAGAAGAAGGCAGCTGTCTGTACCATCTGAGCTGGGGTCAGGTTCAGAGTGTGCCCTGGGTGTGCCCCCAACTCTGGTGCTATAGCAGCATTTGGCATGCCCAGGAGACTGGTTCCTCCCATCCCCAGTGTCGTGGTGGGAGGAGCCCTCTCTGGCCGCGGCATGCCGTATAGGGGGGTCAACGGTGGGACCGTCGGACCTACCCCTGCACTGGTGTCAACGATTTCCGGCATGATTACTTTGATTGGTTTAGTTTTTGTAATTGGGAATGGTTGATTTTTGTGGGTAATTCGTGGATACAACCAGATCTTCCCCACAGACGGCGCCAAATTGTTCCGGTTATTGGAATCAATTAACCCGGCATGGAATTCGGGTTTGAATCGTTCGGTGTTGCTCTGAATGTTCACTGATCAATCTTGACACTCTCCTTCCTCCTACTCCTTCAGTCGGACCTTCCCGGCGGATTGGGCAGGCTCCCTGCACAGAGAACGCACAGGGCCTCGGAGGTTGTCCGAGGAAACCCTCTCTGATGCCTAAGTTAGTCCGTGAATGCCTTAAGAAACCCAGCTCGTGAGGAACTGGGCGGCAATTTTAGAGTAAGAGTTCTAGAGAGAGAAAATCCAACCCCCTTCTTGTGGGAAATGGAAGAGTATTTATACCTTCCCACAAGAGAGGGGAGTAGAAGGAGAATGGGTGGATAAGGAGGTGACAAGTGGCGTCTTCTCATCCACCCACTCTCAATTACCTTAGGCAAAATGACGAGAGGGCCCCTGGGGATCCCTGCTCTGCCTGCGGGGATCTCCCCAGGGGGTAGACGGGTTTTGAGCTGTGAGAGCTAGGCTCCAGCAGGCTGCGTCACCCTGCTGGCCCGGCGGTCGGCTATTTTCCTTAGTAGTTCTTCCTACTTATATGTTCTTCGTTTTGACTGTTTGTCGGGTCGGTTTCTGGGCTTAATTGACAATCCTCTGGGAGCCTGCTTAGCAGGCCGCTAGTGTCAGGCTGCCGACCCCAATCATTACTAATATTCTAATACAATACCAAACCAACATCACTGCTGAAATGTAACCAAAAATACAAAAAACTGCTCATGTATCATCCACATATGTTCCTTCCACACTTGAGAAGTCAATATCCATGTTGAAAGCATCTTCTATGGCTGGCAAATGGTGTTCTTCAATCTCCAAATCAACTTCGCATTGATCATCTCCTAAATCAAAAGTACCCCTAGGCTTTATCGACCTTGGAATAAACCAATCGTGGTTTGTTCTGTCTTGCACATCTATAACTTGATCAACTTGAGAAGCGAACACAAATGGCTCATCGCTTACTCGGTCTCCATTATACATAAGATGAGAAAATTTAACAAGAGTAAATCCAAACTTGTCTTTCTTTAAACCACTCACACTATGAACATTAACCCAATCACATTTAAACATAGGTATCGAAAATTTACTGTAAAAATTTAACTCGATGATATCAGTTAAGATCCCATAATATATAACATCTCCGAGAATCGGATTTGTATCCTTAGAGCTAGCATAACTTTGCGTCTTTGCTACAACCTTCACCCCACTATTTTGTGTAGTCTTATTCTTCTCAAATTCAATAGTACGAATAACCATTTTTCATATCAAACGCATGAAATCTTCTAGCCATAGGCAATGGACCAAGTGCAAGTGTCCTTACATTATCTGTGATTCTTATGTCATTCTTGTTGTCAGGATCATTAACCTAATAAATTGAACATGAGAAAACAAGGTCCAGGTCAAGGTTAGTACAAAATATTTTAATTATTTTTGAAACCATGTGTTTTAGTAAATACTCACAAATGTTTTCAACCATTCGACAAATTCTTCGTTGTGCATTCGATCTAGGACAAGTTGAGTTAAACGATTACGTCTATGTATCCTCTAGAGGAAAGATACATGTTCCCAACATCAATTATTTAAGTTATAAAATATATTTAATAATAACCAAAGTAAGAAAAAAAAGATGTAAAATAAATTTCATACTCTCTTAAAGATTCAATATCTTTGCAATCGCAATTGAATAGAACGTATCGATGTGCTTGTACCCTTGTCTTCTCATCCATCATAAAACCTTCAATTCATCCATACGGTTGACCAACAGATGGAAAAAGACATGATTCTCGCCTATTTTCATAACCATAGGTAGACTGTGCATTGTTTCTATTTGACGAATTCCTAATGTCATCACCTTCTCCCAAGTAACGAGAGCAAAATGTTATACACTCTTGAATTAGATAAGTTTCCGCAACTGATCCTTCAGGACGTGCTTTATTGCCTACATATGACTTGAGTGTAGATAAATACCTAAAATAATTATCTTATTAGGCGTGTTTTGTTTTATTATGCAACACTAATGAAAACTAAATAAAGTAAACATTCTTACCTCTCAATAGGGAACATCCATCGATAATGCACCGGACCACCAATTTTAGCTTCAGCAACGAGATGAACAACAAGGTGTACCATAAGGGTAAAGAAAGTTGGTGGAAAGAGTTTCTCTAGGTTGCAAAGAATAGTTGCAATCTTTGTCTCTAATCGATCAAGTTCGCTAATGTATTGTGTTCTTGAACATAATGCTCGAAAAAAATCACACAACTCGATTAAAATGGGAGATACTTTCTCATGTAAGCTTTCTCTCATCGCAAGAGGTAACATTAGTTGCATTAGCACATGACAATCATGACTTTTCAACCCATACAACTTCCGTTTTTGCACACGACGAAAGATGTTTGACGCATAACCATCCGAAAATTTGACATTCTTAAGAACATCACAAAATCGATCTTTTGCCAAATTGCTCAAAGTATAAGGTGCTGGGGGCAAAAATAATTTTTTGTTTCCTTGAGGTTGAGGCCATAAATTTTTTCTCACACCGATCTCATGTAGAGTTTGACGAGCTTTGAGGTTATCTTTTGACTTGTTAGGAATATTCAAGAGTGTGTTAACTATAATATCACACACGTTCTTTTCTATATGCATCACATCGAGGTTATGACGCAACATATTATGCTCCCAGTAAAGAAGATCAAAGAAGATACTTTTCTTTTTCCAAGTGTTTGGTTCTACCCCAGAGAGGTGATTATCTTCAATAGTTTTATCGAGAGTGAAAGAGATATTCTCCAATTGTTGTAAGACCTCTGAACCAAATGGCGTTTTAGGGGGAGACCTAGTTTCTATGGTGTTATCAAAAGATTTTCCATCAAAACGATAGTTATGCAAAGGATCCAAGAACCTCCAATGACTCATATAACAAACCTTCCCGCTGTACTCGTATCGCTTGGACCACTTATCATTATTACAACATGGACAAGCATTTTCCATAGACACACCACCCTGACAAGTTACCGTATGCCGGAAAGTCGTTTATAGTCCAATTGAGAATAGCATGCAACTGGAAACTTTGTCTCAACTCCTACATCCCAAAGCTCTTTCAATTCACCTATTAACGGCTGTAAGTAAGTGTCAATGTCATTTCCTGGAGACTTTGGACGAGGAATCAGTGTAGAAAGAATAATGAAAGGCTTTTTCATGCACAACCAAGGAGGCAAATTATATATAATCAAGAGTACGGGCCAAGTGGAATAGGTGCTCCGCATTTCTGCAAATGGATTAAAACCATCACTAGCTAAGCCTAATCTAACATTCCGAGGTTCTGCAGCAAAATTCGGGTATCGATTATCAAAATTCTTCCATGATTCAGAGTCCGCTGGATGCCTTAAAACACCATCCACATTTAGTCGGTCCTTGTGATGCCATCTCATAAGTTCAGCTGTTTTAGAAGACATGAAGAGTCTTTGAAGCCTTGGTTTCAAAGGGAAATACCAAAGTACTTTGACCGGAATGTTTTTTCTTTTCCTTACTATTCCGCTACTGTTTTTCTTATTATTAGACGCATCACTAGACTCATCTAAGGTTTTCCAACGAGATTCTCCACAAACTATACACTGATTGTGATTGACGTACTCTTTCCAAAAAAAAGCATGCAATCATTTCAACATGCATCACTTTTCTCGTACTTAAGAGTCAGTTTATCTACAATCTTCTTTGTTTCATAAAGGGAGTCGGGAATCACTGCACCTTGCGGTAAGACCTTTTTAAAGATGTCAAGTAACTCTGTAAATAATTTATCAGACCATCAAGAGTTACATTTGAGATTATAAAGATGGAGGATAAATGAAAGTTTAGAATACTCCTTACACCCAGGATACAACTCCAACTTAGCATCTTCAAACAACTTATTAAACATATCAACATTAGAAGGGACTGGCTCAAGTTGATCTTCCACCATAGCAAAACCTTCATCAAACTCGACACATTCATTAGAATTAGAAGTATTGTTAGGATTCCCACCAAGATTCTCATTATTAGAAGTGTTGCAATGAATTCTGCAAGCATCCCCTAACATTTCTAAAATCATATTATGCGCAATAGTATTAGAAAGTCCGTTGTCGTCACTAGGCGTTGAAGAGGACCCAAAATCATAGTTATCACACCATTTCTCAAACTCACGCATAGGTCCATTTATCAATAAATGGTCATAAACGTCTTTCTCGCTACGACGATGGTAACGTACACATAAAACACAAGGACAAGGTGTTGTTTATATTCACTAGACGTTTTCTCAAATGCATATTTAACGAACTTTGTCAATCCCATTAAATAATCATTGCTTCCAAGATCATAGTCTGACCAAATTTTACGCTTTTGTCCAGCCATAGAATGATAATTTGTTTAAGGAAAAGTCTTTCAAGTTTAGTAGTGAATCACGGTATACAAAAGCAAAATCATATGATTATCCACTATCACAAAAGAGAGAAAAGAAACCACTAATAAGAAATCAATTTAGTTTCTTAACTTACTAGGGTTTCCATGTCTTCCTTTTGATACTAATATTCAGTTTCTTGGTGATTTTTTAATTCAGGATCTTATTTAGTGCCTTGATTTAATTCAACGACAGAATTTTATTTCAGTTTGTTGGACTCGTGAATTACGGTATGTTTGAGCTTCTTCACATATCAAGAGTTTTCAATTGTTCTACTTTGATGTTTATACTACTCTTATTCTAGTCTTTATTTGAATTCACTTTGTTTTCTATTCCATATTTGAATTCACTTTGTTCTATTCTGTATTTGATCCCTAATTGATGTTCTGAATCAATTTGATATATATCATTGTGTTATGGAGCATGTTTAAGTGACTAATTTGTTTTCTTAAGCAATTAATTCATCAGTGTTTTGTAATCTTGTTGTTTATTGAAGATGGTGATTTGGAAATCTGTATGACAATGTATATCATTAGCAATTAATTAGTTGGATGATTTTTTTCTTTTCGGTTTTTTCGAGTCAGCTACTGATTGAGTCTCTAAGTTTATGTCATAATGGGTGATGGTAGGAATTTGCCGTGGGTCCCCACCAACAAGTAGAGTCCAACTAAACCTAACGCTAGCTAGGGTAAGTCGGGTCGTGTCCACGGAGACGGTTATAGGTGTCTAGACTATGGTATACTCACAAACAAGGCTAAGTCACACGAACAAACACAAAGGAGACAATAATTGACAAACTATAATGGTTGAGAGGTATGGAAAAGGACTAACAATGAACTAAGTAGAACAAGGATTAATAAGAACACTAGAGCTAAATTGAAACAATAAACTAGAAGAATGATTACTATCAAGATGGATAAATAAAATAGGAGAAGGAGTAGGGTTAGGTCGGGTTCTTAAGTGTAGTAGGATAATTGGGTAATCAAGGGTATGGGTGCTGCTTAGTTACTAAGGTCGTTTTGCGCTCTCGCGCCAAAGCCTAGACCCGCACTCTCGTGTATAAGACTAGACCCGAACATTCATGCTATATACTACTCAAAACACAAACATTCAACCACAAATCGAATACACAATGAGAAGATGAGAACAAGTATGAGAAGCATTGGCCACTACTACCCACACAAGCAATACAAAAACACATGGTGTGCCCAATAAGTGACTAGCAACAAAGGAATCACCTTTACCCACAATCAAACCCTAATCACCCATAATCCACACTTAATCCCCCTCCTAACCCCACAAAGAGTCTACTCACTCATAATGAAACTAACAATAACAATGATAAGAGAAATCAACATAAACAACCAAACATTCATCATGAACAAACAAGAACAATAAACAATATGTAAAGATTAAAACTTGAGAGATTAACAAAGATTAAAAGAAAAGAGATTATAACAACTAACAAGGAGATAAAAAGACGCATGAGAACTTGCATTAATAAGAAACCCAAAATAATCTCAAAGGTTGTCAATCTTGGATGAGTCTTCAAGAATCTCCTTAATACAAGACTAATTACCTAGATTAATCTAAGATTAACAAGGGTTTAAAGAGAGATTAAGCTAATGAAAGGAGGCACTCTATCTAGGGTTTAGTCTAATGTAGAGAGGTCTAAGATAGTCTAAGATAATGTAAGATGCTTAAACAATACAAGGGAGAAGTATTTATAAGGTTACATAAGTGAAGGAGGAGAAAAGAATGACCCGCGGCTTCAGCATGCCCGTCCCGACCGAGACGAAACGGTCCCGCCCGGGACGAAGCGGTCCCGCCCGGGACGGAAATCTTCTCGCCGAGACGGCTTAAAACAGTGGCCTGCTCAATTTTGCACTCCTTCCCGACTGGGAAGGCACTTGATCTCGGTCGGGAAGTTTTTCTAGGCCTCCAATAAGAGCTCTAAGGTCCCTCCTTGCTTCTCATGGGCTTCTCATCGATTCTTGGGGCTCGAGATTGATTCTAAGTGGCTCGGGAATGGGTCCCAAGGTCTCGGGATCAAATCCAAGGCACCGAGTGATCGTTCCTTCTCTTCGTTGGCTCTAAAAGTGTATTAAACGAGTCGGAATCGTTCCAATTCTCCATGAATGGTCTGGGGAACCTAAAACGAACTCGAAGAAGCATAAGTAGCCCAGAAACCGCTCCAAAGGAGCGATTCCACAAGAGAAACCGGGACCAAACACAACTAATTAGGCACTACAAACTACACTTATCAATGGGACACCTTGACTTTCAATAACCGTATTCCTAGTTTGGTTTTTAACGCATCTGATGGGAGGGATTTGTCGTGGATCCCCACCGATCAATAAAAAACCAACTATTCCTAACACGTAGATAGGGCAAGTCGGGTCGAATCCACGGGGACGGTAAAGAGGGTTTGGACCAAGTTTCACCCAAATACAAGACTAGGTCTCGGAACTAAGCTAATCTAGGACGATAGAAAGGGGGGTAATCTAAGACTAGGACTAAGCTAAGGATAAAGAATAAGGAAAGAATAGGGTTAGGTCGGGTTCATAAGTGTAGTAGGATGGTTGGGAGATCGATGGTGCAAGGTTCACCTAGTTACTAAGGATGGTCCGCGCTCTCGCGTCAAGACCTATGTCCGCACTCTCGTGTCAAAGACAAAACCCGAATACTCACCCTACTAACCCCACAAAAAAGTCTACTCACACATATCTAATCGAACATTAACATAAACAAGAGAAATCCACACAAACAACAAAACATACATAATGAAACTAGTGAAAACTATGAACAATAAACAATACAATGAACAAAGATTAAAACTTGAATGAATAAACAAAGATAAGAGTAAAGAAGAAGAGGAATAATACCAACTAGTAAGGGGGAAAGATAGAAACTTGCATTAATAAGGAAAACCCAAAACAATCTCCCAAGGTTGTCAATCTTGGTTGAATCTTGAAGAATTCCCTTAATACAAGGATTAAACAAAGATTAACGATAAACTAAAGAGTAATCTACACTAATCTATGCTAAACTATGCTAAAGTAATCTAGGGTTTATGGGTAATGAAGAACATAAGCTTAGATTACAAGAGGGAGGGTATATATAGGGTTACAATGAGTAAGGAGAAGAAAAGAAGCAAACACGAGATGCAGCAGGGCCATCCCGTCCGGGACGAGATGGTCCCGTCCGGGACGGAGTGGTCCCGACCGGGACGGACCCAAAACAGGCGCAGTTGTATTTGTGCATCTCATCCCGGATGGGATGAGGTCCTTCCCGACGGGGATGGGTCTTCTAGGCCTCCAATTTGATCTTTAAGGTTTCTCCTTGCTTCTCATGGGCTTCTCATCGATTCTCGGGGCTCGAGATCGAGTCTAAGGGGCTCAGGAATGGATCCCAAGGTCTCGAGATCGAGTCTAAGCCACCGGGTGATCGTTGCTTCTCTTCGTTGGTTCCAAAAGTGCCGGAACCGAGTCGGAATCGTTCCATCTCTCCAAGAATGGTCTTGGGAACCTAAAACGAACTAAAAGAAGCATAAGTAGCTCAGAAACCGCTCCAAAGAGCGATTTCACAAGAGAAACCGGGACTAAACACAACAAAATGGGCACTACAAACTACACTTATCAACTCCCTCACACTTAACCCTTACTCGCCCTCGAGTAAGCACAAACTAACTAAAAGAACTATACTACTAACCGAGCGGGTATTAGCGCACCCTACGCCCTTTCAACTCACGCGAGAACACTTAGAGGACAAGTGCTCTACGCAAGGCAAGTGGGGTCTTGCGACAAAACTGTGGATGCAACCGGACACAAAAACACACAAACAAACAAACACACACACAAACAAGCACCAAACAGTTGCATCCAAGACAAAACAAATACCGGTTCCCTCAACAAAGCGGTGAAATAGACACCGGTTAAGGACTCAAGGCAAGTGACAACGTTCCCAAGCTAGAAATACAAACCGAAATGGACCAAACCCTAATAGTGTGACAACAAAGCAATAAAAACGTTGGTAACTTACCTAGGTTCCTCCTAACCTTCTAAGAACGTACTACGGGACGATCGGCGGGATGGAAAAAGGATGAACCACGGAGTTAGTCGACACTGTAGGTAAGTGAGACCCCGCCCCCTTTAGCGTTAAGCCAAGAGGGTCGTCCCATGCCTAAAATCGCCCAACTAGTCCAAGTAAAAAGGTGGATATGATTGCAAAATGAGGGAAGACCGACCATTACCGCTATCATCCTTCATAGGGACTCTGTCCTTTGGTAGGCTCTTCACGGTAATGATCGGAAAAGGCTTATTTTTTAGGGTGAGGGTTCTTTTTGTGAGACGGTTTTCTTTGGCATTTTCTTTCTTTTGCATTTTTGCTTCTTGTGTTGCCATGCCATTTCTTTTTCATCTTTTGTATTTTTTTTTTTGGCTTTTTGTGCCTTTTCTTTTTCTTCAATCTTTTCTTTCTTTCATTTTCTTTCTTTTTCTTTTCTTTGCCCTTTTTGGCTTGATATGAGTGTAGGCATTTCTTTTTGCAACTAAGAAAGAGAGAGATTTCAACAAATTGCAACTTTATTTTGTGGAAATGTGTAGAAGGTAGGGAAATGGGTGAGTCGAGGAGCGTCCTTCTCTTCAAACCCACAAAAAGGGGAGAAACTTGGACTAGTTAAGCAATCCCGAACACGGTCACCTAAGGAACGGGACTTGGCAACCAAGGCCTTTTCACACCGTGGGTGGTCATAATGGTCAAAATGCAAATCTTGTAGTAAATCCCTAGTAAGCTAGGTGGACTCAAGGTAAGAAACCAACGAAATCATTGATTTAGGGTCATTCTACTAGACTAAAGTCCAAGACTCGATTTATACTACTAGAGAGGGAGAGTAAACACTTGCACGCTAGCCTCTAAACCGGGTTTTCGAAAACCTTTTTAGACACTAGACACAACTACACATCACAAAACAAAGACGAGACAAGAACGAAAGAAAAAGAGACAAAGGAAACAAAACAAAACAAAACGAAATCATAAAGATAACAAACACCACCCCGAACTTCCAAACAAGCCACCACAACCACCACAAATTTCAACAAGCTCCACCCTAGCACACATCATCACAATTCTCCTCCAGACTTCACAAGAAACAAAGAGGAAAAGAGATAGAATGCCGTTACCGGTTGTCTTGAGCTTTCCGAAAATTACGGCGATCAAGGAACCTATAGGGTAAAAGGTCAAACACACACACAAAACACAAAAACACGACACAAAGACACAAAAGAAAAAAACACCAAGTAAAAATCTTTTTGATTTTTGCGAAATTTTTTCAAATTTTTAGGGTTTTTAAAGATTTTTTGAAAAAACTACGAAAATGAAACTAACTACGATAGGATATCGCTCCCCCACACTTAAACCGAGCAATGTCCTCATGCTCGATCGTAGTGTATGGAGCCACTAAAAAAAGAAGCTACGAAAATGAAGCTAAAAATCAAAAATAAAGCGGAGAAAAGGGTAGAATGTGTCCGGCCGGGGTGTAGTCAAGTCACCATGGGCCGAGACGAGAAAAGATATGGATGGGGCAAGAAATAAAAAGAAATAAATAAAAAGAAAATGGGAGGGGAGGACTAGGTGTAATCAAGTCACCTAGCCCGGATTCCGCCCAAATCCGACTAACTCCTACAAAAAGGTGAAAGTCTTGTAAAATTTGGATTTTTCAAATGACTCTCGATGTAGTCAAGTCATCGAGAGTCGGGAGCAACCATTACCAAGACCCCGAGGGCCACCATGACAAATGATTAAGGGAAGGGGAACTAACAAAAGAAGACAAGCAATAAAAGACGGAAAAGAAAGGATAGTTGCCGTACCATGCGGTTAACAACTCACTCGCTCCATCGTCTCATAGGTCGGTATCGGCACGTAGTTTGTCTTTGTCATTGCTATTCCTCTTCCTTCTCAATAATGCCGCATGGTTAAAGTACAAGGGTATTAGGAGGTGGGATTTGATGTGAAAGTCGGTGTAAAGTGAAGAGAAAATGAAGTGAATGTGTGTATATGAAGTGTAGGGGTCATATGATAAGGGCAAGGATAGGTAGGGAGGTTGGGAGGGGGTATAAAATGGTTGGGTGGGCTCGAATGACAAAGAAAAGGCCAAAAGAAGGAGCATGGCATCATCCCGGTCGGGATGGATGGTCCCGGTCGGGATGACACACCCGTCCCGTTCGGGATGACACTCCATAAAACCCAATTTTTGGTACACTCATCCCGATCGGGATGACATCCTTCCCGGTCGGGATGCACTCTTCTCGTCCGGGAAGAGTTCTCTAACCCTTTATAACCCCAAAAGCTTGTCCAAAGCTTCAAAAACCAACTCCCTTGCTCACAATCCAAGCTCTAACAATGACCACTCCTCTCTAGCATTCATCTTCCCTTCACACCTATCAAACAAGCTCAAAACATCCATCAAAATCCCTCCCTCACATCGCTCATCAAAAATTCCAAGATTACAAGGATCCCACAAATCGAACGAATCCTAGAAACAAAATTATAAATAACACAATTACAAACACTAGAACTCTAAAGAAGAAGGAAGAAGAATATACAACATGACGGTTCTTTAGGGACTCCGTCAAACCGAGGATGGTGGACTCTCATTCTTCAACCATAGCCCTCAAGGGCTTGGAGGAGCAAGTCAAACGCACGACCGACATCGTAGTAAAGGCCCAAATAGTGCCCAAGCCAAGCTATCCTCCACGGCCTCCAAGGTGGAGGCAAAAAGTAGAAATCCAATGACCCAACGTCATCTTGCATGTTGTCTCCGGAGTCTATCCATCCTACAAGCTTTACCGACTCTTTCTCCCTAAGCATCGTCTCCTAGCACAACCAAAGCTCAAAATTCTAGCACAAGTGTCGAAAGGGAGCTTAACCCTCTTCTTATCGTCAAGCAAACCCAAGTCATCAACAAGTTCCGGCCCAATATCTTCAAATCTTAAAACATCGTTCTTCCCCACATCATCAATAAGAAGAGATTTGAAACTCAAGCAAGCGGTTTCAACCTCCTCTAAACCAAGATCCAAATTACACACAAGGGGTTCACAATATTTCATTGGCTTGTCACATATGGGCGACTTGATTTCTTCATTCATGTCCCATGACTTCACAACACTTATCACCTCACTCAACTCATCCCAAAGTTCAACATCCTCAACAATAGTCTCACAAGAAGCGGCATGAAGCTCAAGAGGAGGGCAAGTGGTGGGGATTGAAGGTTCAACAAGTATAGAGGGGGTGGACTCTTGACATTCCTCTATTATATCGGTGTTTTCATCAATGAAACTCTTCAACTTCCCACTATCGTCACCCAATTCTTCACAAAAAACTCCTCCATCAAGGATTATCTCCTCTTTCGCCCCTTCTAGGGTAGACGATTGAGGTTCTTCAAAGGAAATTTCGCTACCAAAAGGACCTTCATCGGCGGCTTCGTGATTAGGTTGCTCCCTTTGCTCAAGTGAGTACCCTTCATCGAGTTGCGATGTTCGGGATAAAAACATTACGATTTTAGCCAATAACGCATTTAATCGAGCATCCATCGCCTCGGCTTCCCTTCGATATTGGGCCAAGAATTCCTGCATTTGAATGGCCATTTCTTGTTGGCTCCTTTGAAATTGAAGAAATGATTGGTATAACTCCAAGTTGGGCATTTGGTGGTCATTGGGGTTTTGGAGTGCTACTTGTAAACCTTGATGATGCCCAAGTGGAGGGGCATCATATTGTGGGTAGTGAGGTTGAGGTGATTGGTGATACTGTGGGTTTTGGGGAAATTGGCTTCCATATCCTTGAAGGTCATACCCACAGGTTCTTGATTACCCGATGAAGCTTGGTGGTAGCTTGGAGACATCACGGCATAGTCTCGATTCATGGAGGAAGAGGAGTAGCTTGTTGCGGCTTCTATGAGTGGGGAGTTTAGATCGAACCTCATGCTATACTCGAAAATCGTGGCTCGTACCCGGTTGAGGACCTCTCAATCTAGCAACCGTTCGTTAAAGCGGCTCTAAGTTGTAAAGAAGAAGATGGTCACCACCTCTGGGCACAAAGTGTAGACTAAGAAGAAGATGTTGTATAATCTACCCTTGTCCCTTGGTAATTTAAGTGTTGAACTAGTAACGCAATATGGTAAATAATACGGGGTATAGAATTTTTTTACAGTTAGTTGAGGCGTTTGTGAACTTGTTGCGTCTTATGTTGGCCATGTTTGTGTTGTTATAATTGTTGTTGTATGAGGAAGTGTAGAGAGTTTAAGTTACAATGACATGACGAAATTTGTGCTATAAAGGAGCGATTGAAGAATCAGTTTCATTTGTGTTTTGCAGATGAATTGATGCTTTTCTGTAAAGGAAATGCTCCCTCGGTTAAATGGTTAATGTAATCCTCTAGGAATTCTAACGCAATACAGTGGCGGAAACACTGTAGAAGTGGGATTATAACACACTGTAGCTATGTCTTGATTAAATAAAAATGGTAAGTCAATACATAAGCCATTAAATAAAAATGGCTACAAAATAAAGTAAATAAAATAAAATCCATAAAAGGGTTTTTAACAATCCATAATACAGTGATCTTATTAAAACAAGCAGGATCCATAACTGCTCGCTAGCCCACCCGAAAGGAAACACATACACCTGCCATGTTAAAAACATAACAGCCACAATCAGTGGGGAGCAACGCCAACGTTCTCCCAGCCGTATAACAGGATTTTAAAACTGTAATTACTACTATAGGAAAAGTAGTAAAAACGGAAAACAGTAAAACATTATAATGAAAATAAGTTTTCAGTGAAAAACTTCACGTATCGAAACAATATAATAAAACTGAGTTTTCTGGAGAAAACATAAAACATTTGTCAACCTGCAAATCAAAATTATATCGATAATAATAAAAATATTCAAAATGGCGTTATGGACAGGAGTAGTGTAGACGGCTAGACTTTCACTAGGAGAATACTAAAAACTAGCTTCGAGAACTTAGTTCAAACAAATCAAACTTCGGTCTCTAACTAGGCTACTCAACCATAATAGAGCGGCGACTTATAAATGCGTGGCCCTAGTTTAAGATAATGCACACCCCTCCTGGGATTACCTGTCACCCAGTTCAACTTATGACGGCGACTTACTGCGAGGCCTAAGCTTAAGGTCAAAATGTACACAACTCCCGGGATACCTGTCACCCGGTTCAACAACCAATGTACCGATTCCTGATACACTAGCCTTATAGTTGATGGCAAAACCGTAAACCCTAGAATATATTACTCTAACCTCACACTTGTCCTTATTCCATAACTCCAAAACAAAGCCATTATCGATATTCAAAAGATATAATCAATATAAATAATATGAGGATAAAAGAAGTAAACATTTATATTCTAAAAGAGGAAACTTTCTATTTTAGGAAACTTCTATTTTTAGAAACTTTACTAAAAATAGCATTATATCAAAATAGTGAAAATATTAGTTCATACTAATTCAGCATTTATAGTAAACGATATAGATTTATAAAACTAATACTTTCGACCTTAACGATATTAATTCTTAAAACGAGAACATTTGAGTTAATGAAATTGTTGAAACGTTATACAAGTGTTTATAAAATGATTTAGAAATGTTTTAAACATTTTAAATACTACTAATTAGGGTGTTTCCAAAATTTACAAAGTTAAAATTCCCTAATTATTATTAGTTTCGACAATACGATTATAAATAGGATTTTACGGCAAATGTCAAATTAAATCTTTTAACGTCTTTTATTTAATTAAACCATTGAATACATTAAGAGTATGTTAAGGGATGATTTAATTCACAAAGTTTCAGATTTAAATACTTTCAAAATGGCTGAAAAAATAATTCTTTTGGGTAAGACGAAGCATTTTAACGACAAATCGTAATTTGTCCAAAACCAATACTTATTAATTAAAGACTTTAATAAATAGTAAAAAAATTACGTAAAATAGCTAAAATATATTTATGGACATTCTGTCCGGAAAAGAAAATTTTCCAGAATGCTTAGTCTCGGTTTTTAAAGGGTTTTCTCGTTAATCGTCTAATCTCGACAATAACGATTAATAAAAATAGTAATTACAAAACGATTTAAGTATTAATGTCCAAAAGTTATTATTAAACTTAAAAATCATCATTTTCCAGAATATACTAATTTTCCAGATTTTCCAAAGTTCCAGATTTACCCTATTCCAATAAAACCGTCATTTAAAACCCGTTTTCACAATTAACGATTCCATTAATAAAACTTATCGTCCTAACATTTTACTAAAGGACTAAAAATCATAAAATTACATTTTATTATGAAATCATCAAAACCATATTTTTTTTCAGATTTAATCCAAAGACCAAAAATTGAGAATTTAAACAACAAAGGCGGTTTTAACGATAAACGATGATTTAAAGTGATTAATTAATTCATCCACTTAACAATTCCGAAAAATTATGAATAAAATCATAAAATTCTATTTTACCAGAAAGTTTCACCACGTCAAAAATCAGATTAAAATAAAATGTTTAAGTACTAGAACTAAAAATCGATTTTTAATCGTTTTTGTCCGATAACGGTAATAATTCAATAATCGATATCAAAAATATCAGAAAAATACCAAATTATTAAAAATCATCAAAAATCTCATTTTTACAGAATAAAATCATATATTACAAGTTTAGGCCGAATATTACGATTTTACAAATTAATATGACGATTTAATCGTTAATCTCGTAAAAGCGATAAAAATTACCGAAACATGCAAATTCCAACTTTTAAAAATTTTCCAGATTATATGACATACATATATTGTCAAAATAAAATTATAATTATATACATGCAATTACACAAATAAAATCATGCAATACCGAGTAACATTGACGTTACCTTCAATCCAAATCCGAGTCTACGATATATTCTTCTTCTTCGGGGTCGACGAAGAATCCTAAATCACACGACATACATGGTACAAAAATACCATGAGAAAACTAAAAGAATCAAGGTAAATAACAATCGGAAATAACATCGATTATTACCTTAACGAAGGGGAAAAAAGACGATAATTTAGAAGGCGAAAATAGGACGATCAAAGCTTGATTATGGACGAAGATGGTTGCTGAAAATGGGCAGAAACACCAGCCAAAAAGAGGGAGAAAGAAAAGGTTTTTGCTAAAATAAAATGGAAGAATGAATAAAGAGGAAAATGTGAAAAGATATGGAATGAATGGTGACTTAAAAGTTGATGAAAACTAGGTACATTCACCTCAAAAATTTCAGCCAAGAGTAATGTGAGAGGAGTGTGAAGAGTTTGTATTAATCCACCAAAATGAATGAAGAAAGAAATAAATATCTAATGTTTAACATAATAAAATGAAGTGTATAAAAAAAATGTAGTAGGGGTGAGCCAAGGGGGTGTCACGGTCCAAAATGTGGGAAAATGTCCCAAAATAATTTGTAAGTTGATAAAAAGAAAATCGTAAAATTGTTAAAGGTATTTCAAAGCAATTCGAGTAAACCTCGCGTTAGAAAATAATTATTTACGAAACTTCGTAGTAAAATCATTAAAGGTCAAATATTCTTAAATAAAAATATTTCTTAGTTGGAAATATCATATAAATGGGTTTAGACATTTTAGGAAAAGGAATAATTTAAATCCAAGCTTAAAACGTCAATTCAAAGAGAAATAGAATTCCTCACGGAAAATTAATTAGTTTACGAAGAAAACCAAATAAATGGATTAAGAGAGTTAAAATCTTTAACATTAAAAATAAATATCATTAAACTTCAAACTAAAAATAAAGCTTGGTAAAATGATGAAATATGAGGCCGAAATGTGATAGAGTTATGACGATGTCATAACGGAAAGAATAAAAAAGCTAGAAAAATAGCGGGTGTTACAGTTAATGAGGGTTTTTGCGGTATTTTCAAAGGCTTATGGGCTCATCATGAATCATAGTAAATCGAGCATATACTATAATGGCATTAAGGCGGCTGATCAGGGGCAAATTATTTATGTCACTGGTCTGATCAAGGGGGATCTTCCCTTTAAATATTTGGGGATATCCATGTCTCCTAAGAAGATTTCTGTCCTAGAATGCCACATCTTGACTGAACGAGTGGTAAGCAGGATAAGAGGATTGGGGGCGAGAAAGCTTTCTTACAGTGGACGATTGGTTTTGGTGCAAGCGGTTTTAAGTAATCTGCACATGTATTGGTCTCGAATCTTCATCATCCCATCTGCAATTATAGCTCGAATTAACGCTATTTGCAGGAACTATCTATGGAAAGGAAGTGAACATTATCAATCTCCTCCCTCGATAGCCTGGGAAAGAGTTTGCTGTCCTAAACGGGAAGGAGGATTGGGGCTAAAAAACTTGCATTTTTGGAATATTGCGGCTATAGGTAAATATGCGTGGTGGGTGACTTGTAAAGCGGATCATATGTGGGTTAAATGGGTTCACTCCATTTATCTGAAAGATAGAGATTGGGCTACTTATCAACCACCCCTTAATTCTAGTTGGTCTTGGAGGAAGATCTGCTGGGTTAAGGACATATTCTACACAAATAACTTGTTTCCTTCGCTCACTGCACAACACAGATCGTATGAGGTAGGTATAGGCTATGATTGGTTGCGAGGTCAAGGACAGGAAGTAATGTGGGACAAGTTGGTCTGGAATCGGATTAGTCTTCCTCGACATGGTTTTATTGCCTGGCTAATTAGTCACAATAGATTACTCACTAAAGATCGACTTGCAAAGCTGAGCATTGTTAAGGAGTTGGAATGTGCTATATGTGGTGCAGCTGACGAAACACATATACATCTATTTTCCCAATGCAATTATGTGCAGCGGTGTTTTCAGTTGCTGTCAGTATGGGTACAACAAACAATACCAGCTTATGATACTGCAAACTGGTGGAAAAGGCTTAGAGTAAAATCGATGTTGGTGAAACAAATTTATGCAGCAGGTATTGTTGCAGTTTGGTATCATATTTGGAGAGTTAGAAATCATGGCCGACTATTCCAAATGATAGAACACCCTCACTGTCTGATGGAGCGAGTTAAGAAGGAAATAAGCGCAAGGGTAAAGATTATTATAGATAATATACCGTGTAAATACTCCAAATATGTTGATCGACTACTCGTTTAGCTGTTGGGTTGTAAATCGATGAATGTGCAAGATTGGATTATATATATACACTTACATTTACACCAAAGAATCAGTTTCAAGGTGATGCTTGGAATGGAGCTGGAGCTAGTTATTCTATTAAAGCTGGCTATGAGTTTTTGCGTTCTAAAGCTCCTGAGGTTGAAGTCTCAGCCTAAGCATCAATTTATGTTGTGGTTGGCTTGTCGGGATGCGATGAATACAAGGGTTAAATTGCGCATGTTAGGCATTCTTGCGTCTGCCAGTTACTGTTTGTGTGAGAGTGGGGAAGAAACTACGAACCATTTGTTTTTTCGATGCTGTTACAGTGGTCAGGTGATATTGCTACTGCAGGAATGGCTAAGTATGAGCATGCCGACTGTGATAGTTGATTGTGTGCAGGTGCAGGGAAGTGAACTGCGGCAGGATGTATCATGGGCTGTGTGCGCTGCTGCTGTTCACTGCTTATGGGGGCATAGTAACCAGGCTCGGCTAGAGGGATACGTAATTAGACCTAAGAAGTTGTTTGATTGTATTAAAAAGGATGTGGGTATAAGAATAAGAGAGTTCATAGAAGATCAAGTTAATTGTGGGACAGAGTGGGACACAAAATAGGACGGGGTATCCGCACTGCCTAACCGGGACTATACTATAAGACGGTATCATACAAGAGTTTTCTGAATTTAAATTTGCCTAAATTGTGTGAGACAATGACTAGTTCCAAATGGATGGATAGAATGATAGAATAATACGTGAAAGAATAGTACTCTCCTGGGTAAGTGTATTTAAGTGATTAGGGTATTTGTCAATTAGGTGCTACTTTGGTGGTGGTACAGTCTAGTCTTCTCAAAGCTTTCTAGATGTGTTAATCTTTTTTTTTATTTTTTTTTACTGATGGTTCTTATAAGAAATTTCTTTAAGGCCACGGTGGAACTCAAAAACCTGTACTAAATAGTGCTTGTTATTCACTTGCATAAAATAGTATGAAAGGAAATTTTCACACAAAAAAACCTTCCATGCAGGTTGAGATAGCCAAAGCTTATGAGAAAGGTGGAGCTGCATGTCTAAGTGTTCTAAGAGATGAGAAGTATTTTCAGGTAAATTATTGCTGAGACGGTTCCTTGTCAAATTTTGTACATTTTGAGATTTACAATTTATACTACTTACATTTTGATATAAGTTGAAATTGTTCATTTCCAAGGTTTTAAGTGACTGTCAGTTCAGCAGGCTACTATTCTACTACTGCAATTACTGCCAGTAAAACATTTTAAAAAAAATTACTGGCAGAATTTTTTTGTTACAGAAGTTCAGTAAGATACTATTTATTTCAGAAACTTATAAACTATAAACCGTTCCACAGATTATTTAGTTCAGTAAATTACTATCAGTTTATTTCAGAAGCTACTATCAGTAAGATACTATTTATTTCAGAAACTTCTAAACTATTTAGTTCAATAAGATACTATTTATTTCAGAAACTTCTAAACTATAAATCATTCTACAGACTATTTAGTTCAGTAAGATACTATCAGTTTATTTCAGAAGCTACTATCAGTAAGATACTATTTATTTCAAAAACTTCTAAACTATTTAGTTCAGTAAGATACTATTTATTTCAGGCTGTTACTGCAATTACTGTCAGTTTAGAAACATTTTTTTATTGCACTACTGCTACCACTGTAAAACATAATGTCAAATTGAACATAAAACAAAAAATATCAGCTGCTGCAAAATTGATAACTACTGAAACGAAGAGAAACAGACATTAGAATAACGAAGAGGATAAAAATTAGCTGAAATTTGTGTAAATCTACTGTAAAAATACCCTAGACCCTAAAATTGATAATTCGTTATCCTAGGGACATACAGTACACAATGTCAAGCACCATACTAAACTCACAAAACCGACATAAGAATCAAAAAGAGGATAAAAATCAACTAAAATAGAGTAAATTATGCAGTAAATCCCAATTTCATTGTGATACAATCAAATAAAAGAGATGAATGCAATAATAATCAATAAAACGTACCTTAATCAGTGAGTATAACCGAAACAACAATATAATTGTCAAGGAGCAGTGATGATTAATTGAATTTCAAGGAGAAAGATGAAGATAATTGGGGGTTTCTTCCACCAAGTGCTCCTGTCATATATAATGATGAAGATTCAAGCAATTATCAGAAACAATGATTTTAACTGTACTTCGGACATACAGTACACAATATCAAGCAATATACAAAACTCACAAAACATACAGTAAACTGTGTTGTAACGGAGGCGTCCCGTTACCTACGGTTTGTTGACTACGCGAGAAGAACAAAACAAATAGCAAACAATAGTAAAACTGACACACAGATTTACGTGGTTCACCAGCAAAATCACTGGCTACGTCCACACCGACAAGGAGACCAAATTCACTATGTGGAGATAATAGTACAACAGTAGACGGTAATACACGAGCTTAATAGCTCACAGCTAAAGCCAAAAGTACTACCAATTCTACCAACCAGATAGTAATCTCAAACTGGAAAGAGACTACCCAAACTGAGTCGACCTGCGACGAACTCACCGACGAGACGAAGGACAAACGATCTTGCGGCCAACCAAGATCCGAACAAACTCCAACGGTCTCCAACGAAGACGAGATCAATTAAACCACCAAATAATAGAGACTCGGAACAAACGAAGTTTTTCCCTCAATAAAACCCTCACAAATCAGTCCTCTATATTGTGCTCTCAAATCATCTCTGTGTCCTAATTAACCTAGAAACTAGTCAGGTCTTTATATTGTATTATTCCACCTAAACTAGTTACCTAAACTAATTAGGAAACAAGTCTTATTTTTCCTAAAACCAAAAAATCTTATCTTACCAAAACAAGAGATCAACTTTAGGAAAGATATTAGGAACAAATCAATACAAAGCCCAAAAAAGACAATTGCTAGGCACTTATTTCCTAACAATCTTCACCTTGACTAGAATTGTCCAACCCGAACCAGTCTTCAAAGTGCAGCTTCGAACAGTCGATTCTCAAGTCACTACTTGTCCCAATAGTCTCCACCTTGACCTGAACAATCGCATCTTTCAACGGTCTTCAGTCAATAGTAATTTTTCTCCTTTCCCTAGAGTACCGTAGTACCAACCTACTTCAGCTTGTCAGCCCAAAGCACAAAAGATCTTCCCCGAGATCTTGATTGTCTTTTTCATCCAAGACACGGGTCTTGCCTTTTTCACCCAAGACACGGGTCTTGCCTTTTTAACCCAAGGCACGAGTCCTGCCTTTTTAACCCAAGGCACGGGTCCTGCCTTTTTTCACCCAAGGCACGGGTCTTGCTCCACCTAGGAACCCGCCTCATTGAGAAGCAGAAACAACAGTCGATATCTTGTCTTTGGAATCCTTTAGTTCGACCCGTACAGGTGTAAACCCCACCTTACCGTCAACACTACCATCCTCAGACAAGCCTACCAACCCAAAACTAATACTCCTTGTGAATTTATCAACCTTTAAATTTGTTGCTCCAAACATCCTCTCACAGAAAATTCAACAAACCCAAATAACGCCTAACTCAGCGGAAGCCGAACCTGAAACTCAGAAGCGGAACAACCTGAAGCTCAGAAGCGGAAGCGGAACAACCTGAAGCTCTGATACCAGTTTGTTGTAACGGAGGTGTCCCGTTACCTACGGTTTGTTGACTACGCGAGAAGAACAAAACAAATAGCAAACAATAGTAAAACTGACACACAGATTTACGTGGTTCACCAGCAAAATCACTGGCTACGTCCACACCGACAAGGAGACCAAATTCACTATGTGGAGATAATAGTACAACAGTAGACCGTAATGCACGCGCTTAATAGCTCACAGCTAAAGCCAAAAGTACTACCAATTCTACCAACCAGATAGTAATCTCAAACTGGAAAGAGACTACCCAAACTAAGTCGACCTGCGACGAACTCACCGACGAGACGAAGGACAAACGATCTTGCGGCCAACCAAGATCCGCACAAACTCCAACGGTCTCCAATGAAGACGAGATCAATAGAACCACCAAATAATAGAGACTCGGAACAAACGAAGTTTTTCCCTCAAGAAAACCCTCACAAATCAGCCCTCTATATTGTGCTCTCAAATCATCTCTCTGTCCTAATTAATTTAGAAACTAGTCAGGTCTTTATATAGTATTATTCCACCTAAACTAGTTACCTAAACTAATTTGGAAACAAGGCTAATCTTTTCCAAAACCAAAAAGTATTATCTTACCAAAACAAGAGATCAACTTTAGGAAAGATATCAGGAACAAATCAATTCAAAGCCCAAAAAAGACAATTGCTAGACACTTATTTCCTAACAAACTGACAGCGGCTTGTTGAGCTGATATTGCAAAGTGGCTTACCGTGAGTCACTGTCAAGTATAGTAATCGAGTGGTGGTATGCCTAATACCCTGGATTTGCATCCCGTTGGTATCAGAATCCATTCAATACGCTTTACTAACATACGTACAATCATAGACATAAATATGCAGGTAACAACTTTACAGATCTAGTGACATGGAGGACCCTCACCAATTACAAACATCTTGTACCATACATTCTCATTTAATTCTCCAAATATTATCAGAAACAATGATTTTAACTGTACTACAGACATACAGTACACAATATTAAGCAATATACTAAACTCACAAAACATACATTAGAACCAAAAAGAGGATAAAAATCAACTGAAATAGAGTAAATTATATAGTAAATCCCTATTTCATAATGATATATTCAAATAAAAGAGACGAACGCAACAATAATCAATAAAACGTACCTTAATCAGTGATTATAACCGAAAAAACAATATAATCATCGAGGAGAAGTGATGATCAATTGAATTTCGGGGAGAAAGATGAAGATAATTGAGGGTTTCTTCAACCTGCTTCTGTCGTGTATAACGAAGAACAGAATTGTCATATGTACCGTACTAATGAATAGCTATAAGAAGACGTTTATGCAGAAGTTTAGGAAATAATCTGGGTTTAGGAAACAATAAGAGGAAGAGCGCAATATGAAATAATTTGGGGGAGAATTTGGGAGAGGTTTGGCGCTTTATTGAATTTTTTTTTTTAATTAGGATTGGATAGGTTAAGTCAATATTATTAACGTCATTTAAATATAGCAATTAGAGTCGATTTTTATTTGCTACGATAGGTTGTGCATTATATGAGTCATTGAGGGTTTGCTGTGTCGATTTTCCAATCGTCACGATATAATCGTCGCGGAAAGATTATTTTGTTGTAGTGTCTATGGTTTCAGCCTTGATTTCTAAATTTTTAAATGTAATACATTCAACCTCTAACTATATTATATTGTTTATATTTTTTTTTAAAAAAAAATCCAAGACCTATATTTTTATTCTACTGGTTTCTGTAAATATCTTGCATGGGTCAAAACTATTTTTTTCGCTAGAAAGATACATATCTATTTTCTTTATGACTTTTTATATCACGTCTATTTTCTTCATGTCATTAATATTTTATTAATGACTCATATTCGTATTGTCCAGCTGCTGCTTTACAAAACAAAGCTCTCTTTTCTTCATGGCTTATTATTTTATTCAAATATACTTGTGATATATTGTCGGGCTACTGTTTTACAAAAGAAGTCTCTCTTTTCTTCATGACTTATTATTTTTTTCAAATATACTTTCGATAATTCATAAGATGAATACTGGTTTCATTTAATTGGAATTTTTTTTTAAATATTATGTTCATTAAAACAAAAGCATAATTAACTTTGTACTGTTCAGTTATATTTTTTTTTTAGTAGATACATCTATTTAATTTATGACTGAACAATTAAGTTCAATTTTTTAAATTGATTTCAAACATAATCCGACAGCTATAGTTTCCTCTTCTTGAGTCCTTCGTAAAAAAAACGTAATTCCCTTTGTACTGCTCAGTTAGTTTTTTTTAATACATCTATTCTCTTCATGCTTATTATTTTAAAAAAATAACCTACACCTATATTTTGCTTTTCTAGAGGAATAGATATACGTTTAAAGTTGGGTCAAACTTGTAGACACCCGCATTTGGCTGCTAGTGTCTATAGCAGTCTCCAACAAAACACCCGATGATGATCGGACGCAAACGTGCTCTAACGCGCTCGGATATGAGCTCGGAATCAGTAATGTCCGGCATGGGCTTTTAACGGGATACAAATCTCACAAAACCAACCTCAAATTCAAGCCCAGTGGGTCATTCCGAGTCAAAGGAGACTAATTTGGGCTAAAACCGACACCAAAAATAAAAACCGTCTTTTAGCGACCGGGTCAAAACCCGGTCAAAGACGAATCCCTCACGCAAAGTCAACCAGGTGCATTTCTAGAAGCTTGCGCCAACCACCCTTTTTTCAAAAATTCAAAAGTCAACTCTTTCCCTATTTAGGCTCACCCGCCTTATCCACTCGATCGAGTGGATTGGCCTCACTCGATCGAGTGGAGCCACAAAACCGAGCAGGCCCGTTTCTTTAGGGCACTCGATCGAGTGACTAGGGCCACTCGATCGAGTGACCTTAGGTCGTGGGTTTTCTCCTATAAATACCCCATCAACCCAACACATTTCACAACTTTTTTTGACAAACTTTTTCCCATCACTTTTACATAACCTATCAGCCAACTTTTGCACTTTAAACACCCTACATTTTCAACCCTAAGTTCCTCATCATAACATACTACAACCCTAAGCAAATCCATGCAAAAACCGAGTCTTTATCCCTCAAAAAACCGATAAAACATCTCCATACAAACACACACCATCAACTCTTCCTATATATCTCGACGTTCCCGCGCCATTGCCGCCATTTGACGAACTGTATTCCGAGAAGCAAGAGCATGTAGGTTGAGGGTGTGACATTCAACACCGACTTCTCCTTTCTCTTTATCGTTTCCTTTTTTTTTCGATTATGTATCTATATATTATAATTAGTCGGTAGTAACGACATGTTAACACTAACATCTAACATTTTCTTTATCGCATCTAACCCCTAACATTTAATTACCGTCATTTATATTTTGTTATAATATTAAATACCGTGTATGTATATAAATCTATAAACCGCATTCGGGTTGAACCGGTTTAACTACATCTATTGCACAAAGTCCGTTTAATCCCTTTACGAGCCGCAATAGTGGTGGAGCCCTTTCGAGGAACACAGCCCTAAGCACTCAAGGGCGTAACGCGATCGTGATAGTACGTAGTTGAACGTGTCTAATTCCATTTCTAAGGATCGTTACGAAACCCGTTGACGCTAAATCGAGCATCACCTAATCCGAGAGGATTATTAAAGATGACGTAACGCGGAGGGAACCAATTTTGTCTCGGTCCAATTCAAAATGATTTTCACATCACCTTTTTCAAAGTCCCCGATAACGGTCTCATAATGATAATACGCGCATTACGAGTACCGAATACCGAGTCGAATATAAATCACGCTATATTTATATGTGATTCGGTTGATTATCGATTTTAAAACAAAGTAAGAATTTCGTATAATTAATTACGAAGATGAGCAGTTGCTCGATCAGGGAGCACTCGACCGAGTGCCGAGTAGCGTCCCAAAAACGAGGCAGAAGGGTCTGTAAGAGGCCACTCGACCGAGTCCTGCCCATGACACGATCGAGTGGTCCAACCTATACTTGAACGGCAGCCCATGCAGCATTGTTTTTTGCCTCGTAATATATTTTTACGACCTCGGTCGACTCGCGTAAAGACTATCACGCGTTCACATCTTTTCTAAATTCATACACTTTATTTCAAACTTCACGACTTTGATCGATGTCTTCTACGATTAGTTATATGTCGGCGACTCCTTAGTCGTATCCGATGCACAACTAATCTAGACACCATTTTTTGCATGATAAGTCGGGACAAGGCATCGAGGTTTGGGATCAAGCTAGCATCACGCTTAAGTCCCATACGAGGACGCGTATTAAAATCTCCGTCCTTCGTTTAGCACACAACATAATGTGTGTTTAATCGAAGTCTGTCCAATTTTCCAGTCTCGTTTATATTTACTATATACGGGTCCGTTCATATTATTATTATTCTTGTCGTTATTCCACTTATTCGTTATTTTCGTTTTGGCCGGGTTGTATTTCCGCCCGTGTAACCTGTAGCCGATTTATTTTGCCTTGATTTTATTTATTTGCGTTTTACCGTTCATAAATGAACCATCGCATGCTAAATCACCTCGACAATAATTTGGATGCATTAAAATGACGTAGCAACCCATCCAATTTTTATATCTTGTAAAACGTTGTTTGAATATCATTTTACCGGATTACTAACGCGCATATTAGAAAGTCAAACGATGTCTTAGTAGAGGCCGCTAAGTGCGGGCGGGGTTGGGTGTCCTTAGTGGGCTTCCCAGCACGTACCCTTACCCCTTACTCAGAACCTCGGTTTTAGGATGCCCGAAACCGTTGGCGCACGAGAGTCATTTTATACACGATAACCGGTATTGACGGTATCGGTATCGCAATGCAAATGGACGAGCCCAATAAACTCTGAAACCGAAAAGGACCATACTTTGTGTACGGTCCATAGCGATATAGAGTGGGCTCGAATAGGCCCGAACACTCACAAAGTTCGGTGGCGACTCCATTTCGACTTAAATTTCAATTCGATCCATTCTCATATCGAGATTCATTCGCCTACCCAAACCCGCGCGTGGCCGCGTCGGGGTGGACCTACGTCATGTCCACAATTTGGCGACTCCGCTGGGGACTAACTGATGCGTGACTAACCATCCGCATCCTCAGGGTGAGACTCGAATAGAAATCGTTTGACTAGTACATTACGCGTTTTAGTTTTACGGTTCATGCATAACCCATATTTGCCCGGGCCGGTACTGGTGACCGACGTCCCACTATACCATGATATACTCCGACTTGGATATGTCAAAGGTGTTCATAGCCGATTCGTATGGGTTTCGCGGCATGTTCTAAGCTCAACTCGACTTAGGAAGTTCGTCCCGATTCTCGTCTAGGCTATGTGCACTAGTATAGACCCCATTTAGACCGACCGAGACTTAGTGTAAAGCATACATGGCGTCGTTATAGTGCTTGCGTGACTATGTGCTACTTGGTTTCCGTGTCGTTTTCAAAAATCGTCATTTCAAAAATGCATCTTTTCAAAAATATTCAAATTTCAAAAAACCGGAAAGCTACCGAATTTAGGACCCTTGATTTTTACTCAAAATAGCCTATTTCTAGCCGGTATGCTGCCCATTTTTCAAAAATATTTTCGAACTTTAAAAATTGTGGCCCGATACACTTTCTGATTTTCGAAAAATCGAGCCCTTTCCGAGTTTTCTCAGAATTTCTAAAAAATCACCCATTTTCAAACCTTCCTCTTCTTAGGACTTCCCGTATTTAGCAGTGTCGGGTCATGTCATAAGTCGTCGAAGTCTTTAGCGTCGAAACTCTGTCGATCTTACATCACGGGTTTCTTCCCTATCCCTGTCCGCCTTATTAGACTAAGGCAAGGCCCACCTACGTAAGACATACTCTTACAAAGTAGGGCCCGTTTACACACTCGAGTCTAAAGTCTAGGGAAACCTCACGTGGACCTTCTTTCGAGCAGGACTCGGCCCGCATAGCCGAATCCTAAGGAAGGCACACTAATCACGAGTTACCCGTCTAGGAGTCTTTGTCAAGTCATTTTTTTAGTCTTTTCCCTGCTCGGGATGTACTTTTTTTTATTCCGAGGTCCGGGTTCGGTTGCTGATTGCGCGGTGTTCTTACAGACAGGCCACCGTCCACCAGACACAGCCGCAAAATGGAAGCAGCTCTGAACAATCTGAAGGCCTCCGTGGATGCCATGGCCGCTAAACAAACCGACATTGATCCCCAACTGACAGAAGTGAGGGCTGGTCAAGTTGCTATTGTTGCTCGCATGGCAGCGGTGGAGCAAAGGGCTCCTAATGCCGAGGCTACTGGGCCTCTAGCTGAACTAGTTAGCGCGGTGCGCCAACTTGAGGAACAAGCTCATTTGGCTGGGAGTAACAATATCCATCGGGAAAATAGCCGAGAGTACTCCCCGGTGAGTGACAAGCTGCCCGCGAACTTGAATCTCACGGGCTTACCAATGTTTGAAGGGACTGAAGACCCGTTACTACATGTACGGGCTATCAAGGGAGTAGATTCTTTGATGTTCAAGAATCTCTTTGTTGCATCCCTTGAGAAGCACCCAAAGGCCTGGTACTACAGGCTAGACCCCAAGAAATTCTCAACTTGGGATGATGTGGCTACGGAATTTGCTCGAAACTATGCTGATAACACCGAGATCCAGACCACAATGCGGTCTCTAGAGGTCATGGCCCAAGAACCTAAGGAAGGTTTTACCAAATACCTTCAACGCTGGAGGGCCAAGAGTGTAAAACTGGTCGATAAGCCCAGTGAGAAGACTTTAGTGGAGGCCTTTGTCAAGAACCTCCTCCCCTCCTACCGGGTCCACCTCCGGTATGCTGTCATACCCAATTTCACCACTCTTACCGAAATGGGTATGAGAATTGAAGATGATCTGAGACTAGAGAACCTTACTAAGGCCTCTAGCAAGGGATACCAAGGGGCTTCCTCGTCCACTGCCAAGCCCCCGGCTGCAACCCGTAGCATCTTTGACGCAGTTAATCTACTAGATGCTCCGTCCAAAAAGAATACCCCTCTTAGGGTGTTCACTGATATAGGGACTACCTATACATATGCTTTACAAAGGCTATCATCCAAGGGCCTGGTCCAACCGATAGGCCCAACTCCTGAAGTCCCAGTTGAAAAACGCTCCAAAAGCTACAATGCCCAAGCCTATTGCCAATACCATCGGGGCAACGGGCATGATACCGAGAAATGTTGGAAGTTGAAGCATCTAATTCAGGATTTGATTGAGAGTGGGAAAATACCGTTACCCGGGGACAAGCCAAGCAACAAGGACAACCCCTTTAGCTCTCATGCTATCTTCACCGGGGAAGTGATCGATTGTTCTCACCTTATCTCCCCTTTCATCCCACAAATCAATGGGATATGGTTCGATGATGAGGAAGATGTGTACCTCACCAAAGGGGAAGCTGTCCCTATCACCCCCGAAGAAATCCGGAAGGTTAAGTACAAGGTCTTAGCCAGTAACCACCTCGCCAATACCGGTCGTCCTTACCAAGCTACTAGCTCTAAGGACATCCCAATCCCAGCAACCGTCACTGAACCTGCCAGGACGGAAGAGGCCATTGAAGAGCCAAACACTGACACGGCTCTTGTCAAACAACTGAAGAGGTCTCGGGTTGACCTCACTATATGGCAACTCTTGGTCAGCTCGCAAGAACATCGAGAGGCACTTACTAAGGCTCTCGATCAAATCAAAGTCGACTCCCAGGTTACCCCTACTGAAATGGTAGCCACCATCATGCCCTACCTCAAGGGCAAGTCCAAGGAAGAAGGCCCATTAATCACCTTCTCGGAGTCCGACCTACCACCGTTCGGGCCCTCTCACAATCTGGCCCTGTACATCACGGTAATCTGCCGGGGTAAGTATCTCCCGATGACCCTAGTTGATGATGGGTCTGCTGTGAATGTCCTCCCTCTAAGGACTGCCAAAGCCCTCGGCATCACCGAGGCCGACTACATACCGACTGCTCAAACTATCAAGGCTTTTGATGGAAGCCCAAAGTCGGTTTCTGGGGCCGTTAAGCTGACAATTATAACGGGTCCAATTGAAAAGGAGTTAGAGTTCCAGGTGATTGATGTCACCTCCTCTTTCAACTTGCTTTTAGGAAGGCCATGGATCCACGCCGTTAAGCGGTGTCCTCCACTCTTCACCAAAAGATCAAAATGCCCCTGCAAGACAACATTATTACTCTAGAGGCAAACCCTATGACCGTGGCCAGCTGCAACGTCACGGACCGCACTGACCTTTGGGGGTTCGATTTTGTGGGGATGATTGAGGAAGAGTACCTTTTCCGGCCCTATTTCACCACGAGCATCGACACGATGCTACAAAATTTGGGGTATCTACTGAGGGCTACTTCAAGGCCATATCTTCCAGCTGGGAAGATTATTGAAGTCCTGAATGATGGGGAATCCCACTTTGGCCTAGGATACGCTTTAACCCCGGGAAATGTGGTCCGAGCAGGAATTGAGAAGGCCTGCAACATCATTAAGGGTACCTACTTGGGCCCTTATAGCCCAAGGTTGGGTGACTATTTCGTCACACCGGTGTTCGGGGCTGTTCAAGTTGGCTTGTACCAACCAGCTATCACATATCCCGAGACTAAACTAGCTCAGGAATGCAACTATATTCTGGATGACATATTTGTCCTCATCCAATCTGAATAGAAGGAGGGTGCTGACAATGTTGAGCTCGAGCTGGGGCTACTATTTGGGGAGGACAAGGCTGTCCCGACCCCTAAAGAAGACTTGGTGAACCTGATCCTTCGAAGCAACAGGTTCGATCCTTCAAAGCTGATCTCAGAAGTCGGTGCTGATACCGGGAAAAAAGCATGGAGGAAAACCATCAAATGGACCGACAGCCAGGGCCGAGTCTACAAGCTGACCACTGGTGAAGGAGACATGCCGGACACCGATTCCGAGTCTGAGTTTGAGTCTGAGTCAGAGTCTGAGTCTGTATTCGAGTCCAAGGGGTCTGGTGCTAGAGTCCAAACTGTAACCCCCCCTACCTGTAGTCACTACCACTGGAGCCTCGGGGTCTATCCCGAAGGCGCTCCCAATCCCGCCTCTGACCAATGATCAGATGGCCGCTCTCTTTGAGATGTTTTCCAAGTTTTCTATCAATAATAACAACCGTTCTGCTTACGACTTGCCTTATTTTCAAAACAATTTCAAAAATATTTTATGCAATGACATTGAGAAACCCGACGAACAGGTATCCCTACCTCCGCATCTGATCGAGCAGCTAGAACAGAGGGAATCCCGAGACCCGGTAATCGAGGAAACCGAGTCTATCAATGTGGGAACAACCTTAGAGCCCCAGATGCTTAAGATAGGGTTATCCTTAGATCCCGAGGAGAGACAACAATTCACAAACCTCCTCCAGGAGTTCAAAGACGTCTTCGCATGGTCCTACAAGGACATGCCAGGGATAGACCGAGAAATAGCCGAACACCGTATACCCATCAAAGATGGGTGTAAGCCGGTGAAGCAGAAGCTCCGCAGAATGAGACCCGAGTGGTCTCTCAAAGTTAAAGAAGAGGTCGACAAGCAGTTCAAAGTCGACTTCATATAGGTGTCTGAATATCCAGACTGGGTCGCAAACATCGTGCCGGTACCCAAGAAGGACGGTAAGGTGCGGGTATGTGTAGATTTTCGGGACCTTAATAAGGCCAGCCCAAAAGATGACTTTCCATTGCCACACATCGACATACTGGTGGACAACACGGCCGATCATGCCCTTCTATCCTTTATGGACGGGTATGCCGGGTACAATCAAATCAAGATGGCAGAAGAAGACATGGGTAAGACCAGCTTCACTACACCTTGGGGTACTTACAGTTATACCGTCATGCCATTCGGTCTCATTAACGCCGGGTCCACGTACCAACGAACTGCTACGACCTTATTGCATGACATGATGCATAAAGAAGTAGAAGTTTATGTGGACGATATGATCGTCAAATACAAAGAACGGGACGGTCACGTTACCGCCCTAAGAAAATTCTTCACCCGACTACGTAAGTACAACATGAGGTTAAACCCTTAAAACTGCAGTTTCGAGGTAACATCAGGCAAATTACTGGGTCATATCATTGGCCAACGTGGTATCGAGGTCGACCCAGCTAAAATCAAAGCCATTACCGAGATGCAACCTCCTAAAACCGAAAAAGAAATAAGGGAGTTTCTCGGGAAAGTCCAATATATCAGTCGATTCTTCAAAGCTAACCATGGTATGTGAACCCATTTTCAAGAAACTGAAGATAGGAGAACGAGTGCTATGGGATGACAAGTGCCAAGCTGCTTTCGACAAGATTAAAAATATCCTGTCTGCCCCGCCAGTCTTAATGCCACCTCAACCCGGCTTGCCTCAGTCGTTATACCTGACAACGACTGAGACGGCCATGGGGGCTATGCTGGCTCAGACAGTTGACTCTGAAGAACGAGCTATTTATTACATCAGCAAAAAGTTTTTAAAGTATGAGTGCAAATATACCACGCTAGAAAAGACATGCCTAGCTTTAGTCTGGGCCACTAAAAAGCTCCGACATTATATGCTTAGCCACGAGGTACATGTCCTGTCCAAAATGGATCCGATCAAGTACTTGTTCGAAAAGCCCATCCTCAACGGAAGAATTTCTAGATGGACTTTAATGTTCGCAAAATTCGACCTCAAGTTCGTTCCACTAAAAGCTATCAAAGTCCGGGTGGTAGCCGAATTTCTTGTCAATAGTCCCGTAACCGAAGAAGGGCACACCGATACTTGGTCCTTCCCAGACGAAGATATATTCCATACTGACACCGAAACATGGGATCTATACTTTGACGGGTGTGGACATGACATAGGTCCACCTCGACGCGGCCACGCGCGGGTTTGGGGAGGCGAATGAATCTCCATGAGATGGTCAAATGGAAATTTAAATCGAAGTCGGAGTCGCCACCGAATTTTATGGTTATTCGGAACCGTTCGAGCCCACTCTTTGTCGTAGTGGGCCGTGTACAAAATACGGCCCATTTCCGATGTCAGAGTTTATTGGGCTCGTCCCTTTTGCATATCGATATAGATGCCGACTGGGCGGTTGATCGTATATTGAATGACTCTCGTTGCCAATGGTTTCGGACATCCGGAAACCACGGTTCTGAGTAAGGGGTGAGGGTACGTGTTGGGAAGTTCACTAAGAACACCCAACCTCGCCCGCACATTAGCGGCCTCTACTAGGATATCGAATGACGTTTTAATGCGCGCGTTAGTTGAACGATGAATGATATGCAAACATTGTTTTCCTAACCATGTGAGGAAATTGAATGGGTTGCTAAATGGTTTAATGCATGCAAATTGATTAACGTCAAAGTTGTATTTAGCATGTGAGATTCGTTTTAGTATAATAAAACAAATGAAATAAAATGATGAATTTGCTACAAAACAAACAAACGAGTTAGTATCGATTTGTAAATAATAATAGCAAAGATAAATATGTGAAATCGAGAAAATAAATATTAATCGAAATCTGAAAAATATTGTTGAAAAGACGTTGTTTTGTATAAAAAACGAAGTTCGAAAAATAAATAAAAAAAGACGGAAAAGGACACGGCATAACAGCCGGCCGCGCGACTCGCCCGGGATGCCGGCGGGTCGCGTGGTGGCCTGTCTCGGGTCCGGTTTTCGAAAATTCGATGTTCGTATTAAATCGCGTATGAATATCGCGTGATTCGTACTTGACTTAACATTTTCGATATTCTTTATATTCGACAGTTAACTACGAAATTAATATCGAATACTTGGAATAGTTTTTGAAAAGATGTAATTTTTAGAAATCGATCGAGGAATAAATAATAAAACGAACGAAAACGTAGAAAAAAGAAATCCCGGATTCCAGGCCTGCGCGCGAGTCGCCTGGGCATGGCGCGACTCGCGTGCGGGTCTGTCCGTCTTTATATTTTTTGTTCGAAAATTGTTGTTTCGAACGAAAAGTAAAAGAAAAGAATTTTGACAAAAAAGATGTAACGATTTTTGGTATCGTCGAAATCTTAATATAATTCTTTTTGATACGATATTCGATTATAGAAAAATCGATATCGTATGTTTAAGAATATTCGTTAAGAAAATAGTTTTTCGTTAATAACAATATTAGAAAAATAATAAAAAAAACGACTCTTGACCCATAAGAAACGGACGAAGAGGAGAAAGAGAGAGAAAGGAAGAAATCGGGTTTGATTACACCCTCAACCTACATGCTCTTGTTGACTCGGATCGGGACTCGTCGGAATGTGGCTAGGCACGGGAGTGTCGAGGCAACGTCGGTTGGGTTAGGGTGGGATGGTTTTGACGGGTGAAGGGTGTCGGGTTTCGGAGCCGGTTTTCCTTCGGGTTTTGGATGTAATATCGGTTTCTCGATGCTAAGGAATTATGTGTGTGTGTATGAATTGTGTAGGAAGAATTGTTGGTAATAATCGTATTGATTAATCGTGTTTTTTGTGTTGGATGCAAGGGGCTATTTATAGGAAATTCCCGACCTTGGCTTGGGAGAGTTTGACTACCGCTTAGGATAGGAAACGAGGGAACTTGAGGGAAATAAGGATTTTGCTTTCTTGTGGAGGAAGAAAGGCAAACCGGCTGGTTTTGGGCTGTTTCGGCCGAGTGTTTTACACTCGGTCGGATGCTCGAATCGGTTTTTGAATAGGACTCCTGTTTGAGCTAGAATTACCGCTTGAGTAAGAAGCTGAGGAGAACGAGAATTCCGTTTTCTTGTGTAGGAAGAAAAGAGGGAAAAACCGGCTGGTTTGGGTACTTGGCCGAGTGTTTCAACTCGGTTAAGTGTTTGAGTCGGTTCTCGGATAGGATTCCTACTCGGGATCGAATTCTACCTTAAACGGAATTGTTTATTGCTTTGTGTAGTTTGATTTTTGTAGAATTGGAGTCCGGATAGGACGTGTGAGACCTCACGGTCAGCCTACGAGTTTCGAGAAATATTTTTGACCGGGTTTTGACTCGGTCGCTAAAAGACGGTTTTACCCCCGGTGTCGGATTCGACCCAAATTAGTGTTATTTGACTCGAAACGACCCACTGGGCCTGATTTTGAGGTTGGTTTTGTGAGATTTGTACTCCTTAAAATGCCTAAGCCAAATATCCATGATTTCGAGCCCGTTTCCGAGTACGTTAAAGCACGTTAGCGTCCGATCATCATCGGGTGTTTGGCGGAAACTACTATAGACACCTGGCGGTCAAAATGTGGGTGTCTACAGAGCCCCCACTCTGACTGAGGCTTGGACAGGGCGAAAGTCAGAGTAGCCACCAGGTCAATCAAGGATTAAAACCTGGCAGCTTCCGGTCGGGTCGTTTAAGGTCCATTAGACCTGCGTGGAGGGCCCGCCGGCCATAGGCTAGAAATGTACCTGAATTGATGCTGATAACTCCGTGGGGAATTGAAATCGTCATATGAGACTTAAAATGGGCCTGTATGTGGGCTCATCCTGTTAAATGCCGCTGGGGAGTTATGTGAATTGCGCTGTCGTGAGTTGTACCTGTATAAGTTACATAAAATTTTGCATGCAACACGTAGGCGAAACAAATATGACTCGCGCTGGGGAATAAAAATGATTTTTGCTGCATTTTGAAATCGAAGTCCTGAAAGCAACTCACGTGCTAGGAAATAGGTTTTCAAAATTGAAAGGGTTGAAAAGAAATTCGCTGTTTTAAATAGACTGAAATTTGACCTTGCCGAAAAGGATTTTCTCAAATGGCTATGTTTTTGCAAATTTTGAAGTAAGAATTTGAAGAGAGGTCAACTGACAGACTCGACTCTGGACGCGACCGGACGAGTTGACAGATATGACTGGACTCTCTAAGGGTTGGACCGTGACTTGGTAAGGAGGTGGGCCACCTAAGATGACAAGACTCTTAAGTTGCGCTATTCCGTAGCCTAGGCGAGTGACAACACGGTCGAATCCTCGGAATAGGAAGGCTGTGCTATGGGGGGATTGCAATAGTCTGTAATGAGACTGTTTTGGCATGACAGGACTTTTAGCAGTAGCAATGCCGTAATCTAGTGCTCTTCTGGATTTTTGATTTTAGGGTACATTTCCAAAGTGGGTATTGCCTTGAGTCCTGACAGATTCTTGTCTTCGACTGAGCCGAGTACTAGGACACACTACAGAAAGGAGGCTAGATTTTGAAAGTATTTGGATTATGTGAGTGGAAGGAGAACTTCTGTCTAATAGAAGCCCCCAGAATGACAAAGCTAACTGTCGAGAACATGACAGTGTCGTGACCGGAATGATGGTGCTTTTTGAATGTGTGTCAATGTGGGTGGTTGTGCCTCTGTTGAAAGGCTGCCTACGTATTCACATGTGGTGAAATCAAACCAAGCCGTAGTTCAGTGGATTGTGGTGCCTAGTTTATTAGGGCTTTGTGTGTAACTAGCCATAGCAATGGTGTAGGCTAGGTGCAATCCCAGTGATGTCTTGATCAAAGGTCTAGAATGGTTAGGATATTGATCCTGTGACTGTGAGCGTTCTCCGGGATGGCCCCCAGAGGTGGTGTGAACTATTTAGGCATGTTCTATGCCGACCGCAAGTTGAGTTCCCGTGTTTGGGGTTGGTAACTGGTTTGAATGAGGAGAATTGGGATGAGATTTTAACGAGTTCTGCTCTCGGGGATTTTAACGAGTTCTGTTCTCGGGGATTTTAACGAGTTCTGCTCTCGGGGATTTTAACGAGTTCTGCTTTCGGGGATTTTAACGAGTTTTGCTCTCGGGGATTTGATGAGTTTTGCTCTCGGGGATTTGATGAGTTCTGCTCTCGGGGATTTGATGAGTTTTGCTCTCGGGGGATTTGACGAGTTTTGCTCTCGAGGGGATTTGACGAGTTTTGCTCTCGGGGGGATTTGACGAGTTTTGCTCTCGGGTTTGCGTATGGTGATTGTGAATTTTGTTATGTAAAGGGGAAGTCGAGTAGAATGGCTCGAACTTTGATCGGGATAAGCTTTGATAATGCGAGATCTGATTTCCATGTCTTACCCTAATGGTTAGGGGTATCCTATGGAGCTTGAATCCTCAAAATTCCGAGCTGTCTCTGGCCTGGGTCTCGGGAAGGTCTTGAGGGTTGTAATGTGGGAAGGCTAAATGTGGTGTTAGCTGACCAGCTTGATTGTCTCTTCCTTATTGGATGGTATGAATTTTGACCGTACCCTGGTCATGGGGCTTTCACTTGAATTGACCGTTGATCATGGTCACGGTTTTTTTTTTGATCATGGCCAGCTCTTTTGTTTTGGGCCTTTTGCTTTTCTTGGACTTTTGATTTTTTTCGTCCAGTTTTTTTTGTCATGGCCAGCTCTTTTGTTTTGGCCGTTTGCTTTTTTTTTGTTGGTCAAACTAACACCTAAGGTAGGGATTGGTTGATCTTATTGGATGGGTGTTTATTGTGGGAAATGGGCTTGCCTCCCGTCTTGAACCCAAACTAGGAGACTACCTAGATTTGTCATTGGATTCGATACCGCTCCTGCTAAGGGTAGTTATGTGGCTTTCTATACCAGACGTGGAACAGGTAAAGGAAAACACGGGCTCGGTTTCCTGCAGTCATTATAGATGTGCCTATAATAGTCACGTGCGTGTGCTCACAGTGTATGATGGTGTTCATCATGTTCTCGGAAACACATAAGGAAATCATATATGAGAGATTGAAAAGCTGACTTTATTGAATTTTGAAAAAAGAGGACAGAGTACAACTGACTCTGACTTTGAAATTGAGAGAAATAGAACATCCTAGACTCGGACTCAGACTCGGACTTAAACCAAATCTAGACTCTCGGATAGTGTTGTCAATTCAGCTTCTAAGGACTCAAGTTGATGTCCAGTATAGCCTCCAATAGACGCTTCACCCAGATCTTCATTTTGTCGAAGATCATCTTCAATCCTAATGCCCATTTCGGTAAGCATTGCAAAGTTTGAAATGCCGGCATACCTAAGATGGACGCGATAGGAAGGGAGGAGGTTGTTGATGAACGCCTCCACTAGTGTCTTCTCGTTGGGCTTGTCTACCAACTTTACACTTTCAGCCCTCCACCTTTGAAGGTATTTAGTGAAACCTTCCTTAGGCTCTTGGGCCATAACCTCCAGAGTGCGCATGGTAGTCTGGATCTCGGCGTTATCCGCGTAGTTTCGCGCGAATTCCGTTGCAACATCGTCCCAGGTTTTGTATTTCTTGGGATCAAGCCTGTAGTACCAGGCTTTCGGGTGTTTCTCCAGAGAGGAAGCGAAGAGATGCTTGAACATGGTCGATTTTACCCCCTTAACAGCCATAAAGTCCTTGAAAGCCCGAATATGGAGTACCGGGTCTTCCGTCCCGTCAAACATTGGTAAGCCCGTTAAGTTGAGGTTAGCGGGCAGTTCATCGGTCAAGGGCGAGTAGGTACGGGCATTTTCCGTGAGGATGGTGTTTCTGGTGGTCGAGTGGACCTGTTCTTCAAGTTTGCGAACGGTGCTGACCAGTTCAGCTATGGGCCCAGTAGTTTCATTCCTGACCTTAAGAGTCCTTTGCTCCACGGCACTCAAACGGGTGGCAATGGTCGTTTGTTCGGCCCTGATAACCGTCAATTGGGCTTCAAGCTCAGCTATAGAGGTTGTCAATTGGTCCAAAGTTTCTTGCATTTTCTGGCGTCTGGTTACTGGTGGCTTGTATGTAAGAATACCGCGTAATCAGAGAAGTTGCTTCGGAACTCAATTTCACCAAGGCATAGGAAATAGCGCGAGAGGAGAGACGACTCCAGTTTGACTCGGGTTAGACTCTCCTAAGACAAATGTGTAAGGTACGATTCTCGTAGTGATTGTGATTTAATCACTCCGTCAGAGAATAGCCCCCAAGTGAGACTAAGGACTTTGATAGGACCTAGATGGTGTGGCTCCTAAGTGACTCGAAAGTGGGGTATGTGAGACATTGCGTGCAAATCATGACCCTTAGAGCAACCGTGATTGATCGCTCTGCTGAAGGGTAGCCCCCGACTGGGACTGAAGACTTTGTTAAGACTCGAGTGTCGGATGAGTGACCCTTAGACGTAAGGACCGTGAACCTCTTGTTATAGGGCTATGCCTTGTAAAAGGTTGACTCGGAAAAGACACCTAGACGGGTGACTCGTGAAAATGTGGGCCTTCCTCAGGATCCAACTATGTGGGTTGGGCCCTGTTCGAAGGAAGGTTCACGTGAGACATTCCTAGACTTTAGACTCGATATTGTAAACCGGGCCAACCTTTGTAGGAGTATGTCCTACGTAGGTGGGCCTTGCCTTAGTAAAATAAGGCGGACTAGGATGAGGGGGAAACCCGCGATGTAGAATCGACGGAGTTTCGACGCTAGAGACTTCAACGACTTATGACACGACCCGACACTGCTAAATACGGGAAGTCTAAGAAGAGAAGGTTTTGAAATATGAATTTTTGAAAAGCCCGAAATGAATCGGGTGGAGAAATCCGGCCCTTTTTCGAAAAAGAGAAAAAGGAGTGGGCTGAATGTCGGGTTTTGAAAATTTCGAAAATATTTTTGAGTTTTGAATTGGGCATAATACCGGCTAGAAAAAGGCTATTTTGAGTAAAATCATAAGTCCTAAGTTCGGTATATGACCCGGGTTTTGAAATTGGATAGTTTGAAAAAAGGATGCAAATTTTTGAAAAATGACGGTTTTGAAAAAGATGTGGATCAAGTAGCACGTAGTCATGGAAACAGTATAATGACGCCATGTATGCTCTTAATCTAAGTCTCGGTCAGTCTATAAGGGTCTATACCAGTGTACACAGCCTATCAAGAATCGGGGCGGACTCCCTAACTCGAGTTGAGATTAGGACATGCCGTAAAACCCATATGAATCGGCTAATGGACACCTTTGACATAACCAGTTTGGACTATATCAACGGTATAGTGGGACGTCGGTCGCGAGTACCGGCCCGGGAAAATGGGGTTTATGCATGAACCGTAAAACTAAAACGCGCATTGTACTAGTCAAACGATTTCTATTCGAGTCTCACCCTGAGGACACTGAAGGTTATTAACTCATCAGAAAATCCCCAGCGGAGTCGCCAAATTGTGGACATGACATAGGTCCACCCCGACGCGGCCACGCGCGGGTTTGGGGAGGCGAATGAATCTCCATGAGATGGTCAAATGGAAATTTAAATCGAAGTCGGAGTCGCCACCGAATTTTATGGTTATTCGGAACCGTTCGAGCCCACTCTATGTCGTAGTGGGCCGTGTACAAAATACGGCCCATTTCCGATGTCAGAGTTTATTGGGCTCGTCCCTTTTGCATATCGATATAGATGCCGACTGGGCGGTTGATCGTATATTGAATGACTCTCGTTGCCAATGGTTTCGGACATCCGGAAACCACGGTTCTAAGTAAGGGGTGAGGGTACGTGTTGGGAAGTTCACTAAGAACACCCAACCCCGCCCGAACATTAGCGGCCTCTACTAGGATATCGAATGACGTTTTAATGCGCGCGTTAGTTGAACGATGAATGATATGCAAACATTGTTTTCCTAACCATGTGAGGAAATTGAATGGGTTGCTAAATGGTTTAATGCATGCAAATTGATTAACGTCAAAGTTGTATTTAGCATGTGAGATTCGTTTTAGTATAATAAAACAAATGAAATAAAATGATGAATTTGCTACAAAACAAACAAACGAGTTAGTATCGATTTGTAAATAATAATAGCAAAGATAAATATGTGAAATCGAGAAAATAAATATTAATCGAAATCTGAAAAATATTGTTGAAAAGACGTTGTTTTGTATAAAAAACGAATTTCGAAAAATAAATAAAAAAAGACGGAAAAGGACACGGCATAACAGCCGGCCGCGCGACTCGCCCGGGATGCCGGCGGGTCGCGTGGTGGCTTGTCTCGGGTCCGGTTTTCGAAAATTCGATGTTCGTATTAAATCGCGTATGAATATCGCGTGATTCGTACTTGACTTAACATTTTTGATATTCTTTATATTCGACAGTTAACTACGAAATTAATATCGAATACTTGGAATAGTTTTTGAAAAGATGTAATTTTTAGAAATCGATCGAGGAATAAATAATAAAACGAACGAAAACGTAGAAAAAAGAAATCCCGGATTCCAGGCCTGCGCGCAAGTCGCCTGGGCATGGCGCGACTCGCGTGCGGGTCTGTCCGTCTTTATATTTTTTGTTCGAAAATTGTTGTTTCGAACGAAAAGTAAAAGAAAAGAATTTTGACAAAAAAGATGTAACGATTTTTGGTATCGTCGAAATCTTAATATAATTCTTTTTGATACGATATTCGATTATAGAAAAATCGATATCGTATGTTTAAGAATATTCGTTATGAAAATAGTTTTTCGTTAATAACAATATTAGAAAAATAATAAAAAAACGACTCTTGACCCATAAGAAACGGACGAAGAGGAGAAAGAGAGAGAAAGGAAGAAATCGGGTTTGATTACACCCTCAACCTACATGCTCTTGTTGACTCGGATCGGGACTCGTCGGAATGTGGCTAGGCACGGGAGTGTCGAGGCAACGTCGGTTGGGTTAGGGTGGTACGATTTTGACGGGTGAAGGGTGTCGGGTTTCGGAGCCGGTTTTCCTTCGGGTTTTGGATGTAATATCGGTTTCTCGATGCTAAGGAATTATGTGTGTGTGTATGAATTGTGTAGGAAGAATTGTTGGTAATAATCGTATTGATTAATCGTGTTTTTTGTGTTGGATGCAAGGGGCTATTTATAGGAAATTCCCGACCTTGGCTTGGGAGAGTTTGACTACCGCTTAGGATAGGAAACGAGGGAACTTGAGGGAAATAAGGATTCTGCTTTCTTGTGGAGGAAGAAAGGCAAACCGGCTGGTTTTGGGCTGTTTCGGCCGAGTGTTTTACACTCGGTCGGATGCTCGAATCGGTTTTTGAATAGGACTCCTGTTTGAGCTAGAATTACCGCTTGAGTAAGAAGCTGAGGAGAACGAGAATTCTGTTTTCTTGTGTAGGAAGAAAAGAGGGAAAAACCGGCTGGTTTGGGTACTTGGCCGAGTGTTTCAACTCGGTTAAGTGTTTGAGTCGGTTCTCGGATAGGATTCCTACTCGGGATCGAATTCTACCTTAAACGGAATTGTTTATTGCTTTGTGTAGTTTGATTTTTGTAGAATTGGAGTCCGGATAGGACGTGTGAGACCTCACGGTCAGCCTACGAGTTTCGAGAAATATTTTTAACCGGGTTTTGACTCGGTCGCCAAAAGACGGTTTTACCCCCGGTGTCGGATTCGACCCAAATTAGTGTTATTTGACTCGAAACGACCCACTGGGCCTGATTTTGAGGTTGGTTTTGTGAGATTTGTACTCCTTAAAATGCCTAAGCCAAATATCCATGATTTCGAGCCCGTTTCCGAGTACGTTAAAGCACGTTAGCGTCCGATCATCATCGGGTGTTTGGCGGAAACTACTATAGACACCTGGCGGTCAAAATGTGGGTGTCTACAACGGGGCATCCAATTTTCGAGGATTCGGGGTCGGTATTCTCCTAATATCACCCAAAGGGGAGCATACGCCGTTATCCATCAAACTGGATTTCGACGTGACCAATAACGCGGCCGAGTATGAAGCACGCATCCACGGGTTGCAAGCTTTCGCTGATTTAGGAGTTATAAATCTCCGGGTTCACGGGGACTCATCTCTAGTCATCAATCAAGCCCTTCAAAAATGGAAAACTCGGAATGCCAATCTCGTGGCTTACCAAGCGCGAGTAAGGGTTCTAGAGAAGCAATTCCAGAAGGTAGAATATATCTATCTACCACGGGAAGAAAATCAGTTCGCGGATGCACTCTCCAAATTGGCATCCTTACTAAATATCCCAGATCACATGACCAGCATGTCGATTTGTGTCGAAAGACGGTCTGAGCCAGCATATGTCAACGCCATCCAAGATATCGAAATCACTGATCCGGAACCCTGGTACCAGGCTGTTCTAACCTATTTGACGACGGGAGAATACCCCTCAGGAATCAAAAACCAGGCCAAGAAGGCCCTGCGAAGATTGGCTACCCAATTCGTTCGTACGGACGATGGTCAGTTATACAAAAAGACGGCACAGGGGGCTTTACTCCTATGTATCGACAAAACGCAGGCCGAAATGGTGATGGCCGAGGTACACGACGGTGAAAACGGCCCGCATATGAACGCCCATATGCTAGCCCGAAAAATCATGAGGCTCGGATACTACTGGAAAAGTATGGAAACCGACTGTAAGTCATATGTCAAACATTGCCATAATTGTTAAATTTTCGCCATCGTTCAACATATGCCATCATCCCTACTATACACCATGACATCACCATGGCCATTTCGACGTGAGGTATTGATATAATTGGAAAGGTAAACCCTTCCGGGACGGGAGGTCACTGTTTCATTTTGGTAGCTATCGACTATTTCACCAAATGGGTCGAAGCCGAGTCGTACCGAATCTTGAATGCCAAGCATGTTGCCAAATTTATCCAAAATAAGATTATATGCCGGTACGGGATCCCGCACGAGTTAATTAGTGACCACGGGACCCATTTCCAAGCCGAAACCGCTACTTTGCTGGCAAAATATAAAATCCAAAGGCATACATCTTCGCCTTACCGTCCCCAAACAATTGGAGCGGTAGAGGCTGCTAATAAAACAGTTGTCACCATACTTAAAAAGATGGCTGATAATTATCGGGACTGGCCCGACAAAATACCCTTTGCCCTATGGGGGTACCGGACATCGATTCGTACTGCAACCGTGGCAACACCATATTATCTGACATACGGAATGGAGGCAGTCCAGCCAATCGAACTGGAAGTACCGTCATCAGAATTCTGCTAGAAAGTCAAGTGCCCGAAGCGGATTGGGTTCAAGCCCGTTATGACTCATTAGTTCTTTTGGACGAACGGCGGTCTCGGGCCCTCAATAACATCCAAATATATCAAAAAAGGATCCAACGGGCTTTTAACAAAAGGGTTAGGCCCAGGAATATCAAAGGGGATCTGGTTCTCAAATCAGTCCGTGCATTAATACCAGTTGACCCAAGAGGAAAATTCAAACCCAATTGGGCTGGGCCATATCTGGTAAAGAAGGTGCTGTCAGGAGGGGCAGTGATGCTGACAGATCTGGACGGGAATGAATTTGTCAACCCGACCAACTTGGACCAACTGAAGCGCTACTACCCCTAGAACTTATCTCAATGTCGTTTGCAAAATATATTAAAATCATTTTTTTTCAAAATTTATAAGCAAATCAATAAGTTAGGATTATTTATCCTACTGTCGCACATCTCGAACTAATAGTCTTGATGTATTTCGAAATTGTAAAAAATCTACGCCCGAACTACGTTTGGTTTGATTCCACTAACTGTGGATACGTAGGCAGCCCCACAAAGGCACAACCACCGCAATAACGAAAAAGACAGGAACGGTTTCACTAATAAAATACTTTTATTATTAAAAAAAAAAACGATAAACTCGGTATTTCCAAATTACAAAAAGCCACGAAAAAAACCACGAAAAGCCACAAAAAAACAACACAACACAAATAGTAATAATATCCAAATAATAATAATAAAAGGAGACAATTATCTAGGGCATCTTGCCCTTGCCTTTGTCTTTCGAGTCGTGAGGAGCCCGAGGACGTCGAGGCTGGGGCGAGCGTTCCCGGATGACATGGGGAACCTCTTTAGCTCGGATCCGCTTCTTTGACAGTAGGTCTTCAGCTATTGTCACAGGCTCAAGTCGAGCCCGTACGTGCCCCGGCAACCTATCCCTAGGACCCAGTCGGTCCTGGACCGATAGTCGGTCCTGGACCGATAGTCGGTCCTGGACCGATAGTCTAGGCCCTAGTCTCCTCTCCAAGTCTGACTGGGAACTCACTTCCCCCCGAGCATCTTTAGCTTTGGACCCCCCCAGTTCGAGTCCTAGCTCTTCCTCTCTGACCCGACATTAAACGGACCAGGGTGGCCGGAGTCTCACTTTCATCGAAGAAATCCCTGTTATCTTTTACCTGCTCTCACCGAAGCAGGTCGAAGGCTTCATCAACCTTCAAGGCAGCACGAGCTTCGACAGTCTCCGCTTTGGTCCACCTCTCATAAGAGTGGGACACCCAGGTTGAGTGAAGCGACTCGGGAACAGACCAAGTAACTCGAGTATACCACCTTTGTATCCAAGTGTCGTACATAATGTCGGTCAGCTGGGTAGGTTCAATCACAACTGCCTCGTTCTCCGGGATACGCTGGGACCACCCATATTGCCTGAGTATGCGATCAGATAGAGGTGAACTGTCTGGCTGAGGGACAAAATCACCTGGTAGCGTGCCTTATCTCTAGGTGCCAAACCCGTCCAGGCGTAAATAGGCCACCATGGAACCACACATCGAATCAAATGACCGCGATGGAATGATAATTCTTCTTCCCAGTATTTCTGATCGATAAGACAGGAGGAATCGATAGCCCGTCTCCTCGTCATCACCTAGTTGAACCAATATTGACTCGGGTCGGGGGGAGGCTCGATAATCGATAACCTCTCAAATAGCCAGAGCTGAAAAAAACACAAAGCTCATGAGATCTCGGGGCGATTTAGACATCTGCCTAAGGGCACTTGACCGAGTGCCGGGGTCACTCGATCGAGTGACACCCCTGAAACAGAACAGTAGGCCTTTTTACGAAGGCACTCGATCGAGTGCCGGGGTGACTCGATCGAGTGCCCCTCCTGTAGCGGGATATCGCGAAGAAAAAAGAAAAAAAAATGAATCGAAAAAGAAGTCAAGAAAAAGGAAAAACGATATACCAGCAGCAGACGGGTGCTCCCAGTCAAACGGGCTGACTCGTCCCTTTTACGGTTGTCCAAGCCCTGAATGATCTCCCCCGTGATCAACCGCGCAGGATTGTATTCCGTCTCCATCAGGTCAGCAATGATAAGAAGACGAACGCTGCCCATACATGACAGCAAGTCCAGATAGCCTTCAAAAGCATATACATGAAGCATGCAGAAAGCGAACGCCCTACGGCTATGAATGGGCAAAACCCGGATATCATACGGGTTCATGAATTTCTCAGCTAAGGCAAGCAAAGAAACAGTATCTCCTTTGATCATACGGGACACTTAAGCATTGGAGAGCCCCAAAAACTCCCGTAACTTCCTCCTAGGGTCTTGAACCGAGAAGGGGACAGCAGGACGGAGCACTGGGTTCCACCCGCCTATGGCAGCAATCCCCTCGGGGAGAGGACAGATTTCGCCCCGAGGAAAGGCGAAAACGTGGTAGGTGTCGTCCTAGTAGGACAGACAAGCGTCAAGAAAGTATCGATCCACGTGAATTTGGCGAAACGAGAACAGTTGAAATATGCCCGACTGCTTTAGGGCTACCTTGTTCACGTCCCTAAAGCGGTGGGACCAATCTTGCAACATGCCAGTCAGGCGCTCAATACCCATAATTAAGTTTCTTGAGAAAGACAAGTTTTCTTGAGGAGAAGAAGGTATGAGAATTATGAGAAGGAAGGAGCCAGGATGATGTATTTATAACATCAAAACCATGGCAGCTCACCTACTGCTGTGCCTCCTTGGCCCAAGCGGGACTAAGCATACAGGCCCGACCCTTGTCTTCTCCTACGGACGTAGGAATTAAGTCATCCCGAGCAGTCTTGTCAAAATTCAAAAAAATATATATTCTAAATTTTTCCAAAATTTTCAACCATCCAAATATTTTTATTCCCTAACGCGAGTCATATTTTTACCTACGTGTTACATGCAAAATTTTATGTGACTTATACAGGTACGACTCGAGGCTTCAAAAACATGCCCGTACAGCTCATATATCTCCCCAGCAGAAAGCCCGAGGCGACATTTTCCCCGAAATGGCACGGGATGGGCCCACATATAGGCACACCCAGGACTTATGCGACAAGTCCGATTCCCAATGGAGTTATCATCATCAGCTCAGGTATGACTTCTATCCTATGGCTGGCGAGCCCTTCACGCGAGTCTAATGGACTATAAACGACCGGATCGGAAGTCTGCCAGGTTTCAATCATCGATTGGCCTGGTAGCTACTCTGACTTTCGCCTTGTCCAAGCCTCAGTCAGAGTGGGTGCTCTGTAGACACCCGCATTTGGCTGCTAGTGTCTATAGCAGTCTCCAAAAAAACACCCGATGATGATCGGACGCAAACGTGCTCTAACGCGCTCGGATATGGGCTCGGAATCAATAATGTCTGGCATGGGCTTTTAACGAGATACAAATCTCACAAAACCAACCTCAAATTCAGGCCCAGTGGGTCATTCCGAGTCAAAGGAGACTAATTTGGACCAAAACCGACACCAAAAATAAAAACCATCTTTTAGCAACCGGGTCAAAACCCGGTCAAAGATGAATCCATCACACAAAGTCAACCAGGTGCGTTTCTAGAAGCTTGCGCCAACCACCCTTTTTTCAAAAATTCAAAAGTCAACTCCTTCCCTATTTGGGCTCACCCGCCTTATTGGCCTCACTCGATCGAGTGGAGCCACAAAAATCGAGCAGGCCCGTTTCTTTAGGGCACTCGATCGAGTCACTAGGGCCACTCGATCGAGTGACCTTAGTTCGTGGGTTTTCTCCTATAAATACCCCATCAACCCACCACATTTCACAACTTTTTTTTGACAAACTTTTTCCCATCACTTTTACATCAACTATCAGCCAACTTTTGCACTTAAAACACCCTACATTTTCAACCCTAAGTCCCCCATCATAACATACTACAACCCTAAGCAAATCCATGCAAAAACCGAGTCTTTATCCCTCAAAAAACAGATAAAACATCTCCATACAAACACACACCATCAACTCTTCCTATATATCTCGACGTTCCCGCGCCATTGCCGCCATTTGACGAACCGTATTCCGAGAAGCAAGAGCATGTAGGTTGAGGGTGTGACATTCAACACCGACTTCTCCTTTCTCTTTATCGTTTCCTTTTTTTTAATTATGTATCTATATTATAATTAGTCGGTAGTAACGACATGTTAACACTAACATCTAACATTTTCTTTATTGCATCTAACCCCTAACATTTAATTACCGTCATTTATATTTTGTTATAATATTAAATACCGTGTATGTATATAAATCTATAAACCGCATTCGGGTTGAACCCGTTTAACTACGACTATTGCACAAAGTCCGTTTAATCCCTTTACGAGCCGCAATAGTGGTGGAGCTCTTTCGAGGAGCACCGCCCTAAGCACTCAAGGGCGTAACGCGATCGTGATAGTACGTAATTGAACGTTTCTAATTCCATTTTTAAGGATCGGTACGAAACCCGTTGACGCTAAATCGAGCATCACCTAATCCGAGAGGATTATTAAAGATGACGTAACGCGGAGGGAACCAATTTCGTCCCGGTCCAATTCAAAATGATTTTCACATCACCCTTTTCAAAGTCCTCGATAACGGTCTCGTAATGATAATACGCGCATTACGAGTACCGAATACCGAGTCGAATATAAATCACGCTATATTTACATGTGATTCGGTTGATTATCGATTTTAAAACAAAGTATGAATTTCGTATAATTAATTACGAAGATGAGCAGTTGCTCGAACAGGTAGCACTCGGTCTATAACACGAGGCAGAAGGGTCTGTAAGAGGCCACTCGACCGAGACCTGCCCATGACTCGATCGAGTGGTCCGACGTATACTTGAACGGCAGCCCATGCACCGTTGTTTTTTGCCTTGTAATATATTTTTACGAACTCGGTCGACTCGCGTAAAGACTATCACGCGTTTACATCTTTTCTAAATTCATACACTTTATTTCAAACTTCACGACTTTGATCGATGTCTTCTACGATTAGATATATGTCGGCGACTCCTTAGTTGTATCTGATGCACAACTAATCTAGACCCCATTTTTTGCATGATAAGTCGGGGCAAGGCATCGAGGTTTGGGATCAAGCTAGCATCACGCTTAGGTCTCATACGCGGACGCGTATTAAAATCTCCGTCCTTCGTTTAGCACACAACATAATGTGTGTTTAATCGAAGTTCGTCCAATTTTCCAAACTTACGGTCTCGTTTATATTTACTATATACGGGTCCGTTCATATTATTATTATTCTTGTCGTTATTCCACTTATTCGTTATTTTCGTTTTGGCCGGGTTGTATTTCCGCCCGTGTAACTTGTAAACGATTTATTTTGCCTTGCTTTTATTTATTTGCGTTTTACCGTTTATAAATGAACCATCGCATGCTAAATCACCTCGACAATAATTTGGATGCATTAAAATGACGTAGCAACCCATCCAATTTTTATATCTCGTAAAACGTTGTTTGCATATCATTTTACCGGATTACTAACGCGCATATTAGAAAATCAAACGATGTCTTAGTAGAGGCTGCTAAGTGCGAGCGGGGTTGGGTGTCCTTAGTGGGCTTCACAACACGTACCCTCACCCCTTACTCAGAACCTCGGTTTCCGGATGCCCGAAACCATTGGCGCACGAGAGTCATTCTATACAAGATAAGCGGTATTGACGGCATCGGTATCGCAATGCAAAGGGACGAGCCCAATAAACTCTGAAACCAAAATTGACCATACTTTGTGTACGGTCCGTAGCGATATAGAGTGGGCTCGAATGGGCCTGAACTCCCACAAAGTTCGGTGGCGACTCCATTTCGACTTGAATTTCAATTCGATCCATTTTCATATGGAGATTCATTCACCTACCCAAACCCGCACGTGGCCGCGTCGGGGTGGACCTACGTCATGTCCACAAAACTATGCATATTTAATTCCAACAAAAAACACTTAACTCAAAATGAAGTTTGACAATTTTTTTTAACAAAACCAAACAACAAGCGGACAATGTTTTAAACAAAAAAAGAAAACCCACAACAAAAACAAACTAAGAAAAAAAACCCATTTCAACCAAATCAATTGGCTTAATAACTTTGACAATACAATTTGATACATTGACATTTGCACCTGGTGTATTCAATTTTACTCGATAGATCTCCTCTCACCGTTTGTGCGATCATAACTCCGAACTTCAAGAATGTCCGGGTCCAAGTGTAACTTTGTCAAATTTAGACCCCCGGTAACAGCTCTATTTTGATGAAACTATGAAATATGATGAAAGAAAGAAACTATGATGAAAGAACAATATTTATACTCGCTATTTCACCCTAGATAAAGGTTTTATTTTGTGATTAGATTATTGCATTTGAGGGTGATATTTTCTTGATGGGATTGTTGTGTTTTGATTGACTTAGCTTGATCACCTAGGTTGACTTGACTCACCCGGATCAATATGGGAAAACTCGGGGTTCGGGTAATTTCATCTAGAGACTTTAGTTTATTCGTCGCGAAAGCGGGTTTAGACTTGGTTGGTAGGGAAACCGAAAGGTGGCACCTCCTTTATACACCTTGTGATAATTCTTGCGATGTTATACCCTTATCTTGATTTCCGACCCCCCGACTCTCCCTAATGCCTTTCCACTAATTGTTTCTCGTCTTAGCTCCCTCTCTCGTCTAGTTAATCTAGCTCCTCCCGACCAAAACTCCCCCCTTCTCGACCCCAATCACTCCTAGACTTAGACTTGACCGACTACCCTCGACCGTCCCTGTGGATCGACCTCGACTTGCCACTACTACGTAGTATTTAGTTGGAGTTTATAAATATTGTTTGACCGCGTTGGATAGGCGACAATCTGACGCGCATCAAAATGGCGCCATTTCCGGGCACCATTTTGATGCAACAAACAATGAAACTATGACGAAAGAACAAAAATAAATCTAGTCTAAAGATTAGGGAGAGGAAGAGAAAAATACCAACTATTAAAATCAACAATGAAGAAAAAGATTGCATAAATAAAAGATGAAGCTTGATGAAGATGACAAGGAATTTGTCACTAATCCTTTGATAACCCCCAAGAATCTTCAATAAAAGTTGCAAGAGGAAGAAAGATTAAAACTTGATTACACTAAAGATGGAGTCTTGAACATTAATTGAAGGAAAAACTACTTAGATCTAGAATAGGTGGAGTTTTTTGGATTGTCACCCTCCAAAAATCTCTCTACTAATTAATCTACTAAAAGCTATTAATAATCTACTAATAATCTACTAATGTGTGATTGCTTAGGTAGTGTTGTGGTAGAGTGGTGGAGTGCGTGCTCCTAAAAATGAGGGGTTTCATATATATAGAGAAGATAAAATAGAATCAAAACCCTAGTCTTCTAAGCCCAATAAAGTGGCAGCCCAATACCTTTAAACTGAATTTCACCCTATGAACCCCATCTGGTGAAACTTCACCCCACGATTTTGCTTAACTCACCCACCGGGCAAAAATTTGCCCAGCGGTAATCGATTTCGCCCGACCATTTTAATTAGCTTCACAGGGCAAAACTTTACCCCACGCATCAACAACTTCGCCCAACCATTTCAATTCAATTTCTTCGAGCTTCATTCAAGTGTCGGTTTCTAATCCCCAAACCCGGATCTTAGTCGAGCCGGGTCGACGCCAGAGTTGTTGTCGACGCCGGTGATTGTCGCGGGAAAACGAAATCTGGGCAGTGGAACGGAGCTGCTAGCCGCTGCTGGAGAACAGAGGAAGACGAAGATGGTGCAGGTCCGGCGTGCGAGAACGACGGAGGTCCGGCGATAGTTGCCTGAATCTGGACAGCAAGCAGAAAAGAAATGATGGACTGAGTAGAGGAGATTCATGGCAAGCTTCGAGGTTGATGCCGGAGCTGGAGTTCGCCGGAATTCGGGCACCAGAGGTGGTGGATGGAGGTCAGGCGAAGGTGAGGGTCGAAGGTGTATTGGTCGCGCGTGGTGCAATGGCGGTCGGAGCTCCGGCGAGTGGCAAGGCGTTGGAGGTTCATTTGTTGAATGAGGAGGGTATCAGAATAGGGGTGGCTGCAAGAGTTGTTTCAGGGGAAGAAGATGGTTATGGTGAGGAGTGATATTGAAGGTGAGGTTGATGGGTAGTTTGGGGCTCGCCAAAGATGGAGGACGACGGAGGTTGGGGGCTGCCGGTGCTGGGTCGACAACGGTGGTAGCGGGGTGGCTCGCCGGAGCTTAAGGGAACGGAGGTCGAATATGGTGATGTTGAGGGAGATGGGTTAATCAACGTTGGTTTGACCCGAGTTGATAAAAATAGGTATGGGTTGGATTGAATTATGGAGTTGGGTTGATGGATGTAATTGGGCTAGGTGAAGGGGAAATGAGATTGGGCTAAATGAAAGATGGGTGGATTAGATGAGAGTTGGGTTAAGTGGATAGATGATAGGGATGTGGAGTTTAAGTGAGGTAAGATGAGTTAGGTGATCGGGTTTGACTCGGACCTTGACTTAGCTCCTCTTGCTTCGACTCGCCTCTTTATTCACGAACACGTACCTACAAGACAAAAACACACAAAAGCAGTACCAAATTTTACGAAAAAGACGATAAATACGAAAAAACAAATTCAAACTAGAAAATACGAAATATAGTCAAAAATGAGTTATATTGACGTTAAAGCGCACAAAATCGAGTCAAATACGAGTGAAAATAGGGGTAAAACGGTCTAAATTTGCGTGTTATCAATACCCCACACTTAAACTTTACTCGTCCTCGAGTAACTCATTAGACTAATCTACGACCCATAAAATAAAATAACACGCAAAAACAAAACACAAGAACGAAAAACAAACATCACAAACAAATCACAAGTTTTGCTAATCAAAAATCAAGATTCTAAAATCCAACTAAAATATAGAATATGAAAACTAAAATTACTAAATCGGTTGCAAAAATAACTATTACATATTTATTGGCCTCGGTCCATGCTATGTTGGGATGTGTGGCGGAGATGGAATGAGTACTCCCATGAAGTTATCGACTAAAGTATACAAGTCTTGGCCACTTGCAAGAACAAGGGCTAGGGTCATCCTAATGGCCCAAGTGACATAAGAACCGATCCAAAATGGAATATATGAATATAGAAAATACTCGGGAGAGGAATCGTTTTTCTTTTTCTCTTTTTCATTTTCTTTTCTTTTCATTCATTCTTTTTCTTTCTTTTTCATGTCTTTTTATTTTCTTTTTCTTTCTCTCCCCCTTATTCCTTTGTTTTTGAGTTTTTGAGAATTGTTTGCACATTTTGATGTTTGAATTCATTTGAATGGAAATGGAATGCAAAACTCTATATCAATCATAATCAAACTCTTATTAGTGGAGTATTTTTGTGGAATGATGGATCGTAAAAGGGTAAAAGTCACTTGGGTTATAGTCACCTAGACAAGCATACAATGTCAAAATCACAACACGGAAGGTGGAAGGTGAACACAAGTGAGGTACACACCCGAGCGACTTACAGTAGGAGGAAAATCAATATATAATATTTAAAATCAACCAACAAGTAATAGAAAAATTCATACTCATTAAAGAATTTGAAAATTAGAAAAATGATTTTATCAAGGAAAACAAGTGAAACACGAAAACAAAAATCTTTTTGGAATTTTTAAATTTTTAGGATTTTTCAAGTTTTATCAAATGAAAACACAACACAAGACAAGATACAAAAACAACAAACAAACATAACAAACAAAACACAAAGCTACAATCCATAACAACCACAAATAAACAACATATATACTCCACCAAAGTATCCTCCAACAACATCAACCACAATCCTCAAGCAACGATGAATCGTCAATCCAAAACACACTCCCCCCCACACTTGAACTGAACATTGTCCTCAGTGTTCAAAATTAGGGAGGGAAAGGAAGGGTGGGTAAGAAATTACCTTTTAAAGCATAAGTTGTCCCCCACACTTGAACGATTCCGTGCTTCTTATCCTTTTTCATCCATTGTCATTGTTTGTTGGAGGTACCTACAAGGAAAAACACACAAACATGGGCACACACAAAAAGCAAAAAAATAAGCCTAAAAGAACACAACAAAAGATACTACCTCCATCCAATTTTAATCTTCCTACTTTCCTTAAAGGGTTGTCCATCTTTAAACTTCCTGCTTACAATATTTCCTCTTTTGCTTGATTTTTGTGGTCCATATCATTTCTGACCCCACATTTTCTCTCAACTTTCATTTTCCACCACATATTCCACCCCACCCTTAATTTCTGTGCCACTCCCTCCATGAAGTTTAAAGTTGGATGGAGGGAGTATTAAAATAAAAACTACTACTAAACTAAACTACACCGATATGGGGCAATTAACGGGCACGCTCCCTCCCTTCAACTCACATCAAAATACCTATGAGGTAAGGTACTCTCATTCAAGGCAAGTTGGGCCTTGCTCAAAATTGCGGACGCAACTAAACTCACACAAAACAAAAATGAACAAACACACACACACACACACACACAAACAAACAAACAAACAAGAATAGTTGCATCCAAACATGAAAACACCGAATCTCTCATCGAGACAGCGGGAAAGACACCGATCGTTTACTCGAGACAAGCACAAACATTCCAAAGTTAGTTATTCAAGATGAAGTGGACTAAAGTTTAATAGGATGACATTAAACAACTAAAAACATTGATAATTTATCTAGGTCCTCTTAAACAACTAATAGTGTACAACGGGGTGTTAAACGGCATGGAAATGAGTGGACCATGGAGTTAGTAGACACTGGAGGTAAGTGTAATCCCGGCCTTTTCGCAAAAGCAAAGAGGATCGTCCCAAACCTAAAGATATCTTCAAGTAAGGTCACCTATAGGCACGGGATCCGGTACCCAAGGCCTTATCACTCCATGGGTGGTCAAGGTAGTCAAATGCAAACCCCCTTGTAAACTTCTAGTAGAAAAAGTGGACTTAAGCTAAAAGATCAATGAAATTTTTGGTTTAATGTCATTCTAGTAAAGTAAAGGCCAAAATCAAAATGGGTTACTAACAAGGGAAGGTGAACACTCGTAATCAAGTCTCACAATCGAGTCTTCAAAAACATTTACGTACGTCATCTGTACTTGATCTTCTGTATGTTACATCTCGTCTGCATAACTTCACTTGATACATCAACATGGTCCAACTTTATTTGGCTACTAAAGTTGATTGGGAAGATGCGTCTATTTGTACTTGCAAGAGTGTTCTACCAGACTTGAGAAGTTGATGGCTTCAAGTGCTTTATCTTAGTTATCGCGTCGATCACAAATAAATTAAAACTAGCCAGTAGGCTAAAAGTTAGGGCAAGCACTCTACATTCAACTATGCAGATAGCATGCAAACAAGCAAGGGTCCCAAAACCTAAATCGGACGGTACAGGTAATCCTTAGTAGTTCTACCCATCCAGACATTCTACCCAAGTATAGTATTTGATCCTAGGGTTATGCTAGTGAATCTCTCATTTAGTGATGTCAAATGTTCTACTTGTTTTAGACACTTTAAACACTCTAGACACGTGTCATGAGCTCCAAGCGCGTTCCCTTTATAGGTGATGTAAATATGCATCGCACATAATTACACACGGTCTGAAGATCGCTCTGATACCAACTGTAAAAAGCCGGTTCTTCCAATGACATTAACTAACAAGGCGGAAAATAGTTAAGTCGTAAAAAGTGGTAAAAATTGAAACCGTCAACTCAAGTGAGTCTTTTACCAAAAAATGAACCGTTTGTTAAAATACAACAACTGAAAACCGAATTACAAATTTCTAAATACAATAGTCTGACAAAATTTATGTTACAAGATTTATAGTTTGACACTCTCATCTGCTAAGCTGTATCTCTTGCACTCATGCATGCCCCCATGTCCAGTCTCGAGGGTTCGTCAACCTGAATGCATATTTAAATATACATGTTCCACTTAGTGGGAGTAACCTAACCGTCCTCCTAACACGGCCTCGAATAATCAATGTAGTACAATCTTTAGGTTATCTAATTAACAGATAAGCAGGCATGTCACATTACAAGTCGACATGTATACAATGTGAGATACACATGAAGTGAGTTCAGTTTAGTATGTGAACATATGGCATGTGAAATAAGAATGCGATGTGAATTACGACAAGGTATACATTATGTGAATAGCATGTGAAAAGCAAAACAATAAAATATACATCCTGTGAGTAGCATGTGAGAAGTAAAACAATAAACCATACATCATGTGAATGATACGAGAGAAGTAAAAAGTAAAGTATTCATCTTGTGAATAATATGATAAACATAATGGATATATCATCATCGAGCATATGTCATGTGAATCAACTCATTCACCAGGTGACATGTGAAACACGACGAGTATATAACTTTTGAACATATGTGTTCATTCAAACTAATTTATCATGTGTGTATATAGAATAATAATGAGGCATACCGAAACATATGATTTACAAAACTGTAGTCATTTAGTTTTAAAACCGATGGTTTCTTTTACACACAATGCACGGGATGTGACTACTAATGTCTCATACGTACTTAAGGCTTGCATCTCACCATAAGTGCGGATGGTAACATCAATCCCGCCACTCATATCGATACTAGGAGGTTTACATCTGATAAGTGTAGTTTGTAGTGCCTATTTTCTTGTGTTTAGTCCCGGTTTCTCTTATGAAATCGCTCATTGGAGCGGTTTCTGAGGCTACTTACGCTTCTTCTAGCTTTTGTTATGTTCCTAGGACCATTATTGGAGATATGGAGCGATTCCGACTCGTTACCGACACATTTGGAGCCTTCAAAGAGAAGCGACGATCACTCGGTAGCCTATACTCGATCCCGAGACCTTGGGACCCGATCCCGAGCACCGAGAATCGATGAGAAGCCTAACAAGAGCAAGGAGGGACCTTTGGGACCATATTAGAGGCCTACAAGACCCATCCCGGTCGGGATAACCCTCATCCCGTCCGGGATGAAGTGCAAACAAAGAAGCTCTTCTGCTGAGTCAACCGGGACGGGATGAAGCCATCCCGGACGGGACCATCCATCCCGAACGGGATGAGCCCAGAAATAGGTTGTTTTGCTTTTCTCGCCTCCTCCACTCTTGTAACCCTATAAATACCCCCCCCCCCTCTTGTATTATTTCACCATCTTAGCTTATGTTCTTCATTACCCACTAAACCCTAGACTACTTTAGACTATATTAGCTTAGATTAGTGTAGATTAGTCTTTACTTAATCGTTAATCATAGTTTAATCCTTGTATTAATTGAATTCTTGAAGATCTCTACCAAAATTGACAACCTTGGTTGATGTATTTGGGTTTTCTCTTTTATGCAAGATTTGCTTCTTCCATTCATCTTCTAGTATGGTATAATCTCTCTTTTACCTTCTCTTAATCTTGTTTTATCATTCAAGTTTTAATCTTTGTTCATTGTATTGTTTATTGTTCATTGTTCATTGTTTTCACTAGTTTCATTATGAATGTTTTGTTGGTTGTGTTGTTTTCCTTTCTTTGTGTTAGTATTAGTTTGAACATGTGTGAGTAGACTTTTTGTGGGGTTAGTAGGGGGATTAAGTGTTGATTATGGATGATTAGGGTTTGATTGTGGGTAAAGGTGGATTCTTTGTTACTAGTCACATATTATGCACACTATGTGTTTGTTGAAATGCTTGTTAGAATAGTAGTTGCAAATACTTCTCTTGCTTGTCTTCCTCTTCTCATTGTGTGATTGATTTGTGGTTGAATCCTTGTGTATTGGATAACATCTTGCATAAGTATTCGGGTTTTATCTTTGACACGAGAGTGCGGACATAGGCTTTGACGCGAGGGCGCGGACCAACCTTAGTAACTAAGTGAACCTTGCACCATCGATCTCCCAATTATCCTACTACACTTATGAACCCGACCTAACCCTATTCTTTCCTTGTTTGATTTATTCATCATCTTAGTCATTGTTCCCTTAGTTAGTTGTATTCTATAGCCTTAGTTGTTGTCTTTAGCTTAGTCCTAGTCTTAGTTTATTCCATTCTTAACGTGCTAGTTGAGCTTAGCCTAGTTGACCTAGTCTTGTATTTGGGTGAAACTTGGTCCAAACCCTCTTACCGTCCCCGTGTACTCGACCCGACTTGCCCTATCTAGGTGTTAGGAATAGTTGGTTTTTACTTGTTGGTAGGGATCCATGGCAAATCCCTCCCATCAATTTCGCGCCGTTGCCGGGGACGGTGCTAGTTTAGACTTTGTTTGCCTATTTACTTGAATTTGTCTTTTGTTTTTGTGTTTTTCTTTTTGTTCTTTTGCTTCTTGTGTGTGCGAAGTTTATTTCCTTCTTGTCTTGTGCCCAAAAAGCACTAGACTTCTCACGTTTGCTCCTAGTCTACAGTTTGTGCCTAGAGGTGGTGACCATCTCCTTCTTTACAACTTAGAGCCGCTTTAACGGACGGTTGCTAGATTGTGAGGTCCTCAACCGGGTACGAGCCACGATTTTCGAGTATAGCATGAGGTTCGATCTAAACTCCCCACCCATAGAAGCCGCAATGAGCTACTCCTTTTCCTCCATGAATTGAGACTATGCCATGATGTCTCCAAGCTACCACCAAGCTTCATCGGGTAATCAAGAAACCCGTGGGTATGAGCTTCAAGGATATGGAAGCCAATTTCCCCAAAACCCACCATATTACCAATCATCTCAACCTCACTACCAACAATATGATGCCCCACCCCCTGGGCATCATCAAGGGTTCCAAGAAGCATTACAAGACCCCAATGACCAAATGTCCAACTTGGGGTTATTTTAATCGATTCTTCAATTGCAAAAGAGCCAACAAGAAATGGCCATCCAAATGCAAAAGAACCAAGATGAATTCATGGCCCAATATCAAAGGGAAACCGAGGCGATGGATGCTCGATTAAATGCGTTATCGGTTAAAACCGTAATGTTTTTATCCCGAACATCGCAACTAGATGAAGGGTGTTCACTTGAGCAAAGGGAGCAACCTAATCACGAAGCCGCCGATGAAGGTCCTTTTGGTAGCGAAATTTCCTTTGAAGAACCTCAATCGTCTACCCTAGAAGAGGCGAAAGAGGAGATAATCCTTGATGGAGGAGTTTTTGGTGAAGAATTGGGTGAGGATAGTGGGAATTTGAAGAGTTTCATTGAAGAAAACACCGATATTATAGAGGAAAGTCAAGAGTCTACCCCCTCTATACTTGTTGAACCTTCAATCCCCTCCGCTTGCCCTCCTCTTGAGCTCCATGCCGCTTCTTATGAGCCTATTGTTGAGGATGTTGAACTTTGGGATGAGTTAAGTGAGGTGATAAGTGTTGTGAAGTCATGGGACATGAATGAAGAAATCAAGTCGCCCATATGTGATAATCCAATAAAATGTTGTGAACCCCTTGTGTGTAATTTGGATCTTGGTTTAGAGGAGGTTGAAACCGCTTGTATGAGTTTCAAATCTCTTTTTATTGATGATGTGGGGAAGAACAATGTTTTAGGATTGAGAGATAATGGGCCGGAACTTGTTGATGACTTGGGTTTGCTTGATGAAAAGAAGAGGGTTAAACTCCCTTTTGACCCTTGTGTTAGAAATTCAAGCCTTGGTTGTGCTAGGAGACGATGCTTAGGGAGGAAGAGGTCGGTAAGGCTTGTAGGATGGATAGACCCCGGAGACAACATGAAAAATGACGTTGGGTCATGGGATTACCACTTCTTGCCTTCACCTTGGAGGCCATGGAGGATAGCTTGGCTCGTTTGCTTGAGCCCTCATTATGATGTGGTTCGTGCGTTTAACTTGCTCCTCCGAGCCCTTGATGGCTATGGATAAGAAGGAGGAATCCACCGTTCTCGGTTTGACGGAGTTCCTAAAAAGAACCGTCATGTTGTATATTCCCCTTTCCCTCTTCTTTTTAGCTTTTGTGATTGTAATTGTGTTATTGTGATTTTGTTTCTAGGATTTGTGTGTTTTGTGGAACTCTTGTAATTTGGAATTTTCTTGAGCGATGTGAGGGAGAGATTTGATAGTGTTTATTGAGTTTACTTGATAGGTCATAGTGAAGATGAAGTTTCGAGGAGAGTAGTGGATAATAGAAGCTTGGATTTGGGCATGGGAGTCGGTTTTTGAAGCCTTTGACAAGCTTTTGGGGACGAGATTTTAGATCTCGGTGTATTGGTGGCCTTGTGGGTGAAGCTATCAAGGAAATGAAGGGTTAGAAGTTCATCCCGACCGGGAAGGATGAGCCATCCCGACCGGGAAGGATGTCATCCCAATCGGGATGAGTGTGCTAAAATTTGAGTTTTCTGGAGTGTGATCCCGACCGGGAAGGAGCCATCCCGACCGGGAAGAAGACCATCCCGACCGGGATGGTGCCCAACTCCTCCTTTTGCCTCTTCTTCGACATTTGAGCCCACCCAACCACTTTATACCCCCTCCCAACCTCCCTACCTACCCTTGCGACTATCCATGATCCCTACACTTCATATATGTACCCTCACCTCATGTTCTCTTCACTACACACCGAGTTTCACCTCAAATCTCACCTCATTTACACCAATGCAAGTCTATTACTTCAACCATGCGATCTTATCTAGTATGAAGACGAATGACAATGAAGAAGACAAGCCTTGTGCCATTAATGATCATTGAGACGATGGAGTTAGTGAGTTGCTAACTGATTGGTACGACAACTATCCTTTTTTTTCCGTCTTTTATTGCTTGTCTCCCTTTGTACGTTCCCCTTCCCCTATCATTGTTGTGTCATGGTGGCCCTCGGGGCCTTAGTAGTCTTTGCTCCCGATTCTCGATGACGTGACTACATCGAGAGTCATTTCGAAAAATCCAAATTTACAAGCCCTTTTCACTTTTCCTTTATTTTTCACTTTTTTAGGATTTAGTCGGATTCGGGCGGAATCCGGGCAAGGTGACTTGATTACACCTAGTCCTCCCCTCCAATTTCCTTTTATTTGCTTCTTTTTATTTCTTCCCCCATTCATATCTTTTCTCGTTTCGGCCCATGGTGACTTGATTACACCCCGGTCGGACACATTCTACCCTTTTCTCTTTTCTTTTTGATTTTTAGCTTTATTTTCGTAGTTTCTCTTCTTTTTAGTGTCTCCACACACTACCGATCGAGCATGAGGACATTGCTCGGTTTAAGTGTGGGGGAGCGATATCCTAGCATAGTTTAGTTTTATTTTCGTAGTTTTTTTCGAAAAAAACTACGAAAATCGATGAGAAGCCCCTTGGACCCGATCTCGAGACCTTGGGACCCGATCTCGAGACCCTGGGACCCGATCTCGAGACCTTGGGACCCGATCTCGAGCACCGAGAATCAATGAGAAGCCTAACAAGATCAAGGAGGGACCTTTGGGACCATATTAGAGGCCTACAAGACCCATCCCGGTCGGGACAACCCTCATCCCGTCCGGGATGAAGTGCAAACAAAGAAGCTCTTCTGCTGAGTCAACCGGGACGGGGTGAAGCCATCCCAGACTTGACCATGAAGCCATCCCGGAGGGGACCATCCATCCAGAACGGGATGAGCCCAGAAATAGGTTGTTTCGCTTTTCTCGCCTCCTCCACTCTTGTAACCCTATAAATACCCCCCCCCCTCTTGTATTATTTCACCATCTTAGCTTATGTTCTTCATTACCCACTAAAACCTAGACTACTTTAGACTAGATTAGCTTAGATTAGTGTAGATTAGTCTTTACTTAATCGTTAATCGTAGTTTAATCCTTGTATTAATTGAATTCTTGAAGATCTCTACCAAGATTGACAACCTTGGTTGATGTATTTGGGTTTTCTCTTTTATGCAAGTTTTGCTTCTTCCATTCATCTTCTAGTATGGTATAATCTCTCTTTTACCTTCTCTTAATCTTGTTTTATCATTCAAGTTTTAATCTTTGTTCATTGTATTGTTCATTGTTCATTGTTTTCACTAGTTTCATTATGAATGTTTTGTTGGTTGTGATGTTTTCCTTTCTTTGTGGTAGTATTAGTTTGAACATGTGTGAGTAGACTTTTTGTGGGGTTAGTAGAGGGATTAAGTGTTGATTATGGATGATTAGGGTTTGATTGTGGGTAAAGGTGGATTCTTTGTTACTAGTCACATATTATGCACACTATGTGTTTGTTGAAATGCTTGTTAGAGTAGTAGTTGCAAATACTTCTCTTGCTTGTCTTCCTCTTCTCATTGTGTGATTGATTTGTGGTTGAATCCTTGTGTATTGGGTAACATCTTGCATAAGTATTCGGGTTTTGTCTTTGACACGAGAGTGCGGACAAAGGCTTTGACGCGAGGGCGCGGACCAACCTTAGTAACTAAGTGAACCTTGCACCATCGATCTCCCAATTATCCTACTACACTTATGAACCCGACCTAACCCTATTCTTTCCTTGTTTGATTTATTCGTCATCTTAGTCATTGTTCCCTTAGTTAGTTGTATTCTCTAGCCTTAGTTGTTGTCTTTAGCTTAGTCCTAGTCTTAGTTTATTCCATTCTTAACGTGCTAGTTTAGCTTAGCCTAGTTGACCTAGTCTTGTATTTGGGTGAAACTTAGTCCAAACTCTCTTACCGTCCCCGTGGACTCGACCCGACTTGCCCTATCTACGTGTTAGGAATAGTTGGTTTTTACTTGTTGGTAGGGATCCACGGCAAATCCCTCCCATCAACATCTCACCCCTAGTGCTCAATAGGATCGAACACCTAAATTGACTCGGTTTAGTTGACAGACATACAGAGAAGAAGGACTGCAAGTGCATGGACTCAGAGGCCCCGTTAAACAGAACATGTCCCATACACTGCTATGGCAAAGGTCGGAAGGTATTCCGCCCCCAAGATATCCGATATAGAGAGTGAGAGCTGATCAGTGCCCTTGTCTATGTATGCGTGCACACCCAATCCATACTCTTGGTCTCGGGAAAGAGAACCTTTACACAACCAAGCACCTCAACGGCAACTGGACGACTACTACTCTACCGACAAACTCATAAAGAGTTGGCTGCCCATTTACTTCTTGGCATTTTCTCGCACCGGCAGGATGTATCATGGCCTCCCATGAGCAATGACTCCGAGTGTCGTAGTCTACTTTTGAAGCTGTCTTCTATCGCATTGCCTTCTAAACTTTACCAAGATAGCGTCCAACACGAAACGTAGGCTGAATTTGGGTGTCTAGTAAAGATAGAGTCTCTGGAATATCGAGCGGTCATCGTGGGGCACATGTCTAATGTCCAGAGGGATGAAACAATACCGGGTTTCATAAGAATGACCGGTCTGTGGGCTGTGTATTAACTCGGAACAAGTCATTACAACATGGAATGGTGAAGACAACTCGGAGGGTACTGCCAGGGCACATGTTCATTTTCACCATGATTGGTGTCGATAAAATCGTTCGTAAAAACGTGTCTGATCACCTGCTTAGGTAACACGTACACCGACTAGAAGTACGGTTGTTCCTATGGAATTCAAGTATGTCGATTTTAAGATTAACAAACATTATCAATCGTCGTAAAATTTATCTTAACTGAGAGTTTTTAGGATAATGATATAAGAGATTTGGAACATTTTATTTGAGGTATATCATTTGAAGCGTTCATTAGTTGAGATTTGATTACATATTCAATTATTTCTAAGTACATTATTTAAGATGGGGTTCTTTATCTTGACTTAGTCTATGTTAACATAAAAAGTCAAAGTTTAACCAAGATGGACTAGTCAACCTTTAGTTTTGACTTAGTCTTTAATTAGTCCTTATGTGTTTATTAATAAGTTTAAGGGGCTGTTTGGTTCAATGTTTAGGTATGGAATGGATTGGATTCGGAACCCATAGTGGTATTGGATTCTAAATCTGTACTTTACGAAACTTGTTTTGTTCATTTTATTTTATAAGAAAGAAGGGATGGATTTGGAATCCATAGGAGAAGGGTGGGGATGGGATTCTCATGGATTTGGATGAAGTTGGAATCCACGAGGTATCCAATTCCTTTCCTAAACACTCCAACCAAACATTGGAATGGAACAAATCCATTCCCAAGTAGCCAACCAAACACCCCGTAAGTGATGTTTAACTCAGTTAAGCATGTTTTAACTTAGTACTTTTGAGTTATTCGTCTTTTAGTATTATATACTTTTTCGGCATAAGTATTTAGTACATTTATTCTTCAAGTGTACGTATTTAGTATTTTTATACGTTTTCATATTTGTACAAGTATACTTATCTTTTAAAACCTATTTACACTTAGTAAAATATTTCAAAAATCAAAATATTTTATAATAATTATAAAAATTATTTTTAACCATATCAAGTATTGTATTTTTCAAAACTTAGAGTTTTACAAAAATAAATTTAAGTACTAACAAAATCGGTAACATTATTAAGGATACAAAATAAATCATTTTTCAAATGTCATTTTTGAATCACGATATTCAGAGGGTACTGCCAGGACACATGTTCATTTTAACCATGATTGGTGTCGATAACATCGTTCGTGAAAATGTCTCTGATCACCGGCTTAGGTAACACATCGACTAGAAGTACGGTTGTTCCTTTGGAATTTAAGTATGTCAATTTTAAGATTAACAAACATTATCAATTGTCGTAAAATTTATCTTAACTGATAGTTTTTAGTATACTGATATAAGAGATTTGGAACATTTTATTTGAGATATATTGTTTGAAGCGTTCATTAGTTGAGATTTGATTACAGATTCAATTATTTCTAAGTACATTATTTAAGATGGGTTTCTTTATCTTGACTTAGTCTATGCTGACATAAAAAGTCAAAGTTTGACCAAGATGGACTAGTCAACCCTTAGTTTTGACTTAGTCACTAACTAGTATAGGCCCCGTGCATAAATGCACGGTATACATAAAATTTACTTTGTATCATACTAATTAAAAATTTTAAATTGGAGGTATATTAATGTTTACCTTCCTCAATTTTGATAAAATAATTTCAAATTGATAAAAAATCAAGGTAATGAGTAACATTAATAGATGTATGTTTAGATGAAAATATTATTATCCACAAAGTATATTTTTATTTATGTTATTCTCATATTTCGAGACACTTAATTCCCTCATATATATATATATATATATATATATATATATATATATATATTGCTTTTTTTTATGAAATAGAAATTGGAATATTTTCACATTTTTATAAAAATTAATGTTTAGAGATTCAACTCCAAAAACAAAAACATTATTTAGAAAAAAGAATTGAATATATTTTTCTACTGTGAAGCTAAGAATGGCTATACTATAAATTTACCATTTTGATGATTTTATCATTATCCATGAAATATAATGGGTTACCAATCTATTTTTTAAGGTACTCTTTGTTTAACTTCCATCTTTAGAAATAATGCATTTTGGAGGGAAAATTTTGGAAAGTTGTTATTCTTTTAGTACATTGGAGATTAGTCCTTATGTGTTTATTAATAAGTTTAAGTGATGTTTAACTCATTTAAGCATGTTTTAACTTAATACTTTTGGGTTATTCGTGTTTTAGTACTCTATACTTTTTGGGCATAAGTATTTAGTACTCCCTCCGTTCCAACCATTTGTATACATTTGCTTTATGCACGTACGTCGATACGCATTTTCTTTAGTCTATATCTTTAATTACGTGTTACTAAAAATTATAAAAATTTGATATTCACAATGTATTTTATTTGACGATTTAAACAAGATCCCACATGACTATCTTTTATCTTATATATTAAAAGTTACGTTGAAGATTCCCATCATTTATAAATAGTGTTAAAAAACCAAATGTATACAAATGGTTGGAACGGAGGGAGTACATTTATTTTTCAAGTGTACGTATTTAGTATTTTTATACACTTTCGTATTTGTACAAGTATACTTATCTTTTAAAACCTATTTATACTTAGTAAAATATTTCAAAAATCAAATAAATTTATAATAATTATAAAAATAATTTTTAACCATATCAAGTATTGTATTTTCCAAAACTTAGAGTTTTACAAAAATAAATTTAAGTACTAACGAAATCGGTAACATTATTAAGGATACAAAATAAGTCATTTTTAAATCACGATTTTCATACTAAATATACTTTTATGAGTTAGGCTTCCATATATAAACTCATTTTTCAGAAATAAGAAGTTTTATTATTTTTAAGAAATTAAAAACAAAAATGATACAATTTTGAATACTCTCTTTTAAATCTTTTAAAATACTTAAAAATTATGAAAGTTAACCATATATTTATTTTATATACCTATATTTATACATAACTTAGCCCCAGAAATTTAGATTCAAATACTTTATAATTGTTCTTAAATAAAATCATCTTTCCAGATCTGGCCCTCTTTAGTACAATTTTTATAAATGAAAATATATATGATGGATTTATATGAAATTTGACGTACACATAATAGACATTATCAGAAACCTAATATATTTTTTTAAAGTCTAAGAAAAACGTTTAACATCAAGAAACATATTATTTACCCAGATAGTATATAAATTTATACAGTACCAGTTTAACAAAATAAATCATTATTAAATATATAAAATCATAAAAACTTACTTTTCATATTTTTCATATATTTTAGACACTCAGATATATAACGTTCATAAAGAAGCCTAAGGCTAATTTGAAATATATTTTACACAGAAAAATCATGAACATACATCATACATCACAGAATCCATTTTACAGCATGTATTGTTAAGTGATAAATAAATCAACAAATAGTTAACTTTAAACTTGGTGATCTAATGATTTAGTCCTAAACATGATGTTATATGTTAGTTAGAGTCTAAACACTATACTAAGAGATTTGAGGGCGAAGAAAAGTTAGGTTACCTTGAGCAAAAATAATCTATTCTACAACATATAAGAAAATAAAGATCGATGCTCCTTTTCTCTTGCTCTCTTCATAAATTAGTTAGAATGACACAAAAACAAACTAAGTTAGTAATTAGACTATTAAATAACCTTAAAAAGATGGGGTAAAAGATAAAAAGAAAGAAGGAATGAGAGCCCTTAAAAAATGGTGGTTGAAACACCTTAAGAACTTATATGAATACTTGAATGGTTTTCTTTGTTTTTTAGAGGGGAGTTGAAGGAGGATCTTAGGTGGATGAATAAGTGAGTTTAATGGGAATATGAGGCTGTTTATATGGGGTTTTGGTCGTTCAAATGATGGGGGAGCAAAGAGGGGACAAGATTTGACAATTACTCAAAGTAGCTAATCATACTTTAAGAGGTACATTACCCTATTTGATGTTTTTGATTAGAAAAGCATATTTTGAGGCTTGAACTTCAAAGTGACCGTATGACATGCCTTAAGGTGATATTTTTGAGTTTATTTGGTCACACAATGGTTAGGAAAGAAGTAGAGAAATCGAATGTCGAGAAACGATTAATCGGGTGACGATTTTCGTAGTAAAGAAGCTGTCCAGTACAATGTTTTTATGATGAACTTATAAATTGTAATTTTGAATATCACCATTGTGTAGATCTTGGAAAATTAGTAAAGTTAGGCTTTTGAAACGCCTCAATCGGAGTCCGTATGAGAAAATAAGAACTGTTTTACGAAATCGCGCAGAATTGCGATAACGCTAGAAATTTCAGTTTTGCAAATAATGAAGTGAAATAGAAAGGTTCCAAAGGCACAAGAATTGAATATTACTATTTAAAATAGTTTGTCGAGACTCGATTTATTAATATTAATCGTTATTAGAAATAACTAAAACGGTAAAAAAACACGGGGTGTTACAGGTGACCTCAAATCCGTTGTTCTCACCCATTGGATGTTGGATATTTTGTAACACCTGCCTTCAGTGAACATACCTCCAAATAAATCTAGGAGATGTTTGTGGATAGTACATTGGAGTACGCAACCCTGCATTTTATTAATAAGTTAGCCATCTATAATCATTTAAATGAAGATATATCATGTGTCGTAGCTAGCTTAAGAATAATGAGTAACATATAGTCACCTTATCGTCAACCAATAGTAGCTCTTCGGAATGAATCTATGTTTTTTCCTGATTACAATCAATTCTTTTCCCAGTCCAAACTCGGAGAACCCTTCCCTCGACGTAATTCTAGATATAAATTTAGTTGGATTCATTGTAGAATTTTCTGGATTTTATGCACTTTCTAGTATGATGCTCCTACATATATACCCACTGAATAAGTCTAATATCTTTCTTAAATATGGCTATTTATTTTTATTATTTTATTTATTAACATTTACTATATAAAACGCGTGAGGATGGTGGTCGGTTGACTCTTTATATTGGAAGAAAATTTTTGAATTTAACCTTTTTAAAATAATATATATTCATTGGCTAAACTGTTATTGAGTGTTTGTAGGGTTATGGTAGTTGGCGATTAATTAGGAAACTGCCCATAACTGCTGCGTTAAGGACTTCAATGCGGTTGCTAAAATAATGGGTACAATAGGCAGTTAAGTTGCATGTTGTATATTTTGAGTTAAATTTTGGACTCATTTACCATTGTTGATCCATGATTACTATAATGGCTAGAAATCTGTTATTGATCCATGATTTATGGTCGACAGGTTACTTGTCTAGCAGTTGCGACCTGCCAACTCCCATACATTGGGTACCTTTTCATACACTACAACTACACACCCACTCCTCTACTAATCATAGCGTTTATGTGGTGACTCAAGCATAATAATATGCTCTTAGTAAGATGGAGGTTGAAAAAGACGGTAAGTTGCACATTTCTCAATGATGAGCATTAGCAACAAACAATACTTGACAACAACAATTAGGATGTGTCACCATCAATTATAATGACCAAGGTTCAATGTTAGATGCTCTTAGAGTGATAGAAAGCTAAATTTTCCGTCACCTAATTGTAGCGGCTTCTTGTGCCCTTGAGCTGTTTTGATAGGATGTGTGGGCTCCAAAATTTTGGTGATTATGCTTAGTGCCTGAAAGAAACTCACTGTTCGTTTCAGCCCATAAGCAAAGTTGGGCTGCGAGTGGATTGACATAAAATAATGGGTAGTAGACCGTAAAATGTGAGAACATAAATCTTAAAATAGAGTCTAACATGCGAACAACAAAAGTTATCCTTAACACCAAAGTAGCACGACTGGTTTCAATAAAATTAGCATGCTTGGTTTCCGGCCATTAAATTTAACACTACTGGTTTCGATAAGTAGCATTATGTTCATCAAAGTACGTGGCTTTTGAGATGATCACTCTTCCTTCTTTTGGCATGTAACCCAGTGGCTTCACAGACATTATCATTAACGACACTCTCCACATCCGTGAATACACATTCTTTGTCGTTTACGTCACCCACCACGTTTGTCGTCTTGCTTGTATGCTAACTAACCATTGACTCATCAGATGAACATGCTGCTAAAATGTTTTGCTTAGCCTTGAATCCACTCTCTGATTCTGAACATTTATTTGCAGTCGTGTCCACACCTGTTTCCTACAGTTAAATATGGGTCAACGTACTACGGCAAAAATAGTATATGAGTAATAAAACTATAATTACAATTTTTTTTGATGAACTGTTAGTCTATTATCATTCACAAACAAAAAAGATTACAAGACAATAACCCCATAAACGACCTAGATGGCCTCAATGAGGTTTATTAATTTCGTTAATCTCATTACATGGGATCTTATCTTTACTAGTAATATTCTTTAGCCTAGTCTTAACCACACATTTAATCTCCTTTATAACAAGCTCCGGATGTTGAATAAAATTGTCCACTCTTGCCTTATTCCTTATCACTCAAATTGTGTACAAAATAGCAACCGTAACAGTAGCCTGAACGAACCCAGCTGGTCCATCCACTGTCCTGTACTCCGACGGTTCAGGCAGTTTTAGGCTCGCCCATTCAGCATTCCAGATCGTTTCAATTCCAGATCACACTCTCTTGCTGAATTCGCATTCCAGCATCAAGTGATTGATCGTTTCAGTCTCCGTACCACAAATGCAGCACAAATCATCATCACAACATCCTAGTCTGAACAATTTCTCCTTATTATTAAGACCCCCATTGAGCATGATCCAAGAAATAGCAGAGTGTTTGGGTAAATTCCACTTATTCCACACAAGCCTGCTCCATTGTTTCTTCGGGCTGTTACCTCTGATCCACTGATATCCCCTCGCCACAATGTAATCTCCGTTGTCCTGGAACCAAACATCATTCACGTAACCTGTCTTCAGTCTCTCTTTTGCTTTACAAATAGATCTCCAGGTCCAAGCAACGTCATTTTGAGGCTCGTAGTCATGCCAATTTTTTCCCTTAAGATAAGTATGGTTGATCCATTTAACCCATAACCTTTCGCTTTTGCTGTAAACCCAGTTTACCAGCTTCCCAACAGCTGCGATATTCCAACTATCAGCTCGTTTTATGCCAAGACCGCCCTCATTCTTCGGTCTGGTCACCTTATCCCAAAAATTACAAAAATTATTTAGATTGTTTTTAGACCTTTTTAGTTGTGTCTGTTATGGTTGCTTGAATGGCCGAAGTTGAACTTCGGCCCGCATTTTGAATCCCATTATCTTCTACCTGTTGTGAAATTGCATGTTATGATTAATCTTAAACTATATGGGCTGTAATGATTCATTGCTAGCTAGAAAATAAAACATTCGGTGATTGTTAGGAAATAGAACCATTACCAGCATTGTCCCCTCGATTACCGCCCTCCACTCTTGCTTCATCAATTTGTCCTAACTCATCTCCACAACTCCGTAACATCTTGACTGTTGGTGGATGTTGTACGCTTTTGTGACGACCCTTATCTTGAACAAAAAATCCATTTCGATAATAGTGTAGAATTCCGGGGGGGGGGGGGGCAAGCTCGTCGGGCTTGACTCCTGTGCACAACTACTGTTATGCACCTGCTGTAATTTTAAAACTGCGAATTGTAGCTGGGGAAGGTGTTTAATCACTTGTTGTCCTCTCGTTGAGTAGTTGTTGCACTGTCTTTCCCAATAACCTAGTCATATCTTCGTCCCATATGATAAATTCTGCAAACTCACAGTCATCATCGAAGATGTAGGAACTTGACTTGGTACCTGTAATTATCATCACAAATTACATACAACAGGCTTACTCAACCAAATCAATATGATTTAAGTAGATCCAAGGACTTACCTAATTTTAGGCTCCTGAACAGGCATATCGAAAAGGTTGCATTTCTGTTTTCTGCAATACCACTTTTCATCTTCCCTTTTCGACAGCTTAGATCGGCACCTTCCACACGAATGGTGGCATCATTCATTTGATATGTCCATTTCGTATATAGTTGTGAGTGTTACAAACGTGCAAGCCTGCATAATTGACCAAAACTGTAGATAAAATATCCATGGTACTGACTACATTCATAGTCATATATCACATACATACTATTAACATACCAGTGTACTGTTTTTTATCTTTCCTTGAGCATCTTGCATTTAGATTCTATGAGGATATTTGTGTCGGTGTTCACTGTCACAGGCCCTCCAATGTTCTACCGATCTGGCCCATCGCCTTTTGGATATCTGTGAAAAATGTTAAATGACACCATATTAACACTGTTGTATTAATTTTATTGACCTCTCTAGCATAATATTTTGTTACGTGATTGTTGTGATTGCCATGGTCAACTTACTTTTGCAAGAAAATTTTGACCTCCTCAATCTTTGGATTAGCTGCGATCCTCGTAGCATCTCTTGTCATGAGACCAATTTCTTCTACACATTTCGGAAAAGATGATATATTTAGAAAAAAACAGTAATGTTTCATTATTATTGTAATCCCCTAGAAAATCTAACGCGATACAGTGGCGGAAACACTGTAGAGTCAGGATTAAAACACACTGTAACTATGTCTTAGTAAAATTAAAACGGTAAAGTCAAACAATAGGCCTTAAATAAAATGGCCAAAATTTAAAACAATCCACAAAAGGGGTTTGAACAATCCATAAGACATAATTATCAAAATAAACAAGCAGGATCCACACTGCTCGCTAGCCCACACCCGAAACACGTATACCTGCCATGTTAAAACATAACAGCCACAATCAGTGGGGAGCAACGCCAACGTTCTCCCAGCCGTATAACAGGATTTTAAAACTGTAATTACTATTATAGAAAAATAGTAAGAAAACGGAAAACAGTAAAACATTATAATGAAAATAAGTTTTCAATGAAAAACTTCACGTATCGAAACAATATAATAAAAACGAGTTTTCCAAAGAAAACATAAAACATTTGCTAACCTGCAACCAAATTATATTGATAATAATAAAATAGTCAAAATGGCGTTATGAATATTCAATTAGTGTGCACAAGGCTAGACTTTCACTAGGGATATACTAAAAACTAGCTTCGAGAACTCAGACACCAACTTCACACGCAGCGAGATCCAAGGTCTCTAACTAGGCAACTCAACCATAATAGGACGTCGACTTATCATGCGAGGTCCTGGCTTAAGTAATATACACCCCTCCTGGATACCAAATGTATCCAGTTCAACTGACGGCGACTAACACGATGCGATATCTAGTTTAAGGGCACAATGCACATATACTCCTGGACACCAAATGTATCCAGTTCAACAACCAATGCATCCCAAATGGATACACCAGTCTTATAGTTGATGGCAAAACAGTACATCCTAGACTGTATTATTCTAACCCCACACTTATCCTTATTCCATAACTCCAAAACAAAGCCATTATCGATATTCAAAAGATATAATCATTATAAATAATAAAAGAACAAAAGAGTAATCATTATATTCTTAAAGAGGAAACTTTCTATTTTAGGAAACTTCTATTTTTGGAAATTTTACTAAAAATAGCATCATCTAAAAATATCAAAAATATTAGTTCATACTAACACAACATCTTTAGTAAACGATATAGACTTATAAAACTAGTACTTTCGGCCTTAACGATATTAATTGTTAAAGGGGGAACATTTGAGTTTATGAAATTATTAAAATATCTTCCAAGTGTTTATAAAATAAATAAAAATGTCTTAAACATTTTAATACTACTAATCAGGGTGTTTTCAAAGTTTATAAAATTAAAATTCCCTAATTACTAATAGTTTCGACAAAACGAACATAAATAGGATTTTACGGCAAATGCCAAATTAAATATTTTAACGTTTTTTATTTAATTAAATCATTGAATACATTAAGAGTATGTTAAGGGATGATTTAACTCACCTAAGTTTCAGATTTAAATACTTTCAAAATGGCTGGAAAAATAATTTTTTTTTTGGTAAGACGAAGCATTTGAACAATAAATCGCAATTTGTCCAAAAATCAATACTTATTAATTAAAGACTTTAATAAATAGTATAAAATTACGTAAAATAGTTAAAATATATTTATGGACATTCTGTCCAGAAAAGAAAATTTTCCAGAATCCTAAAACTCGGTTTTTAAAGCGTTTTCTCGTTAATCGTCTAATCTCGACAATAACGATTAATAAAAACAGTAATTACAAAACGATTTAAGTATTAATATCCAAAAATTATTATTAAACCTAAAAATCATGATTTTCCAGAAACTACTATTTTTCCAGATTTTCAAAAATTCCAGATTTAATAAATCCCGCTAAAACCATCTTTTAAACCCGTTTTCAGAATTAACGATTCCATTAATAAAACTTATCGTTCCCAACATTTTATTAAAGCGCTAAAAATCATAAAATTACATTTTATTATGAAATCATTAGAATCATACTTTTTTCAGATTTAAACAAAAGACCAGAAATCGAGAATTTAAACGACAAACACGGTTTTAACGATAAACGATGATTTAAAGTGATTAATTAATTCATCCACTTAAAAATTCCAAAAAATTATGACAAAACCCAGAAAGTTCTATTTCATCAGAAAGTTTCACCACGTCAAAAATCAGATTAAAATAAAATATTTAGGTACTAGAACTTAAAATCGACTTTTAATCGTTCTTGTCCGTAAACGGTAATAATTCAATAATCGATAACTAAAATATCAGAAAAATACTAAATTATTAAAAATCATCAAAAACATCATTTTTACAGAATATAAACATATATTACATGTTTAGGCCGAATATTACGATTTTACCAAGTAATATGACGATTTAATCGTTAATCTCGTAAAAGCGATAAAAATACCGAAGGATGCAAATTTTCAACTTTTAAAAATTTTCCCGATCATATGACATACATATATCATCAAAATAAAATTATAATTATATACATGCAATTACACAAATAAAATCATGCAATACCGAGTAACATCGACGTTACCTCAAACCCAAATCCGAGTCTACGATAAATTCATCGTTTTCGGGGTCGTCCAAGGATCCTTCAATACACAACATACATGGTACAAAAATACCATGAGAAAACTTAAAAGAATCAAGGTAAATAACGATCGGAAATAACATCGATTATTACCTTAACGAAGGGAAAAGATAGACGATTAATTCGGAGATGAATATGAGAGGATCAAGACTCGATTTGAGACAAAGTTTGGCTGGAAAATATGGCTGAAACTCACAGCCAATATGGAGGAAATGAAGAGTATTTTTGTTTAATGTGGTTGAATGAAAATGAATGAAAGAAAATGATGAGATGAGAGAATAAATGTGGACTTTTAAAAATGATAAAAAAAAATACAGTAAATCCATCCAAAACCACCAGCCAAAATGAATAAGGAGGAAGTGTGAAGAGTCTTGCAATAAGTTCAAAAATAATTGTAGAAAAATAAAATATCTAAGGCCTTAATCAAGTTATAAAACCAAGTGTTAACAAAAATGTGAAAGTGTGTGACCAAGGGTGTCACGGTCCAAAAATGAGTAAAAAGTGTTTCTTTTAATTGTAGGTTGCTTAAAAATAAGAATCGTAAAATTATCAAAAGAATTTCAAAGCAATTCGAATAAACCGCGCGTTCGAAAATAATTATTTACGAAACTTCGTAATAAAATCATTAAAGGCTAAATTTTCGTAACTAAAAATATTATATAAATGTATTTAAACATTTTTAGGAAAAGGAATAACTTAAATCCGAGCTTAAAAATGTTAATTCAAAGAAAAATAGAATTCCTCACGGAAAAATAATTAATTAATTTACGAAGAAAACCAAATAAATGAATTTAAGGGAATTAAAATCTTTAAAAAATAAAAATAAATATCATTAAACTCAAAAATGAAAATAGAGCTTGGAAAAAGATGAAATGCAAGGCCGAAATGTGACAGAGTTATGACAGAGTCATAACGGTAAAGACAAAAACGCTAGGAAAAATAGCGGGTGTTACAATTATTGGTTTTAAAAAATCGTAACTTACTTTTGTTTATATTCTTCATTGTTAATATTTTTATCGGTGGAGTTTTATGTGAATTTGATGCCTTCTCATGTCAACATTATGGTTGATCCATTTAATGGAAATTTTCATATCCGCCCAATATGCCTATTTCCAAGAACAATAGTGCGTAGTTATATATGTGATCGTTTTCGAGTTCCGAAAAAATATATGCACATTTCATTTGGATGAGAAAACATACCTCTTCATTCGTTGCGTTTGACATATCTAAGCGCCAAAATAGGTCTGTCCAGCTGCGTATAGTTAGTTGGTGACGATTGAAATGATATGGGAAACACAATGTCTAAAAACCGAACATGAAATTTGCTCTTTTCTGTTAAATAATTAGCATTTGATTACTTACCAAAAATCAAAACATGAGATGCGTTTTCATCTAATCAGCTTATGTTTTTACTTGAATTTTCGAGCACAATTATTGTCTCGTTAAATCATTTTCCTGATGTGTGGACTGGATTGTAGGCTACAAATTTCCTGATAACATCTAAGAAAAAAATGATTATTTAGAAATGTAGCTTATAATGTTATGATATGAAGATTCGAAATTAAAGTTACCTAATAGAAAGAAATAAATCATCACCTATATATTCATTGTTAGAGACTTTCTCTGCCATAATATCTTCGTATTCTACAAAGTCGTTGTAGACTCACTTTGGAATATTAGGTTCGGGATGCATCGTCATCACTTTCGTGCTAAATTCAATCTAAATTCGACAATTGTGTGTTGTTGTTTGCTCGTTTTCGATATTAGACAAAATCGAAAATTTGCATATGTTGTAAATGTTTCCCTCTTTGAAACTGTTGTTGAATTGCTTCACCAATTTTTGTTTCACAGTTGTTTGTATTGAAAGGCCTATACAATAAAAAAAAGAAAAAAAAAACCATTTATTTACTGCACTTACATGGTCTAATATGGATAACATTAGTGCACTTACACTGTGGGAAGGGTCATTGTCGGGTTTTCTGGTCGTTCTTAACCATTGCCGCATCACTCTGTGGACATGACGTAGGTCCACCCCGACGCGGCCACGCGCGGGTTTGGGTAGGCGAATGAATCTCGTGGTGAGATTGTTCTCGGGTTCGAAATTTAAGTCAAAATGGAGTCGCCACCGAATTTTGTGGTTATTCGGAACCATACGAGCCCACTCTATGTTGTCATGGGCTATACACAAAGTAAGCCCACTTCGATTTCAGAGTTTATTGGGCTCGTCCCTTTGCATTGCAATACCGATACCGTTTAAACCGGCTTTCGTATATAGAATGACTCTCGTGCGCCAAGGGTTTCGGACATCCGGAAACCGAAGGTTTTCTGAGTAAGGGGTGAGGGTACGTGTTGGGAAGCCCACTAAGGACACCCAACCCCGCCCGCACATGGCGGCCTCTACTAAGACATCGCTCGTGTTCGTGTGCGCGCGCTAGTAAAATGACTAGATGATATGCAAGCAGCGTTTTCGGGCTAACATATGAATAGTAGGTGAACTACGTCATTTAATGCATCTTAATTATGGTCGAAATGATTTAGCATGAGAGGTTCATTTATAAAGCGATAAGCAAGTAAATAAATAAAACTCGAAAATAAATAACGTAAAAGTTACACGGGCGGAAATACAACCCGGCCAATACAAAAATAAGCGGAACAGTAGATAATAAAAAGATAGGAACGGACCCGTATGTAGACTTGACCACGAAATGTGTAAGTGGACTAACCCCGTTTAAATGCACATTATGTTGTACATCAAACGAAGGACGGAGACATAGGACCTAGGCGTGATACTAGCCCGATCCTATGCGTCGATGCCTTGTCCCGACTTATCACGTCGAAAAATCGATCAAAGTCGTTAAGGTGTCGTGACGAGCATGAGTTTTGAAAAGTGGGTTCACGTGATTGGCTTTACACGTGTCGACTAAAAGTCGTAAAAAAGGACGAGGCTCAAATGTTGCATTTAAGCTCTCGGTTTTCTGGGTTACAGGACCCACTCGGTCGAGTCATGGTCTGACTCGGTCGAGTGCGTCCTCAAAAAAGGTTATGCCCAGTGTTATGGACGCTACTCGATCGAGTGGCCTATGCACTCGGTCGAGTAGCCCTTCGAAAAAGGTTCTGTCCAGTTCTATGGACGCTACTCGATCGAGTAACCTGTGCACTCGGTCGAGTATCCCCTTTACGAGTATCAACTCGTTTCGTTTTTTGGGTGCAAAATCGACGGTCGGTCGAATTAAATGCAAATATCGCATGATTTGAATTTAACTCGACCTCCGGTACTATAATCGTGTACATGTACGATTATAATACCGTTGTCGGGATTTTATGAAAACATTTACGTTAGAAAATTTGAATTAGCAACGGAATGCCTCCCTCTACGTCACGACATCGAAACTAACCCTTTTGGGTTATGTGATGTCGGTTTTCGTGTCAACGGGTTCCGCACTAATTAAAATGGGATCGAATACGTTCAACTACGATTAGTCGCGATCACGTCACGCCCTTGAGTATCTTGGGGCGGGGCTCCTCGAAAGGGCTCCACCTCCGTCGTTGCTCGTAAAGGGATTAGACGGATTTTAGGCGACCATTATAGTCAAACGTATCCGAAACCGAATTTTGCTACTAGTTTATACATATACGCGGTATGATAGTAATATGTTAGTAACGCGAGTAAAAAGTTAGTGTGCGAAAATGTAAAGTGTTAGGATGTTAGAGTTACAACACTAGTATACGCATAATATTAACGATACAAAAATGTAAATAAAAGAAACAAAGATCGAAATGGGGTTTAGAACACCCTCAACATACATGCTTAGTAAGGACCTCGGAAATGGACTCGCGAATAGTGACAGGACGTCGGAGTATCGAGGATGTATGCAAGTTATGGTGTGTGTGTGTGTGGATGAATTGTCGGTTTTTCGAGGGACAAGGGACTCGGTTTTGTGTGTGTTTGCTTAGGGTTGTAAGGTAGAGAGTATGGCTGAAATGTGAGGTGAATGTAGGTAAAAATGGATGAGCAAAACTTGTGAAATGAGTGAGGGTCATGGGGTATTTATAGAGTTTACCCCACGACCTAGGGTCACTCGATCGAGTGACCCTATTGCACTCGGTCGAGTGCCCTAGAAAATGGGCCTGATCCGGTTTTTGACGCTCCACTCGACCGAGTGGGTCAATCCACTCGATCGAGTGGATCAGGTAAACCGAGATAAATTAGGAAAGGGTTGACTTGGTTGATTGTGTGATCTTTTTTGAAAATGGGGTTGGGCGCCAGCTTCTAGAAGGTGCACTTGGGCTGTTTTTGTGACGGGTTCGTCTTTGACCGGGTTTTGACCCGGTCGTTAAAAGACGGGATTTATTTTTGGTGTCGGTTTTGGCCCAAATTAGTCTTATTTTGCTCGGAACGACCCACTGGGCCTGAATTTGAGGTCTGTTTTGTGAGATTATTACTCCGCTAAAAGTCCATGTCAGATATTATTGATTTCGGGTCCAAATCCGAGTATACTAAGTCACGTTTGCGTCCGATCATCATCGGGTGTTTGTCGGGAGCTGCTATAGACACTAGCAGGCAAAATGCGGGTGTCTACAGAGCCCCCACTCTGACTGAGGCTTGGACAAGGCAAAAGTCAGAGTAGCTACCAGGCCAATCGCAGATTACGACCTGGCAGCCTTCCGGTCGGGTCATTTATAGTCCAGTAGACTAGCGTGAAGGGCTCGCCAGCCATAAGCAGAGGGTCATACCTGTCCTGCCGATGATAGCTCCGTGGGGAGTAAAACTTGCTTTTGGAGGTGTAGGAGTACCCGTATGCTGATACATCATGGCTTTGACTGTAGCATTCTGGGATAAATATTGGCTCACGTTGGGGAGTGAAGTAGTTGCGCGGGGACTTGCTTCTGAAGTCTTGGGGTGTACCTGTATGCTGACACATGATAAATTGCATGTAACACATAGGCAAAACACCGACTCGTGCTGGGGAAAATGTACTGGATTTTGAAAAAAGTTGGAATTTTCGAATTTTTTTTTAGAATTTTAGGAAAATTTAAGAAAGCTCGGGACAACTAGATTCCTATTCTGGGTTGAAGTCAGGCCTGCACATGCTGGGGCCCAGTTTGCTGAGGAGGCAGGGTTAGTTAGGGTTACAGTCAGGCTTCCCTATTATAAATACAGGTCTCCCTGCTTCAGTTTACTGCACCTCAAATCAAAACCCTTCTTCTCTTAAAAAAAATCTCTCAGTCTCTCAAGAGAATTCAAATTCCTGCCATGGGTATCGAGCATCTCACTTCAATGCTTTTTGCCTGGTCCCAGCACTTTCGGGACGAGGACAAAATTCAGCTGACCCAAATGGGGATTGTCAGCCTGTTTCCTCTTCGGCGTCTAGTGACTGATTCACATTTTTTGGACGCCTGTTTGGCGTTTTGGGATACTACCTATCACGTCTTTGCGTTCCCGCGGGGAGAGATATGCCCTCTTCCCGAGGAGATCGCAGCCATCGGGGGTTGGAGCCCTGTGGCTCGTCCTGCCATCCCTCCGTTCTACCCGGACTCGAGGAGAAGACTGAGGGATTTCCTGGGTCTGTCTCATGCTGAGACAGATCGAATGGTGCGGGGAGATACTGTTTCCCTCTTCGACTTGGCTGATAAGTTTATGAACAGTCAGGACGTAAGGGCTACGCCTTCCCACAGGCGTAGGGCTTTTGCATTCTGCATGCTGCACCGCTACGTTTTCGAGGGGTTGATGGATGCTGACTCATGCGTGGGTCAAATTAGGCTGATTGGAGTGGTTGACCAGATGGAGACTGGTCATATCCCTACTTGGCTAGCCACTAGGGAACTCATCATGGGTCTGGATGCTAGGCGACTTGACCCAACCCGGCAACTGACGGGGGAGCACCCTCATTCTGCAGGTATACGTCTCGCAATTTTTTTTTTTTTTTTTTTTTTTGCGATTTCCTGAGGTCCGTAAGTTACTCGATCGAGCGGACCTATCACTCGATCGAGTGATGTCTGCGAAGTTCTTCTGCCCATCTGTGGAGAGCCTACTCGATCGAGTGGGATGCTTTACTCGATCGAGTATCACACCTGACGAGCTTCTGATTGTTCTTAGGGAGCCTTACTCGATCGAGTCAGGTGGTGTACTCGATCGAGTGGGCTGTAGCGGACCATTCCGTCGCTCATGAATTCTGTATATACTTTCGCAGGTTTGGCTGTCGGAATGCTTATCGATCATAGAGCCTCCTCCGAGCGTTCCCAACTACCGCAGCAGCCAAATCAGTTCAAGGGGGCGCCGGATAAGCTCGAATCACCACATAAATCGAGCTTACTGGGATGAGGAGTTGGTGTTCCACGGTGGCCCATTGATTAGGTGGACGGTCGCTTGGTGGTTCCTTTCTAAGCTGACGGGGTTGGCCAAGAGGGACCAAGCTCGTTATCTTGTGATCCTGTCCCTTGACTGGACAGTTCACATTTACCCGGACCGCATTCTGAGGCAGTTCGGTTCGTCTCAGCGCATTCCTGAGACTGAAGCCATTATTAGCGTCTCGCTCCAACTGACGGACGCTATGTGCGACACCTGGTTGCAGAGATGGTTTACCCGTCCTACATGGACTATTCCCAACCCTTGCCAATCCGCTTGGGTTTCTCGGGCTTACGAGAAATGGACTTCTGAGGAGTCCGAGGAGGCTCGTAAAGCTCTGAAGGTTGATGAGGCCTTCGAACTGGTCCGTCGGGAGACGGCGAAGGACAATAGGGGATTCTTCGATGAGGGAGAGACTCCTGCTACCTTAGTCCGATTAGAGTCGGGTCTTAAGTCACATACTAAGACTCGAGCTAAAGATGCCGGTGCTAGTGGCACACGGGGGCGGCAAAGCCCCCAGACTGACTTGGAGCGGCGACTTGGGCCAAGGCTGGCGGCCCGGGACCGATTAGGTCCGCGTGACCGGCTCCCAGAGCCCGTGAGGGCCCGACTCGGGCCTATCGAGGTGAATGAGGACTCGAGTTCCAAGAAACGAGTCCGGGCTAAGGAGGTTCCTGTGGTGATTCGGGAACGCTCTCCTCCGCGTCGTCGTCAGTGGACGGCCAAGGAGGCCAAGGACAAGGGGAAGGGCAAGATGCCCTAAATACCGAGGCCTTAGTTTTTTATTATTTAAATATTATTATTATTTTGTCGCGTGTTTTTTTGGTAATTTTTTTGGATTCCTGCACTTTGTAATTTTCCCAAGTTTATTGGGGCTCTTTTTGTGATAATTAATAAAAGAAAGTTTATTATTTAAACCGTTCCTGTCTTTTCTCGATTGCATTGGTTGTGCCCTTTTGAGGGGCTGCCTACGTATCCGCGATTAGCAGAATCAAACCAAACGTAGTTCAAGCTTAGGAAATTTGCAATCTTGAATTACACCAAGACTAATGGTTCAAGATGCTTTGCGACAGTAGAATAAATAATTCTAGCTCATTGACTTGCTTTTTGTAAAATAAACGATTTTGATAAAAATTGCTAATGACATTGAGAAATGGCTAAGGGTAGTAACGCTTCAGCTGGTCCAGGTTGGTTGGGTTGACGAACTCGTTCCCGTCCAGGTCCGTCAGCATTACTGCTCCCCCTGATAGGATTTTTTTCACCAGGTATGGCCCAGCCCAGTTGGGTTTGAATTTTCCCCTTGGGTCAACTGGTAGTAAGGCTCGAACAGACTTAAGGACTAGATCCCCTTCTTTAATGTTTCTGGGCCTTACCCGCTTGTTGAAAGCCCGTTGGATCCGTTTCTGGTAGATTTGGATGTTGTTGAGAGCGCGGGACCGTCGTTCGTCTAGTAGAACCAACGAATCGTACCGTGCTCGAACCCAGTCAGCTTCGGGTACTTGGCTTTCTAGCAGAATTCTGAGGGACGGTACCTCTAGCTCAACTGGTTGGACTGCCTCCATCCCATAGGTTAGGTAATATGGCGTCGCCCCGGTTGCGGTGCGAATTGATGTCCGGTACCCCCATAGGGCGAAAGGTATTTTGTCGGGCCAGTCCCGATAATTATCAGCCATCTTTTTGAGTATGGTGACAATTGTTTTATTAGCCGCCTCTACTGCTCCATTTGTTTGGGGACGGTAGGGCGAGGACGTGTGCCTTTGAATTTTGTATTTAGCCAGTAGGGCCGCGGTCTCAGCTTGGAAATGGGTTCCATGATCACTGATAAATTCATGTGGGATTCCATACCGACATATTATCTTGTTTTGGATAAATTTGGCGACATGCTTGGCATTGAGAATGCGATATGATTCAGCTTCGACCCATTTGGTGAAATAGTCGATAGCTACTAAAATGAAACAGTGTCCGCCAGTACCGGAGGGATTTACCTTCCCGATTATGTCGATACCCCATGTCGAGAATGGCCAAGGTGACGTCATGGTATAGAGCAGAGATGACGGCATATGTTGCACATTGCCAAAGATTTGACAGTTATGGCAACGTTTGACATATAACTGGCAGTCGGCCTCCATGGTGTTCCAGTAATACCCGAGCCTCATGATTTTTCGGACCAACATGTGAGCATTCATGTGTGGGCCGTTTTCACCATCATGTACTTCGGCCATTACTTTCTCGGCCTTATATTTGTCAACACAAAGGAGAAGAGCCCCCTGTGCCGTCTTTTTGTATAGTTGCCCGTCGTCAGTACGGATGAACTGGCTGGCTAGCCTTCGCAAGGCCTTTTTGGCTCGACCCTCAGTCCCGGGAGGATACTCTCCGTTGGTCAGGTATGTTGACACAGCCTGGTACCAGGGTTCGGGATCAGTGATCTCGATGTCTTCAATGTCATGGATGTATGCCGGCTCAGACTGTCTTTCGACACAAATTGGCATACTGGTCACGTGGTCGGGAATGTTCAGTAAAGACGCCAATTTTGAGAGTGCATCTGCAAACTGATTTTCTTCCCGAGGCAGGTATATGTACTCTACCTTCTGGAATTGTTTCTCGAGATCCCTTACTCGTGCCTAGTAGGTCACGAGATTAGCATTCCGAGTCTTCCATTTTTGGAGTGCTTGGTTAATGACCAAGGATGAGTCGCCATGTACCCGGAGTTTTGTGATCCCTAGGTTGGCGGCGGCTTGTAGCCCATAAATGCATGCTTCGTACTCTGCTGCATTATTGGTAACATCAAAGTCCAGTTTGATGGAGACGGGAGTATGCTCCCCTCTTGGTGAAATTAGGAGGATCCCGACTCCGAACCCTCGAAAATTAGATGCTCCGCCGAAGTATAAATCCCATGTTTCGGCATCGGTATGGAAAATATCTTCGTCTGGGAAGGACCAGGTGTCGGTGTGTCCTTCTTCGGTTACCGGGCTGTCAGCGAGGAATTCAGCTACTATTCGCCCCTTAATAGCTTTTAACGGTACAAATTTCAGGTCGAACTCTGCCAACATTAGAGTCCATCTTGAAATCCGGCCATTGAGGATGGGCTTTTCGAAGAGGTACTTGATCGGGTCCATCTTGGATAGAACATGGACCTCATAACTAAGCATATAGTGTCGAAGCTTCTTAGTGGCCCAGACTAGAGCCAAACACGTCTTTTCGAGCATGGTATATTTGCACTCATACTCTAAAAACTTCTTGCTGACGTAATAGATGGCTCGTTCTTCGAAGTCAACTGTCTGAGCCAGCATAGTCCCCATGGCTGTCTCGGTCGTTGTTAGGTATAACGACAGAGGCAAACCGGGTTGAGGTGGCATCAAAACTGGCGGAGCAGACAGAATCTCCTTAATCTTGTCGAAGGCAGCTTGGCATTTGTCATCCCATAGTATCCGTTCCCCTATTTTCAGTTTCTTGAAAATTGGTTCACACACCATGGTTAACTTGGAAATGAATCGACTAATATACTGGACTTTCCTGAGAAATCCCCTTATTTCTTTTTCGGTTTTAGGAGCTTGCATCTCGGTAATGGCTTTGATTTTAGCTGGGTCGACCTCGATACCTCGTTGGCTAACGATATGAGCCAGTAATTTGCCTGACGTTACCCCGAAACTGCACTTTTGAGGGTTTAGCCTCATGTTGTATTTGCGCAATCGGGTGAAAAATTTCCTTAGGGCGGTGATGTGACCGTCCCGTTCTTTGGATTTGACGATCATGTCGTCTACATAGACCTCTACCTCTTTATGCATCATGTCGTGTAGTAAAGTGGTAGCGGTCCTTTGGTATGTGGCCCCGGCATTAATAAGACCGAATGGCATGACGGTGTAGCAGTAAGTACCCCAAGGTGTAGTGAAGGTAGTCTTACTCATGTCTTCTTCCGCCATCTTGATTTGATTATATCCGGCATACCCGTCCATGAATGACAGAAGGGCATGATCGGCCGTGTTATCCACCAGTATGTCGATGTGTTGTAACGGGAAATCATCCTTCGGGCTTGCTTTGTTAAGATCCCGAAAATCTACGCATACCCGCACCTTACCGTCCTTTTTAGGAACCGGCACGATGTTTGCAACCCAGTCCGGATACTCGGACACTTGTATGAAGCCGGCTTTGAACTGTTTGTCGACTTCTTCCTTTACTTTGAGAGACCACTCGGGCCTCATTCGACGAAGCTTCTGTTTGACCGGTTTGCACCCGTCTTTGATAGGTATGCGGTGCTCGGCTATTTCCCGGTCTATCCCCGGCATGTCCTTGTAGGACCACGCGAAGACATCTTTGAATTCTTGGAGGAGGTTTATGAATTGTTGTTTCTCCTCGGGATCTAAAGATAACCCTATCTTAAGTATCTGAGGCTCTAAGGTTGTTCCCACGTTTATGGACTTGGTCTCTTCAATTACCGGATTCCGGGATTCCCTTTGCTCTAGTTGCTCGATCAGATGTGGAGGTAAGGGTACCTGTTCGTCGGATTTCTCAATGTCATAGCATAAAACGTTTTTGAAAGCAGAATTTAAAAGAGACAAGTCGTAAGCAGAACGGTTGTTATTATTGATTGAAAATTTGGAAAACAGCTCAAAGAGAGCAGCCATCTGATCATTAGTCAGTGGCGGGATTGGTAAAGCACTCGGGACAGACCCTGAAGTGCCAGCAGCAGGAATGATAGAAGGGAGGGGGGTTACAGGAGTGACTCTAGCACCGACTTCTCTAGACTCGACCTCAGACTCAGACTCAGACTCGGACTCAGACTCAGGCATGTCTCCCTCTCCGGTGACCAGCTTGTAGATCTTCCCTTGACTGTCAGTCCACTTGACAGTCTTCCTCCAGGCCCTGTTTCCCGTCTCGGAATCAACATCCGAGATCAGCTTGGTCGGGTCAAACCTGTTGCTGTGGAGAATCAGGTTGACCAGGTCTTCTTTTGGGGTCGGGGCTATGGTGTCTTCCCCAAAGAGCAGCCCCAGCGCGGGCTCAGCATCATTAGCTTCATCAGACTGGATGAGGGCGAACACATCATCCGGGATGTAGTTGCAGTCCCGGGCCAAGTGGGTCCCGAGGTGCGTAGCATTGGGTTGGTACAGTCCAACCTGGATAGCCCCGAATACCGGTGTGACAAAGTAGTCAGACAACCGTGGGCTGTAAGGGCTCAAGTGGATACCCTTCATGATGTTGCAGGCCTTTTCGATTCCTGCTCGGACAACGTTGCCCGGAGTGGCGGCATAGCCAAGGCTGAAGTGAGAGTCTTCGTCCTTGAGGACCTCGTTGATCTTCCCAGCGGGAAGGTCGGGTCGAGAGGTAGCCCCCGGAAGGTACCCTAGGTTCTGGAGCATCGTGTCAATGCTCGTGGTGAAGTAAGGCCTAAAGAGGTACTCTTCCTCGATCATCCCCACAAAGTCGAACGCCCAGAGGTCCGTGCGTCCCGTGGCGTTACAGCTGGCCACGGTCATTGGGGTTGCCTCCAAAGTAATAATATTGTCGAGTAGAGGCATCTTGATCTTACGGTGGAGGGTGGAGGACACAACTTTTACCGCGTGAATCCACGGCCTTCCTAGGAGCAAGTTGAATGATGAGGTGACATCAATCACCTGGAATTCAAGCTCCTTTTCTATCGGCCCCGTGATGATGGTCAGTTTTATGGCCCCAGATACCGACTTTAGGCTCCCATCAAAGGCTTGGATGGTTTGAGCAGTCGGGATATAGTCAGCCTCGGTAATGCCGAGGGCTTTGGCGGTCCTTAGAGGAAGGACATTCACGCCTGACCCGTCATCGACTAGAGTCATCGGGAGGTATTTACCTCGGCAAACCACCGTGATGTAAAGGGCCAGGTTGTGGGAGGCCCCGAACGGCGGCAGATCGGCTTCGGAAAAGGTGATCATTGGGCCTCCTTCTTTGGCCTTACCCTTTAGGTGGGGTAGGACCGTGGCTACCATTTCAGCAGGGGTAGCCAAAGAGTCGATCTTGACTTGATCGAGAGCCTTTGTAAGTGCTTCCCGATGTTCTTGTGAGCTGACTAAGAGTTGCCATATAGTGAGGTCAACTCGGGTTCTCTTCAGTTGCTTCACGATAGCCGTTTCAGCGGTCGGCTCTTCAGGGGCGACTTCCATCCCGAGTGGATCGATGATGGTTGCCGGGATAGAGGTGTCCCTAGTGCTTGTGGCTAAATAGGGACGACCAAGGTTGTTACTGGCTAGGACTCGAGTTTTGGCCTCTCGAATCTGTTCAGGGGTGATGGGAACGGTTTCCCCTTTAGCGAGGTAGACATCATCCTCGTCGTCAAACCAGATCCCGTTTACTTGCGGGATGAGTGGAGAGATAAGGTGAGAGCAGTCAATCACCTCCCCGGCAAAGATGGCATGGGAGCTGAAAGGGTTCTCCTTGTTGCTGGGCTTATCTCCGGGTAGCGGGATTTTACCGCTCTCGATCAGGTCCTGAATCAAATGTTTCAGCTTCCAACATTTTTCGGTGTCGCGCCCATTGCCCCGGTGGTATTGGCAATAGGCCTGAGCATTGTAGTTCTTGGAGCGCCGCTCGACCGGAACTTCAGGATTTGGGCCTATCGGTTGGATTAGGCCTTTGGAGGACAGCCTGTGTAAGGCATAGGTATAGGTAGTACCTATATCAGTGAAGACCCGAGGTGGGGTGTTCTTCTTGGACGGGGCATCTAGTAGATTAACCGCGTCAAAAATGCTGCGAGTTGCAGCCTGGGGCTTAGTGGTGGAGGAAGAGGCCCCTTGGTACCCTTTGCTAGCGGCCTTAGTGAGGCTTTCTAGTCTCAGGTCGTCTTCGATCCTCATACCCATTTCAGTAAGGGTGGTGAAATTGGGTATGACAGCGTACCGGAGGTGAACCCGATAGGAGGGGAGGAGGTTCTTGACAAAAGCCTCCACCAGAGTCTTCTCATTGGGCTTATCAACCAATTTCACGCTCTCGGCCCTCCAGCGTTGAAGGTATTTAGTGAAACCTTCCTTTGGCTCTTGGGCCATAACCTCCAGAGATCGCATTGTGGTTTGGATCTCGGTGTTGTCGGCGTAGTTCCGAGCGAACTCGGTAGCTACATCATCCCATGTAGGGTATTTTTTCGGGTCTAGCCTGTAGTATCAGGCCCGTGGGTGCTTCTCAAGGGATGCAGCAAAGAGATTCTTGAACATGGTCGAATCCACTCCCTTGATGGCCATGTGACGTGAGTTGATATGAACTTTGAAACAAGAATGAGAGATATGATTAGTATTCTGAAATGGACGTGAAACAAGTAACCAAAACAGAAGGTAAAGATAGTTTGAGGATGAATAAACCGTAACCAAAGGATAGTATGCTAGGTGAAGTAGACCTATACTTCAACAAAGCGCTTTGCTAGATCAAACACTCGATTGAAATAGCGAGTTTAGAGCTTGTAACGCGACACACTTTAGACCTTGTCTTGTAAACTACAAAGACGAAACAAAAGGAAGCTTCAAAGCTTAACTTTTACTTGGGTTTTAATTTGCAAATTGGATGTTCTTTATTCCTTCAAATGACCGGCTATATATAGCCTACAAGTGCCCTTAAACCGGTTGGTTTAGGGTGACAAAAACAAAGCTAAGACTATTGTGAACTAGGAGCTAATTACAAGGTTGGAGCTAATAACAAAGCTAGTGTAAACATGGAGTTAAAACCAAAGCTAGGGAGTTAAAACCAAAGCTTCACCAGCCGTGTAGTCTTGTGTGAACATGGAGCCAACACCAAAGCTTGAGTGTACACACCATGTGAACATGGAGCCAATTACGAAGTAACCAATCAGCCCATAATCAACCTTGACTTCTCTACTCCTTTATTCAGCTCCCTTGTGAGCTAACTTAGTACTTGGAGGAGGCATACCACTAAGCTAGTAGGAGGAGCTAGTGTGGCTTGACTCGAGCTAATAGGAGCTAGTGTTACTTCATTGAACTCCTTAGTCTCTTCATTCGGATCATCTCCTCCCCCTTGAAAAGGAATTGCCCTCAATTCTGAAATGCCATCATCATCTAGATAGGGAGAAAGGTCCCCTATATTGAACGTGGCATGGACTCCATAATCATCCGGTAATTCCACCTTGTAAGCATTGTCATTTACCTTTGATATGATCTTGTAAGGTCCTTCAGCTCGTGGCATCAACTTATTCTTTCTTTTGCTTGGAAACCTCTCCTTTCTCAAGTGAACCCAAACTAAGTCACCCTCTTGAAAAAGTCTTGGCTTCCTGTTCTTGTTGGACTTTCTCTTGTATGCTTCATTAACCTCCTTGATTCTTTCTTGGATTTGCTCGTGGAGTTTGATCATAGCCTTTAGTTTGGACTCCGCATCCTTGTGAACTAACTCATCTTTTGGTAGCGGAATCAGGTCCAAGGGCATGTAAGGATTGATCCCATATACAGCCTCAAAAGGGGAATGAGAAGTAGCATAAGTGGGGGAGCGATTGTAGGCAAATTCAGCATGGGCAAGCTTGATATCCCAATCCTTTTGAGTCTTACTTACAAGGCCCCTTAATAACGTTCCCAAGGTGCGATTGGTAACCTCAGTTTGTCCATCTATTTGTGGATGATGAGAAGTGCTAAATAAGAGCTTGGTTCCCACCTTCCTCCATAATGTGTTCCAAAAGTAACTAAGGAACTTTGAGTCACGATCAGAGACTATGGACTTGGGTATCCCATGTAGACGCACTACCTCCTTGAAGTATAAGTCAGCAACATTGCTAGCATCATCTGTTTTGTGGCAAGCAATGAAGTGAGCCATCTTTGAAAACCGATCTACTACCACCATGATAGCATCTTTTCCTCTAGCGGTTCTTGGTAAGGCTACAATGAAATCCATGGATACATCTTCCCATGGTCTACTAGGAGTGGGCAAGGGCGTGTAAACTCCAGGCTTGAAGGAACTCTTGGCAAATTGGCAAGTCACACACTTGCTTACCACATTCTGGACGCTCCCTTGCATCTTTGGCCAAAAGAAGTGCTCCTTTAAGACCTCCAACGTTCTTGTAATGCCAAAATGACCCGCTAATCCTCCTCCATGAGCTTCTCTAACCAGTAGCTCTCTAATGGGATGCTTGGGTACACACAGGCGGTTTCCTTTGAAAAGAAATCCTTCCTGCAAAACAAACTCATCAAAGGCTCCCTCCTTGCATTTGGTGAAAGTTTCACCAAAGTCAGCATCATTGTTGTAGTAGTCTTTTAGAGTCTCAAATCCAAGCAACCTCACATCCAAAGTAGATAGTAAAGTGTAGCGGCGGGATAGTGCATCAGCTACTACGTTACTCTTTCCATCTTTGTATTTTGAAGAGAAGTGAAAGGATTGCAAGAATTCCACCCACTTGGCATGCCTTGGACTTAACTTTTGTTGGCCATTGATATATTTTAAAGACTCATGATCTGAATGAAGAACAAAATGGTTAGTACGTAGGTAATGACTCCAATGATCAAGAGCTCTTACTATAGCATAGAACTCTTTGTCGTAGGTGCAATAGTTCAGCCTTGCTCCATTGAGTTTCTCTGAGAAATAGGCAATGGGGCGCTTATTTTGCACAAGAACTGCACCAATTCCAACTCCACTAGCGTCACATTCCACCTCAAATGGTTGAGAGAAATCAGGAAGGGCTAAGATAGGAGCGGAGCATAGCTTCTCTTTAATGGCTTCAAAGGCTTCTTGGGCAGCCTTGGTCCAAACAAATGCGCCTTTCTTCAAGCACTCGGTGATGGGGCTTGTGATAGTGCTGAAATCCTTGATGAATCTCCTGTAAAAAGAAGCCAAACCATGAAAAGACCTTACTTCTGTAATGGTGGAAGGGATTGGCCAAGTACGTATGGATTCCACTTTGGTTTGATCAACTGATACCCCTCCTTTGGATACTACGTAGCCAAGGAATACTACGCTCTCCACAAAGAAGGCACACTTCTCCTTCTTCCCAAAAAGTTGTTGTTTGCGGAGTGTGGTGAAAAGTAGCCTCAAGTGCTCCATATGTTCTTCCAAGGACCTGCTATACACAAGTATATCATCCAAGTAAACCACAATAAAGCGACCTAGGTAGGCCTTAAGTACCTCGTTCATTAACCTCATGAACGTGCTCGGAGCGTTGGTAAGACCAAATGGCATGACCGTCCACTCATATAGTCCATGTTTGGTTTTGAAAGCGGTCTTCCATTCATCTCCCTCCCTCATTCTGATTTGATGGTAACCACTCCTTAGATCAATTTTGGAGAAGACCACCGCCCCATGAAGCTCATCTAACATATCATCCAACCTTGGAATAGGAAACCTATACTTGATGGTGATGTTGTTAACGGCTCTACTATCTACACACATTCTCCATGTCCCATCCTTCTTAGGTACTAAAAGAACTGGAACAGCACAAGGACTAAGGCTCTCCCGCACATACCCTCTACTCATTAACTCATCTATTTGTCTTTGTAATTCCTTAGTTTCCTCCGGATTACACCTATATGCAGCTTTATTGGGTAAGGTTGATCCAGGAATGAGGTCGATTTGGTGTTCTATACCTCTAATAGGTGGTAAACCAACGGGTAATTCCTCGGGGAAGACATCCTTAAACTCGTGTAACAACTCCTCTAATGGTTTTCCTCCAAGTCTATTCTCAACTTCTACGGGTTTTTCTTTAGCCATCATGACAAATACACGTTCCCCTTCTTGTATAGCTTGCTCTACTTCATTTTCACTAGCAAAGATGGTGAGGTTAGGTTTCTTGTTCTTGCTGGAGGTCATAGCTCTAACAGCTTGGGGAGTCATGGGTTTTAGAACGATTTTCTTTCCCTTATCCCTCAACTCATATTCATTCTTTCTACCATGATGAACTACGTCCCTATCAAACTGCCAAGGTCGCCCCAAAAGTATATGACAAGCATCCATAGGGATAACATCACAAAGAATTTCATCGACATAAGACCCCATAGTTAAACCCACCCTTACTTGTTTTGTGACCTTGATTTTGTTTTCATTATCTAACCAATGTAAAGCATACGGTTTAGGGTGATTAGTAGTGGTTAGACCTAACTTAGATACCATTTCAGTAGAGGCCACATTCGTACAACTACCCCCATCAATAATCAAACTACACCACTTGGTATTAACTAGACATTTTGTGTGAAAGAGTTGGTCTCTTTGTTCGGTGTTTTGTGGGATAGGATTAGCATGAAGTGTACGTAATACTAGGACATTACCAAACGTTGGGAGCTCATAGTTCTTTCCTTCTTCTCCTCTTTCTCCCAAGTAGACTTCAGGACCAGGTGCGCCATTGGACTTAGAGAGACTAACGATGCTTGAGTCTTCAAAGCTCACAACTCCTGCCATGCTTACGTCTAGATGGATGACCAAAGCTCTGATACCACTAATGACGTGAGTTGATATGAACTTTGAAACAAGAATGAGAGATATGATTAGTATTCTGAAATGGACGTGAAACAAGTAACCAAAACAGAAGGTAAAGATAGTTTGAGGATGAATAAACCGTAACCAAAGGATAGTATGCTAGGTGAAGTAGACCTATACTTCAACAAAGCGCTTTGCTAGATCAAACACTCGATTGAAATAGCGAGTTTAGAGCTTGTAACGCGACTCACTCTAGACCTTGTCTTGTAAACTACAAAGACGAAACAAAAGGAAGCTTCAAAGCTTAACTTTTACTTGGGTTTTAATTTGCAAATTGGATGTTCTTTATTCCTTCAAATGACCGGCTATATATAGCCTACAAGTGCCCTTAAACCGGTTGGTTTAGGGTGACAAAAACAAAGCTAAGACTATTGTGAACTAGGAGCTAATTACAAGGTTGGAGCTAATAACAAAGCTAGTGTAAACATGGAGTTAAAACCAAAGCTAGGGAGTTAAAACCAAAGCTTCACCAGCCGTGTAGTCTTGTGTGAACATGGAGCCAACACCAAAGCTTGAGTGTACACACCATGTGAACATGGAGCCAATTACGAAGTAACCAATCAGCCCATAATCAACCTTGACTTCTCTACTCCTTTATTCAGCTCCCTTGTGAGCTAACTTAGTACTTGGAGGAGGCATACCACTAAGCTAGTAGGAGGAGCTAGTGTGGCTTGACTCGAGCTAATAGGAGCTAGTGTTACTTCATTGAACTCCTTAGTCTCTTCATTCGGATCACCATGAATTCCTTGAAGGCCCGCACATGTAGTAACGGGTCCTCAGTTCCCTCGAACATGGGTAAACTTGTGAGGTTCAGGTTCGCGGGCAGCTTGTCACTCAGCGGGTTGTACTCTCGACTATTCTCCTGATGAATGTTGTTACTCCCAGCCAAATGGACTTGTTCCTCTAGTCGGCGCACCGCGTTGACTAGTTCAGCTAGAGGCTCATTAGCCTTGACATTAGGAGCCCTTTGCTCCACCGTAGCTAGGCGAGCAACAATGGCCACTTGGCCAGCCCTCATTTCGGTCAGTTGGGCTTCGATATCGGTCTGCTTCGCGACAATGGCGTCCAAAGAGGTTTGTAGGCTGTTCAAAGTAGCCATCCTTCGAGCGTGTCTAGTTGCCGGTGGCCTGTCTGTAAGAACACCGCGTAATCAGAAACTGAACCCAGACCTTGGAAAAAAGAAAGGAAAAGTATATCCCGAGCGACACTAGGAAAGAAGACTAAAGACTCGAGAAAGACATCTAGACGGATGACTCGATGGGTGGTATAACTTCCTTAGGATTTTGGCTTTGTGGGCCTAACCCCGTTCGAAGAAAGGTCCACGTGAGACTTTTCCTCAGACTTTTGACTCGAGTGTATGGACGGACTTTCCTTTGTAGGGGTATGCCCTACGCGGGTCGGTCGTGCCTTGACGGATAAGGCGGACTCGGGAAAGGGGGGAAACTCGTGATATACGATCAGCGGAGTTTCGACGCTATAGACCTTCGACATACTATGAAAAGACCCGACACACGGCTAGACGGTAGGTCCTATAATAAGGAAGGTTGACTACGATAGTTGGATGTTTGAAAATTGAATATTAAGTGGATGAATTTTCGAGAGTTCGAAAATTAAAAAACGGAATTTCGAAAACCAAGATTAGAATTTTGAAAGTTCAGAAAATCGAGATGGTGTTGGAAATTCACGAATTAAAACGGGCAGCATGCCGACTAGAGAGAAAGGATATTTTGAGTCAAATAATTTGATCCTAAATTTCGGCGGCATTCCGAATTTTTCAAAGTTTGGGTATTTTGAAAAGACGGGTACCGAAACGGACAGCATTTTGGGTTTTTCAAAATTTGGGTGTTTTGGAAAGATGCATTTTTTTTGAAATAACGGTTTTTTGAAAAATGACACGGAAACCAAGTAGCACGTAGTCAAACAAGCATTATAACGACGCTTATGTATGCTTTACACTAAGTCTCGGTCGGTCAAAGTAGGGTCTATACCAACAACGATAGCATTCTCACGAAACGGGACGGACTTCCTAGCCGATTTGGAACTAGGACCTGCCGTAAAACCCCGGTGAGTTCCGCCATCGAAGTCTTTAGTGCACCCATGTAGGAATGCACCGTGGTATAGTGGAACGTCGGTCACAAGTAACCGGCCCGGGCAAAATTGGGTTATGCATGAATCATTAAACTAATCTGCGCACACTAATATACGAACGATTTCTCTTCGAGTCTCACCCTAGGAACCCCGATGACATGTGGTACATCAGGTATCCCCAGCAGAGTCGCCAAATTGTGGACATGACGTAGGTCCACCCCGACGCGGCCACGCGCGGGTTTGGGTAGGCGAATGAATCTCGTGGTGAGATTGTTCTCGGGTTCGAAATTTAAGTCAAAATGGAGTCGCCACCGAATTTTGTGGTTATTCGGAACCATACGAGCCCACTCTATGTTGTCATGGGCTATACACAAAGTAAGCCCACTTCGATTTCAGAGTTTATTGGGCTCGTCCCTTTGCATTGCAATACCGATACCGTTTAAACCGGCTTTCGTACATAGAATGACTCTCGTGCGCCAAGGGTTTCGGACATCCGGAAACCGAAGGTTCTGAGTAAGGGGTGAGGGTACGTGTTGGGAAGCCCACTAAGGACACCCAACCCCGCCCGCACATGGCGGCCTATACTAAGACATCGCTCGTGTTCGTGTGCGCGCGCTAGTAAAATGACTAGATGATATGCAAGCAGCGTTTTCGGGCTAACATATGAATAGTAGGTGAACTACGTCATTTAATGCATCTTAATTATGGTCGAAATGATTTAGCATGCGAGGTTCATTTATAAAGCGATAAGCAAGTAAATAAATAAAACTCGAAAATAAATAACGTACAAGTTACACGGGTGGAAATACAACCCGGCCAATACAAAAATAAGCGGAACAATAGATAATAAAAAGATAGGAACGGACCCGTATGTAGACTTGACCACGAAATGTGTAAGTGGACTAACCCCGTTTAAATGCACATTATGTTGTACATCAAACGAAGGACGGAAACATAGGACCTAGGCGTGATACTAGCACGATCCTATGCCTCGATGCCTTGTCCCGACTTATCACGTCGAAAAATCGATCAAAGTCGTTAAGGTGTCGTGACGAGCATGAGTTTTGAAAAGTGGGTTCACGTGATTGGCTTTACACGTGTCAACTAAAAGTCGTAAAAAAGGACGAGGCTCAAATGTTGCATTTAAGCTCTCGGTTTTCTGGGTTACAGGACCCACTCGGTCGAGTCATGGTCTGACTCGGTCGAGTGCGTCCTCAAAAAAGGTTCTGCCCAGTGTTATGGACGCTACTCGATCGAGTGGCCTGTGCACTCGGTCGAGTAGCCCTTCGAAAAAGGTTCTGTCCAGTTCTATGGACGCTACTCGATCGAGTAACCTGTGCACTCGGTCGAGTAGCCCCTGTACGAGTATCAACTCGTTTCGTTTTTTGGGTGCAAAATCGACGGTCGGTCGAATTAAATGCAAATATCGCATGATTTGAATTTAACTCGACCTCCGGTACTATAATCGTGTACATGTACGATTATAATACCGTTGTCGGGATTTTATGAAAACATTTACGTTAGAAAATTTGAATTAGCAACGGAATGCCTCCCTCTACGTCACGACATCGAAACTAACCCTTTTGGGTTATGTGATGTCGGTTTTCGTGTCAACGGGTTCCGCACTAATTAAAATGGGATCGAATACGTTCAACTACGATTAGTCGCGATCACGTCACGCCCTTGAGTACCTTGGGGCGGGGCTCCTCGAAAGGGCTTCACCTCCGTCGTTGCTCGTAAAGGGATTAGACGGATTTTAGGCGACCATTATAGTCAAACGTATCCGAAACCGAATTTTGCTACTAGTTTATACATATACGCGGTATGATAGTAATATGTTAGTAACGCGAGTAAAAAGTTAGTGTGCGAAAATGTAAAGTGTAGGATGTTAGAGTTACAACACTAGTATAGGCATAATATTAACGATACAAAAATGTAAATAAAAGAAACAAAGATCGAAATGGGGTTTAGGACACCCTCAACATACATGCTTAGTAAGGACCTCGGAAATGGACTCGCGAATAGTGACGGGACGTCGGAGTATCGAGGATGTATGCAAGTTATGGTGTGTGTGTGTGTGGATGAATTGTCGGTTTTTCGAGGGACAAGGGACTCGGTTTTGTGTGTGTTTGCTTAGGGTTGTAAGGTAGAGAGTATGGCTGAAATGTGAGGTGAATGTAGGTAAAAATGGATGAGCAAAACTTGTGAAATGAGTGAGGGTCATGGGGTATTTATAGAGTTTACCCCACGACCTAGGGTCACTCGATCGAGTGGCCCTAGTGCACTCGGTCGAGTGCCCTAGAAAATGGGCTTGATCCGGTTTTTGACGCTCCACTCGACCGAGTGGAGGTCGAGTGGGTCAATCCACTCGATCGAGTGGATCAGGTAAACCGAGATAAATTAGGAAAGGGTTGACTTGGTTGATTGTGTGATCTTTTTTGAAAATGGGGTTGGGCGCCAGCTTCTAGAAGGTGCACTTGGGCTGTTTTTGTGACGGGTTCGTCTTTGACCGGGTTTTGACCCGGTCGTTAAAAGACGGGATTTATTTTTGGTGTCGGTTTTGGCCCAAATTAGTCTTATTTTGCTCAGAACGACCCACTGGGCCTGAATTTGAGGTCTGTTTTGTGAGATTATTACTCCGCTAAAAGTCCATGTCAGATATTATTGATTTCGGGTCCAAATCCGAGTATACTAAGTCACGTTTGCGTCCGATCATCATCGGGTGTTTGTCGGGAGCTGCTATAGACACTAGCAGGCAAAATGCGGGTATCTACACACTCTCGCCGTGATTTGTGCGAACTACGTTGATTCTGTGATGTTGGATATTAAAATAGGCTTGTATTGGAAAGACATTGAAAATCAGTGGCGGTAATTCTGTGATTTGAGCGAACTTTGAAGAGGTGATGAAGAATTATGATTAAGATGTAAATTAACAAAAAAAATCGGTGATTAGCAGTAGGATTAGACTTACTCTGTGAGAATTGGCATTAAGGAAGGAGTTGATGGGAGGTGGGAGATAGAAGATGGGATTGAGAACTGAGAATTTAGAAATTGAGAAGGGAGTTAGAGTTGCATTTGATAACTGCTCCATAACTTTGGGGAGTTACATGCAGTTGGTACCAGGCAATTATAAAAATCCATCCAATATAGTAGGTTGACATTGCCAATTACGGAAGTTACTTCGATTTCTGTCCTTTTTTCAATGCCACATCAGTTGCCACCTCAGATCCACATAAGCTTTTCTACTCAGCATTCTAAGTGGCTCAATGTGGGAGAGTTATTTACTCCTGCTTTATATAATAAAGAATATTTTTTTAGTTTTATAGATGGATTTTAGTCGATAGTGTGAAGCATCACTCTGTTTTCATTTTTAAAATACTTTTCAAGTAAAAACGAGGACTAAATTAACCAAGAAAAGATACAGGATGAAATGTTATTTATACGGAGTAGAAGAATTACGAAGAACAGTGTATTTCTCAAAAAAAAAAAATTGGTTACGAGGAAACTCGCAGCCGCAATAGCCTGCAAACCACGCACACCATGTAAGCCATCCTTTGGGAAGACATGCAGAGTTGTGGCCACATGTTTTAACCACTAGGTTGCACCCTTACGGACAATTTTTATATATGTTTAAATTTCTAAAGTCTCATTTTTTTTATTATGGGCCTCATTTTTGTAGAGCAGACGTTAGAACAAGGCCTCTATTCGTTTTGAGATGCCCCTGGTTATAAGAAAGTCACAGATAACTCCGTCACAAATAAGAATTTGTACGGTTAGTCAAACATTTAAACCTCTCAAATACATAAAGATTTGGTCAAGAGGTGATTTAGCAAACATAACTCTAAATTCTAATGAGATAGAGGCATTATGGACCCGAACTTACGGCGCAAAGCTGAAGGATAAGATCATTCATAAAAATTCAGTTGCTATTGATGATAAAAAAACACTTTTAATTTACTTCATGTCGTCCGTAATTTTACTTAACGTCGTTAGTATTTTAACAGATATACCCCTTTTACTCTTCACTTTTTTTACCCATTTCACCTTCCTCGTTTATTACTTCTTATTCATTAAATTTGAATAAAATTCATATAACACTCGACTTCAGTCAATTTTTTTAGAAAATTGAAAAACGGTTTCAAGTAATCCGACTCCAATTAATTCTTTCGTGTCATCCAAATTAATCTATGTACTTTAGCATGAATACGATTTCTGTTTGTTATACTTTTTTTTTAATTGCATACTTCGTAGCTAGAAATCAATCTTCGTTCAAGAAATTGAACTCATGTGTAGAACATCTACATCCCAACCCATATATAACATGGAAGAAATGTAGAATGAAGAATTGATGAAGAAAGGAAGAATAAAAGTAGTTGATTCGATCACTTGAGGAGAAGTCCCCTGCTAGGATCAATAAAGGCCTTGCCAGCATCGTCAAAGTAAACCATAGTCTTCCTCGTCATTTGCCGCTTAGCTACGATTCTGGTGAATGCAACGAGCTTGGCTTCGAGCACAAACCACAGATTAATAGACCTTTTAGTCGCGGTTTTAAGGTCATTTACATCCTCAACATACCAGTCCAAGTCTGGATCCGTATAGTTAAAGGTTTGGGGAGGAAGAAGCATGGTATCCCCAGGACCCTGGTAAACACCTTTCCCGCTTTCTTGGAATTTAATGGTCGACCCCCACTTTGTCGAGTATTTTGAGAATGTTACTCGGAGAACCAGGGTACTGTAGTACAGGCCCTTGTAACGGTCCGGGTTGTGGACGGTTAGGCTGTAGTGGATCAGCGTTGACTTATTCAGAGTATCTTTTTCCAGGCCGTCTACTACCATGTCTCGGAGGTGAACTTGTGGCTCTGGGAATCGGATAAATGGCCATAGCACCATTGCTATTAAGATCGACGATGCGAAGATCTGTGCCGCTATTACACTGTAAAAATGAAGTTCTTTTATGAACACGTGTTTTATTCTGGTTATGGCTTTTGAATCTGCATAACTCGAGAGAGACGACGACATTGCTCTTTTTTTTTGTCTTCTGAGTAATGCTTGATATCTTGCACTGCCTTGTTAATATATATAATACTCGTATGTACTAGGGAGTAAAAGACCCGGTTGAGGTAAGTGACCCTAAATATTTGAATTGGCGAGTCAAGTTATAAACTTATATACTAATACCACAAGTTGTCTTTTGAAACAAAACGAAAAAAAGTAGTGTTTTTTTCTAACGAGGTACCTAATCCTAACGTGACGAGACGTCATTTCACCTCTCATTTCACCTCTCATTTCGAGTTTAGTATCCTGTTTCCTCTAAACAACAAAAATCCAAATTTAATTGAAATTTAACCTAATCAAATCCGTCCCCCCAACCCGCCGGCGACGACCAGCACCACCACCGATGACCACCACTGTGACCACCCTCCAATTTGTTCGCTAAATCCTAATTACTCCACCAATTGCAATTAAGCAATAATTAGAAAAAAAATGTAAATAAACCCTAATTTAATCCTTCAATTTCAATTAGATTTTGATTAGAAAAAGTAATTAATGTAACCAAGCAATTAATTTAGGAAAAACGACGATTAATTCATCATTAATTGAATTAGGGCAAATGATCGATCCCCTAATTTCCTCTACCAATTTCAAGTAAACAATAATTAAAAAAAAATAAATAAAACCTTAATTTAATCATTCAATTTCAATCATAAAGTAATTAGAAAAAGTAATTACCGTAACCTAATTTAGGAAATCACGGTGATTAATTCAACACTAATTGAATTATTAGTACTCATGATCGATCTGTAATTGTGGCTTGAATAGTTGTATACAAATGACAGAAAACTTGTTTTCGGTTCGGAGAACTGATAATTATGAAAAGTATAAATTTGAAAATATAAGAAAAATTCGTTAGGATTGAATAAAATTACGTTAGAAAAATGTAATTTCAAACATAAGTCATAAATAATACGCGTGACTCGCACTAGTGAGAGGGTCACCCGTCGGTCCGTATTTCTTCTTCATCCCCATTCTTTTATTCTTTATGGCAAGATCTAGATCCTTAATTTCTTGATCCAATTAATGGTTGAGATTGAGATTTAAGACTCAAATAAATATACTCCTACAATTTGTCATTGACTATTAGATGGTAACAATAGTAAGATGTTAGTAAAGTGTTCTTTACACTGACTTGCAATTATTTGTAATAGTATTAAATTGACACCAAAAATGAGTTCACATAACGATGACGACGGCATCACCGCGTTGGAAGAAACCACTTGAGAGTTGTTTAAGATAAAATGCATTGTATGATTGTATCATGTGGGACAGTGTAGTTTTCAAAAATTACTCCCGGGCTACATCTATACCTCTTCAACGGGTTGGACAATCGGATTTTAGGTTTGGCTAATGTATGGGTACGGTTCAGATTTAGAAAATACGGATTTTATCGGGGTCGAATTTCAGGTCAAATACAGATTATTAATACATTTTGAAAACGTTAATTGTGTTTATCTTTTACAATATCATAAATAAAAATTTATAAGTACGGAGTACAAATTTTTCTAATCATCTAATTTAATGCTCCCTCCAATTTTTTTTTGTTCTTCTCGTTTGCTAGAGTAGGAAGAGGAGGGAGAAATATAAGGGTAAATTTAAACCACATAAAGGAAATAGGGAAGAAGAAGTGACTCAACTTGATTAAGAAATTAAACGGGGAAGAAAAAACTTGAGAAAAATTGAAGAGGGTATATGATATTAGTAGAAATGAACATGTTTTATTTAATACGGAATATATGTTTGAGTTTTTAATATTGGGATTATTTCATGAAAATAATTCAAACTATTAACCATCTTCTTTAAATAATCTTAATTACTTGTAATCTCATGATAAATCTAACTTTTGTTATTATATTCTCAAAATAGTTCGAGTGACTTGCAACCTGTTGAACCGGTTAACTTTTATACTTATCCACCCACATATGACATACCTTCCCCTCTGATAAGTCTGACCTCCCATTGCCATTATATCTTCGTCATCCCCACCTTTAATACCATTTCTTACTACATCTAAGGGCTCGCTTAGGATGAGGGTAAGTAATGATTCTGGGGATAATAGAGCAAAAATGAACTAGAAATGGAGGAGCTTGTTGCTTGTTGTAGCTTTTTATGGTGTAAAAGAGACAAGAGGGAGGAATAATTACCCCCATTGGAGGGTAATGGATTACTTGGGGTGGAAGGAAGTAATGTCCTCGCCACCCAATAGGCCATATTACCTTGATTTTCTCTATTTCCGCTTAACATCGTCACTACTCTCCGTCATTTTTTAGTTCATTTTTGCGCTATTACCCCTGAAATCATTACCTTCATCTCAAGCGAACCCTAACACTAAACTCCATCACTATCACCTACAATAACATTGCCCCAACTCCAAGACTAAACTTCATTACTACAAGCCTGTGTGGCTAGTGATGGAGGTTGAGGTAGTGTTTGCCAGTGTTGAGTGTGGTCAACAAAGACTTGGGCCGATGATTAATGTTGTTTGGTGGTGTTTTTGATGATACCAAGGTCCAAGGGGGAGTAAGGTGAAGATGTATTAGTGGTTGTTTGAGGATAGACATTATAGATACCAAAGGAAAATGTGGTAGAGGAGAGAAAAAGAACGATTAAATATAACCTGTTATAATAGAAAAATATTCGATAAATCTAATTTGAGAATAAGTAAAATAGAGTTTGAATTAGTATGAGATTATTACACATAATTCAAATTATTTTGAGTAGGTGACCAATAGTGTGAATTATTCTCGTGAAATAATCCTTTAATATTTTGAATATTACATTTTTATAGGGAATAATAATAATACTCCGTATAATTGTTACTTGAAATTTGTTACTCGTACATATATAATAAACTCGGACTTGATTTATTGATTTTTTATATCAATATGATAATCATATGAAAAAAAATATGGTTTAAAAATATTGTTTGCCTACTTAATTTCGGTTTAATCGGTCCTGTCTCGATGACAAAATAAATTTTGACCGAAATTTGAAGGTGGTTGATTAATGACAAATTCCGAATTTTAATCAATTCTGATTCCCGTCCAATTTTTGCCTGTGCACATTTCTGAGTTCTGCCAACATGAAACTTGACTGAAGACCAAACATAACCTTGACTGTATTGACTTGGTATCACCCGACTCCATTTGAATGTTTATTGTTAGCGTACAAACTAATCTGCGAAATAAAGTGTCAAAAATATAGATCCAAGTTGAAAATATGTGTCGGGTTAGGTTGATCATAAATACTTTCACACGCCTGATTTTTTTTATCACTTTCTAAGTCAAAAAATTATTTTAAATTAAACTTTTTATTTATTTTATTATTATTATTATTATTATTATTATTATTATCACCACCACCACCACCACCACCATTATTATTATTATTATTATTATAAGGTTTATATTTTAAAAAATATTATTATTTTAATAATTATTCCATATTTTATTATTAAATGATAAAAAATTGTACTCCGTATTAAATTAAATATTTGTTTATATTTTTAATTTAAAATATTAAAGGTATTAGTTTTTAATTACCAATCTTTAAATAATGGAGTATATAATTATCACTCTGTAATATTTTATTAATTTTAATTAATCCTCGTTGACCCAACGGGTCGGGTTTCAACCCTAAATTAACGAGTCATATTCTGGTCAAACGGGTAGTGAACTCGTGGGTTGAAATAAATGGGGTCACGACCCTAAAACCGAGTCGGGTGGGTCAAGTCATGTTTTGACAGGTCTACTGACCCAACTTCAAGTTCTGGTAAAAAAATTGCGGCATTTTACCCGGACCGATTACACCGGATTAAGTATGCACTAGGCAAACAATATTTTTAAAAATAATATTCTATGAAAAAAATTAAAAATAATTCAATTTTTAAGATTACACCCAAACGGACGGAAAAATACTAAGTCCAAAAACAAAATTCTTATAAAGCATAAGGAGCAGTTGTTTTGTTTTATGTCAACTTGTCACTTAAATGAGTGTTTCTTTTACCAATTTGATACAATTAATTTTTTTTACCAATATGTGACGTTGGTTTCACTATTTTTACCTATTTATGAATTTGGCCCTTGCAAGTCAACCCCTTATGAATATAAAATAGTTGTTGATCTGATGTCCATAAAAGCAGATGAGATGCTGAGCAGTCCCAGAATCATAACTCCGGGAGCCATCACGCACTCACATTTCTCAACTTCGTTCTTTCCCTTCAAACTAAACTAAACAATATAATGATGATGTCTACTCGAAGTAGTGGTCTGGGACATCAAAAGGCATACCGTCGAATCCACTTCATTTTCACGGCCGTAATATCCTTTGGTCTAGCCTCAGTCATCCTATGGGGATTACTGGCCATCTACGAGCCCCAAGCAAAGCTACAAAAAGTCAACCTTCGCTACATCAATGTGAACTACTCGACCATATATATCGAAATGGAGCTGAGAAACAGGAACTACTTCCGGGGGTATAATTACACAGACGACGGGTGGGTGGAGCTTTTTTATCGGACGAATGACAGCCGAACCTGGGAGCTCAACTACAAGTACACCCCAATCCAGTACCAGGGTTTCAGAGACCCAATGCGCTGGAATTTCAGCATGAATATCACAAGCTACGGCTTAGAGTGGCCCAAATATAGTCCACCCTTGAAGACCCAAGACAACTACATTTATATGTCTTTGTATTTGGTATACAAGTATAAGATCCTGTTTTGGACAGCCGAGTCTCTTTATAATCAATGGTTGGATACTAACGTCTATTTCAACGATAACTTTGATTTGAAGGAGACTTCTTCTTTTCAGCAGATCACCAATTTTACTACCGCCATTAGTAGTTGATCTCATCTCTTTTCTTCTCATCTCACTTTTGTAATCATCTTGATCATCGAGCAACATATTATTGTCGTAACTACTAGCTATTTAAAATTTTATGATTGTCTTTTACGTACTCCGTATTATTTTTCAAAATAATTGTGGTTATTTGTTTATGTATTTTTTTACTTAAATATTAATAAAATCTAATGTTTCCTATTTAGTTTAATTTCTTGGTAGACGCACAACTACAAAAAAAAAAAGAATAACATTCTATACATACCCAAGTAACAAATGTAAATAAACTACGGAGGCCCGAGTATAATTCAAAAATGGTTATTTAACGACAATAATACCAAGTATAAGACGTTTTCCTAAATTTCAATAAATCCGATAATTATCCGTATTATTGATATAGTTAAACCAAAGTAATATAGTTGATCTTATAACTTGCTACATCAGGTAACCTAATTAATACTCTGCATTTAACCAATTACTTATACTTAGACCTGGCAAATGGGTCAACCGAGTCAGGTTCGGGTCGGGTCAACTTGGGTCAGACCACTTTCGAATTATTAAAATCGGGTTAACTTCGGGTCGGGCCGAATCATTTCGTGTTCGGTTCATTTCGGGTTTGATATTATTAACTTTTTTAGGGATATCAACTCATTTTCTATGATAACATCCGGGTCAGTTTCAGGTTATGACGGGTTAATTTGGGCTATGGATCAAACTCGGGTCTTCTGTTCGGGTGTCGAATCGGGTTCGGGTTGACTTATTCATGTCGGGTCATTTGGGCCGGGTTAGCTTTGTCAGGTCTATGATAACTCGCTATTTACTCATATTTTCACCCCGTTTTATGTGTCAATAATATTATTTATAATATTATTTGGGCTATATAGTATACTTTTTAGTAAATTGTTTAATTATTTAAGTAAATATTATTTTAGAATAAAACTGGCTAAATTGTACTCTGTATTAATTATGAATCATAGGTACGAGTTGATCGGTTTACAATTGGACCGGTTGAAGGATGACCAAAGAAGAAACAATGCATAATCAATTAGCCCACTTGCAATTGAAAGGAAGCCAATATCTCACACTTCACAGAGAAAGTAAAAGAATGAAATATCAAGGAAAAATATATTAGATGAAGATACCAAAACTATCACGGGGATGCACGAAGAAGATACGTTCATCAGGGTATAGAAATTAATATCTCTTATTCTTCCAATCTCATCAACTTTCCATATTTCTACCCAGAAATTATACCCCAAATCTTTCCAAAAATTCGACCCAAGGAAACTATAAATACAATCCCCAATCATGAATAGAGAACAAGGAGGAGCACACATAAAGGAGTACGTAGGAATAGGGCGAAGGCCTTGGCCTTCATGGCCAAGGCCGGTACAAATTCAACCGGATTGTAATGCGGGACGCGATCAATTCAACTCCTAATTTATCTAACGGTTGTATCTATATATCTTATTTAGTTTATTTATCGTTTAATTAGTTACTTAGTTTAATCTTTCAGTTATTCGAACATGTAATGTATGTATTGATTATTGTCAATGAGTTATGAGATTATGTTATTGTTTTAACGTTTAATTAGTACATTGATATTCGTATGAAATTCACGATTTGACTGTTGTTTTCGTGTTTATTAATTTAGCTTGATCACCTAAATTATTTACATGAGTCGATTGTTAAATTAATAGTGTTTTAAATTAGGTTGCAGCGTTCTGGTCTAATTTAAGTGCTAGAATTTTGTATGATAATTGAGTTATATTTAATTGCAGCGTTCTGGTTTTATATAATTCAATTGATTGATGTTCTTAATGCAACTGAATTTGTTAAGTTAATTCGTGCGTTCATGGTTAATTTGTTAGATTTGGTTAGGATTAAACTTGTGTGCGTTCACGGGGTTTAACAAGTCAAAACGATAAAACTGGTAATTTGCGTGCGTTCATGGGATTAACTGATTACCGATCTATTTGAGTCTAATTAATTGAATCGATGATTAACCCAACTATATCATATATTTCATGTCTCGAATATTGTTATGATTAATTTTTTAATTTATTGTTATGTTTTTACTTTATTATTGTTATTTCCAAAACCAACAAAACCCCCCTTTTTATATATATCTATACTATTAAATAATAAATTTCCTGAGATAATAACGTCAGTCTCTGTGGGATCAACCTCTACTTACCCTATCTACTGTAGAGTTATTAGTGTTTATAAATTTAATTTTAAGTGCGGAAACGACACACATCAGTCTACTTATACTCCATCCTCCTCCTTAGTTCTTCTTCATTCTAACTCTCCTATCACCCTTCTTCCCTTCATCAATGACAAATGTGATTCTCCAAAACGAAGTCTAAAAATTTTTGGGCTTCAAAATTGCGCTTCAATATGTATCTCCTCCTTGGTGTTGTCAATGAAGGGGGAGGGAGGGGGAGAGTGTTGTCGATGAGTTCCACGGCAGGAGAAAACAACCGAATTTGGCGGAGGCAGTGACTGCTATACGAGCTTCGGCATATATATGTTATTACTTATTAGGTTTAGTAAGACTACTACTACGTCGGAACTTGAGATTGAGCTCAAGAAATCTTTCAATTCTCTCAAGGTATTCTAATTCATTTAATATTTTTTCTATAGGTTTCGTTTATATTAACCTGTTGATTTTTGTGTAGGATTGTATTGTTAGCTAGATTTGATGAGGTTAAAGAAAGAGAAAGGTGAAGGACATTAATGACGTTTAATGCTCCGTTCAATGAGTAAGTGAATAAGACCAAAGTAATATATGAAATAAATTAAAGGTGAAAAAGGAAGGTGGACGGGTTTCACCGGTAACCGGTCACCTATACTACCCTGGTTTAACTACCCCAATATTACGTATTATTTTTAGATTTATTAAAATTAATATTATTTTGGGAAGACGCCCTATTGTTGATATTACAGTCGTTAAATAAAATTAAAGGCGAAAAAGGAAGGTGGACGGGTTCTACCGGTAATCGGTCACCTATACTACTCTGGTTTAACTACTTCAATAATACGCATTATTTTCAGATTTATTAAAATTGATATAATTTTGGGAAGACGTTCTATTGTTGGTATTATTGTCGTTAAATAACTCAATTAAAAAATGTAATCATTTTTGACATTGATAAATTATACTCCTAGTCCGTCGCATTTATACTACCTCCATTTATTAATGTTCTACCCATTTTTCACTTTGGGTCTTTTTTTTAATGTTTTACTCATTTATGTTCTTTCCATATTAGTCTCTCACATCTTTATTTTTTTAATATTTTCTACTATGACCCACTTGTATATATTAACTTCCCTTCCATTTTCATTTTTTATTCATTTTCCTTAAAAAACAGGTATAAAGCAAATGGGTGGAACAAATATAAATGGAGGGAGTACATGATATTATAAATGGAGGGAGTACATGATATTATAACGGCGTTTAGTATTATTTCAATCAGTAGTTGAGTTGTAACTCGTAATCATTATTTGAACTTCAAACTAAGCCTTAACTTTATTTGGCTTTACTTGGGAGGTCAAGGAAGTGTTTAATTTGTAGGGTTCTGGGTGAGAACACCATTGTTGTAACTCAATAACTTGGAGTAACTAGCATGCAACTTGAGTTTTTCGACTTTTAGATTTGTTTTTTTTATTTAGAGTACTTGTGTATTAATGTATTAGTAGTAAAACTAAATGGAATGTGAAAAATCGAGAAACACAAGTTCCGGAATTTATTCAGATGAATTTGTGTTTTTGGCGTCTCGCTTGCAATCCGTTGATTTGCAGACTACGCTGCTATGTGTCGATGGTGTTTTGGCACATGGCCCTAGTTTTGATGTGGCACTGCGTGGGTTTATTTCAAGAGGTTGTGTGTTTTGATGTGTGCAATTCTAGTGCGATCGTTGCCCCAAACTTATGAAGTCTTTGGCAGATATATACTTCACGAAGGTTGTCACTACTACGAAATCTCTTTGACTCCTCGTCATAAAGATATAGATTTCTCTTTGACTCCTCGTCAGGTTGCGTTGTGGAAGTCTCAGCACGGCAATCATAAATCTGATTGGTCACGCGCGCCATCCCTATTTCCGGGTTGGACTAGACTATATATGAATTGTCGAACTTACCGTGATGTGTGCTTAGCTATCGGTTGGGTGTTCCCTTGTTTTTAGTACCTGGACCGTGTTCTGCTTGCTCTTTGACGGGAGGGATTTGTCGTGAATCCCACCGATCAAATAAATAACCGGCAAAACCTAACTAGGGTTGCTAGGGTAAGTCAGGTCGAATCCACGGGGACGGTAGAGGCGTCTAGACCAAGTTCGCCCAAGAACGAGACCAAGTCAACGAGCTAAGCTAGAGAATGTTAGAGGGGGAGAGAGCTAGACTAAGACTAAGGAGAACAACTAAGGGAAACGGGCTAGGATTAGGTCGGGGTCAAAGGGGTAACGGAATGGTCAAGGAGGAGTTAGAGTGAAGGAGGTAGTAGGGTAATCTAGGTAATCTAACTTAGACTCACCTAGAGGTTCCTCATGGAACCCATCCGGCGACACACATGACAAAGCAAGACAAGAAAAACAAGCATTCCAACCTACTTAGTCATTCAAGCATTCCAACAAACATGTGATGTGCATCACTCAAGAGGAAACCCAAATCTTCCACCAACATCTCCAACAAACCCTTAGTCATCCAATTAACACCCTAATCACCCTACTAACCCTAGCAAGAACACTACTCTAACATATCTAAACTAAAACTAACACTAACAAGATGAATCAACACAAACAACAAAACAACCATAATGAAACTAGTGAAAACAATGAAATATGAACAATAAAATGAACAAAGATTAAAACTTGGATGAACAAACAAGATTAAGAGTAAAGAAAAGAAGATTATACCATACTAGAAGATGAAGAGAAGAAGGAAACTTGCATAAATGGAAGAACCCAAAACAAACATCCAAGGTTGTCAAGCTTGAATGGAGATCTTAAAGAATTCCCTTAATACAAGACTAATTACTAAGATTAACGATAAACTAAAGACTAATCTACACTAATCTAATCTAATCTATGCTAAAACTAGGCTAGGGTTTGTGGGTAATGAAGAACATGACCTAGAATTACAAGGGAAGGGTATATATAGGGTTACAAATGGAAGGAAGAAGAAAGAAAAGATGCGCGGCTGGAACTGGGTGGTCCCGACCGGGACGGGTCATCCCGACTGGGACGGACCCACAGTAGCACCCTTAAACACGCACTTCATCCCCGACGGGATGAGGTGCATACCCGTCGGGGATGAGTCTTGTAGGCCTCCAATATGACCCTTTTGGTTCCTCCTTGCTTCACATGGACTTCTCATCGATTCTCGGGACTCGGGATCGGGTCTCGGAGGCTCGGGATTGGGTCCCAAGGTCTCGGGGTCGATTCCAAAGCATCGAGTCATCGTTCCTTTATCTCGTTGGCTCCAAAATGTGTATGTATCGAGTCGGAATCGCTCCAACTCTTCCAAATCGGTCTCAGGAACCTGAAACGAACTAAAGGAAGCATAAGAAGCCCCTAAACCGCTCCCAAGGAGCGATTCTACAAGGAAAATGGGACCAAAACACTACAAAATAGGCACTACAAACCACACTTATCAGCTCCCCCACACTTAACCCTTACTCGCCCTCGAGTAAGCACATACTAACTAATATACTAGCCGAATGGGTATTAGCGCACCCTACGCCCTTTCAACTCACGCGAGTGCACTTAGAGGAAAAGTGCACTCCGCAAGGCAAGTCGGGTCTTGCGACAAAACTGCGGATGCAACCGGACACAAAACACATAAACAAACAAGCACACAAGCAAACACACAAAAGGTTGCACCCAAAAGAAAAGAAATACCGCTTCCCTCAAACAAGCGGTGAAAGAAGCACCGGTTTAGGACTCAAGGCAAGTGACAACGTTCCCAAGCTATCAATACAAACTAAGATGGACTAGACCCTAATAGTATGACGACAAAGCAATAAAAACGTTGGTAACTTACCTCGGTTCCCCCTAACCTTCTAAGAACGTACTACGGGTTGATCGGCGGGATGGAAAAAGGATGAACCACGGTGTTAGTCGACACTGTAGGTAAGTGAGACCCCGCCCCCTTTAGCAAAGAGCCAAGAGGGTCGTCCCATGTCCGAAACCGCCTAACTAGTTCAAGTAAAAAGGTGGAAAACATGCAAAATGAGGGAAGACCGACTAATGCCGCTATCATCCTTCCTCGGGACTCGGTCCTTTGGTAGGCTCTTCACGGCAAAAGTCGGAAAAAGGCTTATTTTTGTGGGGTTGAGATCTTTTTGTGAGACGATTTTCTTTTGGCATTTTCTCTTTTCTTTTGCATTTTTGCCTTGTTTTGCCATGCCATTCTTTTTCTTCTTTTCTATTTTCTTTTTGGCTTTTGTGCCTTTTCTTTTTCTTCATTCTTTTCTTTCTTTCATTTTCTTTCTTTTTCTTTTCTTTGCCCTTTTTGGCAAGATTTGGCTTTTTTGGCATTTCTTTGTATGACAAGAAAGAGAGGAATCAACAATTTGCAATTTTATTGTGTGGAAATGTGTGGGAGGTAGGTAAATGGGTGAGTCGGGACGGCGCCTTCCCTTCAAACCCACAAAAAGTGGAGAACTTGGACTAATCAAACGATCCTAGACACGGTCACCTAAGGGACGAGACTCGGTAACCAAGGCCTTTTCACACCGTGGGTGGTCATAATGGTCAAAAGTGCAAATCCCGTAGTAAATCCCTAGTAAGCTAGGTGGACTCAAGGTAAAGGACCGACGAATTCATTGATTTGGGGTCATTCTACTAGATTAAAGTCCAAGACTCGATTTATACCACTAGAAAGGGAAAGTAAGCACTCACACACTAGCCTCTAAACCGGGTTTTCGAAAACCAATTACACACAAGACACACAACAAAACACAAAACAAAGGCTCAACGAAAACGAAAGAAAAAGAAACAAAAGCAACAAAACAAGAACAACACAAAACGAACACATACATAACACAAACACCACCCCTAGCTTCCAAACAAATCACCAATTCACCCACAAACTTTACAAAGCTTCACCCGAGCACACAACATCACAATCTCCTCCAAACTCCGCGAGAGATAAAGAAGAAAAAGGAATAAGATGTTATCGGTAGCCTTGAAAGCTCTCCAAAGCTAGCGGTGATTTAAGCAACCTATAAGGAAAAAGGAGGCAAAACACACACAATACAACAAATACACGACACAAAGACACAAAAGGAAAACACACAAAAGGAAAATCTTTTTGATTTTTGTGAAAAATTTTCAAATTTTTAAGGTTTTTAAAGATTTTTCGAAAAACTACAAAAATAAAGCTAACTATGCTAGAATAACACTCCCCCCACACTTAAACCGAGCCATGTCCTCATGCTCGATCGTAGTGTGCGGAGAGACAAAAGAAAAAGAAAAGAAACTACGAAAATAGAGCTAAAAATCAAAAAGTGGAGAAAAGGGTAGAAGGTGTCCGGCCGGGGTGTAATCAAGTCACCATGGGCCGAGACAAGAAAAAGATATGGATGGGGGAATAAATAAAAAGAAGGAAATAAAAGGAAATGGGAGGGGAGGGCTAGGTGTAATCAAGTCACCTAGCCCGGATTCCGCCTAAATCCGACTAGATCCTCAAAAAGAAAGAGTGAAAAACTTGTAAAATGTGGATTTTGAAAAATGACTCTCGATGTAGTCACATCATCGAGAATCGGGAGCAACAACTACCAAGGTCTCGAAGGCCACCATGACAAAGTGGAAGGGGATAAACAGGGGGAAAACAAGCAATAAAAAAAACGGAAAAGAAAGGATAGTTGCTAGACCGCCCGGATAGCAACTCACTCGCTCCATCGTCTCAATGATCGATATAGGCACTTGCTTGTTGTCGTTATTGTCATCCTTCTTCAAGCTTGAGAAAACCGCACGGAAGAGGTAGTAATGGTGCTAGGGGGTGGGATTTGATGTGAATATCGGTCTAAAGTGAGGGGGAAATGAGGTTAAGGTATGTAAATGAGGCACATGGGTGGTGTGATATGAGAAAGGAAGGTAGGGAGGTTGGGTGGGGGTATATAATGGTTGGGTGGGCTTAAATGTCTAAGAAGAGGCACCAAAAAGGAGTAGGGGATCATCCCGGTCGAGATGGGTGGTCCCGGTCGGGATGACATACCCGTCCCGGTCGGGAAGCTTCCTTCCCGATCGGGATGACACTCCAGTGAACTCGATTTTTGGCACCCTCATCCCGATCGGGACGGCCCCATCCCGGTCGGGACGACACACCCTTCCCGATCGGGAAGGGTCTTCATGACTCCCATGACCCCAAAAACCGGCTCTCTTACTCACGATCCAAGCTCTATCACTAACCACTCCTTTCTAGGAGTCACCTTCACTTCACCTATCACAATAAACTCAAAGTATACATCAAATTCACTCCCTCACATCGCTCATCAAAATACCAAAACAATTACAAGAATCCCACAAAACTAACAAAATCAAGAGAAAATAAAACACACAAATACAAGCACAAGTATTCTAAAGAGGAGAGGAGAATATACAACACGACGGTTCTTTAGGAACTCCGTCAAACCTAGGATGGTGGACTCTTCTTCAACCATAGCCCTCAAGGGCATGGAGGAGCAAGTCGAACGCGCTACCGACATCATAATGAAGGCCCAAGAAGCGCTCGAGCCTAGCCAACCTCCACGGCCTCCAAGGAGGAGGCAAGAAGTAGAAATCAAAAGACCCATCGTCATCATTCATGTCATCTCCGGGGTCTATCCATCCCACGAGCTTCACCGACCTCTTCCTCCCTAGGCATCGCCTCCAATCATTAGCAAGCTTCATCTCCAAGAAACAAGGCACAAAAAGCGGTTTTGGCCTCATCTCCTCAATGCACACCCCCACACTTTCCTCAAGTTGTGGTTCCCCATCTTCATCACTAGGCCCCATATCATCTTGGAGAAGAGGATCGAAACTTCTACCGGCGGTTTCAATCTCTTCCAAGTCATTTCTCGGTGTACTAGCAAGGGGCTTTTGATGCTTATCCACATTCTCGGACAAGGGCAACTCGAGGCTAACAATTTCACCCAACATCCTCACAAATTCTACCAAACCATCCAACTCACTATCCTCCTCCAATTCCTCACCAATGTTGCCTTCACCAAGGGTCATCTCCTCATTCGTCTCTTTTTGGGTAGACGATTGAGGTTCTTCAAAGCAAATCTCTCCTCCAAAGGGAACAACGTTGGCGGCTTCATGGTTAGGTTGCTCCTCTTCTTCAAGTGGGCACCCTTCATCTAGTTGCGATGCTCGGGATAAATACATTACGGTTTGAACCGATAATGCATTTAATCGAGCATCCATCGCCTCGTTTTCCCTTCTAATTTGGGCCATTAATTCCTCTTGTTATTTCTACAATTGAAGAAGGGAATGATACAACTCCGAGTTTGGCGATTGGTGATCATTGGGGTCTTGTAAAGCTCCTTGATAATCTTGATAATCTTGATGATAATCTTGATAATCTTGATTAAACATGGTATCTTGATGATGCCCAAGGGGTGGGGCATCATATTGTTGGTAGCAAGGTTGGGGTGGTTGGTAGTATTGTGGGTCATGGGGTTCATATTGTGGTTGGGGTGGAGGGCAATATTGTGGGTTTTGGGGGTATTGGCTTCCATAAGGTGAATCTTGATTGAACATGGTGGGTTCACAATCATAGCTTGAGTAATAGCCACCTTGATCGTAGGATTGATAGTCATTCACTTGTTGGTAGTCATTTCCATACTCTTGAGGATCATACCCATCTTGATTACCCCAAGAAGCTTGATAATGGTAGGGGGACGTCATGTCATGGCTTTGGTTCATGGAAGGAGAGGAGTAGCTCATATCGGCTCCCGAGTGTGTGGAGTTTAGATCAAACCCCATGCTCGCTCGAAATTCGTAGCTCATACCCGGTTGGAAACCACTCATTCTAGCAACCGTCCGTTAAAGCGGCTCTAAGTCGCAAGAAGAAGATAGTCACCACCTCTAAGCACAAACTGTAGACTAGGAACAAACGTGAGAAGTCTAGTGCTTTTTGGGCACTAGACAAGAGAGAAATAAACCACACACACACAAGAAGCAAGGTAACAAAAAGAAAAAAGAAAAACACAAACACAAGGACAAAGTCAAGTAACTAGGAAAACAAAGTCTAAACTAGCACCGTCCCCGGCAACGGCGCCAATTTGATGGTAGGGATTTGTCGTGGATCCCCACCGATCAAATAATAACCGGCTAAACCTAACGGTAGTTAGGGTAAGTCGGGTCGTGTCCACGGAGACGGTGTCGCAATGTTTAGACTATGTCGGCCTAGAACTAGACTACGCTACCAAACAAACACAAAGAACTACTACTAGATGAATTATGATGAGAGGAGAAGTAGGAAGTAGACTAACAATGAACTAGGCTAAGCAAGACTAAGCTAGAAGAACTAAACACAAACCAACTAGCAAACTAAAGAGAAATGCTAAACAATGCTAATAATCCAACTAACTAGCAACCTAAAGAAACGATGACTAGCTAACAAGATGAATCAAATATGGAAAGAAAGTGAGTTAGGTCGGGTTCATAAGAATAGTAGGGTGATTGGGTTGACCATGGGTATCCTCAACATGACCACAAACAAGACAAACAATGAGTAGAGGAAAACTAGAATGAGAAGCATGGCCACTACAACTCAAACAAGCAATTCAACAAACACATGGTGTGCCAAGTATGTGACTAACAATTAAGAACCATCCTTTACCCCTAATCAAACCCTAATCACCCATAATCTACCCTTAATCCCCCTACTAACCCACAAGAAATCTACTCACTCATAATCAAAGAAAAACTAACAACAATAAGAAGAGAACACAACATCATAACCCTAATATTCATCATCAAGAACAATAACAATCAATAACAACAAACACTAAGTAAAGATTCAAACTTGATTCAATAACAAAGAATAAGAGTAAAGAAAGATTATACCAACACTAGATGAAGTAAAAGATGAAATCTTGCATAAATAAGAAACCCAAATAATCTCCAAGGTTGTCAATCTTGGATGAGTCTTCAAGCAACTTCTTAATACAAGAACTAATTAACTAAGATTAACTAAGAATTTAAAGGAAGATTAAACTAATGAGAGGAGAATTTAATCTAGGGTTTATGTGATGTAGAGAGGCTTAAGATAGTCTAAACTAAGGTAGGATACATAAACAATACAAGAGGAAAGTATTTATAGGGTTACAAATGGAAGGGAGAAGAAAGAAAAGAAGTCCGGCTACAGCAGCACGGTCCCGACCGGGACGGGTCATCCCGACCGGGACGGACCCACCATCCCGACCGGGATGGGTTGGTCCCGACCGGGACGGCCTTGCAGTGGCATCCTCAAAAGTTTTCCATTTATCGCTTCTTTGTGTTTGTTTGTGTGACCTAGTCTCGTTTTAGGCCGATTTAGTCTAAACCTTGCAACACCGTCTCCGTGGACACGACCCGACTTACCCTAACTACCGTTAGGTGCTAGTTGGTTATTAATTGGTGGTGGGATCCACGACAAATCCCACCATCAATTTGGCGCCGTCGCCGGGGACGGTGCATTGTTTAGACTTTGTTTGCTCATTTCTAGACTTAGTTACTCTTCTTTGTGCCCTTCTATCATCTCTTGTGAATATTCTCTAGTTCTTCTTGCTTTCTTAGCTTTCTTTTCTCTTTGTCTCTAGTTGTGCTTGTTTATTGTCGTTACCTAGTGCCCATAAAGCACTAGGTATTCTCACGTTTGTTCTAGTGTGTAGTGTATGCCTAGGCGGGGAGGCGAATCCTTTCTCTTTAATCCAGAGCCGGAGAGGCTTTTTCGAGCTTTTTGCCAACGGATGATTAATTGGGTTAGGATCTCTCAACCAAGTGCAAGCAATACCCATCAAGAGCAAGCTCAAGGAAGCGATATTGAGGAAGCATATCGAGAGACGGCCGAAGGGAATTTCACCAATCCCTTTGGAGATTCTAGTCCTAGTTCCCCTTCTACTTCTACATCAACTCCGTCTACACCATCTTCTCCCTTACATCCAATAATGCCGAAATTTTCCTCCCACTCTACATTTACGGAAGATGTCTTGCCGGGACCCAATGCTCTACCGGCCGCTTATGCCGGAAATTTTACGGCCAAGACTCACTTCATACAACTTGTGGAAAGGAATCAATTTAGTGGTTTGCCCACCGAAGACCCGCACCAACATATGGAGACCTTCTCCGATTATTGCGACGCTATCTCTCAACCCGGGGTTACACAAGATCAAATCCGATGGGTTTTATTTCCATTTTCTCTTATTGGAAAAGCGAAGCAATGGATAAAGAGTCTAGATAGAGCAACCATGGGCATCGACACTTGGAAGAAACTTGCATTGGCATTCTACCAAACTTTCTACCCTCCGGAGAAGACTAACTTGCTTAGGGCCTCCATCACCGGTTTCCAACAACGGGATGAAGAGAGCTTGTATGAAGCTTGGGAGCGGTTTAAGTCTTTGGTTAGATCGTGCCCCCATCATGGACTTTCACAATGGTTCTTAGTCCAACAATTTTGGAACGGTCTTTATGAGGACTCAAGAACTATACTTAACATGGGCTCCAATGGTAGGTTCACCGAGGTCGATGATGACCAAACTTGGGCGAGAATCGAAGAGATGGCGGTGCATAATTCGCAATACTCTAGGCCTAGGAAGGCAAATCGAGAAGGTAGGCATGAGGTTGATGCTATAACTCAATTAAGCATTGACCTTGGGGCTCAATTGAAGACACACATGAAATCCATTGACAAGAAGCTTCAAGTTCACCTCACTCAAGTCCAAAGCATCGGTTCTTCCAACCAAGCCTCAATTCATGAAGTGAATGCTTTGGGATTTGCACCTCCTTTGCCTTATTATGGCATGTGTGACACTTGTGGAATCGTTGATCATGACCCTATGAATTGTAGAGGGAGTATTGAGCAAGTGAATGTCTTTCAAGCATTCAAGCAAGGTACTTCCTATTCTAATCAATACCAAACTTCCAATCAAGTCCCTCAACAACAAGCTTTTCAACACCAACAACAACATCGTCCTTATGTTCCACCTCCCTTAAGGGACAACAACCAAGGTTACCAAGGCAACTCAAGGCCTTTCAACAACTTCAAGCAAAGTAACCAAGGTTCATTCAACAACAATCAAGGGTTCCAACAAGGGAACTTCAACCAAAGCTATCAAAACCACAACCATGGCAACAATCAAGGTTTTAATCAAGGAAATTCTCATGGGTTCCGAGGGAACCATCATCAACAACAAGCAAATTAAGGCAATCAACAACAAAGCAAGCCTAGGAGCCGGTCTCCTACTCATGACTATGGCATTCCTTTAGCCATCACCGACACTCCGCATAATCCACAATCTCCACCTCGAGATTTTAACATGCAAAAGCAATTGATGGAAATGCAAAGGAGTCAATTGGAGACGCAAAGATCACAACAAGAAATCATAGCCCAAATCTTAAATGAAAACAAGGAGACAAGAACTCATTTGAAGATGATTGAGAATCAAGTAGCACAACTTGCATCGGGAAGTTCTTCAAGACAAAGAGGGCAATTACCTCCTCAAGGTGTAACTCCGAATTTTGAGCATGTCAATGCCATCACAACAAGGAGAGGTACATCTTATGACTCCCCTCCATTTCCTAGTGAGCAAGAGCTAATGCAAGAACCGACAAAGAAAATGACACCTCCAACTCAAGAGAGCTCAAGCTTTGATAATCCAACGGAGGAGCAAGTCTTATGGGAGGTTGAGAAACCTCAACAAGACAAGCTTCCCCCACTTCAACCTAAAGATAAGGTTAAAAAGAAAGTGTCATTTGAAGAGTCCACCCCGATTGAGCAAAATAAGTACCAAGTCAAGTTGCCTTACCCAACAAGGCAAATGAAGACCAAGGTAGACTCTCAATATGACAAGTTCCTTAGTATTGTGAAAATGTTGGATGTGAGTGTCCCATTTACCGAGCTACTTACCCAAATCCCGGCATATGGAAAATTTATGAGATAAATATTGGCTAGGAAGAGATCCGTCAACAAGGAAGAGACCATTGCGTTCACAAGAGTGGTGAGCGAGCTCATTCAAGGTTCTACGCTTCCAAAGTTGAAGGATCCGGGTAGGTTTTCGATCCCTTGCACCATAGGGCACTACAAGATCGAAAGAGCTTTATGTGATTTGGGTGCGAGTGTAAGCATCATTCCCTACTCCATTTGTTGCCGACTTGGGATGAAGGAGCTTAAAAGTACCTCTATCACGCTCCAAATGGCCGATAGTTCATTCAACCGACCATTAAGGATGCTAGAGGATGTGCCGGTAAGAATCGGTAAGTTCTTCATTCCGGTTGACTTTATCGTGCTCGATATGCGGGAAGATGAAATCACTCCCATTATTCTTGGGCGCCCATTTTTACATACCGTCGGTGCTATGATCGATGTGAAGAACGGTAGGATCACATTCGAGTTAGGCGAGGAGAAGCTAGTGTTTGACCTTCAAGGTAACACTTCGCCTACTAATGATGAGTCATGCAATATGATCCAAGCCAAGGAAAACATCGATCTAGGGGGAGAACCGGGACAAAGCTTGAAGAAGTACTCGTATGTACTTGAGGATGATGACTCCGATTTGGAGGAGGATGAGAGCCCATGTCATGGGTTTAATGACAAGTTGAAGAGCAAAAAGGATGAAGATGAGCCTCCCTTGGGGCCACATGAGGATAGATGGACGTTTGGGTATATACCAAAGGATCGAAAGTACAAGTTCAAGCCATTGAACTTAGTAGATCGGGATGCCCCGGGAACGTCGAGACAAGGTCATGAAGAGCCTTGGTTTGTGGATGCTTATGTTACTAGCTTGATTGAAGACTTTGCTAGGGCCTTCGACTTGTTTCTTCGTGCCCTTGATGGAGATGGAACTAGTTTTGGTTGTTGAAAAAGATTGAACAAAGTACCACCTTGGTTTGACGGAGTTCCACAAGAACCGTCTCTTTGTACATATCTCTTTCTCTTATATTTTGTTTGCTTTTGTGAAATTCTTGATTATTTGGATGATTGATGAGCGTTGTGAGGGAGGGAATTTGATGTGTTACTTGAGTTTATTGTGATAGGTGTGAAGTGGAAATAATTCCTAGGTAAGAGCGGTCATTGTTGGAGCTTGGATTATGTGAAGGGAAGTCGGTTTTTGAAGCTTGGTACGAGCTTTTGGGAGTTATAGAGGGTTAGGAGACTCTTCCCGGCCTAGAAGAGGTCATCCCATCCGGGATGGAAGGCCCATCCCGATCGGGAAGGATGCCATCCCGTCCGGGATGAGGTGCACAAAAGTTGGGTTCACTGACAGATCATCCCGACCGGGACGAGGTCTTCCCGACCGGGACGAGACGACCATCCCGACCGGGACCACCCATCCCGACCGGGATGGACCCCCTGTCCTCCGTTGGCTCTTTTCTTCGTTGTTTGAGACCACCCAACCACTTTATACCCCCTCCCAACCTCCCTACATGTCCTTACTCTCATTGTATGACCCTTACACCCCACATACACGTTTTCACCTCACTTTCTATCCACTTCAAACCAACTTTCACATCAAAAACCCGCCTCATTTTGCATATGTGCCCCAACCATGGAACCGGATCGCAATTGGAGAGGAATAACGACGACATGGACAAGCTAAGTGCCTATATTGACTTATGAGACGATGGAGCGAGTGAGTTGGTAATCGTATGGTACGGCAACTATCCTCTCTTTTCCGTTTTTATAGCTTGTCTTCTTTGTTTATTCCCTTTCCCTCTTATCCCTTGTGTCATGGTGGCCTTCGAGGCCTTCGTGTGCTTGCTCCCGACTCTCGATGACGTGACTACATCGAGAGTCATTTCAAAATCCAAATTTTTCAAGATTTTCACCTTTTTATAGGATTTAGTCGGATTTAGGCGGAACCCGGGCTAGGTGACTTGATTACACCTAGTCCTCCCCTCCCATTTCCCTTTATTTCTTTCTTTTTATTTCTTCCCCCATCCATATCTTTTTCTTGTCTCGGCCCATGGTGACTTGACTACACCCCGGCCGGACACATTCTACTCTTTTCTCCACTTTTCTTCTTGATTTTTAGCTTTATTTTCGTAGTTTCTTTTCTTTTCTTTTGTGCTCCCATGCACTATGGTCGAGCATGAGGACATGGCTCGACTTAAGTGTGGGGGAGCGATATTCTAGCGTAGTTAGTTTTATTTTCTTAGTTTTTGAAAAAAAAATCTTTAAAATCCATAAAAATTTGAAACATTTTCACAAAAATCAAAAAGATTTTTCTTTCAGGTGTTTTCCTTTTGTGTCTTTATGTCGTGTATTTGTTGTATTGTGTGTGTTTTGCCTCCTCTTTCCTTATAGGTTGCTTAAATCACCGCTAGCTTTGGGGAGCTCTCAAGACTACCGGTAACATCTTATCCCTTTTTCCTTCTTTGTCTCTTGCGGAATTTGGAGGAGAATGTGATGTGGTGTGCTCGGGAGGAGCTTTGTAAAGTTTGTTGTTGGTTGGTTGCTCATTTGGAAGCTAGGGGTGGTGTTTGTGTTATGTATATGTTCGCTTTGTGTTGTTCTTGTTTTGTTGCTTTTGTTTCTTTTTCTTTTGTTTTCGTTGAGTCTTTGTTTTGTGTTTTGTTGTGTGTCATGTGTGTAAATGGTTTTCGAAAACCCGGTTTAGAGGCTAGTGTGTGAGTGCATATTTTCCCTTTCTAGTAGTATAAATCGAGCCTTGGACTTTAGCCTAGTAGAATGACCCTAAATCAATGAATTCGTTGGTCCTTTACCTTGAGTCCACCTAGCTTACTAGGGATTTACTACGGGATTTGCATTTTGACCATTATGACCACCCACGGTGTGAAAAGGCCTTGGTTACCGAGTCTCGTCCCTTAGGTGACCGTGTCTAGGATCGTTTGATTAGTCCAAGTTCTCCACTTTTTGTGGGTTTGAAGGGAAGGCGCCGTCCCGACTCACCCATTCACCTACCTCCTACACATATCCACACAATAAATTGCAATTTGTTGAATTCCATCTTTCTCGTTGCAATAAGAAATGCCAAAAAGTCAAATCAAGCCAAAAGGGCAAAGAAAAGAAAAAAGAAAGAAAAATGAAAGAAAGAAAAGAATGAAGAAAAAGAAAAGGCACAAAAGCGAAAAAGAAAATAGAAAAGAAGAAAAAGAAATGGCATGGCAATAAACAAATCAAAACGTCGAAAAGAGAAAATGCCAAAGGAAAATCGTCTCACAAAAAGATCCTAACCCCACAAAAATAAGCCTTTTTCCGACTTTTGCCGTGAAGAGCCTACCAAAAGACCGAGTCCCTAGGAAGGATGATAGCGGCAAAGGTCGGTCTTGGCTCATTGCTAAAGGGGGCGGGGTCTCACTTACCTACAGTGTCGACTAACACCGTGGTTCATCCTTTTTCCATCCCACCGATCGTCCCGTGGTACGTTCTTAAAAGGTTAGGAGGAACCGAGGTAAGTTACCAACGTTTTTATTGCTTTGTCGTCATACTATTAGGGTTTTGTCCATTTCGGTTTGTATTGCTAGCTTGGGAACGTTGTCACTTGCCTTGAGTCCTAAACCGGTGCTTCTTTCACCGCTTTTTAGAGGGAAGCGGTATTTGTTTCTTTTTGGGTGCAACCTTTTGTGTGTTTGTTTGTATGTTTGTTTGTTTATGTGTTTTTGTGTCCAGTTGCATCCACGGTTTTGTCGTAAGACCTCACTTGCCTTGCGGAGAGCACTTACCCTCTAGGTTTTCTCGTGTGATTTGAAAGGGCGTAGAGTGCGCTAATACCCGCTCGGCTAGTTTAGTAGTTAGTTTGTGCTTACTCGAGGGTGAGTAAGGGTTAAGTGTGGGGGAGTTGATAAGTGTAGTTTGTAGTGCCTAATTTGCTGTGTTTTGGTCCCATTTCCTTGCGGAATCGCTCCTTGGGAGCGATTCATGGGCTACTTATGCTTCCTCTAGCTCGTTTCAGGTTCCCGAGACCATTCCTGAAGAGTTGGAGCGATTCCGACTCAATACATACACTTTTCGGAGCCAACGAAGCGGAGGAACGATCACTCGATGCCTTGGATTCGACCCCGAGACCTTGGGACCCAATCCCGAGCCCCTTAGACTCGATCCCGAGACCCGAGAGTCGATGAGAAGTCCATGTGAAGCAAGGAGGAACCTTAAAGATCATATTGGAGGCCTACAAGACTCATCCCCGACGGGAAAGAACTCATCCCGTCCGGGATGAGGTGCGCATTTATCATTGCTAGTGTTTTGGACCCGTCCCGGTCGGGATCAGACCGTCCCGGGCGGGACCAAACCGTCCCGGGCGGGACGAGCATGCTGTAGCCCGCGTGACTCTTTTCTTCCTCCTTCACTCTTATAACCCTATATATACTCCTCTTTTGTAATGTTTAAGGAGGATACTTTACACTACTTTACCCTAGATTGTTTTAGGTCTCTCTTAAGATTTCAAAACCCTAATTAATCTCTTTTAATCTTTAGTTAATCCTTAGTTAATCTTAGTTTAATCTAGTTTAGTTAATCTTGTATTAAGAGGATACTTGAAGATTCATCCAAGCTTGACAACCTTGGAGTTGATTTGGGTTTCTTATTTATACAAGATTGCATCTTTTTCTTCCTCTTGTTGTTGGTATAATCCTCTTTACTCTTGTTCTTGTTTATTTAATCAAGTTTGAATCTTTTTATATTGTTCTTGTTATTGTTCTTGTTCTTCATTATGGATGTTTGGTTTGTGATATTGTTTTCTCTTACTATTGTTAGTTTATTCTTGATAATGAGTGAGTAGTCTCCTTGTGGGTTAGTAGGGGGATTAAGGGTAGATTATGGGTAATTAGGGTTTGATTAGGGGTAAAGGGTGAATCTTTGTTGTTAGTCACATATTGGGCACCCTATGTGTTTGTTGATATGCTTGTGTGAGTAGTAGTGACCATGCTTCCCATACTTGTGCTCATCTTCTCATTGTTTGTCTATGTTGTGGTTGTGTTGAGGTTAGTCTTAGACGCGAGAGCGCGAACTTACCTCGGTGTTGGTCTACGAAGCGAGAGCCCGGACCGACTCTAGCAATTAGGAGACACCTACACCCATGATCACCCCAATTACCCTACTACACTTATGAACCCAACCTACCCCACTTTCTTTCATATTTGATTTCATCCTCTTAGTTAGTCATCGTTTCTCTTAGTTTACTAGTTTGTTTGATCATTAGTTATTCCATTTTAGCATTGTTTTAGCCTAGTTCATTGTTAGCCTAGTTCTACCTCTTCCACCGCCATAGTTTACCAATTATTGCTTCCTTTGTGTTTGTTTGGCGATTTAGTCTCGTTTTTTAGGCCCACCTAGTCTAGACTTTATCATACCGTCTCCGTGGATATCGATCCTACTTGCCCTAGCTACCCACTAGGAATAGTCGGTTATTTATTGATGGCGGGACCCGCGACAAATCCCACCATCAGTAAACGTTTCTACCAAAATACCAAGATTTACCAAAAGTAAATTGGAATGACAATTTGCAACATTGCAAGACAAATAAAGTCTGAAAATACTCAAAAATCAATTTACAAACTCGAACATACCGCAATTTTAGATATTCATAGAACATATCTTCAATGTTGAGCGAACAATTATCAACATCAATTTTCTGCACAATACATACCAAAAACACAGCTACAATAAATTGAAATTGGGTATGCTTCAAATCTCAAATTTAAAATTACGTTTGCTTCAAATCCCTCCACTACCCACCATAATACAAACATAAAAAATTTACTTGTCATTAGAATAGTTTCTTATTACCAAGATTATAATTTGTCATAAATTTGCACTTGGTTCAATTTGTTCACCATGATTATAATTTCCATTTGTTTCCTGTCAATATATAAACCTTATATTAGAATGATAAAGGAATTACATTACTACCCGTAATATACAAATCAGAATGAACACATAATTGAAAAAAAAAGGTAAATTTTTTTACCAAAATACCAAGATTTACCAAAAGTAAATTGGAATGACAATTTGCAACATTCACAGTAGAAATATAGCATAAAACAACAAAATTAGATCACACTTCTGAAATCAAAACAAATCAAAAATTAAATAAATTAAGCATAAAAATTATATTAATCTACCTTGGCAAGAATCTTCAAATTGACAATATGAATGAACCGACACTCATATGGAATGAAAGAATATGAGAACGAATCTTCAAAAAAATAGAATATGAATGGAGAAAAAAAAGCAGTATATGAAGAAGAGGATGTTGATTTTTCAAATTTGAGAGATTGGTGGTGAATCGAAACTGATTTTTTTGGTTATATGAATCTTCAAGAGTTTAGGGTTAAAGGTACGTTAATTAGTGGGTTTTTCCAAGGAAGCTACGTTTTCCAGTGCAGTAATTAATTCCATTTAGTTGTCCTATGTAGGACAATTTTCAAAGCTAATTTAAGTGGAAGAAACACCACAATTTTTGAGATTAATCTACGTCCATTCTGAAAAGCCTACTATATCTATTTTCTACAAATTGAACATAGACTGTGTCTTGGCTCAGTGGTTTGCACTTGTGGGATGGGTCCTGGAGGTCGCGGGTTCGATTCTTGTTGTTGAAGTTTTTCGGAGAGATTTTGAAAATACTTTGGAATTGCTTTGGATGTACACACAAACGTGTTCACACTGGGGTAAAGAAAATTGTATCAAAAATAAGGACTTATTTCAGAATGCGGGATCCTCGTTCAGCCACGTCTTAGAAAGGTTCGTTGACTTGAATACAAATGTGATTCAATTAACAAAATTAAGCAAGAGAAGAAGACATATAGTAAATTAGCTAACCTAAATATTAATTGTTCATGGATAATGATAACTATTCCACCCTTGTTTTTAGAAGAGATGCCCGCATCATGATCCTTTCTTTAATAGGCGTTTGTACACGCAGAAATAAATCTATAGTCAAGAGTGCTCTGGCCCATATCGCAATATGGATATGACTTTTGTAAGAATTATGGGTCTAATACAATATATGTGGACAATATTATTTCGACATATTGTATTTATTAGCTATCATTAAAGTTAGCCCAAATATGTGATCCGTCATAATACAAATAATACGGGCTTATTTGCGTTTTATAAAGTATGGGTCGGATACTATAATAGTGTGGAGACCCATTTGAGCTTTAACTGATACATCATGGGCGTATCTACTAAAGCGGCTAATATAGGTGACTAGGTTTCATATCCCTCCCTATATATAGTCAGAGTTATGATCTCTGATAGCACATTTTAACCAAGTCTCATGTACATCCCATCAGTAGAGAGACCCTAAAGGTGAGTGTGTCTGTTAGAAGACTATAATCGGGTGATTCCCATTCCACCTCCCTTCTCCAATTGAGTCAGGTACGCTTCCGATATTCGGTATACCAATTAATTTAGTATGAAGTTTCAACTTTAGTCGAATTAAATCTAACAAGTGGTATTAAACCTGTCTTCATATTAAATTTTTTGGGTCGAATTTATTCGATTATTCGATGTTTCGCTTTAATGAAATTTATGGACTGAATATGTCATTCGATTACTCCGATGTTGCCGCATAATATTCTGTTGTTTCGTCTTGAATATTACGGAGTAGAATTCATACGATATAGTTGCATCTTTATTGCCTCATTCTGGGCATGGCAAATTTGTTTGCATACTGTAATCATATTCACTTCATGCTTTGCAATTCATTGTATATTGTGGTGACACATATGGCAATGACAACTGTATCATGTGTTTGTAATTTTTTGTCTATCATGATCTAGATTCTTTGGTGTTCGCTTGATTTTCAGCTCATATCTACATGTACTCGTATGATTATAATTTTATTTTCTAGTCATATGATTCATAATATTGTTTTCGTATATGTGATTAGGTACGGAATATATGTTTGGGTGAATCTCTGTTTGCAATTGATACAATTATATATATAAGGATTAAAGAATTATGTTTCGGATATTAATTTTCAGTTTTTTATGATTGGCCATTCAGTTTATAAGGTGTTTAATTTTATAAATCGATTGCGGTTGGTTAATAATTTCGTTTAAGCAATCAGTCATATAATATATAATGGTCTCGTACCATATGTTTGATTATTATCACATATTGTGTCTTTATGTATGAATTGTGTAGACACCCACATTTTGACCGCCAGGTGTCTATAGTAGTTCCCGCCAAACACCCGATGATGATCGGACGCAAACATGACTTAATACACTCGATTTTCGGACTCGAAATCAATAGTAGTTGGCACGAGCATTTAGCAGAGTAAAAATCTCACAAAACAGACCTCAAATCCAGGCCCATTGGGTCGTTTCCAGTCAAATGAGACTAATTTAGGTCGAATCCGACACCAGGGGCAAAACCGTCTTTTAGCGACCGAGTCAAAACCCGGTCAAAGACGTTTCCGAGACATAAAAATCTGTCACACCACTTCAAAAATTAGACTCGAAGTCAAATACTACACAAATATCAGCTCCAAAGTCAGAATCCTACTCCATCTAAATCGGGTGTTTCTTCCCCTACAAGTAACCTTTTCCTACCCAAAGACGGAATCATACTTCCACCCAACCGTTGCTTTCTTCCTTGGCAAGAAACCGCTTTCCTATCCAAACACTAGGAATCTCCTATCCGGAGTGGGGTATCTCATCCTATAAATACCCCACCCTCGCAACATTAATCAAACACATCAATAATTGACACCAATCATCCAACGATTCACACATCAATTATTCATCTAAGACAACAATTCATCCATAACATCCCGACATCCAAATACTAACCCGAAATTCTAGGCAATTTTAGGCAAACCATATACAAATACCAATCCGAAATTCTAGGCAATTTTAGGCAAAATATATACAAACCCGAGAGCAAAACTCGCCAAATCCCCTCCCTAACTATACACGCCATAACTCACCTATATACATCTTAACGCTCCCGCGCCTAGGCCGCCACTACGAGTCCGTTTTTGAGATAATCAAGCTTGTAGGTTAAGGGTGTTTCAAATCCCGTTTTTCTCCCTTTCACAATTTTTTGTCACGATTTTCTTTCACAATTTTTTGTCACGATTTTTTTTGTCACGATTTTTTGTCACGATTTTTTTTATCACGATTCTTTGTCACGATTTTTTTTCACGATTTTTTGTCACGATTTTGTTTTTTCACAATTTTTTGTCACAAATTTTCGTCACAATTTTACACAATCTTTCAGCAACTTTTTCAAAATTTACTCTAAATATTCGATATTGATTCTATAATCAAGCATCGAATATTACGAGTATCAATATTTAAGTCGAGTATAAATTGCACCATATTTTTACATGACTTAACCAAATCATCGATTTCCAAAACCAAATACAATTTTTTCATCATATCATATTTACATCTTCTAACTCGTTTGCTCCTTTATTATCTCGATTGTTGTATTGTATCGTTGGTTGCATTGTAATTCCGGGTGGTATGCCGCTCGTATATTGTAATCTGTTATCGTTTTTGTTGGTTGTTTTATTGTCCTAAAATGAACATCACATGCTAAAACAACTTTGACGTTATTAGCTTAGATGCATTTAAACGACATAGATCAAACATAATTCACATGTTTAGTCTAAAAATACTCTTTGCATATCATTCAATCGTCGAACTAACGCGCGTACATAAAAATCGAACGATATCTTAGTAAAGGCCGCTAAGTGCGGGCGGGGTTGGGTGTTCTTTGTGAACTTCCCAACACGTACCCTCACCCCTTACTCAGAACCATGGTTTCCGGATGTCCGAATCCATTGGCAACGAGAGTCATTCAATACACGGTATCCGATAATGTCGGTATCGGTATCAAATGCTAAGGGACGAACCCAATAAACTCTGACATCGGAAATGGGCCATATTTTGTACATGGCCCACTACGACATAGAGTGGCTTCGAACGGGCCCGAACTCCCACAAAGTTCGGTGGCGACTCCTACTTCGATTTAAATTTCAACTCGAGATCCATCTCACATGAGATTCATTCGCCTCTCCAAACCCGCGCGTGGCCGCGTCGAGGTGGACCTATTTCATGTCCACAAATTGGGACCTGTTTGGAATTTCGGTTGCGATTATTGTCGCGTATTTACAATTACAAGTTGACTGGTATGATGAAAGAACTAATTTGGGTTATAATTTCTTTTATCATTTAAGGTTTCAGTCACTTGTTAATTATGGTTTGATTAAAAAAACTTGATTTCAGTTTCAAAAAATATTAGCCATTTGACTTTTATAAGACGTCTAATATTTTGGATTGTTTGATCGAAAGAATAAGTTGTCAAAGTAACCTCTATTGCGTAGATTAGATAGTTTAAATAATTAGACGATTGTGTGTGATTGAATTTCATGCGGGTAATGGTCGGCCCAAAGGAAGTCCATTACTTCGCCGAAATTCATTCATACTTGTGGTGATAAATATGTAACAGTTATTCGGTTCTCGTGTAGATGTTAAGTTGGCCCAAAGGAAGACTTGACATTGGACATGATCTTACTGTTAATATTTGATTACTACATCAAGAGTACCACTTACAAGTCTAATTATCGTCCAAAGATGAGATTAGATATTGTGCTAGGTATCTTGTTAGGATGTGAATGCCAATATACGAATCTGAAATACAAGTTAAGGGAGTGTCGTTAAGTTTATGACACTCATAAGGCTTATGTCCATACAGTTTTTTTTTAATGGAGAGTAAATTCAAACATTCTGTTTTTAAGTTGGTAGTATGTGTAATCATGCGGATAATGGTCGGCCCAAAAGAAGGCCATTATTTGGGCGAATACATATACAATTTCGGGTGATAAATATGTGACGGTTATTCGGTATTTTCAAGTATATACTAAGTCGGCCCAAAAGAAGGCTTAGTGTTCGATATAAGTTTGTAGTCAATATTTTATCACGATTATTTAATTGTAGTGTTAGTGCGTAGTTAATAATTTATGCCTAACGGCTAAATATTAAATTTGCAAAAACACTATATTGTTTGAATTTATTCAAAATATGAGAATATTATTGTTTTGCTCATCAAATTTGACGTTAATGTTTATTATATCTGTCATATTCAGGTTACATTCTCAATTCGGATAACGCCATTTATTTATATGAATGATAAGAGAATCTAAATACTTATTTTTTGTCTTCACAATCTTAACACATCATTGAGAATGTATGATTGTGCTACTCATAAGGATGAAAATATCGTGTGGACTCACGTGTTTTTGTGTAGTAGAAAATTTAATGCATGTGTTTAATGATTGTTTAATGCGACATTAAGGACATATTTAAAGGAATCGTTTCTATTAAATAAGCTGCAAGTGTCCAGCTCAAAGAATAATAAGATAAGAGTAAAGTTATTGGTTGTTGGCTTGTTACGAGTATGGACACATAAAGAATATAGTACTAGTTTGTATGCCTCATCACGCGTGTCGATAAGGACACACTTCTCATTTAAGATTTGTCTAAGGTTAATTATTATATCCAATCACGTTTTGTGGGTGAATTTGGTTTTTCATTCACATAAGTACATTAATGCAAGTAGAAGTAAGAATCTAAGATGTTGTATGTCAATTGGTGATGAAAGATTCATCTATTTGGGGCATGACATCATTTGAGTTTGAGACAATCAACTAATTTAGTTATCATTAATGACTTGTTCTTTTATTTGAATGTAGAAAAATATTTTTGATACTGCCTTTTGGTGGAGTTTAATTATTTTTCGTTTGGTCAAATTTGGTTCATTGTCCATTGCAAAATAATTAATTTTGTATTTTCTTAATTCAAATTATAGTAAATCTGTTATTTTTGAAAATTTTACATAGCTTGGATTGAAATGTCTTTTAAAGACTTACATTAAAACTCCAGTGGATATAAAGAATTGAGAACAATAATATCTTTTCAGTATGACACATTAAAAGAAATATTAAAGTTTTGTGTCAAGAATGAAATTATTGACTCTTCTACTTCGGATTCTCATATTGAAGGGTAATAAAGACAAAAAAAAGAAGAGAAAATAGATATCAAAAGAACTTTGATTGTCTTATAATTGATATATAAGGGTATGTGATCTGTTTTATGTTTTAAGTTGTATTAGTTCACATCACTATATTAATTTGTAGACAAAATTATGTATGACATTTGTATCTCGATCTTGAGAAGTTTCAAGTACCTAGTGTAGACACCCGCATTTTGACTGCCAGGTGTCTATGGTAGTCTCCGACAAACACCCGATGATGATCGGACGCAAACGTGACCTGGTATAATCGGATTTGGGCTCGGAATCAATAATATCCGACATGGACTTTTAGCGGAGTAATAATCTCACAAAACAGACCTCAAATCCAGGCCCAGTGGGTCGTTCCGAGCAAAATAAGACTAATTTGGGCCAAAACCGACACCAAAAATAAATCCCGTCTTTTAGCGACCGGGTCAAAACCCGGTCAAGGACGAACCCGTCACACAAATCAGCCAAGTTCAGCTTCTAGAAAATTGCGCCCAAATCAGAATTCAAAATGCAAAATCAAATCAAAAGGTCAACCCTTCCTAAATTAACCCTAAACACTCACTCACTCTATAAATACCCCACTAATCCTCACCATTTTAAAGACTTTTCAGCATAATTAAGCCTTAAAAAAGCTGAAACAAAAAGCCTTAAAAAGCCTAAACATCCTACTCTACAAACCCTAAGCAAAACACTACCAAAAACCGAGCCATTTGCTCTCAAAACAAACCGGCACACACACACAAAACCGGCACACATATACACACCATAACTCACATTCATCCTCGATACTCCGGCGTTCCGTCGCTATTTACGAGTCTATTTCCGAGGCCTATACCAAGCATGTATGTTGAGGGTGTCCTAAACCCCATCTTGATCCTTTTTACTTTGTTTCTATTTACGTTTTTGTGTAATTTATATTATAATTATACTAGTATCGTAATACTAACACTAACACAACGCTAACATTTTTATTTCTCGCATACTAACTTTATTTTATCGTTATTAACACCATTATACCGTGTACATATATATGCTAATACTAAAACTCGGTTTCAAATCCGTTTGACTACGACGATCGCCTAAAGTCCGTCTAATCCTTTTACGAGTAACGACGGAGGTGGAGCCCTTTCGAGGAGCCCCGCCCCAATGTTCTCAAGGGCGTGACGTGATTGCAATCGGTCGTAGTTGAATGCATTCGATCCCATTTCAATTAGTACGAAACCCGTTGACACGAAAATCGACATCACATAATCCGAAAGGATTAGTTTCGATGTCGTGGCGTAGAGGGATACAATTTCGTCACTAATTCAAAGTTCTTAATCTATAAAAAATATAAATCAAGTAAATAAATCCGCATTGGCACGTGATTATGAAAATTGACGATTTTTCAACAAATAAGTAACACCCGACCAGACCCACGCGCGAGTCGCGCGACAGGCCATGCGACTCGCGGGCAGGCCTGTCCGGCCGAGCCCATTTTTTTCGTTTTCCCGACTTTCAACCCTTTTCGGTCCTTACATTAATATGCGACCTTCGCGACATACGACCATGTTTTAAGACTCGTCCTTATGACTTTTAGTCAACACGTGTAAAGACCATCACGTGAACCCATTTTTCTAAAATTCATACTCATGCACATCACTAGAAGAAACGACTTTGATCGACGGTCTCACACTATTAACTTTTGTGTCGACGACTCTTTAGTCGTATCCGACACATAATTAATTCAGACTTCATTTTTCGAGGTGATAAGTCGGGACAAGACATCGAGGTTCGAGATCGGGTTAGAATCACGCCTAGGTCTCGAACCTCCGTCCTTTAATTAATATGCAATATAATGCGTAATTAATTAAGGTTAGTCCATCTAATTAATTCACGGTCTAGCGAATATTTATTATATACGGGTCTTTGTCGAGTTGTGTATTTTATTTCTCGCTTTTCTTACTTAGTTTATTATTTCATTTAATCGTTATAATAATCGTTGTATTGTGAATTCCGGGTTGTATTTCCGCCCGTGTAACTTGTACGTTACTTATTTTCGAGTTTCGTTTATTTACTTGCTTATCGCTTTATAAATGAACCTCGCATGCTAAATCACTTCGACCATAATTAGATGCATTAAATGACGTAATTCATATATAATTCATATGCTTAGCCCGAAAACACTGTTTGCATATCATTTTATCATTTTACTAGCGCGCGTACACGAACACGAACAGTGTCTTAGTAGAGGCCGCCATGTGCGGGCGGGGTTGGGTGTCCTTAGTGGGCTTCCCAACACGTACCCTCACCCCTTACTCAGAACCTTTGGTTTCCGGATGTCCGAAACCCTTGGCGCACGAGAGTCATTCTTTACACGATACCGGTGTAGATGGTATCGGTATCGCAATGCAAAGGGACGGGCCCCATAAACTCTGAAATCGAAGTGGGCTTACTTTGTGTATAGCCCATGAAGACATAGAGTGGGCTCGTATGGTTCCGAATAACCACAAAATTCGGTGGCGACTCCATTTTGACTTAAATTTCGAACCCGAGAACAATCTCACCACGAGATTCATTCGCCTACCCAAACCCGCGCGTGGCCGCGTCGGGGTGGACCTACGTCATGTCCACAATTTGGCGACTCCGCTGGGGATACCTGATGTACCACATGTCATCGGGGTTCCTAGGGTGAGACTCGAAGAGAAATCGTTCGAATATTAGTGTGCGCGCATTAGTTTAATGATTCATGCATAACCCAAATTTTGCCCGGGCCGGTTACTTGTGACCGACGTCCCACTATACCACGGTGCATTTCTACATGGGTGCGCTAAAGACATCGATGGTGGAACTCGTCTCGGTTTCGCGGCATGTCCTAAGACCAACTCGGTTTAGGGAGTCCGTCCTTCACACGAGAAAGCCATCGTTGTTGGTATAGACCCTATTTTGACCGACCGAGACTTAGTGTAAAGCATACATAAGCGTCGTTATAATGCTTGCTTGACTACGTGCTACTTGGTTTCCGTGTCATTTTTCAAAAAACCGTCATTTCAAAAAATGCATATTTCCAAAAATACCAAATTTTGAAAAAAAAAACCCGAAATAATGTCCGTTTCGGGACCCGTCTTTTCAAAATATCCAATTTTCAAAAACTCGGAATGCCGCCGAAATTTAGGATCAACGATTTGACTCAAAATATCTTTTTCTTTAGTCGGCATGCCGTCCGTTTTAACTCTCGAATTTCCGAAACCACCCTGATTTTCTGAATTCTTCAAAATTCTAATCTCGGTTTTCGAAACTCTTTTTTTTTTCAATTTTCGAACTCTCGGAAATTCACCCATCTCATATTCAAATTTCAAACATCCAACCTCCCTAGTGAACCTTCCTTATTATAGGACCTACCGTCTAACCGTGTGTCGGGTCTTTGCATAGTTTGTCAAAGGTTTATTTATAGAGTCGAAACTCCGTCGATCTTACATCACGAGTTTCCCCCGTTTCCCGAGTCCGCCTTATCTGTCAAGGCACGACCAACCCGCGTAGGGCATACCCCTACAAAGGAAAGTCCGTCCATACACTCGAGTCAAAAGTCTGGGGAAAAGTCTCACGTGGACCTTCCTTCGAACGGGATTAGGCCCACAAAGCCAAAATCCTAAGGAAGTTATACCACCCATCGAGTCATCCGTCTAGATGTCTTTCTCGAGTCTTTAGTCCTCTTTCCTAGTGTCGCTCGGGATGTACTTTTTTATGATTCCAAGATCTGGGTTTGGTTACTGATTACATGGTGTTCTTACAGACAGGCCACCGGCAACCAGACACGCCCGCAAGATGGCTACTTTGAACAGTCTGCAAACCTCTTTGGACGCCATGGTCGCGAAGCAAACCGACATCGAAGCCCAACTGACTGAAATGAGGGCTGGCCAAGTGGCCATCGTTGCTCGCCTAGCTACAGTAGAGCAAAGGACTCCTAATGTCGAGACCACTGGGTCTCTAGCTGAACTGGTCAGCGCAGTGCGCCGACTAGAAGAACAAGTCCATTTGACTGGGAGTAACAATATCCACCGGGAGAATAGCCGAGAGTACTCCACGGTGAGTGACAAACTACCCGCAAACCTGAACCTTACAGGCTTGCCTATGTTTGAGGGAACTGAAGACCCGTTACTACATGTACGGGCCTTCAAGGAATTCATGGCCATCAAGGGAGTGGATTCATCGATGTTCAAGAACCTCTTTGCTGCATCTCTCGAGAAGCACCCACGGGCCTGGTACTACAGGCTAGACCCGAAGAAGTTCCCTACCTGGGATGACGTGGCCACCGAGTTCGCTCGGAACTATGCTGACAACACCGAGATCCAAACCACAATGCGATCTCTGGAGGTTATGGCCCAAGAGCCAAAAGAAGGTTTTACTAAATACCTTCAACGCTGGAGGGCCGAGAGCGTGAAACTGGTTGACAAGCCCAATGAGAAGACCTTGGTGGAGGCTTTTGTCAAGAACCTCCTCCCTTCCTACCGGGTTCACCTCCGGTACGCTGTCATACCCAACTTCACCACTCTTACTGAAATGGGTATGAGGATCGAAGACGATCTGAGACTGGAAGGCCTCACTAAGGCCGCTAGCAAAGGGTACCAAGGGGCTTCTTCTTCCACCACTAAGCCCCAGGCTGCAACTCGCAGCATTTTTGACGCGGTTAATCTACTAGATGCCCCGTCCAAGAAAAACACCCCACCTAGGGTTTTCACTGATATAGGTACCACCTATACCTATGCCTTACAAAGGCTGTCCTCCAAAGGCCTAATCCAACCGATAGGCCCAACTCCTGAAGTTCCGGTCGAGCGACGCTCCAAGAACTACAATGCTCAGGCCTATTGCCAATATCACCGAGACAACGGGCATGATACCGAAAAGTGTTGGAAGCTGAAACACTTAATTCAAGACCTAATTGAAAGCGGCAAAATCCCGCTACCCGGAGATAAGCCAAGCAACAAGGAGAACCCTTTCAGCTCCCATGCCATCTTTGCCGGGGAGGTGATCGATCGCTCTCACCTTATCTCCCCATTTATCCCGCAAGTGAACGGGATCTGGTTTGATGACGAGGATGATGTCTACCTCGCTAAGGGGGAAACCGTTCCCATCACCTCTGAACAGATTCGAGAGGCCAAAACTCGAGTCTTAGCCAGCAACAACCTTGGTCGTCCCTACTTAGCCACAAGCACTAGGGACACCCCTATCCCGGCAACCATCACCGATCCACTCGGGATGAAAGTCGCCCCTGAAGAGCCAACCGCTGAAACGGCTATTATGAAGCAACTGAAGAGTACCCGAGTTGACCTCACTATATGGCAACTCCTTGTTAGCTCTCAAGAACATCGAGAAGCACTTACAAAGGCTCTCGATCAAGTCAAGATCGACTCTTTGGCTATCCCCGCTGAAATGGTAGCCACAGTCCTGCCCCACCTAAAGGGTAAGGCCAAAGAAGGAGGCCCAATGATCACTTTTTCTGAGGCCGACCTGCCGCCATTTGGGGCCTCCCACAACCTGGCCCTTTACATCACGGTGATTTGCCGGGGAAAGTACCTCCCGATGACCCTAGTCGATGACGGGTCAGCCGTTAATGTCCTTCCTCTAAGGACTGCCAAAGCCCTCGACATTACCGAGGCTGACTATATCCCGACTGCTCAAACCATCCAAGCCTTTGATGGGAGCCCAAAGTCGGTAGCTGGGGCCATAAAACTGACCATCATAACGGGCCCGATAGAAAAGGAGCTCGAATTCCAGGTGATTGATGTCACCTCGTCATTCAACTTGCTCCTAGGAAGGCCGTGGATCCACGCGGTCAAGGCGGTGTCCTCCACCCTCCACCGAAAGATCAAGATGCCTCTACTCGACAATGTTGTCACTTTGGAGGCAACCCCAATGACCGTGGCTAGCTGTAATGCCACGGGCCGCACGGATCTCTGGGGGTTCGATTTTGTGGGGATGATCGAGGAAGAGTACCTCTTTAGGCCTTACTTCACCACAAGCATTGACACAATGCTCCAAAACCTAGGGTACCTTCCGGGGGCTACCTCTCGACCCGACCTTCCAGCTGGGAAGATCATCGAGGTTCTCAAGGACGAAGACTCTCACTTCGGCCTTGGCTATGCCATCACTCCGGACAACGTTGTCCGAGCAGGAATCGAAAAGGCCTGCAACATCATGAAGGGTATCTACTTGAGCCCTTACAGCCCACGGTTGTCTGACTACTTTGTCACACCCGTATTCGGGGCCGTCCAGGTTGGGCTATACCAACCCAATGCTACGCACCTCGGGACCCACTTGGCCCGGGATTGCAACTACATCCCGGATGATGTGTTCGCCCTCATCCAGTCTGATGAAGCCAATGACGCTGAGCCCGCGCTGGGGCTGCTCTTCGGGGAAGACACCATAGCCCCGACCCCAAAAGAAGACCTGGTCAACCTGATTCTCCGCAGCAACAGGTTTGACCCGACCAAGCTGATCTCGGATGTTGGTTCCGAGACGGGAAAAAGGGCCTGGAGGAAGACTGTCAAGTGGACTGACAGTCAGGGGAAGATCTACAAGCTGGTCACCGGAGAGGGAGACATGCCTGAGTCTGAGTCCGAGTCTGAGTTGGAGTCTGAGTCAGAGTCTGAGGTCGAGTCTAGGGAAGTAGGTGCTAGAGTCACTCCTGTAACCCCTCTCCCTTCTATCATTCCTGCTGCTGGCACTTCGGGGTCTGTCCCGAATGCCTTACCAATTCCGCCACTGACCAATGATCAGATGGCTGCTCTCTTTGAGCTGTTTTCCAAATTTTCAATCAATAATAACAACCGTTCTGCTTACGACTTGTCTCTTTTAAATTCTGCTTTCAAAAATGTTTTATGCTATGACATTGAGAAATCCGACGAACAGGTACCTTTACCTCCACATCTGATCGAGCAACTAGAGCAAAGGGAATCCCGGAATCCGGTAATCGAAGAACCGAGTCCATAAACGTGGGAACAACCTTAGAGCCTCAGATACTTAAGATAGGGTTATCCTTAGATCCCGAGAAGAAACAACAATTCATAAACCTCCTCCAAGAATTCAAAGATGTCTTCGCATGGTCCTACAAGGACATGCCGGGGATAGACCGGGAAATAGCTGAGCACCACATACCTATCAAAGACGGGTGCAAACCGGTCAAGCAGAAGCTTCGTCGAATGAGGCCCGAATGGTCTCTCAAGGTAAAGGAAGAAGTCGATAAACAGTTCAAAGCCGGTTTCATACAAGTGTCCGAGTATCCGGACTGGGTGGCAAACATCGTACCGGTTCCTAAAAAGGACGGTAAGGTGCGGGTATGCGTAGATTTTCGGGATCTTAACAAAGCAAGCCCGAAGGATGATTTTCCGTTACCACACATCGATATACTGGTGGATAACACGGCCGATCATGCCCTTCTGTCATTCATGGACGGGTATGCCGGGTATAACCAAATCAAGATGGCGGAAGAAGATATGAGTAAGACTACCTTCACTACACCTTGGGGTACTTACTGCTACACCGTCATGCCATTCGGTCTCATTAATGCCGGGGCCACATACCAAAGGACCGCTACCACTTTGTTACACGACATGATGCATAAAGAGGTAGAAGTTTATGTGGACGACATGATCGTCAAATCCAAAGAACGGGACGGTCACATCACCGCCCTAAGAAAATTCTTCACCCGATTGCGCAAATACAATATGAGGCTAAACCCTCAAAAGTGCAGTTTCGGGGTAACGTCAGGCAAATTACTGGGTCATATCGTTAGCCAACGAGGTATCGAGGTCGACCCAGCTAAAATCAAAGCCATTACCGAGATGCAAGCTCCTAAAACCGAAAAAGAAATAAGGGGATTTCTTGGGAAAGTCCAGTATATTAGTCGATTCATTTCCAAGCTGACCATGGTATGTGAACCAATTTTCAAGAAACTGAAAATAGGGGAACGAATATTATGGGACGACAAGTGCCAAGCTGCTTTCGACAAAATCAAGGAAATTCTGTCTGCTCCGCCAGTCTTAATGCCACCTCAACCCGGTTTGCCTCTGTCGTTATACCTAACAACGACCGAGACAGCCATGGGGGCTATGCTGGCTCAGACGGTTGACTCCGAAGAAAGAGCCATCTATTTCATCAGCAAGAAGTTTTTAGAGTATGAGTGCAAATATACCATGCTCGAAAAGACGTGTTTGGCTTTAGTCTGGGCCACCAAGAAGCTCCGGCACTATATGCTTAGCTACGAGGTCCATGTCCTATCCAAGATGGACCCCATCAAATACCTCTTCGAAAAACCAATCCTCAATGGCCGAATTTCTAGATGGACTCTAATGTTGGCAGAGTTCGACCTAAAATTTGTGCCGTTAAAGGCCATTAAGGGACGGGTGGTAGCTGAATTCCTCGCTGACAGCCCGGTAACCGAAGAAGGACACACCGACACCTGGTCCTTCCCAGACGAAGATATTTTCCATACCGATACCGAAACGTGGGATTTATACTTCGATGGAGCATCTAATTTTCGAGGGTTTGGAGTCGGGATACTCCTAATCTCACCAAGAGGGGAGCATACTCCCGTCTCCATCAAACTGGACTTCGATGTTACCAATAATGCAGCAGAATACGAAGCATGCATTTACGGGCTACAAGCCGCCGCCAACCTGGGGATCACAAATCTCCGGGTACATGGTGACTCATCTTTGGTCATTAACCAAGCATTGCAAAAATGGAAGACTCGGATGCTAATCTCGTGGCCTACCAGGCACGAGTAAGGGATCTCGAGAAACAATTCCAGAAGGTAGAATACATATACCTACCTCGGGAAGAGAATCAGTTTGCGGATGCACTTTCAAAATTGGCATCTCTATTAAATATTCCCGACCACGTGACCAGTATGCCAATTTGCGTCGAAAGACGGTCCGAGCCGGCATATATTTACGATATTGAAGACATTGAGATAACTGATCCCGAACCATGGTACCAGGCTGTGTTGAAGTACCTGACAAACGGAGAGTATCCTCCCGGGACGGAAGGTCGAGCCAAGAAAGCCTTACGAAGGCTAGCCACTCAGTTCATCCGTACCGATGATGGACAACTGTACAAAAAGACGGCACAAGGGGCTCTTCTCCTTTGTGTTGATAAGTATAAGGCTGAGAAGGTCATGGCCGAAGTACATGATGGTGAAAACGGCCCACATATGAATGCCCACATGCTGGTCCGAAAAATCATGAGGCTCGGTTATTACTGGAATACTATGGAAGCCGACTGCCAGTTATATGTCAAACATTGTCATAACTGTCAAATCTTCGGCAATGTGCAACATATGCCGTCATCTTTGCTCTACACCATGACGTCACCCTGGCCGTTCTCAACATGGGTTATCGACATAATCGGGAAAATAAATCCCTCTGGTACTGGTGGGCACTGCTTTATTTTAGTAGCTATTGACTATTTCACCAAATGGGTCGAAGCTGAGTCATATCGCATTCTCAATGCTAAGCATGTCGCCAAATTTATCCAAAACAAGATAATATGTCGGTATGGAATCCCGCATGAATTTATCAGTGATCACGGGACTCATTTCCAAGCTGAGACCGCGGCCTTGCTGACTAAATATAAAATTCAAAGGCACACGTCCTCGCCTTACCGTCCCCAAACGAATGGAGCGGTGGAGGCGGCCAATAAAACAATTGTCACCATACTCAAAAAGATGGCTGATAATTACCGGGATTGGCCCGACAAAATACCTTTTGCCCTATGGGGGTACCGGACGTCAATTCGCACCGCAACCGGGGCAACACCGTATTACCTAACCTATGGGATGGAAGCGGTCCAACCCGTCGAATTAGAGGTTCCGTCCCTCAAAATTCTGTTAGAAAGTCAAGTACCCGAAGCTGACTGGGTTCGAGCACGGTACGATTCGTTGGTTCTACTAGACGAACGACGATCCCGCGCTCTCAACAATATCCAAATCTACCAGAAGAGGATCCAACGGGCCTTCAACAAGAGGGTAAGGCCCAGAAACATTAAAGAAGGGGATCTAGTCCTTAAGTCCATTCGAGCTTTACTACCGGTTGACCCAAGGGGAAAATTCAAACCCAACTGGGCTGGGCCATATCTGGTAAAGAAAATACTATCAGGGGGAGCAGTGATGCTGACGGACCTGGACGGGAATGAATTCGTCAACCCAACCAACCTGGACCAGCTAAAGCGTTACTACCCTTAGCCATTTCTCAATGTCAATAGCCAAATTTATCAAAATCTTTTTTTACAAAAAGCAAGTCAATGAGCTAGAATTATTTATTCTACTGTCACAAAACATCTTGAACTAATAGTCTTGGTGTAATTCGAGATTGCAAATTTACTAAGCCTGAACTACGTTTGGTTTGATTCTGCTAATTGCGGATACGTAGGCAGCCCCTCAAAAGGGCACAACCAATGCAATCAAGAAAAGACAGGAACGGTTTAATAATAAACTTTTTTATTAATTCAAAAAAAAAAACGATAAACTCGGGAGATTACAAATGCAGGAATTCAAAAAAAATACAAAAAAACACACGACCAAAAAAAAACATAGTAATAATACTTAAATAGTAATAAAGCTGAAGGACTTGGCATTCAGGGCATCTTGCCCTTCCCCTTGTCCTTGGCCTCCTTAGCCGTCCACTGGCGACGACGCGGAGGGGAGCGTTCCCGAATCACCACGGGAACCTCTCTGGCTCGGGCTCGCCCGCTTGAGCCCGAATCCTCCATCACCTCGATAGGCCCAAGTCGGGCCCTCACGGCCGCAGGAAGCCGGTCACGCGGACCCAGTCGGTCCCGGGCCGCCAGCCTAGGCCCAAGGCGTCTCTCCAAATCCGTCTGGGGGCTTGGCCACCCCCGTTTGCTGCTAGAACCGACCTCCTTAGATCGAGTCTTAGTTTGTGACTTAAGACCCGATTCTTCCCGGGCTACAGCTTCAGGAATATCTCCCCCAACGAAGAGATCCCTGTTATCTTTAGCCGTCTCGCGGCGAACCAATTCAAAGGCCTCATCAAGCTTCAAGGCCTTGCGAGCTTCCTCGGACTCCTCGGAAGTCCATTTCTGGTAAGCCCTCGAAACCCAAGCGGATTGGCAAGGGCTAGGTATAGTCCATGTGGGACGAGTGAACCATCTTTGCAACCAGGTGTCGCACATAGCGTCCGTCAGTTGGAGCGAGACGCTGATGATGGCTTCAGTCTCAGGAATGCGCTGAGACGAACCGAACTGCCTCAGGATGCGGTCCGGATAAATGTGAATTGTCCAGTCAAGGGACAGAATCACCAAATAGCGAGCTTGGTCTCTCTTGGCCAGCCCCGTCAGCCTAGAAAGAAACCACCAAGCGACAGTCCACCTTATAAAGGGACCCCCGTGGAACACCAGCTCCTCATCCCAGTAAGCTCGGTTAATTAGATGACTCGAGCTTATCCGCCGCCTTCGGGAGCTAAGCTGACTGCTCCGATAGTTGGGAATACTCGGAGGGGGCTCTATGATTGATAGCCGCTCCGACAGCCATATCTGAAAAGAGTGCGCGAATTTTAGCAACAGAAGAGTTCGCCAGATAACTTACAAGGATCCCACGAAAAAAAAAAAAAAAAAAAAAAACGCGAGTTGTATACCTGCAGAATACGGGTACTCCCCGTCAGTGGTCGGGTCGGGTCAAGTCGCCTAGCATCTAGACCCATGATAATCTCCCCAGTGGCTAGCCAGGCAGGGCTATGACCAGTCTCCATCTGATCAACCACTCCAATCAACCTAATTTGACCCCTGCATGAGTCAAGATCCATAAGCCCTTCAAAGACGTAACAGTGCAGCATGCAAAAGGCGAACGCCCTACGCCTGTGAGTAGGGGTGGCCCTCACATCCCGGCTGTTCATGAACTTGTCGGTCAGGTCGAATAGGGAAACAGTATCTCCCTGCACCATCCGATCTGTCTCGGCATGAGACAGACCCAAGAATTCCCTTAGCCTCCTCCTCGGGTCCGGGTAGAACGAGGGAATGGCAGGCTGAGCAGCTAGGCCCCAATCTCCTATGGCTGCGACTTCCTCGGGAAGAGGGCATATCTCTCCCCGTGGGAACGCGAAGACGTGATGGGTAGTATCCCAAAACGACAGACAGGCGTCCAAGAAGTGTGGGTCAACTATCAGTCGTTGGAAGGGAAACAGACTGACAATCCCCATCTGGGTCAGCCGAATCTTTTCCTCGTCCCGAAAGTATTGGGACCAGGCAAGAAGCATGGCGGTCAAGTGATCGATACCCATGACAGAAGTTTCTAACTTTCTTGAAAGTCTAATAGATTTTGAGAAGGATAAAAGAGAATTTGAGTTAGGATGTAAAAAGCTGAAGCAGGGAAACCTATATTTATAATAGGAAACCTCACCTGTAACCCTAACTGCTGTGCCTCCTCAGCTAACCTGGGCCCTTTGCGCGCGCAGGCCTGGTTTCAAACAAGAAACCCAGAATAGGAATCAAAGTCGTCCCAAGCTTTCCTAAGAATTTTTAAATTTTCTGTGTCAAAAATTATGATAATTTTCTTTTTCAAAAATCGTGGCATTTTCAAAAAATTCGATATTTTTCCTCCCCAGCGCGAGTCAATGTCTTGCCTATGTGTTACATACAAATTGTTATGTGTCAGCATACAGGTACACTCCGGACTTCAGAAGCAAGTCTCCACAGAGCTATTTTATCTCCCCAGCATAGTCGGTGATTCCTCCGAAATGCGACATCCAAGGCAGGATGTGTCGGCATACAGGTACACCTACATCCCCAAAGGCAATTTTGACTCCCCACGGAGCTACCATCATCAAGACAGGTATGACCCTCTGCTTATGGCTGGCGAGCCCTTCACGCAAGTCTACTGGACTATAAACGACCCGACCGGAAGGCTGCCAGGTCGTAATCCTCGATTGGCCTGGTAGCTACTCTGACTTTCGCCTTGTCCAAGCCTCAGTCAGAGTGGGGGCTCTGTAGACACCCGCATTTTGACTGCCAGGTGTCTATGATGATCGGACGCAAACGTGACCTGGTATAATCGGATTTGGGCTCGGAATCAATAATATCCGACATGGACTTTTAGCGGAGTAATAATCTCACAAAACAGACCTCAAATCCAGGCCCAGTGGGTCGTTCCGAGCAAAATAAGACTAATTTGGGCCAAAACCGACACCAAAAATAAATCCCGTCTTTTAGCGACCGGGTCAAAACCCGGTCAAGGACGAACCCATCACACAAACCAGCCAAGTTCAGCTTCTAGAAAATTGCGCCCAAATCAGAATTCAAAATGCAAAATCAAATCAAAAGGTCAACCCTTCCTAAATTAACCCTAATCACTCACTCACTCTATAAATACCCCACTAATCCTCACCATTTTAAAGACTTTTCAGCATAATGAAGCCTTAAAAAAGCTGAAACAAAAAGCCTTAAAAAGCCTAAACATCCTACTCTACAAACCCTAAGCAAAACACTACCAAAAACCGAGCCATTTGCTCTCAAAACAAACCGGCACACACACACAAAACCGGCACACATATACACACCATAACTCACATTCATCCTCGATACTCCGGCGTTCCGTCGCTATTTACGAGTCTATTTCCGAGGCCTATACCAAGCATGTATGTTGAGGGTGTCCTAAACCCCATCTTGATCCTTTTTACTTTGTTTCTATTTACATTTTTGTGTAATTTATATTATAATTATATTAGTATCGTAATACTAACACTAACACAACGCTAACATTTTTATTTCTCGCATACTAACTTTATTTTATCGTTATTAACACCATTATACCGTGTACATATATATGCTAATACTAAAACTCGGTTTCAAATCCGTTTGACTACGACGATCGCCTAAAGTCCGTCTAATCCTTTTACGAGTAACGACGGAGGTGGAGCCCTTTCGAGGAGCCCCGCCCCAATGTTCTCAAGGGCGTGACGTGATTGCAATCGGTCGTAGTTGAACGCATTTGATCCCATTTCAATTAGTACGAAACCCGTTGACACGAAAATCGACATCACATAATCCAAAAGGATTAGTTTCGATGTCGTGACGTAGAGGGATACAATTTCGTCACTAATTCAAAGTTCTTAATCTATAAAAAACATAAATCGAGTAAATAAATCCGCATTGGCACGTGATTATGAAAATTGACGAGTTTTCAACAAATAAGTAACACCCGACCAGACCCACGCGCGAGTCGCGCGACAGGCCATGCGACTCGCGGGCAGGCCTGTCCGGCCGAGCCCATTTTTTTCGTTTTCCCGACTTTCAACCCTTTTCGGTCCTTACATTAATATGCGACCTTCGCGACATACGACCATGTTTTAAGACTCGTCCTTATGACTTTTAGTCAACACGTGTAAAGACCATCACGTGAACCCATTTTTCTAAAATTCATACTCATGCACATCACTAGAAGAAACGACTTTGATCGACGGTCTCACACTATTAACTTTTGTGTCGACGACTCTTTAGTCGTATCCGACACATAATTAATTCAGACTTCATTTTTCGAGGTGATAAGTCGGGACAAGACATCGAGGTTCGAGATCGGGTTAGAATCACGCCTAGGTCTCGAACCTCCGTCCTTTAATTAATATGCAATATAATGCGTAATTAATTAAGGTTAGTCCATCTAATTAATTCACGGTCTAGCGAATATTTATTATATACGGGTCTTTGTCGAGTTGTGTATTTTATTTCTCGCTTTTCTTACTTAGTTTATTATTTCATTTAATCGTTATAATAATCGTTGTATTGTGAATTCCGGGTTGTATTTCCGCCCGTGTAACTTGTACGTTACTTATTTTCGAGTTTCGTTTATTTACTTGCTTATCGCTTTATAAATGAACCTCGCATGCTAAATCACTTCGACCATAATTAGATGCATTAAATGACGTAATTCATATATAATTCATATGCTTAGCCCGAAAACACTGTTTGCATATCATTTTATCATTTTACTAGCGCGCGTACACGAACACGAACAGTGTCTTAGTAGAGGCCGCCATGTGCGGGCGGGGTTGGGTGTCCTTAGTGGGCTTCCCAACACGTACCCTCACCCCTTACTCAGAACCTTTGGTTTCCGGATGTCCGAAACCCTTGGCGCACGAGAGTCATTCTTTACACGATACCGGTGTAGATGGTATCGGTATCACAATGCAAAGGGACGGGCCCCATAAACTCTGAAATCGAAGTGGGCTTACTTTGTGTATAGCCCATGACGACATAGAGTGGGCTCGTATGGTTCCGAATAACCACAAAATTCGGTGGCGACTCCATTTTGACTTAAATTTCGAACCCGAGAACAATCTCACCACGAGATTCATTCGCCTACCCAAACCCGCGCGTGGCCGCGTTGGGGTGGACCTACGTCATGTCCACACCTAGACGTTTTTATCACATATTTGACTGAGATATTCTTGTTACAAGATTAAAGATGTCATGTTGATCATAAGTGAAAACATTTTGAAAATTTGACTATTCAGGATAAGAACGTTAAGGTTATTTCAGATAATTTCTACAGAAGTTTGATTTTACATTAAATATCGCACTATACGAAGGTCTGAATATGTATGGTTGTATTATTTATGCAAAGTAAGATCTGGGGGTTTGGTAGGAGTATGATTATTTACACTCTTTCCTAGATAACTCCAGAAGTAATTTTAGATTGCAGCTTGTTTTTTTGGATAAAGATACAACAATATTATTGATTGATTATAGTGTAAATTGATTACACCTAAGGTATGTCCAACTAATTAAGAATGTTTTTGTGGACATGACATAGGTCCACCCCAACGCGGCCACGCGCAGGTTTGGGGAGGCAAATGAATCTCATGTGAGATGGATCTCGGGTTGAAATTTAAATCGAAGTTGGAGTCGCCATCAAACTTTGTTGGAGTTCGGGCCCATTCCAACCTACTCTATATCTTAGTGGGCCGTGCACAGAGTACAACCCATTTGGATTTCAGAGTTTATGGGTTTTGTCCCTTTGCATTGCGATACCGATACCGACATTATCGGTTACCGTGTTTTGAATGACTCTCGTGCGCCAATTGTTTCGGACATCCGGAAACCACGGTTCTGGGTAAGGGGTGAGGGTACGTGATGAGAAGTTCACCAAGAACACCCAACCCCGCTCGCACTTAGCGGCCTCTACTAAGATATCGTTCAATGTTTTAATACACGCATTAGTAGTTAGGTTGAAATGTTATGCGAACAACATTTTGACTAAACATTTGGAGATTTGAATAAGTTGCTATGTCGATTTAATGCATCTTTGAATTACGTCGTTTGAAGATGTGAGGGTTTGCGCCATTACCTATACGTTTGATTGTGATTGAGGATTTGTTGTACTTTCCCAACTTCTGTACTTATGGCATTATAAATATGTTGGTGATCTTTTTTGAGAATTTCGTACCCGAGCATTGTTAAATTGATGAATCTTGTTAGTGTTCCTTACTCGAGGAATTTTGTGGTATACCTCGAGTTCAAACCTTTTGAGCTTTGAATATAGGAGCTTTCACTACTACAAAAATAGGCTTAGAGAACAGTTGAAATGGGCTTCAGAGAACACCGTAGGTGCGTTATTTAGCGTAGTGTTCTCTAACATTAGAGAACAGTTAGAAGAGGCGTTTTCTATTGACAGTTATAGAAAACAGTTACACTTTTGCACTGTTCTCTATTCCTTATGATTAGAGAATGGTTATGTCATCAAACGTTCTCTATTCATAGAAATATAGAACGGTTGAACTTGATAGGCGTTTTCTTTTGTATAGGAATAGAGAACAATTAATTTGGACAACTGTTCTCTATTTGTCTCTATTATTATTATTATTATTATTATTATTATTATTATTATTATTATTATTATTATTATTATTATTATTATTATTATTATTATTATTATTATTATTATTATTATTATTATTATTATTATTATTATTATTATTATTATTATTATTATTATTATATACATGTATATATTCCACAAAATTGAAATATAATCAAATTGAAATATTTTTATTACTTCAAAACAGAGAATTACAACATATGAAATACTCCTACGTAGTATCATTTATCATCATCCTACGCACCCTACATACCGAAATATGCTCTATCCGAGCATCTTGTTTACCAATTACTCAATAATACAAAGCTAACTCAATATACACTATGCTATTAACCAGCTCCAATTGAAACGACGTCATTTTTAGTAGTGCACTATGTACAATATTAAACGCTTCATCTACTTGTGCCTGATCTGAGCATCATCCAACACCTACAACAATCCAAACAACATAACATATATTCAGATGTAAAATCAAGTGCATTAGGCATTATAACATATTAACATGTTCAATATTCATCTTCGGCATTTTTGCACAAGGGCAACTTGATTTCATCATCATTCCAGGACTTAACAAGGCCTATGACATCATTCAACTCATCCCAGAGACTCTTATCCTCGACATTCTCGATTGCATTTACTATGTGGCAATTTTTGGGATTCAAGTTCCTTTTTAGGAGTGCAGGTGGTGATCTTTATCCTTGATGACAAGATGTTGTCATTCTCATCAATATCTTCATAGATCACCACTTCACCTTGAATGGGTTTCTTGGATAGCCTTTTGGGGTAAGGAAACTTGATGTCCCTAGACTTTTCACCGTTTTTCATCCGATCAATGAGGGTCGATTTTTCTTGAATGGCCTTGGTGGAGGGCAAGGACACTTCTACCTTTTCGATCATGTCCACAAATCGGCTACACTTGATATTACCTTTGTGAATGTTAGCTCGTTTCAGGAATGGTAACGGTGGCACATAGATCAATGGAGTTGGAACATTGGATTCCTTCTCCTCAATTGCTTGCTCGGTCATTTGCCTTCACATTCCTTCATAAGAAGGACGTTTGGGTTCTAAGGGGTGTTTGAGGTAATTAAACTAGACTAAGGTGGTTGGTCTAATAGCTAAAAAGAAAGTCAATATAGGAAAAGTGTTAGGGGGAGATGGGGAATCGGTAATAGGACACAAAAACAAGGAATCAAGCAAACAATACACAGTTGATAAGGGATGGGTCACCTTTCGGTCTCTACACCCGACCTTACTAAGCCTCGTTTTCGGGACGAATAAGCTAGGTCACTAAGTCGGAATTACCCAAGCCCCGAGTTTCCCCATATTGACGATGGTGAATAGGAGTCAACTAAATTGATCATGTAAAGCCGACAAGCATACAACAATTCCAAAATAGACAAATCAACCCAAGTGCATTCAATCACAAGAATCCTTAATCTATGTTGCCCAAATTCATCCTCCCCTAACCCCTAACAAAGATCATGGTGAAACTAACAAGAATAACTAACAAAGGAATTAGGCAAAAACAATTCATACTAACAAGACGAGGGGAAATTAATCTAACACAAGTGAGAGAAGAATAAAACCAAGAAAAAGATCTACTAGGAAAAATAATAACAAAGTAAGAAAAACCAAGAACAACAATAAATTATGGGAAAAACTAGAGAAGAAACTAATTAGAGAGGAGAGAGAGAGGAAAAAAGTACCAACAATGGAGAATTGACACTACAAAGAAGATGAAGATTCATAAATTAATAAGCTTGAAGAAGAAGAAGAAATACAAGAACTTTTGTCACCAAATCCTTGCAACCCTTCAATCTTCCTAATTAGATCTAAAACTACACTACTAAAACATAAGATGGAATTTTTATAGATCTAATGAAGCATGATAATGGAGAGTATGATGGAGAGTTTTCTAATGGAAGCTGCTACTACTACTACTACTATGAAGATCTCCTCTATTACCCTACCCTAAGAAGGCACACTTAAGGTACAAAATGAAATGAAAACCTAAGGTTACTATATATACTAAGCCCTTCATAGGTTACACAATCTTAAAGCCCATAATCTAATCCTTGCTCATTAGTGATACTTTTACCCTTTGAGTGAGACTTTGCCCAATGAGTCTTCCCATACGGGTTTCCGCAGGTCTTACTGTAACCGGTTTGTCTGGAAAAATACGTAACCATATTTTCCCCCCGCGGCGTGCATTTCGTGTCATTGCTCGCCGACCCGCTTCTATTTGTCTAGATGTGATCCAAGAGGGTTCAAGTGCCTGAAGAGCATATCTTCCAAAACAAATATTATTTCCTCGATAAGATATTCCCTTCAGTCTTCCTCGATGTTGTTTGCGGAATCATAGGGTGAATTTTGCCCTGCGGATTCTCTCCAATATGGCCGAAATACCGTCGGGCGAAGTTTTGCCCATTCAAAATCTTGTAGGGTGAAATTTCGCCCGGTGAACTTTTTTGTCCGAAATGGCAATCTGGGGAGGAACACGTCTGGCGAAATTTTGCCCAGTCAAATTCTCATAGGGTGAAATTTTGCCCTGTGACTTCAGAGGGCCATAACTATCTCGTTTAAACTTCGATTGGGGCGTGTGATATCTCGTTAGAAAGCTAAGAAGATAAGATTTCACCTCCAACAGAAATCGCTTTGATCCAACGTCTAGAACTCTAGATATATTCATTTGAAGTTCGACCTCTCCGGTGAAGATGCCCAATGGACTATATTTTTTCCTTTTTGCTCAAGGTTTCACCTCTTGGGTTTGGACTTTGGATTTTGAGTTGTGTGCTTTGCCTTTCGGACGGTATTCCCCTCTCTTGTGCTCCTAGAAGCTTGATCATGCTTTCGGCGCCAAATCCTATTAAAATTGATAGAAAAACTACAAAAAAACACGTAAAACGCACAAGAGGGACGCTAATGCGATAAATACTCAAAATAAGGTGATAATCGCACTCTAATCTCGCAAAATGAGGGAAAAACGGGTCTAAATGGGAGGAAAAACGGTCTAAAATTGACACCCAACAATCTCCTCTCACCGTTTGTGCGATCATAACTCCGAACTTCAAGAATGTCCGGGTCCAAGTGTAACTTCGTGGCGCTTGTTGCTTCTAGCACAATGTTCTCAAGTACATTGTCTACTGTCGTGAATGTATTTAAATATATGAGAAATATAAATAAAATTCTGCCGAATAAAACTAATATGCTTGATTTACACCGTCTTTCCTTCATGCTTTACTTGATTTTCCTTTGATTCAACACCTTTTAGAAGCGGTTTTGTGCTATTAATGTCTCTTGCAGCTATGATTGTCCTTGTAGGTTCATTTGGCGCGGAAATCGGCTTTCTGAGTCCTTTTCATCGTCATACGAACCAATCTCGAGTCACGACATCGCTTAGGAGTAAAGAATGATCGACCCGTGAAGCTATACGGCCATGTCACTCGTATTCCCGACCGGGAATATAAACTAGCAAGCCGGGATGAGAAGACAAGAAGATACGTGTTGCTGTGGGGCCATCTCGGCCGGGACCATAACCCTCGCGACCGGGATCCCTACCTTCCCGGTCGGGAAGGACCCTATATATACCCCCCTCTTGTATTGTTTGAAGAGATCTACGAAACCCTAGACTACTTTAGGTTAGATTAGCTAAGATAAAGTGTAGCTTAGCTTAATCCTTCCTTAATTACTCTTCCATTTAGCATTAATCTAGTTAGTTACTCTTGTATTATTGGAGTTGAAGAATTCTATCAAGATTGACAACCTCGGTGGATGTATTTGGGTTTTCTCTATATGCAAGTTTCAATCTTTCCATTCATCTTGTAGTTGGTATAATCCTTCTTCCCTCTTTTCTCTTAATCTTTCATAGTTAGTAAAGTTTTCATCTCTTCTATTGTTTATTGTTTCTCTTTGTTTGTTCTTCATAATGAATGTTTTTGTTCTTTTGATGGTTTCTCTAGTTAATGTTAGTTTTAGTTTAGTTATGTGTGAGTAGATTTCCCCTAGGGTTAGTAGGGGATTGGGTGTGATTGGGGATGATTAGGGTGAGATGGGTGATGTTAGTTGTTATTTTTGTTGTTTCCTAATGCTTTGCACTCTACATGTTTGATGAAATGCTTGTGAGACTTGAGATGATCATTCCTTGTTTTTCTTGCTCCTTCTCTTGCATGTTCTTATTTGGTGTTGGGTTCGGTTCCTCCACTAGTAGCGAGAGCGTGGTGAGGAGGCCCCTAGGCCGTTTAAGTAGCGAGAGCCCGAATGTAACCTAGGCTACGAAAACATGCTAGCACCCTCGTTGTCCCCTTTTGGTCTCCTTGACATCCATGAACTTGACCTAGCCCCAGTTTCCTTCTTATTGATTTACCTCGCTTCCCATTATCATTAGTTGCTTGTTTTGCCTTTTTATTTATTGTTTTAGTCTCTAGTCTAGTCATTAGTGCCCTTGTTTTGCTTGAACCTAGTCTAGAATCGTTGCTCACCTTAGTCCGACTTACTGTCCTTGTGGATTTCGACCCGACTTACCCTTGCTACCAAGCCTAGGTTAGTTGGTTTATTTTGATCGATGGGATCCACGACAAAATCTTCCCGTCAAAAACTAACATATAAGTGTCGTAATTTCAGTTTTACTTTCTAGTGAACTTGAATGCCACACATTGTAAAACCAATATCGGTCTTCGCAAGAGGTATCCCTCCTCAGATATAACTTCTGCCAACTTAGTGATAAAATCACCCCACAACCACACTCTTGTTTTTTCTCCACTTATAGAAGGTAATAAATAAATAAAGAAAACATAGATTGTGAGCTTAACATTCGCTCAACCAAAAAGAGTATGAAACATTAACGTAGGATAGGCACAAGAGTCACATACTTTAGGTCTAACAATTGCAAGTACACGCACGGTAGGTGTCCTTTGAACAACCCCATGTATTCCATGATTTCTGCAATAAAGTCTGTGAAGCACATCAATAGCATTAGAAAATACAGTTGTTAGACATAAAGTATGTAAGAAATATATGAGAAATCTTCCAAATATTTTAGTGGCAACAAAAACAGTAACCTGTAAGTTCTCGTCCTCGTAAATATTTTTCAAGAATATCCTTCACGAAGATAAAGTTGAAACCATATAATGGAAATGTCGACATTTCTTCCTCTACCACAGTGTTCGTGTTGAACAACACTTTCAAACAATGAGATGTGGTGATGTAACAACCCGGTTCTTCCAATGACATTAACTAACAAGGCGAAAAATAGTTAAGTCGTAAAAAGTGGTAAAATTGAAAATCGTCGACTCAAGTGAGTCTTTTACCAAAAAATGAACCGTTTGTTAAAATACAACAACTAAAAACCGAATTACAAATTTCTAAATACAATAGTCTGACAAAATTTGTGTTACAAGATTTATAGTTTGACACTCTCATCTGCTAAGCCGTATCTCTTGCAATCATGCATGCCCCCATGTTCAGTCTCGGGCGTTCGTCAACCTGAATGCATATTGAAATATACATGTCCTACTTAGTGGGAGAAACCTAAACGTCCTTCTAACACGACCCCGAATAATCAATGTAGTACAATCTTTAGGTTATCTAATTAACAAATAAGCAGGCATGTCACATTACAAGTCGACATATATACAATGTGAGATACACATGAAGTGAGTTCAGTTTAGCATGTCAACATAATGGCATGTGCATGCAATGTGAATTACGACAAGGCATACATTATGTGAATAGCATGTGAAAAGCAAAACAGTAAAATATACATAATGTGAGTAGCATGTGAGAAGTAAAACACTAAAGCATACATCATGTGAATGATATGAGAGAAGTAAATAGTAAAGCATCCCTCTTGTGAATAACATGAGAAACATAATGGTTATATCATCATCGAGCATACGTCATGTGAATCAACTCATTCAGCAGGTTACATGTGAAACACGATGAGTATATAACTTTTGAACATATGTGTTCATTCAAACTAATTTATCATGTGTATATAGAATAATAATGAGGCATACTGAAACATATGATTTATAAAACTGTAGTCATTTAGTTTTCGAAACAATGGTTTCTTTTACACACAATGCACGAGATGTGACTACTAATGTCTCATACGTACTTAAGGCTTGCATCTCACCATAAGTGCGGATGGTAACATCAATCCCGCCAATCATATCGATACTAGGAGGTTTACATCTCACCCCTAGTGCTCAATAGGATCGAACACCTAAATTGACTCGGTTTTGTTAACAGACGTACAGATAAGAAGGACTGCAAGTGCATGGACTCAGAGGCCACGCTAAACAGAACATGTCCCATACACTGCTAAGGCAAAGGTCGGAAGGTATTCCGCCCCCAAAGATATCCGATATAGAGAGTGAGAGTTGATCAGTGCCCTTGTCTATGTATGCGCGCACACCCAATCCATACTCTTGGTCTCGGGAAAGAGAACCATTACACAACCAAGCACCTCAATGGCAACTGGACGACTACTACTCTACCAACAAACTCATAAAGAGTTGGCTGCCCATTTACTTCTTAACATTTTCTCGCACCGGCAGGATGCATCATGGCCTCCATCCCATGAGCAGTGACTCCGAGTGTCGTATTCTACTTTTGAAGTTGTCTTCTATCGCATCGCCTTCTAAACTTTACCAAGATAGCGCCCAACACTAAACGTAGGCTGAATTTGGGTGTCTAGTAAAGACAGAGTCTCTGGAATATCGAGCAGTCATCGTGGGGCACATGTCTGATGTCTAGAGGGATGAAATAATACCGGGTTCCACAAGAATGACCGGTCTGTGGCCTGTGTATTGACTCGGAACAAGTCATTAAAACATGGAATGGTGAAGACAACTCAGAGGGTACTGCCAGGGCACATGTTCATTTTCACCATGATTGGTGTCGATAAAATCGCTCGTGAAAACGTGTCTGATCACCTGCTTAGGTAACACACCGACTAGAAGTACGGTTGTTCCTATGGAATTTAAGTATGTCGATTTCAAGATTAACAAACATTATTAATCGTCGTAAAATTTATCTTAACTGATAGTTTTTAGGATAATGATATAAGAGATTTGGAACATTTTATTTGAGGAATATTATTTGAAGCGTTCATTAGTTGAGATTTGATTACATTTTCAATTATTTCTAAGTACATTATTTAAGATGGGTTTCTTTATCTTGACTTAGTCTATGTTTACATAAAAAGTCAAAGTTTGACCAATATGGACTAGTCAACCCTTAGTTTTGCCTTAGTCACTAATTAGTCATTATGTGTTTATTAATAGGTTTAAGGGGCTGTTTGGTTCAATGTTTAGGTATGGAATGGATTGGATTCGGAACCCATAGTGGTATTGGATTCTAAATCCGTACTTTATGAAACTTGTTTGGTTCATTTTATTTTATAAGAAAGAAGGGATGGATTTGGAATCCATAAGAGAAGGGTGGGGATGGGATTCTCAAGGATTTGGATGAAGTTGGAATCCACTAGGTATCCAATTCCATTCCTAAACACTCCAACCAAACATTGGAATGGAGCAAATCCATTCCAATCCATTCCCAAGTAGCCAACCAAACACCCCGTAAGTGATGTTTAACTCATTTAAGCATGTTTTAACTTAGTACTTTTGGGTTATTCGTCTTTTAGTACTCTATACTTTTTCGGCATAAGTATTTAGTACATTTATTCTTCAAGTGTACGTATTTAGTATTTTTATACGGTTTCATATTTGTACAAGTATACTTATCTTTTAAAACCTATTTACACTTAGTAAAATATTTCAAAAATCAAATTATTTTATAGTAATTATAAAAATTATTTTTAACCATATCAAGTATTGTATTTTTCAAAACTTAGAGTTTTACAAAAATAAATTTAAGTACTAACAAATTCGGTAACATTATTAAGGATAAAAAATAAATCATTTTTCAAATCTCATTTTCGAATCAAGATATTCATACAGTACCAGTTTACAAAATAAATCATTATTAAATATATAAAATCATAAAAACTTACTTTTTATATTTTTCATATATTCTAGACACTCGGATATATAACTTTCATAAAGAAACCTAAGGCTAATTCGAAATATATTTTATACAGAAAAATCGTGAACATACATCATACATCACAGAATCCATTTTACAGCAGGTATTGTTAAGTGATAAATCAACAAATAGTTAACTTTAAACTTGGTGATCTAATGATTTAGTCCTAAACATGATGTCATATGTTAGTTAGAGTCTAAACACTATACTACGAGATTTGAGGGCGAAGAAAAGTTAGGTTACCTTGAGCAAAAATAATCGATTCTGCAACATATAAGAAAATGAAGATCGATGCTCCTTTTCTCTTGCTCCTCTTCATAAATTAGGTAGAATGACACAAAAACAAACTAAGTTAGTAATTAGACTAGTAAATAACCTTAAAAAGATGGAGTAAAAGATAAAGAGAAAGAAGGAATGAGAGCCCTTGAAAAATGGTGGTTGAAACACCTTAAGAACTTATGAATACTTAATGGTTTTCTTTGTTTTTTAGAGGGGAGTTGAAGGAGGATCTTAGGTGGATGAATAAGTGAGTTTAATGGGAATATGAGGCTTTTTATATGGGGTCTTGTTCGTCCAAATGATGGGGGAGCAAAGAGTAGAAAAGAATTTGACAATTACTCAAAGTAGTTAATCATACGTTAAGAGGTACATTACCCTATTTGGTGTTTTTGATTAGAAAAGCATATTTTAAGGCTTGGACTTCAAAGTGACGGTATGACATGCCTTAAGGTGATATTTTTGAGTTTATTTGGTCACACAATGGTTAGGAAAGAAGTAAGGAAATCGAATGTCGAGAAACGATTCATCGGGTGACGATTTTCGTAGTAAAGAAGCTGTCCAGTACAATATTTTTATGATGAACTTATAAATTGTAATTTTGAATATCACCATTGTGTAAATCTTGTAATATTAATAAAGTTTGGTTTTTGAAACACCTCAATCGGAGTCCGTGTGAGAAAATAAAAACCGTTTTACGAAATCGCGCAGAATTGCGATAACGCTAGAAATTTAAGTTTTGCAAACAATGAAGTGAAATAGAAAGGTTCCAAAGGCACAAGAATTGAAAATTACTATTTAAAATAGTTTGTCGAGACTCGATTTATTAATATTAATCGTTATTAGAAATAACTAAAACGGCCAAAAACACGGGGTGTTACAGACTACCCCCCTTAAGAAAATTTCGTCCTCGAAATTCGCAACTACTAGGTTGGTAAGGTATATATTTCCTAAGGTTAGGCTAAGGTTTTCCTTTAATTTGTTTGGAGGTTGGTATTTATCCGCAGGATATTCTCAAGTTCTCAAAAGTAAAACAATCTCGGGTCATTTCGAGATTTGGCTTATTGTGATTTCTAACTCCATATTTAACATGATAATCTATGTTCCTTAAAAACAATATTGGAATGAATTATAAGGTAGTGAAGTTGGTTACATTGATAACATTTCATACAGGAGGCTTGGGTTCGAATCCTCTTGTTTACACATTTGTCTTATTTCAACACAATGCCATGAATAACAAACATAAGCTTCACCAATTGAATCTTATCAGCGATGATAGATGTTGTATTTGTGACACACAAACAGAAGACAAGGATCATCTGTTCTGTCAGTGTGTATATAGCAGAAAGGTGCTGGATGAAATGGAGAGATGGCTTGGAATGAAGCTACGGTCGAGCCTGGACAATCAATGGAGATGTAACCTAAGAGGTACAAAGCTAAAAAGAGCGACTATTAATGGGGTAGTTAATGCGGTAGTATACCACATATGGATTCAAAGGAACCGAGCTAGAATCGAGAATCAACTTCTCAAGCCCGAAGTAGTAGAAAAGAATATTAAAAATGAGCTCATTATGTATTTTAGACAAATTAGGAAAGGCAAGATGAATTCTAAAGATTTGGCTTTCATAAGTCGAATCCTCTGATTTGTAATTAATTTGTGATTAATTATATACTTACCTTTTAACAAAAAAAAATAAAAATAAAAAAACAATATTGGATGTTCTGTGAAAATGTTTGGTTTGGCTTAAGGTATTAATCCATTCAAATAAAGATTGTCCTAATTTCCATAAAATTTCAAAACGTTTATTAGTTTTGATCTCTTTAGGTTTATCACAACTGTTACTTGTATATCCTAAATTATCAATCATATCAAAATTCATGGTTCTTATGGCACCCTCAATATTTATCATCGAAAGGTTGATCTCCTAGGGTTGCGTGGTACTTTCAGTGATAAGCTCTTGGGGTTAATCCAAAACTCTTGTATTGATTTCTCTTAAGTTTCCAAAATTTCCAATTGTTTTCTTATTTCTCGATTCCTCGATTGGTAGGTTATTCCAAAATTCGAATTGACAATGTGTTGGGTTTTGAAGTATCCGTCATCATTACGACACTCAGGGTCGTAATATTATCAACCATCATTCAAAACACAAGTAATTCTCCAAAATAGATACAGTTTTCCTGAAGATTCCCAAAAATCATTGTTATAAATCAATCAATCACTGGATTTCTAGATACGTGACAAGCCATGTTCACATATTATACCTCAAAACAGCTTTTAATCTCTATAAAGGATATCCTCAAAGGAAATTCGATCGATGATCGTTCGTATACTTCTTTCGAGCACATAATTCCACAAATACAAGGTAATGACATCTCAAACATCTCTCGACCTCAAAGGCATTCTAACTTTGCTATAACAGGGTGGTTAAGATTTTGGATGGAAAACAAAGGGCTAAGTCTTACAATAGGTTACCGCTCAAAATAGATTATGCGTAAGACACACACTGATAACTTAATAAGGTTCCAAGTCCTAAAAGTATTTTAAGGTCGGCAAGTGGTCAGGCAAAACAAAAAAAAACTAGGTTAGCAAGTGGTCAGTCCAAGGTTCGCACATTGATCTCGTAGGTCTTCTTTGATGATATGGTCCCTGATCAGGTTTCTAAACTCTATGCTTCTTGGTGATTTCCTTCTGGATCAACTTTGAATAGGCTCATCATACTAAGAGTCTTTCTTCTATACGATCCTGGTGAAGTCGTTCTCTCCCAGCAGTTCCAACGTTACATCTACTCGTATAAATACTAAATCGTCAGGTCAAAGGTTAATAACAATATTCTAGTTGGTTGGGTTAACTCGATCTGAGATGCATAGAAAATTTCAATGAAAGTATATAGGTACAGTTGATCAAAGAAGTGGGATTATGTTTCACAAAAGAACGTATATGAGAAGAAGTGGTAAGTTAAACCAAAAATTATCATTTGGTTCATTCCATAAAATAGGCAATGGAAGTAACAACTACGAGGGGGGATTATCGCGATGATTTGTCAATAGAACATTGTTCCAACTAACCAAAGAGTTCCTCGTCCGATAGAAGGAACGAGAAGATACTTTGAGTTTATATAAGACAACTTCTAGCAAAGTTTGTTTTTCAAAGGAATGAGCAAGGTAAGGATCGAGATAGATACGTTATTGATGTACTCCTCAATGAGAAGAATAGAAGTGTTAGTGAGTTTTTAAATAACATATGAGGTTTTAGATAATAGGCAAAGCAGAATTCAAGACCAAAAGATCAGGGTTGAAGATTTGCATAGGTTCTGTTGTGGTACGAAGTCGGGCTAAGAAGTGTTACCACGACTCCAGATAATAATTAGAATAGGAACATATAGGATCATAATGGGAACATCACTGATCCATGAAAGGCTTCGTTTAAGGAGTAGCTGGAAAATATTTCATACGAAAATTGATATGGAGTGATTTAATTGATAATGGAAACAACACATCATCAATCAGGAACCATGTTAGATTGGGTCACTCGTGTCTCTATTCTTAGTAACTTCGTCATTCTGCATTCCTTTCTAGTTAATCCTCAAAATGTTTTTTTTGTTCCTCCAGTTGTTTCTCTAACCTTTATATTCAGAAGTTTGGTTCCTTAAACTCTTGGCATATTATTCCTCAAGTATTTCATACGTTTATATCTCGCGTAGGTATACATCTCCAATCGTATAAGAATGTCCTTTATTTGCTCAATTATACTGATTAACTTAATACTTTCAGTCAATTCCCTGATAACCAGTAAGGTAGGATCCATCGGTGTTTCCATTCATCAAGGATTTTTATGAGATTTAAACAATCCCAACAAGTTTTATGAGATTTAATCTATATCCTCGAATTTAAAAATTATAATTAACAAATTCATTGGAAGTCTACCCCACTCAAGTTACAAGTCCTCAGATAATCAGGGTTCTCTTTTCAATCATTGGCTATTAACCTTGATTTATCAATTCTAAAGCTATTCATGATTTAGCTAAGAGTTCCATAAATTTGTTCAGTCAGAACTATGCATCTTATCATTGGATTGCCAGTTTCATTCTTCAAAATTTTCATAAAATTCTCTTAGACCTCAAAATAACCACTACATGCATTGTTAAATTGTATCCCTTAGTACTCTTTACTGCTTCCTTTCCCCGATATCTTTTCATAAAGTTCAAAACTCTCTTGTTATTAGTAATAGTCACTCATCTACAAAACTCGTCTGTTGGCTAACATAATCCGCAAAAACATTGAAAATACAAGCATTTAAATTCCACAAAAAAATATGTATGACTTAATTTCTCATCAAGTAGTCACTATGTATGTGAATTAGATTTCCATAAATGTCATTCTTTCTTATCTTTCCTTAGCTTACAATTTTTAATCTTCCAATCCTTCGTTATTCTTTACTATCCTCCAAATTGTTCAACCTAAATTCAACACTCAACAACATTTGTTGGTTCTCCTCTTTTGCAACCTCTCGTCATTCCAAAAATCAATAGGTTCCTAAGTCCAATAATTACTGGCTGACTAAAAGGTAGAGATTGGGTGATCTAATTGTGGTTGGTTTGAAAGAATATTGGATACTATAAGTACATTACACTACTGAGAGTCATGGGCATAACTATGTCGTGTGAGTGGGCTAAGGGTTCATTGTGCTTCTACACCGCACTCTGATTAGTAGTAACCATGGTTCATTGAAGATGTAGGGATGTATTTAAGAAATTAATTGAAAGAATAAATATTCAAGAGTGGAAAACTAGTAGGTCGATAAGATTAATAAATAAGAGTATTGAAGTTTATCTCCGTAGTCGAAGATTATGTCAAGCTTGGAAAGAGGGGATGGTACAAAAGTAATGATGAAAGACGATGGGTATGTATGAGGTTAGGATACATGTTGTTTGATAGCAATCTAAAAGAATAGGAAGCAAACTGAAGAAATGACAAGTAAATAAGTTAGAAGGATAAATATGAAAGGTTCCATTAGATAGGAATATTTCAGACTAAGTTTAACTGAGCCATAATATACGAAGGTGAAATAAGCGAAAGACTTCTTTTCCGACTCAAGATGAGGAGTCAGACCTAAGAATTGGTTCAAGAGGGGTTCAAAATGAGTTTAAAAACAAAAGAGAGTGAATTAGTTGAGCTTCAACTTCTTTTGAAAATATTAGAAGTTGTTCAATGATGGTTCAAGGGTTAAGCTTCGAATGACTTTTTGTATGCATAATGATATGGTCTAGGTTCAAATGTAAAATTTGGTTGATACATAGTTTAACCAGCAAAATAATGAAAGGGTAAAAGGTGTTCATCGATTTATGAAGGTATGGATGTTAGACACGAAGGAAAGCTTTGTATGTGATGTTTAAGAATTTCGACAGAATAATTGAAGATAGTTCGGAATTGAACTCAAATCGTTGCTTAGTTAGATGAAGAAAGTGGGGCAAAGGTAGAAAATAAGGATAAACGAAAAAAATATATTAGATGTGGTGTGAGGTGTTACTGTGAAATGAATATGGGTAAGAAGGGTTCATTTACATGACTACAATTTAGGATAACCAATGATCTCCGATATACGAGTTATATAGGTAAGTATAATCTCGGCCAAATCTAAGTCGACACCTTAATAGGACTCGAGGACTACTATATTACGTACGTCATCTGTACTTGATCTTCTTGTATGTTACATCTCGTCTGCATAACTTCACTTGATACATCAACATGGTCCAACTTTATTTGGCTACTAAAGTTGATTGGGAAGATGCGTCTATTTGTACTTGCAAGAGTGTTCTACCAGACTTGTGAAGTTGATGGCTTCAAGTGCTTTATCTTAGTTATCGCGTCGATCACAAATAAATTAAAACTAGCCAGTAGGCTAAAATTTAGGGCAAGCACTCTACATTCAACTATGCAGATAGCATGCAAACAAGCAAGGGTCCCGAAAACTAAATCGGACGGTACAGGTAATCCTTAGTAGTTCTACCCATCCAGACATTCTACCCAAGTATAGTATTTGATCCTAGGGTTATGCTAGTGAATCTCTCATTTAGTGATCTCAAATGTTCTACATGTTTTAGACACTTTTGACACTCTAGACACGTGTCATGAGCTCCAGACGCGTTCCCTTTATAGGTGATGTAAATATGCATCGCACATAATTACACATGGTCTCAAGATCGCTCTGATACCAACTGTAAAAAGCCGGTTCTTCCAATGACATTAACTAACAAGGCGGAAAATAGTTAAGTCGTAAAAAGTGGTAAAAATTGAAACCGTCGACTCAAGTGAGTCTTTTACCGAAAAATGAACCGTTTGTTAAAATACAACAACTGAAAACCGAATTACAAATTTCTAAATACAATAGTCTGACAAAACTTGTGTTACAAGATTTATAGTTTGACACTCTCATCTGCTAGTATCTCTTACACTCATGCATGCCCCCATGTCCAGTCTCGAGGGTTCGTCAACCTGAATGCATATTTAAATATACATGTTCTACTTAGTGGGAGTAACCAAACCGTCCTTCCAACACGGCCTCGAATAATCAGTGTAGTACAATCTTTAGGTTATCTAATTAACAGATAAGCAGGCATGTCACATTACAAGTCGACATGTATACAATGTGAGATACACATGAAGTGAGTTCAGTTTAGTATGTGAACATATGGCATGTGAAATAAGCATGCGATATGAATTACGACAAGGCATACATTATGTGAATAGGATGTGAAAAGCAAAACAATAAAATATACATCCTGTGAGTAGCATGTGAGAAGTAAAACAATAAACCATACATCATGTGAATGATATGAGAGAAGTAAACATTAAAGTATTCATCTTGTGAATAATATGATAAACATAATGGATATATCATCATCGAGCATACGTCATGTGAATCAACTCATTCACCAGGTGACATGTGAAACACGACGAGTATATAACTTTTGAACATATGTGTTCATTCAAACTAATTTATCATGTGTATATAGAATAATAATGAGGCATACCGAAACATATGATTTACAAAACTGTAGTCATTTAGTTTTAAAAATGATGGTTTCTTTTACACACAATGCACGGGATCTGACTACTAATGTCTCATACGTACTTAAGGCTTGCATCTCACCATAAGTGCGGATGGTAACATCAATCCCGCCGATCATATCGATACTAGGAGGTTTACGTCTGATAAGTGTAGTTTGTAGTGCCTATTTTCTCGTGTTTAGTCCCGGTTTCTCTTATGAAATCGCTCATTGGAGCGATTTTTGAGGCTACTTACGCTTCTTCTAGCTTTTGTTAGGTTCCTAGGACCATTATTGGAGATATGGAGCGATTCTGACTCGTTTCCGACACATTTGGAGCCTTCGAAGAGAAGCGACGATCACTCGGTAGCCTATACTTGATCCCGAGACCTTGGGACCCGATCCCGAGCACCGAGAATCGATGAGAAGCCTAACAAGAGCAAGGAGGTACCTTTGGGACCATATTAGAGGCCTACAAGACCTATCCCGGTCGGGATAACCCTCATCCCGTCCGGGATGAAGTGCAAACAAAGAAGCTCTTCTGCTGAGTCAACCGGGACGGGATGAAGCCATCCCGGACGGGACCATCCATCCCGAACGGGATGAGCCCAGAAATAGGTTGTTTCGCTTTTCTCGCCTCCTCCACTCTTGTAACCCTATAAATACCCTCCCCCCCCCCCCCCTCTTGTATTATTTCACCATCTTAGCTTATGTTCTTCATTACCCACTAAACCCTAGACTACTTTAGACTATATTAGCTTAGATTAGTGTAGATTAGTCTTTACTTAATCGTTAATCATAGTTTAATCCTTGTATTAATTGAATTCTTGAAGATCTCTACCAAGATTGACAACCTTGGTTGATGTATTTGGGTTTTCTCTTTTATGCAAGTTTTGCTTCTTCCATTCATCTTCTAGTATGGTATAATCTCTCTTTTACCTTCTCTTAATCTTGTTTTATCATTCAAGTTTTAATCTTTGTTCATTGTATTGTTCATTGTTCATTGTTCATTGTTTTCACTAGTTTCATTATGAATGTTTTATTGGTTGTGTTGTTTTCCTTTCTTTGTGTTAGTATTAGTTTGAACATGTGTGAGTAGACTTTTTGTGGGGTTAGTAGGGGGATTAAGTGTTGATTATGGATGATTAGGGTTTGATTGTGGGTAAAGGTGGATTCTTTGTTACTAGTCACATATTATGCACACTATGTGTTTGTTGAAATGCTTGTTAGAATAGTAGTTGCAAATACTTCTCTTGCTTGTCTTCCTCTTCTCATTGTGTGATTGATTTGTGGTTGAATCCTTGTGTATTTGATAACATCTTGCATAAGTATTCGGGTTTTGTCTTTGACACGAGAGTGCGGACATAGGCTTTAACGCGAGGGCGCGGACCAACGTTAGTAACTAAGTGAACCTTGCACCATCGATCTCCCAATTATCCTACTACACTTATGAACCCGACCTAACCCTATTCTTTCCTTGTTTGATTTATTCGTCATCTTAGTCATTGTTCCCTTAGTTAGTTGTATTCTCTAGCCTTAGTTGTTGTCTTTAGCTTAGTCCTAGTCTTAGTTTATTCCATTCTTAACGTGCTAGTTTAGCTTAGCCTAGTTGACCTAGTCTTGTATTTGGGTGAAACTTGGTCCAAACCCTCTTACCGTCCCCTTGGACTCGACCCGACTTGCCCTATCTACTTGTTAGGAATAGTTGGTTTTTACTTGTTGGTAGAGATCCACGGCAAATCCCTCCCATCAATTTGGCGCCGTTGCCGGGGACGGTGCTAGTTTAGACTTTGTTTGCCTATTTACTTGACTTTGTCTTTTGTTTTTGTGTTTTTCTTTTTGTTCTTTTGCTTCTTGTGTGTGCGAAGTTTATTTCCTTCTTGTCTAGTGTCCAAAAAGCACTAGACTTCTTGTGTGTGCGAAGTTTATTTCCTTCTTGTCTAGTGTCCAAAAAGCACTAGACTTCTCACGTTTGCTCCTAGTCTACAGTTTGTGCCTAAAGGTGGTGACCATCTCCTTCTTTACAACTTAGAGCCGCTTTAACGGACGGTTGCTAGATTGTGAGGTCCTCAACCGGGTACAAGCCACGATTTTCGAGTATAGCATGAGGTTCGATCTAAACTCCCCACCCATAGAAGCCGCAATGAGCTACTCCTTTTCCTCCATGAATTGAGACTATGCCATGATGTCTCCAAGCTACCACCAAGCTTCATCGGGTAATCAAGAAACCCGTGGGTATGAGCTTCAAGGATATGGAAGCCAATTTCCCCAAAACCCACCGTATTACCAATCATCTCAACCTCACTACCAACAATATGATGCCCCACCCCTTGGGCATCATCAAGGGTTCCAAGGAGCATTACAAGACCCCAATGACCAAATGTCCAACTTGGGGTTATTTTAATCGATTCTTCAATTGCAAAAGAGCCAACAAGAAATGGCCATCCAAATGCAAAAGAACCAAGATGAATTCATGGCCCAATATCAAAGGGAAACCGAGGTGATGGATGCTCGATTAAATGCGTTATCGGTTAAAACCGTAATGTTTTAATCCCGAACATCGCAACTAGATTAAGGGTGCTCACTTGAGCAAAGGGAGCAACCTAATCACGAAGCCGCCGATGAAGGTCCTTTTGGTAGCGAAATTTCCTTTGAAGAACCTCAATCGTCTACCCTAGAAGAGGCGAAAGAGGAGATAATCCTTGATGGAGGAGTTTTTGGTGAAGAATTGGGTGAGGATAGTGGGAATTAGAAGAGTTTCATTGAAGAAAACACCGATATTATAGAGGAAAGTCAAGAGACTACCCCCTCTATACTTGTTGAACCTTCAATCCCCTCCGCTTGCCCTCCTCTTGAGCTCCATGCCGCTTCTTATGAGCCTATTGTTGAGGATGTTGAACTTTGGGATGAGTTAAGTGAGGTGATAACTGTTGTGAAGTCCTGGGACATGAATGAAGAAATCAAGTCGCCCATATGTGATAATCCAATAAAATGTTGTGAACCCCTTGTGTGTAATTTGGATCTTGGTTTAGAGGAGGTTGAAACCGCTTGTATGAGTTTCAAATCTCTTTTTATTGATGATGTGGGGAAGAACGATGTTTTAGGATTGAGAGATAATGGGCCGGAACTTGTTGATGACTTGGGTTTGCTTGATGAAAAGAAGAGGGTTAAACTCCCTTTTGACCCTTGTGTTAGAAATTCAAGCCTTGGTTGTGCTAGGAGACGATGCTTAGGGAGGAAGAGGTCGGTAAGGCTTGTAGGATGGATAGACCCCGGAGACAACATGAAAAATGACGTTGGGTCTTGGGATTACCACTTCTTGCCTTCACCTTGGAGGCCATGGAGGATAGCTTGGCTCGTTTGCTTGAGCCCTCATTATGATGTGGCTCGTGCGTTTGACTTGCTCCTCCGAGCCCTTGATGGCTATGGATAAGAAGGAGGAATCCACCGTTCTCGGTTTGACGGAGTTCCTAAAAAGAACCGTCATGTTGTATATTCCCCTTTCCCTCTTCTTTTTAGCTTTTATGATTGTAATTGTGTTATTGTGGTTTTGTTTCTAGGATTTGTGTGTTTTGTGGAACTCTTGTAATTTGGAATTTTCTTGAGCGATGTGAGGGAGAGATTTGATAGTGTTTATTGAGTTTACTTGATAGGTCATAGTGAAGATGAAGTTTCGAGGAGAGTAGTGGATAATAGAAGCTTGGATTTGGGCATGGGAGTCGGTTTTTGAAGCCTTTGACAAGCTTTTGGGGACGAGATTTTAGATCTCGGTGTATTGGTGGCCTTGTGGGTGAAGCTATCAAGGAAATGAAGGGTTAGAAGTTCATCCCGACCGGGAAGGATGTCATCCCAATCGGGATGAGTGTGCTAAAATTTGAGTTTTCTGGAGTGTGATCCCGACCGGGATCAAGTTCATCCCGACCGGGAAGGAGCCATCCCGACCGGGAAGAAGACCATCCCGACCGGGATGGTGCCCAGCTCCTCCTTTTGCCTCTTCTTCGACATTTGAGCCCACCCAACCACTTTATACCCCCTCCCAACCTCCCTACCTACCCTTGCGACTATCCATGATCCCTACACTTCATATATGTACCCTCACCTCATGTTCTCTTCACTACACACCGAGTTTCACCTCAAATCTCACCTCATTTACACCAATGCAAGTCTATTACTTCAACCATGCGATCTTATCTAGTATGAAGACGAATGATAATGAAGAAGACAAGCCTTGTGCCATTAATGATCATTGAGACGATGGAGTTAGTGAGTTGCTAACCGATTGGTACGTCAACTATCCTTTCTTTTTCGTCTTTTATTGCTTGTCTCCCTTTGTACATTCCCCTTCCCCCATCATTGTTGTGTCATGGTGGCCCTCGAGGCCTTGGTAGTCTTTGCTCCCGATTCTCGATGACGTGACTACATCGAGAGTCATTTCAAAAAATCCAAATTTACAAGCCCTTTTCACTTTTCCTTTATTTTTCACTTTTTCAGGATTTAGTCGGATTCGGGCGGAATCCGGGCTAGGTGACTTGATTACACCTAGTCCTCCCCTCCCATTTCCTTTTATTTCCTTCTTTTTATTTCTTCCCCCATCCATATCTTTTCTCGTCTCGGCCCATGGTGACTTGATTACACCCCGGTCGGACACATTCTACCCTTTCTTCGCTTTTCATTTTGAATTTTAGCTTTATTTTCGTAGTTTCTCTTCTTTTTAGTGTCTCCACACACTACCGATCGAGCATGAGGACATTGCTCGATTTAAGTGTGGGGGAGCGATATTCTAGCATAGTTTAGTTTTATTTTCGTAGTTTTTTTCGAAAAAAACTACGAAAATCGATGAGAAGCCCCTTGGACCCGATCCCGAGACCTTGGGACCCGATACCGAGCACCGAGAATCGATGAGAAGCCTAACAAGAGCAAGGAGGGACCTTTGGGACCATATTAGAGGCCTACAAGACTCATCCCGGTCGGGACAACCCTCATCCCGGACGGGATGAAGTGCAAACAAAGAAGCTCTTCTGCTGAGTCAACCGGGACGGGATGAAGCCATCCCAGACGGGACCACGAAGCCATCTCGGAGGGGACCATCCATCCCGAACGGGATGAGCCCAGAAATAGGCTGTTTCGCTTTTCTCGCCTCCTCCACTCTTGTAACCCTACAAATACCCCCCCCCCCCCTCTCTCTTGTATTATTTCACCATCTTAGCTTATGTTCTTCATTACCCACTAAACCCAAGACTACTTTAGACTAGATTAGCTTAGATTAGTGTAGATTGGTCTTTACTTAATCGTTAATCGTAGTTTAATCCTTGTATTAATTGAATTCTTGAAGATCTCTACCAAGATTGACAACCTTGGTTGATGTATTTGGGTTTTCTCTTTTATGCAAGTTTTGCTTCTTCCATTCATCTTCTAGTATGGTATAATTTCTCTTTTACCTTCTCTTAATCTTGTTTTATCATTCAAGTTTTAATCTTTGTTCATTGTATTGTTCATTGTTCATTGTTTTCACTAGTTTCATTATGAATGTTTTGTTGGTTGTGTTGTTTTCCTTTCTTTGTGTTAGTATTAGTTTGAACATGTGTGAGTAGACTTTTTGTGGGGTTAGTAGGGGGATTAAGTGTTGATTATGGATGATTAGGGTTTGATTGTGGGTAAAGGTGGATTCTTTGTTACTAGTCACATATTATGCACACTATGTGTTTGTTGAAATGTTTGTTAGAGTAGTAGTTGCAAATACTTCTCTTGCTTGTCTTCCTCTTCTCATTGTGTGATTGATTTGTGGTTGAATCCTTGTGTATTGGATAACATCTTGCATAAGTATTCGGGTTTTGTCTTTGACACGAGAGTGCGGACATAGGCTTTAACGCGAGGGCGCGGACCAACGTTAGTAACTAAGTGAACCTTGCACCATCGATCTCCCAATTATCCTACTACACTTATGAACCCGACCTAACCCTATTATTTCCTTGTTTGATTTATTCGTCATCTTAGTCATTGTTCCCTTAGTTAGTTGTATTCTCTAGCCTTAGTTGTTGTCTTTAGCTTAGTCCTAGTCTTAGTTTATTCCATTCTTAACGTGCTAGTTTAGCTTAGCCTAGTTGACCTAGTCTTGTATTTGGGTGAAACTTGGTCCAAACCCTCTTACCGTCCCCGTGGACTCGACCCGACTTGCCCTATCTACTTGTTAGGAATAGTTGGTTTTTACTTGTTGGTAGGGATCCACGGCAAATCCCTCCCATCAATTTGGCGCCGTTGCCGGGGACGGTGCTAGTTTAGACTTTGTTTGCCTATTTACTTGACTTTGTCTTTTGTTTTTGTGTTTTTCTTTTTGTTCTTTTGCTTCTTGTGTGTGCGAAGTTTATTTCCTTCTTGTCTAGTGTCCAAAAAGCACTAGACTTCTCACGTTTGCTCCTAGTCTACAGTTTGTGCCTAAAGGTGGTGACCATCTCCTTCTTTACAACTTAGAGCCGCTTTAACGGACGGTTGCTAGATTGTGAGGTCCCCAACCGGGTACAAGCCACGATTTTACTTGTTGGTAGGGATCTACGGCAAATCCCTCCCATCAACATCTCACCCCTAGTGCTCAATAGGATCGAACACCTAAATTGACTCGGTTTAGTTGACAGACATACAGAGAAGAAGGACTGCAAGTGCATGGACTCAGAGGCCCCGCTAAACAGAACATGTCCCATACACTGCTAAGGCAAAGGTCGGAAGGTATTCCTCCCCCAAAGATATCCGATATAGAGAGTGAGAGCTGATCAGTGCCCTTGTCTATGTATGCGCGCACACTACCCAATCCATACTATTGGTCTCGGGAAAGAGAACATTTACACAACCAAGCACCTCAACGGCAACTGGACGACTACTACTCTACCGACAAACTCATAAAGAGTTGGCTGCCCATTTACTTCTTAGCATTTTCTCGCACCGGCAGGATGTATCATGGCCTATCATGAGCAATGACTCCGAGTGTCGTAGTCTACTTTTGAAGTTGTCTTCTATCGCATCGCCTTCTAAACTTTACCAAGATAGCACCCAACACGAAACGTAGGCTAAATTTGGGTGTCTAGTAAAGACAGAGTCTCTGAAATATCGAGCGGTCATCGTGGGGCACATGTCTAATGTCCAGAGGGATGAAACAATACCGGGTTTCATAAGAATGACCGGTCTGTGGGCTGTGTATTAACTCGGAACAAGTCATTACAACATGGAAAGGTGAAGACAACTCAGAGGGTACTGCCAGGGCACATGTTCATTTTCACCATGATTGGTGTCGATAAAATCGTTCGTGAAAACGTGTCTGATCACCTACTTAGGTAACACACCGACTAGAAGTACGGTTGTTCCTATGGAATTCAAGTATGTCGATTTTAAGATTAACAAACATTATCAATCGTCGTAAAATTTATCTTAACTGAGAGTTTTTAGGATAATGATATAAGAGATTTGGAACATTTTATTTGAGGTATATTATTTGAAGCGTTCATTAGTTGAGATTTGATTACATATTCAATTATTTCTAAGTACATTATTTAAGATGGGGTTCTTTATCTTGACTTAGTCTATGTTGACATAAAAAGTCAAAGTTTGACCAAGATGGACTAGTCAACCTTTAGTTTTGACTTAGTCACTAATTAGTCCTTATGTGTTTATTAATAAGTTTAAGGGGCTGTTTGGTTCAATGTTTAGGTATGGAATGGATTGGATTCGGAACCCATAGTGGTATTGGATTCTAAATCCGTACTTTACGAAACTTGTTTTGTTCATTTTATTTTATAAGAAAGAAGGGATGGATTTGGAATCCATAGGAGAAGGGTGGGGATGAGATTCTCATGGATTTGGATGAAGTTGGAATCCACTAGGTATCCAATTCCATTCCTAAACACTCCAACCAAACATTGGAATGGAGCAAATCCATTCCAATCCATTCCCAAGTAGCCAACCAAACACCCCGTAAGTGATGTTTAACTCAATTAAGCATGTTTTAACTTAGTACTTTTGGGTTATTCGTCTTTTAGTATTATATACTTTTTCGGCATAAGTATTTAGTACATTTATTCTTCAAGTGTACGTATTTAGTATTTTTATACGGTTTCATATTTGTACAAGTATACTTATCTTTTAAAACCTATTTACACTTAGTAAAATATTTCAAAAATCAAATTATTTTATAATAATTATAAAAATTATTTTTAACCATATCAAGTATTGTATTTTTCAAAACTTAGAGTTTTACAAAAATAAATTTAAGTACTAACAAAATCGGTAACATTATTAAGGATACAAAATAAGTCATTTTTCAAATGTCATTTTTGAATCACGATATTCAGAGGGTACTGCCAGGACACATGTTCATTTTAACCATGATTGGTGTCGATAACATCGTTCGTGAAAATGTCTCTGATCACCGGCTTAGGTAACACATCGACTAGAAGTACGGTTGTTCCTTTGGAATTTAAGTATGTCGATTTTAAGATTAACAAACATTATCAATTGTCGTAAAATTTATCTTAACTGATAGTTTTTAGTATATGATATAAGAGATTTGGAACATTTTATTTGAGATATATTGTTTGAAGCGTTTATTAGTTGAGATTTGATTACAGATTCAATTATTTCTAAGTACATTATTTAAGATGGGTTTCTTTATCTTGACTTAGTCTATGTTGACATAAAAAGTCATAGTTTGTTTGACCAAGATGGACTAGTCAACCCTTATTTTTGACTTAGTCACTAACTAGTATAGGCCCCGTGCATAAATGCACGGTATACATAAAATTTACTTTGTATCATACTAATTAAAAATTTTAAATTGGAGGTATATTAATGTTTACCTTCCTCAATTTTGATAAAATAATTTCAAATTGATAAGAAATCAAGGTAATGAGTAAGATTAATAGATGTATGTTTAGATGAAAATATTATATCCACAAAGTATATTTTTATTTATGTTATTCTCATATTTCGAGACACTTAATTCCCTCATATATATATATTGCTTTTTTTTTATGAAATAGAAATTGGAATATTTTCACATTTTTATAAAAATTAATGTTTAGAGATTCAACTCCAAAAACAAAAACATTATTTACAAAAAAGAACTGAATATATTTTTCTACTGTGAAGCTAAGAATGGCTATACTATAAATTTACCATTTTGATGATTTTATCATTATCCATGAAATATAATGGGTTACCAATCTATTTTTTAAGGTACTTTTTGTTTAACTTCCATCTTCAGAAATAATGCATTTTGGAGGGAAAATTTTGGAAAGTTGTTATTCTTTTAGTACATTGGAGATTAGTCCTTATGTGTTTATTAATAAGTTTAAGTGATGTTTAACTCATTTAAGCATGTTTTAACTTAATACTTTTGGGTTATTCGTCTTTTAGTACTCTATACTTTTTGGGCATAAGTATTTAGTACTCCCTCCGTTCCAACCATTTGTATACATTTGCTTTATGCACGTACGTCGATACGCATTTTCTTTAGTCTATATCTTTAGTTACGTGTTACTAAAAATTATAAAAATTTGATATTCATAATGTATTTTATTTGACGATTTAAACAAGATCCCACATGACTATCTTTTATCTTATATATTAAAAGTTACGTTGAAGATTCTCATCATTTATAAATAGTGTTAAAAAACCAAATCTATACAAATGGTTGGAACGGAGGGAGTACATTTATTCTTCAAGTCTACGTATTTAGTATTTTTATACACTTTCGTATTTGTACAAGTATACTCATCTTTTAAAACCTATTTATATTTAGTAAAATATTTCAAAAATCAAATAAATTTATAAAAATTATAAAAATTATTTTTAACCATATCAAGTATTGTATTTTCCAAAACTTAGAGTTTTACAAAAATAAATTTAAGTACTAACGAAATCGGTAACATTATTAAGGATACAAAATAAGTCATTTTTCAAATGTCATTTTTGAATCACGATTTTCGTACTAAATATACTTTTATGAGTTAGGCTTCCATATATAAACTCATTTTTCAGAAATAAGAAGTTTTATTATTTTTAAGAAATTAAAAACAAAAATGATACAATTTTGAATACTCTCTTTTAAATCTTTTAAAATACTTAAAAATTATGAAAGTTAACCATATATTTATTTTATATACCTATAATTATACATAACTTAACCCCAGAAATTTAGATTCAAATACTTTATAATTGTTCTTAATTAAAATCATCTTTCCAGATCTGACCCTCTTTAGGACAATTTTTATAAATGAAAATATATATGATGGATTTATATGAAATTTGACGTACACATAATAGACATTATCAGAAACCTAATCTATTTTTTTAAAGTCTAAGAAAAACGTTTAACATCAAGAAACATATTATTTACCCAGATAGTATATAATTTATACAGTACCAATTTAACAAAATAAATCATTATTAAATATATAAAATCATAAAAACTTACTTTTCATATTTTTCATATATTTTAGACACTCAGATATATAACGTTCATAAAGAAACCTAATGCTAATTTGAAATATATTTTACACAGAAAAATCATGAACATACATCATACATCACAGAATCCATTTTACAGCATGTATTGTTAAGTGATAAATCAACAAATAGTTAACTTTAAACTTGGTGATCTAATGATTTAGTCCTAAACATGATGTTATATGTTAGTTAGAGTCTAAACACTATACTACGAGATTTGAGGGCGAAGAAAAGTTAGGTTACCTTGAGCAAAAATAATCGATTCTACAACATATAAGAATATAAAGATCGATGCTTCTTTTCTCTTGTTCTCTTCATAAATTAGTTAGAATGACACAAAAGCAAACTAAGTTAGTAATTAGACTATTAAATAACCTTAAAAAGATGGGGTAAAAGATAAAAAGAAAGAAGGAATGAGAGCCCTTAATAAATGGTGGTTGAAACACCTTAAGAACTTATGAATACTTGAATGGTTTTCTTTGTTTTTTAGAGGGGAGTTGAAGGAGGATCTTAGGTAGATGAATAAGTGAGTTTAATGGGCATATGAGGCTGTTTATATGGGGTCTTGGTCGTCCAAATGATGGAGGAGCAAAGAGTCACTACAACAAAATCACCTTTTCACGGCGATTATATCGTGACGATTGAAAAATCGACACAACTAACCCACAATGACTCATATAATAAACAACTTATCGTATCAAATAACAATTGATACTAATTAGTATGCGTAAATGATGCTAATAACTCCTTAACGTATCCTAATTACAGAAAAACAAAAACCGATGAGCGCCAAACCTGCTCCCAAATTTTTTCATATTTGCGCCTTCTTTTATTATTTCCTAAACTCTGATTTTTTCCCTAAATCTTACGCAGGTCTCCTGATATATGCCTTCACCACATCTACATATGTATACCACGAAGAACTCCCAATTACCTTCATCTTTCTCCCCGAAAGTCAATCGATATCACTGCTCCTCGACGATTATATTGTTGTTTCGATTATACTCTTTAATTAAGGTACGTTTTAGTGATTATTATTGTCGAGGATACGATATTGTTGTTTCGATTATACGTTTTATACGATATTACGATATTGCTGTTTCGAGAATACGATATTGCTCTTTGATTAAGGTACGTTTTAGTGATCATATTGTCGATTATACGATATTGCTGTTTCGAGGTACGTTTTAATCGATTATCGATAATATGTTTTAGTGTTTCGATTACTGTTTCGATCTAATTATTGTTGTTTCGATTACTGTTTCGATCCCAATTTAATCCCAATTTTTGCTGGTTCGATTACAGGATCGATAATCCCAATTATCCATAATACGTTTTAATGTTTCGATTACTGTTTCGATTACTACTTCGATTACTGTTTCGATAATTATTGCTGTTTCGATTGCTTTTTCGATCCCAATTCAATCTCAATTTTTGCTGTTTCAATTATAGGATCGATAATCCCAATTAGGGTTTGGGATTTGATTGAACTGAATGTATTGTTTTTAGGGGATTGATTGTGTTGTTTGCGTAAATCTGATGTTTTCGGCTTTAGATGGTCAGAATTGAACTAATTTTGAGTGTTAGTGAGTTGATTTCATCAAAGATTCCTTTAATTTTTCAGGTATTCGTTCATTAATTCACTCATTTGTACTAATCGTTGTGTTTAGTTGTGTTGTTTTCGATTTTTTTCTGCGCTAATTTTTGCTATTTTCGAGTTGAATTAGGGTTTGGTATTGTATTGAACTGAATGTATCAGTTTTTCGAAGATTGATTGCATTCTTTACATAAATTTGATGTTCTAGGTTTTATATAGTGAGAATTGAGCTTATTTGTGTGATTTTGAGTGTTAGTTAGCTGATTGCCTGATTTTTTCAAAGATTCACTTGTTTTTTTGTACTAATTTTCTGCTTAGTTGTGTTGTTTTTCGTTTTTGCTGCTTAAACTTTCACTGTTTTTGAGCTGAATCAAGGTTTCGTTGGGCTTGGTTTGATTTGGTATTGAATTGGGTTGAATGTGTGGTGTTCGTTGATGACTGATTGTGTTTTTACATGTATCTGATGTTCTCGACATTCGAAATCGAGATGATCTGATTTGCGTGGTATGATTGGAATTCTGACCTTTAGTGAGAGCTCAAGTTTGTCTGTGATTCGATTTTTTTGCTGCTTCAGTTATTGCTATGTTGAGCTGAATTAGTGGCTGTTTTTATCTGATTTGTTATTGAATTGAATGTGTCAATTTCGATGATTGATTGTGTTGTTTCCGAAAATCTGATGTTTGAAGTATACTTTAGCGAGAATTGAGCTTATATGTGTGTCGTACGATTGAGATTCTGAGTTGTATTGAGCTTAAAGTATGTTTGAGTTTATGCGAGAAAAGGATGTAGTTGTATTGCTAATAATTTCTGAAAGTTTGATGGCAAGTAGATAATTAACTGAAGTGTAGGAATCATTTGATCTTTAATGGGTCTGAACTGAATGTAAGGTTAGTTTAATCTTTGACTTACTTGGAAGTTGTTTGTCTAAAACTTCATTGTAGACTATAACACGGTGATAAACCGATATTGTGCTAGAAATGTCTTATCTGTTCAGCAGCTTAGATTAGGTGACGTCTTCTGAAGCACAGACTCGAGTGATTGATTTTGTTGGACAGCACATAAATTATGAATGTGCCAAGCTTGAGTTTAAGTATTCAGCTTAGATTAGGTGACGCCTTCTTAAGCTTGGTTATTGCTTCTTTTCTCATTGAATTGAGTACTGAATAGTGTCTCTTATAACAATCCTCATAACTTAGGATGCCTGATATTAGCAATTTTACGGGATGTGTTTGAAATATGTGGCTCATAATTGCAGATTCAATCAGAACAGTCCAAGGATACTCAGATATTATAGTAATGAGGCATTTTGAAAGTGGTGCGGCTAAAAGAGTAGCAGCGACAACGGGAATCGCTGTTATAAATGCAAGAGATGGTCCAAGACAGCATCCGACTCAGGTCATTGCTTATACTGTAATTAGTTCCGTAAACTTCATAACTCGTCGTACAGACTAGTGTGTTTGGCTATTTTAGAATTAAAATCATATTCGCAGTAGGTGATTGATGTCATATCCATGTCCAATGGATCTAATGATTCCCTAATTATGGATGAGTTCAGTAATCATGATGGGTTATCTCGAATTAATCTGTGTTAACCAAATGAGGGTAAGGCTAAGGTTGCTTACATTCGACCTCTTACCTCGTCATATGTGGGTGCTCTTGAGGGCTTGAGGCACTGACGTAATGTTGCAGTAAATGACTCATAAATTCACAATAGTGCCCTTCCAAAACATGACAATTTTGCAACTCCTCCCTAAAAAGGAGGCTAATTACAATTTCTTTTTAAATTGGTATATGTATATATACCAATTTAACTGTCATTTCGTCTTTAATCCATGAATTTTGGTCCTCTTTAAAGGTAGAACATCAAAAAAATATTCAAAATACGATCAGACTAATACGGTATGTTCTTTTTTTTATATATATATAATTGGTTTGTACTTAATACACAATATGTTACAATTATGATATTATACGAACTGAACTAGTAATGGACTCAGGTCATATAATATTCGGCGTGCTTTTTAATTGTTCGTATAAGATGATTATAGCAACTCAAGCGGTTGATTTGTGATATTTCGTTATATGTGCCAAGGAACATACATGAACCAGTGAGTGTACATACATACATACATACATACATACATACATACATACATACATATATACATAAATCTATTTCATTTATTTACTTGCACGTGGGAAATGACTAACAATTCGATATAACTTGGTATATACATGATCTTTGTTATTGCAGTTTTTTCGAGGCGCAGCTACTCTATCTAATTTGGAATAGATGGTTTGAAGCTTTGCTTTGGGGTTGAAGACCTAGTTTGTTTGCACTTATTTTGGACCTATTTTTATTAGTTTAATTTAGTCGATGTTGGATATATATAATTTTGGGATTTTATGAGTTATAAGTATCATGTTTTTTGGCTTGTCCTTTCTTTTTATTTTCGCATCGTATTTGAGAGATATAAATGATATTTCGTATCGAATGAAATCGATACCAAAATTGTATTACATATCGTGGTTGCAAGTGTATTTTTGTTATTACCGACACGTATGACAATACGTGTTACAAGTGTCGGTATTACAATTTTGGTAATACACTTGCAAGTGTCGGTATTACAAGTGTCGGTATTGCAATACACTTGTCTCTCATACCGACAATTGTATTACAAGTGCAATATCGTGTCATACCGACACTTGTATATCTTTGAAGTGTCGGTATTACAAGTGTCGATTTATCACCTTAAGGCAATATCTTTGTTATTGCAGTTTACTTTGTGGTTGCAAGTGTATTACATATCGTGTCGAATGTAATTGTTACGATTGTTTGTAATACTTATCGCGTCGAATACTATTGATAAAATTGTAAAAGGAATGACATTATAGTACTTGCTTATCGTGTCGAATATAATTACAAAAATTGCCACTAAATGACATTTTGTTGTACTTATTGTGTCGAATACAATCGCTACAATTCTTATTAGTGGAAAATCAAAATATTTACCGCATCAATAATAATCGAGACTAAAATCGCTACTAAACCTCATCTTCTTTCGCATCGCTTTTAAGAACCTAACCCAGCGAATAGATTATTCGACACGAAAGGCTACGACAACGCCAGCCGCAAAAGGGTGATTTTGTTGTAGTGAGTGGACAAGAATTTGACAATTACTCAAAGTAGCTAATCATACTTTAAGAGGTACATTACCCTATTTGGTGTTTTTGATTAGAAAAGCATATTTTGTAACACCCCGACCCAATCCTAGGGCCGGAAATGTTAACCGCGGTAGCTCGCCAGGCTTTGTACTGGTCTCACAGACCAACACGAGTCCTTTCCAGCGCATTTTGTCCTCACTCATGTGCATCCTGGAAACCTTCCCAGGAGGTCACCCATCCCAAGATTTCTCCCAGTCAAGCACGCTTAACTGCAGAGTTCTTATCACGGGCAAACCAGAAAAGAAAGTGCACTTTGTTGATATGAGTAGTACTTCAAATCCCTTTAAGCAAAGCTCATAAATAGGACATCTTCAATCAATGTGGGGTGTTTCATATTTTGAGGCTTGAACTTCAAAGTGACGGTATGACATGCCTTAAGGTGATATTTTTGAGTTTATTTGGTCACACAATGGTTAGGAAAGAAGTACAGAAATCGAATGTCGAGAAACGGTTCATCGGGTGACGATTTTCGTAGTAAAGAAGCTGTCCAGTACAATATTTTTATGATGAACTTATAAATTGTAATTTTGAATATCACCATTGTGTAGATCTTGGAAAATTAGTAAAGTTAGGCTTTTGAAACGCCTCAATCGGAGTCCGTATGAGAAAATAAGAACTGTTTTACGAAATCGCGCAGAATTGCGATAACGCTAGAAATTTCAGTTTTGCAAATAATGAAGTGAAATAGAAAGGTTCCAAAGGCACAAGAATTGAATATTACTATTTAAAATAGTTTGTCGAGACTCGATTTATTAATATTAATCGTTATTAGAAATAACTAAAACGGTAAAAAAACACGGGGTGTTACAGGTGACCTCAAATCCGTTGTTCTCACCCATTGGATGTTGGATATTTTGTAACACCTGCCTTCAGTGAACATACCTCCAAATAAATCTAGGAGATGTTTGTGGATAGTACATTGGAGTACGCAACCCTGCATTTTATTAATAAGTTAGCCATCTATAATCATTTAAATGAAGATATATCATGGGTCGTAGCTAGCTTAAGAATAATGAGTAACATATAGTCACCTTATCGTCAACCAATAGTAGCTCTTCGGAATGAATCTCTGTTTTTTCCTGATTACAATCAATTCTTTTCCCAGTCCAAACTCGGAGAACCCTTCCCTCGACGTAATTCTAGATATAAATTTAGTTGGATTCATTGTAGAATTTTCTGGATTTTATGCACTTTCTAGTATGATGCTACTACATATATACCCACTGAATAAGTCTAATATCTTTCTTAAATATGGCTATTTATTTTGATTATTTTATTTATTAACGTTTACTATATAAAACGCGTGAGGATGGTGGTTGGTTGACTCTTTATATTGGAAGAAGATATTTGAATTTAACCTTTTTAAAATAATATATATTCATTGGCTAAACTGTTATTGAGTGTTTGTAGGGTTATGGTAGTTGGCGATTAATTAGGAAACTGCCCATAACTGCCTGCGTTAGGGACTTCAATGCGGTTGCTAAAATAATGGGTACAATAGGCAGTTAAGTTGCATGTTGTATATTTTGAGTTAAATTTTGGACACATTTACCATTGCTGATCCATGATTACTATAATGGCTAGAAATCTGTTATTGATCCATGATTTATTGTCGACAGGTTACTTGTCTAGCAGTTGCGGCCTGCCAACTCCCATACATTGGGTACCTTTTCATACACTACAACTACACACCCACTCCTCTACTAATCATAGCGTTTATGTGGTGACTCAAGCATAATAATATGCTCTTAGTAAGATGGAGGTTGAAAAAGACGGTAAGTTGCACATTTCTCAATGATGAGCATTAGCAACAAACAATACATGACAACAACAATTAGGATGTGTCACCATAAATTATAATGACCAAGGTTCAATGTTAGATGCTCTTAGAGAGATAGAAAGCTAAATTTTCCGTCACCTAATTGTAGCGGCTTCTTGTGCCCTTGAGCTGTTTTGATAAGATGTGTGGGCTCCAAAATTTTGTTGATTATGCTTAGTGCCTGTAAGAAACTCACTGTTCGTTTCAGCCCATAAGCAAAGTTGGGCTGCGAGTGGATTGACATAAAATAATGGGTAGTAGACCGTAAAATGTGAGAACATAAATCTTAAAATAGAGTCTAACATGCGAACAACAAAAGTTATCCTTAACACCAAAGTAGCACGACTGGTTTCAATAAAACTAGCACGCTTGGTTTCCGGCTATTAAATTTAACACTACTGGTTTCGATAAGTAGCATTATGTTCATCAAAGTATGTGGCTTTTGAGATGATAACTCTTCCTTCTTTTGGCATGTAACCCAGTGGCTTCACAGTCATTATCATTAACGACACTCTCCACATCCGTGGCTACACATTCTTTGTCGTTTACGTCACCCACCACGTTTGTCGTCTTGCTTGTATGCTAACTAACCATTGACTCATCAGATGAACATGCTGCTAAAATGTTTTGCTTAGCCTTGAATCCACTGTCTGATTCCGAACATTTATTTGCAGTCGTGTCCACACCTGTTTCCTGCAGTTAAATATGGGTCAACGTACTACGGCAAAAATAGTATATGAGTAATAAAACTATAATTACAATTTTTTTTTGATGAACTGTTAGTCTATTATCATTCACAAACGAAAAAGATTACAAGGCAATAACCCCATAAACGACCTAGATGGCCTCAATGAGGTTATTAATTTCGTTAATCTCATTACATTGGATCTTATCTTTACTAGTAATATTCTTTAGCCTAGTCTTAACCACACTTTTAATCTCCTTTATAACAAGCTCCGGATGTTGAATAAAATTGTCCACTCTTGCCTTATTCCTTATCATCCAAATTGTGTACCAAATAGCTACCATAACAGTAGCCTGAACGAACCCAACTGGTCCATCCACTGTCCTGTACTCCGACGGTTCAGGCAGTTTTAGGCTCGCCCATTCCTCAATTCCAGATCGCACTCTCTTGCTGAATTCGCATTCCAGCATCAAGTGATTGATCGTTTCAGTCTCCGTACCACAAATGCAGCACAAATCATCATCACAACATCCTAGTCTGAACAATTTCTCCTTATTATTAAGACCCCCATTGAGCATGATCCAAGAAATAGCAGAGTGTTTGGGTAAATTCCACTTATTCCACACAAGCCTGCTCCATTGTTTCTTCGGGCTGTTACCTCTGATCCACTGATATCCCCTCGCCACAATGTAATCTCCGTTGTCCTGGAACCAAACATCATTCACGTAACCTGTCTTCAGTCTCTCTTTCGCTTTACAAATAGATCTCCAGGTCCAAGCAACGTCATTTTGAGGCTCGTAGTCATGCCAATTTTTTTCCCTTAAGATAAGTATGGTTGATCCATTTAACCCATAACCTTTCGCTGTAAACCCAGTTTACCAGCTTCCCAACAGCTGCGATATTCCAACTATCAGCTCGTTTTATGCCAAGACCGCCCTCATTCTTCGGTCTGGACACCTTATCCCAAAAATTACAAAAATTATTTAGATTGTTTTTAGACCTTTTTAGTTGTGTCTGTTATGGTTTCCTGAATGGCCGAAGTTGAACTTCGGCCCGCATTTTGAATCCCATTATCTTCTACCTGTTGTGAAATTGCATGTTATAATTAATCTTAAACTATATGGGCTGTAATGATTCATTGCTAGCTAGAAAATAAAACATTCGGTGATTGTTAGGAAATAGAACCATTACCGGCATTGTCCCCTCGATTACCGCCCTCCACTCTTGCTTCATCAATTTGTCCTAACTCATCTCCACAACTCCGTAACATCTTGACTGCTGTTGGATGTTGTACGCTTTTGTGACGACCATTATCTTGAACAAATATTCCATTTCGATAATAGTGTAGAATTCCGGGGGGTGCAAGCTCGCCGGGCTTGACTCCTGTGCACAACTACTGTTATGCACCTGCTGTAATTTTAAAACTGCGAATTGTAGCTGGGGAAGGTGTTTAATCACTTACTGTCCTCTCGCTGAGTAGCTGTTGCACTGTCTTTCCCAATAACCTAGTCATATCTTCGTCCCATATGATAAATTCTGCAAACTCACAGTCATCATCAAAGATGTAGGAACTTGACTTGGTACCTGTAATTATCATCACAAATTACATACAACAGGCTTACTCAACCAAATCAATATGATTTAAGTAAATCCAAGGACTTACCTAATTTTAGGCTCCTGAACAGGCATATCGAAAAGGTTGCATTTCTGTTTTCTGCAATACCACTTTTCATCTTCCCTTTTTGACAGCTTAGATCGGCACCTTCCACACGAATGGTGGCATCATTCATTTGATATGTCCATTTCGTATATAGTTGTGAGTGTTACAAACGTGCAAGCCTGCATAATTGACCAAAACTGTAGATAAAATATCCATGGTACTGACTACATTCATAGTCATAGATCACATACATACTATTAACATACCAGTGTACTGTTTTTTATCTTTCCTTGAGCATCTTGCATTTAGATCCTATGAGGATATTTGTGTCGGTGTTCACTGTCACAGGCCCTCCAATGTTCTACCAATCTGGCCCATCGCCTTTTGGATGTCTGTGAAAAATGTTAAATGACACCATATTAACATTGTTGTATTAATTTTATTGACCTCTCTAGCATAATATTTTGTTACGTGATTGTTATGATTGCCATGGTCAACTAACTTTTGCAAGAAAGTTTTGACCTCCTCAATCTTTGGATTAGCTGCGATCCTCGTAGCATCTCTTGTCATGAGACCAATTTCTTCTACACATTTCGGAAAAGATGATATATTTAGAAAAAAACAGTAACGTTTCATTATTATTGTAATCCCCTAGAAAATCTAACGCGATACGGTGGCGGAAACACTGTAGAGTCGGGATTAAAACACACTGTAACTATGTCTTAGTAAAATTAAAACGGTAAAGTCAAACAATAGGCCTTAAATAAAATGGCCAAAATTTAAAACAATCCACAAAAGGGGTTTGAACAATCCATAAGACATAATTATCAAAATAAACAAGCAGGATCCACACTGCTCGCTAGCCCACACCCGAAACACGTATACCTGCCATGTTAAAACATAACAGCCACAATCAGTGGGGAGCAACGCCAACGTTCTCCCAGCCGTATAACAGGATTTTAAAACTGTAATTACTATTATAGAAAAATAGTAAGAAAACGGAAAACAGTAAAACATTATAATGAAAATAAGTTTTCAATGAAAAACTTCACGTATCGAAACAATATAATAAAAACGAGTTTTCCAAAGAAAACATAAAATAAACATTTGTCAACCTGCAACCAAATTATATCGATAATAATAAAATAGTCAAAATGGCGTTATGGATATTCGATTAGTGTGCACAAGGCTAGACTTTCACTAGGGATATACCAAAAACTAGCTTCGAGAACTCAGACACCAACTTCACACGCAGCGAAGATCCAAGGTCTCTAACTAGGCAACTCAACCATAATAGGACGTCGACTTATCATGCGAGGTCCTAGCTTAAGTAATATACACCCCTCCTGGATACCAAATGTATCCAGTTCAACTGACGGCGACTAACACGATGCGATATCTAGCTTAAGGGCACAATGCACATATACTCCTGGACACCAAATGTATCCAGTTCAACAACCAATGCATCCCAAATGTATACACCAGTCTTATAGTTGATGGCAAAACAGTACATCCTAGACTGTATTACTCTAACCCCACACTTATCCTTATTCCATAACTCCAAAACAAAGCCATTATCGATATTCAAAAGATATAATCATTATAAATAATAAGAGAACAAAAGAGTAATCATTATATTCTTAAAGAGGAAACTTTCTATTTTTGGAAACTTCTATTTTTGGAAACTTTACTAAAAATAGCATCATATAAAAATATCAAAAATATTAGTTCATACTAACACAACATCTTTAGTAAACGATATAGACTTATAAAACTAATACTTTCGGCCTTAACGATATTAATTGTTAAAGTGAGAACATTTGAGTTTATGAAATTATTAAAATATCTTCCAAGTGTTTATAAAATAAATAAAAATGTCTTAAACATTTTAATACTACTAATCAGGGTGTTTTCAAAGTTTATAAAATTAAAATTCCCTAATTACTAATAGTTTCGACAAAACGAACATAAATAGGATTTTACGGCAAATGCCAAATTAAATACTTTAACGTCTTTTATTTAATTAAATCATTGAATACATTAAGAGTATGTTAAGGGATGATTTAACTCACCAAGTTTCAGATTTAAATACTTTCAAAATGGCTGGAAAAATAATTTTTTTTGGTAAGACGAAGCATTTTAACAATAAATCGCAATTTGTCCAAAAACCAATACTTATTAATTAAAGACTTTAATAAATAGTACAAAATTACGTAAAACAGTTAAAATATATTTATGGACATTCTGTCCAGAAAAGAAAATTTTCCAGAATCCTAAAACTCGGTTTTTAAAGCGTTTTCTCGGTAATCGTCGAATCTCGACAATAACGATTAATAAAAATAGTAATTACAAAACGATTTAAGTATTAATATCCAAAAATTATTATTAAACCTAAAAATCATGATTTTCCAGAAACTACTATTTTTCCAGATTTTCAAAAATTCCAGATTTAATAAATCCCGCTAAAACCATCTTTTAAACCCGTTTTCAGAATTAACGATTCCATTAATAAAACTTATCGTTCCCAACATTTTATTAAAGCGCTAAAAATCATAAAATTACATTTTATTATGAAATCATTAGAATCATACTTTTTTCAAATTTAAACAAAAGACCAGAAATCGAGAATTTAAACAAACACGGTTTTAACGATAAACGATGATTTAAAGTGATTAATTAATTCATTCACTTAAAAATTCCAAAAAATTATGACAAAATTCAGAAAGTTCTATTTCATCATAAAGTTTCACCACGTCAAAAATCAGATTAAAATAAAATATTTAGGTACTAGAACTTAAAATCGACTTTTAATCGTTCTTGTCCGTAAACGGTAATAATTCAATAATCGATAACTAAAATATCAGAAAAATACTAAATTATTAAAAATCATCAAAAACATCATTTTTACAGAATATAAACATATATTACATGTTTAGGCCGAATATTACGATTTTACCAAGTAATATGACGATTTAATCGGTAATCTGGTAAAAGCGATAAAAATACCGAAGGATGCAAATTTTCAACTTTTAAAAATTTTCCAGATCATATGACATACATATATCATCAAAATAAAATTATAATTATATACATGCAATTACACAAATAAAATCATGCAATACCGAGTAACATCGACGTTACCTCAAACCCAAATCCGAGTCTACGATAAATTCATCGGTTTCGGGGTCGTCCAAGGATCTTTCAATACACGACATACATGGTACAAAAATACCGTGAGAAAACTTAAAAGAATCAAGGTAAATAACGATCGGAAATAACATCGATTATTACCTTAACGAAGGGAAAAGATAGACGATTAATTCGGAGATGAATATGAGAGGATCAAGACTCGATTTGAGACAAAGTTTGGCTGGAAAATATGGCTGAAACTCACAGCCAATATGGAGGAAATGAAGAGTATTTTTGTTTAATGTGGTTGAATGAAAATGAATTAAAGAAAATGATGAGATGAGAGAATAAATGTGGACTTTTAAAAATGATAAAAAAAATTATGGTAAATCCATCCAAAACCACCAGCCAAAATGAATAAGGAGGAAGTATGAAGAGTTTTGCAATAAGTTCAAAAATAATTGTAGGAAAATAAAATATCTAAGGCCTTAATCAAGTTATAAAACCAAGTGTTAACAAAAATGTGAAAGTGTGTGACCAAGGGTGTCACGGTCCAAAAATGAGTAAAAAGTGTTTCTTTTAATTGTAGGTTGCTCAAAAATAAGAATCGTAAAATTATCAAAAGAATTTCAAAGCAATTCGAATAAACCGCGCGTTCGAAAATAATTATTTACGAAACTTCGTAATAAAATCATTAAAGGCTAAATTTTGGTAACTAAAAATATTTCTTAGTTGAAAATATTATATAAATGTATTTAAACATTTTTAGGAAAAGGAATAACTTAAATCCGAGCTTAAAAATGTTAATTCAAAGAAAAATAGAATTCCTCGCGGAAAAATAATTAATTAATTTACGAAGAAAACCAAATAAATGAATTTAAGGGAATTAAAATCTTTAAAAAATAAAAATAAAAATCATTAAACTCAAAAATGAAAATAGAGCTTGAAAAAAGATGAAATGCAAGGCCGAAATGTGACAGAGTTATGACAGAGTTATGACAGAGTCATAACGGTAAAGACAAAAACGCTAGGAAAAATAGCGGGTGTTACAATTATTGGTTTTAAAAAATCGTAACTCACTTTTGTTTATATTATTCATTGTTAATATTTTTATCGGTGGAGTTTTATGTGAATTTGATGCCTTCTCATGTCAACATTATGGTTGATCCATTTAATGGAAATTTTCATATCCGCCCAATATGCCTATTTCCAAGAACAGTAGTGCGTAGTTATATATGTGATCGTTTTCGAGTTCCGAAAAAATACATGCACATTTCATTTGGATGAGAAAACGTACCTCTTCATTCATTGTGTTTGACATGTCTAAGCACCAAAATAGGTCTGTCCAGCTGCGTATAGTTAGTTGGTGACGATTGAAATGATATGGGAAACACAATGTCTAAAAACCGAACATGAAATTTGCTCTTTTCTGTTAAATAATTAGCATTAGATTACTTACCAAAAATCAAAACATGAGATGCGTTTTCATCTAATCAGCTTATGTTTTTACTTGAATTTTCGAGCACAATTATTGTCTAGTTAAATCATTTTCCTGATGTGTGGACTGGATTGTAGGCTACAAATTTCCTGATAACATCTAAGAAAAAAATGATTATTTAGAAATGTAGCTCATAATGTTATGATATGAAGATTCGAAATTAAAGTTACCTAATAGAAAGAAATAAATCATCACCTATATATTCATTGTTAGAGACTTTCTCTGCCATAATATCTTCGTATTCTACAAAGTTGTTGTAGACTCACTTTGGAATATTAGGTTCGGGATGCATCGTCATCACTTTCGTGCTAAATTCAATCTAAATTCGACAATTGTGTGTTGTTGCTTGCTCGTTTTCGATATTAGACAAAATCGAAAATTTGCATATGTTGTAAATGTTTCCCTCTTTGAAACTGTTGTTGAATTGCTTCACCAATTTTTGTTTCACAGTTGTTTGTATTGAAAGGCCTATACAATAAAAAAAGAAAAAAAAACCATTTATTTACTGCACTTACATGGTCTAATATGGATAACATTAGTGCACTTACACTGTGGGAAGGGTCATTGTCGGGTTTTCTGATCGTTCTTAACCATTTCCGCATCACTCTCACCGTGATTTGTGCGAACTACATACGTTGATTCTGTGTTGTTGGATATTAAAATAGGCTTGTATTGGAAAGACATTGAAAATCAGTGGCGGTAATTCTGTGATTTGAGCGAACTTTGAAGAGGTGATGAAGAATTATGATTAAGATGTAAATTAACAAAAAAAAAACGGTGATTGGCAGTAGGATTAGACTAACTCGGTGAGAATTGGCATTAAGGAAGGAGTTGATGGGAGGTGGGAGATAGAAGATGGGATTGAGAACTGAGAATTTAGAAATTGAGAAGGGAGTTGGAGTTGCATTTGATAACTGCTCCATAACTTTGGGGAGTTACATGCAGTTGGTACCAGGCAGTTATAAAAATCCATCCAATATAGTAGGTTGACATTGCCAATTACGGAAGTTACTTCGATTTCTGTCCTTTTTTCAATGCCACATCAGTTGCCACCTCAGATCCACATAAGCTTTACTACTCAGCATTCTACGTGGCTCAATGTGGGAGAGTTATTTACTCCTGCTTTATATAATAAAGAATATTTTTTTAGTTTTATAGATGGATTTTAGTCGATAGTGTGAAGCATCACTCTGTTTTCATTTTTAAAATACTTTTCAAGTAAAAACGAGGACTAAATTAACCAAGAAAAGATACAGGATGAAATGTTATTTATACGGAGTAGAAGAATTACGAAGAACAGTGTATTTCTCAAAAAAAAAATTGGTGACGAGGAAACTCGCAGCCGCAATAGCCTGCAAACCACGTACACCATGTAAGCCACCCTTTGGGAAGACATGCAGAGTTGTGGCCACATGTTTTAACCACTAGGTTGCACCCTTACGGACAATTTTTATATATGTTTAAATTTCTAAAGTCTCATTTTTTATTATGGGCCTCATTTTTGTAGAGCAGACGTTAGCACAAGGCCTCTATTCGTTTTGAGATGCCCCTGGTTATAAGAAAGTCACAGATAACTCCGTCACAAATAAGAATTTGTACGGTTAGTCAAACATTTAAACCTCTCAAATACATAAAAATTTGGTCAAGAGGTGATTTAGCAAACATAACTCTAAATTCTAATGAGATAGAGGCATTATGGACCCGGACTTACGGCGCAAAGCTGAAGGATAAGATCATTCATAAAAATTCAGTTGCTATTGATGATAAAAAAAACACTTTTAATTTACTTCATGTCGTCCGTAATTTTACTTAACGTCGTTAGTATTTTAACATATATACCCCTTTTACTCTTCACTTTTTTTACCCATTTCACCTTCCTCGTTTATTACTTCTTATTCATTAAATTTGAATAAAATTCATATAACACTCGACTTCAGTCAATTTTTTTTAGAAAATTGAAAAACGGTTTCAAGTAATCCGACTCCAATTAATTCTTTCGTGTCATCCAAATTAATTTCTGTACTTTAGCATGAATACGATTTCTGTTTGTTATACTTTTTTTTTTAATTGCATACTTCGTAGCTAGAAATCGATCTTCGTTCAAGAAATCGAACTCATGTGTAGAACATCTACATCCCAACCCAGGCTCAGGTTTAGAATTTCCACGCCTCTCTCCAGGGAGAGGTTTAGAACTGTCACCTCTCTCCCAGGGAGAGGTTTAAATCTATCACGCCTCTCTCCAGGTAGATGTTTAGATCTGCAACGCCTCCACTCAAGGCGTAGGCTTAGATCTGCAACGACTTAGTCTTGATTGAGTCGCATGTCTGTAATTACAACGAAAACTAACCTCGATAACGTCATCATCATCCAAATTGTTCTCTAGACAGAGTAAATTCAAATCAAAAGGAATATTATTTTCTGCGTTCGACATGTTCCGATCAATCGTAGAATAATTAAAAGTCAAAAGATAACCGTTTTGTTAATTCGAGAATGAATGCTTTTTTTGTCATGAGTTCTGATCTAATTTGAATTAGCTTAGTAAATAAATAAGGTAAATTATGTTAATGCTTAGTGACATCAAATTATGTTATTAAATTTGAAAGGAGCAATTCAGTAATTTACCCATAAATTATGGACAACGCTAAATAAATAAACGAACGACACTAGGTAGGGCCCTAAAAAAGGGTGAACCACCAAAATAAAACAAAATAATACTCCTACTCCGTAGTCCGTAGTGATGAGTAGTAAATTACTCATCACGAAGTAGAAAAGGAAATTAAACAAAATGAAGGCTTGTAAGACCATACAACTCAAAACAATACACTAGCTTGTGGACTAAAATATGGATAACAATTACTACTAATATATAACATGGAAGAAATGTAGAATGAAGAATTGATGAAGAAAGGAAGAATAGAAGTAGTTGATTCGATCACTTGAGGAGAAGTCCCCTGCGAGGATCAATAAAGGCCTTGCCAGCATCGTCAAAGTAAACCATAGTCTTCCTCGTCATTTGCCGCTTCGCTACGACTCTGGTGAAAGCAACGAGCTTGGCTTCGAGCACAAACCACAGATTAATAGACCTTTTAGTCGCGGTTTTAAGGTCATTTACATCCTCAACATACCAGTCCAAGTCTGGATCCGTATAGTTAAAGGTTTGGGGAGGAAGAAGCATGGTGTCCCCAGGACCCTGGTAAACACCTTTCCCGCCTTCTTGGAATTTAATGGTCGACCCCCACTTTCTCGCGTATTTTGAGAATGTTACTCGGAGAACCAGGGTACTGTAGTACAGGCTCTTGTAACGGTCCGGGTTGTGGACGGTTAGGCTGTAGTGGATCAGCGTTGACTTATTCAGAGTATCTTTTTCCAGGCCGTCTACTACCATGTCTCGGAGGTGAACTTGTGGCTCTGGGAATCGGATAAATGGCCATAGCACCATTGCTATTAAGATCGACGATGCAAAGATCTGTGCCGCTATTACACTGTAAAAATGAAGTTCTTTTATGAACACGTGTTTTATTCTGGTTATGGCTTTTGAATCTGCATAACTCGAGAGAGACGACGACATTGCTCTTTTTTTGTGTCTTCTGAGTAATGCTTGATATCTTGCACTGCCTTGTTAATCAATATATATATATATATAAAGGAGAAAGTTTTCGAGCGATATGATTGGTCCGTTACGTCAAAACACAATTTAGGAAATTTTAATAAAAAATCAAATAGAGAATCTTTTAATTATTTTTATAATACATTTAATCTATTATATTAATGTAATGTTTTATAATTTTCTTCTAAAAATCTTTAAATTTTGTTTAACAAAAAGTTATCTTAAATAAAATTATAAAAATGAATTATTTAGATTCATGGTAGAAAATGCTTTCATTAGAGTATAAATTTCATATTATTTGTTCGAAAAAAAGTGATGAATTTATTACATATAAAGATATTAAAGTTATCCCACATCGACAAAATATAATAAGGTGATGAAATTCTATATTATAAATAATAATAATCGTCCGTCCTTAGATATCTACCAAAAATCTTTTGAGTCATAAAAAATTCTTAAGATTATAACCTTAGATAATTATCCCACATCGAAAATTATGATGAGGTTATGGAATTCTATAATATAAATAAGAGTAATCATAGTTTTTGAGTATTGACTAAAAAAACTTTTGAGTCTTAAAAAAACTCTTAATAAGACTACTTAAAATTGTCCACATTAAAATTAGATGATATTCTATATTATAAATAAGAGAAATCATGTGTTCTTTTGGTCTTAAAATGAGTTCTTAAGACAGTAAATTATCTCATATCAAAAAATTTAAGATAATGGAATTATATATTGTAAATAAGACTAATCATTCGTTCTTAAAATCAATAAAAAAAACTTTTGAGTCTTAATTAGAAAATATCTTAATAAGACTATAAACTTACATAATCTTCCATCGAAAAATTATAACAAGGTGATGAAATATATTATAAATAAGAAATAAGAGTAATTAATTCTATAATAAGACGATGAAATTCTATTATACAAATAAAAGTAATCATTCCTCCAAATTATGACTGATCATTCGTTATTAGAATTCTTCCAAAACTTAATTGAGTCTTGAAAATCTCTTAAGACTATAAACTCAATTAAAATTATTACAAGAGTTCTTAAGACTATATCTAAACTTAAGTTAGAATTATTCTATATTGAAAAATTATGAGGTGATGGAATTTGATATATTCGTTTTTAGATATAAAAAAAAGTTTTTTTGAGTCTTGCAAAAGTGCTTGAGATTATAAACTTAGGTAAGATTATCCCACATCGAAAAATTATAATAAGGCGATTGAATTTTATTATATAAATAAGAGTAATCGTCCATTCTTAAGTTAGATATAAAAACAAACTCTTTTATTATTGTAATTATTCTAACGTTGTCTCACATCGAAAAATTATGATGATGTGATGAGTTCTATATTATAAATAATAATCATTTGTCCTTGGATATCAGCTAAAAAAAATTTGAGCCTTAAAAATGCTCTTAGGACCGTAAGCTAATGGAAAAGAGAAATCATTCGTGTTTAGATATTAACAAAAATATGAGTTCTAAAAAGAGTTTTTAAGACTATAATTATGAGGTGATGAAATTCTATATCACAAATAAGAGACATCATTCGTTTTTCGATATTATATAACCAAAAAAATTGTTTTATAAAAGCCCTTAAAGCTATAAATTTAAGTAAAATTATTCCACATTGAAGAATTATAATAAGGTGATAGAAATTCTACTATATAAATCATCAATCTATATATATATATATACTTAATTTTTCGAGCGATATGATTGGTCTATTGCATCTAAACTTAATTTTGGAAACTGTCATCAATAATAAAAAAACTCAAGTAGTGAATCTTTTAATTATTATAATAATAAAATCAAGTAGTGAATCTTTTAATTATTATAATAATATATATCTATCACATTAATGTGATGTTTTGTCATTTTCATCTTATTCGTTTAACAAAAAATTATCGTAAAAAAAATTTAAAAAATGATATAATTGGAATTTAGGTAAAAAATGCTTTCATTTGAGTATAAATTTCATATTATTTGTTTCATATTATTTGCTTGAAAAATTGATGAATCTATTACATATAAAAATAATAAAGTTATCCCACATCGACAAATTATAATAAGCTGATGAAATTCTATATTATAAATAAGAGTAATCATTCGTGCTTAGATATCCACAAAAAATCTTTCGAGTCTTGAAGAAGTCTTTAAGATTAAGATTATAAACTTTAACTAATTATCTCACATTGAAAAATTATGATGAGATTATGAAGTTTTATACTATAAATAAGAGTAATCATTGTTTTTAAATATCGACCCAAAAACTTTTGAGTCTTAAAAAAATTCTTAATAAGATTAAACTTAAAATTATCCCACATCAAAAAAATTAAAATAAGATGATGATTCTATATAATAAATCAAATAAAAGTAATCATTCCTCCAAATTATGATGAGGTGATGAAATTCTTTATTATAAATAAGAGTAATCATTCGTCCTTAAATATCAACAAAAAAACTTTTTAATCTTAAAAAAAACTCTTGATAAGATGGTACCCCATCAATTTTTTTTTGGTATACTATAAAAAAAACTATAATAAGATGTCACTAAAAAAACTAAGAAGACTATAAACTTATATAAAATTTATCCCACATTGAAAGATTATAATAAGGGATTTTATACATGGAACCCCCATGTTTTTAGTTTTTCTATATGGTACCTCTCCACTTTTATAATCATACATGTTACTCCTCACTTTTAGTGTATTATGTCTTTATACCTTTAAACGCCCCTAAAAGGAGGGGTACCATGTGATTATAAAATTGCAAGGATATCATATAGAAAAGCTAAAAACATAGAAACACTATGTAGAAAATCCCTTATAATAAAGTGGTGAAATTAAACTTAAGTATATTATCCCACATCGAAAATTTATGATGCGTTGATGAAATTATCTATTATAAATAAGAGTAGTCATTCATCAAATTATGATGTGATGAAATTCTATATTATAAACAAGATTTCATATTATTTTCTCGAAAAAAAAGTGATGAATTTATTACGTACTCCATAAAAGTAGATAAAATTATCTCACATCAAACAATTATAATAAGGTGATATAAACAATAATATATATTTAATATAAAAAGAGACTTTTTTCAAAGAATTTTTAAGGTTGTAATGTTGACGTGATGAAATTCTATATCACAAATAAAAGACATCGTTCATTTTTAGATATCAACCAAAAAAATTTTAGTCTTATAAGCTCATATAGTTATAAATTTAAGTAAAATTATCCCACGTCAAGAAATTATAATAAGGTGATGACATTCTACAATATAAATAAAAGTAATCATTCATTTATAGATATCAACGAGAAATCTTTTGAATTCTAAAAAGCATTTTTAAGACTATAATTAAGTTTTGATGTAAAGGACGTCATTTACATCAAAACTCAACTTAAGAAAATATCATTAATAATAAAAAAATTCAAATAGAGTATCTTTTAATTATTACAATTAATATATTTTATCTATTATGTTAATGTGATGTTTTATAAATTTTCATCTAAAAATCTTTAAATTTCATTTAACAAAAAGTTATCGTAAATAAAATTACAAAAATGAATTAATTAGATTCATGGTAAAAAATGCTTTCATCAGAGTATAAATTTTGTATTATTTGTTTCATATTATTTGCTCGAAAAAGTGATGAATTTATTACATTTAAAGATATTAAAGTTATCCCACATCGACGAATTATAATAAGGTGATGAAAATCTATATTATAAATAATAGTAATCACACATCGACAAATTATAATAAGGTGATGAAATTATATATTATAAAGAATAAATAATACTCCAGTAATCAACCGTTCTTAGATATCCACCAAAAATCTTTTGAGTCATAAAGAACTCTTAAGATTATTGAGTCTTAAAAATGCTCTTAAATTAGGACCGTAAGCTGATGGAAAAGAGCAATCATTTGTGTTTAGATATTAAACAAAAATCTGAGTTATTCTAAAAATAATTTTTAAGACTATAAACCTAAGTAGAATTATCACATATCGAAAAATTATGATGAGTTGATGAAATTCTATATCACAAATAATGAGAGACATCATTCGTTTCTAGATATTAACTAAAAAAAATTGTCTTATAAAAGCAACTATAAGTTTAAGTAAAATTATCCCACATCAAGATATTATAATAAGGTGCTAGAATTCTACTATATAAATATGGAGTAAAAGCAATCATTCGTCTTTAGATATCAACGAGAAATACTTTGAATCCTAAAAGAACTTTTTAAGACTATAAACTTAAATAAAATTATCACACATTGAAAAATTATGATAAGAGTATAAATTGAAGTAAAAATTATCTCACATCAAAATATTACAAAAAAGTGATGAAATTTTATTATATAAATAAAAGTAACCATCGTCTTTAGATATCAAACATAAATATTTTTGAATCATAAAAAGAGTTCTAAAAGAGTTCTTAAAACTATAAATTTAAGTGGAATTATATATAACACATCGAAAAATTATGATGAGATATCATAAATAAGAGAAATAATTCGTTTATACTCCGTAATAAGGTGATCGAATTTTATTATATGAATAAGAGTAATATCATTTGTCCTTAATAACTTACATGAAAAACAAAAGCTTTTGGATCTTAAAAAAATCTTAAGATCATAAACTTAATTAAGTAAATATAGACTATAAACTTGAGTAAAATTTCTGACATAGATTTTTTTTACATAGTCATGAATTTCATAGATATAAATCAAAAATCTTTTGAATTTTAGAAAAGTTCTTAAGACTATAAATGTGTGTGAAATTCTACAATCATCAGTAAGAGAAATTATTCATTTTTAGATATTAATAAAAAAATCTTTTGAGTCCTATAATAGCTCTTAAGGTTATCGATAGAATTAAAATTATCCCACATCAAAAAATTTCATCAAGGTGATGAATTTCTATTATATAAATAAAAGTAACCGTCTTTAGGTATCAATCAAAAATCTTTTGAATTCTAAAAAGAGTTCTTACAATCATAAATTTAAGTAGAATTATCACACAAAGAAAAATTATGATGGGTTGACTTAGAAAAATCTTTTGAATCTTATAACAACTCTTAAAGCTATAAATTGAAGTAAAATTATACCACATCTAGAAATTATAATAAGACGATGTAATTCTATTATATAAATAAAAGTCTGTCAACCAATAGTTCCACAAATTTATGCAATCGTCTAACCTGGTGTCATTACCATTTTCACTAAAAATAGGCCCGTGCATCGCACGGGCTTTCCAACTAGTATATATATATATATAGAGAGAGAGAGAGAGAGAGAGAGTGAGGATCCCGTGAGTCTCTCATCTTAAATGAGTTCGTCCCGCGATCTTAGACCATTGGATCTCTTAGATCCAAGGGCTGTCATTCAACCACGTCCCAAACTAATTTGATGGATTAAAAAATATTCATATACGTTTCTCCCCTCCTAGTCTTCTACCACCTTGACTCTCATTCATTATACTATTAGAAAAAAAAATCAACCACGTCCCCAACACTGCTACTGTTACTGTGTGACAGTGTCACAGCAAGATATTTCTGTTACTGTAACACTGCTACTGTTACTGATTGCTACTGTAATTCCTTATTGATGTGACATTCATTGATTTCATATTACTGTGACACTGCTACTGTGACATTATTACTGTGACAATGCTACTGTGACATTATTACTGTGACACTGCTACTGTAATTCCATATTACTGTGACATTCTTTGATTTTATATTACCGTGACATTATTACTGTGACACTGCTACTGTGACATTATTACTGTGACACTGCTACTGTAATTCCTTATTACTGTGACATTCTTTGATTTCATATTACTGTGACACTGCTCATATGTGCACAGGTACTCCGCCTGCTTTTCAGATCGTTGATCTGATCAAATCGAACGGTCCTCATTTGCGGGACGGACTCATTTAAGATGTGAGGACTCACATGATGCAATTTCTATATATATATATATATATATATATATATATAATACTCGTATGTAGTACGGAGTAAAAGACCCGGTTGAGGTAAGTGACCCTAAATATTTGAATTGGCGAGTCAAGTTATAAACTTATATACTAATACCACAAGTTGTCTTTTGAAACAAAACGAAAAAAAGTAGTGTTTTTTTTTCTAATGAGGTAACTAATCCTAACGTGATCAGACGATATTATCCCTCTCATTCTGCCCCTCATTTCGATTTTAGTATACCGTTTCCTCTAAACAACAAAAATCCAAATTTAATTGAAATTTAACCTAAGCAAATCCGTTCCCCCAACCCGCCGGCGACGACCACCACCACCACTGATGACCACCACTGTGACCACCCCGACCACCCTCCAATTTGTTCGCTAAATCCTAATTTACTCCACCAATTGCAATTAAGCGATAATTAGAAAAAAAAATGTAAATAAACCCTAATTTAATCCTTCAATTTCAATTAGATTTTGATTAGAAAAAATAATTAATGTAACCAAACAATTAATTTAGGGAAAACGACGATTAATTCATCATTAATTGAATTAGGACGAATGATCAATCCCCCTAATTTCCTCTACCAATTTCAAGTAAACAATAATTAAAAAAAATTAATAAAATCCTAATTTAATCCTTCAATTTCAATCATAGAGTAATTAGAAAAAGTAATTACCGTAACCTAATTTAGGAAATCACGGTGATTAATTCAAGACTAATTAAATTATTAGTACTCATGATCGATCTGTAATTGTGGCTTGAATAGTTGTATACAAATGACAGAAAAATTGTTTTCGGTTGGTAGGACCGATAATTATGAAAAGTATAAAATTGAAAATATAAGAAAAATTCGTTAGGATTTGGTAAAGTTACGTTAGAAAAATGTAATTTCAAACAAAAATAAGTCATAAATAATACGCGTGACTCGCACTAGTGAGAGGGTCACCCGTCGGTCCGTATTTCTTCTTAATCCCCATTCTTTTATTATTCTTTATGGCAAGATCTAGACCCTTATTTTCTTGATCCAATTAATGGTTGAGAATTTGAGATTGAGATTTAAGACTCAAATAAATATACTCCTACAATTTGTCATTGACTATTAGATGGTAACAATAGTAAGATGTTAGTAAAGTGTTCTTTACACTGACTTGCAATTATTTGTAATAGTATTAAATTGATACCAAAAATGAGTTCACAAAACGATGACGACGGCATCACCGCGTTGGAAGAAACCACTTGAGAGTTGTTTAAGATAAAATGCATTGTATGATTGTATCATGTGGGACAGTGTAGTTTTCAAAAATTACTCCCGGGCTACATCTATACCTCTTCAACGGGTCGGACAATCGGATTTTAGGTTTGGCTAATGTATGGGTACGGATCAGACTTAAAAAATACGGATTTTATCGGGGTCGAATTTCAGGTCAAATACAGGTTATTAATACATTTTGAAAACGTTAATTGTCTTTATCTTTTACAATATCATAAATAAAAATTTATAAGTACGGAGTACAAATTTTTCTAATCATCTAATTTAATGCTCCCTCCAATTTTTTTTTGTTCTTCTCGTTTGCTAGAGTAGGAAGCGGAGGGATATAAGGGTAAATTTAAACCACATAAAGGAAATAGGGAAGAAGAAGTGACTCAACTCGATTAAGAAATTAAACGAGGAAGAAAAAAATTGAAGAGGGTATATGATATTAGTAGAAATAAACATGTTTTATTTAATACGGAATATATGTTTGAGTTTTTAATATTGAGATTATTTCATGAAAATAATTCAAACTATTAACCATCTTATTTAAATAATCTTAATTACTTGTAATCTCATGATAAATCTAACTTTTGTTATTATATTCTCAAAATAGTTCGAGTGACTTGCAACCTGTTGAACCGGTTAACTTTTATACTTATCCACCCACATATGACATACCTTCCCCTCTGATAAGTCTGACCTCCCATTGCCATTATATCTTCGTCATCCCCACCTTTAATACCATTTCTTACTACATCTAAGGGCTCGCTTGGGATGAGGGTAACGATTCTGGCGATAATAGAGCAAAAATGAACAGTACTAGAAATGGAGGAACTTGTTGCTTGTTGTAGCTTTTTATGGTGTAAAAGAGACAAGAGGAAGGAATAATTACCCCCATTGGAGGGTAATGGATTACTTGGGGTGGAAGGGAGTATTGTCCTCCCCACCCAATATGCCATATTACCTTGATTTTTTCTATTTCCGCTTAACATCGTCACTACTCTCCGTCATTTTTTAGTTCATTTTTGCGCTATTACCCCTGAAATCATTACCTTCATCTCAAGCGAACCCTAACACTAAACTCCATCACTATCACCTACAATAACATTGCCCCAACTCCAAGACTAAACTTCATTCCTACAAGCCTGTGTGGCTAGTGATGGAGGTTGAGGTAGTGTTTGCCGGTGTTGAGTGTGGTCAACAAAGACTTGGGCCGATGAAGGTCGATGATTAATGTTGTTTGGTGGTGTTTTTGATGATACCAAGGCCCAAGGGGGAGTAAGGTGAAGATGTATTAGTGGTTGTTTGAGGATAGACATTATAGATACCAAAGGAAAATGCGGTAGAGGAGAGAAAAAGAACGATTAAATATAACCTGTTATAATAGAAAAATATTCGATAAGTCTAATTTGAGAATAAGTAACATAGAGTTTGAATTATTATGAGATTATGACACATAATTCAAATTATTTTGAGTAGGTGACCAATAGTGTGAATTATTCTCGTGAAATAATCCTTTAATATTTTGAATATTACATTTTTATAGGGAATAATAATAATACTCCGTATGATTGTTACTTGAAATTTGTTACTCGTACATATATAATAAACTCGGACTTGATTTATTGATTTTTTATATCAATATGATAATCATATGAAAAAATATGGTTTAAAAATATTGTTTTCCTACTTAATTTCGGTTTCATCGGTCCTGTCTCGATGACAAAATAAATTTTGACCGAAATTTGAAGGTGGTTGATTAATGACAAATTCCGAATTTTAATCAATTCTGATTCCCGTCCAATTTTTGCCTGTGCACATTTCTGAGTTCTGCCAACATGAACCTTGACTGAAGACCAAACATAACCTTGACTGTATTGACTTGGTATCACCCGACTCCATTTGAATGTTTATTGTTAGCGTACAAACTAATCTGCGAAAAAAAGTGTCCAAAATATAGATCCAAGTTGAAAATATGTGTCGGGTTAGGTTGATCATAAATACTTTCACACGCCTGATTTTTTTTATCACTTTCTAAGTCAAAAAATTATTTTAAATTAAACTTTTTATTTATTTTATTAATATTATTATTATTATTATTATTATTATTATTATTATCACCACCACCACCACCACCACCACCATTATTATTATTATTATTATTATTATTATAAGGTTTATATTTTAAAAAATATTAAAAAATATTATTATTTTAATAATTATTCCATATTTTATTATTAAATGATAAAAAATTGTACTCCGTATTAAATTAAATATTTGTTTATATTTTTAATTTAAAATATTAAAGGTATTAGTTTTTAATTACCAATCTTTAAATAATGGAGTATATAATTATTACTCTGTAATATTTTATTAATTTTAATTGATCCTCGTTGACCCAACGGGTCGGGTTTCAACCCTAAATTAACGAGTCATATTCTGGTCAAACGGGTAGTGAATTCGTGGGTTGAAATAAATGGGATCACGACCCTAAAACCGAGTCGGGTGGGTCAAGTCGTGTTTTGACAGGTCTACTCACCCAACTTCAAGTTCTGGTAAAAAAAATTGCGGCATTTTCCCCGGACCGATTACACCGGATTAAGTATGCACTAGGCAAACAATATTTTTAAAAATAATATTCTATGAAAAAAATTAAAAATAATTCAATTTTTAAGATTACACCCAAACGGACGGAAAAATACTGAGTCCAAAAACAAAATTCTTATAAAGCATAAGGAGCAATTGTTTTCTTTTATGTCAACTTGTCACTTGAATGAGTGTTTCTTTTACCAATTTGATACTCCCTCCGTTCCAATAAATTGTTTGCCTTTTCTTTTGGCACCAAGATTAAGGGGACCAATGTGGGAGTGACATGTAGCGCAAAACTCATGAGAATGATCAAATTGCATATAAAAAACATTCCTAAAATAGAAAGGCAAACAATTCATTGAGACGCCCAATATGGAATAGGCAAACAATTCATTGAGACGTCCCAATATGGAATAGGCAAACAATTCATTGGGACGGAGGGAGTACAGTTAATTTTTTTTACCAATATGTGACGTTGGTTTCACTATTTTTACCTATTTATGAATTTGGCCCTTGCTAGTCAACCCCTTATGAATATAAAATAGTTGTTGATCTGATGTCCATAAAAGCAGATGAGATGCTGAGCAGTCCCAGAATCCTAACTCCGGGAGCCATCACGCACTCACATTTCTCAACTTCGTTCTTTCCCTTCAAACTAAACTAAACAATATAATGATGATGTCTACTCGAAGTAGTGGTCTGGGACATCAAAAGGCATACCGTCGAATCCACTTCATTTTCACGGCCGTAATATCCTTTGGTCTAGCCTCAGTCATCCTATGGGGATTACTGGCCATCTACGAGCCCCAAGCAAAGCTACAAAAAGTCAACCTTCGCTACATCAATGTGAACTACTCGACCATATATATCGAAATGGAGCTGAGAAACAGGAACTACTTCCGGGGGTATAATTACACAGACGACGGGTGGGTGGAGCTTTTTTATCGGACGAATGACAGCCGAACCTGGGAGCTCAACTACAAGTACACCCCAATCCAGTACCAGGGTTTCAGAGACCCAATGCGCTGGAATTTCAGCATGAATATCACAAGCTACGGCTTAGAGTGGCCCAAATATAGTCCACCCTTGAAGACCCAAGACAACTACATTTATATGTCTTTGTATTTGGTATACAAGTATAAGATCCTGTTTTGGACAGCCGAGTCTCTTTATAATCAATGGTTGGATACTAACGTCTATTTCAACAATAACTTTGATTTGAAGGAGACTTCTTCTTTTCAGCAGATCACCAATTTTACTACCGCCATTAGTAGTTGATCTCATCTCTTTTCTTCTCATCTCACTTTTGTAATCATCTTGATCATCGAGCACCATATTATTGTAGTAACTACTAGCTATTTAAAATTTTACGATTGTCTTTTACGTACTCCGTATTATTTTTTAAAATAATTGTGGTTATTTGTTTATGTATTTTTTTACTTAAATATTAATAAAATCTAATGTTTCCTATTTAGTTTAATTTCTTGGTAGACGCACAACTACAAAAAAAAAAGAATAACATTCTATACATACCAAGTAACAAATGTAAATAAACTACGGAGGCCCGAGTATAATTCAAAAACGGTTATTTAACGACAATAATACCAAGTATAAGACGTTTTCCTAAATTTCAATAAATCTGATAATTATACGTATTATTGATATAGTTAAACCAAAGTAATATAGTTGATCTTATAACCTGCTACATCAGGTAACCTAATTAATACTCTGCATTTAACCAATTACTTATACTTAGACCTGGCAAATGGGTCAACCGAGTCAGGTTCGGGTCGGGTCAACTTGGGTCAGACCACTTTCGAATTATTAAAATCGGGTTAACTTCGGGTCAGGCAGAATCATTTCGGGTTCGGTTCATTTCGGGTTTGATATTATTAACTTTTTTAGGGATATCAACTCATTTTCTATGATAACATCCGGGTCAGTTTCAGGTTATGACGGGTTAATTTGGGCTATGGATCAAACTCGGGTCTTCTGTTCGGGTGTCGAATCGGGTTCGGGTTGACTTATTCATGTCAGGTCATTTGGGCCGGGTTAGCTTTGTCAGGTCTATGATAACTCGCTATTTACTCATATTTTCACCCGGTTTTATGTGTCAATAATATTATTTATAATATTATTTGGGCTATATAGTATACTTTTTAGTAAATTGTTTAATTATTTAAGTAAATATTATTTTAGAATAAAACTGGCTAAATTGTACTCCGTATTCACTACTACAAAATTGGTCATAGACATGACCTAATAGACATAGGTTAAAAGAAAACCCACATCTATTTTTATTAGACATAGGGTTACAAAACCTATGTCTATAAAAGAGAGTATACATAGGTCAAAAATAAAACCCATGTCTATAAGTTATAAACATAGGTCAAAGTAAAACCTATGTCTATAATATATGAATAGATGTAGGACACATGAAAACCCCAAATATATTGAATTAAGATTAATAAACTAGTACCCATGTCTATTACTCCTAAACTAATACAGTAAATCTAAAATTACTTTCTCTTCATGCCGCCTCCAGAATTACTCATTTTTTTTTAATAAACTAATATAGCTTAGATAAAACTAATATAACTTCACAAATCAACTCCAGAATTCTTCACGAGCTGAAACTTAGATCGAAGAAAACTATCGAGAATCCTTCGATCCTTCTTCCATCATCCTTCAAGCCTTCAATCTAGTTTCTGTTCGTGTTGAAAACTATCGAGAATCCTTCGATCCTTTCTTCATCAATCCTTCAAGACCGAAGTTACTGTTCGTGTGGAACGCTCGCCACCATCCTTTCTCTAGTTTGTACGCTCTCTTTCCTCATTCCACTCAATTTTCATGTATTTATTTATAATCCTCCGATTATTCATACTTTGAGTTTAACCTAAATAAGTATCGTTTTGATTCGTCTGTAGATTCAATTTGATTGAAGAAGAATAAGAAAAAGAAGATATGGGACAGATCTAGTATTCTTAGAAATACTTCGTTGATACTTTTGAGTACAGATCCTTTTACCAATTCTTATTATCCCTTTCTTTCTTTCTTCTCCTCATTTTAGGGTTTTCAATTTATTTGAATTCATTCATGTTGCGGGCATGTTGTTCTCCCTCCCGAGGTCGCTAAACTTCTCCCCAAGAATCGCCTTCTCTTTAAGGTTTCTTTCTGCTGCGATTCTATATCTCAACTCAACTTCATCTTGTTTCCGAATTGTATTTTTTTTGTGCGAAATCATTATGAATGATTCGTATGCTGAGTACTTCCCAAGTTTGAAATGATTTTTCTACAACTTTCATTTTGTTCTTCATGTCACTGCAAATTCTAATGCTGAAATCTGCTTTGATTATGTCTTATTAGGTCGATTATTGCATTTGTAGTAGAATCGAGAATGTCGAGTAAAATATTGTGTCGATTTTTTAATGTTCTTCAGTTTTTTCAGCATTCAGTGAGTCGAGTTTGTTCCGATTTATTTTAATTAGTTGATATTAAGTAGAAATGATGTTATTTCCCGTATGTTTTGATATGGACAGATATAATGTTAACATTCGTTATTGTAATTAGTCTACAAATCATAGTGAAATCGCAAAATCCGACCTAATTATCGGTGTTTGTTCATTATTCTGAGAAGATGATAGAAAACCGATGTTAATGTACTGTAACCTGATGTGATGCAATTTAGCCGATGAAGAATTCAACATTTTTCTCAAATAGGCAATGAGAAAAATCCAAGCGTTTGAGTAATGCCTCAACTTTGTACGAATCGACAACTGGAAACGACAATTTGGTGATCAGAAACTGGAAATTATAAGTGAGTTCTCTTTTTGGCATGTTTGATACTTTTTGAGTTGAAATTGCCTCTGTTCTGAAGAGTTTTATGGTATTTATCCTCATGATTTAGTTGTGGCTGGGGTAATAGCCAAGGTCACATATCGGCGACTGATGTAAAATCTTTACCCTAAGTTTGGTTAAGTCTGATGTATTGAGTTGTATTTAGTGTGATACTATGAGTGCTTGTACAAATAGTTAGTCCCGAATCCAAATCAACATGCATCTGCATTGCATCTTGGAGTTAAGCATCGGTGGCAGCAAGACGAGTTTACTCTATGAGAGTGCTCATCAAGTATCAGCATCCGAGGGCACTGGTGGCACCAAGACGAGTTGATTTGTTTCCTCAGGTACTAACTCTGCTCATTTGCCCTCTACTCCTCTCCACTCTTTGGACCAGTAGTCTTGGCCTCTTCGTTGTTTAAGTATTTGAGTTTGTATTTGATATATTGTCTACTTGTCCTGCAGTTGCGGATTTACCTTTCTCTGATGGCAGAAGAGATTCAAGAGCTGACTGGTTTCCCAGCCTTGATCCCTTTGGCGTACTTTTAGTTCCTTCCTCGTTTGTGAACTCGGAATAATGGAAGTTGGATATATTTCCCCGACCTGGGCAGCGGCTTGTGTGCATCCGTAAAGGGTGAGCAGTTCCTCTATCGTCCGCTATAATCATTTTCGCTATGTTTGGTCTCATTGAGTATGACAAATATTATCATCTTTACAAAGTTCATAAGTTTGATTTCTGCATTTGTATGGTCGCTTTCCTCGGCGTCGTCAACAAGGACACTGGCTTCGCTCTCTCCGTAAGCTCCTATTTTTTCTTAATTGGATCAATATACTGTTATTACTACCCTTTAACTAATTGATAATAATAATAATAATAATAATAATAATAATGAAAATGCAGGTGGGATTAGGTATAGTAAGGGCACTGCTATATACAGCAAGGCTGACAACATGTAAACTCGTCAACATTCCCAACACAAAGCTGTACAGAGATGTGTAACAATACCATGTTTCTGTTTCGACTCCAACTTCAGGGATCCTAATTCTTCAATTAGGCTCACCTGTTTTCTACTCGAATACCACTTACGATCGAGAGAGGTTCATTTCACCCACATTATCAGTATTCCTTTCAGCTTTCATCCAGTTTTTCTTTCTTTTTTAGTTACAAATTAGTTTACATTTGAACAGAATTTTGAGGTGGATTAGAGACGAAGAATCTAATGGGGACCTGAAAGCTGATTCCGCCGAGGAACTTATATTAGACTTAGGAGGTATACTTACTAATATTTGGGATATTATTTTAAATAAATTCCATTCAAAAATCACTATATCTATTCGTAGTATTTCCATCATACGAGTAGGATATTGTAATTGTTTTGTTTTTCGGATTCGACTGTCCAACAAGTGAATTAATATATATATATATATATATATATATATATATATATATATATATATATATATATATATATATATATATAAACTTACTCACAGGAGTGACGAGTATAGACATGACTGACATTGAAGGTTTCTTTGAGCTAACCAGACTTTTGGAAGTCAAAGGGATCAAGGTGTGCATCAATTTTTTAATTCACTTGGACATTTTAATAGACAAATACGGGAAGAAAACTACAGTATAATGGAAATACTATAAATCGTTATTGGCTACCATTTCCTTCAAATCATTTTATGGAGTAGGAACTTCCATTATTCCAAAGTTACATGTTTTTGATTTCGGTAAGAATCTCTCCGAGATTTATCATAAAACCTCAAATCAATTATGCCTTTTTTTTCATTCCTTTACTTCATACGGAGTATTGTCTATTTTACGCAACTAGTCATATTAATGAAACCTCAAATCAATGTTGATTTATACTCCCATGGAGGATGTGTTGATAATGATGTTTTGTTTTGGTTTGTTTCCTTAATAAATCCACGAAATGAGCGTGTTTTGGGCAAGGCAATGGGGTTCTTTTGTGCCAACTATAAGTTGAAGGAAGCCGTTTCATATCAGTTAAAGGCTGCAACTTAGTTGCATTTTCGGGCGTCGGATAAGAGTAAGAAGCAAGACGTTTTAACCTCAAGAACAGGTTGGGTTCTAGCTGATGCATTCCTTGCTGTAGAGTAGTAAGTACGGTTGTGTAATTTTTAACGACAGGCTGCTATTATGGTTCGAAATCTAAAGGTAAATGATACAAGTAGTATTCAGATTTGTGAGTTATTGATTTAGCCTTTGCATATATTTTTTTTTGTTTCAGGACTATGGCAGCGAAGAGTTTTGTGTATGATACACGTAGGCTATGTATTTTGATGCGGGTGTAAGAAATGTAAAAAGGAACTACAAATGTAACGAAGATTGTAGTACGTATGTAATTTTGATTTTGTAGTTAAGTATCTCTAAAGAAAGAGAGATAATGACTTGTGGTTGTAAGTAATTGTTTGTTACCATTTATTAATAAAAGTGGCGCGCCTATTTCGTATTTTTTTTTTGTAATTTAGCAGTTCAATAAACATAAGGCGTACATAATAACCCATGTCTATACTATGACAATAAACATAGGGTAAGCAAATAACCGATGTCTATACTAATAAACAGACATAGGGCGTTCGGCCATTATTTTTTATAGACATGGGTTAATTTTGAAAACCTATGTCTAATATAACAATAGACATGGGTCATTAGAAAGACCTATGTCTAAGTATTTGACAATAGATGTCACTTAACATGGGTCGCGAAACCCATGTCTATTACTGAAAACGACCCATGTCTATTTGATGTTTTGTAGTAGTGATTAATTATGAATCATAGATACGAGTTGATCGGTTTACAATTGGACCGGTTAAAGGATGACCAAAGAAGAAATAATGCATAATCAATTAGCCCACTTGCAATTGAAAGGAAGCCAATATCTCACACTTCACAGAGAAAGTAAAAGAATGAAATATCAAGGAAAAATATATTAGATGAAGATACCAAAACCATCACGGGGATGCACGAAAAAGATACGTTCATCAGGGTGTAGAAATTAATATCTCTTATTCTTCCAATCTCATCAACTTTCCATATTTCTACCCAGAAATTATACCCTAAATCTTTCCAAAAATTCGACCCAAGGAAACTATAAATACAATCCCCAATCATGAATAGAGAACAAGGAGAGAACAAGGAGGAGCACACATAAAGGAGTACGTAGGAATAGGGCGAAGGCCTTGGCCTTCATGGCCAAGGCCGGTACAAATTCAACCGGATTGTAATGCGAGACGCGATCAATTCAACTCCTAATTTATCTAACGGTTGTATCTATCTATCTTATTTAGTTTATTTATCGTTTAATTAGTTACTTAGTTTAATCTTTCAGTTATTCGAACATGTAATGTATTGATTATTGTCAATGAGTTATGAGATTATGCTATTGTTTTAACGTTTAATTAGTACTTTGATATTCGTATGAAATTCACGATTTGACTGTTGTTTTCATGTTTATTAATTTAGCTTGATCACCTAGATTATTTACATGAGTCGATTGTTAAATTAATAGTGTTTTAAATTAGGTTGCAGCGTTCTGGTCTAATTTAAGTGCTAGAATTTTGTATGATAATTGAGTTATATTTAATTGCAGCGTTCTGGTTTTATATAATTCAATTGATTGGTGTTCTTAATGCAACTGAATTTGTTAAGTTAATTCGTGCGTTCATGGTTAATTTGTTAGATTTGGTTAGGATTAAACTTGCGTGCGTTCACGGGGTTTAACAAGTCAAAACGATAAAACTGGTAATTTGCGTGTGTTCATGGGATTAACTGGTTACCGATCTATTTGAGTCTAATTAATTGAATCGATGATTAACCCAACTATATCATATATTTCATGTCTCGAATATTGTTATGATTAATTTTTTAATTTATTGTTATGTTTTTACTTTATTATTGTTATTTCCAAAACCAACAAAACCCCCCTTTTATATATATCTATACTATTAAATAATAAATTTCCTGAGATAATAACGTCAGTCTTTGTGGGATCGACCTCTACTTACCCTATCTACTGTAGAGTTAGTAGTGTTTATAAATTTAATTTTGAGTGCGGAAACGACACGCATCAGTCCACTTATACTCCATCCTCCTCCTTAGTTCTTCTTCATTCTAACTCTCCTATCACCCTTCTTCCCTTCATCAATGACAAATGTGATTCTCCAAAACGAAGTCTAAAAATTTTTGGGCTTCAAAATTGCGCTTCAATATGTATCTCCTCCTTGGTGTTGTCAATGAAGGGGGAGGGAGGGGGAGAGTGTTGTCGATGAGTTCCACGGCTGGAGAAAACAACTGAATTTGGCGGAGGCAGTGACTGCTATATGAGCTTCGGCATATATATGTTATTACTTATTAGGTTTAGTAAGACTACTACTACGTCGGAACTTGAGATTGAGCTCAAGAAATCTTTCAATTCTCTCAAGGTATTCTAATTCATGTAATATTTTTTCTATAGGTTTCGTTTATATTAATCTGTTGATTTTTGTGTAGGATTGTATTGTTAGCTAGATTTGATGAGGTTAAAGGAAGAGGAAGGTGAAGGACATTAATGACGTTTAATGCTCTGTTCAATGAGTAAGTGAATGGGACCAAAGTAATATATGAAATAAATTAAAGGTGAAAAAGGAAGGTGGACGGGTTTCACCGGTAACCGGTCACCTATACTACCCTGGTTTAACTACCCCAATATTACGTATTATTTTCAGATTTATTAAAATTAATATTATTTTGGGAAGACGCCCTATTGTTGGTATTACAGTCGTTAAATAAAATTAAAGGCGAAAAAGGAAGGTGGACGGGTTCTACCGGTAATCGGTCACCTATACTACTCTGGTTTAACTACTTCAATAATACGCATTATTTTCAGATTTATTAAAATTGATATAATTTTGGGAAGACGTCCTATTGTTGGTATTATTGTCGTTAAATAACTCAATTAATAAATGTAATCATTTTTGACATTGATAAATTATACTCCTAGTCCGTCGCATTTATACTACCTCTATTTATTAATGTTCTACCCATTTTTCACTTTGGGTCTTTTTTTTAATGTTTTACTCATTTATGTTCTTTCCATATTAGTCTCTCACATCTTTATTTTTTTAATATTTTCTACTATGACCCACTTGTATATATTAACTTCCCTTCCATTTTCATTTTTTATTCATTTTCCTAAAAAAACAGGTATAAAGCAAATGGGTGGAACAAATATAAATGGAGGGAGTACATGATATTATAAATGGAGGGAGTACATGATATTATAACGGCGTTTAGTATTATCTCAATCAGTAGTTGAGTTGTAACTCGTAATCATTATTTGAACTTCAAACTATGCCTTAACTTTATTTGGCTTTACTTGGGAGGTCAAGGAAGTGTTTAATTTGTAGGGTTCTGGGTGAGAACACCATTGTTGTAACTCAATAACTTGGAGTAACTAGCATGCAACTTGAGTTTTTCGACTTTTAGATTTGTTTTTTTATTTAGAGTACTTGTGTATTAATGTATTAGTAGTAAAACTAAATGGAATGTGAAAAATCGAGAAACACAAGTTCCGGAATTTATTCAGATGAACTTGTGTTTTTGGCGTCTCGCTTGCAATCCGTTGATTTGCAGACTACGCTGCTATGTGTCGATGGTGTTTTGGCACCTGGCCCTAGTTTTGATGTGGCACAACGTGGATTTCAAGAGGTTGTGTGTTTTGATGTGTGCAATTCTAGTGCGATCGTTGCCCCAAACTTATGAAGTCTTTGACAGATATATACTTCACGAAGGTTGTCACTACTACGAAATCTCTTTGACTCCTCGTCACAAAGATATAGATTTCTCTTTGACTCCTCGTCAGGTTGCGTTGTGGAAGTCTCAGCACGGCAATCATAAATCTGATTGGTCACGCGCGCCATCCCTATTTCCGGGTTGGACTAGACTATATATGAATTGTCGAACTTACTGAGATGTGTGCTTAGCTATTGGTTGGGTGTTCCCTTGTTTTTAGTACCTAGACCGTGTTTTGCTTGCTCTTGAATCTTTGGCAATGATATCTTTGGGGACCATGTTGTGTCGTGTGCGGGGGTTATCGGCATCAAACATCAGCATAACCTCGTTCGTGACACTCTTTTAGATATCTATTAACGATCCCGAATTTCTGCAGGTAAAAAGCGAGGTCGATGTTGGCCTAATCGACGACCATGACAGGTCCTTGCGTCCCGGAGATTTGCTTCTTTATTCATGGGACAAGGGTCGTGATGTGTGCGTGGATCTTACCGGGGCTTCCCCTTTGATGCAGTTCGGGCTTTCTGAATTCATGTTAGGCCGTGTTGTGGACGATGCTGCTCGGCGCAAGTGCGCTAATTATCGAGGCTTGTGTCCGGAGCTTGGTTATGGGTTCTTGCCTTTCTCTTTTTCTTCGCCGGGTGATATGGAGGCGGATGCTATTGGCTTGCTGAAACGAATTCAAAAAAATTCAATGGCTCATGATGCCTAATAATAATAATAATAATGATAATAATAATAATGATGACGACGACGACAACAACAACAACAACAATAATAATAACAACAACAACAACAACTAATAATAATAATAATAATAATAATAATAATAATAACTTCGGCTTCCCACTAACTTCTAGAATTAGCTTTGCAATCGCTAAAGGAGTGGGAGCCCAGATAGTATCTCGGCTTCCCACTAACTTCTTGTAATTTGTTCTCGTGTTTAATACAAGTTCTTATAATAATAATAATAATAAAAATAATAATAAAAATAATAATAATAATTGCCCCCTGCAATTGCCCGACCGATGCGTGGTGTAAAAGTCCTTGGCGGGCCTGTTAGTACATGCCATGAGTTCAGCAGTGAGCTTGTGATGAGTAGAGTGTCGAGAACCATCGCGCTTATGGGTTCTGTCGCTCTGCTTGATGATCCGCAGTGTGAGTTGCTGATGCTTCGGGCTTGTACCGGTATTTCCAAACTTTATTTTGCTTTACGTACTTGCTCACCCACTGTTTTTGAGTCGGCTAAGCTTGCTTTTGACGGGGCACTCCATTCTCATTTAGAACGTATTGTTACTGCGTCTGGGCCCGATTTGGCGAGTGGCAGTGGCGAGTTGCCACCCTTCCATTTTCTTTAGGGGGGCTTGGGGTGTACGCCGCGGGAGATGTCCTTCATTATGCCTTTGTAGCATCTCGGCTGCAGTCTTTGGGTTTGCAGGCTACGGCATCCACCAATGTCAGACTCTCCCGAAACCGTTTTCTCAAAACAATACAAACCTCGCTCCGCTGGATAAACATGAGGTTGTCAGAGTTTTCAGGGTTGAGCCACCGCGGAAGTTGGAAGGCGGCTTCAATTAGGAGGAAGTCGTCGTCGGAGTCCCCAGCGCGGACGGAGAGGTTGGGGAAGAGAGAGGCCAGGAGATGTGGAAGAGGAGGTAAACGGCGAACCAATCATCGTCTAGGTTGTTGCCGTAGAGGAGGTGGTCGTGAGGGTGAGGGAGTCGGGTCACGGTGGAGGAGGAGGAAGTGGTGGTAGTGGAGGGCGGTGGCTGCTCCTTAAGAAGTTTCGAGGAGTGATGGGTGGAGAAACACTTGTTTATTCCATTTTTTTAAGGTTAATGAATTTTTTGTCTTGTACATACATAACGATCAAATCTAGAGCCTTTTCTATTAATTGCTTAGATAACAGTTGAACCTATAGGTATTCTCTATTAATTGTTTAGATAACCGTTATTCCAAAGGTGTGTTCTCTATAATTTTAGATAACACTTATCTACATAGTGTGTTCTCTATATAGTGTTTCTTATTCCATATTTTGTAGTAGTGTTTATCGTTACAAGTTTGGGTATGTTTTGATAATCGTTGGAATCTTTGGTAATGAGATTAGTTTCTAAAGCATTTGTGGATTAGTATTGTGTCATTTGAACGATTGAATAATCATGCAAGACTTTATATTGGAAGATGAAGCAGTTCTTAATTTTAGAAGTTATAGACTTAATAGAACGACTTATTGCCTAGTATTAATATACTTGTTGTTTTGAGGGAATTAGGAACCCTTATTTGTGGGAGTCGTACTAGAAATCTCGAGATGGTTAATTTCTTCTATAATCCTGAGAGTTTTTGTTTGATTCTCAATTTTCGTCCTCCCCTTAGCTTCTCTTAAATCCTGCTACTTCTTCTTCGGCCAATCCCTTCGACTTCTTTATCTGGATTGAAAACTTTTGTTTTGATTTGTCATTGACCTTGACTCTATTTATCCGTTTATCATTTTCCCGAACCTACGTTACGAAAAGTTTGACTAATTTAAAATTTTGGGTTATCGAGAAAATTTAAAATTTTCGTGTAATACACTAAGAACTTTATACTTCGTTTTGTTTTATTTTTGGTTGATAACACATATTTATCCTGTTTCAAAATGCCTTAATAATTTATTTTAAAGTATTTTGAAATTGTTTCAATTTTCAATTTTCAAGCGTGTTTAAATTTTACGAAAACTTTCATAATTCCTAATATTTTAATTTCTGTAAGTTTATTATGTAAAATGGTTTAACGTTTTTGAAAAACTTCGTATGTCAAAGTTTTTATTTTATTGTCAATAGACTTTAAATCTGTTAATGGAATTGTTTAACGAGTGGTTCGATTTTTATTTACTAACTACAAGATATGATTTCTCAAATTTTTGTTTAGTCTTAAAACAAAATATTGTCGAATTTCTTAATCAAAACGTTTTATTCTTCCTTTGAAAATATTCGGGTACTCTCCCCCTCGAGTTCGTTTACAAATATTATTTATCGTCATTATTTTATCAAATAATTTTAACTTACGATTTTATTAATTTAAATGATTTTAAACTTCGGGTAGCTGAGCCCAACTTATCTTGAAATAAATTTTTGCCTTCGATTTCGATTCCATATCACGTTTGAAGTTGTAAAAAAAAATTAACCGAGATTGTGATGCAAGTTAAGTACCCTTGTTTTGTTCAAGTGATAATAACTTTGTTTTCTACTCTATTTTTATATTTTTGTAAGTTTCGAGGACGAAACTTCTTTTTACTGAGGAAGGTTGTAAAACCCCTGATTTTTATAAACTAAAACCTTATTCCTATTTTATTCTATTTACGATTTAATTCGTAAATCTTAAAATTATTATAAAATAAATTTATCGTTTAATCGTTTCAAACTCCTAAAATTCTATTTGTCTCGAAAATTCTTCTTATATTTAAAACATATTTTTATTTTTATTTCTGTTTCGATTTATTTTAATTTAATTTAATTCTTATTTCACTTTTGTTTCCACGATTTGAATTCTAAACTCTTTCGATCTAAACTTGAATTTATATTATTTTAAACCTGAACTCGTTTTAATAAGCTTCGTTAAATAATTTATTATTTTTCCTCGAGAAATCAACTTTATTCATTTTCGTCGTACCTTCGTTAATTTTCTGTAGAAACTGTGGACGTCCGTCCGCATCGCCCAGCGCCCTGCGCGCGCCCGCGCGGGACCGACCCGGTTTTCAACGTGTGCCGGCGGCCACCCACGCGACCCCCTCCCTGCCGGGGGCCGGTCCGATCCCGCATACGGGGCGAAGTGTCGGACCTCAATTTGGATGACGATCCGGACTTGTACCAGACAGGTGCGGGCACCCGTGTTCCCGTTTGGGAATCGATCGAGTCGTGGTTGTAAATGTTTAAAGGCCAATTTGTTTAGTAAGACGACCTTTTTAGTGAACTGAATTCGTTGCCGATTTGAGGAGTCGCCACCTAGTCAATTATGGGGACACGAAAACCGTTCAAGTCAACTTTGATCCCTTGCCGGCTCAAAGTTGAGTGGCACGGGACCTAAAGATAAAGACTTGTAACTTTAAGCACTCCATGCCTGGAATGACTCTCATTGCCAATGGTTTCGGACATCCGGAAACCGTCGATTCTGAGTAAGGGGTGAGGGTACGCATTGGGAAGCCAACATCCGATAGATGTCAACACCCAATCCCGCCCGCACTATAGCGGCCTCTACTAATCACTCGTTGGGCTGATAACCTAGTTCTTTTGTTGTAGCGGAAGTACTGTAACATCCGTTGTTTTAACCCTATGCCTTTTGCTACATCGGTTGTTTAAGGACAAGTAAGCTTTGTCAAAGTAATTGAGTTTACATTCTTTGCATGAAATTTCACGTGACAAGTAGGCCATGAAAAGATGCACGTAGGAGAGTAGAGAGTACTAACATTATAAGTATTAGCAAGTCAGTTTTAACGCGATAATACGGATATTAGTCATTCTCGTGGTATACCTTACCTGGTATTCTGCTTAAGATGCGTCGGTTCGGTATTAATAGAGATGCATCGAACCTAAATGAGGCGAGCACCTGGACTAATACGGAACCCGACCATCACTTTGTTCAGTTTTAGTTGTTTTATGTTTTCAATTCCGTGTTAGGTGATTTAGCATGCGATTATAAGGTCATAAAAGCGGTAAATCATGCGGAAAGCTGTAAATGCGAACGTAAGTAAATCACGTAATGAGTAGTTGCGCCCTCGGAGTATACACTAAATGGGACTCGATGCATAGATGGTTATTGAGAACGGATCTCGGAATTACTCGGGTCTATTTAGTGTGTTTTAGTATTTGTGGTTGAAGTTGGGACGTTACGTATTTTAGTAGATGCTTGTGGGCCTAGCGCCCACATCTAGTGTTGTCGTAGTGCATAATAATAGAAAGAACAAATATGGAAAGTTTTGTTTAGATGGCAACCTAGTGACGACTCGATCAACAGGCGGATCCTCCTAGCTTGACCAGTGATTCTGGCAGAACTCCGTTATCATTTGACCTTCTCGCGGCTATTCCGGCAGAGCTTCGTTGCTAAGGACTAGTTCTGCGGCTAATCCCGTAGAACTTTGCTACAAGTTTTGAGCTAGTCGATCACAGGCACCTCGGTATCGAGTGGGGTTCTCGAAGCTGAGGAGTAGCGTCGATGTCACTTTTTTTATCGGAACTACAATCGAGTGGATCGTTTGCCTCGGATGTCGGAGTGCGAGCCCTAGCGAGAGTTTTGAGGTGGTAGAGAAGAATGAGAATTGTGTGTCGAAATGAGGGCGTGAAGAGGGGTATTTATAGGTGTTTTCGGCCCTCGTCGCCCATATGGACGCCTGAGCTGGGGCACACCAGGACTCAAGCGCCTGGGCTATGGCGTGGTGAGACCAGGGCGCGTAGAGCGGGGCGGTTGGGATTTTGAGGATACGGTTTTGATACTTTCCAAAACCGTGAGATGGGTGTGTAATACATTTCTTGGATGTTAAGGTTTCCCACGGCTTGCCCTAGCGCCGTGGGTTTAGTGGGCCTCAAGTGTTCATCCCGAGGTTCAGTTGACACGGTTTTGACTCGGTTCGAGTTTCGGGACCGACTCGGGGTCCCGGTGTCAGAATTGACTCTAATTAGTGTCTATGCGACCGTAACGACACGATTAAGGCTGCCATCATGTTAGTTTTAATTTTTCTGAGTAATTATTTGATCCGTTCTATAGGAAAACTACCTATAACATCGCGAACCCGCGTCGCGATGCAGTCCTATCGTCATCGGGTGTTTTTTGGACACTTCTGCAGCCACCAAGTCCAAATCTGGGTGTCTACAGAAGCCCCCACTTTGACTGAGGCTTGGACAAGGCGAAAGTCAAATTATAGCCGCCCAGGTCAATCGAAGATTACGACCTGATGGCTGTCCGGTCGGGTTGTTTTAAGTCCAGTGGACTACGTGTTGAGGCTCGCCAGCCATAGCTTAGAAATCATACCTGACGTCTTCGCTTTGCGGTTGCTTGCTGAGGCCCGGGCCGTTGCTTGATATCTTGTTCTTGATTCTTTGTGTGCGCACGCTTTGTCTTCTTCGGTTTACTTAGAGGTTTTGTTTAATAAATTTTCTTTTAAAATGTTTCTGAGCGCTAGCAACGCATTAAGTTGGCCATTATTTGCACAAGTATATTTTGGGCTGCTTGTGAACCCTTGATGAAACAAAACGTTCGAGGGCGTTAGTCTTCACATGAGCGGTCGTCTTTGGGATGCTTATGACTCCTAAGACAAAACAAAGTGATATAAAACTATTCGAGGGCGTTAGTCTCCTCTTGAATAAAAATTGTTGTGGAGGTATAAGACTCTTTCGAGGGCGTTAGTCTCCTCTCGAATAAAAATTGATGTGCCTTCGGGATGCTTCTGACCCCTAAGATGAAATATGCTGTGCCTCCGGGATAACTCTGACCCTCGGGCAAATTGCTGTGCCTCCGGGATAACTCAGACCCCTCGGGCAAAATTGCTGTGCCTCCGGGATAACTCAGACCCCTCGGGCAAATTGCTGGGCCTCCGGGGTAACTCAGACCCCTCGGACAAAATTGCGGTGCCTCCGGGATAACTCAGACCCCTCGGGCAAAATTGTTGTGCCTCTGGGATAACTCAGACCCCTCAGGCAAATTGCTGTGCCTCCGGGGTAACTCAGACCCCTCGGGCAAAAATGTTGTGCCTCCGGGATAACGCAGACCCCTCGAGCAAATTGCTGTGCCTCCAGGGTAACCCAGATCCCTCGGACAAATTGCTGTGCCTCCGGGGTAACTCAGACCCCTCGGGCAAAATTTTTGTGCCTCCGGGGTAACTCAGACCCCTCGGGCAAAAATGCTATTTATTTATTTGTCTTAGTAAAATGCTGGTAGAGTGAATTTGTCATATTTTGTTTTGTAGGCTTGTCTTATTTTGTTAGGGTTTGTTCCTGCTTTTATTTTGATCTTGGGTTTGAGTTGGCTTATGTTTATGTTAATCCTGGTTGTTTTTGTTGTTACGCGTCCGGATGCAGCGTTAAGCGCTTGTTTTATTAGTCGATAGTGTATTATTGATGTTAATTAGTAGTTGTCTCGTTATTGATGCTTTGCTTGTCTTAGTAGGCGCATGCCTTGTGTGTATTGTTTTCAAGTTGCGTTTGTTTTGCTTCGTCTTAACATGTTGTGTAGCTGAGTTTGCTCAGGTCTTGTTTAGTTTAGTTTGTATTCGTTTGAATGCAGTGTCTAAGCTTAAATGCAGTTTTCATGTTTGTTTCATCATCGAGAATGTATAGCCGGCGTCGACTAGTAATTATTCTGTTTATTGTTACTTTGTTTGTTTTAAAGGTTGTGTGCATTGACCCTTGAGTTTGGTTGCTTTGATTTGTTATCGTTTGGACTAGGCCGCTTAGGCGCGCATCCTTCTGCGCTCCAAGACTCAGGCGCTCTGCCCCCCAGCGCACCAGGACCCGAGCGCGCGAGCTGAAGCGGTCAGATTTTCGTGATCCGGGTCTGTTTAAGTAATGCGAGAATTGGGGCGCTCGATTTATTTATCGAAAATCAAACGCGTCGTCTTCTTCGCCCCAAAACCGACTTCTTCGACTTTTCTTGCCAAATTTCGTTTCGATTCCGCTTTTTACGACAATGTCGACTATGGGTTAGTGTTCTCTTCTTGCTTTTTGCCGATTTTGCTTGATTGAATTGATCATGAGCTTGTTTGTTGAAAAACCCTAGAAAATCGATTTGGGTGTTTTTTATTTGTTAAGTTTCGATGCTCGTGCTTGATTTCGTTGTGAAATTGAGGTCGATTAGAGCTTGTTGAAGTAGTTATAAGCTTAATAAGTATGTTCGAAGCGCGATAACGACTCTTTTATGGAATTGTGTTTGGAAAGCTAGGGTTTAAGGATCGTTTCTTGGTTATTCCGTATTTATTTCGTATAACTTGATTCAAGTAGTGTTTATGAGAATGTGGGTAGCTTCCTTGTCGGTTATTATAGGCTAGGATGACTTTTAGGTCCTTCCGTTAGGTTTTGTGTGCCTTAAGACAGATCAAAAGGTACCGTAACGATGCCGTATTTTCCCGAAACTACTTCCACTATGACCAGGATCGAAAAGGTGTGTTAGCGACTCTTTCGGAATTTTGATATCCTTATCCAAAATTTTGACCCTATTTCGACCTATTTAAGCTGATTTAGGTTGACTAGAGCTATGTTTTGTGGTATTTTTGTTTGGTTTTACAGCTAGAGGTAATACCGAGCGTCCCGAAGGAACTTCCTTGGTTGGTGCTAGTGAGGAGGTTGTCGGGGCAAGTTCCCAAACTCCCCGAGAGATCCGCAGGAGACATAGAAGGACCTCGTCTCAGCGTCGTGATCCCGAGACTATTAACGAGACCGAGTTTGATAGAGTGAAGAAGCGCATGCTTCCAGAGACAGTGTCTAGGATGGCCCACGTTCCGATTCCAGTACCGGAGGATGAGGAGATCGTTTACGAGGATCCCGAGTGGGCTCGGGACTGGGATGGTCATCAGCTAATGTTTCATCTTGAGCGTCATATTTCTAGCCGCGTTGTGCGGGGCCTAGTGAGTGTCCTATTTGTACTTATTTGGTTCTGACTCGGATTTTGCTACTTATTGCTCGGGTTCAGTTAGATTTGTTTTTGTTTATCCTAGCATTGTTTCGGTTTGCAGTCCTTAGGTCCGATGAGGTTTTTCTTGGGTTTTACTACGTGCCTTGACGTTTACGACTAGAAGTTGACCCCCACGGTGAAGGGGATTATCGAGAGAACTGCCCTAGGTCCCGTGGTCGGGCAATGGGTTAGATTGGTGGGTTGTCAGACTAAATGTAACCTTATGGTGATCCGGGCGATGATAGATCGCTTCCACGATACTACCTCGACCTTCCACATGTCTTTTTGGGAGGTCGGGATGACCCTAGAGGATTTCGGGATGATTAGTGGTCTGCCCTGGGGTCCGGACAGGATTAGGTGGGCCGCTGAGGGTCCTAGTCTAGATAGTGATGAGGTGCGGGGCCTCATCGGGGATTGTCTGCCGGGTGAGGCATATAATACGCCTCATGCTATAGTGTGTTCGTATATCACCGACCACTTCGAGTGGGTGGCGGTGTTAGAGGGTCGGGAGGCTAACACGCCGGAGCAGGATGCTCGGCTGCGGCTGTGGTATTTCCTAGGGTCGACTCACTTCTCGGACAAGGGCGAGAGGTTTAGCACTAGGATTTTGCCCTTCCTAGCTGACCTGACTCAGCTGGGGCGTTTCGATTGGGTGACTGCGGCTTTCGCGGAGATGACTCGCTGCTTACAAGTCATGGTGAGGCCGTTGAAAATAGAGTCGGGTTCAGCTGTGCCTATCGTGGGTCCAGGCCTTATACTAGAGGTCTGTTACCATCTCTTACTTTTTGTTTTTGAATTTTCATTTAGATTTGGCTTGATTATGCTAAAGTTTGCTTCGGAATCCTACAGGCTTGGATCTATTCTTATTTCCTGCGTTTGGCACCCAAGACGGTACGGGTGCACTCGAAGAGGTTCCCGGCGAGAATCGAGTGGAGGCTGGTTCAGCCTAAGAGCACGATTAGCCATTACCAGGTGGAGAACGCGTTAGTCAACAAGCTACACATTGAAGATGTAAGTTTCCCTTTATAGTTTATTTGCTCAATAGCCCCCAAGGCTTGGGATTTACTAAGATGTGGGTTTTATTTGTGTAGTTTCTGGCCCGCCCTTGGGCCGATTATGGGGGTGTGCCGGAGTACGTGACTGCGGAGCTGAGGTCGCGAAGTTATAGGAGAATGCTTCTTCCTGCGTTGATTCGCCCAGTTTGGTACCTTGGCGAGCGGTTGGTGCGTCAGTGTTTATATGACGACTTTAGGGTACCGGTTGATCCTCCCCGGACCATGTTTAGACCACCGACCGCCGCAGAAGTCCTCGAGGATAGGGACGGAGAGGGAGGCGATACACTCCTGGTGCCTGGTGCCTCCTACTTGTCTACGTCACCCGGCGGTTGGCTTGGTACCGCCTCGTGGTAAGGTTCTAACTCTGGATCTAAGATTCGTGTTGTGACTTATTGTTTCTTTGCCGTCTTGGCCGACCAATTCTGTTGTCTTCTCAGCTGGCCGACCCGGCCGACGAAATCGAGCCCCCAGATTTTCCTTTGACTCTGCTTACAGTGGATGCGGCTGGGATACCATTTACTGAGCCCCTCCCCCCGTGTTCTGCCCAGGAAATGGATGTCGGGATAGAGTGGCGAGACCGGGTGTACCGGGTGAGTTTCGGGTATCGTTACTCGTTTGGGTTCTAAAGATTAGGGTCAGCTTGCCTAAGTTTTGTGTTTTGTGTTTTCAGGTTTCGTCGGCTTGCCATCAGAAGTTGTAGCAGGCCGCCAACTGCTTCCGGGCTTATGTCTCGAGGGTCTCCCGTGTTACTTCTTGGCCTCGATCGATGAGTTTACGTGACTAAGGCGGCTTCCTAGGCTATTTGCGTACTTTCCTAATGCTTAAGTGTATTTACAGGATGTTCCGGATATGGTGGGTCAGTTGGAGACTCGGGTGACCGAGCTCGAGGCGAGAGAAGTTGAGGCGCAGCGGCTCCTGCAATCTCGAGCTGACGAGATCGCCTTCTTGAAGGAGCAGCTGGCCCGGTCCCGGGGTGAGACCTCAGCTCAGGGTGAGGCTAGGCATCAGGTCGAAAGGGAGGCTGAGGTCGATGCTGAGGCTACGGGTGCTACAGAGGAGGCTGGAGGGATTCCCGAGACGGCTACCCTAGATATGCTGTCGAGGATGGACGGTAGTGAGTCTCCCCTTATAGACTTGGAGGACTTAGGGTTGGATGATCAGCTTTGTGAGATCGTGATAGATTTTGGTGTGGATTCTAGGGGTCCTACCCAGCCTTGGTTTCGTGTGTAAACTTGTATACGTTTGTATATACTTTTTAAATTTTAGTATTCGAATTAGTTGGATTAGTCTTGCGCTTGGCGGATTTGTTTACCTAAATTGACAAGTAATCACTTTTGTGTTTGTTCGTTTTGCGATATGACTTGTTTAAGGTGCGTTAGCGTTGCGTGAGAAGATGAAAACCGTTTGTTTCGTATGTTTTTTTTAGAATGCGTTCGTTTGAGCCAGGAATCAGATTAGGTAGCACGTCGAAAAAAACGTTTTTGACTCGAAATGTAAAATGTTGATGTGATTTGATCAGATGTGTTAAGAAGTGAGCATGGTTATTTTGACATTCAGAACGAGGCCGAAGTTGAAATTCGGGCGACTTTTGAAAAAAAATAGACCAGTTTTATTTACTCGTAAAATTGCCTTGTCAGGCTACAGACGCGACTCAACGAAGGCTACAACCCGCCTAGGTGGGGTAGCTCATCCCCTTAAAAAACAAAAACGTCCAAGTCCCGTGCATTCGATGAGCGAACTCGCGTTCCTGCAGTTTCGGTATGATGTCTCGATTTTCGGAGTGGACTCTAGTGATTTTGTGGGGTTGTTTATGACGCAAGATGATAGCCATGGCGATTACGGGGGGTTCAAGTTTCTATCCTTGGGTTCTCGGGTTGAGTCATGCTTGGCTTCAGGCGCTTGGGCTGAGGCAATTAACTTTCGGCTCGCTTGGGTTTAGGCGGCCGGAGACCCGGGCGCGTGGGCCGGTGCGGTTCGGGTTATGGAAATTTTCGTTGTTTCCTAATTCTTGTGGGATTAGTGCTATATATACGGGTTATGGGTGCATGTTTTAGACATAGTAGGATATCCATAAGGTATAGAACCATATTTGGGATCATGTCGGATTTTGGGAATGTCCTGACCGAGTGGGCGGGTTTGTTTAAGAAATGTCATTCCGTAGTTAGTTCAAATGATGGTTCGTCGACAGTTGTTGCGTTGAGTCGGGTCAAGGTACTTGACGATTTTCTACGGGCATGTTCTAGGTTTTGGGACCCTAAATATCATGTTTTTGCTTTTCCCGGGGGTAAAGTTTGTCCTTTGCCCAAAGAAATAGACGCTCTAGGCGGGTGGAGCTCGATTCGACCTTGTGTGCCCTATGGGGATGGTGCTTACGTGGAGCGACTTTATCACTTTTTGGACTTTTCTTCATGGGAGGAGGCTAAAGGCTATTTTGGTGTGGGTGGTCTTAATTTAGAGTTGCTCTCGAGAACATTCTCGCAGGTTGGTTCCCGTTATGTTTCGGCCTTAGCATGTAGACGCGCTTTTAATATTGCTATTGCTTGCTATTATCTTTTTGAGGACACGTGGTCACGCGAAGGTTGGGGCAATCCTCAAGTGTTGGATGTGGTAGCAGCTATGGAGCATAGATGATCACCCTCTTTGCTCATTTTAGGTGAACTTGTTCTGGTTCTTGACGCTAGTGTTCCGGCACAGGGGTTACTTCCTTGGGGTTCTAGGGTTGTCTTACAGGTGTGTTTTTTTGTTGTGTTATTTTGTAGCTTAGTTTTATTTGTTTTGTGGTTGGTTTGACTTCGGGGTGTGATGCTTCGTCGTATTTTGTGCAGGTTTGGTTGCAAGAGCGGCTCGGCTTAATCGGCTCTCCCCGGTGTTTAAAAGATTACAACTATCGGGGTTTCATGGGCCGGAAGATGGTGCTGATGTGGAATAAAAGTCCTGGAGAGGAGGATTTGTTTTCCTACCTAGTTAGGGGAGAGGTTGTCATTAGGTGGTCCATCCCGTGGTGGAATATCAATGGGTGTGTCGGGTTTCCGATTTTGTCTTCGACCTGGGCTTTGTTACTATTACCCATGAGGGATCAGGTTTGTATTTACCCGAGCATGTTGTCAAATCAGATGGGTGTCCGACCTCCTATTCCGGATGATGCTAAGGTCGTTTCTAGTTCTGACCCATGGACCGAGGATTTGCTCAGGGGGTTTAGGGTGTCTTGGGAACATAAATTTTTGCATCCCTTTGATCGACCGACCGACAACACTTTCATCCGGCAGAGGGTTTGTGAACGCTCATCAGGACAAACCATTTCAAAAGTTAAAAAGACACCTCCGCTAGGAGGCGAAGAGGAGACTCGAGAGACTAGGTGCCTAACCAGAGACAGTGGGACCGATACTAGTTTAGTCAGTTCATCCGAACGGGCCAAGACCGACAAGACTCATCCTAAGATTGCGAAAGAGCAGAGGAAATGGAATTTGCTGGACTCACGTTTGGATAGGGCGTTAGAAGCGTGCTTTCGGAAAATTGAAGAGGAGGAACGCAAGCGATCATGCCCGAATGATGAGGATAAGGAAGGGTTGGACCGGTATAGCCCATCTGTTTAGTACTATGTTTTATTAATCGATATTATGTAGCGTATTAGTACTATTTTTTTTGTGAAGTTTAGACACGTTGTTAATTTTTTGGGATGTCCGGATTTTGGATGCTTGATGTAGACGCCTCGACAAAGGCTCAATTTAACCAGTTTTGTTTTGTTTTTTTTAATGAAAAGCACGTTTATTTTTCTTTTTAATATTTTTTTTTTGGGGTGGCTCGCAACTCGATTCTTCATTTTACCCGGAGCGCCCTTTCGGGTTTTCACTCCGTCCTCGGCTCACCCTTTTTTTGTTTTTTTTTTTTACGGCTCGCATCTCGATTCTTCATTTTGCCCGGGGCGCCCTTTCGGGTTTTCACCCCGTCCTCGGCTCGTCGTTTTTTATTTTCTTTTATTTTACGACGGCTTGCAACTCGTTTCTTCATTTTGCCCGGGGCGCCCTTTCGGGTTTTCACCCCGTCCTCGGCTCGTCGTTTGTGCTTCGTCATTTTAACTCACTCATTGACCGGGTTGTGGAAGGAATTCCGGTTTATTCATGAATCGATTAATCGACTACATTGTTTAGTGTTTGGTTGTACCCGGGAAAGGGTTGCCTACGTATCCGCTTTCGGGAGGAATCAAACCATGTTCGTAGTTCTTTTTGAAGAGCATGAGTGATTTTGCTTTAGACTCGTTTATGCCAACCATCGATGCAAACTTGACCTTATTTTTTCCGTGTTGTAATTTTTGTCATTTTTTTGTTTCCCCCTAAGTCGGAGGTCGGGACGTGATTTCCAGGGTGTTTACGGGTAGTATCGCTTGGGCTGACCCACGTTGGTTGGGGTTGAGAATTCTTGTCCGTCTAAGTCGGTAAGGATCACGGTGCCCCCGAGAGTATTTTCTTAACGAGGTAGGGGCCCGCCCAGTTTGGTTTGAATTTCCCTCTAGGGTCGACGGGAAGGGGTGCGCTAATGGATCAGATCACTAACTTTCCCTCGTGTATGTTTCTGGATTTCACTCGTTTGTTAAAGGCTCGTTGGATGCGTTGTCGGTAGGCTTATACGTTGGATAGGGCATGTACCCTACGTTAATCTAGGAGTACTAGCTTGTCGTACCGTTTTTGGTCCCATTCTTATTCGGGGATGCCACTTTCGGTTAATATTCTTAGTGATGGTATTTCTAGCTCTACTGGTTGAACGGCTTTGGAACCGTAGGTTAGGTAATATGGCGTGGTTCCGGTGGGAGTTCTATAGGATGATCGGTATTCCCATAAGGCGAAGGGGATTTTTTTCCGGCCAATCTCGGTAGTTGTTTATCATTTTCTTAAGGATGGTGGTGATGGTTTTGTTGGCGGATATTTGGCAATTATGGCAGTTCCGAACGTGATGTCGACAGTCTGTCTTTAGGGTAATCTAGTAATAACCCAGTCTCATTATTTTTGGGCTAGTAGGTCCGCACTCTCCATCATGTACCTCTTCCATGACTCTCTCTGATTGGGGTTTTGTTTATGTGTCCAAGGAGGACTCCTTGTGGGGTTTGTTTGCACAGTAGGCCTTGATTCGAGACGTAATGGGTGACTTGTATTCGTAGGGCCCTTTTTTTGGCATTAGTGTCAGGTGGATATGACCCACGGGTTCTAAGGTCTAGGGTTCCTTTGTACCAAGGTTCTTTGGTGGCGTTGTCGGTTTCAAGGTTGTGGTTACAGGCTGATTGTCCGCTTCTTGGTACACACATGGGCATGGAGAAGAGGTGATCGGGCACGTTTATTAATGAGGTTAGTTTGGATAACGAGTCGGCGAGTCAGTTCTTTTTGCGGGGTATGTGTATGAGGTTGATTTCGGTGAATTCCTTAGGCATTGCTTCTACTTTAGCGTGGTAGGGGGGTTGGCTTTTGCTATAAACCATCAATTAATCATGATGTGGTTGACTTACTAAGGATGAGCCTTCGTGGTCTCTAAGGCTTTTTGTTTCATTTTTTCTTCTTGACTTCTAGAGACATGGCTGTTTTCAGACTTATTCGATAGGCTTTGTGTTGTCGGTAAGTTCGGTCGGGTGGCGTTTTGCTTGTTTCCGAGTTTACTGTTATTTGGTCAGTGGCGGTTTGAGTCTAAGGTTGTTATTTCCGATTTCCTCCTAAGGGTGATGTTGAGTGGGCTGCTTGCGGTAGGCCTTGCATTTTAGTCAGTTGTTATCGATAATTGGCATAAAGTTAAATTTGTAAGCATTTTAAAGTAGATTGCTGAAAGAAAGATTGAGCAGTTGTCGAGGCATGTTTGCAAAATAAAAGTAAATTGTTTTATTGATAGATAGTAGGCGGGCTAGATGCCCGTAATTTGTTTGGGGGAGGTGGAGGACATGTCCCTCCGCACCTCCCTAGACTCGATGAAAGAACAGGATACTTATTTATTAATTTTGGTCTAGGCCCTACGATGAACTAGACCCTAACTAAGACCGGTTGTGTCCCTAGGCATCAATGCTCCCCCCGGAAACAACACTTTGATGGTGCCGGTGGTCCTCGCTATCACTGACGCGGTCGCTTCGTCGCCAGTCCTATCGTTGACAGGCTGCGATACCTGCTTCTTTGCCAGAGGGAAGGTTCCTGCATCCACCAGGTCCTGGATGTCGTGCTTGAGGCGGTCACAGTCCTCGGTATCATGTCCCCTACCCTGATGGTAGAGGCAGTAGGCGCTAGGATCCCAGTTCGCCCCTCGGGCTTCACGAGGTGGATCTGGGGTGGGGATGAGTTGGGATAGCTGCCAGTCTTCGTTGGCAATTCTGAGGGCTTCAGCATAGGTCATGCCTAGGTTGGTAAGGCTTCTAAAGGAACATCCTCTGAGGGCTGGGACGAACTGGTCCTAGTCTCATCTTTTCCTTAGGGATGAAAGGCATTTCTTCCACCACCTCCCGGGGACCATTTCGCGTCCCGTTGACCGTATCCTCCAGCCTGCCGAGCTGGAGTAGGATGTTGTTATGGGCGTCATTTATTTGGGCTAGGTTACTTTGAAGTTCCTTAACGAGTCCTAGCATTGCGTTGAGTGGTTCGGTACTGTCGTTGGAAGACATTTCTAAATCTGCAAAGCAGGGTTAAAGGTGAGACTGAGTCGTCCGGACGTTTTAGGGACTCGAAGAGTGCTCATAGCTGAGCAACGCGGAACTGAGACCCTTGACCCTTGTGTGCGAGGTCGATGATTTAGGGACCCAGGTGTTCTAGATTCCTGGTGTATTTGGCAAAACGCCTAGTGAATTCTAGATCTCTGAGATGAGATGACTTGACGCAAACCTCAGGGATGAGACGACCCAAAAAAGTAACATCTCGAGTAGAGATGATCTTAGAAGCTAACATAGACAATTAAACATACGGTTGTACGACGTAAGAGTTTTGATCACGATCCCGGCTCAGGATCAAAGAACTTGGATGTATGTTTCTTTCGAAAACGACCAGTTTTGCAAAATTTTGAAAAGGATGGTTTGTAGAAATAGCGTAATGACGGTGTGACGACATCGTTCGTGGAGTGTAAGTGCGTTGTTATGTGGGTGCATCGCAAATGATGACGAAACGTAAGTATTTTGAAAGGAATGCATTTTCTTTTTTTAGGGGAAACGTTTTTTTTTTAAAAATAGTTACGTGATGCTTTTATCGAAACTACTATTAATTAGTTAGTTCGATACTCACGGGGTGCGTGATGCTCGTGAGGGAGCGCGGAGTCTGATGATAGACTCCCTAAAGGCGTGACTAAATCCTTAGTGAAGGACTTTAGGTGGTGAATAGTGTTCCTTATAGTGAATGTGAATTCTTCCATGGTAACGGCGTAAGAAAAGACGTTTTCCTTTTTTAGAAACCATGATTTGGTCGGAGTATTGATGTTTAAATGATTGTTTTGAAAAGAGGAGGTATTTTCAAAAAAACGGAATTGGGTGCAGTTGAATATGTTGGCGTGGTTGAATCCAGATTTTATTGTTTTATTTGGGTTGTATTGTTCAAACACGCTACACATAACTAGGAATGCGTACACTCATGCAGGATGCAGACTCGGGTAGGTTAGGGTAGGCTACCGCCCACGAATAGTCTTTACTTAGGTATTGACAACGATCTGGGGAGATGAGTGTCATACCGTCCGTTTGGACTATCCGCTTACTAATCCCGCGGGTTACGCGTTAGGCGGCCGGAGCGTCAATCGAGGGTCTCTCCGCGTGTCCCTAGAGATCTTACCCCGAAGAGGTCGATTTGTCCTGATATCGGTTAGGGTGGGCTTTTTAGGGCCAAAACCTGTAGTGACCACAACTAGGAACTAAGAAGTGAGCTTCACCGACCTCGTTCAAGTTACACCACCGCTGGAAACTTGTTTCAAACTCCCCAGCAGAGTCGCCAAACTGTGGACGCCCGTCCGCACCGCCAGGCGCCCCGCGCGTGCCCACGCGGGACCGACCCGGTTTTCAACATGTGGCGGCGGCCACCCACACGGCCTCCTCCCTGCCGGGGGCCGGTCTGATCTCGCATACGGGGTGAAGTGTCGGTTAGATATCAACACCCAATCCCGCCCGCACTATAGCGGCCTCTACAAATCAATCGGTGGGCTGATTTCCTAGTTCTTTTGTTGTGGTGGAAGTACTGTAACATCAGTTGTTTTAAACCCTATGTCTTTGCTATGTCGGTTGTTTTAAGGACAGATAAGCTTTATCGTCAAAATAGTAGTGTTTACATTCTTTGCATGCGATTTCACGTGACAAGCAGGCCATGAAAAGATGCACGTAGGAGAGTAGAGAGTACAAATTTTATAGGTATTAGCAAGTCAGTTTTAACGCGATAATACGGATATTAGTCGTTCTTGTGGTATACCTTACCTGGTATTCTGCTTAGGATGCGTCGATTCGGTATTAATAGAGATGCGTCGAACCTAATAAGGTGAGCACCCGGACTAATACGGAACCCGACCATCACTTTGTTCAGTTTTAGTTATTCTACGTTTTGAATTCCGTGTTAGGTGATTTAGCATGCGATTATAAGGTCATAAAAGCAATAAACCATATGAAAAACTGTAAATGCGAATGTAAGTTAATCACATTGTGAGGAGTTGCACCCTCGAAGTATACACTAAACGGGACTCGATGCATAGATAGTTTTGAGAACGGATCTCGGAATTACTCGCGTCTATTTAGTGTGTTTTAGCATTTGTTGTTGAAGTTGGGACGTTACGTATTTTAGTGGACGTTCGTGGGCCTAGTGCCCACGTCTAGTGTTGTCGTAGTGCATAATAATAGAAAGTGCAAATATGGAAAGTTTGGTTTAGATGACAACCTAGTGACGACTTGATCAACGGGCGGATCCTCCTAGCTTGACCAGTGACTCCGGCAGAACTCCGTTACCGTTTGACCTTCCCGCGGCTACTCCGGCAGAACTTCGTTGCTAAGGACTAGTTCTGCGGCTAGAATCTGGGTACTAGTTTTGTGCTAGTCGATCACAGACACCTCGGTATCGAGTGGAGTGCTCGAAGGTGAGGAGTAGCGTTGATGTCTCTTTTTTTATTCGGAACTACGATCGAGTGGATCGTTTGCCTCGGGTGTCGGAGTGCGAGCCCTTAGCGAGAGTTTTTGAGGGAGAAGAGAGAGTTGAATTGTGGTGAAATGAGGGCGTGAAGGGGGGTATTTATAGGTGTTTTCGGTCCTCGTCGCCCATATAGGTGCGTAGGATGGGGCGCACCAGGTCTCAGGCGCCTGGTTCCGAGCGTGGGGAGACCCAGGCGCGTCAGGTGGGGCGGTTGGAGTTTTGAAGATACAATTTTGATATTTTCCAAAACCGAGAGGGAGGAGCGTGATACATTTCTTGGGGATGAAGGCTTCCCCACGGCTTGACCTAGCGCCGTGGGTTTCGTGGGCCTCGGGTGTTCATCCCGAGGCTCGCTTGACTTGAGGTTGACTCGGTTCGAGTTTTGGGGCCGACTCGGGGTTTCGGTGTCGGAATTGACTCTAATTTGTGTCTATACAACCGTAACGACACGACTAAGGCTGCCATCATGTTAGTTTTAATTTTTCCGAGTAATTATTTGGTCCGTTCTATAAGAAAACTATCTAAAACACCGCGAACTCGTGTCGCGTTGCAGTCCTATCGTCATCGGGTGTTTGCTGGGCACCTCTGCAGCCACCAGGTTCAAATCTGGGTGTCTACAAGAAGCAATGTCTGAGGAATTCACCGAAATTGACTTCATACATATACCCCGCGAAGAGAACCAATTCTTTGATGCATTATCCAAACTAGCCTCACTAATAAAGATGCCCGATCACCTCTTCTCCATGCCTATCTGCGTATAAAGAAGCGAACAACCAGCCTACATCCACAACCTAGAAACCTACGACACCACCGAAAAACCTTGGTACAGAGCGATCCTAGACTTTAAAACCCACGGGTCATATCCACCTGACACTAATAGCAAAAACAAAAGAGCCCTACGAATACAAGCCACCCATTACGTCATGAATCAAGGCCTACTATACAAACGAACCCCACAAGGAGTCCTCCTTAGGTGCATAAACAAAAACCAATCAGAGAGAGTCATGGAAGAGGTACATGACGGAGAGTGCGGACCCCACAAGAATGCACACCTACTAGCCCTAAAAATAATGAGACTGGGTTATTACTGGATTACCCAAGAGGCAGACTGTCGACGCCATGTTCGACACTGCCACAATTGCCAAATATTCGCCAACATCCAACACCTACCTCCTTATCCTCTGCACACTATAGCCACACCCTGGCCTTTCTCCACTTGGGGGATAGACATCATAGGAAAAGTACACCCATCCGGGGCCGGCAGACATTGCTTTATATTAGTAGCCATCCATTACTTCACTAAATGGGTAGAAGCCGCCTCTTAGACCGTACTATCCTCAAAACAAGTAGTCAAATTCTTGCAAAACAACGTCATCTGCCGTTGCGGTATACCTCATGAAATCATTAGCGACCAGGGGGCTCACTTCAGGGCTGACACCCAAAAACTCCTAGAAAAATACAAAATCCAAAGACACAAATCCTCACCCTATAGACCACAAACCAACGGGGCCGTAGAAGCAGCCAACAAAACCATCACCACAATCCTTAAGAAAATGATAGACAAATACCGAGATTGGCCAAACAAAATCCCCTTCGCCTTTTGGGGACACCAAACATCCTACAGAACACCCACCGGAGTCACACCATATTACCTAACCTACGGTTCCGAAGCCGTCCAACCAATAGAGCTAGAAATACCATCACTGAGAATATTAGCCGAAAGTGGTATTCCTGAGGAAGAATGGAACCAAAAACGGTACGACGAGCTAGTACTCCTAGATGAACGTAGGATACATGCCCTATCCAACGTACAAGCCTACCAACAACGCATCCAACGAGCCTTTAACAAGCGAGTGAAATCCCGAAACATACAAGAGGGAATTTAGTGATCAAATCCATTAGAGCACCCCTTCCCGTTGACCCTAGGGGGAAATTCAAACCAAACTGGGCAGGCCCCTACCTCGTTAAGAAAATAATATAGGGGGGCGCCGTGATCCTCACCGACCTAGATGGTCAAGAGTTCTCAACCCCAACCAATATGGATCAACTCAAACGATACTACCCATAAACACCCTGGAAACCACGTCCCGACCTCCGGCTTAGGGGGAAGCAAAAAAACAATAAGAACAACAACAACAACAAAAAAACGTCAAGTTCGCATCGATAAATGGCATAAACGAGTCTGAAGCAAAATCACTTACACTTTTCAAAAAGAACTACGAACATGGTTTGATTCCGTCTAAAAGCGGATACGTAGGCAACCTGTTCCCCGAGTACAACCAAACAACCTAAATAAACGAGCAAAAAAAATCGATTAACCGATCCATGTATAAACCGGGGCTCCTTCTACAACCCCATCAACGAGTGATTTAAAATGACGAAGCACAAACGACGAGCCGAGGACGGGGTGAAAACCCGGAAGGGCACCCCGGGCAAAATGAAGAAACAAGTTGCGAGCCGTCGTAAAAAAAAAAAAAGAACAAAAAAAAGCAAAGAAAAAAAAAGAAAAAATGACGAGCCGAGGATGGGGTGAAAACCCGAAAGGGCGCCCCGGGCAAAATGAAGAATCGAGTTGCAAGCCATAAAAAAAACAAAAAAAAAGCAAAAAAAAAGCAAAAAATACAAAAAAGGGTGAGCCGAGGACAGAGTGAAAACCCGAAAGGGCGCTCCGGGTAAAATGAAGAATCGAGTTGTGAGCCACCGCAAAAAAAAAGAATAAATAAATAAAAATGTGCTTCTCATTAATAACAAAATTCGGTTAAATCGAGCCTTTGTCGAGGCATCTACATCGAAAATTCGAAGTCCGGACATCCCGGAAGTTAACAACGTGTCAAAACCACACAAAAACTAGTACTAATACGCCACATATTATCAACTAGTAATACATAATATAAATGGCTGGGCTCTACCGGCTCAACTCTTCCTCACCCTTACCGTTTGGGTGTGATCGCTTGCGTTCTTCCTCCGCGATTTTCTGAAAGCAAGCTTCTAACGCCCTATCCAAACGTGAGTCCAGCAACTTCCACTTTCTTTGCTCTTTCACAACCTTAATATGGGTCTCGTCGGTCTTGGCCCATTGAGATGAACTGACTAAACTAGGATCGGTCCCGCTGTCTCTGGGTAAGCACTTGGTAACGGTCTCTCGAGTCACTTCCTCGCCTCTTAGTGGTATTGTCTTCCTAGCTTTTGAGTTGATCTGCCCCGACGAGTGTTCACAAACCCTTCGCCGGATAGAAGCGTGGTCAGTCGGTCGAACACCCTCAACAACAACGGGACGCAAGAATTTCTGCTCCCAAGAAATCCTGAACCCCCTAAGTGAATCCCCCGTCCATGGGTCATAAGTAGAGACGATTTCAGCAACCTTTGGAATAGAAAGCTGGACACCTGTTTGATGTGACAATATGCCCGGGTAAACACGAACTTGATCCCTCATGGATAGTATTAGAAAAACCCATGACGAAGACGAAAATGGAAACCCGATACGCCCACTAATGTTCCACCACGGGATAGACAACCTGATGACCACATCCCCTTCAGCCAAATAGGAAAGCCAATCCTTTTCCTCGAGAATTTTACTCCACAACTGCACCATTTTCTGGCCCGTGAAACCCGTGTAATTATAATCTTTGAAACACCGGGGAGGGACCACCAAACCAAGTCGTTCCTGCAGCCAAACCTGTACAAACCACTACAAAACATCACAACCATAAAAATAAAACCAAAAAAAGGGGGGGAAACAATACAAAAAAACACACCTGTAAGATGATCCTAGAACCCCGAGAAGGTGTCCCTTGTAGCCGGACACTAGCATCAATACCCAGAACAAGCTCACTTAAAATAAGTAAAGAGGGTGACCGCCCATGTTCCATTGCCATCATCACATCCAAAACCCGGGGATTACCCCAACCTTCACGTAACCGCGCATCCTCAAAAAGATAATAACAAGCGATAGCAATGTTAAAAGCACGCCTACATGCCAAGGTCGAAAGGTGACGAGAACGTCCTAGAAAGTAACTCTGAGTTAAGACCGTCCGTACCAAAATAACCCTTACCCTCCTCTAGCGAAGAAAGGTCCAAAAAATGGTAAAACCGCTCCACATAAGCATCATCCCCATAAGGCACACAAGGTCGAACCGAGCTCCACCTGCCTATAACATCTATCTCTTCGGGCAAAGGACAAATTTTACCCCCAGGAAAGACAAAAGCATGGTACTTCGGATCCCAAAATCTAGAACATGCCCTCAAGAAGTTATCTTGCACCTTGACTCGACTAAGCGCGACAACCACTGATAAACCATCATTTGAACTAACCTCGGGGTCACATTTCTTAAAAGAACTAACCCACTCGGCAAGGATTTTCCCAAACCCCAACATGACGCTAAGTATAGACGTGCTAGACCCTATGGATACCCTAGTATGTCTAAAACGAACACCCACAACTCGTATATATAGCCCTATCCCACAAGAATTAGGAAACACGAAAAATTTCCATAACCTGGGGCCCCGACCGCATTGGCCCACCCGCCTGAATTTTCGGCTGCCCAAGCCCAGGCGTTCCGGAGTCCAGTTGCGTCAGCCCAAGCGCCTATAGTCATGCAGGCGACATCCCGAGCAACCCGAGCATAGAAGTTCGAACCTCCATTATCATCATCGCTATCCTCCCCTACCCCGGACATCGGGAACGACCTCCCGAAGTCACTAATACCCGTCCGGAAAACCAAAATACCCACGCAAGAGCTGCGAGAACGCGGATCTACCCGTCGGACGAACAAGACTTAGACGTTTTTATATTTTTTTAGGGGGATAAGCTACCCCACCTAGGCGTGTCGGAGCCTTTTAACGATTACCGTCGAGTCACGTCTGTAGCCTAACAAGGCAATGTTACGAGTATGTAAAAAGTGGTCTAACTTTTTTTTAAAAGGTCCTCGGAATTTAAATTCCGATTTCATACTAAAGCTCATCTCCTAAAATATGCGGTCAAAACACGTTAATGTTTTACATTTTGCATCTCGTCCATCTTGAGTCAAAACAAATCGAGGCTAGGAAGGACCCCTAGAAGCCGCGCCGACGGCAATCACGATCTCGCAAAGCTAGTCATCTAACCCTAGGTCCTCCAAGTCTATAAGAGGGGACTCACTACCATTCATCCCCGACAGCATATCTAGGGTAGCCGTCTCGGGAATCCCTCCAACCTCCTCCGTAGCACCCGTAGCCTCAACCTCAGCCTCCGCCTCCCTTTCGATCTGATGCCTAGCCTCACCCTGTGCTGAGGTCTCGCCCCGGGACCGAGCCAACTGCTTCTTTAGGAAGGCGATCTCGTCAGATCGAGATTGCAGGAGCCGTTGTGCCTCAACCTCTCTCGCCTCGAGCTCGGTCACCCGAGTCTCCAACTGCCCCACCATATTCGGAACATCCTGCAAATACACTTGAGCATTAGGAAAGTACACCAACAGCCTAGAAAGCCACCTTAGTCACGTAAACTCATCGATCGAGGTCCGAAAGTGTCATGGGAAACCCTCGAGGCATAGGCCCGGAAGCAGTTAGCAGCCTGCCACAACCGCTGAGGCAAGCTGAGGAAACCTGAGAGTGCAGCCATAGAGGTTAGGCAAACCGACCCTAATTCTTAGAACCCAAACGAAAAACAAAAAAAAACTCACCCGATACACCCGGTCACGCCATTCTATCTCGGCATCCATCTCCTCAGCAGAACACGGGGGGAGGGGCTCAGTAAAGGGTATCCCAGCCGCGTCCACCCTAAGCAACGTCAGGGGAAAATCTGAGGGGCTGAATTTCATCAGCTGGATCGGCCAACTGAGAAGACAACAGACTGGCCGGTCAGAGGGCAAAGAAGCAATAAACCGCAAATCAAATGTTAGAACCAAAATTAGAACCCTACCACGAGGCGATACCAAGCTAACGGCCGGGTGACGTGGGACAAATATGAGGCACCTGGCACCAAGAGTGTGTCGCCTCCCTCACCGTCCCTATCCTCAAGGACCTCTGCGGCGGTCGGTGGTCTGAACATGGTCCGGGGAGGATCAACCGACACCCTGAAATCCTCATATAGGCACTAACGCACCAACCGCTCGCCCAAATACCAGACTGGGCGAAACAACGCAGGAAGGAGCATCCTCCTGTAACTCCGAGGCCTCAGCTCCGCGACCACATACTCCGGCACGCCTTCATAATCGGCCCAAGGACGGGCCACAAACTACAGAAATGAAACCAACATCCCAATAAATCCCGAACCTTGGGGGCTACTGAACAAAATAGAGCGTAAAAGGAAAACTTACATCTTCAACGCGTAGCTTAGACACTAACGCATTCTCCGACGAGTAATGGCTGATTGTGCTCTTAGGCTGGGCAAGCCTCCACTCGATCCCCGCTGGAAATCTCTTTGGGTGCACCCGCACCGTCTTAGGTGCCTAACACGGAAAGTAGGAGTAGATCCAAGCCTGAAAAATCCCAAAATAACCTTAGCAAAACCAAGCCGAAACTAAGTAAAACTTCAAATACAAGAGTGAGAATAATAACTAACCTCCTGTATAAGGCCCGGACCCACAATGGGCATAGCCGAGGCCGACTCTATCACCAGCGGCCTCACCATGACTTGCAGGCAGCGAGTCATCTCCGCAAAAGCTGCAGTCACCCAGTCGTAGCGCCCTAGCTGATTCAGCTCAGCCAGGAAGGGCAAAATCCTAGTGCTGAACCTCTCACCCTTGTCCGAGAAGTGGGTCGACCCTAGGAAGTACCACAACCACAACCGGGCATCCTGCTCCGGTGTGTTGGGTTCCCGACCCTCCAACACCGCCACTCGCTCAAAGTGGTCGGTGATATAAGAACTCACTATAGCGTGAGGCGCACTATATGCCTCACGCGGTAAACAATCCCCGATAAGGCCCCGCACCTCATCGCTATCTAGACTAGGGCCCTCGGCGGCCCACCTAATCCTATCCGTGCCCCAGGGCAGACCGCTAATCATCCCAGAGTCCTCTAGAGTCATCCCGACCTCCCCAAAAGCCATGTGGAAGGTCGAGGTAGTTTCATGAAAGCGATCTATCAACGCCCTAATCACCATAAGGTTGCACTTGGTCTTGCAACCCACCAACCTAACCCACTGCTCAACCACGGGACTTAGGGCAGTCCTCGCAATAATCTCCTTTTCCGCGGGGGTTAACTTCTGAAAATAGATATCAAGACACGTAGTTAAGCCCGAGAAAGTCCTCATCGGACCTGGGGGCTGCAAACCAAAACAATGCAAGGATAAACAAAACTAACCTAACCTAACCCGAGCCAAAAATATAATAACAATAATAAATCTGAGACACAAACCAATAAGCACGAATGGAACACTCACCAGGCTCCGCACGATGCGGTTAGAAATGTGACGGTCAAGGTGAAACATCAGCTGATGACCATCCCAATCCCGAGCCCACTCAGGATCTTCATAAACAACTTCTTCGCCCTCCGGTGTAGGAGCCGGGGCATGAGCCCTCCTAGCAACCATCTTCGGAAGCTTACGCTTCTTCACTCTATCGAATTCAGCCTCATTAATAGACTCGGGATCGCGACACTGGGACAAGATACTCCTGTGTCTCCTGTGAATCCCTCGAGGAGTCTTCAAACTAGCCCCGGCAACCTCCACACTAGCACTAGCACCAACCGAGGAAGTTCCCTCGGGACGCTCGGTTTCATCTCTAGTTGTAAACAAAAACTAAAAAAGAAAAAACATAACCCTAGTCAGGCTAAACCATCTTAAACAGGTCAAAATAGGCTTAAAATTTTGGATAAGAGTATAAAAATTCCAAGAATGCCTATAGCACCCATTTTTGATCCCGGTCACAATGGAAGTGGTTTCGGGAAAAATCCGGCATCATTACGGCACCTTTTGGTCCGTCTTAAGACACACAAAACCCCACGGAAGGTTCTAAATATTGTCCTAGCCTATAAGAATTAACAAGAGAGCTGCCCACATCCTCATAAACACTATTTGAACAAAACTATGCAAAACAAATACGGGAATAATCGAGAAACGATCCTTAAACCCTAGCATTCCAAACACATTCCCATAAAAGGCCATTGTCGCACCTCGAACATCCTTATCAAGATTATAACTAACCTAAAAAGTACTAATCGACCCTAATTCAACAATGGAACCAAGCACAAGCATCGAAACTTAGCAAATAAAAAACACCCAAATCGATTTTCTAAGGTTTTTCATCAAAACCAACTCATAATCAATCAAATCAAACAAAACCGACATTAAGCAAGCAAAGAATACTAACTCGGAGTCGACATTGTCGTAAATAGCGGAAACCAAAATGAAATTTAGCAAAGAAAAGTCGAGAAGGCGATTTGGGGCGAATGGTTTGGCGCGTTCAAGTTTTGTGTTGAATGAACGAGCGCACCAATATTCGATTACTTAAACAGACCCGGATCAAAAAAACCCGACCGCACCATCAGATGCGCTTGAGTCCTGGCACACTGGGGGCTGGGCGCTTGAGTCTTGGGGCGCTGAGGGATGCGCGTCTAAACAGCCCGACCCAGACTAAAATGAAGCAAAGCAAACGAACTCAAAGTCGATACACATAAAACATGCACCTACTAAGACAAGCAAAACAACAATAATGGGACAACTACTAATCAACATCGATAATACACTCTCGACAATAAAACGAGCATAAGAAACACACTTGACCTAAACGCTGCACCCGGACGCGTAACAAAGCAAATCTAAACCCAACTAATCCAAATAGACTCTAGACAAATCTCAAATGCATAAACAAACAAAAACAAAAGCGATAACAAACCCAAACAAAGTAAGACAAGCTGCAAAACAAAATTAACTAAGACAAACTCACAAAACAAGCATTTAACTAAAACGAATAAACAAACAGCATTTTTGGCCCGAGGGTCAGAGTTATCCCGGAGGCACAGTAATTTTGCCCGAGGGTCAAGGTTATCCCGGAGGCACAACAATTTTAGTCCTAGGGGTCATAAGCATCCCGAAGACGACCGCTCGAGTGGAGACTAACGCCCTCGAATGGTTTTATATCTCTTTGTTTTTGTCCTAGGGGTCAGAAGCATCCCGAAAGACAGCTACTCGAGTGGACACCGACGCCCTCGAACGATTTTATATCACTTTGTTTTGTCCTAGGGGTCATAAGCATCCCGAAGATGACCGCTCGAGTGGAGACTAACGCCCTTGAACGTTTTGTTTCATCAAGGGTTCACAAGCAGCCCAAAATATACTAGTGCAAATAAAAGCCAACACAAAATGAGCATCCTTTGCACTCACAATTAATGCGTTGCTAGCGCGCAGAAACACTTAAAATTAAACAAAACCTTTAAATAAACCGAAGAAGACAAAGCACGCGCGCACAAAGAATCAAGAACAAGATGTCAAGCAACGGCCCGAGCCCAAGCAAGAAACTGCAAGCGAAGATGTCAGGTATGATTTCTAAGCTATGGCTGGCGAGCCTCAACACGTAGTCCACTGGACTTAAAACGACCCGACCAGACAGCCACCAGGTCATAATCTTCGATTGACCTGGGCGGCTATACTTTGACTTTCGCCTTGTCCAAGCCTCAGTCAAAGTGGGGGCTTCTGTAGACACCCAGATTTGGAACTGGTGGCTGCAGAAGTGCCCAACAAACACCCGTGGACGATAGGACTGCAACGCGACGCGGGTTTGCGATGTTGTAGGTAGTTTTCCTATAGAACGGATCAAATAATTACTCGGAAAAATCAAAAACTAACATGATGGAAGCCTTAGTCGTGTCGTTACCGTCACATAGACACTAATTAGAGTTAATTCCGACACCGGGACCCCAAGTCGGCCCCGAAACTCGAACTGAGTCAACACCTTGTCAAGCGAACCTCGGGATAGACACCCAAGGCCCACTAAACCCACTGCGCTAGATCAAGTCGCGGGAAGCCTTAACACCCAAGCAACGTATTATACATCCGTCTCACGGTTTTGGAAAGTATCAAAAATGTATCCTCAAAATCCCAACCGCCCCATCCTACGCGCCTTGGTCTCACCACGCCTTAGCCCAGGCGCCTGAGTCCTGGTGCGCCCCAGCTTAGGCGTCCATATGGGTGACGAGGGCCGAAAACACCTATAAATACCCACCTCCGCCTCATTCATTCGACACAATTCATTCTTCTCTTCTCCCTCTAAACTCTCGCTAAGGGCTCGCACTCCGACACCCGAGGCAAACGATCCACTTGATCGTAGTTCCGATAAAAAATTGACATCGACGCTACTCCTCACCTTCGAGCACACCACTCGATACCGAGGTGCCTGTGATCGACTAGCTCAAAACTAGTAACGAAGTTCTGCCGGATTAGCCGTGGAACTAGTCCTTAGCAACGAAGCTCTGCCGGAGAAGCCGCGGGAAGGTGAAACGGTAACGGAATTCTGCCAGAGTCACTAGTCAAGCTAGGAGGATCCGTCTGTTGGTCGAGTCATCACTAGGTTGCCATCTAAACAAAACTTTCCATATTTGTACTTTCTATGATTATCCACTACGACAACACTAGATGTGGGCGCTAGGCCCACAAGCATCTACTAAAATACGTAACGTCCCAACTTCAACCACAAATATTAAAACACACTAACTAGACCCGAGTAATTCCGAGATCCATTCTCAAAACTATCTATGCATCGAGTCCCGTTTAGTGTATACTTCGAGGGTGCAACTCCTCACAATGTGATTTACTTGTATTCGCATTTACAGTTTTTCGTATGATTTATTGCCTTTATGACCTTATAATCGCATGCTAAATCACCTAACCCGGAATTCAAAACATAAAATAACTAAAACTGAACAAAGTGATGGTGGGGTTCTGTATTAGTCCGGGTGCTCACCTTATTGGGTTCGATGCATCTCTATTAATGTCGAACCGACGCATCTTAAGCAGAATACCAGGTAAGGTATACCACAAGAACGACTAATATCCATATTATCGCGTTAAACCTGATTTGCTAATACGTATAATATTAGTACTCTCTACTGTCCTACGTGCATCTTTTCATGGCCTGCTTGTCATGTGAAATCAGATGCAATGAATGTAAACACCACTACTTCGACGATAAAACTTACTTGTCCTTAAATAACCGACATAGCTAAATATAGGGTTAAAACAACGGATGTTACAGTACTTCCGCCACAACAAAAGAACAAGGATATCAGTGCACCGATTGATTAGTTGATGCCGCTATAATGCGGGCGGGATTAGGTGTTGGCATCTATCGGATGTTGGCTTCCCAATACTTACCCTCACCCCTTACTCAGAATCGACGGTTTCCGGATGTCTGAAACCGTTGGCAATGAGAGTCATTCCAGGCATGGAGTGCTTAAGGGTACAAGTCTTTATCTTTAGGTCCCGTGCCACTCAACTTTGAGCCGGCAAGAGATCAAAGTTGACTTGAACGGTTTCCGAGTCCCCATAATTGACTCGGTGGCGACTCCACAAATCGGCAACGAATTCAGTTCACTAAAAAGGTCGCCTTACCAAATGAATCGGCCTTAAAACATTTACAACCACGACTCGATCGATTCCCAAATGGAAACACGGGTGACCGCACCCGTCTAGTACAAGTTTGGATCGTCATCCAATTCGAGGTCCGACACTTCGCCCCGTATGCGAGATCGGACCGGCCCCCGGCAGAGAGGGGGCCGCGTGGGTGGCCGCTGCCACACGTTGAAAACCGGGTCTGTACCGTGCAAGCACGCGCGGGGGGCCGGGCGGTGCGGACGGACGTCCACAGCTGGTTGTTCGCTTCTCTTTATGCAGAGAGGCATGGAAAAGAGGTGATCGGGCATGTTTATTAGTGAGGCTAGTTTGGATATTGCATCAGCGAATTGGTTCTCTTCGCGAGGCATGTGTATGAAGTCAATTTCGGTGAATTCCTTAGGCATTGCTTCTACTTTGATCAGTTATGGGGTTAGGCTTTCGCTATAATCTTTCCAGGTACCCGTGGCTTGGTTAACTACTAGGGATGAATCTCCGTGGACTCTAAGGTTTTTGACTCCTAGAGATATGGCTGCTTTTAGACAGGCTTCGTATTCGGCTGCGTTGTTGGTAAGTTTGGCGGGGTGGCGGTTTGTTTGTTTACAACTTATTATGGTTTGGTCAATGGTCGGTTGAATCTAAGGTTGTTATGCCCGATTTCCTTTTTAGGGTGAAGTTGAGTGGGCCGTTTGTTATAGCTCTCGCGTTTTAGCTGATCGTCATCGATAATTGGCATAAAGTCGAGTTTTTAAGCGTTTAAGTAAACTGTTGAAAGAAGTTAAGCGATTGTCGAGGCATGTTTGTAAAAAAAAAGAGGTTGTTTTATTAATAGATAGTAGACGAGCTAGATGCCCGTGATTTTGTTTGGGGGAGATGGAGGACATGTCCCCTCGCACCTCCCTGGACTCGATGGAATAGGAGACAAGACACTTATTATTATTATTCTAGTCTAGGCCCTGAGACGAACTAGACTCTGATGACTTTGACCGGCCATGCCTTTTGAGGTATCTTCGCTGGTTGGGCTCCTGGTGTTCACGCGGGTCGCTCTCTTGGTACCTGGGACCAGTTCTCCTCTGAAGACATCCTACGGGGATGTAGACACCTTTGTCAATCAGGTCTTGTACTTCATGCTTGAGCTCGGTGCATACTTGGGTCTCATGCCCCTGACATTGATGATACAGGTAGTAAGCGTTCGGATTCCAACCCGCTTCCCTCTTTTCTATAGGTGGGTCCGGGATGGGACCTACCGGCCATAGTAGCTAGGCCTCCTGCAGTTTCCGGAGGGCCTCAGCGTAAGATTCCCCTAATTTGGTGAATTGCCTAAAGGGACGGCGGAGACTTGTAGACTCGACAGGGCGTGCGAGCCTGGCGTACTCGACATATGGATCCCCACTAAGCACCAGTTCTCGACTTATCGGTCCTCCTTGGGGTTTCCTCTCGGGCCCTTCGAGAGTTTCAAGGCGGCGCCTAACGTCGTCGATAGAGGAGGAAATCGACGACACTATTCCCAGTATCCCATAGACCACGTTCATCAAGGCATTGAGCTGGCCGATGCTACCTTCGTTGCTACTTGGCGCCATTACTAGCTGCAAGAAAGGGATATGAGGTTGGGGCCTATCGGGCGGTTTAGGGACCCGAGGGATCTTGTGACTGAGCGACGCTGAAACGAGACCCTTGACTCGCGCGCGTGTGCGGTCATTGGCTTATGGACTCGGTGCTTTAGACTCTTGGTGTATTCGGCGAAACGGCTACTGAGTTTTAGGTCTCTGCGACGAGACGATTTGACACAAACCTCGGAGGTGAGGTTTAAGAGGACTTCTCGAAATGAGACGACCCGCAAAAAGTAAGACCTCGAGTAGAGGCGATCCATAGACAGTTAAACAAACGGTTGTACGACGTAAGAGGTTAATCATGACCCGGCTCAGGATCAAATAATTTGGATGTATGTTTCTTTCGAAAACGACTAGTTTTGCAAGATTTTGAAAAGGATGGTCTGTAGAAATAGTGTAACGACACCGTCTGCGGCGTGTAGGTGCGTTGCTATGTGTGTGTATTGGAAATGATGACGAAATATAAATATGTTTTTTTTAAAGGAGCACAGTTCTTTTAGGGGAACCGGTTTTGGAAACGGCTACGTGATGCTTTTACCGAAACTACTATTAATTAGCTAGTTCGATACTCGCGGTTTACGTGATGCTCGTGGTAGAGCGTGAAGTTTGACGAAAGTGTTTTAAAAATGCGACCAAATCCTTATTGAAGAACTTAGGTGATGAATAGTATTTTTAGCAAAAAAACTTTTTTAAAAATATTGACCTAGTTTGTCAGTTTTATTAACTTGCATTTGACGGTGTATTGTAAAAATATCGTTTCGAGGATGTAACCGTTTTTGGGTTCCTTGACTTCATTAATTGAAGCTTCGGTTGTGCTAACGGTATGTGTAAAAAAAACGTTTTTTTTAAATAAAATGTAACCGTGTGGCGTGCCTTGACCCCATTAATTGGGAGTTTCTGTTGCATTAACGGTAATTGTTGTTGACGGGTTTTAATTTGGCCAAGGTGATGGTACCAAAACCTTTTTTTGAAAGTGGTGAGTGTAAATTTTGTCATGATAACGGCATTTTTTTAAAAAAAATGCTTTTCCTTTTTTAGAAATCAAGATTTGACCGGAGTATCGGTGTTTGAAAGGTCGTTTTGGAAGAAGGAGATATTTTCGAAAACGGAATTGGGTGCGGTTGAATATGTTGGCGTTGTTGAATCCAGATGTTTAGTGTTTTATTTGGGTTGTTTGCAAACACGCTACACATAACTAGGAATATGTACACTCATGCAGGATGCAGACACGGGTAGGTTAGGGTAGGCTACCGCCCACAAATAGTCCTTACTTGGGCAATGACAGAGCGTCTGGGGAGACTAGTGTCATACCGTTTGTTCGGAGCAATCCGTTTATTAATCCCGCGGGTTACGCGTTAGGCGGCCGGAGCGTCAACCGAGGATCTCTCCGCGTGTCCCTAAAGATCTTACTGCGAAGAGGCCGATCGGTCCTGATATCGGTTAGGGTGGGCTTTTTAGGGCCAAAACCCGTAGTGACCACAACTAGGAACTAAGAAATGAGCTTCACCGACCTCGTTCAAGTTACACCACCGATGGAAACTTGTTTCCAAATCCCGAGCAGAGTCGCCAAACTGTGGACGTTCTTCTGCACCACCCGGCGCCCCGCGCGCGCCCGCGCGGGACCAACCCGGTTTTCAACGTGTGGCGGTGGCCACCCACGCGACCCCCTCCCCTGTCGGGGGCCGGTCCGATCTCGCATACGGGGCGACGTGTCGGACCTCGATTTGGATGACGATCCGGACTTGTACTAGACGGGTGCGGGCACCCGTGTTTCCGTTTGGGAATCGATCGAGTCGTGGTTGTAAATGTTTAAAGGCCGATTTGTTTGGTAAGACAACCTTTTTAGTGAACTGAATTCGTTGCCGATTTAAGGAGTCGCAACCGAGTCAATTATGGGGACTCGGAAACCGTTGAAGTCAACTTTGATCCCTTGCCGGCTCAAAGTTGAGTGACACGGGACCTAAAGATAAAGACTTGTACCCTTAAGCACTCCATGCCTGGAATGACTCTCATTGCCAATGGTTTCGGACATCCGAAAACCGTCGATTCTGAGTAAGGGGTGAGGGTACGTATTGGGAAGCCGACACTATAGCGGCCTCTACTAATCAATCGGTGGGCTGATAACCTAGTTATTTTGTTGGGGTGGAAGTATTGTAACATCCGTTGTTTTAACCATATGCCTTTTGCTACGTCGATTGTTTAAGGACAAGTAAGCTTTGTCAAAGTACTTGAGTTTACATTCTTTGCATGCAATTTCACGTGACAGGCAGGTCATGAAAAGATGCACGTAGGAGAGTAGAGAGTACTAACATTATAAGTATTAGCAAGTCAGTTTTAACGCGATAATACGGATATTAGTCATTCTCGTGGTATACCTTACCTTGTATTCTGCTTAAGATGCATCGGTTCGGTATTAATAGGGATTCATCGAACCTAAATGAGGCGAGCACCTAGACTAATACGGAACCTGACCATCACTTTGTTCAGTTTTAGTTGTTTTATGTTTTGAATTCTGTGTTAGGTGATTTAGCATGCGATTAGAAGGTCATAAAAGCAGTAAATCATGCGGAAAGCTGTAAATGCGAATGTAAGTAAATCACGCACGTAATGAGGAGTTGCACCCTCGGAGTATACACTAAACGGGACTCGATGCATAGATGGTTATTGAGAACGGATCTCGGAATTACTCGGGTCTATTTAGTGTGGTTTAGTATTTGTGGTTGAAGTTACGTATTTTAGTAGATGCTTGTGGGCCTAGCGCCCACATCTAGTGTTGTCGTAGTGCATAATAATAGAAAGTACAAATATGGAAAGTTTTGTTTAGATGGCAACTTGGTGACGACTCGATCAACAGGCGGATCCTCCTAGCTTGACCAGTGATTCCGGCAGAACTGCGTTACCGTTTGACCTTCCCACGGCTACTCCGGCAGAGCTTCGTTGCTAAGGACTACTTTGCTACTAGTTTTGAGCTAGTCGATCACCGGCACCTCGGTATCGAGTGAGGTGCTCGAAGGTGAGGAGTAGCGTCGATGTCACTTTTTTTATCGGAACTACGATCGAGTGGATCGTTTGCCTCGGGTGTCGGAGTGTGAGCCCTTAGCGAGAGTTTAGACGGGGAAGAGAAGAATGAGAATTGTGTGTCGAAATGAGGGCGTGAAGGGGGGTATTTATAGGTGTTTTCGGCCCTCGTCGCCCATATGGACGCCTGAGCTGGGGCGCACCAGGACTTAGGCGCCTGGGCTAAGGCGTGGTGAGACCAAGGCGCGTAGCGCGACGCGGTTGGGATTTTGAGGATACGGTTTTGATACCTTCCAAAACCGTGAGATGGGTGTATAATACATTTCTTGGATGTTAAGGTTTCTCGCGGCTCCCAAGGTTCGCTTAACACGGTGTTGACTCGGTTCGAGTTTCGGGACCGACTCGGGGTCCTGGTGTCAGAATTGACTCTAATTAGTGTCTATGCGACCGTAACGACACGACTAAGGCTGCCATCATATTAGTTTTAATTTTTTCGAGTAATTATTTGATTCGTTTGATAGGAAAACTACCTATAACATCGCAAACCCGCGTCGCGTTGCAGTCCTATCGTCATCGGGTGTTTGTTGGGCACTTTTGCAGCCACCAGGTCCAAATCTGGGTGTCTACAGAAACATTATTTTTATCGTAAACGTTTGTTTTATTTTTGAGATGCTTTTTATAAATACTCTCAAACTAATTTATTTTTCTTCCTAAAACTTCGTTTTTGTCTCGAATACTTTATTTACTCATTTTATTAGACGGCCCGATTATTTATTAATTTTATTGACTTGATTTTAATCCGAGTTTGTGGATCAGTCAACTTATCGTTTCGAAATTTGCCACCTACCCAATCCATTTAATTAACCCGTATTTCTAACCCCACTTTATTATGAGCTACATTTAGCCCCTTTTCCCCATTTTTGTTTTGACGTGTTCCCTTCCTTTTCATTTGATAAGTTCCACCGCTTCATGATCCATCCCCCTTTTCTTTTTTTGTTTCCTTCGCTCTCATTCACCTCCCTGTCATCCTCTTCCTTCATCCTCATCAACTGCTCACCCTCTACCTCCATTTTCTTCTTCTTTCACGCACAACTCTTCTCTTCTCCTCCTGATTTTGCTTTCATCAGCAGCCACCATCATCGTCATTTTTGCTGCCCCTGTTCCGCCGTAATCACTATCCTCTCGTTGTGGCTGTGTCTCAATGCTGCCGTTGTCTTTTGTTGCCTGGTTTCGTCTAAGGTAATCCCTTATTCTCCTTCTTCGTCTTCCTTTTCTTATTCTTCTTCTTCGTTCTCTCTGTCTTCTGTCGTCATCTATTGCTGTTTGTCCAACGTCATTTTTGTTTTGCTGTTACGGTACTGCTACTGCACCTGCTGTTATCGTTCTTCATCTCCTGATTTCGTTATTACTGTTCGATCTCCTGTTCTTCTTCCTCTTCGTTCTCTATTTTTCTTCTCCTTCCTCTACCATTTCTGCTCAAGGCTGTCAAATTATTGTTATTGTTGTCCGGGTTCAATGCAGTTGTTGTTGCAATTATCGTTGTTGCTGCTATGTCGTGTGATGTCGTTTATGCTTCTTTCCTTCTCTTCTTGTTTCTGTTGATTGTATTGTTCTTCTGCTGCTGCTGTTCTCGACATTTATGCTGCTTCGTTGCTATTGTCTTCATCGTTGTTGTTTGTACGTTGTTTGGATGATACTTCTATGTCATGGCTAATGTTGTTCTTGTTCGTTGATTACTACTGATCGTTTCGTTCGTGTTTCGTTCGTTGTCTTCTTCTTATGTTCTTATTCCTCTTCTTCTTCTTCTTCTTATTTACTGCTATTTCCTTGATGTTTGCTACTGGTTGCTGCTTTCTTGTCTCGGTGTTGATGTACTTTTGATGTTGTTCATGACCGTTGCTGCAACTATGGTCGTTGTTTACGTTTCCGTGTCACATCTATTTCTTTCCAGCGTTCCTTATTCTGATTTCTCTGTACTGCTTCTTTTTGTCTCGATCTCCGTCGGAGCCTCGAAGTCCTTTTTGTAAGACAAGTATCAAAGTGGTTGGAGCTTGGAGTCATCAGGAAGGACAAGTAATTAGCATTCGAATATCGACTCAAGGTAACTTTAGGACGTTACTCGATTTTATATCGTATGTTTTAGTAGTCGTATGTAGTAGATACTTAACCTTCGATTTTCTAAATCTTACCTAGTTATTATTTGCTAAAATTATTCTTTTAAATCGTGTGCTTTATAAAGATTTTACAAGTATTCGATATCGTTTTATAAATCGTTAGTAATTATATTATTTATGATCGTTATAATATTTTGTTGGTTATCGTGACACTAGTAACTAAATTACATCGATTTTATAATTTCGTCATATTTCATCAATTTATTATTTTAAATCAAATAGTATTTTAAATATCATAACCGAGATTTGTATACTTGGTTAATAAATTAATTTTCGTTTTACGATTTATACTAATAAAGTAGAAGATAGTCGTTTTGTTTGAAATACGTTTTTAGTCGAGATTTTCACTAATAATTTCTTATTTGTTTTCGATTGACTATTTTTAGTAAAATCCGTATTATTTATTAATAAAAGCTATTTGTTAAAAATAATTCGAAACCTTTGTAAATCTCATTTCGTTTATAAAACTCGTTGACTCAATTAATTTTGATATCATTTTCTTAAAACATATCTTTTCTGATAAATTATCATCCTAACTCGATTCTCCTAATTATTTATAAAATACTATACTTTGACTTATTCTATTTGATTTATATTTTAGTAACAAATTTAGAAATATATTAAAGTTATGATAACGACGATAATAACAAAATGTTAATTTTGTTAGAAATGCGTTTTTTGTACATTTCACTTATTTTAATAACTTACGTATTTTTTTAAAGGACTATTTCAATTTTTGTAAAGTTTCTAAATATAGAAGTCTCCTAAAATAGACTGTTTTCTCTTTTGGAAGGTGACCCTTTTTCCCTTTTGTTCTCTTATTATTATAATGATTATATCTTTTGAATATATCGATAATGATTTTGTTTTGGAGTTATGGAATAAGAACAAGTGTATGGTTTAAAGTAATATATTCTGGGGTTTACGTTTTTTTTCATCAACTATAAGGCTGATGTGTCTTTATGGGGTACACTGGTTGTTGAACCGAGGATATATGGTGTTCGGGAGTGTGTGTATATTTTCTCAAGTTCGTGCCTCGCAATACGATGTCGTCGGGTTGAACTGGACATATATGGTGTTCAGGAGGGGTGTACATATATCATCTTAAACTAGGGTCACACATTTATAAGTCGTCGTCCTATTATGGTTGAGTAGCCTAGTTAGAGATCGAAGTTTGATTTGTTTGAACTAAGTTCTCGAAGCTAGTTTTTAGTATTCTCCTAGTGAAAGTCTAGCCTTCTACAATAATCTTATCCATAACATCATTTTGAATATATTATTATTATTATCGATTGATTTTGATATGCAGGTTGGCAAGTGCTCTAAGTTTCTCTGAAATCTTGTTTTTATTATATCGTTTTAATGTTTTTCCATTTTAATATATTTTGATATATTATTACTATTATTTTCCATATGATATAATTTGGCTGGGAGAACGTCCGAGATACTCACCACTGATGTGGCTGTTATGTTTATAACATGACAGGTATTTTCCACTGGGTTTTGGGTATGAGCTAGCGAGTAGCGTGGATCCTACTCTTTCTTTATTGATGTAATTTATGGTTTTGTATAACCCGTTTGGAGAATTTTCTTTTTAACCATTTTGTAAAAAGTGGCATTTGTATTGACTTACCATTTATTTTAATAAGATATAGTTTGTCAGTGTGTTTTAATCCCAACTCTACAATGTTTCCTCCACTATATTGCGTTAGATTTTCTAGGGGATTACAGCGAATGAATCTCGGGGTGAGATTGTTCTCGGATTGAAATTTAAATCGAAGTTGGAGTCGTCACCGAACTTTGTAGGAGTTTGGACCCGTTCGAACCAACTCTATACTTAGGCATATCGCGCACAAAGTACGGCTTGCCTTATAGTACTAGAGCTTGTGGGGTTCGTCCCTTTGCATAACGATACTGATGTCGAGTTATCGAATATCATATATCGAATGACTCTCGTTGCCAATGGTTTCAGGCATCCGGAAACCAAAGGTTCTGAGTAAGGGGTGAAGGTACATATTAGGAAGCCCACGAAGGACACCCAATCTTGCCCGCACATAGCGGCCTCTACTAAGATATCGATCGGTGTTTAAGTGCGCTCATTAATAAGACGGTGAAAATGTATGACAGCCATTATTTTAGGCTATACATGCGAATTGTATGTTCACTACGTCGTTTAATGCATCTCGAAATATGTCGAAGTTGTTTTAGGATGCGATGTTCATTTGAAACCATTAAATGCTAAGCAAGGAAAATAAATAGCTTGAAAATAGATTACAAATTACACGGGCGGAATACAACCCGGAAAACGTAAACGAGTCGCTTAGAGATAATCCCAGCACTACGAGGCAACCGCTTAGAGAGAAAAAACGAAGAGAGAGAAACCTTCCTGAGCTTAGCAATGGCGTGCTACATGAAGGTGAACTCGGCTTCAACTCGAAGCGGCTCACATAACGATTACAAAACTAATAGTAATAAGGCATCATATAATAATCAAACACACAATAATATCACCATTAATAATCAATCTTCTAGTAACAAAAACTTCAGGAGGACGATGAAAGGGAGGCACAAGCGGAAGTTGATGTTGTACTGGAGGATGTCATAGAGAAGGTATAAGAAGAAGATGCTTCACCATCGATTCTTCAGATAACAGCAGAAGATACAGAAGTAGAACAGAGCTACTGGAGTACAGTGATTTATGGATTCGTAGTCGGAGCAAATCCTCCGTGGAGCATAATTTCTAGATACGTTCATAGAGTTTGGAATTATTTAAAGATTGATAAAGTATCCTTTACGCCAAATGGAATTTTTCTTGTTCGATTTCATAATAAGGAGTCACAGCAATTGGCGATACAATCGGATCATCTCATGTTTGACAACAAACCTGTTATCATCCATGAGTGGTCTGAGGATGCGAATTTGGATAAGTATGATGTGAAAATCCTTCCTATTTGGGTGAAATTGATGGAGCTTGACCTCAAATTTTAGGGAAAGGAGCGTTTACGTAAAATAGGAGGACTGGTGGGGAAGGTTATCAGAACTACAGTTACTACTGATCAGAGACAATTTGTTGGGTATGTTAAGCTGCTGGTCGAAGTGGAAATTAATCAGGATTTTCCAGACACCATTATGTTTCTGGATGATAAAGGCAATGAACAAAAAATCCAGGTGAAGTACGCTTGGCTGCAAATAGTGTGCACACGATGTAAGGGGATGGGTCATGATGAGGCTCAGTGTAGGGCGAAATTTGAAGCTCAAAAGATGAAACATGTATGGAGACCAGTGCAGAAACCAGACCAGGTTGTGGATACTCCAGTAGGAGCTATATAGTCGGTGAATGCTGCTACTTCTAACCTATTTCGTGCTACAACGAAGCCAACCAGGGAAACTGGGCTACACCTGACGGTCTTTTTTCCTGGAAATACTAACATCATCTCTGAGAAAGAATGGGAATAATGGAAGAAATGCAGGTGAGGGTGAGGAGGTACATCCAGAATTTAACAATGGATAGAATAGGATTCTGGAACATTAAGGGTATGAATAAAATCAAGAAGCAAAAGGAAATAAGGTGGTTCCTCCATCGTAATAAAGTTAAGTTGTTTGGCTTACTTGAAACAAAGGTAGAAGCAAATAATTGGCATAATACAAGTGTTTGTTTCCAAGATTGGTCAAAAGTTACAAATAATAGTATGCGTAAAGGCGGAGGGGTTTGGTGTTTGTGGAATCCTACTAGTGTTATGGTGGATGTTTTGGATGTTCAAGCTCAAGTTATTCATATGAAAGTCACAGATATTCAAGGAAGCAATATGTTTAGGAATTCGATGGTGTATAGATTCAATAAACCGGGGGAACGTGCTCCCTTATGGCAGCAACTAAAATCTTATGCTAACACTTGTGGGGGAGCATGGGTAGTCTTAGGAGACTTTAACAATGTATTGAACATGGATGATAGATTGGGGGCACCTATCACTTTGGCTGAAATCGGACCTTTCCAAGATTGTATTCAGGCTTGCAACTTCAATGAAATCAAGACCATAGGGGCGCATTTCACCTGGAACAATAAACATGACCCTATGGTTAGATCATATAGCAGGGTAGATCGAGTATTATGAAATGTTGATTAGATTCTTCTATATCCTGATGCGTATGCAAATTTTCTTCCTGAAGAGATATTTGATCACTGCCCATGCATCCGTAACATGGATAACAAATTTAATTCCAAGCAGAAGACGTTTAAGTATTTTAATATGTGGTCGACTTCAGAGTTATTCCGAGAAACCGTAGAAGGGGAGTGGGAAAAGGAGACTAGAGGCAGCCTGATGTATCAGCTCACCAGAAAATTGAAGATGCTAAAACCTAGATTAAAGGCAATCAACGCTAAACAATTTAAGAATGTAGAAGGCTTGACAAATGTAATAGGAGAGGCTTTACAGAATATTCAGCAGTAGATAGCACAGCAGCCCCAGAACATGAAACTGAAATGTTATGAAGCAGCTATTTCTAAACAGTTTAAAATTCTGGATAGAACTAGATACAAAATTCTTCAAAAAAAAGCAAAAGTACAGTGGGAAGAGGAGGGGGACCTTAATACGGCTTACTTTCATGCGACCATCAAGCATAGAAGGGCGGTAAATAGGGTCCATCAAATACATGATATGGAAGGAAACTTGAAGGAGACTCCAGCAGAAATACAAGAGGCGTTCCTGGGATACTTTCAAAGTATTCTTGGGGAAACGAGAGTGGTACAGAGGGTGATTGTTCCTATTGTGAGGAAGAGGCCTATGATTACTGAGCAATAGGGGATTCACCTCCTTGCGCCAATCACAGATGCTGAAGTAAAAGCAGCCATGTTTAGCATTCCAGGTACTAAGGCATCGGGTCTAGACGACTACACTAGCCAATTCTTCAAAGACGCATGGAGCATTGTGGGATCAAGTGTTTGTGAAGCAATCAAAGATTCTATCACTTCTTCTAAAGTCCTAAAGCAGATAGTAATACCGTCCTCACCTTGATACCTAAAATTCAAAATCCGCAATTAGTTGGACAATTTCGCCCCAACCGCAATCCGCATTCAGCAATGTTACGTACAAATGCCTTTCTAAGGTAATTTGTGCAAGATTGAGTAAAGTTCTTCCTGATATTATTGACCCAAGTCAGAGTGCGTTTGTGAAGGGAAGAGACATTATAGAGAATATTCACATTCGTCAAGAATTGATTCATCTATATAATGGAAGGCAATGTTCTCCTAGAGTGATCATGAAAGTGGATATGCAAAAGGCATATGACACCATTGAACGTGAATTTGTAGAAGACATGTTGTATCCACTGAAGCTCCCTGGCATATTTGTGCAGCTTACTATGGAATGTCTAAGATCACCAAGCTATACTCTAACTCTTAATGAAGAGCAATTTGGTTTTTTTCAAAGCTCGACGGGGTTTAAGACAAGGAGACCCTCTTTCACCTTTATTATTCACAATCTTTATGGAGTAGTATCTGAGTCGAATCATGAAGATAATCCAAGAGAGGACAGAATTTAAATTTCATCCTTTATGCAAGAGTGTCAAACTCAGCCATTTATGCTTCGCCGAGGACTTAATGTTATTTTGCAAAGGGGGTCAGAGCTCAGTTAAATGGATCATTCAGGCCTTTACAAAATTCTCCAAAGCGTCTGGATTAATAATGAATAAACCAAAGTCCAATGTTTTTCACAATGGCATTCAATAAGAAGAAGAGCAAATGCAATTGACTAGTATGGTGCCAGGAATTATTCCATTTAAATACCTTTAGTTCTTTATGTCGCCCAAGAAGCTTACTATACTGGAATGTCACATCTTAACGGAGAAGATTGTGCATAGGATAAGGGGATATGGAGCGCGAAAGCTATCGTACTCAGGCAGAATGGTTCTTGTTCAGTCGGTCTTGAGTACAGTTCGTCTATACTAGTCGAGAATTTTCATCTTGCCTAATGCTATTATCAATCATATAACGAGCATATGTAGGAATTATCTCTGGAAAGGAAGTGAGCACTATTCCTCACCTCCATTAGTGGCTTGGGAGACAGTTTGTCAGCCAAAGATTGAAGAAGGGTTGGGGTTGAAAAATCTTAAAGAGTGGAATATAATGTGTATAGCGAAATATGCCTGATGGATAGCGGTTAAGGCTGATCGATTATGGGTAAGATGGATTCATGGAGTATACTTAAAACATAAGGACTGGAAAGATTATCAACTTACTCTTAACTCGAGTTGGTCTTGGCGCAAGATATGCTAGGTTAAGGACTTGTTCTATAACAATAATTGCTTTCCTGTGATGCTCAGAACTAGTAGAGAGTATACAATGGCCGAGGGATACAATTGGATTCATGTTAATAGACAGAGGGAGCCGTGGTACAACCTGGTTTGGACAATAATGGGGACTCCTAAATATGAATTCATTGCTTGGCTCATATGCCATGGGTGCCTGCTCAACAAAGATAGGTTAACCCGGATGCAAATGGTGGTGGACAGCAGCTGCTTTCTTTGTGGATCAGGTGTCGAGACGCATTGGCACCTATTTTCAGATTGCTGCTATGCAAAAAAATGCTTTAGGCTGGTTGCTAAGTGGACAGGAGTTCAAATTCCAGCGGGAAATACTTGGGGATGGTGGAATCAATTCCGACACTAGTCTCTCTCTTATATAAGCAAGTAGTGGTAGCTATTATTGTAGGAGTCTGGTACTATATATGATGGGCGAGAAATCATTGTCGAGTTAATATGGTGGTTGTAAGGCCTGAGTATATAATAGGTAAAATTAGAAATGAAGTAGATGCAAAAATTAGAGCTCAACGTAAATATGTTCATAGTAAGCATTATACTAGAGTGCAAGCAATGCTAAGATGAAATGGTGTATAGGTCCCTTGGTTGTAAATTGAAACCTATGGAATATACTTACATTTACGGCAAAAAAAAGAATACAACCCGGATTTCACAATACGACAAGCAATAATATTATCGAGTTAGAAACGATAATGTAAACTATAAACGGACTCGTAAATAGTAATGCAAACTGAAACCGTAAACCAAATTATTGGACAGACTCTGATCAGTTACTTTTTATGTTGCGTATTGATCAGAGGACAGAGGCTCATACGCACGAACTGGTGCGGCCTGGAAATCAGGCGCCTGAGGTGAGGCGGCCTAACATTCAGGCGCCTGCCCTTGGGCGCCCAGACAGACAGTGTTCGGGACCAAAGCGTGATGCTAGATTGATCATGAGGCCTCAATGTCTTGTCATGACTTATCATAGCGAATTCTGACTGTATCAATTCATCATACACCGAGTCCGAGTAGGGAGTCGACGGTATAATATTCATGTTGTGAGACATTCTCTCAAAGTCGTAATGGTGTAAAAACGAATATGAAATATGGGATTGGAAATGAGACGTGTGATAAATTATCACGTGTCGACTAACGTCGCAAGTGTTACTCCCTAGGCGAAATTCATATTGTTGTGGACTATATTGGAAGTCTGCGATATCTCATTTCAACCATAATAGGGTACTTGACCTTAATTATCTCGGTTTATGATTTAGATCGAACATATCGACTTAATACGAATATCAGAGCCCTCCGTATTGTGACGTCATTATTGGGTCATGTAGACCGTATGACTCTCGCATTGACGTCATGACGTTTCGTACTACTTCGACTTTCGATGACTCTACATGTGCGACATTCGATTACGGAATCGACATCAAGCATTTAGAGCGACGTTAAAAAAATGACATCGAAAACACTCGACAAAGAATTCTACGACCGTGTCGTAACCCGATGGGTCAAGCGCATGCCATGAGGCGCCCTGACCCTCAGGGGCTTGGGGTGGCGCGCCTCAAATGTGAGGCGCCACCTCCCATGCATCTTGTTTGAGAGTTATACGGACTTTAGGCAAAATCTATTATCGAATATGTTCGATTGGAAGGATCGGTTTGTGTAGACACCCACATTTGGCTGCTAGGTGTCTATAGCAGTTTCCAAGAAACACTCGATGATGATCGGACGCAAACGTGCTTCTACGCGCTCGGATATGGGCTCGAAACCGTTAGTTTCTGGCTTGGGCTTTTTACGGAGTACAAATCTCACAAAACCGTCCTCAAACCCAGGCCCGGCGGGTCGTTTCCAATCAAATAAGACTAATTTGGGTCAAAACTGACACCGGAAATAAAACCGTCTTTTAGCGACCGGGTCAAACCCCGGTCAAAGTCGTTTCCGAGACACAAAACAGCCATGCAAAATATCAAGAATCCAACCCAAACACAAAATCTTCAAAAAATCTGGTCCGCCTCAGCCACTCGATCGAGGGTCAGCCCACTCGATCGAGTGGGCCTCTAGCAGGCCCGCTGTCACCTTTGTGTTGGGACACTCGATCGAGTAACCCTAGATGGGGTGGGGGAGAACTCCTATATATACACCCCCTTTGCATGCAATTAAACACACTTTTTTGAAACCCTAACCTTTCATACACAACACACACTTCTTCAACCATAAACCCTAGCATCTAGTAAACCACCATAACTCCATCTACATAAACCTCGATACTCCCGTGCTCAAACCACAATTAAACGAGTCCCGTCCAAGAATACGAAACATGTAGGTTGAGGGTGCAAAAATCCTGATTTCTTTTCTCTTCTCCTCTTTCTCGCGTCGTCTTCTTCTCCTTCCTCCCGTTTTGTTTTTTTTCTTTCGTATCTAATATCGCTAATATTACTAGTATTAAAACATTAAATTACTTGCTAATTCGTATCGAATACAAAGGATGACGGAATAAGAAAATCCGAATACAAGGGTGTTTCACCCGACGTGGCCGGTCGCTTATCCCGACACCCCGAGTATTTGATTGTTGAAGCGAGTCAACGTCAACAATAGCGTTTTTTTTTATTATTTTATTGCATCGTTAGTCTCGTTTTATTATTCGCATCATTGTCATCATCATTAACTTCACATATACATCGATCTCTAAAACTACTTAAAATCAAGCACGTTTATTTAAGTTAGGGCGAAACCCGTTGATGCGGATCTGACATCACAATCCGCAAGGATTTTTTACGATGTCGAGATGCGGAGGGAATCAATTTATTTTTAATTCAATAGAATAAAGCATCGTTCTTTAGATGCGATATCGACTCTATAGTCGAATGTCATATCTAAACGAATTAGTCAGCAAATTTAACTAACACGTACAACATCTTTTTCTAGATTCCACTCTAAGTATTCGATATTGATTCCATAATCAAATATCGGATACGACGAGTATCAAAGATTCAAGTCGAGCATAAATCATGTAATATTTTTGCGCGACTTAACCAAATCATCGATTTTCCAAAATCAAAAAGCAATTTCGAAATCCATACAAATTGCGAAACGAATTATAGTTTGTACTGGGGGCACTCGATTGAGTGCCTAGCCCACTCGATCGAGTGGCACCCCAAAAGCCGAGGCAGAATGACTTCTTGAGGACTACCCGATCGAGTCCCTTAATGACTCGATCGAGTGGCGCCTTACTCGGTCGAGTCCCTCAATGACTCGATGGATTGGCATCTCAAATTTTGGGCAGAAGCATTTTCCGAGGCACACTCGGTCGAGTCCCTTAGTGACTCGATCGAGTGTCCTTTATCACGTTCTGGACATGACATAGGTCCACCCCGACGCGGCCACGCGCGGGTTTGGGGAAACGAATGAATCTCCATATGAGAATGGATCAAATTGAATTTTAAATCGAATTAGGAGTCGCCACCGAATTTTATGGTTATTCAGAACCATTCGAACTCACTCTATGTCGTAGTGGGCCATATTTAAAACATGGCCCATTTCCGATGTCAGAGCTTATCGGGTTCGTCCCTTAGCATTTGATACCGATACCGACATTATCGGATATCGTATATTGAATGACTCTCGTTGCCAATGGATTCGGACATCCGGAAACCATGGTTCTGAGTAAGGGGTGAGGGTACGTGTTGGGAAGTTCACTGAGAACACCCAACTCCGCCCGCACTTAGCGGCCTTTACTAAGATATCGTTCGTTTTTTATGTACACGCGTTAGTTCGACGATTGAATGATATGCAGAGATTATTTTCCTAAGGCATGTGAGAAAAATAAATAAATGGGTTGCTAAGTCTTTTAATGCATGTTAAACTAATAACGTCAAAGTTATTTTAGCATGTGAATCCGTTTTAGTCTAATAAAACGAAGAAATAAATAAATTGCTACAAACACGAGAAAACGAGTTAGTAACGATTGAATAATAATATAGCAAATAAATATACGAGATTGAGAAAATAAATATTAATCAAAATCTGAAAAATATTGTTTAAAACGCTGTTTTTTTATAAAAAACGAAGCTCGAAAAAAGAACGAAAAAGAAATAAAAAGAACGAAAAAGGCGCGCGAAGGCAGCCGGCCGCGCGGCTCGCCCGGGATGCCGGCGGGTCGCGTGGCGGCCTCTTTTCGGGAGCGGTTTTTTAGAAATTTTCGATTAAATCGCATACGAATATTGCATAATTCGTACTCGACTTAATATTCTCGATGTTCGTTATATTCGATAGTGGACTACGAAATCAATATCAAATATTTGGAATAGTTTTAGAAAAGATATAAATTTTAGAAATCGTATCGTAGAATAAATAATAATAAACGAACGAAAAACTAAAAAAAGGGTCTCGGGTTTCAGGCTCGTGCGCGAGCCGCCTGGGCATGGCGCGACTCGCGTGCGGGTCTGCCCGTTTTTATTATTTTTGTCAAAAACCGTTAAATTTTATAAATCGCGTACAAATATGGATTAATTTATACCCGATTCATATTTTCGATATTCGTCGTATTCGATATTCGATTATGAAATCGATATCGAATAGTCGGAAGGATTTTAGAAAAGGTTTTGAAAAAGTTTGTTTTGAACGAAAAGTTTAAAAAAAAAGATTTTGAACGAAAAAATGTAACGATATCGTCGAAATCTTAATATAATTCTTTTTGATACAATATTCGATTATATAGAATCGATATCATATTTTTAAGAATGTTCGATATATGAAAATAGTTTTTTTTTTAAATAATATTGATTTTAGAAATAAAAAAGACCGACGAAAGACCCGTAATAAAAAAAACGAGAAGAAGAGAAGAGAAGAAGGAGAAGCGGGTTTGATTTACACCCTCAACCTACATGCTTTGTTTTCTCGGGATAAGGCTCGTCGGAAAGTGGCTTAGACTTGGGAGCGTCGAGATGATGAGGACAAGTTTAGGGTGTCGGTTTGGACGTCGGGTTTGGCGTGTGGTCGGACGGTTTCTCGAGGCTTCGGAAAGGTGTTGGGATTTGCTAGATATGGAGGATGTAGGATGTGTGAAGACGGTGTTATGAGGCTGTTTTTTCGGTGTTAATTGTGTGTTGATCGTATGTCTCGGTTTTTTCTGATGTTGTGATGTGTTTTTTTTGTGTTGGACGAGAGGTCCTATTTATAGGAATCGAGGTAGTCTTGCTTGTGTGACAAGAAATACCGGTTTGGATAGGAAATACGAGAGTTCGAGAGCAAATCAAAGTCTCGTTTCTTGGTGAAGAAGCCAAGTATTTCGGCTGGTGGAGGAGTATTTCGGCTGACTTGGGACGCCTAAACCGAGTGTTTGGAGCTCGGTTGGTGTCTGATTCGGTTTCCGGATAAAATTCCTACTTGAGGTCGAATTCTACCTTTAACAGAATTGTTTAATGTTTTTTGAAGCTGATATTTCGTAGGAGTCTGAGTATGAATCAGCCGTGTGAAGTGTCACGGCTGACTCACGTGTCTCGGGAAAATCTTTGATCGGGTTTTGACTCGGTCGCTAAAAGACGGTTTTACCCCTGGTGTCGGATTCGACCCAAATTAGTGTTATTTGACTCGAAACGACCCACTGGGCCTGAATTTGAGGTTGGTTTTGTAAGATTTGTGCTCCGTAATAAGTCTAAACCAAATGTCCATGATTACAAGCCCATATCCGAGTCCATCAAAGCACGTTTACGTCCAATCATCATCGGGTGTTTGGCGGGAACTACTATAGACACCTGGCGGTCAAAATGTGGGTGTCTACAGAGCCCCCACTCTGACTGAGGCTTGGACAAGGCAAAAGTCAGAGTAGTTACCAGGTCAATCAAGGATTAAAACCTGGAAGACTTCCGATCGGGTCGTTTATAGTTCATTAGACCTGCGTGAAGGGCTCGCCAGCCATAGGATAGAAATCATACCTGGGTTGATGTTAATAATGTCGCGGGAGCTTGCCTTGGAAGCTATGGGTATACCTGTTTACAAGTACATCCTGTCTTAGAATTGCGCGGGGACTTCTCCTAAAAAGTCTTCAGTGTGTCTGTTTACAGACACATCCCATCGTGGAATAGCGCGGGGACTTCTCCTAAAAAGTCTTGGGTGTGTCTGTTTACAGACACATCCCATCTTGGAATAGCGCGGGAGCTTGCCTTGGAAGCTCTGGGTGTATCCGCTTACAGATATATCCCGATTCCTTAATAGAAATGTTGCATGATCCTTCCACTGGGGAGTCTTTGAGAATTCTTCGGGGAGTCTTGGGGTACCTGTCTGCTGATACATAACAAATTGCATGTAACATTTAGGCAAAACACTGACTCATGCTGGGGAAGAAATGGTTTTTGATTGATTTTTTGGAAAGAAAATGAATTTTTTTGGAAATTAGAATGCTTGGGATGACTTGATTCCTAATCCGATTCTGACACGGACTCCTAAAGTCTCTTGTTAGGCCTGTATGCCTAGATGAAGTGTGATAAAAATTCCTATTCCCGTGGTGACTAGGAAAGGGATTTTCTCAAATGGCTAAGTTTTGCGAATTTTAAAATGAGAATTTGAAGAGAGAGATATACCGACCGACTCGACTCTGGACGCGAGAGGACGAGTTGACAGACACGACTTTGACTCTTGAAGGGGTTGGACCGTGACTCGGTAGGGGGTGGCCACCTAAGATGACAAGACTCTTAAGCTGCGCCATTCCGTAGCCTAGGCGAGTGACAACATAGTCGAACATCGAAATGGGAACGATCTGCTATAGGGGAATTGCAGTAGTCTGTAATGAGACTGTTTTAGCAGTAACAATGCTGTAGTCTAGTGCTCCTTTTGAATTTTTGGTTTTGGGGTACATCTCCACAGTGGATATTACTCCGAGTCCTGACAGATTCTCGTCTTTGACTGAGCCGAGTACTAGGACACACTACAGAAAGGAGGCTAGATTTTTTGAAATTATCTAGATTTTGTGAGTAGGGATGGAGAACTTCTGCCTAAAAGAAGCCCCCAGGACGACAAAGCTAGCTATTGAGAACATGACAGTGTCGTGACCGGAATGATGATGCTTTTTCGAATTTGTGTTAATGTGGGTGGTTGTGCCTCTGTTGAAAGGCTGCCTATGTATTCACGTGTTAGTGAAATCAAACCAAGCCGTAGTTCAGTGATGTGAAAGATATATAATGGTGCCTAGTTTACTAGGGCTTTGTGTGTAACTAGCCACAGCGACGGTGTAGGCTAGGTGCATTCCCAGTGATGTCTTGATCAAAGGGCTAGAATAGTTAGGATGTCGATCCTGTGACTGTGAGCGTTCTCCGGGGTAGCCCCCAAAGGTGGTGTGAACTTATTTGGGCATGTTCTATGCCGACTGCAAGTTGAGTTCCAGTGTTTGGGGTTGGTAACTGGTTTGAATGAGGAGAATTGAGATGGGATTTTAACGAGTTCTGCTCTCGGGGATTTTAACGAGTTCTGTTCTCGGGGATTTGATGAGTTTTGCTCTCGGGGATTTTAATGAGTTTTGCTCTCGGGGATTTTGATGAGTTTTGCTCTCGGGGGGATCTGACGAGTTTTGCTCTCGGGGGGATTTGACGAGTTTTGCTCTCGGGGGATTTGATGAGTTTTGCTCTCGGGTCTTTGTATGGTGATTGTGAATTTTGTTATGTAAAGGGGAAGTTGAGTAGAATGGCTCGAACTTTAATCGGGATAAATTTTGATAATGCAGGATCTGGTTTCCATGTCTGGCCCTAATGGTTAGGGGTATCCTATGGAGCTTGAATCCTCAAAATTCTGGGCTGTCTCTAGCCTAGGTCTCGAGAAGGTCTTGAGGGTTGTAATGTGGGAAGGCTAGATGTGGTGTTAGCTGACCAGCTTGACTGTCTCTCCCCTATTGGATGGTATGGGTATTGATAATTTTTGAATTGACCGTTTCACGCTCATGGGTTTTTGAATTCTTTGGGTTGACCTCTTAGCCCCGGTCATGGAATTCTTCATTTGAGTTGACCGTGTCTGGTCGAGAGATGTTGATAATACTTTTTGATCATGGCCAGCTTTTTTGTTTTGGCCTTTTGCTTTTTTTCTCTTGGACTTTTGATTTTTTTGTCCAGCTTTTTTTTTGTCGGTCAGACTAACACCTAAGGTAGGGACTGGCTAGTCTTATTGGATGGGTGTTTATTGTGGGAAGTGGGCTTGCCTCCCGTCTTGAACCCAAACTAGAAGACTACCCAGATTTGTCATAGGATTCGATATGCTCCTGCTACGGGTAGTTATGTGGCTTTCTATACCAGACATGGAATAGGTAAAAGGGAAACACGGGCTCGGTTTCCTTCAGTCATTATAGATGTGCCTATAATAGTCACGTGCGTGTGCTCACAGTGTATGATGGTGTTCATCATGTTCTCGGAAACACATAAGGAAAGTATGTATGAGAAATAGAAAAACTGATTTTATTGAAATGTGAAAAGAGGACAGAATACCGCTGACTCTGACTCTGACTTTGACTTTAAAATTGAAAGAAATAGTACATCCTAGACTCGGACTCAGACTCGGACTTGAACCAATTCTAGACTCTTGGATGAGGTTGTCAGTAGTCTTCGGCTTCTAAGGACTCAAGTGGATGTCCAGTATAGCCTTCGGTAGAAGCTTCACCCAGATCTTCGTTATGTCAAAGATCGTCTTCAATCCTAATGCCCATTTCGGTAAGCACCGCAAAGTTTGAAATGCCGGCATACCTAAGATGGATGCGGTAGGGAGGTAGGAGGTTGTTGATGAACGCCTCCACTAGTGTCTTCTCGTTGGGCTTGTCTACCAACTTCACACTTTCGGCCCTCCACCTTTGAAGGTACTTGGTGAAACCTTCCTTGGGCTCCTGGACCATGACCTCCAGGGTGCGCATTGTGGTCTGGATCTCGGTATTATCTGCATAATTCCGAGCGAACTCTGTTGCGACATCGTCCCAAGTCTTGTACTTCTTGGAATTGAGCCTGTAATACCAGGCTTTTGGATGCTTCTCAAGGGAAGAAGCAAAGAGATGCTTGAACATGGATGACTTAACTCCCTTAACAGCCATGAATTCTTTGAAAGCCTGGATGTGGAGCACCGGGTCTTCAGTCCCATCAAACATTGGTAGGCCTGTCAAGTTGAGATTAGCGGGCAACTCATCGGTTAGAGGCGAATAAGCCCGAGCATTCTCCGTATGGATCGAGTTATTCGTTGACAAATGGACCTGTTCTTGCAGCTTGCGAACGGCGCTGACCAGTTCAGCTATGGGCCCAGCGGTTGCATTCCTGACCTTAAGAGTCCTTTGCTCCACGGCACTCAAACGGGTAGCAATGGCGGTTTGGTCGGTACTGATGGCTGTCAGTTGGGCCTCCATCTTAGCCAGTGAGGCGATCAGCTCGTCTATGGCTTGTTGCGTCATGGCTCGGGTGTGGGGTGGCCTGTCTGTAAGGGCACCGCGTAATCAGTAAAGTTGCTTCGGAACTCGAATACACCAAGGCATAGGAAATAGCGTGGGATGAGAGACGACTCCAGTTTGACTCGGGTTAGACTCTCCTAAGACAAATGTGTAGGGTACGATTCTCGGAGTGACTGTGATTAATCGCTCCTTCGGAGAATAGCCCCCAAGTGAGACTAAGGACTCAGATAGGACTCAGATGGTGTGACATCTAAGTGACTCGAAAGTGGGGTGCGTGAGACACGTGTAAGACAAGACCCTTAGAGCAACCGTGATTGGTCGCTCTACTGAAAGGGTAGCCCCCGAGTGGGACTGAAGACTTTGTTAAGACTCGAGTGTCGGACGAGTGACCCTTAGATGTAAGGATCACGAACCTTTTGTTATAAGGCTATGCCTTGTAAAAGGTTGACTCAGAAAAGACACCTAGACAGGTGACTCGTGGACGGTGGGTTTTCCTTAGGATTTGGCAAAGTGGGCCTAGTCCCGTTCGAAGAAAGATCCATGCGTGAAATCCCCAGACTTTGGACTCGATTGTGTAAATGGGCTTCCCTTTGTAGGAGTTTGTCCTACGTAGGTGGACCGTACCTTGACAAATAAGGCGGACTTGGGATGGGGTAGAAACTCGTGATATAAGATCGACGGAGTTTCGACGCTATAGATTCTAACTTATGACAAGACCCGACACTGCTAAATACGGGAAGTCCTAAGAAGAAGGTTTTGAAAAGGGAATTTGGATTTGAAAACCGAGCAAGGTCGGGTAGGATGGTCCGATTTCTTTGAAAACCGGGAAAAAGGGTATCGGGCCGAGATTTCGGGCCTTTTTTTTAAAAAAAAGGTTTGGACAGCATACCGGCTAAAAATAGGCTATTTTGAGTCAAAATCATAAGTCCTAAATTCGGTAGCTTTCCGGGTTTTGAAAAAAAAGTAGATGGGTTTGAAAAGATGTAAGTTTTTTGAAAATGACGGTTTTTGAAAAAAGACCAAAGAAGATCAAGTAGCATGTAGTCACGGAAACAGTATATCGACACCATGTATGCTTTTAGTCTAAGTCTCGGTCGGTCGAATAGGGTCTATACCAACAACGATCGCATTCTCGCAAATCAGGACGGACCTCCTAAGCCAAGTTGGTCTTAGAATCTGCCGTAAAACCCATGCGAGTTCCGCCATCGAAGTCTTTAGTGCACCCAAGTGGGAATGCACCGTGGTATAGTGGGACGTCGGTCACAAGTAACCGGCCCGGGAAAGAATTGGGTTATGCATGAACCATTGAACTAAAACGTGTACATTACTAATCGAACGATTTCTTTTCGAGTCTCACCTTGAGGATGCCGATGGTAAGTGACACATCAGTTGATCCCCAGCGGAGTCGCCAAATTGTGGACATGACATAGGTCCACCCCGACGCGGCCACGCGCGGGTTTGGGGAGGCGAATGAATCTCCACATGAGAATGGATCAAATTGAATTTTAAATCGAAGTAGGAGTCGCCACCGAATTTTATGGTTATTCGGAACCATTCGAACCCACTCTATGTCGTAGTGGGCCATATTTAAAACATGGCCCATTTCCGATGTCAGAGCTTATCGGGTTCGTCCCTTAGCATTTGATACCGATACCGACATTATCGGATATCGTATATTGAATGACTCTCGTTGCCAATGGATTCGGACATCCGGAAACCATGGTTCTGAGTAAGGGGTGAGGGTACGTGTTGGGACTTGGGAAGTTCACTGAGAACACCCAACCCCGCCCGCACTTAGCGGCCTTTACTAAGATATCGTTCGTTTTTTATGTACACGCATTAGTTCGACGATTGAATGATATGGACAGATTATTTTCCTAAGGCATGTGAGAAAAATAAATAAATGGGTTGCTAAGTCGTTTAATGCATGTTACACTAATAACGTCAAAGTTATTTTAGCATTTGAATCCGTTTTAGTCTAATAAAACGAAGAAATAAATAAATTGCTACAAACACGAGAAAACGAGTTAGTAACGATTGAATAATAATATAGCAAATAAATATACGAGATCGAGAAAATAAATATTAATCAAAATCTGAAAAATATTGTTTAAAACGTTGTTTTGTATAAAAAATGAAGCTCGAAAAAATAATAAAAAGAACGAAAAAGGCGCGCGAAGGCAGCCGGCCGCGCGACTCGCCCGGGATGCCAGCGGGTCGCGTGGCGGCCTGTTTTCGGGAGCGGTTTTTTGGAAATTTTCGATTAAATCGCGTACGAATATTGCATAATTCGTACTCGACTTAATATTCTCGATGTTCGTTATATTCGATAGTTGACTACGAAATCAATATCAGATATTTGGAATAGTTTTAGAAAAGATATAAATTTTAGAAATCGTATCGTAGAATAAATAATAATAAACGAACGAAAAACTAAAAAAAGGGTCTCGGGTTTCAGGCCCGTGCGCGAGCCGCCTGGGCATGGCGCGACTCGCGTGCGGGTCTGCCCGTTATTATTATTTTTTGTCGAAAACCGTTAAATTTTATAAATCGCGTACAAATATGGATTAATTTATACCCGATTCATATTTTCGATATTCGTCGTATTCGATATTCGATTATGAAATCGATATCGAATAGTCGGAAGGATTTTAGAAAAGGTTTTGAAAAAATTTGTTTTGAACGAAAAGTTTAAAAAAAAGGATTTTGAACGAAAAAATGTAACGATATCGTCGAAATCTTAATATAATTCTTTTTGATACAATATTCGATTATATAAAATCGATATCATATTTTTAAGAATGTTCGATATATGAAAATAGTTTTTTTTTTAATAATATTGATATTAGAAATAAAAAAGACCGACGAAAGACCCGTAATAAAAAAACGAGAAGAAGAGAAGAGAAGAAGGAGAAGCTGGTTTGATTTACACCCTCAACCTACATGCTTTGTTTTCTCGGGATAAGGCTCGTCGGAAAGTGGCTTAGACTTGGGAGCGTCGAGATGATGAGGACAAGTTTAGGGTGTCGGTTTGGACGTCGGGTTTGGCGTGTGGTCGGACGGTTTCTCGGGGCTTCGAGGCTTCGGAAAGGTGTTGGGATTTGCTAGATATCGAGGATGTAGAATGTGTGAAAACGGCGTTATGAGGCTGTTTTTTCGGTGTTAATTGTGTGTTGATCGTATGTCTCGGTTTTTTCTGATGTTGTGATGTGTCTTTTTTGTGTTGGACGAGAGGTCCTATTTATAGGAATCAAGGTAGTCTTGCTTGTGTGACAAGAAATACCGGTTTGGATAGGAAATACGAGAGTTCGAGAGCAAATCAAAGTCTCGTTTCTTGGTGAAGAAGCCAAGTATTTCGGCTGGTGGAGGAGTATTTCGGCTGACTTGGGACGCCTAAACCGAGTGTTTGGAGCTCGGTTGGTGTCTGATTCGGTTTCCGGATAGAATTCCTACTTGAGGTCGAATTCTACCTTTAACAGAATTGTTTAATGTTTATTGAAGCTGATATTTCGTAGGAGTTTGAGTATGAATCAGCCGTGTGAAGTGTCACGGCTGACTCACGTGTCTCGGAAAAATCTTTGATCGGGTTTTGACTCGGTCGCTAAAAGACGGTTTTACCCCTGGTGTCGGATTCGACCCAAATTAGTGTTATTTGACTCGAAACGACCCACTGGGCCTGAATTTGAGGTTGGTTTTGTAAGATTTGTGCTCCGTAATAAGTCTAAACCAAATGTCCATGATTACAACCCCGTGTCCGAGTCCATCAAAGCACGTTTACGTCCAATCATCATCGGGTGTTTGGCGGGAACTACTATAGACACCTGGCGGTCAAAATGTGGGTGTCTACACACGTCAAAACCGTGAGTCCCACAACGTCTTTCGAGCCCTGATAATATTTTTTATGACTTCGGTCAACACGTGTTAAGTCAATCACGTGTCATACTACTTTTCAAAATCATGCATCATATCTTATTATATCATTCTATATTATTTGCAAACTGTTATTACCGTTATTATCGTTACTAATACGTTTGTTTCTATTTTGGCACTTTATTTCCGTTATTTGTTTTATTGTACTAAAACGAACCTTGCATGCTAAATAGAACTTTGACGTTAGTTTAGATGCATTAAATCGACATAGCAACTTATCTAAATATTCGCATGTTTAGGCAAAATACTGTTTGCATAACATCTCATCGAATTACTAACGCGCGTATTTAAAAGTCAAGCGATATCTTAGTAGAGGCCGCTAAGTGTGGGCGGTGTTGGGTGTTCTTTGTGAACTTCCCAACGCGTACCCTCACCCCTTACTCAGAATCGTGGTTTCCGGATATCCGAACCCATTGGCACACGAGAGTCATTCAATACACGATATCCGATAATGTCGGTATCGGTATCACAATGCAAAGAGACGAACCCCATAAACTCTGAGATCCGAATGGGCCGTATTTTGTACATGGCCCACTAAGATATAGAGTGGGTTCGAACGGTCCCGAACTCCCACAAAATTCGGTGGCGACTCCACTTCGATTTAAATTTCAATTCGATCCATCTCACATGAGATTCATTCGCCTCTCCAAACCCGCGCCTGGCCACGTCGGGGTGGACCTATGTCATGTCCCCAGTTTGGCGACTCCGATGGGGAAGAAATGACGCGTGACTTACCATCGGCATCCTCAGGGTGAGACTCGAATAGAAATCGTTTGAGTAGTACAATATGCGTTTTAGTTTTACGGTTCATGCATAACCCCATATTTTCCCGGGCCGGTACTGGCAATCGACGTCCCACTATACCGTGATATACTCCAACATGGATATGTGAAAGGTGTCCATGCCTAATTCGTATGGCAAACATATAAAATCGGATGGAGTATTAGAAATTGAACGTCCAACAAACAAGGGAAAACTGGAGTTAAACGGATGGTAGTAACTTAGTAATGTAAATATGTATTCCCTCTGTCTCGTTCATTTTTTGTCATTTTATATTTATTGTGAGGAGTATTTTAATCAAAAGATAACAAATTAACGAGACGGAGGGAGTAGCAATGACGACCACGATAGCGAAACAACCAAAACATTACTAACTCTATCTCTATAAAATATCGTTATCCTCTTAGAGAATTAATGACACAATAAACTTGTGTTATTCTCCCGGTATATAGAGAATTGCATTTTAATCTTTAGCGTGGATGTAGATAAAAAAGTAAAACAGGTCTACATTTTCAAGGGGCCTCATATAGTTGTATAGCCGTATTTTATAGACAAGTAGACAACCAATTTAACTCGATACATTAATGTACTTATTGACGCGAGGAATTGTGATAGGTCAAAGTTTGAATTAATTACTTCGAAAAAAAGTCTATTTAAGGATCTCATATTTAATTGCAATATTTGGGGGAGAAAGAACGTGTATTTTTGTCCTAAAAATGTACTCCGTAGTTTGTACTTTGTAGCAATTTATAGTTTGACCATAAGTTTTCGTGTAATTTGAAAAAAGGGAGTAATTTTGGAAAAATGTCTTTTATAGAGAGTAATTGTTAATCTAAGTTAAAAATAATATTAGTGTAACATTGAATCCGATATATTAATAAAAAAAAGTTTTTGACCTCTATTTCAACCCGGCCGGCGGCCATGAAACATCTCGCTCGACTCTTGTAACATGGTAATGAAATTTTTGTGTGTATTTGACGTTTTTTTCACCATGTTATACTAATTTAATTGGGAATGACTCATTTACTTTTGGTCTGTTGGACAATGATGGACCTAAGAATTTACTATTCGGGGCTACAATTTTTTTAACAATAACTTTTATTATATTTTTAAAAATACAAATAATTAAAAAAATATCTAAAAAAATAATTATCTTTACTTTAATTTGAATATTTTTTCTAAAATACTTAACAATTTAAAGAAATTCACTTGTATTGAATAATCTATCTTTGTTTTATAACTTATAAAATTGGGTTTTTCTATGGGGTGCCCCTCAACTATCGGCTTTTCCAAGTGGTACCCCCGCCTTTTTCGTATTACAAGATGTATCCCTAAACTTTGTAAATTAGTCTATATTGTAACCAAAGTTATAATTTTTCAACAAAATTTTTTCAATTGATGATATAAATAGTGATTATTCCTTATTTTACTTTCATCAACCATGATATATTTCTTCAATTTGCATCCTTTACTCAAAAAAATCCATTCCATCACACTACGACATGGGGTGACGGAGGGATTGAGGTTGAAGGATTTAAAAGAGTGAGGAAGATAGGTCGATGTCGACCGACAACAGAGTGCGTTTTGATGGACATTTGGTGGCTTGGTGAATGGTAAAGAAAAAGAGGTGGTTTGTAGCATCAAATTGGATTGATTAATATGTTAATTATTCATTTTAAAAAAATAGTTGTAATACACTTATCACTTTGGTTATGATATGGAGTGATAAGTAAAGTTTAGGGATACACCATGTAATTCGAAAAAGGCGGGGGTATCACTCAGAAAAGTCAATAGTTGAGGGGTATCCCATAAAAAAACCCTATAAAATTTCTATGTATTAAATTTAACATCAAACAATAATACTTGTAGTTTAATTGCTGAGGTGTTTGAATTGGATTGAGAGTTCTGATTTTGATCTTTTTAATGACTTTAGTTTAATAATCTATCAATGTTTTATGACTTTATTTTAACGGCTTGTTAACCCTGTACTATATACTCTCTCCGTCTCGTTAATTAGTTTTCCTTTATATTCTTTTTGAGCAATATTTTAATCAAAGACAAATAAATGAACGAGACTAAGGGAGTACATGATTTCTACACTGATGTGGGCACTTAAACGTTACTCCGTATTAGTTGACTCGATTCTCGATTGCTTATTTTCCTGGCTACATCTACTCTAGTACCATTACAATTCATAAGGGTGAATGTAGAACAAAAATTTTGGGGTAGCGAGTTTGGTTGTTTTGTTCTATATTTATGTTAAGGTCTCGTATTTACGAACTTTAATTTAGGGTTGCAAAAATCGACAATTTTATATGTTTTTTTTAAGTTTGGGTTAGCAAGTGCTACCCCTAACTACTAGGTAGATTCCCCTCAAGGCAATGTCAACATCTTTTACTAAACTATACAACTTTGTAATTAAGGTTTTCAGGGTAATTATTGATTAATTAATTAATTACTTACATAATAGAGATCATTGTAAGAGATGCCAATAAAGTATTGATGATACTTGACTTGGATGTCCAGAGACTCCAGACTGCAAAAGTCTTTAGTTTATTGCAACTTATTACGGTAGGGCTATAGTAGTATATATTATGGAGAAATAATATGGAGTATGAGTGAATGCTCCGTATAACATGATAATCCTAATAATAATAATAATAATAATAATAATAATAATAATAATAATAATAATAATAATTTGTAATTTCTTGTAATTACTTGTAATAATAGATAGTATCTAGGCTCCCCTCTAACTTCTTGTAATTTGTTCTGGTGTTAATGCAAGATCCGTTTTATAAATAATAATAATAATAATAATAATAATAATAATAATAATAATAATAATAATAATAATATACCTACTCCTTTCGAGTTCCTATTATTGTCCTAAAAGGTTTTGGGGTGAAAAATAAGAAAGAGAAAATGAGTGGTGGAAAAAAGGAGGAAGAAAGAGAAATGAGAGAGTAATTGTGGACCACACATTGATGATCTAAAAAGGAAAATAGAACAAAAATCAAACTCAGCCCAAAAAGGAAAGTGAGACAATAATAGCAACTCGGAGGGAGTATATATATTAATATTTGTTGACCTTATTAACTAATGATGTCCATTGACCACATGACCAGGAAGGCCTAGTTGCCGTCTTAGTTTATGCCCATTTGCAAGGACGGAGTATAATAATTGCTGGCACTGCCAAAGCCTTTCTTTGTTACAAGCATTTGCTCATACAAAAACGTTGTGAGTATGTTTGTTAAATGTTGAATGATATTAGTAAAAGTAGATTTATAAAAAAGATTTTACTAGTAAAATTAATTAACAATTTTGATTGATATATTTAATTAATATAACTTTGTAGGTAGTGTTTGATAATTAGTTGTTTTAAATTAGCAGATTGTTTAAATATTTTGTAAAATGACAAAAAATAATTTGATATTGCTCCTAGCAGTATATTGCAAAACAACATATTCGGTCCAATATGCTATTACAATCCACCATTTATCAAACAATAATATTGACATATTTTTTGATCAAACCCGCTATTATTCTCAATATGCTAATTTTTTACGGATCCGTCACTAACCAAACAGGTTTTATACAACTGATAGTAAATTAGTAATGTAAATATGTAGTGATTACCACGATAGCTAAACAACCAAAACATTACTCCGTACATTATTACAACTAGCCTGTCTAATCTAATTCAATCTTCCCATTTAATTAACTTTTGTGCATGGTCTACGAGATGATACATACCTTGACCATATTTTTTCTATACATATATTATTTTTTTGTTATAAATATTATTTTCTGAAACCTTACGAGGATAAAGGTAATGGTCCTGTTTGGTTAGTGGCGGATCCGTCAAAAATTGCCATATTGAGAATAAATAGCGGGTTTGGCCGATAAATATGTCAATATTAGTATTTGGTAAACAGCGAATTGTAATAGCATATTGATGTTGAATATGCTGTTTTGCAATATGCTGCCAGAAGTAGCATATTAGGGTAGCAGATAACTTTTTTTTTTGTCATTTTACAAAGTAGTTAAACAATCCGCTGATGCAAAACAGCTAATTACCAAACACTACTAGAAAAATTCTGCTAATTAAATCTGTCAGTCAAAACTGCTAATTGATTCTGCTAGTCAAGTCTGCTTTGTAAATCTGCTTCTACTAATATCATTCCGCTGTTTACCAAACATGGTCAATATGTTTGTGTTATATTAACATTATTATTATTTTTATCTGATTATGTATCGTCCAAATCAAAATTTTACAAATTTGACTTCAAATAGTGCAGGGGAAGATTGGATTGGAATAGACTTGACAAATGGGTCAACCGGGTCGGTTTTGGGTCGGTCAACTTCGAGTCAAGTCACTTTCGCGTTATAGAATTCGGGTTGACTTCGTGTCGGGCCGGGTCATTTTCGTGTTTGCTATTTTCAATTTTTTAGGGATATTGACTCGTTTTTTATAATAATAATAGTCGGGTCAATCTCGGGTTAGCCCAGATCAATTCGGGTTACGGGTCAACCTCGAGTCTTCAGTTCGGGTGTCGAGTGGGGTTCAGGTTGACTTATTCGGGTCGGGTCATTCGGGGCGGATCTATTTTGCCAGGTCTAGATTGGAGAAAGTATTCACAAATTCTTGTTCGTTACGGTCATATCCATCAAAAACTTATAACTTATGATGGATCAAATATAAAAAATGAGACAAAAGACATGTTTGTGGAATATCAACTATGTAGTTATATATTCATTGAAAACTTGTATACTCGTCACAAAGCGTCACAAAGAAAGACGTTAGTCAGAAATATATTGCAGTGGTACACATCATAGATAATTAAGTCAACAATTTTGTCTAGCTTTTCAAAAACTCAATGTGTGTTGATGTACTTAGGGAGTTAGAGGTGACAAATCTCATGGTTTCGAGTCGAGTTGTTCAGATTTAGTAAAATATTGGAGTTTTTCGAATAATGTGAATTAACGGCTTGAAATCGAATTCAATAAGGTAGCTTTAAGTAGACCTGACAAAAATGACCCGACCTGAATAAGGCAATCAGAACTGAAGACTCGATTTTGACCCGTAAGTTGAATTGACCCGAGTTAACCCGAAACTGACCCAACTATTATTATAGAAAATGAGTCGATATCCCTAAAAAAAGTTGAAAATAGCAAATCCAAAAATGACTCAAACTCGAAATGATTTGACCCGAAAATGTTTCTCGATTAATACTCGAGCATAACACTTGGATTAGATCCAAATAATCGACACAAAACAACCCAACGACACTTAAACCAATTAACAATCAAAAACTCATTATTTACTTCTATTTTCTCATTCCAGTCAACTAATTACGACCCACTTAACTACGACTAAACAAGTCATATTAGAATCGTAACATTAAAAGAAGGTAAAATTGCAAGGCTCATACCGAGTGTATATATATATATATGTGTGTGTGTTTATATCCAATGCATCCTTGGCCACATGACAAGTTATAGAAAAAGTAATGATGACGTGTCAAAACCATATTCACCATCCCTCGTCTACTAAGAGAATAAAGAATACTAGCATTATGCTTACGTGACAACTACTCTTTGATTTTTTTTCCCGCTCACTTCTAAAAAGTCCAAAATGGGCTTAACTCCATACAAACTCATTATAATGATAACAAATATGACCCATAAAACTCATTGCATTGGACCCAAAATTTTAATCTCAACTGTATTGGGCTCAAAATGAAAATATATTTAATCCTTCTATAGAATATTAACATTTGTATTTAATTAACTTAAAGACATATAATAAACAATGCAATCATCTCAATCCCGTATTTTAGTAAATGTAACACCCCTGATTTTATAAATTAAATTAAATTAAAATTTTGTTCGTATTTTTATTTTTACGATTAACTCGTAATTCTCAAAATTATTATAAAATGAATTCATCGTTTAATTGTTTCAAACCCCTAAAATTCTATTTGTCTCGGAAACTCTACTTATATTTAAAAAACATATTTTTATTTGTGTTTCTATTTATTTTATACATTTAATTTAATTCTTATCGAAAGTCTATTTCGGCAATTTAAATTCTAAATTCTTTTTTAATTATTTATATTTAAGCTCGAATTTTTATTTTCGGCTCGAGGCTCATTTATTTTAACTTTCGTCAAAACATTTACTACCCTTCCTCGAGAAATCAATTTAATTCACATTTTTGAATATTATTATTATCGGTTGATTTTCACTTGCAGGTTGGCAAGTGCTTTAAGTTTCGCTAATAAAATGTAATCCCCTAGAAATTCTAACGCAATACAGTGGCAGAAACACTGTAGCGTTGGGATTAAACACACTGACAAACTATATCTTATTAAAAGAAAAGGTAAGTCAATACAAATGTCTCTTTTTACAAAAGGGCTAAAAAGAAATTCTCCAAACAGGTTAATACAATCCATAAATCGTGAATGAAGAAAGAGTCGGATCCACGCTACTCGCTAGCTCACACCCAAAACCCAGCAGCAAATACCTGCCACGTCAGTGGGGAGTAACTCGGACATTCTCCCCGCCATATTATATCATATGAAAAATTCAGTACTACAAATGAGCACTTGGGTCACGGAAATTTGGTCGCCACGATGACTTGCGCCACGGAAATTTTGCCGTGGCAAATAGTCTAGCCACGGGAAATTTACACTTGCGCCACGGAAATAAACGTGGCTAGGATATATATGGACCAAATAGTTAGCCACGGAAGAATAATTTGTGGCGCAAGTGTAAAATTCCCGTGGCTAGACTATTTGCCACGGTAAATTTCCGTGGCGCAAGTCATCGTGGCGACCAAAATTCCTTGGCCCAAGTGTTGATTTTTGTGGCCAAAGTGCTCATTTGTAGTAGTGATTATAGTATTATTATATCAAAATATTTAAAATGGAAAAACATTAAATGATATAATAAAAATAAGTTTTCAGAGAAACTTAAAATATTGAAACAATAAATTGAGAACAAGTTTTCAGAAGAAAACTTCAAATATTTGTCAACCTGCAAACCAAAATGTATCGATAATAATAAAAATATTCAAAATGGCGTTATGGATAGAGTTAGCGTAGAATCTAAACTTTCACTAGGATAATAATGAAAACTAGCTTCGAGAACAGTAGACTTAACTCATAACAGAATCCAGTCTCTAACTAGGCAACTCAACTATAACAGGACTGCGTGCAGCAAAGTCCTGGTTTAAGTAGTATACACCCCTTCTGGATACCAAATGTATCCAGTTTCAACTAACAACGACTAACACGATGCGATATCTAGCTTAAGGGCACAATGCACACTCTTCTGGGCGAAACTACGCCCAGTTTAACGACCAAATGTGTTCAAATAGACACACCGGCTTTACAGCTGATGGCAAAAACGTACATCCCAGACTATATTACTCTAAACTCACACTTGTCCTTATTCTATAACTCCAAAACAAGCCATTATCGATATTCAAAAATAAATATAATTATTATAAATAATATGAAGATAAAAGGAGTAAGCATTTCATATTAAAAGGAAAAACTTTCTATGAATAAAAACTTACTAATTTTAGAAACTTACTTAGAATAGAAATATTGTTATAGAAAATACATAGTGATTAAAATAAGTGAACCGTATATAAAAAAATAGCTTCTCTAACGAAATTAACATTTTATTATTCTCGTCGTTATCGTAACTTTTAATATATTTCTAAATTCGTCACTCAAAATATAAATAAAATATAATAAGTCAACTCGTGAACTGGATTTATGGGAAGGCTGACAGGCTATGGGTTAGATGGATTAACCACGTCTATCTCAAAGGCGGCGATTGGAGTGAATATACTCCACCAAAGACGGCCCCATGGGCTTGGAAGAATGTATGCAAAATCAAAGAGAAATTAATGCATGGCTATATCGAGAATATGTGGCAAGGCGAGGAGGAGAAGTACACGATAAAGAAGGGCTACGACTGGCTCCGAGGTAAACACCCACCTGTAAACTGGTATTACTTTGTCTGGCATGAATGGAGCTCTCCGCGGCATGCTATGATTTCCTGGTTAGCAAAACATAACGGACTGAACTTGAGAAGCAAGCTATATGAGCATGGTTATATGCTGCGTGTTCGAAAATGACCCGAAAACTATGAACCACCTATTTTCTGACTGCCCATATAGCGCCAAGATCATTACTGAAATAGAAACCTGGTGTGGACTTAATTTAAGAAGATTTGCAGGCCACAACACGGACAGAAATAGCATCTGCTACAATACTGCGGCTGCTGTTTGGAATGCTACTCAATGTGAAATCTGGTTTCAGAGGAATAATGCTCGTGTGCATCTCCGGCTGAAGACCCCGAATCTGGTCGCAAAATGGATAATAATGAATGCTAAGAGAAGAATCTTTAGCAAAATGAACAACAACGCCACTAGAGCTGAAAAGGAATGGCTGCAGAAGTGGGGTGTTATCTAGGCTGTTAGGATTGGTTTTCATGCTTGTTACCAAATGAGACGTTTAATGTCGTAGTGACTTGATCACTCCACTATATCTTGTACATTTTGACATAGTAATATAATTCACATTTTACCAATATATATATATATATATATATATATATAAAATAAGTCAATATATAGTATTTTTTATAAATAATTAGGAAATCGAGTTAAAATTATAAATTTTAGAAAATAGATATTTTAAGAAAAACGATATCACAAATTAATTAAGTCAACGAATTTTATAAATGAAATGAGATTTACAAAGGTTTCAAATTATTTTTAACAAATAGCTTTTATTAATAAATAATACAGATTTTACTAAAAATAGTCAATTGAAAACAAATAAGAAATTATTAGTGAAAATAGTCTCGACTAAAAATACATTTAAAACAAAATCGACTATTTTCTCATTTATTAATATAAGTCATAGGATGAAATTAATTTATTTAACAAGTCCTCAAATCTCGATTATTGTATTAACGTACGATTTTAATTTAAAATTTAGAAATTAGCGAAATTTGACGAAAATATGAAATCGATATTATTTAGTTACTAGTGTCACGATACCAACAAAATATTATAATAATCATAAATAATAAAATTACTAACGATTTATAAAACGATATCGAAAGTTGTAAAATATTTATAAGGTACAAAATTTTAAAATAAAATTATTAGCAAATAATAAATAGCTAAAATTATAAAACCGAAGTTAAAATATTCGGAAATTTCCCATGGTACCCTCGAACTATGTCATATTACACATGGTACCCCTACTTTTAAGTTTGTTCACATGGTAACCTTGAGTTTTATAGTTTAGTTCCCGATTTGCCCTTACTCAAATTTCTGTCATGACGCCGTTAAATTCTGTCATCACTCAACAACCACTACAAGAATAGATGGGCCTGGCGTCCATCCATTGGCTTCCGTTAGTGGACGCTGTATGAGTCCTGGCGTCCGCAAACAGACGCTAGAAAGTGGATGCCACGACCAGTCGCCTTTTTTTTTACAGGCGTCCACTATTGGACGCCAAAAAAATTGGCGTCTGACAGCGGACGCTATGAATGGCGTCTTACTGTGGACGCCAGATGACCCAAGGTGGCGTCCATAGTCGGACGCCATGTGCATCATGTTGGCGTCCGACTATGGACGCCATCTTGGGCCATCTGGCGTCCACAGTAAGACGCCATACCCCTGAATAGAAGATCGTCTTTAGTTCCCTCCGGCGTCTGGCTTGGCGTTCGTTATTGGACGCCATTTACGCTGATGCATTACCGTAGCCAAGCGTTCGATGTCTAGCCAAAACCTGCAAAATAAAACAAATCCACAACTGTCGACCATCCACAACACACTCTCAATCAACCAAAACACTTGATCTCCCGCCACATTTACGCTAAAAAACCATTTATATAAAAAAGTTTTAAGATATGGTTTAAAGGTACATAAATCTAAACTAGTTCGAAGATACATAATCCATAAATCCAGTTACAACACCAACAACAAAAAACAATCAGCTAACTGTGAAGCTAGCTGAAGCACCAGAGTTACCGCCATCCCCGCTAAAGGGGTCTCTGTCGTCTGGAGGGGAAGGAGGACGACCTTGGTTGCATTTGTTGAACATGGCCTGAAACATGGCCATCTGTTCCTGCATCTTCTTTATCTGCTCCGCCTGCTCCTTCAGTTGCTCCTTCATGGCCTCCTTTTCTTGGTCGGGCTGCTGAGATTCGGGTGGCGTATACTCCATCTGTGTGGAGGTGCCTAGACGCGCTGTGGGAGGTGTGAAGTAGATCCCGTGTGCATTCCCAACACCATACACACTACCTTTCTTGTACCCCTTCACGACCTTGAAATAGGTCTCATTCGGGTCTACTTCGGCACCACTAGTAGAACTCTCGTTATTTGCTAACTCCTCTTGGTAGGCATCCTGCGTACACAACAGTGATTTCAATTCAAGTTATTAGAAAATGAAATCAATAAAGATACTTATCTACCACCTAAAGTAAATATATAGACACAGTTGATTTGTTTGAAATAGTAAGTACTCACCCAGATTGCCTGATCTCTACTCGTCATAAAAGAAGTCCCTTCCGAGTCGGTCTTCCCGTGCATGTCCAGGAAACCCTCAGGGGCGGTTGGCGTCCTCCCAAGTTCAGCTTGTAGCTGTTAAATAAATACGACCGTTAGGCAAACGTATTTTACGTGAACGTAGTTTATGATTAATCAAGTAGGAGTACGATATTATTAGAAATCATACCCTCTTGAGACGAAGAAACGAAGACTGTGAACCCCGATGATGTGTCGGGTCGGCCTTCCCCACATGCTCACAGTTCTTCAATTTGTTTTGTGATGCCCTCTCCGATCTGACTGAACAAAACACAACAATTCATGGCTCATGTCAGACAGAAATAGCTTAAACAGGTCAAAAAAGGGTCAAATTTTCGAATGCAGATATCAAATTACCAAAAGCGCCGCGAACACCTACTTACAACCCCAATCAGGATAGAAGTGGTTTCGGGAAAGTCCGGCTTTAATACGACACCATTTGGTCCGTCCTAAGTCACACAAAACCTCACGGAAGGCCCTAGAGGTGATTCTAGCTCAATTCAACCAATTTCATCAAACCCTATTCATAATTGTGATGGGCAAATCTAATCTACCTAATCAAATTTCAACTAAACTAATCAACCTAAGCGAATTTGGGCTAAACTAATCAACCTAATCGAATTTTAGACCTAAACAATATTAACGAGCAAACTATCAATAAATAACGATAACAATCAAAAATAAGAACTAATTATAATGAATAAGAACTAAGTAAAGTAAGAAAACATACCACAAATTAAGAAAAAGAATGAAAATTGGGGAGGAATTTCAAAGGGAATCGGCGAGGGAGTGTGGAGAGAGTTTAGAGAGATAAAAAAAATTTTAGAGAGTGAAGGGGGAGAGGGGGGTGGGCGGGTATTTGTCGCCGAAAACAATTGGACGGGCGTCCACTATCGGACGCCAAGTGGACGCCCGTGCTTTCTCTTTGGCGTCCGACAGTGGACGCCATTTGGGGTATATGGCGTTCGTCTGTGGACGCCTGTTGGTCTGAATTTCGTCCTCCAAACTCAGTCGGACACCAAGTTTGGCGTCTGACGGTGGACGCCCGGAAGTATTTTCAGACGCCATGTGGGCGTCCATATGCCCAGGACGCCAAAATAGCGGACGCCTAGGACTGTTTTTCTTGTAGTGAACTACTTTTTTTTCAAAAAGAGAGGTGTTCTCATGGTACCCTTAAATTTTCATAGTTGTTCCCATGATACTCTTAAGTTTTTATAGTTGTTCCCATGGTACCCTTAAGTTTTCATAGTTGTTCTCATGATGTCCCTGAAAGAAAATCAACGACTCATTGAAGCAAAGCAACGACAAGTTTACTGAACTAGCTGTTACACACTTACTATTTTGGCAGAAGAAGATAAAACAATCCACACTTACTCACTCAACCTTTTCACCCCTTTCTTCACTTGTACAAAAAAAATGGAAAAACTTCATCACCATAACCTTGAAGCTCGATCATCCGGAAACATCAATTTTTTCCATTTTTTTGTACAAGTGAAGAAAGAGATGAAAATTTTGAGTGAGTAAGTGTGGATTGTTTGTTCTTTTTCTGCCAAAATAGAAAGGGAAGTGAATTTATAAGCACTTGTGTAACGGGTAGTTCAGTAAACTAGTCGTTGCTTTGCTTCAATGAGTTGTTGCTTTCTTTCAGGGGTACCATGGGAACAACTATGAAAAATTTAAGGGTACCAGGAGAACAACTCTGAAAACTTAAGGGTACCATGAGAACAACTATGAAAACTTAGGGGTACCATGGGAACGCCTCTCCTTTTGAAGAAAAGTAGTTGTTGAGTAATGTAATTAATTTTGGTCATAACTTAACGGCGTTATGACAGAAATTTGGGAAAGGTCAAATCGGGAACTAAACTATAAAACTCAAGGTTACCATGGGAAGAAACTTAAAAGCAGGGGTACCATGTGTAATGTGACATAGTTCGAGGGTACCATGTGCAAGGTTACTACATACTACTACTCAAACATACGATATAAAATCAAGTGACATCCTAAAGTTACCTTGTTAGGAGCTTTCGACAAACATGTCCACATGTAGTTCCAGCTTCGATCCTTCTGACACTCGTTCTATCGAATAGCTTGAAACTCCAACGAAAAAAATTCGAAACACGAAGACATGGAAACCAAGGAGTCAATATTAGAGAAAGTTGGAAAGACTAGAGTAAGAAAACGGAGCAACGAAACAAGAGAAGAAGTAGAAGAATGATAAGAAGAAGTAGATACGAACAACAGGATGATGCAGCACAGAAAAAAAACGATCAAGAACAAAACATTGATAAACGATAACGGCACAAACGACAAGAGCAGTAGCGTACCACGTTCACCAACAGTACATAGTGACATACGAACAGAAGAGATGAAGAAAAAAAAACAAATTGCAGCAGCTACGAGCAGGGAACGGGAAAATAAATACATGCAGAACAAGAGTAATAGCATTAAAGGACAAATCGAAGCAGAGACCCGAGATGAGCAGCAGCAGGGGTGACAAACAAAGGAAATCTGAAGAGGAAGAAGAAAAGAAGAGGGTCAAATAGCAGCAGTATTACGGACAACAATAGCAGCAATAAAACGCAGCAGCATTAACGACATAGACAGAAGAAGAAGACCGAAAAGTAGCAGCAGGAACAGCACACACGGGCAACAATAACAACAATAAAATGCAGCAAGTGTACAACAGCCATGGCAGTAGCAGTAAAACGATGCAACAAGAGAAATAAGAAGAGAAGAAGGGAGAAGAAGAAGAACGAAGAAAGGAATAAAAAGAAGAAGACAACAGCCTACCACGATAACAGCAACACACGTGACAGCAGCAGCAAAGCCGACACAAACAGCAGCATAACAACAAAGGACAACAACATCGCTGGCACACAAAACGACAGCGGCGACAACATACGAATAATCATTAAACAAGGAGGAAAAAGGCGAGACAAGGAAGAAAGAGGAACTACCTTCGTCAACCTTGGTCACGTCATCATCGATGCTGAACAGGAGTACCGATGCACAAAGAACAGGTACGAGGGAGACGATAACGAACATGGTCGAAAGCAACAGTTGAAGAAAATAGCAGCAGCAACGAGCATCAAAACACCACGCATAAGGAGATAGATGATGATGATTGTGTGAGGGTGATGAAAAAGAGAATGCCAGGGGATGAGAATTCTGATTTAAAGTGGATAAATTATGAGGTGTTGAGTTGAAGTGGTGGAAACCAAAATGAAGGGGGATGTAACGAAGAGGTGGACTGTTGAAGTGGAAAAAGAGGAAGAGGTAAAGTATGTAATAAGTGGGGAAAACAAGGGGAAAAGAATCAGCTCAATTAAATAAATTGGGTGGGAGATGAATTCCGTAACGATAAGTTGACTGACCCACGAATCGAATTCAAACGAAAACGAAGTTTATAGAAATAAATAATTAGATGATGAAAGTTCTTGATCGAGACGAAAATAAAGTATTTGAGACGAAAATGAAGTTTATGATCGTCAAATCCAAGAGCCGGAACGGGCACATCAGCGCCCTAAGAAAGTTGTTTACTCGACTGCGCAAATACAACATGAAGCTAAACCCTCGAAAATGCAGTTTCGGGGTAACATCTGACAAATTACTGTGTCACATCGTTAGCCAACGTGGTATCGAGGTTTATCCAGCAAAAATCAAAGCCATTATCGAGATAAAGCCTCCTAAAACCGAAAAAGAAATAAGGGGATTCCTTGGGAAAGTCCAGTATATCAGCCGTTTCATTTCCAAATTAACCATGTTATGCGAACCAATTTTCAAAAAGTTGAAAGTGGGGGAACGAAAACTGTGGGACAATAAATGTCAAGCGGCCTTTGATAAAATCAAGGAGATACCGTCTGCTCCGCTGATCTTATTGCCACCTCAACCCGGTTTTCCTTTATCGTTATATCTAACAACGATCGAGACGACCATGGGGGCTATGCTGGCACAGACAATTGACTCGGAAGAACGAGCCATCTACTACATCAGCAAAAAGTTCTTAGAGTATGAATGCAAATATACAATGCTCGAGAAAACATGCGTAGCACTAGTCTGGGCCACCAAAAAGCTTCGGCATTATATGCTTAGCTACGAAGTACATGTATTTTCCAAAATGGATCCCATCAAATACCTATTCGAAAAGCCCATCCTCAACGGCATGATATCTAGATGGACTCTAATGCTGGTGGAGTTCGACCTAAAATTCATGCCACTAAAAGCCATCAACGGCCGGGTAGTAGCCGAATTTCTCGCCGATAGTCCCGTGACTGAAGAAGGACACACCGACACTTAATCCTTCCCAGATGAAGACAAATTCCATACAGATACAGAAACATGGAATTTATATTTTGATGGGGCATCCAACTTCCGAGGGTTCAGAGTCATGATTCTTTTAATATCACCAAAAGGGGAGCATACCCCCGTATCCATCAAATTAGACTTTGACGTTACTAATAACACCACCGAGTACGAAGCATGCATCCATGGGTTACAAGCTGCCGCCGATTTAGGGATCACAAATCTCCAAGTACACGGTGACTCATCCTTGGTCATCAATCAAGCACTCTAGAAGTGGAAAAATCGGAACGCCAACCTCGTGGCCTACCGGGCGCGAGTAAGGGCTCTCGAGAAACAATTCCAAAAGGTAGAGTATATATACCAGCCTCGGGAAGAAAACCAGTTCATAGATGCACTCTCCAAATTGGCATCTCTGCTAAATTTCCCCGATCACTTGACCGCATGCCGATTTGCGTCAAAAGACGGTTCGAATCGGCATATATCCAAGCCATCAAAGATATCGAAATAGTTTATCTCGAACCTTGGTATCAAACTATTTTGACATACTTGTCGACGGGAGAATATCCCCCCGGAACCGACGATCGGACCAGGAAAGCTCTACGAAGACTAGCTACCCAATTTATCCGCACTGATGACGGGTAGCTATATAAAAAGACAGCGCATGGGGCTCTTCTCCTATGCATCGAAAAAATAAAAGCCGAGAAGGTTATGGCTGAAGTACATGACGGTGAATGTGGTCCGCATATGAATGCCCATATGCTAGTCAGAAAAATCATGAGACTCAGATGTTACTGGAATAATATGGAAACTGACTGCAGGCAGTATGTCAAACATTGCCATAACTGTCAAATCTTCGCCAATGTGCAACACACGCCATCATCTTTGTCATACACTATGACGTCACCATGGTCATTTTCGACATGGGGTATTAACATAATCAAAAGGGTAAATCCCTTCGGTTCAAGTGGACACTGCTTCATCTTAGTAGCCATCGACTATTTCACCAAATGGGTCGAGGTCGAATTCTACCGTATTCTGAACGCCAAGCATGTAGCTAAGTTCATCCAAAACAAAATCATATGCCGGTACAGGATCCCGCACGATTTCATCAGTGATCACGGGACTCATTTCCCAGCCGAAAAGACAGCTCTGCTAACCAAGTATAAAATTCAGAGGCATACATCCTCATTCTACCGTCCCCAAACAAATGGAGTGGTAGAAGTAGCCAACAAAACAATTATCACCAAATTTAAAAAGATGACTGATAATTACCGAGAATGGCCCGATAAGATACCTTTCACTCTATGTGGATACCGAACATCAATCCGCACCGCAACCGGTGCAACACCCTACTATCTGACATACGGGATGGAGGCAGTCCAACCAATCGAGTTGGAAGTACCATCCCTCCGAATACTGTGAAGCCAAGTACCTGAAGCATATTGGGTCCAAGCACGATATGACTCACTAGTTCTATTGGACGAACGACGATCCCGTGCCCTCAGTAATATTCAGGTTTACCAGAAAAGAATACAACGGGCCTTTAACAAGAGAGTTAGGCCCAAGCATATCAAAGAAGGGGATTTGGTCCTTAAATCTGTCAGAGCTCTATTACCAGTTGACCCACGGGGAAAGTTCAAACCCAATTGGGCCGGGCCATATCTGGTAAAAAAGGTTCTATCAGGAGGTGCTGTGAAGCTGAAGGACTTGGATGGGAATGACTTTACCAATCCTACCAACCTAGACCAGCTGAAACGTTACTACCCTTGATCCTTTCTCAATGTCATTTGCAAACGTTTATCAAAATTGTCTTTTCTAAACATAAACTTTCAAAAAAGAAAGTCAATAAGCTAGGATTATTTATCCTACTGTCATACACATCTCGAACCATTAGTCTTGGTGTATTTCGAGATTGCAATTTATACAAAGTTTGAACTACATCCAGTTTGATTCCACTGACTGTGGCTACGTAGCCAGCCCCTCACAAGGGCACAACCACCGCAATCACGAAAAAAGACAGGAAAAGTTTAATTAATAAAACTTCCTTTATTATTACTAAAAACCCCGATAAACTCGGGAAATTCCAAGTACAAAAATTCAAAAAAGCACACGACACTTCAAATACAATAGTAGTACTACTTAAATAATAGTAAATTTAAGGACTCGGGTATTCAGGGCATCTTGCCCTCACCCTTATCTTTGGCATCCTTAGCCGTCCACTGACGACGAGACTGATGCGGATGCTCCTGAATCACTACAGGAATTTCCTTGACCCGGACCCGTTTCTTCGAGAGCGGATCCTCAGCCACGGTAGTCGGCCCGAGTTGGGCCCTCACATGCTCGGGCAGCTTATCACGCGGGCCCAGTCGATCCTTGGCCGGTAGTCTCGTCCGAAACTTCTTCTCCAAGTCAGTCTAGGGTCTCAGGCGCTCCCACACTCCTCTAGGACCGACGTCCTTAACTCGAGTCTTGGTTTTTGACTTAAGACCTGACTCTAAACGTACCAAAGTAGCAGGAGTATCTCCATCATCATAGAAACCCCTGTTATCTTTAGCCGTCTCCCGGCGAAACAGGTCGAAGGCTTCATCAACCGTCAAAGGATTGCGAGCCTCGTCCGACTCTTCAGAACTCCATTTCCGATTTCACTCGGAAACCCAGATGGAATTGCAAGGGTTAAATATGGTCCAGATGACACATGTGTGCCACCGCTGCAACCAAGTATCATACATCGCGTCCGTCAATTGGAGCGGTACGCTGATTATAGCCTCAGTCTCGGGAATCCTTTCCATCCTTTCGAACAGCCTCAGAATAGGGTCCGGAGAGATATGAACATACAAATCAAGCGACATAACCACCAAATACCGGGCCTGATCCTTCTGGGCTAGCCCCGTCAATTTAGAGAGGAACCACCAAACAACATTCCACCTGATAAAGGGACCTCCGTGGATTACGAGCTTCTCATCCCAGTAAGTCCGGTTTATGTCATGACTCGGACTTATACGTCGTTCCTTGAGCTGACCTAACTGCTACGGTACTTGAGCACGTCCTGGGGAGGCTCCATGGTTGACAGTTGTTCGAACAGCCAAACCCGACAGGACGAAGTTTATAAGTTTCCGCAAGTAAACATGAGGAGTCCGCCAGAGGGCACTCGATCGAGTGCCAAGTTGACTCTAACGAGTGCCCCTCTAAAAACCAGCAGGAAGGCTTTCCTCAGAGGCACCCGATCGAATGTTGCCCGTTAGTTGTCTGTCCGGGTCGACCTTCCTAGCTTCAAGGCCCATGATAATCTCCCCGGTATCAGCCAAGCCGGGCTGTGATCACTCTTCATCTGGTCCACCACGCCAAGCAGCCGAATCTGGCCTATGCAGAAGTCGGCCTCCATCCGCCCCTCAAAGGCATAGCGATGCAGCATGCAAAAGGCAAAGGCCATGCGCCTGTTAGAAGCAATAATTCTCACATCCTTCCCATTTATAAATTTGTGAGCCAATTCAAACAGGGAAACGGAATTCCCCTGCACCATCCAGTTTGCCTCAGCATGAGACAAACCCTAAGATTCCCTCAACTTCCTTCTTAGGTCGGGATAGAATTAAGGGATAGCAGAACGGGCAGCAAGACACCAACCACCCATAGCCGCTATTTCCTCAGGAAGAGGACATACCTCCTCTCGAGGGAACTCGAATACATGATGGGTCGTGTCCCAGAAAGATAAACAAACATCTAGGAAGTGTGAATCTACTTTGAGACGTTACGTTGGGAACAAAAAAGAAATTCCCATCTGATTAAGATGAATTTTCTCCTCGTGCTTGAAGGTTTGGGACCATACCAGAAGCAGCACAGTTAAATTCTCGATACCCATAGCAAATATTCGAATCTTTTTCTGAAGAGTTTGAGGAATTTTTATGAAGATGAGTGTGAGATGCAAAAGTGAAGCAGAAGGGTCACGTATATATACATGCAAACCCTGGCAACCTCAAGCTTGATCTCCTCTATAGCAAGCCACCTCAGTCCGCACACCTGCGCGCGTAGGCTCGATCCAAGTTTCAGCTCTTTCAATCCCAATATAGGAATCTAGTCATCCCGAGCATTCATCCTCGATAAAATTTTCAAAATTGTCAAAATATCAAATTTTTACTCCCCAACGGAATAGAGTCGGTGTCTCTCCTAAATGCTACATTCAGAGTATTATCTGTCTGCATACAGGTACACTCGAAACTTCAAAGGCAAATCTAACTCCCCATGGAGCTATCATTATCAAGACAGGTATGGCCCTCTACTAATGGCGGGTGAGCCCTTTACGCGAGTCTAACGGGCTATAAACGACCCGACCGGAAGGCTGCCAGGTTGTAATCCTCGATTGGCCAGGTGGCTACTCTGAATTTTGCCTTGTTCAAGCCTCAGTCAGAGTGAGGGCTCTGTAGACACCCGCATTTTGACTGCTTGTGTCTATAGCGATCTCTAACAAAACACCCGATGGTGATCGGACGTTAACATGCATTAATACGCTCGAATACGGGACTCGGAATCAATATTATTCAACGTGGGCACTTAGCGGAGTACTAATCTCTCAAAAAAGACCTCAAATTCAGACTCAGTGGGTCATTTCCAATAAAATAAAGCTAATTTGAGCCAAAACCACCACTGGGGGCAAAACCGTCTCTTGCGACCGAGTCAAAACCCGGTCAAAGTTGAAACCCGAAAACGTAACAAGTCTTACACTGCATCCAAATACAAAATGAACCGAGTCAAAATCCAAAGTCAAAACCAAATCCAAACTTCCCTCATTTGGTTCACCCGCCTAACGACACTCGATCGAGTGCCTAAGGGCCACTCGATCGAGTGACCCCCCAAAAATTTACCAGGACACCTTTCAGTAGGGCACTCGATCGAGTCTAGCGAAGGGCACTTGATCGAGTGACCCTAAATCGGGATAAAATCTATATATACCCCCCCCATACACACCATTTAGGGGGATCCTTTTCAACATTTTTCCCTACCTTTCTTCCTTCACATTTTGAGAGCTCTACATACATTCCTACTTAAATAGCCATTTCCGAGACTTAGCCTCCCGAAAACCGAGAATACCGTCTCCTTAGCACACACCTTAACTCACCCTATATACTGGAACCGTTCCCGTGCCTACGTCGACACTCGACGAGCCCGTTTTCCGAGACTATTAACATGTAGGTTGAGGGTGTACCAAATCCCATTTTTCTAATCTCTAATTCTCTTTTCATTTTTGTATACTAACGTCTAACATTTATTTGATCTTTCCTAAAATTTTATTATCGCATCTATCATTTTATTATCGTTCCTAACATTTAATTATTGTTTCTAACATCTAACTTTTAGTTATCGTTTTTTACATTTTGTTTATATTAATATTGTATATATTTTACGAAAAAGTATTTTCAAAATCGATTCGAGCAAACATCCAATGATGCCAAATCGATCGTCGTAGGCTTTAAAAGCCAAACTACGACGTCAAAATGCAAAGGACCTAATGGTTGTGACGACGAATCGAATTTTCCGATTGATTATGTTCGATAATTAATGCCGCATAAAGTCCGTATAGTCCCCCAAACAAGTCGTACAGGAGGTGGCGCCCCTTGAGGCTCGTCACCCTAGGCGTCTAAGGGTTAGGGCGCCTTATGGCGTACGCATAATCGTCGGATTATAACGCGATCGCGGTAATTCATTATCGAGCGTATTCGATGTCATTTTCAAGATATTACTCTAAAGTTCCGATGTCTATTCCGTAATCGAATGTCGCGTGTAAAAGAGCTATCGACAATCGAATTAGCATGAAACCCGATGACATCGAACCAATCGTCGTAGGGTCCATGAGTCCCGGCAACGACATCGCAACGCGGAGGGATTTGATATTCATTCTAGTTCGATATTCTTGATTCCATAAACATCACGCTAAAACATTCGATACAGATTCCATAATTGAGTGTCGGATATAAAGAGCCATCGAGAATCGGTTTAATACAATACCTAATGGCGTGAACCGATCGTCATAGGGTCCATATGACCCAAAAACGACGTCGTGACACGGAAGGGCTCAATATTTGTATTAGATCGACCATTTCTCAATTCAAATCACAAATTTATAAAATGGGAACGTTTTAGAAACAACAGGTCACCCATTACAGAGGGCGCTCGATCGAGTACCTGAGTACTCGAACGAGTGACCCCCTCAAAAATGGGCAGAGATTTCTCGCCAAAGGGCACTCGACCGATTCCCCATAATGACTCGATCGAGTAACCTATACAAGCCTCCAAAAAAGGCTAAAAGACAATATAAAGCTCCGTCGAGTCATATTTACGACTCAAAGTTGATACATGCTAAATCAATCACATATTTGTCTTCCAAAAACCACACATTATACCATTTCTAATTTATCATCGTTTTGTTTCTTTACGACTTTGTGCAATGTCTCGTACGGCTAACCTTATATCGACGACTCATTAGTCGGTTTCGATATCCGATAAGTCGAGGCCATTCCTACTTCGCTAGGATAAGTCGGGACAAGATCCCGAGGCTCGGGATCGGGCTAGCATTACGCTTCGGTCCCATGCGCTAATGTGTGCTAAGGCCTTTGTCATTCGGTCAATACACAACGTAATGTGTATGTGATCGAAGTCCGTCCAATCATTTGATCTACGGTTTATATTCACGTTTTCTACTTACGGGTATGTTTATAGTTTACGTTTACCGTTGCTAATCCGCTTATTATTGTTGCGTTTTGTACAAGTATTGTGAATTTTGGGTTGTATTCCGCCCGTGTAATTTTTAATTGTGGACGTTCGTCCGCCCCGCCTGGCGCCCGCGTGGGACCGACCCGGTTTTCAACGTGTGGCGACGGCCACCCACGCGGCCCCCTCCCTATCAGGGGCCGGTCCGATCTCGCATACAGGGCGAAGTGTCGGACCTCGATTTGGATGACGATCCGGACTTGTACTAGACGGGTGGGGGTACCCGTGTTTCTGTTTGGGAATCGTTCGAGTCGTGGTTGTAAATGTTTAAAGGCCGATTTGTTTGTTAAGGCGACTTTTTAGTGAACTGAAGTTGTTGCCAATTTGTGAAGTCGCCACCAAGTCAATTATAGGTACTCGGAAACCGTTCAAGTCAACCTTGATCCCTTACCGGCTCAAAGTTGAGTGGCATGGGACCTAAAGATAAAGACTTGTACCCTTAAGCACTCCATGCCTGGAATGACTCTCATTGCCGATAGTTTCGGGCATCCGGAAATCGTCAATTCTGAGTAAGGGGTGAGGGTACGTTTTGGGAAGCCAACATCCGATAGATGTCAACACCCAATCCCGCCCGCACTATAGCGGCCTCTACTAATCAATCGATGGGCTGATTTCCTAGTTCTTTTGTTGTGGTGGAAGTACTGTAACATCCGTTGTATTAACCCTATGCTTTTTGCTACGTCGGTTGTTTTAAGGACAAGTAAGCTTTGTCGTCAAAGTAGTTGTGTTTACATTCTTTTCATGCGATTTCACGTGACAAGCAGACCATGAAAAGATGCACGTAGGAGAGTAGAGAGTACTATTATTATTCGTATTAGCAAATCAGTTTTAACGCGATAATACGGATATTAGTCGTTCTCGTGATATACCTTACCTGGTATTTTGCTTAAGATGCGTCGATTCGGTATTAATAGAGATGCGTCAAACCTAACAAGGTGAGCACCTGGACTAATACGGAACCCCACCTTTGCTTTGTTCAGTTTTAGTTGTTTTACGTTTTGAATTCCGTGTTAGGTGATTTAGCATGCGATTATAAGGTCATAAAAGCAATAAATCATACGAAAAACTGTAGATGCTAATGTAAGTAAATCACATAATGAGGAGTTGCACCCTCGGAGTATACACTAAACGGGACTCGATGCATAGATGGTTTGAGAACGGATCTCAGAATTACTCGGGTCTATTTGGTGTGTTTTAGCACTTGCGGTTGAGGTTGGGACGTTACGTATTTTAGTAGATGTTTGTGGACCTAGCGCCCGCATCTAGTGTTGTCGCAGTGCATAATTAAAAAAGTGCAAATATGGAATGTTTTGTTTAGATGACAACCTAGTGACGACTCGGTTTCAACAGGCGGATCCTCCTAGCTTGACTGGTGACTCGGGCAGAGCTCCGTTACCGTTTGTCTCTTCCTGCGGCTAGTCCGGCAGAGCTTCGTTGCTAAGGACTAGTTTTGCGGCTAATCCGGCAGAGCTTCGCTACTAGACTTGAGCTAGTCGAACACAGGCACCTCAGTATCGAGTGGGGTGCTCGAAGGTGAGGAGTAGCGTTGATGTCGTTTTTTGTATCGGAACTACGATCGAGTGGATCGTTTGCCTCGATTGTCGAAGTGCGAGCCCTTAGCGAGAGTTTAGAGGGGGAAGAGAAGAATGATAATTGTGTGTGGAAGTGAGGGCGTGAAGGGGGGTATTTATAGGTGTTTTCGGCCCTCGTCGCCCATATGGGCACCTGAGCGAAGCGCACCGAGACTCAGGCGCCTGGGCTAAAGCGTGGGGAGACCAAGGCGCGTGAGGTGGGGCGGTTGGAGTTTTGAAGATACGATTTTGATACTTTCCAAAACCGAGAGAGAGAGGAGCGTGATATGAATCTTGGGGGTTAAGTCTTCCCCGGATTTGACCTAGCGCCGTGGTTTTAATGGGCCTCGGGTGTTTATCCCGAGGTTCGCCTGGCGCAGTGCTGACTCGGTTTGAGTTTCGGGACCGACTCGGGGTCTCGGTGTCAGAATTGACTCTAATTAGTGTCTATGCGACCGTAAAGACACGACTAAGGTTGCCATCATGTTAGTTTTAAGTTTTCCGAGTAATTATTTGGTCCGTTCTATAGAAAAACTATCTAAAACATCGCGAACTCGTGTCGCGTTGCAGTCCTATCGTCATCGGGTGTTTGCTGGGCACTTCTGCAGCCACCAGGTCCAAATGGTGTCTACAGAAGCCCTCACTTTGACTGAGGCTTGGACAAGGTGAAAGTCAAAGTATAGCCGCCCAGGTCAATCGAGGATTACGACCTGGTGGCTGTCCGGTCGGGTCCTTTTAAGTCCGTTCGACTACGTGTTGAGGCTCGCCAGCCATAGCTTAGAATTTATACCTGACGTCTTTGCTTACGGTTGCGTGCTTGGGCTCGGGTCGTGGCTTGTCATCTTGTTCTTGACTCTTTGTGCACGCGCACTTTGTCCTCTTCGGTTTTTAAAGGTTTTGTTTAATTTTAAGTGTTTTTGTGTGTTAGTGACGCGTTTAAGCGTAAGCGTAAAGAATGCTCATTTTTGTTGGATTTTATTTCATATATGATCTTGGAATGTTTGTGATCCCTTGATAAAATGTTCGTGGGTGTTAGTCTCCTCTCAAGCGGTTGTCTTTGGGGATGCTCTGACCCCTAGGACGAAGTAAACCATACTAAATTACTCGAGGGCGTCGGTCTCCACTCGAGCGATTCTCTTTGTGGATGCTCTGACCCTTAGGACAAAATTGCTGTGTCTTCGGGGATGCTCTGACCCCTAGGACAAAATTGTTATTGTTGTGTCTTCGTGGATGCTCTGACCCTTAGGACAAAATCGCTGCGTCTTCGGGGATGCTCTGACCCCTAGGATAAAATTGTTATCGCTGTGCCTTCGGGATGCTAACATCCCTCAGGCAAAGTTGCTGTTGCTGTGCCTCCATGATCTTAGATCCCTCGGGCAAAATTGATGTGCCTCCGGGATAACTCTGACCCTCGGGCAAAATTGCTGTTGCTATGCCTACGGGATCTTAGATCCCTCGGGCAAAATTGCTGTGCCTCCGGGATCTTAGATCCCTCGGGCAAAATTGCTGTGCCTCCAAGATCTTAAATCCCTCGGGCAAAATTATTGTGCCTCCGGGATAACTCTGACCCTCGGGCAAAATTGCCGTGCCTCCGGGATCTTAGATCCCTCGGGCAAAATGGTTGTGCCTCCGAGATCTTAGATCCCTTGGGCAAATTGCTGTTTGTTTATTCGTTTTAGTTAAAAGTTTTTGTTTTGTGAGTTTGTCTTATTTTGTTTGGGCTTGCTTTTGCTTTTGTCTTGGTTTGTTTATGCATTTGAGATTTGTTTAGAGTTCATTTAGATTAGTCTAGATTGTTTTGTTACGCGTCGGGGTGCAACGTTTAGGTTAAGTGCGTTTCCTATGCTCGTTTTATTGTTGGGCGTGTGTTATCGATGTTGCAATTGGTTAGTAATTGCTCCGTTATTGTTATTTTGCTTGTCCTAAAGGTGCGCGTTTTATGTGTATCGAATTTAGAGTTTCGTTTGTTTTGTTTTAGTCTGTACTGGGCAACTTAGATGCGCATCTGTCTGCGCCCTGGTCTTCAGCCGCCTAGCCCCCAGCGTGCTAGGACTCAGACGCGTCAGCTGGTGCGGTCGGGTTTTCGTGGTCCGGGTCTGTTTAAGTAAACGAAAATTGGGGCGATTGTTTTATTTCACAATATTCAAACACGTCGCCCCCTTCGCCCCAAGATTGATTTCTTGACTTTTCTTGCCAAATTTCGTTTCGATTCCCGCTATTTACGACAATGTCGACTCCGAGTAAGTGTTATTTGCTTGTTTATTGTCGATTTTGCTTGATTTGATTGATTATTTGTTTATTGTGAACCCTAGAAAATTGATATGGGGGTTTTTGATTTGTTAAGTTTCGATGCTTATGCTTAGTCTCATTGTTAAATTGGGGTCGATTAGAGCTTGTTAGGTTAGTTATAAGCTTGATAGAGGTTCTCGAGGTGCGATAATTGCTCCACATGGGAATGTGCTTGTAACGCTAGGGTTAGGGACCGTTTTCCCGATTATTTCCGTATTTGTTTTGTGTAATCTCGTTCAAATAGTGTTTGTGAGTATGCGGGTAGCTCTCTTGTCGGTTTTTATGGGCTAGGGTGGCTTCTAGGGCTTTCCGTGAGGTTTTGTGTGTCTGAAGACGGACCAAAAGTTGTCGTAACGATGCCAGATTTTCCCGAAACCACTTCCATTGTGACCGGGATCGAAAATGGGTGCTAACGGCTCTTTCGAATTTTGATATCCTTATCCGAAATTTTGACCCTATTTTGACCTGTTTAAGCCGTTTTAGCCTGACTTGAGGCGTTGTAGACACCCGCATTTTGCCTGCTAGTGTCTATAGCAGTTCCCGACAAAACACCCGATGATGATCGGACGTAAACGTGACTTAATACGCTCTAATACGGACTCGGAATCAATAGTATCCGACGTGGGCATTTAGCGGAGTGCAAATCTCTTAAAACTGACCTCAAATTCAGGCCCAGTGGGCCATTTCCAATAAAATGAGACTAATTTGGGTCAAAACCGTCACCGGAAATAAAACCGTCTTTTAGCGACCGAGTCAAAACCCGGTCAAAGTCGAATCTCGAGACGAACCAGCCTCACATTATGTCCAAATACACAAAATGAATCAGGTCACAACAACCAAATCCTTTCAAAAATGGTCAACAATCATTCCCTATTTACACTCCCTCCATTCACACCCACTCGGTCAAGAAAAGCAGTAAACCGGGGTCCTCCTTATAAATACCCCATCACCCCAACACATTACACAACTCTTTTCAACCTTTTCCAACCCTAATCACCTTACACTTACAACATTTTGGCAACCCAAAATCAGTCACATTTTACACCACATCTTAAACCTTCATCACCTTGAGTTCTAGGCACTCATACACATACACACACAAATACATTCAAAATTCCGAGATCAAAACTCGTCAAAGACACACACCATAACTCACCCTACATATCTCGACACTCCCGCGCTCACGCCGCCACTACGAGTCTGTTTCCGAGATCATTTAAGCATGTAGGTTGAGGGTGTCATTAAATCCCATCATCTCTTTCTCCTTACTCTTTTCTTTTCGATTATATAAATATATGTATTATTATTATTATTATTACTACTACTACTATTATTATTATTATTATTATTATTATTATTATTATTATTATTATTATTATTACTACAAACTACTAACTACTAACTACTAACACTAACATTTCATTTTCGTTACTAACATTTTAATTTTGCAATCTAACATTTTATTTTATGTCAACTAACATCTAACATTTACTTATCGTATTCTAACTTCTAACATTTAATTATCGTCATTTACATTTTGTTATAATATTAATACCGCATATAATTATTTAACAAAACTATTTTCAAAACGATCCGAGCAACGTCCGTTGAGGCTAAATTAATGATCGTAGGCCTTAAGGCCAAATTACGATATTAAAATGCCGAGGACTTAAGTTTGCAACGACGGTCGAATTTTTGGGTCGAATATGTTTAATTACGAATTCCGCCTAAAGTCTATTTAATCCCTTTACAAGTCATATTGGAGGTGGCGCCCTTCGAGGTGCGCCGCCCTAAACACTTAAGGGCGTAATAGATCGTGGAGATTCGTCGTTAAATATGTCCGACCACATTTCTTTCAAAATATTATTCTAAAGAATCATCGACAAATCGGATTAGGACGAAACCCATTGACGCCGAATTAATTGTCACACGATCCGAAAGGATTGATTACGACATTATGACGCGGAGGGAATCGATATTTGTTCTAGCCCGATCAAACTCGATTTTGCAAATTCGCTCTAAATATTAGATGTCGGTTCTATAACCGAATGTCGAGTATGACGAGCCATCGAGATTTAAACTAATATAAATTGGACAATATTTATATTTAGCCTAATTGCATCTCGATTCAAAAACATAAAAGCTATAAAATGGGTCTTTTTAAAACACTAATTAAACACCCACGTACAGAGGGCACTCGATCGAGTGCACAAGCCCACTCGATCGAGTAGCACACCAAAAACTGGACAGTAGCTACCTTAAAGGCGCACTCGACCGAGTCCATGCCATGACTCGATTGAGTGGGTCCTGTAGCCCAGTAATCCGAGAGCTTTAATGCAACATTCGAGCCTCGTCATTTTTTTACGACTTTTAGTCGACACGTGTAAAGTCAATCACGTGATCCTATTTTTCAAAACTCATGCATATCATATCACTTAAAACGACTTTGATCGACGGTCTTGCACTATTAATCTTGTGTCGACGACTCTTTAGTCGTATCCGACACATAATTAATTTAGACTCTATTCCTCGATGTGATAAGTCGGGACAAGGCTTCGGGATTCGGGATCGGGCTAGCATCACGCTTAGGTTCCATATCTCCGTCCTTCGCTTAATACGCAATATAATGCGTAATTAATCGAAGTTCGTCCATTTGTACAACTTACGGTCTAGTTTATATTTATTATATACGGGTCCGTTTCTAGTTAACATTTGCTGCTTATAATTCAATTATTCTATTTTATTGCTCGTTGTATTGTGAATTCCGGGTTGTATTCCGCCCGTGTAATTTGTAATTTATTTACGAGTTTTCTATTATTTGATGTTTGCCATTTATTGCCTTAAATGAACATCACATGCTAAATCACTTTGACGTGAATCAAGATGTATTAAATGACGTAGTTAATCAACAACTCGCATGCTTAGCCCAAAAACGCTGTTTGCATATCATTTAATCATTTTACTAGCGCGCGCACACGAACACGAACGATGTCTTAGTAGAGGCCGCCATGTGCGGGCGGGGTTGGGTGTCCTTAGTGGGTTTTCCAACACGTACCCTCACCCCTTACTCAGAACCTTTGGTTTCTGGATGTCCGAAACCCTTGGCGCACGAGAGTCATTCTATATACGAAAGCCGGTTTAAACGGTATCGATATTGCAATGCAAAGGGACGAGCCCAATGAACTCTGAAATCGAAGTGGGCTTACTTTGTGTATAGCCCATGACGACATAGAGTGGGCTCGTATGGTTCCGAATAACCACAAAATTCGGTGGCGACTCCATTTTGACTTAAATTTCGAACCCGAGAACAATCTCACCACGAGATTCATACGCCTACCCAAACCCGCGCGTGGCCGCGTCGGGGTGGACCTACGTTATGTCCACAATTTGGCGACTCCGCTGGGGATACCTGATGTACCACATGTCATCGGGGTTCCTAGGGTGAGACTTGAAGAGAAATCGTTCGAATATTAATGTACGCGCATTAGTTTAATGATTCATGCATAACCCAAATTTTGCCCGGGCCGGTTACTTGTGACCGACGTCCCACTATACCACGGTGCATTTCTACATGGGTGCGCTAAAGACATCGATGGTGGAACTCGTCTCGGTTTCGCGGCATGTCCTAAGACCAACTCGGCTTAGGGAGTCCGTCCTTCACACGAGAAAGCCATCGTTGTTGGTATAGACCCTATTTTGACCGACCGAGACTTAGCGTAATGCATACATAAGCGTCGTTATAATGCTTGCTTGACTACGTGCTACTTGGTTTCCGTGTCATTTTTTTTTTCAAAAACCGTCATTTCAAAAAAATGCATCTTTCCAAAAATACCAAATTTTGAAAAACCCGAAATACTGTCCGTTTCGGGACCCGTCTTTTCAAAATATCCAATTTCAAAAACTTGGAATGCTGCCGAAATTTAGACTTACGATTTGACTCAAAATAGCCTATTTTTAGCCGGCATGCTTCCCATTTCAAATTTCGAATTTTCGATTCCCTTTCGACTTTCGAATTTTCAAAATTCAACTTCAATTTTCAAATCTTCAAAATTCACCTCGATTTTCAAATCCTCGAGATGCGATTCTCGATTTTCAAATCTCCGAGATGCCGTTTTCGATTTTCAAATCTTCGGGATCTTATTTTCGATTTTCAAATTTTCGGAAATTTATTTTCGATATTCAAATTTTCAAAATTCCAAATTTTCAAAAAAAAAAACTCGGCCCTGTCGGCATGCTGCCAATTTCAAAAGACGAGATCGCCTCCTCAATTTTCAAACCGCGAAATTACTCGCAACCATTCTAATATTTCAAAATGCCCGGTCCTATTGGCCCACTGCCAATTTCAGGACTGTCCTCTCAATTTTCAAAATTCAATCATTTTTTCAAAAACCTTCCTTATTATAGGACCTACCGTGATTCGTGTGTCGGGTCTTTTCGTAATACGTCGAAGGTCTTTAGCGTCGAAACTCCGTCGATCCTACATCACGGGTTTCTTCCCCATCCCAGTCCGCCTTTTTCTAAAGGCATAACCGACCAACACGAGTCATACACTCGTAAATGGAAGGTTCGTCTAAACACTCGAGTCCTAACTAGAAAGTCACACGCGATCTTTCCCTCCGACAGGACGGTCCCCACGACCTTTCCTAGGGGAATTTTGCCCGTCTTTCAATCCGTTAGTCGAGTCATCCCAATTCAAGTCCTTTAACTTAAGGGTCTACCCTAATCACAGGGTCTATCCTTATTCAAGTCAAGTCAAGGGTCTCTAGCGTCGAAACTTTGCCGATCTTACATCGCGAGTTTCTTCCCTTACCCCGTCTGCCTTTTCTCGAGGCCGAGTCAACCTTTTACAAGGCATAGCCCTGTAGCGAAAGGTTCGTGATCCTTACATCTAAGGGTCACTCGTCCGACACTCGAGTCTTAGCAAAATCTTCAATCCCACTCGGGGGCTACCCTTCAGCAGAGCGATTAATCACGGTTGCTCTAAGGGTCATGTCTTACACGTGTTGTCTCACGTACCCCACTTTTTGAGTCACTTAGATGCCGCACCATCTGAGTCCTATCAGAGTCTTCAGTCTCACTTGGGGGCTGTCCTCCACCCGAGCATGCGACCACAGTCACCTTAAGAGGTACCTTATGTTCATCACACACCGGCGTCCTTACGATGTCTTCTTCGAGTCGTATCTATGCTATGAACACCCGAGTCTCCTGAAGGTTTAGGTCGCCACGGTTGGACCAAACACGTGACGCGGTCAAACATGGTCGCCCCATTTTCGGACTTACCCTCGTGCAGCTTGAATCTCATCGTCGAGTCCAAGCCAGGGTTGTTACCTCGTCTAGGTCAACGTTCGAGTATCCCGGTCCAAGAGTCTTTGTCGACCCGTCACCCCGGGCCATGTCTAGTTTGACTCCCTCTCTTGGATTCGCGCAAAGTCGAGTTTAGGCGAGTGGTGGCACCTGTCGTTTCCTCCGATCAAGGACCTTACCAAAAAGAAACGACCAACCAAGTATCCGAAAGTCCGGATTCGATTCGAGTCTAAGTCTGAATCCGAGTCTAGGATATCCTACATCCTCATTTCAAAGTCAGAGTCAGAGTCAACTGTATTCTGTCCTCTTCTCAAAATTCAATAAAATCAGCTTTTCTATTTCTCATATAAGCTTCCCTTATGTGTTTCCGAGAACATGATGAACACCATCATACACTGTGAGCACATGCACGTGACTATTATAGGCACATCTATAATGACTGCAGGAACTGAGACCCATGTTTTCCTTTACCTGTTCCATGTCTGGTATAGCAAGCCACAAAACTACCCTTAGCAGAAGCATATCGAATCCTATGACAAATCCGGGTAGTCTCCTAGTTTGGGTTCAAGACGGGAGGCAAGCCCATCTCCCCACAATAGAACACCCCTCCAATAAGACTAACCAATCCCTACCTTAGGCGTTTAGTCTGACCAGAAGCAAAAAAAAAGAAGCATCGTGACTCTATAGACTTGATGCCGAAAATACCCAACTCGGGACGATACTCCCACCAAGCCTGCTCGGAATTATGATGACAATACCGAGATCCAAATCACCATACTCCATCGCGAGTTGCACTCACACAAACACCAACTAGGCTTACACCTTACAAAGGTTTAGCTCCACAAGCCTAATCCAACCGATGGGCCCACCCCCATATCCACCCACAACACCATCGGGGGGTAGCCGTTAGAAAAAAAAAAAAAAAAACTGGACAAAAAAAATCAAAAGTCCAGGAAAGAAGCAAAAGGCCAAAACAAAAAAAAAGAGGTCATTGTCAAAAAAAAGAGGCACCCATCACCGAGGTTAAAGTGGTCAATCCAAATGAAGAATTCCATGACCGGGGCTAAGGAATCAACCAACTAAAAATATCCAAGAAACCCATGACCGAACTTAACTTTCAATTCAAGTGAAACGGTCAATTCAAAATTATCAAGACCCATACCGTCCAATAGGGGAGTGACGATCAAGCTGGTCAGCTAACACCACACTCAGCCTTCCCACATTACAACCCTCAAGACCTTCTCGAGACCTAAGCTAAGAGACAGCCCAAAATTTTGAGGATTCTAGCTCCATAGGATACACCCTAACCATTAGGGCCAGACATGGAAATCAGATCCCGCATTATCAAACCTACCCTGATCGAAGTCCGAGTCATTTTTACTCGACTTCCCCCTTTCCTACCACATTGCAATACCTTACCCTCGAAGCCTTAGCTCCACAAAATCGAGCTCCAGATTTTGAATCATCAAAGCCCCTTACGACCTAGCTCCACATATCCAAAAACATCCAAACCAGTTACCAACCCCAAACACGGGAACTCAACCTGCGGTCGGCATAGAACATGCCCAAATAGTTCACACCACCTCTGGGGGCTACCCCGGGGAACGCTCACAGTCACAGGATCAACATCCTAACTGTTCTAGCCCTTTGATCATGACATCATTGGGAATGCACCTAGCCTACACCATCGCTATGGCTAAAAGCCCTAATAAACTAGGCAACATAATATATCTTTCAATTCACTGAACTACGGCTTGGTTTGATTTCACTACACGTGAATACGTAGGCAGCCTTTCAACAAGGGCACAACCACCCACATTGACACAAGTTCAAAAAAGCACCATCATTCCGGTCACGACACTGTCATGTTCTCAACAGTTAGCTTTGTCTTCCTGGGGGCTTCTCTTAGGCAGAAGTTCTCCATCCACCCACATAATCCAAATACTTTAAAAAAAAATAGCCTCCTTTCTATAGTGTGTCCTAGTACTCGGCTCAATCGAAGACGAGAATCCGTCAGGGACTCAAAGCAACACCCATTTTGGGACTATACCCCAAAACCAAAGATCCAAAAGAGCACCAGACTATAACATTGCTACTGCTAAGTCCTGTCGTTACAGTCTCGTTACAGACTACTGCAATCCCCCTATTACACATTCTTCCCATTTTGATGTTCGACCGTGATGCCACTCGCCTAGGCTACGGAATAGCGCAGCTTAAGAGTATTGTCGTCTTAGGTGGCCCACCCCCTGAGTCGCGGTCCAACCCCTCGAGAGTCCAGAGTCGAGTCTGTCGGTATGTCTCTCTTCAAAATTCTTGCTTTGAAGTTTGCAAAACTTAGCCATTTGATAAAATCCTTTTCGACAAGGTCAAATTTCAGTCTATTTAAACTGCAAATTTCTCTTCTACCCCTTTCAATTTTGAAAACCTATCTCCTAGCACGTTAGTTGCTTTCAGGACTTCGATTTCAAAATGAAGCAAAAACCATTTTCCCCAGCGCAAGTCAGTCTATAGATGCTAACTGCATTTCCTATGTGCTATCTGCTATGCCTGCTATTTCTGCCTATGTATCTAACATTTCAGGTACCAGCTAGTGCTTCCCAACGGAACACCAAAAGCGGTGTTTCTCCTGAAACGCTACATCCAAAGCGTGATGTGTCAGCATAAGGGTACACCCAACACTTCAGAAGCAAGTCCCCGCGCAGCTACTTTACTCCCCAGCATGAGTCGGTGTTTCACCTAGATATTACGTGAAAATACAGGTACACCTAGGACTTCAAAGGCAAGTCCGACTCCCCACGGAGCTATCATCATCAAGACAGGCATGACCCTCTGCTTATGGCTGGCGAGACCTTCACGCAAGTCTAATGGACTATAAACGACCCGAGCGGAAGGCTGCCAGGTCGTAAGCCTCGATTGGCCTGGTAGCTACTCTGACTTTCGCCTTGTCCAAGCCTCAGTCAGAGTGGGGGCTCTGTAGACACCCACATTTTGCCTGCTAGTGTCTATAGCAGTTCCCGACAAAACACCCGATGATGATCGGACGTAAACGTGACTTAATACGCTCGAATACGGACTCGGAATCAATAGTATCCGACGTGGGCATTTAGCGGAGTGCAAATCTCTCAAAACTGACCTCAAATTCAGGCCTAGTGGGCCATTTCCAATAAAATGAGACTAATTTGGGTCAAAACCGTCACCGGAAATAAAACCGTCTTTTAGCGACCGAGTCAAAACCCGGTCAAAGTCGAATCTCAAGACGAACCAGCCTCACATTATGTCCAAATACACAAAATGAATCAGGTCACAACAACCAAATCCTTTCAAAAATGGTCAACAATCATTCCCTATTTACACTCCCTCCATTCACACCCACTCGGTCAAGAAAAGCAGTAAACCGGGGTCCTCCTTATAAATACCCCATCACCCCAACACATTACACAACTCTTTTCAACCTTTTCCAACCCTAATCACCTTACACTTACAACATTTTGGCAACCCAAAATCAGTCACATTTTACACCACATCTTAAACCTTCATCACCTTGAGTTCTAGGCACTCATACACATACACACACACACACACAAATACATTCAAAATTCCGAGATCAAAACTCGTCAAAGACACACACCATAACTCACCCTACATATCTCGACACTCCCGCGCTCACGCCGCCACTACGAGTCTGTTTCCGAGATCATTTAAGCATGTAGGTTGAGGGTGTCATTAAATCCCATCATCTCTTTCTCCTTACTCTTTTCTTTTCGATTATATAAATATATGTATTATTATTATTATTATTATTATTATTATTATTATTATTATTATTATTATTATTACTACTAACTACTAACTACTAACACTAACATTTCATTTTCGTTACTAACATTTTAATTTTGCAATCTAACATTTTATTTTATGTCAACTAACATCTAACATTTACTTATCGTATTCTAACTTCTAACATTTAATTATCGTCATTTACATTTTGTTATAATATTAATACCGCGTATAATTATTTAACAAAACTATTTTCAAAACGATCCGAGCAACGTCCGTTGAGGCTAAATTAATGATCGTAGGCCTTAAGGCCAAATTACGATATTAAAAAGCCGAGGACTTAAGTTTGCAACGACGGTCGAATTTTTGGGCGAATATGTTTAATTACGAATTCCGCCTAAAGTCTATTTAATCCCTTTACAAGTCGTATTGGAGGTGGCGCCCTTCGAGGTGCGCCGCCCTAAACACTTAAGGGCGTAATAGATCGTGGAGATTCGTCGTTAAATATGTCCGACCACATTTCTTTCAAAATATTATTCTAAAGAATCATCGACAAATCGGATTAGGACGAAACCCATTGACGCCGAATTAATTGTCACACGATCCGAAAGGATTGATTACGACATTATGACGCGGAGGGAATCGATATTTGTTCTAGCCCGATCAAACTCGATTTTGCAAATTCGCTCTAAATATTAGATGTCGGTTCTATAACCGAATGTCGAGTATGACGAGCCATCGAGATTTAAACTAATATAAATTGGACAATATTTATATTTAGCCTAATTGCATCTCGATTCAAAAACATAAAAGCTATAAAATGGGTCGTTTTAAAACACTAATTAAACACCCACGTACAGAGGGCACTCGATCGAGTGCACAAGCCCACTCGATCGAGTAGCACACCAAAAACTGGACAGTAGCTACCTTAAAGGCGCACTCGACCGAGTCCATGCCATGACTCGATCGAGTGGGTCCTGTAGCCCAGTAATCCGAGAGCTTTAATGCAACATTCGAGCCTCGTCATTTTTTTACGACTTTTAGTTGACACGTGTAAAGTCAATCACGTGATCCTATTTTTCAAAACTCATGCATATCATATCACTTAAAACGACTTTGATCGACGGTCTTGCACTATTAATCTTGTGTCGACAACTCTTTAGTCGTATCCGACACATAATTAATTTAGACTCTATTCCTCGATGTGATAAGTCGGGACAAAGCATCGGGATTTGGGATCGGGCTAGCATCACGCTTAGGTTCCATATCTCCGTCCTTCGCTTAATACGCAATATAATGCGTAATTAATCGAAGTTCGTCCATTTGTACAACTTACGGTCTAGTTTATATTTATTATATACGGGTCCGTTTCTAGTTAACATTTGCTGCTTATAATTCAATTATTCTATTTTATTGCTCGTTGTATTGTGAATTCCGGGTTGTATTCCGCCCGTGTAATTTGTAATTTATTTACGAGTTTTCTATTATTTGATGTTTGCCATTTATTGCCTTAAATGAACATCACATGCTAAACCACTTTGACGTGAATGAAGATGTATTAAATGACGTAGTTAATCAACAACTCGCATGCTTAGCCCAAAAACGCTGTTTGCATATCATTTAATCATTTTACTAGCGCGCGCACACGAACACGAACGATGTCTTAGTAGAGGCCGCCATGTGCGGGCGGGGTTGGGTGTCCTTAGTGGGCTTTCCAACACGTACCCTCACCCCTTACTCAGAACCTTTGGTTTCCGGATGTCCGAAACCCTTGGCGCACGAGAGTCATTCTATATACGAAAGCCGGTTTAAACGGTATCGATATTGCAATGCAAAGGGACGAGCCCAATGAACTCTGAAATCGAAGTGGGCTTACTTTGTGTATAGCCCATGACGACATTGAGTGGGCTCGTATGGTTCCGAATAACCACAAAATTCGGTGGCGACTCCATTTTGACTTAAATTTCGAACCCGAGAACAATCTCACCACGAGATTCATTCGCCTACCCAAACCCGCGCGTGGCCGCGTCGGGGTGGACCTACGTTATGTCCACAGGCATGAATTCCCTTTTTTTTGTTTGATTTTTTAGTAAGACGTAAATCGAGCGTCCCGAGAGAGCTTCTAGTGATGAGTTTGTCAGGACGAGCTTACAGACTCCCCGAGGAATTCGCAGGAGGCATCGGAGTATTTCGTCTCAGCGTCGCGATCCCGAGACTATTAATGAGGATGATTTCGATAGAGTGAGGAAGCCTAAGCTTCCGGAGACTGTGGCTGGGAGGGTTCACGTTCCGGTTCCTGTACCGGAGAACGAGGAGGTTGTTTACGAGGATCCTGAGTGGGCTCGGGATTGGGACGGTCATCAGCTGTTATTTCACCTTGACCGTCACATTTCTCACCGCATTGTGCGGGGTCTGGTGAGTGTTCTGTTTGTGTTGAACAACTATGTTTCAGATTTTTGGCTCTGGCTATGCTAGACTAGTTTTGTTTATGCTCGTATTGTTTCGGTTTGCAGCCGCCAGGTCCGATGAGAACTTTCTCGGGCTTTACTACGTGTCTCGACATCTATTTTCAGAAGTTGACCCCCGCGGTAAAGGGAATTATCGCAGGGACCGCTCTAGGTCCCATAGTTGAGCAGTGGGTTAGATTGGAGGGTTGCAAGACTAAGTGCAACCTTATGATGATTAGAGCGATGATAGATCGCTTCCACGATACTACCTCGACCTTCGACATGGCTTTTGGGGAGGTCGGGATGACCCTAGAGGATTTTGGGATGATTACTGGTCTGCCTTGGGGCCCGGATAGGATTAAGTGGGCCGCTGAAGGCCCTAGTCTAGATAGTGACGAGGTGCGGGGCCTTATCGGGGATTGTTTACCGCATGAGGCGTATAATACGCCTCATGCTTTGGTGAGTTGGTACATCACCGATCACTTTGAGCTAGTGGCGGTGTTAGAGGGTCGGGAGGTCAACACACCGGAGAAGGATGCCCGGTTGTGGTTGTGGTACTTTCTAGGGTCGACCCACTTTTCGGATAAAGGCGAGAGGTTCAGCACTCAGATTCTGCCCTTCCTGGCTGACCTAACTCAGCTAGGACGCTATGATTGGGTGACCGCGGCTTTCGCGTAGATGACTCGATGCCTTTAAGTCATGGTGAGGCCGCTGGTGATAGAGTCGGCCTCAGCTGTGCCCATTGTGGGTCCGGGCCTTATACTGGAGGTTAGTTACTATTCTCACTTTTGTATTTCGAATTCTGCTTGGCTTTGGCTTAGTGTTGCTAAGTGTATTATGGGTTTGTTGCAGGCTTGGATCTACTCCTAATTCCCGTGCTTGGCTCCTAAGACGGTGCGGGTTCACCCGAAGAGATTCCTGTCGGGGATCGAATGGAAGCTGGCTCAGCCTAAGAGCACAATCAGCCATTACACATCGAAGAATGCGCTGGTTAACAGGCTACGCCTCGAGGATGTAAGTTTCCTTTTTACAGCCTATTCTGTTCAGTAGCCCCCCAAGGTTCGGGATTTATCGGAGTGTTGGTTTTAATTGTGTAGTTTGTGGCCCGCCCTTGGGCCAATTATGAGGGCGTGCCAGAGTACGTGGCCATGGAACTGAGGCCTAGAAGTTATAGGAGGATGCTCCTTCCTGCGTTGTTTCGCCGGGTTTGGTATCTGGGCGAGCGGTTGGTGCGTCAGTGCCTATATGACGATTTCAGGGTGCCGGTTGATCCTCCCCGGACCATGTTTAGACCACCGACCGCCACAGAGGTCCTTGAGAATAGGGACGGAGAGGGAGGCGATACACTCTTGGTGCCTGGTGCCTCCTATCTATCTCACGTCACTCGGCGGTTAGCTTGGTATCGCCTTGTGGTAATGTCCTAACTTTGGTTCTAAAGTTTGCTTTGTAGTTTATTGTTTCTTTGCCCCCTGACCGACCAATCCGTAGTCTTCTCAGCTGGCCGACCCGGCAGATGAAATCCAGCCCCCAGATTTTCCCCTGACACTGCTTAGGGTGGATGCGGCTGGGATACCCTTTACTGAGCCCCTCTTCTCGTGTTCTGCTAAGAAGATGGATGCCGGGATTGAGTGACGTGACCAGGTGTACAGGGTGAGTTTTGTTTTTTGTTCCTCGTTTGGGCTCTAAGAATTAGGGTCGGTTTGCTTAACTTCTATGGTTGCGCTCTCATGTTTCCTCGGCTTGTCGTCAGCGGTTGTGGCAGGCTGCCAACTGCTTCCGGGCCTATGCCTCGAGGGTTTCCCGTGACACTTCAGGGCCTCGATCGGTGAGTTTGTGTGACTAGGGTGATTTTCTAGGCTGTTGGTGTACTTTTCTAAATGTTTAAGTGTATTTGCAAGACGTCCCGGATATGGTGGGGCAGATAGAGACTCGGGTGACCGAGCTCGAGGCAAGAGAGGTTGAGTCGCAATGGCTCCTGCATCGGCTTGATGGGGAGATTGAGGCTGAGGCTGAAGCTACGGGTGCTACCGAGGAGATTGGAGGAGTCCCCGAGACGGCTACCTTAGACATGCTGTCGGGAATGGATGGTAGTGAGTTTCCTCTCATAGACTTGGAGGATCTAGGTTTGGATGACCATCTTTGTGAGATTGTGATAGTTGTTGGCGCGGCTTCTAGAGGTCCTTAATAGCCTCGATTTGTATAAGGATTTTTATATTTTGTATATTTGTTTTAGATTCTTAGTATTTTAATTGGTCAGATTAGTCCTGTTTTTTGACGAATTGTTCACCTAGATTAACAAGTAATCACTTTTTGCGTTTGTTTGCTTTGCGTTTTAATCTAGTTTAGGGTGCGTTGGCGTTGCATGAGAGTATGAAAACAGTTTCTTTCGGATGTTTTGAAAATGCGTAGTTTGAGCCGGGAATTAGATCAGGTAGTATGTCGATTAAAAAGTTTTGACTCAAGATGTTAACGTGCTTTGCCCAAATGCGTTAAAAAAATGAGCGTGACTATTTTGAGATTCAGGACGGGGCCGAAGTTGAAATTCGGGCGACTTCTGAAAAAAAGTAAAAATGTTAGATCACTTTTATATATTCATAATATTGCCTTGTTAGGCTACAGATGTGACTCGACGATAACCGTTACAAGGCTACGACACGCCTAGGAGGGGTAGCTTATCCCCCTAAAAAAACAAAAAAAAACGTCTAAGTCCCGAGCGGTCGACGGGTGAACTCGCGCTCCTGTGGTTCTTGCATGGGTGATTCAGCTTTTTAGGGCGGGTTTTAACGGCTTCGGGAGGTCATTCCCGATGTGCGGGGTATAGGATGACTTTTAATTAACATGCTCTAAGTTTTGGGACCCGAAGGACCATGTTTTTGCTTTTCCGGGGGGTAAAATTTCTCCTTTGCCCGAAGAGATAGATGCTATAGGTGGGTGGAGTTCGGTTCGACCTTGTGTTCCTTATGGGGATGATGCTTATGTGGAGCGGTTTTACCATTTTTTGGATCTTTCTTCGTTGGATGAGGCTAAAGACTATTTTGGTAGGAATGACATTAACTTAGAGTTGCTCTCTAGGACATTTTCACGGGTTGACTCCCATCATGTTTCGGTCTTAGCATGTAGGCGTGCTTTTAACATTGCTATTGCTTGCCATTATCTTTTTGAGGATGCGAGGTTGCGTGAAGGCTGGGGTAATCCTCGAGTTTTGGATGTGGTGATGGGGATGGAACATGGACGATCACCCTCTTTGCTTATTTTGGGTGAGCGTGTTCTAGGTCTAAACTCTCGTGCTTGACTTCACGATACATCTTTCCGAGGTTCCCGGATCATTTTACAGTTATTGTTTTTCGCGCTATGTTTTTGTAGCTTGGTTTTCTTTGTTTTGTGGTTGTCTTGGCTTGGAGGTGTGATGTTTTATCGTGTTTTGTATAGGTTTGGTTGCAAGAACAACTGGGTTTGGTCGACCCTCCCCGATGCATCAAAGCTTATAACTATAAGGGTTTCACGGGCCGGAAGACAGCGCAGGTGTGGAGCAAAAGTCTTAAGGAGGAAGATTGGCTTTCCTATTTGGTCAAAGGGGATGTTGTCATCAGATGGTCTATCCCATGGTGGAAGATTAGTGGGCGCGTTGGATTTCCATTCTCGTCTTCGACTTGGGCTTTATTAACACTATCCATGAGGGATCAAGTTTATGTTTACCCGGGTATGTTGTTAGGTCAGATGGGTGCTAGACCTTTCATTCCAAAGGATGCTAAATTTATCACTAGTTTTGACGCGTGGATAGAAGATTCGCTCAAGGATTTTAGGGTGTCTTGGGAACAGAGGTTCTTGCATCCCGTCGTTAAGGAAAGTGTTCGACCGATCGACATTGCCTCCGTCCGGCGGAGGGTTTGTGAACACCCGTCAGGACAGAGCAACTCAAAAGTTAGGAAGACATCACCACTATGAGGTGAGGAGGCGACTCGAGAGACTAACTGCCTGACCGAAGACAGTGTTACCGATCCTAGTTCATTCAGTTCATCTAAGTGGGCCAAGACTAACGAGACCCATATTAAAATCGTGGAAGAGGAAGGAAAGTTTGACTGACTGGGCTCGTCTTTGGCTAGAGCGGTAGAAGCTTGCCTTCAGAAAATTGAGGATGAGAAGCGCAAGCGGGCACACCCGAACGGCAAGGGTAAAGAAAAGTTGGACCGGTAGAGCCCAGCCGTTTGTATTATGTATTATTAGTTGATATTATGTGGCGTATTAGTACTAGTTTTTGTGGAGTTTTGACACGTTGTTGATTTCCGGGATGTCCGGGTTTCAGATGTTTGATGTAAATGCCTCGACAAAGGCTCGGTTTAACCGAATTTTGTTATTAATGAGAAGCACATTTTTTTTTCTTTTTTGTCTTTTTTGTTTTTTTTCGTGGTGGCTCGCAACTCGATTCTTCATTTTACCCGGAGTTCCCTTTCGGGTTTTCACTCCGTCCTCGGCTCACCTTTTTTTTCTCTTTTTTTTTTATATTTTTTTTGCTCTTTTTTTTTGCGGCTCGCAACTCGTTTCTTCATTTTGCCCGGTGCGCCCTTTCAGGTTTTCACCCCGTCATTCTTTTTTTTTGACGACGGCTCGCAACTCGTTTCATCGTTTTGCCCGAGGCGCCCTTTCGAGTTTTCACCCCGTCCTCGGCTCGTCGTTTGTGCTTTGTCATTTTAAAATCACTCATTGGCCGGGTCGCGGAAGGAGTCCCGGTTTGTACATGAATTGATTAATCGATTTTTTGTTTGTTCGGTTGTTTGGTTGTACCCGAGGACGGGCTGTCTACGTATCCGTTTTTAGGCGGAATCAAACCATGTTCGTAGTTCTTTCGAAAAGTGTGAGTGATTTCGCTTTAGACTCGTTTATGCCATTTATCGATGCAAATTTGATTTCTCTTTTTTTTTTGCTTCCCCCTAAGCCGGAGGTCGGGACGTGGTTTTCAGGGTTTTTACGGATAGTATCGTTTGAGTTGATCCATGTTGGTTGGGGTTGAGAACTCTTGACTGTCTTGGTCGGTAAGGATTACTGCGCCTCCCGAGAGTATCTTCCTAACAAGGTATGGGCCCGCCCAATTTGGTTTGAATTTCCCTCTAGGGTCAACGGGAAGGGGTGCTCTAATGGACTTGATTACTAAATCTCCCTCGTGTATGTTTCAGGATTTTACTCGTTTGTTAAAGGCTCGCTGGATTCGTTGTTGGTAAGCTTGTACGTTGGATAGGGCATGTATCCTACGTTCGTCTAGGAGTACTAGCTCGTCATACCGTTTTTGGTTCCATTCTTCCTCAGGGATACCACTCTCGGCTAATATTCTCAGCGATGGTATTTCTAGCTCTATTGGTTGAACGGCTTCGGAACCGTAGGTTAGGTAATATGGTGTGTCTCCGGTGGGTGTTCTATAGGACGTTCGGTACCCCTATAAGGCGAAGGGGATTCTGTTTGGCCAATCCCGATAGTTGTCTATCATTTTCTTAAGGATTGTGGTGATGGTTTTGTTGGCGGCTTCTACGGCCCCGTTGGTTTGTGGTCTATTGGGTGAGAATTTGTGTCTTTGGATTTTGTATTTGTCTAGGAGTTTTTTTAGTGTCGGCCCTGAAGTGAGCCCTCCGGTCACTAATAATTTCATGAGGTATGCCGTAGCGGCAGATGATGTTGTTTTGTAAGAATTTGACTACTTGTTTTGAGGTTAGTATGGTGTAAGAGGCAGCCTCCACCCATTTGGTGAAATAATCGACGGCCACTAATTTAAAGCAGTATCCGCCGGTCCCGGATAGGTGTATTATTCCTATGATGTCTATCCCCCAAGTGGAGAAAGGCCAGGGTGTGGCTATAGTGTGTAGAGGATAAAGAGGTAGGTATTAGATGTTGGCAAATATTTGGCAATTGTGGCAGTGTTGGACATGATGTCTACAGTCTGCCTTTAAGGTAATCCAGTAATAACCCAGTCTCATTATTTTTCGGGCTAGTAGGTGTGCGCTCATGTGGGGTCCGCACTCTCCATCATGTACCTCTTTCATGACTCTCTCAGATTGGTTTTTGTTTATGCATCTAAGGAGGACTCCTTGTGGGGATCGTTTGTATAATAGTCCTTGATTTAGGACGTAATGTGTGGCTTGTATTCGTAGGGCTCTTTTGTTCTTGGTGCTAGTGTTGGGTGGTTATGACCCATGAATTTTAAAGTCTAGGATTGCCTTGTACCAAGGTTCTTCGGAGGTGTTATGGTTTCGAGGCTATGGGTGTAGGTCGGTTGTTCGCTTCTTTCTACGTAAATGGGCATAGAGAAGAGGCGATCGGGCATGTTTATTAGCGAGGCTAGTTTGGATAACGCATCGGCGAATTGGTTTTCTTCCTGGGGTATGTGTATGAAGTTAATTTCGGTGAATTCCCGGGATATCGTTTATACTTTGGTTTGGTATGGGGTTAGGCTTTCGCTATAAACCTTCCAGCTACCCGTGGCTTGGTTGACCACTAGGGATGAATCTCCATGTACTCTAAGGTTTTTGACTCCTAGGGATATGGCTGCTTTTAGACCTATTAGGCAGGCTGCGTTTTTGGCTATGTTGGGGAAGTTTGGTTTGATGGAGGTTTGTTTGTTTCTAAGTTTATTGTTGTTTGGTTAGTGGCTGGTTGAACCTAAGGTTGTTATTCCCGATTTCCTTCTTCGGGTGAAGTTGATTGGGCTGTTTGTGTGGACGTCCGTCCGCACCGCCCGGCGCCCCGCGCGTGCCCGCGCGAGACCGACCCGGTTTTCAAAATGTGGCGGCGGCCACCCACGCGGCCCCCTACCTGCCGGGGGCCGATCCGATCTCGCATACGGGGCGAAGTGTCGGATCTCGATTTAGATGACGATCCAGACTTGTACTAGACGGGTGCGGGCACCCGTGTTTCCGTTTGGGAATCGATCGAGATGTGGTTGTAAATGTTTAAACGCCGATTCATTTGGTAAGGCGACCTTTTTAGTGAACTGAATTCGTTGCCGATTTGTGGAGTCATCACCGAGTGAATTATGGGGACTCGGAAACCGTTCAAGTCAACTTTGATCCCTTACCGGCTCAAAGTTGAGTGGCACGGTACCTAAAGATAAAGACTTGTATCCTTAAGCACTCCATGCCTGGAATGACTCTCATTGCCAATGGTTTCGGACATCCGGAAACCGTCGATTCTGAGTAAGGGGTGAGGGTACGTATTGGGAAGCCAACATCGGATAGATATCAACACCCAATCCCGCCCGCACTATAGCGGCCTCTACTAATCAATCGGTGGGCTGATTTCCTAGTTCTTTTGTTGTGGTGGAAATACTGTAACATCCGTTGTTTTAAACCCTATGTCTTTGCTATGTCGATTGTTTTAAGGACAGATAAGTTTTATCGTCAAAATAGTAGTGTTTACATTCTTTGCATGCGATTTCACGTGACAAGCAGGCCATGAAAAGATGCACATAGGAGAGTAGAGAGTACTAATATTATACGTATTAACAAGTCAATTTTAACGCAATAATACGGAAATTAGTCATTCTCGTGGTATACCTTACCTGGTATTCTCCTTAAGATGCGTCGATTCGGTATTAATAGAGATGCGTCGAACCTAATAAGGTGAGCACCCGGACTAATACGGAACCCGACCATCACTTTGTTCAGTTTTAGTTATTTTACATTTTGAATTCCGTGTTAGGTGATTTAGCATGCGATTATAAGGTCATAAAAGCAATAAATCATACGAAAAACTGTAAATGCGAATATAAGTAAATCACATTGTGAGGAGTTGCACCCTCGGAGTATACACTAAACGGGACTCGATGCATAGATAGTTTTGAGAACGGATCTCGGAATTACTCGGGTCTATTTAGTGTTTTTTTGTATTTGTGATTGAAGTTGGGACGTTACGTATGTTAGTAGACGTTCGTGGGCCTAGTGCCCACGTCTAGTGTTGTCGTAGTGCATAATAATAGAAAGTGCAAATATGGAAAGTTTTGTTTAGATGACAACCTAGTGACGACTTGATCAACAGGCGGATCCTCCTAGCTTGACCAGTGACTCTGGCAGAACCCCATTACCGTTTGACCTACCCGTGGCTACTCCGGCAGAACTTCGTTGCTAAGGACTAGTTCTGCGGCTAATCCGACAGAACTTGGGTACTAGTTTTGTGCTAGTCGATCACAGGCCCCTCGGTATCGAGTGGAGTGCTCGAAGGTGAGGAGTAGCGTCGATGTCGCTTTTTTATTCGTCTCTATGATCGAGTGGATCGTTTGCCTCGGGTGTCGGAGTGCGAGCCCTTAGCGGGAGTTTTTGAGGGAGAAGAGGGAGTTGAATTGTGTCGAAATGAGGGCGTGAAGGGGGGGTATTTATAGGTGTTTTCGGCCCTCATCGCCCATACATGCGCGTAAGCTGGAGCGCACCAGGTCTCAGGCGCCCGGGCTTAGGCGTGGTAAGACCAAGACGCGTGCGGTGAGGCTGTTGGAGTTTTGAAGATACGATTTTGATACTTTCCAAAACAGAGAGGGAGGAGCGTGATACATTTCTTGGGGATGAAGGCTTCCCCATGTCTTGACCTAGCGTCGTGTGTTTCATGGGCCTCAGGTGTTCATCCCGAGGCTTGCTTGACTCGGGGTTGACTCGGTTTGAGATTCGGAGCCGACTCGGGGTTCTAATGTCGGAATTGACTCTAATTAGTGTCTATACGACCGTAACGACTTGACTAAGGCTGCTATTATGTTAGTTTTAATTTTTCCGAGTAATTATTTGGTCCGTTCTATAAGAAAACTATCTAAAACACCACGAACTCGTGTCACGTTGCAGTCCTATCGTTATCGGGTGTTTTTTGGGCAGCTCTGCAGCCACCAGGTCCAAATTTGGGTGTCTACAGAAGCCCCCACTTTGACTGAGGCTTGGACAAGGCGAAAGTCAAAGTATAGCCGCCCAGGTCAATCGAAGATCACGACCTGGTGGCTGTCCGATCAGGTCATTTTAAGTCCAGAGGACTACGTGTTGAGGCTCGCCAGCCATAGCTTTAAAAATCATACCTGACGTCTTCGCTTGCGGTTGCTTGCTTGGGCCCGGGCCGTTGCTTGATATCTTGTTCTTGATTCTTTGTGTGCGCGCGCTTTGTCTTCTTTGGTTTACTTAGAGGTTTTGTTTAATAAATTTTCTTTTAAAATGTTTCTACGCGCTAGCAACGCATTTAGTTGGCCATTATTTGCACAAGTATATTTTGGGCTGCTTGTGAACAAAACGTTCGAGGGCTTTAGTCTCCACTCGAGCGGTCATCTTTGGGATGCTTATGACCCCTAGGACAAAACAAAGTGATATAACACTATTCGAGGGCGTTAGTCTCCTCTCGAACAAAAATTACTGTGGAGGTATAAGACTCCTTCGAGGGCGTTAGTCTCCTCTCGAATAAAAATTGTTGTGCCTTCGGGATAACTCTGACCCTTGGGCAAAAACTCCTCGAGGGCGTTTGTCTCCTCTCGAGTAGCTGTCTTTCGGGATGCTTCTGACCCCTAAGATAAAGGATGTTGTGCCTCCGGGATAACTCTGAGTCCAATTTGATGGATAACGAGGTGTGCTCCCCTTGTGGTGAGATTAACAGAATCCCAACCCCAAATCCTCGGAAATTGGATGCTCCATCAAAATACAAACCCCATGTATCGGTATCGTTATGGAATATGTCTTCATCAGGAAAGACCCAAGTATCAGTGTGTCCTTCTTCAGATATCGGACTGTCGGCAAGGAACTCGGCTACTACCCGGCCTTTGATGGCTTTTAATGGTACAAATTTGAGGTCAAACTCAGCTAACATTAATGTCCATCTGGACATCCTGCCATTGAGGATGGGCTTCTCGAATAGGTACTTGATAGGATCCATTTTGGATAATACATGTACTTCGTGGCTAAGCATGTAGTGTCGGAGCTTTTTAGTGGCCCAGACCAGAGCTAGACACGTTTTCTCGAGCATTTTATACTTGCATTCATATTCTAGGAACTTTTTACTGGTGTAGTAAATAGCCCGCTCTTCTGAATCGACTGTCTGGGCCAGCATAGCCCCCATGGCTGTCTCGGTCGTTGTTAGGTATAACGAAAAAGGTAGACCGGGTTGAGGTGGCATTAATACCGGCGGAGCAGACAGAATCTCCTTGATTTTATCTAAAGCCGTTTGACATTTATCATCCCATAGTACCCGTTCTCCGATCTTCAGTTTCTTGAAAATGGGCTCACATACCATGGTTAGCTTTGAAATGAATCGGCTGATATATTTGACTTTCCCGAGAAATCCCCTTATTTCATTTCGGTCTTGGGTGGTTGCATCTCGGTGATGGCTTTAATTTTAGATGGGTCGACCTCGATGCCGCGTTGGCTAACGATATGGCCCAGTAATTTGCCCGATGTTACCCCGAAACTGCATTTTTGAGGGTCTAGCCTCATGTTGTATTTGCGTAGTCGGGTAAAGAATTTTCTTAGGGCTGCAATGTGCCCACTTCGATCTTTGGACTTGACGATCATGTCGTCCACATAGACCTCTACTTCCTTATGCATCATATCGTGTAGTAAAGTAGTGGCGGTCCGCTGATAAGTGGCCCCAGCGTTGATAAGCCCAAATGGCATAACAGTGTAACAGTAAGTACCCGAAGGTGTAATGAAGGTGGTCTTACTCATATCCTCCTCTGTAATTTTGATTTGATTGTATCCGGCATACCCATCCATGAATGATAGAAGGGCATGATCGGCCGTGTTATCTACCAATATGTCGATGTGTGGTAACGGAAAATCATCTTTTGGGCTGGCCTTGTTAAGGTCCCGGAAATCCACACATACCCGCACCTTGCCGTCCTTCTTGGGTACCGGCACGATGTTTGCGACCCAGTCTGGATATTCAGACACTTGTATAAAGCCCGCTTTGAATTTCTTGTCGACTTCTTCTTTGACTTTGAGAGACCATTCGGGCTTCATCCTGCGGAGCTTCTTTTTTACCGGCTTGCACCCATCTTTGATGGGTATTCGGTGTTCAGCTATTTCCCCATCTATTCCCGGCATGTCCTTGTAGGACCATGCGAAAACATCTTTGAACTCTTGGAGGAGGTCTGTGAATTGTTTTCTCTCCTCTGGATCTAAGGATAGGCCCAACTTAAGCATCTGGGGCTCTAAAGTGGTTCCCACGTTAATGGACTCGGTTTCTTCAATTACCGGATCTCGGGATTCCCTTTGTTCGATCTGCTCGATTAGATGCGAAGGTAGAGGTACCTGTTCGTCGGGTTTCTCAATGTCATTGCATATAAAATTTTTGAAATTGAGGAAATAAGACAAGTCGTAAGCAGAACGTTTTTCGTTATTATTATTAATGGTAAATTTTGAGAAAAGCTCGAATAGAGCGGCCATCTGCTCGTTGGTCAGTGGTGGGATAGGGAGAGCTCTCGGGACAGGCCCCGAGACTCCAGTGGATAAGGGAAGAGGGGTTACAGACTCGACTCTAGCACCAGACCCTCTAGACTTGGACTCAGACTCCGACTCTGACTCTGACTCTGACTCGGACTCCGACTCGGTATCCGGCATGTCTCCCTCGCCGGCGGTTAACTTGTACAAGGGAAGAAGGAGGTGAAAAGGTTGAGTGAGTAAGTGTGGATTGTTTGTTCTTTTCTGCCAAAATAGAAAGGGAAGTGAATTTATAAGCACTTGTGAAACGGCTAGTTCAGTAAACTAGTCGTTGCTTTGCTTCAATGAGTTGTTGCTTTCCTTTCAGGGGTACAATGGGAACAACTATGAAAAACTTAAGGGTACCATGAGAACAACTGTGAAAACTTGAGGGTACCATGGGAACAACTATGAAAACTTAGGGGTAGCATGGGAACCCCTCTCCTTTTGAAGAAAGTAGTTGTTGAGTAATGTAATTAATTTTGGTCATAATGTAACGGCGTCATGACTGAAATTTGGGTAAGGGCAAATCGGGAACTAAACTATAAAACTCAAGGTTACCATGGGAACAAACTTAAAAGCAGGGGTACCATGTGTAATGTGACATAGTTCGAGGGTACCATGGGACTTTTCCCTAAAACATTTGCCAACCTTCAAATCAAAATTTTATCGATAATAATAAATATATTCAAAATGGCGTTGTGGAAATTCGATCAGTGTGCACAAGGCTAGACTTTCACTAGGATAATACTGGAAACTAGCTTCGAGAACTGTAGACTTAACTCATAACAGAATCCAGTCTCTAACTAGGCAACTCAACTATAACAGAACTGCGTGCGGCGAGGTCCTGGTTTAAGTAGTACACACCCCTCTTGAATTCAAATCATATCCAGTTCAACCCGACGCGACTTACACGATGCGATATCTAAGTTTAAGGGCTGCACACTCTCCTGAACACAAACCTTGCTCAGTTCAACAACTAATGTGCCCCATAAAGACAAATCAGCCTTACAGTTGATGGCAAAAACGTACATCCCAGACTATATTACTATAACCCCAAACTTGTCCTTATTCCATAACTCCCAAAACAAAGCCATTATCGATATTCAAAAGGATATAATCATTGTATATAATAAGAGAACAAAAGGGAAAACGGATCGCCTTCCAAAAGAGGAAACTTTCTATTTTAGGAAACTTCTATATTTAGAAACATTACAAAAATAGCATCATATCAAAATAGCGAAAATATTAGTTCATACTAATAAAACATTTTTAGTAAAAGATATAGATTTATAAAACTAATACTTTCGGCCTTAACAATATTAATTTCCAAAATAAGGATAAATAGGTTTATGAAATTATTGAAATATCATACAAGTGTTTATAAAATGATTAAAAATGTCTTAAACACTTTAGTACTACTAATTAGGGTGTTTCCAAATATTATAAAACTAAAATTCCCTAATTATTAATAGTTTCGGCAAAACAAGCATAAGTAAGATTTTACGGCAAATGTCAAACTAAATCATTTAACGTCTTTTCTTTAATTTAAATCATTAAACAAATTTAGAATATGATAAGGGGAGATAACTCTCAAAGTTTCAGATTTAAATATTTTCAAAATTGCTGGAAAAATAATTCTTTTAGGTAAGACGAAGCATTTTAACGATAAATCGTAATTTTGTCCAAAAATCATTACTATTAATTAAAGACTTTGATAAATAGTACAAAAATTACGTAAAATCGCTAAAATATATTTTTTGGACATTCTTTCCAGAAAAGAAAATTTTCCAGAATCCTTAAACTCGGTTTTTAAAGGGTTTCTCGTTAATCGTCTAATCTTGACAATAACGATTAATAAAAATAGTAATTACAAAATGATTTAAATATTAATATCCAAAAACTATTATTAAACTTAAAAATAATAATTTTCCAGAAACTACTATTTTTTTTTCAGATTTCCAAAAATTCCAGATTTAGCAAATTCGGTTAAAACCGTCTTTTAAAACTCGTTTTCACAATTAACGATCCCATTAATAAACTTATCATTCCTAATACTTTATTAAAGAAATAAAAATCATAAAATTACATTTTATTATGAAACCATCAGAAACATATTTTTTTCCAGATTTAAACAAAAGACCAGAAATCGAGAATTTAAACGACAAACACTGTTTTAATGATAAAGGATGATTTAAAATGATTAGTTAATTCATCCACTTAACAATTCCGAAAAATTATGAAAAAATTCATAAAATTCTTTTTCATCAGAAAGATTACCCACGTCAAAATTTAGAACAAAATAAAATTTTTAAGTACTAGAACCAAAAATCGACTTTTAATTATTTTTGTTCGTAAACGGTAATAATACAATAATCCATGACTAAAATATCAGAAAAATACGAAATTATTAGAAATCATCAAAACTTCATTTTTATAGAATATTATCATTTATTACAAGTTTAGGCTAGGGGTGTAACGAGCCGAGTTGAGCGCGAGCCTGGGGCTGCTCGGCTCGAGCTCAAAAACAAAACGGGGAGTCTCGGCTAGAGCTCAAGCTCGTCGAGCTTCAAAAACAATGGCTCGAGCTCGAGCTCGTTAAGTCGACTCGTGGCTCGGGAAAAGTCTCGACTCCAGGCTCGAGTTGAGCTCGACTCGCGGGCTCGTGTTGAGCTCGACTCGCATGAGGGGTTGGGCTGGAGCTTAAGTGCTCAACTTATTTGAGTTTTTGACTAATGAAACAACTAACAATATATGGGCAAATATTTAGGCCTTTAGGGTTACTTTGGTTCAGTAATATGAGTAAATTATGGTAACAACTAACAATATACTGGCAAATATTTAAGGTAATATGAGTAAATTACGATTTACTTTATTTTTCTTGAACAATATACGATTTACTTTCTTTTTTAAGGTATATTTGATTTAGGTAGCGGAAAGGAAACTATAGTTTTAAAATAATATCGAGCCGCTCGCGAGCTATTCGAGCTGAGCCAGGTCTTGCTCGGCTCGACTCATAAATGATCCGAGCCGAGCTCGAGCCCGAGCCGAGCTCATACGAGTCGAGCTTTGACCGAGCCGATTTAGAGCTGCTTGCGAGCCGTCTCGGCTCATTTACACCCCTAGTTTAGACTGATTATTACGATTTTACAAATTAATATAACAATTTAATCGTTAATCTCGTAAAAGTGATAAAAATACCGAAACATGCAAATTTACAACTTTTTAAAAAATTTCCAGATTATATGTCATACATATATTATAAAAAATGAAATATAAAAATATACATGCAATTACACGAATAAAATCACGAAATACCAAGTAACATCGACGTTACCTCTAATCCATGTCTGAATCGATAATATACTCGTCAGCCTCGGGATCGTCCACAAATCTTACAATATATAAAAATCATGGCATAAAAATACCATGAGAAAAACTAATAAAATCAAGGTGAATAATGATCGAAAACGACATCGATTATTACCTTAACGAAGAGATTGGAAAAAGGATTAATTCGACGATAAAAATGAGACGATTTGGACTCGAATTAAGCAAGAATCAGCCAAGGGAAGATGGGTGAATACTCGGCCAAAGGGAAAGGAAAGATGATGTTGAATAAATTTTATGAAAGCAAATGAATGAAGGGAGAAAGAAAAGGTTTTAAGCATAAATGATAGTAAAAATGGGAGAAGAATTTGTTCGTGCCAAAAATTTGCGCCTCTGGAGCACCACGTGGCAAAATACGAATGGACAGTCAAAAAGTCAGAAGTCAAAGGTCAAAAATAAGAGAGTCAAAATCTGCAGATGAAAAGTCAAAGTCAAAGACTAAAAGACGGAAGTCAAATAATCGGAAGACATCGAGTCAAACAAACCCGAGACGATACACAATAATGGGTCAAATAAAGCATGAAGTAAATAAAACAGTGGGCCACTTAATCAAGAAGGCCCAACACATGGAAGATGAAACCCAGCCCACACCAAGAGAGAAGGAGGCAACAACCCCTCCTACAAACCAGGAAACCCTCCTGCAGACCAGGAGAGAATCCAGGAGAAGAAGGTAACGGCTGAGGGAGAGTTATAGGATGAGATCTCAGGCAATTAAGAGGGTATTAAATGTCAAGATTCTGGGAGAGAGAGGCAACGGTCAACAGCAATATAAAAGGCAAGGAGAGGAAGAAAGATGGATCATACGAACATACCCATTCCAAGCTCACGTACCCACAATTAATCAAAGTCGAAATTATAGTAAAATTACTTGTATTTGTATTCTCTTCTTCACTCCTTCTAGCTCATAGTAGAATTTTGGCGGGATTCCTCCTCCCCCCGCGGTTTTTCCCACATCGGGTTTCCGCGTCACCAAAACTTTGTGTGTGTTCCTTTTCTTCTTCGTTGTTTTCGTTCGCTAGATACAGTTCAATTTCGTTAACCATAGTTATAGGACGATCGCTTTGACCCGCAACCGATATAGTTGATCCGGTAAATTTTTACCAAAACAATTTGGCGCCCACCGTGGGGTAAAGTGATCATTTCTTATAAGCCAAACCCTACCGTGAAGCAATCTCGTGTCGTCATGACCGGATCCGGCCAAAGTTCTTCCAGCAGTCAAGGAGCATCCACTCAACCCATTGGAGGAGGATCGTCCCCAGGAGCAGTGGAGCCAGTTTTCACGCCCCTTACCCTGGCAATTCCTACCAGCCAGACAGTGAAACCCAAGTTGTTGGCATCTAGGCCCCCTCCGACGCCCAAAACCTCTCGGGTCACCAGCTCCTCCAAGGCCAGGAAGGAAAGCGTATCAATTAGAACCTTGACTCCTGGAGGATTCGTAGGAGAACCTTCCTGTGGAGCGAGGTCACCAGACCTGATGTAGAGTATGCTCCAGGGAACCAATGCTCTACGCCAGGCAGTGGAAACCCTGCAAAGGGACAACCAAGAAATCAAGGCTCGGATCTCGGCAGCAGACAAGACTCCAGATGCATCGGTCCAGCCGTCACCAGAGATGTTGCCCTTGATGCCTAGGGGAGAGCCTAGCACCCGCAGGGAGTCAATGACCAGCATGAAGACCACCAAAGAAGTCCCCTCAGAGTTGGTCACCAGGCTGGAGATAGGATTGGCTCCACCATGCCCAACCATTGAACCCCAGGGATTGGGTTACCTGACCTACGGCCCCACACCCGGCAGATCTCCTACCACAGGTAACCCTCTCTCCAACATCGAAAGTCGAGAAACTAACTCACTATCTTTTGCAGGCACCCATGTCCACCAGGCGCCAGGATGGCAATTTGTAACTCCACCAGGGATGACCACCATATCCAGCAACCAGTCCTCTGGAGGAGTGTGGACAGCACCCGGAACCTCACTCCAGCAGGCGTCAGAATGGCTGCCCGGATCCACGACAGCAGCAGTACCTTTGCCTCCTCCTCCTAGTAGTCAACACTTTGGAGGACCTTATGCAAGATGTACTCCTTTCAACTTTTCTCCTCCTGTCTCTAACCCTCTTGCAGGAACAATCAGCACAACGGATCAGCAACGCCAGGAACTGAAGGAATTGAGAGACCTGATCAACTAGATTCCTGGAATGCCACACCCCCTGGAGAGAGCAGCTAGGGACAGCTACGCAGATTCGCTCTTCATCGACGATCTAGCCTGTGTTGCAGTACCCAAGGGCTTCTTGCCACCAGCCATGACGCTTTATGATGGCACTGCAGACCCCCTAGATCACATCAACCAATACAAACAGAAGATGATGGTGGTGACCGCTATGGGGCCCCTGAAGGAAGCCTGCATGTGCAAGGGGTTTGGCTCCACTCTGTCAGAAGCAGCCCTCCATTGGTTCGTCGGTCTGCCTAACCGAAGCATCACCTCCTTTGCTGACCTGGTCAATGCCTTCAACCAGCAGTTCGCCAGCAGTAGAAAACCAGAGAAGCAGACCAGTGACTTGTATCGGGTGGTGCAGAAGTTCGAAGAATCTACACGTGACTTTCTCAACAGATTCAACAAGGAGAAAGTAACCATCCCCAGATGTGATGTGCCCACCGCCATAGAAGCCTTCCGCCAAGGGCTCCACCAGGACTCAGATCTGTACAAGGACCTCACAAAATACCCGTGTGCCACGTTTGAGGATGTGCAGACCAAGGTAATGGCAGCCATCAGACTGGAAGAAGATTCAGGCCCCAGAAGGGCTACGTATGGTTCTGAGCGCGTCACCAGAAAGGCGCCAACAGAAAAAAGGGGTGAGAGGTCAAAGCCCTACTCCAGGAACGTAAGCAAGGTTTCTGAGGAGAAAGACTTGAAGGATAATCCGGAATTACCACCCAAAGTAAGTGAGTATGGATTTTCTACCAACCTTGCTGGAGTGCTCAAGGCTCTGAGGGAGTTAGGGCGCAGAGTCAGGTGGCCCAAGAGACAGGAGTACACCAATGATCGAAGAGATGCTAGCAAGAAGTGCGAATTCCATGACGACATCGGACACCATACCGATGAGTGTGTCCAGCTCAGGAGAGAGGTTAAGTTCCAGTATGATCAGGGGAACCTGGACCACCTCGTGTCCAGAAACTCCAGCAGGATAAATGCAGGAGATCAAGTCTTGGCCTCTCCACCTCCAGTATGTACCAGAATTGTCAATGTGATCACTGGAGGGTCAAAATTATGTGGGTTAACTTAGTCAGCAGCCAACAGACATGTTTCTCAGACCAGAGGAGACAGGCCAGAGCACTCCTACAGAATCACTTGCAAGGATCTTCCAGCTGTCACCTTTCACAAAACTGATGAAGAAGCTACTCAAAGAGGCACCATGACGCATTAATAATTACTCTCTCATAGAGAATTGCACCGTGAAGAAGATTCTGGTGGACACTAGGAGTTCAGTCAACCTCATCATGCTGGAAACTCTCCAGAACATGGGGTTTAGCGAGAAGGATCTAACGAGGAAGGTGGTTCCCTTGGTAGGTTTTAGTGGTAAGACCAAGCATTCTTTAGGAGAGATCACCATTCCTACCTATGCCGGAGGAGTGAACAAGCAAGTACGATACCTAGTCATTGATGGACCCTCCACCTACAACGTGATTCTAGGAAGGCCTTGGATCGATGAGATGAAGGCAATCACCTCCACCTACCACCAGTGCCTGAAGTTCCCTACACCCTGGGGAGTGCAGAAGATCAACGGAGACCAAGGAGAGGTCAAAGATTGCTACAGGGTAGTCCTTAAGAAGATGGCGAGCCCCCAAGCATAGCAATTATAGAGCCTTCATCTGCCTCTGCAGGAGTACATAGACCCACCTCAGGCGGATTTGGATGAAGTCAACTTGGACAAGCAACATCCAGAGCGAAAAGTGTTAATTGGATTAGAATGCACATGTAATATCCGCCAAAACCTCATTGAATTATTAAAAACTAACATGGATTGTTTTGCTTGGTCGCATGATGATATGGTAGGTATAGACCCCAGCATTATAACCCATTGGCTATGTGTGGATCCCAGCTACAAGCCAGTCCAGCAGAAAAGGAGGAGGTTTGCCCCAGAAAGAAATCAAGTCATAAATCAGGAGGTGGACAGTCTGCTGGAAAAATCAGGGAGGTGAAGTACCCGGAGTGGTTGTCTAACGTGGTGATGGTCCCAAAGAAGAATGGCAAGTGGAGGGTGTGCGTCAATTTCACCGACTTGAACAAAGCATGCCCGAAAGATCCATTCCCCCTACCACATATAGATGCCATGGTAGATGCTACAACAGGCCACGAGATGCTAACCTTTCTTGATGCATGGAGTGGGTACAACCAGATCAAGATGTATCCAGCAGACCAGGAGAAGACAGCCTTCAGGTCTGAGAGAGGTATATACTGTTACAATGTAATGCCTTTTGGTCTGAAGAATGCAGGTTCCACCTACCAGAGACTAGTCAATAAGATGTTTAAGAGACAGATTGGGGACACAATGGAGGTATATATTGACGACATGGTCGTCAAGTCAAAGCAAGCTTCGCAACATACAACACACTTGGTGGATACCTTCAACACCTTGAGGGAATACAAGATGAAGATAAATCCTTCATAGTGCACATTTGGAGTGTCATGTGGAAAGTTTCTGGGGTACATGGTAACCCAGAGGGGAATTGAAGCTAGCACAGAGCTGATTAAGGCCATCCTCCAGCTGGAATCTGCACAGAAGCCAAAAGACGTGCAAAGGCTGACTGGAAGAATTGCCGCTCTGAACAGATTTATCTCCAGGTCTTCAGATAGATGTCGGCTGTTCTATGATATCCTGAAGAAGGCCCAAAGGTTTGATTGGACAGCAGAGCACGAGAAGGCGTTCAGCGACCTGAAGCACTACCTCAGCACTCCACCTCTGCTGTCAAAACCAGAACCTGGAGAGCAACTCTTCTTATACCTGTCGGTAACCGAGGTAGCAGTTAGTGCAGTACTGGTGAGGGAACACGAGGGAGCACAACACCCAGTATATTATGTCAATAAGTCTCTGCTTCCTGCATAGACCAGGTACACATCCCTTGAAATACTCGTACTTGCACTTATTACGGCATCTTATAAACTTCGACCTTATTTCGAGTCACATATTATTTCTGTAGTAACAAATTACCCGCTGAAAACTATTATGAGAAAACCTGAGTTGTCAGGATGGATGGCCAAGTGGTCCATGCACTTGAGCGGCTTCGACCTGAAATTTGTCCTCAGAACAGCAATAAAGTCCCAGGCGTTGGCAGATTTTATATCCGACTTCAGCCCAGCACTGCATACCCAGGCAGAGAAAGACATCCTCCTCCTGGAAGAAGACAAGAGTGAACAGGTATGGAAGCTAAATGTAGATGGCGCATCCAACATGAGAGGATCTGGGGCAGGAATAGTTCTCAAGTCACCTCAAGGGGATCTCATAGTCCTACCTTGGAATATGAAGCTTTGATATTAGGTCTCCAGCTGGCCCTAGACCTCAAAGTCAAGCGCCTGGAGGTATACAGCGATTCCCAGTTGATAGTAAATCACGTGAATGGTTCGTACGCCGCAAAGGATTCCAAGATGATGGCCTACCTTGGAATGGCGAAGGATCTATCCCTCAGATTCGTAGCCTTCTCAATTAGCCAAGTTCCGAGAGACAAGAATGCAGAAGCAGACGCCCTAGCCACCCTGGGGGCGACATTCAAACCTGGAGTAGTCTCCACCATACCCATTGTCCACGTACTGGAGCCAGCAGTTTGGAAGGATACACAGGAACACAAGATGCCTGGAGAAGGGGAAAGTTCATCGGACCTAGGGTTGCAGTGGTTACAGGAAGCAGGAATCTGCAGCACCACAACAGGACAAGGAGAAATCTCAGATTGGAGAAAACCCTACCAAGAGTGGCTGTAGAATGACGTTCTGCCAGCAGATAAGAAGGAAGCTAGGAGCTTTAGAATGAAGGCGTCTAGGTTCACCCTCATTGACGGTGTCATGTTCAAAAGGTCAGCTGCTGGACCATACCTGAGGTGCTTGGGCCAGCAGGAAGCAGAAGTCGTTATGCATGACCTCCACAGTGGTGAATGTGGAAATCATGCAGGGGGCATGACTCTATCCAACAAAGCACTCTGCCAGGGCTACTATTGGCTAACAATGCGCAAAGATACTATAGAGTATGTCATAAAATGTGACGCCTGCCAAAGACACGCACAAGTCAACCACCAGCCAGCAGAGCCGTTGCATCCAGTAATCTCTCCTTGGCCTTTCATGAAGTGGGGGATGGATATTGTTGGCAAGTTACCAAGAGCTCCGGGAAACAAAGTCTTCATGTTGGCCATGACGGACTACTTCTCAAAGTGGATAGAAGTAGAAGCATTCCCTCAGGTGACTGAAAAACAGGTTATATCCTTCATAAAACGTAACATTATCTGCAGGTTTGGCATTCCCTCAGAGATCATCTGCGACAACGGATCCCAGTTTATTGGCAACAAGATGGAGGCCTGCTGCGGCAGGTGGAACATCACACTAAGCAAGTCTACCCCCAGAAACCCTCAGTCTAATGGTCAGGCGGAGTCTAGCAACAAAATTGTGATAGACAACCTGAAGAGAAGGCTGGAGGAGGCAGGGGGCAGATGGGCAAAGAAACTCCCCTTGGTGCTATGGTCTGATAGAACTACACCCAAGGTGGCTACAGGGCAAACGCCTTTCAGCTTGGTCTTTGGTGCTGAGGCCGTCATCCCTTCAGAAGTGAGAATGCCTACCCACAGATACGGCTGCATAACAGAAGAAAGGAACCAGGTGGAGATGGCAAGCAGCTTGGATACTATAGACGAGCTCAGGACTGATGCTCAAGTAAGGATGGCCTCCTACAGACAAACAGTCGCCAGAAGCTACAACAGGAATGTCAGAGTAAGAGTCCTACAGGAAGGAGACCTAGTCCTCAGAAAAGTCTTCCAGAATACCAGGAACCAGCGAGCAGGAAAATTCGCCTACAATTGGGAGGGCCCCTACCAAATAGAGAAAGTAGTTGGGAATGGAGCCTGCCGACCTATGACCATGGAGGGGAAGAGCATTCAAAAACCATGGGACATCGTACACCTGAAGAAATACTTCTTCTAAAGGGGCTACAGCCACCAGCAATCTGGGCCACTGCCGCCAGAAACATGGCATCTATTCTGCCAGGTGCACCTCCACTAGAACCCAGGTTTGAACTTATCAAAACTCGCAAACATATATTTAAATTTTCCAGAAATTCTTCTGTCTGCTTTGCTTTCTTTTCGCAAAATCTAAAATCTCCTCCGCATATTTAAAAACGAATAAAATTTCGATTACTTTTTCAAAATTCGATTTTCTTGTGGCACATATTTTCAAAAGTTGATTTCTCTCTTCACATGTTTTCGAAATTCAATTTTTTCTGCATATGTCTTCAAATATTGCGTTCTCCGTCTTTGCCAAATTTTATCAGTTTTCCCAACATTAGAGCTGGTGACTAAATCTGGTGGAGTGCACAGCTTCTACAGAGGCGTGTGTCTTTTGACTAAGTGCCTACAACCGGGACATTACAGTCTCCTGCGCCACTTAGCACCCACGCAAAGCGTGGCACCTCCGACTGAGTGGGCGAACTAAACCCCAAGCCACCACTATATCAAAGGTCGACCATACAAACATAAGGCATGCATAGAACAGAAGGTAGTCAGATAAAACTACAACAAACGATTACAGTAAAAAACAAACAGTCGTGATCAACAGTCGAATATAAAGTACCACAAAGTATTCAAACAAATTCGTTGCCCCTTGGGCAAAAGTAAAGAAAATTCAGATACGAAGTTTGAAGCTAAAAAGTATTTTCTGTGCCACACAGGACAACAAACATATTCAACAGACGAAAATAAAGGAGCCTAGACACCAGCCCCTTCTGGGGGCAAGGAGGCAAGAGGTTCCACGACAGTGGGAGTAACAGCATGCTCTTGATCAGCCTCATCAGCCCTCTCAGTCCTCTGATCTGGGGGGAGGGAAACAGCTGACTCACCCACAACTTCCCCCTCTTCGTCAGCAAGAAGATCCAAGTCAGGTGCCACATGAAACTGCTCCGCCAATTCCTCTTTCTCGGCTGATAAATCCCAGGATTCATGTTCTCCCTTCGAGTAAGCTTCCATCATCTCCACTCGAGTTTGCAGAGACGCCCAGCTGAAAGCATCCATCAACATCCGCTTCAACTTGGAGATCTGTTCCCTTAGTGAAGAATTGACTTCCTGAACTCGGGATAGTTCACCCACCACAACCTCACGACGGCCCTTCTCCTGTGCCAGCAACTTCCTAACCTGCTCTAGCTCCCCACCTAGTTTGGAGACCTCCTCCTTGGCTCCGTCGACCGTGCTCCGCAGACCGTCCCTTTGATGCCTAAGAAAGTCCACCTCGTTTGCCAGCCGGGGCACGACATTGCGCAAATATAAACCCAATTGCAAGACCTAAGCAGAACCACAGCAAGTCAAGGCACGGTCATGGAAATCACGCCCAACAATAAGACAAGGAAATAAATACCTCGAAGGTCTGCCCTGTTAACAGGTCAGTCTGGTCCCCCAGAGATCTCCAGTCCATAGCAGCTTCAGGGCCAGGAAATACTAATTGATCCAAAGCCACCCAATCCTCCGGAGATTTAAGGAAGCCAAAGTCGCTGGAAAACTTAAGCGTTAACTCGGGAGCCGTATTGTCTGCTGACTGGGGGGCAGAGTCAGAAACAGGAGCAGAAGTACCAGCTACCGGGGATTTCCCAGCAGAGGCGTCTCCGGGAGATGGAGAAGAGGCACGCTTTCTTTTGGCTCCAGGAGAAGAAGAGGGAGTAGAGCTGGATTTCCCCTTGGACAAGGAACTGGCGACCATTTTCTTCCTTCTAGAAGCAGTCAGTCGGTTCAAGGTCATACGAGGCTTAGGATTCCCTAAGAAAAAGACGAAAGACAAACCTCAAAATTACGGTAAAAATGAAGCATTCTAGCCAAAAGTTAAAGCAAAGTATACCTGAAGACATGGTGTCAGCAGAATCTTCCCCGGAAGAGGCAAAGGAAGAAAGATTATCCCCAAGAGGGCTCACCAGGTGGTAGAAGGACCGAAACTCAGACTCCAGACCAAAGAGGCGAGACAAAGAATCCGGATCTTCAGAATCAAAGTGGGGTTCCTCCAAATCTGCACCATAGTTTCAGTAAGAAAAGTGAGCCTGCGAAGAAAATCCAGAGATAGGGGAGATACTTGTACCTTCAACAGGCTTCCATAGGTGAGAAGAGATAGCTGACAGCATGAGGGGAGATACTATCAATCTTCACAAATATAAAATACCGATACCATTTGGCGTATGGAGGGTTGGCAGGGAAAGAAATGCAGGATTCCCTACCCTCCTGTAGACGAAGGGTCACCAAGCCATTCCCAACAGACCTGGCCCGGTAGATGGAAGAGACATCACCCAAGGTAATGCCTCTTTGGTATCGATGATTCATAGCGCAGAAACATAACAATAGGCGCCATGCATGCGGTATCAGTTGGCAGGGGGCTAGGCGATGGAAGGACAGAAAATCACGAATCAGCGCAGGAAAAGGAAACCTAAGGCCTAGAGAAAAAGGATAAGCATAGAGACAAGTCCATCCAGGATGGAGGAAATCCGCCCTCTGGTCATGAAGAGGAACGTGAACAATTACATCCTCATGGAAACCAAAGATCTTTCTGATGGTAGGAAGATCTCTTTCAGTATAGCAAGAGTCACACGAGTGGGGAGGACTAAGGGTAAGTGTAGAAGGAAATAACATTATGGAAGATGAAGGAGACGATGACGACGAAATAAGGGTTGGGGATTTGGAACAATCAAACTTGGGAGCCATGGAAATAAAACAAGCAGGAAAGGAAGAAAGTCACTAAGAAGAAGAGAATCACCTGAAAATCGGGACGAAGAGTACGGAACTTGTCACCGCAGCTGCAACGAGCAAAAGGAATGAGGGGTGTCTTTTTGAATTTTGGAAGATGAGGAGAGAGTAATTGGGGTGAGACGGGGTAAAAAGTAATTGGGAAAGGTGAGTTGAAAAGACAATTAATGATGGAGGGAGTGGAACAAAAGCATTAATTGGGGAGTTGGAAGCATCAGTTTTTTGAGAGGCAGTCGGTTGATCGACACCAGAAGTTATCTGCAGAAGAACGAAAATTCCCGCCTAAAAGGAGTTTAGTCGGAAATTTGGGGGCATTTGTTCGTGCCAAAAATTTGCGCCTCCGGAGCACCACGTGGCAAAATACGAATGGACAGTTAAAAAGTCAGAAGTCAAAGGTCAACAATAAGAGAGTCAAAATCCGCAGATGAAAAGTCAAAGTCAAAGACTAAAAGACGGAAGTCAAATAATCGGAAGACGTCGAGTCAAACAAAACCAAGACGATACACAATAATGGGTCAAATAAAGCATGAAGTAAATAAAACAGTGGGCCACTTAATCAAGAAGGCCCAACACATGGAAGATGAAACCCAGCCCACACCAAGAGAGAAGTAGGCAACAACCTCTCCTACAAACCAGGAAACCCTCCTGCAGACCAGGAGATAATCCAGGAGAAGAAGGTAACGACTAAGGGAGACTTAAAGGATGAGATCTCAGGCAATTAAGAGGGGATTAAATGTCAAGATTCTGGGAGAGAGAGACAACGGTCAGCAGCAATATAAACGGCAAGGAGAGGAAGAAAAATGGATCATCCGAACATACCCATTCCAAGCTCACGTACCCGCAATCAATCAAAGTCGGAATTATAGTAAAATTACTTGTATTTGTATTCTCTTCTTCACTCCTTCTAGTTCATAGTAGAATTTTGGCGGGATTCTGACTCCCCCCGCGGTTTTTCCCACATCGGGTTTCCGCGTCACCAAAACTTTGTGTGTGTTCCTTTTCTTCTTCGTTGTTTTCGTTCGCTAGATACGATTCAATTTCGTTAACCATAGTTATAGGACGATCGCTTTGACCCGCAACCGATATAGTAGATCCGGTAAATTTTTACCAAAACAGAATCCAGTGTGTATCTAGACTCATTTGGCCGGCCAAGGGAATAAGAGAAGGAGTAGGAAGAGTTTGAGTATTAAAGCCTCAATTCAATGAAAAGAAAAGAATATTATGTTAAAAGATTTATTTTGACATTTGCCGTAAAATCCTATTTAAGCTCGAATTGTCGAAACTAATAATAATTAGGGAATTTTAGTTTTATAAATTTTGAAAACACCCTGATTACTAGTATTAAAATGTTTAAGACATTTTAATCATTTTATAAACACTCATATGATATTTCAATAATTTCATAAACCCAAATGTTCTCACTTTAACAATTAATATCGTTAAGGTCGAAAGTATTAGTTTTATAAATCTATATCGTTTACTAAAAATGTTGAATTAGTATAAACAAATATTTTCGCTATTTAGATATGATGCTATGTTTAGTAAAGTTTCTAAAAATAGAAGTTTCCTAAAATAGAAAGTTTCCTCTTTTAGAATATAATGGTTACTCCTTTTGCCACCATATTATTAATAATGTTTATATCTTTTGAAAATCGATAATGGCTTTGTTTTGGAGTTATGCAATGAGGACAAATGTGGGTTTAGAGTAATATAATCTGGGGTCTACGTTTTTGCCATCAACTATAAGGCTAGTGTATCAGGAATCGGTACATTAGTTGTTGATCCGGGTGACAGGTATCCCGGGAGTTGTGTACATTTTGACCTTAAGCTTAGGCCTCGCAGTAAGTCGCCGTCATAAGTTGAACTGGGTGACAAGTAATCCGAGAGGGGTGTGCATTGTCTTCAACTAGGGCCACGCATTTATAAGTCGCCGCCCTATTATGGTTGAGTAACCTAGTTAGAGATCGAAGTTTGATTTGTTTGAAATAATTTCTCGAACCTAGTTTTTAGTATTCTCCTAGTGAAAGTCTAGTCGTCTACACTAATCCTATCCATAACGCCAGTTTGACTATTTTATTATTATCGATATAATTTGGCTGCAGGTTGGCAAATGTTTTATGTATTCTTCGGAAAACTCATTTTTACTATATTGTTTCGAAACGTGAAGTTTTTCACTGAAAACTTATTTTCATTATAATGTTTTACTGTTTTTCCTTTTCTTACTATTTTTCTATAATAGTAATTACAGTTTTAAAATCCTGTTATACGGCTGGGAGAACGTCGACGTTGCTCCCCACTGATTGTTCGGGTGGGCTAGCGAGCAGTTATGGATCCTGCTTGTTTTAATCAGATCACTGTATTATGGATTGTTAAAACCCTTTTTATGGATTTTTTGTTTTATTTTTTGATTTTGTAGTCATTTTTATTTTATGGCTTATGTATTGACTTACCATTTTTATTTAATCAAGACATAGCTACAGTGTTTTATAATCCCAGTTCTACAGTGTTTCCGTCACTGTATTGCGTAAGAATTTCTAGGGGATTACAGTTGGTATCAGAGCATCACTGCTCCCAATGCTTACAAATGAAATTAAGGAAAATATCAATAAATTATTTAAACAGTAAATAAAAAAATATTACTAGGAATGGGTAGATCGAAACCAATAAGGACTTGTTAAGTTTTTCCTGTTCCTGAAAGTCGATGATTAGCATCGAATATTTGTTTCATATGTCAAAGAAGAGGATAAGTGGACAAGATGATGACATGATGCTGCTCCAGATCGGGACAAGACCTACTTAGCACTCTCAATGCCTGCTGACTCAAGTGGACAACTTGGTGCTTCAAGGAAGATGCGGATAGTAACTTTTCATCTCCGGTTTAGTTTGCTTAAGCTACAGGTCAGATGATCAAGAGTAGATTCCAGTTCCATGACGGTGCAACAGACTCAGATGTGAAATCACTTTGGATCCTGATGGAGCGACCCAATACTAATGTGCTCGTTCCTCTACTAGGACATGAAGAAATCCAGCAAGATTCCTTTGTGAATTCCGAAGGTCCGAAGATTCTCTTCTTGCTTAAGATCTTAATTATTTAGGATCATTGATTCTTTTCTTTCATCTTTCACCCTCTATTTCTTCCAATTCTTCTCTTATATATTCTCAACTTCATTCTTATGGTGAATCCTTAATCTATTCTTCTACTTTACCATCTTCCTCATGAGATTCTTTGGTTAGACCGAATTCTGTCTTCGTGAATCTTTCGGCAGTCACGGATGTTTGAGGTTTAGTTAACCCCTGGTTACATATGGTTTGAGGATTGTGAGTTGTACCTTTTATCTAGTCTAGTAAGCTTTCTGAGGTTTGATTTGAATGGTATTAGTTAATTAATGGAATTAGGATCGTGCCTTAAGTGTTGACCTTGGGTTATAGGTTACCAGATTATATAGAGTACTTGGAGTCGAATATGCTTTTGGATGATAGGAATATAGTATATTCTGTCTGATGGATATCTAATACCCAACTTAGAACCGAGTTAAGAGTAAATAATAATATTACTTGGGATTCCTACCTAATGTTGACTTAATGGACTAATCGTGGGATTTTGGGATCATAAATCACTGTTTAAGATGTTAGCTAGAGGCACGATCCTTTTGTTAGTTCCCCTTCCCCTTATCATTTGTGTCATGGTGGCCCTCAGGGCCTTGGTAATAGTTGCTCCCGACTCTCGATGACTTGACTACATCGAGAGTCATTTGAAAAATCCAAATTTTACAAGATTTTCACCTTTTTGTAGGAGTTAGTCGGATTTGGGCGGAATCCGGGCTAGGTGACTTGATTACACCTAGTCCTCCCCTCCCATTTTCCTTTTATTTCTTTCTTTTTATTTCTTCCCCCATCCATATCTTTTCTCGTCTCGGCCCATGGTGACTTGACTACCCCCCGGCCGGACACATTCTACCCTTTTCTCCACTTTATTTTTGATTTTTTAGCTTTATTTTCGTAGTTTCTTTTCTTTCCTTTTTAGTGTCTCCATACACTACGGTCGAGCATGAGGACATTGCTCGGTTTAAGTGTGGGGGAGCGATATTCTATCATAGTTAATTTTATTTTCATAGTTTTTTTCGAAAAATCTTTAAAAACCTTAAAAATTTGAAAAACTTTCGCAAAAAAAATCAAAAAGATCTTTACTCTGTGTCTTCTTCTTTTGGGTCTTTGTGTCGTGTTTTTGTGTTTTGTGTTTGTGTTTGCCCTTTTTCCCTATAGGTTCCTTGATCGCCGTAATTTTCGGATAGCGCAAGACAACCGGTAACGTCATTCTATCTCTTTTCCTCTTTGTTTCTTGTGAAGTTTGGAGGAGAATTGTGATGATGTGTGCTCGGGTGGAGCTTGTTGAAATTTGTGGTGGTTGTGGTGGCTTGTTTGGAAGTTCGGGGTGGTGTTTGTTATCTTTATGTTTTTGTTTTGTTTTGTTTTGTTGCCTTTGTCTCTTTTTCCTTCGTTCTTGTCTCGTCTTTGTTTTGTGATGTGTAGTTGTGTCTAGTGTGTAAAAAGGTTTTCGAAAACCCGGTTTAGAGGCTAGTGTGCAAGTGTTTACTTTCCCTTTCTAGTAGTATAAATCGAGTCTTGGACTTTAGTCTAGTAGAATGACCCTAAATCAATGATTTCGTTGGTTTCTTACCTTGAGTCCACCTAGCTTACTAGGGATTTACTACGGGATTTGCATTTTGACCATTATGACCACCCACGGTGTGAAAAGGCCTTGGTTGCCGAGTCCCGTCCCCTAGGTGACCGTGTTCGGAATTGTTTGATTAGTCCAAGTTTCTCCCCTTTTTGTGGGTTTGAAGGGAAGGACGCTCCCCGACTCACCCATTTCCCTACCTTCTACACATTTCCACAAAATAAAGTTGCAATATGTTGAAATCTCTCTTTCTTAGTCGCAAAAAGAAATGCCTACACTCAAATCTAGCCAAAAGGGCAAAGAAAAGAAAATGAAAGAAAATGAAAGAAAGAAAAGACTGAAGAAAAGAAAAGGCACAAAAAGCCAAAAAGAAAATACAAAAGATGAAAAAGAAATGGCATAGCAACACAAGAAGCAAAAATGGAAAAGAAAGAAAATGCCAAAGAAAACCGTCTCACAAAAAAATTCTCACCCTCTCAAAATAAGCCTTTTTCCGATCGTTACCATGAAGAGACTACCAAAGGACCGAGTCCCTAGGAAGGATGATAGCGGTAATGATCGGTCTTCCCTCATTTTACAAACCTTATCCACCTTTTTACTTGGACTAGTTAGGAGGTTCTTAAGCATGGGACGACCCTCTTGGCACATCCCTAAAGGGGACGGGGTCTCACGTACCTACATTGTCGACTAACACCGTGGTTCATCCTTTTCCATCCCGCCGATCGTCCCGTAGTACGTTCTTAGAAGGTTAGAAGGAACCTAGGTAAGTTACCAACGTTTTTTTTGCTTTGTCGTCATACTATTAGGGTTTGGTCCATTTCGGTTTGCACTATTAGCTTGGGAACGTTGTCACTTGCCTTGAGTCCTAAACCGGTGCTTCTTTCACCGCTTTGTTGAGGGAAGCGGTATTTGTTTTGTCTTGGATACAGCCGTTTGGTGTTTGTTTGTGTGTGTGTTTGTTTGTTTGTGTGTTTTTGTGTCCGGTTGCATCTACAGTTTTGTCGCAAGACCCCACTTGCCTTGCGGAGAGCACTTGTCCTCTAAGTGTTCTCGCGTGAGTTGAAAGGGCGTAGGGTGCGCTAATACCCACTCGGCTAGTTTAGTAGTTAGCATGTGCTTACTCGAGGGCGAGTAAGGGTTAAGTGTGGGGGAGTTGATAAGTGTAGTTTGTAGTGCCTAATTTGTTGTGTTTTGGTCCCATTTTCCTTGTGGAATCGCTCCTTGGGAGCGGTTTATGGGTTACTTATGCTTCCTTTAGTTCATTTTAGGTTCCCGAGACCATTCATAAAGAATTGGAGCGATTCCGACTAAATACATACACTTTTCGGAGCCAACGAAGAGAAGGAACGATCACTCGGTGCCTTGGATTCGATCCCGAGACCCTGGGACCCGATGCCGAGCCCCGAGAATCGATGAGAAGCCCATGAGAAGCAAGGAGAAACCTTAAAGATCATATTGGAGGCCTACAAGACCCATCCCCGACGGGAAGGACCTCATCCCGTCCGGGATGAGGTGCACAAAATGCAAAGGTTCTGTTTTGGACCCGTCCCGGTCGGGACCAACCCGTCCCGGTCGGGACCACTCCGTCCCGGACGGGACCATATCGTCCCGGACGGGATGGCCCAGCTGCAGCCCGCTTTTGTTTCTTTTCTTCTCCTTATTCATTGTAACCCTATATATACCCTCCCTCTTGTATTCCTATGGGAGGTTCTTGATTACCCACTAAACCCTAGACTACTTTAGGTTAGATTAGCTTAGATTAGTGTAGACTAGTCCTTAGTTAATCCTTAATCCTAGTTTAATCCTTGTATTAATTGAATTCTTGAAGATCTCTACCAAGATTGACAACCTTGGTAGATGTATTTGGGTTTTCTCTTCTATGCAAGTTTTTCATTCCTCCTTTCATCTTCTAGTTTGGTATAATCTCTTTTCCCTTCTCTTTATCTTGTTTATTCATTCAAGTTTTAATCTTTGTTCATTGTTTTATTCATTGTTCATAGTTTTCACTAGTTTCATTATGTATGTTTTGTTGTTTGTGTTGATTTCTCTTGTTTATGTTAATGTTTGTTTAGATATGTGTGAGTAGACTTTTTGTGGGGTTAGTAGGGTGATTAAGTGTTGATTATGGATGATTAGGGTTTGATTGAGGGAAAAGGTTGAACCTTTTGTTACTAGTCACATGTTGAGCGCTCCATGTGTTTGTTGAATTGCTTGTTTGAGTAGAGTTGGTCATTCCTCTCATGCTAGTCTTCTTCTTCTTCTCATTTTGTGGTCGACTTGTGATTGAATTCTTGTGTTTTCGGGTTTAGTCTTTGACACGAGAGTGCGGACTTTGGTTTTGACGCGAGAGCGCGAGCCAACCTTAGTAACTAGGTGAACCTTGCACCATCAATCTCCCAACCATCCTACTACACTTATGAACCCGACCTAACCCTATTCTTTCCTTATTCTTTGTCCTTAGCTTAGTCCTAGTCTTAGTTTACCCCCCTTCCTATTCGTCCTAGATTAGCTTAGTCCCGAGACCTTGTCTTGTATTTGGGTGAAACTTGGTCCAAACCCTCTTTACCGTCCCCGTGGATTCGACCCGACTTGCCTTATCTACGTGTTAGGAATAGTTGGTTTTTTATTGATCGGTGGGGATCCACGACAAATCCCTCCAATCAGAATTCTTTTCACTATTTGTTTTATTAGACTAAAACGAACCTCACATGCTAAAATACAACTTTGACGTTAATTTTTCATGCATTAAATTGACTTAGCAACCCATTTCTCGCATGTTTAGGGAAAACAATGTTTGCATATCATTCATCGTATTACTAACGCGCGTATTCAAAAATCATTCGATATCCTAGTAGAGGCTGCTAATGTGCGGGCGGGGTTGGGTGTTCTTTTTGAACTTCCCAACACATACCCTCACCCCTTACTCAGAACCTCGGTTTCCGGATGTCCGAAACCATTGGCAACGAGAGTCATTCAATACACGGTATCCGATCAAGTCGGTATCGGTACCAAATGAAAAGGGACGAACCCGATAAACTCTCACATCGGAAATGGGCCGTATTTTGTACACGGCCCACTACGACATAGAGTGGGTTCGAACGGGCCCGAACTCCCACAAAGTTCGGTGGCGACTCCAACTTCGATTTAAATTTCAATTCGATCCATTCTCATATGGAGATTCATTCGCCGCCCCAAACCCACGCGTGGCCGCGTCGGGGTGGACCTATGTCATGTCCACAATTTGGCGACTCCGCTGGGGATTAACTGATGTGTGACTTACCATCGGCATTGATAAGTGTGTTTTTTAGTGCTTATTTTGTTGTGTTTGGTCCCGGTTTCTCTTGTGAAATCGCTCTTTGAAGTGGTTTCTTGGCTACTTACGCTTCTTCTAGTTCATTTTAGGTTCCTAAGACCATTCTTGGAGAGGTGGAACAATTTCGAGTCGTTTCTGACGCATTTAGAGCCAACGAAGAGAAGCGACGATCACTCGATGGCTTAGACTCGATCCCGAGACCTTGGGACCCATTCCCGAGCCCATTGGACCCGATCCCGAGCACCGAGAATCGGTTGAGAAGCCCATGAGAAGCAAGAAGGGACCCTTGAGATCTTATTTGAGGCCTACAAGACCCATCTCGGTCGAGATAAGGGTAATCTCGGCCGAGATGAAGAGTACAAGCGAAGACGAGCTACTGATGCTCATTCTCGACCGAGACCACATGATCTCGGCCGAGAAGAGTTTCATTCTCGACCGAGACCACATCATCTCGGCCGAGAAGAAGCAGCAGCAGCCCCGCGTTCTTCTTTTCTTCCCCTTTGTTCTTGAACCCTTATAAATACCCTTCCTTTGTATTGTTTAATCACCTTAGACTCCTCTACATTATTCTAAACCCTAATTAGACTCTCTTCATCCTTAGCTTAGTTTACATTAATCTTTTCATAATCTTTGTTAATCCTAGATTAATTTAGTTAGTTAATCTTGTATTAAGGATCTCTTGAAGAATCCATCAAACCTTGACAACTTTTGGTGGTGATTTTTGGGTGTTCTTATAATATAAGTTTTCATCTTTTCATGCTCTTATTAGTTGGTATAATCTTCTTACTCTCTTTACTCTTAATCCTTGTTTAGTTACTCAAGTTCTAATATTTACATATTGTTTATTGTTCTTGTTTGCTCATTATGAATGTTTGGATGTTTATGTTGATTACTCTTATTTATGTTAGTATTAGTTTAATAATGAGTGAGTAGATTCCTTGTGGGGTTAGTAGGGGGATTAAGTATAATCCCCTAGAAAATCTAACGCAATACAGTGGCGGAAACACTGTAGAGTTGAGATTAAAACACACTGACAAACTATATCTTATTAAAAGAAATGGAAAGTCAATACAGAGGCCTCTTTTTACAAAAAGGCTAAAAGTAAAATCTCCAAACGGGTTTATACAAATCCATAAATTACAAGAATGAAGAAAGAGTAGGATCTATGCTACTCGCTAGCTCACACCCAAAACCCAGCAGCAAATACCTGTCATGATATAAACATAACAGCCACGTCAGTGGGGAGTAACTTGGACCTTCTCCCAGCCATATTATATCATATGGTAAAATAATAGTATTACTATATCAAAATAATTAAAATGAGAAAACATTAAAACGATATAATAAAAATAAGTTTTCAGCGAAACTTAAAGCATTTGCAAACCTGCAAGTCAATATCAATCGATAATAATAATATTAAAAAATGGCATTATGGAAATCAATCAGTGCAACGGAATAGACTTTCACTAGGATAATACTCAAACTAGCTTCGAGAACTTAGTCAAAACAAATTAGATTTCGGTCTCTAACTAGGCAACTCAACCATAACAGGACTGCGTGCAGCGAGGTCCTGGTTTAAGTAGTGCACACCCCTCCTGGATACAAACCATATCCAGTTCAACCCGACGCGACTTACACGATGCGATATCTAAGTTTAAGGTAAACATACACTCTCCTGAACACAAACCATGCTCAGTTCAACGACCAATGCGTCTCAACATAGACACACCATCTTTATAGTCGATGGCAAAACGTATACCCTAGACTGTATTACTCTACCCATACACTTGTCCTCATTCCATAACTCCAAAACAACCATTATCAATTTTCAAAAGTAAATATAATCAATATAAATGATATGGATAAAAGGAATAACCATTTTATATTAAAAAGGAAACTTTCTATAAATAGAAACTTACTTAAAATAGAAATAGTCTTATAGAAAATACGTAAGTTATTAAAATTAGTGAAATGTATAAAAATAGCATTTCTAACGAAATTAACATTTTATTATTATCGTCGTTATCGTAACCTTAATACATTTATAAATTCGTTACTAAAAATATAAATAAAATATAATAAGTCAATATATAATATTTTATAAATAATTACGAAATCGAGTTAAAACTATAAATTATAGAAAAGAGACGTTTTAAGAAAAACGATATCAAAATTAATTGAATCAACGAGTTTTATAAATAAAATGAGAGTTACAAAGATTTCAAATTATTTTTAATAAATAGCTTTTATTAATAAATAATACGGATTTTAATAAATATATTCAATCGGAAATAATCAGTGAAAATAGTCTCGACTAAAAATATATTTAAAACTAAATCGACTATTTTCTCATTTATTAGTATAAATCGTAAAACGAAAATTAATTTATTGATCGAGTATACAAATCTCGATTATAGTATAAAAATACGATTTTGAGTTAAAATTAGAAATTAACGAAATATGACGAAAATATGAAATCGATATTATTTAGTTACCAGTGTCACGATATTTATAAAACGATATAGAAAACTCGTAAAATATTTATAGGGTACATAATTTAAAATAATATTTTTAGCAGATAATAAATAGCTAAAATTAGAAATCCGAAGTTAAAATATTTACTACATACTACTACTCAAACATACGATATAAATCGAGTAACGTCCTAAAGTTACCTTGAGTTGACAACCGAAACGAACTCGTACGCGTCCTTGGTCAACCCAAGCTTCAAATTAGTAGACATGTCATCCTTATGCTCCAAGTTGTAGAACCGCTAGTCTTCTTCTAACGGATTCACCACGAAATTCGAGAAAACAAAACGAAAGAATGAGAGGAGCGAAAATTGACATAAGACAGAAACGGAATAGATTGGATATGATAACATAATATATAAACGAACATATGGGGTATATGATCGAATTATCAGGACTGGATGGGAAGGGAAGATTAGCGAGGACGGAGAAGGGAACAGATAGATGGGGTGATGACAAACACGGACTCAAAGACAAATAACGGATGCAGAACATTAAACAACAATAGACCCCAGCAGGAATGCATAGCCACGAGATAGGAAGTAGAGGAGAAGAAAGGGAGCAAAGATCGACCGATCCATGATCGAACCGAGCACAAATAGAAATGAGCAGAGGAAGGCGTGATACAGGACTGAAAACGAACAAAGGCAACGAAAGAGTAAGAAGTAGAGCGGGGCTAAAAACAGCAGACTCCATAACGAAACGGAGAGAAACAGGCAGGAGATGAGAATCAACAACAAAACCCAGCACTAAGTACAACAATAGCAGCGAACTGTAGCGATAAACAACAAAGAAATAGCAACAGCATCAACCAACAATTGCAATGGACCACAACAGCAGAGGACAACAACCAAGAGGAATCAACCAGCAGAGTCAACAACACAACAAATAGAAGAAGAAGAAGAAGAGGAGGAGGAGGAGAAACGGATATCAACAAGAACAACAACCACAAAACGCAAGAAAGAATAGCAGCATCGACGAAGATCGATAACAACAGCAACAAACATCAGCGATAAAAACAGCGGCAACAAAACGCAGAGGAAAAGTAGCAGCAGATCATCGAAACACGAAGAAGGCATCAGAGATAAAGAGGACGGAGAAAAGAAGGGCCGTAGATTATCAACTGGAGAGGAAGAAGAGAATTACCTTCTCGAATTCCGGCAAAGGGGAACAGATAAATGCAGCAGCAACAGTGACAACAACTACGAGCAGCAGCACTAAGACGCAGCAGGGCAGCAGCAACAACAACAAACCGCGGCAGCAGCAGGTGCACGTCAAACAGGAGCAGTAAACGACGGGCATAGAAGGAGCAAAATTAACCAAGAAGTAGCATCAGTCAAACGCAGCAGCAGCATCAGTAAAAAGGAAAAAGAAGGAGAAGAAGAGCGAGAAAACTACCTTGGCTGAGTGCAGCAACAACGACAAAGAGGGGGAGAACCAAACAGCAGCAACGACAGAAATGACGGAAGAAGCAAAGAGAATAGACGGAGACACGGGCAGCTGCGTAAACGAAGGCAAACAGGGGTGAACGACTGATGATGATGAACGCTGCTGAGATGAAGGAGATTGACCGAGTTGATGGAGTAGAACGAAGAAAAGAGAAGGCAAGAAAGGGTGTGAAAAGATGAAGCGGTGGGAAATGATGGTAGATGAATGAATAAGGGAAGTGAGGGAAGTATACGTTAAAATAGTGGATAATAAGAGGATTAGGGAGGAAGCGGTGGAACGGAGGAGTCAAGAAGGGGAATGAATCAGCAAGCAGTAAAAGAAATGGGTCAAATGCAAAGTATGAGTTGATAGATAAGAAAATAGTTACGAGACAGTAAGTCAGCCTACCCACGAAATCGGATTAAAAATAAATTAATAAAAATAATTGGACCGACTAATAAAATGAGTGAATCAAGTATTTGAGACGAAAACTAAGTTTATAGAAATAAATAATTAGACGATGAAATAGAGTTCCCGATAAATAATAAATCTTCGACGAAGTAAATTAAATTGATTTCTCGAGAAAATGTAATAAATATTTTGACGAAACCTAATATAAATGAACTTCAAGCCGAAAATATAAATTCGAGCTTAAATATAAGTAAATAAAAGAATTTAGAATTTAAATCGTCAAAATAGATTTTCAATAAGAATTAAATTAAATGTATAAAATAAATTCGAAATTGAAATAAAAATATGTTTCAAATATAAGAAGAGTTTCCGAGTCAAATAGAATTTTAGGAGTTTGAAACGATTAAACGATAAATTCGTTTTATAATAATTTTAAGAATCATGAGTTAAATCGTAAAAATAAAAATACGAACATTATTTTAATTTAATTTAACTTATAAAATCAGGGGGTGTTACAATCTTCCCCACTAAAAAGAAGTTTCGTCCTCGAAACTAACAAAAACATAATCTCGCATCAAAATCTCAGTTCAATTTTTTTTTTTTACAACTTCAAACGTGATACGAAATCGAAATCGAAGACAGAATTTACTTCAAGATAATTTGGGTTCGGTTCTCAAAGTTTAAAATCATTTAAGTTAATAAAATCACAGGTAAAAATTATTGGATAAAAATAATGACAATAAATAATATTTGTAAACGAACTCGAGGGGGAGAGTAGCAAAGTATTTTCAAAACAACAGTAAAACGTTTCGATTAAGAATTTCGACAATATTTTGTTTTAAGACCAAACAAAAATTTGAGAAATCAAGTTTTATAGTTTGTAAATAAAAATTGCATCGGTTGTCAAACATTTTCAATAACAGATTTAAAGTCTATCGACAATGAAACAAAACTTAGACATACGAAGTTTATTTGAAAATTTTAAACCGTTTTACACAAAAATCTTATAGAAATCAAAATATTAGCAATTATGAAAGTTTTCATAAAATTTAAACACGCTTGAAAATTGAAACAATTTCGAAATACTTTAAAATAAATTATTAAGACCTTCCGAAACAGGACTAAATATATGTTCTCAACCAAAAATGAAAATGAAAACAAAGTTTTGAAACTTATAACTCAAATGTTAAAATTTCACGATAGCCCAAAATTTTAAAATAGTCAAACTTTTCATAACATAGTGTAGACACCCGCATTTTGCCTGCTAGTGTCTATAGCAGTTCCCGACAAACACCCGATGATGATCGGACGCAAACGTGACTTAGTATACTCGGATTTGGGCCCGAAATCAATAATATCTGACATGGACTTTTAGCGGAGTAATAATCTCACAAAACAGACCTCAAATTCAGGCCCAGTGGGTCGTTCCGAGCAAAATAAGACTAATTTGGGCCAAAACCGACACCAAAAATAAATCCCGTCTTTTAGCGACCGGGCAAAACCCGGTCAAAGACGAAACCGTCTCATAAATCAGCCCAGGTACATCTTCTAGAAGCTGGCGCCCAAATCCATTTCAAAAAGATATCAAAACAAACAATATCAATTCCTTCCTATTTTAACTCGGATTATCTGATCCACTCGATCGAGTGGATTGACCCACTCGGTCGAGTGGAGCGTCAAAAACCGGATCAGGCCCATTTTCTAGGGCACTCGACCGAGTGCACTAGGGCCACTCGATCGAGTGACCCTAGGTCGTGGGGTAAACTCTATAAATACCCCATGACCCTCACTCATTTCACAACTTTTACCAACTTTCTACACATCCATTTTACCCTACATTTTACCCTACATCTCAGCCACACTCTTCATTCTACAACCCTAAGCAATCACATACAAAGACCGAGTCCCTTGTCCCTCGATAAACCGACAACACACATACACACACACACACCATAACTTACATACATCCTCGATACTCCATAGTCCCGTCACTATTCGCGAGCCCATTTCCGAGGTCCTTACTAAGCATGTATGTTGAGGGTGTCCTAAATCCCATCTCGATCTTTATTGCTTTTACTTACATTTTTGTATCGTTAATATTATGCTTATACTAGTATTGCAATCCTAACACTAACTCTAACATTCTAACATTTTACTTTTGCATACTAACTTTTACATTTCGTTGCTAACATTATAATCATACCGCGTATATATATATATAGTAATATCGAAATTTCGGTTTCGGATACGTTTGACTATAATTGTCGCCTAAAGTCCGTCTAATCCTTTTACGAGCAACGACGGAGGTGGAGCCCTTTCGAGGAGCCCCGCCCCAATGTGCTCAAAGGCGTGACGTGATCGTGACAAATCATAGTTGAACGCATTCGATCCCATTTTAATTAGTACGGAACCCATTGACACGAAAACCGACATCACATAACCCGAAAGGGTTAACTTCGATGCCGTGACGTAGAGGGAAGCATTTCGTTACTAATTCAAATTTTCTAATGCAAACATCTCATAAAATCCCGACGACGGTATTATGATCGTATATGTCCACGATTATAGTACCGGAGGTTGAGTTAAATTCAAATCAAGCGGTATTTGTATTTAACTCGACCGACCGTCGTTTTCAAACCCAAAAAAACGAAACGAGCTAACACTCGTACAGGGACTACTCGACCGAGTGCATAGGCCACTCGATCGAGTAGTGTCCATAAAACTAGGCAGATTGCTTTTTGAGGGCACACTCGACCGAGTCAGACCATGACTCGACCGAGTGGGTCCTGTAACCCAGAAAACCGAGAGCTTAAATGCAACATTTAAGCCTCGTCTTTTTTTACGACTCTTAGTCGACGCGTGTAAAGCCAATCACGTGAACTCATTTTCCAAAACTCACGTTTATCGTGGCAAACCGAATTAAATCTAAATTAGTCAAATATTTTGATTCAATTCGGCCAACCTTCAAATTTAAGACACATAAAATCACGAGTCACAACTCGTACAGGTGCCACTCGACCGAGTACACCTGCTACTCGACCGAGTAGCACCCCAAATCGTGGGCAGAAGCTTCTTTTAGGACGCACTCGACCGAGTCAGGCCATGACTCGACCGAGTGAGTCCTGTAGCCCCGTAACCGAGAGCCTTGACACACCTTTCAAGCCTCATCTTTTTATCGACATTAGTCATCACGTGTAAAGACTATCACGTGACTAACCTATTTTCAAAACCATGCACAACACGACACGTAGAACGACTTTGACCACCTTTTGACGTGATAAGTCGGGACAAGACTACGGGATATGAGATCGGGCTAGCAATATGCCACAGTCTCGTATTTTCGTCCTTCGTTTAGTACACGATATAATGTGTATTTAATCGGGGTTAGTCCATCTACACATTTCGCGATCTAGCTTACATACGGGTCTGTCCCTATTATTGCATCGTATTTTTTATTACTTTTACGTAATGTTGTATTGTGAATTCCGGGTTGTATTTCCGCCCGTGTAACTTGTACGTTACTTTTCTTATTTATTTTCGAGCTTTGTTTATTTACTTGCTTTTACGCTTTATAAACGAACCTCGCATGCTAAACCATTTTGACCAAGAATAAGATGCATTAAATGACGTAGTTCACATACTATTCATATGCTAGCCCGAAAACGCTGTTTGCATATCATTTAATCGTTTTACTAGAGCGCACACACGAACACGAACGATGTCTTAGTAGAGGCCGCCATGTGCGGGCGGGGTTGGGTGTCCTTAGTGGGCTTCCCAACACGTACCCTCACCCCTTACTCAGAACCTTTGGTTTCCGGATGTCCGAAACCCTTGGCGCACGAGAGTCATTCTATATACGAAAGCCGGTTTATACGGTATCGATATTGCAATGCAAAGGGACGAGCCCAATAAACTCTGAAATCGAAGTGGGCTTACTTTGTGTAAAGCCCATGACGACATAGAGTGGGCTCGTATGGTTCCGAATAACCACAAAATTCGGTGGCGACTCCATTTTGACTTAAATTTCGAACCCGAGAACAATCTCACCACGAGATTCATTCGCCTACCCAAACCCGCGCGTGGCCGCGTCGGGGTGGACCTACGTCATGTCCACACATAGGTTCGGGAAAATGGTATACGGATAAATAGAGTTAGAGTCACCGACAAATCGAAACAGAAATTTTCAAACTCGATAAAGAAGTCAAAGGGGTTGGCCGAAGAAGGAGAAGCAGGATTTAAGAAAAGATAAGGGAAGGAACAAAATTGAGAGTTAAATGGAGCTCTCAAGGAATCACAGAAGAAGTTAACCGTCTCGAGATTCCCGGTACAATTCCCACAACACCGGTTCCTAATTTCCATCAAATACGTCAAGTCCAATATTAGGCACTAGGTGGTATTGCTCAGTCACAAACTCCAAAAATGTCTTACATGATCTCCAATTGTTCAAACGACACGATACTAATCCACAATTGTTTTACAGTCTAATCTCATCAATTAAAATTCCAACAGTCATCAGACAAACCCAAACTCGCAATCGATAAGGTTCCTAAATCCAAAGTTCATAAAGTTTGGACTCGAGGTACACCCCAAATTTCTCGAGTAAGGAACACTAAACAAGTTCCACCAATTTAACAATGCTCGGGCACAAAATCCTCAAAAATGATCACCAGCCTATTTATAATGCCACAAGTAGAGAAGTAGGGAAAGTACAACAAATCCTCAAACACGCTCAAACCTATAGGTAATGGCGCAAACACTCACATCTTCAAACACGTCATTCGATTACCGTTTCTGAGAAGTCCATCAAATTTCATATCGTACCATCAAATCCACAAATTTATTTATTAACTCAACGAAGCCACAATCTCGTTGGTCTAAGGGTTCTGTGCTATCCATCAAGATTATTCGCATTAAGTATTCCTCAAAACAACGCGATAAATCAAACCTTTATTTGTACAATATGTTTCTCTTCTTCAAGATTAACAACAATTTATCCAAGTTAGATCACTCAACTCCAAAGTTCATAGGTTACAACCTTAAACAACGATCACGATCTAATCCTTAAGAAACACGGGTAATCTATGTCAACCAAAATTTCTAACGACATTAATGAAATCTTTAAGAGTACCATAACACTCAGGCAAACACTTTAAACAATACCCTATGATCCCAAATATTCACGATGCATCCATCAAATAAGCATCGGGTAAGAATCCCAAAGTAATATTATCAGTTACGCTTAATTCGGTTCTAGGCTAGGTGTTAGGTATCCATCAAATGTGATACACTCTTACTACCCCAAAATATATTCAACTCTAAGTCCTCCAAATAATCAAGTAACCGATATCCCAAGGTTCAGTCTAAAGTATCATTCTAATTCCATCAAACAATAATTTTCCATTCAGATTAATCCTCAAGAATTTCTTACTCGCTTAAAAAATAGGGTGGACTCACAATCCTCGAACCAGGTACCAAGGGTTTACCAGACTTCAAACATCTATAACACGGGTTCACTTAAGACAGAATCTGGTCTAACCAAAGAATCTCAAGGGAAAGATTGTAGAACAGAAAAATAGAACAAGGATTCACCAAGCGAATGAAGAATAGAACATATAAGAGAGGAATTGGAAGAAGTAGAGGAAGGAAGAAAAGAATCGATGATTCTAGAAAATAAAGACCTAAAACAAGAAGGGAAAGTTCGGACCTCTAAGGTTCACGGGGGAACCAAAAGGATTACTTCATCTTCTTGTAGAGGAACGAGCACGCCAGTCTTGGGTCACTCCATCTGGCTCTACTACAAAATCTTGGAACATGAATCTACTTTTCATCGTCTAACCAGTAGCTTAAGCAAACTGGTTCGTAGCTAAAAAGTCACCATCGGCATCTTTCTTGGAGCACCAAGTTGTCCACTCGAGTCAGCAGGCGTTGAAAGTTCTAAGCAGGTCTTGTCCCGATCTGGAGCAGCATCCTATCAACATGTTGTTCATCCATCTTCTCCAGACAAAATCAACAAATATTCAATGCTAATCATTGAGTTACAAGAAAATTTAAACCTAACAGTTAAATCCTTAATTTGGTTTCTACCCATCTCTCACTAATATTTCTTTAATATTCAAATCATTTACTGGTATTTTTCCTAGAATCAGGTAAGCGTCGGGAGCAACAATGCTCTGATACCAACTGTAATCCCCTAGAAAATCTAACGCAATACAGTGGCGGAAACACTGTAGAGTTGGGATTAAAACACCCTGACAAACTATATCTTATTAAAAGAAATGGAAAGTCAATACAGAGGCCTCTTTTTACAAAAAGGCTAAAAGTAAAATCTCCAAACGGGTTTATACAAATCCATAAATTACAAGAATGAAGAAAGAGTACGATCCACGCTACTCGCTAGCTCACACCCAAAACCCAGCAGCAAATACCTGTCATGATATAAACATAACAACCACGTCAGTGGGGAGTAACTCGGACGTTCTCCCAGCCATATTATATCATATGGAAAAATAATAGTATTACTATATCAAAATAATTAAAATGAGAAAACATTAAAACGATATAATAAAAATAAGTTTTCAGCGAAACTTAAAGCATTTGCAAACCTGCAAGTCAATATCAATCGATAATAATAATATTCAAAAATGGCGTTATGGAAATCAATCAGTGCAACGGAATAGACTTTCACTAGGATAATACTCAAACTAGCTTCGAGAACTTAGTCAAAACAAATTAGACTTCGGTCTCTAACTAGGCAACTCAACCATAACAGGACTGCGTGCAGCGAGGTCTTGGTTTAAGTAGTGCACACCCCTCCTGGATACAAACCATATCCAGTTCAACCCGACGCGACTTACACGATGCGATATCTAAGTTTAAGGTAAACATACACTCTCCTGAACACAAACAATGCTCAGTTTAACGACCAAAGCGTCTCAACATAGACACACCAGCTTTATAGTCGATGGCAAAACGTATACCCTAGACTGTATTACTCTACCCATACACTTGTCCTCATTTCATAACTCCAAAACAGTCATTATCGATTTTCAAAAGTAAATATAATCAATATAAATGATATGGATAAAAGGAATAACCATTTTATATTAAAAGGGAAACTTTCTATAAATAGAAACTTACTTAAAATAGAAATAGTCTTATAGAAAATATGTAAGTTATTAAAATTAGTGAAATGTATAAAAATAGCATTTCTAACGAAATTAACATTTTATTATTATCGTCATTATCGTAACCTTAATACATTTCTAAATTCGTTACTAAAAATATAAATAAAATATAATAAGTCAATATATAATATTTTATAAATAATTAGGAAATCGAGTTAAAACTATAAATTATAGAAAAGAGACGTTTTAAGAAAAATGATATCAAAATTAATTGAATCAACGAGTTTTATAAATAAAATGAGAGTTACAAAGATTTCAAATTATTTTTAATAAATAGCTTTTATTAATAAATAATACGGACTTTAATAAATATAGTCAATCGGAAATAATCACTGAAAATAGTCTCGACTAAAAATATATTTAAAACTAAATCGACTATTTTCTCATTTATTAGTATAAATCGTAAAACAAAAAATTAATTTATTGATCGAGTATACAAATCTCGATTATAGTATAAAAATACGATTTTGAGTTAAAATTAGAAATTAACGAAATATGACGAAAATATGAAATCGATATTATTTAGTTACCAGTGTCACGATATTTATAAAACGATATAGAAAACTCGTAAAATATTTATAGGGTACATAATTTAAAATATTATTTTTAGCAGATAATAAATAGCTAAAATTAGAAATCCGAAGTTAAAATATTTACTACATACTACTACTCAAACATACGATATAAATCGAGTAACGTCCGAAAGTTACCTTGAGTTGACAACCGAAACGAACTCGTACGCGTCCTTGGTCAACCCAAGCTTCAAATTAGTAGAAATGTCATCCTTATGCTCCAAGTTGTAGAACCGCTAGTCTTCTTCTAACGGATTCACCACGAAATTCGAGAAAACAAAACGAAAGAATGAGAGGAGCGAAAATTGACATAAGACAGAAACGGAATAGATTGGATATGATAACATAATATATAAACGAACATATGGGGTATATGATCGAACTATCAGGACTAGATGGGAAGGGAAGATTAGCGAGGACGGAGAAGGGAACAGATAGATGGGGTGATGACAAACACGGACTCAAAGACAAATAACGGATGCAGAACATTAAACAACAATAGACCCCAGCAGGAATGCATAGCCACGAGATAGGAAGTAGAGGAGAAGAAAGGGAGCAAAGATCGACCGATCCAAGATCGAACCGAGCACAAATAGAAATGAGCAGAGGAAGGCGTGATACAGGACTGAAAACGAACAAAGGCAACGAAAGAGTAAGAAGTAGAGCGGGGCTAAAAACAGGAGACTCGATAACGAAACGGAGAGAAACAGGCAGGAGATGAGAATCAACAACAAAACGCAGCACTAAGTACAACAATAGCAGCGAACTGTAGCGATAAACAACAATGAAATGGCAACAGCATCAACCAACAATTGCAATCGACCACAATAGCAGAGGACAACAACCAGGAGGAATCAACCAGCAGAGTCAACAACACAACAAATAGAAGAAGAAGACGAAGAAGAGGAGGAGGAGGAGAAACGAATATCAACAAGAACAACAACCACAAAACGCAAGAAAGAATAGCAGCATCGACGAAGATCGATAACAACAGCAACAAACGGCAGCGATAAAAACAGCGGCAACAAAACGCAGAGGAAAAGTAGCAGCAGATCATCGAAACACGAAGAAGGCAGCAGAGATAAAGAGGACGGAGAAAAGAAGGGCCGTAGATTATCAGTCGGAGAGGAAGAAGAGAATTACCTTCTCGAATTCCGGCAAAGGGGAACATATAAATGCAGCAGCAACAGTGACAACAACTACGAGCAGCAGCACTAAGACGCAGCAGGGCAGCGGCAACAACAACAAACCGCGGCAGCAGCAGGTGCACGTCAAACAGGAGCAGTAAACAACGGGCATAGAAGGAGCAAAATTAACCAAGAAGTAGCATCAGTCAAACGCAGCAGGAACATCAGTAAAAAGGAAGAAGAAGGAGAAGAAGAGCGAGAAAACTACCTTGGCTGAGTGCAGCAACAACGACAAAGAGGAGGAGAACCAAACAGCAGCAACGACAGAAATGACGGAAGAAGCAAAGAGAATAGACGGAGACACGGGCAGCTGCGTAAACGAAGGCAAACAGGGGTGAACGACTGATGATGATGAACGCTGCTGAGATGAAGGAGATTGACCGAGTTGATGGAGTAGAACGAAGAAAAGAGAAGGCAAGAAAGGGTGTGAAAAGGTGAAGCGGTGGGAAATGATGGTAGATGAATGAATAAGGGAAGTGAGGGAAGTATACGTTAAAATAGTGGAAAATAAGAGGATTAGGGAGGAAGCGGTGGAACGGAGGAGTCAAGAAGGGGAATGAATCAGCAAGCAGTAAAAGAAATGGGTCAAATGCAAAGTATGAGTTGATAGATAAGAAAATAGTTACGAGACAGTAAGTCGGCCTACCCACGAAATCGGATTAAAAACAAATTAATAAAAATTATTGGACCGACTAATAAAATGAGTGAATCAAGTATTCGAGACGAAAACTAAGTTTATAGAAATAAATAATTAGACGATGAAATAGAGTTCCCGATAAATAATAAATCTTCGACGAAGTAAATTAAATTGATTTCTCGAGAAAATGTAATAAATATTTTGGCGAAACTTAATATAAATGAACTTCAAGCCGAAAATATAAATTCGAGCTTAAATATAAGTAAATAAAAGAATTTAGAATTAAAATCGTCGAAATAGATTTTCAATAAGAATTAAATTAATTGTATAAAATAAATTCGAAATTGAAATAAAAATATGTTTCAAATATAAGAAGAGTTTCCGAGTCAAATAGAATTTTAGGAGTTTGAAACGATTAAACGATAAATTCGTTTTATAATAATTTTAAGAATCACGAGTTAAATCGTAAAAATAAAAATACGAACATTATTTTAATTTAATTTAATTTATAAAATCAGGGGTGTTACATTAAGTGTGGATTATGGGTGATTAGGGTTTGATTATGGGTAAAGGTGATTCCTTTGTTGCTAGTCACATATTGGGCACACTATGTGTTTGTTGTATTGCTTGTGTGGGTAGTAGTGGCCCATGTTTCTCATACTTGCTCTCATCTTCTCATTGTGTATTCGATTTGTGGTTGAATGCTTGTGTTTAGAGTAGCATCTAGCATGAATGTTTGGGTCTAGTCTTTGACACGAGAGTGCGGACTTTGGCTTTGGCGCGAGAGCGCAAACCGACCTTAGTAACTAAGTGGCACCTACACCCTTGATTACCCAATCATCCTACTACACTTACGAACCCGACCTAACCCTACTCTTTCCCATATTTGATTCCTTCACACCTTTAGTCGATCATCTTCTTTAGTTTACTTGCTTAGTTAATCTTTAGTTATTTCATTAGTTCATATCATACATAGTACATTGCTAGTCCACTTTCTTCTCCTCCAACCATCATAGTTAGTCAATTCTCATCATCTTTGTGTTTGTTTGTGACTTAGCCTTGTTTTTAGGTAGACTTAGTCTAGACACTTATAAACGTCCCCGTGGACTCGACCCGACTTACCCAGGCTACTCGTTAGGTATAGTTGGACTCTACTTGATCGGTGGGGACACACGGCAAATCCCTACCATCAGGCATCCTCAAGGTGAGACTCGAATAGAAATCGTTTGACTAGTACAATACGCGCTTTAGTTTTATGGTTCATGCATAACCCCATCTTTCCCGGGCCGGTACTGGTGACCGACGTCCCACTATACCATTGATGTAGTCCAAATTGGATATGTCAAAAGGTGTGCATAGCAGATTCGTATGGGTTTTACGGCATGTTCTAAGCTCAATTCGACTTAGGAAGTTCGCCCCGATTCTCGGATAGGCTATGTACACTGGTATAGACCCTTATAGACTGACCAAGACTTAGAATTAGAGCGTACATGGCGTTGTTATACTGTTTCCATGACTACGTGCTACTTGATTCACATCTTTTTTCAGAAAACGTCATTTGCAAAATTTGCATCCTTTTCAAAATATCCAATTTTAAAACCCGAGAAGCATACCGAATTTAGGACTTATGATTTTGCTCAAAATAGCCTATTTTTAGCCGGTATGCTATCCATTTCAAAAATTCCAAAAATTCTCAACTTTTCAAAAATTCCGGCCCGATGACATTTTCGCCAATTTTAAAAGTCGGGATCCTGTTTTCGATTTTCAAATTTTCGGAAATTCATCTTTGATATTCAAAATTCCGAAATTCCAAAAATGCATCTTTTCGAATATATTCAAATTTTAAAAAAAAACGGAAAGCTGCCGAAATTTAGACCTAAGTTTTGACTCAAAACACGCTTATTTTCTAGCCGGCATGCTGCCCATTTCAAAATTCGAATTTACGATCCACCATTCGATTTTCGAATTTTCAAGATTCAATTTCGATTTTAAAATTTTCGAGAGGCCAGTTTCGATTTTCACAATTTTCGAGATGCCAGTTTCAATTTTCAAATCTTCGAGATGCCGTTTTCGATTTTCAAATCTTCGGGATCTCATCTTCAATTTTCAAATTGTCGGAAATTCATTTCGATACTCAAATTTTAAAATTCCGAATATTCAACTTTTCAAAACCCCGGAATGCTACCGAAATTAGGATTTACGATTTGACTCAAAGTAGCCTATTTTCCAGCCGGTATTCTGCCCATTTCATAACTCGAATTTTTTTTTCGAACTTTCAAAATTGTGGCCCGATGCACTTTTCCTTTTTTTCAAAAAAATTGGGCCATCCACCGAGACTTCTCAGTTTTTCCAAAAAAATTCCCTATTTCAAAACCTTCATCTTCTTAGGACTTCCCGTATTTAGCAGTGTCGGGTCGTGTCATAAGTCGTCAAAGTCTTTAGCGTCGAAACTCCGTCGATCTTATATCACGAGTTTCCTCCCTATCCCAGTCCGCCTTATTTGACTAAGGCAAAGCCCACCTACGTAGGACATACTCCTACGAAGGTTGGCCCGTCTACACAACAATCGAGTCCAAAGTCTGAGGAACGTCCCACGTGAACCTCCTTTCAAACAGGACCCAGCCCACACAACTGGATCCTAAGGGAGGCCCACCTTTCACGAGTCACCCGTCTAGGTGTCCTTTCCGAGTCATTTCCTTTTCAGGCTTTTCCCCACTCGGGGGGCTACCCTTCAGCAGAGCGATCAATCACGGTTGCTCTAAGGGTCATGTCTTGCACGTGTTGTCTCACGTATCCCACTTTCGAGTCACTTAGATGTCACACCATCTGAGTCTCTAGCCTTACTCAGGGGGTTGTCCTCCACCCGGGCAGTCAACCACGGTTACCCTAGAGAGTACCCTACATTCATCCTACACCGGCGTCCTTATGATGCCTTCTTCGAGTCGTACCCACGCTACGAATACTCGGGTCACCTAGGGTTAGGTCACCAAGGTTGGTCCAAGCACGCGGCACAGTCAAATACGGTCGCCCCATTTTCGGACTTATACTTGTACAGCTCGAGTCTCGTGGTCGAGTCTAGGTCACAGTCGTTACTTTGTCTGGATTAACGTTTAAGTAGCCGGTCATAGAATCTTAGTCATTCCCGCCCCCGGGCCGTACCTAGTTTGACTCTCTCTCTTGCATTTACGCATAACCGAGCTTAGGCGAGTTCTAACACCTGTCGTTTCTTCCGATCAGGGATCCTATGAACGAGATACTACCAAACCACAACAAATCTCGCACCGTCGAGAAAGGGGATATCCAAGGAAGCATGCTTATGCTATCTTGCTTCATTAACAATATCTTTTCAAAAATCAATACCGCCCTAGATAACCTAAATGTTAGGGTGACCACCATCGAAGAAGACCTTGTAAGAACCCGAGCCCGTCTAACACAACTAGAGTGGGTAAGACAGCCTATCACCCAACTGAGCCATTTGAAGGGTGAACACTCTTACGAAACTGTCCGGTACCCTCAAGATGGCAAGGCCGAGAGAGGTAACCCTCAAGTCACCTCTTCAACAATCAAGAACAAGTCAAAGGAAAGGACATTTACCCACTTGGATATGTCCTACACCGTCGCTTTCCAGAGGTTGGTTCCGAAGGGCCTAATACTACCTATAGGCCCAACAGCCGACCCACCTTTGGAAAAACGCTCCAAAGCATGGAACGCCGAGCATTACTGCAAATTCCACAGAGGGAGGGGACACGATTCAGAACAATGCTGGAAGCTGAAACACCTCATTCAAGACTTCCTCGATGCCAGGAAGACTCCCGTTTTGGAAACATTGTCATTTGCAAAGCCCCTCATGGACTATACAGGGCCCGATGACCAAAGCATCAAATCTACCTCTCATGCATCCAAGAGTTTGGATTTGATTTAAGTCCAAGTCTGAGTCCGAGTCTGGGGAGTACTATTTATTTCAACTTCAAAGTCAGAGTCAGAGTCAATTGTATTCTGTCCTCTTTTTCAAAATTCAATAAAATCAGCTTTTCTATTTCTCATATATACTTTCCTTATATGTTTCCGAGAACATGATGAACACCGTCATACACTGTGAGCACATGCACGTGACTATTATAGGCACATCTATAATGACTGCAGGGAATCGAGACCCGTGTTTTCCTTTACCTGTTCCATGTCTGACATAGAAAGCCACAAAACTACACTTAGCAGGAGCGGTATCGAATCCTATGACAAATCTAGATAGTCTCCTAGTTTGGGTTCAACACGGGAGGCAAGTCCATTTCCCACAATAAACACCCATCCAATAATACTGACCAATCCCTACCTTAGGTGTTAGTTTGACCAACAAACAAAAGGGAAAAAACTGGACAAAAAAAAAAATCAAAAGTCCAATACAAGAAAAAGTGAAAGGCCAAAACAGGCCAAAACAAAAAAGCAGGCCATTATAAAAAAAAAAAAAAAAAAAAAAAAAAAAAAAGAAGCACCCACGACCGAGGTTAAGCGGTCAATCCAAATGAAGAAACCCATGAGCGTAGTTAACGGTCAACTTAAGTGAAACGGTCAATTCAAAATTATCAAAATTCATACCATCAAATAAGGGAGAGATAATCGAGCTGGTCAACTAACACCACATTTAGCCTTCCCACATTACAACCCTCAAGACCTTCCCGAGACCCAGGCTAGAGACAGCCCGGAACTTTGAGGATTCAAGCTCCATAGGATACCCCTAACCATTAGGGCCAGACATGGAAACCAGATCCCGCATTATCAAAACCTATCCCGATCAAAGTTCGAGCCATTCTACTCGACTTCCCCTTTACATAACAGAATTCACAATCACCATACGCAAACCCGAGAGCAAAACTCGTTAAAATCCCCGAGAGCAAAACTCATTAAAATCCCCGAGAGCAAAACTCATTAAAATCCCCGAGAGCAAAACTCGTTAAAATCCCCGAGAGCAAAACTCATCAAATCCCCGAGAACAGAACTCGTTAAAATCCCCGAGAGCAGAACTCGTTAAAATCTCATCCCAATTCTTCTCATCTAAACCAGTTACCAACTCCAAACACGGGAACTCAACTTGCGGTCGGCATAGAACATGCCCAAATAGTGCACACCACCTCTGGGGGCTATCCCGGAGAACGCTCACAGTCACAGGATCAATATCCTAACCATTCTAGCCCTTTGATCAAGACATCACTGGGAATGCACCTAGCCTACACCATCGCTATGGCTAGTTATACACAAAGCCGTAATAAACTAGGCACCATAATCCACTGAACTACGGCTTGGTTTGATTTCACCACACGTGAATACGTAGGCAGCCTTTCAACAGAGGCACAACCACCCACATTGACACACATTCAAAAAGCACCATCATTCCGGTCACGACACTGTCATGTTCTCGACAGTTAGCTTTGTCATTCTGGGGGGCTTCTCCTAGGCAGAAGTTCTCCATCCATTCACATAATCGAAATAACTTCAAAAATCTAGCCACCTTTCTACAGTGTGTCCTAGTACTCGGCTTACTCGAGGACAAGAATCTGTCACGACTAGAAGCAATACCCACTTTGGGAATGTACCCTAAAAATCAAAAAGGATTCAAAAGAGCACTAGTCTACAGCATTGCCACTGCTAAGTCCTGCAAAAACAGTCTCATTACAGACTACTGCAATTCCCCTATAACGCATCCTTCCCATTTCGATGTACGACCGTGTTGCTACTCGCCTAGGCTACGGAATAGCACAATTTAAGAGTCTTGTTAGGTGGCCCACCCCCTACCGAGTCACGGTCCAACCCCTCGAGAGTCAAGTCATGTCTGTCAACTCGTCCGGTCGCGTCCAGAGTCGAGTCTGTCAGTAGACCTCTCTTCAAATTCTTACTTCAAAATTTCCAAAACTTTGCCATTTGAAAAAAAATCTTTTCGACAAGGTCAAATTTCAGTCTATTTAAACGGCAAATTTCTTTTCCACCTTTTTCAATTTTGGAAACCTATCTCCTAGCACGTGAGTTGCTTTCAGAACTTCGAATTCAAAATACAGCAAAAATCATTTTTATTCCCCAGCGCGAGTCATATTTGTTTCGCCTACGTGTTACATGCAAAATTTTATGTTACTTATACAGGTACAATTCAGGACCGCGCAATTCACATAACTCCCCAGTGGCATTTAACAGGGTGAGCCCATATATAGGCGCACTTAAGTCTTATACGACGAGTCCAATTCCCCACGGAGTTATCATAACCTCAGGTACATTTCTAGTTTGTGGCCGGCGGGCCCTTCACGCAGAGTCTAATGAACTTTAAACGACCCGATCGGAAGTCTGCTAGGTCTTCATTTGACCTGGTAGCTACTCTGACTTTCGCCCTGTCCAAGCCTCAGTCAGAGTGGGGGCTCTGTAGACACCCACATTTTGACCGCCAGGTGTTTATAGCAGTTTCCGACAAACACCCGATGATGATCGGACGCAAACGTGCTTTAAATACTCGAATATGGGCTCAAAATAATTGGCATTTAGCTTGGGCTTTTTACGGAGTACATATCTCAAAAAACCAACCTCAAATTCAGGCCCATTGGGTCGTCTCGAGTCAAATAAGACTAATTTGGGTCGAATCCGACACTAGGGGCAAAACCGTCTTTTAGCGACCGAGTCAAAACCCGGTCAAAAATATTTTCGAAACGTGTGAGTCAGCCGTGTCACCCCACGTGACCGATTCGAGCTCAAACGCTACAAAAAATCAGCTACACAAAATATTAAACAAATTCGTTTAAGGATAGAATTCGATCTCAAGTAGGAATTCTATCCGAATACCGAATCAAACACTCGACCGAGCATGAAATACTCGGCCGAGCAGCCTATTTTCAGCCAAGTTCCTTTCTTCTTCATCAAGTAAACGGAATTCTTGTTCTTCTCAGCTTCTTACGTTTCCTATCCTAAGCGGTAGTTCTTACCCAAACACTTCTCCTAGCCAAGGTCGGGAATTTTCCTATAAATAGGCCCCTTGCACAACACAATTAACACACTTTTACATCAACCTTTTATCTATCATCCATTCAGAAATCATCAACTTTTTATCACACATCTACGATTCAAAAATATACACTTAGCATCGAAAAACCGATAGTATATCCGAGACCCGACGAAACCGGCCACCTCTTACCCTTTACACGTCCAAACCAAAAAAACACCATAAATCACCGACATTAACTCAACGCTCCCGTGCCCTAGCCACATTCCGATGAGCCCTGATCCGAGTAAACAAAGCATGTAGGTTGAGGGTGTAAATTCAAACCCGATTTCTCTCTTCTCTCTTCTCTTCTCTCGTCTTTCCCTCGTCTTTTTCTCGTCCTAGCGTCGTTTTCGGTCTTTTTTATTATGGGTCGTTCGTCGCATTTTTTTTTCTAATATCGATACTACAAAATTATTTTTATGAAACGAAACGTTCTTAAAATACGATATCGATTCTCTAATCGAATATCGTATCTAACAAGAACTAAATTAAATCTCGTTGATGCTAAAAAATTGTTACATATTTTTTAAAACAAATACGACGATTTTAACGCAGAGAGAATCGACATTATTGGGATGTCTGAAACCATTGGCAACGAGAGTCATTCAATACACGGTATCCGATCAAGTCGGTATCGGTATCAAATGCAAAGGGACGAACCCGATAAACTCTGACATCGAAAATGGACCGTATTTTGTACACGGCCCACTACGACATAGAGTGGGTTCGAACGGGCCCGAACTCCTACAAAGTTCGGTGGCGACTCCAACTTCGATTTAAATTTCAATTCGATCCATTCTCATATGGAGATTCATTCGCCGCCCCAAACCCGCGCGTGGCCGCGTCGGGGTGGACCTATGTCATGTCCACAAATAACCAACATGTTCATAATGGAAGATTAATAATGCAAAACAATAATCTAAGAACAAAGATTGAAACTTTAATGAAAAACAAGGATTAAAAGAGAAGAGATTAAAGAAATTATACCAACACAAATAAGGAATGAAAAGATTTAAACTTGCATAAATGATAACCCAAGAACATCCACCAATGTGTCAGTAGTGATGAATTCTTCAAGAGTTTCCCAAATTACACAAGTAGACTAGGATTAAGCTAAAATTATAGAAGGATTAAGGAGAAATTAAGGTAAGATTAAGCTAAAGTAGTGTGCCTCTCTCTAGGGTTTCGTGCCCTACAAAATACAAGAGGAAGGGTATATATAGTGTTCCACAAGTGAGAGAAAAGAAACGAGGAAGTCCGTAATATCTGGGTCCTTCCCGACCGGGAAGGTAATGGTCCCGATCGGGAAGGCCTACGATCCCGACCGAGATGGCTCATCTTCCCGACCGGGAAGGTAGTGATCCCGCTCGGGAAGACCTATGGTCCCGACCGAGAAGGTGATGTTCTCGGTCGGGAAGGCTTCACAGGAGCTTCTGATCTTCGACATGCTTCGTCCCGGTCGTGATGAGCTTCCCGGTCATGATGGGTGACTTCTTCTTGCTTTTCCTTGGTTCCATGAATACCCCGTGACTCAGAATCAGTCCTTACGACGTAAAAATGGCCTAAAAGACCCGCGGTCTCGCCATACGAACCTAGAAACACAAAATATCACTAGAGAAGACATTAGTAGCACAAAAACCGCTTCTAGGAGCGATTAAACTAAAGAAAACCAAGTTAGGCAAGAAGGAAAGACGATAAAAACTAGACATATCAGGTATTACATGGGCGACCCAAAGAAATTATGTGCCTTCCACGACAGCATAGAGCACACCATTGAGAAATGCCGACATCTGAAGGACAAAATTGAAGATCTCATCATAAACGGTTGGTTGTCCGCCTATGCTGCCAGAGTGAAGAATCAGAAAGCACCATCTGAAAGACCGGAAGGGCCAAAGCAGGACAGGCTGGTTATCCACGTGGTGTCAGGGGACGCCGAGAGTCAAATGAGTCGGAGAGGTCGAAAACGGCACTTGCGTAAGCTTTAAAATCAAATTTGCTACGCCAAGATAGCCGGGATTCCCACCACTCTAACCCTCACTATTACACCAAACGACAGCGCACACATTGTGTATCCACATAGCGACCCATTAGTCCTGTCCCTTGGTATCAACAGCCACATTGTCAAATGATGCATGGTAGATATAGGTGCATACACCAATCTGCTTTACAAAGACGCATTCGAGAAAATGAGCCTGGATGTAAGAAACCTAAAGCCCGCCCCGGGATCTTTGTACGGGTTCAGCGGCGCAGGTGTCTTCCCTATGGGTACCGTTGAACTACCTATTATGTTTGGAGAAGGAGTCTCAGCTCGCAATGTCAAGGCGTCATTTGTCGTTGACGATGCAAAGTCAGCCTACAACACCTTGATAGGCCGAACCACCTTGGACGAAATCTAGAGGCTTATGTGGATGATGCCATAGTGAAAAGTAAGAGGTACGTGCAGCATCTCGAGGACTTGAGAGAGACCTTCAACTCACTCCGAGCCTATCAAATGAAACTCAACCCTCAGAAATGCACCTTCGGGGTCAGGTCGGGAAAGTTCCTCGAGTTCTTGGTCAGTGTCCGAGGAATAGATGCCAACCCTGAAAAAGTCAAAGCCATTCAGGATTTACCGGAACCAAAGACAATCAAGGATATTCAACGTTCGACTGGTCGAATGGACACCCTTGCGCGGTTCATAGCTAGGTCGGCCGACAAGACAACACCTTTCTTTAAAATTCTCAAGGGTAACAAAAAGAACACAACGGTAAGCCGAACAAAAAGAAGCATTTTAGCAGCTAAAAGAGCATCTTAAGTGACTACCGACCTTGGCTAGGCAGGTGACTGGCGAGAAACCATTTCTGTACATAGCCGTTACGAACACAACGGTAAGTGCAGTCATACTGAGATAGGACGCTGGAACCCAGCAGCCCGTCTATTTCGTAAGCCACGCCTTCGGACCAGCCGAGAAGAACTATCCGGTGGTCGAAATGGCAGCGTATGCAGTTGTAGTGGTGACACAAAATCTCCGACCATACTTTGACATGCACACTGTCACCGTACTCACAGATCAGCCCCTAGAAAAGGTTTTGGAAAAGTTTGAAGAATCAGGAAGACTGCTGAAGAGGGCCATCGAACTCAGTTGCCTTAGCATATCCTATCAACCCAGAGTCGTCATAATGGCCTAGGCTCTGGTTGACTTCCTCGCTGAATGTTCCCACTCAGAGAAGGATGCCCCCCCCCCCCCTCCGGGGAATGGCTGGTGTTCAATGATGTATCATCCAAAACCAATGGTGTAGGGGTAGGGGTCGTACTGACAAGTCTAGAGGGAGATGATTTTGAGCATGCACTTAAGTCCACTTTCCCCGCACCAAATATTGAAGCGGAGTATGAGGTTGTACTAGCGGGAATTAATCTGGCCGTGGCCGCTGGAGCGGAGAGAATGAATCATCCTAGCCACGGACTCGCAACTCATTGCTAACCAAATCAATGGGAAGTACGAAGTCAGAGATCTGACCATGGCCTCATACTTTGAAAAATTAAAAGAGGAGCTATCAAAGCTCAAATCTTATAAAGTCAGACAAGTCCCTAGGTCACAGAACAACCGAGCTGATGCCCCATCCAAGCTAGCAAGCTCTAGCCTACAAGACATGATCAGAAGGTCGATCTGGGTTGACGTGCTGAAGGAAAAATCAACAGCTGACCTTCATCAGGTCAATGTGGTCGAGGAGTCAAGATCTGAAAAGATGGATGGCGTCGATCATCCGATTTAAAAGGGACGCTGCCTTACCCGAAGACCCTGCTCTGCGAAAAAGAATGCCATCAAAAGCAATATGGTACAAACTAATCAACGAGAAGCTATACCGGAAATCATTCTCTTCACCTCTGCTCAAATGTCTGGGGGCAGAGCGGGCAGCTGAGGTCTTGTACGACATCCACTCAGGGATCTGTAGCCACCACATAGGGGGAAAGACCCTCGCCCATAAAGCATTGAGAGTTGGATACTAATGGCCCACCATGTTGGCCGACGCAAAAGAGTTAACTTCCAAATGCAGAAAATGCCAATACACGCACCAGCCTAGGACTTGCGACCAATCTTTTCTCTTATTCCCTTTGCTCATTGGGGGATGGACATCATCGGACTGTTCAATGTTGCAACGGGAGGGAGAAAATTTCTTATCGTGGCGATCAATTACTTCACCAAATGGGTGGAGTTAGAGGCAGTCCCCAATATTACCGAGCCGGCAATTAGAAAATTCATATGGTGCAACATCATCATGTGCTTTGGCCTGCCCAAGGTATTGGTGTTCGATCATGAAAGACAATTTGGCAATGACCCTCTGAGGGTTTGGCTGGAAGAACACGGGATTGTTGTAGCTTACTCCGCTGTGTGTCATCAACAAACCAACGGCCAGGCCGAAGCAGGCAGTAAATAAATCTTGAACGGTCTGAAAAAGATGGTAGATGATTTTTAGGGGCGATGGTCAGAAGAACTCCCAAGCGTCCTATGGTCAATTAGAAAGGAGTCCACTGGACAAACCCCCTTTGGTCTGGTTTACGGTGCTAAAGCCCTCTTACCCATTGAGGCCAGGGTCCCAACCCTCAGATCACAATTGTTTGACAGAGTCAGTAACGAAATGGCAGGAAGCCAGCTCAAACATCGCAGCATACCAACAAAGAATGAGGAAAGCTTACAACAGGAAAGTAAATGTAAGAAGCTTCCAGGTGGGACAACCTAGTCTTGAGAAAAACCCAAGCGGTAGGAAACGCTTGGGAACACGACAAGCTGAGTGCTAATTGGGAAGGCCCCTATCAAGTCACCTAGATCATAGGCCCCGGTAGATATAGGCTGGCAAATGCCAAGGGGCAGGAGCTAGCATCGCACTGGAACGCTGACACCCTTAGGAAGTACTATGTCTAGGAGTAAGACATTTTTTTTCAGAAGTTTTTTTTAATTCCCTAAAATGGCGGAGGACGTTCAAATAAAAATGTCGACGGTTGCGTAAAGCAATCAATTCTTCAGAGAAAATGAAAGCTCTAGGTTTTGCTCATACTCGTTATCTGTTCGACTTGCATCTCACAAGCAAACGAGAGATCCCCGTGTTGAAAAACCCTTGTAAAATAGACATCCCAACAACAAAGTCCCTCTGCCTACCTCCAGGCAGGCAGGGGCAGACCCCTTAACTTCAACCAGAAGCCAAGGACAGGTCGGACGTCAAGCCGAACCAACAAGGCCAAAGGCACACTTAGCCTTGTATATAAAACAACAAAGTCACTCTGCCTACCTCCAGGCAGGCAGGGGGCAGGCCCCTTGACTTCAACCAGAAACCAAGGACAGGCCGGGCGTCGAAGCAGTACCAAAAAGACCTAAGGCACACTTAGCCTTGTATAAAAAAACTACAAAGTCACTTTGCCAACCTCCAGGCAGGCAGGGGGCACGCCCCTTGACTTCAACTAGAAGCGAAAGACAGGCCGGGCGTCAAAGCCGAACCAACAAGGCCTAAGGCACACTTAGCCTTGTATAAAAACAACAAAGTCACTCTGCCTACCTCCAGGAAGGCAAGGGGCGGACCCCTTGACTTCAACCGGAAGACAAGGACAAGTCGGGCGTCAAAGTCAAACCAACAGGGCCTAAGGCACGCTTAGCCTTGTATAAAATAACAAAGTCTCTCTGCCTTCCTCCAGACAGGCAAAGGACAAAATCAGGAATAAGATAAGAAACAAACGTGGTAAAACGAAAAGGAAGGCCAATATCATTTATCAAAACAAGCAAGTTCACAAGGGTTCAAAGTATGAGGGAAAATAAGGATTACATATTCCGACAGCCGACCACAGTCAGGCTCGACGTGAACAAAAGATAGATTAAATACACCAAAACATAAAAGGCGCTGAAGGGGGGGCGAAATACCCCGTCCACTGGGGCGAGAAATGGCAGTATCAAAGTGCCCAGACGGGTAGGGACATGAGCCTTGGGAGGACGACTGTAACACTCCGTGTTTAGTAAACGTATTTAAAAAATTTATCTTTCATTAAAAAATTTTAAAACTTGAAAATATTTTAAATATTAACCTGTTATTCTGACATTTTCTCGTCTCATAAAATTTTAACAAGATTTAACAAAATGTTTATATAACGTTTTAAAATTCCGTTACACGAAGACGTGAATAGGACTACAGAACGACATTTATAAACTTGTTACAAAAGTTATTTAAGATAATTATAACCTAGTACTCTGTAATATTTACTTGTAGTTATTGTCCCATAATAGTTTTTACGGATATTTCCCACGGTACCCTCGAACTTTGACACATTACACATGGTACCCCTCATTTTAAGTTTGTTCCTATGGTGACCTTGTGTTTTGTGTTTAGTGCCCATGGTACCCCTGATCAATTTTCTGTCATAACGGCGTTAAAGTTAGTTTAGTTAAAGTGATTAATTTGTTTCAAAGAAAAAAATTAGTTAGGACAATTAACGAACTTCTAATTAAAATAATTGAAACTTAAGGGAATGTCCATGGTACCCCTGTGTTTTCAATGTTTTAACCATGGTACCCTTAAATTTTAAATTCTTTGTCCGTGGTACCCTTGTGGTTACAATTCATTCAAGGGTACCGTGGACAAATAATTGAAACCACAAGGGTACCATGGACAAAAGATTGAAAATACAATGGTACCATAGTTAAAATATTGAAAACACAGGGGTACCATGGACATTTCCTCAATTTTTAACTATTTTAATTTGAATTTCATAAATTTTCTAACTAATTTCACCAAAAAAATTAAAATTAATCACTTTAACTAAACTAACTTTTAACACCGTTATGACGGAAAATTGATCAGGGGTACCATGGGCACTAAACGCAAAATACAAGGTTACCCTAGGAACAAACTTAAAATGAGGGATACCATGTGTAATGTGTCAAAGTTCGAGGGTACCGTGGGAAATATCCCTAGTTTTTATCGTCTGTTTTACTTACCGTCTCACAATTTTTTTTTTTAAAATAAGTTTTCTGGATTCCATTATTTTGATTCCGTAATCTTATAAATTTTTGAGGAAGAAAGAAAGACGTTTGTACGAGGAAGGGACTAAAGAAACCGTCATTTTTTTTATTTACCCCTACACGACATGCATGCCATGCAAGGGGGGTTATTTTAGCTAGTGATGAGTCTTGTTGGCTATGGCCCCGTTTGGTTAGTGACGGATCCGTAGAAAATTAGCATATTGAGAGTAAATAGTGGGTTTGCCCAAAAAATATGTAATGGTGGATTGTAATAGCATATTAGACCAAATATGTTGTTTTGCAATATACTGCTAGGAGCAATATCGAATTATTTTTTGTCATTTTACAAAGCATTTAAACTATTTGCTAATCTAAAACAACTAATTATCAAACACTACCTACAAAGTTATATTAATTAAATATATCAATCAAAATTGTTAATTAATTTTACTAGTCGAATTTTTTGTATACATCTACTTTTACTACTATCATTCAACATTTAACAAACATACTCACAACGTTTTTGTAGGAGAAATATGCTTGTAACAAAGAAACCCGCAATTATTATACTCTGTCCTTGCAAATTGGCATAAACTAAGACGGGCAACTTGGCCTTCCTGGTCAAGTGGTCAATGGACATCATTAGTTAATAAGGTCAACAAATATTATTATTATTATTATTATTATTATTATTATTATTATTAGGGTTATCATGTTCTACGGAGCATTCACTCATACTCCGCGTTATTTCTCCATAATATATACTACTACAGTCCTACCGTAATAAGTTGCAATAAACTAAAGACTTTTGCAGTCTGGAGTCTCTGGACATCCAAGTCAAGTATCATCAATACTTTATTGGCATCTCTTACAATGATCTCTATTATGTAATTAATTAATTAATTAATTAATTAACCAATAATTAGCCCGAAAACCTTAATTACACAGCTGTATAGTTTAGTAAACGATGTTGACATTGGCTTGAGGGGAATCTACATCGTAGTTAGGGGTAGCACTTGCTAACCTAAACTTACGAAAAACATATAAAATTGTCGACTTTTGCAACCCTAAAGTTCGTAAATACGAGACCTTAACATAAATATAGAACAAAACAAAAAAGTCGCTACCCCAAAATTTTCGTTCTAGATTCACCCTTATGAATTGTAATGGTACTAGAGTAGATGTAGCCAGGAAAATAAGAAATCGGGAATCGAGTCAACTTATACGAAGTAACGTTTAAGTGCCCAAATCAGTGTAGAAATCATGTACTTCCTTAGTCGCGTTCATTTATTTGTCTTTGATTAAAATATTGCTCACAATGAATATAAAAGAAAACTAATGAACGAGACGGAGAGAGTATATAGTACAGTGGTAACAAATCATTAAAATAAAGTCATAAAACAAAGACAGATTATTAAACTAAAGTCATTAAAAAGATCAAAATCAGAACTCTCAATCGAATTCAAACACCTGAACAATTAAACTACAAGTACTATTGTTTGATGTTAAATATTTTTTTTTTTTTGATGTCAAATTTAATACATAGAAATTTTATAAGTTATAAAACAAAGATAGATTATTTAATACAATTGAATTTCTTTAAATTGTTAACTATTTTAGAAAAATATTCAAATTAAAGTAAAGATTATTATTATTTTTTTGATAATTTTTTAATTATTTGTATTTTTAAAAATATAATAAAAGTTATTGTTAAAAAAATTGTAGCCCCGAATAGTAAATTCTTAGGTTCATCATTGTCCAAACAGACTAAAAGTAAATGAGTCATTCTCAATTAAATTAGTATAACATAGTGAAAAAAAACGTCAAATACACACAAAAATTTCATTACCATGTCACAAGAGTCGAGCGAGATGTTTCATGGCCGCCGGCCGAGTTGAAATAGAGGTCAAGAACTTTTTATTATTAATATATCGGATTCAATGTTACACTAATATTATTTTTAACTTAGATTAACAATTACTCTCTTTCAAATTTATTTTTCCAAACTTACTCCCTTTTTTTCAAATTACACGAAAACTTATGGTCAAACTTTAAATTGCTACAAAGTACAAACTACGGAGTACATTTTTAGGACAAAAATACACGTTCTTTCTCCCTCAAATATTGCAACTAAATATGAGATCCTTAAATAGACTTTTTTCGAAGTAATTAATTCAAACTTTGACCTATCACAATTCCTCGCGTCAATAAGTACATTAATGTATCGAGTTAAATTGGTTGTCTACTTTGTCTATACAATACAACTATACAACTATATGAGGCCCCTTGAAAATGTAGACCTGTTTTACTGTTTATCTACATCCACGCTAAAGATAAAAATGCAATTCTCTATATACCGGGAGAATAACACAAGTTTGTTGTGTCATTAATTCTCTAAGAGGATAACGATATTTTATAGAGATAGAGTGAGTAATGTTTTGGTTGTTTCGATGTCGTGGTCGTCATTACTACTCCCTCCGTCTCGTTAATTTGTTATCTTTTGATTAAAATACTTCTCACAATAAATATAAAATGACAAAAAATGAACGAGACAGAGGGAATGCATATTTACATTACAAAGTTACTACCATCCGTTCAACTCCAATTTTCCCTTTTTTGTTGGACGTTCAATTTCTAATACTCCATCCGATTTTATATGTTTGCCCCATAGGCAAATGGACCTAAATTAAGAAAATTGAATGTTGAGGGGAAAAGTGTAATGATGACACCTTTTATAAGGATGAGTCATCTATGTGTCATCTAGATCAAAGGAGTATATGACATTATTGAATGACATTATTTATAATTAATTGAACTTGGTAGGGACAAAATTGTAAAAAGAAAAGTGGAGAAATAGTGCAATCTTAAAAATTTGTCAAAAGAGGAATAGGAGACAAACATGTAAAACCGGAGGGAGTATTAAAAAATACTTAAATTTTGTATATTTACAATAAAAGTCATCATCCATACATATAATATTAAACAAATACTTCATCTGTCTCAATAGATAGTTTCATTGGAGGTGCCAGGATATTTTCACACAGGGGTGCGGAAAAATAAGCAAATCAAGTGGCATTGAGCTAGATTAGCCGAAGATTTCTAATTTTGACATCTTGTCTCAAATTTAAACCCGAGTTCATTTTTCTGCACTAAAACTTAATTACTACTTACATTTTTTTCCCTCTTATTTAGAGCGGTAAAAATTTGTTTTAACTATGATGAGAATAACCAACTTAAAGTTACGGAGTAGTCAGGTAAAAATAATAATTATTTACAATAACAAATTTTTTTTTTTCCGTTTTTAAATAATAAACATATCTATTAACGGATGGATACAAATAAATAGAACATTATTTTTGAAAAATACATGATAAAATTTACAAAAGAAACTTACTCCTTGACATCAAACATAACTCTTACATGTTTATTAATGGTCAATAATTAGAAAATCTTGTCATTTTATTTCGAAATGTGACCATTTTGTCTTAAGATACATATAAAATACTCCCTCCATTCAAATCGAAAGGATACGCTTCCCTTTAGGACACTACACTATTCACAACTCAAAAGAATTGTTAATATTTCCGAAAATCTATAAGAGAAAATATAGTCATGTGGGATCTTGTTTGATTCGTCTTTATGAGTAGATTAAGAATATCGATATTTTGTAATTTTCGTTAATGTAAAATGAAAGATATTGACGGTGTAAAATATGTCTCGACAAGTGTGAAATAACAAACGTACCCTTTGAATTTGAATGGAGGGAGGATGATTTTGGGTTATAAGCTGACTAATTTTGTATTTACAATAAATAAATAAAATACTTATAGCCACTTGGCCTTAAGATAAAAATAAAAAATATTGTATGATTTTTTGTTATAAGATGGTCCATTCGTATTGAAAAAAAAATATGATGTATGGGCCATTTTGTATTGAGATAAACATAAAATTTGATCTTAGGTTTACTATTAATAGGATTAGAACCTATGACTTTTTGCTCAAATATCATGCATGTGATCACTCCACCAACTTCAAATCAATAATCCTACTCAACACTAAAAATTCTATTTCTTAGATTGCGGATGTACCCCATGCACCCCCGCTAAAAACATCTCTGGATAGTTTACATTTGTTTTATAGACAAAAATTAAGGCACATAGAAAGAAAATTATGTTTTTTTATTAAAAAGTAAAAGTAGAGGGTAAAACTTATTCAAAAGAGAAAGTATGCACTATTAACTGATATACTCAAAAGAGAAAAGAGTAAACTATTAACTGAAACGGAGGGAGTACTAAACCTTATCTATTTTACTTTTTATATTCAACAAATATTTTCTATGATGTTTGGTAGAGTATGACTGTATGAGCAGTATATTTGTAACAAAGAAAGACTTTGCAGTTTGGACGCAACAATTATCATACTCCGCACTTGGGAATTGCCAACATAAAGTAAGACTGATAATTTGGAATTGTCAGCATAAAGTAAGACTGGTAATTTGGCTATCCTGGTTAATTGGTCATCATTAGTTAATAAGCTCAACACAATCCTCTATTTGTTAAAAGAACAACCATCTTAAGGGCTCGTTTGGTTCACCATGGGAAGATGAAGTTAACGGGAACTTTAAATTCACGTGAATTTGTATTTCATGGGAATTAAAAAATATTTTTTGGTTGCCATATGGGGAAATGACTTCATGCGGGAAGTTCTACACACCAAGGGGGGCTTGGTGAGTAACTTCCCCCATTGTGGAGGAAGTGGCAATTCCCGGGAAGTGCCAATTCCCGGGAAGTGGGCAACCAAACAACTCCCTGAAAATGCACTTCCTGGGAACTTGCACTTCCCGGTAATTGGATGGGTAACCAAACGATCCCTTAGTGTGGATCACATCAACAATTAGTGTAAAATTGGTATGGAATGATGTCATGATGACATCATCTTGAAAAAAACTTCTCTTTAATCCATTTTTTTGGTTAATAACAACACTATCACAAAAAATTTTACAAATAACTTTAGATCAAGTAATTAAGTAATATACCCAATTTTCTTATACATTACAAATTTACAAATAACATAATTTTTCTTACATTAACTTCAAATGTAAATGTAAATATGGCAATAAATATAAATAAATATTAAAGATCAAATGTACTCCATACAATGTGATACATAGTATAAACTAATTCTCTCAGATTTGAAAAGAAATCAATCATCACCCAGAATTTTAAAATTGTTAAGTTATAAGTCGGCAACAATTACGGTTGTTACATTCTCCGCTTTATTAGGGTTACAACACCATAGATAAATGCAATTAATTACCTTAAACACTTTTGAAGGGAGACATTATTCAAATGACAGCAACAAAGGCATTAATACAAGTCTTCGATGGAACAATTGATGAAGGAAAATGCTACAAGTCGACATATTTCTGATCATGCTGAACAATGGATACAATATAGCAACATTACACCCATGTCGTTTGAAATTAGGATCAATATCAATTGTTGAAGAGATAAGGGATGATGGCTTATGTAGACACCCGCATTTTGTCTGCTCGTTTCTGTAGCAATCTCCAACAAAATATCCGATGATGATAAGACGTTAACATGCATTAATACTCTCGAATACAGGCTCAAAATCAATAGTATCCGACGTGGAGACTTAGCGGAGTACAAATCTCTCAAAAATAACCTCAAATTCGGACTCAGTGGGTCATTTCCAATAAAATAAAGCTACTTTTAGCCAAAACCGCCACCGGGGCCAAAATCGTATTTTGTCGATCTAGTCAAACCCGGTCAAAGTCAAAGCCCAAAACAAACGAAATTCCAAAAAAGTGTCCAAATACACTCAAAGTGCAAGTCAAAACAACATCAAATCTTACCTCGAATAACCCGGATACCAATCCGTATTTTGAGCAACTTCCGATACGCGCGACTTCAATCGCCTGCATCTAGGCGCCCCAGAACTGAGCCGCCTAAGTTGGAGCGCCCCAATACCAAGGTGCAAGCCTCTGGGCACCTGAATTTCGAGTCAGAATATTTCACAAAACTTTATAAATACACCCTTACGTCCATCATGTCAAAGGTCGACATTTTTCTTTCAAAAACCATTAATCAAAAAGCCGAGAGTATTCTTCCTCACTACACACCTTAACTCACATATATCTAATCGCTCCCCGTGTCTACAACAATACTCCGTGAACCCGTATTTTGAAATATTTGACATGTAGGTTGAGGGTGTTCAAACCCCATTTTCTAATCCTTTAACTCGTTTACTTATCATACTTTAACATTACTAACATTTTACTTACCGTATACTAACATTTTACTTTTTGCATCTAACATTTTATTTCTCGTTCCTAACATATAACTACTAACACTTGACTATAAAATACTCGCCTTTTAACGTATCGAATACAAAGGGTGACGAGATAAAAGAACATGAACACAAGAGTACCGCACTCGCGTCGACAGTCGCTTATCTCACTACCCCGCGTAATTTGCCATTTAGGGCGAGTTAACCCCCTAAAACGTTTTTTATAATTCCGTCATATTAATACCGCATATACTAATACAAAAGTATTTTTGAAGACACGATTCGAGCAAACGTCCGATGACGCTAAATCGAGCGTAGTAGGCCTTAGAGGCCAAACTACGACACCGTAATGCAAAGGGCTTAACGTTTGCGACGACAAATCAATCCTTCCAATCGAATGTATTCGATAATCGATTCTGCCTAAAGTCCGTATAACTCTCAAACAAGACGCACGGGAGGTGGCGCCTTACATTTGGGGCGCGCCACCCCAAGCCCCTGAGGGTCAGGGCGCCTCTTGGCGTGCGCCTGACCCATCAGGTTACGACGCGGTCGTAGAATTCTTTGTTCAGTGTTTTCGATGTCATTTTTTTAACGTCGCTCTAAATGCTTGATGTCGATTCCGTAATCGAATGTCACACATGTAGAGTCATCGAAAGTCTAAGTAGTATGAAACCTCATGACGTCAATCTGAGAGTCGTACGGTCTACATGACCCAATAACGACGTCTCGATACGGAGGGCTCCGATATTCGTATTAAGTCGATATGTTCGATCTAAATCATAAACCGAGATAATTAAGATCAAGTACCCTATTATGGTTGAAATGAGATATCGTAGACTTCCAATATAGTCCACAACGATACGAATTTCGCCTAGGGAGTAACACTTGCGACGTTAGTCGAAGCGTGATAATCTATCACACGTCTTCTTTCCAATCCCATATTTCATATTTGTTTTTACACTATTACGACTTTGATTGAATGTCTCACAACATAAATATTATACCGTCGACTCCGTAGTCGGACTCGGTGTATGATGAATTGATACAGTCAGATTTCGCTATGATAAGTCATGACAAGACATTGAGGCCTCGTGATCAAGCTAGCATCACGCTTTGGTCCCGAACACTGTCTGTCTGGGCGTCCAAGGGCAGGTGCCTGAATGTTAGGCCGCCTCACCTCAGGCGCCTGATTTCCAGGCCGCACCAGTTTGTGCGTCTGAGCCTCTGTCCTCTGATCAATACGCAACATAATGAGTAACTGATCAGAGTCTGTCCAATAATTCGGTTTACGGTTTCAGTTTGCATTACTATTTACGAGTCCGTTTATAGTTTACATTATCGTTTCTAACTCGATAATATTATTGCTTGTCGTATTGTGAAATCCGGGTTGTATTCTTTTTTTTTTTGCTGTAAATGTAAGTATATTCCATAGTGTTCAATTTACAACCAAGGCACCCATACACCATTTCATCTTAGCATTGCTTGCACACTAGCATAATGCTTACTAGGAACATATTTATGTTGAGCTCTAATTTTTGCATCTACTTCATTTCTAATTTTACCTATTATATACTCAGGCCTTACAACCACCATATTAACTCGACAATGATTTCTCGCCCATCATATATAGTACCAGACTCTTACAATAATAACTACCACTCTTGCTTATATAAGAGAGACTTGTGTCGGAATTGTTTCCACCATCCCCAAGTATTTCTCGCTAGAATTTGAACTCCTGTCCACTTAGCAACCAGCCTAAAGCATTTTTTCGCATAGCAGCAATCTGAAAATAGGTGCCAACGCGTCTTGACACCTGATCCACAAAGAAAGCAGTTGCTGCCCACCACCATTTGCATCTGGGTTAACCTATCTTTGGTGAGCAGGCACCCATGGCATATGAGCCAAGCAATGAATTCATATTTAGGAGTCCCCATTCTTATCCAAACCAGGTTGTACCACGGCTCCCTCTGTCTATTAACATGAATCCAATTGTATCCCTCAGCCATTGTATACTCTCTACCAGTTCTAAGCATCACAGGAAAGCAATTATTGTTATAAAACAAGTCCTTAACCCAGTAGATCTTGGGCCAAGACCAACTCAAGTTAAGAGTAGGTTGATAATCTTTCGAGTCCTTAACTTTTAAGTAAACTCTATGAATCCATCTTACCCATAATCGATCAGCCTTAACCGCTATCCACCAGGCATATTTCGCTATACACGCTATATTCCACTCTTTAAGAATTTTCAGCCCCAAACCTCCTTCAATCTTTGGCTGACAAACCGTCTCCCAAGCCACAAATGGAGGTGAGGAATAACTCTCTTCCTTTCCAGAGATAATTCCTACATATGCTTGTTATATGATTGATAGTAGCATTAGGCGGAATGAAAATTCTCGATTAGTATAGATGAACTGTACTCAAGACCGACTGAACAAGAACCAGTCTGCCTGAGTACGATACCTTTTGCTCTCCAAATCCCCTTATCCTATGCACAATCTTCTCCGTTAAGATGTGACATTCCAGTACAGTAAGCTTCTTGGGCGACATAGAGAACTAAAGGTATTTAAATGGAAGAATTCCTGGCACCATACCAGTCAATTGCTCAATATTTGCTCTTCTTCTTATTGAATGCCATTGTGAAAAACATTGGACTTTGGTTTATTCATTAGCAATCCAGACGCTTTGGAGAATTTTGTAATGCCTGAATGATCCATTTAACTGAGCACTGACCCCCTTTGCAAAATTACATTAAGTCACCGACGAAGCACAAATGGCTGAGTTTGACACTCTTGCATAAAGGATGGAATTTAAATTCCATCCTTTCTTGGATTATCTTCATGATTCGACTCAGATACTATTCCATAGAGATTGTGAATAATAAAGGTGAAGGGTCTTCTTGTCTTAAACCCCGTTGAGCTTTGAAAAAAACCAAATTGCTCTCCATTAAGAGTTAGAGTATAGCTTGATGGTCTTAGACATTCCATTATAAGCTGCACAAATATGCAAGGGAGCTTCAATGCATACAACATGTCTTCTACAAATTCCCATTCAATGCTGTCATATACCTTTTGCATATCCACTTTAATGATCACCCTAAGAGAACATTGCTTTCTATTATATAGACGAATCAATTCTTGATGAATGTGAATATTCTCTATAATGTCTCCTCCCTTCACAAACACACTCTAACTTGGGTCAATAATATCAAGAAGAACTTTACTCAATCTTGCACAAATTACCTTAGAAAGGCATTTGTACGTAACATTGCAGAATGCGGATTGCGGTTGGGACGAAACTGTCCAACTGATTGCGGATTTTGAATTTTAGGTATCAAGGTGAGGACGGTATTACTAATCTGGTTTAGGACTTTAGAAGAAGCGATAGAATCTTTGATTGCTGCACAAATACTTGATCCCACAATGCTCCATGCGTCTTTGAAGAATTGGCTAGTGTAGCAGTCTAGACCCGGTGCCTTAGTACCTGGAATGCTAAACATGGCTGCTTTTACTTCATCATCTGTGACTGGCGCAAGGAGGTGAATCCCCTATTGCTCAGTAATAATAGGCCCCTCTCTCACAATAGGAACAATCACCCTCTGCACCACTCTCGTTTCCCCAAGAATACTTTGAAAGTATCCCAGGAATGCCTCTTCTGTTTCTGCTGGAGTCTCCTTCAAGTTTCCTTCCATATCATGTATTTGATGGACCCTATTTACCGCCCTTCTATGCTTGATGGTCACATGACACTAAGCTATATTAAGGTCCCCCTCCTCTGCCCACTGTATTTTTGCTTTTTGTTGAAGAATTTTGTATCTAGCTCTATCCAGAATTATAAACTGTTTAGAAATTGCTGCTTCATAACATTTCAGTGTCATGTTCTGGGGATGCTGTGCTATCTGCTGCTGAATATTCTGTAAAGCCTCTCCCATTACATTTGCCAAGCCTTCTACATTCTTAAATTGTTTAGCGTTGATTGACTTTAATCTAGGTTTTAGCATCTTCAATTTTCTGGTGAGCTCATACATCAGGCTGCCTCTAGTCTCCTTTTCCCACTCCCCTTCTACGGTTTCTCGAAATAACTCTGAAGTCGACCACATATTAAAATACTTAAACGTCTTCTGCTTGGAGTTAAATTTGTTATCCATGTTAAGGATGCATGGGCAGTGATCAAATAGCTCTTCAGGAAGAAAATTCGCATACGCATCAGGATATAGAAGAATCCAATCAACATTGCATAATACTCGATCTACCCTGCTGTATGATCTAGCCATAGGGTCATGTTTATTGTTCCAGGTGAAATGCGCCCCTATGGTCTTGATTTCATTAAAGTTGCAAGCCTGAATACAATCTTGGAAAGGTCCGATTTCAGCCAAAGTGATAGGTGCCCCCAATCTATCCTCCATGTTCAATACTTTGTTAAAGTATCCTAAGACTACCCATGCTCCTCCACAAGTGTTAGCATAAGCTTTTAGTTGCTGCCATAAGGGAGAACGTTCCCCCGGTTTATTGAATCTATGCACCATCGAACTCCAAAACATATTGCTTCCTTGAATATCTGTGACTTATATATGAATAACTTGAGCTTGAACATCCGAAACATCCACCATAACACTAGTAGGATTCCACAAACACCAAACCCGTCCCCCTTTATGCATACTATTATTTGTAACTTTTGACCAATCTTGGAAACAAACACTTGTATTATGCCAATTATTTTCTTCTACCTTTGTTTCAAGTAAGCCAAACAACTGAACTTTATTATGATGGAGGAACCACCTTATTTCCTTTTGCTTCTTGATTTTATTCATACCCCTAATATTACAGAATCCTATTCTATCCATTGTTAAATTCTGGATGTACCTCCTCACCCTCACCTTCATTTCTTTCATTATTCCCATTTTTTCTTAGAGATGATGTTAGTATTTCCAGAAAAAAAAGACCGTCAGGTGTAAACTGTAGCCCAGTTTCCCTGGTTGACTTCGTTGCAGCACGCAACAAGTTTGAAGTAGCAGCATTCACGGGCTGTATAGCTCCTACTGGAGTATCCATAACCTGGACTGGTTTCTGCACTGGTCTCCATACCTGTTTCATCTTTTGAGCTTCAAATATTGCCTTACACTAAGCCTTATCATGACCCATCCCTTTACATCGTGTGCATGCTATTGGCAGGCAAGCGTACTTCACCTGGATTTTTTGTTCATTGCCTTTCTCATCCAGAAACATAATGGTGTCTGGAAAATCTTGATTGATTTCCACTTCCACAAGCAGCTTAGCATACCCAACAAATTGTCTCTGATCAGTAGTAAATGTAGTTCTGATAACCTTGCCCACCAGTCCTCCTATATTATGTAAACATTCTTTTCCCCAAAATTTGAGGTCAAGCTCCATCAATTTCACCCAAATAGGAAGGATTTTCACATCATACTTATCCAAATTCGAATCCTCAGACGACAAAAAGAAGAAGGGGAAAAGGAATTATCCTCACAAAATCAGGCAATAGGAGAGGACAACACCAGCACGACCAGTAGCAACAGTAGAGGAACGGAAACAGCAACAGGCGGACGAACGAACAGCAGCAGAGCAACGGAAACAGCAGCAGGCGTCACGGTTGAAAAGACGAAAAAATGAGAGCAAGGACGAGAGATAGAGGTGCTGCAGATAGAGGTATACGGAGGGAGATGTTGGCAGACCAAGCAAAAGAGGAAGAAAGAAGGGGTAACAAAGAGGTGACAGGGGAGGGTGACTCCAAAATAAGGGGGAATGAATGAGAATCGGTGGAGAAAACAAAGCAAGGAGTGTACGTTAATAAGGTGGGAAAGCAAGAGGATTAGGGGAAGCGGTGGAAATGAAAAGTAAAGGGGGGGGGGGTACGTAATAAGTGGGAAGGGGAAATGTATCAGTTCAATTAAACGAATCCGGTAGGAGACAAATTCCGTAACGATAAGTCGAATCGAATTAAAACGAGTTAATAAAATTAATAAATATCGGGCCGTCAAATAAAATGAGTAAATAATTTATTCGAGACGAAAACGAAGCTTATAGAAATAAATAATTACACGACGAAATATTATTTCCCGATATATAATAATTCTTCGATAAAGTGAATTAAATTGATTTCTCGAGGAAAGGTAATAGATGTTTTGACGAAACTTAAAACCAATGAGCTTCGAGCCAAAAATAGAAATTCGAGCTTAAATATAAATAAATAAAAACAACATAAAATTTAAATCGCCGAAATAGACTTTCGATAAGAATTAAATTAAATATATAAATAAATCAAAACAGAAATAAAAATATGTTTTAAATATAAGAAGAGTTTGCGAGAAAAATAGAATTTTAGGAGTTGGAAACGATTAAACGATGGATTCATTTTATAATAATTTTAAGAATTACGAGTTAAATCGTAAAAATAATAATACGGACTTAATTTTAATTTAATTTAATTTATAAAATCAGGGGTGTTACTGATTTAGTCATAGTCAAGCAAATAATTGAAAATAGTCACACTTAATTGATGGTATAAATAGTGGCTGTGAGATAACTTACGTCCATGGCTCTGGCCTTCAATTGATCGTCGCTCTCAATCCCCAACGGTAGAGGAACCACTTTGCGTGTAATGCTACTCGTACACGCTGTTCTTTCTGGACTAGAACACTGTCGGTGAGAAGGTTGAGTTATAGCGGTGTGGACGTCCGTCCGTACCGCCCGGCGTCCCGCGTGTGCCTGCGCGGAACCGACCCGATTTTCATCGTGTGGCGGCGGCCAACCACACGACCCCCTCCCTACCGGGGGTCAGTCTGATCTCGCATACGGGGTGAAGTGTCGGACCTCGATTTGGATGACAGTCCGGACATGTACTAGACGGGTGCGGGCACCCGTGTTTCCGTTTAGGAATCGATCGAAACGTGGTTGTGAATGTTTAAAAGCCAATTCATTTGGTAAGGCAACCATTTTAGTGAACTGAATTCGTTGCCAATTTGTGGAGTTGCCACCGAGTCAATTATGGGGACTCGGAAACCGTTCAAGTCAACTTTGACCCCTTACCGGCTCAAAGTTGAGTGGCACGGGACCTAAAGATAAAGACTTGTACCCTTAAGCACTCCATGCCTGAAATGACTCTCATTGCCAATGGTTTCGAACATCCGGAAACCGTCGATTCTGAGTAAGGGGTGAGGGTACGCATTGGGAAGCCAACATCCGATAGATGTCAACACCCAATCCCGCCCGCACTATAGCGGCCTCTACTAATCAATCGTTGGGCTGATAACCTAGTTCTTTTGTTGTAGCGGAAGTACTGTAACATCCGTTGTTTTAACTTTATCCTTAGCTACGTCGGTTGTTTCAGGACCGATAAGTTTTATCATCAAAATAGTAGTGTTTACATTCTTTACATGCGATTTCATGTGACAAGCAGGCCATGAAAAGTTGCATGTAGGAGAGTATAGAGTACTATGTATTATACGTATTAGCAAATCAGTTTTAACGCGATAATACGGATATTAGTCATTCTCGTGGTGTACCTTACCTGGTATTCTGCTTAAGATGCGTCGGCTTGGTATTAATAGGGATGCGTCGAACCTAATAAGGCGAGCACCAGAACTAATACGGAACCCGACCATCACTTTGTTCAGTTTTAGTTATTTTACGTTTTCAATTCCATGTTAGGTGATTTAGCATGCGATTATAAGGTCATAAAAGCAATAAATCATACGAAAGACTGTAAATGTGAATGTAAGTAAATCACATTGTGAGGAGCTACACCCTCGGAGTATACACTAATTGGAACTCGATGCATAGATAGTTTTGAGAACGGATCTCGGAATTACTCGGGTGTATTTAGTGTGTTTTGGTGTTTAAGGTTGAAGTTGGGACGTTATGTGTTTTAGTAGATGCTTATGGGCCTAGGGTCCACATCTAGAGTTGTCGTAGTGCATAATAATAGAAAGTGCAGATATGGAAAGTTTTGTTTAGATGACAACCTAGTGACGACTTGATCAACAGGCAGATCCTCCTAGCTTCACCAGTGACTCCGACAGAACCCCGTTACGGCTTGACCTTCCCGCGGCTATTCCGGCAGAGCTTCGTTGCTAGGGACAAGTTCTGCGACTAATCCGACAGAACCGGGGTACTAGTTTTGTGCTAGTCGAACACAGGCACCTCGGTATCGAGTGGAGTGCTCAAAGGTGAGGAGTAGCGTCGATGTCGCTTTTTTATTCGGAACTATGATCGAGTGGATCGTTTGCCTCGGGTGTCGGAGTGCGAGCCCTTAGCGAGAGTTTAGAGGGAGAAGAGAGAGTTGAATTGTGTGGAAATGAGGGCGTGAAGGGGGGTATTTATAGATGTTTTCGGCCCTCGTCGCCCATACTGGCGCGTGAGCTGGGGTGCACCGGGTCTCAGGCGCCCAGGCTCAGGCATAGGAAGACCAAGACGCGTGAGGTGAGGCGGTTGGAGTTTTGAATTTACAATTTTGATACTTTCCAAAATCGTGAGACGGGTGTATAATTCTTAGCTTAGGACTTAAGGGTTCCCGCGGCTTGACCTAGCGCCGTGGTTTAGTGGGCCTCGGGCGTTCATCCCAAGGGCCTCGGGGTCCCGGTGTCAGAATTGACTCTACATAGTGTCTATGCGACCGTAACGACACGATTAAGGCTGCCATCATGTTAGTTTTAATTTTTCCGAGTAATTATTTGATCCGTTCTATAGGAAAACTATCTAAACATCGCGAACCCCCGTCGTGTTGCAGTCCTATCGTCATCGGGTGTTTGTTGGGCACTTCTGCAGCCAGCAGGTCCAATCCTGGGTGTCTACAGAAGCCCCCACCTTGACTGAGGCTTGGACAAGGCGAAAGTCAAAGTATAGCCACCCAGGTCAATCGAGGATTACGACCTGGTGGCTGTCCGGTCGGGTCGTTTCATGTCCGTTGGACTACGTGTTAAGGCTCGCCAGCCAAGGTTTAGAAGTCATACCTGACGTCTTCGCTTGCGGTTGCTTGCTTGGGCCCGGGCCGTTGCTTGTCATCTTGGTCTTGATTCTTTGTGCGCGCGCGCTTTGTCTTTTTTGGTTTATTTAGAGGTTTTGTTTAATTTTAAGCACTTTTATGTGATTAAATGTATTTGCTTTTACTTGGGATGCTTATGAACCCTTGATGACATAAAACGTTCGAAGGCGTTAGTCACCACTCGAGCAATCGTCTTTGGGATGCTTTTGACCCATAGGACAAGGTAAAGTGATATAAACTATTCGAGGGCGTTAGTCTCCTATCGAATAGAAAATTGCTGTGGAGGTATAAGACTCCTTCGAGGGCGTTAGTCTCCTCTCGAATCAAAATTGCTGTCGAGGTATAAGACTCCTTAGAGGGCGTTAGTCTCCTCTCGAATAAAAATTGTTTTGGAGGTATAAGACTCCTTCGAGGGCGTTAGTCTCCTCTCGAATAAAAATTGTTGTGGAGGTATAAGACTCCTTCTAGGGCGTTAGTCTCCTCTCGAATAAAAAAAAGTGTTGTTGCTGAGCCTCTGGGATCACTAAGATCCCTTGGGCAAAACTCCTCGAGGGCGTTAGTCTCCACTCGAGTAGCTGTCCTCTGGGATGCCTCTGACACCTAGGACAAAATTGTTGTTGCTGTGCCTCCGGGATTACTAAGATCCCTTGGGCAAAACTCCTAGAGGGCGTTAGTCTCCGCTCGAGTAGCTGTCCTTTGGGATGCCTCTGACCCCTAGGACAAAATTTGCTGTTCGTTTATTTGTTTTCGTAAAATGTTGGTGTTGTGAGTTTGTCTTGATTTTGTTTTGCAGGCTTGTCTTATTTTGTTCGGGTTTGTTCTTGCTTCTGTTTTGATCTTGAGTTTGTTGAATTTGCTCAGAGTTTGCTTACGTTAATCTTGGTTGTTTTGTTACGCGTCCGGATGCAGCGTTAAGTGTTTGTTTTATTAGTCGGGAGTGTGTTATCGATGTTAATTAGTAGTTGCCCCATTATTGTTGTTTTGCTTGTCTTAGTAGGTGCATGCTTTATGTGTATTGTCTTTGAGTTGCGTTTGTTTTGCTTCGTTTTAATTTGTTGTGTAGTTGAGTTTGCTCAGATTTTGTTTAGATTAGTTTGAATTGCTTTATTATTCGTTCGAGTGCAGTGTCTAAGCTAAGTGCGGTTCTCATGTTTGTTTCATTATCGAGACTGTATTACCGGCGTCAATTAGTAATTATTCTGTTTATTGTTACTTTGTTTGTTTTAAAGGTTGTGTGTATTGAACCTTGAGTTTGCTAGTTTTAGTTTGCACCGAGGCATTTAGACGCGCGTCTCTCTGCGGCCTAGTTTTGAGGTGCCTAGCTCCTAGCGCACCTAAACTTAGACGTGTTAGCTGATGCGGTCAGGGTTTTGCGGTCCGGGCCTGTTTAAGTAATCGAAGGTTGGGGCGCTCATCTTATTTCGCAAAGAAGGCGAACGCGTCAATCTCTTCTCCTCGAGACAAATTTTCGACTTTTCTTGCCAGGTTTCGACTCGATTTCCGTTATTTACGACAATGCCGACTTCGGGTAAGTGTTCCTTACTTGTTTATTGTCGGTTTTGCTTGATTAGTTTGATTATGAGTTTGTTGAAAACCCTAAAAAATCGATTTGGGTGTTTTTTATTTGTTAAGTTCCGATGCTTGTGCTTGATTTTATTGTCAAATTGGCGTCGATTATAGCTTGTTGAAATGTTTACAAGCTCGATAAGCTTGTTTGAGGTGTGATAATGGCTTGCTTATGGGAAATATGCTTGGGATGCTAGGGTTAGGGACCGTCTTCCGGCCATTTCTATGATTATTTTTACGTACTTTTGCACAAATGTGTTTATGAGGATGTGGGTAGCTTTATTGTCGATTGCTAAGGCTAAAATGACTTTTAGGACCCTCCGTAAGGTTTTGTGTGCCTTAAGACGGACCAAAAGGTGTCGAAACGATGTCGGATTTTCCCGAAACCCCTTCCATTGTGACCGGGATCGAAAATGTGTGCTATCGGCTTTTCTGGAATTTCGATATTCTTATCCGAAATTTTGACCTTATTTTGACATGTTTAAGCTACTTTAGCCTGATTAGAGATGTGTTTTTTTGTTTTGGGTTTGCTTACATCTAGAGATGGTGCCATGCGTCCCGAGGGAACTTCCTCGGTTGGTGCTAGTTCTAGTGCTAGCGTGGAGGTCACCGGGGCTAGTTCGCAGACTCCCCGAGGGATTCACAGGAGACATATGAGTGTCTCGTGTCGGCGGTGCGACCCTGAGACTATCAACGAGGCTGAGTTTGATAGAGTGAAGAAGAGCAAGCTTCCGGAGACGGTGGCTAGGAGGGCTCACGTTCCGGCTCCGGTACCGGAGAATGAAGAGATCGTTTACGAGGATCCCGAGTGGGCTCAAGACTGGGATGGTCATCAGCTAATGTTTCATCTTGATCGTCATATTTCTAGCCGCATTGTGCGGGGCCTGGTGAGTGTCCTATTCGTGCTCGCTGGTTATGGCTCAGGTTTTGCTATTTATTGCTCGGGTTAGGCTAGGTTTGTTTTGTTTATCTTTGCATCGTTTCGGTTTGCAGCCCCCAGGTCCGATGAGGACTTTCTCGGGCTTTACTACATGCCTCGATGTCTACCATCATAAGCTAACCCCCGTGGTAAAGAGGATTATCGAGAGGACTGCCCTAGGTCCCGTGGTCGGGCAATGGGTTAGATTGGTGGGTTTGCAAACTAAATGCAACCTTATGATGATCAGGGCGATGATAGATCGTTTTCACGATACTAACTCGACCTTCCACATGTCTTTTGGGGAGGTCGGGATGACCCTGGAGGATTTTGGAATGATTAGTGGTTTGCCCTAGGGTCCGGATAGGATTAGGTGGGCTGCCGAAGGCCCTAGTCTAGATAGTGATGAGGTGCGGGGCCTTATAAGAGATTGTTTGCCGCGTGAGGCATATAACACGCCTCACGCGATATTAAGTTCTTACATCACCAACCACGTTGAGCGAGTGGCGGTATTAGAGAGTCGGGAACCCAACACGCCGAAGCAGGATGCCCGGTTGTGGTTGTGGTATTTCCTAGGGTCGACCCACTTCTCGGACAAGGGCGAGAGGTTCAGTACTAGGATTTTGCCTTTCCTAGCTAAGCTGACTCAGCTAGGACGCTTTAATTGGGTGACCGCGGCTTTCGCGGAGATGACTCGCTGCTTGCAAGTCATGGTGAAGCCGCTGGTGATAGGGTCGGGTTCAGCTGTACCTATCGTGGGTCCAGGCCTTATAGTGGAGGTTAGTCGGTTTTTTTTTGAGTTCTACTTAGTCTCGGCTTGATTTTGCTAAAGTTTGCTTTGGAATCCTACAGGCTTGGATCTATTCTTATTTCTCGCGTTTGGCGCCCAAGACGGTACGGGTGCACCCGAAGAGGTTCCCAGCGGAAATCGAGTGGAGGCTGGCTCAGCCTAAGAGCACGATTAGCCATTATCCAGTAGAAAATGGCATGGTTAACAAGTTGCGTATTGAAGATGTAAGTTTTCCTTCTATAACTAGCGGGTGTTTTAACTTTCTTAGTAGCTGTCAGATTTGCATAGCCCTCAAGTCTCGGGATTCATTAGGAGGTTGGTTTTGCTTGTGTAGTTTGTGGCCCGCCCTTGGGCTGATTACGAGGGCGTGCCGTAGTACGTGACCGCGGAGCTGAGGCCGGGAAGTTATAGGAGGATGCTTCTTCCTGCGTTGATTCGTCTAGTTTGGTACCTGGGCGAGCGGTTGGTGCGTCATTGCCTTTATGACGATTTCAGGGTGCCGGTGGATCCTCCCCGGACCATGTTTAGACCGCCGACCGCCGCAGAGATTCTCGAGGATAGGGATGGAGAGGGAGGTGATACAGTCTTGGTGCCTGGTGCCTCCTACTTGTCCCATGTCACCCGGCGGCTGGCTTCGTACCGCCTCGTGATAAGGCTCTAACTTTGGTTCTAAGATTCGGGTTGTGGTTTTATGTTTCATTGCTGTCTGGCCGACCAATTCTGTTGTCTTCTCAGCTGGCCGACCCGGCTGATGAAATCGAGCCCCCAGATTTTCCTTTGACCCTGCTCAGGGTGGATGCAGCTGGGATACCCTTTACTGAGCCAATCCCCCCGTGTTCTGCCAAGGAGATGGATGTCGGGATAGAGTTGCGAGACCGGGTGTACCGGGTGAGTTTCGGGTATTGTTATTCGTTTGGGCTCTATGGATTAAGGGCAGTTCGCCTAACTTTTGTGGTTTCTGCTTTCAGGTTTCGTCAGCTTGCCATCAAAAAGTTGTGGCAGGCCGCCAACTGCTTCCGAGCCTATGCCTCGAGGGTCTCCCGTGACACTTCGGGATCGGTGAGTTTACATGGTTGGGGAAGTTTTCTTTGGCTTCTTGTATGTGCTATCCTAATGTCTGGGTGTATTTGTAGGATGTCCTAGATATGGTGGGACAGCTGGAGACTCGGGTGACCGAGCTCGAGGCGAGAGAGGTTGAGTCGCAGCGGCTCCTGCAATCTCGGGCTGACGAGATCGCCTTCCTAAAGGAGCAGTTGGCCCGGTCTCGGGATGAGACCTCTACACAGGGTGAGGCTAGGGATGGGGTCGAGAGGGGGGTTGAGGCTTCGGGTGCTAACGAGGAGATTGGAGGAATTCCCGAGACAGCTACCTTAGACATGCTGTCGGGGATGGATGGTAGTGAGTCCCCTCTCATAGACTTGGAAGACCTAGGTTCAGATGGCAACCTTTGCAAGGTTGTGATAGCTATTGGTGCGGCTTCTAGGGGTCCATCCTAGTCTTGCCTTGTGTATGAATTTGTGTATGTTGTATATTTGCTTTAGATTCTTAGTATTTGGATTGGTCGGATTAGTCTTGTGTTTTCGTTTGTCGAATTGTTTTCCTAGATTGACAAGTAATCACTTCAAGTTTGGTTTGCTTGCGATTTCGTCGTAGTTTAGGACATTTTAGAATGCGTTGAGATTGCATGAGAGTACGAAAATGCTTTTTCGGGATTCTTAAAACGCGTTAGTTTGAACCGGGATTTGAATCAAGTAGTACGTGGATTAAAATGTTTTGACTCGAGATATACAATATTAACGTAAAACATTATGTATTTTGACCAAGTATGCTAGGAGATGAGCTTCGTATGAAATTGGGATTTAAAAAAAGTTAAGCCACTTTTTTAGATACTCATATTATTGCCTTGTTAGATTACAGACGCGACTCGAAGGTACCTGTTAAAAGGCTGCGACACACCTAGGTGGGGTAGCTTATCCCCTAAAAAAGGATGAAAGACCTCTAAGTCTGTTGCATACGATGGACGAAATGTATCATCCGTGTGGACATATCACTCTTGCACGGGCATTTCGGTTGCTAGAAAGGGGTTTAGTGACTTCAGGAGGTCGTCCCTGACGTCCGGGGTTGTCGGATGTGAGAGAAAGGTTAAAGATTGTGGGAATGATTGTGCTACAGAATAAGGAAGTTATGTGGGCTAATGTCGCTTAAGTGCCCGACCGAAGACAGCGTTACCGATCTTAGTGTTCGTCAGTTCATCAACACGGGCCAAGACCGACAAGACCCATATTGAAAATGTGAGTGAGGAGGGGAAGTGAGATTAGCTGGTCTCGCTTTTGGCTAGGGAGGTGGAAGCTTACGTTTAGGAGGGTCAATGGTGAGAGACCCAAGCAAGAATATCCGAATGGTAGGGGAAAGGAAAAGTTGGACCGGTAGAGCCCAACCGTTTAGTACTATGTTGTATTAATTGATATTATGTGGCGTATTAGTACTAGTTTTTTGTGAGGTTTGCTTGACATGTTATGATTTTCCGGAGTAGACGGATTTTGGATGTTCGATGCAAAGGGCCTCGACAAAGGCTTGATTTAATTGATTTTATATTAATGAGAAGCAGATTCTTTTTTATTTTTATTTTTTTTCCTTTTTTTTTTGTGGTGGCTCGCAACTCGATTCTTCATTTTGCCCGGAGTGCCCTTTCGGGTTTTCACTCCGTCCTCGGCTCACCTTATGTTTTGTCTCTTCTTTTTTTTTGCTTTTTTTTGTTTTTTTTTGTACACTTTTTTTTTACCACGGCTCGCAACTCGTTTCTTCATTTTGCCCGGGGCGCCCTTTCGTGTTTTCACCCCGTCCTCGGCTCGTCGTTTGTGCTTCGTCATTTTAAATCACTCGCCGGCCGGGATGTGGAAGGAGTCCCGGTTTGTACGTGAATCGACTAATCGATTTTCGTTATGGCTTGTCTGTTTATTTGGTTGTACCCGGGGATTGGCTGCATACGTATCCGCGTTTAAACGGAATCAAACCATGTCCGTGGTTCTTTAGATCTGAGTGATTTTGCTTTTATACTCGTTATGCCAATTATCGATGTGAGATGTATAGAGTGTATTCACCCTAGTTAAAGAACTAAGGTGGAGTGATTGGGTATGACCTCTTGAAAGTGGCAATTACCGAGACGCCGTGTTCGGATCGAGGTGACTGGCTTGGATGGTTTTGGAATGGGGAGCTAGGTAGTAAGTGGTTTCGATATATCAAAATCTGGAGCTTGATTTTTGTGGAGTTAGGGCTATGAGCTAAGGTTTCGTAATGCGGTAGGAAAGGGGAAGCTGAGTAAAAATGACTCAGACTATGATCGAGTGGGTTGTATATTACGTGGGATCTGATTTCCATGTCTGGTCCTAACGTTTGGGGTTATTCTATTGAGCTCGAATCCTCAAAATTCCGGACTGTCTCCTATCAAGTGTCTCGGGAAGGTCTTAAGGGTTGTAACGTAGGGAGGCTAGTGTTTGGGTGCTAGTTGACTAGTCTGTTCGTTTTACTCATTATTTGGACTTGTATTTGAAACCAATTTGGATAATTGGGATTTGAGTTTGACCATTGAGTTCGGTCTTGATCATTGACTTGGGCCGGCTTGGCTTGGCCTTGGTTTTGCTCTTTTTTTTCTTTGGCCCCTTTTGGCCATTTCAGACTCTTTTTGTTTGTCAGACTAGCGCCTATGGTGGGAATTAGTCGATCTTTATTTGGAGGGACATTTATTTGAGGCAAATGGGTTTGCCTTCCGTCTTTGATCGCAAGCTAAGAAATTATCTAGATTCGTCTTAGGATTCGGGAATGCTCGTTCTAAGGGATAGTTTGTGGCTTTCTATACCAGACATGGAATAGGTAAAAAAAAGAACACGGGATCTCGGTTTTTGTAATTCCTCGTTGTTTTGAGGTATGTTTGATTGTCATCGATGACTGGCATAATATCAAGTTTTAAGCAAGAAAGTGCATTATTAAATCAAGCGATTGTTGAGGCGCATTATAAAGGAAGAAAAGTTTATTTCTTTTTATTGATAGTAATGAGCGGTCTAGGTACCCGAGACATTGGTTTTAAGGAAGTGGAGGACAGGTCCCCTCGTACCTCATGACTCGATATGAGAAACAAAGAGACATTTGCTATATTATTAGATCTAGGCCCTAAGATGAACTAGACTTTGACTTGGACACAGATTCACTCGTCTCGGTGGATGCCTGTGGGTTGTCAGGATCTTCCTCAATATTCCATGCATTCTCCTCTATAGGGTCGAGGTGGGAACAACCGATGGCGTCGCCGAAGGCTGCGTGAATGCTAAAAGGGTTTGTGGTATTGTTTGGTTTCTTGGGTGGAGGGAGAGGGATGGTCCTATTTTCGATCATATCTTGTATGGCATGTTTAGTCGATAGCAGGACTCGGTATCGTGCCCGTTACCCTGGTGATATAGGCAATAAGCATTAGGGGTCCAACTTTTGCTTCATTTGCTGACTGGTGGGTCCAGAGTGGGACCCAAAGATGAGAGTAACCCTTGATCGGCTAGGCACTTAAGAGCTTCGGCGTAAGATGGTTTGATTGGGGTAAACTTTCTCGGTGACCTTCCTACTTTGTTGGATGTGGTCTCGTAAGGTTTTGGTGTTTTTTCTGTATCGACTTTAGAAAGCTTCGATCGGGCGAAGCATTGGGATAATCTATCCTGGGTAGGCTTTTGGGCATGTTAACCGCTTGGGTTAGCGTTTGTCTCATTTTCGGTGTCTCTACTCTCGAGGAAATTGAGGCGGCTATCGATGTAGCGGACGGAGAAAGTCAAACGGGTTAACGAAGTATGGATGTTGTGAACCAATTTGGCTAGGGTATTGACATCGTCGCGGATGTTTTCGACGGGGTTTGGATCTACCGACATTTGGGGAGTGGTTTTGTGGGGAAGGATCAAAATGTCAGATCGGATCCACCGGACGACTTAGAAACTCGAGGAATGCTCGTGATCGAGCGACGGCGGAAATGAGACCCTTGACCCGTGCGTGTGGTCGTTGGCTTAGGGACTCAGGTGCTTTAGACTCTTGGTGTGTTCGGCGAGACTCCTGATGAATTTTAAAATCTCTGTGACGAGACAATTTGACACAAACCTCGGAGGTGAGGCTTAAAGAAGACTTCTCGAAATGAGACGACCCGAAATGTGAAACCTCGGGTAGAGGCGACCTTTAAACACACGGTTGTACGACGTAAGAAGTTGATCGCGATCCCGGCTCAGGATCAAAGAGTTTTTATTATTTTTTGAAAACGACCGATACTCGCGGAGGAAAGTCTTTTTTTTTTAATGATTGTAAAATTAAGATGACGATGGTGTGGTGACATCGTTTGTGATGTGGAAAGGCGTTGTCGTGCGTGTGCGTCGGGAATCCGGCGATAGCAAAAGTGTAAAAAAAAAATTTTAAAGGAACACGGTCATTATTTGGATCGGTTTTAAAAATGACTGAATGACTTTTTATCGAAACTGCTATTAATTAGCTAGTTCGATAATGGATGCGTGTGGTGCTTTAAAGGCGTGAGTAAATCCTCGTCAAGGGTTTAGGTAGTAAATAGTGCTTTTTCAAAAAAAAAAAATGTTTTTTTCTTTTAAAATAAACGGGGAATCCACGTTTGTCGGTGGCAAGTGTTATTCGACCATGGATGGTGGTGTGTTATGAAAAGTGTTTCGTGAATGTAACCATTTTGGATTCCTTGACTTCATTAATTGAAGCTTCAGTTGTGTTAACGTTATGTGTTAAAAAAATGTTTTTTTTTTAAATCAAATGTAACCGTTTAGCGTGGCTTGATCCCATTAATTGGGAGTTTCGGTGGTATTAACGGTATTGTTGTTGACGGGTTTTAATTTGGCCAAGGTGATGGTATTCAAAAATATGTTCCTTTTTTTTAAAAATATCGAGTGTAAAATTTGCCATGACAATGGCGCCTCAAGATTTTTTTAGAAATTATGACTTGACCGGAGTATCGGTGTTTCAGAAATCGTTTTGGAAAGACGAGATATTTTCAAAAACGGAATTGGGTGCGGTTGAATATGTTGGCGTGGTTGAATCCGGATTTTTAGTGTTTTATTTGGGTTGGATTGTTCAAGCACGCTACACATAACTAGGAATGCATACACTCATGCAGGATGCAGACTCGGGTAAGTTTAGGGTAGGCTACCGCCCACGAATAGTCTATACTTAGGCATTGACAATGATCTGGGGAGATGAGTGGCATACCGTCCGTTCGGAACTACCCGTTTGTTAATCCTGCGGGTTACGCATTAGGCGGCCGGAGCGTCAATCGAGGATCTTTCCGCGTGTCCGGAAAGATCTTACCGCGAAGAGGTCGATTGGTCCTGATATCGGTTAGGGTGGGCTTTTTAGGGCCAAAACCTGTGGTGACCACAACTAGGAACTAAGAAATGAGCTTCACCGACCTCGTTCAAGTTACACCACCGCTGGAAACTTGTTTCCAAATCCCCAGCGGAGTCGCCAAACTGTGGATGTCCGTCCGCACCGCCCGACGCCCCGCGCGTGCCCGCGCGGGACCGACCCGGTTTTCAACGTGTGGCGGTGGCCACCCACGCGACCTCCTCCCTGCCGAGGGTCGGTCCGATCTCGCATACGGGGCGATGTGTCGGACCTCGATTTGGATGACGATCCGGACTTGTACTAGACGGGTGCGGGCACCCGTGTTTCCGTTTGGGAATCGATCGAGACGTGGTTGTAAATGTTTAAAGGCCGATTCATTTGGTAAGGCGACCTTTTTAGTGAACTGAATTCGGTGCCGATTTGTGGAGTCGCCACCGAGTCAATTATGGTGACTCAGAAATCGTTCAAGTCAACTTTGACCCCTTACCGGCTCAAAGTTGAGTGGCACGGGACCTAAAGATAAAGACTTGTACCCTTAAGCACTCCATGCCTAGAATGACTCTCATTGCCAATGGTTTCGGACATCCGGAAACCGTCGATTCTGAGTAAGGGGTGAGGGTACGCATTGGGAAGCCAACATTCGATAGATGTCAACACCCAGTCCCGCCCGCACTATAGCGGCCTCTACTAATCAATCAGTGGGCTGATTTTCTAGTTCATTTGTTGTGGTGGAAGTACTGTAACACCCGTTGTTTTAACCCTATGCTTAGCTACGTCGGTTGTTTAAGGACAGATAAATTTTATCATCAAAATAGTAGTGTTTACATTCTTTGCATGCGATTTCACGTGACAAGCAGGCCATGAAAAGATGCATGTAGGAGAGTAGAGAGTACTATGTATTATACGTATTAGCAAATCAGTTTTAACGCGATAATACGGATATTACTCATTCTCGTGGTGTACCTTACCTGGTATTCTGCTTAAGATGCGTCGGCTCGGTATTAATAGGGATGCGTCGAACCTAATAAGGCGAGCACCAGGACTAATACGGAACCCGACCATCACTTTGTTCAGTTCTAGTTATTTTACGTTTTGAATTCCGTGTTAGGTGATTTACCATGCGATTATAAGGTCCTAAAAGCAATAAATCATACGAAAGACTGTAAATGCGAATGTAAGTAAATCACATTGTGAGGAGTTGTACCCTCGGAGTATACACTAAACGGGACTCGATGCATAGATAGTTTTGAGAACGGATCTCGGAATTACTCGGGTCTATTTAGTGTGTTTTGGTGTTTAAGGTTGAAGTTGGGACGTTACGTGTTTTAGTAGATGCTTATGGGCCTAGCGCCCACATCTAGAGTTGTCGTAGTGCATAATAATAGAAAGTGCGGATATGGAAAGTTTTGTTTAGATGACAACCTAGTGACGACTTGATCAACAGGCGGATCCTCCTAGCTTGACCAGTGACTCCGGCAGAACCCCGTTACCGTTTGACCTTCCCGCGGCTATTCTGGCAGAGCTTCGTTGCTAGGGACTAGTTCTGCAACTAATCCGACAGAACCGGGGTACTAGTTTTGTGCTAGTCGAACACAGGCACCTCGGTGTCGAGTGGAGTGCTCAAAGGTGAGGAGTAGCGTCGATGTCGCTTTTTTATTCGAAACTATGATCGAGTGGATCGTTTGCCTCGGGTGTCGGAGTGTGATCCCTTAGCAAGAGTTTACAGGGAGAAGAGAGAGTTGAATTGTGTGGAAATGAGGGCGTGAAGGGGGGTATTTATAGGTGTTTTCGGCCCTCGTCGCCCATACAGGCACGTGAGCTGGGGCGCACCAAGTCTCAGGCGCCAGGGCTCAGGCGTGGGAAGACCAAGACGCGTGAGGTGAGGCTTTTGGAGTTTTGAAGATACGATTTTGATACTTTCCAAAACCGTGAGACGGGTGTATAATTCTTAGCTTAGGGCTTAAGAGTTCCCGCGGCTTGACCTAGCGTCGTGGTTTAGTGGGCCTCGGGCGTTCATCCCAAGGTAGATGAGTTAAGTCATGCATCACTTTCCCCGCGCGTCCTAGCTCTTGCAGCACGTAACTGCACCAGTCTTGTTGTCCGATTAATCCCACGTCCTCCACGGCGGCCAATAGGCTGAGGTCGAAGGAGTTGTTTGTAGTCGGCATAAGGAACGACGACAATGCAAACAAGACGAACCTACGTACAAAGTTGTCGTCCGCCGTCTTGGTGGCCAGTAACTTACTGTACACGCACCCTAAACCAATCAGTCCGCCAGGTTTTACAATGTTAAACAGCTTCTTCCAGCTATCCTTTAAACTGATTACGTGAGGCGAATTAGCTCCTTTCTGATTTTTTGTCGGGGTTACACTCACCGGCTGATGTCCAAAAGGTATCTGGAAGCAATCAAGCATGTCGTACTTCGACACCATGAACTTTTCCGGTGCGACGCGCGGAAAACGTGGCACCCGTCAAAGAACGCACACAGGAACATAAGCGCATGCTCGTATGCGAAAAAATTGAACCTCAACTCCAATATCCCACCGAACCCGACATGACGAACCCTTTCTTTTTGCTCATCCGTCATATTCAAAATAACCCTGTGCAAGCGATTAGGCCTACACTTCACCTCCGGCGGACCTCTTGGTTCGAGAGTGGTGTCAGTCGTCCCTCTCACTACCAACGGACCTTGTGATGGATCCCTTTTCCTCTTACCCACAGTCTTTGAAGCGGTGGTATTCGGTACGTGCGCAACAATACGTTGTCCAACGACGCGGTCGGCCACTGTATCTTTCATGACCTTCTTTTTCCCACCGCCCCTTTTACCAATATTTCTCTTTCCCCCCAGCCATTTCGCTGCGATAAAACCCACAATCAATCTAAAACACACAATGAATATGACTATTCAACTGAATATGTGACTACAATGAGTGTAACTATACAGCTTAATGAGTGTCACTATACAACATAATGAGTGTGACTATATAGCATAATGAGTGTGCTTTTACAACATAATGAGTGTGACGGTACACCATCATGAGTGTGACTATACAGCTTAATGGGTGTGACTATACATCTAAAACCATCAAATGAAAAAAATATATACTTAATTATACTTCAATCATCATTTGCAAAGTCATGTTCACGATTAGGCAAATGATTACACCCACTACTATTCAGTGCAAGAATGAGGGTCATTCTACAACATAATGGTGGTGACTATACAACATCAACTATGTGATTATACAACCTAAAGTGTGTGAATACGAAACTAAAAACGTAGAATGGAATATAAAAGTCATACAGTTAATTATACTTCAATCATCATTAGCAAAGTCACATTCATTATTAGAAAGATTATTGCACCTACGAATCAGAGCAAGATGATTATGTGAACTTGAATATGAAAAAATCAGATGACTATACACACTAATCGGCCGAAAAAAAATACGACCATATGAACTTGAACAAGGATATATATCAGGTGACTATATCATTAATCAAAGAAATAAAAAGTTTATACATGATTATATCCTCTACAAAAGGTTAGAGAGAGATTCAGATAATTTTAGGGTTTGACCACTAAAACGATGATCGAACGTTATGCATGAACATACCTTGATATGATCATCGGAGTTATTGTCGAGTAACGGTTTTGAGATGGAGCTTATTTGATGGAGTTTAGTTATTAGAGAGAGAGATTTTGGGTAGATGATCGAGTTTAGTAGAGGGATTAGGAGTAGGGGTGTTAATGAGACGAGACAGCTCACGAGCAGCTCGAGCTCAACTCGGTCAAAGCTCGGCTCGTGCAAGCTCGACTTGACAACTTAACGAGTCGAGCTGAGCTAGGCGTGACTCGGCTTGAAAAGCTCGCGAGTAGCTCGATTTGATATGATTAGTTAATATTTTGTTCTTATTTATTAAAAAAAATACTAATAATAGTTACATAGTTTTTTCACCATATAAAATGTTCTTATTGATTTGCCTAATACGTTTGTATATGTTTTTTGCTTGGATCCCAATTTATTAAAACACATCGGTGCAAAAAAACGTAAATTACGTTGCATAATAGTCTTCTGCAAAAACAGGACTTTCAATCAACCAAAAGAATAATGTATGTTTCTATTAAGGATACTCGAAAACAAAAATTATAAAACCCTATTATAATTCCAATGTTTCACACCTCTTACTCTAAGAACTGGATATTTGAAATCAAACTATACTCATAAACTGTGTTACTGTAACTCATTAAATATGTTACTCTAACGCATAATGTGTGTTATTCTAACTCATTTTACTCCAATAAAGGATGTTACTCTAAGGACTAGATATTGGAAAATCAATCAAACTCATAAACTGTGTTACTGTAACTTATTCAATATGTTACTCTAACGAATAATGTATGTTACTCTAACAATATATTGTCCTACTAAGAATTGTGCTTCTTCTTCTTCATCATCCTCTTCTTCTTCTTCTTCTTCATCTCCTGATTCTTCTTCATCGTCAGACGATGATTTACAAGACGTTTCCTAATTCTTCTTCTTATTATTCTTCTTTTCATCTACATCTTTGAAGATCTGCCCTATGTATGAAGTGAAACTCTCACTCACATCCCTACATCATTCATGTGCTTTTGCGTCTACTACAAAAACAAGAACAATGCCAATAAACATGGCGACAAACAAACATTCATAACTTGAAATATGGCAGTATTTTATATGTATAAAGTATAAAGCAAAAACTCACCATAGGTGTATTCGACAATTTGCATAACCGCCACTGAAGAAGAAAATGCAACCGCGCGAAGAAGATGAATGATTGAACGTGTATTAGAGTGTATTGATTGAACGTGTATACTTTGATTGAAGGTTGTTTTGGTTGAACGTCACAAATGAGAGTATGAATCACAGTATGAACATGTATATTGCTATGAATAAGAGTATGAATGAGAGCATTATACTTTAATATTGTTTCCTATTTTGATGGCAATCACGTTCCATCATTATAGGAAGCAATATCTTTTTTTTTAATATGGCGGTATTTTAAATCCTTTATTACTCCAATGCATTACAGTAACAGATGAAGTGCATTAAAGTAAAACGAGATTCAATTAACAGAAGATGCATATACACAGGGGTTAGACATTAAAATAACAGATGATATTAAAGTAACACATTATGTGCATTACAATAACTCCATATATATGTTTGTGCGAAAAAATCATATAATGATCAGACCTTTAATAATATGCAGTTTCCATACTATAAATGTAAAATCTAATAATATGAAGCATCTTAATGACTTCCGATCCATGGCGTTTCCAGTATAAATTACAAAGCAAAACCTCATCTTTCGTGAATTCGACAATTTGCATTTTTGCCATCGAAGGAGAAGTTGCATCAGCGCGAGGAAGAAAATGAACAATTTGACTGTGTTGATTGAACGCGTATACTTTGATTGATGAAAGTTTTGGATGAAAGTGATGAATGAGAGCATGAATGTTTTGGATGAAAGTGATGAATGAATGAGAGCATGAAAGAATGAAACGTTAATCTTTGATATTGTTTCCTATTTTGATGGCAATCATGTTCCATCATTTTAGGAAATTGTATCTTTTTTTTAATGATGAAGCTGGTCTAATCTCGTCCATCCATCCATCTACCATCCAATTGATGGTAGAAAGACTCAAAGACTCAATATATGAGAGGGACTCATAAGAACGCCTTCCCCCCTCCCACCCACCCCTTCTCTCTCTTTCTCTCTCTCTCTTTCTCTCTCTCTCTCTCTCTCTCTCTATATATATATATATATATATATATTGATTGATTGTTTTTTTATTTAATAGTTATCTTTTTTTTTGTTAAGTTATAATTAGGTCTCTCTCTCTTTACATACACTTTTCGGAGCCAACGAAGCGGAGGAACGATCACTCGATGCCTTGGATTCGACCCCGAGACTTTGGGACCCGATCCCGAGCCCCTTAGACTCGATCCCGAGACCCGAGAGTCAATGAGAAGCCCATGTGAATCAAGGAGGAACCTTAAAGATCATATTGGAGGCCTACAAGACTCCTCCCCGACGGGTATGGCCTCATCCCGTCCGGGATGAGGTGCACGAATAGAGCTGCTACTGTTTTGGCTCTGTCCCGGGCGGGACCATTCCGTTCCGGGCGGGACCAACCCGTCCCGGGCGGGACGAGACTGCTGAAGCCCGCTTTTGTTTCTTTTCTCACCCTTCATTCTTGTAACCCTATAAATACTCCTCCCTTGTAATGTTTAAGCATAATACTTTACCCTAGATTGTTTTAGGCCTCTCTTAAGAATTCAAAACCCTAATTAGCCTCTTTTAATCTCTAGTTAATCTTTAGTTAATCTTAGTTTATTCTAGTTTAGATAATCTTGTATTAAGTGGGTTCTTGAAGATTTCTCCAAGCTTGACATCCTTGGAGTGGATTTGGGTTCTTATTTATACAAGATTGCATCTTTTCTTCCTCTTGTTGTTGGTATAATTTCTTATTCCTTGTTCTTTGTTTATTTACTCAAGTTTGAATCCTTACTTAGTGTTTAGAGTTATTGTTCTTGTTCTTGATAATGGATGTTTGGTTTCTCATGTTGTCTTCTCTTATTGTTGTTAGTTTGTTCTTGATAATGAGTGAGTAGTCTCCTTGTGGGGTTAGTAGGGGGATTAAAGGTAGATTATGGGTGATTAGGGTTTGATTAGGGGTAAAGGTGACTCTTTTGTTGTTAGTCACATAATGGGCACTCTATGTGTTTGTTGATTTGCTTGTGTGAGTAGTAGTGGCCAATGCTCCCCATACTTGTGCTCATCTTCTCATTGTTTGTTTATTTTGTGGTTGTGTTGAGGTTGGTCTTAGACGCGAGAGCGCGAACTTACCTCGGCGTTGGTCTACGTAGCGAGAGCCCGGACCGACTCTAGCAACTAGGAGACACCTACACCCATGATCACCCCAATTACCCTACTACACTTATGAACCCGACCTACCCCACTTTCTTTCATATTTGATTTCAACTTCTTAGTTAGTCTTCATTTCTTTTAGTTTACTAGTTTGTTTGATCATTAGTTATTCCATTTTAGCATTGTTTTAGCCTAGTTCATTGTTATCCTAGTCTTACCTCTTCCTCCACCATAGTTTACCAATCATCATTTCTTATGTTTGTTTGTGTTACTTAGCCTTGTTTGTGAGTGGACCTAGTCTAGACCTTATAATACCGTCTCCGTGGACACGACCCTACTTGCCCTAGCTACCCACTAGGAATAGTTGGTTATATTATTGGCGATGGGGACGTGACAAATCCTCACCATCAATTTGGCGCCGTTGCCAGGGACGGTGCATTGTTTAGACTTAGTTTGCTTATAGCTAGACTTAGTTACCCTTCTTTGTGCTCTTCTATCATATCTTGTGCATATTCTCTAGATTCTTCTTCTTTCCTTAGTTTTATTTCTTCTTTTTCTCTTTGTCTTTCGATTGTGCTTGTTTATTGTCGTTGCCTAGTGCCCGAAAAGCACTAGGTGTTCTCACGTTTGCTCAAGTGTGTAGTGTATGCCTAGGGGGAGAGGCGAGTTCTTTCTCTTCAATCCAGAACCGGAAAGACTCTTTAGAGCCTTTCGCCAACGGACGATTGGCCGGGTTAGAATCTCTCAACCAAGTACTAGCAATACCACTGAAGAGCAAGCTCAAGGATCCGACTTTAAGGAGTCACCTCGAGAGACGGCCGAAGGGATCTTCATAAACCCCTTTGGTTCATCTATCCATTCTTCTTCACCTAGTTCCCCGTCTAGTTCTACATCAACACCGTCTACACCATCTTCTCCCGCGTATCCAATAATTCCGAAGTTTTCGTCTCACTCCACATTTACGGAAGATGTCTTGCCGGGACCGAATACTCTACCGGCCGCTTATGCCAGAAATTTTGTGGCCAAGACTCAATTCATCCAACTTGTGGAGAGGAATCAATTTAGTGGTTTGCCCACCGAAGACCCGCACCAACACATGGAGACTTTCTCCGATTATTGTGACGCTATTTCTCAAACCGGGGTTACTCAAGATCAAATACGATGGGTATTATTTCCATTCTCATTAATCGGAAAAGCGAAGCAATGGATCAAGAGTCTTGATAGGGCAACCGTGGGCATCGATACTTGGAAGAAACTTGCACTGGCATTCTACCAAAAGTTCTACCCTCCGGAGAAGACTAATTTGCTAAGGGCCTCCATCACCGGTTTCCAACAACGGGATGAGGAAACCCTTTATGAAGCTTGGCAGAGGTTTAAATCTTTGGGTAGATCGTGCCCCCACCATGGACTTGCACAATGGTTCTTAGTCCAACAATTTTGGAACGATCTTTATGAGGACTAAAGAGCTATTCTTAACATGGGCTCCAATGGTAGGTTCACCGAGGTCGATGATGACCAAACATGGGCAAGAATCGAGGAGATGGCGGTTCATAATTCTCAATACTCAAGGCCTAGGAAGGCAAATCGAGGAGGTAGGCACGAGGTTGATGCTATTACTCAATTAAGCATTGACCTTGGAGCTCAATTGAAAACACACATGGAGACCATTGACAAGAAGCTCCAAAGTCACCTCTACCAAGTCCAAGGCACTAGTTCCTCCCACCAACCCTCAATTCAAGAAGTGAATGCTTTGGGATGTGCACCTCCTTTGCCTTATTATGGGATGTGTGATACTTGTGGAATCGTTGGTCATGATCCTATGCATTGTCAAGGAAGTATTGAGCATGTGAACGCCTTTCAAGCGTTCAAGCAAGGTACCTCCTATTCCAATCAATACCAAGCTTCCAATCAAGTCCCTCAACAACAAGCTATGCAACCTCGTCCCTATGTTCCACCTCTCTTAAGGGACAACAATCAAGGTTATCAAGGTTATGTGGGTAGCCCAAGGCCCTTCAACAACTTCAAGCAAAATAACCAAGGTACCTTCCACAACAACAATCAAGGGTTCCAACAAGGGAACTTCAATCAAGGTGGTTTCCAAGGAAACCAAAACTTCCAAAGACAACAAAACCACAACAATGGCATCAATCAAGGCCTTAATCAAGGCAATTCTCATGGGTTCCAAGGGAACCATCAAAAACAAGCAACTCAAGCTAACCGTCAAGAAAGCAAGCCTAGGAGCCGGTCTCCTATTCATGATTACGGTACTCCATTAGCCCTCACCGATACTCCGCACAATCCACAATCTCCACCTCATGATTTCGACATTCAAAAATCTATGTTGGAGATGCAAAGGGGTCAAATGGAGATGTCAAAAAACCAACAAGAGTTCTATGCTTTTATTCAAAGGGACAAGATGGCGAGAGATGCTCATACGAAGATGCTTGAGACCCAAATAGCTCAACTTGCTTCGGGTAGCTCTTCAAGGCAAAAGGGGCAATTACCTCCTCAAGGTGAAACACCGAAATTTGAGCATGTAAATGCTATTACCACGAGGAGAGGTACATCTTATGACCCCCCTTCATTCCCTAGTGAGCAAGAACCAATGCAAGAACACATCCAAGATGATGTATCTCCGATTCAAGAAAACTCAAGCAAGGAAGCTCCAATGGAGGAGCAAGTCTTATGGGAGATTGAGAAACCCCAAGAAGACAAGCTTCCCTCAGTTCAAGCAAAGGAAAAGGGTAAAGGAAAAGTGTCATGTGAGAAGTCCACCCCTATTGAGCAAAACAAGATTCAAATCAAGTTGCCTTTTCCAACAAGGCAAATGAAGACTAAGGTGGATGTCCAATTTGACAAATTCTTAGACATTGTGAAGAAATCGGATGTTAATGTCCCATTCACCGAGTTACTTACCCAAATCCCGGCATATGGAAGATTCATGCGAGAAATCCTAGCTAGGAAGAGATCCATCGACAAGGAAGAGACTATTGCGTTCACAAGGGTGGTGAGCGAGCTTATTCAAGGTTCCACGCTTCCAAAGTTGAAAAATCCGGGTAGTTTCTCGATCCCGTGCACCATAGGCAATTACAAGATCGAGAGAGCGCTATGTGATTTGGGTGCGAGTGTGAGCATCATTCCTTATTCCATTTGTTGCCGACTCGGGATGAAGGGGCTAAAGCGCACTTCCGCTACACTCCAAATGGCCGATAGTTCATTCAACCGACCATTGGGGATGCTAGAGGATGTGCCGGTGAGAATCGAGAAGTTCTTCATTCCGGTCGATTTCATCGTGCTCGATATGGCGGAAGATGCCAACACTCCCATTATCCTTGGGCGCCCATTTCTACACACCGCCGGTGCTATGATCGATGTGAAGAATGGTAGGATCACCTTCGAGTTAGGCGAAGAAAAGCTAATGTTTGACCTCCAAGGCAACACTTCGCCTACTAATGATGAGTCTTGCAATATGATCCACACCACGAAAGACATTGATCTAGGGGGAGAGTCGGGACAAAGCTTGAAGAAGAACTCTAGTGAACTTGAGGATGATGACTCCGAGATTGGAGAGGATGAGTGCCCATATCATGGGTTTGATGACAAGTTGAAAGGCAAGAAGGAAGATGAGCCTCCCTTGGGGCCACGTGCGGATAGATGGACGTTTGGATATATCCCGAAAGATCGTAAGTATAAGTTCAAACCATCGAACTTGGTAGATCGGGATGCCCCGGGAACGTCGAGACAAGGTCATGGAGAACCTTGGGATGTGGACGGTTATATCTCGAGCTTGATTGAAGACTTTGCTAGAGCCTTCGACTTGTTTCTTCGTGCCCTTGATGGAGATGGAACTAATCATTGTTGTTGAAGAAAAAGATTGAAGAATGCACCACCTTGGTTTGACGGAGTTCCACAAGAACCGTCCCTTTGTAAATATTTCATTCTCTTGTAGTTTGTTTGGTTTTGTGAATTTCTTGATTATTTGGATTGTTGATGAGCGATGTGAGGGAGGTACTTTGATGATTGTGTTTTGAGTTTATTGTGATAGGTGTGAAGTGAAAGTGTAGGAAGGAAGGGTTAATGTTAGAGCTTGGATCGTGTGAAGGGGAGTCGGTTTTTGAAGCCCGGAATGAGCTTTTGGAGTTATAAAGGATAGGAAGACTCTTCTCGGCCGAGAAGAGGTCATCCCGACCGGGAAGGATGAGTCATCCCGACCGGAAAGGGTGTCATCCCGTCCGGGATGGGTGTGACAAAAGTTGGGGCTACCGGAGAGCCTTCCCGACCGGGACGAGATCTTCCCGACCGGGACGAGCAGGTCTTCCCGACCGGGACCATCCATCCCGACCGGGATGGACCCCCTGTTCCTCCTTTGGCCTTTTCTTCGTCGTTTGAGCCCACCCAACCACTTTATACCCCCTCCCAACCTCCCTACATGCCACTACTCTCATTATATGACCCCTACACCTCTTATACACATTTTACCTCATTTTTCTCTTCACTTTACACCGACTTTCACATCAAAACCCACCTCATTATATCTTTGTGCTCCAACCATGGATCCGTATTGCGATTGGAGAGGAATAACAATGACGATGACTAGCTACGTGCCGATTTGACTTATGAGACGATGGAGCGAGTGAGTTGCTAACCGCATGGTACGGAAACTATCCTCTCTTTTACGTCTTTTATAGCTCGTCTCCATTTGTTTAGTCCCTCCCCTTATACACTTTTATGTCATGGTGGCCCTTGGGGCCTTGGTATTTGTTGCTCTCGACTCTCGATGACGTGACTACATCGAGAGTCATTTCAAAATCCAAATTTTACAAGATTTTCACCCTTTTTGGTAGAAATTAGTCGGATTTGGGCGGAATCCGGGCTAGGTGACTTGATTACACCTAGTCCCCCCCTCCCATTTTCTTTTATTTCTTTCTTTTTATTTCTCCCCCTTTCCATTTCTTTTCTCGTCTCGACCCATGGTGACTTGACTACACCCCGGCCGGACACTTTCTACCCTTTTCTCCACTTTTTTGATTTTTAGCTTTATTTTCGTAGTTTCTTTTCTTTTGTGCTCCCATGCACTACGGTCGAGCATGAGGACATTGCTCGGCTTAAGTGTGGGGGAGCGATATTCTATCGTAGTTAGTTTTATTTTCGTAGTTTTTCGAAAAATCTTTAAAAATCCTAAAAATTTGAAATTTTTTCACAAAAATCAAAAAGATTTTCCTTTTGTGTGTTTTCCTTTTTATGTCTTGTATCGTATATGTGTTTTGTGGTCCGTGTTTTGCCTCCCTTTTTCCTCTTAGGTCGCCCAATCGCCGCTAACTTTGGAAGGCTTTCAAGACATCCGGTAACGCCTTTTATCCCTTTTTCCTCTTTACCTCTTGTGATGTTCGGAGGATATTTGTGATGATGTGTGCTCGGGAGGAGCTTTGTAAAGTTTGGTGTTGGTTGGTTGCTTATTTGGAAGTTAGGGGTGGTGTTTGTTCCCTTTGTTTGTTTGTTTTGTTTTGTTTGTGTTTTGTTGCTTTTGCTTATTTTTCTTTCGTTTTCGTCGCATCTTTGTTTTGTGTTGTGTAGTTCTGTCTTGTGTGTAAATCGGTTTTCGAAAACCCGGTTTAGAGGCTAGTGTGCGAGTGTTTACTTTCCCTTCCTAGTGGTATAAATCGAGTCTTGGACTTTAGTCTAGTAGAATGACCCTAAATCAATGATTTCGTTGGTCCTTTACCTTGAGTCCACCTAGCTTACTAGGGATTTACTACGGGATTTGCATTTTGACCATTTTGACCACCCACGGTGTGAAAAGGCCTTGGTTGCCGAGTCCCGTCCCTTAGGTGACCTTGTTTGACATTGCTCGACTAGTCCAAGTTTTCCCCTTTTTGTGGGTTTGAAGGGAAGGGCCCGTCCCGACTCACCCATTCACCTACCTCCTACACATATCCACCAAATAAATTTGCAAATTGTTGAAATCTCCCTTTTCCTTGCGGGCTTACTCGAGACCGAGTAAGGGTTAAGTGTGGGGGAGTTGATAAGTGTACTTTGTAGTGCCTAATTTGCTGTGTTTTGGTCCCATTTCCTTGCGAAATCGCTCTTTGGGAGCGGTTCATGGGCTAATTATGCTTCCTCTAGCTCGTTTCAGGTTCCCGAGACCATTCGTGAAGAGTTGGAGCGATTCTGACTCAATACATACACTTTTCAGAGCCAACGAAGCGGAGGAACGATCACTCGATGCCTTGGATTCGACCCCGAGACCTTGGGACCCGATCCCGAGCCCCTTAGACTCGATCCCGAGACCCGAGAGTCGATGAGAAGCCCATGTGAAGCAAGGAGGAACCTTAAAGATCATATTGGAGGCCTGCAAAACTCCTCCCCGACGGGTATGGCCTCATCCCGTCCGGGATGAGGTGCACGAATAGAGCTGTTACTGTTTTGGCTCCGTCCCGGGCGGGACCAACCCGTCCCGGGCTGGACGAGACTGCTGAAACCCGCTTTTGTTTCTTTTCTCTCCCTTCATTCTTGTAACCCTATAAATACTCCTCCCTTGTAATGTTTAAGCATAATACTTTACCCTAGATTGTTTTAGGCCTCTCTTAAGAATTCAAAACCCTAATTAGCCTCTTTTAATCTCTAGTTAATCTTAGTTTATTCTAGTTTAGATAATCTTGTATTAAGTGGGTTCTAGTTTAGTCACATAATGGGCACTCTATGTGTTTGTTGATTTGCTTGTGTGAGTAGTAGTGGCCAATGCTCCCCATACTTGTGCTCATCTTCTCATTGTTTGTCTATTTTGTGGTTGTGTTGAGGTTGGTCTTAGACGCGAGAGCGCGAACTTACCTCGGCGTTGGTCTACGTAGCGAGAGCCCGGACCGACTCTAGCAACTAGGAGACACCTACACCCATGATCACCCCAATTACCCTAGTACACTTATGAACCCGACCTACCCCACTTCCTTTCATATTTGATTTCAACTTCTTAGTTAGTCTTCGTTTCTTTTAGTTTACTAGTTTGTTTGATCATTAGTTATTCCATTTTAGCATTGTTTTACCCTAGTTTATTGTTATCCTAGTCTTACCTCCTCCACCATAGTTTACCAATCATCATTTCTTGTGTTTGTTTGTGTAACTTAGCCTTGTTTGTGAGTGGACCTAGTCTAGACCTTATAATATCGTCTCCGTGGACACGACCCTACTTGCCCTAGCTACCCACTAGGAATAGTCGGTTATATTATTGGCGGTGGGGACGTGACAAATCCTCACCATCAAGAAGCGGCCAATAAGACAATTATCACCATACTTAAAAAGATGGCTGAGAATTACCGGGACTGGCCCGACAAAATACCTTTTGCCCTTTGGAGGTATCGGACTTCAATTCGCACCATAACCGGAGCAACTCCATATTATCTGACATATGGAATGGAGGCGGTTCAACCGGTCGAGCTAGAAGTGCCATCCCTCAGGATTTTACTTGAAAGCCAAGTACCGGAAGCAGATTGGGTCCAAGCCTGATACGATTCGCTAGTCCTTTTAGACGAACGGCGATCCCGGGCCCTCAACAATATCCAAATATATCGAAAGAGGATCCAACGGGATTTCAACAAAAGTGTTAGGCCCAGAAACATCAAAGAAGGGGATCTGGTCCTAAAATCGGTTCGTGCCTTACTACCGGTTGACCCAAGAGGAAAATTCAAACCCAATTGGGTTGGGCCATATTTAGTGAAAAAGGTCCTATCAGGAGGAGCGGTGATGCTGACAGACTTGGACGGGAACAAATTCGTTAACCCAACCAACTTGGACCAGTTGAAGAGCTATTACCCATAAACCCAATCTCAATGTCATTTGCAAAAGTTTATAAAAAATTCATCTTTTTATAAATTTTCAAAATTATAGACAACTCAATAAGTTAGAATTAATTATTCTACTGTCGCACATCTCGAACTAATAGTCTTGATGTATTTCGAAAATTGCAAAATTCAAGTTTGAACTACGTTTGGTTTGATTCCGCTAATTACGGATACGTAGGCAACCCCTCAAAAGGGTACAACCACTACAATAAACGAAAAGACTGGAACGGTATTCATTAATATGTCTTTTATTAAAAAATCGATAAACTCGGGAAATACAAAAAAAAAACGGCACACACAAACGAATCACGCCAAAAAATAATAATAATACTCAAATAATAAAACAAAGGAGACTAATAGTCGTGCATTTTGTCCTTTGGGTCGCGCGGAGCCCGAGGTCGCCGGGGCGGGGGCGAGCGTTCCCGAATCAGCAGGGGAACCTCATTAGTTCGAACCCGTTTCTTTGACAGCGGGTCTTCTGCCACAGTCTTCGGTCCAAGTCGAGCCCGCACGTGCTCGGGTAGCCTATCTCGTGGGCCAAGTCGGTCCTGCACTGCTAGTCTTGGGCCTAGTCTCCTTTCTAAGTCAGTCTGTGGGCTCACTTTCCCCCGTGCACCTTTAGCACTAGACCCTTCAGCTTGAGTCTTAGTCTTCTTTCTCTGACCTGACATTAGACGGACCAGGGTAGCTGGAGTGTCACCTTCATCGAAAAAGCCCCTGTTGTCCTTAACTTGCTTCCTTCGCAGCAGATCAAAAGCTTCATCGACTTTCAGAGCAGCTCGGGCTTTGGCATCGCCTGCTTTGGTCCACTTCACATAAAAGTCTGAAACCCAGATGGAGTGACGAGATGTGGGAATAGGCCAAGTATGTCGGGTGTACCATCTTTGCATCCAGGTATCGCACATCACATCAGACAGTTGGGTAGGGTCACTCACAACTGCTTCAATCTCCGGGATCCTTTGAGTCCAACCATACTGCCTTAGTATGTGGTCCGGGTAAAGATGAACTGTCTGCCCGAAAGACAATATTACCTGATAGCGAGCTCTGTTCCTTGGGTCCAAGCCTGTCCAAACATAGATGGGCCACCACGACACTACCCATCGAATCAAGGGCCCACCATGGAATGATAACACCTCGTCCCAATACTTCTGGGTAATCTGGCGAGAAAAATCAATGGTCCGTCTCCTGCCCATCACCTGATTATGACGGTAATTGCTCACGTCAAGAGGAGGATCTATCACTAATAGCCTCTCGTATAGCCAAATCAGAAAAAGGAAACAAAAATATGAGTTCCCGGGGTGAAACAGGCGTCCGCCTAAGGACACTCGACCAAGTGCCTAGGGCACTCGATCGAGTCGTACCTCTGAACACGAACATGGGGCTTTTTTTTACGAGGGCACTCGATCGAGTGCCAGGGTGACTCGATCGAGTGCCCACTGCAGCAGAAGACCGCGAAGAAAAATCAATCAAAAATCAAGAAAATAAAAATCAAGAAAAATCCGACATACTTGCAGTAGACGGGTGCTTCCGGTGAGACGAGCCGATGAATCCCTCTTGCGACTATCTAAGCGTTGGATGATTTCACCCGTGATCAGCCAAGCCGGGCTGTACTCTGTCTCCATTAAATCAACCACGGTCAAGAGGCGGGCGTTACCCATGCAAGACAATAAATCCATGTGACCCTCAAAGGCGTAAACATGGAGCATGCAAAAGGAAAAGGCCCTACGGCTGTGAGCCGGTCTGACCCGGACATCGAGAGGATTCATGAATTTCTCAGCCAAGTCGATAAGAGAAATATTATCACCGTACCCTCCATCATACGGGATACCTCGTTGTGAGAAAGCCCCAAAAATTCTCGAAGCTTCCTCCTCGGGTCATAAACTGAATAAGGTATGGCAGGCCGGAGTATCGGGTTCCATCCTCCCACAGCAGCAATTTCCTCGGGTAAAGGACAAACTTCTCCTCGAGGAAAGGCAAACACATGATATATGTCATCCCAGTAAGACAAGCACGCATCCAAAAAATAGCGATCAACCTGCATCTGACGAAACGGGTATAGTTGAGTAATACCCGTCTGGTTGAGAGCCACCCTATCCGTGTCCCTAAAACGTCGGGACCATTCCTGCAACATCACAGTCAATCTGTCGATTCCCATGGCTATTTTCTTGAAAGGAGTAAGAAGACTTTCTTTTGAGAAGGGAGGAATTGTGGAGGAGATTATGAGAAAAATCAAGGGCAAGGGAGGGGTATTTATAGTATTAATTCTATAACCCTCTTTCCATATCTTTTGTAACACCCCTAATTTTTATAAAACAAATTCGTATTTTTATTTTTATTTTGTTTACGATCTTACTCGTAATCCTTAATTTAGTTCTTATTGGACTTACGTTGACTTCTTCTTAAATTCCTAAAATCTTTATTTTTCCTCGAATTTCTATTTTCAACTCGAAACTCATTAAAACATTTTATTATTTCTTCGAGAAATTATTTTATTAAACTTTCATTGAAAAATCATCATTTTGCTTTCGATAAATCAATTTAATTCATTTTCGTTGAAAACTATTTATTCGTCGAGAAACTCAATTTCCTTACAAACAATTATTTAAACTCGAGATTGACCCATTTGATTTCTCTAGTCAACTAATTATTTTTATCAACTTCGAACCTGACCCAAATATTTAATGTTGCGACAAAATAATATTTTAGCTCATCTCGATGTTTGGGCCTAATTCTTTTCTCATGCGATTTTAACCCAATTTATTTGTAAGCCAATTATTTATTTTTATTAATGATTTCGATCACACCGTGAATTATTTTCTTACCCAAATCGAGTCCAATGTTAACGTCTTTTGGAGCTAGTCAATTATTTGTTGACTTTAGTTCACTCTTTATATTAATTTTATTAATCACATGTTATTATCTTTTAGGAAGACTAACCTTCCTCTTATCCTCTTAGTGGCTATCAAAATCTTTTTGCAAGAGACTTCTAGTTTTCCTCGATTTCAATCGTGTTATACAACTAAAACACTACTCTTATTATTTAATAGCATTCTTAATTTTCCTACTTCTATTTCTCTTTATTCACGTCTTGTAAACCATCCAAACACAAACTCTCTTCTATTAGTCTTCCTTCATTGATGCGTTGCTGCTGTGCTGCTGCTGTTTCTCACACAAATCAGCCCGTGCTTATCTTATTTTGTTCATCAAACTGATTCTTAAATCTGTCCTTTTTCATTCCAATCTCAAGGGTAATTTATTTACTCTTATTCTCGTCTCGTTTCCACTTTTTATTAACTTATATGGTTCTCATACCATATGTTTTAATTTTTCGTAGGCTATCGTGCTAGATCCGATGAAGACGATTATTTTATTAATTCGGATCTCGATGAAGGTAACACATGATGGCATGACTCGGTATTGCATGATATATATGTTGTAGTTGCTTGTAGTATCGTTTTAAATCGAATTTTATAAATATGTTTACTATATTATTATGATGATATGTTTCAATCTTCTAAAAATTATTATAGGGCCGAGACTAAAACGTATGAATAAGAATTAATCTCTTAATTTTTCGTGATTTTTAATATGAATTATCAAATTGAAAGTTTTATTGTTTTTAGTAAAGTTACAGCATGTTTTCGAATCTGTTACTACTTTTGTACGATTTATTACTCCTATTTCCAGATCTTATTTTCAAAACGTTTGAAAAGAGACTACTGTTTATTTTAAATCCATTATACGTCTGTTAAATTTCGTAAATTAACTCCAAGTGGTTTCGTCACAACAAATCGTTTATTAAACTGTGACGGATTAGTTCGTGAATCTGTCAGTTGTTGTAAAACCTAATTTAAAACCTATGATAAACTTTTAATTTAACTTTGATAATTTATGTACATTAACTTTAAAGAGTCTAGTTAATGTTTATAATTGTATTTGTTTTAAAATAAAATTTTAAACGTGTTTTATTAAAGAAATACTATCGGGTGTCAAATTCTGACAGTTTATAAAACTACGAACAACAACCACTGTTAAGTTAGGAATTTTGATTTTCTCCAGAAACATAAGTTGTAGTTAAGCTTTTAAAGTTTTCAACCTCACTGATCTTATATCGTTTTGATTTTTAATGATTTAATTATGAATTTTATAGTAAGACAGTGCAAATCTGAAAAATCTGTAAATTTCTAATTTATTACTTTTAATTACTTAAACTCCAGCCCTTTTTAGAAATAATTATGATTTTTACTTTCCTTGACTTTTAATCATTAATTATATATTTATATAATAAATATAATGTTTATGTCTCAAGGCCTAATATTAAATATTTTATATAACTCATATATTAAACGTTTTCTAATTATAATAATACCTATTTTGGAAAGTTACTATTTGAAGAAAGTTTCTATATTTGGAAGGTTACTATTTTGGGAATATTTAAGATATCTTCGGATAAAATATTTATTGGTTTGAATATGGAATAATGTTGAAAATGAGAATGTACAGTATATAAGTCTAGGATATGTTGTTTGTTGTCATCAGCTATATGGTCAGTGTATTTGCGTCAGGGATACATTGATTGTCGAACTGGGTATCGTTTATGCTCAGGAGTCATGCGCATGTACTTAGGCTAGGACCTCGCTGAACGCAGTTCTATTACAGTTTGAGTTGCCTGGTGAGAGGGCTTAGGAGTCGCTTCGTGGGCACTGAGTTTCTTAACCAGTGAGGCTTAGGGGTCGTTTCGTGGGCACTAAGTTACACTTCGGTGTGGTTTTAACATATCTCTAGTAGTAAAAGCTGTACTTATCATCGGTTTTATATTCCATTATTCGTTTTGACGCCGTCAGGCTGCTGAATAGTTTTCTGGTTTTGAATCTATTTTGATATATATAATGTTTTGAGTTTAATCTATTTTCTTATATTATGCTTCTATTGCTTATATATTATGTATTATGGCTGGGAGAACTGTCTGAGTTGCTCCCCACTGAATTGTGGCTGTTATGTTTATAACATGACAGGTATTCTTTGTTCCGGGGTTTGGTGTGCGCTAGCGAGTGGCATGGATCCTACTCTGCTTTAATTATGTTTGTTTATGGATTGTTAAACCCATTTGAAGGATCTTTATTTTTAGCCCTTTTGTAAAAAGTGGCCTTTGTATTGACTGACCATTCTTTTTGTAATATATATATAGAACATCATTGTGTATTAATCCCAAATCTACAGTGTTTCCGCCACTGTATTGCGTTAGAATTTATAGGGGATTACATCTTTCCTTGCACAATAGTTTCCTAATCCTAACGAAATCAACCCACAAGCCTAGCCTTGATACTAGCACGGAAATAATCATCCCGAACTTTCCTAAATTTCTTTGGAGTCAAAATTTTCAAAAATTCAAAAAAATTCAAAAAATTCAAATCTCAAAAAATTTCAAAAATTCAAAAAGATCATTTTTTTTCCCCCAGCGCGAGTCATTTTTCTACGTACGTGTTGCATGCAAAATTTTTATGTGACTTATACAAGTACGACTCAAGCAGGGACATACAACCCACTATATCTTCCCAGCGGAAAGCCCTAGGTGGCATTTTCCCCGGAATAGCATGGGATGGGCCTACATATAGGCGCACCTAGGACTTATGCGACAAGTCCGATTCCCCACGGAGTTATCATCTTCAACTCAGGTATGATTCTATCTTATGGCTGACAGGCCCTTCGCGCGAGTCTAATGGACTATAAACGACCCGTTCGGAAGTCTGCCAGGTTTCAATCCTCGGTTGGCCTGGTAACTACTCTGACTTTCGCCTTGTCCAAGCCTAAGTCAGAGTGGGGCCTCTGTAGATACCCGCATTTTGACTGCCAGGTGTCTATGGTAGTTTCCAAAAAACACCCGATGATGATCGGACGCTAACGTGTCTCTACGCGCTCAGACATGGGCTCAAAACCATTAGTTGTTGGCTTAAGCACTCACGGAGTAAAAATTTCGCAAAATAGACCTCAAATTCAGGCTCAGTGGGTCGTTTCCAGTCAAACAAGACTAATTTGGGTCAAAACCGACACCGGAAATAAAACCGACTTTTTGCGATTGGGTCAACCCCGGTCAAAGCCGTTTCCGAAACACATAAAAACAGCCACTCAAACATCAAAAGTGTAGCCCAAACACAAAACCCATCAAATACCAAGTTCAAGGTCCAAAGACCCGGATCTCACACTTCAGCTGACCCACTCGATCGAGTGGGCCCTTAAACAAGCCCGACTGCGTTTGATTGGGCCACTCGACCGAGTCAGGGGGCTACTCGGTAGAGTAACCCTAGACGGAGGAGGTTGCCAAAGCCTATATAAACCCCTCCTTTGCATGCATACAAACAACTTTGGACCATCCTATTCAACCCTAATTCAACCCCATTCTATACTACATACATCCAAACCCTAACCCTAGCGCTTAGAAATTCGAACCCTAACCACCACAACTTAACCTACATCTCGATCCTCCCGTGCAAGCCACAATTACGAGTCCCGTCCGAGAACAAGAACATGTAGGTTGAGGGTGCAAAACCCGTCTTCTTCCCTTCTCCTCTCTCTCGGCTTCTTCCTCTTTTTCGTCGTTTTTTGTCTTTTTTATTTTATCATCGCATTCTAATATCGATACTATATCTAGTATAAAACATTAAAATGCTTGTGAATTTGTGTCGAATGTGAGAGATGGTGGGATAAGGAAACTCGAATATACAAGAGTATTGCACTCAGCGTTGCCGGTCGCTTATCCCATCACCCCGATCATTTGATTATTGAAACAAGTCAACTTAAACAATAATTTCTATTTTCGTTCGCATAGTCATCATTCAATCGCGATTTTCATCAATTACAAACTATTTTCAAAACAAGTATTTTTAATAAGGGTTGAAACCCGTTGACGCGGATCCGACATCACATAATCCCTAGGGATTCATTACGATGTCGGAGAAGCCGAGGGAATCAAGTTTTTTTAATTCAAGTTTCGATCTTTTAGATTTGATACCAGTTCCATAATTGGATGTCGAATCTATATCGAATCTAACGATCTAGTCAAATAATTTAATCAATTCGATTTTTCGTTGATGTTAACGTAGATGTCATTTAATTCATTAGAATTACGACACTATTAACGCGGAGGAAAATTCATATCGTTTTGGTTGACTTAAACGACTTATAGCAATTTCTTTAGTCTCGCTCTAATATTCGACATCGATTCAATAATCGAATGTCGATTATGACGAGTATTGTATATTCGAGTCGAGTATAAATTATATAGTATTTATGCCCGATTCAACAAAATCATCAAATCATCAAAATCAAAAGCAATTTCGAAACCGATAACGAGTTGCAAAACGAACCCTAGTTCGTACAGGGGGGGACTCGATCGAGTGCCTAGCCCACTCGGTCGAGTGGCACCCCAAAAACGAGACAGAATGCTTTTTCGATCTCCACTCGGTCGAGTCTCACAGTGACTCGGTCGAGTGGCAACGTACTCGGCCGAGTTCGTCAATAACTCGACCGAGTAGGGTCTAAAATACGGGACATAAGCCTTTTCAGAGGTTCACTCGGTCGAGTCCCTCAATGACTCGGTCGAGTGGCCCTTTATCACGCCAAGCCGTGAATCCTACAAGGCCATTCGAGTCTCATTAAACTTTTTTATGACTTAGGTCGACACGTGCCTAATGAATCACGTGAAACATTACTTTTCAAAGCTTTGCATCATCCTATTTACGTCATTCTATATCATTCCATATCGCAAACTGTTATTATCGTTATACCGTTGCTAACCGTTTGTTCTTTTGTCGATTTATCTTTTATTGTTTATTTTTTGTACTAAAAGGAACCTTTGCATGCTAAATTTAACTACGACCTTAGATCTAGTTGCATTAAATCGACATAGAAACCCCTTCAATCTTTCGCATGTTTAGGGAAAATAATGTTTGCATATTCATTTTTCCGTTCAACTAACGCGCGTATTAGAAAGTCAATCGATATCCTAGTAGAGGCCGCTAATGTGCGGGCGGGGTTGGGTGTCCTTTGTGGGCTTCCCAACACGTACCCTCACCCCTTACTCAGAACCTAGGTTTCCGGATGCCCGAAACCGTTGGCGCACGAGAGTCATTCAATACACAATAACCGGTAGTGACGGTATCGGTATCAAATGCAAAGGGACGAGCCCAATAAACTCTAACATCGAAAATGGGCCGTGTTTTGTACGCGGCCCCTACGGCATAGAGTGGGTTCGAACGGGCCCGAACTCCCACAGAGTTCGGTGGCGACTCCACTTCGATTTAAATTTCAATTCGATCCATTCTCATATGGAGATTCATTCGCCTCCCCAAACCCGCGCGTGGCCGCGTCGGGGTGGATCTATGTCATGGTTTTTTAAAAAGAGAGGGGGATATACGGTGGTCAGGAGAGGCGTAGCCTGCGTAGGGACGAAGACAATTCCTGCAGAACAAATGAAAAATCAATATCAAATCAAAGCCGCTTAATCAATCAATAATCGTCATTTGAATGAATTGATAGACATTTTTAATTATATGTACTTCCACCTCACTTCCATGAACAAAATTAATCATTTCTGTCGAATACCCATATCATCAAATTACGAAAATCAAACTTATTAATTTAAACTACAATAAATTCAAATTACTCATATCATCAAATTACGAAAATTAATCAAGTTTATCCAATACCCGCATCATCATGATTGAAATTAATGCAAACAATGAAGATCGGCCTTTGTTTTCGATGCCTCGACCTTTGTTTTCGGCCACGCGTCCACGTCATTATTGGCACTCTGTCGATTCCTTCCGACGACATGTCAGTTGGCACCATTGATTGAATTGATAGATTTCTTGAATTATTGGGGGAAAATGGATTTGGGGTTTTTTAGATTTCATTGAATTGGATTATTGGATATATTGGATCCCGAAAAAAGGAGAAACAATTTCTCCCAATTCATCCAAATAAATCGAGACATTGGTGACTATGGTGAGATGTGAGAGAATAAGTTAACAGGAGTGAGGGAGTTTATAGATGAGGAGGAGTGGGGAGTTAAGATGGGGAGCAGTTAAGGAGCCGGTTAACGGGAAAATTGTGTTAACTGCACAATTTTTTTGTTGTTGAATGTCAACTAAGCGCCAACAAGGCGCCAAGTAAGGGCCACCTGGATAGGCTGACGTGGTTCATAGTGGTGCAAGGATTTTCTTTGACTTTAATATATAAGAGATCATCATCATTAATCTAACTGACCTAGCTTAATCAACACACCAAAACCGAATGCAATTCAGTGCAACAAACGAGAGAGTAAGTTCTAAAACATCAACGAACTCGAGAACATCAACAGATGAGAAAAAACTCAGCAATGAAGACATAAGACATCATTTTTCCGATTAACATCAACAAACACAGAAAATATTCGAAAACTCACATAGATTTAGGGTTTGAAAAGAGTAGAGATGCGTCGGGGAACGGGAACAGCGAACGAGTGGTTGATTTTGTTGATTTTTTCGATTTTCCGATTATCTAGAGATGCATATGATTTTGTTAAGGTCAACTCCAAAATCCGCGCTATTTTGGGGTCATGTGCAACATTTTCAATGTATGTCATTGTATGAATACATCCATCTTAAACGTAAATACTACGGGGTGTTAAATTGTTTTCAAATAAATTTTTGTCGGATAAAAAGGGTGGTAACACAAACAAAAAAAAATTACGCAATAATATTTTTTACAATATAATATCATATATTCTCTCCATTTCAATAGAAATTTTACGTATACATTATACATAAAGATTAAGGTAAAGAAAACTTAAACTATTAAGTTAAATCAACTCCTCATACGGGCTACAAAAACCAAATTATACTTTTAAACTATGGATATGATCTTATCTATGGATATTCACTAAACATTATAAATCATGTTATATTCACTAATCATTACAAACCGCTTACAAGTTTCGCCTTTAGTTTGTAATAAGGAGTATAAGACCACAGTCTACAAGTGTAATACACGTGATAAATCACGGGAGTCTATTGATTTTACTTTTTAAATTTGAAGTATAGTATGTGAGGTTTATTATCAATATTGAATGTGTATATCGAAGTAATAAAAATTGATTTGTATACGTTACACATTCCGATGAAGGATATAGGGTTGTGTACGTTCAGTAATATGACAGATGGTTTGATATTTTGACGAACATTATTTTTCACCATTCTTATTACGTGACAAAAATGTCAACTAACTATAACTGATGATAATCGATCAAGATCAAATAGTTGGTGGTGAAGGCCTTCATTTCTCGGATAATAGATTTTTTTTTGGATCTAAAGAGTAATTTGGAAATTAGGGTTGGTGTATATGGGTTATGGATGCATTTTATAAACGTTAATTACACGGGTCGGGTTTATACGAGTTTCTACATTTATCATATGGGTCGAGTTTATATGGGTTTCTACGTTTAACACATATGTCGTTATGCTTACGATGTCTTTTACATTTATCATACACTCTCCGAAAATTATCATTTATCTACATACTCACGTGGGTTCTTTAATTTCGATATTGAACACATTATAATAGTCATATGCGTCAATATTAACTTCTTTTACCTTCTTTTCAATCAATGTAGCGTCTTTCTGCTCATTCTCATATGTATTATGATTTGCCTTTTTTTATGCAAAAAAACTTTTCAACCCGTGAATTTTCACGGGTATTACACTATGGATTTATAAGACAAACATCTCAACGTATTCTAGGTTGATCGGTCTAACACGCGTATGGATGATCACCCTCTTTCGCATAATTGAAGACTAATCTCGCCTTCCTTCATTAGAAAATATCAATAAAAATACTATAACCGTGAAACTTTTCACGGGTACCACACAAGTAATTAACCAACCCACCACTCCCATAACAATTTAATTTCAGTTAAAAAAACATGCTACAAACATTATTGACCCAATTAACCTAACGATGGGAAGGATTATTAATTATAACAAAAATAATGTATGTAGTCCAAACTCAAGACTCAAAAATAAAACACAAAGTGGTAAATGAAAGCAAAAATCCAAGTAGCTGCTGGAGTATATATGATGGGATGAGCTCAGATCAGATGTTAGGATCCCTGGAACAGCCAGCATGTATGAGCAACGCCCAAAGGTGAGTTATAAACTCCCCTCCAACACATAAGGTATTTGCGTGAGCTTCGGTTGCGTCTCCACTACTATCTGAAACTGCCAGAAACAAGAGCACTTCAGTCCAAAACTGGGCTAGTGTCCTCCACAAATCGGGTTGTCTTCCGAGTTTATCCTTGAGTATTATCCCTTGTCCAAATATAGACTCTTGTTCATTTAATCGTTCCCTAGGATCCTCCTCATCATCGCGTTCCAACATCCGAACCTTAAGCTCTCTGATTGCCCTGTCAAACTCAGATTGTGTTGTGTATCTATGGTCAGGCACCATTTCAGGATGAAAGGCAACCAGATATGCTGTATATTTTGATATTGTAGTTGCTAGTTGAAAATCATTGTCGTAGTATGAGTTTGGTGATGTTTTCATGGCGTCGACTTCCAGCATAGAAGTAGCTATGTGCCAGATCAGAATGATGCGAGCTTGGCTAGGTACATTCTTCAGACAAGTGTCTATAACATCATCTTCCACTCGGTTTTCTTCGAGGGAGTGAATACCATTACTGATCATTCCCCCGCGTACATTCAAACAATTGTCGATGGCATTGAGAATCGAGTCTTGAACAATTGGGCTCACGTCTATGTACCAATTACCAGCTTGACCGTATCTCGGGAGCTCAAAGTAACTACCAATCCAACAGCGCAACCACGCTGCAGGTGGAATCTTACCGTAACATCTCAAAATTGAGTACTGACCGACTTTTCTCTTTGTAAAAGTGAAACCGAAAAATGAAAGCCTAGGACGGGGTACAAGGCAAGCTGTTTTAATGACCCTTTGAATGAATTTACTTTTGGTTGACCTCTTGGTTCCTGTTGGAGTTTGGTTTCTTAGGTAGGAACAAGTGTACATAATCTTAGCCCATTTGGAAGTGAGAAAAATACCGATTTGGGCATATTCGATGGTGATTATGGCTAGTATCACAAATCTTGTGAATCCAGTGTCTAACACACGGTCCTTAAATACAACATAGACTAAGTTGTGGTCTTGAGAACGATATTCGACGAACAAGGGTAATGTTAGCCAGAAGAATAGGGTGATGACACACAGATCACGTAATTTCTTCCATATCCCTCGATCATAAATGGCGTAATAGTTGGTGAAAAAATACTCATATAAGAAGTCAAGCTCCTTCTCAACAAGAGCAAACGAATTGTAAGGAAGTTTATTATTATTATTATTATTATTATTATTATTATTATTATTATTATTATTATTATTATTATTATTATTATTATTATTATTATTATTATTATTATTATTATTATTATTATTATCGTCATTATTGTTGTTATTATTATTATTATTATTATTATTATTAGTATCATCTCCATGGCCACCACCCCTGAGTATTTTGGGATCCACATTATTATAGCCGGCTATTTTTGCGAGGAGGGTGGAAAACATAGCAAAGGAAGTACAAGTGTCTTGAAGTTCCTTACAGACTTTGGAGCTTACCAAAAAGGTTTCGTTGGTGGCCATCACCTTGTCTAATGTGATAAATTCAGTCGGCTCCAGATCATTTACCCTTAATCCTCTTCTCAATTGTTTCGCCATCGTTTTTTCTGCTTCTCTTATCCCAACCAGGACATGGTGCTGCTGTTGTTGGTGATTTTGGTAGTGGGCATATTCGGAGATGATTTGGGTGGCGCGGGAGTAGCCATTGGAGGAATCAGTAGCGAACATCAAGGCACGACTTCTTTCCCTGAGCTTCAAGACGACAATCCAAAATATAAGAACGATGGGTACAAGTATTTCAGGGGCGGCAAGACTCTTGTAAAGGGAAGTCAAGATCAAAGGCCAGGCCACAGCGTAGTCGACGACTAGCCTTTTCTTGCGGTCCTCGTTGTCGCCGAGAGTGTAACAACTGATCTCGTTGGTGACAGCGGCTAAGTAGGCTATGAAAGCGACCCAAAATACGTAGAGGTCGTTGGAGTGGCCGGGTGCGTTCAAGAGACCAGGGATGTAGGTTACGAGGTAGGCAGTGATCATGAATGAGTAGCTGGAGAAGGATTTCATGATGGTGTTGCCTCGAGACCGAAGTCGGCCTAATATCAGGATTAATGCGAAGAATAAAAAGGCTACGAAAAGGGCTATTTGGATTTTCACTTGTTGTCCGGATAGTGCTTCTCGGATTTCTACATCTGGTGGGAGGAATGGTGGCGGGGGAGTGGGTGGAGCATCTTTAGCCATATTTATTCAAACTCTACTCCTACTATTGACTATTGAGGGATGAAGGAGTTATACTTCACTTAAAATCATTCAACACTAAAGTGTTAGAATGGTAGTGTTAAGTTTCAGAGGGGAAATGTGAATATAATGAAGAACGGGGCACTTGTGGAGTACTATATATTAACGAAAACTAGTTTAGAAACCGTGCAAATGCACGGGTATACTTAAGTCACATTAATTATTTAGTATATGTTTATCAATAGCTGTTTTAACAATATACTCCATATAATAGATAGCTATTATAGTACTCACTATTCATTCTTGTAAGAGTTTAGAATTATTGGGTAAACCCGTGCACATGCACAGTTGTTTACTTAAAATTTTGTGATGATAAAAGAAATTCTTGATAGTACAACATAATCATAGTGTTATATTATTAAGATAATGTTTATTGTGTTGAATCAATCTATACGATAATAAGTACTCTTACGATGGTTTTTCGTCCTCTCCTTATGAAGGACATATTTGGGGTGACTATTCCTGTGTAACAGCTGCTAGTAGTAAATTCTCGGAGCTTTGTCCTGAAAATAAAATAAGTATGTTGTTTTTCACCGTCATCTAATATGAAACGTTTGATTGCGAAATATATTATGAGATTAATTGCGGTACAATATTAAAGGTACAAATATGTAAAAGTTAAGTATTTGTTTAATATTAAATGTATGGTAGACAGTGACATTTATGTAAATATATATAAGGTTTAAAGTATTTGTTTAATATTAAAACGATACCTAAAATGGAAATGAGAAGCTTGGAATTAAACGTCCAAAAAAGAAATAAGGAGAGGTTCGACTTGAGCAAAGGGAGTACTCCGTACTATATTAGGCATGTTTATTAGGCACGTGATTATGGTATTGATTTTGGTAAAACGATTATGGTATTGATTTATAGTATAGATTAGTTGATATGTTTATAAATGATTTTTACTATTATTTAGGTATTACATTTTCACGGGATTTCTATAGTATGATTGCTATATTTATGATATTAAATATTAATTGCCACTGCCTCCGTTCTATTTGATTATAGACATGTTTACGGGATTTATATTTCATATAATAACTATAATAATCTATACTATATTAGGCATTAATTGTTACTACTTCCCATTCATTGGAATCCTACCATTTTATTAAAATATTTTATTTAATAAATGGTTGGAATCCAATGAATGGGAGGGAGTTTTAGTTGGGGATTAAAATATTTTGATATGCATATTTGATGTGAAATTTGTTTTTTACGGGATTTCTATAGTATGTTTTCTATAATTACGGGATTAATTGCTATGGCATGTTTACTCGGGTCGCTTTAGCTGTACACTTGGGTGACATATTGAGGTTAATGTTCTGTAATAATTTTTGTATTCTTGTAGGCCGGTGATAATACACTTACTAGTGTACTAACCCGTGAAAATTCACGGGGTTGAGGTCATTTCTTTGTCATTAGAACATATAGAAAAAAATTAATAAGCAGTATAACAGAAAGTCATTGTTGCGTGGTACATTTGTGAAATTATTGAATTTTGAGAAATAATATTTTTACGGTATGATCAGTATCTAAGTTTAAGAACTCATATGGGCCCGTGAACACAAATTTGAGTTGAAAAAACGAAAAAACATAGGTTACGTAGAATTAATAGTTTAGAGACGTTCTGTTTTATGAAAAACTTGACCGTGAATTACTTTAAAGTAATTTTGAATACTGAACGACATATTTTCATCAATTAAAATACAAAATCTTCTGACGATTTAAGCTCAAAAAAATATTTTTCTCATCAAATTTTTATTTATTTAAGAGTATAGCATTATTTTTATACTCTTGAACTACGAAGTATAATGTTCATATTTTAAAAAAAAATTAAATTCGAATTTTAAATTATTTTATTATTAAATGATAAAAACATACTCGAATGTATTAATTAAATTGTAAATTTTATTACGGAGTATATTTTAATTTAAAATATTAATTGCTTAATTATAAATTCAAAGATAACTATACCGAAGTATATAAATATAAATTTATCAATTTTAATTTTTGTTGATTCAACGGGTCGGGTTGCAACCCTAAAATATTATCATTATTACTTAATTTAGTGTTTTTATTTCTACACCCATTTTTTGTACCCTCTGTTAATTTTTTAAAACAAAGTGTAAAAGATAAATATATCCCGTCCCAGTACATATTGTCAGACGATCTCCTGTAACCTTTTTTGTTGAGTATTTTACAGGAGTAGTATTTAACTATTCATGTACAAAATGAATTCGAAATAGAGTAGTGTAATACCCGCGAATAATCACGGGGTTATGTACAACTTTTTGTTGGACGATTTCGTTTAAGACATTTTTTTGATTTAGTAACTGTCATAATCAACAATGTCGGCGAAAAGATTTACTTGTACTGACACGTAAATGAATGAACGATATATGACTTATTCGAAAATTAATTTTCGAATTTAGATATTCAATTAATTAGATATAGAGATGCAGTATAGGTCTCAAATGTGAATTATAGGGAAACCTGAATTAATTACTCTGTAATTCTCCTAAACCTATAAAGTATATGTATTGTTTTTATACAATTTTAACAACGAATATTGGAATGGTGCAATGGTTAAGGTGTTGAAATTTGGTTTGAAGGTTATGGGTTCAAAATCCATTGATACAAATCTTTGAAGTGGATTTTTAAATTTTCTTCGCAGTGTCGCGTCATTGGCACCGGTGCTTACTTTAATATATAAAGGATACAATGTTGTTTGTCGTTACCCATTTAATACACGAGTAATAATTAGTATAGATTCTGTGCCATAATGCAGGGGAGTTGTGATACCCATATTTTATTTCTATTGCATTGTTTATAAATACTGGTGTACTATGTACCTATTAATTTTTCAGATTTTCAATCGAGATAATTGAGTAATTTTTACTACAAAGTTGATTCTATTTTTCCTAAATTTTTCCACGATAGTTAAATAAAAAAGTTTTATATTACGAAACCAATACTCGCAAAATACGGAGTACAAAACTTTACAACATAATATTTTACTCCGTAGTTAAAAAATTAAGTGTACATGTACGCACTCGACTTTATAATTTGTGAAACTTATATTTTGTTACAGAACAAAATTATGTATCATAAATATCTATTTTGTTTAAGGAAAAATGATACTCCCTCCGAGTTTGAGTGTTTTTCCCTCTTTTCTTATTGGAGTGAGTTTGATCTTCTTCCCTATTACCATTTAAGGAGAGTTTTTTCGACCTAACATTACCATCCTACCCCTACTACTTTCTTTATATTACACCAATTACTCAGTATAATATTTCTCTCTCTTACTTTTACCATTCACTTTTTCTCATTCAATTAATATAATATTTTTCTCTCTTACTTTTTCAATCCACCCAATCTTTTTTATTAATATAATACCCCTCTTTATTTTCTTCCCCAAAAAGAAAGGGAAGAACAGTAAAACTCGGAGGGAGTAGATACTTAGGGTTATAGGTAAGACACTAAACGAGAAAATAAAGTTTTAATAGATGTATAATTACATCAATGTTTATGCAATTTGTTTTTCAATTTCTAAATTTAATCCAATTGTAGAAGGTCTTAATGGTTTAAATACAACCTTATTGGTTGTATTTAACATTACCTATTATAATAATAATAATAATAATAATAATAATAATAATAATAATAATAATAATAATAACAATAATAACTATTAGTCTCATGTAAAACCGTCTCACACAAAGTTATTGTTATATTTAACTAGAACACATTAATAGGAAATAAAATTATAATAAATAAAAAATAAAAGCAATCGCCACCCTCATGCCCTCGTATGAAATGTCTCACATTAACTTTAGTTTTTCGTGTAATAATAATACTACTACGCACTAATAGAAAAATTGCAAGTTAATGTAAATAACACCTTACTAGCATCTTGCTACTATTACCATCTAATAGTCAATTACAAATTGCGTGTATTTAGTATATTTTAGTCTTAAATCTCAATCTCAACAATTGGATCAAGACTATAGTCAATGGATCAAGACCACTGAATCAACCATTGGATATATTACTCCAAATATTAAATATATTTAGTACTAACTCCGTATAATACTGTATTAAATTGACACCAAAAATGAGTTCACAAAACGATGACGACGGCATCACCGCGTTGGAAGAAACCACTTGAGAGTTGTTTAAGATAAAAGTCATTGTATGATTATATCATGTGGGACAGTATAGTTTACAAAAATTACTCCCTAGCTAAGTCTAGACTTGTTGAACGGGTCGGACGATCGAATTTCAGGTTCAGATAAAATATGAATCATGTGTAATTCGGGGTTTAGAAAATACGGATTTATAGAGGTGTGATTTATACGGGTTTCGCTCTTTTGGATCAAATACAGGTTATTAGTACATTTTAAATTAAAACCTTCATTGTCTTTATCTTTTATCTTATCATAAATAAAATTTTATTACTAATTTTCCTAATCATTTAATTTAGTACTCTAGTCCATCAGCCTACTTTTCCCTCACAAAAAAAAGATACTTAATGAGGCTCATTCAAGAAGATAGAGGAAGTATCCCTCTTATACTAAGAGAATAGAGAGGATTAGAAATATAGTGAGGTGTCAAGCTCTTGTGAAAATCTTTTCCTTCCAAAACACTATTTTCTCAATATGAAAACAAATGAAACATTAACTCCATATAATCATAAAATCTAACTGAATTTGTTTTTTTTCGTCATCCTAAATTGAAATCAAACTAAATAATTATGAATGACTAGATTAAAACCCGTACGCTGCACGGGTTAGTTGGCTTAATTACATTGATGATATACATTCGTTAAGTAAGAAATTTAATCAAACTATGTCATAAGATGATTACATGATATTAGTAATAAGAGCTTATTTTAAAACTCAAAAGAACACTGCTCTTTTATTTATAATACTCCTCCGATTTTTATTTATTTTTCTTGTTTTCTTATTTGACTGAAACACCCTTTCTTCCTTATTTCTATTTTGGACCATCAACATGTTCTAGAATTACCCTTACATTTCTGTCTCATTCTTCTTCTCTTTTGAGCCACACATTCCTACACCCTTATTTTTCACCAAAAAGTCAGCTGAGAAGATTATTAAAAATCGGAGGGAGTATAAAATTTCATCACCTTATTATAAATTTTCGATGTGAAAATAATTTTATGTTTGTAGTCTTATTAAGAGATTTATTAACTCGAAAGTTTTTTATTGATATCTATGAACGAATTAATTTTTTAATTGATATCTAAGAATGAAATATTAGTCTTATTTATAATATAAGACTAGATTAAAGCCCGTGCGCTGCACGGGTTAGTTGGCTTCGGGTTACTTGGCTTAATTAGATTGATGATGTATATTCGTTAAATAAGAAACTTGATCAATCTATATCATTGTAATAAATAAGATATCACATGATATTAGTAATCAAACTTAATTTCAACTAAGTTTATAATCTTAAGAGCTTATTTTAAAACTCAAAAAAATACATGTGAATACATTTTTTGATTGATATATAATATAAGATTCTATCGTCTCATCATAATTTTTCGATATAGGATCATTTATTCAAGGTTTATAATTTTAAGATATGCTTTTAAGACTCAGAAAAACGCACGATTACTCTTATTTATAATATAGAATCATTACATTATTTTAATTTTTTCAATATGGGATAATTTTAGGTTTGTAGTTTTTTTAAAAAGTCTTTTAAGACTCAAAAGATTGTTGGTTGATGTTTAAAACCAAAAGATTACTCATTTATTATATAAAATTTCATCACCTCATCATAATTTTTCGATGTGGTATAATTTAATTACCTAATTAAGTTTATAGTTTTAAGAGCTATTTTGAAGACTTAAAAGAGTTTGTTTTTATATCTAAGTTAAATGATAGACGATTACTCTTTATTTATATAATCGAATTTGATCATCTTATTGTAGTATATACTTTTGATGAATGATTACTCTTATTTATATAATAAAAAAATCTACCTTATTATAATTTTTTGACGTGGGATAATTTTAATTAAGTTTATTTAAGATTAGATATAGTCTAATTAAGAACTTTTATTTATAGACGGATGCACGATTACTCTTATTTATAATACACATAATTCCATCACACCATCTTAATTTCGATGCGGGATAATTATACATTAACTATATACTTTAATTATACTTTTTTTAAGTTCAAAAGATTGTTGGTTAATATCTAAGAACGAAAGATTACGTAGAATTATATCACCTCATTATAATTTTTTTTTGTTGACATCTAATGATGAATGATTAGTCTTGTTTATAATATATAGAATTTCATCAAGATCACCTCATCATAATTTGGAGAAATGGTTACTTTTATTTACAATAAAATTTCATCGTCTTATTATGATCTTATGAGTTTTTTGAAGACTCAAAAGATTTTGATTGATATCATATCTAAGAACAAATAATTAGTCTTATTTATAATATAGAACCATAACCATATTATAATTTGTCGATGTGGGATAATTTAAGTAAAATTTGTAGTCTTATTTATAATATAAAATCATCACCGTATCTTATTTTAATTGTGTCAATGTGGGATAATTTTAATTTTGTAGTCTTATTAAGACTTTTTAAAGTCAAAATATTGTTGATTGATATTTAAAAACAATGATTACTCTTATTTAGTAGAAATTCATAACCTCATCATAATTTTTCGATGTGGGAGAATTAATTACTTAAGTTGGTTGATGTCTAAGAAAAAAATTATAATTCTTTTGTGTATAGTCTTAAGAACCTTTTTAAGACTCAAGAAAAAAATTATAATTAGTCTTTTGTGTATAGTCTTAAGAACCTTTTTAAGACTCAAAAGATTTTTGTTTGATAAAAATTTATAATTTTTGGGATGGGGGATAGTTTTACTTAAGTTCCACCTTATTATAATTTTTCGATAGTTAAGTTTGTAGTCTTATTAAGAGACTTTTTAAGACTTAATTTTTTTTATATTTAAGAACGAATGATAAGTCTTATTTATACTATAAAGTTTCATCACCTTATGTGAGATTATTTTTACTTTGTAGTCTTATTAAGAGACTTAAATGTTTTTTTATTGATATTTAATAAGAACAAATGATTTGTCTTATTTATAATATAGAATTCAGTAACTTATCCTAACTTTTGGATGTGGGATGATTTATTTAAGTTTATAGTCTTCCATCAGCTCGTCAATTTTTTTCGATGTAAGATAATTAATTAAGTTTATAGTCTTAAGAGCTTTTGATTATAATACAAAGTATAGAATTTCATCACAATTTTCAATGTGGGATGATTTTAAGTTTGTAGTCTTGTTTATTAAAAGTTTTTTTAAGACTCAAAAGTTTTTTTTGTCGGTATTTAACCCATAGGGTTGTATTTAAGCATTTAAAATATTCCACTTTTAATATAAACATATGAGTTATCTTATTATATTTTTTGGATGAATGATTACTCTTATTTATATAATAAAAAAATACAACCAAAGGGAGTTTAATTTTTTAATGTGGGATATATAATTTACTTAAGTTTTTATAGCCTTGAGAGTGTTTTAAGACTCAAAAGAGGGGTATAATTTTTCGATGTGGGATAATTTACTTAAGTTTATAGTCTTCCATCCGCTCTTTTTAAGATTAAAAAAATACATCATTACTCTTGTTGATAATATAGAATTTTATCAACACACTGTAATTTTGTAGATGTGAGATGATTTTAAATTTGCAGTCTTATATATCAAAAGTTTTTTTGGTCAATATTTAAAACCGAATTATTACTAATATTTATAATATAGAATTCCATCACCCCTCATAATTTTTCGATGTAGGATAATTTTAAAGATATTTAAAACCGAATGATTACTCATATTTATAATATACGGAGTAAAATTTTATCATCTCAACGTAGGATAATTACTTAAGTTTATAGTCTTATAAACTCTTTTTGAAATTCAAAAGACTTTTGGTATATATCGAAGAACGAATTATTACTCTTTATTTATAATATAGAATTTCATCATCATATTATAATTTGTCGATGTGGGATAATTTTAAAACTGTTATGTGTTATAAATTTATCACAAAATGTGAAACAAATGATATGAAATTTATACTCTAATGAAAGCATTTTTTAACACGAATCTAATTATTTCATTTTTATAATTTATTTTACGATAATGTTTTAAAAAAATGAACTCTAAAGGTTTTCACGTCAGAATTGTAAAATATCACATTAATATAATAGATTAAATATATTATTGTAATAATCAAAAGATTCTCTAATTGATTTTATGATACTTTCCTAATTTGAGGTTTGATAGAACGGACCAATGAGATCGCTCGCAAAAAGCCTAATATATATATATATATATTGATTGATTCTATCGCCTCATCATAATTTTTCGATGTAGGATAATTTACTCAAGGTTTATAGTGTTAAGATCTGCTTTTAAGTCTAAAAAAAACGCACGATTACTCTTATTTATAATATAGAAGCATTGCCTTATTTTAATATTTTTGATGTGGGATAATTTTAGGTTTGTAGTTTTTTTAAAAGATTTATTTTTAAGACTCAAAAGATTGTTGGTTGATATTTAAAACCGAAAAATGACTCATTTATGATATAAAATTTCATCACCTCATCATAATTTTTCGATCTAGTATAATTACTTAATTAAAGTTTATAGTTTTAAGAGCTATTTTTAAGACTTAAAAGAGTTTGTTTTTACATCTAAGTTAAAAGAACAAACGATTACTCTTTATTTATATAATCGAATTTGATCATTTTATTATATATTTTGGATGAATGATTACTGTTATTTATGTAATAAGAAAATTCACCTTATTATAATTTTTCAATGTGAGATAATTTTACTTAAATTTATTTAAGTTTAGATATAGTCTAATTAAGAACTTTTATTTATAGACGAATGATTACACTTATTTATAGTATATAGAATTTCATCAACCCATCTTAGTTTTTCGATGTGGGATAAATATACTTTAACTATATAGTCTTAGTCTTAGGAACTTCTTTTTAGTCTCAAAAGATTGTTGGTTGATATCTAAGAACGAAAGATTACATAGAATTCTATCAACTCATTATAATTTTTCGATATGTGATAATCTAATTTAACTTTATTTGTATTCTTATTAGGAACTTTTTTTAAGACTAAAAAGTTTTTTTTGTTGATATCTAAGGAAGAATGAGTAGTCTTATTTATAATATAGATTTACATCACCTCGTCATAATTTGGAGAAATAGTTATTATTTTTATTTATATAATAGAATTCCATCGTATTATCATACTCTCTTCGGACACTATTTTTTGCCTCATTTCATTAAAATACCTCTCACAAATATTAAGGTAATGGAGAAAAAAATAGTGAACGAAGAGAGTATGACGATATGATGGAATTCTATTATATAAATAAAAGTTTTAGCCTTAAGAGCACAATGTTTTAATACTCGAGAGTGTTTTTAAGACTCAAAAGAGAAGGGTATAATTTTTTGATGTGGAATAATTACTTAAGTTTATAGTCTTAAGAGTTTTTTAAGACTCAAAAGATTTTAATTGATATCTAAGACTAAATAATTAGTCTTGTTTATAATATATAATTCCATCACCTTAATATAATTTGTCGATGTGGGATAATTTAACTAAAATTTGTAGTCTTATTTATAATATTGAACCATCACCGTAACTTATTTTAATTGTTTTGATGTGGGATAATTTTAACTTTGTAGTCTTATTAAGACCTTTTTGAAACTCAAAAGTTTTTTAAAAACAAATAAAAAAGACTGCAAATTCATGACCTCATCATAATTTTAAAAGAATGATATAGAATTCCATCATAGTGTTTTAAAAAAACAAAAGTTTTTTTGTTGGTTGATATTTAAAAACAATGATTACTTTTATTTAGTAGAAATTCATGGTTTATAGTCTTAATATATATTTTAAGACTCGAAAGATTTTTGGTTAATATCTAAGAGCACATGATCACTACGGAGTAATCCATTATTTATAATATAGAAATCTATCGTTTTATTATAATTTGTCACTCCATTATTTATAATATAGAAATCTATCGTCTTATTATAATTTGTCGATGTAAGATAATTTAACTAAAATGTGTATCCTTACTTATAATATAGAATCATCACCGTATCTTATTTTAATTGTTTTGATGCGGGATAATTTTAAGTTCATAGTCTTATTAAGACCTTTTTTAAACTCAAAATATTGTTGGTTTTTAAAAACTCAAAAGATAGGGAATATAATTTTATATAAGATAATTTACTTATGTTTATAAACTTAAAAGAGTTTTGTAAGACTCAAAAGATTTTGATTGATATCTAAGAACAAATAATTAGCTTAGTCTTATTTATAATATAGAAATTCATCGTTTTATTATAATTTGTCGATGTGGGATAATTTAACTAAAATTTGTTTTCTTATTTATAATATAGAATCATCACCGTACCTTATTTTAATTGTTTCGATGCGGGATAATTTTAAATTTGTAATCTTATTAAGACCTTTTTTAAACTCAAAATATTATTGATTGATATTTAAAAACAATGATTACTCTTATTTAGTAGAAATTCATGATCTCATCATAATTTTTCGATGTTAGCGAATTACTTAAGTTGGTTGATGTTTAAGGAAGAATTATTATGTCTTATTTATAATATAGAATTTCTTCACCTTATTATAATTTTTACTTAAGTGTACAGTCTTAAGAACGTTTTTAAGACTCAAAAGATTTTTATTTGATGAAACTTTATAATTTTTCGAATGTGGGATAGTTTTATAAGCTTATAGTCTTTATATATTTTTAAAACTTAAAAGATTTTTGGTTAATATCTAAGAGCACATAATTACTTTTATTTATAATATAATTTTTCATCACCTTATTATAATTTTTCGATGTGAGATTATTTACTTAAGTTTGTAGTCTTATTAAAAGACTTTTAAAGACTTAAAAGTTTTTTGATTGATATTTAAGAACGAATGATTAGTCTTATTAATAATATAGAATTCATCAACTTATCATAATTTTTCGATGTGAGATAATTTATTTAAGTTTATAGTGTTCCATCACCTCATCATAATTTTTCGATGTGGGATAATTTACTTAAGATTATAGTCTTAAAAACTTCTTTTAAAACTAAAAAAAATACATCCTTACTTTTGATTTCAATGTGAAATGATTTTTGAATTTGTAGTCTTATATATTAAAAGCTTTTTTAAGAGTTAAAAGTTTTTTTCTCGATATTTAAAATTGAATGATTACTATTATTTATAATAATATAGAATTACATCACCCCATCATAATTTTTTGATGTGGGATAATTTAAATGTTTTTCTTGGTCGGTATTTATTTAAAACCAAATGATTACTCTTCCTTATAATATAAAATTTCATCATCTCGTCATAATTTTTCGATATAAAATAATTACTTCAGGTTTATAGTCTTAGGAACTCTTTTTGAGATTCAAAAGACTTTTGGTAGATATCGAAGAACGAATTATTACTCTTTATTTATAATATAGAATTTCATCATCATATTATAATTTGTCGATATGAGATAATTTTAAAACTGTTATATGTAAATTCTTTACATAATGTGAAACAAATAATATGAAATTTATACTCTAATAAAAGCATTTTTTACCACGAATATAATTATTTCATTTTTATAATTTATTTTACGATAATGTTTTTAAAAAATGAACTCTAAAGGTTTTTAACTAAGAATTGTAAAACATCCCATTAATATGATAGATTAAATATATATTATAATAATTAAAAGATTCTCTAGTTGATTTTTTTTATTATTTATGATACTTTCCTAATTTGAGGTTTGATGGAAAGGACCAATGAGATCGCTCGAAAAAAGCCTAATATATATATATATATATATATATATATATATATATATATATATATATATATATATATATATAGATGGGTTCTAATGAGTCCCCTTATATATGTTGAGTCCCTAAGTCCTCATCTCATCCGTTGGATGAGATGAGGATGGATGGACAAGATGCATCCCAATATTTTGTATTAAAAAAAAGAAGGAAGATTTAGTATCCTAAAATAACTCCCATGATTTTAGGAAACAATATCTCCCATAATCACAATCATTCCTCATTCATTCATTCATTCACGTTCATTCACAGGTTCATCAAAACCTTAAAAAAAAAATGCTTCATTCATTCACGTTCATTCACAGGTTCATCAAAACCTTAAAAAAAAAATGCTCCCATCGATCATCACGTTCATTCATTCAATCAAATCTGTGCTCGAAATTCCGTTACTACGAATTCAATGATCGTGCAATTCATCGAGTATAACAATGGTGAGTTTCAATATTGCTTTCATGTTTTGCGTCAATTTTTATTCATTATCTTGATTAATTTGCGTCAATTTGTGTTCATGTTTTGCGTATTTCATGTTGATATTGTTTTCATGGTCGTGTCATTCATGTTTTGCGTCAATTTTCATGTTGATATTGTTTTCATGGTCGTGTCATTCATAATAGATTCATATGCAAATCGTAGAACACACAAACGGTGAGTTTATATGTTTTGTAATTTATACTGGAATCGCCATGGAAGTCATTAAGATGCTACTCAATTATTAGTTTTTACGTTTACAATATATTGAGTTACATATACTGCGTTACTTTAGTGTAGAGCATCTGTTACTTTAATGTCTACCATCTGTTACTTTATATGTCGTGTTACTTTAATACACTCCAGTTGTTACTTTAGTGTAGAACATCTGTTACTTTAATGTCTACCATCTGTTACTTTATATGTCGTGTTACTTTAATACACTCCAGTTGTTACTTTAGTGTTTTTCATCTGTTATTGTAGTGCATTGTAGTGTCCTAAGAATTTAGGAAACTGCCATATTAAAAAAATAATAAAAAAAAAAGATATTGTTTCCTATAATAATGGGACGTGATTGCCACGAAAATAGGAAACAATATCAAAGAGTAATGCCATATAAAAAAAAAAGAAAAAAAAATACTACTTCCTATAATTATGGGACGTGATGACTTCAAAATAGGAAAAAATATCAAAGAATAAGATACTGCGTCATACTATCATTTTTTATCATTATATGAATTTTTTACACTAACTTATATCTAGTGTTATTTTAATGAACATTATCTATTACTTTAATTCATACTATCTGTTATTTTAATATCTGACCTCTGTTACTTTATACCTGGTGTATAAGCATACTCTGTTAATTTAATTAATTGTTACTTCAATGCACTTCATCTGTTACTTTAACTCTTGTTATCTGTTACTTTAATCCATATGAATGATGTAGGGATGTGGGTGAGAGTTTCCTCCATTGAGATTAAATCAAAGCTTCTGAGATGATGATGAAGAAGATAAAAAAGAAGAGACGGAGAAAACGAGAAGGATGAAGAAGAAGCAAAATTATAAGTAGGACATTATGAGTAACAAGTGTGAAACATTGAAATTGTAATGGAGTTGATTTAGTTGGAATATTGTACCACTTTTTGTTTTGAAGTATCTTAATAAAAACAAACATTGTTCTTTTTGTTAATTGGAATTCCTGTTTTTGCAAGAGACTACTAAGCAACGTAACTGATTTTATGAGTTAAAGTAACACAATTCATGAATTAAAATAACACATTGTATGAGTTAGAGTAACAGTTTTTGCAAGAGACTATGCAACGTAACAGATTTTATGAGTTAAAGTAACACGGTTCATGAATTAGAGTAACACAACGTATGAGTTACAGTAACATAATTTATGGATTATGGCAGTAACAGGGTAACATACGTACAATGGCAGTAGGGAACGGATGTTTTGCTGAAGATGAAAAAAAACTTAATTTTATATAAACTTGTTGTGTGAGAGAAAGAGGCAATTAAAAATTTGATAGGAAAGAGAGAATTTGTACCGAGATAATTAAGGAAGAGAGAGAAAGAAAATATATTTTGATAGATATTATAGTTATTTCCTTAATTATGAGATCAAATCTTGTCCATTAATCTAACATTGAATCAAGGGCTAAGATGGGGACTCACGGACTCAAAATATATAAGTGGACTCACCTGATCCCACTTCTATATATATATATATTGGACCAAAAATACTTTAATAAAGAAAACAACTAGGTAAGAGACTATTAAAAAAATAGATATGTATGATACATAATTTTCTTCTATAAGAAAATATTAGTGTCACAAATTATTAAGTCAAGCGTACATGTACACTTATTTACAATGGAAAAAAGTACAAGACCCAAAAAGTATATACGAAGTATAAAATACATTGAAATTTTGATTTAAAATTATATTGAAAATGATTTTTTTTTTATGTAATAAAATATTTTTTAAATTACTGAGTAAAATATTATGGAGTAAAGTTATGTACTCCGTATTTTACGAGTATTGGTTTCGTGATAAAAAAAAACCTTTTCATTTAACTATCGTCGAAAAATTTAGGAAAAATATAATCAACTTTGTAACAAAAATTACTCATTTATCTCAATTAAAAATATGAAAGTTAATAGGTTATCATTTAGATACGTAGTACTCCGTAGTATTTATAAACAATGCACTAAAAATAAAATTTTACAACTACTATGCATTATTGCATGAGATATTTACTACGGAGTAGTATAATATTAGTAGGAATAAACATGTTTTATTTAATACATAGTACGAGTATATTTTTGGGTTTTTAATATTTTACTTCGTAGATGTTACTTCCGCCAATCCGATAGTTCTTTACGTTTGTTTTCTATAAGTGAGGGAAAATTGTCGATATAACTTTTACCCCGTGCCCAGCATGGTATATATAGAATTTTAATTTTGAGTTAATTTACTAAATAAATTTTGATTTTATGTTTCATTATTTTTTCATGATTTTTTCATATTTTGATTTGAGAAAATAATTTGAAATTAAACTAATTAAAATAGGGATCTTAACTAATATCATGAAATGTGTATTCCAAAGAAAATACTACCTCTGATTTCTAAATATATGTCATTCAAGTGTCTCGGGACATCCATACTTTTTTTTTTCAATATTTACCAAAATATGACTATTTTTTGTGACACTTATTCTCATATGAATGTTATTTTCAAAAGAAATTTAATGGCATAGTTTTATACTAAATTTTTATGTGATACAACAATTTATTTAAAATTATAGACGTGTGTGGACGCCCGTCCGCACCGTCCGACGCCCCGCGCAGGACCTTCTGTTTGTCGCGGCGGCCACCCACGCGGCCCCCTCCCTGTCGGGGGCCGGTCCGATCTCGCGTACAGGGCGATGTGTCGGATCTCGATTTGGTTGACGATTTGGATAGTACTAGACGGATGCGGTCACCCATGTTTCCGTCAGAATCGATCTAGACGTGGTTGTAAATGTTTAAAGGTCGATATGTTTGGTAAGACGACCTTTTTAGTGAACCGAATTCGTTGCCGATTTGTTGAGTCTCCACCGAGTCAATTATGGGGACTCGAAAACCATTCAAGTCAACTTTGTTCCTTAGCCGGCTCAAACTTGAGTGGCACAGGACCTAAAGAAAAAGACTTGTACCCTTAAGCACTCCATGCCTGGAATGACTCTCATTGTCAATGGCTTCGGACATCTGAAAACCGTCGATTCTGAGTAAGGGATGAGGGTACGTATTGGGAAGCCAACGTCCGCTAGACATCGACACCTAATAGTGCCCGCACATAGCGGCCTCTACTAATCAATCGGTGGATTGATAACTTTGTTCTTTAATTATGGCGGAAGTGCGATAACATCCGTTGTTTTAACCCTATGTCTTTGCTATGTCGGTTGTTTAAGGACAAGTAAGCTTATTGTCGTCAAAGTAGTTGTGTTTACATTCTTTGCATGCGATTTCACGTGACAAGCAGACCATGAAAAGATGCACGTAGGAGAGTAGAGAGTACTAAGTATTATACGTATTAGCAAATCAGTTTTAACGCGATAATACGGATATTAGTCATTCTCGTGGTATACCTTACCTGTAATCCCCTAAAAAATCTAACGCGATACAGTGGCGGAAACACTATAGAGTCGGGATTAAAACACACTGTAACTATGTCTTAGTAAAAATTAAAATGGTAAAGTCAAACAATAGGCCTTAAATAAAACGGCCAAAATTTAAAACAATCCACAAAAGGGGTTTAAACAATCCATAGGACATAATTATAAAAATAAATAAGCAGGATCCACACTGCTCACTAGCGCACACCCGAAACACGTATACCTGCCATGTTAAAACATAACAGCCACAATCAGTGAGGAGCAACGCCAACGTTCTCCCAGCCGCATGACAAGATTTTAAAACAGTAATTACTAATATAGGAAAAATATTAAAAAAAAAGAAAAATTAGGGTTTTTGGAGCCCTCTGGCGACATAGGAGGCGAACTCCATGATCATGGCTCGGAATTCGGCATCGAAAACGAAGAAGAAGAAGAACTTGAACGTTAACTCTGGAAGCAAGAGCTCTACACAACGGAAGGAGGTTGGCTCGGGTCCCAAGCGGCCTAACGTTGGTCCCAACGTTGAGGAAGCAGGACGAACTAAGCCCATGCACAAAATTAATGGCATCCCAGGGCTTGACTTTGGAGATGATGAAGAGGGTGGGGATCACGATAATGGTTTGTGGATTACTCAGCGTGGAAATAAGAAGAAGAATAACACCATAGCTCCGGAAAAGGAAGAGGGTGACTTACTTCAGTTTTCGGATGAGGACACGAAAGAAGAGGTTGACTACTGGTCTAATGCTGTGTATTGCTATATCCTTGGAGCGAACCCTCCTTGGGAAGTGATTCAAGGATACATCAAAAGAGTCAGGGGTAAGCATGGGATAGATAAAATTTCATTCTTACCCAATGGCGTTTTCCTTGTGAGGTTCAACCAATTGACTGGTAGGGATACTGTGTTGCAAGCGGGGTATCACATGTTTGATAATAAGCCGCTTGTTGTTAGACAATGGGAGCAAAACCTGAACTTACTGAAAGAGGACGTCAAGGTGGTCCCTTCGTGGGCAAGATTACATGATCTTCCTTTGAAATATTGGGGAAAGTGTCTTCCCATGATAGCGAACTTGGCTGGAAAGTATGTGAAATCTGACCCTACAACGGAGGACAAGACGCGGTTGGGATATGCTATGGTTCTACTTGAGCTGAAAGTGGGAGAACAACTTCCTGATCAGATAAAGTTTAAAGAGGCTAATGGAGAAGTGATTAGTGTCAAGGTGGAATATGAGTGGCGTCCAATCTTGTGCACCAAGTGCAAAGGCCTAGGACATGAGATGAAGAACTGTAGAAAGGGGGAGATTCTCAAGAAGGGACAGACTAAAGTCTGGAAGCCGAAGATTGGGACTGGTAACCCCCCCCCCTTGAGGATTGCTGATAAGCCTAGTGAACCGGTGAGTGACAGTTCAAGGGTGGAGAGTTCACGAAGGGCTGGAGGGAAATCGTATGCGGATGCGTTGGAGAAACTCAGGTCCCTGAGAGTCCTATGCACATGGATGATGGTAACCCTTCTACTAACAATTATAAATGATTAATGGTTTTTGGAATGTTAGAGGGTTGAACAATGTAAATAAACAGCGTGAAGTGAAGTGTTTTTTGCATAATAAAGAAGTAGGTTTATTTGGCCTAATCGAGACAAAAATAAAATCGTCTAATGTTGACAGTATTTCTAATAGTATGCTAGAAGGGTGGTGTGTTACTACAAATGGGCATTTGCACCCTAATGCTCGTGTTTGGCTAGTTTGGAACCCTTCGTTGTATGATGTTCAGCCTCTCCGTTATGGGGCTCAACTCATACATTGTCGAGTCTCTTTCAGGCCTAATGGACAGTGGTTCTATTACACGGTGGTGTATGGGTATAATGATGGAGAAGGTAGAAGGGAGCTTTGGACACAACTTCAGGAGATTGCTGCTGTTGTTCAGGGTCCATGGGCGGTTGGGGGAGACTTTAACACGGTTATATCTCCTGATGAGCGCTTGAGAGGGCAAACTAAACAGATTGATATGGACGAGTTTATACAATGCTTGAATGTGTGCGACTTAGAGGACATCAAAGCAACGGGGGCGTGGTATACTTGGTCTAACAAGCAGGAAGAGCAAACTAGAAAATACAGTAGACTTGATCGTTTTTTGGTTAATGCAGATGGACTGATCAGTTTGCGGATTATCAGGCTCACTTTCATCCGGAGGGTTTGTTTGATCATTCCCCCTGTTCAGTTCAGAGCATTTATGTGGAGAGACGAAAGGCAAGCTTTAAATATTTTCTTATCTGGGGAGAGGCTGATTCTTTTGCTAGTACAGTGACAGAGGTATGGCATCAGCAGATTTGGGGCACTAAGATGTTCTGTGTAGTTAAGAAGTTAAAGCTACTCAAGAAGGGGCTAAAACGTCTGAATGAGGAATGCTATTCTGACATAGAACAACAGGCTTCTAAGGCAGCGATGCAGTTGGAAGCCATCCAAACAGAAATTGCACAGGTGGGTGTGACTGAGCAGCTTATTAGGAGGGAATATCATGCAAACCTTGCGTATGCTAAGGTGAATAAAGCTAGAAATAGCTACCTGATGCAGAAGGAAAAGGTCAAATGGATGGAGGAGGGGGACTCAAATACCCAGTATTTTCATCATGTTATTAAACAACGCCTGATTAGAAATAAGATTACTCAGGTGAAGAACATAAGAGGAGAAATGTGTGATAAAAGTGAGACCATTCAGGATGCTTTCCTTGAGTTTTACAAGAATTTGCTGGGGGACAGGAAGGAGGTTCAACAAGTCAGAAATGCTGTTATAGATTTTGGCCCTCGGTGTAATGCTACTCACCATGATTGGTTGCTCCAGCCTATCACGGATGCTGAAATAAAACATATTGTTTTCTCTGTTCCTACGGACAAAGCCCCGGGTCCCGATGGATACTCAAGTGGGTTTTTTTGGGATGCTTGACCTATTGTGGGTGAGGAGATATGTACAGCGATCAAAGATGTATTTTCTTCGAGGAGAATTCTGAGGCAGATTAATGCTACCAATATTGTATTGGTTCCTAAATGTGATCGACCTGAGATGGTAACACAGTTCCGACCTATTGCTTGCTGCAACATGATATACAAGATCATATCGAAACTCTTATGTAATAGACTAGCGGGAGTGCTCCCTGATCTAATTTCGGAATCCCAGAGCGCCTTTGTGCAAGGACGATCGATTCTAGAAAATGTTCTTATATGCCAAGACCTCATTAAGATGTACTCGCGAAAGAATGCTTCTCCTAGAAGCATGTTCAAGTTGGACCTCCAAAAAGCCTATGATACTGTTGAATGGGAGTTCGTAGAGGGTATGTTGACAGAGCTAAATTTTCCTAGCCAATTTACAGAATTGGTGATGCAATGTATATCTACGACTTCCTACTCCATTGTCCTAAATGGTTCTTCCTTTGGGCATTTCCAGGGCAAACGTGGACTGAGGCAGGGAGACCCCATTTTCCCCCTCATTTTCACCATTTGCATGGAATATCTAAGTAGAATGCTTAAGTATGCGACAAGCACCAGGCCATTCAATTACCATCCGTTGTGCAAAGATATTAAGCTCACACACTTAGTATTTGCGGACGATCTATTATTATTCTGTAAGGGGGAAGTCCGCTCTATTATGTTACTTATGAGAGCCTTTTCTTCCTTCTCCAAGGCTTCGGGGCTTTGTATGAATAATGGGAAGTCTGAAGTTTTTTATAATGGTGTCGATGATTCAATTAAGGATGATATTCATCAGGTCACAGGAATAAAGGAGGGCATTATGCCGTTTCGATATTTGGGGGTTTCGATTCAGCCGGGTAAACTGAGCAAGCCGGAATGCAGTGTTTTGGCTGAAAAGATAATAGGCCGAATCAGGAGCCTGGGTGCGAGAAAGCTATCTTATGCAGGAAGGATTGCTCTGATTTCGTCTGTTCTTAACACCCTATATAATTACTGGGCCACGATATTCATTATTCCCAAACACACGATTAAAAGAATTGAAGCTATTTGCCGAAATTTCCTTTGGGATGGGAATTGTGAATATACACGGACACCTCTAATTGCGTGGGACAAGGTTACTCTCCCTAAGAACCTTGGGGGGCTAGGCATTAAGAGAGCTTCCGTTTGGAATGTTGCAGCTGTTGGCAAGCTCGTCAGTTGGATTTATGAAGATCGAAGCAGCCTGTGGGTGAAATGGGTCTCTACTATTTATATAAAACAGCAGAGTTGGCACGATTACTCCCCTCCTACAGATTGTTCGTGGACTTGGAAGTCCATTTGCAAGATGAAGGAAGCCCTTAAACAAGGGTTTCATAATGGCTCATGGTCTTTGGATCCGAATGGATACTCCATCAAGAGTGGTTATGGGTGGCTCCTCCCTGCTCCTAATCCTCCGCCTTGGACTAAGTTTGTATGGAATCAGTGGGCACTCCCTAAGCATGCCGTCATGACATGGCTGATTCTGAATGGAGGAGTAAATGTGAAGGATAAATTGTACCGACACGGTTGCATTGACAATGACAGCTGCTGCCTTTGTTATGACTCTACTGAAACGGTAAATCAAATTTTTTTTGATTGCCAATTCAGTAGAAGACTTATGCGCAATGTAGCTGATCTTGTTGGATGTAATCTCAACCTGACGTATATCCTTGACGGTGGAATGCACCAGCTGCATCGGAAAATGCATGGAGCCATTTATATGGCCTGTTATTATACGACCTGGAATCAGCGAAATAAAGCCCGAATTGAGGGGTATATTGATCATCCCGCGCAGCTGGCTTTACGTATCATAGGTGAGGCTAGGATAAGAATAAAGTTGAGAGCAAAAGACAACATTACTGATACAGATTTGCACTTTTTTTAGGCAGATAGGAATCAACTATTGATCGAAATAGGAATTAGTGAGCTAACTAATCCTTGTTTTGGTTTTTTAGGGTGATTATACTGATTTTGTACAGCATATGTTTTGTAACTCCTTTTTTTGATGAATGAATTACTCACATTTCACCAAAAAAAAAAAAGAAAAATATTAAAGACGGAAAACAGTAAAACATTATAATGAAAATAAGTTTTCAGTGAAAAACTTCACGAATAGAAACAATATAATAAAAATGAGTTTTCCGGAGAAAATATAAAACACTTGCCAACCTGCAAATCAAAATTATATCGATAATAATAAAAATATTCAATGGCGTTATGGATAGGATTAATCTAGAATCTAGACTTTCACTAGGACAATACTAAACTAGCTTCGAGTACTTAGTCAAAACAAATCAGACTTCGATCTCTAACTAGGCAACTCAACTATAACAAAACTGCGTGCAGCGAGGTCCTGGCTTAAGTAATGTACACCCCTCCTAGACACCAACCGTAATCCAGTTCAACCCAACGGCGACTTACAAGATGCGATATCTAAGTTTAAGGTCAAAATATACACACTTCTGAACACAAACCATGCTCAGTTCAACGACCAATGTGTCTCAACATAGACACACCAGCTTTATAGTTGATGGCAAAACGTACATCCTAGACTGTATTACTCTAAACCCACACTTTTCCTTATTCCATAACTCCAAAACAATCCATTATCGATATTCAAAAGATATAATCATTATAAATAATAAGAGAACAAAAAGAAAAGGATCACTTTCCAAAAGAGGAAACTTTCTATTTTAGGAAACTTCTATTTTTAGAAACTTTACAAAAATAGCACTATATCAAAATAGCAAAAATATTAGTTTATTCTAACATCACATTTTTAGTAAACGATATAGATTTATAAAACTAATACTTTCGGCCTTAACGATATTAATTACCAAAGTGAACATTTAATTTTATGAAATTATTAAAATATCGTATAAGCGTTATAAAATGATAAAAAATGTCTTAAACATTTTATTACTACTAATTAGGGTGTTTCCAAAATTTATAAAACTCAAATTCCCAAATTATTAATAGTTTCGACAATACAAATATAAATAGGATTTTTACGGCAAATGTCAAAATTAAATATTTGAACGTCTTTATTTAATTAAACCGACAAATATATTTAGAGTATGTTAAAGGATGATTTAAATCTTAAAGTTTCAGATTTAAATACTTTGAAAATTGCTGGAAAAATAAATCTTTTCAGTAAGATGAAGCATTTTAACGATAAATCGTAATTTGTCCAAAAATCAATACTTATTAATTAAAGAATTTAATAAATAGTACAAAAACTACGTAAAATATTTAAAATATATTTATGGACATTCTGTTCAAAAAAGAAAATTTTCCAGAATTCTGAAACTCGGTTTTTAAAGCGCTTTCTCGTTTATCGTCCAATCTCTACGATAACGATTAATAAAAATAGTAATTACAAAATGATTTAAGTATTAATATCCAAAAATTATTATTAAACTTAAAAATCGCCATTTTCCAGAACATACTAATTTTCCAGACTTTCCAAAGTTCCAGATTTACCAAATTCCAATAAAACCGTCATTTAAAACCCGTTTTCACAATTAACGATTCCATTAATAAAACTTATCGTCCTAACATTTTATTAAAGCACTAAAAATCATAAGATTACATTTTATTATGAAATTATCATAATCATAATTTTTTCCAGATTTAAACCAAAGACCAGAAATCGAGAATTTAAACGAAAAACACGGTTTTAACGATAAACGATGATTTAAAGTGATTAATTAATTCATCCACTTTACAATTCCGAAAAATTATGAAACAATTCAGAAAATTCTATTTCACCAGAAAGTTTCTCCACGTAAAAAATCAGATTAAAATAAAATGTTTAGGTACTAGAACTAAAAAATCGGCTTTTAATCATTTTTGTCCGATAACGGTAATAATTCAATAATCGATATCAAAAATATACTAAATTATTAAAAATCATCAAAAACAACATTTTTCCAGAATATAAACATATATTACATGTTTAGGCCGAATATTATGATTTTACAAATTAATATGGCGATTTAATCGTTAATCTCGTAAAAGCGATAAAAATATCGACACATGCAAATTTTCAACTTTCAAAATTTTTTCAGATTATATGACATACATATATTGTCAAAAATAAAATTATAATAATATACATGCAATTACACAAATAAAATCATGCAATACCGAGTAGCATCGACGTTACCTCAAGTCCAAATTCGAGTCGATAATATATTCGTCCGCTTCGGGATCGACCAAGAAGCCTATAAAAACATGAAATCCATGGTATGAAAATACCATAAGATCGCTGGAAAAACAAGGTAAAAATGATTGAAAAAGAAATCTATTAATACCTTAACGAAGGAGACGAAAAGAGGATCGAAATAAGAGAAAAATAGGAGACGGAAGGCGATGCTTGAAGACGGTTTTCTAGCCAGAAATGGCTGCTGAAAAAATTCAGATTTCATGAACCAAAAGAGAGAAAAAGAGGAGGTATTTGGTTTGATTAAAATTGATGTAAATTGAATGAGAAAAAAAAGTGAAAGGATTAAGCATAAATGAAGCTTTTAAAATTGATGAAAACAAGGTACATGCATACTACACAACTTGGCCAAAATGATGTATGTGGAGGTTGAAAAGTTTTTGCATGAATCATCACATTAAAATATGATAAAAATATCTTGTGAAATAATTGTTCTCTTAAAAACAAAAAAATAATAAGTTGTAAAAATATGTAGTAGTAGTGTGACATGGGGGTCACGGTCCAAAATGGTGGGAAGGGGTCCAAAAATAATTGTTGGTTGATTAAAAAAAATGATCGTAAAAGTATTAAAGGTATTTCGAAGCAATTCGAGTAAACCTCACGTTGGAAAACAATTATTTGCGAAATTTCGTAAAAAAAATCATTAATGGCTAAATTTTCATAAATAAAAATATTTCTTAGTTGAAAATATTATATAAATATAATTAGACATTTGTAGAAAAAGAAATAACTTAAATTCGAGCTTAAAAACATTAATTTCGTAGAGAAGTAGAATTCCTTGCGGAAAAATAATTAATTTATGATGAAAATCAAATAAATAGGTTTAAAAGAGTTCAAATCTCTTTAAAAAAAAATAAAAAAAATATCGGACTCTCAAATAAAAATAAAGCTTGAAAAAAAAGATGCAATATAAGCCCGAAATAGAGTTATGACGTAGTCATAGCGGAAAGGATAAAAATGCTAGGAAAATAGCGGGTATTACATTACCTGATATTCTGCTTAAGATGCGTCGGTTCAATATTAATAGAGATGCATCGAACCACGTACGGTGAGCACCAGGATTAATATGGAACCCGACCATCGCTTTGTTTAGTTTTAGCTTATTTACGTTTTGAATTCCGTGTTAGGTGATTTAGCGTGCGATTATAGGGTCATAAAAATGGTAAATCATAAGAACGCGGTAAATGCGAAACGTAAGTAAACCATGTAGTGAGAAGTTTCACCCTCGGAGTGTGCACTTAACGAGACACGATGCGTAGATGGTTGAGAATGGATCTCGGAACTATTCGGGTTTAGTTAGGGTGTTTTAGTGCTTATGGTTGAAGTTGAGGACGTTACGTATATTTATAACGTGCCCTGGACCTAGTGTCCATACTAGTCGGACTTGACATTATCAATGTAACACCCCGGCCCAATCCTAGGACCGGAAATGTTAACTGCGGTAGCCCGCCAGGCTTTGTACTGGTCCCACAGACCAACACGAGTCCTTTCCAACACATTTTGTACTCACTCATGCGCATCCCGGAAACCTTCCCAGGAGGTCACTCATCCTAAGATTGCTCCCAGTCAAGCACGCTTAACTGCAGAGTTCTTATCATGGGCAAACCAGAAAAGAAAGTGCACTTTGTTGATATGAGTAGTACTTCAAATCCCTTTAAGCAAAGCTCATAAATAGGAGCTCTTCAATCAATGTGGGGTGTTTCAATCACTCCCACTTGAAGAACGCAACGTCCTCGTTGCGCCTGGCAGCATAACCGCTGACCCAGAATCCACCCCCGCTAGGTGCCAAATGCACGGTCGTAGGGTTGCTCTGATACCATTTGTAACACCCCGGCCCAATCCTAGGACCGGAAATGTTAACTGCGGTAGCCCGCCAGGCTTTGTACTGGTCCCACAGACCAACACGAGTCCTTTCCAACACATTTTGTCCTCACTCATGCGCATCCCGGAAACCTTCCCAGGAGGTCACTCATCCTAAGATTGCTCCCAGTCAAGCACGCTTAACTGCAGAGTTCTTATCATGGGCAAACCAGAAAAGAAAGTGCACTTTGTTGATATGAGTAGTACTTCAAATCCCTTTAAGCAAAGCTCATAAATAGGAGCTCTTCAATCAATGTGGGGTGTTTCAATCAAAGTGCATAATAAAAGACAATATGTAAAGTTTTGTTTAGACAACAACCTAGTGATGATACGTCTTCAAGGCGGATCCTCCTAGTTTGTCCTGCAGAGCTTCGCTACTGTATTGGGAGGCGGCTTGTCGAACACAGGTTCCCCTCTATGTTCTGATCGAGTGGGGTGCTCGAGGAATGACGAAGAGTAGCGTCGATTCACGTATCGAGACAACGATCTAGTTGATTGTACTTAGTGTCGGAGTGCGACCTATGTTAAAGAGAAAGAGGGGGAGTGCAAATTGTGAGAGAAAGAATTCACGAATTCGAGTAGGTGTGGCGAATGAGCGAAATTGGGGGGGGGGGGGGGGGAGTATTTATAGTTGTTCGCGTAATTCAAATCGACCATTCAGACGCTTGACCTCTTGCGCACCAAAACTGAGTCGCCTGGTGTCATGCACATCAGTATTGGGACGCCTAGTGTGAGGCGCCTGGAATTTCGAAAATCCGATTTCGAAACTTTCCAAAACGGAGAATATGCGTATATTTGGTTATCCCCTACAAGGTAAAGTTTCCTTAGAGACTGAAATTTCAGTAGCAACTCTTTAATTTTTCGTAGCTAATTAGCTTAGAGATGGAATTTATGACTAATTTTCATTAGTAGCTAAAGGCCTTGTCGCTAAATTAGCTACAGAATTAGCGACCAAATTTAGCTACTACCTAGCGACTAAAAGCGTGGTGGCTAATTTTGCGACAATAATAGAGACGAACTTTTAAGTAGCTACATTAGCGACCACAAATTGATGGGAGCTAAGGTAGTGGTAGACTTAGAGACCAATTTTGTTGTCGCAAAATTAACGACTAAAGTTTTGGTATCTAAAATGGCTACCAAAGCATGAAGTACATATACGGCTAGTACTATGTCATCGTACTTGGCCCCTACAATCACCGGGTGACAGGGCACATAGAACCACCCCGCACTCCGCCCTCCCGCTAAACATACACCCACCCACTCCTTTCCCCTTCTTTTAAAGATATTGGTAATTTATGTTCAATAGAGAAATCAAACCCATGACCTCCAACTACATAACAGACACTCTAACCATTAGACCACATGAAGATTAACGCTTATATTGGACATAATTGTCAACTTAAAAGTAAAAACAATTGTTATACAGATGAATTATATGTTACATACTTTTTAATAATAACTACTCCTATTATAATAAAATAAATAAATTTGACTACTTTTTTTGGCAAATGGTAAGTATATTAATCAAGTAACAATTTGTACCATTTACAAAGCCTAAATTAGGTTAGTGATAAAGTTCTTGTCTTTATCACTCATCTTTTGTTGCACTTTGGAACTAAAGAACAATCCTAGTTCCGTTCTAATTCTCTTAACCATAATTTCAGGACGTAATATACTTCCTTCCATTCTACTTTTGTTCCTTTGCTGCCAAATATAATATATAACCGAATTCAACACACTATTCCTTATTGCACGTTGTAGTTTTGTTCCCCGTATGCGTTTCCTCCATTCATTCGTGATAATTCTTTGAGCCTGCATCTTGACCCAGGTAGCAGCACCAGTACAGACTGCTTTGCTGTACTCACACAGGCAAAACAGATGCCCCAACGGCTTCTCCGCATCTGCACATATGCTGCATTCCTCGTCATGAACAATTTGCAGCTGTGCCAATCTTGCTTTTGTGTTAAACGCTTGATGTTGATGCAGCCACGCCACCACACTGTGCTTAGATAAAGTCCACCTACTCCATATGTACCTATGCCATGTTATAGTAGAGCCCTTCTCTCGCAACCAGTAATACACTTTAGCTATCATAAAGCATCGTGGTCCTTGAGCTTGCCATTCCTCATTATCGTATCCAGGTTGAAGTTTCACCCTTGCTCTACATATCTTCTTCCAGCTCTAAGAGTCGTCAATTGCCGGAGTATAGTCCACCCAACTTTGTCCTTTCAGATAGATGTGTTGAATCCATTGGACCCACAATCGATCCGCATCACTGGTCACCCACCATGCCAACTTCCCCACCGCAGCCACATTCTAGAACTTTGTTTGGATTATATTCAAACCCCCTTCCTCATACGGCACGCATACCTTGATCTTATTCCAGGCTACCAAAGGGACCCTATGGAAATCAGCCGAGCTATCCCATATAAAAAGTAAAAGTAAAAGGGGTGCAACACGAGGCCTTCCCAGGAGGTAACCTATCCTAGTACTACTCTCGCCCAAGCACGCTTAACTGCGGAGTTCTGATGGGATCCAGTGCATTAGTGCTGGTATGATCGCACCCAACTCCATATTAATTTAAAAGTTTCACAATCGCATATATTTTATATGAAATATACAAAAGAAGTATACGTATTTCAGTAGCTAAAAAATAAAACTAGATATTGAAATTGGTACTCATTTGATTTCGTCTCCATAATAACTACGTACTTATCCACTAATTTGCATTGGTCTCCTAGATATACACTAATGCATTGTTCGTAATATTGTATCGTTATATATAAGGACAAGTTTAGCTACTAACGTTATTTTCCGTATCTAAAAACTTAAATTAGATACTACTTTCAGTATCCACCTTATTTAGTCTTTATAATAGAGACATAATTAGCTACTCACATTTTTTTTCTATATCTAAAAACTTAACTTAGATACTAATTTTGCTATCGACTTTATTTAGTCTCTAAATTAGGGACATAATTAGGCACCACTTCAGTTAGGTCTCTAGAATAGAGACTAAATATATTTATGTCTCAACATTAGTAGCTAAATAATATATTTAGCGACTGAATTTTGGTCAGTTGCTAAACTAGTAGCTAAATCATAATTCTCTTCTAGCGCGATTAAGAATTCCCGTTAACCCTAGCGCGTCGAGCGTCGGGTGGGCCTCGGGCACGTGTCTCGAGGTTTGCTCGGCCGACGTGTTAACTCGGGTTTGACTTTGCATATTTTGGGACCGATTCGGAGCCTCGGTGTTGTAATTGACACTAATTAGTGTCGCCGGGACCGTAATGACACGAATAAGACCGTTTTGATGTTGAATTAATTTGTCCGAGTAATTATTTGATCTATTCTATTGAAAAACCACCTAAAACATTGTAATCTCGCGTCGCATTGTAGTCCGATCGTCATCAGGTGTTTGTCGGGCACCCTTGTAGCCACCAGGTCAACATCTGGGTGTCTACAAAAGCCCCCACTTTGACTGAGGCTTGGACAAGGCGAAAGTCAAGCTATAACTGCCCAGGTCAATCGAGGATTATGACCTGGTGGGTGTCCGTTCGGGTCGTTTTAAGTCCGTTAGACTATGTATTTGAGGCTCGTAGGCCAAGACTTAGAAATCATATATGACATCCTTGCTTGCGGTTGCTTGTCGGAGCTCGGGTCTGGGCTTTCTAGCTTGTCGTGGGTTTGTTGTCTTAGTAATTTTGGTCTTTGATATGAGCCTCTTGCTTTAGTCCTTTATTGGTGTCTTAGTCCTGGTTTTAATATCCTTGGCGGACGGTTGTGTTGATTTCGGTTTTGCTTTTCGCTTTAGGTATTCCTCTTGTGAGGGCGTGAATTGAATGCTTAGGGACTCGTTTCGGGTTGATTTGATTGCTCTGAGTGTTTTAGAAGTTGTTTAAAAGTGAATTGAGTTGAATCGAGTTGGATTGAATTGAATTTGGGTCGAATTGAATTGAACTGAATTGAATTGAGGTTGAGTTGAATTGAATTGAATTGAGTTGAATTGATTTGAACTTGAATTGACTTGAATTGAATTGACTTGAATTGAGTTTAATCGAATTGACTTGAATTGAATTGAATTGACTTTAATTGACTTTAATTGAATTGAATTGAATTGAATTGAACTTGAATTGAATTGACTTGACTTGAACTTGAATTGAACTGCCTTTAGAATGCTTTGTGATTCGTTAGGCTCACAGGTTTAAAATTTACCTTCAGAATGCTTTGGGATTCGTTAGGCTCACGGGTTTAAAATTTACCTTCATAATGATTCGAGATTCGTTAGGCTCACGGGTTTAAATTTGTTTTTTTGAGTGCTTCAGGATTCAATCGAGTTTGTTTTGCTCAAATATCATGCTTGGGTTGTCATGTGCTTTGGTATGAGTGGTCTCGTTAGCTACATATTTTCATGTTCATTTTTTTTTTCGCTGGGGGTTGATTTCGATTAGAGGAGGTTTTGGGGCTTGCTTTGTCGGTTGGGGTAGTAAACTGTCCCACTCTTTCTTATCTCGTTTAATATAGGAGGGTGCGTCTTACGGTTATTGGGTACCATGTCCAATATGTTTCTGCTTTTGCTTTGGACTGAACGGTTAGGCGCTGGTCCTGGGGCGCCTTAATCCTCAGTCACCTAACCCCCAACAGCCCAATACAGGGACGCTTGACATGGGGCACCTGGGGTTTTGATCAGGGTCAGATTTGTTTAAAATTAGCGAAGGAAAGGGGCGACTTCATTTCATCTTAAAATCGAAATGCGCGACACCCTTCGAATCAAACTCGCATTCTCGACTTTGTTCAACGAATTTTCGTCTTGATTTTCTTCATATTCGATCATGTCGACCTCGGGTAAGTGTTCCTTACTCATCTATTGTCGATTTGTGCTTAGTTAGATTGATTGTGGGTCGATTTTGCTTAAACCCTAGAAATCGATTTGGGCATTTTGTTTTTGCTATGTTTCGATGTTTGCTCTTGGTCCCATTGTTAAATTAGGGTAGATTAGAGCTTGAAAAGGTAGTTATTAGCATGATATGAAGCTTAGAGGTGCTCTAATGGCTTCTTATGGGTAGAACTCGAAATGCTAGGGTTTAGGGATCATTTTCCCGGTTAATCCCGTACTTGACCATTGTAAATTCGCTCAACTAGCGTTTGTGACGTTATGGCTGACCTCCACGTCGACTTTTGTGAGTCAGAATGTACTCTAGGTCATTCCGTGAGGGTTAGTGTGGCCTACGACGGACCAAATGATATTGTAACGATGCCGGATTTTTCCGAAATCACTTTTATCATGACCGAGGTCGAAAATGGGTGCTGGTAGGTCTTTCAGGATTTTGATATCTCTGTCTAAAATTTTGCGCTTATTTTAACCTGTTCGGGTTGTTTTGACCTGACCTGAGGCGTTTTTGTTATTTTTTTGTTTGGTTTTGCGGCTAGAGATGACATCGAGCGTCCCGAGGGAGTTCCTCCGGTTGGTACTAGTGGAGAGGCCGCGGGGTCGAGCTCCCTGACTCCCAGGGGGTTTCGTAAGTGGCGACGAAGCGTTCCTTTGCAGCATCGTGAACCGAGAGCCGTGAATGAGGCTGATTTTGATAGGGTCACGAGGCACAGATGGCCTGTGACGGTTGCCAGGAGGACCCATGTCGCGAGTCCTACCAACGAAGGTGAGGAGGTTGTTTACGATGATCCCCCTTGGGCTCGGGATTGGGACGGTCAGCAGTTAATGTTTCGTTCCGATTTTCACATTTGTAGCCATGTTGGAACGGCCTGATGAGTACCTCGACTCGTGCTTATTGGTTTAGGCTCTAATTTTGGTTTGCATTGGTTTGGTTTGTTTATGCTTATATTATCTCGGTTTGCAGTCGCCCGACCCGATGAGGACCTTCTCGGGTTTCACCAAGTGTTTGGAGATTTATTCTCAGAAGCTCAGCCCCGCGGCAAAGGAGATTATCGCGGGGATGGCCTTAGGCCCCGTGGTCGGGCATTGGGTCCGATTAGTAGATTGCAAAACTAAGTGCAACCTCATGGTAATTAGAGCGATGATAGATCATTTTTATGATACGATCTCGACATTCCATATGTCGTTCGGGGAGGTCAGGATGACTTTGGAGGACTTTGGGGTTATTACGTGTTTGCCCTGGGGTCCTGAGATGATTAGGTGGACTCCTGAGGGCCCTAGGTTAGATAGTGACGAGATCAGGGGTTGGATCGAGGATTGTTTAGAGAGTGAGGCTTACAGTGCGCCTCATGCTCTGGTGAGCTCGTACATTACCGACCACTTTGAGAGGGTGGCGGTGCTAGAGGGTCGAGTGTCCAACACGCCGGAGCAGGATGCCCGTCTGTGGTAGTGGTACTTCCTAGGGTCGACCAACTTCTCGGACAAGAGCGAGAGGTTTAGTACTAGGATTTTACCTTTCATGGGTAATTTAGATCAGCTGGGACATTTCGATTGGGTGACCGCGGCTTTCGCGGAGATGACTCATTGCCTACAGGTCATGGTGAGGCCGCAGAGGGTGGACTCTGGCTCGGGTTTACCCATCGTGGGTCCAGGTGTCGTACTGGAGGTCAGTTATTGTTTCTTGTCCTTGGTTTCAGAGTTTTACTTAGTTCGGTTAGGTTTTGCTGATGATGTTTTTGGGTTTTGCGGGCTTGGATATACTCCTACTTCCCTCAATTGGCACCCAAGATGGTGTCTGCTCGTCCGGTTAGGTTTCCGACGGGAATTGAGTGGAGGTTGGCTCAGGCTAAGAGCACGACGAGTCACTACTTGTCAGAGAATATGCTGGTGAAGCAGCTGCGCCGCGAGAATGTAAGTTTCCTTCTGACGGTTTGTTTTACTTAGTAGCCCCCAAGATTAGGATTATTGAAATGTCGGTTTGTTTATGCAGTTCGTGCCCGTCCTTGGGCCGACTATGAGGGTCTGCCCGGGGATGTGGGGGCAGAGTTGAGACCTAGGAGCTACAGAAGAATGCTCCTTCCTGCGTTGTTTCGCCCGGTGTGGTATCTGGGCGAGAGGTTTGTGCGTCAGTGTTTATATGACGAGTTCAGGGTGCCGGTTGATCCTCCCCAGACTATGTTTAGATTGCCAACCACCGCAGAGGCTCGTGAGGGTATGGATGGAGAGGGAGGCGACACATTACTGGTGCCTGGTGCCTCCTATCTGTCTCACGTCTGCCAGTGGCTAGCTTGCCATCGCCTCGTGGTGAGTACCCAGTTCCTTGTTTTATTGTTTGTTTTGTTCTATGGTTTAATGTTCGCTTGCATATTGAATGGTTTCCTTTTCCGTCAGCTTTCCAATCCAGCTGATACTGCTCAGCCCCCAGACTTCCCCTTGACACTGCTCGGGGTCGATGCGGCTGGGGTAGCCTTTACAAAGCCTATTTCCCCGTGTTCTGCTGAGGAGATCGATGGAGGTTGGGATGAAGTGGCGTGACCGGGTGTACCGAGTAAGTTTCGGGATCTTCCCTAAACATGTCTTTAAGGGTTAGATATTGTTTGGCTAATTTGTTTGGTTTTGTTTTTCAGGTTTCGTCGGTTTCTCATCAGCGGTTGTGGCAGGCTGCCAACTCCTTCCGGGCCTATGTGTCGAGGGCGGTTGTTGTCTCTTCCCGTGATACTTCGGGACCTCGATTCGTAAGTATGCGTTTCCTCGGGTTGGTTTTCTAGGCTGGTTGCGTCTTTTCCTAAAGTATAGGTGTATTTGTAGGATGTTCCGGATATGGTGAGGCAGCTGGAGACTCGGGTAACCGAGCTCGAGACGAACGAGTCCAAGTTGGAGCAACTCCCGCAATCTCGGGATAATGAGATTGCCATGCTTAAGGAGGAGTTGGCTCGGACTCAGGGCGAGACCTCGGCTCAGGATGAGGCTAGGCTCGGTGCTAAGGTGGAGAGAGAGGCTGAAGGTCATGCTACGGGCAGTACTGAGGATGTTGGAGGAATTCCCGAGACAGCTACCCTAGATATGCTGTCGAGTATGGACGGTACTGAGTCTTCTATCCTCGATCTCGATGATCTGGATCTGAATGACGATATCGGTGAGTATGTGTTGGCCGTAGGCGCAACCTCTAGGGGTTCACCTAGTTTATTTTCTTTACTCGGGACAAAATAATTAAATGGAACTAAAATTTGGTATTAAATCAGAATAATTAATTAATTTAATTTATTCGGCACTTTAATAAATTTTTAGTGCCTACAAATTGCCCCCTCGGGACCTTCTCATGTACACCGTTTAGGTGTTTTGGAGTGGCCGGGTCTCAACCATATTGTTTGACTTAGACTTGGAAGTCGGTGAGCATCGAACTTGTCATACGGGTAGCTCTGCATTTTTTAACGTCACGCTGCCATTATCTGACTTGACGGATGACTTCACCTCTTAGGAATTTGGAGCGACGGGATCTTGACTATCTTTTTTGGCATACATTTTAACGTAAGACGGTCCATTTTTGTTGTCACCGTGCCATATTAATTCTCAATCTTTTCAACTCAGTCTTACGGTAAAACTGGATTAGGAAATCTCAAGACTTCACTCACACACAGAAAGAGTACGGATCTCATATATTTTAAAGAAACAGTAATAGGAAACTAAAGCCTAGGAAAAAGATAATGTAGTAATATGATTTTCCTGATAACATTAGGGCTGAAGGGACTCCCCAAACTATATATATAGGGTTATTTAACGATAATAATATCAACTATAGGGCGTCTTCCCAAAATAATACCAATTTCAATAAATCCAAGAATAATACGTATTATTGGAGTAGTTAAACAAGAGTAGTATAAGTGACTTCATAACCTGCTACGTTAGGTCACCTAATTAATATTTAACCTGCTAATTATCCTCCATCCTCCTCCTTAGACCTGGATAACGCGTGAACTGTGTCGAGTCAGCTTCGGGTCAGGCCACTTTCGGGTTATAATAATCGTGTTGACTTCGGGTCGGGTCGGATAATTTTGGGTTCGGGTCATTCTCGGGTTTGCTGTTTTCAACTTTTTTTAGGGATATCGACTAGTTTTCTATAATAATAGTCGGGTCAGTTTCGGGTTAGCTCGGGTCAATTCGGATTACAGGTCAAAATCATGCTTCAGTTCGGGTGTCGGGTCGGGTTCGGTTTGGCTTATTCGAGTTGGGTTAGTTTTCTCAAGTCTACTCCTCCTTACACTACTACAAAACATCAAATAGACAACTGATTTTTTTGCAATAGACAACTGATTTACAACAGTTGAGTAGTTTGGAGTTGTATATTAGTTTAAGCTTAGACATCTGTTTTACAACAGTTGTCTATTCATTAATAGACAACTGTTTTCTAAAATAACAGTTGTCTATTTTGCGTATAGACAACTGAGGTTTTAAAACATTAGTTGTCTATTGCTCGTATAGACATCCGAGGTTTTAAAATATTAGATGTCTATTGTACTACTAACGAACAAAAAAAAAACAAAATAAATTAATTTCACCTGCCGAGAACTTTAATTTTATTAATAAGAAAAACATTTAATCCCCAATACATCACCTCTTTTCATTCACAATATATACATAGCTAACTACGAATCTATTGTACACGGTGTAGAATATACACAAGTAATAACTTTTCTCACAATTTTTGAGGAAGAGACAATGCTAAATCGAGAATAAGTACAAATGGATAACTTAGTAATCAAGTAAAATCAAAATCACTCTCTGATCCTCACTGTACCGTGATGGCAAGTAGCCTTTTTGGATAGTTCCCATCTCGGACTCCATGCGTAATCTGACAACGAAGCTGACTTGTTGTGCTTTTGTTGTGGTGCAAGACCCCAATTCATGCACTATGGATAAATTACACAGTAATTTAGTGGATATGTGCCTATATGGGATAAATTACCATCAACAATTAGATAAATGTCATAAACTCACAAAAATGATCACCAAAAGCTTAAAAATACTATGGTGAATGCAGTAAAGATGTGTTTAAAACTCAAATATTGTTCAAGCTTAAAAAAGGATATGACATCACCTATCAATCGAGCTACTACTATATACTTCAAAAACACATAATAGGCATATTGAACCTTTAGTCGTAATAGAAGGCTCCGTAGATAGGGTATGACATCACTCTTTTGTTGTAGTAGCACAAGTTAATTACATACGGGAAATGAAATTTATTGGAAGAATGAAATATAAAAACAATATCACAGTAATTGAAATATGACCGCTCATCCGACACGTTTCTGAATATAAAAAAAAAGCAGTTAAAATGACATTAGATAAAACCTTATACATCTAACAAAATATATCTTCCTTGATGAATTGATAGTTGATACACAGGGTTTCAAAAAAGAAATGTAGTGGGTACGAATGAAAATTTTAGTCAATAGAAGTATAGAATCTTATGTGTTTGAAATTTAGTATATTATCAAAAAATATTACTCCTATAGTTTTATGACTTATGATAAAAAAGAAACATGTATCTTTAGTCTTATTGGACAAGCAATAAACTGAATAAAGTACTTCAATGCATAGAACTATACTGGAGGGAAAAAACGACAAACCTTTTGGAGCGGGACCGAGATCGTGATCTTGACCTGCGCTCAGACCTTCCCCTTGAGCGGGAAGTGCGCCTACGTCCACCATCTCTATCACAGTCAGAATCTGTGTCTAGAGCTTACAACAGTTAATACAGGCATCAAACAACAGAACATACATCAATGATAAGACCAACAACAGATCACAGACCTTATAGATGCCGCTTCTACCAAGCCAAACAATTTGGTCGAGGAACAGAAATGTGGACAATAGTGCATTTTTGGACTGTAAGGTGGAAAATCATATATTTTTAGTCAATAATACAATCAATATGATGAAATTTATATGCTCCGTATAAAAATGGGGCTCGGAATAGAAAATACCTTTCCAAGTAAAACAAGGGAAAGAGGAGTTCCAGCGGGAGTAGGGCTAATAAGAGCGTGCAAATCATTAACAAACAACAACACAAAAGGCCGGTATATACGTCATCTATATAGCTTTAATGTAAAACCCAAAAAGAAAAACAACTAACCCCATTTGATTTTTCTGGTGAGATGATGTCAAATTTCCCGAATACTTGGCCACAATAGTTTTCTTTTACAAATTCCGGTAATAGTAAAAATGAAAATATTGTGTTTCCATTTATAACCCCAGCAAAATTGCACGAGGGCAAAAAATTCGAAATAAACACTGAGTTAACAAAATTAACCTTGAAGAGACGGAAGACTTTTCTGGGTAAAATGGTTGACTTTTCAACATTTTGAGCGGTGCCGGGCTCTCCGTTACTCACAAATTTAGAGCCATACTGGATTGTCCTGCATAACTTGTCTCTAACTTCTGCTTTATTCAAATATAAGACCAAAAGACCGAGTTCGGCCCTTGGAACATCTAGCAGACCCATATTTTATCTGCACTGTAATGCCTATAAAGTCAAAACACAGACAAACAAATCGCAGATAAACCAGTGAGGATGATCACCAAATATTTTTGCTTCCTTCAGTTTAGGATAGTCATTTCGAAGGTTCTCTCTGACAAAATCTAAAAGTATTGCCGTCTGCACAAAGGTAAACCAGTAAAGCAGAGGCATACGGACAGTCGATTGATCTTAACTTGGTGTACACCTGAAACAAAGTGACACCGGAACTAAAAAAAAGTGACACCGGTTGGTCCTCTGTGGTCATCGACTCATCGGGGAGAATGCAATAAAATAGCTAAACTACTCAATTTAAGGCTAAATTAGAATAAATTGAATCGTCTAAGCCTCAAACAAATAATAAACCACAAAATAATCAAACAAATGGCCAAATACGAGGAAAATGAGCGAATTTCAGCAATAAAAACGATTCAATGCGCAATAGTAAACTAAATCACCGAGTTCGAAGCTAAAGAACTACAAATGTAACAACAACCTAAAAAAACTAAGAAACCATCAAATAAGTGACAGATTACGAAAAGAATCAATTGGAGAACGAAGAGGAATACCAGATAAATCGAAAGATGAAGGAGGAATAATAGAATGATTATATCCGCTGCTTTCAATAAATTTCCGATTCACTCAGGCTAATGGTTACAACTTACGACAGAGCTACTATGTGCGAATCATAATCAATGCAAGAAAGATAATTCACTGAGGATAACGCACCGAAGATCACAAACAACAATCAACTAAAAAGCGAATCATTGCTTCTCTACGCTTACAATTACGCATACAATTGAATTCAAATAAAAAAGAAGACGAAGAAGAGATTGAGGAGCTCACATCGCATCAGAGAAAATGCCGAAAATCGAACCGAAAATCAAGGAAGCTAAACATCCAGCAGATAACACCATTGGAATCTGCTACTTCGTCAATCCAATTACATTCACTATTTCATACTCTCCCGTAACCAACCATAAACCTTCCAACACTGCAAATTGAATTAACAAAACACATAATTATCAAAACGCACAGCATAATCGTTAATCAAACCGAAATTAATCGTCGATTACCTGAGGAGAGAAAGTATAGGAAAAGGAATCTGCGCCGGAAATGCAGGAACGAAGAGGAGGAGGACGATTGATCGGAGAGGGAGGTGGAGGTTGTTTTGGGGGAGAAGTGAGGGAAGAGAAAAATGGAGATGAAAGAAGCGAGAAAAAGGAAAAGAAAGACAGTAGGGTTGAGCTCCTATACTTGAGTCTCTATTACTACCGCCATTGTTGAGAAATTGAAGCAAAATCGAGTGTGTTTTTCAGGTGTCCGCCATTGATAATCGAAGCTGCTTCATGATGCTGCTAGTGGAGAAAAGTTAGGGATCTGGAAAAGGGCGTATATTTAGGGTTGAGCGGGAAGCTGCTTCGTGACTTTGTTGAGGAAGTGATATGGTTCGGAAAGTGATATGGGGCGTAAATCAGAAGATACTTGAGAAAACGTATTACTCCCTCCGATTTTTTATTATCTTTCCCTTTGGTTTTGGGGAAGAAAATAAAGAGGTAGGAATAATAAAAGAAGGAAAAGAGAGAAATGTAAGGTTGATTCTAAACCACATGTTGATGGCCCAAAATGGAAATAGGGAAGAAAGGGTGTTTCAGCCCAATAAGGAAATAAGGAAGATAATAAAAAATCGGAGGGAGTATTAGATTACTTATTATTATATACAGAGTATTATAATGGGACAGTTATTACTCCCTAGTCCCTCCGAGTTCCTATTATTGTCTCAAAGAGATTTGGGGTGAAAAATAAGAAAGGAAAAATTGGTGATTCAAAAAAAAAAGAGAAATTGGAGAGTAATTGTGAACCACACATTGATGGCCTAAAAAAGAAAGTGGGACAAAAATCAAACTCAGCCCAAAAAGGAAAATGTGACAATAATAGGAACTCGGAGGGAGTACTAGATTACTAAAAAAAAGTGGTACTGAAAATTAGAATAGACAACTGAGGTTAATAAAAACAGTTGTATAATATATAGACAACTGTTTTTATAAAACTTGGTTGTCTATTATTGGATAAAGACATCTGTTTCTCAAACAAAACAGATGTATAACTATTATACATCAGTTGATAAGAAAATCTTATGTCTATTAGGAGTTGTCTATTTGATGTTTTGTAGTAGTGTTACTTCTCTCCTTCATTCTCTCTCTTCATTACCCTTCATCCTTCTTCCGTTTTTTATACGTTTTGTTTAGATTAACGTGTTGATTTTGGTGTAGGATTGTGTTGTTACCTAGATTTGGTGAAGTTGAAGGAAGAGGAAGACGGAAGACATTAATGACGTTTAATGTCTCATACACTGAGTAAGTGAAAATGAGTGAACATGAAATAAATTAAAGGAGAAAAAGCAAGGTGAATGAGTTTTACCGTTAACTGATCATCTATACTACTCTGGTTTAACTACTCCAAAAATACGTATTATTCTCAGATTTATTAAAATTGGAATTATTTTCGGAAGATGCTCTATAGTTGATATTATTTCCGTTAAATAAAATTAAAGGTGAAAGGAAGGTGGAAGTGTTCTACAGGTAACCGGTCACCCATACTACTCTGGTTTAACTAGTTCAAGAATACGTATTATTCTCAGATTTATTAGAATTGATATTATTTTGGGAAGACGCCCTATTGTTGGTATTATATATTGTTGTTAAATAACCATATATATATATATATATATTGTAGACGCCCAGATTTGGACCTGGTGCTGCAGAAGTGCCCAACAAACACCTGATGACGATAGGACTGCAACGCGACACGGGTTCGCGACGTTGTAGGTAGTTTTCCTATAGAACGGATCAAATAATTACTTGGAAAAATTTAAAACTAACATTATGGCAGCCTTAGTCGTGTCGTTACGGTCACATAGACACTAATTAGAGTTAATTCCGACACCGGGACCCCGAGTCGGCCCCAAAACTCGAACCGAGTCAACACCGTGTCAAGCGAACCTCGGGATGAACACCCAAGGCCCACTAAACCCACGGCACTAGGTCAAGCCGTGGGATGCCTTAACACCCAAGAAACGTATTATGCATCCGTCTCACGGTTTTGGAAAGTATCAAAACCGTATCTTCAAAATCCCAACCGCCCCACCTTGCGCGCCTTGGTCTCAACACGCCCTAGCCCAGGGGCCTGAGTGCTGGTGTGCCCCAGCTCAGGCGTCCATATGGGCGACGAGGGCCGAAAACACCTATAAATACCCCCCTCTGCCTCATTCATTTCACATAATTCACTCTTCTCTTCTCCCTCTAAACTCTCGCTAAGGGCTCGCACTCCGACACCCGAGACAAACGATCCACTCGATCGTAGTTCCAATAAAAAAAGCGACATCGACGCTACTCCTCACCTTCGAGCACCCCACTCGATACCGAGGTGCCTGTGATCGCCTAGCTCAAAACTAGTAACGGAGTTCTGCCGGATTAGCCGCAGAACTAGTCCTTAGCAACGAAGCTTTGCCGGAGTAGCCGCGGGAAGGTCAAATGGTAACGGAGTTCTGCCTGAGTCACTGGTCAAGCTAGGATGATCCGCCTGTTGATCGAGTCATCACAAGGTTGCCATCTAAACAAAACTTTCCATTTTTGTACTTTCTATTATTATGCACTACGACAACACTAGATGTGGGAGCTAGGCCCACAAGCATCTACTAAAATACGTAACGTCTCAACTTCAACCGCAAATACTAAAACACACTAAATAGACACGAGTAATTCTGAGATCCGTTCTCAAAACTATCTATGCATCGAGTCCCGTTCAGTGTATACTCCGAGGGTGCAATTCCTCATAATGTGATTTACTTACATTCGCATTAACAGTTTTTCGTATGATTTATTGCATTTATGACCTTATAATCGCATGCTAAATCACCTAACACGGAATTCAAAACGTAAAATAACTTAAAACTGAACAAAGTGATGGTCGGGTTCCGTATTAGTCCGGGTGCTCACCTTATTGGGTTTGACGCATCTCTATTAATGCCGAACCGACGCATCTTAAGCAGAATATCAGGTAAGGTATACCACAAGAACGACTAATATCCGTATTATCGCGCTAAACCTGATTTGCTAATACGTATAATACTAGTACTCTCTACTCTCCTACGTGCATCTTTTCATGGCCTGCTTGTCACGTGAAATCGCATGCAAAGAATGTAAACACAACTACTTTGACGACAATACTTACTTGTCCTTAAACAACCGGCGTAGTAAAAGGCATAGGGTTAAAACAACGGATGTTATAGTATTTCCACTACAACAAAAGAACTAGGATATCAGCCCACCGATTGATTAGTAGAGGCCGCTATTGTGCGGGCGGGATTGGGTGTTGACATCTATCGGATGTTGGCTTCCCAATACGTACCCTCACCCCTTCTTCAGAATCGATGGTTTTCGGATGTTCGAAACCATTGTCCATGAGAGTTATTCCAGGCATGGAGTGCTTAAGGGTACAAGTCTTTATCTTTAGGTCTCGTGCCACTCAACTTTGAGCCGGCAAGGGATCAAAGTTGACTTGAACGGTTTCCGAGTCTCCATAATTGACTCGGTGGCGACTCCACAAATCGGCAACGAATTCAGTTCACTGAAAAGGTCGCCTTACCAAATGAATCGGCTTTTAAAAATTTACAACCACGTCTCGATCGATTCCCAAACGGAAACACGAGTGTCCGCACCCGTCTAGTACAAGTCCGGATCGTCATCCAAATCGAGGTCCGAAACTTCGCACCGTATGCGAGATCGGAGCGGCCCCCGGCAGGGAGGGGGCTGCGTGGGTGGCCGCCGCCACACGTTGAAAACCGAGTCAGTCCCGCGCGGGCACGCGCAGGGCGCCGGGCGGTGCGGACGGACGTCTACAGTTTGGCGACTCCGCTAGGGATTTGGAAACAAGTTTCCAGCGGTGGTGTAACTTGAACGAGGTCGGTGAAACTCATTTCTTAGTTCCTAGTTGTGGTCACTACAGGTTTTGGCCCTAAAAAGCCCACTTTAACCGAAATCAGGACCAATCGACCTCTTCGCGGTAAGATCTCTAGGGACACCCAGAGAGATCCTCGATTGACGCTCCGGCCGCCTAACGTGTAACCCCCGGGATTAATAAGCGGATAGTTCCGAACGGACGGTATGACACTCATCTCCCCAGATCATTGTCTATACCTAAGTAAAGACTATTCGTGGGCGGTAGCCTACGCTAACCTACCCGTGTCTGCATCCTGCATGAGTGTACGCATTCCTAGTTATGTGTAGCGTGTTTGAACAATACAACCCAAATAAAGCACTAAAAATCTGGATTCAACCACGCCAACATATTCAACCGCACCCAATTCCGTTTTCTAAAATACTTCATCTTTCCAAAAACGACCTTTTAAACATCAATACTCCGATCGGATTGTGATTTATAAAAAAGGAAAACATTTTTAGATGCCCTTATCATGGCAAAATTTACACTCACGGATTTCAAAAAAAAAAGTCTTTCATGCCATCACCTTGGCCAAATTAAAACCTATTAACAACAATGATTACCGTTAATGTAACCAAAACTCCCAATTAATGGGGTTAAGGCCACCACACGGTTACATTTTATTTCAAAAAAAAAACTTTTTTACAAATATACCGTTATCACAACCGAAGCTTCGATTAATGAAGACGAGAGAATTCCAAAAAATGGTTACACTTTCAAAACACGTTTTTTTACCATGCACACCCCCACCGTCTAATGCTAGTTAGTACAACCGACGAACGTGAGTCACTAATTTTGAAAGTTTTTTTTTTTTCAAAAAGCAAAAGTTTCTGAGAAACACTGATCACCACCTAAATCCCTCACTAAGGATTTAGTCACACCTTTAAGGAGACTGCCATCAGACTTCACGCTCCATCACGAGCATCACGCACCCCGCGAGTACCGAACTAGCTAATTAATAGTAGTTTCGATAGAAGCATCACGAAATTATTTTTCAAAAAAAAAACGGTTCCCCTAAAAGAAATGCACTCCTTTAAAAAAACATATTTACAATTCGTCATCACTTCCGATGCACACACATAGCAACACACCTATACTCCACAAGCGATGTCATCGCACCATCGTTACACTATTTCTATAAACCGTCCCTTTCAAAAAATTTGCAAAACTGGTCGTTTTCGAAAGAAATATACATCCAAATTCTTTGGTTCTGAGCCGGGATCGTGATTAACCTCTTACATCGTACAACTGTGTGATTAACTGTCTATGTTAGCTACTAGGATCACCTCTACTCGAGATTTTACATTTTGGGTCGTCTCATTTTGAGAAGTCCTCTCTAAACCTCACCACCGAGGTTTGTGTCAGATCGTCTCGTTACAGAGACAGAAAGCTCCATAGGCGTTTCGCCGAATACACTAAGAGTCTAAAACACCTGAATCCCTAAACTAATGACCACACGCATATGGGTCAAGGGTCTCAGTTCTGTGTCGCTCGATCATGAGCATTCCTCAAGTCCCTAAGTCGCCCAATAAGCTCCAACCTCATACTCCTCTCTTTCATCTAGGAATGGCGCCAAGTAGCAACGAAGGTAGCATCGACCAGCTCAATGCCTTGATGAATGTGGTCCATGGGATACTAGGGATAGTGTCATCGATTTCCTCCTCCATCGACGACGTTAGGCGTCGCCTTGAGACTCTCAAAGGGCCCAAGAGGAAACCCCAAGGAGGACCAATAAGTCGAGAACTGGTACTTAGTGGGGATCCATATGACGAGTACGCCAGGCTCGCACGTCCTATCAAACCTTCAAGTCTCCACCGTCCCTTCAGGAAATTCAGCGAACTAGGGGAATCTTACGCTAAGGCCCTTCGGAAACTGCAGAAGGCCTGACTACTGTGGCCGGTAGGTCCCACCCCGGACCCACCTATAGAGAAGAGGGAAGCGGGTTGGAACCCGAATGCTTACTGCCTGTATCATCAAGGTCGGAGGCATGGGACCCAATTATGCACCGAACTCAAGCATGAAGTTCAGGACCTGATTGACAAGGGTGCCTACGTCCCCGTAGGATGTCTTCGGAGGAGAACTGGCCCAAGATACCAAGAGAGCGACCCGCGTGAACGCCGGGAGCCCAACCAGCGAAGGTACCTCTAGAGGCATGACCGGTCTTAGCCAAAGTCTAGTTCATCCTAGGGCCTAGGCTAATAATAATAATAAATGTCTTGTCTCCCATTCCATCGAGTCCAGGGAGGTGCGAGGGGACATGTCCTCCACCTCCCCCAAACAAAATCACGGGCATCTATCCCGTCTACTATTATCAATAAAACAGTTATCTTTTTTTTACAAAGATGCCTCGACAGTCGCTTAACTTTCTTTCAACAATTTACTTTAAACGCTTAAAAACTCAATTTTATGCCAATTATCGATAACAACTTACTAAAATACAAGGGCTACCACGAACAACCCACTCAACTTCACCCTAAGAAGGAAATCGGGAATAACGACCTTAGGCCCAAACAGCCACTGACCAAACAACAATAAACTCGGAAGCAAACAAACCGCCACCCGACCAGACTTACCAACGACGCAGCCAAATACGAAGCCTGTCCAATAGGTGTAAAAGCAGCCGTATCTCTAGGAGTAAAAAAACCTTAGAGTCCACGAAGATTCATCCTTAGTAGTCAACGAAGCCACGGGTAATTGGAAGGTTTATAGCAAAAGCCTAACCCAATACCAAACTAAAGCAGAGGCAATGTCTATGGAATTCACCGAAACTTACTTCACAAACATACCCCGCAAAGAGAACCAATTCGCTGATGCCTTATCCAAACTAGCCTCACTAATAAACATGCCCGATCACTCCTCCTCCATGCCTATTTGCGTAGAAAGAAGCGAACAACCAGCCTACATCCACAACCACGAAACCGATGACATCACCGAAGAACCTTGGTAAAAGGCAATTCGAGACTTTAAAACCCACGGGTCATATCCGCCCGACACTAATGTCAAAAACAAAAGAGCCCTACGAATAGAATACACCCATTATGTTCTGAATCAAGGCCTACTGTACAAACGAACCCCACAAGAAGTCCTCCTTAGATGCATAAACAAAGACCAATCCGAGAGAGTCGTGGAAGAGGTACATGACGGAGAGTGCGGACCCCACACGAGTGCGTACCACTAGCCCGAAAAATAATGAGACTGGGTTACTACTGGATAATGAGACTGGGTTATTACCTTAGAGGCAGATTGTCGACGTCATGTTCGGCACTGCCATAACTGCCAAATATTCGCCAACATCCAACACCTACCTCCTTATCCTCTACACACTATAGCCACACCCTGGCCCTTCTCTACTTGGAGAATAGACATCATAGGGAAAGTACACCCATCCGGGACTGGCGGACATTGCTTTATTTTAGTAGCCGTAGATTAATTCACCAAATGGGTAGAAGCCGCCTCTTACACCGTACTAACCTCAAAACAAGTAGTCAAATTTTTGCAAACCAACATCATCTGCCGTTACGGTATACCTCATGAAATCGTTAGCGACCAAGGGGCTCACTTCAGGGCCGACACCCAAAAACTCCTAGACAAATACAAAATCCAAAGACACAAATCATCACCCTATAGACCACAAACCAATGGGGCCGTAGAAGCAGCCAACAAAATAATCACCACCATCCTTAAGAAAATGATAGACAACTACCGAGATTGGCCAAACAAAATCCCCTTCGCCTTATTGGGATACCGAACATCCTATAGAACACCCACCTGAGCCACACCATATTACCTAACCTACGGTTCCAAAGCCGTCCAACCAATAGAGCTAGCAATACCATCACTAAGAATATTAGCCGAAAATGGTATCCATGAGGAAGAATGGAACCAAAAACGGTACGACGAGCTAGTACTCCTAGATGAACGTAGGATACATGCCCTATCCAACGTACAAGCCTACCAACAACTCATCCAACGAGCCTTTAACAAGCGAGTGAAATCCCGAAACATACACGAGAGAAATTTAGTGATCAAATCCATTAGACTACCCCTTCCCGTCGACCCTAGGGGGAAATTCAAACCAAACTGGGCAGGCCCCTACCTTGTTAAGAAAATACTCTCGGGGGGCGTCGTGATCCTCACCAACCTAGATGGTCAAGAATTCTCAACCCTGACCAATATGGATCAGCTCAAACGATACTACCCATAAACACCCTGAAAACCCCGTCCCGACCTCCGGCTTAGGGGGAAGCAGAAACAACAACAACAAAAAAAAAAGAGGGTCAAGTTCGCGTCGATAAATGGCATAAACGAGTCTAAAGCAAAATCACTCACACTTTACTAAAAAACTACGAACATGGTTTGATTCCGTCTAAAGGCAGATACGTAGGCAACCCGTCCCTCGGGTACAAGCAAAATAAACGAGAAAAAAAATCGATTAATCGATCCATGTATAAGCTGGGACTCCTTCTACGACCCGACCAACGAGTGATTTAAAATGACGAAGCACAAACGACGAGCTGAGGATGGGGTGAAAACTCAAAAGGGCGCCCCGGGAAAAATGAAGAAACGAGTTGCGAGCCGTCGTCAAAAAAAAAATGACGAGCCGAGGACGGGGTGAAAACCCGAATGGGCGCCCTGGGCAAAATGAAGAATCGAGTTGCGAGCCGTCAGAAAAAAAAGTAAACAAAAAAAAGAGCAAAGGAAAAAGAGAAAAAAAATACAAAAAAGGGTGAACCGAGGATGGAGTGAAAACCCGAAAGGGCGCTCCGGGTAAGATGAAGAATCAAGTTGCGAGCCACCACGAAAAAAAAAATGTGCTTCTCGTTAACAACAAAATTCGGTTAAATCGAGCCTTTGTCGAGGCATCTACATCAAAAATTCGAAGTCCGGACATCCCGGAGGTTAACAACGTGTCAAAACCACACAAAAACTAGTACTAATACGCCACATATTATCAACTAGTAATACGGAGTACATAATATAAATGGCTGGGCTCTACCGGTCCAACTCTCCCTCACACCTTAGCGTTCGGTTGCGATCGCTTGCGTTCTTCCTCCGCGATTTTCTGAAAGCAAGCTTCTAACGGCCTATCCAAACGTGAGTCCAGAAAATCCCACTTCCTTTGCTCTTTCACAACCTTAATATGGGTCTTGTCGGTCTTGGCCCGTTCAGATGAACTGACTAAACTAGGATCGGTCCCGCTCTCTCTGGGTAGGCACTTGGTAACGGTCTCTCGAATCACCTCCTCGCCTCTTAGTGGTACTGTCTTCCTAGCTTTCGAGTCGATCTGCCCCGACGAGTGTTCACAAATCCTTCGCTGGATAGAAGCGTGGTCAGTCGGTCGAACATCCTCAGTAACAACGGGACGCAAGAATTTCTGCTCCCAAGAAATCCTAAACCCCCTAAGCGAATCCCCCGTCCATGGGTCAGAAGTAGAGACGATTTCAGCATCCTTTGGAATAGAAAGCTGGACACCCATTTGATGTGACAATATACCCGGGTAAACACGAACTTGATCCCTCATGGATAGTATTAGCAAAACCCATGACGAAGACGAAAATGGAAACCCGATACTCCCACTAGTGTTCCACCATGGGATAGACAACCTGACGATCACATCTCCTTCAGCCAAATAGGAAAGCCAATCCTTTTCCTCGAGAATTTTACTCCACAGATGCACCATTTTCCGGCCCGTGAAACCCCTGTAATTATAATCTTTGAAACACCGGGGAGGGACCACCAAACCAAGCCGTTCCTGAAGCCAAACCTTCACAAACCGCAACAAAATATCACAACCATAAAATAAAACCAAAAGGGGGGGGGGGGGGGACAATACAAAAAAAACGCACCTGTAAGATGATCCTAGAACCCCGAGAAGGTGTCCCTTGTAGCCGGACACTAGCATCAAGACCCAGAACGAGCTCACCCAAAATAAGCAAAGAGGGTGACCGTCCATGTTCCATTGCCATCACCACATCCAAAACCCGAGGATTACCCCAACCCTCACGTGACCGCGCATCCTCAAAAAGATAATAACAAGCAATAGCAATGTTAAAAGCGCGCCTACATGCCAAGGTCGAAAGGTGACGAGAGCCAACTTGTGAGAACGTCCTAGAAAGCAACTCTAAGTTAAGACCGTCCGTACCAAAATAACCCTTAGCCTCCTCTAACTAAGAAAGGTCCAAGAAATGGTAAAACCGCTCCACGTAAGCATCATCCCCATAAGGCACACAAGGTCGAACCGAGCTCCACCCGCCTATAGCATCTATCTCTTCGGGCAAAGGACAAATTTTGCCCCCGAGAAAGACAAAAGCATGGTACTTAGGATCCCAAAACCTAGAACATGCCCGCAAGAAGTTATCTTGCACCTTGACCCGACTAAGCACGACAACCACTGATAAATCATCATTTGAACTAACCTCGGGGTCACATTTCTTAAAAGAACTAACCCACTCGGCAAGGATTTTCCCAAAACCCGACATGACGCTAAATATAAACATGCTAGACCCTATGGACCCCCTAGTATGTCTAAAACGAATACCCACAACCCGTATATATAGCCCTAATTCCACAAGAATTAGGAAACAACGAAAAATTTCCATAATCTGGGGCCCCAACCGCATCGGCCCACGCGCCCGAATTTCCGGCCTCCAAGCCCAGGCGGTCCAGAGTCCAGTTGCCTCAGCCCAAGTGCCTACAGTCATGCAGGCGACATCCCGAGCAACCCGAGCATAGAAGTTCGAACCTCCATTATCACCATAGCTATCATCCTCTACCCCGGACATCGGGAACGACCTCCCGAAGTCACTGAAACCTGTCCGGAAAACCGGAATACTCACGCAAGAGCTGCGAGAACATGGATCTACCGGTCGGACGAACAAGACTTGACGTTTTTTTTTTGTTTTTTTAGGGGGATAAGCTAACCCACCTAGGCGTGTCGTAGCCTTTTAACGATTATCGTCGAGTCACCCCTGTAGCCTAACAAGGCAATATTATGAATATGAAAAAGTGGTCTAACTTTTTTCGGATTTTAAATTTCGATTTTGTACTAAAGCTCATCTCCAAATATATGCGGTCAAAACACGTTAATGTGTTACGTTAACACTTATATGTCTCCTCTATCATGAGTCAAAACATTTTAATCGACGTAATATCCGATCCGATTCCCGGCTCAAGCTAACGCATTTCAAAACCCCTGAAAGAAACCATTTTCGTACTCTCATGCAACACTAACGCACCCTAAACCGAGTCACATCCCAAAACGAATGAACGCAAAAGTGATTACTTGTCAATCTTGGTAAACAATTCGCCAAACGAAAACGCAAGAATAATCCAACCAATTCAAATACTAAAAATCTAAAACAAATGTACAATATATACTAATCCTCATACAAGTCGAGGCTAAGAAGGACCCCTAGAAGCCGCGCCGACGGCAATCACAATCTCGCAAAGCTGGTCATCTAACCCTAGGTCCTCCAAGTCTATAAGATAAGACTCACTACCGTCCATCCCTGACAGCATATCTAGGGTAGCCATCTCGGGAATCCCTCCAATTTCCTCCATAGCACCCGTAGCCTCAGCCTCAGCCTCCGCCTCCCTTTCAATCTGATGCCTAGCCTCACCCTGTGCTGATGTCTCGCCCCGGGACCGAGCCAACATCTCCTTTACGAAGGCAATCTCATCAGCTCGAGATTGCAGGAGTCGTTGTGCCTCAACCTCTCTCGCCTCGAGCTCGGTCACCCGAGTCTCCAACTGCCCCACCATATCCGGAACATCCTGCAAATACACTTAAACATTAGGAAAGTACACCAACGGCCTACGAAGCCACCTTAGTCACGAAAACTCACCGATCGAGGCCCCGAAGTATCACGGGAGACCCTTGAGGCATAGGCCCGAAAGCAGTTGGCAGCCTGCCACAACCGCTGATGGCAAGCCGATGAAACCTGAGAGTGCAACCATAGAAGTTATACAGACCGACCCTAATTCTTAGAACCCAAACGAAGAACAAAAAAACTCACCCGATACACCCGGTCACGTCATTCTATCCCGGCATCCATCTCCTCAGCAGAACACGGGGGGAGGGGCTCAGTAAAGGGTATCCCAGCCGCATCCACCCTAAGTAGCGTCATGGGAAAATCTGGGGGCTGAATTTCATTAGCCGGATTGGCCTACTGAGAAGACAACAGATTGGTCGGTCAGAGGGCAAATAGACAATAAACCGCAAAGCAAATCTTAGAACCAAAATTAGAACCTTACCACGAGGCGGTACCAAGCTAACCGCCGGGTGACGTGAGATAGGTGGGAGGCACCAGGCACCAAGAGTGTGTCGCCTCCCTCTCCCTCCCTATCCTCGAGAACCTCTGCGGCGGTCTAAACATGGTCCGGGGAGGATTAACCGGCACCCTGAAATCATCGTATAGGCACTGACGGACCAACCGCTCGCCCAGATACCAGACTGGGCGAAACAACGCAGGAAGGAGCATCCTCCTATAACTCCGAGGCCTCAGCTCCGCGGCCACATACTCCGGCACGCCTTCATAATCGGCCCAAGGACGGGCCACAAACTACACAAACAAAACCAACGTCCTAGTAAATCCCAAACCTTGGGGGCTATTGAGAATTGTAAGCCATAAAAAGAAAAGAAGGAGACTTACATCTTCAACGCGTAGCTTATTCACTAACGCATTCTCCGACGGGTAATGGCTAATTGTGCTCTTAGGTTGAGCAAGCCTCCACTCGATCCCCGCCGGAAATCTCTTTGGGTATACCCGCACCGTCTTGGGTGCCAAACACGGGAAGTAAGAGTAGATCCAAGCCTGAAAAATCCCAAAATTACCTTAGCAAAACCAACCCGAAACTAAGTAAAACTTCAAATACAAGAGTAAGAATAATAACTAACCTCCAATATAAGGCCCGGACTCACAATGGGCACAGCCGAGGCTGACTCTATCACCAGCGGCCTAACCATGACTTACAGGCAGCGAGTCATCTCCGCAAAAGCCGCAGTCACCCAGTCGAAGCGCCCTAGCTGAGTCAGCTCAGCCAGAAAAGGCAAAATCCTAGTGCTGAACCTCTCGCCCTTGTCCGAGAAGTGGGTCGGCCCTAGGAAGTACCACAACCACAATCGGGCATCCTGCTCCGGCGTGTTGGGTTCCCGACCCTCCAACACCGCCACTCGCTCGAAGTGATCGGTGATATAAGAACTCACTATGGCGTGAGGCGCACTATATGCCTCACGCGGTAAACAATCCTCGATAAGGCCCCGCACCTCATCGCTATCTAGAATAGGGCCCTCGGCGGCCCACTTAATCCAATCCGGACCCCAGGGCAGACCGATAATCATATGAAAATCCTCTAGGGTCATCCCGACCTCCCCAAAAGCCGTGTGGAAGGTCGAGGTAGTATCGTGAAAGCGATCTATCATCGCTCTAATCACCATAAGGTTGCACTTAGTTTTGCAACCCACCAATCTAACCCACTGCCCAACCACGGGACCTAGAGCGGTCCTCTCAATAATCTCTGCCGCGGAGGTTAGCTTCTGAAAATAGATATCGAGACACGTAGTAAAGCCCGAGAAGGTCCTCATCGGACCTAGGGGCTGCAAACCAAAATAACACTTGGATAAACAAAACAAACCTAACCTAACCCGAGCCAAAAATATAATAGCGATAATAAATCTGAGACACAAACCAATAAGCACACTCACTAGGCCCCGCACGATGCGGTTAAAAATGTGACGGTCTAGGTGAAACATCAGCTGATGACCATCCCAATCCCGAGCCCACTCGGGATCTTCATAAACAACCTCTTCGTCCTCCGGTGCAGGAGCCGGGGCATGAGCCCTCCTAGCAACCGTTTTTGGAAGCTTGCACTTCTTCACTCTATCAAATTCAGCCCCATTAATAGACTCGGGATCGCGACGCTGGGACGAGATACTCCTGTGTCTCCTGCGAATCCCTCGGGGAGTCTGCGAACTAGCCCCGGCAACCTCCACACTAGAACTAGCCCTAGCACTAGCACCAACTGAGGAAGTTCCCTCGCGACGTTGGGTATCATTTCTAGCTGTAAACAAAAACAAAAAGAAAAACATAACCCTAGTCAGGCTAAATTAGCTTAAATAGGTCAAAATAGGCTTAAAATTTCGGATAAGACTATCAAAATTCCAAGAAAGCCTTTAGCACACATTTTCGATCCCGGTCACAATGGAAGTGGTTTCGGGAAAATCCGGCATCATTACGGCACCTTTTGGTCCGTCTTAAGACACACAAAACCCCACGGAAGGTCCTAAAGATCGTCCTAGCCCATAAAGATTAATAAGAAAGCTACCCACATCCCCATAAACACTATTTGAACAAAATTATGCAAAACAAATACGGGAATAATCGAGAAACGATCCTTAAACCCTAGCATTCCAAACACATTCCCAATAAAAGGCCATTGTCGCACCTCGAACATCCTTATAAGGATTATAGCTAACCTAAAAAGCTCTAATCGACCCTAATTCAACGATGGAACCAAGCACAAGCATCGAAAATTAGCAAATAAAAAACACCCAAATCGATTTTCTAAGGTTTTTTCAACAAAACCAACTCATAATCAATCTAATCAAACAAAACCGACATTAAGCAAGCAAGAAATACTAACCCGGAGTCGACATTGTCGTAAATAGCGGAAACCGAAACGAAATTTGGCGAGAAAAGTCGAAAACTCGATGCTTGGGGCGAAGAGTATGACACGTTCGAATTCTTTGTGGAATGAACGATCGCCTCGAATTTCGCATTACTTAAACAGACCCTGATCACAAAACCCCGACCGCACCAACTGACGCGCTGAGGGCTGGGCGCTTGAGTCTTGGGGCGCTGAGGGATGCGTGCCTAAACAGCCCGGCCCAGACAAAAATGAAGCAAAGCAAACGAACTCAAGGTCGATACGCATAAGACATGCACCTACTAAGACAAGCAAAACAACAATAATGGGACAACTAATAATAAACATCGATAATACACTCTCGACAATAAAACAAGCATAAGAAACGCATTTAACCTAAACGCTGCACCCGGACGCGTAACAAAGCAAATCCAAGCCAAGCTAATCTAAATAAATGCTGAACAAATCTCAAATGCATAAACAAACCAAAACAAAAGCAATAACAAACCCAAACAAAGTGAGACAAGTTGCAAAACAAAATTAACTTAGACAAAATCACAAAACAAGCATTTTACTAAAACGAATAAACAAACAACAATTTTGCCCGAGAGTCAGAGTTATCCCGGAGGCACATCAACAACATTTTTGCCCGAGGGTCAGAGTTATCACAGAGGCACAGCAACAGCATTTTTGCCCGAGGGTCGGAGTTATCCCGGAGGCACAACAACAACAATTTTGCCCGAGGGTCAGAGTTATCCCGGAGGCACAGCATTTTTGCCCGAGGGTCAGAGTTATCCCGGAGGCACAACAATTTTGCCCGAGGGTCAGAGTTATCCCGGAGGCACAACAATTTTGCCCGAGGGTCAGAGTTATCCCAGAGGCACAACAATTTTGCCCGAGGGTCAGAGTTATCCCGGAGGCACAGCAATTTTCCCCGAGGGTCAGAGTTATCCCGGAGGCACAACATTTTTAGTCCTAGGGGTCATAAGCATCTCGAAGAGGACCGCTCGAGTGGAGACTAACGCCCTCGAATGGTTTTATATCCCTTTGTTTTAGTCCTATGGGTCAAAAGAATCCCGAAAGACAGCTATTCGAGTGGAGATCGACGCCCTCGAATGGTTTTATATCACTTTGTTTTGTCCTAGGGGTCATAAGCATCCCGAAGACGACCGCTCGAGTGGAGACTAACGCCCTCGAACGTTTTGTTTCATCTAGGGTTCACAAGCAGCCCAAAATATACTTGTGCAAATAAAGGCCAACTTAATGCGTTGCTAGCGCGTAGAAACATTTAAAGAATTAAACAAAACCTCTAAGTAAACCGAAGAAGACAAAGCGCACGCGCACAAAGAATTAAGAACAAGATATCAAGCAACGGCCCGGACCCAAGCAAGCAACCGCAAGCGAAGACGTCAGGTATGATTTCTAAGCTATGGCTGGCGAGCCTCAACACGTAGTCCACTGGACTTATAGCGACCCGACCGGACAGCCACCAGGTCGTAATCTTCGATTGACATGGGCAGTTATACTTTGACTTTCGCCTTGTCCAAGCCTCAGTCAAAGTGGGGGTTCTGTAGACACCCAGATTTGGACCTGGTGGCTACAGAAGTGCCCAACAAACATCAGATGACGATAGGACTGCAACGCGACACGGGTTCGCGACGTTTTAGGTAGTTTTCCTATAGAACGGACCAAATAATTACTCGGAAAAATTAAAAACTAACATGATGGCGGCCTTAGTCGTGTCGTTACGGTCACATAGACACTAATTAGAGTTAATTCTGACACCGGGACCCCGAGTCGGCCCTGAAACTTGAACCGAGTCAACACCGTGTCAAGCGAACCTCGGGATGAACACCCGAGGCTCACTAAACCCACAGCGCTAGGTCAAGCCGTGGGATGCCTTAACACCCAAGAAACGTATTATGCATCCGTCTCACGGTTTTGGAAAGTATCAAAACCGTATCCTCAAAATCCCAACCGCCCCACCCTGCGCGCCTTGGTCTCACCACGCCCTAGCCCAGGCGCCCGAGTCCTGGTGCGCCCCAGCTCAGGCGTCCATATGGGCGACGAGGGCCGAAAACACCTATAAATACCTCCCCTCCGCCTCTTTCATTTCACACAATTCACTATTTTCTTCTCCCTCTAAACTCTCGCTAAGGGCTCGCACTCCGACACCCGAGGCAAACGATCCACTCGATCATAGTTCCGATAAAAAAAGCGACATCGACGCAACTCCTCACCTTCGAGCACCCGACTCGATACCGAGGTGCCTATGATCTACTAGCTCAAAACTAGTAACGAAGTTTTGCCGGATTAACCGCAGAACTAGTCCTTAGAAACGAAGCTCTGCCGGAGTAGCCGCGGGAAGGTCAAACGGTAACGGAGTTCTGCCGGAGTCACTGGTCAAGCTAGGAGGATTCGCTTGTTGATCGAGTCGTCACTAGGTTGCCATCTAAACAAAACCTTCCATTTTTGTACTTTCTATTATTATGCACTACGACAACACTAGATGTGGGCGCTAGGCCCACAAGCATCTACTAAAATAATCCGTAACGTCCCAACTTCAACTGAAAATACTAAAACACACTAGATAGACCCGAGTAATTCCGAGATCCGTTCTCAAAACTATCTATGCATTGAATCCCGTTTAGTGTATACTCCGAGGCTGCAATTCCTCACAATGTGATTTACTTACATTCGCATTTACAGTTTTTCGTATGATTTATTGCTTTTATGACTTTATAATCGCATGCTAAATCACCTAACACGGAATTCAAAACGTAAAATAACTTAAAACTGAACAAAGTGATGGTTGGGTTCCGTATTAGTCCGAGTGCTCACCTTATTGGGTTTGACGCATCTCTATTAATGCCGAACCGACGCATCTTAAGCAGAATACCAGGTAAGGTATATCACAAGAACGACTAATATCCGTATTAACGCGTTAAACCTGATTTGCTAATACGTATAATACTAGTACTCTCTACTCTCCTACGTGCATCTTTTCATGGCCTGCTTGTCATGTGAAATCGCATGCAAAGAATGTAAACACAACTACTTTGACGACAATACTTACTTGTCCTTAAACAACCGACGTAGTAAAAGGCATAGGGTTAAAACAACGGATGTTATAGTATTTCCACCACAAGGAAAGAACTAGGATATCAGCCCACCGATTGATTAGTAGAGGCCGCTATAGTGCGGGCGGGATTGGGTGTTGACATCTATCGGATGTTGGCTTCCCAATACGTACCCTCACCCCTTACTCATAATCGACGGTTTCCGGATGTCCGAAACCATTGGCCATGAGAGTCATTCTAGGCGTGGAGTGCTTAAGGGTACAAGTCTTTATCTTTAGGTCCTGTGCCACTCAACTTTGAGCCGGCAAGGGATCAAAGTTGACTTGAACGGTTTCCGAGTCCCCATAATTGACTCGGTGGCGACTCCAGAAATCGGTAACGAATTCAGTTCACTAAAAAGGTCGCCTTACCAAATGAATCGGCCTTTAAACATTTACAGCCACGTCTCGATCGATTCCCAAACGGAAACACGGGTGCCCTCACCCGTCTAGTACAAGTCCGGATCGTCATCCAAATCGAGGTCTGACACTTCTCCCCGTATGCGAGATCGGACCGGCCCCCGGCAGAGAGGGGGCGGCGTGGGTGGCCGCCCCCACACGTTGAAAATCGGGTCGGTCCCGCGCGGGACGCCGGGTGGTGCGGACGGACGTCCACACACACACACATATATATAAGGATAAGAGATCAAATAAGTTCACCATATGTAATTAATTCTATATTAAAGTTACAGATGACATACGATAAAGTTGCATTTTTTCAGAATCGATATGTAACTATAACATTCAGCTCTTTTATCACTTCAAGTGATAAAGTGCAACTTTATCACTCCTCTTGTGTAACTTTAAGCACTTTTTGTGTAACGTTAACACTGGAACTTATGAACTTATAAGAATTCTTGTCCTTATGTGAACCTATCTCTGTATATAAGTGGGATCATTTACGCACCTTATTTGTTTGTACATTTTACCTTCATTTTGCAGCCATTCAGATCTAATTACATCAAGTGTAAAGATTAAAGCAAACGAACCCTAACAACATTATTCATAAACGTTACACACTCTTGAGTGTTACAAACGATCATCTCCTTGTGATATCTTGAGAGATTTCGAAAGGACTTTTGAAACTGTCTGTCGTTGACCATCACAAGGCCGTTGTTGTGTTCGTCAATGAATTCATCAATAAAGAACCCACTGATCATTATACAGAGCATAAACCTTGCATGACAACACGTTCTTTTCATCTTCGTCTTCCTTTTCGGTTCATACGATCCCACAATCTCTTCAGCTTTCTTTTCTTGCGTACTCGACACCTTGACCACGCTCTGTTGTGTTGTTTGGCCCTCTTTATTACATGCCAATAATTTCTTCTTAATCGAACCATCGTGGCGTCTTGTTGTCGTGTACCTTTTCACATCAAAACCATAGGAGATTTTGTACAATTTTTAAAACTCAAACGCTCCATCGATGTCCAAGAACGTCTGCCCTACGTAAAGAACACCAACTGCTTGTGATCCAGTACAATAGACGTGTTCATCAATAACTGGGTCTTCACCTGACGCATACGAGAACGAAAATGCAAATATCAGAGGTTTGAATGAACTTTATAACAACAAAGCTGTGGTCTAAAGTTTATAAAGGAAAACAACTGGAAAAAAAATACCCCGGAGTAAATCCTAGAAACTATGAATCTTGCAACACACGTATTAAACTTTGAACTTAGTGAAATGTGACTTTCCTCAATAACGACTATGACTTTGATCATATAACTGTGTTATTACTATAGCTAACATATTGACACAAGAAAATACAAGGAACAACTACAACTACAAGAAACCAAAATGCAATACTCATCTTACACAAGTGGTTTGAATGAAAATAACCATCACAAAAAAACATCAAAAAAAAGGAAAAATATAAATTCGAAATTCGAATGGAGTTTATAACAAAACAGAAAGACAAGTGATTTAAGTGGTAATGATGACATAATATGTGATTAAACCATGAAAATATACGATGGAGTAATATATGATGACGTATTTGTAACCCATGTATTAAAATCTGTTGTAACATCCCGTGTTTTTTTGACCATTTAGTTATTTCTAATAACGATTAATATTAATAAATCGAGTCTCGACAAAATATTTTAAATAGTAATATTAAATTCCTAATTTATTTCATAAAATGGTACTATATGATTTTATGTACTGTCTGAGAAAATAATATGTTTCCTAATTTTAAACGTTTTTTTTGGACATGGAAAAATTGTATTATGTTCCTGATGATGTCTATTTTGTGTACGTCAGATTTCATATAAATCCATCATATATATTTTCATTTATAAAATTTGTACTAAAATGGGTCAGATCTGAAAAGAAGATTTTTTTTCAGAACATTAATAAAGTATTTTAATCTAAATTTCTGAGAATACGCTATGTACAAGTATAGGTACCGAAAATAAAAGTTTGGTTCACTTTTCTAATGTTTAAGTATTTTAAACGATTTAAAAGAAACTATTGAAAACCGTACTGTTTTCCTTTTTAATTTGATAAAAATAATAAACCTTATTTTTTTGAAAAATTACTTTATATCTGGAAACCAACCCATAAAAGTATGTTGAGTACGAAAATCGAAAGTTAAAAATAACATTTGAAAAATGACTCATTTAATATCCTTAATAATATTATCGATTTCGTTATCACTTAAAGTTATTTTTGTAAAACTCTAAGTTTTGAGAAATATGATACATAATAAGGTTAAAAATGATTTTTATAATTATTACAGATTTATTTGATGTTTGAAATATTTTACTAAGCATAAATAGGCTTTAAGAGATAAGTATACTTGTACAAATACGAAACCGTATTAAAATACTAAATACATACATTTGAACAATAAGAGTACTAAATACCTGTGTCCAAAAAGTGTATAGTACTAAAAGACGAATAACACAAAAGTCCTAAGTTAAACAATGCTTAAATATGCAAAACAACACTTAAACTTTATAATAAGCACTTAAGGACTAATTAGTGACTAAGTCAAAACTAAAGGTTGACTAGTCCATCTTGGTCAACTTTTGCTTTTTAACTCCACATAGACCAAGTTAAGATAAAGGAACCCATCTTAAATAATGTACTTAGAAATAATTGAATTTTAATCAAATCTCAAATAATGAACGTTCAAGTAATATATATCAAATAAAACGTTCCAAATCTCTAACATCAAATATACTTAAGATGATCAGTCAAGTAAGACACACTAAACATAATTATGATGATCGTTTAGTAAATCGTTCCTAAATTAGCTTAAGGAACCGTTGTACCTTCGGGTCAGTTAGTGTCCTACATGAATCAGTAGTGAAACTTCCTAGTGTTCCAATTCTTGGGGCTTCTGTACCTGTGGGACAGTATGCATCCTTCCGGTTATCTGAACTAAGGTCCTACGGGAGTCTGACTGTTCGATACCAAGTGCCCCATATGTAGCTTATCTGTTACTTCATGTGTATCTCACATTGTATACATGTCGTTTTATAATGTGACATACCTACTTATCGGTTAATTAGATAACCTAAACGTTATACTACATTGATTATTCGGGGCCGTGTTAGAAGGACGGTTAGGTTACTCCCACTAAGTGGGACATGTATATTTAGATATGCATTCAGGTTGACGAACCCTCAAGACTGGACATGGGGGCATGCATGAGTGCAAGAGATTCAGTGTAGCAGATGAGAGTGTCAAACTATAAATCTTGTAACACAAATTTTGTCAGACTATTGTATTTAGAAATTTGTAATTCGGTTTTCAGTTCTTGTATTTTAACAAATGGTTCATTTATCGGTAAAAGACTCACTTGAGTTGACGGTTTTTAATTTTTACCCCTATTTGTGACTTGATTATTTTCCGCCTTGTTAATTAATGTCATTGGAAGAACCGGGTTGTTACATCTGTACTCAGCGAAATGTGACTTTTCTTCGAATAGGGTGTGACTCTCAGTTTTAACTATGTGATTATTCAAGTTAGTAAATTAATAAAAGATGGAATACATAAATTTTCGAGCATATGAAATTAATTCAAGTTAGCAAATGCAGAAGTAAAGATACTCATCTTACCTCCTACATGTTCAACAACCTCGAGCATATGATTATCGGAGGAATATGTCGACTGCAAATTTTCAAAGAAAAGTACCATTGGAGCTTATACAGATGAAGTTTGAGAAAATTATTGAAAAAGTATTTCAAAGAAGAGTATTGATTGAATTGTAGAGAAGGAGTGGTTTGATTGAATTGTATGGAAAAAAAATTTGGGTGTTGGGATGAATTAGTTTGAATTGTAGAAAGAGGGGTTGGTTTGATTGATAGTGTGAGAGGACGAAAATGCCATCATGCATGTTGCTGTTGTAGTTGTTAGTCTATCGGCTGACTGACCTATTTTCTTCTTTTTTTTTCTTTTTTTTTAAAATCACACTATCAATCCAAGCCATCCATTTAACACACAATCAATGGACACAGATACAACTCTCCAAATTCCCAATCCTTATACAACTCTCTTGATCCCATGACTCTCTCTCTCTCTCTCTCTCTCTCTATATATATATATATATATATATATATATATATCAAGTGAGTCCTCTTTTCATTATTGAGTCCCTAAGTCATAATTACATCCATTGATTTAGAGGGAGATGGATGGTGGTGATTGATTTGAGTAATAAAAGAAATAACTGACATATATGGTAAAAAATATATCAAATCCCTCTCTCTTCCCTTAATTCTCTCTACTAATTCTTTCTCTCTCTTCTCAAACACGTTACCTCACAATTAAGATTTTTTCATTCAAAACTCACTCGCCCAACTACTGTACAACCTTTCACCTTCACCATCCCCAAACATAATCACCGCCTAACTACTGATTTTTTTTCTTCAGAAACACACCCGCGCATCCTTTCATCTACAACTTAAGCAAGGCTACATTCAAGCATCTCTCTAACTTCAGCAAAGAAATTCTTCAGGCGACAATATATAAGGTATCTCACTGCTCTATGCTAATATGTGATTGTTGTAATGAGGAACTAGGGTTTAGTTTATATTCTTAACTGATTCTATTAATTTTTTCGCTACTTATGGATTGATTTTGTTTCCTTCGTATGTGCCCTACAATTAATTAGATTCACTTACTTGATATATCAGTTGCTACTATGAATTTTACACTATAATTCATCAATTATTACTTTTGTACGCGTCATCTGTTTGTAAATTTGGAATTCATGACTGGAGGACTACGGTTTAGCTTGTAGTTTTACCTATGTAGTTGGTGGTTAAGCTAACTTAGGATGAATGGGGTATCTGGGTATGGATTTCTTACGTCTAATTGAATTTACCTACTTCGTATCTATGCTTTTACTCTGCATTTTTAACCTAACATATATCGAATGCTACTCTAATGCGCATTCTCAGTTACTCTAACTGACTTGATGTGTTACTGTAAGGGGTCATTTAGTTATGGTGTTACTTTAAAGACGGTCATGTGTTACTGTAATTTAGAAGATGTGTTACTTAAATTCGCATCTTTGTGCTACTTTGAATGCTAATAGTCTGGTACATTCAATTGTGGAGATGTGTTACTCTAATTCACATCATATGTTACTCTAAAGGTATATTGTGTTACTTTAACGCGTATCAACTGTACTTTAATTTTATATACCAGATTAAACTGTAGTGTTACTTTAAAGATGATCATGTATTACTGTAATTTAGAAGACGTGTTACTTTAATTCGCATCTTTGTGCTACTTTGAATGCCAATAGTCTGGTACATTCAATTGTGGAGATGTGTTACTCTAATTCGCATCATATGTTACTTTAAGACGGTCTTTGTGTTATTTGAACGTGTATCAGCTGTACTTTAATTTTATATACCATATTAAACTGTAACAATAGTTGTAAATAATTATTTGTACTTTTCAGATGGCAAAAAGAGACAAATCCAAAAGCACCGGTGACGCAAAATCGCAGCGCAAGGCGCAGGTCAGTTGTAAGCCGGTGTGCCTTAGCAGTGTTGATGTTTTCTATTAACCAGGTGCATATTAAACACTAATAACAGTTGCACATACTAATTATTCTCATACCTGTCCCTTTTCAGAAGGCGAAAGGGGACGAACAACAAACTGGTGAGAAGAAGGTTCAGTTTAGGTGCAGACCACTGAGCCTTGTGGAACTAATTTCCAACTTCAATGAGAGGCAGCGGAAGGCCGTCAATAGTATAAGTTTTGGCGGCCTATTAAAAATGTGCCTTAAAAGCTTCCCCGGGAAGTTTGCCCCCGACTTCATGAAGTTATTTGCTGATGACTCTCTCATTTTCAGACTACCACGAAAAAGTGATCAATTCCTGGTAACGAAGCATGGTGTCGTCCACGACTGCTTCCTTCTTCCCTACGGTCCGTACCCAGTTCATCTGCTCCCTATGGGTCGATCGAAGGAAGCACTGGCGGAGGATGTCCTTAGTCTGAAACAAGCACGAAGGGACAAGTTCCATATTGCTAAAGGAAGCAATGTAATCCCTCTCACACCGTTGCTAGAAGAACTACAGAAGAACGTTGACGGTGGAGACGACTTCTGCAGGCTCTTCGTTTTGTATAGTATGGCAATTTTTCTTAACCTAACATTGAATTAGAGGTTGATTTGAGGCTGTTGAGATGTGTGGAGAATGTAGAGCAGATAAGAAACTATGATTGGTGCACGCTTGTATTGGATGGGCTGGCGGTAGCCTGTCAAAACCACGTGCTCCGGAATCCAACATACTTGCTTGGTTGTTTGTCATTTCTAATGATCACCTACTTCCAACGCTTTCAATACCGTGACCGTCGTTGTCCGCATGATCTACCGCTGATCGAGCATTGGGATCGAGAGCAAATGCTTGAAAGGTTAATGGGCGAATTTGTTGGGGGTGGGCTGGGTCGTCTTACCAAGTCAAAAATGAAATACCCCCATTGTCTAATTGATGAGGTGGTGGATGACGTGTCGCCGCTTAGATAACGAATGTCCGACAGACCGATGCCCCAACATCATCCGCGCACAAAGTTGGGAAGTCCATAAACATCGAGCTAGCAGATGGCGTCGAAGATGACGATGATCTAAAAGCTAAGGCAGCAGACGTAAGTAATGAAAAATTTTGTCAATAAATTGCCTATTATCTGTCTCTGTTCTCATGGAATACGCGCATGTGTCAAGAATGGTGGTATGTGTCTCTGTGCTCCTTGGATCTCATGCAATACAGAAAACAAATTTGTTGTTACTGTAATTGCTAAATTATGTTACTTTTACTTTGAACTCCTATTACTTTAATGCGCATTATGTGTTACTTTAAGGAATTCAGTTACTTTTAAGCGTGAAAATGTGTTACTTTAAGCGTGAAGATGTGTTACTTTAATGGTTATCATGTGTTACTCTAATAACAAAGATGTGTTACTTTAATACGGATAATAAGTTACAGCCTCCAGATTAACAAATTTTTTTACTTTTGATGCAGGAGGTACATAAGTTGTACCTCATGATGGCAAGGAATGCAGTTGCCTTCCATGATTGGTGGATCTCAGCCGCTTCCAAATTGAGAAGAATAAAATCTGGCAAACTACTGCACGATGACCTGGTTCCGTCACAAGCATCGCAAGACTTTTGGAGTGGAGAGGAGCTCCACCGGACGGTCGATGAAGTATGCAAGGCGTATGCACGTGCAAAGAACGCAACGATAAAAGGGCCCCGTATTCATGGGCCAACCCACACAACCAGTAGGTGCGGGTATTCGTACAAATGTAACTGAGGATGAGAATGTTGGGGCGATCGTGCCATCTCTCAATTTCGGGAATGAAGGCGGTCAAGACTTCGAACTGTACACAACAGCGGAGATGGTTGAGGCTGTTAAGGACTTGTCGTGAGCCTCCAAATTACAATATTTATCCACTTCTAACACAAACTAGTAGTTAGTGAAAGTAGGGGTCGAACCCACAAGGAAGGTGATTATGTCGCTTAAGTGTGCGTAATTCGATATATAAAAGTAACCAAATGGGGGGATTTTAATGTTTCGAGTCTAAGTCTAATAAACTAACGAAATAAATTAACAAAATAAAATAAACTAATATGAATAAACGATGTAGAAAATATGAGAAAAATACTTGGACCAAGCAATATCCACCATCAAGTTTAACGAATTGATCATTGACTCTTCTACTTTACAATTTATATTAGAATACTTTGCTAATCAACTTCTAATTCCACTTATTAATAGTTATAAGATATGAGAAGCATACTCAAACAACCCTTACGATATTGTCAACTTAAATCAAGCGTCTAAATCGTATCAATATGTAGATTAAAACGATGGAATTTAGCAAAGATGAAGAATGATTACTCAAGCGGTATCACTTTGTTTCATACAAGTTTAATCCTTATAACTCAACAACGATGAAAAGCATGCGAATTGATGAATTATATTTGCTACTCGGATATAGTTAAACAAACAAAAGATTCCCTTAACTATTCTAGCAATGGTTTATCAATAACAAAAACTTGGTGATCAAGCTAGAAGATGAATTAACAAACCAAGAAATAATGCAAATTAAACTTGATATTCTAATATAAAAGTAAATTAGAAATGAGTCTTACAATTCACTAACTTGAAAGGCTTCGACTACTTGTTCCAAGAATAAGAACTTAGCCCTCCATACAAAAGAAATACTTGCAAAATAAACTAGAAAATGTACGTGTTTTTGAGAATTACAAGTGATGATTGATGTGTTGGATGATGAATGTGATGGTGAACTTCTCCTCTTTATATAGTCATCTATGGAGCATCTTCATCAATGGCTCATAAAGCCTCATAAAATGCCTCATAAAAATGATCATAATGAAGAAGAAGAATAAAAGAGGTGAGTAAAGAAGAAGAACAAAAGACTAGAGAAAGAATCTTATGCGAAAAAGAATCCAAGAAGGAATCCTATGCATAAATTTCTGCCGCTGGCAGCGGATTTTGGGAAATCCGCTGGCAAGAAATTCCGCTGGCAGCGGAATTTGGAAAATCCGCTGGCAGCGGATTTTAGAAATCCTCCACTTCTTTCTTCTGCTTGGTCTGGGCTTCCATTTAACTTCGGGCTTGATTTGTCTTCACTTCCAAAGGATTGTTGACACTTTAACCCAATAAACATTTCAATTACAACCCATATTACTTTTCACCCTTTAATCCACCTAATTACACATTTTATTATATTAACCTATCAATTACGACATGCACACAATAATCCGTCAAAACACACCCAAATCTACAAAATAGTCAACTAAGTGACCCTTATTAATCCTTACTAAACTAGACTAATCAAACATCCCCACGCTTAGACCTTTACTCGTCCTCGAGTAAATTAAATCAAAGTAATGATCCTCCACAAGGTCTATATAGCGAAGCGTAGGTGGGTTGATACAACCAACAACTACTCTTGACTCTCACACCCCCTCCTTATAACATCCCTCAAAAAATATATATATGGTCAAAGGAATAAAATAACCTATTCACCAAGACCATACTACAATCAACGCCCGCTCACACACAAAAAATCACAACACCAACTACAGAAAAACGGTTGACAAATAAAAACATGTAGTTGACATCCACTTATCACTCCAACTCTAAGATGATCCTAAACCCGAATCACCCTTCTAACCTCCTTATGACTCCCGAATCATGAAGAAATAGCAAAAATAGTAATTAAAATAATGATTTTTTTTTTCTAATCCCTCATTTTGCCTAAACCGCCCGCCCTTGTGGGTTTTCGATTTAGCTTTTATTCCTCACTTCTACTCTCATGGCACGCTTCTCGTTTCTTCATTTTACCCGGAGCGCCCTTTCGGGTTTTCACTCCGTCCTCGGCCATATACCCATTTTTGCCTAGGCGCTCGCCCTTGCGAGTTTTCACCTAGCCGGGTTTCTTTTTTTTTTTTTTTGAAATTTTTCTTTTCGATTTTTTTTTTTTGAAATATGAAATTACATATATACAAGTATATTCCACTCCCCACGCTTAATCTCCACATTGTCCTCAATGTGAGGAAAATTAAAGAAAAAGACATAGAAAATGAGAAGAAGGAACATACCAAGCAATCAAGTGTCGGGGGAATCCCCGATGTCATCTTCCTTAGAGGTGGTAGCTTGCCCCTCAATCTCGCCAAGGATCTCGGACGATGGTGGTCGAGCGTCCGGGAACCATGCTAAGAGAGCACGAGACAAAGTTCTCATCAAGTCTCTAGTCTCCAAAGTAGCGGCATGAGTTTCCTCCAACCGTGCACACATGTCATGAATCATAGCATCGGTTGAGGCACACCAAGCATCTATCTTTGTAAACCAAGCTTCTCGATCCACTTCTAACTCATTATTCGCCCCCTCCAAAGCATCCATACTCTTATTCTTCTCACAACTTCTCTCTTCATTCACACTTTTATTCTTCACCCGAGCACCTTCTCCTTTTTCATGAGCTTGACCATCCTCATCACTTTCATCCTCACTCTCAACATCGTCATCACTTCTCTCTTCCTCCTCCTCCTCATCATCAATGTCACGATCTCGGGGAACAAAGAAATCTTCCGAAACTTCACCATAGACCAAAGGATCATCCTCGGGTCTTGGTAATTGTAGATAAGAATCATGATTCTTACCCCATCGATAATAATAAGGCCCTTTTACCTTCATGCGAGGTCGTAACATCTTAGCGTGAATCAAACAAGGAATAGCAAAGAGGTAATTATCAAGTGACGGATTCTCCCCCTCCGCCACTTCAATATTCAAGTAATTCATAATGAGAGTGACTAACCCACCACCATTTATAATCCCCCCATCCTTAGTACCCAAAGCTATGCTAGATGAAACAAAAAGACCAACCCAATCGGGAACACCTTCGCCATCCGGCATCATAGCCCTTAAGTAACCAAAATGAGAGTGTGGAAGCTTGTTAGGCTCCCCCTTACAAAGGAATGAGTTAACAATCAAACGATGAGAAAGTCGAAGACATGGGTTAGGAATACTTGAACTCAACTCACCGGATTTACCACCCAAAAGCAACCCCGTAACCTCTTGCCACCAAATCCCCCTCTCTCTCACCCCCACGTACTCCTTTTCACACATATCCCGAATACCAAAAGCTTCCCTCAACTTCTCATAAGTTAACTCACGAGCTTTACCATTCAATTTAAAGCTAATTGCGGGTATAAGCTTAGCGCTTTTCTTAGAAATCGCTATGGTGGAAAAGAACTCAAGTGTATACCTTCGATAAGTATGAGCTCCCTTCTCCATAAATTCTTCTAAACCCACATTTTTCATTAGCTTAGTCATGACATCAAGCATCCCTAATTTCTCAAGAGTAGAACGGCAAAGAAATCGAGTTCCCCTCATCTCCTTCTTAGATAACCTATCCCAAATTGGGTCTTGAGCTTTAGTTAACCAAGATGGTTTGGTAACGGGAATATGTTTAGGATGGACGAGTTTGGGTTGAGCTTTTTTAGTGACGGTTTTGGATTTTTTTGGTGGTGGTGTAGAAACGGTAGTGGAGTAATTTTTTCTTTTAGCTCTCCCCATCTCTCAAGTAATGATCAACAAAATCCTCACTCACAATTCACTCAATTTTTTTTCTTTTTTTTTCCACACTTCCCAATTCACCAATTCAATCACTATTCACAATTCACTCACAATTCACCGATTCATTAATCACCCAAATTTTCACACCATCACAACAAAAATATCAAAGACACAAAATGATTCAAATAACACAAGGAGGAGAAAGAAAACCCAAAATTGAGCAAGAATAAGAAAAATTCAAGCTACTAATTAATGGGTAAGAGGTAAAATTTCAAAGAATCGAAAGATTAATATGAAAATTATACCTCGGAAAGATGAAAAAGAGTGAATGGATGGTCTCCTTGCATTAATTTGAATCGAAATTGACCCAATTGGTAAAAAAAAAAAAAATCAAGTTCGGATTTTGGAACCCGAGGGCAGAAAAACTCGATTTTTTTGACTTTTTGGGCAAAATTATGTGTTAAAATGATAGGAATTGTAATGGGTAACAATATAGAAGTAATTTTGAAGTGATTTGGGACAAATTTGAGTCAAATTTGACGAGTTTTCATGGGATTTTGAGAGGAAAAAGTTGCAGTAATTTTCTTAAGGATAGAAAAAGAAAGTTTAGAAGAAGGTAAGAAAAGAGAGGGGAAGAAAATAAAATAAAATAAATTGAAAGAAAGCACAACATACCTCTCAACAGCAGCACCAAAACAGCAGCACAGCAGCACGGCAGCACCAGAACAGCAGCACCAAAACAGCAGCACAACAGCACAGCAGCACCAAAACAGCAGCACAGCAGCACGGCAACACCAGAACAGCAACACAGGAACACCAGAACAGCAGCACAGGAACACCAGAACAGCAGCCGAAACACGATTTTTGCCGCTGCCAGCGGCCAAATTTCTGCGTCCAGCGGCCATATCTGCCACGCCCAGCGGCTGACTCAGCCTCACTAGCGGCGTACCTCACCATCTCCTGATCCGGCTCCGCTGTCAGCGACCGTCGGTGGCCGCGCCTAGCGGCCATTCGATTACTATGATATCTGCTGCTTGGTTGTTTGGTCGATTCAATTCCCGACATTCATTTGCTTGGTTGTCGGGTTTAGTTTCCGACAATCGATTGCTTTATTTTTATTTATTTATTTTTATTTTTTTTAAACTCGAGTTATAAAATCGAATTACGTCGATTTCATATCCGAGAATTATACCTACAAAATAGAAAACGAAATTAATTAGAAAATTAAAATTTATTCTAAAAATGGAAAAATAATAATAACAATAATAATAATAATAATAATAAATAAATAATAATAATAATAATAATAATAAATAAAAGTAAAGAAAAGAAAAGAAAAGACGGGTTGCCTCCCGACAAGCGCCTTAGTTAACGTCGTGGCTCGACGTAAAGAGAACGGATTCAATCTTCATAAATTGGGTCGGAAATGTCGATTTCCTCGATCGTTTCCTTTTGAAACCCGTCATAATACGGCTTAAGACGATGTCCGTTCACTTTAAAAACCTTATCCGTAGCGAAACTACGAATCTCGACCGCTCCATGTGGATATATTTGTGTGACTTCAAACGGACCAATCCACCGGGATCGCAATTTTCCCGAGAATAACCGAAGACGGGACATAAAAAGCAACACTTTTTGTCCCACGGTGAAGGTTTTCCGAGCCAACATTTTATCGTGCCATGCTTTGGTTCGATCTTTAAATATCTCGGCATTCTCATAGGACTCGTTCCTAATCTTCTCGAGCTCTTGTAGTTGCAATTTCCGATACAAGACCGATTCATCCATCCTCATATTCAAATTTTTCACCGCCCAATAGGCCTTGTGCTCAAGTTCAACCGGGAGGTGACAAGACTTACCGAAGACTAATCGATACGGTGACATACCAATCGGAGTCTTATAAGCCGTTCTATAGGCCCATAAAGCGTCATCGAGCCTCATGCTCCAATCTTTCCGATTCGGGTTTACCGTTTTCTCTAATATAGATTTCACCTCTCGATTAGACACCTCGGCTTGCCCATTGGTTTGAGGATGATAAGCGGTGGACACCTTGTGAGTAACAAAGTATTTCTTCAACAATGCGCCAACCGTCCTATTGCAAAAATGGGTGCCTCTATCACTTATCAAAGCCCGGGGAATTCCGAACCTAGAAAAAATGTTAGATTTCACAAAATCTGCAACAACCTTAGAATCGTTAGTCCTAGTGGGTTTAGCTTCCACCCACTTCGAGACATAATCAACCGCAAGAAGAATATACAAATACCCATGAGACACGGGAAATGGACCCATAAAATCAATACCCCATACATAAAAAATTTCACAATAAATCATAGGGGTTTGAGGCATCTCATTTCGACGTGAAATGTTACCGCTCCTTTGGCAATTGTCACAAGTCTTAACAAAGCCATGAGCATCACGAAACAAGCTAGGCCAATAAAAACCACAATCTAGTACCTTTCGTGCGGTACGTCTAGCTCCAAAATGGCCTCCACAAGCATATGAATGACAAAAGGCAAGGATAGAGCTTACCTCACTCTCCGGTACACACCTCCGTACTATTTGGTCCGCACAATGTTTCCATAGGTAAGGATCATCCCAAACATAGTATTTAGCATCACTACGAATCTTCTCCTTTTGGGATTTTGAAAAACCTGTAGGAAATTCATTGGAAACAAGAAAGTTAACAATGTTTGCATACCAAGGAAGAACAGAAGTAAGAGCAAAGAGTGTCTCATCGGGAAATGAACCCCGAATAGGCTCCACTAGCCTATCTTGATTTACCAATCGACTTAAGTGGTCGGCGACCACATTCTCGGCTCCTTTCTTATCTTTGACCTCTAAGTCAAATTCACTCAACAATAGAACCCATCGAATGAGCCTCGGTTTGGCCTCCTTCTTTGTCATCAAATACCTAAGGGCGGCGTGATCGGTGTAAACTACCACTTTGGTACCAAGCAAGTAAGAACGGAACTTCTCTAAAGCAAACACTACCGCCAACATCTCCTTCTCGGTAGTAGAGTAGTTCTTTTGGGTCTCGTTAAGGGTCAAAGATGCGTAGTAAATCACATGAGGTATCCTTCCAACTCTTTGTCCCAAAACGGCACCGATGGCATAGTCACTTGCATCACACATGAGTTCAAATGGGAGTGACCAATCCGGAGCTTTGATAATCGGTGCCGAAGTTAACTTCTCCTTCAACTTGTCAAAGCCTCCTTGCATGCCAAATCGAACTCAAAATCCACTTCCTTTTGCAACAACTTGCATAATGGTAATGCCATTTTAGAGAAATCCTTGATAAATCTCCTATAGAAACCTGCATGACCAAGAAAAGAACGAACTTCACGCACATTAGTTGGATAAGGAAGAGATTGAATTGTGTCAATTTTGGCTTTATCAACCTCAATACCTCTAGATGAAACCACATGACCTAGGACAATACCTTGTTCTACCATGAAATGACATTTTTCCGAATTAAGAACAAGGTTAGATTCAAACCATCTCTTAAGCACAAGAGACAAATGAAATAAGCAACTATCAAACGAGTCACCATGCACGGTAAAGTCATCCATGAAAACTTCAATGAAATTCTCTACATATTCCGAAAATATACTAACCATGCATCGTTGAAAAGTTGCGGGGGCATTACATAGCCCAAATGGCATGCGTCGAGATGCAAAAGTACCAAATGGACAAGTAAATGTGGTTTTCTCTTGATCCTCGGGCGCAATTGCTACTTCAAAATATCCCGAGTAACCATCTAAAAAGCAATAAAAGGCCTTACCGGCAAGCCTCTCTAGCATTTGATCGATGAACGGTAGAGGGAAATGGTCCTTCCTAGTCCCCGCATTGAGTCGACGGTAATCAATGCAAACTCGCCACCCATTTTGAACACGGGTGGGAACCAACTCTCCATGTTGATTCTCTACTACCGTCACTCCACTCTTCTTTGGTACAACTTGTGTGGGACTCACCCACTTGCTATCCGAGATTGGGTAAATTATACCCACTTGCAAGAGCTTCAAGATCTCCTTCTTCACCACCTCCATCATAGGTGGGTTCAATCTCCTTTGGGGTTGCCTCACCGGTTTGGCTTCTTCTTCTAGGAAAATGTGATGCATACAAGTGGTTGGACTAATGCCTTTGATGTCGGCTATAGTCCATCCAATTGCTAACTTATTCTCCTTAAGAACCTCAACTAGTCTTGCCTCTTGCTCCTCCGTGAGCTTGTTAGAAATGATGACGGGTAAGGTCTCACCATCTCCTAGAAACACATACTTCAAATGATCCGGCAATGGTTTTAATTCTACCACGGGTGCCTGCACAACTGAAGGTAACAATTTCTCACGAGGCAAAGTTAGTGTTAGTGGTTTAGAAAAAAACGACATAATAGGTGAAGTCTCCATCTTGGATAAGGAAGCCACAACCTCCTGCAAGTCACTAGAAAGAGTTAGATCCAAATCATTACAATATAAGCTATTATCAATAGCCACAATCAAGTCATCTTCTCCTTCTAGGCTGAACACATCTTGCACTATGGGCTCCAAAACATCAATCATAAGACAAGAATGGTCGTCACGTGGATATTTCATTGAATCATAAATGTTAAATTTAACCACTTGACCATTAGCCTCCATAGTGAGTGAACCATTAGACACGTCGATTTTAGTGCTTGCGGTTTTCAAAAATGGCCTACCTAAAAGTATAGGGGTCGCATGTGAATCATGTTCCATTTCAAGCACATAAAAATCGGCGGGGAAAATGAGTTTATCCACCATTACTAGGACATCCTCAACAACCCCTTTGGGGTAAGCATTAGACCGATCGGCTAATTGTATTACCACCCCCGTTTTAACTAAAGGACCCAATTTCAAAGATTTATATAATGAATATGGAAGTACATTTATCGATGCACCTAAGTCAATCATAGCATTAGGAAATGTGGTGTCTCCTACAGTGCAAGGAACGGTAAACATACCCGGGTCACTACATTTAGGTGGTAATTTATGTTGAAACAAAGCCGACACATGTTATTGACTTTAACTTTTTGGACTCCCTTAAGCTTTTGATTCCTCTTGATAGTACACAATTCCTTAAGAAATTTAGCGTATCTAGGAACACTTTTCAATAAATCAAGTAAAGGGATGTTTACCTCACATTTCCGAAAAGTTTCATAGACATCCTTATCTTGCATGGGCGGAGTCTTCCTTCTGAGTGCCTCCGGAAATGGTGGTGGATCCACATAAGTGGGTGTCACTATCGGTGAAGACGCTTCTTGCTCCACCGGGGTTGGAACGGTGTTCTCAACCTCAAGCTCTTCCTCCTCTTGCTCCACAATTTCCCGAATCCTATCCTGTGGACCGGGTAATTTTTTCCCACTTCGCAAAGTAATAGCACTAGCATTAGCATTAGGTGGGGGAATAGGTTGGGATGGAAGTTTCCCGGAATCCCGAGCCTCAAGTCTCCCTATAGCACTAGACATTTGACCCATTTGATGTTCTAGGTTTTGAATGCTAGTTTTAATGTCATGTTGGAATTGGGCTTGGGTTGCTTGCATTGTAGCAACATTAGAGGTTAAAGCCCGGATCATGTCCTCCGTGGACATAGTAGGTGTGGTAGTTTGGGCTTGTGGGGTGAAGGTGTTTAGGACTTGGTTTCTAGGAATAAAACGGGGTCGGACTTGACCAAATTGTTGGCTAAAGGATTGTCCTTGAGGTTGATTAAAATTTGACCTTGAGGTTGTAAGCCTCCTTGTGGGTTTCCATATTGGAACCAGGGATGGTCTCTTCTCATATAAAAATTATCATACCTCTTTTGGCCAAAAGCACCGACCGCATTTACCTCCTCGGTGACCTCCTCTTCCATAAGTTGTAACACCCGCTATTTTTCCTAGCATATTTATTCTTTCCGTTGGGACTCCGTCTTAACTCTGTCACTTTTCGGCCTCATATTTCATCATTTTACTAAGCTCTATTTTAATGTTTGAGTTTAATGATATTTATTTATATTTTAAAGATTTTTATTCTATTAAATCCATTTATTTAGTTTTCTTCGTAAACTAATTAATTTTCCGCGAAGAATTCTATTTCTCTTCGAATTGACGTTTTTAAGCTCGGATTTAAGTCATTCCTTTTCCTAAAAATGTTTAAATACATTTATCTAATATTTTCAACTAGTAAATATTTTTATTTACAAAAATTTAGTCGTTAATGATTTTATTACAAAGCTTCGCGATTAATTATTTTCTTACGCGAGGTTTACTCGAATTAATTTGAAATGCTTTTAACTATTTTACGATTATACTTTTTATCAACTTATAAATAATTTGAGGCCATTTTCTCACTTTTTGGACCGACTAAGCCTCTGGTCAGGAATTTTATTACGTTTTATTAATATGTTTCATTTTATCACGTTAAACCGTAAACGTATGATTATTTTTCTTCCATTTATTCCTTGCATTATTGTCAAACTTTTCATCCTCCCTTGCTTGTTCATTTTGGCTGGCCATATGTGGTAGAGTAGCATTGTTTTCATCAAATTTTAATAGCATTCAAGCTTAGGAAAAAAAAACCATCCATTTCCTAACATTCATTCTTACAATTAAACATCAAAAAAATCATTTCTTTCTTCTCATTTGGCCATGACTCCAGCAGCCTCTCAAGGCTAATTCTTGCTTCAAATCGAGTCATAATCGTCTCGTTTTCATCGTCAAATTAATCGTTATTCCGATCCTTCCGTTAAGGTAATAAGCGATGTGGTTTTCGATCGTTATTCACCTTGATTTTCTTAGTTTTTCTCATGGTATTTTTCTTCCATGATTTTCATGTATGGTAGGATTTGTGGACGATCCCGAGGCCGACGAGTATATTATCGTTTCCGATTTGGACTAAAGGTAACGTCGATGTTACTCGGTATTTCATGATTTTAATTGTGTATTTGCATGTATAATTTTTATATTTCATTTTTGACAATATATGTATGTCATATAATCTGGAAAATTTTTAAAAGTTGGAAATTTGCATGTTTCGGTATTTTTATCGCTTTTACGAGATTAACGATTAAATTGTTATATTAATTTGTAAAATCGTAATAATCGGCCTAAACATGTAATATATGTTTATATTCTGGAAAAATGTTGTTTTTGATGATTTTTAATAATTTAGTATTTTTATGATATTTTTGATATCGATTATTGAATTATTACCGTTTTCGGACAAAAACGATTAAAAGCCGATTTTTAGTTCTAGTACTTAAACATTTTATTTTAATCTGATTTCTGACGTGGTGAAACGTTATGGTGAAATAGAATTTTCTGAAGTTTTTCATAATTTTTCGGAATTGTTAAGTGGATGAATTAATTAATCACTTTAAATCATCGTTTATCGTTAAAACCGTGTTTGTTGTTTAAATTCTCGATTTCTGGTCTTTGGTTTAAATCTGGAAACAAAAATTATGATTCTGTTGATTTCATATTAAAATGTAATTTTATGATTTTTAGTGCCTTAATAAAATGTTAGGAACGATAGGTTTATTAATGAAATCGTTAATTGCGAAAATGGGTTTAAATGACGGTTTTGTTGAAATTTGTTGAATCTGGAATTTTGGAAAAATCTGGAAAAATTTATATTCTGGAAAATCAGGATTTTAAAGTGTAATAATAATTTTTGGATATTAATACTTAAATCGTTTTGTAATTACTATTTTTATTAATCGTTATTGTCGAGATTAGACGATTAACGGGAAAACGCTTTAAAAACCGAGTGTTAGGATTCTGGAAAATTTTATTTTCTGGAAAGAATGTCCATAAATATATTTTAACTATTTTATGTAATTTTTGTACTATCTATTAAAGTCTTTAATTAATAAGTATTGATTTTCGGACAAATTGTGATTTATCGTTAAAATGCTTCTTCTTACCTAAAAGAATTATTTTTTCAGCAATTTTGAAAGTATTTAAATCTGATACTTTAAGAGTTAAATCATCCCTTAACATTTTCTAAATATATTCAATGGTTTAATTAAATAAAAGACGTTAAAAGATTTAATTTGACATTTGCCGTAAAATCCTATTTGTAATCGTATTGTCGTAACTAATAATAATTAGAGAATTTTAGCTTTGTAAATTTTGAAAACACCCTGATTAGTATTATTAAAATGTTTAAGAAATTTTTAATCATTTTATACACTTGTACGATATTTCAATAATTTCATAAACTCAAATGTTCTTACTTTAATAATTAATATCGTTAAAGCCGAAAGTATTAGTTTTCTAAATCTATATCGTTTACTAAAAATATCGTATTAGTATGAACTAACATTTTCACTATTTTGATATAATGCTATTTTTAGTGAAGTTCTAAAAATAGAAGTTTTCTAAAATAGAAAGTTTCCTCTTTTAGAATATAAATGTTTACTTCTTTTATCCTCGTATTATTTATATTGATGGCTTTGTTTTGGAGTTATGGAATAAGGACAAGTGTGAGGTTAGAGTAATATATTCTAGGGTTTACGGTTTTGCCATCAACTATAAGGCTAGTGTATCAGGAATCGGTACATTGGTTGTTGAACCGGGTGACAGGTATCCCGGGAGTTGTGTACATTTTGACCTTAAGCTTAGGCCTCGCAGTAAGTCGCCGTCATAAGTTGAACTGGGTGACAGGTAATCCCAGGAGGGGTGTGCATTATCTTAAACTAGGGCCACGCATTTATAAGTCGCCGCTCTATTATGGTTGAGTAGCCTAGTTAGAGACCGAAGTTTGATTTGTTTGAACTAAGTTCTCGAAGCTAGTTTTTAGTATTCTCCTAGTGAAAGTCTAGCCGTCTACACTACTCCTATCCATAACGCCATTTTGAATATTTTTATTATTATCGATATAATTTGGTTGCAGGTTGGCAAATGTTTGATGTTTTCTTCGGAAAACTCATTTTTATTATATTGGTTTGATACGTGAAGTTTTTCACTGAAATTTTATTTTTATTATAATGTGTTTTGCTGTTTTCCATTTTTACTATTTTTCTATAATAGTAATTACAGTTTTAAAATCCTGTTATACGGCTGGGAGAACGTTGACGTTGCTCCTCACTGATTGTGGCTGTTATGTTTTTAACATGACAGGTATATGTGTTTTCCTTCGGGTGCGCTAGCGAGCAGTTATGGATCCTGCTTGTTTTAATCAGATCACTGTATTATGGATTGTTAAAACCCTTTTTATGGATTTTATTTATTTATATATTTTGTAGCCATTTTTATTTTATGGCTTATGTATTGACTTACCATTTTTATTTAATCAAGAAATAGCTACAGTGTGTTATAATCCCACTTCTACAGTGTTTCCGCCACTGTATTGCGTTAGAATTTCTAGGAGATTACAGTTGGTATCGGAGCATCACTGCTCCCAACACTTACACCTGAAAATAGGGAAAATACCAGTAAATTATTTAAACAGTAAATAAAAATATTATTAGAAATGGGTAGAAACAGATAAGGACTTCACTGTTAGAATTATCTGTTCCTGAACTCAATGATTAGCATTGAATATTTGTTTTATATGTCGAAGAAGATGAAAGAACAAGATGCTGATATGCTGCTCCAGATCGGGACAAGACCTACTTAGCACTCTCAACGCCTGCTGACTCGAGTGGACAACTAGGTGCTCCAAGAAAGATTTCGATAATGACTTTTAGCTCCGGTTCAGTTTACTTAAGCTACAGGCAAGATGATCAAGAGTAGATTCATGTTCCATGATGTCGCAGTAAATCCAGATGGAGCGACCCATGACTTGCGTGCTCGTTCCTCTACAAAAAGATGAAGTAATCCATTTTGGATTCCCTCGTGAACTCTGGAGGCCCGAAGATTCTCTTCTGGTTCAAGAACTTAGTAATATAGGATCATCGATTCTTTTCTTCCTTCCTCTACTTCTTCTACTTCTTCTCTTTTATATTCTCATCTTCATTCTCTTGGTGAATCTTTGTTATATTCTTCTACTCTACCATCTTTCTCTTGAGATTCTTTGGTTAGACCGGATTCTGTCTCAGTGAACCCCGTGAAAGGATATAGATGTTTGAGGTTTAGTAAACCATTGTTACCTAGGGCTTAAGGGTTGTGAGTTATACCTTGTTATCTATCTTAGTAAGCTTTTGAGGATCCATTTGAATGATAAATTGTCAATTAATGGAATTAGGTTGGTACTTTAGACTCTGAACCTTGGGTTATAGGTTACTTGATTATTTGGAGGACTTAGAGTTGAATATATTTTGGGGTAGTAAGAGTATATCGTGTTTGATGGATACCTAGTACCTAATTTAACCTAGAACCGAACCAAGTGTAGCTAATAATAGAATTTTGAGATTCCTACCTAAATGTTATTTGATGGATGCATCGGGAATATTTGGGATCATAGAGTACTGTTTAAATTGTTAACCTGAGTGTTGTGGTACCATAGAAGGTTTTCATTAATACCGTTAGAAATTTTGGTTAACATAGATTACCCGTGTTTCTTAAGGATTAGATCCTTAATCGTTGGTTAAAGTTGTAACCTATGAACTTTGGAGTTGAGTGATCTAAATTGAATAAATTGTTGTTAACCTTGAAAAGGAGAAACATATTGCCATTAGAGGTTGAATTTATCGCGTTGTTTTGAGGAACATTTTGATGTCAATCATCTTAATGGATTTATAGTTCAGAACCTTAGACCAACGAGATTGTGGCTTCGTTGAGTTATTAAATATTTTGTGGTTGCACCATTACGATTAGAAATTTGATGGACTTCTTAGAAACATTAATCGAATGATGTGTTTGAAGATGTGAGTGTTTGCGCCATTACCTATAGGTTTGAGCGTGTTTGAGGATTTATTGTACTTCCCCAACTTCTGCACTTATGGTATTATAAATATGTCGGTGATCGTCTTTGAGGATTTCGTGTCCGAACTTTGTTAATTGATGGATTTTATTTAGTCTTCCTTACTCGAGAAATTTGAAACATACCTCGAGTTCAGACCTTATGAGCTTTAAATTTATAAACCTTAGTGATTACGAGTTAGGGTATGTTTTGATAACCGTTGGAATCTTAATTAAAGGATTAGTCTAAATCATTTGTGGATTCTTACTATGCTAATTGAAAGATTGTGTAAGTATGTAAGACTCAATTTTGGAGGTTGTAGATTGAGTAGGACCACCCTGTACTGATATTGGACTTAGCGTTATTTGATGGGAATTAGGAACCCGTGTTTGTGGAAGTCGTGCTAGGAATCTCGAGATGATTAATTTCTTCCATAATCCTTGAGAGCTCTTTTTGATTCTCAACTCCGTCTTTCTTTTTGCTCCTCTTGAATTCTGTTACGGTAACTCCTGTCAATCCCTTCAACCTTTGTCGATTTTGGAAGCTCTTATTTTTAATTTATTTATCCTTGTTCTATTTGCCCGTTAACTATTTTTCGAACTCCCTATTTTATAAAAAGTTTGACTACTTTAAAAAAAAAAAAATTGGATTATCGTAAAATTTTAACATTTTGAGTTATAATTTCTAATTGTGAATTTGCCCGTTTTGTAAAAAGCTTGACTAATTTAAAATTTTTGATTTTCATGAAATTTTAACATTTTGAAGCATAATTACAAATTTTAAAACTCCCCATTTTGTAAAAACTTTGAGCAATTTAACATTTTGGGTTATCGTGAAATTTTAACATTTTGAGTTATGATTTCTATTTATGAAACTCCCCGTTTTGTAAAAAAAAAAAATTGACTAAATTAAACTTTTCAGATATCGTGAAATTTAACATTTTTGAATTTAAGAACTTTATACTTCACTTTTGTTTTATCGTTGATTGATAATTATATCTAGATCTGTTTCAAAATGCCTTAATAATTTATTTTAAATCATTTCGAAATTATTTCATTTTTATTTTCAGGCAATCGGACTTTTATGAAGACTTTCATATTTCCATATTCGATTTCTATATGATTATTACATAAAACGTTTTAACATTGTCGAAATTATTTTATGTTCAACTTTGGTAACATTTTTGAAAACTTTCATAATTACTTTGATAACATTTTCGAAATTTTAATATTTTGAAATTAGTTTTCATTTTATTGTTGGTGGACTTTTGAATCTGTTATTGAAAATGTTTGACGACTGGTTCGATTTTTACTAACCACAAAATTTGATTTTTCCAAACTAAATTTGGTTTTGTCATAAAACGAAATATTATCGGATTATTTTTAATCAAATTGTTTTACTTTGTTTTGAAAGTGTTTTGGTTACCCTATTTTCTACGACTTTGTTTACAAATGTTATTTAACGTTGTTATTTTATCAAATAACTTTACTTTACGATTTCATTAATCAAAAGATTTTAAACTTCGTGTTGGTTAGCCCAATTCTTCTTGGAATAGATATTTGGCTTCGATTTCTTATCACCTTGAAGGTTGTAAAATTTTCTTTTAAAGCAAATTTTTATGCAAAAATTGTATCCTCACCTTTTCGGGGGGTAATCTTGTTTCTTTTCTACTTATTCTTAGTTTCGAGGACGAAACTTTCTTTTAGTGGGGAGGATTGTAACACCCGCTATTTTTCCTAGCATATTTATTCTTTCCGTTGGGACTCCGTCTTAACTCTGTCACTTTTCGGCCTCATATTTCATCATTTTACTAAGCTCTATTTTAATGTTTGAGTTTAATGATATTTATTTATATTTTAAAGATTTTTATTCTATTAAATCCATTTATTTAGTTTTCTTCGTAAACTAATTAATTTTCCGCGAAGAATTCTATTTCTCTTCGAATTGACGTTTTTAAGCTCGGATTTAAGTCATTCCTTTTCCTAAAAATGTTTAAATACATTTATCTAATATTTTCAACTAGTAAATATTTTTATTTACAAAAATTTAGTCGTTAATGATTTTATTACAAAGCTTCGCGATTAATTATTTTCTTACGCGAGGTTTACTCGAATTACTTTGAAATGCTTTTAACTATTTTACGATTATACTTTTTATCAACTTATAAATAATTTGAGGCCATTTTCTCACTTTTTGGACCGACTAAGCCTCTGGTCAGGAATTTTATTACGTTTTATTAATATGTTTCATTTTATCACGTTAAACCGTAAACGTATGATTATTTTTCTTCCATTTATTCCTTGCATTATTGTCAAACTTTTCATCCTCCCTTGCTTGTTCATTTTGGCTGGCCATATGTGGTAGAGTAGCATTGTTTTCATCAAATTTTAATAGCATTCAAGCTTAGGAAAAAAAAACCATCCATTTCCTAACATTCATTCTTACAATTAAACATCAAAAAAATCATTTCTTTCTTCTCATTTGGCCATGACTCCAGCAGCCTCTCAAGGCTAATTCTTGCTTTAAATCGAGTCATAATCGTCTCGTTTTCATCGTCAAATTAATCGTTATTCCGATCCTTCCGTTAAGGTAATAAGCGATGTGGTTTTCGATCGTTATTCACCTTGATTTTCTTAGTTTTTCTCATGGTATTTTTCTTCCATGATTTTCATGTATGGTAGGATTTGTGGACGATCCCGAGGCCGACGAGTATATTATCGTTTCCGATTTGGACTAAAGGTAACGTCGATGTTACTCGGTATTTCATGATTTTAATTGTGTATTTGCATGTATAATTTTTATATTTCATTTTTGACAATATATGTATGTCATATAATCTGGAAAATTTTTAAAAGTTGGAAATTTGCATGTTTCGTTTTTTATCGCTTTTACGAGATTAACGATTAAATTGTTATATTAATTTGTAAAATCGTAATAATCGGCCTAAACATGTAATATATGTTTATATTCTGGAAAAATGTTGTTTTTGATGATTTTTAATAATTTAGTATTTTTATGATATTTTTGATATCGATTATTGAATTATTACCGTTTTCGGACAAAAACGATTAAAAGCCAATTTTTAGTTCTAGTACTTAAACATTTTATTTTAATCTGATTTCTGACGTGGTGAAACGTTATGGTGAAATAGAATTTTCTGAAGTTTTTCATAATTTTTCGGAATTGTTAAGTGGATGAATTAATTAATCACTTTAAATCATCGTTTATCGTTAAAACCGTGTTTGTTGTTTAAATTCTCGATTTCTGGTCTTTGGTTTAAATCTGGAAAAAAAAATTATGATTCTGTTGATTTCATATTAAAATGTAATTTTATGATTTTTAGTGCCTTAATAAAATGTTAGGAACGATAGGTTTATTAATGAAATCGTTAATTGCGAAAATGGGTTTAAATGACGGTTTTGTTGAAATTTGTTGAATCTGGAATTTTGGAAAAATCTGGAAAAATTTATATTCTGGAAAATCAGGATTTTAAAGTGTAATAATAATTTTTGGATATTAATACTTAAATCGTTTTGTAATTACTATTTTTATTAATCGTTATTGTCGAGATTAGACGATTAACGGGAAAACGCTTTAAAAACCGAGTTTTAGGATTCTGGAAAATTTTATTTTCTGGACAGAATGTCCATAAATATATTTTAACTATTTTATGTAATTTTTTTACTATCTATTAAAGTCTTTAATTAATAAGTATTGATTTTCGGACAAATTGTGATTTATCGTTAAAATGCTTCATCTTACCTAAAAGAATTATTTTTTCAGCAATTTTGAAAGTATTTAAATATGATACTTTAAGAGTTAAATCAGCCCTTAACATTTTCTAAATATATTCAATGGTTTAATTAAATAAAAGACGTTAAAAGATTTAATTTGACATTTGCCGTAAAATCCTATTTGTAATCGTATTGTCGTAACTAATAATAATTAGGGAATTTTAGCTTTGTAAATTTTGAAAACACCCTGATTAGTATTATTAAAATGTTTACGACATTTTTAATCATTTTATACACTTGTACGATATTTCAATAATTTCATAAACTCAAATGTTCTTACTTTAATAATTAATATCGTTAAAGCCGAAAGTATTAGTTTTATAAATCTATATCATTTACTAAAAATATGGTATTAGTATGAACTAATATTTTCACTATTTTGATATAATGCTATTTTTAGTGAAGTTCTAAAAATAGAAGTTTTCTAAAATAGAAAGTTTCCTGTTTTAGAATATAAATGTTTACTTCTTTTATCCTCATATTATTTATATTGATTATATCTTTTGAATATCGATAATGGCTTTGTTTTGGAGTGATGGAATAAGGACAAGTGTGAGGTTAGAGTAATATATTCTAGGGTTTACGGTTTTGCCATCAACTATAAGGCTAGTGTACCAGGAATCGGTACTTTGGTTGTTGAACCGGGTGACAGGTATCCCGGGAGTTGTGTACATTTTGACCTTAAGCTTAGGTCTCGCAGTAAGTCGCCGTCATAAGTTGAACTGGGTGACAGGTAATCCCAGGAGGGGTGTGCATTATCTTAAACTAGGGCCACGCATTTATAAGTCGCCGCTCTATTATGGTTGAGTAGCCTAGTTAGAGACCGAAGTTTGATTTGTTTGAACTAAGTTCTCGAAGCTAGTTTTTAGTATTCTCCTAGTGAAAGTCTAGCCGTCTACACTACTCCTATCCATAACGCCATTTTGAATATTTTTATTATTATCGATATAATTTGGTTGCAGGTTGGCAAATGTTTGATGTTTTCTTCGGAAAACTAATTTTTTATTATATTGGTTTGATACGTGAAGTTTTTCACTGAAATTTTATTTTTATTATAATGTGTTTTGCTGTTTTCCATTTTTACTATTTTTCTATAATAGTAATTACAGTTTTAAAATCCTGTTATACGGCTGGGAGAACGTTGACTTTGCTCCTCACTGATTGTGGCTGTTATGTTTTTAACATGACAGGTATATGTGTTTTCCTTCGGGTGGGCTAGCGAGCAGTTATGGATCCTGCTTGTTTTAATCAGATCACTGTATTATGGATTGTTAAAACCCTTTTTATGGATTTTATTTATTTATATATTTTGTAGCCATTTTTATTTTATGGCTTATGTATTGACTTACCATTTTTATTTAATCAAGACATAGCTACAGTGTGTTATAATCCCACTTCTACAGTGTTTCCGCCACTGTATTGCGTTAGAATTTCTAGGGGATTACATAAGTGGACACTTGTCGGCAAAATGCCCATGTGATGAACAAATAGAGCAAGCTTGAACTTGTTGTTGATTCCCCTTCATCATGTCCCTCATCATGGAAGCCAAATCTTCAACCTTCCTTTCAAGTGAAGTGTGAGAACTTGAAGTAACCATGTTTACCCTTTTTGTGGTAGTTCTCACACTAAATTGGCGTGAGCTTTCGGCAAGCTCACTCAATAGTGCATAAGCATCATCCGGATTTTTATTAACAATGCCTCCTCCACTAGCGGCATGGACCATTCGGGCATCATCCGGAGATAATCCTCCAACAAAATAGAGGATGAGATCGGTAGCACTATACCCATGATATGGGCAACTTGATAATAATTTTTGGAAACGCTCCCAATATTGATAAAGTGTTTCCCCATCGTCTTGCTCCACATTGGATATTTCCTTCTTGATACTTGACGATTTGGCGGTGGGGAAATACTTCTCGAGGAACGCCTTCTTCATTAATTCCCAAGTTGTAATACTACCCGGTGGAAGGTAGTACAACCAATCTTGAGCAGCATCTTTGAGGGAAAAAGGAAATGCCCTCAATTTGGTTTGCTCTTCGGTAACACCATTGGGCTTCATGCTAGTGCATACAACATGAAACTCGGATAAGTGCTTGTGTGGGTCCTCACCACTTAACCCATGGAATGAGGGTAATAAGTGGATCAAACCCGACTTCAATTCAAAGGTTGCATTTTCCGCCAACACCGGAAAAGTAATGCAAAGTGGTTGTTGAGAAAGATCGGGAGCTTTGATCTCCTTTAAGGTTCTTGTTTCTTTGACCATTTTGATCTCCTTTGTCTCCTCAACTATGTTATCAAAATCGAGCTTCCTCTTGGTTTCCTTCCGAATGCGACGAAGAGTCCGCTCCAATTCTGGATCAAAATCTACTAATTTATCGTTAGTAGAACGGGTGTTCGGCATAAAACAAACACCAAGAAAATAGAAATATATAGAAAAACACACAAATAAATAACAAAAATTGTCGTCCCCGGCAACGGCGCCAAAATTTGGCTAGACTTGTCGTGAGCCTCCAAATTACAATATTTATCCACTTCTAACACAAACTAGTAGTTAGTGAAAGTAGGGGTCGAACCCACAAGGAAGGTGATTATGTCGCTTAAGTGTGCGTAATTCGATATATAAAAGTAACCAAATGGGGGGATTTTAATGTTTCGAGTCTAAGTCTAATAAACTAATGAAATAAATTAACAAAATAAAATAAACTAGTATGAATAAACGATGTAGAAAATATGAGAAAAATACTTGGACCAAGCAATATCCACCATCAAGTTTAACGAATTGATCATTGACTCTTCTACTTTACAATTTATATTAGAATACTTTGCTATGAAGTTTAATCGACTTCTAATTCCACTTATTAATAGTTATAAGATATGAGAAGCATACTCAAACAACCCTTACGATATTGTCAACTTAAATCAAGCGTCTAAATCGTATCAATATGTAGATTAAAACGATGGAATTTAGCAAAGATGAAGAATGATTACTCAAGCGGTATCACTTTGTTTCATACAAGTTTAATCCTTATAACTCAACAACGATGAAAAGCATGCGAATTGGTGAATTATATTTGCTACTCGGATATAGTTAAACAAACAAAAGATTCACTTAACTATTCTAGCAATGGTTTATCAATAACAAAAACTAGGTGATTAAGCTAGAAGATGAATTAACAAACCAAGAAATAATGCAAATTAAACTTGATATTCTAATATAAAAGTAAATTAGAAATGAGTCTTACAATTCACTAACTTGAAAGGCTTCGATTACTTGTTCCAAGAATAAGAACTTAGCCCTCCATACAAAAGAAATACTTGCAAAATAAACTAGAAAATGTACGTGTTTTTGAGAATTACAAGTGATGATTGATGTGTTGGATGATGAATGTGATGGTGAACTTCTCCTCTTTATATAGTCATCTATGGAGCATCTTCATCAATGGCTCATAAAGCCTCATAAAATGCCTCATAAAAATGATCATAATGAAGAAGAAGAATAAAAGAGGTGAGTAAAGAAGAAGAACAAAAGACTAGAGAAAGAATCCTATGCGAAAAAGAATCCAAGAAGGAATCCTATGCATAAATTTCTGCCGCTGGCGGCAGATTTTTGGAAATCCGCTGGCAAGAAATTCCGCTGGCAGCGGAATTTGGAAAATCCGCTGGCAGCGGATTTTAGAAATCCTCCACTTCTTTCTTCTACTTGGTCTGGGCTTCCACTTAACTTCGGGCTTGATTTGTCTTCACTTCCAAAGGATTGTTGACACTTTAACCCAATAAACATTTCAATTACAACCCATATTACTTTTCACCCTTTAATCCACCTAATTACACATTTTATTATATTAACCCATCAATTACGACATGCACACAATAATCCGTCAAAACACACCCAAATCTACAAAATAGTCAACTAAGTGACCCTTATTAATCCCTACTAAACTAGACTAATCAGCCGCTTCCAAATTGAAAAGAATAAAATCTGGCAAACTACTGCACGATGACCTGGTTCCGTCACAAGCATCGCAAGACTTTTGGAGTGGAGAGGAGCTCCACCGGACGGTCGATGAAGTATGCGAGGCGTATGCACGGGCAAAGAACGCAACGATAAAAGGGCCCTGTATTCATGGGCCAACCCACACAACCAGTAGGTGCGGGTGTTCGTACAAATGTGACTGGGGATGAGAATGTTGGGGCGATCGTGCCATCTCTCGATTTCGGGAATGAAGGCGGTCAAGACTTCGAACTGTACACAACAGCGGAGATGGTTGAGGCTGTTAAGGGTGGTTTGGAGGAAGGTAATCACCGATATGATGAAGCAAATATCAGTGAATGTTTGTGGGTGGAAGTTGATGAATGGAAGGTCTTTCGACCTTATTTCTTCCACTCTGAAAAAATGTTGGAATGCATGCAAGTTGTCGACGAGAAGCTTGGATGCTCGTATGATTGTGAGCCCCCTGAACCAGTCCAGCTAATCGTATCGGACTTTCTGGTTAGAAATAGCAGGTTGTTCAGGTCCGTATTGAGCGTTTGGAAAGACGTAATGGATTACGTCTTTTACGAAAATGAAAAATACAGTGCAGAGTAAGTTTTTTACAGTAATCAATGTCCTTTACCTGTTGTTTTTTCTCTATGTTATTTTTTTTAGCGATTGTCACATAATTCATTCAAATTCTATCAGTGAGATGCTGGTAAGGGTTGACGACTTCTTCAACGTACCTCGTGACGAGCTGTCAAGACTTCAGCCGAGGCAGCAGCTCTCAAACGCTGTCATCGATAGCTGGTGCATTCTACTTAACTACCTGGATGCTAGTCAGACTCCACCGCGTCCGATATCACGCTGCTTCTTTGGCGTTAGCCATAGCGTAAGCTTGTCTCTCTTATTTTGATCATACTAGTACAATCAACAACGATTGTTACTCTAAGGCGTTGATAATGTTACTTTAATACAATAATGAGTGTTACTCTAAGGCATTGATACTGTTACTTTAATAAGTGTGTTACTGTAATGATGATATCCACAACAAGTGTTACTCTAAGGCGTTGATACTGTTACTTTAATACAACAACAAGTGTTACTCTAAGGCGATGATTCTGTTACTTTATTACAACAACCAGTGTTACACTAAGGTGTTGATACTATACTAGTATGACTATAATCTGTGTGTTACTGTAACGATTATGAATTGTTACTTCAACATATGTCATGCATAAGACAGTATTTAAATTATGGAAGGGCATGAAGAGTGGTGTCTCCGTTGACATTGGCGATGACTTGTTCAACTTCTGGGACATTTGGGCTGAAGTAAATCAAGACACCATCCAACTAGACTCCGACTTGGTACGTTTATATGAAATACTCATACTGTTGACCATTTATTACAGCTCTTTAATAATAATCACCAACAACTTAATTACCAAATAACAGGTGTTCGTCCCGATTCTATCTGATGACAACAATCACTACAGCTGCGCATGTATCAACTTCCTCTCAAAGTATATCGAATACCTCGACAATAGGAGTTATGAAGAGCAGGAATTCGAAAGCCTACCATACGTCGGGATGGCAAAAATCGCAGTAAGTTTACTTATGTTATATATAATCGGAGATCATTTTATACATCAATACATGTGTTTTCAACTGTTAGTCTTATATGTTTTTTTGTATAATCAAGACTGTGGAAATGGGAAAATATATGGTCAAAAAATGTATTACAAAGGGTTCGGTTGTCTCGGAGTTCCCTGTTGTCAATGTCCCATTCGCATGGCAGGGTGGCGGTTTTTCGGCTAACAACTGCGGTGTTTACCTCATGATACACATGATGTTCACTACTAGAATTAGTGCAAATTCCGACGGAATAATTCCTACGAATCATGAAAGGCGTAGGAAAGTAAATACTTCCTACAGATATTTCCTACGGAATCCCAACCCGTCGCTCCTTTAAAGCACCCCTACGAAATTCTTACGGTCTTTTGGTAGGAAACATTTTAGGCTACAGAATGTTCCGTAGGAAAATTTGTAGGTCCAAAAAATTAGTTTCATGAACGATTTAACTAATGTTAATGCATACATTAAAAGTCCTTTTTTCCTTACATACTATTTATCTGTTTATATTCGCCCGTATTTTACGGAACATGAAATGACCGAACCCGAAACACGAATGAAATACCCCCATTAATATTTTGTCCTTGTGTGTGTATATCAGTTAGTATCCTCAAAATATTCATGTAATTTTACCTATTATTACATGATATGAAGTCGTTTCTTTACTTTATTCACTTCTACTACATGAAGACCTGTCAAGCAGATCGGGTCATACGGGTTGGGACAAATACGGGCAGGTTATATGGGTCACGGGTCTCACTACACGAAAATCATATTTTCGTGGCGATTATATCTCGACATTATCAATGAAACCGGTTTTTAATTAAAGAGGTGTCAATGGTACAAGGTGAAATTTTTGGGTTTTATTAAAAAAAAATTCCATCAATGGAACCTATTTTCCTAACAAATGGTTCCAAAGAATTCTAAATCAAAAAACACAAAATATAACCCAACTTAGAAACTGAAAACACAAAATAAAACCCTAAGCTACCACGAAAAACCCCACATGCGCAGAACCCAGACGAATTGAAGAATCCAGCACTACTACAATTTTGATTTTACAAGACGCTCGTAACAGGACACTTCTACACGGAACCATCCGTTATAACTTGTAAGCTTGATTAAATAGCACGGTTCAGTAAAAAAAACCGTCCTTTTATTTTTACTATTAGCACAGTTGGCCAAGGAAACCGTCCTCATTAACCCAAACCCTTCCTATTAAAAAATTACAACCATCCTATTACTTCCGCCTCTCCTCACCATTGACAATACCCATTCTATTAAAAAATACTCCACACCCATCTCCTTATTCGCGCACTACATACTCCATTTTGATCCCGGCTAATACAAACCCTAGCATGCACCATCAGAGTCTGCTCCTCCTTCCGGCCCCCTTCGCTCGTTTTCAGTTCCTTCTTCCGCCTGTTCCGCCTGGGTTCATTCCTCCTTCGCCTGTTTTCGCTCCTCCATTCTATTCCCCACCAAATCTCACCGGTTATTGCTCTGGTCGTTGCTCCTCCACCTCATTTTATCCCAGTTTCATTTCAGTCCCTCAGGTCGTTGCTTTACTCGTTGCAATTGAATTTCGTCCTTATGTTATTAATTATTTGCTACACTTGAGTTTTACCTGCTTTCGTCACTAATTGAAATAATTCTCTTTCTTGGACTTGCGGATGGTTTTATTTTCTCAGATTTAGTTGTTTCTGATCTTTGCTTCTTGAGGTATTTTTTTATTCCATCGAGCTGCTTGTCTCTGTGATTTCTGAGATCTTGGTCTATATTTATAAATCTGAAGCTACTGATTAGTGACGATTTGACTTGTTGATTTTAAGTATGCTAGGAGCAAAACTAGTATGTGTTTCATCTTTTTTATGTCATTTAGTAAATGAATTAGTGGCTACAACCTACAACTACCTGTATTGGATTCAGGAGCATAGGCAACTTGGGTGGGTGTTATTGGATACTATAATAGTTAGCCTTATTTGATATGAATGCCAAAAGGATGTCTTACCATTACCAGACCAGGAAGTAGACCACGTCTTTCCATTTGATTAATTAATGATCTGCTTCCGACTCTGATCTTCACCATCATCTTTCCATTTTGACTAATTGTCTGTCTAAGAATGTTTGTTTACCAGGAATATTGTTTTCGATTACTCATTCTTCTGATACTGAGGGACCGTGGTTGTTGCTGCTGTCTGCTGTGTAACACCCGCTATATTTCTAGCATCTTTATTCTTTACTGTTATGACATCGTTATAACTCTACCACATTTTGGCTTATGTGTCATCATTTTTCCAAGCTTATCTTCAATTTTGAGTTTAATGATATTTATTTTTATTTTAAAAGATTTTAATTCTTTTACATCTATTTATTTGATTTTCTTCGTAAGCAAATTAATTTTCCGCGAGGAATTCTATTCCTCTTTGAATTAACGTTTTAAAACTTGGATTTAAGTCACTCTTTTTCCTAAAAATTTTAAAATACATTTATATAATATTTTCAAGTAGTAAATATTTTTGTTTACGAAAATTTGGCCATTAATGATTCTATTACGAAGCTTCGCGAATAATTATTTTCTTACGCGAGGTTTACTCGAATTGCTTTAAAATGTCTTTAACTATTTTACGATTCTTATTTTTATCAACTTATAAATCATTTGAGACGTGTCCTCATATTTTGGACCGACAAAGCTTCTTGTTGCAATTTAACTACGTTTTACTAACACGTTTCATTTTATCACTTTAAACCGTAAACATAAGATTCTTTTCTTTTCATTAAATTGAGGTTTTACTACTCAAGCTCTTCCTACACCTCTTCTTATCCCCTTGGCCAGCCATATTTGTCTAGATGCACTTAGGATTCTTCAACTATTTTACTATCATTTATGCTCTTTAAGTGTAGTAACCCCCTTCTCCTCCTTTACTCTACATTCATTTTGTGCATTAACAAAAAAATTACAACAACATCTTCTTCATCAAAACTTGGCCGTGGCACTCACCCATCTTCTCTTGGCTGATTCTTGATTAATTCGAGTCTCGATCGTCTCGTTTTTAGCGTCGAATTAATCTTTTTTCCGATCCTTTCGTTTAGGTAATAATCGATGTTGTTTTCGATCGTTATTCACCATGATTTTCTTAGTTTTTCTCATGGTATTTTTCTACCATGAATTTTGTGTGATGTAGATTTTGAGGATGATCCCGAGGCTGACGAGTATATTATCAATTCTGATTTGGATTAGAGGTAACGTCGATGTTATTCGGTATTTCGTGATTTTAATTGTGTAATTGCACGTATATTTTTATATTTCATTTTTAACAATATATGTATGTCATATAATCTGGAAAAATTTTAAAACTTGAAAATTTGCATGTTTCGGTATTTTTATCGCTTTTACGAGATTAACGATTAAATTGTTATATTAGTTTGTAAAATCGTAATATTCGGCCTAAACTTGTAATATATGATTATATTCTGTAAAAATGAATTTTTTAATGATTTTTAATAATTTGGTATTTTTCTGATATTTTCGATATCGATTATTGAATTTTTACCTTTTATGAACAAAAACGATTAAAAACCGATTTTTATTTCTAGCACTTAAACATTTTATTTTAATCTGAAATATTTCGTGGATGATGTTTCTGTTGAAAAAGAATTTTCTGAAATTTTCATAATTTTTCGGAATTGTTAAGTGGGTGAATTAATTAATCACTTTAAATCATCGTTCATCGTTAAAACTGTGTTTGTCGTTTAAATTCTCGATTATTGGCCTTTTGCATAAATCTGGAATTTTGGAAATCTGAAAAAAAATAGTATTTTCTGGAAAATCATTATTTTTAAAGTTTAATAATAGTTTTTGGATATTAATACTTAAATCGTTTTCTAATTACTATTTTTATTAATAGTTATTGTCGAGATTAGACGATTAACGAGAAAACCCTCTAAAAACCGAGTTTAATGATTCTGGAAAATTCTCTTTTCTGGACAGAATGTCCAAAAATATATTTTAGCTATTTTACGTAATTTTTGTACTATTTATTAAAGTCTTTAATTAATAGTAATGGTTTTTGGACAAAATTACGATTTATCGTTAAAATGCTTCGTCTTACATAAAAGAATTATTTTTCCAGCAATTTTGAAAATATTTAAATCTGAAATTTTGAGAGTTAAATCACCCCTTATCATATTCTAAATTTTTTTAATGATTTAAATTAAAGAAAAGACGTTAAAAGATTTAATTTGACATTTGCCGTAAAATCTTATTTATGCTTGTTTTGTTGAAACTATCAATAATTAGGAAATTTTAGTTTTATAAATGTTGGAAACACCCTAATTAGTAGTACTAAAGTGTTTAAGACATTTTTAATCATTTTAAAATAACTTGTATGATATTTCAATAATTTCATAAACCCATTTATCCTTATTTTGGAAATTAATATTGTTAAGGCCGAAAGAATTAGTTTTATAAATCTATATCTTTTACTAAAAATGTTTTATTAGTATGAACTAATATTTTCGCTATTTTGATATGATGTTATTTTTAGTAAAGTTTCTAAAAATAGAAGTTTCCTCTTTTAGAATATTGTGATTACTCCTTTTATCTCCATATTGTTTACAATGATTATATCTTTTAAGTATCGATAATGACCCTGTTTTGGATTTATGGAATAAGGACAAGTGTGGGTTTAGAGTAATATAGTCTGGGATGTACGTTTTGCCATCAACTATAAGGATGGTGTGTCTTTATGGGGCGCATTGGTTGTTGAACTGATCATGGTTTGTGTTCAGGAGAGTGTATATTTACCTTAAACTTAGATATCGCATCGTATAAGTCGCATCGAGTTGAACTGGATATGGTTTGTATCCAGGAGATGTGTGCACTACTTAAACCAGAACCTCGCTGCACGCAGTCCTGTTATAGTTGAGTTGCCTAGTTAGAGACTGGATTCTGTTATGAGTTAAGTCTACAGTTCTCGAAGCTAGTTTCTAGTATTGTCCTAGTGAAAGTCTAGATTGTACATTAACCCTATCCATAACGCCACATTGATTATTTTATTTATTATCGATATAAATTGATTTGCAGGTTGGCAAATGTTTTACGTTTTCTCCGGAAAACTCATTTTTATTATATTTTTTCACTGAAAGCTTATTTTTATGAATAATGTTTTACTATTTTCCATTTTTACTATTTTCATATAATAGTAATTACAGTTTTAAAATCATGTTTTACGGCTGGGAGAACGTTGGCGTTGCTCCCCACTGATTGTGGCTGTTATGTTTTTAACATGGCAGGTATATGTGTTTCTCTTCGGGTGGGCTAGCGAGCAGTTATGGATCCTGCTTATTTATTTTAATAATTATGTCTTATGGATTGTTCAAACCTCCTTTTGTGGATTGTTTTAAATTTTGGCCATTTTAGTTAAGGCCTATTGTTTGACTTTACCATTTTAATTTTACTAAGACATAGTTACAGTGTGTTTTAATCCCGACTCTACAGTGTTTCCGCCACTGTATTGCGTTAGATTTTCTAGGGGATTACATGCTGTCTGCTGGCATCACTTGTTTAAATAACAAGGCTGGATTCTGCACTTCTCACCATTACCCACGCAATCTCATCCCGTCTACCTTGTTCAATGAAGGCAACTTTGATGTGAAATTGAGTCGATACTGCTGGTCTCATGGTGACTGGGTTCACTCGGACACTGCTTTTTTCTTCCTTATTCTCTCTGTTCTCCACTTCCATAGGTCTCCTCTTCATTTTATTGATGCAACTTCTACAGTTGTTCCTATTCTCTTCCTCAAAAGGTTCCCCCGATCTACCCATTTTCTAAGCACGATTATAAATTTATTGTTTATTCAACTTATTATAAACCCAAAGTTTTCAATTAATTCTTTGGAATTGAATATGACAGCTGGGATTCAATCCAAAACCTCAAAAGCGAAGCAAGGCTGGATCATCGGCTTTACCTGAAACATAAAATTACTACTATTTTTCATTGAATTTTAGTTATTGTATATATTTAGTAATTTCTCATTTCATTTTGTATCCAGTCTGTGGCTTTCACGGTAGCCACATTCTTCATTCTCGAGTTTGCTATGCTCTTTCACTCATGCTTGTCCTTGTCACTATCACTTCTACTTATGTTTCATTTTTCTCAACACTCTTTCTGCCTGTAAGGTTGTCATTTGTGTGCATATAAACAGTTCAGGTAAAGTGTGGTGCTATGATAAGAAATTGATCTGATATGTTTTTTTTTAGTTTGAAAATTGTTAATATAGTTGACAAATTTACTTGAATTTGTTAACGTGCAGGCAAAATCTCTTTCGGTACAAATTATGAGGGTAAACTCATAAGTGCATTTTCTTGTGGTAATTAATTGGTTTTCGTGTTGGTGAATTAGAAAAATTTGGTTCCTTGTCACAGTTGGGTTGCGACTTGTACAAGTGCTTTCAGTAGGAATCAAAGTAAGTGTGACTGTTTTGATTATGTTTTGTAGTCATCTGGATCACGGTGGGGGTTTCGTAATTGACATTCTCTCTATTATCTCATTTATATATTATTGTCTTTATCCTTTTGTCTCGATCATCATGATATGAAGTTGACACATCTTAAATCCGTGCATCTTTTAAGGTTGAGATCATGATACTTGTGTTCTTGAGTTCACTCAATCCTGTGATTTAAGATTGAAAGGCTTCATTAAATTGGCTGGCATAACGGAACTTCTGGACAAGGAGTGCAGGTACACTCTTCTACCATTTTATTTTACTGTTTTGCGAAGTAGTGCAGCACAATAGGGAGTTTTTAATTATGTAGGTCATGGTAGTGAATCGTAGTGAGATCATGGTTTCATGGTTAGAGTTGAGGTGTTTGAGACCCTAGGCTGGAGTCTTAGAGACTTTGGGTAGTGGTGGATACTGACGAGTTTCAAACCAGCAAATATTCATATGTAATACTCCCTAAGTAGGGTAAGTACAAGAGCTGATTCCGTAGACAGATTTTGTCGTATCCGGACAGGTTATAGAATACTCCATGATTAGGTGAAAGAATAAATGAAAAGAGATGATCAAACATATTGAGAGCTTTTTAATATACTAGACTGATTGTGAGATGAATGCAAGTGTGGAATAATTATGTCCACGAAACTAAAAAGGTGAACGGAAATGAGATATGCACGACAATTGGGAGGCGAACACCCACAATATAGATGACTTCGGCTGAAAATGTAGAATTTGGATTACTTAATTCTAAATGTAAGAGACCTTCTTCTATCATTACTTAATTCCGCCTTTTAGTTCACAAATTCTTTTATGAGAGCTTCTTCTGTTAGTGTGAATATTGGAATAGAGTAGTAGGAGTAGCTGGGGATCTCTTTCTTATAAGTTACAGTACTAATTAAATGTTAAGTCAGTAGATCATCCATCCCACCCTCAATTTTAGTGATACACAAGACGATAGATTATATGGACCATAAGTTTTTTTATTAATTAGTCATAGTACTTGTTCTAGTTGTAGTTGTACTCCCTCCCTCTCTCCTCCATATATGATAAATAAAGATCATCTTGCTACAGTTTTGCACCCTGTGGTAGATACTAGATAGATAGATAGATAGATAGATAGATAGATAGATTCATATGTATAATAAGCTGCTGCTATATGGAGTAATATGTAATAACATACCGTATATGGGAGTAGTATGGAGTATAATACAATAATTATATACTGGCATTTGCTGTTATACCCATTTTGCAGCTACCTTCTCTGCTTATCTGAACTAAATAGCTGTGTATCTTGGTTTCTGTGCATTTAGAGGAGTATTGTCAATCAAAAGTTGAGTGTGAATCATGTTGAAGAGTTGTGAGATGCTGGATGATTGAGACATATAAATGTATTGTTTTTGTTTTGTTATCCCCACATGCTTTCATATCCTCTATGGTCTTGTTAATGTCGTATTGTAATATGTACGTATTTATCATCCTTTTGGTTCTATTGCATTAGAATCTTGTAATATGGTTGTATTTATGATACTTTATGCTACATATAATGCTACTCTATAGCTTGTTCTTCAAGGTGTTAGAAATTCGATGTTAGTCTGGTTGCAGAGCTTCGACGTGGGAGAAAGCATTGGCTTCTATAATTGAGGCGTTCAATACAGCCATGCAGCATTAAACTCATTGAAAAGAAGTAGGACCGTTCTCTACTGCCCTTGTTAGATGGATTTATGGATTTGGAAAATTTGTGAGATGATAACTGGCGATCAACCATATTTGTTTCCTTACACCTTGTATGTTTTGTAATCGCTTTTCATCTGTCGTGCGCTGACTGATTCATTTTGTATGTGGTTTACTGTTTAATCAGGTTTGCGACTCTGCTGCACCAACGCATAAATTCTATAAAGCGGGGTTCTGGGAAGGAAGTGTAGTTTACTGTTTTAAAGATATTTACTGTATGTTTTTTTGGTACACGAGATATTTACGATATAGTGCACTATTTCAGTATTTTGTGTTTCTAATGTAATTTTAACAAATCTTGGAATAATTTATATATATGACATATTTTATGGAAATTCGTGTCTTTTATTTGATGTATATGAAAATGATATTGTATGAGAAGTTGAGAACATTGTATTTTAATGGTTGGGTTATCTTAAATATTGAAAAAAAATCAAGGTGACAAAGAAACCTCTGGAGATATCTCCATATTGGTGTCTTGGGGTATTTTAACATGGATTCTTTGTCCTTTTTCTAGTGGTGACGGAGTATCATGCTTATTTTTCATGGTGATTATAAAGGTGGTAATAGATTGACGAAACTGTACCAGCCTATTATAATTTCCTCAATCAATGCCTCCTACGGAAAGATATTGTCCTAGGGAATTTCCATAGGAAATTTGAACCCTTCCGACGATGTTCCGTAGGAACGAATTTTTTTTCAACCCACACTCGTCACCAGCCATTCCGACGGAATATTTTGTAGGAAAATTATTTCCTACAAAAAATGTCGTAGGAAGTTTTTTATTTCCGACGAAGTATACCGACGAAATGGTTCCTACAAATTTTCCATAGAAACGTGCTTATTCCAACGGAAATGGGCATGTTTCCTACGAATCAGGACCGTAGGAATGAACGTTCTTTCTTGTAGTGGTTGTACACAGGGGAAGTGTTCGAGTGTTGTCTAGACACAATGGAGGCTAACAACCTCTATAGAGCAGAGATTGCAGCGACTCTAGTCCTATGCGACATCAACAAGGACATAGATGAGGTTATAGCGAAGGGGAGAGAGTTCCTGAACGATAAAGCAAATATCGCCATCGAGAAAAAAATCTCTGGTGTTGCGGGGTCGACAAGGGAGACCGTCAAGAGGGCAGGCGAGGAAGAATACGAGGAACGACCGTCGAAGAAGAGCCGACTGACGACACCTGACCCTACAACCCCGATCGCAGAAACGGTGCTTGATTCAGAGTTGACAACGCGGAGAAGATCCGTCCTGAGGAGCCGAAACCGAGGTGAGGGTGACGGCCTAGGTTGCTCAATTGACTGTGTCGACGAAGATGCGAACTGTCCTGTGTTGTCACCGTTTCTAGTGAACAACAAGCCGTTGTTAAGCAAGATCGCCATCCGTCGCAAAAATGCCGTGGACTATTGCCTTGTGGAGCTTGACACTATAGAAAATTTGTAAGCATTTACTATAACAGTGATGAGTGAATATTTTTACAGATTTGTTGACCGTTTTTTTTTTTCAGCGAGGAGGTGGCAATGTATTTAAGCCTGGCTAGAATTGAGCGGAATGATATACGTTCAATGTTACTGGGTAAGAAAATGGCATCGTGTATCATCGAGTGCTGGTCGATGCTGATTAATAGGCTTGCCTCTGGCGTTACCGGTTCGAACGAGACACCTACGATGGCTTTCTTTGGTCTCCGACAGTCGGTACGCATTACTGTTGCATTTGTGTGTGTGTGTATATATAATTATCACCACGGGTCCGGGAGAATACTTGTCCCTCATATAAATACTTGTGTGAGAGCCAAATTCATACTGTAATGCAAGAGAGAAATTAATACTGAAAGTATGTATAGTAATCAAATCGGCCATGTTTTGTGTTACTCCAACGTGGTGAATGTGTTACTTCAACATATTCTGATTGGAAAAATACTTTACAGTTGATCCCAATTTGAGAAACATTGAATATGTTGTAGGACTACCTTTATGGGATGGTTGAACAATATGAAGACGGTCCATCCACGCCACAAGCGGACATCTTGATGGCACATTTGGACTTTTCTAGAAGTGGTCGTTCTCTTGACTTGAATGTTGATCTCATCTTTCTTCCCATCATTCTTGATGAGTACTACTCATGCGTATGCATCAAACGTAAGGAGAAGATAGTAGATCTCCTTGATCACCAACGCTATGCAAACGTGCAAGATACAAACGTGTACAAGGCCGTAAAATCTAATTGTGAGCGCTCTCCTTCCGATCAGTATATATATACGCCAGTAGTTATTATTGTATACGGCTATCTGTTCCTCACTTACTAATGTCGCTGTGATACACGCAGGTGTCAACAATGAGTGATTACCTCGACAAGCACGAAGTCCCTGGTGCAGGTGATATCGTGACTTACAAGTTTAACAAGGTTAAGCTGAAGTGGCAAAAATCAGGCGAAACCAAGAACGAGTCGGGAATTTTCCTTATGATACACATGTTATTGTACGAGGGCCGTACATTCCACCACATGGACCTCAAGAAGAAGGTCAACAGACGATATCTGGTGGTCGAACTTGCAGCCACACTTCTATTGGCAGACAGGAACAGGGTGCGATCGCGGTTGTTGGATAACGTGGACAAGTATGTGGAAGCGAGAAAAAAAATCATCGACGGTCCCAAGAGAAACCAACCAAGGGTCGAAAAAAATAATGTTCCTAATGAATTATGTCATCTTTTTCCTTATTACGAAAAATGCTTTGTATCCTTTTGATACTTGTTATGTACATTGGTATTTTGATTATCACCAATGGAACAACGGTGTTAAACTCTTTTACCCTGACTAATTTTTCCTGTTACTCTAAGTAACGACTGGTGTTACTGTGGGAATGAATGAAGTTAACCCAAGATATAAATTTGGTATCATAATCAGTGTGTTGCACTGACGCATTGTAACTGTTAATTTAACGAGTAAATGATGTTACTCTAAGTGATGAATGGTGTTATTTTGATAATTAATGATGGTTAAACAACGCTATTATCATGAATTATTTTGACGCATTATATATGGTTCTTTAAAGAATGAATGTTCTTACTTTGGTAATGAATGGTTACAATCTAAGTTATCCTTAGTTACTTTGGTAATGAATGGTCTTAAACAACGCTGTTGTCCTCAGTTACTTTCATGCATTATGTCTGTTACTTTAACGAACGAATGGTGTTACTCCAATACACCTGAGATGTTACTCTAACCAAAAACACATGTATTAAATAAATATAGAATTAATTGCAACGTTGCACACCGCTATGTGTAAAAAAATGCGTACAAAATCAGTTATTCTTGTAAACCAAAAAAAATATTCTCGGAATGACCAAAAACACAAGTATTCTCAAAACACTTGTTCCTTCTCCTCATCTTCCTCAGTGCTTCTTCAGTTTCCTCTTCTTCATCGTCTTCATCTACTTCAGCCTCCTCATCCACATCATTGTATGGTTTAGTAGGCGGTTTAGGGGGTCGTGCTGCGTACGGATTTAGACAGTTTCTCTTGTCATGGTGCGACATCTGTTTGCAGTTGTTGCACATGCGTTTCGGCTTTCTAGAAAGTGTGACCGTCTTTTCCTTGCTCGATAACACCCGCTTTCTGCTGCCCTTTGTCTTAGAAATCTTTGGAGGGAGTATCGTTATATTGCCAGAGGTCGTACACCCAAGCCTTTTTTTCCAGTTCCTGTGTTTTGCCAATATTCCCTCCACCAGAAACTGACTGTCTTTGCAACCTGAACTCCCGAATTAATCCGCACAAGATTTCCACATCTGCCTTGTCTCCTGCCTTTAAAAGTCCCATTGTCTCATGGATTTCCGACCACAATCTCGACATCTCTATTTGTTTTCCGTCGATGATGTCAATGTTTTCGCTATCTAATCCTTCATCACCGATACGACCAATGCGAACAGCCTCTTTTGTCCACCTTTTGGTTACCATGTTTTCGGGTATAGTGATGAGCCCTTTTGATGAATATATCCAGATTACGTGTCTACAATGTATTCCTCGTAAATTAAACAACTGACATGTTCAGCTGGATTCAGACGTACATGGACAGATGACGACATATTAATGTGACACTATTACGGAAAAATAATATGTCAAAAACAATATAATGTCCATTGATTTAATTAGCAGAGACAACAATTAAAATGGAGGTAATGGTGTGCAAAGTGTAATGGAGTTCAAAATGAGTTACTTTTAAGAATAAGTGATGTTATTTTAAGGAATGATCGGTGTTCCTTTTCAGAATAAAGCATTTACAACGCATTATAAATGCTCTTCTCAGTTACTCTAACGCATTATATATGTTATTGTATGGAACGACTGGTGTCACTTTATTAAATAACGAGGCTAACATAAGAAAGGATGGTTTTAACCTAAGAATGAATGGTAAACAATGCTGTTATCATCTGAACAAAATGTCAGTGCATGAGTGAGTTTAAGCAGTACCTGATATATACTGGACCGTGAACTCTTTATTTCGTGTAGCATCCCTCACCAATGTCTCCTCAATCCCGTCCTTCTCAAGGAAGCCCCTCATACTACAAGTACCCAGAGAAAATTTCACCTCCTCCTAGAATTCTTCAAATGCGGCGTGGGTGTAAATTCTTACGGCGTGATGTTCAATTGGCAGGTGGGTTGCTGTTTTTGGAGAAGCTTGTACATTGTCGTTGTCGAGTTTTTTTTGTGTATACCGTTGCTGGTCCATGGCGCTCTCGAATCGCATCTAGAATTTGACCAACGTCCCCGATTTTTGTTCGAATCTTTTGAAGAAACTGTTCTTACTCTTCGACCTTTGTGGTGTTCGCATTAAGCCAACCATCTTTACATCCCTGCAATGTGCCATCACCCACTGCCTCCTAATGGAGAATGTAGATGAAAACCACTCGACATCACTCCCATGGTACACCTCCATTTTCTCATGCCATTCCGCGCCGAACTCATCTCCATCAATCTCCATATCCCATACTATAGCATTCAACCTCTTCAAAAAATCTTGGTAGTCACTCCGCGTTGCACCGTATTTGTTAGGAACCTTGTTCAAGATATGCCACATACAGAAACGGTGACGCGCTGTCCTGAACATTTTCTTTACGGCTGGTATAATTCCTGAATCCTGGTCGGTAATAATATACACCGGCTCCTGTGGACGTCCGTCCGCACCGCCAGGCGCCCTGCGCGGGACCGACCCGATTTTTCAATGTGTGGCGGCGGCCGACCACGCGGCCCCTCCCTGTCTGGGGCCGGTCCGATCTCGCGTACGGGGTGATGTTTCGGACCTTGATTCGGATGACGATCCAGACTTTCACTAGACGGGTGCGGGCACCCGTGTTTCCGTTTGGAATCGATCGAGTCGTGGTTCTAAATGTTTAAAGGCCGATTCATTTGGTAAGGCGACCTTTTTTGTGAACTGAAGTCGTTGCCGATTTATGGAGTCGCCACCGAGTCAATTATGGGGACTCGGAAACCGTTCAAGTCAACTTTGATCCCTAGCCGGCTCAAAGTTGTGGGGCACGGGACCTAAAGATAAAGACTTGTACCCTTAAGCACTTCATGCCTGGAATGACTCTCATTGCCAATGGTTTTGGACATCCGAAAACCGTCTATTCTAAGTAAGGAGTGAGGGTACGTATTGGGAAGCCAACATCCGATAGATGTCAACACCCAATCCGGCCCGCACTATAGCGGCCTCTACTAATCAATCGGTGGGCTGATGACCTAGTTCTTTTGTTGTGGCGGAAATATTGTAACATCCGTTGTTTTCACCCTATACTTTTGCTACGTCAGTTGTTTAAGGACAAGTATATATTATCGTCAAAGTACTTGTGTTTACATTCTTTGTATTAGATTTCACGTGACAAGCAGGCCATGAAATGATGCACGTAGGAGAGTAGAGAGTACTAATATTATAGGTATTAGCAAGTTAGTTTTAACACGATAATACGGATATTAGTCGTTCTCGTGGTATACCTTACCTGGTATTCTGCTTAAGATGCGTCGGTTCGGTATTAATAGAGATGCGTCGAACCTAATAAGGAGAGCACCCAGACTAATACGGAACCCGACCATCACTTTGTTCAGTTTTAGTTGTTTTTCGTTTTGAATTCCTTGTTAGGTGATTTAGTATGCGATTATAAGGTTATAAAAACGGTAAATCATACGAAAGCTGTAAATGCGAATATAAGTAAATCACATTGTGAGGAGTTGCACCCTCGGAGTATACACTAAACGGGACACGATGCATAGATAGTTGAGAACGGATCTCGGAATTACTCGGGTCTATTTAGTGTATTTTAGTATTTGCGGTTGAAGTTGGGACGTTACATATTTTAGTAGATGTTCGTGGACCTAGAGTCCACATCTAGTGTTGGCGTAGTGCATAATAAAAGAAAGTAGGAATATGGAAAGATTTGTTTAGATGACAACCTAGTGATGATTCGACTTCAAGGCGGATCATCCTAGTGATTTCGGCAGAGCTCCGTTACCGTTGACCCTTTCTGCGGCTATTCCGGCAGAGCTTCGTTACTATGGACTAGTTCTGCGGCTAATCCGGCAGACCTTCGCTAGTAGACTTGAGCTAGTCGAAGACAGGCACCTCGGTATCGAGTGGGGTGCTCGAAGGTGAGGAGTAGCGTCGATGTCGCTTTTATCGGAATTACGATCGAGTGGATCGTTTGCCACGGGTGTCGGAGTGCGAGCCCTTAGCGAGATGTTTAGAGGGAGAAGAGAGAGTTGAGATGTGTCGAATGAATGAGGCGAAGGGGGGGGGGGTACTTATAGGTGTTTTCGGCCCTCGTCGCCCGTATGGACGCCTGAGTTGAGGCGTACCAAGACTCAGGCGCCTGGGCTTAGGTCTCTACAACGAGACGATTTGACACAAACCTCGGAGTTGAGGTTTAAAGAGGACTTCTCGAAATGAGACGACCCAAAATGTAAGACCTCGGGTAGAGGTGATCCTAGTAACTAAAACAGACAGTTAAACACACGGTTATACGGCATGAGAGGTTGATTGCGATCCCGGCTCAGGATGAAAGAATTTTGATATTTGTTCCTTTCGAAAACGACCAATTCTTTGCAAATTTTTTGAAAAGGATGGTTTGCAGAAATAGTGTAAAAATGGCGGGAAGACATCGCTTGTGTCGTGGAAGTGTGTTGCTGTATGTGTGCATTGGGAATCCGGCGATGGCAAAATGAAAATGTTAATTTTTTTTTAAAGGAGCACGGTTCTTTAGAGGAACCGGTTTTGAAAATGATTACGTAATGTTTTATCGAAACTACTATTAATTAGCTAGTTCGATACTTGTGGTGTATGTGATGCTCGTGGTAGAAGTCTAATGACGGTGCTTTTAAAGGTGTGACCGAATCCTCATTAAGAGATTTAGGTGGTGAATAGTGTTTTAGAAAACTTTTTTTTAGAAGAAATTTTAAAACTAGTGACCCACGTTCGTCGGTTGCGTTAACTCGCATTTAACGGTGGGAGAATGTATTGTTGAAAAGTGTTTTGAAAGTGTAACCGTTTTTGAGTTCCTTGACTTCATTAATTGAAGTTTTGGGTTGTGTTAACGGTATGTGTGTAAAAACATTTTTTTTTGAAAATAAAAATGTAACCGTTTGGTGTACCTTGATCCCATTGATCGGGAATCTCGGTGGTATTAATGGTATTTGTTGTTGACGGGTTTTACTTTGGCCAAGGTGATGGCATTGAAAATATTTTTCTTTTTCGAAAGTCTCGAGTGTAAAATTTGCCATGATAACGGAATCTAAAAATGTTTTTCCCTTTTTAGAAATCAAGACTTGACCGGAGTATTGGCGTTTAAAAAAGGTCGTTTTGAAAAGAGGAGGTATTTTATTTTTTGAAAACGGAATTGGGTGCGGTTGAATATGTTGGCGTGGTTGAATCCATATTTTTAGTGTTTTATTAGGGTTGTTTGCAAACACGCTACACATAACTAGGAATGCGTACACTCATGCAAGATGCAGACACGGTTGGTTAGGGTAGGCTACCGCCCACTAATAGTCTTTACTTAGGCATTGACAAATCATCTAGGGAGACGAGTGTCATACCGTCCGTTCGGAACTATCCGCTTATTATTCCCGTGAGGCACGCGTTAGGCGGCCGTAGCCTCAATAGAGGATCTCTCCGCGTGTCCCTAAAGATCTTACCGCGAAGAGGTCAATTGGTCCTGATATCGGTTAGGGTGGGTTTTTTAGGGCCAAAACTTGTAGTGACCACAACTAGGAACTAGGAAATGAGCTTCACCGAACTCGTTCAAGTTACACCACCACTGGAAATTTGTTTCCAAATCCCCAGCGGAGTCGCCAAACTGTGGACGTCCGTCCGCACCGCCCAGCTCCCCGCGCGCCCGCGCGGGACTGACCCGGTTTTTCAACGTGTAGCGGTGGCCGCCCACGCGGCCCCCTCCCTGTCGGGGGCCGGTCCGATCTCTTGTATTGGGCGATGTTTCGGACCTCAATTCGGATGACGATCCGGACTTGTACTAGACAAGTGCGGGCACCCGTGTTTCCATTTAGAATCGATCGAGTCGTGGTTGTAAATGTTTAAAGGCCGATTCATTTGGTAAGGCGACCTTTTTAATGAACTGAAGTCGTTGTCGATTTGTGGATTCGTCGCCGAGTCAATTATGGGGGCTCGGAAACCGTTCAAGTCAACTTTGATCCCTAGCCGGCTCAAAGTTGAGGGGCACGGGACCTAAAGATTTAGACTTGTACCCTTAAGCACTCCATGTCTGGAATGACTCTCATTGCCAATGGTTTCGGACATCCGGAAACCGTCGATTCTGAGTAAGAGGTGAGGGTACGTTTTGGGAAGCCAACATCCGATAGATGTCAACACCCAATCCCGCCCGCACTATAGCGGCCTCTACTAATCAATCGGTGGGCTGATGACCTAGTTCTTTTGTTGTGGCGGAAATACTGTAACATCCGTTGTTTTCACCCTATACTTTTGCTAGTTCGGTTGTTTAAGGACAAGTAAGTATTGTCGTCAAAGTAGTTGTGTTTACATTCTTTGCATGCGATTTCACGTGATAAGTAGGCCATGAAAAGATGCACGTAGGAGAGTAGAGAGTACTAATATTATAGGTATTAGCAAGTTAGTTTTAACGCGATAATACGGATATTAGTCGTTCTCGTGGTATACCTTACCTGGTATTCTGCTTAAGATGCGTCGGTTCGGTATTAATAGAGATGCGTCGAACCTAATAAGGAGAGCACCCGGACTAATACGGAACCCGACCATCACTTTATTCAGTTTTAGTTGTTTTACGTTTTGAATTCCGTTTTAGGTGATTTAGCATGCGATTATAAGGTCATAAAAGCGGTAAATCATTCGAAAGCTGTAAATGCGAATATAAGTAAATCACATTGTGAGGAGTTGCACCCTTGGAGTATACACTAAACCGGATACGATGCATAGATAGTTGAGAACGGATCTCGGAATTACTCGGGTCTATTTAGTGTATTTTAGTATTTGTGGTTGAAGTTGGGACGTTACGTATTTTAGTAGATGTTCGTGGACCTAGAGTCCACATCTAGTGTTGTCGTAGAGCATAATAAAATAAAGTACGAATATGGAAAGTTTTGTTTAGATGACAACCTAGTGACGATTCGACTTCAAGGCGAATCCTCCTAGTGATTTCGACAGAGCTCCGTTACCGTTGACCCTTCCTGCGTCTATTCCGGCAGAGCTTCGTTACTATGGACCGGTTCTGCGGCTAATCCGGCAGAGCTTCACTACTAGACTTGAGCTATTCGAACACAGGCACCTCGGTATCGAGTGGGGTGCTCGAAGGTGAGGAGTAGCGTCGATGTCGCTTTTACCGGAACTACGATCAAGTGGATCGTTTGCCGCGGATGTCGGTGTGCGAGCCCTTAGTGAAAAGTTTAGAGGGAGAAGAGAAAGTTGAGATGTGTCGATTTAATGAGGCGAAGGGGGGTATTTATAGGTGTTTTCGGCCCTCGTCGCCCGTATGGATGCCTGAGTTGAGGCTCACCAAGACTCAGGCGCCTTGGCTTAGGCGCGAGGAGACTAAGACGCGTAAATTGGGGCAGTTGGAATTTTGAAGATACGATTTTGATACTTTCCAAAATCGAGAGGGAGAGTATAATACATATCTTAGGGCTTAAGGCTTCCGGTGTTTACCCTAGCGCCGTGAACTTGGTGGGCCTCGGGTGTGCATCCAGAGGTTCACTTGGCGCGGTGCCGACTTGGTTTGAGTTTCGGGACCGACTCGGGGTTCTGGTGTCAGAATTGACTCTAATTTGTGTCTATGCGATCGTAACGACACGACTAAGGCTGCCATCATGTTAGTTTGATTTTTCCGAGTAATTTATTTGATCCGTTCTATAGAAAAACTACCTAAAACATCGCGAACCCGCATCGCGTTGCAGTCCTCTCGTCATCGGGTGTTTGTCGGGCGCTTCTGCAGCCACCAGGTCCAAATCTGGGTGTCTACAGCTCCTTGCCGCCCATTGCAGTCGGAAATCTCTCAAACACCCAGACGAACGATTCATAATCCTCGTGCGCTATCAGAGCCCCACCAAATGTTACCGATCGTTCGTGATTATCAACACCGGTGAATGACGTGAATATCATTTTATATTTGTTCGTCCAGTATGTTGGGTCGAACGAAACTGCATCTCCAAACAATTGGTTGTTTCGCCGCGCCTCATCGTCAACCCAGAAAACCTTGCTTACACTCCCATTTTCATCCAGCTCATAATAAAAAAAAGAAACCCTTTCTATTTTTAGCCATGTCTTTGAAACGATCGATGAATAGCTGGCCGTCCCTCTCATGTAGAAAGCACTTTATATCTCCTCCCAAGTTTTTGAAGTCGACTAAGCTCGCACCCACGTTTGCGAATCCCACTACTTGCTCCTTGCACATGTTGTATGTCCGCGTTGCGCTAATCTTCAGCTGAAAATAAGAATCACGAACTACTGAACTACATGCCCAACAATCAAAATTTAGCACCCAGCGTGACTATTTGCAGAACATTATGTATGTTACTGTACACTATTTGTGTTATTCTTATATTGAAATAGTGTTACTTTAAATAAATAAAGGTGTTACTCTAGCGAATTTAATTGTTCTATTCAGCATTTTATACTGATCCAAGAATTAAATGACTTGAATAATATACCTCCTTAAACATTGCAGATATGTTACTCTTGGTTATTAAGTGTGTTACTTTAACGTATTCAACATGTGATTAATGTATGGACAATGGAACATTAATAAATGCATTTCTGTTACTCTTTTCCGTTAATAGTGTTACTCTATAGAGCCAATGATTTTACTCTAACAAAAGTAATGAGATTATGCACACATTGATTTAATCAAGTTGTTATGATCCCTAAAAAATGGTGTTACTCCTACCTTGCACACATGTTACTCTATATAAAATCTTGTGTTACTCCATACCCGTGAATTATTCAAGATCATTTGCTTGCGGTACTTTGTCAGGTTCCTGGACAACTTTTGAAATTCTCTGTCTTTTGGTGAGATCAGTTTGTGGTTGTGGCCAATGTGAAACCTGTCAATCCTAAGAGTGCCGCCTTTATTGAATAGCCTAATCCTTGCCTTGCATCCGCAACGACGGACTTTCGTCTTCTTCTTAAGCGCGTCTACAACAACTTCTTCGGCTGCTGCATTGTTAACAACTTTCACTGCTGCAGCTGCATCGTTAACAACTTTCACAGAATTCGTAAAATCCTGTCAGTTGCAGGCTAGGAGCTTCGACTTTATCTCACCACTGTACCATCGCTTTGTGGTGTACTTCCTCACATCGAATCCGCAAGTCAGCGCGTAGATTTTATAAAATTCCACCGCCTCATCGATTTTGCCGAATACTTGCCCCGTGTACGGAGTGAATGCCTCACCCACATCTCTGCACCATTCCTGTGCGTTTGCTTCTTTGCCAATTTCACCTGCAAAAAATTAAACAACGCTACGGCCATGAAACGCATATGTTACTTCAACTCCTAAGTTTAGTTACTCTAACTCGTAAAGTAAGTTAATTCAACATCACCGTCAAAAACCTTTTGTCAACGTTACGTGTGTGTGTTACTCTAATAAAAACTAGAGTTACTGTAACTCATAAAGTATGTTACTTCAATAGAAAAACAAAACAATAGTATGTGTGAAGATTAAGAAGAACGTAAAGAATAAACACAGCAACCTATACTAACACAAGAGCAATGAACAATTTATATGAATCTATGGTGAATGAATTGAATAAAATTAATCCAAAACCTGAAAGCAATATCGTAAACTCACCGTTGTTGTCCTGTGCATTAGCGTGTTTGGCAATTCCACCTGCAAAAAATTAAAACAATGTTACGCCCATGCAACCAATGTGTAACTTCAACTCGTACATTGTGTTACTCTAACTCGTATAGTAAGTTTCTTTAACATCATCGTCAGAACCCTTTTCCCAACGTTCAGTGTGTGTTACTCTAATTACAAATTAGAGTTACTGTGACTCAGAAATTACGTTACGTAAACACCGTTGCTGCTTCAATAGAAAAAGAAACCAATAGTATCAGCGAAGATTATGAAAAACGTAAATAATGAACATAACAATCTGAAATCTACAATAACACGAAAGCAATGAACCATTGATATGAATCTTTGATGAATTAAATGAATAAAATTGAAGCAAAACATGAAAGCAAAATTGAAATTCACCATTGTTGTAGTCTACGAATTGCTTATCAACAGTTGATGAAGATGTCGCCATAATTGAATCCATAGTAACGGGTTGTCGATCACAGATTTGAATGATTGAATGAATGAATGTGAAATTGAAGCGTTTTTTTTGGTGTGATGAACGTGGTAACGTGAATAATGAATGAGTGAATGAACGTGATGTTATTGTTTTCTAAAATCAAGGGGGTTATTTTAGGATGTCGTATCTTCTTGTTTTTTTTAATGCAAATATTAGGATGAATCTTCCATCCATCCTCATCCCATTCAATGGATGGGATGAGGACTTATGAACTCATATATAGAGAAGAACTCATAAGAACCTTACTCTCTCTCTCTCTCTATATATATATATATATAGTGAGGTTCTTATGAGTTCTTCTCTTAATATTGAGCCTTAAGTCACCCTCTCATCCATTGGATGACAATAAAATGGATGGATGAGATCATTTCATTAACTACTTCATTTAAAAAAAGAAAGACAAAGATATTGTTTCCTTTTTTGAAGAAACATAACAGACAACTTATTAGGAAAGAGTATCACGTTTATTAGAAAATATATTTTGCTCGTTAGAGTTACACATTGATAATGTTAGAGTAACACGGCGACAAGGTTTGAGTAACACAGTGACATAAATGATCAATCTTTTTGGAGTTACAGTAACTTGTTGTTAGAGTAACACAATGACAAGGTTAGAGTTTAAGTGAACAGACTATGGAGTAACACACTGACATAAGTGTAATAGTTTTGGGTTTATACAATTCACTATAATGTGTGATTTAAGATACAACAAATATTTCCATCAAAAATAGTTTATATAACGATTGAAAAAAAATGAGGCATATAATTCTGAAATCAATGTAAGCTTATATGAATGGTGTTCATTAGAGTTTCCCCAAACATTAATTAGAGTAACAGTTCTATATAGTAAGAGTAATACAAAATAAATTAAGGGGAGAAGAAGAGAGGCGTTATTTTTTTTAGTTCTATATTATAATAGTTCAATTTTTTTCAAAGAAAAAACTTAATTTCAATGGAACTTGTGTGTGAAAGAGAGATGATAATTATTTTTGATAGGAAAGAGAGAGACTAAATAATGAGTAAATTAAGAAGAAAGAGGGTGAAGGAAATATATACCAAATAAATCAATTAGTTGCTTTAATTACCCAAACAAATCACAACCATCAATCTCCCTCTAATCCAAGGGATGTAGTGAGGACTTATGGACTTAATTTTAAGATATATATATATATATATACACACTGTTGGTGGTGGATTGGGAAGTTGGTGAGTTATATTGTTGACCATTGATCTTGGGTGAAATCATTGGCTTAGATTAGATTAAAAAAAAGGAAAGGGTTGCCTGCCAGCAGCAGTACCAGCAGTGATTTGCCCCCTCCCTCTCACTATCAATCACATCAAACTCTCTCACCACAAATCAAACCACTCCCTCTAATTCATACTAAACACTCCATTTATTTTCTATATAATTTAATCAAATCACTCTCTCTCAAAAATTCAATTAATACTCTTCTTTGACATACTTTTTCAATTCTTCAACCTTCATTCATCTTCATCTTCATCTTCATCTTCAACATCCCCATCTTCAAGTTTCATTCATCCCACACAAAAAGAACAACTTCATCTTCAAGCTTCATTAATCCAACAAAAAAAAAGAATTTCTTCATCTTCAAGCATCGTTCATCCAAAAAATAGAATAACTTCATCTTCCAACTTCATTCATCCAACAAAAAACATTCTAATTAATATGTTCTAGTTGAAATTATTAATTTGATTGTGTAACACCCGCTATTTTCCTAGCATTTTTATCTTTTCCGTTATGCCTTCGTCATAACTCTGTCACTGCCGGCCTTGTGTTTCATCATTTTTCCAACTTTAATTTCATTTTCGAGTTTAATGATATTTATTTTTATTTTTAAAAGGTTTTAATTCTTTTAGATCTATTTATTGGATTTTCTTCGTAAACTAATTAATTTTCCGCGAGGAATTCTATTTTTCTACGAGTTAACGTTTTTAAGCTTGGATTTAAATTATTTCTTTTCCTACAAGTGTCTGAATATATTTATATGATATTTTCAACCTAGAAATATTTTTATTTACGAAAAGTTAGACATTAATGATTTTATTACGAAGTTTTGTAAATAAGTATCTTCTTACGCGAGGTTTACTCGAATTGCTTTGAAATACCTTTAACTATTTTATTATTCTTCTTTTTATCAACTTAAAAATTAATTGAGATCTTTTCCCCATATTTTGGACCGACAAAGCTTCTTGTCACAATGTTACTACATTTTATTAATACGTTTCATTTTATCACGTTAAACCGTAAACGTAAGGTTATTTTCTTTTCATTGAAATGATGCATTATTACTCAAACTTTTCACACTCCTCTTATTTTTGGCTGGCACATAGTGACTATTTTCACATAGTTTTCATCACCCTCATTATTAGTTCCATTTAAGCAAAAACCATCCATTCTCCCTTCATTCACTCTTTTTAAAAAAAAAATTATTCATCACCTTTTCCCTCTCCTTTGGCCTTGAGTTTCAGCAGATTTTCCAGCCTAGATTTGTCTCAAAATCGAGTCTTGATCGTCCCATTTTCATCTCTAAATTAATCGTCTATCTTTTCCCTTCGTTAAGATAATAATCGATGTTGTTTTCGATCGTTATTTACCTTGATTCCTTTAGTTTTCTCATCGTCTAGAATGTACTGTTTTGCCATCAACTATAAGGCTGGTGTATCCATTTGGGATGCATTGGTTGTTGAACTGGATACATTTGGTGTCGAGGAGTATATGTGCATTGTGCCCTTACGCTAGATATCGCATCGTGTTAGTCGCCGTCAGTTGAACTGGATACATTTGGTATCCAGGAGGGGTGCAATTACTTAAGCTAGGATCTCGCATGATAAGTCGACGTCCTATTATGGTTGAGTTGCCTAGTTAGAGACCTTGGATCTTCGCTGCGTGTGAGTTCTCGAAGCTAGTTTTTAGTATATCCCTAGTGAAAGTCTAGCCTTGTGCACACTAATCGAATATCTATAACGCCATTTTGACTATTTTATTATTATCGATATAATTTGGTTGCAGGTTGGCAAATGTTTTATGTTTTTTTTGGAAAACTCGTTTTTATTATATTGTTTCGATACATGAAGTTTTTCACTGAAAACTTATTTTCATTATAATGTTTTACTATTTTCCGTTTTCTTACTATTTTTCTATAATAGTAATTACAGTTTTAAAATCCTGTTATACGGCTGGGAGAACGTTGGCGTTGCTCCCCACTGATTGTGGCTATTATGTTTTAACATGGCAGGTATACGTGTTCCGGGTGTGCGCTAGCCAGCAGTGTGGATCCTGCTTGTTTATTTTGATAATTATGTCTTATGGATTGTTCAAACCCCTTTTGTGGATTGTTTTAAATTTTGGCCATTTTATTTAAGGCCTATTGTTTGAATTTACCGTTTTAATTTTACTAAGACATAGTTACAGTGTGTTTTAATCCCGACTCTACAGTGTTTCCGCCACTGTATCGCGTTAGATTTTCTAGGGGATTACAGATTGATTGTAAAAACATTCTAATTTAAAAAAGAACTGATTTAGTGCGTAATGTTATTACAGAATAGCAAGGTCACACACTTTCAGTTGTATAGTCACACTTATTATGTTGTAGAATCACGTAGCTGTACACTCATTGTAATCACATATTCAGGTGTATACACTAGTAGAAAAAAGGTCAATTGCGGCTCCAAATAATTACTCATATGATGCGTTTTTTATGATGCCTCGTATGGCGTGGCAGCAGTTGGATATTGAGGGGCAGCGTCTGAAAAACGCCGCAAATAAGTATCTTTTTGTGCGGCGTTTTTAGGAAAGACGCCTCATATAGACCTCTTAATTGCGGCGTTATTTTATAAAAGACGCCTCAAATAGTCTTTTAAAAAAATTTTAAAAAAAATTATTGCAGTGGAAATGAATCAAAGATAAATTTAAAAATAATGAATTTTAATATTTAATCTTCCGTGGTATGCAAATTAATAAATTTACACAACCAAATGTCATACATCATCAATTCCAATCGACAACCCCGACATTTATACAACTCCAAAAAGTAATATAGATATGTTTCTAAATACTTGTACACTAAATTAAATTCTAAAAATTTAAAGTTAGCTAGTGTTATTAAAGCATAACGTCGACTTGTAAAATATGAAGCTCATTTCTTCCGCAATTCGTTCATCTCATCTTCATCGTAGTTGTAGGGTTCCTCTTTGGGTGAACTCAAAACCTAGAAAATGAGTAACTCACTTGGCCTCTAGACTTCAGACATCAACATAACTGTTGGCTCATCTATTCTTTTTTAACACTACTACAAAACATCAAATAGACAACTCCTAATAGACATCAGATATTCTTAGAAACTGATGTATAATATATAGACAACTGTTTTATTTGAGAAACAATTGTCTTTATTTGATAATAGACAACTGAGTTTTATAAAAACAGTTGTCTATATATTATACAACTATTTTTAATTAACCTTAGTTGTCTATTCTAATTTCAGGACCACTAAAAATTGGTTGTTAATCTACTACCCAACCCATATCACTTTCTCAAATATTTTTTTAAAGTAATCTAATAATAAGTGTAATTCAACCCATATCACTTTCTCAACTCATTTACCCGACCCATATCACTTTCTCAACTCATTTACCCGACCCACATCACTTTCTCAACTCATTTACCCGACTTCAATTATCCCAATTTTTTCAGATCCCTAATTTTTTCAGATCCCTAATTTTTTCAGGATCTAATGGAAGCACGAGAGGCGGGAACCGCATACATAATGGGACATTCTCATGTACGGGCGAAGCAAGGATCGAGTTGAGACGATTTTTAGGTAATAAATTTAGGGTACGATTTCTTGAGATGGAACCGTCGAGGACCGACGTATCCACTCATGGCTCTCCATGTATCGACGTTAGAGGTAACCCCAAACTCACTCACATTTTTACATGATACAAACTTTGATCTTTGTTACAGTATAAATTTTTTTTTTCAAACCCATGTACGATTTGACTAACGGCTTCTTTCTCAAAATCCCATTTTATTTTATTTTATTTTCTTACCAAAAAAATAATTATAAAAAAAAAAAAAAAATAGAATCAAAAATTAATTAATTAATCAAACAACATAAAAAAAATAATACACGACGCTTCATTTTTATTAATTTATTAATTTTATTTCACTATATATAACTCACTATACATCAATTTCTTCGTTTTTCAATTGGATTATTTTTAATTTAATTAGTGTTTTTTTATAATATTAAAATTTTATCCACCTCTAACCCTTTTCAATTATCCCAATTCCAGATCCCTAATTTTTCCTCCCGCTCAACCTATCTTTTCAATTTTTTTCCTCTAACCCTAAATTATTCCAGATCCCCAATTATTCCTCTACGATTATCCCTAACCTACTGTCATCCCACTCTCCCCCTCATCCCCGATAACCAAACCCAACGTTGCTTGCTTCTCGCTGCCCCAGAACCAACGCTGGTCGTTGCCCTATTTCATCCCCCGTCGTATTTCTGGTCGCTGGTCCGTAGGCTCACCGGAGGTCTGTTATTTGCAGAAGTTTTAGTTTGTTGTATAATTTGTGATTTTATTGTTTATTAATCTTGTTAATTCATTGATTAAATGTGTAGAAATCGGCAGATTTTGACCGTGAGTCGTGAAGCGGCAGTTGATTAATTATTTTGCACTTCTTCTATGCTCTACGTTTCATTATACAGTTAACAGGTTGGTGTTGCAATGTGAGTGAGGCTGTGTTATTTCAAGTTTTTCTTGTGTGTAAATAGTGTTGTGTATGGGTCGGAATAAATGGTGTGGTTCAATATTTGTCTACCATATGTTGAGAAACATATCCTGATATCATTGAGAGCTTTAGGTAGTTATTAGTGGGCATGTCAATCCTTTTTGTGGGGAGAATGATAATGAGGTTGGGCATGAGTAGTGAGTAGATGTAATTTTCAACTTAGTTGTCACTTTTTGCTCAATTCATCGTAATGTATGGATCTCTTTGTATACTTGTGAACAATATACCCCCTTTTTACCTTGGTCTCGGTGGGACGTGGGAGTCACAAGGGAACTGTCGTCGATGAATGGGTATGTCGTTGTGTATGCTGCTATAAAAAGACAGGAATGCAGGAGGCCTACTCCTGTTATCGGCGATTACTTGAGCACAAGAAAAACTCTCTTCGTTACATCTATTTTGCACTTCTTGTCTTTCATATTCTGGTTATGAGTAAATATCTTATGGATGCCATTTTTATGTTCATTGGACAGTCACTTGTGAGAGTGATCGAGTCATGCGTGGGAATGTAGCTTAGATATTGATTTAGTTATTTTTAGCCTGGTATGATATGCTTTCAGTGTTTATGTTATCATTTGATGAATTTGCTATGAATGATTTTCTTGCTAGATGTAATTAGCACTCCTCGTGGGAGTAAATCGCTGTATACGGTCTAGTTTTGTTAGATTTGATTTATTTTTCGGTTTCAGTGGCAATATTATACGTTGAAATAGTTTCTTGAACTACCCTTCAGATACTATATAGGGGCGAATACAGTTGAGAGTGCTTAGTGCTCAGTCTTATGGCAGTCATCCTAGGTCACGTACGGCTCACACTATTATCTTCAGTTGGATGTCGAGTGGTCAGGTCTATACGTACTCATGCTGAAATTGTGTCATCCATGTTACTAACATCTTGTTAGATCTAGCTATTAGTTGAAATTATTAGTTGGGCATCAACATACACATCATGCTGAAATTATTAGTTGGGCATACTTGGCTAGCTTTAGTTAGATCTAGCTATTTCAGAAGTTTGTTGATTGGCATTTTAATCTTGGCATTGACATTTGTTTGGTGAGATTGAACCGTTGGAGTGTCATGTTATGTAAAAAGGACATGATCTGTGGTCTATTTTACACCGACACTTCATATTAACTCGCGTACTTGACACTCAAAACTTTTAAACGAGTCTTAGTTGCAAAGGTACTAACTGCTGTTTTACTTCATTTATATTGCTATAACTAATTTCTTTCACTGGAATCACTTCCAATCACGTGGTTTACTTGGCTCAAATTAAGTATTCTGGCACTCTATTCCCATTGATTTAGTGATGAAAGAGGAAGGCTCAACAAGTCAAGTGTTTAGAAGAGCATTATGATGATTATACAATGGTCTGTATTTCTTTCTAGTAGATATATGATATAACACGAATACAAGAGAAGGCAATTCATTCCAAGAAAACCCCAATGTTGTGAGACACAACTCATTAGAGGCGATTGTATCTGATAGGTGGGAGTTAGCTTAACATATGATTTCCCAGTTCCCATAGAGGTGATATTTTATATAGCACAAGGACTGATGCCGTGTTGGGTCTTCTCAGCTGAATTCTGAAAACACCCTTAGCGTCTGTTGTGGTTTATTGGCACTGTCTAGAATTTTCAGTCAGCTTTGTATGGTCTCGAAAGAATCCATGTGCTTAATGTGAACTGGGTCTCACCTTGCTCAGTCAACTTGATATAATCCTGAGCTGTACCTATAGGATAGGAATGCACGACTGATCCATTATTTATTTATTTCTCAATAATGGAGCCTGAAGGTGAGGGGACGTCATTTTAATACGAGTAGCCATAAAACCGGATTCGATCGAGGTCATTTTAATACAGTAACAAACTCTTAGCAGTTGATGTAATTGCTTATGAGTAGACATATTACAATTATTATGCATTTCAAAGAAAACAGAGATACAACATTAAAAAAACTTAATAGATTAAAAATTGAGGAGTACAATGTTAGAATTCTCATTTATCTATTTAAGGTATGGTTACAGATCATCTTGTTACTAATAACCTTCATCCATGTATGTGTATCTTGTATTTTGTTATTTGTACGACTCTTACACTTTGTTATACTTGTTGCAATGTAGTCGGCTCCTCATGCTCGGAAAACAGAGTGCGGTTATTATGTGATGAGATATATGATCGAAATTATCACTCGTTCTGATTTGAAGAGAACCGTCAATGAGGTAAGACTTGGGTTTTCACACTTTCTCTTGTTTCAATCATTTGTTTTATGCACATAATTGAAACAAAATAATTAGTTCATTTATATTATTGATTTTGTAGCATTTCAACGATATGATGTCATATTCTCAAGAAGATATTGACGAGGTTCGTGGATTATGGGCGGATTATTTTCTTAATAATTAGTCATATATGATGCATCGGATTACCTTATGCGGACAAGGTGTTAGTTGGATTATGGTTTTAGGTACTTTTGGACATGGATAATGATTTTACGTGTACCTTTTGGATTTTGGATGTTGGATAATGATTTTATGTATCTTTTGGATGTTGGATTTTATAAAAATGTAACTTCTTTTGTTCAATTATTCGCTATGGTATTCCTTTTTTATGGTTTGTTAATATGTACGTATTTAAGAATTATTAAAAAAACATAAAATATGTATACGTATATAAGAAAATATCTGTATATACGTATTTCAGAAAACAGTTGCCTATTATGTATATAGACAACTGTTGTTTTAGAAAGACAGTTGTCTATATACGTAATAGACAACTGTTGTTCTAGAAAAACAGTTGTCTATATACGTAATAGACAACTGTTGTTTTACAAAAATAGTTGTTTATTAACCAATAGACAACTGTTGTAAAACAGATGTCTATGCCTAGACTAATATACAACTCCAAACTACTCAACTGTTGTAAGTCAGTTGTCTATGGCAAAAAAAACAGTTGTCTATTTGATGTTTTATAGTAGTGTAAGTTTTTCTCCACAGAATATTCAATCAAAAGACAAAGCAGGAAGATAGAGTATTATTGTATACCTCTCAAACATGGGTCTGTCGGAAGTGAGAAAAGAAGTGACACCCCTTGTTCCTCCAAGAGCGAAGAATAACATTCTTAAATTTGGGTGAAGGTCCTTCGTTTCTGCTTTCTCTTCATACAAACATGATCGCGTTAGTAAAAGAAAAGCAAGCGGCTATACTAATTCATTACACTACTAAAGATGTCGCTGTTTACGTACCACGTCGTCATATAACTTGACGCGGAAGCCAAGATAAGTATCATAGCCACTCATAGCAAATAGCACCACTGCCTAAATCCAACAAATGACCTCGTCAATATTTGCTCTTAATATAAACCACTGAATTGATGAGTTACCATGTTGCCGGAATGACCCCAATGGATAAGCTCTCCAAAAAGTGCTGCTCTACTTAAAGAACACATGACAGCCTATGTTAATCAGACTTCCATATTCCCTTGTCTTCCCATGTTAGACTGACACTCAGCACTCGAACGTGATCAGAACACTCGGACATCGCATTTTAGACCAAATAGATGAACTTTAGCGCAAATCAATTATAAAAAAATTCCTTGAAAAGCAGAAAATACAGAAGAGCGCGTAACTGATATGCTTCTTACAGGCGGAGAGAAATGGATATTAATCTTTAATTGTGAGGTTGATAGCTGCATACAATCAATGAGTTAAGTTAATTGGCATCAGCAATCTTCAAAGACAATGAAAATTAGCAGTAGGAATCAACCATCAGCAGCTAGTGGTGCTAAAAAGTTGTCCGGACTGGCAAATCGGACCGACCCAAATTTAAACTTGCAAACCAAAGGGAACATGATAAAATAGATGCTACCTTTAATGATAACGGAACAGGGCAGATTGAATCTGCCATGATGTGTGATATCTTCCTGATATGAGGATCAGTCGTCCTCCCAGAAGAACTTCAAGTGTGGCATATCAGTCCAGGCTACTTGCTTCCTGAATTTGGGATATGGCAGCACTCGCTGCAAACATACAACCACATGCACAGGCACAAAAACGAAACACAAGTGTCCAAAAACTGGACTTGAAAATAACTGCTAACTATTTGGCCCATCCATGCCATGAATAGACCAATGTGTCATCACTCCAATCCTCAAAGAACGACTGAAAATGGCAAGGGTAAAAGAACAGGGGACTGGGGTGTCTATTTTCAATCAATACTAATAATGATAACGTATTTGAGCAATAATCTTATTTTATAATCTTATTTTTGTTCAAAGTTGGAGAGATAAGAACATAAGGTGGGAGGAATTAAGAGCACATAGATTCCTTCTATAGAACGGAGTGATTAATTAAAATTAAAAAGGGTATAGAACAGACAAATGATAGAGAGAACGAAAGAAAGGTGGAGTAATAAAAATGGTTCATTTTTTACACGACTGTCCATATATCATACTCCATATACTGAAAAAAAAAATTCATTTCACTGAGACAAAAAAGAGAAGATATAATAACAAAGGATAATGAGATGCACTTCTCTTTAAAGAAGAGGGTCCTGAGATGCTTTAGCCGACATTAGAATATTTTTTATTTCGATACTTCACTAGATTCAACATAGCTCACAACAAAAGAATGAGAAAATGAGAGAAAGAACTATCACCCTCAAAAATCATCAACAATCCAAATACACAACATAAATTGAAATCAACATGGACGTGAAATATACAATTAAACCGGTTAAGGTCACACATGATATCAACATCTTCCTGGAGGATAAAAAAAAGATTAATTACTAAAACATTGGAATGAATACCAAATCAATGGACATTACAATAAACAAATAAAAGTCACATTCTTTGCAACACAAATAGTTCTTTCCACCACCAAAACATGAAACATTGAAACACTAGCCAGCAACCTATAATGAAGTAATAGCCATAAAATATGTATCCGGGTAAGGCTTTTAGTTATATTGTGATTTATGATTGAATCAACACGGAATATAATGAAATGCTACATAATAAGAACCAACAATAAGAGAACAAACTGATCTAATTTTCCTGTACCGTTTGAAGATAGGTGTGTGCATGCTCAACAGATAAGATACGAATTATGGACAAGAGCTACAGGCCTCAATTTTATAATAAAACATCAGTTAAGAAATCAATGTCAATTCCCAAGAGCATAGTAAAAATGTAGTTCCTACTACTTTACTCACATACTCTAAGCGAACAAAAAAATCAACTACTGCTCAATTGCTCATTAGAAAAAACAAAATAAAAGATGATAGTTGATTTCAGCTTAAAACTTTAACCAATTGTTATAAACCATTTCTTTTACTTATTTTTCCTTCTAAACAATCACGAGTATATGAAACTGCCACAGTTACACACAAAAATATAGAACAATTAATTAAACCAAATAAAGGTGACATTTAATTCATAAGCAACTGAAGTTACCTAGTTTTCATTTATGTACACTTCATATAGGTAACAAACCAATATCTAGAGATATCAGCCAGGGCACCGTGAAATGATGAACCGATGTTGTTGATATGAAATATACACGAGGACCTGAAAGAATCACACGAAAGAGTATTTTTCGATCGACTAAGAAAAATCAATCAAAAAAAATCCGTGAAATCCAAATTCGAACAAAAAGATCTTCCTACAAAATCAAAACAATCGAGAAATCAAACCCTGTGATTTCAAACCCTAGAGATAATCAATCAATCAAATAAAATTAAAATAATCAAACAAAAAAGCCGACCTAAATAAAATATTCATACACAAACCCCTTAATCTAATCTAATCTAATCAATCATCAAATCGAACATTAAAAACACAGACAAATCGATTGAAGTTGAGATTTACCGCAACAGATCTCGGCTAAAACAACAATCAATGAGAGAGATCGACGTCGGGGGATGCGAATCAAAGGTTGACGGCGGTGATTTGGGGAAGTGTAAGTGAGATGGAGGTGAGAGTGAACGTATTCTGAGGTTTGAGAGTTGTATTAGGGTAGAGAAATGAAAGTTGGAGCGAGATTCTTTCTTTTCTTATTGACAAAATACTGAGGCGTCGTCTAATTAAAAATAGATGCCAAAAATTTTAATTTTTTAAATGGTACCGCATCTTATCTTACTAAGAAAAACGTATGTCCTCAATTCTTATTTTTTTAAAGTGATAAAATTTGCTGCTATTTGACTAAAACGTAGCAAAAAAGGAGCAGCAATTGACCTTTTTTCTACTAGTGATAGTCACACTTATTATGCTGTATAGTGACACTCGCTATGTTGTAGAATCACGCAGCTGTAGAATACCTTGGGATTAAGGTATCATGCGTATAATCATCTTCATGCTTGTTTTATTTTTCATACCTTCTTTTTTTGTTATTTATAAAATTATTCATTTTTATTATCCAAAAAAATGAAGGTTGAATATGGATGAATGGACGACTGTGACTTTCCTCAGTAACAACATTCTAAAAAAACGAAAGTATTAATCACATACAAAAGTATTTAAACCAACTACATCTTCAAGCTTCATTCATCCAAAAAAAATGAATTTCTTCATCTTCAAGCTTCGTTCATCCAAAAATAAGAACAACTTCATCTTCCAACTTCATTCATCCAACAAAAAACATTCTAGTTAATATGTTCTACTTGGAAATATTATTTTGATTGACTGTAAAAACATTCTAATTAATTAAAAAAAAGAACAACTCATTTAGTGCGTAATGTTTTTGAAGAATTGTAAGGTCACACACTTTCGGTTGTATAGTCACACTCATTTTGCTGTATAGTCACACTCGCTATGTTGTAGAAGAATACTTTGGGATTTAGGTATCCTGCATTTAGTCATCTTCATCTTCATGTTTGTTTTATTTTTCATACCTTATTTTTTGGTATTTACAAAATTATTCATTTTCATTATCTAAAAAAATGAAGGTTAAATATGGATGAATGGACGACTATGACTTTCCTCAGTAATGACATTCTAAAAAACGAAAGTATTAATCACATACAAAAGTATTTAAACATTCATGTTTGTAAGGAGTGTGACTATACAACATTAGGAGTATGACTATACAACATGACGAGTGTGACTATAAAAATACGACCACTTTTGGCTACAAACCAATTGGTGCACAGCTGCGGGGTTTTAAAGGTGAAAGGATGAATGATTTTGCTATAGACCTCGCGTAATTATGAAACCAAAAAATAGCGATGGAAATATATTTACATTAGAAAAAGTCCATCCTTTACATATAGTACGTCAAACATAAAAACATTATAACCCATCAAACATTCTTTACATATAGTACGTCCATTCTAAAGCATACATTTTATCCCATACAAACACTCAAGGGCTTAACGGTGATCTCCGGTACATGCGCAACAATACGTTGTCCAATTACGTGGTCGGTCGCTGTATCTTCCACGACCTTCTTCTTCCTACCGCCCCTTTTACCAACATTCCTATTTTCACCAGCCATTTCGCTGCGAAACACACAATCAATCTAAATCACACAATGAATATGACTATAACTGAATATGTGACTACAATGATTGTATAGTTGCATGATTGTACAACATAATGAGTGTGACTGTACAACTTTAACTGTGTGACCATACAACATAATCAGTGTGATCCTACAACACAATGATTGTGATCCTACAACATAACGAGTGGGACTATACAACTTCAACTGTGTGACTATACAACATAATCTCTATGACCATACAACTAAATTATACTTATTTATACTTCAATCATCATTAGCAAAGATGATTACACACACTAATCACTGCAATAATTTGTGTGATTCTACAATATAATGAGTGTGACTATACAACATCAACTATTTGATTATACCACTTAAAGTGTGTGACTACAAAACTGAAACCAAAAAATGGAAAATAAAAGCCGTGTAGTTCATTGTATTTCAATCATCATTAGCAAAGTCACATTCATAATTAGAAAGATGATTATACCTACTACGAATCAGGGCAAATTATTTAAACATTCATTAAATATTCAGCCTCCATTCATCCATATTCAATCTTCAATCTTCATTTTTCTTTGTTTTATTTTTCATACCTTTTTTTGTATTTGTAAAATTATCCATCTTCATTATCTACAAAAAAATGAAGGTTGAATATGGATGAAAGGACGACTGTGACTTTAAAAAAATGAAAATATCCAAACATTCATTTAATATTCAACCTCCATTCATCCATATTCAACCTTCATTTTTTTTTGAATAATGAAGATGAATAATTTTATGAATACAAATGAGCTTATAATTTTATGATAATTTTATAACAAATGGAACCCTAAATCCAAAGGCTATTCAGTTCAAGGAGCTTATAAATGGCTCAACCCTCCTCCAATTCGACCGACCTGGTGTAACTTCATTTGGAATACCTGGAATATGCAGAAACATGCCCTCATTGCGTGGCTTATTATGCAAAATGGAGTCAACACGAAAGCTAAATTATGTAAGATAGGATATATGATGGATGACAAATGCTGCTTATGTCAAATTGATGAAGAAACCAACTCCCACCTGTTCTTTACGTGTGCTTACAGCACCAGACTGTGTGATTGCATTCTGCAGCTAACGGGCTTTGTGCTCACGCTTGCTGATGTGACCAACAATAAAGATGAGACGATAAGATGGAAGATACAGGCTAGCTTACTTGCTGCGCTCTACTACCACGTGTGGATGCAAAGGAATAAAGCGAGGATAGAAGAAATTGTGATGCGACCGGAGATGGTTGCAAAGCAAATTATTGCTGAGTCTAGAAGCCGTATAAAGATTAACTCGAGGGACGACTTGTCTAGCGAGGATTTTCTTTATCTTTGACGTTTAGGCTATTGTTAATTTTGCTTTTGCTATCGTAATTTATTTGAGTCTTTATAGAGGTTGTACAGCATATGGAACTCATTGCTTAATTTTTTGATGAATGATTCACTTACATTTCACCAAAAAAAAATTACGAATACAAAAAAAAGGTATGAAAAATAAAACAAGCATGAAGATGAAGATGATCGAAATTTAATCGAAGTTTATGCATAAACATACCTATGTTGTGTTAAAAACGGAGTATGGTCGGAGTTGTTGACGGAGTATGGTTGACGTTGTTGACAGAGTATGGTCGGAGTTATTAATGGAGCTTATTTGATGGGGTTTAATTTGTTAGAGAGAGATGAATGAAATTGAGGAAATGAATTGAAAAGAAGGGGATTGAGAAGGGTAATAGGCAAGAGAGTAGAGGAGGAAGGAGTGATTGATTTGGGTGAGGGGATGTTTGCTGTACAATGTCAGTCCTTTTTTTTTATAATAATTGAACCACATCCATCCACCCATCTTAAGATGGATGGAAGGTTAGGATTAACACAAAGAGACTCTTAGGAAGTTAATAACTTCCTTGATCCTCTCTCTCTCTCTCTCTCTCTATATATATATATATATATATATATAGTAAGGATCAAGTGAGTCCTCCTATATACATTGAGTCTATGTATGAGTCCAATCTTGGACCATCGATCAAGTGCAAGATGGATGGTTGTGATTGATTGAGGTAAAATAAGGAAATAACTAACTAATATTGGTAAATATATCATTTCTCTCTCTTCCTTGATTATCTCAATGCAAATCTTCTCTCTCTCCTATCAACTTTTAACTGTCTCTTTCTCTCACACAACAAGTTTCTTCAAAATTAAGTTTTTTTCATCTTCACCAAAAAATCATCATTTTCCTACTGCCATTGTACGTATGTTACTATGTTACTGCCATAACCCATAAACTATGGTACTTAAACTCATGCAATGTGTTACTTTAATTCATGAACTGTGTTATTTTAACTCATAAAATCTGTTACGTTGTATAATAGTGTAACACCCTCATTTGTTCAGGAGACTTAACAAGTCATCCTAAACAAATACGAGTGTTACCATCTCGGTAAACCGAGGTAGCAGACATCATTACTCACAATAATAGAGTGTCTAAACGTTAAAACTTAATAATAAATTTTAGAAATTCAGTCTACAAACCAAATAATAAAAAGTATTCATGATGGTCTAATAAATAAGATAAAATATGAACGATCAGGGTCTATACTACTTTGTTGATTTCGTACTCTGCCCATCCCGTAACTAGCATCCCGAGTCAAAAGTACATTCCATCAAGCACCTGAATACATCCCTGCTCCCCAAATGACCATAACCGTCAAGTGGATCATCACAGACACCAGAAATACACACACAAGATCAGTTTAAGATAACATTAAACAATATTAGTAAATCCATATCACAAATATCATCATCAATATCATCATTCTTATAATCATTATCGCGACCGCAGTCAGGCCCCGTCAGTCCGAGTGTGCACACCCCTCCTAGGCTCTCCTAGGAGGAAACATTAGGGAAGGTCCCGAGATCAACCGGGCCTAGCTAGTCCTAGCTAGCTTCTCTCAATCGGTACACAACCGCAATCTCAATATCATCATTATACCATTATATCATACAATCTCAATATCATCATTATACCATTATATCATACAATGTGCAAACATACAACGTAAACTGAGTAAGGATAACCTTACCTAATTAGTGGGTTACGATCACGTCGCTAGTATAATTCACCACGGAATTTCTACGAAATCCGAACCTAATAAAATATTAGATACATGAATTAATATCGATCGTAACGTATTTGATTTATAAAAGCGACTCGATACTATGCTAATTAAAGTAGTGACTACAACAACTATTATTATCCAATTATCCTGCATCCACGTTCAACAACTCCACGTATACTAATTCTATCACGTACAGTACTCATTAGCATGAAAATGAGGGATGAGAAGGTTAGCGTGATGGATGAATTAACTACAGACCACATGTATTATGTTACAAATTTCTACTGTACTCACTACTAAACTTTAATATATTATTATTATTATTATTATTATTATTATTATTATACCATGCTAACTACACCACAGCAACTTATATGTATATGACGAAACGACAGTAGGACACGCAGCAACTCGAAATAGTCGACCTAAATATGTTCCAAGTACTCTAGTTCGATCATCACCCTAGCCCGAAAACAACCAATGTTTCGACTCCTCCTCGGCAGCCCAACCACGACGGCACAACCTCCCGACTAAGATGATAGTAACAACAACAACAAACCCACCAAATACCTTAACGATGACACAATGCACGACCATGTCTAACATACACATTAAACATTAAACGACAATATGAATAGTTACAGACAACGGTAATCATGCTGATAACGATCCGACAACAACAGCGATAACATCCCGACACTACACTTCCCCAACTATCACTACTTCGAACCTTATATACATTAACAAAACAATGCTAGGGAAACGGAAAACAGGCGGTGGGTGTGAGTGATACCTTAACAATACAATACAAACGATGTGCGCGATGACTCGACTCGATCTCCCCTTGCTCCGTAGGCTGAATATACGAGAGGGTAGAGAAGGTTGTGGGCTGGACACAAAAGAAAGCAGGCGGCGGTTATGTGTGCGGTTATGTGTGCGGTTGTGCCTGGTATGTTTTGTGTATCATCATCAATATCATCATCAATGGTGTGCGGTTATGTGTTGTTATGGTTGATGTTTGGTGGGATTTAAAAGTTGTGCGTGGGGTTAGGATAAGATAAACATCACCGGGATTTGGCTTGTGAGTGGCCCACATACAATATTTCGACCCAGATCCGATATATGCTGAGATCGACTAACTAATGTTTACGTAATTTTGGAGTTTTAATCGGTTAACGAGTTATTGCTACATAATTAGTGACTCGCTTTGACCCACTATAAAAAACACGGGTATTACAATCTACCCTCCTTATAAGGAACTTCGTCCCGAAGTTCTCTCCCTGACACAACACGTCAACGAAACTCCAATGAACTAAATTACTAATAATGAAGCAATAAAACTAGATTTTTCTATACGATGAAAGTTTAACTATATATAGCATAAGTCAGGCTGTTACATCCTACCCTCCTTAAAGATAAGGTTACGTCCCCGTAACCGAAGTAATTACCTGATCGAAGAGATGAGGAAAACGTTTCTGCATTGATGGTTCTGTTTCCCAGGTGGCCTCCTCGACGTTGTGATTAGACCACAAAACCTTGACAAGGGCTGTTTCTCCTCCCCTGGTTTTCCGAACTTTCCGATCTAAAATTTCCTTGGTAACCTCCTCATAAGTAAGAGAATCATCTAACTGAATTGTCTCGGGTTCAATGATGTGAGACGGGTCACTCAAGTATTTCCTCAACTGAGAAACATGAAACACATTATGGACTTTATCAAGAGCTGGGGGAAGTGTTAACCGATATGCTACCTCCCCTATCCTATCCAGAATTTCATACGGCCCAATAAACTTTTGACTCAACTTGCCCTTCTTCCCGAACCTCATAACCCCTCTCATAGGTGACACTTTCAGTAATACCTTATCACCCACAGCGAACTCAACCTCTCGGCGATGGAGATCAGCATAACTCCTTTGACGATCCTGTGCTGCTCGCATCTTCTGTCGGATTACATGTACCTGCTCGATCATCTCCTGAATCATGTGGGGACCCAGCACAACTGCGTCGGCCTTCTCGTCCCAACATACCGGGCTCCTACACTTCCTTCCATATAATGCTTCAAACGGTGCCATCTGGATGCTAGCATGGTAGCTGTTGTTGTAAGAGAACTCAATCAAATCCAGTCGATACTCCCCCGAACTCCGAAATTCCAAGGCACAGGCCCGCAACATGTCTTCCAAAGTCTGTATGGTTCGTTCTGTCTGACCGTCAGTCGCGGGGTGAAAGGCTGTACTCATCTTCAATTGTGTACCCAAGGATTCTTGCAACTCCTGCCAAAATTTCGAGATGAACCTCGAATCACGATCTGACACAATGTCCTTAGGTACTCCATGTAATTTCAGAACATGCCTTATATAAGCCATTACTAGCTCAGCCTTACTCCATGTATCCTTCATTGGCACGAAGTGAGCCGACTTGGTGAGTCGATCTACTATCACCCAAATCATATTATTCCCCTTTGGGGTTCTCGGCAAACCGACAATGAAATCCATGGAAATGGAGTCCCACTTCCACCCAGGTACCTCTAAGGGTTGCAGATTACCCTGTGGTCGTTTGTGTTCACTCTTGACCTTCTGACAAGTCAGGCATCTGGACACAAACTCGGCCACCTCTCTCTTCATGTTCTCCCACCAAAATGTCTTCTTCAGATCCTTATACAACTTGTCCCCACCTGGATGTACCGAGTAAGGACTACAATGCGCCTTGGTCATGATTTTCCTCCTTAATTCTCCTCCTTCCGGTACCCACCACCTGTCATTGAACCTGAGGCTCCCGTCTGGGTGGATGGTGAGATTCGAGGGTTCACCTCTCTCAATACGGGCTCGCCACATTAAATAATTCTGATCCAAAAACTGCTCTTCTCGTATTTCGGCGTACAACTCGGGTTGAATCGCCAAGTCCGACATTGCTTCCCCTTTTCTTATCATATGAATCCCCATCTGTTGCACTTCATTCCTTAACCTCAATCCGGACATATCCAAACTCAGAGAATGCACCGATTTCCTGCTTAGAGCATCGGCCACCACGTTTGCCTTTCCCTCATGGTATAAAATCTCCATATCATAATCTCCGATTAACTCGATCCATCGCCTCTGCCGCATATTCAACTCTTTCTGCGTGTAGATGTACTTCAAACTCTTATGGTCTGAAAACACCTTGAATGTTGCCCCATGCAGATAATGTCTTCATATTTTCAGAGCAAACACCACTGCCCCAAGTTCTAGGTCATGATTTGGGTAGTTCTCTTCGTAAGTCTTCAGCTGACGTGAAGCATACGCAATGACTTTCCCATTCTGCATCAGTACACAACCCAACCCATTTTTCGATGCATCAGTGTACACCTCAAAATTTTCGCTCCCTTCGGGTAAGGCTAGGATTGGTGCTGTAGTCAGACGCTCCTTTAAGGTTCGAAACGCCCTCTCACAGATGTCATCCCACCTGTACCGAATCTCATTCCTCATAAGGTTAGTCAATGGTCTTGCTATCTATGAGAAGTCCTTTACGAATCTTCGATAGTACCCGGCTAACCCTAAGAAACTCTGAATCTCTGCCACATTCTTTGGCGCTTGCCACTTTGAGACAACTTCGATCTTGCTTGGGTCTACAGATACCCCCTCTTTCGAAATCACGTGTCCCAAAAATACGACCTTCTCCAACCAGAACTCACACTTTGATAACTTAGCGTACAACTGGTTGTCTCGGAGTAGTTGCAATACGATCCTCAGATGCTCTGCATGCTCTTCCCGGTTCCTTGAATAAACCAGAATATCATCGATAAACACCACCACGAACTTGTCCAAGTAGGGTCGAAAAACTCGGTTCATCAGATCCATGAAAACAGCTGGTGCATTTGTTAGACCAAATGGCATCACCACAAATTCATAGTGGCCATACCGAGTTCTGAATGCGGTCTTAGGAATATCTTCGTTCTTAACCCTCAACTGGTGATAACCGGACCTCAAATCAATCTTGGAAAAGATACCAGCCCCACTCAGTTGATCGAATAAATCATCAATGCGAGGCAAAGGGTACCGATTCTTCACAGTGACATTGTTCAGCTCCCTGTAATCGATGCACAGCCTCATGCTCCCATCCTTCTTCTGCACAAACAAAACAGGAGCACCCCACGGGGATACACTTGGTCAGATATACCCCTTATCCATCAATTCCTCCAACTGCTTCTTCAATTCAGTCAACTCCTTAGGCCCCATACGGTACGGTTCCTTAGAGATAAACCTCGTCCCTGGCTTCAACTCAACACCGAAATCAACTTCTCGCCTTGGTGGTAACCCTGGGATCTCCTCCGAAAATACGTCTACGGACTCATTCACTACAGGTATTGAATCGGAAGACAACTCCTCGGCCCGAGTATCCCGTACATGGCACAAGAATAACGGGTTACCCTTCTTTAGATGTCTCTTCAAGGTGATGGCTGCTATAATCTTCACAGTTGGCTTTACAGCATACCCCCTATAAGACACTCTAATGCCCTTTGGACCCCTTAACGACACTTTCTTAAGATTACAATCAATCTGGGCTCTAAACCGTCCCAACCAATCCATTCCCAGGATAATGTCGAAGTCATCTAAGGGAAACTCTATTAAATTAACTGGTAGGTCAACTCCCTCAACTATTAAAGACACATCTCGGAAGACCCTTGTACACCTAACTGACTTCCCCGAGGGTGTGATTACATCATCAGCTATATTTTCAAAATCTACTAACCTAAGACTCGGTACATGGTTACAAGCTACAAATGAATGGGTTGCCCCAGAATCAAATAGAACAAAAGAAGGTTTCAAGTTAACGAGAAAGGTACCCGTGATAACTTGCGTGTCCTCCTGAGCAGCTTGCTTCCCCATAGCAAAGAGTTTCCCAGTATTCTTACTACCTTCAGGCACCCCATTAACAGATGTAGATGGCCCAGCGGCTGCAGCTGACTGGGTAGTGCTTCCCGACCCCTGATAGTAACTCCCCTGTTGCCGATTCCAGTTCCCCTGTGATCGGTTCCAGTTTCTCTACTGTGGGTTCCCATTTCCGTGGTACCGATTTCTCTGGTTAACATTGCTTGAAGTTGCTGAAGCAGCAGAGTAAAAACCCCCTTGACTCAAACCCCCATTCTGCATCGGGGCAAAACATTCATAGGCACGGTGTCCAACTTTCCCACAATTGTAGCACGTGACGGATTTTCCATTACAATCCTTACCGGGATGGTTGCGGTCACAATGCTTGCATTCATATACTCGAGGTTCGTTCCGTCGTCCCTGACCGGACCCTGTTCCCCCATAACTGTTTCCCCCAAAGTATTGGGGTCGCACCATTCCCCGGTTCTGGTTTCCCCTCTTAGGTTCATTCTGGAGTGTGCCTTCAGATTCAGCTTTTCTCCTCTCCCTCTTTTGCTCTCCCAGCTCCTTAATTCGGTCAGCCACTCGTTCTGCGTGTCCGGCCCTCAAGTATACCTCTTTCACATCAGTATTAAGTCCCAAGGGTAGCCTTTCCAAGATTCTGATGGACAAGCCCTTCTCGAAGCGGGAAGCCAGTAGTTCAGAACTTAAATTGAGGTCAACAGAATAAGTGGCCAGCTCCATAAACTTGTCATAATAGTCCTCGACGGTCATGTCGTCCGTCATGGTGAAACGATCAAATTCAGCTCTTTTTGCACTGCGGATATGTTCCGGAAAGAACTCCGCCCTCAGCTCCTCCTGAAGACTCTTCCACCCAAAGGTATACTCTCCATAATCTCCCTCCTCATGTTGTGCAATAAGGTTGACATAGTTAAGGTGCCACCATAAATCGGCCTTGCCACTCAAATAGAACGCAGCTTGATTCAGCTCCATATGCTCCGGGCATTTCACGGTCGGGAACACCTTCTTCATTTCTCTCACCCAGTTCTCCAGCCGCGACGGCCCACCAGTCTCGTCATACTTACTGGGATGAAGGCGTGCTATCGCAGCGCTGATGGTGGCCGCATCAGTCACTGGTGGTTTCGGGGCGTGGATGTTTCTCAGAGCTTTCAAAAGCGCATCGTTGGTTGCCTGTAAGCGCGCTATTTCCTCATCACGCGGAGTGGCTGGGGTAGAACCGGTGGCTGCTTCCTTTGACATGATTACTTCAAAATAACAATAACATACACATGAGCCTTAAATGCTCATACATCATAACAATACATTACTATTAACGTTGTAATTACTCATATTATTGAAAAAATCACACCCATAATTACTCATAAAAATTATGTAATTCAAAGAGATTCATATCATCATCGCGGACCCATCCTATTCTACCCTCTCTCGGTCTCACACGTGGTTACCGGGTCTAAACCAAAAGGGCCGGAGGTTGGTATGAGGACGTCTCCTCAACCAGAGATTTTAAGTGGGCTCCTAATGGTCTATCACCAGGGTTCATTTTAATTCCTATGTTCATTTATTCAGGCTCCAGAATCGATCGCTCTGATACCACTTTGTAACACCCTCATTTGTTCAGGAGACTTAACAAGTCATCCTAAACAAATACGAGTGTTACCATCTCGGTAAACCGAGGTAGCAGACATCATTACTCACAATAATAGAGTGTCTAAACATTAAAACTTAATAATAGATTTTAGAAATTCAGTCTACAAACCAAATAATAAAAAGTATTCATGATGGTCTAATAAATAAGATAAAATATGAACGATCAGGGTCTTTACCACTCTGTTGATTTCGTACTCTGCCCATCCCGTAATTAGCATCCCGAGTCAAAAGTACATTCCATCAAGCACCTGAATACATCCCTGCTCCCCAAATGACCATAACCGTCAAGTGGATCATCACAGACACCAGAAATACATACACAAGATCAGTTTACGATAACATTAAACAATATTAGTACAATCCATATCACAAATATCATCATCAATATCGTCATTCTTATCATCACTATCGCGACCGCAGTCACGCCCCGTCAGTTCGAGTGTGCACACCCCTCCTAGGAGGAAACATTAGGGAAGGTCTCGAGATCAATCGGGCCTAGCTAGTCCTAGCTAGCTTCTCTCAATCGGTACACAACCGCAATCTCAATATCATCATTATACCATTATATCATACAATTTCAATATCATCATTATACCATTATATCATACAATGTGCAAACATACAACGTAAACTGAGTAAGGATAACCTTACCTAATTAGTGGGTTACGATCACGTCGCTAGTATAATTCACCACGGAATTTCTAGGAAATCCGAACCTAATAAAATATTAGATACATGAATTAATATCGATCGTAACATATTTGATTTATAAAGCGACTCGATACTATGCTAATTAAAGTAGTGACTACAACAACTATTATTATCCAATTATCCTGCATCCACGTTCAACAACTCCACGTATACTAATTCTATCACGTACTGTACTCATTAGCATGAAAATGAGGGATGAGAAGGTTAGCGTGATGGATGAATTAACTACAGACCACATATATTATGTTACAAATTTCTACTGTACTCACTACTAAACTTTAATATATTATTATTATTATTATTATTATTATTTTATTATTATACCATGCTAACTACACCACAGCAACTTATATGTATATGACGAAACGACAGTAGGACACGCAGCAACTCGAAATAGTCGACCTAAATATGTTCCAAGTACTCTAGTTCGATCATCACCCTAGCCCGAAAACAACCAATGTTTCGACTCCTCCTCGGCAGCCCAACCACGATGGCACAACCTCCCGACTAAGATGATAGTAACAACAACAACAAACCCACCAAATACCGTAACGATGACACAATGCACGACCACGTTTAACATACACATTAAACATTAAACGACAATATGAATAGTTACAGACAACGGTAATCATGCTGACAACGATCCGACAACAACAGCGATAACATCCTGACACTACACTTCCCCGACTATCACTACTTCGAACCTTATATACATTAACAAAACAATGCTAGGGAAACGGAAAACAGGCGGTGGGTGTGAGCGATACCTTAACAATACAATACAAACGATGTGCGCGATGACTCGACTCGATCTCCCCTTGCTCCGTAGGCTGAATATACGAGAGGGTAGAGAAGGTTGTGGGCTGGACACAAAAGAAAGCAGGCGGCGGTTATGTGTGTGGTTATGTGTGCGGTTGTGCCTGGTATGTTTTGTGTATCATCATCAATATCATCATCAATGGTGTGCGGTTATGTGTTGTTATGGTTGATGTTTGGTGGGATTTAAAAGCTGTACGTGGGGTTAGGATAAGATAAACATCACCGGCCTTTGGCTTGTGAGTGGCCCACATACAATATTTCGACCCAGATCCGATATATGCTGAGATCGACTAACTAATGTTTACGTAATGTTGGAGTTTTAATCGGTTAACGAGTTATTGCTACATAATTACTGACTCGCTTTGACCCACTAAAAAAAATACGGGTATTACAAATAGTCCCTTGCAAAAACTGTTACTCTAACTCATACAATGTGTTACTCTAATTCGTGAACTGTGTTACTTTAACTCATAAAATTTGTTACATTGCATAATAGTCTTTTGCAAAAACATGACTTCCAAACAACCAAAAGAATAATGTATGTTTCTAATAAGGATACTCCAACACAATAATTATAAAACTCCATTATAATTCCAATGTTTCACACTTGTTACTCTAAGAATTGTGCTTCTTCTTCATCCTCTTCTTCTTCTTCTTCTTCTTCTTCTTCTTCTTCTTCTCCTCCTGATTCTTCTTCTTCATTGTCAGACGATGACTTACATGGCGTTTCCTAATTCTTCTTCTTCTTCTTCTTCTTCTTCTTCTCATCTACATCTTTGAAGATCTTCTCTATGTATGGAGTGAAACTCTCACCCACATCCCTGCACCATTCCTGTGCTTTCGCGTCTACTACAAAAAAACAAGAACAATGCCAATAAACGTGACGACAAACAAACAATTAGAACTTGAAATATGGCGGTATTCTAACCAAAACGTTAGTAACTAAATCCGATGACATGTTACTCCAATGCTTCAAACGTGTTACTGTAATACATTAACAGATAACAAGAACTAAAGTAACAGATGATGAAGTGCATTAAAGAAACACGAGATTCAATTAACAGAAGATGCCTATACACAGGGGTAAGACATTAAAATAACAGATGGTCTATTTTTAAAGTAACACAATATGTGCATTACAATAACTCCATATATATGTTTGTGCGAAAAATCATATAATGATCAGATCTTTAATAATATGCAGTTTCCATACTATAAACGCAAAATCTAATAATATGGAGCATCTTAATGTCTTCCATGGCAATGAAAGCATAACAATTAATGAAGATTATGAAAAACCAGAATAATAATCAGTGAAGATTATGAAAAACCTAAATAATAAACAAAACAATGTGGAATCTATACTAACACGAGAGCAATGAACCATTGATATGAATCAATGATGAATGAAATGAATAAAATTACGCAAAACATGAAAGCAATATCGAAACTCACCATTGTTGTACTCCACGAATTGCTTATCAAAAGTTGATGAAGATGTCGCGATCATTGAATCCATAGTAATAGGATGTCGAGCACAGATTTGAATGAATGAATGAATGAACGTGATATTTGAAGCGTTTCTATAGGTTTGATGAACGTGGTAACGTGAATGAATGAATGAGTAAATGAGTGAATGAACGTGATATTATTATTTCCTAAAATTATGGGAGTTATTTTAGGATGTTAAATCTTCCTTTTTTAATGCAAATATTAGGAAGAATCTTGTTCATCCATCCTCATCCCATTCAATGGATGGGATGAGTACTTAGGGACTCATATATAGAGAAGGACTCATAAGAGCCTTACTCTATATATAGTGTGGTTCATGCGAGTTACTAACTTCCCAAAAGTGGCTTAGTGTTGATCCTATACCTCTATCCATGATATGGATGAATAGATGAGCTTCATTTTAAAAAAAAAAAGGAGGAAAGTAAGATGGCAGATATTAGCAGCCATCACACATCCTCTAACATCCTCCATATTACCCAAAATCCAAGGCTTTTCCCTCATTTCTTCCTCCTCATTTTGAATTCAATTTCATTTCCTCTTATTTCCTCTCTACCAAGCATTTCTCCCTCTCAACTCTCCATAAAATCCAACATCAAGGTAAATAAAAATATCTAAATCTCCTTTCAATATTCTACGTTCGTCAAGTCCCTACTTCTGAAGTTCTAAGATTTTCAGGTATTTGTTTTTATCTTTTTAGAGCATCTTTAAAATAATTAATCATATTCATCTTCATACTTGTTTTATTTTTCATACGTTCTTTTTTTTGGTATTTATAAAAATATTCATCTTCATTATCCACAAAAAAAATGAAGGTTCAATATGGATGAATGGAGGTTGAATATTTAATGAATGTTTAAATAGTTTTGTATGTGATTAATACTTCCGTTTTTTTGGATGTCGTTACTTAGGAAAGTCATAGTCGTTACTGAGGAAAGTCACATTCGTAACTGAGAAAACTCACAGTCGTTACTTAGGACAGTCACACAAGTCACATTCGTGAGGATAAATGAATGTGACTTTCCTCCATAACAAATGTGACTTTCCTCAGTAACGATTGTGACTTTCTTCAATTATGAATGTTGTTACTGCTTTATTTCATAAACTAATTGTCTGACAAATTTGTGTACGACTGCAGATGTCGGATGATAACAATTTAGATGAACGAAAGGTTAGAATAGAGGTGTGATGTCGGCGCACCCATCCGATGCTATGTACGAAGATCTAAAGAATACCAAAACAAGATTATATATGCGTATAAAAATGTTTGGATATGTTCTTTAGGTATCATATTGTTTGTATAATGTTTGTATGATACATTATTCAAATGAATGTTTAAATGTATGTTTATATACTTTATTTATTTTAATGTTTTCCTTAATGTATGTTATCACCTTTAAATGAATGTTTAAATATTTTATTGTATAAGTTTTAAAAAAATATTTCCAGCCATTTTAATAGTCACGCAGGTCAGACCAATAGTCACACTTGAGCAGAGCATAAGTTACAAACATTATTTTCATAGTATTGAGGAAAGTCACATTCGTTACTGAGGAAAGTCACAATCCTTACTGATATATTCTCTAGGTATCATATTGTTTGTATGATACATTATTCAAATGAATGTTTAAATGTATGTTTATATACTTGAGTTTTTATAGTGTTTTCCTTAATGTATGATATCACCTTTAAATGAATGTTTTATTTTATTGTATAAGTTTAAAAAAAATATTTCCAGCCATTTTAATAGTCACGCAGGTCAGACCAATAGTCACACTTGAGCAGAGCATAAGTCACAATCATTTTTTTCATAGTATTGAGGAAAGTCACATTCATTACTGAGGAAAGTCACAGTCGTTTTTTTTTGGTGAAATGTAAGTATTGCATTCATCAAAAAAATATACAGAGAAGCACCATATTCTTTACATCCGATATAATTACATAAAAAAAACAGAATCAACGCAATTAGTAATTATATCCTATCTTACGAAGCCAATCAAGATCGACATTCGTAAAGTCATCATGTTTCTTGATCTTCACTCGACCTCTTACTTCAGTTATAATCTGCTTCGCTATAAGTTCAGGTCGCATTACAGCTTCTTCAATTCTCCCTTTGTTTCTTTGGGTCCAAACATGGTAGTAACAAGCCGCTAGCAAACTAGCTTGAATCTTCCATCTAATCGATCCATCCTCATTGTCGTGAACATGTTGGAGCTCAAGGCTATAACCGGTCAGCTGATGGACACAGCTGATCAGCTTAGTGCTATAAGAACAATCGAAAAAACGATGATCGCAGGTCTCTTCACCGTCAAGGCAAATACAACACCTATCATCCATCAAGTATCCAATTTTGCATAGCTTGACTTTAGTATTAATCCCTCCTCTCATAATGAGCCAAACAATAATCATGTGTTTTTGCACATTCCAAGTATTCCAAGTGAAGGAAAACCAATAAGGTCTAACGGGCAAGGGATTAAGCCAATCGTACGGATCTCGAACAGTGTACCCCTTAGCACCATGAATCCAATTATTATCAATGAATCCGCTCTTCAATCTTTCCTTTATCTTACAAACCGATCTCCAAGCCCAAGGCACATCCTTCGGAGGAATATAATCGTGCCAATCACTATGCTTAAGATAAACCGTGGATACCCATTTAATCCTCAAACAATCTCGTTTCTCATAAACCCAATTAACTAACTTCCCAACATAAGCTATATTGCAGTCCATGGGTCTCTTTATACCGAGTCCCCCTATCAACTTCGGCCAAGTAACAGTATCCCAAGCAACTAGGGGTACTCGTCTATAATCCACACTCCCATCCCATAAATAATTTCTACAAATTGCTTCAATTCGTTTGATAGTATATTTAGGGAGAAGGAATATGCTAGCCCAGTAATTATATAGGGTATTAAGAACAGAATTAATCAAGGTGATTCTACCTGCATAGGATAGTTTGCGGGCTCCAAGGCTCCTGACACGAGCTATAAATTTTTCTGTGAGAATATCACATTCATGTCGGTTGAGTTTGCCAGGCTGCACCGGTACACCTAAGTAACGAAAAGGGAGGGATCCCGCCTTTATGTTCGCTACCTGATAAATATCATCAACATCCTGATCTTTGACTCCACAATAGTAGACCTCCGACTTTGCATTGTTTATGGTCAATCCCGAAGCTTTCGATAAAGTTGACACCGCTCGCATAAGAAGAATAATCGAAGGCACCTCACCCTTACAGAATAGTAAGAGATCATCTGCAAAGACTAAGTGGGTAAGCTTAAGATCCTTACATTTTGGATGGTACTTAAACGGCCAGTGTGAGGTCGCATAAGCAATAGTTCTCGTGAGGTACTCCATACATAATGTGAAGATGAGAGGCGATATGGGATCGCCTTGCCTGAGTCCTCTTTTTCCCCTGAAATAACCAAAGCTACTCACATTCAGAACAATAGAATAGGAAGTAGTAGTATTACATTGGAGGAGCAGGTTCACAAATTTTTGCGGGAAGTTTATCTTAATCAGCAACTCTTCCACAAATTTCCACTCTACCGTGTCATAGGCCTTCTGGATGTCCAACTTAAACATACATCTAAGGGATACATTTGTCCTAGAATACATCTTGACAAGATCTTGACAGATGAGGACGTTTTCAATAATCGATCTCCCCTTAATAAATGCTCCATGATTCTCACTAACTATTTGAGAAAGAACAATAGCAAGTCTATTACACAAAACCTTTGAAATAATTTTGTATATCATATTGCTGCACCCAATGGGTCGGAATTGTGTAACAGTATCAGGTCGGTCACCTTTAGGAATAAGCGTGATATTTGTAGCATTAACTTGCTTAAGGAGTTTACCATTGACAAAGAAATCTGTTATTGCCTCAGTAACATCTTCCCTGATCGTCTCCCAAGCATCTTTGTAGAATGAACTCGAGAAACCATCCGGTCCCGGGGCCTTTTCATTAGGAACTGATCTTATAATCTTCTCAATCTCATCCTTGCTTACTGGCGCGAGTAAGATACTATGGTGTGTTGAATTACAGACCTTTCCCTGCTGGATAATCACATTTCGAACCGACTCAACTGCTTTACTCATTCCTAGCAGCCCTCGATAGTAATCTAAGAAAGCTTCTTGGATACTAGCACTGTCCGTACAGGTCTTTCCACTCAGATTTTTGACTTGAGTAATTTTATTCCTGATCAACCTCTGTCGAATAGCCTGATGGAAACATTTAGTATTCGAGTCCCCTTCTTCAAGCCAAGTCGCCTTCGCCTTTTGTATTAGGAATCTATCTCTAGCCTTAATCATGACTTGCAGTTCTGAACTGATGTTCCTTTCTTCAGAAATTAAATTTGTCGAGGGATAACTGGCAGCTATTTTCTGCTGCACATCAGCTAGCTGCCCTATCATAGCCCTCACCTTCACCTCTTCTACATCTGAAAATTGAGACCTGTTTAGACGTTTAAGCTCCATTTTTAGCCCCTTCAGTCGCTTAACAATACAGAACATAGGAGTTCCTTGAATAGGAACCTCTCATCCATCCACAACTATCTTCCGAAATTGAGGAGCAAGACTCCACATATGAAAATATTTGGAACTAGCATTCCTTCTTTCTTCAGTCACCCATTGACTTACAGTACACGAAGTGTGATCAAATAAGCCCTCCGAGTGAAAGTTTGCCTGCGACTCAGGAAACGTATCCAACCAATCCTCATTGACAAGAAATCTGTCCAAACGACTATATTTTCTCAATTCAATCTCTTGCTTGTTTGTCCAGGTATACCAAGCTCCAGAGACTTTAAAGTCACTGATACCACACCGATATAAGCAATTCACAAACTCATCCATGTCAATCTGTTTAGTTTGGCCTCCCAATCTCTCATTGGGGTTAATAACAGTATTAAAATCACCACAGACCACCCAAGGACCTTGCATAGAAATTGCTATATTCTCCAATTTCGCCCACAACTCCCTCCTATCTCCTCCATCATTAAACGCATATACCAAAGTAAAGTGAAACATCTGTCCAGAAGCCAAATGCCTAACTCTACCATGTATAAACTGAGGATTGTATTCCAGGGGGACTACTTCATATAACGAAGGCTTCCACATCATCCGCACTCTACCTCCAGGGTGTAGATGTGTATTAGTAGACACACACCATCCTTCAACCATATTATTCATAGTTCTACTACTATTTTTATTCTTTATTTTTGTTTCCAGTAAGGCAAAAAGGCCTACCCCTTTATTATGCAAAAAACATCCAACCTCCTGCTGCTTATTTACACTATTGAGTCCCCTAACATTCCAAAATCCGACATTCAGTTGAGATAGTAGTTGTAGGGGCACCTAAATTAATTCCTTCCTGTTCGTGTGATTCACATTGCTCTATTCCACCAGTACTTTGTCCTTCCTGTTCCCTTGCCTGAGCTTCCTCTACGCCATCAGTACTTATAATGATATTCTCAACTGCAGCAGCATAAGATTTGTTCCCATGGTTCAGAACAACTGTCGCCTGTTTATGTTGTTGATCCCTCAGAATATGCAATCCCTCTGCCTTCTTTCTCCATATTTTAACTTGTCCTGATGCAGGTGCAGATGTTGGTTTAATCTTTCGACAGTTTTGCGCATCATGCCCCAGAGATTTACATTTCGAGCATAAGGTAGGTTTCCTTTCATACTCGATTTTAATAACCTCAGTGTCCTCTTTAGCATTCAGAAATTTTATTGAATCATCAACTTTCTGTCCAACTCTAACCTCAACTAGGGCTCTAGCAAATTCAAGTCGTGTCTTATCAGTAGTTGGCGCATCCAACTGGATAAACTTTCCGGCTAGCCCTACAATTTTTGGCAAGCGACTGCCCCAATATTTCAGTGGCAACGCATGAAGACGGACCCAAGTCGGAACTGTTTTCACATCCTCCTTCTGCAAGTCAACATCAGGGTACCATGGTTTAACAATAACCGGCTTATTATCGAACATGTGATATCCGGCCTGCAGTACACTGTTCTTTGCATATTCCTGTTTGAACTGAACAAGAAAGATGCCATTGGGGTTAAAAGAGATCTTATCAATTCCGAGCTTTCCCCATACACGTTGCACATATCCTTTAAGGACCTCCGAAGGCGGGTTGGCCCCAAGGACATAGCAGTAAACTGCGTTTGCCCAGTATGATTCCTCTTCTTTGGTATCATCTTCCGTTATCTGTATCAAAGGGGGATCATTGGGCTTATCATCATTCCTAGCCTTGTTAGCAGAATCAGTCTTCTTCTTATTGTGACCTCATTGGGTAATCCACATCCCGCTTGTATTTTCATTCTCAACATTATCATCCTCATCGAAATTTCGTCCAGGAATACCCTGGATTTCGTGCATAGGTCTCGTCTTTCCCACAACATCAACATCCGATCCTCTCACTTCCTTAGAACCATTGTCCCCTGTTCTTTCCAATTCTGCTTTGTTTCCATTGTTTACTTTTGTAGAACTTGTATTATTATTCTTCTGTTTTGTTTTTGAGGCGGAATTCCTGGCCATGACGCCGCAGATTAGCGTAACTTTCCGATCAAGATCGCCTCAAAGTCACAGTCGTTACTGAGGAAAGTCATGCAAGTCATATAATTACAGAGTTCATGGTATTGAGGAAAGTCACAGTCGTTAAGTCACATACATTATTTTCATAGTATTGAGGAAAGTCACAGTAGTTACTGAGGAAAGTCACATTCGTTAGTGAGGAAAGTCACAGTCGTCACTGAGGAAAGTCACACAAGTCACATTCGTTACTGAGAAAGTCACATTTGTTACTTTGGAAAGTCACAGTCGTTACTGAGGAAAGTCACAATCGTTTTTACAGCAATCTAAATAACCACCTTTGAACGGTTAAAAAATATATTAATTAGAATGTTTTTAAAGTCAATCAAAATAATATTCCCAACTAGAACATATTAATTAGAATGTTTTGTTGTTGGATGACTGAAGTTCGAAGATGAAGTTGTTCTTTTTTTTGGATGAACGAAGCTTGAAGATGAAGATGTTCTTCTTTTTTTGTTGGATGAATGAAGTTTGAAGATGAAGTTGTTTTTTTTTTGTGGGATGAATGAAGCTTGAAGATGGAGATGTTGAAGATGAAGATGAATGAAGGTTGAAGAATTTGGGGTTGTGATGACGGAGTATGTGGGAGACAAGGAGTGAGTGATTGATTGAGAGAGTACTCTCTCCAATGCCACTGCCACATCTCAATTTTTTTGTTTACCTAAATCAATCGAAGACATCCATCTATCACACAATCTATGGATACAAATACAACTCTCCAACTTCCCAATCCTTATACAACTCTCTTGATCTAATCTCTCTCTCTCTCTCTCTATATATATATATATATATATATATATATACAGAAATGGGATCAAGGGAGTTGGTAGTGTATTGGGAAGTTGAGAAGTTGTGTTGTTGACCCTTGATCTTGGGTTGAATGGATGGCTTAGATGATGATGTTTTAAAAAAAAGGAGACAGTAAACTGACACAGCAGCAGTGGAGAGAGGGAAGCAACCCTACCCTCAATCACACTTCGCAGCAGTGGAGAGAGGGAAGAAATTCTCTCCTCAATCAAACTATCACTTCTTTATTCTCCCTCCTTACAACTTGATGCTCTCTCATCTTCATCTTCATCTATCAAACAAAAAAAGCATCAACATCTTCAAGATCCATTCATTCAACAAAAAAAAACATCCCCATCTTCAAAATTCATTCATTCAACAAAAAAAAGTTTCCTCATCTTCAAGCTTCATTCATCCAACAAAAAATAAGAACATCTTCATCTTCAAGCTTGATGAATGACGGAAGTTTGTAGAACATCTTCATCTTCATCCTATCATCATCTTCATCATGCGTAATGTTCTTACGGAATTGCAAGGTCACACACTTTCAGTTGTATAATCACGCTCATTAGGTTGCATAGTCACACTCATTATGTTGTAGAATCACGCAGTTGTACACTCATTGTAGTCACATATTCAGTTGTATAGTCACACTCATCATGCTGTATGGTCACACTCGCTGTGTGGTAGAATCACGCAGCTGTAGAATACCTTGGATTAAGGTATCATTCGTCTAATCATCTCATCTTTATGATTATTTTTTTTCATACCTTCTTTTTTTGGTATTTATAAAATTATTCATCTTCATTATCCAAAAAAAAAAGTTTAATATGGATGAATGGATGACTGTGACCTCAGTAACGACATTCTAAAAAAATAAAAGTATTAATCACATACAAAAGTATTTAAATATTCATTAAATATTTAACCTCCATTCATGTTGGTTTCTTCTGTAGTTGATTGTAAGACGCATTTAAAATTTCGAAAAATTACTGAAACGTTCTACTCTCCTATCACAAATATTATCACAGGTGATTGTTAGACGTAAAATAAGCGACTTCGATTCATCCAACAAAAAAAGAAGAATTTCTTCATCTTTAAGATTCGTTCATCCAAAAAAAAACAACTTCATCTTCCAACTTCATTCATCCAACAAAAAAACATTCTAATTAATATATATTCTAGTTAGAAATATTATTTTTATTGACTATAAAAACATTTTAATTAAAAAAAAACAACTCAGTTTGTGCGTAATGTTCTTGCAGAATTGCATGGTCACACACTTTTAGTTGTATAGTCACACTCATTATGCTGTATAATCACACTCATTATGTTGACGTTTGAAATTACGCACAAAATGAGTGTGATTCTACAACATAATAAGTGTGATTCTACTGCATGACGAGTGTGACTATACAAAATGATAAACCAAAATCTGTCCCGATTATACAATATTAGCAGTGTGACTATACAACATAGCGAGTGTGACTATACAACAAGACGAATGTGACTATACAAATACAACCACTTTTGGCTACAAACCAATTGGTGCACAGCTGTGTGGTTTTAAAGGTGAAAGGATAAGTGATTTTCCTATAGACCTCGCGTGATTAATTATGAAACCAGAAAATAGCGATGAAAATATATTTACATTAGAAAAGTCCATCCTTTACCTATAGTTTGTCAAACATAAAAACATTCTAACCCACTAAACATCCTTTACATATAGTAAGTTCATCTTAAAGCAAACATTTTATCCCATATAAATACTCAAGAGTTTAACGATGGTCTCCGGTACGTGCGCAACAATACATTGTCCAATTACGTGGTCGGCCGCTATATCTTCCACGACCTTCTTCTTCCCACCGCCCCTTTTACCAACATTCCTCTTTCCACCGACCATTTCGCTGCAACAAAACACACAATCAATCTAAATCACACAACACAACTCAATATGTGATTACAATGACTGTACAACTACATGATTGTACAGCATAATGAGTGTGACTATACAACTTTAACTGTGTGACTATACAACATAAACGGTGTCATCCTACGACATAATGATTGTGATCCTACAACTTAACGAGTATGACTATATATACAACTTCAACTGTGTGACTATACAACATAATCTATGTGACTATACAACTAAATTATACTCGTACTTATTTACACTTCAATAATCATTAGCAAAGATGATTACATACACTAATCATTGCAAGAATTTGTGTGCCTCTACAATAAAATGAGTGTGACTATACAACATCAACTGTTTGACTATACAACCTAAAGTGTGTGACTACAAAACTGAAACCATAAAATGGAAAATAAAAGTCATACAGTCAATTATTATTCTTCAATCATCATCAAAGTCACATTCATAATTAGAAATATGATTATACATACGAATCAGAGCAAATTATATAAACATTCATTAAATATTCAACCTTCATTTTTTTGTGAATAATGAAGATAAATAATATTATAAATACCAAAAAACAGAAGAAATACAAAATAAAACAAGCATGAGGATGAAGATGATTAATTATTTTAAAGATTCTCTAAAAAGATAAAAACAAATACCTGAAAATCGTCGAGGTTCGGAAGTAGGGATTTGACGAACGTGGAATCTTGAACGTAGATAAACAAAATACCTAAAAAGAGTCACACACTTTAAAATTTATAGTCACACACTTTCAGTTGTATAGTCACACTCATTATGTTGCATAGTCACACTTATTATGTTGTGGAATCACGCAGCTGTAGAATACGTTGGGTAGGGTATCATGCGTTTAATCATCTTCATTTTCATGCTTGTTTTATTTTTCATACCTTTTTTTTTGTATTTATAAAATTATTCATCTTCACTATCTAAAAAAAATGAAACTTGAATACGGATGAATGGACGACTGTGACTTTAAAAAAATGAAAATATCTAAACATTCATTAAATATTCAACCTTTATTCATCCATATTCAATCTTCATTTTTTTGGATAATGAAGATGAATAATTTTATAAATACCAAAAAAAAGAAGGTATGAAAAATAAAACAAGCATGAAGATGAAGATGAAGATGATTAAACGCATAATACCTTAATCCCAAGGTATTCTACAACTGAGTGATTTTACAACGTAACGAGTATGACTGTACAGCCTAATGAGTGTGACTATACAACTGAATATGTGATTACAATGAGTGTACCGCTGTGTGATTCTACAACTTAATGATTGTGACTATGCAACCTAATTAGTGTGACTATACAACTGAAAGTGTGTGACCTTGCAATTCTGTAAGAACATTACGCACTAAATGACTTGTTCATTTTCATCTTCATCTTCAACCTTCATTCATCTCACAAAAAAAGAACAACTTCATCTTCAAACTTCATCTTAAAGATGAAGTTGTTCTTTTTTTTTGATAATGAATATGAATAATTTTATAAATACCAAAAAAAGGTATGAAAAATAAAAAGAAGCATGAAGATGAAGATGAAAATGAAGATTATGAAGATGAAGCATGAACATACCTTCGTATGATGATCGAAGTTACTGATGGAGTATGTTGTGTTAAAAACGCAGTATGGTCAGAGTAGTTGGCGGAGTTGTTGACGAAGTATGGTCGGAGTTATTAATGGAGATTATTTATTGGGGTTTTGTTAGAGAGAGATGAATTGAGTTGGGAAATGAATTGAAAAGAAGGGGATTGGGAAGGGTATGAGGGAAGTAATGTAGGGATTGATTTGGGTGAGGGGATGTTTGGCAGCCTCATGACAGTCCCCCCCCCCCCCCCCCCTTTTAATTGAAGCCCATCCATCCATCTTAAGATGAATGGAAGGTTAGGATTAAGACTAAGAGACTCTTAGAAAGTTAGTAACTCCCTTGATCCTCTCTCTCTCTCTCTCTCTCTCTCTCTATATATATATATATATATATATATATATATATATATATATATATATATATATGTTTGGTAAAGATTGGGAAGTTAAAGAGTTGCGATAATAGTCATTGATGGTGGATTAGATGAATGACCAAGATTGGTCAATTCTGACTAATAAAAAAAGGAGGGATGTCAGTGAACTGACAACAGCAGTGGAGAGAAGCAACAACTCCCCTTAATCAAACCCTCACTCCTTATAACTTCAGGCTCCGTCATCTTCATTCATCGAACAAAAAAAAGCTTCACCATCTTCAAGATCCATTCATTCATTCAACAAAACAAAAATCTTCATCTTTAAGCTTCATTCATCCAACAAAAATAAGAACATCTTCATCTTCAAGCTTGATGAATGACGGAAGTTTGATGAATCAAGCTTCATTCCTCCAACAAAAAATAGGAGCATCTTCATCTTCAAGCTTGATGAATGATGGAAGTTTGTATGTGTAATGTAAAAACATTCTAAATTAATAGATGAGAAGTCGCACAATTATGTTGTTACAGTCACACGCAAATACTCTTATAATCACAGACGTCAGACTTGTTACTCACACATGAAGCAGACAAAGTCACACGAAATACAGTGAGAGTCACGCTACAAAAAACAAAAGTCACACATTCAAGTTAACTGAAAAAAAAAATCATCTTCAAGCTTCATTCATCCAACAAAAAGTAAGAAATCTCCATCTTGGTTCTTCGTTAATTTTGTTTTGTGGGCAAGATATTATTGATTTTTTTGGAAAAGTTAGATTTTTGGATTATATATGTACGATTGTGACTTTTGCATGAAAAATGTGTGACTTTGATGTACAAAATGTGTGACTGTAAGCACGATTTAACTGACTTTATTCATTTAAGGGTGTGACTATATTTCGAACAACTCGTGAGTTTGATGTACAAAATGTTTGGCTGTAAGCGTGATTTGAGTGGTTCAAGTCTTTATCTTTAGGTCCCCGTGCCACTCAACTTTGATCCGGCTAAGGATTAAAGTTGACTTGAACGGTTTCCGAAATCCCATACTAAACTCGGTGGCGACTCCACAAATCGACAACGAATTCGTTTCACTAAAAAGATCGTCTTACCTAACATATCGGTATTTAACATTTACAACCACGTCTCGATCGATTCTAACGGAAACATAGATGTCCGCATCCGTCTAGTACTATATGAATCGTCAACCAAATCGAGGTCCGACACATCGCCCCGTACGCGAGATCGAATCGGTCCCAACAGAACGGATGGGGCCACGTGGGTAGCCGCTGCGAAAAATAGAGGTTCCGCACGAGCGCGCGCGGGGCGTGCGGCGGTGCGGACGGGCGTCCATAGTTTGGTGACTCTGCTGGGGACTTGGAAACAAGTTTCCATTAGTGGTGTAACTCGAACGAGGTTGATGAAGCTCATTTCCTAGTTTCTTTTTTGTGGTCACTATAGGTTTTAGCCCTAAAAAGCCCATCCTAACCGATATTAGGACCAATCGACCTCTTCGCGGTAAGATCCTCATGGATACGCGGAGAGACCCTCAGTTGACGTTCCGGCCGTCTAAGGTAGCCAAGGATTCCGTGGATATACCAAACGAGTGGCACTGAGCGAACGGGATGACACTTACCTCCCCCGGTGACCAGTCGTCACCTAAGCAAGGACTACTCGTGGACGGTAGCCTATCCTAACATACCCGTGTTTGCATCCTGCATGAGTGTATGCATTCCTAGTTATATATGTTTAGCGTGTGTGACAACCGGAATAAAACATTAAAATCCGCATTTAACCACGATAACATATTCAACCGCATTGAACTCCATTTTTCAAAAAGGACATCTTCTTTTAAAACCGCCTTTTAAATACCGTTACTCCGGTCAAAATTAAACTTATTTTCAAAAGACACCTTAGCGTTATCACTCTGACCGATTTCACACACCATTTTCAAAAATCACCTTTAAGCGCCATTACATTGGCCAAAATAAAACTCAACATTTTTTTTAAAAAAAATGACGACATACTCTTATTATTACAAAACTCCCAACCAATGGGATCAAGGTACTTCATACGGTCACATTTTGCTTTCAAAACATTCACGCACACACCGTTACTATCGCCAAAATACCGACCAATGAGATCAAGGCACCTAAACGATTACATTTTATTTTTCAAAACGCTTTTTGCACATACCGTTAACATTACCGAAACTTCAATTAATGAAGTTGAGGAACGTAAAATGCGGTTATACTCGCAAAGCATTACACACGCACCGTCACCACCGTCGAAATTCCAATCAATGGAATCAACAAATATGGTCGCACGTTTTAAATGTTTTTCTAAAAACACTTTCACTGCCTAAATTCTGTAATAAGAATTTGGTCATACCTTCGAAAGCACCGTCACGGACACCCCGTTCTCTCGCGAACACCCTTTACACCGCAAACTTCGAACTCTTAATTAATAGTAGTCTCGATAAAAATGCGACGTCACAATTATCAAAACCGGTTCTTTCACAACCGCACTTTTACAAAATCACAATTTACAATTTTATTATCGTCAAATACTCGACGCTCACATAGCAACACTTTTCCACACACCACAAGCGATGTCAATAAACCATCATAATATCGATTTCACAAAAAATCCCACTTTCGGAAAAGTTTGTTTTCAAAATCCATCGGTTTTCGAAAAACATCAAAAATCTTAGTAACACCCCTGATTTTATGAACAAAATTAATTTAAAATTATATTCGTATTTTTATTTTGTTTACGATTTAACTCGTAATTCTTAAAATTATTATAAAATGAATTTATCGGTTAATCATTTCAAACTCCTAAAATTTTAGTTGACTCGGAAACTCTTATATTTAAGACATATTTTTATTTCTGTTTCGATTCATTTTATACATTTAATCTAATTCTTATCAAAAGTCTATTTCGACAATTTAAATTCTAAATTCTTTTTATTTATTTATATTTTAGTTCGAATTTTCTATTTTTCGGTACGAAGCTCATTTATTTTAAGTTTCGTCAAAATATTTATTACGTTTCGTCGAGAAATCAATCTAATTCACTTTATCGAAAATTTATTATTTTTTGGGAAATACTATTTCACCTTCGAATTATTTATTTCTATAAGCTTCATTTTCGTCTCAAATACTTTATTTACCCATTTTATTTGACGGCCCGATTATTTATTAATTTTTTTAACTCGTTTTTATTGGTTTCGTGGGTCAGTCAACTTATCGTCCCGGAATTCATTTAATTAATCCGTTTCTTTGTTTTACCGACTTTATTAGTAGTTGATTAATTTTCCACTTGTGATTTTGACGTGTCCCCTCACTAATTATTTCAATGCATCTCACATTCACTCCTCTTTCCTTTATTCATTCCCCACTGTTTCATTCTTTTTCTTCTCCTCTTCCTTTTTTTTATTATTAATCTAGGTTGCACGGACACTCCTCCAAACCATTGTGTCGTGTCGGACACCGACACACGTCGGACACACGACAATACGTCTCGGACACCTGAAAAACCGTGTCCGATTTTTTTAATTTATTTAGAGACGTGTCGGACACGTTCATGTTATTTCGAGACGTGTCGACCACGATTCATACTATTTGGAGACTCATCGGACACACTTTGCGTTGTTTAAGAATTTGTGGACTTTAATTAAACAACAATATTATATGTTTATAGGGTTACTTGATACTATAAATGTTAATTAATTAATCTTTAGGAGTATATTACATTAGTATAACTGTTTGAGCTTTTTAAGATTTGATTTTAACTTTGAGTTTATAAGACTTTAATATTTGTTTTGTTATTTTACGATAATTGCGACAGTTTAAGTAACCAAACCTATATTTTAGGTATAGAAATCTTCAAATTTTCTTTGTTTAAATATGTATTGTAATCCCCTATAAATTCTAATGCAATACAGTGGCGGAAACACTGTAGATTTGGGATTAAAACACACTGATGTTCTATACTTTACAAAAAGAACGGTCAGTCAATACAAATGCCACTTTTCACAAACGGGCTAAAAATAAAAACTCTCCAAATGGGTTTAACAATCCAAAAATTAATATAAATGGAGTAGAGTAGGATCCATGCCACTCGCTAGCTCACACCAAAAACCCAGCAGCAAAATACCTGTCATGTTATAAACATAACAGCCACAATTCAGTGGGGAGTAACGACGACGTTCTCCCAGCCATATTACATGACATTAAAGCATAATTACTATTATATCAAAATAGTTTAAAATGGAAAACGTTTAAAACAATATAGTAAAATAATTCAAAACGATTGCCAACCTGCAAGTCAATGTATCAACAAATAGTAATAACGGCGTTATGGATATGAATCAGTGCAACAGAATAGACATTCACTAGGAGAATACTAAACTAGCTTCGAGAACTTAGTTCAAACAAATCAAACTTCGATCTCTAATCTAGGCAACTCAACCATAATAGGACGGCGACTTATCAATGCGAGGTCCTAGCTTAAGTAAATATGCACACCCCTCCTGGAGCACCAAATGTGCCCAGTTCAACCCGACGGCGTCTTACATGCGAGGTACGAGCTTAAGGTCAAAATGAACATACACTCCTGGACAAGAACATGCCCAGTTCAACAACCAATGCATCCCGCTCGGATACACTAGCCTTATAGCTGATGGCAAAACGTATACTCTAGACTTTATTACTCTACCCGTACACTTTCCTTATTCCATAACTCCAAAACAAAGTCATTATCAAAATTCAATTGGAATATATTTGTTCTTAAAAGAGAAAACTTTATAAAAATAGAACTTTCTTAAAATAATAACTTTTCAAAAGTAGGTACTATTATAAATAGAAATAGATTAAAATAGGAGTTATATAAAATAGTTAATATTAGGCCTCGAGACGTAAACATTATGTTATTATATAAATGTATAATTCATGATTAAAAGTCAACTAAAGTCAAAATCATAATTATTTTTAAAAAGGTTGAAGTTTAAGTAATTAAAAGTATTTAAATAATAAATTGATAGATTTTCCAGAATTGCACTGTCTTACTATAAAATTCGTAATTAAATCATTAAAAATCAAAACAACGTGAGACCAGTGGGGTTGAAAACTTTAGAAACTTAGTTACAACTTTTATTTTTGGAGAAAATCCAAATTCTAAATAAAACATAGGTTTCTATTCGTGTGTTTACAAACTGTCAGAATTAGACACCCGATTGTATTTATTTAATAAAACACGTTTAATAATTGATTTTAAATAGATTCCAATTGGAAACATTAACTAGACTCTTCATTGTGTCTGTAAGTAAATTACCAATATTAAATAAAAAAGTTTAACATATGTTTAAATTTAGATCTTATCACAACTGACAGAATCGCGGATTAGTTTGACACCTGTTCATAAACAATTTATTATGACCAAACCACTTGGAATTAGTTTATGAAATTAAACAGACATAAATTAGACTTAAAATAAATAGTAGTCTCTTTTCAAAGGTTTTGTAAATAAAGTCTTTAAAATAAAGTATTAATTCACACAAAAACACTAACAGATTCTGAAACATGCTGTAACTTTATTAAAAATAATAAAACTTTCAATTTAATAATTCATACTTAAAAATCACGAAATTTATAAAATAAAATTATTAGGTGTATGTTTTAGTCTCGGCCTTATAATAATTTTTAATAATTAAAAGAAAGATTTATTCGCAAATCTCGTAAAAACGATTAAAACAACAAAACATGTGAAGATTTACGATTTTAAAGTTTTTGTTATTAAAAACGAGACATAAATATATTTTCTAACAAAAATCTAATTTCTATACATGCAACTACAACAATAACATCACATAATACCGAGTAACGTGTCAATGTTACCTTAACCGAGATCCGAATCAATTAAATAATCATCTTCGTCGGATCTAGCAAGATAGCCTACGAAATAATTAAACATATGGTATTAAAACCACATTAAAAGTGAATAGAAAGGAGAAAACGAGATGAAGAACGAACGAAAAAGAGTAATTAAATTACCCTCGAGATCGGAAAGAATTAGAGACGAATTAGGATCAGATTGATGATGAACGTAAAGAATGAAGTTTAAAGTGAAACATAGAGAAAAGGAGACTTGTGTTGTGAATAAAAGATACTAGAATGAATAAGAATATAAAGAGAAATTAGGAAGCTAAAAGATAGGAATAATTGAGTTACAAGGACTCTTAACTCAACTAGGAGACGAGATGGTTGAGATGGAAAGAACAAACACAAACCGATAGGATAAGTTTCCGATTAAAATAAATACTTGGATAATATTTAAAATAGATAGGATAAAAAATAATATAAGCGTTTATGAAGAAATCGGAAAAAAAACGCATTAGAAAATAATTATTTATCAAATCGTTTAGTAAAATAAAATATAAATATTTTTGAGCTAGAAACCATTATAAATATAATCGAGCATTTTTAGAAACATAAATAGTTCAAACTCGATTTTAAAACTATTGTTCATAGAAAATACGATTTCTCAAAAATAATTAAACATACTTGCGATTAAAAGAATTAAATAGGTTTTCGAATAAAAATAGAATAATTAAAATCCTTTTACGAAAATAAATAATTTTAGGCTCGATAATGAAAGAGATCTTGAAATGGAAAAATTGTAATAGACAAAATATTACAGAGTTACGATATAATCGTAATGAAAGAGATAGCAGAGCTAGAAAATTTGCGGGTGTTACAATCCTCCCCACTAAAAAAAAAGTTTCGCCCTCGAAACTAGAAAAAGGCAGAAAGGAAATCGAGATTCCACTTACGACTCTCACGAAACTCGGGTTTCTATTTTCATCAACCAATACTAGATCCATTAATATCAGGCACTAGGTGGTCCTACACGGTCTACAACCTCAAAAATTATCAAATGCTACAACCTCGAATACAAAGTCCTCAAAATTAATAATACCAATATGTTTTCAAACACATCACTAGGATAAAGTTTCTTAGAAGTCCCTCAAAGTTCTAATCACAAGGCTGCAACCACTATATGATTAATATCACAACGAAGCCACAATCTCGTTGGTCTAAGGGTTCTTAATTGTAAATTCCATTAAGGTGCGTGGTTTGCACTAAAGTATTCCTCAAAACAAGTTTAGATCACTCAACTCAAAATTTCATAAGTTATAACCTTATCACACTCCACGATCTAATCCATAAAAACCAAGGTTTAATCTATGTCAACAAAAATTACTAAAAACATTAATGAGAACCTAAAATAGTACCACAACACTCAGGTTAAAACTCTAAAGAGGTTCTATGACCTTAAACATCCACGTCACATCCATTAAGTACGTATTATGTAGGAATCCCAAAATAATATTAATTTACACTTAGCTTGGTACTATGTATCCGTCAAATAAAATATAATCTTACCATCCAAAACTTATTCAATTCTATGTACTCCATATAATCAGGTAAACTATAACCCAAAGTCAACACTTAAGGTACAATCTTAATTCCATTAATTAACTAATACCATCGTATCAATCCTCAAAAGCTCTTACCAGGTTAGGAAACAGGTACAACTCACAATCCTCAATCATAGGTAATACGGGTTACTAATCCTCAAATATCTTTAACTTCCAACAAGGTTTACTAAGACAAGAGTCGATGTTACCAAAGAATCTCAAGAGGAAAGGTGGTAAAATAGGAGAATATAACGGAGATTTACCACAAGAATGGAGATGAGAATTTGTAAGAGAAGAATTGGGAAGAAGCTGAGACTTGAAGAAAAGAATCAATGATCCTAAGGTCTTGAACTAGAAGAGAATCTTCGGGCCTCCAGAGTTTACAAAGGAACTCGCTGGATTTCTTCATCTTCTTGTAGAGATATGAGCACACTAGTCTTGGTCGTTCCATCTGGATCCAAAGTGAAGTGAAGTCGCATCTAAGTCTACTACACCATCATAGAACTTGATGTTGAGAGTGCTAAGTAGGTCTTGTCCCGATATAGAGCAGCATCTCCAAGTCTTGTCCACTCATCTTCTTCTTGGGCATATAAAACAAATATTCAATGCTAATCATTGAGTTACAAGAACATGAAAACCTAACATTTAAGTCCTTAATTTGGTTTCTACCCATCTCTCACTAATCTTTCATTAATGTTCAAATCATTTACGGGTGTTTTTCCTAAAATCAGGTGTAAGCGTCGGGAGCAACCATGCTCTGATACCAACTGTAATCCCCTATAAATTCTAATGCAATACAGTGGCGGAAACACTGTAGATTTGGGATTAAAACACACTGATGTTCTATACTTTACAAAAAGAACGGTCAGTCAATACAAATGCCACTTTTCACAAACGGGCTAAAAATAAAAACTCTCCAAATGGGTTTAACAATCCAAAAATTAATATAAATGGAGTAGAGTAGGATCCATGCCACTCGCTAGCTCACACCAAAAACCCAGCAGCAAAATACCTGTCATGTTATAAACATAACAGCCACAATTCAGTGGGGAGTAACGACGACGTTCTCCCAGCCATATTACATGACATTAAAGCATAATTACTATTATATCAAAATAGTTTAAAATGGAAAACGTTTAAAACAATATAGTAAAATAATTCAAAACGATTGCCAACCTGCAAGTCAATGTATCAACAAATAGTAATAACGGCGTTATGGATATGAATCAGTGCAACAGAATAGACATTCACTAGGAGAATACTAAACTAGCTTCGAGAACTTAGTTCAAACAAATCAAACTTCGATCTCTAATCTAGGCAACTCAACCATAATAGGACGGCGACTTATCAATGCGAGGTCCTAGCTTAAGTAAATATGCACACCCCTCCTGGAGCACCAAATGTGCCCAGTTCAACCCGACGGCGTCTTACATGCGAGGTACGAGCTTAAGGTCAAAATGAACATACACTCCTGGACAAGAACATGCCCAGTTCAACAACCAATGCATCCCGCTCGGATACACTAGCCTTATAGCTGATGGCAAAACGTATACTCTAGACTTTATTACTCTACCCGTACACTTTCCTTATTCCATAACTCCAAAACAAAGTCATTATCAAAATTCAATTGGAATATATTTGTTCTTAAAAGAGAAAACTTTATAAAAATAGAACTTTCTTAAAATAATAACTTTTCAAAAGTAGGTACTATTATAAATAGAAATAGATTAAAATAGGAGTTATATAAAATAGTTAATATTAGGCCTCGAGACGTAAACATTATGTTATTATATAAATGTATAATTCATGATTAAAAGTCAACTAAAGTCAAAATCATAATTATTTTTAAAAAGGTTGAAGTTTAAGTAATTAAAAGTATTTAAATAATAAATTGATAGATTTTCCAGAATTGCACTGTCTTACTATAAAATTCGTAATTAAATCATTAAAAATCAAAACAACGTGAGACCAGTGGGGTTGAAAACTTTAGAAACTTAGTTACAACTTTTATTTTTGGAGAAAATCCAAATTCTAAATAAAACATAGGTTTCTATTCGTGTGTTTACAAACTGTCAGAATTAGACACCCGATTGTATTTATTTAATAAAACACGTTTAATAATTGATTTTAAATAGATTCCAATTGGAAACATTAACTAGACTCTTCATTGTGTCTGTAAGTAAATTACCAATATTAAATAAAAAAGTTTAACATATGTTTAAATTTAGATCTTATCACAACTGACAGAATCGCGGATTAGTTTGACACCTGTTCATAAACAATTTATTATGACCAAACCACTTGGAATTAGTTTATGAAATTAAACAGACATAAATTAGACTTAAAATAAATAGTAGTCTCTTTTCAAAGGTTTTGTAAATAAAGTCTTTAAAATAAAGTATTAATTCACACAAAAACACTAACAGATTCTGAAACATGCTGTAACTTTATTAAAAATAATAAAACTTTCAATTTAATAATTCATACTTAAAAATCACGAAATTTATAAAATAAAATTATTAGGTGTATGTTTTAGTCTCGGCCTTATAATAATTTTTAATAATTAAAAGAAAGATTTATTCGCAAATCTCGTAAAAACGATTAAAACAACAAAACATGTGAAGATTTACGATTTTAAAGTTTTTGTTATTAAAAACGAGACATAAATATATTTTCTAACAAAAATCTAATTTCTATACATGCAACTACAACAATAACATCACATAATACCGAGTAACGTGTCAATGTTACCTTAACCGAGATCCGAATCAATTAAATAATCATCTTCGTCGGATCTAGCAAGATAGCCTACGAAATAATTAAACATATGGTATTAAAACCACATTAAAAGTGAATAGAAAGGAGAAAACGAGATGAAGAACGAACGAAAAAGAGTAATTAAATTACCCTCGAGATCGGAAAGAATTAGAGACGAATTAGGATCAGATTGATGATGAACGTAAAGAATGAAGTTTAAAGTGAAACATAGAGAAAAGGAGACTTGTGTTGTGAATAAAAGATACTAGAATGAATAAGAATATAAAGAGAAATTAGGAAGCTAAAAGATAGGAATAATTGAGTTACAAGGACTCTTAACTCAACTAGGAGACGAGATGGTTGAGATGGAAAGAACAAACACAAACCGATAGGATAAGTTTCCGATTAAAATAAATACTTGGATAATATTTAAAATAGATAGGATAAAAAATAATATAAGCGTTTATGAAGAAATCGGAAAAAAAACGCATTAGAAAATAATTATTTATCAAATCGTTTAGTAAAATAAAATATAAATATTTTTGAGCTAGAAACCATTATAAATATAATCGAGCATTTTTAGAAACATAAATAGTTCAAACTCGATTTTAAAACTATTGTTCATAGAAAATACGATTTCTCAAAAATAATTAAACATACTTGCGATTAAAAGAATTAAATAGGTTTTCGAATAAAAATAGAATAATTAAAATCCTTTTACGAAAATAAATAATTTTAGGCTCGATAATGAAAGAGATCTTGAAATGGAAAAATTGTAATAGACAAAATATTACAGAGTTACGATATAATCGTAATGAAAGAGATAGCAGAGCTAGAAAATTTGCGGGTGTTACATGTATATTGATTTATTTTTTTCTACCGTGTCCGTGTCCTATAAATTTTCGAACGCCGTGTCCCGTGTCCGATACATCTCCGTCTCCGTGTCGGTGTCTGTGAACCTAGTTATTAATCACGCCATCTACCTACCTCCTCCTCCCTGTCCGTTTTCCTTCCTTCTTCATCCTCTTCACGCCTTTCTTTTCCTTCTCCTCTGTCTTTTGCTGCTGCTGCTGTACGTTGCTCTGCGGCTGCTTCTGGCCGTCGTCGTCATTTATGTTGTTGCTGCTGCGTTTACTATTATCGACTCGCTGCTACTGCAATACGCTGCTTTGGCTGTTGGTTTGTGCGGGTACTGCTGGACTGTCGTCCTTCGATCTGGACCCGTCGAGTTTGTCTTCTTCTCCTTCTTCTTATTGTTGCGGTTACTGCTACTATTGTGAGTGTTTCTGCTGTCCTTTATGTTTCTGGTTTCTTCTTTTTCCTCCCCTTCTTTTCGAGCTTCTAGTTGTCATTGTTGTTCTTGCTGCGGCCTGTTGTTTTACGCTGTTGTTGCTTTTGATTTTTCTGTTCCTTCTTCTCTTCTTCGTCTCCTCCTGATTTCATCCTCTTATTTTGCTGCTAATGCTCTCGCTACTGCCGTATGCTGTTGTTTATGTGTTCATTATGCCAAATTTTGTGCCTTGGTTCTGGTCAACTCGTGGTATGATCAATTCTCGTCGTTTTCTTCATTTTCTGTGGATGCGTCGATGTATCGATGCTCTGTTTGTGGGTCGTTACTGCTGCTGTTCTGTGACTGTAACTACTGTTTATTGTTATCGCAATTGCTGTTCGTGTGTGTGCTACTTCTGCTCGTTCTCGTTCTTCTTAATCTTCTTTTTCCGTCTTTTCTTGTTAGTGTTGCTGTTGGTTCGTGGCATTTGCAGTTGTTCCGATTTCTTCCGCTGTGCGTTATTATTGTTGCTGCTGTCCTGTTGTGTTTATCGTGTCGACACGATTGAGTTCACATTTCAGACTTATGTTTATCACATAATTCCCTTCTTCCGTCTTATGACGATTAATCTTAGTTTTTTTCCTGATTCCCAAGCCTTACTTTCCGTTCTTCTATTCTAATCGTTCTTCGTCTTCGCGTTAATCTTGAGCATTGAGCACCTATGATATTCCAATCTTCCTGATTTCTGACTCTTTTGTTTATGTTTGTATATTTCTTCCCCGATTCCGTTGGACTATGAAGTTTTACTAAGCACGAGTGTTCAAGATACTTTGGAATTCAAGATTGGCGGTCGGCTGCTAGACCAACAAATATTTTGGGTTGTCGATTCGACTCAAGGTAACTTTAGGACGTTACTCGATTTATATCGTATGTTTGAGAAAACTTCGGTTTTATAATTTTAGCTATTTATTATTTGCTAAAAATATTATTTATTAAATCGTATGCCTTATAAATATTTTATAATTATTTACGATCGTTATAATATTTTGTGGGTTATCGTGACACTAGTAACTAAATAATATCGATTTTATATTTTCTTCAAATTTCGTTAATTTATAATTTTAACTCAAAATCTTATTTTTATATTATAATCGAGGTTTTTATACTTATTTTAATAAATTAATTTTCGTTTTACGATTTATACTAATAAACTAGAAGATAGTCGTTTTGTTTCTAGTAGATTTTTTTTCGAGACTATTTTCTCTAATAAATTCTTATTTGTTTCCGATTGACTATTTTTAGTAAAATCATCATTATTTATTGATAAAATCTATTTGCTAAAAATAATTTAATATCTTTGTAAATCTCATTTCATTTATAGAACTCGTTGACTCAATTAATTTTGATATCGTTTTTCTTAAAACGTCTCTTTTCCAAAAAATTATAGTTTTAACTCGATTTTCTAATTATTTATAAAAATACTATATATTGACTTATTATATTTTATTTATATTTTTAGTAACGAATTTAGAAGTATATTAAACTTACGATAACGACGGTAATAACAAAATGTTATTTCGTTAGAAATGCTATTTTTATACGTTTCACTTATTTTAATAACTTACGTATTTTCTATAACAAAATTTCTATTTTAAGTAAGTTTATAAAATTAGTAAGTTTCTATTTATAGAAAGTTTCTCTTTTATATAAAATGTATATTCCTTTTATCTTCATATTATTTATATTGATTATATCTTTTGTATATCGATAATGGTTGTTTTGGAGTTATGGAATAAGGACAAATGTGGGGTTACAGTAATATATTCTGGGGTTTACGTTTTTGCCATCAACTATAAGGCTGGTGTGTCTTTATGGGGCACACTGGTTGTTGAACCGAGCATATATGGTGTTCGGGAGTGTGTGTACATTTTGACCTTAAACTCGTGTCTCGCAGTGTAAGACGCCGTTGGGTTGAACTAAGTGTTTATCACTAGTAGAAAAAGTAGATTTGGCTAATTGAAAAGGTTTCGGTTGTGGTTTATAACCGAAACCTTTTATGTGAAGAGAATAAGATTTGTAAAATGGCTTGAGTTGTTTTTAAAGAACCGTAGCCAAAAATATATGGCTACGGTTTTAGGATAGAAGTGATGCAAAAAGTAAGTATAAAAGGCTTTGTACAACCGAAACCAAAAATAAACGGCTATGGTTCTAGATAGAACCGAAGCCAAAAATATGTAAAAGAGGTTGCAATTAACGAAATTATATAGTGGTCGCATGCCATCTCTTTAAGAAAAAAACGCCTCTTAGGCTTATTTAAAAAAACAATTACTGTAATACACAACGTCAACTAAAACACACGAACACAGCCTTACCTTTTGTTCGACATTCTTCAATCTTCTTCAACCTCCGACCGAATCCCTAGCTATCTTGTCGGGTTTCTGCGATTACTCTCTTCTCCTCTCCTCTACTCTCCTCGAAGGTAAACCATCCACTACTATTTCGATTTAGTTTTTTTTTGGTTCATTTTTTTCGTTATTAGGGCTTTTTCGATAGGTTTATTTTATTACAATTATTTATTACTAGGTTATTCGATTTAGGGGTTTTTTATTTAGGGGTTTTCGATTTTAGTATGTTGATGTTATTACTGTTCTCGATTTAGGTTTTACAATTTAGGGGTTTTCAATTTATGTCATTTTATGTCTTTTTTCTTTTCCAGTTACCTAGTTTTTTTAACTTCATATCAAAACTTCCAATTTAGGTTTTTTTGGCAAACGTGAGGAGAACATTTACATGTATAAACGTTTATATGACATGGGATTGAATCTTCTTACAGGTTACTTGGTTACCCCTTACACCCTTGGTTCCCCCTTACACCCTTGGTTCCTTACTGTAATCAATACCGACTTCTTACATGTTTTTTTTTCGACTGAAAAAAAGTAGGTGTGTAGTTGTCTAGTTAAGTGTTTGGTTGTATTTTTGACGAAAATAAAGCGCACGAAGCTTTCCTTATGTATTAGGGTAGAATTTGAAAATTACGGAAACATAATTTCTACTTTTGCCGATGATATGAAGTCTCGAAAGAACTTCTTATGATCTTTTCTTATTTTCTCGTTCATCCATCTTTGTGGATATAATTGACATTATGTGTGTAATGAGGTTTATGTACTAGATGAGTAGAGGGTTAAATTTGAAGAACTTTGTCAACCTGAGGCACTAGGAATATCTACTAATTTAAAATCTAGGTACTTGCAGTTTAGTTGTAATAAGCGACACTAGTTGTGATGGGTGTTGAGATGTTTACATTTTAATAGAATTCAAAAAAAATTGTCCGTCCATATTTTGCTCTTGTTATTACCTGTGCGATTATGGGTTGCTATAGAATACAACCGATCTCAAATCTGCAAGTTTGACTTGATATATTCGAGAGCATTTGAAGGTATTACTAGTGTTGTCCTATTGTTTAGTAGTGCACATACAAAATTAGGTTATGATATATAGCCTCATTTAGCAAATATATATATATATATATATATATATATATATATATATATAGAGCGAGGATCCGGTGAGTCTCCCTCTTTAGATGAGTCCGTCCTTTCAATCTGGACCACACAATCAAACAAGATTGAATGGTTGAGATTGGACCACGTCATTAAGGAAGAGTAACAAGGCTGCCTTTGCATACACAAACATCATAACTCTTTAATTCTATATTACTGTGATATTATTACTGTGACATTATTACTGTAATTCGTTATTACTGTGACAGTGTCCAGTAAGATATTTGTGTTACTGTAATAGTGCTCTGTTACTGTAACAGTGTTACGGTTAATCTCATGTTGATGTTACCTTGTAGTGTCAATTGATAAATGAATTTGACATTATTACTGTGACATTACACTGTGATTCCTTATTACTGTGACAGTGTCACAGTAAGATATTTATAACTCTTTAATTTCATATTACTGTGACATTATTACTGTGACATTATTATTGTAATTCTTTATAACTGTGACACTGTCACAGTAAGATTTTTGTGTTACTGTAATAGTGTTATGTTACTGTAACGGTATTACTCTGACATTATTATTGTAATTCCTTATTACTGTGACACTGTCACAGTAAGATATTTGTGTTACTGTAATAGTGTTTTTTAAAAAAAAAAATAGTGTTCTGTTACTGTAACAATAAGATTATATACGATGAAGATGACGCTGAGATTGAATCTCAGCCATTCATGCGATTTGATCATGTGGCTGTGATTTGCGGGACGGACTCATTTAAAGAAGACCAACTCACCGGATGCAATTTCTATATATATATATATATATGCTAACGTATCCTCTAGATTGTGGAGATGCTTTAATTGCTTTCAAGTTTTGTAGCTTACACGGCTGAATCGAATCATTTGCTCATTTATTTGTTTAGACTGTCATTAATTAAAGGCGGCTTATAGCTGTAGTGTTTGGTTTTCTATGGTGGGTTGGATTTATGAGTAGTGAAGGAAGCTGCCAAATTGGATCCTTCATTCTTATTATCACACCAATGTACCAAATTGCATGTTTTACATTGTTATAGGCGCTTGTCGAGCCTTGAGCAGAGTAATTGAGGATCTACGACATTAGTTATTACGTCATAGTTAGGAAGTTATTTTCCCTAAATAACTTTCATATATTGAATTTCCGTACTGGTCTTTTGATTCCCAAAATTGCATATCTAGCATCTTGTAAATGTGCAAATTGACTATGATCGAGTCTCTAAGTCGTTTCTAATAGGTGCGTTATTTCCTTGACTTAGGCATGTATAATGAATTTTCTACATTAGAATAGTTATCCTTGAGGTTAGAAATAATTACAGGTCCAAAATAATTAAGTATTTGCTGACTTCTCACGTGGTCTTTTCTTCAAGAAGATGGTTTTCATATTGATTTCCTTTGATGTTTGGAATCTTTAAGAAGATGACTAATAATCTAGTTCTCTGTTTCAGGTTTTTGAAGACAGTAAAACCATGAATGAACTTGCAGCTATTAACAAAAAAATTTAAATGGCTTCTCAGCTTTTGGGGTTGGATAGTAAACTTCATAAAAGTTTCTTCATTTCATTCAGGGAGAGATCAAGGTGAGATCTCATTTTTCTTCTGCATTGGTGACAAAGAAAATGAGGATTTTTTTCCTAGGTCCTACATTTCTGCTTTAAATAGCTAAATAAAGGATGCATCTAACAAGATTTGAGTCGTGGTTTTTAAACTAATGCAAGCTGATATTGCATCATGTTTCAGGTCGCATTTCTCAGCGATTGTAGACCTATTTTCTCCAATTTTAACTAAGATTCAAGATTCATTTCGTCTTATTGAGTGCTGCAAGTTACGGATTTATATACAATTATACAAATAAAGGCGGCTTATCTTGCCTCTGTGGGTTCTATAATGCAAGTTGCAGTATGTCCAATGAAATGCAACGAAGTTCATTCATAAAGTTACAAGTTGGGTGGACTCTTTTCATATCGATTGTAAAGATACTCGATACAATGATCGTCTAATGCTTATTTCAGACTACCTCATTTCTGAATCAGGCTACCTGGCATGCTGCGCTTCGGTAATGCTAAATACATGTTGACCTCATCCAAGGCTTACTACAGGCTTGCGCTCTATCGTACTTTAGGCTGCAAATGACTTCATTTATGAAATCTTCTTATGATGTTATATATGAGATTATGAGGTTTTTTGTACCCGTTAGAAGATAATCCATATCATGCATGGTATGATAATACTCCCTCTGAGTTTCTAACATTGCCCCATTTTTCTTTTTGGGCCGAGTTCAATCTTTTACCCACTTTCCAATTTAGGCCATAAATGTGTGGTTCACATTCACCCACTCATTTCTCTCTCTTCCTTCTTTTTTGAATCACTCATTTTCCCTTCCTTATTTTTCACCCCAAAAGTAAATGGGGCAATCATAAGAACTCGGAGGGAGTAGTTTATAATGAACTATTACTTCGGATTGATGACACTCTATTACGGGTTATAGAATTAATATTTTTGTAAATAATATGGGTCATTGAAGTACATCCGAATAACATTTGGCTAACACTACAAGAAATAGTTCATCTAGCTACCAACCACGCGCGAGTGAGAAATTCAGTGGCTAATTTAGCGACTGAAAGTTCAACGCGCGACCGATATTAGTCGCTGGACGAGGAGACGGATTTTTAAAAAAATAAATTATCCTTAGCGACCAAAATCAGTCGCTAAAATAATCGACGCGCGACCGATTTCGGTCGCTAAATCAGTGAAATAACAACCAATTTCAGTCGCTAAATCTGTGACTTAGCGACTGAAATCAGTCGCCAAAAAAAAGGCCGCGCGAGCGATTTCGGTCGCTAAGCTTTGTGAATTTTTTTTATACGCGAGCAGCCCCCCTCTCCCTCTCACATTACTCATTTCACTCTCTCTCTAAAAACCCTCTCCCTTCTCTCTAACCCGTCTCCCACTCCTTCCTTCTTCATTCCTCCCTTCTTCATTCCTCCATTTTTTTAGTTACGGTTTGTTTTTTTATCTATACTTAATTTATATTATTTGTTAATTTTTTTATTTATTGATATAAATAGATTAGTTATTGAGTTAGATGTTTTTATAGTGTAGTGTTGTTGTTAGTGTTGGAATATTTAGTGTAGTTAGAATTTTAATCGCCCAATAGGTTTCCCAATTTGAATTAGGTAGATTGTTAGTATAAAATTAGGGTTTGCGGTTAAGTAGTTGAATGAATTGGGTTGTTTTGATGTGTTAGGAATTTGGAAGTAAAATACAATTATGCCAATTTAGTGATGTAATTATGGACGAATTGGGTGGAAAAGTACTATGTTTAGGTGAATTGAGAATTTTACAGAATATTTGACTAGTGTATATATATTAGTAAATTACTTTGGAGAAAATAATTTGTATGTGGTTATTGTCTTAAATTTTTTAGATAAAAAAATGAAGAGACAGGAACGAAAATGGATGTATGGGGAAAGATTCGATAAGAAACGACGTCCCACAAAGGAATTTTTAGAGGGTGTTAATCACTTTCTTGAGTTCGCTAAGATCCATCCTGAATACGCGTCAGAGGGTAGATTTAGGTGTCCTTGTGTGAAATGTAAGAACATCAAATTCTTGGATAGTATTTTGATTAAGGAACATATTATCTCAGATGGATTTAGCCCAAATTACTATTATTGGATTTGTCATGGTGAGACGTCTGCTGGTGAGGAATCTGAGGTTGATCAGAATGAGGGCGGGGTGAGAGGAATGATTGTTGATGTGGTTGAGTGCAATTTGTTTAATGATGAGAGCATGTACACTAACGACGATGACCAACCAACCCCACAAGAGCCAAACCCACGAGCGAAAGCTTTTTTTGATATGTTAGAGGCTGCGGAGAAGCCATTATATGGAGGGTGTGATGTGACATTGTTAGAAGTCGCGTCTATGGTAGTGACCCTTAAATGTGAGTATAACCTACCTTTTGGGTGCGTAGACGGTATCGCTGCGTTGATTGAGAAACTCATCCCAAAAGACAACATTATGACCAAAACATTCTACAACACCAAAAAAATAGTTAAAGGTCTTGAACTTCCGCATCAAAAGATCGATGCTTGTCCCGATGGATGTATGCTCTTTTGGAAGGACGATGCCATACTTGAGGAATGTAAGATATGGGGGAAGGGTAGATACAAAACTGTAGATGGGAATATTGTTTTGAGGGGTAAGAAGGGAAAGAGTGTTGCGAGGCATAAAAAACCTATACCACTTAGTCGACTTACCTACTTTCCAATCGCCCCTAGACTTCAAAAATTATACGCAACCAAAACCATTGCCGAACAAATGAGGTGGCATCAAGAAGAAACTCGTGTAGAGGGGAAGATGTGTCATCCTAGTGACGGGGAGGAGTGGAAACGGTTTGATAGGATTTACCCTGAATTTGTTGAGGAACCCCGTAACGTGAGACTTGGGTTGTGTACCGATGGGTTCGCCCCTTTCGGTCAATTCGGTAAGTCATACTCATGCTGGCCTGTCATGGTCACACCGTACAACTTACCCCCATGGCTTTGTCTGAAACCACCGTTCATCTTCCTTTCTCTCATTGTTCCCGGCCCAAAAAATCCCAAAAACCACTTGGATGTTTACTTACAACCAGTGATAGAGGAATTGAAACACTTGTGGGAAGTAGGGGTGGAGACATATGATGTGTCGTTGAAACAAAATTTCCAGCTTAGAGCATCACTTTTGTGGACTATAAACGATTTTCCTGCGTATGGTATGTTGAGCGGTTGGTCTACGGCGGGCCAAAGAGCTTGTTCTTGTTGCATGAGTGAAAGTAAAGCATTCTACCTACGTAATTCAAGCAAAATTAGTTGGTTTGACTGTCATAGACAGTTTCTACCCGAGGGTCACATGTACAGGAAGAATAGGAGAGCTTTCAAGAAGGGTGAGGTGGTGATAGATGAGGCACCGATTCGTCTCCAAGGAGATGAGATTTGAGAGGTGATTTCAGAGTTCCCATCTACTGTTGACGGGACCGATCAAGAGTTCAAAGATCTTAAGAAATTGAAAAATGGTTGGTTTAAAAGAAGCATCTTCTTCGACCTTCCATATTGGAGTACTTTATTACTCCGACATAATCTGGACGTGATGCATATTGAGAAGAATTTCTTTGAGCAACTGATTCACACCGTCATGGATGTAGAGGGTAAGACATGTGACACCGTAGGATCCCGAAAAGATTTGAAAATAATTTGTGACCGTCCGAAAATGCATATCAAGCGGGATGGGTCCAAGCCTAGGGCCTTGTTTAGCCTTCATAAGGCTCAGAGAAATGCCGTGTTAGAGTGGGTAGGGAAACTGAAGTTTCTTGATGGGTATGCATCTGATTTTAGTCGGTTTGTGGACATTAAGAACCTGAAGCTCCAAGGCTTGAAGAGTCACGACTGCCACGTGTTCATGGAGCGGTTACTACCTGTGGCGTTGAAGCACCTGCTGCCGGAAAGTGTTTGGAATCCTATCACTGAGATATCTCAGTTTTTTCGAGATTTGTGTTCGTCGACGGTTACAAATGACGACATGACTCGTTTGGAGGATCAAATTCCTCAGATACTATGCAAACTTGAGATGATCTTCCCACCCTCCTTTAACTCAATGGAGCATCTACCGGTCCACTTGCCGTACGAAGCTAAAGTGGGAGGACCGGTACAGTTTAGATGGATGTACCCGTTTGAGAGGTGAGAACTTTCAACTACTTACTTATTTTACCCACTAACTAACGTTAGACACTGTTATTTGATAATAACATAATTGCTTGATGATTGTCATAGATTTCTCAACCATTTGAAGAAAAAAATTGGTAACAAGGCGAGGGTTGAGGGCTCCATATGTAATGCTTACTTAACAGAGGAGATAGCCAACTTCTGTTCTCTGTATTTCGAGAAAGAAGTGAACACCAAAGCCAAGAATCTAAACCTAGAAACACCCGAGACGACGATTGACCCCAACATACCAGACTTTTTTCAAAGTAAGGAAGGTGAGGGATCGTCATCAGCTGGCGGGTGGAGGACATTAGATGAGAAGGAGCACAATCGTGCTCACCTGTACTTGCTATCAAACTGTGAAGTTTTGGAGCCGTACGAGAAGAAATTTGTAACTGAATTTGTGGCTGCTAATCCACATTTAAATGCTGATGACATTTGGAATAAGCATGAGGAACAGTTTCCTAAATGGCTTAAGGAGCATGTAATTTCAGAGAATATTCAGGATGATTTGGTTAGGAGTCTAGCATTAGGTCCTTTATGGAATGTTAGAACTTGGAACCGGTATTCGGTTAATGGTTACAATTTCCATACATTTGCCCATGGTAGCAGTAGGAGTAGATGTAATTTTGGTGTGAGTGTGTCGTCACTTGAGGGTGAAGATTACTACGGTCTATTGGAGGACATCTTCGAGCTGTGCTATGTTGGAAACGATCGTGGGTATAGAGCTGTGGTATTTAAATGCGAATGGAAGGACAACTCTGTGCAAGGTACTAGAGTACATGAAAGGTACAAACTAGTTGAAGTTAATCATACAAAAAAATACTCCAAGTACGATCCGTTTATACTTGCACATCAAGCACACAAAGTGTACTTTGCGCCTTATCCAACCACAAAGAACGACAGAACTGTAAACCAGTGGTGGGCGGTGTTCAAAACTAAGCCACGGGGGCACTATGACTCTGACCTCTTCCAAGAGGACGTCATTTCTAGTGGTACAACATTGTCTCCAGTTGATGAGAATATTTTTGCAAATGATGATGATGACAATAATGAGGTGGATGTGGGGGAAGATTTTGAAGACGATGAAGGCAGTGAGGAGGAGGAAGGTGCTTCTAGTGATATGGTCGAGGAGGAGGATGACAACAATGATTTAGAGGTCAATGACGAGGAGGACGAAGATGACGTCGAGGAAGAGGATGTCGTTGGTTCGAGTAGGCAAGTGAAAGATGACAACGACAGTGACGATGATTTTTAGTAGGGTATAGTTTTAGTAAGTTATATTATTTGTACATAGTAATCTGCATTACATATTTTTTTTCGAGATTATTTCAATATTATGATGTCAGTTTCTAACTTTCAACTATTACATGTCTGCAGATATGACGTTGGGCAGCAGGCTGAGGTTTAGTAGTTCGAGCAGCAACAGGAACAGGGACCGGCAACAGCAGGAAGACCAAGAAGAGAACCGGCGGGAGGACGAACAACAAGTGGAGAACGAGGAGGAGGTGCAGGGCAATGAGCAACCAGAACAACTGCAACCACAACAGGATGAAAGGCTTCGATACACAGACGACGAACGCCTAATAATTGGCCCCGAGTCCACATGGTGAGACATTGTATTTCCTTTTTTTTGTGAGACATCATCTTATTTCACTCTTTGGTATAGGTTTCGTACACGTGCGGTGGTGACTGGTGTCAAGGACAATTTCATGAATGACTTGACTACTTACTGCACGAGTTGGACCAAGTTGCCTCTGTGGCAACGGGAGAAGTGTTTGCTAACTTTAAGGTACACCAATTTCTGATTTTTATTAATTATCTGTTACTGTTTACAGATTACTAATACAATGACAACAAACTATCTTGCAGTTGAAACACTTTTACAACGATGGTCTCGAGGTGGCTGTGAGAGACAGATACATGGATGTCGCGAAGGACAGACACAAAGACATGATGTATAAGATGACGAGCGATGAAAAGTTACAGAAACACCTTAGAGGTTCGATTACTAAATTGGTGTTAGTACTTGAACAGAAAGTTGTATATATATTCAAAACATTTATTGATCTCAAAGTGTATAAATTGTAGGTGACGCCATCCAACAGTTCCAAACAGCCCGCTCCGACCCGAATTTCCTTAAAAGATCCGTCCAGGTGAAAAAGAACAAGAGGCGGGGAGGGGACCCTGAGGCGGAGGCGGAGTGCCCCCACTACGGTGGGTCGCAGTCGATGCACCAGCGGGCCATGAACGTTAGTATTTCCCTACCTTTGATTTTTATATTGGATTCTTATTTAATGTTTTCATTATAAAAATAAATGAGAAATCTACATGTACTATCAACAGGTGAAGAAGAAAACCGAAGAATTCCCTCCTCCTGTGCAGCTATTTCTCGACGCGAAGAGTAAGGGGGACGATGCCACCGGTCGATCATTCGCCACGAAGAAGGATATGGACACTTGGGTAAGTTTCAAACACAAGACTTCGTTACTTTTTTTTCTTCAAACAATCAACCTAATGATGACTTCAATTTCTTTCAGAGATCGTATTTGGCGGCCACTAGAGCTCCCGAGAATGAAGGTGTGGACCCGAACACGTTTTGGTTCAGAATCGCGGAGGGATACCGCAAGGGAGCGGTGTACGGTACGGGGAACGCCCATTCCCTGTACTGGACACCACCCAATGTTCGGGGGGGCCATGCGACCTCGACAGAGTGTGTACCATCCGAAATGGCTGAGATGAGGTCAAAAATCCAAGAGGAGAGGGCGCTACGGGCGGCTATGGCTGAGAGGCTGAAGGAGCAGGATGAGAGGCTGAAGATGTAGGAGTCCGTTAACCTGCAAATTCTGGAAGAGCTACGGCGTCTTAGGAACACGCAGCAGTATAACTGCAACTCTGGCCCCACTCCCCGATTCTCGGATCCTAGAGACCCCTTCGGTGACGGTGGTAGTGGTGCGTCAGCTAGTTTCCCTATTGGCTGAGTTGATTGAATGAAAACAATTTGTAGTTTCTGAATGCTTGTTGAAAAAACAGTTTGTAACAATAATTTTAATTTAGTGTATTCACGACGTTTGCGTACTTGGTTGCCAATTTTGGAGTGTGAAGCTTGCATAACGTTTGGAACAACGTTTGGAATGATGTTTGGGATGTATTGTGGTTGTTGGTTTGTTTTATTGTGCAGATTTTGGCTAGAAAAATAATAAATATAACCGGCCTATTTCTGGCACGGTAGCGACTGATATCAGTAGCTAAATTTTCTATTTAGCGACTGAAATCAGTCGCTGTAGGACGCCACGTCGCACCATTTAGCGACTGATTTCAGTCACTAACCGACGCTCTTAGCGACTGATTTCAGTCGCTAAAATGAGGCCATAGCGACTGAAATCAGTCGCTAAATTTAGCGACTGATTTCAGTCGCGCGTTTTTTTAGCGACTGAGGCCATAGCGACTGAAATCAGTCGCTAGATGCGACTAACTGTAGCCACTGTCGCTTAGCGACTATTGACAGTCGCACGTCTCTTTTTAGCGACGGATGTCAGTAGCTAAGCTCAGTCGCCACTGACTTCAACTCTTGTAGGGTAATATTATAATTTTATTTTTATTTTTTTAATTAAGAAAGGGCTTCAGTTGTTTCTAAACAACCGAAGTCTTTAATTCACTTTTAGCTTCGGTTCAATTAAACAACCGAAGCATTTGTTTCAGTATTGGCTTCGGTTGTTACTACTAACTGATGCCTTTATTCACTTTTGGCTTCGGTTCAATCTCACAACCGAAGCCTTTTCTTAACTTTTGGCTTCGGTTAATAACCGAAGCGACAACTCATAGACTTAATGCTACGCCTTGATTTACTACGCCTATATAACCGAAGCCATAAGTCATTTTTAACCGAAGCCATATGTGGTTTTTGTACTAGTGTATGGTGCTCGGGAGGGGTGTACATATTATCTTAAACTAGGGCCAAGCATTTATAAGTCGATCGTCATCCTATTATGGTTGAGTAGCCTAGTTAGAGATCGATGTTTGATTTGTTTGAACTAAGTTCTCGAAGCTAGTTTTAGTATTCTCCTAGTGAAAGTCTAACTGTCTACACTAATCCTATCCATAACGCCATTTTGAATATTTTTATTATTATTGATACATTTTGGTTTGCAGGTTGGCTAATATTTGAAGTTTTCTTCTGAAAACTTGTTCTGATTTTACTTTTTTTTAATATTTTAAGTTTTCTCCGAACACTTATTTTTATTATATCATTTAATGTTTTCCATTTTGATTGTTTTGATATAATAATACTATTATTTTCCATATGATATAATATGGCTGGGTGAATGTCCGAGTTACTCCCCACTGACGTGGCTGTTATGTTTATAACATGACAGGTTTTTGCTGCTGGGTTTTGAGTGTGAGCTAGCGAGTAGCGTGGATCCTCCTCTTTCTTCATTCTTGTTATTTATGGATTTGTATAAACCCGTTTGGAGGTTTTAATTTTTTTTTGGTAAGGTAAGTATATTGATATAATGAATTTACATCATGGGATTTACATAGATCGCATGAGACTCACAAGGAATTTGGAGTCTCTAGTGCCTAATTTGTAAACATGCTTATTCTTACAAAAGAAAAGTAACTCTTTAACAATAATGTTGGCCAGGATCTCCGGTTTAGTCGGTTGAGCGTCCATCCTGCTTTTATTCCTTTGATTCCAAATATGATAAATCAGAGCGTTAATAATTCCGTTTTTTATCGCTCTGCATTTTTCGATTCTTTGAGATGTTTCCTTTCCAATTCGGTCAGTTCTATGCCGCACTTCCAACCGCACTTCTTCTTCACTTCCTCAATGAGTCGGTTGCTGTAGTTACATCTTGTAAAAAGAAGCTCAAATGTCTCAGGTTCAGTCGCGCATATGCAACACCGATTATCATCGGTGATGCCCAGTTTCTGCATCTTGTCTTTGATACTGAAAGCCTGATTCTTGTGAAGCCAAGCGATAACCCGGTGCTTCGGGATGGACCAGTTTGACCAAATTTGAGTATGCCAGTTCACCCGAGCCTTCTTATCCCTCAAGTACTCGTAGGCATCAGCAATGCTATAATGCTTCCGGTCTTGAGTATAGGAATCATGATAACGAACGAGCCTGTCTCTAGCCTGACAAACTTTCCACCAAGCCCAACTAGTATCTGAAGATGGTTGATAATCGTTCCAGTTCCTCCCTTTCAGATAAACATGATGAACCCATTGGACCCATAACTTGTTTTGACAATTGCTCACCCACCAAGCTAGTTTCCCAATGGCCGCCTTATTCCAACACGAGTTTTGCCTTAGATTAATTCCTCCTTCATTATGAGGATTGCATATCTTATCCCACGGGACCAAGGGTGTTCTGTGATAGTCAACACCACCGTCCTAGAGATAATTCCTGCAAATCGAATCAATCTGTGTCATAACCGTGGACGGGATGATGAAAATGGAGGCCCAGTAAGAGTGGAGAGTAGATAGGATGCTCTTGATCACGACCACTCTTTCTGCGTAGGATAACTTCCTACCACCTATTTTCCGAATGCGGTCCATTAGTTTAGTTACAATAGGCTGGCATTCGAGAATGGACAGTTTGGAGGCTTTGATGGGTACTCCTAAATAATGGAATGGCAAAGTTCCTTCAGTACACCCCGAGACCTGAAATATATCGTACTTCGTGTCATTCGAGACACCGTTAAAGTACACACTTGACTTCCTTGAGTTCATTTTTAGCTCGGTTGCAGCGGAGAAGGAAGAGAAAGATCTCAGTAGCACCATCATAGAGGGGATATCCCCTTTAGAGAATAAAAGTAAGTCATCAGCGAACATCAGGTTAGTGAGCTTCATAGACTTACAAAGCGGATGAAATTTGAAGTGGTTGTGCTCAGTAGTAAGGCTTAAAATACGCGTCAGGTACTCCATACATAGAGTAAAAAGGAGCGGGGATAAGGGATCCCCTTGTCTAAGACCCCGACGTCCAGAAAAGAATCCGAAGGTCTCTCCATTAAGGCTAAGAGAGTAGGAAGCAGTAGAAACGCATTGCATTACCTGGTTAATGAACTGGCTCGGCATTTCCAATGCAGTCATCATATGCTCAATAAAGTTCCATTCCACGGTATCGTAAGCTTTATGGAGATCGATTTTAAATAGGCATCTCGGAGAAATGCTCTTCCTATTATAAAGCCGAACAATGTCCTGGCAGATTAGAATATTTTCCAAGATACTCCTGCCCTTAACGAAGCCTCCTTGGGTGGGAGAGACGATGTCAGGGAGGACGGCTGCAAGACGCGTACAAAGTAATTTGGATATGATCTTATAAATGATATTACAACAAGCAATGGGCCTGAATTGTAATACTGAAGAGGGACGCTCGACCTTTGGAATTAAGGTGATAGATGTCGCGTCCGTTTGCTTTAGGAGCTGGCCTGAAGCGAAGAAGTCTTTGATGGCCTCCGTAACCTCGTTACCAATAATATCCCAAGAATCTTTGAAGAATTTGCTAGTGTAACCGTCGGGTCCTGGGGATTTCTCATCCGGGATACTGAAAAGGGTGTTTTTAATTTCCTCATCACTGACAGTTTGCTCGAGAGTTTGTCTATGTTGAGCATTGCAAATGGGACCTTGATTAATAACAGTCCTAGAAATCGGACTGACATTAGTACTCTCCCCCAGTAATTTAGTGTAGTAAGTGAGGAATGCAGCTTGAATTCCATCCGAATCAGTGTGGGTAATCCCGTTAGAGTCTTGAATTTGGTTAACATTGTTCGTTACTCTTCTACTTCGTAACGCACCATGAAAGAATTTAGAGTTTTGATCTCCATCTTTCAACCAATTGCACTTCGTTTTTTGATGGAGAAATTCCATGCGGGCTTCATGCATCTTAGAATACTCTGCTGCAGCACGGTGTTCTTGGTTACGCAAATCCTCGCAGGTGGGATTATTATGAAGTCTTCCTTGAACAGTGAGCAGCCGAGTCTGAGCAATGTCTGCAGCTTTCTTGATGGGAGGGATTTGCCGTGGATCCCCACCAACAAATAAAAACCAACTATTCCTAACACGTAGATAGGGCAACTCAGGTCGAGTCCGTGGGGACAGTAAAGAGGGTTTCGACCAAGTTTCCCCTAAAGACTTGACTAGGTCTCAAGGCTAGACTAAACTAAAACGAAAGTAAAGGGGAGGAGACTAAGAATAAGAATAAGCTAAGTAAAACAACTAAATCTAACAATGACTAAGAGGAGGAAGAAAACAAACAAGGAAAGAATAGGGTTAGGTCGGGTTCATAAGTGTAGTAGGATAGTTGGGAGATCGATGGTGCAAGGTTCACCTAGTTACTAAGGTTGGTATGCGCTCTCGCGTCAAAGCCAATCTCCGCACTCTCGTGTCAAAGACAAAACCCGAATACTTATGCAAGATGTTAACCAATACACAAGGATTCAACCACAAATCAATCACACAATGAGAAGAGGAAGACAAGCAAGAAAAGTATTTGCAACTACTACTCTAACAAGCAATTCAACAAACACATGGTGTGCATAACTTGTGACTAGCAATAAAGAATCCAACTTTACCCACAATCAAAGCCTAACCATCCATAATCAACACTTAATCCCCCTACTAACCCCACAAAAAGTATACTCACACATGTCTAAACAAACCTTAACATAAACAAGAGAAATCAACACAAACAACAAAACATTCATAATGAAACCAGTAAAAACAATGAACTATGAACAAAACAATGAACAAAGATTAAAACTTGAATGATAAAACAAAGATTAAAGGAAAGGAGAAGAGAAATTATACCACACTAGTAAGGAGGAAAGATTGAAACTTGTAATAATAAGAAAACCCAAATACATCAACCAAGGTTGTCAATCTTGGTTGGATTCTTCAAGAATTCCCCGAATACAAGGATTAAACTAAGATTAACGATTAACTAAAGACTAATCTACAATAATCTAGGCTAAAGTAGTCTAGGGTTTAGTGGGTAATCAAGAACATCCCCTTAGATTACAAAAAGAGGGGGGGGGGGGGGGGGTATATATAGGGTTACAAGAGTGAAGGAGAAGAAAAGAAGTCACGCGGCTACAGCAGGCTCATCCCGGTCGGGATGGATGGTCCCGTCCGGGATGGCTTCATGGTCCCGTCCGGGACGAGACGGTCCCGACCGGGATCAAGCATAACACCGCGCGGTGTTATGCATAACACCAGGCGGTGTTATGCTCTTCCCGGTCGGGATGGATGGTCCCGGTCGGGATGAGCATAAACAGTAGCTGTATCATTCTTGCACTCCTTCCCGACTGGGAAGGCTACTCTTCCCACCCGGGAAGGGTCTTGTAGGCCTCCATTATGATCTCTAAGGTCCCTCCTTGCCTCTCATGGGCTTCTCATCGATTCTCGGGGCTCGGGATCGAGTCTACGGATCTCGAGAATGGGTCCCAAGAGGCTCGGGATCGAGTCTAAGCCACAGAGTGATCGTCGCTTCTCTTCGTTGGCTCCAAATGTGTCGGAAATGAGTCGGAATCGTTTCATTTCTCCAATAATGGTCCTACGAACCTAAAACAAACTAGAAGAAGCGTAAGTAGCCTCGAAAGTCGCTCCAAAGAGCGATTCCGCAAGAGAAACCGGGACCAAACACAACAAATAAGCACTACAAACCACACTTATCATTTCTCAATATCCGAATAGTGCTCTTTGTTTAAAGCTTTGAGAGGCTTCTTAAGACGTTGCAATTTCTTAGTAACACAGTACATTTTGTATCCCATTACCTCTTGATTCCAGGAATCAGAGACGATATTCTTAAAATTTGAGGCCTTACTCCACATGTTAAAGTATTTAAACGATCTCTTCCTAGCCATTCCTTCATTACCTTTACTGATTATACAAGGGCAGTGGTCGAAGAGTCCTTCCGGCATGAAATTAGCAAGATAGTTTTCTCTATCCTTAATCCAGTCATGGTTAACCAAGCATCTGTCTAATCTGGAGAAGACCCTATCCTCAGGTTTCTGTTTGTTATTCCAAGTGTAATACGAGCCTGTAGCAGCACAGTCCATTAAGTCACAGTCGTCAATACATGCTTGGAAAGGCGCTGCTTCAGCGAGGCCGAAGTTGCCCCCAAGTCTTTCTTTTGGTTTGAGGACACAATTGAAATCGCCTCCAACCATCCAAGGCCCAGTAACTACAGCCGCAATCTTCCTCAAGTCATCCCAAAGAGAAGCTCTCTCTTGGATATCGTTAAAAGCGTAGATAAACGTCACATAGACAGCGTGACCATTACTTTCTTTAACATAGCAGTGGATTAGTTGACTCGTGCAGAGAATAGGGGTGACAGTACATAGATTAGGATCCCATATAGTCCAAATCCTACCTCTAGGGTGCTTATGAGCATTAGTTACGATGCTCCAATTATTGAAGACATTTGAGCCAATGGAGTTTTGATTCCCAGTTTTTATTTTAGTCTCTAATAATCCAAACAAACCTACCTTATTTTGGAGAAGGAAGTTATTAATCTCAATTTGTTTCTTCCTTTTATTCATACCTCTAATGTTCAAAAATCCAATATTCATCATGTTTGAGGTTTGTGAGAGGAGTCACCTTTTTTTTCCATTCACCATCATGCTTGAATTAGACATCAAAACCTGGCAAAAGGAATCTTTCGCTTTCTGTTGTGGCGTCACCTCAGAGTTAGTATAAGTGGGATTAACAAAGACTCTCCCTTAAGTGGGTTCAGCAGCTGTAGGGTGAACTTTCTCTGAAGTATAGTTTATGATTTGAGCTTGTGGTTCTATGTCTTGATATTGTTTATTCTCCTGAAACGCAGTTTCAGCAGCACTAGAACCATTCTGTTTTGGTACCCAGACCTGCTTTTGCTTTACCATCTTTGTTTTCTCTTCAGGTTTCATCTTCCCAGTTTTGCAGTCTACTTTATCATGCCCCATCCTGTGACAGGTCGTGCATAAGACCGGTTTCCAATCATAATCGACAGTAACTGTAACAATGCCACCATTCTCATCTCGGAATTGAATGCTTGATGGAAGGTCTTGTCCAATGGTAATTTCCACCATAATCCTAGCATAACCAAGCCTAGTTTTTTGGGCAGTGGCTTCATCCAATTTCACAAAGGGGCCAATCAGATTAGCAATTTTATGAATGCTATTCCCCCAGAATTTTAGTGGTAGATCATTGAGTCTTATCCAAGTAGGAAGTACCTTAACGTCTTCCTTCTTCAAGTTTATGTCAGGCTTCCAAGCTTTGAGAATCATGGGTTTATTATCAAATAGATAATATCCTGCGTTGAGTACTGCATTTTTCATCTCTTCCGTGTTGAATCTCACGAGAAAAACTCCGTTAGGCATGAATGAAACTTTATCAATAACGTGATGCTTCCATATTCTCTTCAGAAAACCTTCGAGGATATACCACGGTGGGTTAGCACCTACAATGAATGTAATTCCTTAAAAATTCTAACGCAATACAGTGGCGGAAACACTGTAGAAGTGAGATTATAACACACTGTAGCTATGTCTAGATTAAATAAAAATGGTAAGTCAATACACAAGGCATAAAGTAAAAATGGCTACAAAATAAAATAAAATAAAATCCATAAAAAGGGTTTTTAACAATCCATAATACAGTGATCTTATTAAAACAAGCAGGATCCATAACTGCTCGCTAGCCCACCCGAAGGGAAACACATATACCTGCCATGTTAAAAACATAACATCCACAATCAGTGGGGAGCAACGTCAACGTTCTCCCAGCCGTATAATAGGATTTTAAAACTGTAATTACTACTATAGAAAAATAGTAAAAAATAATAAAATGAAAAAAAAAATAAAACATTATAATGAAAATAAGTTTTAAGTGAAAAACTTCACGTATCGAAATAATATAATAAAAATGAGTTTTCCAAAGAAAACATAAAACATTTGCCAACCTGCAACCAAATTATATCGATAATAATAAAAAATATTCAAAAGAGCGTTATGGATAGGATTAATGTAGAATCTAGACTTTCACTAGGATAATACTAGAAACTAGCTTCGAGAACTGTAGACTTAACTCATAACAGAATCCAGTCTCTAACTAGGCAACTCAACTATAACAGGACTGCGTGCAGCGAGGTCCTGGTTTAAGTAGTATACACCCCTCCTGGACACCAAATGTATCCAGATCAACTGACGGCGACTAACACGATGCGATATCTAGCTTAAGGGCACAATGCACACTCTCCTGAACACAAACCATGCTCATTTCAACGACCAAATGTGCCCCAAATGGGCACACCGGCTTTATAGCTGATGGCAAAAACGTACATCCCAGACTATATTACTCCAAACCCACACTTTTCCTTATTCCATAACTCCAAAACAATCCATTATCGATACTTAAAAGATGTATTCAATATAAACAATAAGAGAACAAAAGGGAAAGGAATCACTTTCCAAAAAGGAAACTTTCTATTTTAGGAAACTTCTATTTTTAGAAACTTTACTAAAATAGCATCATATCAAAATAGCAAAAATATTAGTTTAATAAACATTTTTAGTAAATAATGTAGAATTATAAAACTAGTACTTTCGGCCTTAACGATATTAATTTCTAAAACGAGAACATTTGAGTTTATGAAATTATTGAAATGTCGTACAAGTGTTTATAAAATGATTTAGAAATGTCTTAAGCATTTTAAATACTATCAATTAGGGTGTCTCCAAAATTTACAAAACTAAAATTCCCTAATTATTATTAGTTTCGAAAATACGATTATAAATAGGATTTTACAGCAAATGTCAAATTAAATCTTTTAACGTCTTTTATTTAATTAAACCATTGGATAGATTAAGATTATGTTAAGGGATGATTTAACTCACAAAGTTTCAGATTTAAAAACTTTCAAAATGGCTGTAAAAAAAAATTCTTTTAGGTAAGACGAAGCATTTTAATAATAAATCACAATTTGTCCAAAATCAATACTTATTAGTTAAAGACTTTAACAAATAGTACAAAAATTACGTAAAATAGTTAAAATATATTTATGGACGTTCTGTCCAGAAAAGAAAAATTTTCAGAATCCTAAAACTCGGTTTTTAAAGCGTTTTCTCGTTAATCGTCTAATCTCGACAATAACGATTAATAAAAATAGTAATTACAAAACGATTTAAGTATTAATATCCAAAAATTATTATTATACCTAAAAATCATGATTTTCCAGAATCTACCATTTTTCCAGATTTCCAAAAATTCCAGATTTAATAAATCCCGTCAAAACCGTCTTTAAAACTCGTTTTCACAATTAACGATTCCATTAATAAAACTTATCATTCCGAACATTTATTAAGGCACTAAAAATCATAAAATTACATTTTGATATGAAATCATCAGAATCACATTTTTTTCAGATTTAAATCATAGGACTAGAAATCGAGAACTTAAACGACAAACACGATTTTAACGATAAACGATGATTTGAAGTGATTAATTAATTCATCCACTTAAAAACTCCGAAAAATTATGAAAAAAATTCCGAAAATTCTACTTCATCAGAAAGTTTCACCACGTCAAAAATCAGATTAATATAAAATGCTTAGGTACTAGAACTAAAAATCGGCTTTTAATCATTTTTGTCCGTAAACGGTAATAATTCAATAATCGATAACTAAAATATCATAAAAATTCTAAATTATTAAAAATCATCGATAACAAATTTTTTCCAGAATATAAACATATATTACATGTTTAGGCCGAATATTACGATTTGACAAATTAATATGACGATTTAATCGTTAATCTCGTAAAAGCGATAAAAATTACCGAAACATGCAAATTTCCAACTTTTAAAAAATTTCCAGATTATATGAAATACATATATTGTCAAAAATAAAAGTATAATTATATACATGCAATTACACAAATAAAATCAAGTAATACCGAGTAACATCAACGTTACCTCAAGTTCAAATCGGAATCGACAACATAATCGTCGGCCTCGGGATCGTCCACAAATCCTTAATACACGAAAATCATGGCAGAAAAATACCATGAGAAAACTAATAAAAATCGAGGTAAATAATGATCGAAAACGGCGTCGATTATTACCTTAACGAAGGGAACGGAAAGAGGATTATTATGACGATAAAAATGATACGATCGAGGCTCGAATTAAGCAAAAGTCAGCCTAGGAGAGGAGAGGAGTGCCACGGCCAGAAATGAAGAAGAAGAATTTTTTTCTTATGTTAAAAGTGAATAAAAGATGTAGGAAAATGGATGATTTTGTTAAGAATGAATGGCATTAAAATTTTGATGAAAACTAGGTGAAGTGTATGAGAAACCAGCCAAAAGAATGAAAGTGAGGGAGAGTGAAAATTTAGAGTAATAAAGCATGAAATAAATGGAAGAAAATAATCTTACGTTTACGGTTTAACGTGATAAAATGAAACGTATTAATAAAACGTAGTAAAATTTGTGACCAGAAGCTTAGTCGGTCCAAAATGTGAGGAAATGGCCTCAAATAATTTATAAGTTGATAAAAAGTATAATCGTAAAATAGTTAAAGGCATTTCAAGGTAATTCGAGCAAACCTCGCGTAAGAAAATAATTATTCGCGAAACTTCGTAATAAAATCATTAACGACTAAATTTTTGTAAATAAAAATATTTACTAGTTGAAAATATTATATAAACGTATTCAAACATTTTTAGGAAAAGGAATAACTTAAATCCGAGCTTAAAAACGTCAATACGAAGAGAAATAGAATTCCTTGCGGAAAATTAATTCGTTTACGAAGAAAATCAAATAAATAGATTTGAGAGAATTAAAATCTTTAAAATGAAACATAAAAATCATTAAACTCAAAAATTTAAAATAGAGCTTAGTAAAATGATGAAATATGAGGCCGAAAAGTGACAAAGTTAAGACGGAGTCCTAACGGAAATAATAAAAATGTTAGGAAAAATAGCGGGTGTTACAATCCTCCCCACTAAAAGAAAGTTTCGTCCTCGAAACTAAGGATAAGTAGAAAGTAATAGAAATTACCTCACTCGAAAAGATGAGGAAACAAAGTTCGCATACAAATTTTACTTTAAAAGAAAACTTTACGACTTTCAAAGTGATACGAAATCGAATGCAAATATTTATTCCAAGAGGAATTGGGCTAAGCTACCCGAAGTTTAAAATCTTTTAATTAATGAAATCGTAAAGTAAAGTTATTTGATAAAATAACGACGACAAATAACATTAGTAAACAAACTCGAAGGATACAGGGTAACCAAAACATTTTCAAAATAAAAGTAAAACAATTTGATTAAGAATAATTCGATAATATTTCATTTTGTGACAAAACAAAATTTAGTTTGGAGAAATCAAATTTTGTTGTTAGTAAAAATTGAAGCACTCATCAAACATTTTGAATAACAGATTCAAAAGTTCACCGACAATAAAACGAAAACTAATTTCAAAATGTTAAAATTTCGAAAATGTTATCAAAGTAATTATGAAAGTTTTAAAAAATGTTATCAAACCCGAACATTCAAAATAATTTCGACAATGTTAAAACGTTTTATGTCATAATCATATAGAAATCGAAGTTTTTGGAAATGTGAAAGTCTTCATAAATTTCGTTCGCTTGAAAAATCAAAATTTGAATCAATTTCAAAATACTTTGAAATAATTTGTTAAGGCATTTCGAAACAGGTCTAAACAAGTGTTATCAACCAAAAATAAAACAAAAACGAAGTACTCCATGGTTATGAAATTTATAACTCAAGGTGTTAAAATTTCACGAAAACCCAAAATGTTAAATTGTTCACAGTTTTTACAAAATGAGGAGTTTTAAAATTTGAAATTATGCTTCAAAATGTTAAAATTTCATGAAAATCAAAAAATTTGTAGATTAGTCAAATTTTTCGTAACACAAGTCTAGGGAAAATAATAAATGGATAAATAGAGTCAAAGTCAACGACAAATCGAAGCAAAAGTTTTCAAACCCGATAAAGAAGTCGAAAGGGATTGGCTGAAGAAGAAGAAGCGGGACTCAAGAGAAGCTAAGGGGAGGACGAATTTGAGAGTCAAATAGAACTCTCAAGGATTATAGAAGAAATTAACCATCTCGAGAGTCCTAGCACGACTCTCACAAACACGGGTTCCTAATTGGCCCATCAAATAACGTTAAGTCCAATATTAGGCACTAGGTGGTACTACTCGGTCACAATCTCCAAAAATGTCTTACGTGACTATCCAATCATTCAAGCGACATGATACTAATCCACAAATGCTTTAGAATCGAATCCACAATTAGGATTCCAACGGTTAACAAAACATACCCAAACCCTTGATCGATAAGGCTCCTAATTTCAAAACTCATAAGGTTTGAACTCGAGGTATGCTCCAAATTTCTCGAGTAAGGAACATTAAACAAGGTCCACCAATATAACAATGCTTGGGCACAGAATCCTCAAAATGATTACCAACATGTTTATAATGCCAGAAGTAAAGAAGTTGGGGAGAGTATAACAAATCCTCAAATACGCTCAAACCTATAGGTAATGGAGCAAACACTCACATCTTCAAACACGTCATTGGGCTAAGGTTTCTAATAATTCCATCAAACTTAATATTGTATCAGCGAAACCACCAAAATATTTATTAAATCAACGAAGCCACAATCTCGTTGGCTAAGGTTATAACAATCCCAAAAAAGATTATCCGTATTATAATATTCCTCAAAACAGCATAATAAAACCAAACTGTGATTGTGCAAGATAGTTCTCTTCTCTAGGGACAACAAAAATTTATCCCAAGTTAGATCACTCAACCCCAAAGTTCATAAGTTACAACCTTAAACGACGATCAACGATCTCAATTGACCTTATAAAACCATATCCAACAAATGATAAGTGTAGTTTGTAGTGCCTAATTTATTGTGTTTGGTCCCGGTTTCTCTTGTGGAATCGCTCCTTGGGAGCAGTTTCTTGGCTACTTATGCTTCTTCTAGTTCAGTTTAGGTTCCCAAGACCGTTCATGGAGAATTAGAACGATTCCGACTCGTTTCATACACTTTTGGATCCAACGAAGAGAAGGAGCGATCGCTCGGTGCCTTGGACTCGATCCCGAGACCTTAGGACCCATTTACGAGCCCCTTAGACTCGATCCCGAGCCCCGAGAATCGATGGGAAGCCCATGAGAGGCAAGGAGGGACCTTAAGGATCATATTGGAGTCCTACAAGACCCTTCCCGGGCGGGATAGTAGCCTTCCCGACCGGGAAAGAGTGCGCGTTTACAACAGCTCCTGTTTTGGGGCCGTCCCGATCAGGATCACTTCGTCCCGGTCGGGACCACTTCGTCCCGGTCGGGACCACTTCGTCCCGGACGGGACCGTCTCGTCCCGGACGGGATGGATCAGCTATAGCACGAGACTCTTCTTTTCTCCTCCTTCACTCTTGTAACCTTATAAACACTCCTCCCTTGTATTGTTTAAAGATCTTACATTACCTTAGAATATCTTAGACCTCTCTACATTAGACTAAACCCTAGATAGAGTGCCTCCTCTCATTAGCTTAATCTCTCTTTAAACTCTTGTTAATCTTAGATTAATTTAGTTAACTAGTCTTGTATTAAGGAGATTCTTGAAGACTCATCCAAGATTGACAACCTTGGAGATTATTTTTGGGTTTCTTATTAATGCAAGTTCTCATCTTTTTATCTCCTTGTTAGTTGTTATAATTTCTTTTCTCTTAATCTTTGTTAATCTCTCAAGTTTTAATCTTTACATATTGTTTATTGTTCTTGTTTGTTCATAATGAATGTTTGGTTGTTATTGTTGATTTCTCTTATCATTGTTATTGTTAGTTTGATAATGAGTGAGTAGATTGCTTGTGGAGTTAGTAGGGGGATTAAGTGTGGACTATGGGTGATTAGGGTTTGATTGTGGGTAAAGGTGATTCCTTTGTTGCTAGTCATTTATTGGGCACACTATGTGTTTGTTGTATTGCTTGTGTGGGTAGTAGTGGCCAATGCTTCTCATACTTGTTCTCATCTTCTCATTGTGTATTCGATTTGTGGTTGAATGTTTTTGTTTTGAGTAGCATCTTGCATGAATGTTCGGGTCTAGTCTTTGACACGAGAGTGCGGACCTTGGCTTTGGCGCGAGAGCGCAAACCGACCTTAGTAACTAAGTGGCACCTATACCCTTGATTACCCAATCATCCTACTACACTTATGAACCCGACCTAACCCCACTCCTTCCCATATTTGAATTCTCTATCTCTTTAGTCGATCATTTTCTCTAGTTTATTTGTTTAGTTAATCTTAGTTGTTTCTATTAGTTCATATTATTTCTAGTTCATTGTTAGTCCATTTTCATACCTCTCAATCATCATAGTTTGTCAATTATTGTCTTCTTTGTGTTTGTTTGTGTGACTTAGCCTTGTTTCTAGGTAGACCATAGTCTAGACCCCCATAACCGTCCCCGTGGATATCGACCCGACTTATCCTAGCTACCGTTAGGATTAGTTGGACTCTACTTGACCGGTGGGGACCCACGGCATTTCTCATCATCAATTTGGCGCCGTTGCCGGGGACGGTGCATGTTTAGACTTAGTTTGCTTATTAGATAGACTTAGTTACCCTTCTTGTGCTCTTCTTCTATCTCTTGTGCATATTTTGTAGGTTTTTCTCGTTTTCATAGCTTTCTTTTTTCTTTGTCTCCCGTTGTGTTCGTTTATTGTCTTTGCCTAGTGCCCATAAAGCACTAGGTGTTCTCACGTTTGTTCGAGTGTGTAGTGTATGCCTAGGAGGGGAGGTGTTTTCTTTCTCTTCAATCCAGAGCCGGAAAGACTCTTTAGAGCCTTTCGCCAACGGACGATTGACCGGGTTAGAATCTCTCAACCAAGTGCTAGCAATACCAATCAAGAACAAGCTCAAGGATCCGACTTAGACGAAACACCTCGAGAGACGGCCGAAGGGAATTTCATTAATCCTTTTGGTACTTCTCAACCTAGTTCTCCCTCTACTTCTACATCAACACCATCTACACCGTCCTCTCCCGCATATCCAATAATGCCTAAGTTCTCTTCTCATTCAACCTTTACGGAAGACGTTTTGTCCGGTCCAACCGCTTTACCGGAGGCATATACCGGCAATTTTGTGGCAAAAACGCAATTCATCCAATTGGTCTAAAGAAGTCAATTTAGTGGGTTACCAATCGAAGATCCTCATCAACATATGGAAACCTTTTCGGATTATTGAGATGCTATCTCACAAACGGGAATAACCCAAGACCAAATCCGGTGGGAATTATTTCCTTTCTCTTTGATTGGTAAAGCAAAGCAATGGTTCAAAGGGGTAGACAAGGCGATTCTCGGTATTGATACTTGGAAGAAGCTAGCCTTAGCTTTTTACCAACAATTCTATCCCCCGGAGAAGACAAATCTATTGAGAGCCTCTATCACGGGATTCCAACAACGTGATGAAGAAAGCCTCTACGAATAGTGGGAATGATTCAAAGCCTTGATCCGTTCTTGTCCTCACCATGGTCTATCACAATGGTTTCTTGTTTAACAATTTTGGAACGGGTTATATGAAGACTCAAGGGCCATTCTCAACATGGGATCGAATGGAAGGTTTACCGAAGTGGATGATGACCAAACTTGGTCAAGAATCGAGGAGATGGCGGTACACAACTCTCAATACTCAAGGCCTAGGAAGGCGAATCGAGGAGGAAGGCACGAGATCGATGCCATTACACAACTAAGCATTGATCTTGGAGCTCAACTAAAAACCCACATGGAATCTATTGACAAGAAGCTCCAAAGCCATTTTGATCAAGGTCAAAGTGCAAGTGCCTCCCACCAACATTCCATTCAACATGTTAATGCTTTGGGAGTTTTATCTCCTACATCTTATTATGGGATATGCGATACTTGCGGGATAGTGGGACACGAGCCTTTACATTGTCGTGGTAGTATTGAGCAAGTGAACGCCTTTCAAGCTGTTCCGGTTACGGAAACGGTTCTCCCGGCTTAGAATCCGGGCAATGTAATTGAATCGGTAACGGATAACTAGTCGCTTGATTCCCTTGATCTCCCCTTCCTCTCACTCCTGAAATCGGACTTTCCCGGCGGAAAACGGCCTGCCCCCTGCACAATGAACGCACAGGGCCTCGGAGGTTGTCCGAGGAAACCCTCTCCGATGCCTAAGTCAGCCCGTGAAATGCCTTAACGAACCTAGCTCGTGAGGAACTAGGCGGCGTTTTTTGGAGTAAGAGTCTAAAGAGAAAAAAAATCCAACCCCTCTCATGTGGGAAATGGGGAGGTATTTATACCTTCCCACAAGAGAGAGAAGAGAAAGAGGAATGGTTGGATGGGAAAGTGACAAGTGGCGGCTTCCCATCCATCCATTCCCAATTACCTTAGGCGAAATGACGAGAGGGCCCCTGGGGATCCTGGCCCTGTCGGCCAGGGATTTCCCCAGGGCAGGCAGTCTCCAAGTAGGGGACTGCCAAGCTCTGACAGGCTGCATCGGCCTGCGCTCTCGGCGGCTGACGGCCAACCTTTAGCGTTTTCATGCTTTGTTCTCGGTCCTTGCCGGGGGTTGGTCTTTCGACTCTCCGACAGGAATCGTCCCGGGGCCTGCATAGCAGGCAGTTGATTGTCAGGCGACCCACCCCCAATCAATTGGCCCTCGTCAGTAGGAGGGAAGTGAGACTTCTCCTCTGCTGGCGATTCTTGCTTGGAGGGGGGTTGACTTCCATGTCTGTCGCAGCATTTAATGCTCCGCGCCTTCCCAATGGAACTTTGTACTGTTCCTGTCAGGAATGCCAAGAGGCAAGAATACTTCCGTAATGATTGCTCTTTTCTTCTGGGCGGATTTTGGGGAACCGTGAGGAGTTCCTGATTGGTAGCTCCCCTCCCAGGGTGGTTGGAGCGCTCATTAATGCGGAGTTCTCCTTGGTATAAAGTCTGCAGCTTCCTTGATCATTTGTGCTTCATTTTACTTTCAATCTCTTCATTTTCTTCATTTAAAATATGGCTTGGATCAAGAAAAGTGCAGTTCGCCGTGGAGTCAAACACGTTTCCTTTATCTTCAGAGGGTTTTGGCGACTTAGGTATGCACGAGCCGCTTATTTAGCTGTTTGCCGAAGCCGCCGTTCACGACTCCGCCTTCGCCGGAGGGGTCAGAAGGCCTCTATCAGGATGGGCAAACGCCCTAGGAGGTCCTCTCCTGCTGCGCCTAGATTTAGGCGTTGCCCCCAGGGAGGGGGCTGCTATGATAGGGGGTGCCATGAGTGTTTTCCGTGGTTGCACCCTGAACAATTCGGCCCTAATTCTGACACAGATTCCTCCCTGGAATCGGGCCCTTCTTCGCCTGTAAAGAAAACAGGCTGTCGCACTTGTGACGAGTCCCGGGCTGTCCCTTTTGGAAGGGATTGGGAAGACAGCAGCCATGATTCTGACGACAGCGAAGGTCTCGGCTGCCTGAGCGATGGGGACGAAGACGGGGCTTCCACTGACCCTTTTCAGGGTTCCCCAAGTTGGGACTGGGGTTCGGATCTCGGGAGTCCAGGCAGTCCTGGAGATTATTCCCCAGACTTGGGGGACGACTAGGCTCGCGTGGCAGGGCATTTTGTTTTTCTGTCAGGCCGAAACTCTTGGGCCTCATGTATTTTTCCTCCCGTATCTGTCTTAGGATGTAACTCTATTTTGTAAGGTTTTAATGAAATGAAGATCAGGCGGTGCGTTTATGTGTTGCGATTTTTTTTTTTTTTTTTTTTTTTTTTTTTTTAGGGGGACGTCACAGGGTGACCAACCTCCTGACATCCTTTGGTCTTCCCGAGGTTCTTCTTGGGAAGCTGTCTAGAGCACATCCCCCCTAGGGGCGACACGTGGGCCGTAGCCCTTGGGTGAGCCTCTGAGGGTTGGGCGACTCTTGGCATGCCTTCCTCTCTATAAAAGCGCTCGGCTATTCATTCTTTCATTTTTTTCCTTTTCAATCCTTCTTTCGTTCTCTCTCTTATCAAAAACCCTGGAGTACTGACGAATCGTATCCTACCTTGCACCCTCATTTCTCTGAGACCTCTTTCTTCGGGCTTGCGGCGTGCTGTCAGGCGATCTTAGGTCAGATTTTCATCCTCCACTCTTTTTTCTCTCTTCGATTTCCTTTATTCCGTATCTTTTTAGAGTAGCCATGTCTGGAACCCGCGAAAGGATTTTGCCCTTTATCGACCCATCAAAGAGGGGAGAAGGGATGGATTTTGCCTCCTCCTCTAAGGAGGTTGATTTTGAGGAGGAATACTCGGCGGACAGTGGGGGCGGTAATTCCCCTGATCCCCCTTCGTTCGATGCTGTCGATTCGGACGATGAGGCGTTGGAAATTAACCCTTCCCGAACTTCCGGTCCCCTCGTTCGTCGAGAAAAGGGTAGGGTTTATTATTTAGACAGGACTAAATACCGCATCCCTCTGAGTACTTTCCCTGACCCAAAAACTCGGGGGGTGATCCTCGCCAAGAACGCCGCCGTCGTGATTGAGCGGCTCTATAACTTCGGGGAGGGGTATACAGTTGTTATCCCCAATGAAAAGGATACTGTATGCAACCCTCCGGATGGGTGCATAGCGGTTTACCATAAATGTTTAGAGTTCGGCCTTCGCTTTCCCCTCCATCCTGCTTTAGAAGAGATCTTTAGGCGCATGAACGTCGCCGTTGCCCAGCTGACAGCCACAGCTGTCAGGGCGCTGATCTCATATGTCTGGACCTGTCTCTTTCACCGCATGGAGCCTTCTATCGACGCCCTGCGATTTATGGTGGGATTACAGATGGTTTCTTCTGGGAGTACGGGCTCCCCCGGTTATTGGTCTCTCTTGAGGCAGAAGGGACACTGTTTGGTGTGGCCTGGTATGGACAGCTTGAGGGATTGGAAGAACAATTTCCTTTACATACACAGCACCCATGGGTGGAAGATTCCTCGTCACTTCAGGAATCATGTCCACACCAGGATGGAGACCCCTGAGGAGTATCACCCTGGCGTGGGTGGAAAGGCCTTGGAGGTTAAGTTAAGTGAGAAGGAGAAAGAGTTGACGGCCTACTTTGCAGGCCATACTAACAAGTACGGGGTGTATGGCCCCACCTTATGGCTCCCTCATGCGGAGCTTATAGCGACTGACAATTATTTGACCCGGTTGGGCATGAATCCGGGTCTAGACAAAGGTAGTTCAGGAGCGCTGGTTATTCCTTCTTACTCTTTATTATTTTGAAAATGCCTTGACAGCCTGTTTGTTTGTCTTGCAGCTCTTGCCACTTTTATCTGGAAAAAGGGGGAGGTGAGGCGCCTGGGCCTGGACGAGCACCTCACTGTTATCCAAAGCCGCCCTTCTCTTCCCCCTGGTTTCAAGAGAGGCGAAAAGAATCTGATGAAGCATTTGAAGGGCCTGTCATTCAGTAGGCCAAGGCTTCCCCCTCCTCCTCGAGTTACGCCCGCCAAGACGGCGGTTTCTGAGGCTACCCCCTCGCCAGCTGCGAGGGCGATTGCTTTTGAGGCTACCCCTTCGCCTATTGGCAGACAAGAGGGCCCTTCAGCAGGAATTCAGATTCCCTCGCAGCCGCGGGCTGCAGGCTCCGAGGAGACCGGGGAGAGTACCCCTCGGTCACTGGTCAGAAAGAGGAGTCGGGAGGCCCCTAACGTTGACCAGGTGGTGGATTTGGAGACTGCCACGCCTGAACCCAAGCGTTTTGCTCCGGAGATCCCCGCCACCCTTTTATCTGAGGAGAACGTTGAGTTCCACTACAATGCGGGCGACAGCCAGGATATTTCTGCCCTACTCTCCGACTCAGGGGCGGTTTTAACTGACCATCTTCTCAAAACTGTCAAGTCTGCCGCCAGTCAAGTGACCCAGTATATTAAGCGCACCTCCCGAATTATGCAGGCTTCCGCGGAGCTAGCCGCCCTTGGTCGCCTGAGTGACGAGGAACTAGCCAACCCAGACCGCCTTTCTGCAGTTGAAAGGGACGTTGCTCTTATCGCCAGCCTGAAGGATCAGCTGGCGAAAAAGGAGATTGAGCTAGAAGAGGCCAGGGGTCGGGCTATCCACTGGAAGTCTGAAAGCGAGAAGGCTACACGGGAGGTGTCTCGCCTGGGAGAGGAGTCCAAGAGAGCACAGCAGGCCTTTGCTGAACTGGAGCGGGCCAGAAAGGCTTTGGCTGAACTGGACCATGCTAAGAAGAGCGTTGTTGACCTTGGTGAGCGCCTTTCTAAGGCAAACTCTGATCTGCAGACGGCCCTTGGCGATTTGGCGGCGAAGACCGAGGATCTGGCGACGAAGACCGAGGGATGGGAGAAAGAGAAGGGTGAGATTCTCCAGGAGGTGGAAGTGGCGGTGTCGGCGGGCTTTGTTAATGGTGCTAACTCCTGCCTGAAGGTTGTGATGGAAGCTGTCAGGGAGATGTTCCCGGGTTTTGACGAAGATGCTTTCCGGGCCCTTTACACAGCTAAGGATGAAGCTCAAATGCGTAGGCTGTCTGAGGGAGACGCTTCCGGTCCAGACGCTCCCCCTGCTTAACATGGAGGGCAGTCTTCCTCAGAGGGCTCTTGCTCGTCTCCTGCTGCGCCTGTGCTAACGCTTTAACTTCTTTGCCTTTTTGCGCGCCGAGCCCTTTGGTGGCCGGCTGCCATACCCCTGGTTGTAACTATTTGTCTTGAAAACTTTGAAAACTTGTCTTGTATTTCCTCGACGCTACTTTTTCTTTTATATGTGAATTTTCTGTTTGCTTTTGTGTACTTTGATTCTTCATGAGTTTGATCTGTAACCCACCCGCCTGTAGGTAGGAGGGTTTTTGTTTGCTTGGCCTGTCCCTGGTTTTTGTTTAAAATCTAGGGAGCCTGCCCCCTGCCTGCCTAGGGGTAGGAAGGGAGATTCCTCAGCGTTTTTTATACAAGGTTGGGGGGCCTGCCCCCAGTTCTTGTAGGTATGGCCTGCTCCTGGCTTTTCGTTCAAAGTCCAGGGGGCCTGCCCCCTGCCTGCCCAGAGGTAAGCAGGGTAGCTTTTGGTGTTTTTTATACAAGGTTGGGGGGCCTGCTCCCAGTCCTTGTTGGTATGGCCTGCTCCTGGCTTTTTGTTCAAAGTCCAGGGGGCCTGCCCCCTGCCTGCCCAGAGGTAAGCAGGGTAGCTTTTTGCGTTTTTTATACAAGGTTGGGGGGCCTGCCCCCAGTCCTTGTTGGTATGGCCTGCTCCTGGCTTTTCGTTCAAAGTCCAGGGGGCCTGCCCCCTGCCTGCCCAGAGGTAAGCAGGGTAGCTTTTTGCGTTTTTTATACAAGGTTGGGGGGCCTGCCCCCAGTCCTTGTTGGTATGGCCTGCTCCTGGCTTTTCGTTCAAAGTCCAGGGGGCCTGCCCCCTGCCTGCCCAGAGGTAAGCAGGGTAGCTTTTGGTGTTTTTTATACAAGGTTGGGGGGCCTGCCCCCAGTCCTTGTTGGTATGGCCTGCCCCCTGCCTGCCCAGAGGTAGGCAGGGTAGCTTTCTTTGGTTTGCGTTGGGGGGTTCACTTTTCCCAATTTTGGCAACAGGGGGGCCTCCCCCTATTGCCCCCTGCTCGTTTGTGTGTGAAAGACGCGAGTGTGAACAGGCAACGAGTATAAATCTGCATTTTCTCATCTCTTAAAAAATTTTTCTTGACATAGGGGTGGTCGGAGCCGTCGACATTTCTGATCGTCCTCCGCCTTTTTACTCTAGTAAAAGTGAAAATTGCCTACACTCTTGCTTAGACGTAGTATTTCTTTAGTGTATCTGCATTCCAATGAGCGCCTAGCTCTTGTCCCTCCAGATTGGCTATCCTGTACGTGCCTGGACCCAAAGCCTGAGTTATTTGGTATGGGCCCTCCCAATTGGCACTTAGCTTCCCATGCTCTCTTGATTTTCCAATCGCCTGTGTTTTTCTCAGAACTAATTCGCCCACCTGGAAGCTCCTCTGTCGGACTTTGCTATTGAAAGCTTTCCTCATTCACTGCTGGTAGGCAGCGATATTGGTACTGGCTTCCTCTCTTAGCTCATTTACCAGGTCCAGGGCCTCAACCATTGCGGCTTCATTCTCAGCCTGGTTGTACTGCAGGGAACGTAGAGTGGGAATCCTTGTCTCAATTGGCAACAAAGCCTCTGCTCCATATACCAGGCCAAATGGGGTCTGGCCTGTAGACTCCTTTCTGGTCGTTCTGATGGACCAGAGTATACTGGGGAGTTCATCAGCCCACCTGCCTTTGCAGTCATCCACCATTTTCTTCAGGCCGTTCAGAATTTGTTTGTTGGCTGCTTCCGCCTGTCCATTGGTTTGAGGATGGCAGACGGCTGAGTAGGCGACCAAAATGTTGTGGCCTTCCAGCCAGTTTCTTAGTGGGTCATTATCGAACTGCCTTCCGTGGTCAAATACCAGCATTTTTGGTACACCGAACCGGGTGATGACATTTCTCCAGATCACCTTCCTGACTGCCGGCTCAGTGATGTTAGGTACTGCTTCAGCCTCCACCCATTTGGTGAAGTAGTCTATGGCGACAATTAAGAATTTTCTGCCCCCTGTGGCCACAGTGAAGGGTCCTAGGATGTCCATCCCCCATTGAGCAAAAGGGATGGGAGATAGGATTGGCCTGAGCTCCTGAGCTGGGGCATGGATCGATGGGGCAAAAAGTTGGCATTTTCTGCATTTCTGGGTCAGGCTCTTGGCATCTGCCAGCATGGTTGGCCAGTAATAGCCTGCCCTGAGGGCCTTGTGGGCCAGCGACCTCCCGCCAATGTGATGCCCACAAATCCCTGAGTGGATATCATCCAATACTTCAACGGCCTGATCCGCACGTAGGCATTTAAGCAGGGGGTAAGTAAAAGATTTTTTGTAGAGTTCTCCATTAATGAATATGAACCAGGCTGCTTTAGCCTGTATCTTCCTTTTTTGTAGCGAGTCTGACGGTAAGATACCGTGCCTCTTGTACTGGACGAGAGGGGTCATCCAGCTTTCCAGCTCTTCTTCCACGGCACTAATCGTTTGACAGGGTTCAGTAGACTTCTCGTGTAAAACGTCGACCCATACGGATCTTCGGATGTCCTGCAGACTGGAGCTTGCCAGTTTTGACAGGGCATCTGCTCTGTTGTTCTGGGATCGGGGAATTTGTTTGACCTCATATGATTTTAGGCCGGACAATTCTCCCTTTACCATCTCTAGGTATGCGGCCATTGCTTGGTCTCTTGCCTCGTATTCTCCATTGATTTGGTTGGCGATGAGCTGGGAGTCTGTTGCTAAAACAATTCGTTCCGCCCCTGCGGCTTTAGCCAGCCTGACGCCTGCGAGTACTGCTTCATACTCTGCTTCATTGTTTGATGCTGGGAAAACGAATCTGAGAGCATGCTCAAAGTCGGTCCCTTCTGGGCTGGTTAATACGACGCCTGCGCCTGCGCCGTTGGCCGTTGAGGACCCATCAGTGTATACGACCCATTCTTGGGCGGGGGCTTCCTCTTCCCCTGAGTGGGAGCACTCAGCCAAAAAGTCTGCCAGAGCTTGGGCTTTGATGGCTGTTCTCGGCTGGTAAGAGATACCTAGCCCACTCAGCTCAATTGCCCATTTCAACAGTCTTCCCGATTTTTCGAATTTTTCCAACACCTTTTCCAGGGGTTGGTCGGTGAGGACTATGACTGGATGCGCGTCAAAATAAGGTCTGAGCTTCCTGGCTGCAATTATGACCGCGTAGGCGGCTTTTTCAACCATCGGATAATTCTTCTCAGCTGCCCCCAGCGCATGACTCACAAAGTATATAGGTTGCTGGGTGCCTGCCTCTTCCCGTAGGATGACCGCGCTGACAGTTATATTAGTTACTGCAATGTAGAGGAAGAGTTTCTCGCCTGCTACTGGTCTTGCCAGGGTAGGGAGCCTCTTAAGATGGTCCTTCAGTTGCTCGAAGGCCTCTTTCTGCTCGCTTTCCCATTTGAACTGTTTGTTTCCTTTCAGAATTTTGAAAAAAGGAGTGGCTCTGTCTGCTGATCGGGCTATGAATCGTGCCAAGGCGGCCATTCGTCCCGTCAGGCGCTGGATGTCCCTGATGGTCTTGGGCTCAGGGAGGTTTAGAACTGCCTGAATTTTTTCAGGGTTGGCATCTATACCCCGAGAACTGACCAAGAATCCTAGGAATTTTCCGGAGCGTACTCCAAACGTGCATTTTTTCGGATTTAGTTTCATTTTGTAAGTGCGCAGGGAATTGAAGGTTTCCTGCAAGTCTGTCAGGTGCTCCCTGTCTTCCCTGCTTTTTACGATGGCATCATCAACGTAAGCCTCAATGTTTCTGCCTTTTTGTTTTTCAAACACTTTGTCAACCAGACGCTGGTACGTAGCTCCCGCATTTTTGAGCCCGAAGGGCATCATCTTATACATGTAAGTGCCCGAACTAGTGATGAACGCACACTTCACCCTGTCTGGCTGCCACAAGTACACTTGGTGGTAGCCTGAAAAGGCGTCTAAGAAGCTTAGCATGGTGTAGCCACTGGTGGCGTCTACCAATTGATCGATCCGAGGGAGCGGGTAGCAGTCTTTCGGGCAGGCTTTGTTGAGGTTCGTAAAGTCGACGCACATTCTCCATGCTCCAGACGACTTTTTGACCATGACAACATTTGCCAGCCATTCTGGGTAGTCGCAGACTTCAATGAAGTCTGCTTTCAAGAGTTTGTCGATTTCTTCCTTGATTGCTGCGTCTTTTTCTGCAGACATGTTTCGTTTCTTTTGCTTTACAGGGCGAGCATCCATGCTTACGTTCAGCTTGTGAACGATGCATGAGGGATCAACGCCGGGCATCTCGTCTGCAGAATAGGCAAACACGTCTTTGTTTTTTCTCAGAAGTTTGACCAGTTCGGCCTGATAGGATTCCTCCAAACCTGTTCCTACCAGGACCTGTCTTCCTGGTTCTAAGTCTACCAGCATGCTTTCGCCTCCTGGTTCCAGGCGGTCGGGCGTCGGGTGCTCGACTGGGACTTCGCCTTCCCTGCAGGGGGAACTGTCAGCTTTTCTTTTTCCTTTTCTGTCCCTCTCGTGCTCTTGTAGGGCCACGGAGTAGCATTGTCTGGCTGATTCCTGGTCCCCACGTATCTTTCCTTCCAGCCCGAAGTCCGTGACATACGCAATGGTGAGAGCTCTGATGGAGATTGCGGCCTCGATTTCATCCAGCGTGGCCCTGCCGATCAGGGCATTATAGGCAGACCTTGCATCCACAACAACAAAGGTTGCCCTGACATTCCGGGCTGCGGAACCTTCCCCGAAGGTTACAGGCAAGTCGATGACGCCCATGGGCAGTACGCCGGCCCCACTGAATCCGTACAGGGATCCGGGAGCAGGCCGTAGATGCCTTTTTTCCAGGCCCATTTTTTCGAAAGCATCCTTGTATAAAAGATTTGTATATGCGCCTGTATCTACCATACATCTTCGCACAATGTGGTTGCTGATTTCTAGGGACAGCACCAGAGGATCACTATGCGGATATATCACCCGTCCTGCATCATCAGGGGTGATACTTAGTGTCACTCCCTTTGGGCTCCCCTCTCTCTCAGCGTAGCAGATCTGGTTTCTCAGCTCGCGCATTTGCCTTTTTTGACTTCTTCGACTGAACTGGCCCTCAGTGCCCCCTGAAATCACGTGGATTACCATCCGGTTCTGCACTGACCCTTCGGGTTTTTCAGGCACTTCTTTCTGAGACTTGTTTTTAGCTGCGTAGTTGGCCAACCATCCGTTCCTGATTAATTTCTCAATTTCATCTTTCAGGTGACGGCACTCTTCGGTGGTGTGGCCAATGCAGTCGTGGAAAGTGCAGAATTTCTTTGGGTCGCCTTTTGGGCTGCGAGGTTTGCTTGGACGGTTCCATTTGGCAGTTTCTTTTTCTAGTTCGAAGATTTCCGCCCTGGATTTGGTCAGAGCGGTGTAACTATCGAATCTGGGTTGGTAGACTGGGCGTTCTTTCTTGGGAGTGTCTCCTTCTTCTTTCTGCTTCCCTGGTTCACCTCTGCCCCTTCCACCCTGCGGTCCCCCTTGAGGCTTTGTTTGGCCTGCAGGGGTGTCCGTCAGGCCGTGGAACTCCTCCTGCAGAATGAACCCCTCAGCAATCTTCCTGGCCATGGCCAAGGTTTCGGGCTGGGCCCTGATCATCTGGTTTTTCATTTTCCCTGGAAGTAGGGAGATTGTCAGGGCGTAGGCGGCGGTGGAATCGTCGATCTCCCTAACCTGTTGGTAGGATAGATCGAATCTTCTCATGTATTCTCTCACACTCTCACCCTTATTTTGTTTCAGGGTCATGAGATCGAAACGAGTAAGTCGTCTTCTCTTATTTCCGGCATACTGTTCAAGGAAAATTTCAGCCAGCTCTATGAAGAATCTGATTGACCCCTGGCGGAGATCTCTGAACCACCCCTGCGCAAGTCCCACCAGGGTGGTAGGGAAAACTTTGCACCAGATGGCATCATCTACATCATACATGCCCATGTGGCTCTCAAAGGCTGCCAGGTGGTCCTCAGGGTCCGTCGTCCCGTCAAATTTGATGGTGGGCATTTTGATTTTTGGAATGGGGTACTCTTGTACCTCAGGGTGCAACGGGGTTTTCGTAGGCCTGCCTACCAGTCGTGACCTGCTTTCCCCAGACTGGTTACCATGAGATTCCCATTGTTTATGGGTTGGTTTCCTCGTACTGGGGGAGCGGTGCCTCGGCGGCGGCCTGCTAGCTGCTTCATCCTCTGTTCCCGAGGAGGTCTGTCTGGGCCTCTTCCTCTGGGAGTGGCAGAGGTTTTCACCCTGATGGTACCTGGACTCGAGCGGTTGCCCTCGGTTGAGTCTGGATTGCAAGCTTTGGGATAAGCCAGGGGCTGACTGTTCCTTGGCTGCAGGTGTTAGCCTGGAGAAAACTCCGCCTGGCCTTTCCCCTAAGCGTTTTGACATGGGCTCCCTGGGCCTCATGCGCTCCTGTAATCCTTGAGATAAGCCTCCCTGCCCTCCGGACGCTGATTCTGTCGTGTGAACAGAGAACGCCTGCTGGACAGGTGGTTCTGGTTTGTCAGTAGTAATGCGCCTCTGCACATGCGTATACACTTGGGCTGTTCTTCTCGCTTTTCTCTGAGCGTTTCTGGCGGCGGTCCGCCTCGTGCCCCCGGCCTCGTCCCTGCTGACTGGGGACGGTTGCCTAGGAGCCGATGCGACCCTGCCTACCAAGTCCTCAGGTGTGAATTCCTGATCTAGCATTGCAGAGAAGAACGCGGCTGCCTGCGCCATCTGAGCTGGGGTCAGGTTGAGAGCACGTCCAGGGCGTGCCCCCAGCTCGGGTGTCGCAGCAGCGTTAGATCTACCGAGAGGATTGGTTCCTTCTACCCCAAGGATTGTGGCAGGAGGGACCCTCTCCGACAGCGGCATTCCGTACAGGGGGGTCACCGGAGGGACCGTCGGACCCGCTCCTGCACTGTCATCGACAATTTCTGGCATGATTGTGTTTAATTTTGTGGTTATGAGTGGTTGATTTTAGTGGGTAACTCGTGAGCACAACCGTAAGTTCCCCACAGACGGCGCCAAATTGTTCCGGTTACGGAAACGGTTCTCCCGGCTTAGAATCCGGGCAATGTAATTGAATCGGTAACGGATAACTAGTCGCTTGATTCCCTTGATCTCCCCTTCCTCTCACTCCTGAAATCGGACTTTCCCGGCGGAAAACGGCCTGCCCCCTGCACAATGAACGCACAGGGCCTCGGAGGTTGTCCGAGGAAACCCTCTCCGATGCCTAAGTCAGCCCGTGAAATGCCTTAACGAACCTAGCTCGTGAGGAACTAGGCGGCGTTTTTTGGAGTAAGAGTCTAAAGAGAAAAAAAATCCAACCCCTCTCATGTGGGAAATGGGGAGGTATTTATACCTTCCCACAAGAGAGAGAAGAGAAAGAGGAATGGTTGGATGGGAAAGTGACAAGTGGCGGCTTCCCATCCATCCATTCCCAATTACCTTAGGCGAAATGACGAGAGGGCCCCTGGGGATCCTGGCCCTGTCGGCCAGGGATTTCCCCAGGGCAGGCAGTCTCCAAGTAGGGGACTGCCAAGCTCTGACAGGCTGCATCGGCCTGCGCTCTCGGCGGCTGACGGCCAACCTTTAGCGTTTTCATGCTTTGTTCTCGGTCCTTGCCGGGGGTTGGTCTTTCGACTCTCCGACAGGAATCGTCCCGGGGCCTGCATAGCAGGCAGTTGATTGTCAGGCGACCCACCCCCAATCACAAGCGTTCAAGGAAGGTGCCCCCTATCCCCATATGTTTCAAGCTTCCCAACAAGTTCCCCAACAACAATCTCTACAACACCGTCCATATGTGCCACCTCCCTTAAGGGACAACAATCAAAGCTACCAAGGTTATATAGGCAACCCAAGGCCATTCAACAATTTCAAGCAACATAACCAAGGTACCTTCAACAACAATCAAGGGTTCCAACGAGGGAACTTCAATCAAGGTGGTTTCCAAGGGAACCAACACTCCCAAGGACACCATAACTACAACCAAGGTAACAATCAAGGCCTTAATCAAGGTAACTCTCATGGGTTCCAAGGGAACCATCAAAAACAACAAGGATCTCAAGGTACTCAACATGAAAGCAAGCAAAGGAGTCGATCTCCTATTCATGATTATGGCATTCCTCTAGCCATCACCAACACTCCTCATAACCAACAATCTCCCCCTCAGGATTTCGACATGCAAAAATCAATGTTTGAAATGCAAAGAAGTCAATTGGAGACACAAAGAACCCAACAATAAATTATTGCTCAACTTTAAAGGGATAACTTGGCAAGAGATGCTCATATGAAGATCCTCGAAACCCAAATAGCTCAACTTGCTTCGGGTAGCTCTTCAAGGCAAAAGGGGCAACTACCTCCTCAAGGTGAAACGGAGAAATTTGAGCATGTGAATGCTATTACCTTGAGGAGTGGTTCATCTTATAACTCCCCCTTACTCCCTAATGAGCAAGAACCAATGAAAGAGGTTGTATCTCCACTTCAAGATAATTCAAGCTTGGGAAATCCAATGGAGGAACAAGTTTTGTGGGAGATTGAGAAACCCCATGAAGACAAGCTTCCCCCACTTCAAGGGAAAGACAAAGGAAAAGGGAAAATGTCATTCGAAAAGTCCAACCTTAATGAGCAAGACAAGGTACATATCAAGTTGCCTTTCCCAACAAGGCAATTGAAGACTAAGGTGGATGTTCAATATGACAAGTTCCTTAATATTGCGAAGAAATTGGATGTAAGTGTCCCTTTTACCAATCTACTTACCCAAATCCCGGCATATGGAAGATTCATGAAAGAAATCTTGGCTAGGAAGAGATCCGTCAACAAGGAAGAGACCATAGCGTTCACAAGAGTGGTGAGCGAGCTTATTCAAGGTTCTACGCTTCCCAAGTTGAAGGATCCGGGTAGTTTCTCGATCTCGTGCACTATAGGCAACTTCAAGATTGAGAGAGCACTATGTGATTTGGGTGCGAGTGTAAGCATCATTCCCTATTCCATTTGTGAGCGACTTGGGATGAAGGAGCTCAAGAGTACTTCCATTACACTCCAAATGGCCAATAGTTCCCTCAACCGACCTTTGGGGATGTTGGAAGACGTGCCAATAAGAATCGGGAAGTTCTTCATTCCGGTCGACTTCCTTGTACTTGACATGCCGGAAGATGCTATCACTCCCATTATCCTTGGGCGCCCATTTCTACATACCGTCGGTGCCATGATTGATGTAAAGAACGGTAGGATCACATTTGAGCTAGGCGACGAGAAGCTCGTGTTTGACCTCCAAGGCAACACCTCGCCTACTAATGATGAGTCTTGTAAAATGATCACCGCCATGAAAGACATCGATCTAGGGGAGGAGTTGGGTAAAAGCTTGAAGAACAACTTCTATGGAATTGAGAATGATGATTCCGAGTTTGGGGCGGATGAATGCCCGTATCATGATTTTGAAGGCAAGTTGAGAAGCAAGAAGAAAGATGAGCCTCCCTTGGGGCCACATGAAGATAGATGGACGTTTGGGTATATACCGAAGGATCACAAGTACAAGTTCAAGCCATTGAACTTAGTAGATCGGGATGCCCCGGGAACGTCGAGGTTAGATCATGAAGACCCTTGGAGTGTGGATGGTTATACCACAAGCTTGATCGAAGATTTCTCGAGAGCCTTCGATTTGTTACTTCGAGCCCTTGATGAAGATGGAGTTGGCCAAGTGTTGTTAAAGAAATGATTGAAGAATGCACCACCTTTGGTTTGACGGAGTTCCAAAAGAACCGTCTTATTGTATATATCTCTTTCTTGTAACTCTTTTAGGTTTTGTGAACTTCTTGTGATTTGGTATTTTGATGAGCGATGTGAGGGAGAGATTTTGATGAATGTGTTTAAGCTTACTTGTGGATGAGAAGTGAAGATGAATCTTAGAGAGGAGTAATTTTTGATAGAGCTTGGATTGTGAGCAAGGTATGTAGTCGGTTTATGAAGCTTTGGACAAGCTTTTGGGGTTATAGAGAGTTAGAGGACTCTTCCCGACCGAGAGGAGAGCATCCCGACCGGGAAGGATGAACCATCCCGACCGGGAAGAATGTCATCCCGATCAGAATGAGTGTACTGAAAATTGGGTGTTCTGGAGTGTCATCCCGACCGGGAGGGAAGCTTCCCGACCGGGACGGGTGTATCATCCCGACCGGGACCAGCCATCCCGACCGGGACGAGCCCTACTCCTCTTTTGGCCTCTTCTTTGTCATTCGAGCCCACCCAACCATTTTATACCCCCTCCCAACCTCCCTACCTATTCTTGCTCATATCATATGACCCATATACTTCATGTACATATCCTCACCTCATTCTCTCTTCACTTTACACCGAGTTTCACCTCAAATCCGACCTCCTCGCACCATTGCAAGCTTACTACTTCAACCATGCGATATTATCAAGTTTGAAGTGGGATGACAATGAAGACGACAAGCAAAAGTGCCTATATTGATCATTGAGATGATGGAGTTCGTGAGTTGCTAACCTATCAGTAAGGTGACTCTAATTTCTTTTCCGTCTTTTATTGCTTGTCTCCCTTTGCATACTCCCCTTCCCCCTTGTCATGGTGTCCCTCGGGGCCTTGGTAATTGTTGCTCCCGACTCTCGATGACGTGACTGCATCGAGAGTCATTTGAAAGATCCAAATTCATAAGATTTTCACCCTTTTTGTAGGATTTAATTGGATTTGGGCGGAATCCGGGCTAGGTGACTTGATTACACCTAGTCCTCCCCTCCCATTTCCTTTTATTTCCTTCTTTTTATTTCTCCCCCCTTCCATATCTTTTCTCGTCTCGGCCCATGGTGACTTGACTACATCCAGGCCAGACACATTCTACCCTTTTCTCCACTTTATTTTTGATTTTTAGCTTTATTTTTGTAGTTTCTTTTCTTTCCTTTAGAGTCTCCATATACTACGATCGAGCATGAGGACATTGCTCGGTTTAAGTGTGGGGGAGCGATATTCTAGTATAGTTTAGTTTTATTTTCGTAATTTCTTCGAAAAATCTTGCAAAACCATAAAAAATTGAAATTTTTTCACAAAAATCAAAAAGATTTTCTTTTGTGTGTTTTCCTCTTGTGTCGTTGTGTCGTATTTTTGTTGTTTTGTGCGTGTTGCCCCCTTTTTCCTTGTAGGTCGCTTATTCACCGTCAACTTTGGAGGGCTTTCAAGACATCCGGTAACATCCTTTATCCCTTTTTCTTTGTCTCTTGTGGAGTTTGGAGGAGATTTGTGATGTTGTGTGCTCGGGTGGAGCTTTGTTGAGGTTGTGGTTGATTCGGTGACTTGTTTGGAAATTCGGGGTGGTGTTTGTTCTCTTTGTGTGTTTGTTTTGTTTTGTTTTGTCTTGTCGCCTTTTGTCTCTTTTTCTTTCGTTTTTGTCGTGTCATAGTTTTGTGGTGCGTAGTTGTGTCTAGTGTGTACAAAAGTTTTTGAAAACCCGGTTTTGAGGCTAGTGTGCAAGTGTTTACTTTCCTTTTCTAGTAGTATGAATCGAGTCTTGGACTTTAGTCTAGTAGAATGACTTTAAATCAATGATTTCGTTGGTTTCTTACCTTGAGTCTACCTAGTCTACTAGGGATTTACTACGAGATTGCATTTTGACCATTATGACCACCCACGGTGTGAAAAGGCCTTGGTTGCCGAGTTCCGTCTCTTAGGTGACCATGTTTGAAATTGTTTAACTAGTCCAAGTTTTCCACCTTTTTGTGGGTTTGAAGGGAAGGACGCTCCCCAACTCACCCATTCCCCTACCTCCTACACACATCCACAAAATAAAGTTGTAAATTGTTGAAATCTCTTTCTTGGTTGCAAAAGAAATGCCTATAACTCAAATCTAGCCAAAAGGGCAAACAAAGAAGAAGAAAGAAAATGAAAGAAAAAAAAGAATGAAGGAAAAAAAGAAAAGGCACAAAAAGCCAAAAATAAAATACAAAAGGTGAAAAAGAAATGGCATAGCAACACAAAAAAAGCAAAGATGCAAAAGAAAGAAATTGCCAAAGAAAACCGTCTCACAAAAAGATTCTCACCCTCAAAATAAGCCTTTTTCCGACTATTACCGTGAAGAGCCTACCAAAGGACCGAGTCCCTAGGAAGGATGATAGCGGTAATGATCGGTCTTCCCTCATTTTGCAAACTTACCCACCTTTTTACTTGGACTAGTTGGGCGATTTAGAGCATGGGACGACCCTCTTGGCTCATCGCTAAAGGGGGTGGGGTCTCACTTACCAACAGTGTCGACTAACACCATGGTTCATCCTTTTTCCATCCCGCCGATGGTCTCGTAGTACGTTCTTAGAAGGTTAGGAGGAACCTAGGTAGGTTACCAACGTTTCTATTGCTTTGTTGTCATACTATTAGAGTTTTGTCCATATTGATTTGTGTTATTAGCTTGGGAACGTTGTCACTTGCCTTGAGTCCTAAACCGGTGCTTCTTTCACCGCTTTTTAGAGGGAAGCGGTATTTGTTTCTTCTTGGGTGGAACCGATTGCTTGTTTGTTTGTATGTTTGTTTGTTTGTGTGTTTTTGCGTCCGGTTGCATCCACGGTTTTGTCGCAAGACCTCACTTGCCTTGCGGAGTGAACTTTTCCTCTAGGTGTACTCGCGTGAGTTGAAAGGGCTTAGGGTGCACTAATACCCACTCGGCTAGTAGTTTAGTTTCTTTTAGTCTTTAGTTAGTTTGTGCTTACTCGAGGGCGAGTAAGGGTTAAGTGTGGGAGAGTTGATAAGTGTAGTTTGTAGTGCCTAATTTGTTGTGTTTGGTCCCGGTTTCTCTTGTGGAATTGCTCCTTGGGAGCGGTTTCTGGGCTACTTATGCTTCTTCTAGTTCGTTTCAGGTTCCCAAGACCGTTCAAGGAGAATTGGAACGATTCTGACTCGTTTCATACACTTTTGGATCCAACGAAGAGAAGGAGCGATCGCTCGGTGCCTTGGACTCGATCCCGAGACCTTGGGACCCATTCCCGAGCCTCTTAGACTCGATCCCGAGCCTCGAGAATCGATGGGAAGCTCATGAGAGGCAAGGAGGGACCTTAAGGATCATATTGGAGGCCTACAAGACCCTTCCCGGGCGGGATAGTAGCCTTCCCGACCGGGAAGGAGTCCGCGTTTACAGCAGCTCCTGTTTTGGGGCCGTCCCGGTCGGGATCACTTCGTCCCGGTCGGGACCACTTTGTCCCGGACGGGACCGTCTCGTCCCGGACGGGATGGATCAGCTACAGTACGAGACTCTTCTTTTCTCCTCCTTAACTCTTGTAACCTTATAAATACTCCTCCCTTGTATTGTTTAAAGATCTTACATTACCTTAGACTATCTTAGACCTCTCTACATTAGACTAAACCCTAGATAGAGTGCCTCCTCTCATTAGCTTAATCTCTCTTTAAACTCTTGTTAATCTTAGATTAATTTAGTTAACTAGTCTTGTATTAAGGAGATTCTTGAAGACTCATCCAAGATTGACAACCTTGGAGATTATTTTTGGGTTTCTTATTAATGCAAGTTCTCATATTTTTATCTCCTTGTTAGTTGGTATAATCTCTTTTCTCTTAATCTTTGTTAATCTCTCAAGTTTTAATCTTTACATATTGTTTATTGTTCTTGTTTGTTCATAATGAATGTTTGGTTGTTATTGTTGATTGCTCTTATCATTGTTATTGTTAGTTTGATAATGAGTGAGTAGATTGCTTGTGGGGTTAGTAGGGGGATTAAGTGTGGATTATGGGTGATTAGGGTTTGATTGTGGGTAAAGGTGATTCCTTTGTTGCTAGTCACTTATTGGGCACACCATGTGTTTGTTGTATTGCTTGTGTGGGTAGTAGTGGTCAATGCTTCTCATACTTGTTCTCATCTTCCCATTGTGTATTCGATTTGTGGTTGAATGTTAGTGTTTTGAGTAGCATCCTGCATGAATGTTCGGGGCTTGTCTTAGACACGAGAGTGCGGACCTTGGCTTTGGCGCAAGAGCGCAAACCGACCTTAGTAACTAAGTGGCACCTATACCCTTGATTACCCAATCATCCTACTACACTTATGAACCCGACCTAACCCCACTCCTTCCCATATTTGAATTCTCTATCTCTTTGGTCGATCATTTTCTCTAGTTTATTTGTTTAGTTAATCTTAGTTGTTTCTATTAGTTCATATTATTTCTAGTTCATTGTTAGTCCATTTTCATACCTCTCAATCATCATAGTTTGTCAATTATTGTCTTCTTTGTGTTTGTTTGTGTGACTTAGCCTTGTTTCTAGGTAGACCATAGTCTAGACCCCCATAAACGTCCCCGTGGATATCGACCCAACTTACCCTAGCTACCGTTAGGATTAGTTGAACTCTACTTGACCGGTGCGAACCCACGGCATTTGTCACCATCAACAAACTAGAGATATCACAAAGAGAGTTTACCCCAATTGACTTATCTTACACCGATACTCTCAAATATTTAGTCGATCAAGGACTGCTCTCGCCTTTGTGTCCAACTCCGAACCCACCGGTTGACAAAAGATCCAAAACATGGAGTCCTAATGCCTATTGTCTATATCACCAAAGCAACGAACACGATACCGAAACATGGTTTGTATTGAAGCACGCGATCCAAAACATGATCGAGAAAGAAACATTCCCTCCCTCAAAACAACAAAAGGCAGATTTCACCTTTAGGAACACCGAGGGAGAGATAGTCACATCCATGGTTGTCACGAACTATTTCAAACCCCTCGACAATCCATCAACCGAAATAAGTCCGAAACACCAATCAAGGGTCGCATCCCCAGAAGAGTTTGTCAGAATCTAAGCCTAAGAAGAAGGCCTCGAGCCTAGGTCAATGTCATAGTAGGGTCAAGTCATAGTATCGTTATTTCCCTTCTAGAGTCATTGTTATGTCGAGTCTGAGGTACGGGGACTTGTCCTGACCTCCCTAGTTCCGTCTAAGCATCACTCCTTTCGGAGTCTATCAATAAAAGCAATTCTTTATTCTCTATTACGAGCCTCGATAATGCTTGACTTAACAATAATGCAAATACTTTCGCTTGTGACTCGTCATGTTTAAACAACATGCCACGTAATTATCGACTCCTCAAAACAATGAGGAAATGTAAGAATTGAGATCCTGTACTCTCTTTTACCTATTCCATGTTTGGTATAGAAAGCCACATAACTTTCACTTAGAACGAGCATTACTGAATCCTATGACGAATCTAGATAATCTTTTAGCTTGTGATTAAAGACGGAAGGCAAACCTATTCCCCACAATAAACATTCCCCGAACAAAGATCGACGAAGTCCTACCATAGATGCTAGTCCGACAAAAAAAAAAAGTCTAAAATGGCCAAAAGGAGCCTAGGGAAAACTAACCCAAGGCCAACCAAAACGACCATATCCACAAATGCAGAAACGACCAAGACCAAGTTCAGCGGTCGGAGTCAAAACCCAATCACCCAATGAAAGTCCGAAGAAAAAGCGAAAGAAAAAAAAAGGTAAAAGTGAACAGACCGGTCAACTAGCACCGAATATTAGCCTCCTTACTTTACAACCCTAAAGACCTTCCCGAGACACTTGTTAGGAGACAGTTCGGAATTTTGAGGATTCAAGCTCAACAGGATAATCCCAACCATTAGGACCAGACATGGAAATCAGATCCCACATAATTTACATTCCGCGTAATTGAAGCTTGAGTCATTTTTACTCATCTTCCCCTGACCTACTTGTGGACGTCCGTCCGCACCGCCCGGCACCCCGTGCGAGCCCGCGCAGGACCGCCCTCGTTTCATCGTGGCGGCCACCCACGCGGCCCCCTCACGCTTGGGGGCCGGTCCGATCTCGCGTACAGGGCGAATGTGTCGGACCTCGATTTGGATGATGATTAGGAATAGTAATAGATGGGTGCGGGCACCCGTGTTTCCGTTGGAATCGATCGAGTCGTGGTTGTAAATGTTTAAAGGGCGATATATTTTTGGTAAGGTGACCTTTTTAGTGAACCCAATTCGTGGCCGATTTGTGGAGTCGCCATCGAGTCAATTACGGGGACTCGGAAACCGCTCAAGTCAACTTTGATCCTTAGTCGGCTTAAAGTTGAGTGACACGGGACCTAAAGATAAAGACTTGTACACTTAAGCACTCCATGCCTGTAATGACTCTCATTGCCAATGGTTTCGGACATCCGGAAACCGTCGATTTTGAGTAAGAAGTGAGGGTACGTATTGAGAAGCCAACGTCCGCTAGAACTTTGGTCCTTAATTGTGGCGAACATGCGATAACATCCGTTGTTTTAATCCTATGTCTTTGCTATGTCGGTTGTTTGAGGACAAGTAAGCTTTGTAGTCGAAGTAGTTGTGTTTACATTCTTTGCATGCGATTTCACGTGACAAGTAGGCCATGAAAAGATGTACATAAGAGAGTAGATGGTACTAAAAATTATACGTATTATCAAATCAGATTTAACGTGATAATACGGATATTAGTCGTTCTCGTGGTATACCTTACCTGGTATGCTGCTTAAGATGCATCAGCACGGTATTAATAGGGATGCGTCAAACCACGGTTGCTGAGCATCGGGACAAACACTGAACCTGACCGTCACTTTGTTCAGTTTTAGCTTTTTTACGTTTTGAATTTCGTGTTAGGTGATTTAGCACGCGATTATAAGGTCATAGAAGCAGTAAATCATACGAAAGCAGTAGATGCAAAATGTAAGTAAATCACATAGTGAGGAGTTACACCCTCGGAGTATACACTAAACAAGACACGATGCGTAGATAGTTGAGAATGGATCTCAGAACTACTCGGGTTTAGTTAGGGTGTTTTAGTGCTTATGGTTGAAGTGCATAATAAAGGTACAGAAATGTAAAGTTTTGTTTAGACGACAACCTAGTGACGATTCGACTTCAAGGCAGATCCTCCTAACTCGTCCTGCGGTGATTCCGGTAGAGCTTCGCTACTATACTCGGGGTTAGCTAGGCGAGCGCATCTGCTCCTCGGTTCCGAGTGGAGTGCTCGAAGGAGAGAAGTAGCGTTGATTTGCTTATCGGGACAACGATCGAGTGGATCATAACTTAGGGTCGGAGTGCGAACCTAAGTTAGAGAAGGAAAACTCGTAAATATTTTCCTTACCGATGATAGCCCGGTAACCGAAGAAGGACACACCGACACCTGGTCCTTCCCAGACGAAGATATTTTCCATACCGATGCCGAAACATGGGATTTATACTTCGATGGAGCGTCTAATTTTCGAGGGTTCGGAGTCAGGATCCTTCTAATTTCACCAAGAGGGGAGCATACTCCCGTCTCCATCAAACTGGACTTTGATGTTACCAATAATGCAGCAGAGTACGAAGCATGCATTTATGGGCTACAAGCCGCCGCCAACCTGGGGATCACAAATCTCCGGGTACATGGCGACTCATCCTTGGTCATTAACCAAGCACTCCAAAAATGGAAGACTCGGAATGCTAATCTCGTGGCCTACCAGGCACGAGTAAGGGATCTCGAGAAACAATTCCAAAAGGTGGAGTATATATACCTGCCTCGGGAAGAAAATCAGTTTGCAGATGCACTCTCAAAATTGGCATCTTTACTGAATATTCCCGACCACGTGACCAGTATGCCAATTTGCGTCGAAAGACGGTCCGAGCCGGCATATATCCATGTCATCGAAGACATCGAGATCACTGATCCCGAACCTTGGTACCAGGCTGTGTTAACATACCTGACCAACGGAGAATATCCTCCCGGGACTGAGGGTCGAGCCAAAAAAGCCTTGCGAAGGCTAGCCACCCAGTTCATCCGTACCGATGATGGACAATTGTACAAAAAGACGGCACAGGGGGCTCTTCTCCTTTGTGTTGACAAATATAAGGCCGAGAAAGTGATGGCCGAAGTACATGATGGTGAAAACGGCCCACACATGAATGCTCACATAGTGGTCCGAAAAATCATGAGGCTCGGGTATTACTGGAATACCATGGAAGCCGACTGCCAGTTATATGTCAAACATTGCCATAACTGTCAAATCTTTGGCAATGTGCAACATATGCTGTCATCTCTGCTCTATACCATGACGTCGCCTTGGTCTTTCTCGACATGGGGTATCGACATAATCGGGAAGGTGAATCCCTCCGGTACTGGCGGGCACTGCTTCATTTTAGTAGCTATCGACTATTTCACCAAATGGGTCGAAGCTGAATCATATCGCATCCTTAACGCTAAGCATGTCGCCAAATTTATCCAAAACAAGATAATATGTCGGTATGGAATCCCACACGAATTTATCAGTGATCACGGGACTCACTTCCAAGCTGAGACCGCAGCCTTGCTGACTAAATACAAAATTCAAAGGCACACGTCCTCGCCCTACCGTCCCCAAACGAATGGAGCAGTAGAGGCAGCTAATAAAACGATTGTCACCATACTCAAAAAGATGGCTGATAATTATCGGGACTGGCCCGACAAAATACCTTTTGCCCTATGGGGGTACCGGACATCAATTCGCACCGCAACCGGAGCAACGCCGTACTACCTAACTTATGGGATGGAGGCAATCCAACCAGTTGAATTAGAGGTACCGTCCCTCAGAATTCTGTTAGAAAGTCAAGTACCCGAAGCTGACTGGGTTCGAACACGGTACGATTCGTTGGTTCTACTAGACGAACGACGGTCCCGCGCTCTCAACAACATCCAAATTTACCAGAAACGGATCCAACGGGCCTTCAACAAGCGGGTAAGGCCCAGAAACATTAAAGAAGGGGATCTAGTCCTTAAGTCCGTTCGAGCTTTACTACCAGTTGACCCAAGGGGAAAATTCAAACCCAACTGGGCTGGGCCATATCTGGTGAAGAAAATCCTATCAGGGGGAGCAGTGATGTTGACAGACCTAGACGGGAATGAGTTTGTCAACCCAACCAACCTGGACCAGCTGAAGCGTTACTACCCTTAGCCATTTCTCAATGTCATTAGCAATTTTTATCAAAATTGTTTATTTTACAAAAAAGCAAGTCAATAAGCTAGAATTATTTATTCTACTGTCACAAAACATCTTGAACCACTAGTCTTGGTGTAATTCGAGATTGCAAATTTACTGAGCTTGAACTACGTTTGGTTTGATTCTGCTAATTGCGGATACGTAGGCAGCCCCTCAAAAGGGCACAACCAGTGCAATCGAGAAAAGACAGGAACGATTTAATAATAAACTTTCTTTTATTAATTATCACAAAAAAAAGCCCCAATAAACTTGGGAAAATTACAAAGTGCAGGAATTCAAAAAAAATTAAAAAAAAAAGCACACGACAAAAATAGTAATAATATTTAAATAATAAAAACTAAGGACTCGGTACTTAGGGCATCTTGCCCTTTCCCTTGTCCTTTGCCTCCTTGGCCGTCCACTGACGACGACGCGGAGGAGAGCGTTCCCGAATCACCACAGGAACCTCTTTAGCCCGGACTCGTTTCTTGGAACTCGAGTCCTCATCCATCTCGATAGGCCCGAGTCGGGCCTTCACGGGCTCTGGGAGCCGGTCACGCGGACCTAGTCGGTCCCGGGCCGCCAGCCTTGGCCCAAGTCGCCGTTCCAAATCAGTCTGGGGGCTTAGCCGCCCCCGTGTGCCACTAGCAACGACATCTTTAGCTCGAGTCTTAGTATGTGACTTAAGACCCGATTCTAATCGGACTAAGGTAGCAGGGGTCTCTCCCTCATCGAAGAACCCCTATTGTCCTTTGCCGTCTCCCGACGGACCAGTTCGAAGGCCTCATCGACCTTCAGAGCTTTGCGAACTTCCTCCGATTCCTCAGAAGTCCATTTCTCGTAAGCCCGAGAAACCCAAGCGGATTGGCAAGGGTTGGGAATAGTCCATGTAGGACTAGTAAACCATCTCTGCAACCAAGTGTCGCACATAGCGTCTGTCAGTTAGAGCGAGACGCTAATAATGGCTTCAGTCTCAGGAATGCGCTGAGACGAACCGAACTGCCTCAGGATGCGGTCCGGGAAAATGTGAACTGTCCAATCAAGGGACAGGATCACCAGGTAGCGAGCTTGGTCTCTCTTGGCCAGCCCCGTCAATTTAGAAAGGAACCACCAAGCAACTGTCCACCGAATTAAAGGGCCACCATGGAACACCAACTCCTCATCCCAGTAAGCTCGATTTATATGGTGATTTGAGCTTATCCGGCGCCCTCTTGAACTGATCTGGCTGCTACGGTAGTTGGGAGCGCTCGGAGGAGGCTCTATGATTGACAGGCGTTCCGACAACCAAACCTACAAAAAGTATATACAGAATTCATAAGCAAGAGAATGGTCCGCTACAGCCCACTCGATCGAGTACACCATCTGACTCGATCGAGTAAGGCTCTCTGAAGACAAACAGAATCACGTTAAGCATGCCACTCGATCGAGTAAAGCATCTCACTCGATCGAGTAAGCCCTTCAGAGATGGGCAGAAGCACTTTACAGACATCACTTGATCGAGTGACAGGTCCACTCGATCGAGTGACTTACGGACCTCAGGAAATCGCGCGAAACACAAAAAAGAAAGGCAAAAAAAAAAATTGAAAATCGCGAGACGTATACCTGCAGAATAATGGTGCTCCCCGTCAATTGTCGGGTTGGGTCAAGTCGCCTAGCATCCAGACCCATGATGATTTCCCCAATGGCTAGCCAAGCAGGGCTATGACCAGTCTCCATCTGGTCGACCACTCCGATCAGCCTAATTTGACCCACGCATGAGTCAGCATCCATCGTCCCCTCAAAAACGTAGCGGTGCAGCATGCAGAATGCAAAAGCCCTGCGCCTATGAGAAGGCGTGGCCCTTACGTCTTGACTGTTCATAAACTTGTCAGCCAACTCGAACAGGGAAACAGTATCTCCCCGCACCATTCGATCTGCCTCAGCATGAGACAGACCCAGGAAATCCCTCAGCCTTCTCCTCGGGTCTGGGTAGAACGGAGGGATGGCAGGACGGGCAACAGGGCTCCAACCCCTGATGGCCGCGATCTCCTCGGGGAGAGGGCATATCTCGCCCCGCGGGAACGCAAAGACATGATGGGTGGTATCCCAAAACGACAAACAAGCATCCAAAAAATGCAAATCAGGTATTAGGCGTCGAAGAGGAAACAGGCTAACAATCCCCATTTGGGTCAGTTGAATTTTGTCCTCGTCCCGAAAGTGCTGGGACCCGGCAAAAAGCATCGAAGTAAGATGTTCGATACCCATGGCAGGAACTTGAACCTTCTTGAAAGACTAAGAGATTTTGAGGAGAAGAAGGAGTTTTGATTTGAGATGCAGTAAACTGAAGCAGGGAGACCTATATTTATAATAGGGAATCCTAACTGCAACCCTAACTACCCTGCCTCCTCAGTAAACCAGGGCCCCAGCATGTGCAGGCCTGACTTCAAACTATAACCCAGAATAGGAATTAAGTTGTCCCGAGCTTTCCTAAAAATTTCTAAAAATTCAAAAAAAAAAAATTTCGACTTTTTCAAAATTCAGTACATTTTCCCCAGCACGAGTCGGTGTTTTGCCTATGTGTTACATGCGATTTGTCATGTGTCAGCATACAGGTACACCCCAGACTTCAGAAGCAAGTCTCCGCGCAACCACCTCACTCCCCAACGTGAGTCGATGTTTATCCCAGAATGCTACGATCAGAGCTATGATGTATCAGCATACGGGTACTCCTACACCCTCAGAAGCAAGTTTCACTCCCCACGGAGCTATCATCAGCAAGACAGGTATGACCCTCTGCTTATGGCTGGCGAGCCTTTCACGCTAGTCTACTGGACTATAAACGACCCGACCGGAAAGCTGCCAGGTCGTAATCTGCGATTGGCCTGGTAGCTACTCTGACTTTCGCCTTGTCCAAGCCTCAGTCAGAATGGGGGCTCTATAGACACCCGCATTTTGCCTGCTAGTGTCTATAGCAGCTCCCGACAAACACCCGATGATGATCGGACGCAAACGTGACTTAGTATACTCGGATTTGGACCCGAAATCAATAATATCTGACATGGACTTTTAGCGGAGTAATAATCTCTCAAAACAGACCTCAAATCCAGGCCCAGTGGGTCGTTCCGAGCAAAATAAGACTAATTTGGGCCAAAACCGACACCAAAAATAAATCCCGTCTTTTAGCGACCGGGTCAAAACCCGATCAAAGACGAACCCGTCACAAAAACCAGCCAAATGCACCTTCTAGAAGCTGGCGCCCAAATTAAATTCAAAAAAGATAACCAAATCAACCAAGTCAACCCCTTCCTAATTTACCTCGATTTACCTGATCCACTCGATCGAGTGGACTGACCCACTCGGTCGAGTGGAGCGTCAAAAACCGGATCAGGCCCATCTTCTAAGGCACTCGACCGAGTGCACTAGGGCCACTCGATCGAGTGACCCTAGGTCGTGGGGTAAACTCTATAAATACCCCACGACCCTCACTCATTTGAGAGGCTTTTTACACAGTTTTTTCACCCACATTCTACCTACATTTTACCCTACATTCACCTATACTACATGCCTTAGCAAGCCTAAGCACTACACACAAAAACCGAGTCTCTTGTCCCTCGAAAAACCGACAAATACACACACATATACACATATACACATATACACCATAACTTGCATACATCCTCGATACTCCGACGTCCCGTTACTATTCGCGAGTTCATTTCCGAGGTCCCTACTAAGCATGTATGTTGAGGGTGTCCTAAACCCCATTTCGATCCTTTTTACTCTTTTTATTTACATTTTTCTATCGTTTATATTATATCTATACTAGTATTGTAATCCTAACTTCTAACATAATTCTAACATTTTATTTTTTTTGTATACTAACTTTTACATTCTCGTTACTAACATATTATCATACCGCGTACATATATAAACTAGTATCAAAATTCGGTTTTGAATACGTTTAACTACAATTATCGCCTAAAGTCCGTCTAATCCCTTTACGAGCAACGACGGAGGTGGAGCCCTTTCGAGGAGCCCCGCCCCAATGTACTCAAGGGCGTGACGTGATCGCAATCGGTCGTAGTTGAACGTATTTAATTCCATTTCTATAATTAGTACGGAACCCGTTGACACGAAAACCGACATCACGTAACCCGAAAGGGTTAGTTTCGATGTCGTGACGTAGAGGGATGCATTCCGTTGCTAATTCAAAGTTTCTAATATAAACGTTTTCATAAAATCCCGACAACGGTATTATAATCGTATATATACACGATTATAGTACCGGAGGTCAAGTTAAATTCAAATCGTGCGATATTTGTATTTAATTTGACCGACCGTCGATTTTTGAACCCAAAAACGAAACGAGTTGACACTCGTACAGGGGCTACTCGGCCGAGTACGTAGGCTACTCGATTGAGTAGCGTCCATAAAACTGGGCAGACCACTTTTCGAGGACACACTCGACCGAGTCAGACCATGACTCGACCGAGTGGGTCCTGTAACCCAGAAAACCGAGAGCTTAAATGCAACATTTAAGCCTCGTCTTTTTTACGACTCTTAGTCAACACGTGTAAAGTCAATCACGTGAACCCATTTTTCAAAACTCATACGTATCACGACACTATAACAACTTTGATCGATTTTTCGATGTGATAAGTTGGGACAAGGCATTGAGACATGGATCGGGCTAGCGTCACGCTTAGGTCCTATGTCTCCGTCCTTCGTTTAATACGCAACGCAATGTGTATTTAATCGGGGTTTGTCCGTTTATGCAATTCACGGTCTAGCTCACATACGGGTCCGTTCCTAACTTTTTTATTTATTATCTCGTTTGCATATCATTTGCAATTTTTGTATTGGCCGGGTTGTATTTCTGCCCGTTTAACTTGTATATTATTTACTTTCGAGTTTTATTTATTTACTTGCTTATCGCTTTGTAAATGAACCTCGCATGCTAAATCATTTCGACCATAATTAAGATGCATTAAATGACGTAGTTCACATACTATTCATATGCTTAGCCCGAAAACGCTGTTTGCATATCATTTAATCGTTTTACTAGCGCGCGCACACGAACACGAACGATGTCTTAGTAGAGGCCGCCATGTGCGGGCGGGGTTGGGTGTCCTTAGTGGGCTTCCCAACACGTACCCTCACCCCTTACTCAGAACCTTTGGTTTCCGGATGTCCGAAACCCTTGGCGCACGAGAGTCATTCTATATACGAAAGCCGGTTTAAACGGTATCGATATTGCAATGCAAAGGGACGAGCCCAATAAACTCTGAAATCAAAGTGGGCTTACTTTGTGTATAGCCCATGACGACATAGAGTGGGCTCGTATGGTTCCGAATAACCACAAAATTCGGTGGCGACTCCAACTTTGACTTAAATTTCGAACCCGAGAACAATCTCACCACGAGATTCATTCGCCTACCAAAACCCGCGCGTGGCCGCGTCGGGGTGGACCTACGTCATGTCCACAATTTGGCGACTCCGCTGGGGATACCTGATGTACCACATGTCATCGGGGTTCCTAGGGTGAGACTCGAAGAGAAATCGTTCGAATATTAGTGTGCGCGCATTAGTTTAATGATTCATGCATAACCCAAATTTTGCCCGGGCCGGTTACTTGTGATCGACGTCCCACTATACCACGGTGCATTCCTACATGGGTGCACTAAAGACTTCGATGGCGGAACTCACCGGGGTTTTACGGCAGGTCCTAGTTCCAAATTGGCTAGGGAGTCCGTCCCGTTTCGTGAGAATGCTATCGTTGTTGGTATAGACCCTACTTTGACCGACCGAGACTTAGTGTAAAGCATACATAAGCGTCGTTATAATGCTTGTTTGACTACATGCTACTTGGTTTCCGTGTCATTTTTTTCAAAAAACCAACATTTCAAAAATGCATCTTTCCAAAAACACCCAAATTTTGAAAAACCCGAAATGCTGTCCGTTTCGGGACCCGTCCTTTCAAAATATCCAATTTTCAAAACTCGGAATGCCGCCTAAATTTAGGATCAACGATTTGACTCAAAATGTCCTTTTCTATAGTCGGCATGCTGCCCGTTTTAATTCTCGAATTTCCAACACCATTCCGATTTTCTGAATTTTCAAAATTCTAATCTTGGTTTTCGAAATTTCGTTTTCAATTTTCGAACTCTCGGAAATTCATCCACTTTATATTCAAATTTCAAACATCCAACTATCCTAGTAAACCTTCCTTATTATAGGACCTACCGTCTAGCCGTGTGTCGGGTCTTTGCATAGTATGTCGAAGGTCAATAGCGTAAAAACTCCGCCGATCCTATATCGCGAGTTTCCCCCCTATCCCGAGTCCGCCTTATCTGTCAAGTCACGACCAACCCGCGTAGGGCATTGATGGTAGGATTTGTCGTGGATCCCGCCACCAATTAATAGCCAACTAGCACCTAACGGTAGTTAGGGTAAGTCGGGTCGTGTCCACGGAGACGGTATTGCGATGCTTAGACTAAATCGGCCTAAAACGAGACTAGGTCACACAAACAAACACAAAGAAACGATAAATGGAAAACTATGATGGAGGAGAAGTAGGAACTAGACTAATGATGAACTATGATGAACTAGACTACCAAATGCTAAACAATGCTAATAATCGAGCTAACTAACACACTAAAGGAAATGATGACTAGCTAACAAGATGAATCAAATATGGAAAGAAAGGAGTGGGTTAGGTCGGGTTCATAAGTGTAGTAGGGTGACTTGGGTAGTTAAGGGTGTAGGTGCCTCCTAATTGCTAGGTTCGGTCCGGGCAATCGCAACTTAAACCGATGTCGAAGACTATGCTCAACATGCCCACACACAAAGCAAACAATGAGTAGAAGAAGACTAGCATGAGAAGCATGGCCACTACAACTCATACAAGCAAATCAACAAACACATGGTGTGCCAAATATGTGACTAACAACAAAGATGCACCCTTTACCCCCAATCAAACCCTAATCACCCATAATCTACCCTTAATCCCCCTACTAACCCACAAATAATCTACTCACTCATGATCAAACTAACTACAACAATAAAAAGAGAAAACATCACCATAACCCTAACATTCATCATCAAGAACAATAACAATCAATAACAACAAACACTAAGTAAAGATTCAAACTTGATTCAATAACAATAAACAAGAGAAAAGAAAGTTATACCAACAATAGGATGACGAAAAGATGATATCTTGCATAAAAGAGAAACCCAATTAATCCCAAGGTTGTCAATCTTGGAGAAGTCTTCAAGTATCTTCTTAATACAAGAACTAATTAACTAAGATTAACTAAGATTAACTAATGATTAAAGAGAGATTCAAACTAATGTGAGGAACTAAATCTAGGGTTTATAACTTGTAGAGAGGCTTAAGAGAGGCTAAACTAATGTAGGATCCATAAACAATACAAGAGGGAAGTATTTATAGGGTTACAAATGGAAGGGAATTGGAAGAAAAGAAATGCGGGTTACAGCCAGGTGGTCCCGACCGGGACGGACCATCCCGACCGGGACGGACCCACCATCCCGACCGGGACGGGTTGGTCCCGACCGGGACGGCCTGGCAGTGGCACCCTCCAAAGTGCACTTCATCCCCGACGGGATGAGGTGCATACCCGTCGGGGATGAGTCTTGTAGGCCTCCAATATGAACCTTTTGGTTCCTCCTTGCTTCACATGAGCTTCTCATCGATTCTCGGGACTTGGGATCGGGTCTCGGAGGCTCGGGATTGGGTCCCAAGGTCTCGGGGTCGAATCCGAAGCATCGAGTCATCGTTCCTTTACTCCGTTGGCTCCAAAATGTGTATGTATAGAGTCGGACTCGCTCCAACTCTTCCAAATCGGTCTCGGGAACCTGAAACGAACTAAAGAAAGCATAAGAAGCCCCTAAACCGCTCCCAAGGAGCGATTTCACAAGGAAAATGGGACCAAAATACTACGAAATAGGCACTACAAACTACACTAATCAACTCCCCCACACTTAACCCTTACTCGCCCTCGAGTAAGCACATACTAACTACTATACTAGCCGAATGGTTATTAGCGCACCCTACGCCCTTTCAACTCACGCGAGTGCACTTAGAGGAAAAGGGCACTCCGCAAGGCAAGTGGGGTCTTGCGACAAAACTGTGGATGCAACCGGACACAAAAACACATAAACAAACAAACACACAAAAGGTTGCACGCAAAAGAAAAGAAATACCGCTTCCCTCAAACAAGCGGTGAAAGAAGCACCGGTTTAGGACTCAAGGCAAGTGACAACGTTCCCAAGCTAGCAATACAAACAAAGATGGACTAAACCCTAATAGTATGACGACAAAGCAATAAAAACGTTGGTAACTTACCTCGGTTCCTCCTAACCTTCTAAGAACGTACTACGGGACGATCGGCGGGATGGAAAAAGGATGAACCACGGTGTTAGTCGACACTGTAGGTAAGTGAGACCCCGCCCCCTTTAGCAATGAGCCAAGAGGATCGTCCCATGTCCGAAACCGCCTAACTAGTCCAAGTAAAAAGTGAAAAACATGCAAAATGAGGGAAGACCGACTAATGCCGCTATCATCCTTCCTAGGGACTCGGTCCTTTGGTAGGCTCTTCATGGCAAAAGTCGGAAAAAGGCTTATTTTGAGAGGTAGGGGTTATTTTTTGTGAAACGGGTTTTCTTTTGGCATTTTCTCTTTTCTTTTGCATTTTTGCCTTGCTTTGCTATGCCATTCTTTTTCTTCTTTTCTATTTTCTTTTTGGCTTTTGTGCCTTTTATTTTTCTTCATTCTTTTCTTTCTTTCATTTTCATTCTTTTTCTTTCCTTTGCCCTTTTTGGCAAGATTTAGCTTTTTGGCATTTCTTTGTATGACAAGAAAGGGAGAATTCAACAAATTTCAACTTATTGCGTGGATATGTGTGGGAGGTAGGTAAATGGGTAAGTCGGGGGTCGCGATCCCTCTTCAAACCCACAAAAAAGGGGAAAACTTGGACTAATCTAAGAATCCTAAACGTGGTCACCTAAGGGACGGGACTCGGTAACCAAGGCCTTTTCACACCATGGGTGGTCAAAATGGTCAAAATGCAAATCCCGTAGTAAACCCCTAGTAAGCTAGGTGGACTCAAGGTAAAGGACCAACGAAATCATTGATTTAGGGTCATTCTACTAGACTAAAGTCCAAGACTCGATTTATACAACTAGGAAAGGAAAATAGACACTCGCACACTAGCCTCTAAACCGGGATTTCGAAAACCAATTACGCACAAGACACACAACAAAACACAAATCAAAGACTCGATGAAAATGAAAGAAAAAGAAACAAAAGTAACAAAACAAGAACAACACAAAACAAACACATAGAAAACACAAACACCACCCCTATCTTCCAAATGAGCAACCAAATCAACCTCGAGCATTACAAAGCTCCTCCCGAGCACACCACATCACATTCTCCTCCAAACTCCGCGAGAGATAAAGAAGAAAAAGGGATAAGATGTTACCGGTAGTCTTGAAAGCTCTCCAAAGCTAGCGGTGATTTAAGCAACCTATAAGGAAAGAGGAGGCAAAACACACACAATACAACAAATACACGACATAACGACAAAAAGGGAAAACACACAAAAGAAAATCTTTTTGATTTTTGTGAAAAATTTTCAAATTTTTAGGGTTTTTAAAGATTTTTTTCGAAAGACTACAAAAATAAAGCTAACTATGCTAGAATACCACTCCCCCACACTTAAGTCGAGCCATGTCCTCATGCTCGACCGTAGTGCATGGGAGTACAAAAGAAACTACGAAAATAAAGCTAAAAATCAAAAAGGAAAAGTGGAGAAAAGGGTAGAAGGTGTCCGGCCGGGGTGTAGTCAAGTCACCATGGGCCGAGACAAGAAAAAGATATGGATGGGGGAGGAAATAAAAAGGAAGAAATAAAAAGAAATGGGAGGAAGGACTAGGTGTAATCAAGTCACCTAGCCCGGATTCCGCCCAAATCCGACTAATTCCTAAAAAAGGGGTGAAAATCTTGAGAAATTTGGATTTTGAAAAGACTCTCGATGTAGTCACGTCATCGAGAGTCGGGAGCAAGCACACCAAGGCCTCGAAGGCCACCATGACACAAAGGATAAGAGGGAAAGGGAATAAACAAAGAAGACAAGCTATAAAAACGGAAAAGAGAGGATAGTTGTCGTACCATACGATTACCAACTCACTCGCTCCATCGTCTCATAGGTCAATATAGGCACGTAGCTTGTCCATGTCATCGTTACTCCTCTCCAATTGCGATCCGGTTCCATGTTTGGGGCACAAATGCAAAATAAGGCGGGTTTTTGATGCGAAAGTCGGTTTGAAGTGAATAGAAAGTGAGGTGAAAACGTGTATGTGAGGTGTAAGGGTCATACAATGAGAGTAAAGACATGTAGGGAGGTTGGGAGGGGGTATAAAGTGGTTGGGTGGTCTCAAACAACGAAGAAAAGAGCCAACGGAGGACAGGGGGTCCATCCCGGTCGGGATGGGTGGTCCCGGTCGGGATGGCTGTCTCGTCCCGGTCGGGAAGACCTCGTCCCAGTCGGGACGGACTGCCAGTGAACCCAACTTTTGTGCACCCCATCCCGGTCGGGATGGGCCTTCCATCCCGGACGGGATGACCTCTTCTAGGCCGGGAAGAGTCTCCAAACCCTCTATAGCTCCCAAAAGCTCGAACCGAGCTTCAAAAACCGACTTCCCTTCACACAATCCAAGCTCCAACAATGATCGGTCTTCCCTAGGAATCACTTCCACTTCCACTTCACACCTATCACAGTAAACTCAAACAACACATCAAATTCCCTCCCTCACCACGCTCATCAATCATCCAAATAATCAAGAATTTCACAAAAGCAAACAAACTATAAGGGAAAGAGATATATACAAAGAGACGGTTCTTGTGGAACTCCGTCAAACCAAGGTGGTACTTTCTTCAATCTTTTTCAACACCCAAAACTAGTTCCATCTCCATCAAGGGCACGAAGGAACAAGTCGAAGGCCCTAGCAAAGTCTTCAATCAAGCTAGTAACATAAGCATCCACAAACCAAGGCTCTTCATGACCTTGTCTCGACGTTCCCGGGGCATTCCGATCTACTAAGTTCAATGGCTTGAACTTGTACTTTCGATCCTTCGGTATATACCCAAACGTCCATCTATCCTCATGTGGCCCCAAGGGAGGCTCATCTTCATCCTTTTTGCTCTTCAACTTGTCATTAGACCCATGACATGGGCTCTCATCCTCCTCCAAATCGGAGTCATCATCCTCAAGTACATACGAGTACTTCTTCAAGCTTTGTCCCGGTTCTCCCCCTAGATCGATGTTTTCCTTGGCTTGGATCATATTGCATGACTCATCATTAGTAGGCGAAGTGTTACCTTGAAGGTCAAACACTAGCTTCTCCTCGCCTAACTCGAATGTGATCCTACCGTTCTTCACATCGATCATAGCACCGGAGCTATGTAAAAATGGGCGCCCAAGAATAATGGGAGTGATTTCATCTTCCCGCATATCGAGCACGATGAAGTCAACCGGAATGAAGAACTTACCGATTCTCACCGGCACATCCTCTAGCATCCCCAATGGTCGGTTGAATGAACTATCGGCCATTTGGAGCGTGATAGAGGTACTTTTAAGCTCCTTCATCCCAAGTCGGCAACAAATGGAGTAGGGAATGATGCTTACACTCGCACCCAAATCACATAAAGCTCTTTCGATCCTGTAGTGCCCTATGGTGCAAGGGATCGAGAACCTACCCGGATCCTTCAACTTTGGAAGCGTAGAACCTTGAATGAGCTCGCTCACCACCCTTGTGAACGCGATGGTCTCTTCCTTGTCGACGGATCTCTTCCTAGCCAATATTTCTCGCATAAATTTTCCGTATGCCGGGATTTGGGTAAGTAGCTCGGTGAATGGGACACTCACATCCAACTTCTTCACAATACTAAGGAACTTGTCATATTGAGAGTCTACCTTGGTCTTCATTTGCCTTGTTGGGTAAGGCAACTTGACTTGGTATTTATTTTGCTCAATCGGGGTAGACTCTTCAAATGACACTTTCTTTTTACCCTTATCTTTAGCTTGAAGTGGGGGAAGCTTGTCTTGTTGAGGTTTCTCAACCTCCCATAAGACTTGCTCCTCCGTTGGGTTATCAAAGCTTGAGCTCTCTTGAGTTGGAGGTGTCACCTTTCTTGTCGGTTCTTGCATTGGCTCTTGCTCACTAGGGAATGGAGGGGGGTCATAAGATGTACCTCTCCTTGTGGTGATGGCATTGACATGCTCAAAAGTCGGAGTTACACCTTGAGGAGGTAATTGCCCTCTTTGTCTTGAGGAGCTTCCCGATGCAAGTTGTGCTACTTGATTCTCAATCATCTTCAAATGAGTTCTTGTCTCCTTGTTTTCATTTAAGATTTGGGCTATGATTTCTTGTTGTGATCTTTGCGTCTCCAATTGACTCCTTTGCATTTCCATCAATTGCTTTTGCATGTTGAAATCTCGAGGTGGAGATTGTGGATTATGCGGAGTGTCGGTGATGGCTAGAGGAATGCCATAGTCATGAGTAGGAGACCGGCTCCTAGGCTTGCCTTGTTGTTGATTGCCTTGATTTGCTTGTTGTTGACGGTTCCCTTGGAACCCATGAGAATTGCCTTGATTAAGGCCTTGGTTGTTGCCATGGTTGTGGTTTTGGTAGCCTTGGTTGAAGTTCCCTTGTTGGAACCCTTGATTGTTGTTGAATGAACCTTGGTTACTTTGCTTGAAGTTGTTGAAAGGCCTTCAGTTGCCTTGGTAACCTTGGTTGTTGTCCCTTAAGGGAGGTGGAACATAAGGACGATGTTGTTGATGGTGTTGAAAGGCTTGTTGTTGAGGGACTTGATTGGAAGCTTGGTATTGATTGGAGTAAGAGGCACCTTGCTTGAACGCTTGAAAAGCATTCACTTGTTCAATACTTCCTCTACAATTCATAGGGTCATGACCAACGATTCCACAAGTGTCACACATGCCATAATAAGGCAAAGGAGGTGTGTGGACATGACATAGGTCCACCCCGACGCGGCGAAGCGCGGGTTTTGGGGAGGCAATAGAATTTCCATATGAGATGGATCGAATTGAATTTTAAATCGAAGTAGGAGTCGCCACCGAATTTTATGGTTATTCGGAACCGTTCGAACCCACTCTATGTCGTAGTGGGCCATACTTAAAGCCTGGCCCATTTCCGATGTCAGAGTTTATCGGGTTCGTCCCTTAGCATATCGATACCGATGCCGACTGGGCGGTTAATCGTATATTGAATGACTCTCGTTGCCAATGGTTTCGGACATCCGGAAACCATGGTTCTGAGTAAGGGGTGAGGGTACGTGTTGGGAAGTTCAGCGAGAACACCCAACCCCGCCCGCACTTAGCGGCCTTTACTAAGATATCGTTCGGTTTTGTGTACACGCGTTAGTTCGACGATGAAATGATATGCAGAGATTATTTTCCTAAGACATGTGAGGAAAGATAAATAATGGGTTGCTAAGTCGTTTAATCCATGTTAAACTACTAACGTCAAAGTTATTTTACCATGTGAGTTCGTTTTAGTCTAATAAAACGATAAAAAGAATATGAGAATAAATTGCTACAAACACGAGAAAACGGGTTAGTAACGATTGTAATAATAATATAGGAAATAAATATATGAAATCGAGAAAATAAAAATTAATCGAAATCTGAAAAATATTGTTAAAACGCGGTTTTGTATAAAAAACGATGTTCGAGAAAGAATTAAAAAAACGAAAAAAGACGCGTTTGGGCCGAGAGCCGCGCGACTCGCCCAGACTCATGCGGGTCGCGTGGCGGCCTGATTTCGAAAACGGTTTTCGGAAAATTTTGATTAAATCGCGTACGAATATCGCATAACTCGTACTCGACTTAATATTCTCGATATTCGTTATATTCGATAGTTGATTATCAAATATTTAGAATAGTTTTGGAAAAGATGTAAATTTAGAAATCGTTTCGTAAAATAATAAAAATAAACGAACGAAAAACTAAAAAAATAGAACCGGATCAGACTCGTGCGCGAGTCGCCTGGACCGGGCGCGACTCGCGTACGGGTCTGATTTTTTATTATTTTTTTGTTCGAAAATCATTAATTGCGTACAAACATGAATTAATTTGTACTCGGTTTATATTTTCGATATTCGTCGTATTCGATATTCGATTATGAAATCGATATCGAATATTCGGAATGACTTTAGAAAAGGTTTTGAAAAAGTTCGTTTTTGAACGAAAAAATGTAAAAAAGATTTTGAACGAAAAGTTGTAAAAATATGTAACGATTTCGTCGAAAACTTAATATAATTCTTTTTGATACGATATTCGATTATATAGAATCGATATCATATTTTAAGAATATTCGATATAGGAAAATAGTTTTAGTAGTATCGATATTAGAAAATAAAAGATCAAAAGACCGACGAAAGACCCATAAAAAAAACGAGAGAAAGGGAAGAGAAAAGAGAGAAGACGGGTTTGATTTACACCCTCAACCTACATGCTTTGTATTCTCGGTATAGGGCTCGTCGGACGGTGGCTTAGGCACGGGAGCGTCGAGATAATGTGGGAGAGTTAAGGTGTCGATTTTTGAAGTGTTTTCGGTATGTGTGTGTGACGTGGGTTCGACCGGGTGGAGGGACGGACTAGACTTCGGGATTTCGGATCACGTCGGGATTTTGGATGTCGCTTTTGGCTAGCTTTTCGGTATTTTTGATGTGTTGTTGATGGTATTTTTTCGGTGTTAATTCCGTTGTGATGTTCTGTCTCCTTTGAGGTTGAAGGGAGGGTCCTATTTATAGGAACCGAGGTGGTCTTGCTTGTGTGACAAGAAACACCGGTTTGGATAGGAAATACGAGAGTTCGTGAGGGAATAAACTTCTCGTTTCTTAATGAAGAAGCCAAAAACTCGGCTGGCTGGGGTGATATCTCGGCTGTTTCAGCCGAGTATCTGAGCTCGGGTGGTATTTCGTTTTGGTTTCCGGATAGAATTTCTACTTGAGATCGAATTCTATCCTTAAACAGATTTGTTTAATATTTGTGAAGGCTGATTTTTTTGGTGTTTGAGTCCGAATCGACCGTGTAATGTCACGGCCAGCTCGTGTGACTCGGGAAAAAATATCTTTGACCGGGTTTGACTCGGTCGCTAAAAGACGGTTTTACCCCTGGTGACGGTTTCGACCCAAATTAGTGTTATTTGACTCGAAACGACCCACTGGGCCTAGATTTGAGGTTGGTTTTATGAAATTTGTACTCCTTAAAAAGCCTAAACCAAATGTCCATGATTACAAGCCCATATCCGAGTCTATCAAAGCACGTTTACGTCCAATCATCATCGGGTGTTTGGCGGGAACTATTATAGACACTTGGCGGTCAAAATGTGGGTGTCTACAAGGTGCAAAACTCAAAGCGTTCACTTCATGAATTGAGGCTTGGTTTGAGGAACCGATGCTTTGAACTTGGGTGAGGTGACCTTGGAGCTTTTTGTCAATGGTCTCCATATGTGTCTTCAATTGAGCTCCAAGGTCAATGCTTAATTGAGTTATAGCATCAACCTCATGCCTACCTCCTCGATTTGCCTTTCTAGGCCTAGAATATTGCGAATTATGCACCGCTATCTCTTCGATTCTCGCCCAAGTTTGGTCATCATCGACCTCGGTGAACCTACCATTGGAGCCCATGTTAAGTATAGTTCTTGAGTCCTCATAAAGACCATTCCAAAATTGTTGGACCAAGAACCATTGTGAAAGTCCATGGTGAGGGCATGATCTAACCAATGACTTAAACCGCTCCCAAGCTTCATATAAGCTCTCTTCATCCCGTTGTTGGAAACCGGTGATGGAGGCCCTAAGCAAGTTAGTCTTCTCCGGAGGGTAGAAAGTTTGGTAGAATGCCAATGCAAGTTTCTTCCAAGTGTCAATGCCCATGGTTGCCCTATCTAGACTCTTTATCCATTGCTTCGCTTTTCCAATAAGAGAAAATGGAAATAAAACCCATCGGATTTGATCTTGTGTAACCCCGGGTTGAGAGATAGCGTCGCAATAATCGGAGAAGGTCTCCATATGTTGGTGCGGGTCTTAGGTGGGCAAACCGCTAAATTGATTCCTTTCCACAAGTTGTATGAAGTGGGTCTTGGCCGTAAAATTTCCGGCATAAGCGGCCGGTAGAGCATTGGGTCCCGGCAAGACATCTTCCGTAAATGTAGAGTGGGAGGAAAATTTCGGCATTATTGGATGTAAGGGAGAAGATGGTGTAGACGGAGTTGATGTAGATGTAGAAGAGGAACTAGGACTAGAATCTCCGAAGGGATTGGTGAAATTCCCTTCGGCCGTCTCTCGATATGCTTCCTCAATGTCGCTTCCTTGAGCTTGCTCTTGATGGGTATTGCTTGGACTTGGTTGAGAGATCCTAACCCGGTTAATCGTCCGTTGGCGAAAGGCTCGAAAAAGCCTCTCCGGCTCTGGATTAAAGAGAAAGAATTCGCCTCCCCGCCTAGGCATACACTACACACTAGAACAAACGTGAGAACACCTAGTGCTTTGTGGGCACTAGGTAACGACAATAAACAAGCACAACTAGAGACAAAGAGAAAAGAAGGCTAAGAAATCAAGAAAAACTTGAGAATATTCACAAGAGATGATAGAAGGGCACAAAGAAGAGTAACTAAGTCTAGAGATGAGCAAACAAAGTCTAAACAATGCACCGTCCCCGGCAACGGCGCCAAATTGATGGTAGGATTTGTCGTGGATCCCGCCACCAATTAATAGCCAACTAGCATCTAACGGTAGTTAGGGTAAGTCGGGTCGTGTCCACGGAGACGGTATTGCGATGCTTAGACTAAATCGGCCTAAAACGAGACTAGGTCACACAAACAAACACAAAGAAACGATAAATGGAAAACTATGATGGAGGAGAAGTAGGAACTAGACTAATGATGAACTATGATGAACTAGACTACCAAATGCTAAACAATGCTAATAATCGAGCTAACTAACACACTAAAGGAAATGATGACTAGCTAACAAGATGAATCAAATATGGAAAGAAAGGAGTGGGTTAGGTCGGGTTCATAAGTGTAGTAGGGTGACTTGGGTAGTTAAGGGTGTAGGTGCCTCCTAATTGCTAGGTTCGGTCCGGGCAATCGCAACTTAAACCGATGTCGAAGACTATGCTCAACATGCCCACACACAAAGCAAACAATGAGTAGAAGAAGACTAGCATGAGAAGCATGGCCACTACAACTCATACAAGCAAATCAACAAACACATGGTGTGCCAAATATGTGACTAACAACAAAGATGCACCGTTTACCCCCAATCAAACCCTAATCACCCATAATCTACCCTTAATCCCCCTACTAACCCACAAATAATCTACTCACTCATGATCAAACTAACTACAACAATAAAAAGAGAAAACATCACCATAACCCTAACATTCATCATCAAGAACAATAACAATCAATAACAACAAACACTAAGTAAAGATTCAAACTTGATTCAATAACAATAAACAAGAGAAAAGAAAGTTATACCAACAATAGGATGATGAAAAGATGATATCTTGCATAAAAGAGAAACCCAAATAATCCCAAGGTTGTCAATCTTGGAGAAGTCTTCAAGTATCTTCTTAATACAAGAACTAATTAACTAAGATTAACTAAGATTAACTAATGATTAAAGAGAGATTCAAACTAATGTGAGGACTAAATCTAGGGTTTATAACTTGTAGAGAGGCTTAAGAGAGGCTAAACTAATGTAGGATCCATAAACAATACAAGAGGGAAGTATTTATAGGGTTACAAATGGAAGGGAATTGGAAGAAAAGAAATGCGGGTTACAGCCAGGTGGTCCCGACCGGGACGGACCATCCCGACCGGGACGGACCCACCATCCCGACCGGGACGGGTTGGTCCCGACCGGGACGGCCTGGCAGTGGCACCCTCCAAAGTGCACTTCATCCCCGACGGGATGGGGTGCATACCCGTCGGGGATGAGTCTTGTAGGCCTCCAATATGAACCTTTTGGTTCCTCCTTGCTTCACATGAGCTTCTCATCGATTCTCGGGACTCGGGATCGGGTCTTGGAGGCTCGGGATTGGGTCCCAAGGTCTCGGGGTCGAATCCGAAGCATCGAGTCATCGTTCCTTTACTCGGTTGGCTCCAAAATGTGTATGTATAGAGTCGGACTCGCTCCAACTCTTCCAAATCGGTCTCGGGAACCTGAAACAAACTAAAGAAAGCATTAGAACCCCTAAACCGCTCCCAAGGAGCGATTTTACAAGGAAAATGGGACCAAAATACTACGAAATAGGCACTACAAACTACACTAATCAGGCATACCCCTACAAAGGAAAGTCCGTCCATACACTCGAGTCAAAAGTCTGGGGAAAAGTCTCACGTGGACCTTCCTTCGAACGGGGTTAGGCCCACAAAGCCAAAATCCTAAGGAAGCTATACCACCCATCGAGTCATCCGTCTAGATGTATTTCTCGAGTCTTTAGTCTTCTTTCTTAGTGTCGCTCGGGATGTACTTTTCCTTTCTTTTTCCAAGATCTGGGTTCAGTTTCTGATTACGCGGTGTTCTTACAGACAGGCCGCCAGCAACTAGACACGCTCGAAGGATGGCTACTTTGAACAGCCTACAAACCTCTCTGGACGCCATGGTCGCGAAGCAAACCGACATCGAAGCCCAACTGACTGAAATGAGGGCTGGCCAAGTGGCCATTGTTGCTCGCTTAGCTACAGTGGAGCAAAGGGCTCCTAATGCCGAGGCTACTGAGCCTCTAGCTGAACTAGTCAGCGCGGTGCGCTGGCTAGAAGAGCAAGTCCATTTGGCTGGGAGTAACAACATCCATCGGGAGAATAGTCGAGAGTACAACCCGCTGAGTGACAAGCTACCCGCAAACCTGAACCTTACAGGCTTGCCCATGTTTGAGGGAACTGAAGACCCGTTACTACATGTACGGGCCTTCAAGGAATTCATGGCCATCAAGGGAGTGGATTCGTCCATGTTCAAGAACCTCTTTGTTGCATCTCTCGAGAAGCACCCACGGGCCTGGTACTACAGGCTAGACCCGAAAAAATACCCTACATGGGATGATGTGGCCACCGAGTTCGCTCGGAACTATGCTGATAACACCGAGATCCAAACCACAATGCAATCTCTGGAGGTTATGGCCCAAGAGCCGAAGGAAGGTTTTACTAAATACCTTCAACGCTGGAGGGCCGAGAGCGTGAAACTGGTTGATAAGCCCAATGAAAAGACTTTGGTGGAGGCTTTTGTTAAGAACCTCCTCCCTTCCTACCGAGTTCACCTCCGATACGCTGTCATACCCAATTTCACCACCCTCACTGAAATGGGTATGAGAATCGAAGACGATCTGAGACTAGAAGGCCTCACTAAGGCCACTAGCAAAGGCTATCAAGGGGCTTCTTCCTCCACCACTAAGCCCCAAGCTGCAACTCGCAGCATTTTTGACGCGGTCAATCTACTAGATGCCTCGTCCAAGAAGAACACCCCACCTCGGGTTTTCATGGATATAGGTACCACCTATACCTATGCCTTACAAAGGCTGTCCTCCAAAGGCCTAATCCAACCGATAGGCCCAACTCCTGAAATTCCGGTCGAGCGACGCTCCAAGAACTACAATGCTCAGGCCTATTGCCAATATCACCGGGGCAATGGGCATGATACCGAAATGTGCTGGAAGCTGAAGCACCTGATCCAGGACTTGATCGAAAGCGGTAAAATCCCGCTACACGGAGATAAGCCAAGCAACAAGGAGAACCCTTTCAGCTCCCATGCCATCTTTGCCGGGGAGGTGATTCATTGCTCTCATCTTATTTCTTCATTTATCCCGCAAGTGAACGGGATCTGGTTTGACGACGAGGATGATGTCCACCTCGCTAAAGGGGAAACCGTTCCCATCACCCCCGAACAGATTCGCGAGGCCAAAACTCGAGTCCTAGCCAGCAACAACCTTGGTCGCCCCTATCTAGCCACAAGCACTAGGGACACTCCCATCCCGACAACCATCATCGATCCACTCGGGATGGAAGTCGCCCCTGAGGAGCCGACCGCTGAAACGGCTATTGTGAAGCAACTGAAGAAGACCCGAGTTGACCTAACTATATGGCAACTCCTGGTTAGCTCTCAAGAACATCGAGAAGCACTTACAAAAGCTCTCGATCAAGTTAAGATCGACTCTTTGGCTACCGCTGCTGAAATGGTAGCCACGGTCCTACCCCACCTAAAGGGTAAGGCCAAGGAAGGAGGCCCAATGATCACCTTTTCTGAAGCCGACCTGCCACCATTTGGGACCTCCCACAACCTGGCTCTCTACATCACGATGATTTTCCGAGGAAAATACCTCCCGATGACCCTAGTCGATGACGGGTCAGCCGTGAATGTCCTTCCTCTGAGGACCGTCAAAGCCCTCGGCATTACCGAGGCAGATTATGTCCCGACAGCTCAAACCATCCAAGCCTTTGATGGGAGCCCGAAGACAGTATCTGGGGCCGTAAAGCTAACCATCATAACGGGCCCAATAGAAAAGGAGCTTGAATTCCAGGTGATCGATGTCACCTCATCCTTCAACTTGCTTCTAGGAAGGCCATGGATCCACGCGGTCAAAGCTGTGTCTTCCACCCTCCACCGTAAGATCAAGGTGCCTTTGCTCGACAATGTTATTACTTTGGAGGCAACCCCAATGATCGTGGCTAGCTGTAACGCCACGGGCCGCACGGACCTCTGGGGGTTCGACTCTGTGGGGATGATCGAGGAAGAGTACCTCTTTAGGCCTTACTTCACCACGAGCATTGACACGATGCTCCAGAACTTAGGGTACCTTCCGGGGGCTACCTCTCGACCCGACCTTCCAGCTGGGAAGATCATCGAGGTCCTTAAGGACGAAGACTCTCACTTCGGCCTTGGCTATGCCACCACTCCGGGCAACGTTGTCCGAGCAGGAATCGAAAAGGCCTGCAACATCATGAAGGGTATCCACTTGAGCCCTTATAGCCCACGGTTGTCTGACTACTTTGTCACGCCCGTGTTTGGGGCTATCCAGGTTGGACTATACCAACCCAATGCTACGCACCTCGGGACCCACTTGGCCTGGGACTGCAACTACATCCCGGATGAGGTGTTCGCCCTCATCCAGTCCAATGGAGCTGATGATGTTGAGCCCGCACTGGGGCTGCTCTTCGGGGAGGACACCATAGCCCCGACTCCAAAAGAAGACCTGGTCAACCTGATTCTCCGCAGCAACAGGTTTGACCCGACCAAGCTGATCTCGGATGTTGGCTCCGAGACGGAAAACAGGGCCTGGAGGAAGACTGTCAAGTGGACTGACAGTCAAGGAAAGATCTACGAGCTGGTCACCGGAGAGGGAGACATGCCTGAGTCTGACTCCGAGTCTGAGTCGGAGTCTGAGTCGGAGTCTGAGGTCGAGTCTAAGAAAGTCGGTGCTAGAGTCACTCCTGTAACCCCTCTCCCTTCTGTCATTCCTGCCGCTAGCACTTCGGGGTCTGTCCCGAGTGCTTTACCGATCCCGCCACTGACCAATGATCAGATGGCTGCTCTCTTTGAGCTGTTTTCCAAGTTTTCGATCAATAATAACAACCGTTCAGCTTACGACTTGTCTCTTTAAAATTTTGCTTTCAAAAATGTTTTATGCTATGACATTGAGAAATCCGACGAACAGGTACCCTTACCTCCACATCTGATCGAGCAACTAGAGCAAAGGGAATCCCGGAATCCGGTAATTGAAGAGACCGAGTCCATAAACGTGGGAACAACCTTAGAGCCTCAGATACTTAAGATAGGGTTATCTTTAGATCCCGAGGAGAAACAACAGTTCATAAGTCTCCTCCAAGAATTCAAAGATGTCTTCGCATGGTCCTACAAGGACATGCCGGGGATAGGCCGGGAAATAGCCGAGCACCGCATACCTATCAAAGACGGGTGCAAACTGGTCAAGCAGAAGCTTCGTCGATTGAGGCCCGAATGGTCTCTCAAAGTAAAACAAGAAGTCGACAAACAGTTCAAAGCCGGCTTCATACAAGTGTCCGAGTACCCGAACTGGGTTGCAAACATCGTGCCGGGTCCTAAAAAGGACGGTAAGGTGCGGGTATGCGTAGATTTCCGGGATCTTAACAAAGCAAGCTCGAAGGATGATTTTCCGTTACCACACATCGATATACTGGTGGATAACACGACCGATCATGCCCTTCTGTCATTCATGGACGGGTATGTCGGATATAATCAAATCAAGATGGCGGAAGAAGATATGAGTAAGACTACCTTCACTACACCTTGGGGTACTTACTACTACACCGTCATGCCATTTGGTCTCATTAACGCCGGGGCCACGTACCAAAGGACCGCTACCACTTTACTACACGACATGATGCATAAAGAGGTAGAGGTTTTTGTGGACGACATGATCGTCAAATCCAAAGAACGGGACGGTCACATCACCGCCCTAAGAAAATTCTTCACCCGATTGCGCAAATGCAACATGAGGCTAAACCCTCAAAAGTGCAGCTTCGGGGTAACGTTAGGCAAATTACTGGGTCATATCGTTAGCCAACGAGGTATCGAGGTCGACCCGGCTAAAATCAAAGCCATTACCGAGATGCAAGCTCCTAAAACCGGAAAAGAAATAAGGGGATTTCTCGGGAAAGTCCAGTATATTAGTCGATTCATTTCCAAACTAACCATGGTGTGTGAACCAACTTTCAAGAAACTGAAAATAGGGGAACAGATACTATGGGACGACAAGTGCCAAGCTGCTTTCGACAAGATCAAGGAAATTCTGTCTGCTCCGCCAGTTTTGATGCCACCTCAACCCGGTTTGCCTCTGTCGTTATATCTAACAACAACCGAGACAGCCATGGGGGCTATGCTGGCTCAGACGGTCGACTCCGAAGAACGAGCCATTTATTACATCAGCAAGAAGTTTTTAGAGTATGAGTGCAAATATACCATGCTCGAAAAGACGTGTTTGGCTCTAGTCTGGGCCACTAAGAAGCTCCGGCATTATATGCTCAGCTACGAGGTCCATGTTCTATCCAAGATGGACCCGATCAAATACCTCTTCGAAAAACCCATCCTCAATGGCCGAATTTCTAGATGGACTCTAATGTTGGCAGAGTTCGACCTGAAATTTGTACCACTAAAAGCTATTAAGGGACGGGCAGTAGCGGAATTCCTCGCTGATAGCCCGGTAATCGAAGAAGGACACACCGACACCTGGTCCTTCCCAGACGAAGATATTTTCCATACCGATGCCGAAACATGGGATTTATACTTCGATGGAGCGTCTAATTTTCGAGGGTTCGGAGTCGGGATCCTTCTAATTTCACCAAGAGGGGAGCATACTCCCGTCTCTATCAAACTGGACTTTGATGTTACCAATAATGCAGCAGAGTACGAAGCATTCATTTATGGGCTACAAGCCGCCGCCAACCTGGGGATCACAAATCTCCGGGTACATGGCGACTCATCCTTGGTCATTAACCAAGCACTCCAAAAATGGAAGACTCGGAATGCTAATCTCGTGGCCTACCAGGCACGAGTAAGGGATCTCGAGAAACAATTCCAAAAGGTGGAGTATATATACCTGCCTCGGGAAGAAAATCAGTTTGCAGATGCACTCTCAAAATTGGCATCTTTACTGAATATTCCCGACCACGTGACCAGTATGCCAATTTGCGTCGAAAGACGGTCCGAGCCGGCATATATCCATGACATCGAAGACATCGAGATCACTGATCCCGAACCTTGGTACCAGGCTGTGTTAACATACCTGACCAACGGAGAATATCCTCCCGGGACTGAGGGTCGAGCCAAAAAAGCCTTGCGAAGGCTAGCCACCCAGTTCATCCGTACCGATGATGGACAATTGTACAAAAAGACGGCACAGGGAGCTCTTCTCCTTTGTGTTGACAAATATAAGGCCGAGAAAGTGATGGCCGAAGTACATGATGGTGAAAACGGCCCACACATGAATGCTCACATGTTGGTCCGAAAAATCATGAGGCTCGGGTATTACTGGAATACCATGGAAGCCGACTGCCAGTTATATGTCAAACATTGCCATAACTGTCAAATCTTTGGCAATGTGCAACATATGCCGTCATCTCTGCTCTATACCATGACGTAGCCTTGGTCGTTCTCGACATGGGGTATCGACATAATCGGGAAGGTGAATCCCTCCGGTACTGGCGGGCACTGCTTCATTTTAGTAGCTATCGACTATTTCACCAAATGGGTCGAAGCTGAATCATATCGCATCCTTAACGCTAAGCATGTCGCCAAATTTATCCAAAACTAGATAATATGTCGGTATGGAATCCCATACGAATTTATCAGTGATCACGGGACTCACTTCCAAGCTGAGACCGCAGCCTTGCTGACTAAATACAAAATTCAAAGGCACACGTCCTCGCCCTACCGTCCCCAAACGAATGGAGCAGTAGAGGCAGCTAATAAAACGATTGTCACCATACTCAAAAAGATGGCTGATAATTATCGGGACTGGCCCGACAAAATACCTTTTGCCCTATGGGGGTACCGGACATCAATTCGCACCGCAACCGGAGCAACGCCGTACTACCTAACTTATGGGATGGAGGCAATCCAACCAGTTGAATTAGAGGTACCGTCCCTCAGAATTCTGTTAGAAAGTCAAGTACCCGAAGGTGACTGGGTTCGAACACGGTACGATTCGTTGGTTCTACTAGACGAACGACGGTCCCGCGCTCTCAACAACATCCAAATTTACCAGAAACGGATCCAACGGGCCTTCAACAAGCGGGTAAGGCCCAGAAACATTAAAGAAGGGGATCTAGCCCTTAAGTCCGTTCGAGCTTTACTACCAGTTGACCCAAGGGGAAAATTCAAACCCAACTGGGCTGGGCCATATCTGGTGAAGAAAATCCAATCAGGGGGAGCAGTGATGTTGACAGGCCTGGACGGGAATGAGTTTGTCAACCCAACCAACCTGGACCAGCTGAAGCGTTACTACCCTTAGCCATTTCTCAATGTCATTAGCATTTTTTATCAAAATTGTTTATTTTACAAAAAAGCAAGTCAATAAGCTAGAATTATTTATTCTACTGTCACAAAACATCTTGAACCACTAGTCTTGGTGTAATTCGAGATTGCAAATTTACTGAGCTTGAACTACGTTTGGTTTGATTCTGCTAATTGCGGATACGTAGGCAGCCCCTCAAAAGGGCACAACCAGTGCAATCGAGAAAAGACAGGAACGATTTAATAATAAACTTTCTTTTATTAATTATCACAAAAAAAAGCCCCAATAAACTTGGGAAAATTACAAAGTGCAGGAATTCAAAAAAAATTAAAAAAAAAAAGCACACGACAAAAATAGTAATAATATTTAAATAATAAAAACTAAGGACTCGGTACTTAGGGCATCTTGCCCTTTCCCTTGTCCTTTGCCTCCTTGGCCGTCCACTGACGACGACGCGGAGGAGAGCATTCCCGAATCACCACAAGAACCTCTTTAGCCCGGACTCGTTTCTTGGAACTCGAGTCCTCATCCATCTCGATAGGCCCGAGTCGGGCCTTCACGGGCTCTGGGAGCCGGTCACGCGGACCTAGTCGGTCCCGGGCCACCAGCCTTGGCCCAAGTCGCCGTTCCAAATCAGTCTGGGGGCTTAGCCGCCCCCGTGTGCCACTAGCACCGACATCTTTAGCTCGAGTCTTAGTATGTGACTTAAGACCCGATTCTAATCGGACTAAGGTAGCAGGGGTCTCTCCCTCATCGAAGAACCCCCTATTGTCCTTTGCCGTCTCCCGACGGACCAGTTCAAAGGCCTCATCGACCTTCAGAGCTTTGCGAACTTCCTCAGATTCCTCAGAAGTCCATTTATCGTAAGCCCGAGAAACCCAAGCGGATTGGCAAGGGTTGGGAATAGTCCATGTAGGACGAGTAAACCATCTTTGCAACCAAGTGTCGCACATAGCGTCTGTCAGTTGGAGCGAGACGCTAATAGTGGCTTCAGTCTCAGGAATGCGCTGAGACGAACCGAACTGCCTCAGGATGAGGTCCGGGTAAATGTGAACTGTCCAATCAAGGGACAGGATCACCAGGTAGCGAGCTTGGTCTCTCTTGGCCAGCCCCGTCAATTTAGAATGGAACCACCAAGCAACCGTCCACCGAATTAAAGGGCCACCGTGGAACACCAACTCCTCATCCCAGTAAGCTTGATTTATATGGTGATTTGAGCTTATCCGGCGCCCTCTTGAACTGATCTGGCTGCTACGGTAGTTGGGAACGCTCGGAGGAGGCTCTATGATTGACAGGCGTTCCGACAACCAAACCTGCAAAAAGTATATACAGAATTCGTAAGCAAGAGAATGGTCCGCTACAGCCCACTCGATCGAGTACACCATCTGACTCGATCGAGTAAGGCTCTCTGAAGACAAACAGAATCTCGTTAAGCATGCCACTCGATCGAGTAAAGCATCTCACTCGATCGAGTAAGCCCTTCACAGATGGGCAGAAGCACTTTACAGACATCACTCGATCGAGTGACAGGTCCACTCGATCGAGTGACTTACGGACCTCAGGAAATCGCGCGAAACACAAAAAAGAAAGGCAAAAAAAAAATTGAAAATCGCGAGACGTATACCTGCAGAATAATGGTGCTCCCCGTCAATTGCCGGGTTGGGTCAAGTCGCCTAGCATCCAGACCCATGATGATTTCCCCAGTGGCTAGCCAAGCAGGGCTATGACCAGTCTCCATCTGGTCGACCACTCCGATCAGCCAAATTTGACCCACGCATGAGTCAGCATCCATCATCCCCTCAAAAACGTAGCGGTGCAGCATGCAGAATGCAAAAGCCCTGCGCCTATGAGAAGGCGTGGCCCTTACGTCTTGACTGTTCATAAACTTGTCAGCCAAGTCGAAGAGGGAAACAGTATCTCCCCGCACCATTCGATCTGCCTCAGCATGAGACAGACCCAGGAAATCCCTCAGCCTTCTCCTCGGGTCTGGGTAGAACGGAGGGATGGCAGGACGGGCAACAGGGCTCCAACCCCCGATGGCCGCGATCTCCTCGGGAAGAGGGCATATCTCGCCCCGCAGGAACGCAAAGACATGATGGGTGGTATCCCAAAACGACAAACAAGCATCCAAAAAATGCAAATCAGGTATTAGGCGTCGAAGAGGAAACAGGCTGACAATCCCCATTTGGGTCAGTTGAATTTTGTCCTCGTCCCGAAAGTGCTGGGACCAGGCAAAAAGCATCGAAGTAAGATGTTCGATACCCATGGCAGGAACTTGAATCTTCTTGAAAGACTAAGAGATTTTGAGGAGAAAAAGGAGTTTTGATTTGAGATGCAGTAAACTGAAGCAGGGAGACCTATATTTATAATAGGGAATCCTAACTGCAACCCTAACTACCCTGCCTCCTCAGCAAACCAGGGCCCCAGCATGTGCAGGCCTGACTTCAAACTATAACCCAGAATAGGAATCAAGTTGTCCCGAGCTTTCCTAAAAATTTCTAAAAATTCTAAAAAAAAAAAAATTCGACTTTTTCAAAATTCAGTACATTTTCCCCAGCACGAGTCGGTGTTTTGCCTATGTGTTACATGCGATTTGTCATGTGTCAGCATACAGGTACACCCCAGACTTCAGAAGCAAGTCTCCGCGCAACTACCTCACTCCCCAACGTGATTCGATGTTTATCCCAGAATGCTACGATCAGAGCTATGATGTATCAGCATACGGGTACTCCTACACCCTCAGAAGCAAGTTTCACTCCCCACGGAGCTATCATCAGCAAGACAGGTATGACCCTCTGCTTATGGCTGGCGAGCCCTTCACGCTAGTCTACTGGACTATAAACGACCCGACCGGAAAGCTGCCAGGTCGTAATCTGCGATTGGCCTGGTAGCTACTCTGACTTTCGCCTTGTCCAAGCCTCAGTCAGAGTGGGGGCTCTGTAGACACCCGCATTTTGCCTGCTAGTGTGATGGGAGGGATTTGTCGTGAATCCCACCGATCAAATAAATAACCGGCGAAACCTAACTAGGGTAGCTAGGGTAAGTCGGGTCGAATCCACGGGGACGGTAATGTATAGCCTAAACTAGGTCGGCCCAAATACTAAACTAAGTCAACGAGCTAAGCTAGAGAATGATAAGAGGGAAGAGAGCTAAACTAAGACTAAGGAGAACAACTAAGGAAAACGGGCTAGGATTAGGTCGGGTCAAAGGGGTAACGGAATGGTCAAGGAGAAGTTAGAGTGAAGGAGGTAGTAGGGTAATCTAGGTAATCTAACTTAGACTCACCTAGAGGTTCCTCATGGAACCCATCCGGCGACACATAAGACAAAGGAAAACAAGAAAAAACAAGCATTCCAACCTACTTAGTCATTCAAGCATTCCAACAAACATGTAATGTGCATCACTCAAGAGGAAACCCAAATCTTCCACCAACATCTCCAACAAACCCTAAGTCACCCAATTAACACCCTAATCACCCTACTAACCCTAGCAAGAACACTACTCTAACATAATCAAACTATACTAACAAGAACAAGAGAAATCAACCCAAACATCAAAACATAAACAAACAAACTAATGAAAATGATGAACAACAATCAAAGATGCAAACTTGGATGAATTAAACAAGATTAAGAGTAAAAGAAGAAAGAATTATACCATACTAGTGAAGGATGAAAAGATGAACACTTGTATAAAAAGAAAACCCAAATTCATCCACCAATGTTGTCAAGATTGAATGGATTCTTCAAGAGATCTCTTAATACAAGATTAAACTAAGATTAACTACTAATTACCGACTAATCTAATCTAATATAACCTAAAGTAGTCTAGGGTTTAATGTCTAAGGAAGTTCCTAAGCTTTACAAAACAAGGGAAGAGTATCTATAGGGTTACAAATGGAAGGGAGAAGAAAGAAAGGAAATGCGAACTACAGCACTTGGTCCCGACCGGGACGGGTCATCCCGACCGGGACAGACCCACCATCCCGACTGGGACGACCTTGCAGTAGCCTCCCCCAAAGTGCACTTCATCCCCGACGGGATGAGGTGCATACCCGTCGGGGATGGGTCTTGTAGGCCTCCAATATGATCCTTTTGGTCTCTCCTTGCTTCACATGGACTTCTCATCGATTCTCGGGACTCGGGATCGGGTCTCGGGACTCGGGATTGGGTCCCAAGGTCTCGGAGTCGATTCCAAAGCATCGAGTCATCGTTCCTTTACTCCGTTGGCTCCAAAATGTGTATGTATAGAGTCGGAATCGCTCCAACTCTTCCAAATCGTTCTCGGGAACCTGAAACGAACTAAAGGAAGCATAAGAAGCCCCTAAACCGCTCCCAAGGAGTGATTCTACAAGGAAAATGGGACCAAAACACTACAAAATAGGCACTACAAACCACACTTATCAACTCCCCCACACTTAACCCTTACTCGCCCTCGAGTAAGCACATACTAACTACTATACTAGCCGAATGGGTATTAGCGCACCCTACGCCCTTTCAACTCCCGCGAGTGCACTTAGAGGAAAAGTGCACTCCGCAAGGCAAGTGGGGTCTTGCGACAAAACTGTGGATGCAACCGGACACAAAACACATAAACAAACAAACACACAAAAGGTTGCACCCAAAAGAAAAGAAATACCGCTTCCCTCAAACAAGCGGTGAAAGAAGCACCGGTTTAGGACTCAAGGCAAGTGACAACGTTCCCAAGCTAGCAATACAAACCAAGATGGACTAAACCCTAATAGTATGACGACAAAGCAATAAAAACGTTGGTAACTTACCTCGGTTCCTCCTAACCTTCTAAGAACGTACTACGGGACGATCGGCGGGATGGAAAAAGGATGAACCACGGTGTTAGTCGACACTGTAGGTAAGTGAGACCCCGCCCCCTTTAGCAAAGAGCCAAGAGGGTCGTCCCATGTCCAAAAACCGCCTAACTAGTCCAAGTAAAAAGTGAAAAAAACATGCAAAATGAGGGAAGACCGACTAATGCCGCTATCATCCTTCCTCGGGACTCGGTCCTTTGGTAGGCTCTTCACGGCAAAAGTCGAAAAAAGGCTTATTTTTGTGGGGTTAAGATCTTTTTTGTGAATCGGGTTTTCTTTTGGCATTTTCTCTTTTCTTTTGCATTTTTGCCTTGTTTTGCCATGCCATTCTTTTTCTTCTTTTCTATTTTCTTTTTGGATTTTGTGCCTTTTCTTTTTCTTCATTCTTTTCTTTCTTTCATTTTTCTTTCTTTTCTCTTTTTTTTTCTTTGCCCTTTCTTGGCAAGATTTGGCTTTTTGGCATTCCTTATTGGGTAACAAGAAAGAGAGAACTCAACAGATTGCAATTTTATTGTGTGGATACGTGTAGGAGGTAGGGAAATGGGTGAGTCGGGACGGGCCCTTCCCTTCTAACCCACAAAAAGTGGAGAACTTGGACTAATCAAACAATCCCAAACACGGTCACCTAGGGGACGGGACTCGGTAACCAAGGCCTTTTCACACCGTGGGTGGTCAAAATGGTCAAAAATGCAAATCCCGTAGTAAATCCCTAGTAAGCTAGGTGGACTCAAGGTAAAGGACCAACGAATTCGTTGATTTAGGGTCATTCTACTAGATTAAAGTCCAAGACTCGATTTATACCACTAAAAAGGGAAAGTATGCACTCACACACTAGCCTCTAAACCGGGTTTTCGAAAACCATTTACACACAAGACACACAACACAACACAAAACAAAGACTTCAACGAAAACGAAAGAAAAGGAAACAAAAGTAACAAAACAAGAACAACACAAAACAAACACATAGAAAACACAAACACCACCCCAAGCTTCCAAACGAGCCATCAAATCGACCACAAGCATTACAAAGCTCCTCCCGAGCACACAACATCACAATCTCCTCCAAGCTCCACAAGAGATAAAGAAGAAAAAGGGATAAAGATGTTACCGGAAGTCTTGAAAGCTCTCCAAAGCTATTGGTGATTCAAGTAACCTATAAGGAAAAAGGGAGGCAAACACACACAACAAAACAAATATACGAGACAATGACATAAAGGAAAACACACAAAAGAAAAATCTTTTTGATTTTTGTGAAATTTTTTTTTTCAAATTTTTATGGATTTTAAAGATTTTTTCGAAAGACTACAAAAATAAAGCTAACTATGCTAGAATACCACTCCCCCACACTTAAGTCGAGCCATGTCCTCATGCTCGACCGTAGTGCATGGGAGTACAAAAGAAACTACGAAAATAAAGCTAAAAATCAAAAAGTAGAGAAAATGGTAGAATGTGTCCGGCCGGGGTGTAGTCAAGTCACCATGGGCAGAGACAAGAAAAAGATATGGATGGGGGAAAAAATAAAAAGAAGGAAATAAAAGGAAATGGGAGGGGAGGGCTAGGTGTAATCAAGTCACCTAGCCCGGATTCCGCCTAAATCCGACTAGACCCTCAAAAAGAAAGGGTGAAAAACTTGTAAAATTTGGATTTTGAAAATGACTCTCGATGTAGTCACATCATCGAGAATCGGGAGCAACAACTACCAAGGCCTCGAAGGCCACCACGACAAAGTGGAAGGGGATAAACAAGGGGAAAACAAGCAAAAGAAAAAAACGGAAAAGAAAGGATAGTTGCTAGACCGCCCGGATAGCAACTCACTCGCTCCATCGTCTCAATGATCAATATAGGCACTTGCTTGTTGTCGTCATTGTCATCCTTCTTCAAGCTTGAGAAAACCACACGGTAGAGGTAGTAATGGTGTGAGGGGTGGAAATTGGTGAGTATACCGGTCTAAAGTACATAGAAGATGAAGTGAGGATATGAAAATGAAGTATGTGGGTGGTATGATATGAGCAAGGAAGGTAGGGAGGTTGGGTGGGGGTATACAATGGTTGGGTGGGCTTAAATGTCGGAGAAGAAGCACCAAAAAGGAGTAGGGGGTCATCCCGGTCGGGATGGGTGGTCCCGGTCGGGATGACATACCCGTCCCGGTCGGGAAGCCTCCTTCCCGATCGGGATGACACTCCAGTGAACTCGATTTTTGGCACCCTCATCCCGATCGGGACGGCCCCATCCCGATCGGGACGACACACCCTTCCCGGTCGGGAAGGGTCTTCACGACTCCCATGACCCCAAAAACCGACTCCCTTGCTCACGATCCAAGCTCTATCACTAACCACTCCTTTCTAGGAGTCACCTTCACTTCACCTATCACAATAAACTCAAAGTACACATCAAATTCACTCCCTCCCATCGCTCATCAAAATACCAAAACAATTACAAGAATACCACAAAACTAACAAAATCAAGAGAAGAAATCACACAAATACAAACACAAGTACTCTAAAGAGGAGAGAAGAATGTACAACATGACGGTTCTTTAGGAACTCCGTCAAACCTAGGATGGTGGACTCTTCTTCAACCGTAGCCCTCAAGGGCATGGAGGAGCAAGTCGAACGCGCTACCGACATCATAATGTAGGCCCAAGAAGCGCTCGAGCCTAGCCAACCTCCACGGCCTCCAAGGTGGAGGCAAGAAGTAGGAATCAAAAGACCCATCGTCATCATTCGTGTCATATCCGGGGTCTATCCACCCTATGAGCTTCACCGGCCTCTTCCTCCCTAGGCACCGCCTCCAATCATTAGCAAGCTTCATCTCCAAGAAGCAAGGCACAAAAAGCGGTTTTGGCCTCACTTCTTCGTTGCACACCCCCACACTTTCCTCAAGTTGTGGTTCCCCATCTTCATCACTCGGCCCCACATCATCTTGGAGAAGAGGATCGAAACTTCTACCGGCGGTTTCAATCTCCTCCAAGTCATTGCTTGGTTCACTAACTAGGGGCTCTTGATGCTTATCCACATTCTCGGACAAGGGCAACTCGAGGCTAACAATTTCACCCAAAAACTTCACAAACTCCACCAAACCATCCAACTCACTATCCTCCTCCAATTCCTCACCAATGTTGCCTTCACCAAGGGTCATCTCCTCATTCGTCTCTTTTTGGGTAGACGATTGAGGTTCTTCAAAGCAAATCTCTCTATCAAAGGGAACAACGTTGGCGGCTTCATGGTTAGGTTGCTCCTCTTTCTCAAGTGGGCACCCTTCGTCTAGTTGCGATGTTCGGGATAAATACATTACGGTTTGAACCGCTATTGCATTTAATCGAGCATCTCTCGCCTCGTTTTCCCTTCGAATTTGGGCCCATAATTCATCTTGTTCTTTTTGCAATTTAAGGGCCGTTTCTTGGATGCTCCTTTGCATTTGAAGAAGCGATTGAAACTCCTCCATGTCGGGCAATTGGTGATCATTGGGGTCTTGTAAAGCTCCTTGATAATCTTGATAATCATGATGATAATCTTGATAATCTTGATTAAACATGGTGTCTTGATGATGCCCAAGGGGTGGGGCATCATATTGTTGGTAGTGAGGTTGAGGTGATTGGTAGTATTGTGGGTCATGGGGTTCATATTGTGGTTGGGGTGGAGGGTAATATTGTGGGTTTTGGGGGTATTGGCTTCCATAAGGTGAATCTTGATTGAACATGGTGGGTTCACATTGATAACTCGAGTAATAGTCACCATGATCGTAGGATTGATAGTCATTCACTTGTTGGTAGCCATTTTCATAACCTTGAGGATCATACCCACTAGAGTCTTGATCACCCCAAGAAGCTTGATAGTGGTAGGGGGACGTCATGTCATACCCTTGGTTCATGGAAGAAGAGGGGTAGCTCATATCGGCTTCCGAGTGTGTGGAGTTTAGATCAAACCCCATGCTCGCTCGAAAATCGTAGTCCATACCCGGTTGGAAACCACTCATTCTAGCAACCGTCCGTTAAAGCGGCTCTAAGTCGCAAGAAGAAGATAGTCACCACCTCTAAGCACAAACTGTAGACTAGGAACAAACGTGAGAAGCCTAGTGCTTTTTGGGCACTAGACAAGAGAGAAATAAACCACACACACACAAGAAGCAAAGTAACCAAAAAGGAAAAAGAAAACACAAACACAAAGACAAAGTCAAGTAACTAGGAAAACAAAGTCTAAACTAGCACCGTCCCCGGCAACGGCGCCAATTTGATGGGAGGGATTTGTCGTGAATCCCACCGATCAAATAAATAACCGGCGAAACCTAACTAGAGTAGCTAGGGTAAGTCTGGTCGAATCCACGGGGACGGTAATGTATAGCCTAGACTAGGTCGGCCCAAATACTAGACTAGGTCAACGAGCTAAGCTAGAGAATGATAAGAGGGGAGAGAGCTAGACTAAGACTAAGGAGAACAACTAAGGAAAACGGGCTAGGATTAGGTCGGGGTCAAAGGGGTAACGGAATGGTCAAGGAGAAGTTAGACTGAAGGAGGTAGTAGGGTAATCTAGGTAATCTAACTTAGACTCACCTAGAGGTTCCTCATGGAACCCATCCGGCGACACACAAGACAAAGGAAAACAAGAAAAAACAAGCATTCCAACCTACTTAGTCATTCAAGCATTCCAACAAACATGTAATGTGCATCACTCAAGAGGAAACCCAAATCTTCCACCAACATCTCCAACAAACCCTTAGTCACCCAATTAACACCCTAATCACCCTACTAACCCTAGCAAGAACACTACTCTAACATAATCAAACTAATACTAACAAGAACAAGAGAAATCAACCCAAACATCAAAACATAAACAAACAAACTAATGAAAATGATGAACAACAATCAAAGATGCAAACTTGGATGAATTAAACAAGATTAAGAGTAAAAGAAGAAAGGATTATACCATACTAGTGAAGGATGAAAAGATGAACATTTGTATAAAAAGAAAACCCAAATTCATCCACCAATGTTGTCAAGATTGAATGGATTCTTCAAGAGATCTCTTAATACAAGATTAAACTAAGATTAACAACTAATTACCGACTAATCTACACTAATCTAATCTAATCTAACCTAAAGTAGTCTAGGGTTTAATGTCTAAGGAAGTGCCTAAGCTTTACAAAACAAGGGAAGAGTATCTATAGGGTTACAAATGGAAGGGAGAAGAAAGAAAGGAAATGCGGACTACAGCACTTGGTCCCGACCGGGACGGGTCATCCCGACCGGGACAGACCCACCATCCCGACAGGGACGGGTTGGTCCCGACCGGGACGGCCTTGCAGTAGCCTCCCCCAAAGTGCACTTCATCCCCGACGGGATGAGGTGCATACCCGTCGGGGATGGGTCATGTAGGCCTCCAATATGATCCTTTTGGTCTCTACTTGCTTCACATGGACTTCTCATCGATTCTCGGGACTCGGGATCGGGTCTCGGGACTCGGGATTGGGTCCCAAGGTCTCGGGGTCGATTCCAAAGCATCGAGTCATCGTTCCTTTACTCCGTTGGCTCCAAAATGTGTATGTATAGAGTCGGAATCGCTCCAACTCTTCCAAATCGGTCTCTGGAACCTGAAACGAACTAAAGGAAGCATAAGAAGCCCCTAAACCGCTCCCAAGGAGTGATTCTACAAGGAAAATGGGACCAAAACACTACAAAATAGGCACTACAAACCACACTTATCAACTCCCCCACACTTAACCCTTACTCGCCCTCGAGTAAGCACATACTAACTACTATACTAGCCGAATGGGTATTAGCGCACCCTACGCCCTTTCAACTCCCGCGAGTGCACTTAGAGGAAAAGTGCACTCCGCAAGGCAAGTGGGGTCTTGCGACAAAACTGTGGATGCAACCGGACACAAAACACATAAACAAACAAACACACAAACAAACACACAAAAGGTTGCACCCAAAAGAAAAGAAATACCGCTTCCCTCAAACAAGCGGTGAAAGAAGCACCGGTTTAGGACTCAAGGCAAGTGACAACGTTCCCAAGCTAGCAATACAAACCAAGATGGACTAAACCCTAATAGTATGACGACAAAGCAATAAAAACGTTGGTAACTTACCTCGGTTCCTCCTAACCTTCTAAGAACGTACTACGGGACGATCGGCGGGATGGAAAAAGGATGAACCACGGTGTTAGTCGACACTGTAGGTAAGTGAGACCCCGCCCCCTTTAGCAAAGAGCCAAGAGGGTCGTCCCATGTCCAAAAACCGCCTAACTAGTCCAAGTAAAAAGTGAAAAAAAACATGCAAAATGAGGGAAGACCGACTAATGCCGCTATCATCCTTCCCCGGGACTCGGTCCTTTGGTAGGCTCTTCACGGCAAAAGTCGGAAAAAGGCTTATTTTTGTGGGGTTAAGATCTTTTTTGTGAATCGGGTTTTCTTTTGGCATTTTCTCTTTTCTTTTGCATTTTTGCCTTGTTTTGCCATGCCATTCTTTTTTCTTCTTTTCTATTTTCTTTTTGGATTTTGTGTCTTTTCTTTTTCTTCATTCTTTTCTTTCTTTCATTTTTCTTTCTTTTCTCTTTTTTTTTTTCTTTGCCCTTTCTTGGCAAGATTTGGCTTTTTGGCATTCCTTATTGGGTAACAAGAAAGGGAGAACTCAACAAATTGCAATTTTATTGTGTGGATATGTGTAGGAGGTAGGGAAATGGGTGAGTCGGGACGGGCCCTTCCCTTCTAACCCACAAAAAGTGGAGAACTTGGACTAATCAAACAATCCCAAACACGGTCACCTAGGGGACGGGACTCGGTAACCAAGGCCTTTTCACACCGTGGGTGGTCAAAATGGTCAAAAATGCAAATCCCGTAGTAAATCCCTAGCAAGCTAGGTGGACTCAAGGTAAAGGACCAACGAATTCATTGATTTAGGGTTATTCTACTAGATTAAAGTCCAAGACTCGATTTATACCACTAAAAAGGGAAAGTATGCACTCACACACTAGCCTCTAAACCGGGTTTTCGAAAACCATTTACACACAAGACACACAACACAACACAAAACAAAGACTTCAACAAAAACGAAAGAAAAGGAAACAAAAGTAACAAAACAAGAACAACACAAAACAAACACATAGAAAACACAAACACCACCCCAAGCTTCCAAACGAGCCATCAAATCGACCACAAGCATTACAAAGCTCCTCCCGAGCACACAACATCACAATCTCCTCCAAGCTCCACAAGAGATAAAGAAGAAAAAGGGATAAAGATGTTACCGGAAGTCTTGAAAGCTCTCCAAAGCTATTGGTGATTCAAGTAACCTATAAGGAAAAAGGGAGGCAAACACACACAACAAAACAAATATACGAGACAATGACATAAAGGAAAACACACAAAATAGGCACTACAAACCACACTTATCATAGTGTCTATAGCAGCTCCCGACAAACACCCGATGATGATCGGAAGCAAACGTGACTTAGTATACTCGGATTTGGACCCGAAATCAATAATATCTGACATGGACTTTTAGCGGAGTAATAATCTCTCAAAACAGACCTCAAATCCAGGCCCAGTGGGTCGTTCCGAGCAAAATAAGACTAATTTGGGCCAAAACCGACACCAAAAATAAATCCCGTCTTTTAGCGACCGGGTCAAAACCCGATCAAAGACGAACCCGTCACAAAAACCAGCCAAATGCACCTTCTAGAAGCTGGCGCCCAAATTAAATTCAAAAAAGATAACCAAATCAACCAAGTCAACCCCTTCCTAATTTACCTCGATTTACCTGATCCACTCGATCGAGTGGACTGACCCACTCGGTCGAGTGGAGCGTCAAAAACCGGATCAGGCCCATCTTCTAAGGCACTCGACCGAGTGCACTAGGGCCACTCGATCGAGTGACCCCAGGTCGTGGGGTAAACTCTATAAATACCCCACGACCCTCACTCATTTGAGAGGCTTTTTACACAGTTTTTTCACCCACATTCTACCTACATTTTACCCTACATTCACCTATACTACATGCCTTAGCAAGCCTAAGCACTACACACAAAAACCGAGTCTCTTGTCCCTCGAAAAACCGACAAATACACACACATATACACATATACACCATAACTTGCATACATCCTCGATACTCCAACGTCCCGTTACTATTCGCGAGTTCATTTCCGAGGTCCCTACTAAGCATGTATGTTGAGGGTGTCCTAAACCCCATTTCGATCCTTGTTACTCTTTTTATTTACATTTTTCTATCGTTTATATTATATCTATACTAGTATTGTAATCCTAACTTCTAACATAATTCTAACATTTTATTTTTTTTGTATACTAACTTTTACATTCTCGTTACTAACATATTATCATACCGCGTACATATATAAACTAGTATCAAAATTCGGTTTTGAATACGTTTAACTACAATTATCGCCTAAAGTCCGTCTAATCCCTTTACGAGCAACGACGGAGGTGGAGCCCTTTCGAGGAGCCCCGCCCCAATGTACTCAAGGGCGTGACGTGATCGCAATCGGTCGTAGTTGAACGTATTTAATTCCATTTCTATAATTAGTACGGAACCCGTTGACACGAAAACCGACATCACGTAACCCGAAAGGGTTAGTTTCGATGTCGTGACGTAGAGGGATGCATTCCGTTGCTAATTCAAAGTTTCTAATATAAACGTTTTCATAAAATCCCGACAACGGTATTATAATCGTATATATACACGATTATAGTACCGAAGGTCAAGTTAAATTCAAATCGTGCGATATTTGTATTTAATTTGACCGACCGTCGATTTTTGAACCCAAAAACGAAACGAGTTGACACTCGTACAGTGGCTACTCGACCGAGTACGTAGGCTACTCGATCGAGTAGCATCCATAAAACTGGGCAGACCACTTTTCGAGGACACACTCGACCGAGTCAGACCATGACTCGATCGACTGGGTTCTGTAACCCAGAAAACCGAGAGCTTAAATGCAACATTTAAGCCTCGTCTTTTTTACGACTCTTAGTCAACACATGTAAAGTCAATCACGTGAACCCATTTTTCAAAACTCATACGTATCACGACACTATAACAGCTTTGATCGATTTTTCGATGTGATAAGTTGGGACAAGGCATTGAGACATGGGATCGGGCTAGCGTCACGCTTAGGTCCTATGTCTCCGTCCTTCGTTTAATACGCAACGCAATGTGTATTTAATCGGGGTTTGTCCGTTTATGCAATTCACGGTCTAGCTCACATACGGGTCCGTTCCTAACTTTTTTTATTTATTATCTCGTTTGCATATCATTTGCAATTTTTGTATTGGCCGGGTTGTATTTCCGCCCGTGTAACTTGTATATTATTTACTTTCGAGTTTTATTTATTTACTTGCTTATCGCTTTGTAAATGAACCTCGCATGCTAAATCATTTCGACCATAATTAAGATGCATTAAATGACGTAGTTCACATACTATTCATATGCTTTGCCCGAAAACGCTGTTTGCATATCATTTAATCGTTTTACTAGCGCGCGCACACGAACACGAACGATGTCTTAGTAAAGGCCGCCATGTGCGGGCGGGGTTGGGTGTCCTTAGTGGGCTTCCCAACACGTACCCTCACCCCTTACTCAGAACCTTTGGTTTCCGGATGTCCGAAACCCTTGGCGCACGAGAGTCATTCTATATACGAAAGCCGGTTTAAACGGTATCGATATTGCAATGGAAAGGGACGAGCCCAATAAACTCTGAAATCGAAGTGGGCTTACTTTGTGTATAGCCCATGACGACATAGAGTGGGCTCGTATGGTTCCGAATAACCACAAAATTCGGTGGCGACTCCAACTTTGACTTAAATTTCGAACTCGAGAACAATCTCACCACGAGATTCATTCGCCTACCCAAACCCGCGCGTGGCCGCGTCGGGGTGGACCTACGTCATGTCCACAATGGCAGCCTTAGTCGTGTCGTTACGGTCGCATAGACACTAATTAAAGTCAATTCTGACACCGGGACCCTGAGTCGGTCCCGAAACTCAAATCGAGTCAGCACGCACCAAGCGAACCTCGGGATGCACACCCGAGGCCCACTAAGCTCACGGCGCTAGGTTAAACCCGGGAAACCTTAGGCCCCAAGATACGTATTATACTCCTCCCTCTCGGTTTTGGAAAGTATCAAAATCGTATCTTCAAAACTCCAACCGCCTCACCCCACACGTCTGAGACTCCCCGCGCCTGAACCCAGGCGCCTGAGTTTTGGTGCGCCTCAACTCAGGCGTTCATATGGGTGACGAGGGCCGAAAACACCTATAAATACCCCCCTCACCCCGTTCATTCGACACACATTCATTCTTCTCTTCTCCCTCTAAACTTCTCGCAAAGGGCTAGCACTCCGACACCCAAGGCAAACGATCCACTCGATCGTAGTTTCGATAAAAACGACATCAACGCAACTCCTAACCTTCGAGAACCCCACTTGATTCCAAGGTGCCTGTGTTCGACTAGTCCAAGTCTAGTAACGAAGTTCTGCCGGATTAGCCGCAGAATCAGCCCATAGTAACGAAGCTCTGCCGGATAGCCGCAGGAAGGGTCAACGGTAACGGAGCTCTGCCGAAATCACTAGGCAAGCTAGGAGGATCCGCCTTTGGAGCCGAGTCGTCACTAGGTTGTCATTTAAACAAAACTTTACATTTTTCGCACTTTCCTTTATTATGCACTACGACAACACTAAATGTGGATACTAGGTCCACAAACACTTACTAAAACACGTAACGTCCCAACTTCAACAGCAAATACTAAAACACACTAAATAGACCCGAGTAATTCCGAGATCCATTCTCAACTATCTATGCATCGTGTCCCGTTTAGCGTATATTCCGAGGGTGCAACTCCTCACTATGTGATTTACTTATATTCGCATTTACAGCTTTCGTATGATTTACCGCTTTTATGACCTTATAATCGCATGCTAAATCACCTAACAGGGAATTCAAAACGTAAAACAACTAAAACTGAACAAAGTGATGGTCGGGTTCCGTATTAGTCCGGGTGCTCGCCTTACTAGGTTCGACGCATCTCTAATAATACTGAACGGACGCATCTTAAGCAAAATAGCAGGTAAGGTATGTCACGAGAACGGCTAATATCCGTATTATCGCGTTAAAACAAATTTGCTAATACGTATAATACTAGTACTCTCTACTCTCCTACGTGCATCTTTTCTTGGTTTGCCTGTCACGTGAAATTGCATGTAAAGAATGTAAACACAACTACTTTGACAACAATACTTACTTGTCCTTAAACAACCGACGTAGCAAAAGGTATAGGGTGAAAACAACGGATGTTACAGTATTTCCGCCACAACAAAAGAATTAGGTTATCCGCCCACCGATTGATTAGTAGAGGCCGCTATGTGTGGGCGGGATAGGGTGTCGATGCCTATCGGACGCTGACATCCCAATACGTACCCTCACCCCTTACTCAGAATCGATGGTTTTCGGATGTCCGAAACCATTGGCAATGAGAGTCGTTCAAGGCATGGAGTACTTAAGGGTACAGTCTTTATCTTTAGGTCCTGTGCCCCTCAACTTTGAGCCGGCTAGGGATCAAAGGTGACTTGAACGGTTTCCGAGTTCCCATAACTGACTCGGTGGCGACTCCACAAATCGGCAACCAATTCAGTTCACTAAAAAGGTCGCCTTACCAAGTGAATCAGCCTTTAAACATTTACAACCACGACTCGATCGATTCCAAACGGAAACACTGGTGCCCCCACCTGTCTAGTACAAGTCCGGATCGTTATCCGAATCAAGGTCTGAGAAATCCCCCCGTACGCGAGATCGGACCGGGCCCCGACCGGGAGGGGGCCGCAAGGGTAGCCGCCACCACACGTTGAAAAACCAGGTCGGTCCCGCGCGAACGCGCGCGGGGCGCCGTGCGGTGCGGACGGACGTCTATAGTCTGGCGACTCTGCTGGGGATTTGGAAACAAATTTCTAGTGGTGGTGTAACTTGAACGAGGTCGGTGAAGCTCATTTCTTAGTTCCTAGTTGTGGTCACTACATGTTTTGGCCCTTAAAAGCCCACCCTAACCGATATCAGGACCAATCGATCTCTTCGCGGTAAGATCCTTAGGGACACGCGGAGAGATCCTCGATTAACGCGCCGGCCGCCCAACGCGTACCCCGCCGGAATAATAAGCGGATAGTTTTGAACGGACGGTATGACACTCGTCTCCCTAGATGATTTGTCAATGCCTAAGTAAAGACTATTCGTGGGCGGTAGCCTACCCTAACCTACCCGTGTCTGCATCCTACATGACTGTATGCATTCCTAGTTATGTGTAGCGTGTTTGGAACAACCCAAATAAAACACTAAAAATCTGGATTCAACCACGCCAACTTATTCAACCGCACCCATCTCCATTTTCAAAAAATACCTCCTCTTTTCAAAACGACCTTTTAAACACCGATACTCCGGTCAAGTCGTGATTTCTAAAAAGAGAAAAACATTTTTAGATGTCGTTATCATGGCAAATTTTACACTCACCACTTTCAAAATATTTATTTTTAGTGCCATCACCTTGGCCAAAGTAAAACCTGTCAACAACGATTACCGTTAATACCACCGAAACTCCCGATCAATAGGATCAAGGAACACCAAACGGTTACATTTTATTTCAAAAAAAACGTTTTTACACATGTACCGTTAACACAACCAAAGCTTCAATTAATGAAGTCAAGGAACCCAAAACGGTTACACCCTCAAAACACTTTTCACAATACATCATCCCCCACCGTTAAATGATAGCTAATTTAACCGACGAACATGGGACACTCGTTTTAAAAGTTGTTCTAAAAAAAAAAACTGTTCACTACCAAAATTCTTTAATAAGGATTTAGTCAAACCTTTCGAAGCATTGTCACGGATATCACGCTCTACCGCGAGCACCACATACACCACGACTATCGAACTGGCTAATTAATAGTAGTTTCGATAAAAGCACCACGTCATCATTTTCAAAACCGATTCCCCTAAGAACCATGCTCCTTTCAAAAAAAACATTTACACTTTTTCTATCGCCGGATTTCCGACGCACACCTTTAGCAACACAGTTTCACGTCACAAGCGACGCCGCCACGCCATCGTCACCCTATTTTACAAATCGTTCTTTTTAAAATCTTTCCTCTGCAAAGATTGGTCGTTTTCAAAAGAAAAAAAAAACAAAAACATATATCAAAGTTCTTTGATCCTGAGCCGGGAGCGCGATCAACTTTTTACGTCATACAACCATGTGATTAACAGTCTTTGTTAGTTACTAGGATCGCCTCTGCTCGAGGTCTTACATTTTGGGTTGTCTTATCCCGAGAAGTCCTCTTTAAACCTCACCTCCGAGGTTTGGGTCAAATCGTCTCATTACAGAGACATAAATTTATTAGGCGTTACGCCGAATACACCAAGAGTCTAAAGCACCTGAGTCCCTAAGCCAGTGACCGCAAAAACGCGCAAATCAAGGGTCTCATTTCCGCGTCGCTCGATTACGAGCATACCTCGACTCTCTTACGTCGTCTGGTGGATCCGTTCTGATATTTTGATCCTTTCCCACAGAATCACTCCACAACATGTTGATAGATCCGAACACCATCAATAACATCCGCAACGATGTCAATACCCTAACCGAATTAGTTCGCAATATCCATACTTCGGTAACCAGTCTGAATTCCACCATCCGTTACATCGATAACCGCCTTAATTTCCTTGAGAGTAGGGGCACAAAAAGTGAAACGAACGCCAATCTGGGCAATTACCGCGCCCAAGAGCCTACCCAGGATAGATTATCCCAACGCTCCGCCCGACCAAAGCTTACCGAAATCGATACGGAAAGAACACCAAGACCTTATAAGACCACATCCAACAAAGTAGAAAGATCACCGAGAGAGTTTACCCCAATCAATTCATCTTACACCGAAGCTCTTAAGCACCTAGTCGATCAAGGGTTGCACTTGCCCATGGGTTCCACTCCGGACCCACCAATCGGCAGACGAGGCAAAAGTTGGACCCGTAATGCTTATTGCCTATATCACCAAGGTAACGGGCACGATACCGAATCCTGCTATCGACTGAAACATGTCATACAAGACATGATCAAAAATGGGACGATTCCTCTCCCTCCACTCAAGAAACCAAACAATACCACAAACCCCTTTAGCGTTCACGCTGTCCTTGACGACACCATCGGTTGTTCCACCGCGACCCTATAAAGGAAAATGCCCTGAATATCGAGGAAGATCCCGATGACCCACGGGAGCAACCAAAACAAGTAAATCTGTGTCCGAGTCAGAGTCTAGTTCGTCTTAGGGCTTAGACCGAATAATATAACAAATGTCTTTTGTTTTTACATCAAGTCAGGAGGTGAGAGGGGATCAGTCCTCAACCTCCCCGAAAACAATATCTCGGGCGCATAGCCCACTTATTGCTATCAATAAAAAGAAATAAACTTTTCCTCCTTTATAATGCGCCTCGACAATCGCTTGATTTAATGATGTACTTTCTTGCTTACAACTCGGTACTATGCCATTTATCGATAACAATCAAACATACCTCGAAACAACGAGGAATTACAACAACCGAGATCCCGTGTTCTCTTTTTACCTATCCCATGTCTGGTGTAGAAAGCCACAAACCATCCCTTAGAACGAGCATTCCAGAATCCTATGACAAATCTAGATAGTCTTTTAGCTTGTGATCAAAGACGGAAGGCAAACCCATTTTCCCACAATAAATACCCCTCAAATAAAGACTGACCAATTCCTACCATAGATGCTAGTCTGACAAAAAGAAAAAGAAGTCTGAAATGACCAAAAGGAGCCAAAGAAAAAATGAAACCAAGGCCAAACTAAACCAGCCCAATTCAATGATCAAGACCAAACTCAATGGTCAAAATGAAACTCCCAATCATTCAATTCGACTTTAAGTGCAAAGTCTGAACAAAAAAAACAGAAAAAAAGGAAACAGAAAAAATGAACAGACTAGTCAACTAGCACCCAAATACTAGCCTACCTACATTACAACCTTTAAGACCGACCAGAGACACTTGTTAGGAGGCAGTCCGGAATTTTGAGGATTCAAGCTCAATAGAATAATCTCAACCGTTAGGGCCAGACATGGAAATCAGATCCCACATAATTTACATCCCACCTGATTGAAATCTGAGTCATTTTTACTCAGCTTCCTCTTTCCTACCACATTACGAAACCGTAACCCCATAGCCTTAACTCTACAAAATCAGCTCCAGCTTTTCATCTATCGAAACCACTTACTACCTGACTCCACATTCCAAAACCACCCAAACCAGTCACCCTGACCTGAACACGATATCTCGATAATTGTCACTTTTAAGAGGTCACACCCGATCACCTCATCTGAGTTCTTAAAATAGGGTGAAAACCCATGTAATACGCCCTAAGTATCTCACATCGATAATTGGCATGACGAGTCTAAAGCAAAGTCACTTACATCTATAAAGAACTACGAACATGGTTTGATTCCGTTTAAAAGTGGATACGTATGCAACCCTTCTCCGGGTACTACCAAACAACCAACCAAACAAACAAATAAATAAGAAAAATCGATTACTCGATTCATGCGAAATGACCGGGTGAAACTTTCACCCATCGTGTGAAGTCTCACCCGACGGTAAAAAGGTCCTCGAATGCCAAATCTGGAAGGAAAGTTCACCGGATGAAACCACCGGGTGAAGTTTTGCCCGACGGAAATAGCTCATGAATGGCAGAAGTTTGTAGGGCGAAGTTTCACCCTTTGAAGATTCAATGGACAAAAGTTTCACTCAAAGTACAAGAATTGAATTTGGGCTTTGGTTTGGTGATCCATTAAGCTACTACTATATACTCCCTCCGTTTCAATGAATTGTTTGCCTATTCCATATTGGGGCGTCTCAATGAATTGTTTGCCTTTCTATTTTTGAAATGCTTTTTATGTGTAATTTGACTCTTTGCTCCACATGTCACCTTCTAATTGGATATCTTGCCCTTGGTGCCAAAAGCAAAGGCAAACATTTCATTGGAACGGAGGGAGTATATAGTTAACCTAATTAGATGCACATCATGATACATATCACATTAGCTTAGAATACAACCAATACTAGAGTAGAGTAGAAAGTCATTAAATATTCATAGGAGGCTACATAATTTTTATCAATCTTCATCTTTTTCATCTAGCTTTATATTTAAGCTTTTGTAAGGAAATCTAGTTTTAATCTAGAAGCTCTTAGGAGATCATCAAGGGATTAGTGACAAATCCATTGTCTTTTTCATCAAGGCTTCTCCTTATTTTTATGCATCTTCATGTTCCTTATTGTTATTTTCCTTTATTGTTGGTATAATTTTCTTCCTCTCCCTTTTCTCTAGATTAGATTTTACTCTTGCTCTTTCGTTATTGCATTGTTTTTATTGATTTTTCTTGCGTTGTTTTTAGATTGCTTTGTAGTTTCTTTCACTACTACAAAACATCAAATAGACATGGGTCGTTTTCACTAATAGACATGGGTTTCGCGTCCCATGTTAAGTTGAGTGACATCTATTGTCAAATACTTAGACATAGGTCGTACGACCTATGTCTATCTAAAACATGGACATAGGTTCTTAAATAACCCATGTCTATTTGTACATTAGACATAGGTTTGCAGACTTAACCTATGTCTATAAAAAAATAGACATGGGTTATTTGTACGCCCTATGTTTATTGGCATAGTGTAGACATGGGTTATTTTATACGCCCTATGTCTATTGAACTGCTAAATTACAAAAAAAATTACGAAATAGCTGCACCACTCACATAAATAGTAATTAAATTTTATTAATAACAAAATAATTAATTACAGCAACAAGACATTATCTCTTTTCCTACCTTCCACACTATAGATATACTTAACTATTAACTACAAATAAATCAAGACACCGTTGCTCATGATGTTCTTCTTAACCTTTCTCCGAACTATCTCCTGTCAATCAAACAAGGGTTAACAACATTAAAGAGATTCCAAGGTTGTAGTTAACATTTAATGATTCGTATTTTTTGAACCCAAAAAATACATAATGTACCACAAAGATTAGCACCAAGGAAGGCACGGATAAATTCATGAGTGCGGTAAGTTCACAAGAGTTCATCTTAAAACATAGAACTAACTGAATAAATGACTTTCCATGTCTAAAACTGCCTTACTCATAATTAAGTCTAAATAGAAAACATAACACAAAATACAGATATTAAAGAATTGTTCCTAAACTTAATGGGTTGTCGTATAATTTAACAAGTTATCAAAAGAAATTATACTGGTGCAATTCCAGAGTTAACAGTTATAGAGAAGCCACATGGATGAAAGAAGAAAGTGAAAGGATACGATCCTAGTACCTCATCTATACCACAGAAAAATCGGTTCAAAAAATCAAATCCAGAATCTGGCGAAGCAGTAGCACTTATGATCAACCCTCTACCAGGCAACTGTTTTATTTCCTCAAGGTTTGGTTGATAAGAAGCTACGACTTCAGCTGAGGCCAAGACAACCTGATGAAAACATAAGACATAATCCATGGATCAAGATGAGCAGAGTTGCAAAATTTCTGAAGAGAAGGGAAAGTAAACACAAAATGATGAGCATTTAACATACAAAATAATCTTCTGAACCCGTCTTCTTGTACTAATTTCTTAGAATAATCATATATAAACATATGGCAGACGGATGGAGTAAATAAGATGGGTGAATTGTTTATATCTTCATTCGCAAATTCATTACTAGCTCTTCGGTCTCATTGGCCCCATCACGAAGTTCTTGTAACCTGCTTATGGATGAGAGAAAATTCAAAATCTACTCAACGAACATTGTAAATTAAAATTAAAATAATAGTCTACAAAGCCAACTAGGCCCAAAGCTTAAATGAGGTTCTCAACAAAGATCTATCTTTGTTAACCCACACAAAAAATCAACATGATTACATTAATAGTATATCACAACCATTGAGTACTATTTCTCGTAAGAGACTTTTCGTTTGGCAAGTTCAGGAATCAGGACAGCATCACACATTGAGAAGATAGCTGGATTAAAATCATTAAGACCTTTTAGAGAATGTAAAGCAAAAGCAAATTATCTAGCTTTATTCCAGTCATTCCCAAAACAAGATAAACCACTTTCCAACCTGTACATAAAGACTAGAATTAAAAATGAAATAACATTCCAACAGTTAAGTATATTCAATGCCTTATATACCCAAAGGCACCAGCAAGGCCCTGGTGAAGGGAGTCGGTAAGAGCTCCATCGATTCGAAGCTTGGCAAATCGGTGAGCATATCCGAGGACCTGCAAATACCCGAAGGCACCTGCAAATGTTGAGTAACAGTATGCTGACAAAAACTTCACATAAGATTTTCTATGTAACCTAAACTAAACAAATCTTCTAAATAGTTTACTTAGCTAATCTTCAAGCTTTTCACTTTATATAGCATACATTTTTCTTTCACATTTTCCTTCCACCTTCAATTATTGTTTTTTTTTTGCAAACAAGCAAAAGTGTCAATTTATATATCTACTGCATTAATAGAACCTCTCATCAACTTCCCACATGGGTTAGAACTTATAAATATAAGAAAATAAACAAATTTATTACTTCAGTCGGATTAATTATTGTATACGATCGTTGTTCTATATATATATATATATATATATATATATATATATATATATATATATATATATATATATATATATATATATATATATATATATATATATATATATATATATATATATATAATTTGTGTTACTTGGGTTTGGGCAGGTGGACCTGTTGAGCCGTTTACATTCACCCAACCTAATGGAGCCACTGGGCTACTGTGCTAACCAGAGCCACAGGCTCCTCATCTTTGAGTTTTTACCTCATGGTAGCCTACAACAGCATCTTCATGCACCCAATGCCTATTGTCGGCCGTTGGATTGGGCATTTGCAGGTGCAAAATCACTACTTACCTAAAAACTCGTTGCCTCTCAGGTTATGTTGTAAATCAGCCTAATATTTCTAACAACAAACAACAAATGAATCGGACCATAACCACATACCGATTTCAGGACTACAAAACCAAAGTTAACAAATCAAAGAGTAAAAACTTACACCAAACGGTCTAAACATTGGTCGTTGTTCTAACATAAGGGCTACAACAATATAAAACCATCACACATCACGTTTGAGCATGAATTGTGATATACAACTATCATAACACGACCACCAGCTTCACTTGTCCGCGAAAACCGTCAGTAACAGATTAAAAATGCGAATAAAACCAGGAACACAGCCAAAACACGAAGAAGGAACTTGGAATTGAACCAAAAAAAAAGAGAGTGAACACATGCAAATGAAAATTAAACAATGAGGGAGCTGATTGATCGAAGATAAACCCTAGGAAGCAAAAATTGCACACATCCAACTAAATTCATTCAAACATTTACCGGAATATATGCTCCAAATCAAATTAATCACGAAGTTTTAGTTCAGAATACATGATAAATAGTCATGATATACCAAATAAAATCAATCTTAAGTTATCTTTTTAACCTAATTGGAGTCAACTGATGGAAGTTTTGAAAATAGCGATTATACAGAGTGAGCGGAATCAAACCAGCGAAAGATTACTCAAACCTCAAAAACGAATCAAATATAATCACAAATAGCGCTGTGAATTGAAAACAGAAAAAAAAAGTGAAGAAAAAAAACACAAACAGAAGGCGATATACAGCAGGCGATCAAGGGTGGCGAGGGAGAAAGAAAAACGAGGACATGTGGTTGGTTGTGGCGACGGGTGGTATTAGTGGCGTTAGGGTTTAGGGAAGGAAGAAGGCCTGCGATGGATATGCGGCTATGCGCTTTTGGGCGAGAAAGAAGGGCCTGGGATTGAGAAAATAACAAAAGGATGGACCCTCCTGCAATTACATTGAACAAACAGCGCGGTTTCTTTCTGATCCGTGCTATTTTGTTTTAATAAGACGGTTAGTCAAACTAACCGCGCTTGATTTCTATTAAAAAAGACGGTTCGTATGAATAACCGAGCTGTTTAACAAAATACTAAACGCGCCAAAACATGATGAATAATATAGGACGCTTCCGTGTCAAACCGTGCTAAAATGAGCGTCCTCTTAAATTGAAATTGTAGTAGTGTTAACACGTTGTATACCTCTGTTCCCACCAAATCGTTCCCTCCAAAGTACACTATGACTAATGACGGCGGAACTCCGGCATCCTAAAATGAAGACAAAAAACAACACACATTGAAGTGGGGTATTAGTAGATTGTAAATAAAGGAACCATATAGTACATCTTAGTTTCGGCATCAACAAAACACTTTGAAATGGGGTTAACACATTGCATACCTTTGTTTTTTTGGAGGAGGGAAACCAGACACCTAAACTATAATGAAATGACTTAAACTTATATAACATGGACTAAACTCAACTGAACTTAACTCATAGAAAATGAAATTAATCCTAAAAACAACTGAGGCTAAATATTTCAAATTCAATAGACCCAGATTAGACTAAAGTTTACACAATTTCGTTTACAAGCTCAAAAATATCATTAAAGTTCTAAAGGCATTGCAAAAGTTATATAAGACAGACTGTGCACATTTAAAAACAGAAGGCAAAGCTTCTAGCAATATCTAGCAATATATATATGCCTCTTACCTTTAGTGTATCTAGAATGTCTACTAGTAGCTTAATCAGATGCGCCTACCGTCAACTTAAACTCTATTGTATCTAGAATGTCTACCAGTAGAATGTATCTAGAATTAAATCGATTTTTGAGAAAGAACAAAATGAAAATCGAATAATCAACTAATAATCAGATAAATGAAACAAGGTCAGATTCATAGAGTAATTATGACATTAAAAATGAACAATTAAACTGTGAGATGAAGAATCTAATCAAATGAAACTTAATCAAGTGAAACAAGGTCTGATAGTGTAGAAATTCATATCAATCGATTTCTGAGAATGGATTATCAAAAGCGAACACTCAATCAATTGATAAACAAAAGAAGGTTAGATTATATAAAAACTCGCCTAAAATCGGTATCAGAGACAGTAATAACAATAGAAAAGAACAATTAATCAATCAGATTAAAGACACTTATCAAATGAAACAAAATCAAACGAAATGAAATTAGAATCTGTCTAAAATCAACTTGTAAACACTGTTCTCGAAAGTGGAAAGAAAAAACTAATGGAAATCAAATTCACAGAAGGCAATTTGATAAACAGACCTGCTGACGGCAAACTGACGGGAGAGGAAGAGGAATTGGCGGCAAACTGACCTGCTGTCGGAATAAATGACGACGGAGAAACGAAATGACGGCGAGAAATGAAGGAAGAGGAATTGATGTTGAGAGCGGAAGAGGAAATGAAGGAGAAGAAAAGAACAACGCCGGCAGAGAAGACGAACTGATGCCGGCGAGCGTGGATTGATTCTGGCGGCAGGAACTGATGTCGTCGAGCGTCATTGACTGTGTTTTGGGTTTGCGTTTTGGCTGCTTTCTCTAATAATGAGCGTCAATTTTGGGTTTCTTATTAGGGTTTCCTGTTGGGTGGGGTGAATATTAGATTTTTATTTCAATATACACGGATTTTAATATACTCTACTCCTATTTATATATTATAGACATAGGTTTTACTCTGACCCATGTCTGTAATTTATAGACATGGATTTTAATTTTAACCTATGTATATTCTCTTGTATATACATCAGTTTTTTAAATAACCTATGTCTATTGAAAATAGATGTAGGTTTTACTTTTAACCTATGTCTATTAGGTCATGTGTATGACTAATTTTGTAGTAGTGTTTTGTTGATCGTAATTTTCTTTGTTGTTTTAGTATTATTTCCTCTAGTTTTTATCATTATGCATGTTTTTGTTATTATCTCCATTGTTATTGCTTTTGTAGTTTTCTTCATGGATTGTGAGTAGTTTACTTGTTAGGGGGTTAAGGGAGGAAGATCTTGGGTAATATGAATTGGGGAATTGTGGTTTGGTTACATGTTTGTTGATTTATCATGTTTGAGTTTTTTGTGTCTTTGTTGACTTAGTCCGGCCAACTAGATCGACCTTGACTCACTTCTATCAATATGGAGAAAGTCGGGGTAGGAGTTACCTCGATTTGAAACTTACCCTTTTTCGGGAAACTCGGGGTAGGAGTTACCTCGACTTGAGACTTACCCTTTTTCGCCGCGAAAGCAGGATCTAGATAAGTTGGGTGAAGAAATCGAAAGGTGGCATTCTCCCTCTATCGGCTTTGTGACCGACACCATATGTCCTCGACTCATAGAACCCGATTTCCGATTCCCGACTCCCCCTAACACCTTTTTCTTACTGATTTATATTTGTCATTTATCGCATCTTAGTTTAGACTTGATTCAACGCCTCCCCCAATTAGACCCCAACCGCATTGCTCTTACTCGATTATCTCACCGCCATCCGTGTGGACCGACCTCGAATTCCCACGACTACATTTATTTGTTTTTGTGTTATTTGCGAGTCATATAAATATTGTTTGATCCCCTATCTATCGCTAACGACCGATCCTAGATGGGAGCGCATCAGCATAGTATTGAATCATACGAACCGGTGGTCTAGAGAGTCACATTTGAGTAGACCTGGCAAATGGGTCATTCGATTCGATTTCGGATTGGGTTAAATCGGTTCGATCATAATTGGGTTAGCCTACATTTCAATTTCAATTCTTTTTTGATCAGGTTCATTTTGGTTAGTCACTTTTATCGGGTCATGTTATTTCGAGCCGAGTACGGTTCGGGTCGGGTCAATAGCGGGTCATGTGAGTCTCGGGTCATAAATTTCTTTAGTCAAAAACTAAATAATTTGTCTTAGAGTTTGTTATACTTTTTAAATGTAGGTAATAGTTCATAAAACAATCAATAAATAAAGAATCAATGAAGAAATCCCTAAATTTGGGTGTTCACCAAAAAAATAAGTATTTATTAATCAGGTCAATCGGTTCGGTTATTACTGATTCTGTTATATTCAGGTTTGAGTATCATTCGGTTATATTTAAGTTCGGTTCGATTTCGTTTCGATTCGGGTTGAATTGGTTTCGGGTATTATTCGAGGTTAATCATATCGGGTGTCGATCTATTATCAATTCAGGTATTTTCGATCGATTTTTCGGTTTCGAGTTTACTTTGCCAAGTCTGCATTTGAGGATAGTGACTCTCAAGGACGTCTTTTTTTGGACGTATGATGTCATTTTCACTTTCAGAAAATCGAAGATGTGCATTAAGTTACACACGAGAATAGAATTGTCGATTAGTAGAATACTAATTGTGGTCAAATTTCATAGACAAATAAATGAAAACGTTAACAAAATTGATTGTACTTTCATGTACATAAATTAATTATGTTACACTTGAATAATTTAAGACATACGAAACCCGTAAAAATACTGCTCAAATTACGATTATAACCTAGTGACAAAAAATGAGATTGGTTCCCAAATACACTTTTGTTATTACGGTAAAAAGTGACGTGAAATTAATGATGATAGAATGTACGAAGTATTCTTTATCCAATCTACGGAGTAAATTTTTTTTTTTTGGGTAGAATGTGAAATTATATATATCAAAACAATAGAGCTTGTACAAAGGACTGCAAGGGCAGCCATAATCATCCAGAATAATCAAAGACAAGAAATGAATATCATCTAGGATCTATGAATTCCCCATAGGTGCTCTCATTCTCTATCAGCTCTAATAGTAGGAGTATTCAATTTAACTCAGGTTGATTCTCCCATTATTTCGCTGTAGCCATATAGTGAGATGCAGTCCAAATGAGGGTGTGCATTCTATACTTCAGTGACTGTGTTCTCCCCTGGCTTGTCATGTTAACCACCAGCTTAAAGCTACACCATTCCTCCAAGTTCCTGATCACATGGCAGCTGTATGTGCATTTAAAGAACAGGTGCTTCACAGTTTCAGGTGCAGATTCACACAAACAGCAATGTTGTTCCTGGCACTAACCCTTGGCAAATAGTTTGTCTCTGCAGTTCAATCCATTGTGCTTAGTAAGCCAAGTTATGAAAGCATATTTAGGAACATTCCAACCATTCCAGATGACAGGATGCCAATCATGAACTGGTTGGTGTCCCCTTAGCCAAGCATAACCATAATTAACCGAGTAGCCAACAGGATTGCGATGCCAACTACCACCTTGAAAACCATGCTTCACCTTCTTCTTTATTCTGCAGATGCTCTTCTAGGCCCAGGATGCAGTGTTAGGAGGTTGATACTGATCCTAGTCATGCCCCCTTGAGGTATAAATTGTTAACCCACTTAATCCATAATCTATTTGCTTGCTGATTATATCCAGTCCACCAGCTTGGTCACAGCGGCAATATTCATCAATTCAACTCTCTTAATACCAAGCCCACCCTCATTTCATGGCAGTGGGACAGTATCCCACCCTACCAAAGACATCCTGAGGTATTTATTTGTCCTATCACACGAAAAGTTTCTGCAGATGGCCTCAATCCTTCTTATTACCTCCTTTGGTAGGACAAAAATGCTAGCCCAATTGGAATGCAAGGTGTTCAGAGTGGAGATTATTATGGTGACTCTTCCAGCATAAGAAAATATTCTTGCACCTGTGATTCTAATCCTGTTGACAATTTTTCCAATAAGAGTGTTACAATCCAGTCTAGTAAGTCTACCAGCTTGGATAGGAACTCCCAAATACCTAAAAGGCATGGTGCCCTCGGTGAAGCCAACAACCTGTTTGATATCATTCTTAACTGTTTCTGCAACTCTCTTAAAATAGACCTCAGATTTGGAATTATATTGTAAGGCCAGAGGGTTTTGAGAAAGATGAGAAAGCTCTGATCAGAAGCATAATAGAGTTAGTATTGCCTTTGCCGAACATCAATAAGTCATCTGCAAACATCAAGTAGGTTAGTTTCATGCATTTGTAAAGAGGGTGATACTGAAATGGCCATTTATCTGTTGTATAAGCAATCATTCTTGTGAGATAGTCCATGCAAAGACTGAACAGAAGAGGGGTTATAGGATCCCCTTATCACAAATCCATTTTGCCTTTGAAGTAGCCAAAACAAGAACTATTAAGGTTCAAGGAGAATAAAGGTGTGGTAACATAGGCCATAATCTTTTGTATGAAGTTATGAGGAAGCTTCAAACCAATAAGGATTTGCTCAGGGAAATTCCATTCAATTGAGTCATATGCTTTTTGTACGTCGATCTTGTACAGACATATAGGAGAAGCAGAAGATCTTTTATAGAGTTGAACTATATCCTGGCATATAAGAATATATGCTAAAAGCACACCGAGTCTCTTCAACCAGGCCAGGGAGAATATACGCTAGCCTATTGTGTAATAGCTTGGATATGACTTTGTAGATCATGTTACAACATGCTATAGGTCTAAACTGCTTTACATTAGTAGGTCTTTCACATTTAGGAATCAGGCTAAGGTTAGTGGCATTAACTTGGGTGAGAAGAGTATTGCTATTGAAAAATTCATGGATAGCAGCACAAACCTCAGGGCCAATAATGGTCCAGCTATCCTTGAAGAAGGAGCTAGAATAGACATCAGACCCAGGAGCCTTTTCATTTGGAATACTAACGAAAGCATGTTTGATTTCTGCATCAGTGATGGTCCTCTCCCGTTCTGCAATATGATTCATGGTACAAAAGCTTCCTTTTGGAAGGACTTGGGCCTGTACTGGCTGAGTAGGCTTATTGGAGCATTGATAACTCCGTTATTGACCGTATTTTCACACTATTTTGACATTTATTTAGCCTTGATTAATCGTGTTTTCTTAGCCATTTTGGCTCGTTTCATCTATATTTTGTATTACTCGGTTTTTTTTTGTGTTTGTTACTTGTTTTTAGGCATTTCCGTGTCAAAAACGATGAGATCGAGCACGCCCGGGTAAAAGGGAGCAAATGACCCGAGTTCGAGCCTAGACAAGCGCATAGAGGACCAAAAATAGGGAAATAAGGGCAGATCAAGTTACGCACGATCCACCGTGCGTAACTCAAGCAGGAAGAAGGGACCGTGCGCATCGGACCGTGCGTAACGGTCCGACCGTGCGCAACTCCGGCTCTGTTTTTTCCCCTGTTTTTGGCCCGGTTTAGTGTAACCTAATTAGAACTATAAATACTCGATTTTATCATTTTCTTTACCAACTGAAGTTTTCATTACACAACTCATACATTTTGAATTATTTGGGGTTTTAGAGAGGGTTTGTATGTCTTTGAAGATCTTCATCTTCCTTATTGTCAAAGATTCAAGCGTTTTATGATTATTATTATTTCCTCTTCTTAATCTCTCCATCTTCTTTAAGTGCGTAATTTTTACTTCTCCTTTGCTTTAATTTGTTATTTTCTCATCTTTTTGTTACTCTAGTTTTGTTCTTCCTTGTTTCTTCAAGTTCTTAGCTTTAGTCTTCCCCTTTCTTTGTTTGTTACTATAGTTTGATATTAATTTAGTTTCTCTCACTTTGTTCATGTTTATAAATTTCATGTTAGTATTAGAAACCCCCAATTAGATTATTCCAATTTGACCACTTTATTATAATTGGTAGTATAATTCAATTCACAACAATGTTCATAGTTAAAGACTCCACCTTTATACTTAATTCCATCAATTTAGCCATGATTAGTGAGTAGTCACCCACTAGGGGTCGATGAAGCCTAAATTCGCCTAAATCGTGCCTCTTGTATGTTTTGTATCGATTGAATTGGGTAATTGGGTGAAGTGGTGTTGAGGATTTTGGATTGCCTTGGTTTAGGAGTTTGAGACGGTCCCAATCCCTTGGTCATCGATGGGAGTCGATTAGGATAGGTGACCGGTTTGACCCTCTATCTTGCCTTACCGTACTAGATCGAACACGGGAGTGGTGTCTAGCGTGGTATCCTTTACACTTGTATGCGTGCCTTTTTGACTTGAGTCGGTTTGGGGTTTATCACGGGAGTGACCCTCGGATTTGACTTAGGGATTCCGCTTTACGAACCCGGGAGGGAGGTAAACGGGAAATTAAGCCGGACACGAACCCGGGAGGGAGGTGGCCGACCTAGACGATACAACTTTGCCCTTAATCCCGATTCCTTCGATACACGATATACTTTGGTGTGATTTAGGTGGATTGAAGCGACATCGTTCCCTAGTCCCCTTTATTCTTGATTAATCGTTATTTCTCTAGTCATCATCTTTTCTTAATTTAGTTTCATCTTCTTTTTAGTAGTTTCTTGTCTTAGTTAATATTCATTCGTCTAGCTTTAGTCTTCCATCACCAATCTCTATCGACTTAGATAAACAATTAGGATTAAAACGACTAGGAATCACCACACTCCTTGTGGACCGACCCTTTTTAGTGCAACGATTATATCGTGCGCTTGCGAGGTAATTAAAACTCCAACAAGTTTTTGGCGCCGTTGTCGGGGAGTGTTAGCGGTACTAGTAGTTTTTATTCTTGCGTTTAGACTAAGTCATTGGTTACTTTGCACACTCCGGTGTGCCTTTACTCGTGATCTAACTTCTACTTTCTAGTTTTTGTATTGTTTTGCATGAGTAGGCGGATTCTTGGGCTATCACCAATTCATTTGTTGAATCCCGAGATTGAAGCTACGGCAAGGCGATACAACGCCGAGAGAAGAAGAAATCAAGGGCAACCACCTTCACCTCCCATCATTTCCGAATCCGAAGAAACAATTGAGTCCGAAGAAGAAGTGAGATCCGAAGGAACAATTGAGTCCGAAGAAGAAGTTAATTCTCCGAGACCTCCTTCTCCTCCTATTATGGCGTCTATACGAGAGGAATCGACACCCCAAGTGGTGTCGCAATCAAGTATTACGAGGCCCGCAATTGGAGCAAATAATTTTGAGATCAAGACTACTCTTATTCAATTCGTGCAACAAAATCAATTTTCCGGGTTACCTCTTGATAATCCCAATGAGCATATTAATGTATTCTTGGAAGCTTGCGATAATGTCAAGATCAATGGAGCCTCGGATGAAGCTATTCGCTTGAGACTTTTCCCTTATTCATTGAATGGGAGAGCTAAGGAGTGGCTAAGAAGTCAACCGGCCGGTTCTTTTGATACTTGGGACAAATTATCCAAGGCCTTCTTGTTGAAGTTCTTTCCACCGGACAAGACGGCGAAGTACCGAAATGATATAACTAACTTTGCCCAAGAAGACCATGAATCCCTCTATGATGCATGGGAGAGGTTCAAGGAATTGCTAAGACAATGCCCTCATCATGGCATAGCCCCTCATGTGGTTATCCTCACATTCTACAATGGTGTGCGTCCCGAATATCAAGTGGGATTGGATGCGGCGGCCGGTGGTGCTATTGATCTAGTACACCACACCGCGGCTATGGGGATCATTGAGAAGATGGCCTCCAATAATCATCATTGGGGTGGGGATAGGAGGAAGTTGAAGAAGCAAGACAATAGTGAGACCTTGAATGCTCTTAATGCAAAGATCGATAATTTGACAAAGCAACTTTCTCAATTCAAGCAAGGGGGATCAAGTTCTTCTAAGGAGATCAATGAGTTCTATTGTGAGTTGTGTGGAAGTCCAAGTCATGATGCCGCGGAGTGTTGTGTTGTTACTACAATGGAGCAAGCCAATGGTATATGGGAATCTAACCAAAGGCAAGCATACAACAACAATAACAATCAATATCACCAAGGTCAAAGAGCATTCCCACCTTGTGGGAACAAGAACTTCCAAACTCCATTCAATCAACAAAAGACTACATTCAATCAAAATTTCCAAAGGCCAAATCAAGGCTTTAATCAAGGGTTCAACTTCCAAGCACAAGATACATCGGGTTTTCAAGCAAGAAATTTCCAAGCAAGACCAACATTCAACACCACTCCATTTCAAACTCCTCTCCAAAATCAATTTCAAGTTCCATTTCAAACTCCTACACCCTTCATTTCTCCTATACCACAAGTCCCACAACAACAACTTGCACAAGTCCCACAACAACAAGTTGTGCAACAACAAACTCCACCACCAAAATCCAATTTGGAGATACTTATGGAGCAAATGATGAGCACTCAAAATAGTTTCATTCAACGCCAAGACCAACGCCATGAGGAGACTACATCTTCTATTTCTCAATTGAAGAGTCAAGTCCAAAATGCCCAAAGAATCACCGATCATCAAATACAACAACTCGCGAATCAATTCAACGAGTTGACCATGTCAAGTGGGACATTTCCGGGAGGCATTAAGGCAAATCCTAAAGGTAAAGGCGAATTGAATGCTATTCAATTAACGAATCGGCGCATATTAGATGAAGTTGTGGTTAGCAAGAAGAGAAAGACCAATGTTGAAGATGAAGTAAGTGAAGAAGCGAATGGCGAAAAAGAGAGTTCAAATGAAGTGGTTGTTGACAAATCACCTATTGTTGAAGACCATATTGCAAAAGAAACCCCAAAGGCAACTAGTGAAGTCAAAGAATATGTGCCACCAATACCATTTCCTCAAAGATTAGCTAGAATCAAGGTTGAGCAAAAGTATGGTAAGTTCTTGGAAATGATGAAGAGCATGCATATCACACTCCCTTTTCTTGAGGTCATTAAGGACATCCCCTCCTATGGCAAGTTCTTGAAGGATATCATTTCAAAGAAGTCATATGGTGAGCAATTGTCGGTAAGTCTTTCAAAGGAGTGTAGTGCCGTTCTCTTAAACAAGTTGCCACAAAAATTGGAAGATCCCGGGAGCTTTACTATTCCTTGCTCGATTGGTTCTATCAATATTGAGAAGGCATTTTGTGATCTAGGGGCAAGTGTAAGCCTTATGCCCCTTTCCATCTTTAACAAGCTTGAAGGTTTTGAGCTAGCCCCCACTAGAGTATCTCTTCAATTAGCGGATCGTTCCGTTAAGTATCCAATGGGGGTAGCCGAGGATGTGCCAATCAAGGTCGGGAACTTAATCATCCCGTGTGACTTCTACATTATGGACATCCCCGAAGACACCAAGATTCCCATTATACTTGGTCGTCCATGCCTAGCCACCGGGGGAGCTCTTATAGATGTCAAGAATGGTAAGCTCTCACTTCAAGTCGGGGACGACAAGATGGAATTTTCACTTGAGAAGGCCATGAAGGAGCCTTTAGATGTCGGATCGTGCTACCAAGTGCAAAGGCTTGAAGAGTCTACCATGGAGCAAGACGCTCATTATGTCCTTGAAGAGTCCATTGTCGGGAATTCGGAAATGGATACTATGGAATATGCTCAAGCTATGGACTCAATTTTGAAGCAATGCACCACAAGGTCACTAGAAAGCTTGGCCAAGGAAGGGTTATATGAGGAGAGATCTACGCCTCCTCAAGTGGAGTTGAAACCTCTTCCCTCATCTCTTAAATATGCTTTCTTAGGTCCTAATGAGTCATACCCCGTTATTGTCAATAGTGCACTCAATGACCATCAAGTACATGACTTGTTGGAAGTTTTGAGAAAATATAGAGAAGTCATTGGGTACACTATTGATGATATTCGCGGTATTAGTCCCGCCTTATGCTCTCATCGTATAATCTTGGAAGATGAGAGCACCTCATCTATTGAGCGTCAAAGACGTCTCAATCCGGCCATGGCCGAGGTGGTAAGGAAGGAGGTGCTAAAACTCCTTGATGCTAATATCATTTATCCAATTTCGGATAGTAAGTGGGTAAGTCCCGTTCATGTCGTCCCTTAGAAAGGAGGGACGACGGTTGTTAAAAATGATAAGGGTGAGTTAGTGTCCACTAGACCGGTTACCGGGTGGCGCATGGTCATAGACTATCGTCAACTTAACAAAGCCACCCGAAAAGACCATTTCCCCCTCCCTTTCATAGATCAAATGTTGGAACGCTTGGCCAAACACTCTTACTTTTGTTATTTGGATGGATTTTCGGGATTTTTCCAAATCCCGATCCATCCCGATGATCAAGAGAAGACAACATTCACTTGTACCTATGGGGTATACGCCTACCGTCGTATGCCCTTTGGGTTATGTAATGCGCCAAGTACGTTCCAACGTTGCATGATGTCTATTTTCTCCGAATTTGTAGAAAAGACCCTTGAAGTTTTCATGGACGATTTCTCCGTTGTAGGGTTTTCATTCGAAAATTGCTTAGAAAACCTTGACAAGATCCTACAACGGTGTAAAGAAACCGGCCTAACTTTAAATTGGGAGAAATGTCACTTCATGGTGACGGAGGGGGTAGTTCTAGGACACGTAGTGTCTAACCGGGGAATAGAAGTTGATAGGGCGAAGGTTGAGGCAATTGAAAAATTGCCTCCACCTAGCAATGTCAAAGGGGTACGTAGCTTCCTTGGTCACGCGGGATTTTACCGCCGTTTCATTAAAGATTTTTCCAAGGTAGCTAGACCCTTGACGGAGCTTCTCGCCAAAGATGTTCCCTTTATCATGTCTAACGCTTGCCTTGATGCTTTCAATAGGTTGAAGAATGCCCTCATTTCGGCCCCCATTATCCAAGCACCGGATTGGAATATCCCCTTCGAGCTCATGTGTGACGCAAGTGATTTCGCCATTGGGGCAGTCTTAGGTCAAAGAAAGGAAGGAAAACTCCATGCGATCTATTATGCAAGCAAGACGCTCGACTCCGCCCAAGCAAACTACACCACAACGGAGAAAGAGCTTTTGGCGGTGGTATATTCAATGGAGAAGTTCCGATCCTACCTTGTGGGATCAAAAGTTATTGTCCACCCCGACCATTCGGCCTTGAAGTATCTTATGGCGAAGAAGGATTCTAAAGCTCGCTTGCTCCGGTGGGTTCTACTACTCCAAGAGTTCGATATTGAGGTCCGGGACAAGAAAGGAACGGAAAACGTGGTTGCCGACCATTTATCTCGTTTAGTGATCGATGACCGTGATCCGGACATTCCCATTGACGATTCTCTTCGAGATGACCACCTACTAGCTCTTTCAATGGTGGAATTTCCATGGTATGCCGATTACGTGAACTATATTGTGTCGGGAATTGTGCCCCAAGACTACGACTCCCACAAGAAGAAGAAGTTCTTCCATGATGTGAAGCATTTCCATTGGGATGATCCCAATTTATACAAATCATGCGCCGATGGTCTAATCCGCAGATGTGTACCCTACGAAGAAACTAAGTCCATTATAATGCATTGTCACGACATGCCTTGTGGCGGCCACGCGAGCTCGATGAAGACCTCCGCCAAGATCCTACAATGCGGATTTTATTGGCCCACCATCTACCATGACGTAGCCGACTACGTCAAGAGTTGTGACAAATGTCAAAGGAGCGGGAACATATCAAGGCGACATGAGATGCCACTACAATATATGCTCGAGGTCGAGATTTTCGATGTGTGGGCAATAGATTATCAAGGTCCTTTCCCCTCCTCTTGTGGGAACGAGTATATCCTAGTGGCGGTGGATTATGTGAGTAAGTGGGTGGAGACAATCCCCACGAAGACATGTGATGCAAAATCGGTAATGAAGCTTTTGATTAAGACGATATTTCCGAGATTTGGAGTCCCGAGGGTCTTAATTAGTGATAGGGGCACACATTTTCTTGAGAAGACTTTGGCCACCGTGCTAAAGAAGTATGGGATCCAACACAAGAAGAGCCTTGCATATCATCCGCAAACAAATGGACAAGCGGAAATTTCCAATCGTGAAATCAAGGCGATTCTTGAGAAAACGGTCAACCGGTCAAGGAAAGATTGGGCATTAAGAATTGATGAAGCTCTATGGGCATATCGCACGGCCTTGAAGACTCCTATCGGAACTTCCCCATTCCGTCTCATATACGGGAAAGCTTGTCATCTTCCCGTCGAGATGGAACACAAGGCATATTGGGCTATTAAGCACCTCAACTTGGACATGAAGAAAGCGGGTGAAAAGAGATTACTCGACCTAAACGAGCTTGATGAATTCCGCCTCCACGCATATGAAAATGCAAAAATCTACAAAGAGAAGACCAAAAAGTTCCATGACAAGAACTTGGTACGAAGGGAATTCAAAGAAGGCGAGTTAGTTCTCCTCTTCAATTCAAGATTGAGGCTATTCCCGGGGAAGCTAAAGTCGAGGTGGTCGGGACCGTTCAAGGTTATAAGAGTATTCCCTTATGGCTCAGTGGAGATCAAGGGGAATGAGGAAACGTTCAAAGTCAATGGTAGCCGACTCAAGCACTATTTCGTCGGCCAACCAATCCAAAGAGAAATCGCTTCACTCAAGTTCAACTAATCTCATTCATAAAGACATTGTTGTTGTATATTCTCATCTACTTCATTCGGTCGAGCCAACGACCTTAAACAAAGGCGCTTCGAGGGAGGCAACCCCGATTCTTGACATTTTTCTTCTTCTTCTTTATTGGATTTTCTTAAAGGAGCACTTTTGAGACGAAGTACATCGTCTTTGGAGCCTGATTAAGGGTTTGGTGTAGCTTGGGATGGATTTGGAGGGCCAAAAATCGGAAAAATGAGAAAACAAGGGGAGATTGAGTTACGCACGATGCACCGTGCGCAACTCAAACAGGAAGAAGGCACCGTGCGCAATGCACCGTGCGTAACCCAGTGACCGTGCGTAATATTAAAAAAAATAATAATAATAATAATAAACACGGCCCACTAAACCGATACCCCCCCATCATACTACTCTATCATCATCATCATTATTATTATTATTATTATTATTATTATTATTATCATTTACTAACACCCCCACAACAAACACCTTCCCTTTAAACCAATCTTCATCTTCCCCAATTCACATCTTCATACCTTCAAACACCTCCATTAAACCTCCATTATACCTTCACCCAAATTTTCTCATAAATCCTTCAAAAATCAACCCAAATTCTCCAATTTTTGCACCATTCTCTTCCTTATCACTTCCTCTTCACTCCATACTATGCAAAACCAAGAATAAACACCAATAGTTCACCACACCGAATTCCTAGATCTGTTATTTTAGCCATTTTTACACCTTCAATTGAACCCATCTTTTGAAGAACGGCTATTTTAACCGTGCTAATCATTTTGAGACCCTCATTGATTGATTCCGGGCACTTTTCGGGTTGGACACGGATTGAAGACGGGCTAGAAGCGAATTTATTTGTCTAATCATCCATCTAGCATCCATCAATGGCCCCAAAAAGACCGTTTTCATCAGGTATGGATGCTCCCTCTTCTTCTTCAAATCCCGTCCTAGTTCGACAACCTGTGAATCAACACAAATATAAGCATGAAAATGTGAGTTTCCGCACCGAAAAACAACGGGCTAAATACTAGGCACTTCTAAAATTACCATTTGACCCAACTCGGTTTTTTCACCGAGAAACCGCCATGGCTATGGGAATTGATAGTGAATTAGAAGTTTTGCTCACTAGGTTTAATTGTCAGATTGGGTTTATGCATGCTTATTCCTACCAATCCTTGACATGTGAATTCATTGCTACACTCTCGACCGAGACCTCGGGTCCAAATCCTTCCATAACATTCCAAATCTTAGGTAACGAAATTACCTTGAGTTTAGACCGATTGGCCCGAATGCTCGGCATTAATTTCATCCATCTTGCCCCGGGAAAGGCCTCCCAAAAATCCGCCGTGCTTAAAGAAAGGGAAGAGTTTTGGGAGGAGATATCTAGGAGCGGTAAAGCTTATGAGGCTAGGGCTACAACCCTTAGTGAGGTGAAGAATCCCGTTCTTCGTTACGTATTGCGCCTTTTCTCGAATATCCTCATAGGCCCGTATGAATCCCAGCACCGGGTTAGTGCTATAGCGTGTCAATCGCTTATGGAGGTCTTGACCCATCGGCCCCTATCCGTGGATTTTACTAAGGCCGTAGTCATGCACCTTTACTCCATGAACCTAAGCAACCCTCCAACGGTAGTGGGTGGAGGCCTAGTGACCTTGATAGCCCAAGGATTAGGCATGAACCGAGAACCGGAACCTCGAGCCTTAGGTGGTACCTACATTGACCTTGATTACCTTTGGGCCACCATCAAAACCGTCTCAGTTGAAGGGATAACCCGAATTCGATTCTTCATAACCCCACTTCGATCCATCTTACTTCTGGATCCACCTCATGTCACAATCCATAGACGGGAAAATTGGGGAATGCCTCTTCGAATGAATGAATACACTCGTGAAAACATTAATGCCAATTGGAACCCGGCCAACTACGGCCACGACCCCTCCCGCATTATTTACGAGACCGAGGACATTGAGGAGGAAGAGGAGGGTCGAATCCTAGAGCCACCTCGCCCATCTTTCCATCAACACGGCCCATCTTCGTCGAATGCCGATCAACAATTCGGCTATGGCCAACCACCACCATTTGGATTTGGGCAAGGTTACCAACAACCGGGTTATGCCCCTTGGGACATGTCCGCCTTTAGTGCCCAAATCTCCTCACTTTTGGACCTTGTGACCTCAAACCATGAGGAGAACCGTAGGTCCATCGAGGAACTCCGTACAACGTCCCGACAACAACATGAGGAAGCAATGGGATCGATTAACCGAATTGAGAATTCGGTAAATTCCTTTTTCGATAGCTTCTTTTCTCGTTTCCTCCCTCCCCAATGAACTTCATGATAAGGTTTAAGTGTGGGGAGGTGGCTTTAGGTTGTGTCGCTGATCGTTGAGGAGTAGAGTGGTCGTTTTGAATGGTAAGAGGTGGGTGAGAGTGGTGATGTGGGTGAGAGCGGTGATGTGAATGGGACGGTGAGTGTAGTGATGTTGGGACAAGGTTTATGCTAGAGGATGTGGTAGATTTTTGTGTGGTGAAATCTCGTGTGGTGAAATTTTGTGTGGTGGAACCTTGGTATGTTGTTAGTGAGGAATGATGCGAGTAAGATATTGCTCCCGGAAATTCGGTGATGTGATTACACCGAATTTCCATTTTCGAAAAATCCAAAATTATTGCTCCCGGAAATTCGGTGATGTGATTACACCGAATTTCCATTTTCAAAAAATCCAAATGTTTGCTCCCGGTGCTTTAGTGACTTGATTACACTAAAGCACCACTTGAAAATCCAAATTTTTAATTATTCACTTTATTTTCTTTCATTTTTCTCTTAGATTTTCTTAGTTTTTTTTTATTTTTCCTTAGTCTTTTCCCTAGCTCTTTCTATTTTCCTACTACTTTCCATCTTGCATTTTGCATTGAGGACAATGCAAGGTTCAAGTGTGGGGAGGAGTCTTAGCTTAGCTCTATTCAAAAATTTTAAAAAAAAAAAAACCATAAAAATTTCAAAAATCTCAAAAATCCAAATTTTGTTTCTAGTTTTTTTAGTGTGTCTGGTTTAATTTAGTGTAGCTAGTGTACATATATTTGTTTTTGTGTTGTTTCCTCTTCTTCCCTTGTGTAGGTAAACAACCCGTCGGACGCCAAAAAAATCAAAATCCGAGGTAGATGGATGAAGACCGCTCCGGTATATTCTTTCCACCTTATTCTCTTTTTCCTTGCATTGGTTGAAGGAGGATGGGATTTTGATTGTATTGGAGGTTCTTGGATGAACATTTGGGTTGTTGGTTGTTTGCTTACTTGTGGAAATTGACTCATTTGTGTTTTGTTTTATTTGTTTTCTTTATTTTTGTGTGATTAGTGTCTAGTTTAGTGTGTCTTAAGGTAGTGTAAATATTTTTGAAAACCTAGTCTTGAAGCTTATTTTTGGAAGCCTACATTCTCTTATTAGTTTACTTACCTTGATGTAGGACTCGAATCTAGTAGAATAGCTTTAAAATACTTGGTTTATCGACATTCTAGCTTAGGTCCACCCTTCCTACTAAATAGATTACTCGGGGGTTTGCATTTGACCATTTTGATCCCCCGTGGTGTGAAAACTCCTTGGTTACCGTGTCTCGTGTCCCTAGGTGACCATTATTCATTGTGACCGTTATTATAATCCGAGATCATCTATCAAAAATCACAAATACTTTCCACAATAATTTTTGCTTTTTGCTTTTGGTGATTCTAATGTGTAATGTTCTCCCCACTTCGAAAAAAAAAGAAAAAAAAGAGAGAAAAGAAAAAAAAAATAGAAAAGAGAAGAAAAAAAGAGAAAAAAAAAATCGAAAAAGAAACAAAGAAAAAGAAGATATTGAGAAGAAAACAAGGGGGAGAAAGAAAGAAATGAAAAACTATGAAAATCGAAGAAAGATCACCACACATCAAAATAAATAAATTTTCCGTTGATTTGGGGAGCCATCGTGAAGGGCCTACCGAGGGACCGAGTTCCTAAGGAAGGAAGATAGCGGTGGTGAACCGGTCATTGGAACTATTACTTACTTATTTCCTTTCTTCTTGGATTATTTGGTCATATTGAGTTTTGGGACGACCCTTCTCTTTATTTTATAAAGAGGTCGAGGCACACTTACCTACAGTGTTTTATAACGCCACGGTTCTACCTTTCCACGCCATCTTACGCCCTCTTGTAGTTTATTTGGAAGGTTGGTAGGAAATTCGCTAGATTATCGATATTCATAGTAATTTAAAGCTATAGTATTAGATTTTTGTCCATGTCTTGTAGGTTAACTAGTTTGAGAATGTTAGTTTTCATAATAGGTGGATGATTAGTGCTTTTCCCGCCGTCTTGATGAGGGTGACGGTGTTTTCCTTTTTGTGATGCAAACATGTCTTGTATTTGTGTGCTTAATTGATTGTTTGTGTCAAAAGTTTTGTGCAAGACCCAACTTGCCTTGCAACGGGATACTTATCCTCATGGTATGTCGTTGTGAGTTGAAGGGGCGTTGAGTGCGCTAATACTCATGCGGTTAGTGATATTTTAGTGATTGAGGGATGCTTATATTGTGCATTCACTCCTTTTGTCTTAGGTGTTTGTCTCCGCCTTTGTCGCGCTTACTCGAGGACGAGTAAATGTCTAGTGTGGGGAGGTTGATAACTCCGTTATTGACCGTATTTTCACACTATTTTGACATTTATTTATCCTTGATTAATCGTGTTTTCTTAGCCATTTTGGCTCGTTTCATCTATATTTTGTATTACTCGGTTTTTTTTTGTGTTTGTTACTTGTTTTTAGGCATTTCCGTGTCAAAAACGATGAGATCGAGCACGCCCGGGTAAAAGGGAGCAAATGACCCGAGTTCGAGCCTAGACAAGCGCATAGAGGACCAAAAATAGGGAAATAAGGGCAGATCAAGTTACGCACGATCCACCGTGCGTAACTCAAGCAGGAAGAAGGGACCGTGCGCATCGGACCGTGCGTAACGGTCCGACCGTGCGCAACTCCGGCTCTGTTTTTTCCCCTGTTTTTGGCCCGGTTTAGTGTAACCTAATTAGAACTATAAATACTCGATTTTATCATTTTCTTTACCAACTGAAGTTTTCATTACACAACTCATACATTTTGAATTATTTGGGGTTTTAGAGAGGGTTTGTATGTCTTTGAAGATCTTCATCTTCCTTATTGTCAAAGATTCAAGCTTTTTATGATTATTATTATTTCCTCTTCTTAATCTCTCCATCTTCTTTAAGTGGGTAATTTTTACTTCTCCTTTGCTTTAATTTGTTATTTTCTCATTTTTTTGTTACTCTAGTTTTGTTCTTCCTTGTTTCTTCAAGTTCTTAGCTTTAGTCTTCCCCTTTCTTTGTTTGTTACTATAGTTTGATATTAATTTAGTTTCTCTCACTTTGTTCATGTTTATAAATTTCATGTTAGTATTAGAAACCCCCAATTAGATTATTCCAATTTGACCACTTTATTATAATTGGTAGTATAATTCAATTCACAACAATGTTCATAGTTAAAGACTCCACCTTTATACTTAATTCCATCAATTTAGCCATGATTAGTGAGTAGTCACCCACTAGGGGTCGATGAAGCCTAAATTCGCCTAAATCGTGCCTCTTGTATGTTTTGTATCGATTGAATTGGGTAATTGGGTGAAGTGGTGTTGAGGATTTTGGATTGCCTTGGTTTAGGAGTTTGAGACGGTCCCAATCCCTTGGTCATCGATGGGAGTCGATTAGGATAGGTGACCGGTTTGACCCTCTATCTTGCCTTACCGTACTAGATCGAACACGGGAGTGGTGTCTAGCGTGGTATCCTTTACACTTGTATGCGTGCCTTTTTTTACTTGAGTCGGTTTGGGGTTTATCACGAGAGTGACCCTCGGATTTGACTTAGGGATTCCGCTTTACGAACCCGGGAGGGAGGTAAACGGGAAATTAAGCCGGACACGAACCCGGGAGGGAGGTGGCCGACCTAGACGATACAACTTTGCCCTTAATCCCGATTCCTTCGATACACGATATACTTTGGTGTGATTTAGGTGGATTGAAGCGACATCGTTCCCTAGTCCCCTTTATTCTTGATTAATCGTTATTTCTCTAGTCATCATCTTTTCTTAATTTAGTTTCATCTTCTTTTTAGTAGTTTCTTGTCTTAGTTAATATTCATTCGTCTAGCTTTAGTCTTCCATCACCAATCTCTATCGACTTAGATAAACAATTAGGATTAAAACGACTAGGAATCACCACACTCCTTGTGGACCGACCCTTTTTAGTGCAACGATTATATCGTGCGCTTGCGAGGTAATTAAAACTCCAACAAGCATAGAAAATACTCATAGCAATTCAAAAAAGCCTGCTAAATATCTTCCATCTTTGTGCATTAATTCCCTTGCTTATCCTCAATTTGCACCACTTTGTTGCTACTGTACTTCTTTTTAAGTAGACCATGGAAATAAGTTGTGTTGTTGTCACCATCCTCAACCCATTTCATATTTGCCTTTTGACTCCAACTATTTGGAGCTTGTGTTAGCTCCTTCAAAAGTCCAACAATTTCAATCTCTTTCCTGATGAGGTCCTCATTCAGTGGTTGCAAATCAAGCTGTCCCTGAATCTCCTGGAGCTGTTGTTCAGTTTGGGCAGTATTAAGTTCAATGTCAGAGAAGCACTCTTTGTTTAGCTTCCCGAGAGGATACTTAAGATCCTTTAATCTATTCACAATAGTAAACATCTTGTATCCCTCATATTGTTTCTTCCAGATATCTGTCACCAGGGGAAGGAAAGAAGGAGCTTTCCCCCACATAGCAAAATACTTAAATCTCCTCCCCATTCCTTTCCTCATATTAATGTCTGATACTACACAAGGGCAATGATCAAACAGCTCTAGATGGTGGAATTGAGCAGACATATTTGGAAATGCATTCATCCATCAACATTAACAAGGAATCTATCAATCCTGCTAAAAATTCTGTCTTGAGAAGCCTGCTTATTAGTCCAAGTATAAAAAGCACATGTAGAAGTAATGTCAGTAAGGTCGCGTTGGCTTAAGCATTCAATAAATTCCTCCATATCCCTCTGTTTGGTATTACCCCCAAGTCTCTTCTGAGGAGTCAAAACAGTGTTAAAGTCGCAAGTAACAGCCCATGGGACTGTAATCAGAGAAGCATAATGGCCAAGTCTAGTCCATAGATGAATTCCTTCTTGTCCATCATTAAAAGCCTACACCATTGTAAAATAAACTACTTGTTGAGTAGTCCTGGATAGCACCTTAGTATGTATACATTGGGCTGTAGCATCCAAGATATGCACATCAAAAAGCCGGGGTCTCCAAATAACCCACACCTTACCCCCTCTATACATAGCAGAATTGGTAGTAACAAACCAACCCTCCAGCATGGAAGAAGATACATTATTCAACTGCAATCTATTAATCTTTGTTTCCAACAGACCAAAAAGGCCTATATCATTATTTGAGCAAATAACAAAATACTACGTTGTTTATTAACATTATTCATACCCCGAACGTTCCAAAATCCAATGTTATTCAATAAATAATGGAGGGGTTGAGGATCCTTATTACCTACACCTGCATTAGATGTACTACGTTGCTCGACTGGAGAATGTGTGATAGGGGTGCCAGATAGCTTACCCGCATCCCTGCAAGAATGATGTGTCACATTTGGAGCAGCCTGAATCCTGACAACAACATCATCCTCCAAGGGATATGGTAGCCTTGGTGTGATAGTATCCACCAGTCCATTATTAGACACAAGCGGGGCTTCTTTAGGCACATGCTTCCACTTTTGGGTAATTATTTTCTTCCCTTGAGGGGCATCACGACATGTGCTACTCTCATGTCCAATCCCTTTACATTTTAAACACACTGAAGGCTTCCATTCATATTCAACCTAGTGAGATAACACTTTCCCTTTTTCATCAAGGAAAGAGACTTTGTCAGGAAACTTTTGACCAACCTGCAACTCCACCTCTACTCTGGCAAATGCAAGTCTGATCCTTTCAGTTGTTGGCTGATCATACTTCTGGTATGGATCAACCAATCCTGCAACTTTGGGTAGGCACTTACCCCAATACCAACTATACAGAGTAAAATGTTGACGAATAGCCTACTACATCATTTTTGTACGTAACAAAAATATATCTCTATCTCTCTCATGTACAATCCCAAATAGAATTTCTCCCTACCATTTCCTCTCATACTACGATGATGGCGTTTTTGGAAGCATCAGCAGTAATCATAACAGGGCAAGTAAGTCTTTCATCTATTAACACGCAACATTTAAGATTCAGTAACACTCACTTCCTTTTGTTTCAAAGAATTGTTTGCCTTTCTTTTTGACATCAAGGATAAGAGATCTAATGAGGAAGCGACATGTGGAGCAAAACTCATTAAAAGGGTCAAATTGCGTATAAAAAACATCTCTAAAATAGAAAGGCAAACCATTCATTGAGACGCCCCAATATGGAATAGTCAAACAATTCACTGGGACGGAGGGAGTAACTAGTATAAACCCGGTGATAAAATCACGGGGTTGTATAATCAAATATTGCACTAAGATGGTATAAGTTTTTTTTTTGAGAAGTATACGAAAAAGAGATATAGGAGCATATGTGTAGACTAATAATGAAATAAGTTTTTAGTGGGTATTTTAAAAGCACATAATTAATCGTAAGTAAACACCAATTAGTATTGTAATAATATGGTGGTACATTCACCAAAGATAACGTTTGCAGGTTCCCTTGTTATCCAAAAAAATAGGGTACATATGAATGTGGACGTCTTTTAGTCCGTGTTTGTTTAAGTTTAAGAACAAATAGGACATGGCAGATCGTAACGGATATTCTGCTAAACGATTAGTAAAAGATTAATTGAAAAGAATTGTTAATACTGCCGATATGAGATGTGTCTGCCTAAACATAGTTGTATAGTTTGAAAAGATTTGATACTTCGTTCCCCGAACGTGGAAACTGTTGTTGAAAGTGTACCTTTTTATTAATGAATACGGTGCATGACAAAAGAGAGTAGTTAAGAAAATATATCACCCCTTAATTATAATAACAACGTATAAGAATTTTTAGAAGGAGAATGGTTCCTTAAGAAATCAAGTAGATTAAATGACGGGGTTGTTTTAAGGAAATATCATCGCCACTTAATTATAATAACGACGTAGAAGAATTTTACTTGAAAATCCAAAGTAGACTTGTAACATGGACTGTATTAGTTAAAGGTTTGCATACTATCGAGCTTACACTTGTGAAATCAATACTCCCTCCGATTTTTAATAATCTTCCCCTTTGATTTTGGGTAAAAAAATAAGGATGTAGGAATGTGTGGCTCAAAAGAAAATAAGGAAGAGGGAGAAATGTAAGGGTAATTCTAGACCATATATTGATGGCTCAAAATAGAAATAGGGAAGAAATTGTGTTTCAGCCCAATAAGGAAACAGAGAAGATAAATAAAAATTGGAGGGAGTAACTATTACGATATATGGCAGCAGTCTACGATTATTTCATTTGTGTTGAAAGAGAACAACACCAACACCATGTAAGAAGTCCAAAAAAATCTCAAAAAATCTAAATAAAAGGTTTTATATTTAACCCCGAAAATAACAAAAACGGCCACACGTAAAGAAATGAATGGATGAGAGGGAATATATCTTAAATTCTTAATACTACTTTTTTGGTTAAAGTTTATTTTTACCGAGTATTGATCAACTCTGACTTTGTATTTTGTGGAGAAAAATATATGCTAATATTGGAATTTAGTAAATAAAAATTACTCCCTATTAGATTGTTGTAACATTAATTAAGGTATTAGTTAGACAATTACAACATCAATTTTATTTCCAACTAATACGGAGTATTATTTACTCCCCTAATTAATCGCACTCTATTTTTCCTTAATTTCTTACTCATAATTACTCTCTTAATTAATTCCCCTTATTAATTTCTGAATTTCTCCTTAATCCCCATATTCAAACTTACGTTATCTGACTACTTTTTATCCTTAATCCAAAATTAACGTCAACCAATTTTCACACATCTTCCCAAAAAATCTTCCCAAATTTCTTTAATCTCCTTAGATATAGGGTCGTGCTTTTTCCTAACGAGCCTTTACTCAATCCTAACGAATTTTCTTAGAATTTTCCCATTATACCCTTATGTAAACTTTATTTCCAATTCTTTTGTTTTGCTCCATCAATTTAGACAATCTATCGCTGCGGAATTCAATTATGGTTTCTGATTTAATTTCCGAGGATGTAAAATTGATTATTTATTTACCAAATTAATTGTTTTAATTGTATTATTATTGTTTGATAAATTGTTTAGGGTTTATAAAGGGATGGTGGTCGGCGTGGTGGTTGTGGGGGACGGGCTCGCTGGAAGTGATGGCTGGCCGTGGTGGTGGTGCGGGTCGGGTCGGGTAGTGGGTGGTGGACGAAAATATATATATATATATATATATATATATATATATCTTATATATTAAAGCAGAAACATTTAGAAGTCTCTCATTCACCTACCTAAGCATCCACCTACACGCTTACATGGTAGTGACATGGTAATGAATAAGAGCATCTTTTAGAGGACAAAGAAGGGTGCCACGTGGCAATCCCAAAATCATTCTCAAGAAAAATACATGTTTTATGTTTAATGTTAAAATAAAGTAATTAATAAGGATCGATCCCTAGACCTCTCAATTTAATGCATGCACCATAACCATTGAACCATGATTGTTTGATATTAAATTTGTATGTAAAATTGTTACAAGTTATACTCCGTAGAACATAGTTAAATTATTCAATACAACTATACAAGTAAATTGAGTTAAAATGCAATAAATTTTAGAAAAAAAAAACAAATTAAAATAAATGATAATTTTTTGTTATTTTAGATATGCTTATTTAAAGTTATTTGTGTTTTTAAAAATATAGTAAAAACTACTCCTTCCATTCATAATCTTTTGCCCTATTTCATCAATATTTGTGAGGACTATTTTAATGAAATGGTGCAAAATATAGTAAACGGAGGAAGTATATTGCGAAAAATTCATAGTTCGAATAGTAAAATCTTATGTCTGTCATTGTTCAACACTGACAACTACATAAATAAATGAATCATTCTCAATTAAATTTAGTATAGCATAGTAAAAAAAGTCAATTACACAAATCTTCTTTTCATATCACGTCACACAAGTCAGATATTTTAAAAGAGTTTATTCACTTATATAGTACTCCCTACTTCCTCCCATCCATTATTAATTCTTTATGTGGTTCCATTTTACTTATTTGTATTTTGTAAGGGATTACGGAGTATTTGTAATTACATTAAAACAATTTTTTTTAAATGATTATTTAAATAACGGGATTATTATTAATCGACATAAAATTTAGTGCTATTGATTTTTTTTGTTCTTTTCTAATTTTCAGTATTAAAATAAAATACATAAATACTAATATTTCATATTTTTAATGTCTTTTCTTTTGATCAAATGTACTCGACTTTCTTACATTAATGGTCATTTCAGGCTGCATATCGGGATTTATGAGTGTCCACTCAGTAAAAAGAATCGAGTAAATTTGCGAGCTGGTGTCAAAAATTACGAAGATTTTAAATGATTGTGTAAGCCGTGGATACAAAATACGAGTACGTAATTACAAGGTAGAAAACAATGTATACGCCGCCTAGAATAATCTAATTTATGAAGCCAATTTTTTAATGAAGTATAACCGCCATAAATAATTTGGAAAAATATCGTTTTACTAACTTTATAAATCATTTAAAATATCAAGTATCAAGCTGTTACTGTTTTTTAAATGTTTGGATATAAAAATATTAAAAATGAATTTTATGTTCAATATTTTTTTTTCATTTTTCATTCCCAAAATACGTGAAGAGAATTAATATAGTTAAACGTTATTTCACTTTATAGAATAACATACGTAGTATTTTTTTTTTAAACTGTCACGCAATTTGCGCGTGGTTAAAACTAGTATATTTAAAATAACAAAAGAAAAAAAAACGGCAACTAACAAACCAAAAAAAGGAATTTAAATAAATTAATTAATTAAAAAAAATAAAAACAAACAGCAACCAGACCCCCACCTAACCCCTACCGCCGACCTAACCCCCACTCACCAAACACCACCGCCGACCACCCTCACCCACCAGACACCATCGACAACCACCACCCAGCCCAGCCCACGACCCGACCCACCACCACCAACCAGCCCACCCTTTGACCCGACCCACCACCACTATCCAGCCCACCCCACCACCACCATCCACCACTCACCACCATCACCCACTAGAGCTGATCAAATGGCCCAGCCCCGACGACCCAACCCGACCCGATTTTTTCAAGGGCTTGGGCCATCGTGTTGGCCCAAAAAAGCCCGAAGGCCGACCCGATCTTAGCCCGATATAAATTCGGGCCGGGTATGACCCAACCTTAAAGCCCGAATTTTGGCCCGGCTCGACCCGACTTTTAAAAAATAAATAAAACATAATTTATGTTTTTATACTTTTAAACTTCTTTTATGTGGAAATTCATGTGTTTTTTATCCCAATTTTTTAAAAAAAAAAAGTCGTGCAATTTTTGTACCGAAGTTTATGTTTTTTATGTGTTCATAGTTATTATACATGGACACTAATACCGTGTGTGTGTATATATATATATTTGCACTGTGATATGTTAGTGTGACACATAATAATACGAATAATTGTCCAACACCAAAATTATGGGTGAAATGTCTAATCGTGGGCTCGAAGTAAACTTTGTTCATATTTCTTAATACGGAGTATTGATAAATCATTATGTACTCTAGTCGTCTGATTAATTTCAAGTAAATTTTAGTAAAAAAGGGTTTGTTTATTACTCGGGTTGACTGCGGGCAAAAAACTTGATTAAATATTGGTTAATTTGTGCTAATAAATAAATTTTTAAGGTGACGTAAAAAAAATATTGTCTTAATCCCGAACAATCGTTGTGACCCGAACGTGCCCGAAAAAGCCCGAACGGGGCGGGTTTGGACCTTACAAATCGGCCCGTTTGGTGGGCCCGATCCGACCCGACCCGCAAGGTGGGCTGTAATTTTATGGCAAAGCCCGGCCCAAACCCGACCCAACCCGGCCCATGATCACCTCTATCACCCACGACCCACCACCATCACCCACCCGCCACCACTACCCACACCACTCGCCCACCACCACCCACCACCACCCACAATCCGACCCTCACCCACCACCACACATCACGACCACCCTCACCCGACCCCGCCGCCCCGCCCATCTGACCCACACCGCTCCGACCAGACATCACCCTCAAAGCCCCGCCGACCCGATCCCTGCCTTCTCGGCCATCGATTCCGGCCAGCGATCCCCGATATTAGTGGTGGTTCATTTTATGGGTGTTTGTATTTAGAGAGAAAACAAAAACATTTGAATTTTTTATGGGTGAAATGAGAGGGGCAAACAAGTAAAATGTCGTTAGGATTGAGTAAAGGCTCGTTGGGAAAAAGTAATTTCGTAGATATATACATGTTTGAAGGCACCAAGAAATTGAAAGTCATAGTTACGTTGAACTTAAGTGTCACATTCCTTTTTCTCGAGATGCGTTTTATATCGAGTTGGTTGATTGCTGCAATGACCGAGAAACATTGTTAATCGAAAAGATTTAATTGTTGATTGGTAGATTGTTGCATGCTCAATGTGTATTAAATACACAGAACTAATTCTGCACGAGAAAATGGGAAATTGGGAAATACCCGAGAACAAAATATACTTTACACCTTTAATCTTTCCTATTTACACACACTTATCATTCTGACCTCAATATTTCTTAAATTTATAATTTTATACTCCCTCCTATTCAGAGTATTCCTCCCCAATTTTTTTTTGGGGGAAACCAAGGAGGGGAGTAAAATAATAATAAGGGTGGAGATAAAGTAAGAGAGATGAATAGAAAGTGGGGTATGAAGTGTAAAAGGTGGGGTATAAAGTGAAAAGGTGTTGGGTTTAGGTGTGGAAGAAAAGAATAAAGAATTGAAGGAAGAATAAAGAATGATTATAATTATTTCCAAAAAAGGAAAGTGGGAAGAAAACGAAACTAAGCTCAAAAAATAAAGTGGGAGGAATACTCTGAATAGGAGGGAGTATTCATTATAAAATTTCTTATGTCAAATCTCAATTGGAAGATAAATAAAAATGGAGGAAGTATATTTTCCCATTAAATTTGATATTTAAGTTTGTATATCTCACCAATCAGATGCAAGCCTAAATGATTTACATATAATCCTAACTTTGTGAAGCTAAATTAGGTTTATGCTATAATTGTAATTTGCAATGGAAAACTCTTGTGTCATTACTACTTTACATGAGTTCCAATTTTCATACTCCGTATAACATTAGATTTTAAGATACCATTTGACATTTTAAGATATTAGAAAATGTGACGTTAGGAAATCACCCCCTAATTACCTCCACTATGAAATGATTTTCGTTCAATAATTAATTAGGTAATTATTACTCCGTACTCCGTATTATTTAGTGATATCATAAAGCAGATAAATCTATTTAATTTAAACGATACATTTATTCGGCGGAACCCCAATTTTTATTTGAAAAAAAAGTAATACTCGTAGTATTACATATAAGACTGTCCGATATGAGAATTTGAGTTTACATATAACATCAATGCAGTGACTTGATGATAGTCACCTAAATTGATACAAATTGGTATACGAAATATAAAGAAAAACATTATATAAAAAAAATACTACGGAGTATAATATATTACTAATATTTTTTAAAAAAATTGAATCTTAGATGAGGGGAAATTAACACAAATTTATTATATATAAAGTACAATTATTTACCCCTTTATTTATATATATATATATATATTTAAAATAAGAATGCAACTACGTGAGTATGTATTAACATTATATTAACACAAATTATTAATTCACGTATTAAATATATGTGAACATTATTATAATCACAAAAATATATGTGAACATTATTATTATAATTCCATTAAAAAAAATCAGTAATTTCAAGGAGTAATATAAATCACTAATTTTTTTGTATGTGAGCTTTTCCAAATAGTTGGAGGGAGTATATAAATCGTTAACAACTAATTTTATTAAAAAAATTAACGTTTAGACAGTTTTATACGGAGTACCAATTTATTTTTAATTGTTACCTATGTTATTGAATGAAAATATAACAAATGAGTACTTTTCTCTCTTCTTGACTTTCAAATTTTAAACCTTAAAAAGGTGTGAGATTATTTGAAGATTAAATAAAATAACGTTACTGCAACACTAAGAAATGAGTCAATTAAAAAAACATTAAATGATTTATAATTATTATAATTGGACAATCAATTTTAATTTATATTTATTATAAATTTACTTCGTGATTATAATTATTATAGTTTATTTCGTGATTTTTATTTATACTTTGCAATTATTATAATTTATTATCATTTTCGTGATTTGCTTTTTGTGAAATAGAAATTTCAAAATTGATGTCCTATAGAAAAGAAATCAAAATCATTTCTTTTTTTGTGATTCTTTTTTGGTTAAACTGATTCTCACACTGAAAATCTTAATTATAAGACGATGTTTTGATATAAAAATTCATTAATAGAGAAATGGACATACAAAATTTCAGTGATTTACCTGCGAATCAATTAATGATTTCGATCAAGATCTCTATAATACTAGTTTAGAACCCGTGCAGATGCACGGGTGTATATTATAGAGTTTAACTAAAAAAATTATAATGAAACTAATAATAGTATCATGTATAAAATAAAGTCGGACATGAGGGCAGTATTCTACAAATTATGAGTACGAATTATTATTAAAGCATTTGGTAATAAGATGTGTTGAATTGATTCTACAAATTCCGAAACACTTCTTTTTAAATTACATTTTCAGTACCGTTGAAAATTTGAAGATCTTGGCCATATTAAAAATTTTAATCTTTTTTTGCTAGTGACCCTAGATAAGGCGACGTAGAGTTGACCACGACTGAAAATTGATTTTGGAAGATACAAATATACAATCCAACTTGTGAAAGTTTTGACCTTGACTTTTGTTGATAGTCATTGAGTAGCACACCATTACTGGAAACTGTTTTCGCTAGAACTTAATCGACAATGTATTAGAATCCGATGGACTCAAATTCATCCGAGGAGTAAGAACTTTATCGGCCGTGTTTACACCTGTGATAATGGTAGCTTGGATTATGTGATCCCCGAGTTGATCAACCACTAATCTTGTGTCGTTACACAACCCAACGACTTGATCTATGTTTCGCATAAGAATTATGTAGACATGAGTATAAAGTCAAGTTGTTTCTCCATTAGAAGGGAAAACTTTCTCCGCTGAACGTGAAGATGTTTGCGGGCTTAAACAGGGCAGGGACGCACGAAAACAGGAGCAGCAGCGTACAGTAGCAGAAGGACGAAAATGGCAGAGAAACAAGATGCAACAACAGCGGCAAAGAACACAGCAGCAGCAGCAGGAAGCCACGGCAGCAGTACGCAGCAACAGCAGCGAAGAAATGGAAGAGAACGAAAAGATGAAGCAACAATAGCATAGAAACAAAACGAGAATTAGAAGGAGAAGGAGAAGAACAGATCACTCACCGAGTTCCGACGACGAAGAGAACAGGGGGACGAACAGGCTAGTTGAAGAAGAATGAAAAGAGAAGATGAGGCGTAAGATGCGGCAACAAAAGATGAAACAAGGGTGACGAAAAAAATAGAAGGGAAAGAGCAGGTGAGATGAATGAAGGGGCGTTAAACAACACAAAAAATATGGGGACAGAGGGCTGAATGTGAGGCGGTGGAACAACCAAAAGAAAAGAAAGGGGATAAGGAGAAAGAATAAGGGAAGGGGGAAAGAACGTGAGTGGAGGATGAGTCACTCAATTAATGTGAGTTAAATACGACTTACAATAAAAGTGTATCGATTCCGAGACAATAGTATACGATGTATACTGATTTAGTTAAACGAATCGGGATAGGGATACGAATTACACGAAATCTGTAACGATAAGTTGACTGACCCACGAATCGGGTTAAAACGAATTAATAAATAAAATTAATAAATAATCGGACCGTCAAACAAAATGAGTAAATAAAGTACTCGAGACGAAAATGAAGCTGATAGAAATAAATAATTAGACGATCAAATAGTATTTCCCGATAAATAATAAATTTTCGATAAAGTGAATTAAATTGATTTCTCGAGGAAAGAAAATAAATATTTTGACGAAACTTAAAATAAATGAGTTTCGAGCTTAATGTATATAAATAAAAAGAATTTAGAATTTAAATCGTCGAAATAGACTTTCGATAAAAAATAAATTAACTATAAAATGAATCGAAACGTACATAAAAATATGTTTTAAATATAAGGAGAGTTTCCGAGACAAATAGAATTTTATGAGTTTGAAACGATTAAACGATAAATTCGTTTTATAATAATTTTAAGAATTACGAGTTAAATCGTAAAAATAAAAATACGAACAAAATTTTATTTTAATTTAATTTATAAAAATCGGGGGTGTTACATACTTTACCCTAGATTATTTTAGATCTCTCTTAAGCATTTAAAACCCTAATTAGCCTCCTTTCATCTCTAGTTAATCCTTAGTTAATCTTAGTTTTAATCAAGCAATTAGTCTTGTATTAAGGAGATTCTTGAAGAACTCATCCAAGATTGACAACCTTGGAGATTATTTGGGTTTCTTATTAATGCAAGTTCTCATCTTTTTATCTTCTTGTTAGTGGGTATAATTTCTCTTCTCTTAATCTTTGTTAATCTCTCAAGTTTTAATCTTTACATATTGTTTATTTATTCTTGTTTGTTCATGATGAATGTTTGGTTGTTTATGTTGATTTCTCTTAGGATTGTTATTGTTAGTTTGATAATGAGTGAGTAGATTCTCTGTGGGGTTAGTAGGGGGATTAAGTGTGGATTATGGGTGATTAGGGCTTGATTGTGGGTAAAGGTGATTCATTTGTTGCTAGTCAGTTATTGGGCACACCATGTGTTTGTTGTATTGCTTGTATGGGTAGTAGTGGCCAATGTTTCTCATGCTTGTTCTCTCCTTCTCATTGTGTATTCAATTTGTGGTTGAATGTTTGTGTTTTGAGTAGCATCTTGCATGAATGTTCGGGTCTAGTCTTAGACACGAGAGTGCGGACTTTGGCTTTGGCGTGAGAGCGCAAACCGACCTTAGTGACTAAGTGGCACCTTCACCCTTGATTACCCAATCATCCTACTATGCTTATGAACCCGACCTAACCCTACTCTCTTCCATAGTTGAATTCTCTATCTCTTTAGTCGATCATCTTATCTAGTTTATTTGATTAGTTAATCTTTAGTTGTTCATTAGTTTTTGTTATAGCTTATCCATTGTTAGTCTTGTTCACACCTCTTCTCCCATCATAATTTGTCAATCATCGTTTCTTTGTGTTTGTTTGTGTGACTTAGCCTTGTTTGTGAGTAGACCTAGTCTAGACATTACAATACCGTCTCCGTGGACACGACCCGACTTACCCTAGCTACTGTTAGGAGTAGTTGGTTATGTATTTGATCGGTAGGATAGACGACAATCCTCCGCATCATAAGCAAGTCAATGAGCTAGGATTATTCATCCTACTGTCGCACATCTTGAACTAATAGTCTTGGTGTATTTCAAAAATTGCAAAAAAATATCAATGTTTGAACTACGTTTGGTTTGATTCCGCTAATTATGGATACGTAGGCAACCCCTCAAAAGAGTACAACCACTGCAATAAACGAAAAGAAAGGAACGGTATTCACTAATATGTAATTTTTTTTAAAAACCCGATAAACTCGGGAAATCCAAAAAAAAAATACGGCAAACACGCCAAAAAAACGAAAAAAACACCACCAAAAATAGTAATAATACTTAAATAATAAAACTAAGGAGACTAGTGTTCGTGCATTTTGCCCTTCCCTTTATCCTTCGAGTCGCGTGGAGCCCGATGTCGCCGGGGCGGGGGCGAGCGTTCCCGAATCACGAAAGGAACCTCCTTAGCTCGAACCCGTTTCTTCGACAACGGGTCTTCTGCCATTGTCACCGGTCCAAGTCGAGCCCGCACGTGCTCAGGTGTCTGTCTCGTGGGCCAAGTCGGTCTTGCACTGCCAGTCTTGGGCCAAGTCTCCTTTCCAAGTCAGTCTGGAGGCCTACTTTCCCCCGCGCACCTCTAGCACCAGACCCTTCAGCTTCAGTCCTAGTTTTCATTCTCTGACCTGACATAAGACTGACCAATGTAGCTGGAGTGTCGCCTTCGTCAATGAAGCCCCTATTATCTTTAACTTGCTCCCTTCGCAGCAGGTCGAAAGCTTCATCAACCTTTAAAGCGGCTAGGGCTTTAGCAGTATCTGTTTTGGCCCACTTCACATAAGAGTCTGAAACCCAGATTGAATGAAGAAATTTGGGAATGGGCCAAGTATGCCGGGTATACCATATTTGCATCCAGGTATCGCACATCACATCCGTCAGTTGGGTAGATTCACTCACAACTGCTTCAACTTCTGGGATCCTTTGGGTCTAACCATACTGCCTTAGTATGCGGTCCGGGTAGAGATGAATCGTCTGCCTGAAGGAAAAGATTACTTGCTAGCGAGCCTTATCCCTTGGATCCAACCCCATCCAAACATAAATGGACCACCATGGCACTACCCATCGAATCAACGGACCGCTGTGAAAAGACAACACTTCATCCCAGTATTTCTGAGTAATCTGGCGAGAAAAATCAATAGCCCGTCTCCTCGTCATCACCTGATTATGACGATATTTGCTCGAGTCAAGAGGAGGATCTATGACTGATAGCCTCTCAAATAACCAAATCTGAAAAAAGGAACAAGAAATATGAGTTCTCGAGAGAAAATAGACGTCCGCCTGAGGGCACTCGATCGAGTGCCCGGGTCACTCGATCGAGTGCCCGGGTCACTCGATCGAGCGGCGCATCTGAAATCGAAACAGGGGGCTTTTACGAGGGCACTTGATCGAGTGCCAGGGTGACTCGATCGAGTGCCCACTGCAGCAGGAAAATCACAAAAAATAAAATAAAAAAAAACAAAAATTGAGAAATCAAGAAAAATCAGAAAAATTCGAAGCCATATACCTGCAATAAACGCGTGCTCCCGGTCAAACGAACCGATGGATCCCTCTTACGGTTATCCAAACCCTGGATAATTTCTCCCGTAATCAGCCAGGCTGGACTATGCTCCGTCTCCATTAGGTCAATCACAGTCAAAAGGCGAGCGTTACCCATGCACGACAATAAATCCATGTGACCCTCAAAAGCATAAACATGAAGCATACAAAAAGAAAATGCTCTACGGCTGTAAATCGGTCTGATCCGGACATCATGCGGGTTCATAAATTTCTCGGCCAAGTCAATCGGGGAAATATGGCCATCCTCCACCATGCGAGATACCTCATTGTGGGAAAGTCCTAAAAATTCTCGAAGCTTCCTTCTTGGGTCATGGACCGAAAACGGGACGGCAGGACGAAGTATGGGGTTCCATCCTCCCACAGCAGCAATCTCCTCGGGTCAAGGACAAATTTCGCCTCGAGGAAAAGCAAAGACATGATATGTGTCGTCCCAATAGGACAAACAAGCATCAAGAAAGTAACGGTCAACCTGCATCTGACAGAACGTATACAACTGAGTAATACCCGTCTGGTTCAGAGCCACCCTATCCGTGTTCCTAAAGCGTCGGGACCATTCTTGTAGCATCGTGGTCAATCGATCGATCTCCATGACTAAGATTCTTGAAAGAAATAAAGAGCTTTCTTTTGAGGAAAAGTGAATTGTGAGAAAGTTGTGAAGAAAATTGAGACAATAGAGGGGTATTTATAACATCAAGTTCCACACTCCTCTTTCCATATTACTTCTACACAAAGTTTCCTAATTCTAATGGGCTCTAACATACAGGCCTAGTCTTAGATTCTGCGATAGTTAGCACAGGAATTAGTCATCCCGAACACTCCTAATATTTTTGTGGAGTAAAAAATTTTCAAAAATTCTCAAAATTTTCAAAGATTCAAAATTTTCAAGAAATTCAAAAAATGCATTTCTTTTTATTCCCCAGCGCGAGTCATATTTTTACCTATGTATTGCATGCAAAATTTGTGTAACTGAGACAGGTACGACTCAAGGCTTCAGAAACAGGCCTGCATAGCTCACATATCTCCCCAGCGGAAAACCCAAGGCGACATTTTTTACGGGATGGGCCCACATATAGGCACACCCAGGACTTATGCGACAAGTCCAATTTCCCCACGGAGTTATCATCATCAACTCAGGTATGATTTCTATCTTATGGCTGGCGAGCCCTTCACGCAAGTCCAATGGACTATAAGCGACCCGACCGGAAGCCTGCCAGGTCTTAATCTTTGATTGGCCTGGTAGCTACTTTGACTTTCGCCTTGTCCAAGCCTCAGTCAGAGTGGGGGCTCTGTAGACACCCACATTTTGACCGCCAGGTGTCTATAGCAGTTTCCAAAAAACACCCGATGATGATCGGACGCAAACGTGTTTCTACGCGCTCGGATATGGGCTCGAAACCATTAGTTTCTGGCTTGGGCTTTTTACGGAGTACAATTCTCACAAAATTGACTTCAAATTCAGGCCCAGTGAGTCGTTTTCAACAAAATGAGACTAATTTGGGTCAAAACCGACACCGGAAAAAAAAACGACTTTTAACGATTGGGTCAAACCCCTGTCAAAGTCATTTCCGAGACATAAAAAACAGCCATGCAAATATCAAAGGTCCAACCCAAATACAAGACCCACAAAAATGCCAAAACTCAAGGTCCAAAAAACGAACCCTTGCGCCTCAGCTGACCCACTCGATCGAGTGTCAGCCCACTCGATCGAGTGGGCCCTCAAGCAGGCCCGACTGCGGGTGCTTGGGCCACTCGACCGAGTTAGGGGGCTACTCGGTCGAGTAACCCTAGACGGGGAGGGGAAGCTTTTCCTATATATACACCCCCTTTTGCATACAATTAACAACTTTTTAGACATCCTAATCAACCCTAATCAACTCCTCTACAACCCTAATCTTCACCCATCACAGTTCATCGTCTTCAACCTTAAACCCTAGCATCTAGGAACCCTAAACCACCATAACTCAACTTACATCAACCTCGATTCTCCTGTGCTAAAGCCACAACAACGAGATCTATCCGAGACTAAGAAACATGTAGGTTGAGGGTGCAAAGTCTCGTTCTTCTCTCTCCCTCTCCTCTCTTCTTCTCGCGTCGTCGTAGTCCTTTTTTTTTTTTTTTTTTTTTGTTGTCGTGTCTCTAATAACGATAATATTACCAGTATAAGATATTAAAATACTTGCTAATTCGTGTCGAATACGAGGGATGACGGGATAAGAAAATCCGAATATTATGAGGGTATCGCACCCGATGTTGACGGTCGTTTATCCCGACACCCCGAGTGTTTGATTGTTGAAGCAGTCAACTTCAATAATCGCTTTTTTGTTTCGTTGCGTCGCTAGTCACGTTTTATTATTCGCGTCGTTATCATCATCAGTCATTGCATCTTCATCAATTTCAAAACTATTTTTCAAGTAAAACATCTTTTTTTTAGATAAAGTCGAAACTCGTTGATGCGGATCCGACATCACACAATCCGCAAGGATTTATTACGATTTCGGATGCGGAGGGAATCACGGTTTTAATTAAAGTAAATACAAAGCGTCAATCTATTAGATTCGATACCAACTCGATAGTTGGATGTCGAATTTACACGATTTAGTCAGTAAATCCAACTAATACGATTTTCGTTGAGGCTAAAATAGTTGTCACCTAATTCAATCGAATTAATACGACACTATAAACGCGGAGATCATTCATATCATTTTAGTCCGGTTTAAATCGACTTACAAAATCATATTTTCAAAAATTATTCTAAGTATTCGGTATTAGTCCTATAACCAAGCACCGGGTACAATGAGTAACACGAAATCGGGACCGAGAGCAGTCCGCCACGCGATTCGCACGTGCCTCGTGCGAGTCGCGCCCTTCTTGCGCGGGTCGCGTGGGTCTTAATTCACACATCCTTTTTCGTCTTAATTCAATTAGCAACAATTCGATATTCAATATCGATATCATAATCGAGCATAGAATATGGCAAGTATCGATTCGGGTCGAGTATAAATCTCATTATATATCTACACGACCTAATGAATTGATGATTTTCAAAACCGAAAGCAATTTCCAAATCAAAACCAAACGAACCATAATTCGTACAGGGGTCACTCGATCGAGTGACATCCAAAAGTCAAGGCAGAATGGTCTTTTGAGGACCACTCGGTCGAGTCCCGCAATGACTCGGTCGAGTCCCTTCGTGACTCGGTCGAGTAGCACCTGAAATTCTGGGCAGACCCCTTTTTCGAGGCACACTCGGTCGAGTCCTTCAATGACTCGAACGAGTGTCCTCTCATCACGTCAAAACGTGAGCCCTAAACGCATTCCGAGCCTTCCAAAATATTTTATGACTTCGGTCAACACGTGTCAAATCCATCACGTGTCATACTACCTTTTCAAAACTCGTGCGTCATATTTCCTTACATCGTTCTATATCATTCCGTATTTCGTGCAAACCGTTATTATCGTTATACCGTTACTAACATCGTTTGTTCTATTTTTGTCGATCTATTTTCGTTATTCGTTTTATTGTACTAAAATGAAACCGCATGCTAAGTACAACTTTGACGTTAAATTTAGATGCATTAAATCGACTTAGCAACCCATTCAAATTCTCGCATGTTTAGGCAAAACGCTGTTTGCATATCATTTCATTGTTCTACTAACACGCGTATTAAAACATCAATCGATATCTTAGTATAGGCCGCCAATGTGCGGGCGGGGTTGGGTGTTCTTTGTGAACTTCCCAACACGTACCCTCACCCCTTACTCAGAACCTCGGTTTCCGGATGTCCGAAACCGTTGGCGCACGAGAGTCATTCAATACACGGTATCCGATAATGTCTGTATCGGTATCAAATGCAAAGGGACGAGCCCAATAAACTCTGACATCCGAATGGGCCATGCTTTGTGCATGGCCCACTAATGTATAGAGTGGGTTCGAACGGGCCCGAACTCCCACAAAGTTCAGTGGCGACTCCACTTCGATTTAAATTTCAATTCGACCCATCTCATACGAAGATTCATTTGCCTCCCCAAACCCGCGCGTGGCCGCGTCAGGGTGGACCTATGTCATGTCCATCGGTATACGGTTATTCAGTTCTGTAGAAATAAGGTTTATAGTATTCAGTTTCACTCCGTCTTATTTGGTTGATCTCACTAAGGCTTAAGGTGGACCAGTTGGAAATATGCATATTTGGATCACATTCAGTTGTTGGTTCCATGCTACACTCCTGTACTAGATTCATGTCGTTAGTCATGTTTGCATATGTGATCATTGATGGGTCCTGTTACGACAAACTGTGGCAAAGGCCGCTTTGGTTCTATGTACATATGATTGATGGACCGAATTGCATAAGATGGTTAGATTGTTTGATAGCACTAATGAGCTCATACGGTTATAATGAATACAATTTTCAGTGTCCTACATATACTAGTATATGACCCAAGTGGGAGATTGTAAGAATTGTGGGTCTAATACAATATATGTGGACAACATTATTTTGACCTATTGTTTTTATTAGCTATCATTAAAGTTGAGCCCAAATACGTGATCCGTTATAATACAGATAATACGGGCTTATTTACGTCTTATAAAGTATGGGTCGGATACTATAAGTCTATAATAGTGTAGAGACCCATTAGGGCTTTTTAGGATATATGATGGGCTTATCCACTAAAGGCGACTGATATAGGTCATCAGGGTTTAACCACCCCTTCCTATACAGTCAGGGTTATGGTCCCTAACAGCACACTTTTGACCTAATCTCACGTATATCCCATCGGTATGGAGAAACCCCAAAAGGCGAGTGTGTCTGCTAGAAGACCTAATCCAGGAGACCGACGTAAGTTAATCTATCACTATTATCAGGTACGCTTCCGATACAGCTAATTACAGTTATTACCAATTAATTTAGTATGAAGATTCAGTCTTGGGTCAAATTAAATCTAACACGTGGTGTGTCTCTTAAGGATGAAGAGAATATCCTAGTGAAGAGACTAGGTTTGACCCCTTTAATTGCCATGTAATCTTTGAAGGCTCAGATGTGGTTGAGGGGGTCCTTGGTTCCTTTGAACTTATGTATGTCGGCTAGGGAAAACTTCTCAGGTAACTGGTCATTCACCATTTTGAATTTTCTATGGTTCTCAAGGTGGACGTTGTTCCCTTGGTTCAGATGCATCTGATTTTCAAGAAAATCTATGCGATTCATGGCGGATTGCAGGGTGTCGTCCTGAGGTTGGGCAACTGGATCACTAGGGATGATGCCGATGGGTCCCTCACCTAGCGGAGTGGAATTTAAGAGGACCTCGTTGAGGACCCGGTTGTGGCGTTCATCTGAAGCTTTATCCTCTAAGTGGCCTAGGCGGGAGTCTATGCTGTTCACGGATGTGTTCACCGTGATAATGGTGGCTTGTAAATCCTGGATTAGGTTGGTTAGGGTTCCTATGGTGTCATCTGCGGACTGTCCGGCGTTCTCCCCACCGTGGTTACTTGCGTCTACGCTTGAATCTCTCGACATGACTGTGAAAAGGTAATACTAATGAGGATGGGTCTACCGGACAATTTAAGAACTCGAGGAATGCTCGTGACCGAGCGACGCGGGAATGAGACCCTTGACTCGCGTGTGTGCGGCCATTGGCTTAGGGACTCAGGTGCTTTAGACTCTTGGTGTATTCGGTGGAACGCTTAATGACTTTATGTCTCTAGAGCGAGACGATTTGACACAAACCTCAGAGGTGAGGTTTAAAGAGGACTTCTCGAAATGAGACGACCCAAAATGTAAGACCTCGAGTAGAGGTGATCCTAGTAACTAACACAGACAGTTAAACATACGGTTCTACGACGTAAGAAGTTGACCGCGAACCCGGCTCAGGATCAAAGAATTTTGATATACATTTTTTTTTGAAGACGACCAATTCTTGCAGAAAATTTTGAAAAGGGTGGTTTGTAAAAATAATGCAACGATGGCGTGATGACATCGTCTGTGACGTGAAAGCGTGTTGCTATATGTGTGCCCCGGAAATTCGATGATAGCAAAATTTTAAATCTCTCTTTTTTGAAGAAGCATGATTCTTAGGGGAACCGGTTTTGAAAATGATCACGTGATGCTTTTATCGAGACTACTATTAATTAGTTAGTTCGATACTCGCGGTGTATGTGGTGCTCGTGGTATAGCGTGAAGTCGAATGACGGTGTTTTAAAGGTGTGACTAAATCCTTAATAAGGGATTTAGGTGGTGAATAGTTTTTTTTTAGAAAACTTTTAAAACGAGTGACCCATGTTCGTCGGTTGTGCTAACTTAGCATTTGATGGTGGGGGATGTATTGTGAAAAGTGTTTTGAGGGTGTAACCGTTTTGGGTTCCTTGACTTCATTAATTGAAGCTTCGGTCATGCTAACGGTATGTGTGTAATACTTTTCTTTTTTTTTTGAAATAAAATGTGACCGTTTGATGTACCTTGGTCCCATTGATCGGGAGTTTTGGTGGTATTAACGGTAATCGTTGTTGACGGGTTTTGCTTTGGCCAAGGTGATGGCACTAAAAAAAAAATTGAAAGTGGTGAGTGCAAAATTTGCCATGATAACGGCATCTAAAAATGTTTTTCCCTTTTTAGAAATCACGATTTGACCGGAGTGTCGGCGTTTAAAAGGTCGTTTTGAAAAGATGAGGTATTTTTCAAAAACGAAATTGGGTGCGGTTGAATACGTTGGCGTGGTTGAATCCCGATTTTTTATGTTTTATTTGTGTTGTTTGCAAACACACTACACATAATTAGGAATGCATACACTCATGCAGAATGCAGACGAGGGTAGGTTAGGGTAGGCTACCGCCCACGAATAGTCCTTACTTAGGCATTGACGAATCATCTAGGAAGAGCGTCATACCGTCCGCTCGGAACTATCCGCTTATTATTCCCGCGGGGTACGCGTTAGGCGGCCGGAGCGTCAATCGAGGATCTCTCCACGTGTCCCTAAGGATCTTACCGCGAAGAGGTCGATTGGTCTTGATATCGGTTAGGGTGGGCTTTTTATGGCGAAAACATGTAGTGACCGCAACTAGGAACTAGGAAATGAGCTTCACTGACCTCGTTCAAGTTACACCACCACTGGAAATTTGTTTCCAAATTTCCAAATCCCCAGCGGAGTCGCCAAACTGTGGACGTCCGTCCGCACAGCCCGGCGCCCCGCGCGGGACTGACCCGGTTTTTCAACGTGTGGCTATGGCCACCCACGCGGCCCCTCCTTGTCGGGAGCCGGTCCGATCTCGCGTACGGGGTGATGTCTCGGACCTCGATTCAGATGACGATCCGGACATGTACTTGACGGGTGCGGGCACCCGTGTTTCCGTTTGGAATCGATCGAGTCGTGGTTGTAAATGTTTAATTGTCGATTCATTTGGTAAGGCGACCTTTTTAGTGAACTGAATTCGTTGCCGATTTATGGAGTCGCCACCGAGTCAATTATGGGGATTCGAAAACCGTTCAAGTCAACTTTGATTCTTAGTCCGCTCAAAGCTGTAGGGCACGAGATCTAAAGATAAAGACTTGTACCCTTAAGCACTCCATGCCTGGAATGACTCTCATTGTCAATGGTTTCGGACATCCAAAAACCGTCGATTCTGAGTAAAGGGTGAGGGTACGTATTGGGAAGCCAACATCCGATAGATGTCGACACCCAATCCCGCCCGCACTATAGCGGCCACTACTAATCAATCGGTGGGCTGATAACCTAGTTCTTTTTTTGTGGCGGAAATACTGTAACATCCGTTGTTTTCACCCTATACTTTTTGCTACGTCGGTTTTTGCTACCCTATGCGATTTCACGTGACAAGCAGGCCATGAAAAGATGCACGTATGAGAGTAGAGAGTACTAATATTATAAGTATTAGCAAGTCAGTTTTAACGTGATAATACGAATATTAGTCGTTCTCGTGATATACCTTACCTGGTATTCTGCTTAATATGCGTCGGTTCGGTATTAATAGAGATGCGTCGAACCTAATAAGGCGAGCACCTGGACTAATATGGAACCCGACCATCACTTTGTTCAGTTTTAATTGTTTTACGTTTTGAATTTCGTGCTAGGTGATTTAGCATGCGATTATAAGGTCATAAAAGCAATAAATCATACGAAAAACTGTAAATGCGAATGTAAGTAAATCACGTTGTGAGGAGTTGCACCCTCGGAGTATACACTAAACGGGACACGATGCATTTAGTAGAGAACGGATCTCAGAATTACTCGGGTCTATTTAGTGTATTTTAGTATTTGTGGTTGAAGTTGGGACGTTACGTGTTTTAGTAGATGTTTGTGGATCTAGCGTCCAAATCTAGTGTTGTCGTAGTGCATAATAAAGGAAATACGAATATGGAAAGTTTTGTTTAGATGACAACCTAGTGACGACTCGGCTTCAAAGGCGGATCCTCCTAGCTGTCCTAGTGATTTCGGGAAAGCTCCGTTACCGTTGACCCTTCCTGTGGCTATTCCGACAGAGCTTCGCTACTATGGACCGATTCTGCGGCTAATCCGGCAGAACTTCGCTATTAGACTTGAGCTAGTCGAACACAGGCACCTCGGTATCGAGTAGGGTGCTCGAAGGTGAGGAGTAACGTCGATGTCGCTTTTATCGGAACTACGATCGAGTGGATCGTTTGCCTCGGGTGTCGGAGTGCGAGCCCTTAGCGAGAATGTGGAGGGGGAGAAGAGAGTTGAGAAGTGTGTTGAATGAATGAGGTGAAGGGGGGTATTTATAGGTGTTTTCGGCCCTCGTCACCCATGTGGACGCTTGAGTTGAGGCACACCAAGAAGCAGGCGCCTGGGTTTGGGCGCGGGGAGTCTAAGACGCGTGAGTTGAGGCGGTTGGAATTTTGAAGATACGATTTCGATACTTTCTAAAACCGAGAGGGAGGAGTATAATACGTATCTTGGGGCTTAAGGCTTCCCCGTGTTTACCCTAGCGCCGTGAGCTTGGTGGGCCTCGGGTGTGCATCCTGAGGTTCACTTGGCGTGGTGCTGACTCGGTTTGAGTTTCGAAACCGACTCGGGGTCCCAGTGTCAGAATTGACCCTAATTAGTGTCTATGCGACCGTAACGACACGACTAAGGCTGCCATCATGTTAGTTTAGTTTTTCAGAGTAATCTATTTGATCAGTTCTATAGAAAAACTACCTAAAACATCGCGAACCCGCGTCGCGTTGCAGTCCTATCGTCATCGGGTGTTTGTTGGGCACTTCTGCAGCCACCAGGTTCAAATATGGGTGTCTACAGGCATCTGTTTTGAAAGCCAGGTAAGAATGCAAACATGAGTAAGAAGGTATATTACTGTGGCACAGATACAGGAAACACAATACTATACACAAACGATTGGAGCTACAATGAATAAGATAAGCAACATAAAATAAATATGTAACATTGAGTACAAATAAGAAACAGATAATCAGCTAATGATGCTTTTCAACTAATATTTTAAAAATGAATTAGAAAATAAAAAAATTCAGAAGTTTAGAAATGATGAACATCACCTTAGCATCGATCAGAACTAACTCCACTGCATCACTTTTTGTTTTATCCCTAAACTCGGGCCTCTTCCATCTATAGATCACCCTCACGTTCAGATTCTGAGCCTCACTCCCTGATACAGTGTAGCAATCGTTGTTTCTTTAGGGTCAGACAGGATTCAAACTGTAAAAGAAGGAACTTAAACAGAGTACATACTACAGAAATCAAACGTCGTTTTGAAGATGATGCTTTAAACTCGTGAAAGATTGAAGTTTGAAATGCTAATGGAGAAAGTGGTATATGAAATGTCGATTTATGAAGGCCTTTTGGACTTGAAACATGGGAAAGAGGAATGAAGGAGACGGATAGTCGGATAAGCGTTGCCTCTGTTTTTTGTTTCTCTCTCTATTTTCAAAAGGATTCATTGATAGTAGGTGTTGTGTTTTTTAGGGCAGTAAATTGGAGAGTTGAAGTTCAGGTTTTCTATTTAATTGAACAGGTAGATAGATTAGATAGATTGTTTGATTATAAGGGGATTTGGATTAGTGGCAAAATTAAGACTTATTTCAAAATAAAGGCACCAATTTCTGCCACATTTGCATATGAACCCGATTTTTATATAAAGGAGGATGCCAAAGAAAATCCGTACACCACCACAATGAACCACGTCAGCCTGCCCAAGTGGCTCTTACTTGGCGCCACGTTGGTGCTTAGTTGGCATCCAATATAAAAAAAAATCATGCGGTTAACAGAATCCCATTAACTGGCTCTTAACTACTCCCTATCTTTAACTCTCCACTTCTCCTCATATTTTAACTCCCTCACTTCTGTTAACTCCTATTCTCTCTCATCTCACCAATGTCTCGGTTTATTGGGATGAATTGGGAGAAATTGTTTCTCCTTTTTCCGGGATACAATAATCATGATTTAAAAAAACCAAAAAAACCCTAATTCAATCAAATCAATTTTCCCTCAATAATTCAAGCAATATATCAATTCAATCAATGGCGGCAACTGACATGTAATCGGAAGGAATCGATGGAGTGTGAATGACGTGGAACGTGGCCGAAAATAAAGGTTGAGTCATCGAAAACAAAGGTTGATCTTCATTGTTTGCATTAATTTCAATCATGATGATGCGGGTATTGGATAAACTTGACTAATTCTCGTAATTTGATGATGTGAGTAATTTGAATTTATTGTAGTTTGAATTAATAAGTCTGATTTTCGTAATTTGATGATGTGGGTATTCGAGAGAATTGATTGATTTTGTTTATGGAAGTGAGGTGGAAGTACATATAATTAAAAATGTCTATCAATTCATTCAAATGTCCTCTCGGATTACTAATCGCCTTAAAAGTCACCTAACGGGCTCTAGCTACATATTAGGAAAATCTATCAATTACAACGAATTTATCCTTTCCCGGGCTCTCGCTACGTAGGTCAGGATTACGAGATACAAGCAATCGACCAAGGCCTCTAATTAATTACTCGTCGTTATAATGTTGTATGAGCGATTTAGTTCATAAAATTCAATTATTCAATTATCGCATAAATCCAAGATTCAATGATGGAGATTTACGTACTCAAGTTTACAGTAATCATATTTACAATGATGATGATGACAATGGAATAAGACATAATTTCTAAGAATAACATAATGATAGAAAAGATGATTAACAATGTAATTAAATAAACAGGATGAATAACAGGATGGATGAATGATGGAAGAATAAGAAAAACAGAGAAACAGAAAGATTAGAAAATACAAAAAACAGAAGGAGATGAGAATTAAGGAGAGATAAGTAACAGTAAGAAGAAATAAAAAATACTAATCACGTTAAACTAATGTAAGCTAAGAAAAGAGGGAAAAAAAGCTACTGAGAAGAGGGAGATTAGGGAAGAAGAGAAAGATTACCGAAATTAAGAATTAATCAAATCGGAGATGGAGAATATTAATTAATAAAACCCACATAATAATAATAATAATAATAATAATAATAATAATAATAATAATAATAATAATAATAATAATAATAATAATAATAATAATAATAATAATAATAATAATAATAATAATAATAATAATAATAATAATAATAATAATAATAATAATAATAATAATAATAATAATAATAATAATAATAATAATAATAATAATAATAATAATAATAATAATAATAATAATAATAATAATAATAATAATAATAATAATAATAATAATAATAATAATAATAATAATAATAATAATAATAATAATAATAATAATAATAATAATAATAATAATAATAATAATAATAATAATAATAATAATAATAATAATAATAATAATAATAATAATAATAATAATAATAATAATAATAATAATAATAATAATAATAATAATAATAATAATAATAATAATAATAATAATAATAATAATAATAATAATAATAATAATAATAATAATAATAATAATAATAATAATAATAATAATAATAATAATAATAATAATAATAATAATAATAATAATAATAATAATAATAATAATAATAATAATAATAATAATAATAATAATAATAATAATAATAATAATAATAATAATAATAATAATAATAATAATAATAATAATAATAATAATAATAATAATAATAATAATAATAATAATAATAATAATAATAATAATAATAATAATAATAATAATAATAATAATAATAATAATAATAATAATAATAATAATAATAATAATAATAATAATAATAATAATAATAATAATAATAATAATAATAATAATAATAATAATAATAATAATAATAATAATAATAATAATAATAATAATAATAATAATAATAATAATAATAATAATAATAATAATAATAATAATAATAATAATAATAATAATAATAATAATAATAATAATAATAATAATAATAATAATAATAATAATAATAATAATAATAATAATAATAATAATAATAATAATAATAATAATAATAATAATAATAATAATAATAATAATAATAATAATAATAATAATAATAATAATAATAATAATAATAATAATAATAATAATAATAATAATAATAATAATAATAATAATAATAATAATAATAATAATAATAATAATAATAATAATAATAATAATAATAATAATAATAATAATAATAATAATAATAATAATAATAATAATAATAATAATAATAATAATAATAATAATAATAATAATAATAATAATAATAATAATAATAATAATAATAATAATAATAATAATAATAATATGCTGGCAAAGTACAATTGTTAAATTCTGTGATCTTTGGGATTGAGAATTTATGGTGTACCAGTGTTCTTCTTCCCAAAGCTGTCATTCATAGCATTAATAAGCTTTGCAAAGATTTTTTTTGGGGGATTAAACCTGGAGAAAAAAGATTGGTTTTTAAGAAGTGGAAGGATATTTGTACTCCTTGGGTTTGTGGAGGTTTCAATCTCAAGAACTTGGAAGCCTGGAACAAAGCTTTAATTTGCAGATGGGTATGGCAATTTGATGAAGATAACAGCAGCATTTGGATTCAATGGTGCAAGGCCTATGTTTTGCAACATGAATCTATTTGGTCTATTACATTCAAGGATTATTATCCTTCTAGTCTTAAAAATATTATTTCTGTTAGAGACTATATAGTGAACATGTGTGGGTCTGTGCAGCAGGCTCAGTGCTTCCTAAAATCATGTTGTAGTCAAGTGAAGTTTCTGGTTAAGAAGGCCTATTTGGTAATACTAAGAAGACCTTCTGTTACTGTCAATGCTATCCGATCTGCCATTATTTTTAAGCCTAGCAACAGGATCACATTATCTCTTGCAATGCAACAACAATTACCAACTGTAGATCAGTTTGCTAAGAGGGGATTTTGTTGGGTAAACAGGTGCTCTTTGTGTCTGCAGGCATCTGAAACCCATAGGCACCTCTTCTTTGGCTGTTCAGTGGCACACCAGGTCTGGGATCTTTGTAAAGGGTGGATTGGTGTTTGTATTCCTTCTGTTTCATTAAAGAGTATCATTAGATGGAGCCTCCATCATACGCATAGGAAACATTGGAAAATACCTTGGTTACATGTTGCTCTTGCTGCCTCGGTTGATGCTATTTGGAAGGAAAGGAATAAAAGGCTATTTACTGGCAAAGACACACCTGTGGAGCAAATTTTTTCAAAAATCAAGCTAGTAGTTGTTTCAAGGTTTAAAGCATTTGATTATCCTAAATACTCTAGGATATTAGCTCAATTAGATGATTCTAATTGATGTAATCTTGTGTGATATACTTTTTGCACAAATCATGTAATTTCACATCTTTTTGATATGAAATGATAATTTTTTGCAAAATAATAATAATAATAATAATAGTAGTAGTAGTAGTAGTAGTGGTAGTAGTGGTAGTAGTGGCAGTAGGCGTAGTAGTAGTAGTAGTAGTAGTAGTAGCAGCAGCAGCAGCAGCAGCAGCAGTAGCAGCAGCAGTAGTAGTAGTAGCAGCAGCAGTAGTAGTAGTAGAATAATAATCAGCGAAGTGAGAGAAACAGTTTCTCTCTCTAGAATTTCCTCTCTAAACTGCGATTCTGTTACGTACTTTTGAAGCTCTTCTCCCATGGCTTTCGAAGCGAAGCGTGGGCCTGGAAGGCCTCCTAAGAAGTCACAAACCTCGATTCCGCCTCACATTCCGGCTGAACCTCGAGAAACAGTTCTGCAGGAGAAGAATGAACAGAGCTCTTCGCAAACCCGCACTCTGAATGACATGATTCTTGATGCCATGGTTGATTCTGGTAAAATTTCTTCAAAAATTCATACTCAAGCTGAAAATGATATGATTTCAGAGAAAGAAATAGGAGATTTAGTAGATGAGAATGCAATTAAGATAAACTCTATTAATAATTCTGCTGATAAACCTGATAATTCTTCATGGGCTAAGGTTGTTTCTAAGTCCAAACAATTAGGGATGAGTCTTCCGTATTATGAAGATGTTTTGAATGATTCGGAAATCAAAATTGATTTCTCTGAATTTAAGGATGAACTACAACTTTGGAGCAATACACTAATGGGGAATGTAATAGGAACTAAGCCATCCTTGCAGCAAATGCAGAAATTTGTGACTGAAAATTGGGCAGAGAATGCTCCATTTGTCCATTACTTTAAACGAGGATGGTTTTCTTTTTGATTCAATTCCAAAGAAGACATGGAGAGAGTCTTGAGTGGGGGGCCATGGAGTCTGGGAAGGTTTACTCTCATCCTAAAAGAGTGGTCTCCTAACTTCTCAAGTACTATGGATAAACTAGCAGTGGTTCCAATATGGGTTCTCTTCCCTGATTTGGATCCCTTCCTTTGGTCTGAAGCAGTGTTGGGTAAGCTAGCAAGCAAGATTGGGAGACCAATTTGTTCAGATTTGGCAACTACAACTAAAGTAAAATTGTCTTTTGCTCGAGTGCTCATTGAGGTTGATGTATCTCAGGAATTGCCCGATACAATAGTCATTTCCACTCCATTCTGTGATCACTCAGTGCAAAAAATCCAATATGAATGGATCCCGTTTCATTGTAAGGGTTGTGGGAAACTTGGGCATACTATTGCAAGTTGTAAATGGGAAAAGAAAAAAATTGTTGCAACAGTAAAGAAGATGGATACAGCAGATGCCAGTATAATAGCTGAGCATACCATGGGAGCAGGTGAGTACACAGTGCCTGCTGGGTCTGGAGTAGACAGCAGAGTATCTGATGGAAAGCCCCTCACGGGACAGTACGTAGGGATGAAGCCTACTGGGTCTGGAGTAGTCAGTACAGGTTCATCTGCCGGAAATCCCACCATGAGGCAACCAGAGGATGATAAGTACGAAGGGATAGAGACAGCTGGGTCAGGAGTTGTCAGGCATGTCTTATCTGCCGGAAAATCTCTTCTGGTTGCTAATGCTGTTAATGATGAGCATGGGTTTATACCAGTCCAAAAAAGGAATTCATCCGCACAAAAAACTAGAAAGGATCCTGACATTGAACCTATGGCTCTAATAAACTCTTATCATGTATTTTCTGATAAGAAAGACTTTGAGGAATATTCTAAGACGGAGACAAGATTTGATAGTCTAGAGGAACCAATCCCACCTGATAAACAATGAAAATAGCTTCTTGGAACATTAGGGGTCTTAATGATCCCATTAAGCAGTGTGAAGTTAGAGATTTTATATTTGAGAATAAATTGGATGTTCTTGGACTCTTGGAGACAAGGGTAAAGGAGAAAAACGCTAACAAAATCATTCAGAATAATTTCAAGTCTTGGTCAGTCTTGACTAACTATTCTCATCATCATAATGGCAGAGTTTGGATCATTTTTAACCCAAGTACTGTATCTTTCTCAAATCTGCAAATTACTGATCAATCAATTACTGGTCAGCTATTTCATTTGGGTACTAAAGCATCTTGTCAAATAAGTATGATTTATGCTAAGAATGAAGCTACTGATAGGGAACCACTTTGGAGTTCTTTAATCTCTCAAGCAATTGATAAGGCTTGGATTGTTATGGGTGACTTTAACATAGTCAGAAATCCTGAGGAGAAAGTAGGTAACTCCCCTCCTTCTCTTCTTGATATGATGGCATTTAATGATTGTATTTTGGCTAGCAAGCTTGAAGACTTCTCTTGTTCTGGTGATGCTCTTACTTGGACTAACAAGCGAGAACCTGACACCAGGATTTGGTCAAAACTGGACAGGGTTTTGGTTAATCAAGATTGGTATAGTATGTTTCCTAATTCTATTGCAGTTATAAAAAAGCTAGGACTGTCTGATCATGCTCCAATTGTTGTATCTGTGATGGAGACTATATATGTTAAAAAGCAGTTTCAGTTTCTTAATAGTTGGATTGAACATCCAAGTTTTTTGGCTACTGTGGCCCAAGCTTGGAGATCATCAGTGACTGGTTCTCCCATATACCGCTTCTTTGCTAAGCTTAAAAGAGTAAAACAAGCTTTACTAAAGTTTCATAAGGACAATTTTTCTAATATTACAATAAGGGTCAAAGATGCTAAGGAAGCTCTTCTTACTTGTCAACAGAAGTTGAGCAAGGATCTTTTTTCTCCTTTCCTTATGTTAGAAGAGAAGAAGTTGTTGCAGAATTATAATATGGTGAAGGCTGCTGAACTTAAGATGCTGGCTCTGAGAGCTAAAATTAAAGATCTACAGTTAACTGATTGTTCTACAAAGTACTTTTATGCTAAAATTGCAGAAAGAAGAAATAACCAGATGATTGGGTCTATTGTTGATGAAAAGGGACAAATACATGAAGGTACTAAATCAGTTGCACAAGCTTTCCAAGGCTATTATAAGGAGTTACTGGGTAAAGCAGAAGTTCAGGAGATGGATTCTAAGCCTATAACCTCGGGTCCTTGTTTAAAAGAAGATCAGAAGGATAGTTTAATTTTGCCTATTAGTAAAATGGAGATTAGAAATGCTATCTTTAGCATGGATAATAACAGTAGCCCAGGAATCGATGGCTTCTCTGCAGGCTTCTATAAAGCTGCTTGGTTGATAATTCAGGAGGATTTTTGCAAGGCTGTACTAAGTTTTTTCAGGAAGGGGCTAATGTCTAAACAAGCAAACTCAACTCTTATAACCTTAATACCTAAAAAGAAGGAAGCTTCTTCAGTTCAAGACTTTCGACCAATCTCGTGTTGTACAGTTTTCTATAAAACTGTAAGCAAGATTATTTCTAACAGATTAAAACCTCTTCTTCCTGAGCTTATTGGAGAGGAACAAGCTGCATTTATTAAAGGGAGAAATTTGTTCGAGAACACCTTGATGTCACAAGCTTTGGTTAAAGGTTACACTAGAAAATTTTTAACTCCAAGAAGTATGATCAAAGTTGATATTAGGAAAGCTTTTGATTCTCTTCAGTGGAATTTTATCTGCAACATTTTGAGGCAATTGGGGTTTCCTGCTATGTTCATTTCTTGGATTATGGGTTGTATTTCGAATCCTTGGTATTCTTTTAGAATAAATGGAGGAGTACATGGCTTTTTTCAGGGGCAAAGTGGGATAAGGCAAGGTGATCCATTATCACCCTACCTATTTGTGCTAAGTATGGAATTGCTTTCTAGGGCCTTAAGAGTGATTACAAAGCAGAATAATGTTTCATTCCATCCTAAATGTTGTAAAATAAGGCTCACTCACTTGATTTTCGCAGATGATTTGATGGTTTTTGTAAGAGGGGATATACCATCTGTAACTGCTGTTAAGAATGCTTTGGACAAGTTCGGTTTGCAATCTGGACTTAAAGCTAATTTGGAGAAAACTTGTATCTACTTTGGAGGAGTATCCCAAGCAGTCCAATTTGAGATACTTAAAAGCACAGGATTTTCTTCAGGCTCATTCCCATTCAGATATTTAGGAGTCCCATTACATGATGCTACTATACAAGTTCACATGTTCGACTCCATGATATTAAAGATTCAGAATTGCATCAAACATTGGACATCTAGTCTGCTCTCTTATGCAGGAAAGGTTCAATTAATTAACTCAGTGGTCTTTGGTATTCAAAATTTTTGGTGTTCTAGTATTTTACTGGTGAAATCTATTGAAAAGCTATGTAAAGACTTCTTCTGGGGTATAAATCCAGAGGCTAGGAAAATGATCTTTAAAAAATGGAAGGACCTCTGTTCTCCATGGCTAAATGGTGGTGCAAACATGAAGCAATTGACTCCTTGGAATAAAGCTCTTCTTTCTAAATGGCTTTGGCAGCTTACAACTGGTACAGGAAGCATATGGATCAAATGAAGTCAGCATTATATTACTGCTAGTGAGTCTATTTGGTTAGTACAGTCCAAGGAATACTTCTCTTCTGGAATGAAGCATATTCTGCGAGCTTGGGATGAATATATTAGCAAATGTGGTTCTATTCAAACAGCCATAGACTTTCTTTCGAGTTGTGCAGCAGGGGATAAATTCCGTCTGTCTGTAGCATATGATTTCTTCTGTACTAATCCTCCTACTCAGCAGTGGCTCAGGATTCTTTTGTCCTCAGTTATTCTGCCAAGACACAAAGTAATTCTTTCTCTTGCAGGACCGAATAAGCTATCAACAGTGGATAACATTCAGAAAAAAGGCTTGCAGTTGGCAAATCGATGTAGCTTATGTCAAGAAGGAGAAGAGACAACAAAGCATCTGTTCTTCTCCTGTTCTTTCTCTGCGACTATTTGGAAAAACATACTGAAGTGGATGTGTGTTACTTGTCCAAGATTGGATCTACACCATACACTTAAATGGATATCTAATAAGCAGAAGAGGAAACATTGGAAAGCAAGATGGTTTCAAGTGAGTTTAGCAGCATTTGTTTACTCGATATGGAAGGAAAGGAATTCTAGAATATTTTCGACTTCTAGGGCATCTGAAAGTACTATAATACAACAAATCAAATTTGTAGTATCAGTTCGTTTTGTAGCCTGTAAGCAAAATCCTAAGTATAGTAGGATTATAGCTAATCTTTGACTTCTAGTGAGATAGATCTTTTTGCAACCTTGTAATTTCATTGAAATTAATGAAATGATAACATTTTTGCAAAATAAAATAATAATAATAATAATAATAATAATAATAATAATAATAATAGAAAAGCGAAGTGAGAGAAACTCTTTCTCTCTCTAGATTTTCCCTTTTTTTTTTTTGCGATTCTGTTACGTGACTTCTCTGCTTCGCGTTCATGGCTTCCCAGCCTGTGAAGCGTGGACCAGGCCGGCCTCCGAAGAAGACACATCACTCTCTGCCTCCTAACCCGAATTTGGAGTCTGGGGAGAAAGAATTGCAGGATTCTGAGGAATCTCAGAGCTCTTCGCGAAAAGCTACGATAAATGATGTGATTCTTGAAGCAATGAATTCTGCTGGTATTAATCCTCCTCCCTCTAAAGCTTTGGAAGTTAGTGAAATTGTTGTTGAAACTGTGAACTCATCTCAGAATGAATTCGCTAAACCCCCTGTTTCGGGTTCAAAGAATTGGTTGAAAATGGCATCTAATACTAAACAAATGGGTATGAACTTAACATTCATGGAAGAGGTTGTTGAGAGTTCTGAAATTGATATAGATTTGTGTGATTTTGAGGATGAATTAAAAATCTGGGAATTTACACTCATGGGAAATGTTATAGGTTCAAAACCCTCGTTGCAGCAGATTAAGAAATTTGTTGGGGAAAAGTGGGGGTCATTAGCTTCTCCTATTGTTCAATACTTTAAGCGAGGGTGGTTTGCTTTTCGATTTGATTCAAAGGAGGCTATGGATCGGGTTTTAGGAGGGGGGCCTTGGCATTTGGGTATTTACACCCTAGTGCTAAAAGAATGGACTCCAGATTTTTCTGCCATAATGGATCGAGTAGCTACAATTCCAATCTGGGTCTTATTCCCAGATTTAGATCCTTTTCTCTGGTCAGATGTGGTGTTGAGTAAAATTGCCAGTAAAGTGGGCAAACCTATTTGTGCGGATTTGGCTTCTACCTCTAAATCTAAGCTGGCCTTTGCCAGAGTCTTGATTGAAGCAGATATCTCTAAACCTCTCCCTGAGGAGGTTGTAATAAGGACTTCATTTGATGATCACTCAATTCAGAAGGTGAAATATGAGTGGATACCTTATTACTGTAAAGGTTGTGGGAAATTAGGCCATACCATTTCGAAATGCAAATGGGAAAAGCAAAAGAATACTGTAAAACTTGCAGATGCTATCAATGATGCAGATTCAGACACTAAAGTGATGGATAAGACTGTGAAGTCATCATCAGATGTATCTAATTCTCTCGAGCTAGGTGGTACCTCAGAGTTTCTGGAGGTGGATGAGTACCCGGATAGGAAGACTGGGTCTTCTATCCCTGGGGGAAAACCCTCCATGAAAACTTCTGTAAAGCACTCAGAATGCTCATTGGAGCAGCCTGATACTTTCCAGCCTGTTGCTAAAAGAAATTCTTCTGCATTAAAGCAGATTCCGGAGAAAAAAAAGGAGTTAATGCCCCTCAGGAACAAATTTGAAATTTTCCTTGATGAGACTGAATGGATGAATACTGGTGAAGGACTAGGTGGTACCACAGAGCAGTTGGAGAAGGATGAGTACCTGGATAGGGAGACTGAGTCAGCTATCCCAGATGGAAAACCCTCCAATAATGCTTCTGTAATGCACTCATTAGGTCCTAAGGAGAGGATGTCCAATCCAATTGGGGATGGTAGGAATATTCCACCCAATATTTGTCCCAATGAAGATTGCATCCTGGAATGTTAGGGGTTTCAATAACCCTTTAAAGCAAAGTGAAATGAGAGAATTTATCTCCTCTCATAGTCTTGATATCTTGGTTATTATTGAAACTAGAGTGAAGCAGAAAAAAGCTGATCATATTGTGAATAAAGGGCTTGGATCTTGGAATCTAGTGAATAACTATGGCTGTCATAAAAATGGCAGAATATGGCTTCTTAATAATCCTACTACTACTTCTTTCTCTCTTCTTAATAAATCTGCCCAGCATATTACGGGGGTGGTACGTCACTTTCTTTCTAATAAACACTTTCAGTTTTCAGCAATTTATGCTTTTAATGAGGGCCAAAAAAGAAAGCAACTCTGGCAAGATCTATGCTCTGATTCTGTGGATGCTCCCTGGCTTATCATGGGAGATTTCAACATTGTTAGAGCCCCAGAGGAAAAACTAGGACCTAATCCTCCAGATCTTCAAGATATGTGGGATTTTAATGATTGTATTCTCAAATGCAAGCTTGATGACATGGCCAGCTCAGGTAGTAGGCTCACTTGGACAAATAAACAGGAGGTTGACACCAGAGTCTGGTCAAAGCTTGATAGGGTTTTGATAAATCCTGATTGGGTCAAGTCTTTTCCCCAGTCTGCTGCTAATGTTTGTGAACCTGGTATCTCAAATCATTCACCTCTCCTGGTTCAGATTTTTCAGGAGACTAAGCCTAAAAGGCGCTTTAGTTTTCTAAATAGCTGGATTGCCCATCCAGATTACAACTGTATGGTGAAGCAGGCTTGGGAGAGTTACTCTTCAGGCGCTCCTATTTTTAGGCTGTTCCAAAAGCTTAAAGCTGTTAAAAAGGCACTTATTAATCTTCATTCTCTACACTTTACTGATATTTCTAGTAAGGTCAAAGATGCTAAGAAAAGCCTTATAGATTGTCAGAATAGTTTAAAGAGCCAACCCTTTTCTACTGCTCTTTTATCTCAAGAAAAATTACTATTGAACTCCTATTGCTTCTTAAAGAAAGCTGAACTTAATATGCTTTATCAACGGGCAAAAGTGAAGCATCTTCAACTAGCAGACTGTTCATCCAAATATTTTTTTGCAAAAATTGCTGAGAGGAAACATCATCAAATGATTGGATCTATTAATGATCACAATGGAATTTTGAGAGAGGGTGTTAAGGAGGTCTCTAATGCATTCCAAAGCTACTACAATTCTTTGTTGGGACAGAATAAGCCTCTGGTTGGGTTTTTCCCTCCCAATTCCAAGTCGCATTATGAGAAGATGGATAAATTGGCTGATCCTGTGCAACTTGAAGAAATCAAGACTGCTCTATTTTCCATGGATTCAAATAGCAGTCCGAGAATAGATGGTTTTTCAGCAGGTTTTTTCAAAGCATCTTGGCAGATTGTAGGTAAAGATTTCTGTAAGGCTGTCCTAAGTTTCTTCAAGTCCAACAATATGCCTAAGCAAGACAATTCTACTGTTGTTTCTCTTATACCTAAGAAAAAGAATGCTACTTCTGTTCTGGACTACAGACCCATATCTTGCTGCACTGTGTTCTACAAAGTTGTTTCCAAAATTTTAGCTAATAGATTGAAAGCTACTTTACCTTCTATCATTGGTGGTGAACAAGCTGCCTTTATAAAAGATAGAAACATATTTGATAACATCTTGCTCTCTCAAGCTCTTGTAAAGGGTTATAGCAGGAAATTCCTAACCCCTAGATGCTTGATTAAGGTTGATATTATAAAAGCTTTTGATTCTCTCCAATGAGGGTTTATTAATCAAATGCTTCTTCATTTTGGCTATCCTAATACTTTCATTCAGTGGGTTATGGGTTGTATATCCAGCCCTTGGTACTCTTTTAAGCTCAATGGGGAAATTTCAGGTTATCTTCAAGGTAAAAGTGGTATTAGACAAGGTGATCCTTTGTCTCCGTACCTCTTTGTTATGAGCATGGAAGTTCTATCTCAATCACTAAGGGTTATTTGCCAGAAAGAACAGGTCTCTTTCCACCCTAAATGCTGTAAGCTTAACCTTACTCACCTAGTTTTTGCTGACGACCTCATGATCTTCAGTAGAGGTGATGTTCCATCAGTTGATGCAGTTAAAGTGGCTCTACATAATTTTGCTGAGCTTTCTGGTCTTTATGCCAATACTGAGAAAACATGCATTTATTTTGGAGGAGTCACTGATGCTGTACAAAAGGCTATTATGGATAACTCAGGATTCTCAAAAGGGACTTTTCCTTTCAGATATTTAGGCATCCCTCTATCTGAAACTAGAATTACAGTAGCTATGTTTGATGCTTTGATTTTGAAGATTCATCATGTGAATCACTGGTCTACTAGTCTCTTGTCTCATGCTGGTAAAGCCCAGTTAATTAATTCTGTAATATTTGGAATTGAGAACTTCTGGTGTTCAAGTGTTTTGATCCCCAAGGCGGTGAGTAAAAGAGTTAACAAGATTTGTAAAGACTTCTATTGGAGGATAAAAGAGAAAGACAGGAAGCTAGTTTTCAAAAAATGGAAGGAGATTTGTTCTCCTTGGAGCGCTGGTGGATTTAACATTAAAGATATAGAGGCTTGGAATGCTGCTCTCATCTCAAAATAGGTTTGGCAGCTTGCTGGAGAAGGAAATAGCATTTGGAGGCAATGGTGTCAAGTGTATGCTTGGAAGAATGAGAATGTTTGGACTGCTTCACCTAAGGAGCATTATTCATCTGGTCTTAAGGGCATTCTTCATGTGAGAGATAAACTTGTTCAGAATGCTGGTTCTGTTCCTGCAGCACAAATCAGTATTAATAACTGTGTAGGTTCCAAGTTCATGGTCTCGAAGGCTTATGTTCTCTTTCAAGAGAAGCGAGTTTTTCCTTGGACGAAAGCAATTAGTAGTTCCAGTATAATTCCTAGCCACAGGATTACAATCTCCATGGCAGCTCAAGGACAATTAGCCACTGTGGACCAATTCTGTAAAAGGGGTTTTCATATGGTTAATAGGTGCATCTTATGTACTGCAAGTCAAGAAACTAATAAGCACTTGTTTCTCAAGTGTCCTTTTTCTCAGCAGGTTTGGATTGCTATCAAGGATTGGATGGACATATCTCTATCTTTTCAGTCTTTAAAGGATATCTTGAACTGGATTTCTTCTCCTCATAAGAGCAAGCATTGGAAAAATCCGTTGTTACAAGGCAAGTATTGCAGCAGTAATCCATAATATCTAAAGAGAAAGAAACAAGAGAGTTTTTGCAGACAAGTATGCTACTGTGGAGACGGTTATTTCTCGGATTAAATTTCAAATTAGAGCTCGTTTTGTTGATGATTGTAATCCTAAATATGATAGGATTAGAAGTCAGATTGTGTTGGTAGTGTAAGGTCTTATTAGTGGTTAGCTCTTTTTGCATTGAATTGTAATTTCACTCGATTTGAATGAAATGATGATATTTCTTGCAAATAATAATAATAATAATAATAATAATAATAATAATAATAATAATAATAATAATAATAATAATAATAATAATAATAATAATAATAATAATAATAATAATAATAATAATAATAATAATAATAATAATAATAATAATAATAATAATAATAATAATAATAATAATAATAATAATAATAATAATAATAATAATAATAATAATAATAATAATAATAATAATAATAATAATAATAATAATAATAATAATAATAATAATAATAATAATAATAATAATAATAATAATAATAATAATAATAATAATAATAATAATAATAATAATAATAATAATAATAATAATAATAATAATAATAATAATAATAATAATAATAATAATAATAATAATAATAATAATAATAATAATAATAATAATAATAATAATAATAATAATAATAATAATAATAATAATAATAATAATAATAATAATAATAATAATAATAATAATAATAATAATAATAATAATAATAATAATAATAATAATAATAATAATAATAATAATAATAATAATAATAAGGATTTCAATTGGCAAACAGGTGCATTGTGTCTGAATCATGAGGAGAGCTCTAAACATCTGTTCTTTCAATGTAGCTTCTCTAAGCTCATCTGGCAGATGGTTAAATCCTGGCTAGATGTTCTATTGCCTACTGATAGCATGATCTCAGCCTTGCGTTGGACTGCTCAGAGTTGCAAAAAGAAACACTGGAAAGCGGGTTGGATTTAATCTAGCATTGCTGCGGCTACCTACCTTATATGGAAGGAAAGGAACTCCAGGATCTTTGGACGCAATACCATGACTGAAGAGGCCCTTTTATTACATCTCAAATTTGTTGTTAAAGCAAGGATATCAATGTATAAGTCTAATCCTAAGTATGCAAGGATTATAGATAATTTGTATAGAATTGAAACCTAGTGTGATAGTCTTTTTGCAACATTGTAATTTCATGACATTAATGAAATGATAACACTTTTGCAAAAAAAAAATAATAATAAAAAAAAAAATAATAATAATGATTGGGGTCGGCAGCCTGTCACTGATCGCCTGCTGGGCAGGCCCCAGAAGCACCCCTATCAAGCTCAAAGGCCAGCCCCTGGCAAGAGGCCAAAATAGAAGCATAAACGCTAGGGATAGCAATCGACCGCCGGGCCAGCAAGCCAACACAGCCTGCTAGAGCCCAGCGACCACGGTCCAAAATCCGCCTGCCCTGGGGATGTCCCTGGCTGACAGGGCCAAGACCCCCAGGGGCCCTCCCGTCATTTCGCCTAAGGTAATTAGGAATGGGTGGATGGGATACCGCCACTTGTCACCTCCTTATCCATCCATTCCCCTCCTACTTCTCTCTCTTGTGGGAAGGTATAAATACACAACCCTTTCCCACAAGAAAAGGGTTGGATTTTCTCTCTCTAGACTCTCACTCCTAAAAAGTCACATAGTTCCTCACGAGCTAGGTTCATCAAGGCATTTCACGGACTAACTTAGGCATCGGAGAGGGTTCCCCCGGACGACCTCCGGGGCCCTGTGCGTTCATTGTGCAGGGAGCAGGCCAGCTCTGCCGGGAAGGTCCGATCAAAGGAGAGAGCTAAAGGAGAGGTTCAAGGAAATAAGGCGATCTTTACTCACCAAACAATCCGTTTACACAATCCGGATCCAGAGCCGGGTTAATTGTTTCCGTGACCGGAACAATTTGGCGCCGTCTGTGGGGAACAACGGTTGTGCTAACGAGTTACCCACAAAAATCAACCATTCCTAATTACAAAAAACTAAAACATTCAAAGTAATCATGCCAGAAATCGTTGACGCCAGTGCAGGGGCGGGTCCGACGGTCCCACCGGTGACCCCCTTGTATGGCATGCCACAGCCAGAGAGGATTCCTCCCGCCACGATCCTGGGGGTGGGGGGAACCAGTCTCCTAGGCGTACCAAGCGCTGCTGTAGCACCTGAGTTGGGGACACACCCAGGGCACACTCTGAATCTGACCCCGGCTCAGATGGCGCAGACAGCCGCCTTCTTCTCTGCAATGCTAAACCAGGAGTTCACTCCTGAGGACCTGGTAGGCAGGGTCGCATCGGCCCCCAGGCAGCCACCCTCAATAAGCAGGGATGGAGCTGGGGGCACGAAGCGGACCGCCGCCAGAAACGCTCAGAGGAAAGCAAGAAGGACGGCACAAGTATACGCGCAGGTGCAAAGGCGTATCACAATAGGCAGCCCAGAGCCACCTGTCCAACAGCAGGCATTCTCCATTCACACAACATAATCCGCGTCTGGAGAACATAGAGGTTTATCCCAGGGATTGCAGGAGCGTATGAGGCACAGGGAGCCCATATCTAAGCGCCTGGGAGAAAAGCAAGGCGGGGTCTTCTCCATGTTAACACCGGCGGTCAAAGAGCAGTCAGCCCCGGGTTTGTCCCAAAGCCTGCAGTCTAGGCTCAACCGGGGGCAACCGCTTGAATCTAGATACCACCAGGATGAGAACCTTTGCCACTCTCAGAGAAAGAGACCCAGGCAAATCTCCCCTGAGACAGAAGATGAAGCAGCAAGCAGGCCACCTCCAAGGCACCGCTCCCCCAGTACGAGGAAACCGATCCATAGACAATGGGATATTCACGGTAACCAGTCTGGGAAAAGCAGGTCACGAATGGTAGGCAGGCCCACAAAAACCCCACTTCATCCTGAGGTACAAGAATACCCCATCCCGAAAATTAAAATGCCGACCATTAAGTTTGACGGGACAACAGACCCAGAGGACCACTTGGCGGCATTCGAAAGCCACATGGGCATGTACGACGTGGATGACGCTATCTGGTGCAAAGTCTTCCCAACCACCCTGGTAGGGCTCGCACAGGGATGGTTCAGGGATCTCCGCCAAGGATCAATCAAGTTCTTCATAGAATTGGCCGAGATCTTTCTCGAACAATATGCTGGGAACAAAAGGAGACGCCTCACTCGCTTTGATCTTATGACCCTAAAACAGAAAAAGGGTGAAAGTGTAAGGGAGTACTTAAGGAGGTTTGACCTATCCTACCAGCAAGTCAGGGAGATCGATGACTCCACCGCTGCTTACGCCCTGACTATCTCCCTGCTCCCAGGAGAAATGAAAAATCAGATGATCAGGGCCCAGCTAGAAACCTTGGCCATGGCCAGGAAAATTGCTGAAGGGTTTATTCTCCAGGAAGAGTTTCACAGCTTGCCGGATACCCCTGCAGGCCAAACAAGGCCACAGGGGGACCGCAGGGTGGGCGTGGCAGAAATGAGCCAGGCAAGCATAAAGAAGAGGGAGACACTCCCAAGAAGGAACGTACAACATACCAACCAAGATTTGACAGCTACACGGCCCTCAACAGGCCGAGAGCAGAAATCTTCGAGTTGGAAAAAGAAACGACAAAGTGGTCTCGACCAAACAAGCCTCGCAGCCCAAAAGGGGATCCCAAAAAATTCTGCACGTTCCACGATTGCATAGGCCATACCACGGAGGAATGCCGCCACTTAAAAGACGAAATAGAGAAACTAATAAGAAACGGCTGGCTGAGTAACTATGCAGCAAGGAACAAACTCCAGAAAGAGGTGGCAGACAGACCTGAGGACTCAGCCCAAAATCGCATGGTCATCCATGTAGTATCAGGGGATGTAGAGGGGCGGACCAGCAGGCGTAGCCAGAAAAGGCAGATCCGCGAGCTGCGGAACCAAATTTGCTACGCCGAGAAGGCAGGCAGTCCAAGAGGCACTACCCTAAGCATCACTCCTGAAGATGCAGGGAGAGTCGTGTACCCGCATAGTGACCCTCTGGTCTTAACCCTGGATATTAGCAATCACATTGTCAAGAGGTGTATGGTGGACACTGGCGCCTACACAAATCTCTTATACAAAGATGCTTTTGAGAAAATGAACCTTGAAAAAAGGCACCTGAAGCCAGCCCCCGGATTCAATGGAGCAGGCATCTTTGTATGGATTCAATGGAGCAGGCATGCTACCCATGGGAGTTATCGATCTGCCTGTTACGTTTAGGGAGGGGACCTCAGCAAGAAATATCAGGGCGTCATTTGTTGTGGTGGATGCCAAATCCGCGTACAACGCCCTGATAGGCCGAGCCACCCTAGATGAAATAGAAGCTGTTGTATCAATTAGGGCCCTCACCATAGCCTATGTAACAGACTTTGGCATGGAGTAGAAGGTCCACGGGGATCAGGAGTCGGCCAGACACTGTTATTCCATGGCCCTGCAAGCCCATGAGACAGAAAGAAAAGGGAAGCGAAAAGCCCAATGCTCTTCCAGCAGGGAAGGTGAGATCCCGACTGCCCAGCAAGAATCAGTCCACTTAGAGCCTGAGGGGGAAAGCATGCTAGTGGACTTAGAGCCAGGGAGGCAGGTCCTTATAGGGGCCGACCTGGAGGAGTCCTATGAAAAGGAACTAATTGCAGTCCTAAGAGAAAATAGGGACGTATTCGCTTACTCTGCAGACGAGATGCCAGAGGTCGACCCGGCCTTTATTGTTCACAAGCTGAACATTAATCCGGAGGCTCGCCCTGTGAAGCAGAAGAAAAGGAACATGTCCGTAGAAAAAGATGCGGCAATAAAAGAAGAAATAGACAAACTCCTGAAGGCAGACTTCATCAAAGTCTGTGACTACCCTGAATGGTTGGCAAATGTTGTCATGGTAAAAAAGTCATCAGGCGCATGGAGAATGTGCGTAGATTTTACAAATCTCAACAAGGCCTGCCCTAAGGACTGCTACCCTCTGCCCAGGATAGATCAACTAGTGGACGCCACTAGTGGATACACCACGCTAAGTTTTCTGGATGCGTTCTCAGGGTACCAACAAGTGTACCTCTGGCAGCCAGACAGAGTGAGGTGCGCCTTCATAACCAGTCATGGCACCTACATGTACAAGATGATGCCATTCGGGCTGAAGAATGCCGGCGCCACCTATCAGCGGTTGGTAGATAAAGTCTTCGAAAATCAAAAAGGAAGAAACTTGGAAGCCTATGTCGACGATGCAATCGTCAAAAGTAAGGGGGACAAAGAGCATCTGACAGACCTTCAGGAGACATTCTCCTCCCTGCGGTCATATAAGATGAAGCTGAACCCGAAAAAATGCACATTCGGAGTCCGATCCGGAAAATTCCTGGGTTTCTTGGTCAGCTCCAGGGGGATAGACGCCAATCCCGAGAAAGTTCAGGCGGTCCTAGACCTCCCGGAGCCTAAAACCATCAGGGATATCCAGCGGCTCACAGGCAGAATGGCCGCCCTGGCTCGGTTTATCGCCAGGTCAGCAGACAAGTCCACCCCCTTCTTCAAAATATTAAAAGGCAACAAGCAATTCAAATGGGAGGATGAACAAAAGAAAGCCTTCGAACAATTGAAGGAGCACCTAAAGAAACTCCCTACCCTGGCAAGACCAGTAGCCGGAGAAAAACTGTACCTATACATTGCTGTCACAAATACAACGGTAAGTGCCGTCATCTTGAGGGAGGAAGCAAATTCGCAGCAACCCATCTACTTTGTGAGTCACGCCCTGGGAACAGCAGAGAGAAATTACCCCCTGATAGAAAAGGCCGCCTATGCAGTCATCATTGCAGCCAGAAAACTCAGACCCTACTTTGACGCACATCCCGTTGTGGTCCTCACCGACCAACCACTGGAAAAAGTGTTGGAAGAGTTTGAGAAATCAGGGAGACTGCTGAAATGGGCGATCGAGTTAAGTGGTCTGGGAATATCATACCAGCCAAGGACAGCCATCAAAGCTCAAGCCTTGGCCGATTTCCTGGCTGAGTGCTCTCATTCAGGAGAAGAGGAGCCCCCTGCCGAAGAGTGGATTGTGCACACTGATGGATCCTCGACAGCCAATGGTGCAGGTGCAGGCGTCGTACTAACCAGCCCAGAGGGGGTGGATTTTGAGCATGCACTCAGATTCACCTTCCCGGCATCAAACAACGAGGCGGAATACGAAGCCGTGCTCACAGGGATAAAACTGGCTAAAGTCGCAGGGGCAGAGCGAGTTACACTAGCTACCGATTCTCAGCTCATCGCTAATCAAATTAACGGAGAGTATGAGGCCAGAGACCAGAGACCAGACCATGGCCACATACCTTGAAAAAGTAAAGCAAGAGTTGTCAGGCCTAAAGTCCTATGAAATCCAGCAAATCCCTCGATCACAGAACAACCGAGCCGACGCTCTGTCAAAGCTGGCCAGCTCCAGCCTACAAGACATACGAAGATCGGTGTGGGTTGATGTTTTGCATGAAAAATCTACCAGTGCCTATCAGGCAATTAGCATCGTCGAGGAAGGGCCGGACAATTGGATGACCCCCTTCATCCAGTTCAAAAAGCATGGTATCCTACCATCAGACACGGTGCAAAAGAGGAAGGTACAGGCCAAAGCAGCCTGGTTCATAATCATTGGCGAAGAACTCTACAAGAAATCTTTCACTTACCCCCTGCTCAAATGCCTGGGGGCAGACCAGGCTGCTGAATTCCTGGAGGACATCCACTCAGGAATCTGTGGACATCACATCGGAGGAAGATCGTTGGCCCACAAAGCCCTGAGGGCGGGCTACTACTGGCCCACCATGCTAAGAGATGCCAGAAGCCTGACCCAGAAGTGCAGAAAATGCCAACTCTTCGCCCCGTCAATCCATGTCCCGGCCCAGGAACTCAGGCCAATCCTATCCCCCATCCCCTTCGCTCAGTGGGGGATGGACATACTAGGACCTTTCACGGTGGCCACTGGGGGCAGGAAGTTCTTGATTGTGGCTATAGACTACTTCACCAAATGGATAGAAGCTGAAGCGGTGCCCAACATTACCGAACCGGCAGTCAGAAAAGTGATATGGCGGAATATTATCACTAGATTCGGCCTGCCAAAAATGATGGTGTTTGATCATGGCAGGCAATTTGACAATGATCCCCTTAGAATCTGGCTAGAAAGCCATAGCATCGCAGTTGCCTACTCGGCCGTCTGCCATCCTCAAACCAACGGACAAGCAGAGGCAGCCAACAAGCAGATCTTAAATGGCCTTAAGAAAATGGTAGATGACCTCAAGGGCAGGTGGGCTGACGAGCTTCCCAGCATACTCTGGTCAATCCGGACCACCCAAAAGGAATCTACAGGCCAGACCCCGTTCGGTCTAGTATATGGAGCACAGGCTCTACTACCAATTGAGGCCAGGATCCCATCTCTGTGCTCCCTGCAATACGACCGGACTGAGAATGAAGCTGCAATGGTCGAGGCCTTAGATCTGGTCAATGAGATAAGGGAAGAGGCAAGTACCAACATCGTTGCCTACCAGCAGCGAATGAGGAAAGCCTACAACAGAAGAGTACACCAGAGAAATTTCCAGATGGGTGATCTGGTTCTCAGAAAAACGCAGGCTGTTGGAAAATCAAGGGAGCATGGAAAGCTAAGTGCCAACTGGGAGGGTCCATACCAAGTAACTCAAATCCTGGGACCAGGCACATACAAAATCGCCAACCTTGAAGAACAAGAGTTGAATGCTTACTGGAACGCAGACACCCTGAAGAAATATTATGTCTAAACCAAGCCTAAAGATAGTTTTTATTTTGCTAAAAACAATGGCGGAGGACGGTCAAAGAATGTCGATGGCTCCGACCACCCTTATGTCAAAAAAAGTTTTATAAAGAGATGAGAGCTTCAGATTCATACTCGTTGCCTGTTCTAACTTGCGTTTTCACACACAAAGGAGCAGGGGGCAATAGGGGGAGGCCCCCCTGTTGCCAAAGCTAAAGAAAATGAACACCCCAACAAAAAATTCCAAAACTCCCTGCTTACCTCTGGGCAGGCAGGGGGCAGGCCCCCTGGACTTTGAACAAAAGCCAGGGACAGGCCAGATCAACAAGGACTGGGGGCAAGCTCCCCAACCTTGTATAAAAAAACGCAAAACTCCCTGCTTACCTCTGGGCAGGCAGGGGGCAGGCCCCCTGGACTTTGAACAAAAGCCAGGGACAGGCCAGATCGACAAGGACTGGGGTCAAGCTCCCCAACCTTGTATAAAAAACGCAAACCTCCCTGTTTGCCTCTGGGCAGGCAGGGAGCAGGCCCCCTGGACTTTGAACAAAAGCCAGGGACAGGCCAGATCAACAAGGACTGGGGGCAAGTTCCCCAACCTTGTATAAAAAACGCAAACCTCCCTGCTTACCTCTGGGCAGGCAGGGAGCAGGCCCCCTGGACTTTGAACAAAAGCCAGGGACAGGCCGGATCAACAAAGACTGGGGGCAAGCTCCCCAACCTTGTATAAAAAACGCAAGCCTCCCTGCTTACCTCTGTGCAGGCAGGGAGCAGGCCCCCTGGACTTTTGAACAAAAGCCAGGGACAGGCCAGATCAACAAAGACTGGGGGCAAGCTCCCCAACCTCGTATGAAAAGCACAGACCTCCCTGCCTACCTCTGGGCAGGCAGGGTGCAAACCCCCTGGATTCCAAGCAGAAACCAGGGACAAGCTATGCTAGGCACGACTAACATTAGGGAAAGATCCCACGAGTTCTAGATCAAGCATAACTTTAAAGAGGCAAAGAAAAGAAAAATATTCTACAATAAGACCCATGAAGGGTAGAAAGTCTTTACAAAGTTAAGGAGAAGAAACCAAAGTGACAAATATTACAAGCAAGCTGACCATAACACAGGCTCAGCACAGGAAAGTAAGACTATTACAAGAAAAGAGCGTCACGGAGCATCCTGGCGAGGGCCATCATCTGTCTCAGGTTGTCTGGCCGCCCGAGCTTCATTCTTGGCGGTATAGAGACTCCGGAAGGTTTCCTCATCAAAGGTAGGGAACATCTCCCCTATCACCTCCATCACCAACTCTAGGGAAGAGTTGGCACCGCTCGCGAAGCTGGCATCCACCGCAGCTTCAGTCTCCTCTGCCAGGGTCTCCCTCTCTTTCTTCCATTCCCCTTTAGCCTGTTCAAAAGTTGAGTTAGCCCTGGACAATTGCTCCTCCAAATCAGCCACTCTCCCCTTTAAGTGCCCCATCTCAGCCAAAGGGAGGTTAGCTCGATCCATCGACAGGCGACTCTTCTTCAAATCAGCCTCCAGCTTGGCTATTTCCTTCACAACCCTCTCTCCCTGCAGCCTCCATTGGTCAGCCTGTTTCTTTACCTCCTCTAGCTCGCCCTCCTGCCTTGCCAGCTTATCCTTCAAAGAGCTTATTAAGGAAATATCCCTCTCTACCATAGCCAGGCGGTCAGGAGGAGGAGCCCCGGGCGTGATCGTCAGTTCCTCATCACTCAGGCGGCTGAGAGCCGCCAGCTCGGCAGATGCCAGCAGAACCTTAGAGGTACACTGGATGTACTGAAGCACTTGATGAGAAGTTGAAGTCACAGTTTTGGTGAGGCGGTCGGCCAAGACGACACCAGAATCAGAAAGCAGGCCTGACACGTCCACACTGTCACCAACAGTATAGTGGAACTCTGCATTTTCCTTCAGGAAGGGGACACTTGGAAGCTCACGGGCAGGACGCTTCGCCTCAGGAGTGGTAACATCCGCCTCCAGATCCACCACATCAGCACTAGGAGGTTCCTTGTCTCTTTTCCTCCTCAACTCCAAAGGAACACTTTCCCCAGTTCCCTCGGAATTCCCAGGCTGCGTTCCTTGAGAAGCTTGAGGTCCAGCTGGAGAAGCGCCCTGCTTCTGACCAGGGGAAGGGGTAGCCCCAGAAGTGACCTCAGCCTCCCCCTCATGGATACTGGGGGTAGGGGTCGCCGGCTTCGACGAAGGCAGCCGAGGAGGGAGAGGCAATCTTCGACCAGCAGCAAAGTCTTTTACAAGCTTCATTAAGGCTTTGCTCCCTTTCCTGAAATTCGCAGGGAGAGAAGGACGCCTCGAGAGAGCAGCTAGATCCTCACTCAAGCCCAATCTCCTAACTTGCTTCTTTGTCCAGCGCCAAGTGTAGGAATCTGCAGAAAAGGAAAGGCGGTCATCTAAAAAGCAAGGAGAAATAAAGTCTCTGGAAAACCGTGACAGTAAAAACTCCCTAGAACTACCTTGGAGGCCGGGAATCAGGCCCAAGGGAAGCAAGTACTCGTCTGTCGTTATAAGCTCCGCGTGAGGGAGCCAGAAGGCAGGGCCAAAGTTGCCATGTTTGTCCGCAATAATTTCAAATTTTTGAATCAAAATCTTCTCCTTCTCGCTCAACTTGACCTCCAGGGCCTTTCCCCCGACGCCCGGGTGATACTCCTCGCGTGTCTCCATACGGGTGTGGACATGATTCCTAAAGTGCCTAGGAATCTTCCACCCTGACGCGCTATGGACGTATATAAAGTTATTTTTCCAGTCCTTCAGGCTGCTCAAAGCCGGCCAGACCAGGGCATACTTCTTTTGTCTCAGCAGAGACCAATAACCAGGGAGGCTGTCCCCCCCGACGAGGACACCATTTAAAGTCCGACCATAAAGTGAAGGGCGTCAATATAAGGCCCCTCGCCATGAAAAAGGCAGGTCCAGGTGTAAGCTACTAAAGATCTAATGGCTGTGGCTGTAAGCTGGGCGATGGCGACATTCATCCTCTTGAAGGTTTCCTCCAGGAAGGGATGTAGTGGGAATCGCAGGCCAAATTCTAAGGCCTTATGGTAGACTGCCACGCAACCCTCCGGGGGACAGCACACTGTGTCTTTTTCCCCCGGAACAACGACTGTGTACCCTTCCCCAAAGTTATAGAATTGTTCAATCGCCCTAGCAGCATTGCTCTCCAGAATCAGGTCCCTGTTCTTGGCCTCAGGGTAGGTCTTTAGGGGGACCAAATACTTCTTCTTATCCAGGTAATAAGTCCTCCCCCTCTCCCTGCGGATGAGGGGGCCGGCAACCCTGGAAGGGTCCACCTCCAGGGCCTCGTCATCGGAGTCGACTACATCAAAGGGGGCAGGTTCGGGTGACTCAGCACCCTCCCCCCTGTGATGATCATCCTCTTCCCGAGGGCCGGCCCCGGAGGAAGAAGCTATGTCACGCCGGCCACCGTCACCATCCTTAGTTCCCCCAAGCAAAGAAGTAAAAGAAAGGGGACGAACTCGCGACATACTGGCTATGAAAGGGAAAAAAGAGGAGGAAAGGTTTAAAGAAGAACTTCTAACCTAAAAACGCCGATAATCGCCGGAAAAAGTGACAGAGGGTATTTCTTATTCCTCGCAGAATGCTCAAACAACAAAGGCGATTTGAGAGTGTAAGGAGTTGGAAATCTCATAAAAAGTAAAAGAAGAGAATGGAGGGGAAGAAAGGCTTAAATAAAGCCCAAGAAGCCCAAGAGACGACTTCCCTGACAAGACCCCCAACAGTCTCCCACGTGTCGCATGCTGAACACGGGCTGCTCACCCCTTCCCAAGAAGGGCCTCGAAAAACTAAAAGGGCAGGGGGAAAATATCGACCGACGACGTCATCCCCGCATTCAAAAGAAAAAAAAAACACGAAGCTGATCAAATTTCATTTCATTAGCCTTAAAGGGGGAAAATTACATCTAGTGCCAAACAAGGAAAGAAAATACACAAGGCCTAAAAATTCCGGCCCGACAAAGTCAACACCCTGCTACGTAGGCCTAATCGTCATCCAAATCTGGGGAATGGTCCCCAGGGCTGCCTGGGCTCCCGAAATCCGAGCCCCAGTCCCAGTCTGGGGAATCCTTGAAAGGATCATCAGGGAGTCCGTCCTCATCCCTGTCACTCAAGCAACCAAGACCCTCGCTATCATCAGAGTCTCGGCTACTATCCTCCCAGTCCCTGCCAAAGGGAACAGCCTGGGACTCGTCGCAGGTGCGACAACCTGTTCTCCTCACAGGGGAGGAGGGGCCTGACGCCAGGGAGGAGTCAGTATCAGAAAAGTTAGGGTCAAACTGCTCGGGGTGCAGCCACGGAAAGCATTCGTGGCATCCCCGGTCAAAGCAACCCCCTCCCTGAGGGCAACGCCTGAATCTGGGAGCAGCAGGGGGCGAGGATCTCTTGAGACGCTTGCTCAACCTGGTAGGGGCTTTCCTGCCACTCCGACGAGAATGAAGCCGTGAACGACGGCTACGACGAATGGCTCGATAAGCGGCTCGAGCATACCGGAGCCTCCAGAATCCTCTAAAAAGAAAACTAACATAGCGAACTCCACGGCGAGTCACGAATTTTTTGATCCAAACCATGATTAAGACAAAGAAAGTGGAAAGATTGAAGATGGGCTAAGCAGAAATGATGAAGGAAGCTGGGATTTTATACAAGAGAAAACATGGCATTAATGACGTTCCAACCACCCTGGAAGAAGAACCACCAATCGGGAACTCTTCACGGTTCCCGAAAATCCACCAAGAGGAGAAGTGTAATCATTGCAAAAGCACTCTCAACTCTTTGTATACCTGACGTGAGTTGCGCTTCGTTCCTTGGGAAGGCGCAAAGCATTAAATGCAGTAGCAGACATGGAAGTAAGTCAACCTCCCTTCAAGCAAGAGTCGCCAGCAGAAGGAAAGCCTTGCTTTCCCCTACTGACAAGGGCCAATTGATTGGGGTCGGCAGCCTGTCACTGATCGCCTGCCGGGCAGGCCCCAGAAGCACCACTATTAAGCTCAAAGGCCAGCCCCTGGCAAGAGGCCAAAACAGAAGCATAAACACTAGGGATAGCAATCGACCGCCGGGCCAGCAAGCCAACACAGCCTGCTAGAGCCCAGCGACCACGGTCTAAAATCCGCCTGCCCTGGGGATGTCCCTGGCTGACAGGGCCAAGACCCCCAGGGGCCCTCCCGTCATTTCGCCTAAGGTAATTAGGAATGGGTGGATGGGAAACCGCCACTTGTCACCTCCTTATCCATCCATTCCCCTCCTACTTCTCTCTCTTGTGGGAAGGTATAAATACACAACCCTTTCCCACAAGAAAAGGGTTGGATTTTCTCTCTCTAGACTCTCACTCCTAAAAAGTCACCTAGTTCCTCACGAGCTAGGTTCATCAAGCCATTTCACGGACTAACTTAGGCATCAGAGAGGGTTCCCCCGGACGACCTCCGGGGCCCTGTGCGTTCATTGTGCAGGGAGCAGGCCAGCTCTGCCGGGAAGGTCCGATCAAAGGAGGGAGCTAAAGGAGAGGTTCAAGGAAATCAGGCGATCTTTACTTACCAAACAATCCGTTTACACAATCCGGATCCAGAGCCGGGTTAATTGTTTCCGTGATCGGAACAAATAATAATAATAATAATAATAATAATAATAATAATAATAATAATAATAATAATAATAATAATAATAATAATAATAATAATAATAATAACAATAAACAGTCCAGGCGAAGAGAGAGAAAGCTTTCTCTCTCTAAAATCTGTTTTCTCTCTAATTCTGTTACGCGAGCTCACTCCCATGGCTTCCATAGCTCCGGTTAAGCGAGGTCCAGGGAGGCCCAGCAAGAAATCACTGCAACATAAGCAGGATTTTCGTGAGGGGGCTGAAGATGCAGAGAAGGAATCGGATTTGCAGAGCTATTCGCATCAAAATTCTCTTAATGAGGTGATTCTTTCAGCCATGGCAGCTTCTGGTAAATTTCTTAAATCCACATCTGGTACTAATGATTTACAAGACTCTACTCTTACTATTGATCCAAAGGAATCGCTCAAAGAGCGGATTATTGATGAACCCGTTTTACCGCCAAAAATACCTGATTCAAATTGGTCTAAAATTGCTAGTAAGCATAAGCAATCTGGAATGAGTCTGTATTACTGTGATGCTAGTGTCAATTCAACAGAAATTGATATTGAATTGGATGATTTTGCGAAAGAACTGAAAATTTGGGAACATACCTTAATGGGGAATGTCATTGGGTCAAAGCCTTCTCTGCAAACTATGCAGAAATTTGTTCAAGCTAATTGGACTTCCATTGATAAGCCTATTGTTCAGTATTATAAGAAGGGGTGGTTTTCATTTTGCTTTGGGTCAAAAGAAGCCATGGATAATGTTTTGAGAGATGGTCCTTGGAGGGTTGGGGTTTACTCTTTGATTCTTAAGGAATGGTCTCCCTCTTTCTCAGCTGAGATGGAAAGGATATCTGTGGTACCTGTTTGGGTGCTTTTTCCTGATCTCGATCCCTATCTATGGTCTGATTCTGTTCTAAGCAAAATGGCTAGCAAAATTGGCACTCCCCTCTGTGCGGATATGGCTACCACAACAAAAGCAAAGCTATCATTTGCCAGGGTTCTTGTTGAGGTGGATGTCTCAAAAGAACTCTTGGATACAATTGTTATTAACACTCCTTATAATGAGCACTCTTTTCAGAAGGTTCAATATGAGTGGGTGCCTTTTTTTTGTCATGGTTGCAAGAAGTTGGGGAATACCATTGATTCTTGTAAATGGGAGAAGAAGAAATCAACAGTTTTAGAGAACAAGGAGCCTAGTGTGGTGGTTAGTGAGACTCAAGATGAGGGTCAGCAGATTTCTGGTCCAACTCCTAAGTCTATAGAATCTCAGAAGATAACTTCTAAGCCTGCAGAGCCTCAGAAGTTCTACCAGGATGACACTTTTATCCCAGTTTCTAAGAGGAATTCCTCCTCTTTCAAATCTAAGGAGACTATTTCGAAGCCCTTAGTTCTGGAAAACACTTTCCAGATACTCCATGGGAGTCAGGCGACTAGTGGTGGTGAGGAACTAGGTGGTACCTCAGATCTTCATGGTGTATCTCAGGGTCTAGAAAGGAGGGTGGTATCTGGTTATGGGATAGAACTGATCCCCTCTCTTTCCCCTGATGCTAGCACTTTGAAGCTCTCTGAAATGCACCAAGAATGTTCCATGGTGGTTCTTAAGGCTGATCCTATACCTCCTGATAAATGAAGGTCATTTCTCGGAATATCCGAGGGTTTAATAACCCAATAAAACATAGTGAGGTTTTGGATTTCCTTCATCTCCATTGTCCAGATGTGTTTGCTCTCCTTGAGACTAGGGTTAAGTACAATAAAGCTACTAAACTCATTAATAAAAAGTTTAGTGATTGGAAGATTGTGACTAATTACTCATCCCATTATAATGGGAGAATCTGGTTGTTCTACAATCCTGTTAAGGTCTCCATCTCTCATGTCACTAGTAATGCTCAACATATCACCTGTTTGGTTTCACACCGTATCTCTCAAAGTAATTTCTGGCTCAGTACGATTTATGGTATGAATGATGGTAAGGATAGAGTGGGGCTTTGGGATTTCCTAAATTCTTTTACTACTACTGATCCTTGGATGGTTTTGGGGGATTTTAATGTGGTGAGGTGTCCTGAGGAGAAGTGGGGCCCTAATCCTCCCTTATTGCAGGACATGCTTGAATTTAATGCCTGCCTTTTGAATTGCTCATTGGATGATATGCATAGTTCAGGCTGTGATATGACTTGGACTAATAAGCAAGAACCTACTTCTAGGGTTTGGTCCAAGCTTGACAGAGTTCTTATTAATCCTAAATGGGGTGATACTTTCCCTGAGTCCATAGCAATTATGGATGGATCTGGGATCTCAGATCACTCCCCTGTCATTGTTGATATCTCTAAAGATAATGTAGTTAGGAGGAGGTTTAGTTTTTTGAACTAATGGTGTGATCATCCTGATTATTTTTCAGTAGTTCAGAAAGCTTGGGACGTTAAGAATAATGGATCCCCTATGTTTAGACTTTTCTCTAAACTAAAAAAGGTTAAGAAGGCTTTGCAAGTTTTTCACAAGAAACATTTCTCTAATATTTCTTCTCAAGTTGTTAAGGCTAAGAGGGCTCTGGTGGATTGCCAGAGACAGTTACAGCTGGATCCTTTTTCCTTGGACCTTATGACAAGGGAGGCAGGCTTATCTGAATCTTATTTTAACATAAAGAAAGCTGAAATTTCTATGCTTCAGCAACGATCTAAGGTCAAACATATCCAGCATGCTGATTGCTCCTCTAAGTATTTCTTCTCAAAGATTTCTGAGAGGAGATCTCAACAAATGATTGGTTCTATAAATGATGCACATGGCCAGACTCACAAAAGGTCTGCTGGGGTTACTCAAGCTTTCCAAAATTATTATATTAATCTCTTAGGGAGGGATTCTCCTGTAAGTGAGCTGCCTCAACTTTCTGGTGGTCTCTTACCTGAGTTACAGGAAGGTTTAATTACTCCTATATCCATTCTTGAGATCAGGAATGCTATTTTCCACATGGACTCAAATAGTAGCCCTGGGGTAGATGGGTTCTCTGCGGGGTTTTTCAAAACTGCTTGGAACATTGTTGGCCATGATTTCTGCAAGGCTGTGAGCTCCTTTTTCAAGTCTGGAAGAATGTCTAAGCAAGCAAATTCCACCCTAATTTCTCTTATTCCTAAGAAGACTAATGCAAGCAGTGTCTTGGATTATAGGCCTATTTCCTGCTGCACTGTATTCTATAAGGCCGTCTCTAAAGTCCTTGCTAATAGGCTGAAAATAGTCTTGCCTTATTTGGTGGGGGAGGAACAGGCAGCTTTTTTTAAAGATAGAACTATTTTTGAAAATATTCTGCTATCTCAGTCATTGGTTAAAGGTTATGGCAGGAAGTTTTTAACCCCCAGAAGTCTAATCAAAGTGGATATTAGAAAAGCCTTTGATACTCTTCAGTGGGGATTTATTAAGCAAATGCTAGTTCAGATGAAGTTCCCTCCTCTTTTTGTCAAGTGGATTATGGGGTGCATTCAGAACACTTGGTTCTCTTTCAAGATAAATGGTGGGGTTGAAGGGTTCTTCCAGGGAAAGAGTGGGATTAGGCAAGGGGATCCCCTTTCTCCATACCTCTTTGTCCTCAGCATGGAGATCTTGTCTAAAAAATTGAGAACTATCTGTCAAGGTAACAATGTGTCTTTTCATCCTAAATGTACCAAGACTAATCTTACACATTTAATTTTTGCGGATGACTTGATGATCTACACTAGAGGGGATCTCCCCTCTACTATGGCTGTTAAGAAGGTATTGGATGAGTTTGGTGATTTGTCAGGTCTTTATGCTAGTAAAGAGAAATCAAACATCTATTTTGGTGGTGTTTCTGTTGAGTTGCAGCAGCTCATTTTGGAAGAATCTGGGTTTAGTCCTGGAGTTTTTCCCTTTAGGTACCTTGGTATGCCTCTAAATGATTCAAGAATAACAGTTAGGCTCTTTGATCCCCTGGTTCTTAAAATTCAGAAAGCAATATCTCACTGGTCTAATAGCTGTCTTTCTTATGCTGGGAAAATTCAGTTAATCAACTCTATTGTCTTTGGCATGGAAAACTATTGGTGTTCCTGTGTTATGATTCCTAAGTCTGTGATCAAAACTATTAACAGGCTCTGTAAAGATTTTTTTTGAGGGATTAAGACTGGTGACAGGAAGTTGGTGTTTAAGAAATGGCAGGATATCTGTTCTCCTTGGGAAAAGGGTGGTTTTAATGTGAAGGATCTTGAGGCTTGGAACAAAGCTCAGATAGCTAAATGGGTTTGGCAAATGTCTGAAGATGTGGGTGGGATCTTTATCCGTTGGTGTAGGGATTACATTTTGCAAGACACATCTGTTTGGAGTCTCTCTTTCAGGTATTCTTATCCGTCTATTATAAAAAATATCATTACCATGAAGGATCATTGTATTGAATTGCTGGGATCTGTTCAGAATGCGAGAATTTTTCTGCAATCTTGCAGTTTTAATGGCTCGTTCAGAGTTGTTAAAGCCTATGAGAAGTTTAGAGGAAGTTTATCACCTTGTTTCCCGAAAACCATGGCTAGCTCATCTATAATTTTGCCGAGCAGTAAAGTGGTGCTTTCTCTGGCCTATCAAGGGAAGCTCCCCACTGTGGACCAGTTTGCAAGGAGGGGGATTTGTATGGTTAATAGGTGTGTCTTGTGCATTTTGGCTGCTGAAGATCATCAACATCTTTTCTTTGACTGCCCTTTCTCTTCTCAGTTATGGACTGCTATGCAGAGTTGGATGGGAGTGATAATACCTGGTACTCACCTCAAGAAGGCCATTAAGTGGAATCATCATCCAAGTCATAGGAAGCATTGGAAGTTCATTCTGGTTCAGATTTGCATTGCAGCAACAGTACACAGCATTTGGAAGGAGCGGAATAAGAGGATTTTCACTGATTGTTGTTCACCAATTGAGACTATTTTTGAGCAGACCTGTTTCGTTGTTTATACTAGATTGAAGGCTAAATCTGATAATCCCAAAGTCTTGAGGATTCTAGATTACTTAGATGCAAAATGATGTATCTCTAGAGTGGTAGTTTTTTGCACTAATTGTAAAAAAAAATATATATATATATAATAATAATAATAATAATCAATAATCAATAATACGCGAAGAGAGAGAAAGTTTTCTCTCTCAAAAATCTGTTTTCTCTCTAATTCTGTTACGCGAGCTCACTCCCATGGCTTCCATAGCTCGGTTAAGCGAGGTCCGGGGAGGCCCAGCAAGAAATCACTGCAACATAAGCAGGATTTTCGTGAGGGGGCTGAAGATGCAGAGAAGGAATCAGATTTGCAGAGCTCTTCGCATCAAAATTCTCTTAATGAGGTGATTCTTTCAGCCATGGCAGCTTCTGGTAAATTTCTTAAATCCACATCTGGTACTAATGATTTACAAGACTCTACTCTTAATATTGATCCAAAGGAATCGCTCAAAGAGCAGATTATTGATGAACCCGTTTTACCGCCAAAAATACCTGATTCAAATTGGTCTAAAATTGCTAGTAAGCATAAGCAATCTGGAATGAGTCTGTATTACTGTGATGCTAGTGTCAATTCAACAGAAATTGATATTGAATTGGATGATTTTGCGAAAGAACTGAAAATTTGGGAACATACCTTAATGGGGAATGTCATTGGGTCAAAGCCTTCTCTGCGAACTATTCAAAAATTTGTTCAAGCTAATTGGACTTCCATTGATAAGCCTATTGTTCAGTATTATAAGAAGGGGTGGTTTTCATTTCGCTTTGGGTCAAAAGAAGCCATGGATAATGTTTTGAGAGATGGTCCTTGGAGGGTTGGGGTTTACTCTTTGATTCTTAAGGAATGGTCTCCCTCTTTCTCAGCTGAGATGGAAAGGATATCTGTGGTACCTGTTTGGGTGCTTTTTTCTGATCTCGATCCCTATCTATGGTCTGATTCTGTTCTAAGCAAAATGGCTAGCAAAATTGGCACTCCCCTCTGTGCGGATATGGCTACCACAACAAAAGCAAAGCTATCATTTGCCAGGGTTCTTGTTGAGGTGGATGTCTCAAAAGAACTCTTGGATACAATTGTTATTAACACTCTTTATAATGAGCACTCTTTTCAGAAGGTTCAATATGAGTGGGTGCCTTTTTTTTGTCATGGTTGCAAGAAGTTGGGGCATACCATTGATTCTTGTAAATGGGAGAAGAAGAAATCAACAGTTTTAGAGAACAAGGAGCCTAGTGTGGTGGTTAGTGAGACTCAGGATGAGGGTCAGCAGATTTCTGGTCCAACTCCTAAGCCTATAGAATCTCAGAAGATAACTTCTAAGCCTGCAGAGCCTCAGAAGTTCTACCAGGATGACACTTTTATCCCAGTTTCTAAGAGGAATTCCTCCTCTTTCAAATCTAAGGAGACTATTTTGAAGCCCTTAGTTCTGGAAAACACTTTCCAGATACTCCATGGGAGTCAGGCGACTAGTGGTGGTGAGGAACTAGGTGGTACCTCAGATCTTCATGGTGTATCTCAGGGTCTAGAAAGGAGGGTGGTATCCGGTTATGGGATAGAACTGATCCCCTCTCTTTCCCCTGATGCTAGCACTTTGAAGCTCTCTGAAATGCACCAAGAATGTTCCATGGTGGTTCTTAAGGCTGATCCTATACCTCCTGATAAATGAAGGTCATTTCTTGGAATATCCGAGGGTTTAATAACCCAATAAAACATACTGAGGTTTTGGATTTCCTTCATCTCCATTGTCCAGATGTGTTTGCTCTCCTTGAGACTAGGGTTAAGTACAGTACAGGAAAGCTTGGGATGTTAAGATTAATGGATCCCCTATGTTTAGACTTTTCTCTAAACTAAAAAAGGTTAAGAAGGCTTTGCAAGTTTTTCACAAGAAACATTTCTCTAATATTTCTTCTGAAGTTGTTGAGGCTAAGAGGGCTCTGGTGGATTGCCAGAGACAGTTACAGCTGGATCCTTTTTCCTTGGACCTTATGACAAGGGAGGCAGGCTTATCTGAATCTTATTCTAACATAAAGAAAGCTGAAATTTCTATGCTTCAGCAACGATCTAAGGTCAAACATATCCAGCTTGCTGATTGCTCCTCTAAGTATTTCTTCTCAAAGATTTCTGAGAGGAGATCTCAACAAATGATTGGTTCTATAAATGATGCAAATGGCCAGACTCACAAAGGGTCTGCTGGGGTTACTCAAGCTTTCCAAAATTATTATATTAATCTCTTAGGGAGGGATTCTCCTGTAAGTGAGCTGCCTCAACTTTCTGGTGGTCTCTCACCTGAGTTACAGGAAGGTTTAATTGCTCCTATATCCATTCTTGAGATCAGGAATGCTATTTTCCACATGGACTCAAATAGTAGCCCTGGGGTAGATGGGTTCTCTGCGGGGTTTTTCAAAACTGCTTGGAACATTGTTGGCCATGATTTCTGCAAGGCTGTGAGCTCCTTTTTCAAGTCTGGAAGAATGTCTAAGCAAGCAAATTCTACCCTAATTTCTCTTATTCCTAAGAAGACTAATGCTAGCAGTGTCTTGGATTATAGGCCTATTTCCTGCTGCACTGTATTCTATAAGGCCGTCTCTAAAGTTCTTGCTAATAGGTTGAAAATAGTCTTACCTTATTTGGTGGGGGAGGAACAGACAGCTTTTGTTAAAGATAGAACTATTTTTGAAAATATTCTGCTATCTCAGTCATTGGTTAATGGTTATGGCAGGAAGTTTTTAACCCCCAGAAGTCTAATCAAAGTGGATATTAGAAAAGCCTTTGATACTCTTCAGTGGGGATTTATTAAGCAAATGCTAGTTCAGATGAAGTTCCCTCCTCCTTTTGTCAAGTGGATTATGGGGTGCATTCAGAACCCTTGGTTCTCTTTCAAGATAAATGGTGGGGTTGAAGGGTTCTTCCAGGGAAAGAGTGGGATTAGGCAAGGGGATCCCCTTTCTCCCTACCTCTTTGTCCTCAGCATGGAGATCTTGTCTAAAAAATTGAGAACTATCTGTCAAGGTAACAATGTGTCCTTTCATCCTAAATGTACCAAGACTAATCTTACACATTTAATTTTTGCGGATGACTTGATGATCTACACTAGAGGGGATCTCCCCTCTACTATGGCTGTTAAGAAGGTCTTGGATGAGTTTGGTGATTTGTCAGGTCTTTATGCTAGTAAAGAGAAAACAAACATCTATTTTGGTGGTGTTTCTGTTGAGTTGCAGCAGCTCATTTTGGAAGAATCTGGGTTTAGTCCTGGAGTTTTTCCCTTTAGGTACCTTGGTATGCCTCTAAATGATTCAAGAATAACAGTTAGGCTCTTTGATCCCCTGGTTCTTAAAATTCAGAAAGCAATATCTCACTGGTCTAATAGCTGTCTTTCTTATGCTGGGAAAATTCAGTTAATCAACTCTATTGTCTTTGGCATGGAAAACTATTGGTGTTCCTGTGTTCTGATTCCTAAGTCTGTGATCAAAACTATTAACAGGCTCTGTAAAGATTTTTTTTGGGGGATTAAGACTGGTGACAAGAAGTTGGTGTTTAAGAAATGGCAGGATATCTGTTCTCCTTGGGAAAAGAGTGGTTTTAATGTGAAGGATCTTGAGGCTTGGAACAAAGCTCAGATAGCTAAATGGGTTTGGCAAATGTCTGAAGGTGTGGGTGGGATCTTTATCCGTTGGTGTAAGGATTACATTTTGCAAGACACATCTGTTTGGAGTCTCTCTTTCAGGGATTCTTATCCGTCTATTATAAAAAATATCATTACCATGAAGGATCATTGTATTGAATTGCTGGGATCTGTTCAGAATGCAAGAATTTTTCTGCAATCATGCAGTTTTAATGGCTCGTTCAGAGTTGTTAAAGCCTATGAGAAGTTTAGAGGAAGTTTATCACCTTGTTTCCCGAAAACCATGGCTAGCTCATCTATAATTTTGCCGAGCAGTAAAGTGGTGCTTTCTCTGGCCTATCAAGGGACGCTCCCCACTGTGGACCAGTTTGCAAGGAGGGGGATTTGTATGGTTAATAGGTGTGTCTTGTGCATTTTGGCTGCTGAAGATCATCAGCATCTTTTCTTTGACTGCCCTTTCTCTTCTCAGTTATGGACTGCTATGCAGAGTTGGATGGGAGTGATAATACCTGGTACTCACCTCAAGAAGGCCATTAAGTGGAATCATCATCCAAGTCATAGGAAGCATTGGAAGTTCATTCTGGTTCAGATTTGCATTGCAGCAACAGTACACAGCATTTGGAAGGAGCGGAATAAGAGGATTTTCACTGATTGTTGTTCACCAATTGAGACTATTTTTGAGCAGACCTGTTTCGTTGTTTGTACTAGATTGAAGGCTAAATCTGATAATCCCAAAGTCTTGAGGATTCTAGATTACTTAGATGCAAAATGATGTATCTCTAGAGTGGTAGTTTTTTGCACTAATTGTAATTTCACTTCAATTGAAATGAAATGATAAATTTTCTGCAAAAAAAAATAAATAAAATAAAATAAAATAAATAATAATAATAATAATAATAATAATAATAATAATAATAATGTTACGAGAGGTTCGTGAAATCATGTTACGAGAGGTTCGTTACCACTGCCCTGTTCTCTCCCGGTGGGTGGAATTTTGTTATTCTAGCCCTGCCCGATTATATTATGGTGAGCACAGCCTGTGGTCTTGTCAAGGGGTTCAGCAGAGTGACCCTTTGGGTCCTCTGATTTTTTCTTTAGTGTTACATCCCTTGGTTTGTAAGATCCGGGACTCTTTCGATTTGAGGCTGCAGGCTTGGTACTTGGATGATGGCACCATAGTTGGGGATACCTTGGTTTTGGGGAAGGTTTTGGAGCTGATTTCGGACAATGGTCCTCTTTCGGGACTTCATCTTAATGTCAGTAAAACCGAGATTTTTTGGCCTTCGGAAGATCCTAGGAGCAGGCTCCCGGGTGTCTTCCCCCCTACTATCGCCAGGCCGATGCGTGGTGTCAAAGTCCTTGGTGGGCCTGTTAGTGCGAGTCTTGATTTCTGCAGTGAGCTCGTGATGAGTAGAGTGACCAGAACTATCGCGCTTATGGGTTCCGTCGCTTTGCTTGATGATCCGCAGTGTGAGTTGCTGTTGCTCCGGGCCTGTACTGGTATCTCCAAACTTTATTTTACTTTACGTACTTGCCCACCGACTATTTTTGAGTCGGCTCAGCTTGCTTTTGACGCAGCTCTTCGTTCTCATTTAGAACGGGTTGTTATTGCGTCTGGGCCGGGATTTGGGGATTGGCAGTGGCGGCTTGCCACCCTTCCCTTTTCCTTTGGGGGGCTTGGGGTGTATGCTGCTGGAGATGTCCTACATTATGCTTTTGTGGCATCCCGACTGCAATCTGCGGGGTTGCAGGCTACGCTGCTTCGCGCTGCGGGCATACTGACACCTGGCCCGGCTTTCGATGCGGCCTTGTGTAGGCTTAAGGAGGTTTTGGGTTCTGTTGAGTGTAATCCAAGTGAGATTCGCTGCCCCTAAACTTATGAAGTCTTTGGCAGATATATATTTCACGAGGGTTGTGGCTACTGCGGAATCGGATTTCTCCTTGACCTCCCGTCAGGTTGCCTTGTGGAAGTCTCAGCAAGGCCGTCATGCTTCTGATTGGCTCCGCGCTGTCCCTATTTCTGGGCTAGGCCAGACTATGAATGGTCGGTCGTACCGTTGTGTGCTTAGCTATCGGTTGGGCATTCCTTTGTTTTCTGTACCTGGGCCGTGTCCTGCCAGCTCTCGGGTTTTTGGCGACGATATTTTTGGGGACCATGCTGTGTCTTGCGCGGGTGTTGTCGGTATTAAACACTGACATAACCTCGTTCGTGACACTCTTTTAGATATTTGTTTCCGTTCCGGAGTCTCGGCTGGGAAGGAGATCGATATTGGCTTGATTGATGATCATGACAGATCCTTGCGTCATGCAGATTTGCTTCTTTATTCGTGGGACAGGGGGCGTGATGTTTGCGTAGATCTTACCGGGTCTTCTCCTTTGACTCAGTCCGGGCTCTCTGATTTCGCATCAGGCCGTGCTGTGGGTGACGCTGCCCGACGCAAATACAGGGACCTATGTTCAGGGCTTGGGTATGGGTTTTTGCCTTTTTCCTTTTCTTCGCTGGGGGAATTGGAGGCGGATGCTATCGGCTTACTCAAGAGAATTCAAAAATTTTCGATAGCACAAGATGCCGGAGCACGCGCTGCTCCTTTTATTTTTACCAGACTTAGCTTCGCTATAGCTAAGGGGGTGGGGGCCTAGATTGTATCTCGGTTGCCCACCAATTTTTTGTAACCTACAACAACAACAACAACAACAACAACAACAACAACGGAATTCCGAAAGCTTGCTAGAATTTAACTACTGAGAGTTGATTACAGAGAAACTAAGAAATCAGTAAATATGTGATTGATTGATAACAGAATGAATAGATGAGAAATACTGGATGATTGTCTGCCTATCCCTTATCTATTAAAGAAGACAAAGACACCATGATCAATGACGTGACACAATGACAATCCACCATTTAGAAATCCAACTTCGTCATTCAACTTACTTAATTGATGGGAGGGTTTTGCCGTGGTTCCCAACCAACAAATAGAGTCCAACTAATCCTAATGGGTAGCTAGGGTAAGCCGGGTCGAGTCCACGGGGACGGTAGAAGGAGTCTAGTCTATGGTCTACCTAAAAACAAGGCTAGGCTACCAAAACAACACAAAGAGAAGGAGAATTGACAAGAATTGATTAACTATGATGATTGGAAGAGGGGAAACTAGATTGACAATGAACTAGATGCAATAAGGACTAAATGGAAACTTGGATTCCCTAATGGATTATGGCAAGGAAGCAATAGTGTCTACTTGATCAAAAATGGATATAATTGGCTTAGAGGTCCTTACCCTGCTGTGGACTGGCACCCGATTATTTGGAATAGCTGGAACGACCCTAAGCATGCTTTTGTTACTTGGCTAGTGAAGCAAAAATGACTGAATTGCAGAGGTATATTATATGAGCTGGGATACTGTCAGGAGGAAGAATGTTGTCTTTGTGAGACTGATACGGAGACCATTGAGCATTTGTTCTTTGAATGCTTGTATAGTTCCCAGGTTATTAGATATGTTGAGGATTGGTGTGAATATTTCCATGGCAGGTTTGAGTCGTCTGCATACGCTGAAGCATAAGTTACATACATTGATGTGGACTGCTGTACATTACCAGGTCTGAATGCAAAGGAATAATGCGAGAGTGAATAATAATGTTCTGAAAATGCCTAATCTGGTGGCTAATTTAGTTATCCAACAGGCCAAGAAGAGGATGATAGCAAAACTTCTCCACTTGATTCAAGAGGATACGTGCTTGAGTAGACTATAGAACATTTGATTTGTCATATGTTTCCTTTAGATTTTGTGTATCCTGTTTACGTGTTGATCAGCTATTTCTGATCAGTTGTAAATTCTTTTATATCTATACCATTTCACATTTTACCAAAAAAAAAGGACTAAATGGAACACTAAAGCTAAAACAATCAACTAACTAGATGAATAATAGCTAACAATAAGATGGAGAAATCAATATGAGAAGGAGTAGGGTAGGTCGGGTTCATAAGTGTAGTAGGATAATTAGGAGATCGAGGGTGTAGGTGTCGCCTAGTTACTAAGGTTGGTCCGCGCTCTCGCGTCAAAGCCAATGTCCGCACTCTCGTGTCTAAGACAAAACCCGAATACTCATGCAAGATATTACCCAATACACAAGAATTCAACCACAAATCAATCACACAATGAGAAGATGAAAACAAGTATGAGAAGCATGGCCATTACAACTCAAACAAGCAATTCAACAAACACATAGAGTGCTCAATATGTGACTAGTAACAAAGGATTCATCTTTACCCTCAATCAAACCATAATTACCCATAATCCACACTTAATCCCCCTACTAACCCCACAATAAGTCTACTCACACATTATCAAACCAATACTAACACTAGCAAGAGAAATCAACATAATAATCCAAACATTCATTATGAACTAACAAGAATAAAGAACAATATGTAAAGATTAGAACTTGAGTAACTAAACAAGGATTAAGAGTAAAGAGAGTAAGAAGATTATACCAACTAATAAGAGCATGAAAAGATGAAAACTTGTATTATAAGAACACCCAAAAATCTCCACCAAAAGTTGTCAAGGATTGATGGATTCTTCAAGTGATCCTTAATACAAGCTTAACTAACTAAATTAATCTAGGATTAACAAGGATTATGAAAAGATTAATGTAAACTAAGCTAAGGATGAAGAGAGTCTAATTAGGGTTTAGAATAATGTAGAGGAGTCTAATGTACTTAAACAATACAAAGGAAGGGTATTTATAAGGTTACAAGAGTGAAGGAGAATGAAAAGAAGTCACGCGGCTACAGCAGGCTCATCCCGGTCGGGATGGATGGTCCCAGTCGGGATGACACACCCTTCCCGGTCGGGAAGCTCTCATCCCGGTCGGGACGGCTTAAACAGGAGCTGTTTGATTCGCGCACTCCTTCCCGGTCGGGAAGGCTACCCATCCCGCCCGAGAAGGGTCTTGTAGGCCTCTATTATGATCATAAGGGTCCCTCCTTGCTTCTCATGGGCTTCTCATCGATTCTCGGGGCTCGGGATCGAGTCTACGGGGCTCGGGAATGGGTCCCAAGGTCTCGGGATCGAATCCAAGGCACCGAGGGATCGTTCCTTCTCTTCGTTGGCTCCAAAAGTGTAGGAAACGAGTCGGAATCGTTCCAATTCTCCATCAATGATCTTGGGAACCTAAAACGAACTAGAAGAAGCATAAGTAGCTCAGAAACCGCTCCAAAGAGCGATTTCACAAGAGAAACCGGGACCAAACACAACAAAATAGGCACTAAAAACTACACTTATCAACTCTCCCACACTTAACCCTTACTCGCCCTCGAGTAAGCACCTACTAGCTAAAAACTAAAAGAAACTAGACTACTAACCGAGTGGGTATTAGCGCACCCTACGCCCTTTCAACTCACGCGAGAGCACTTAGAGGAAAAGTGCTCTCCGCAAGGCAAGTGAGGTCTTGCGACAAAACTGTGGATACAACCGAGCACAAAAACACACAAACAAACAAAAACACAAACAAACAAACAAACAAACACTGAACGGTTGCATCCAAGATAAAACAAATACCGCTTCCCTCAACAAAGCGGTGAAATAGACACCGGTTAAGGACTCAAGGCAAGTGACAACGTTCCCAGGCTAGCAATACAAACCGAAATGGACAAAACCCTAATAGTATGACGACAAAGCAACAAAAATGTTGGTAACTTACCTAGGTTCCTCCTAACCTTCTAAGAACGTACCACGGGACGATAGGCGGGATGGAAAAAGGATGAACCACGGAGTTAGTCGACACTGTAGGTAAGTGAAGCCCCACCCCCTTTAGCGATGAGCCAAGAGGGTCGTCCCATACCCAAAATCGCCCAACAAGTCCAAGTAAAAAGGTGGATAAGGTTGCAAAATAAGGGAAGACCGACTATTTACCGCTATCATCCTTCCTAGGGACTCGGTCCTTTGGTAAGATCTTCACGGTAATAGCCGGAAAAAGGCTTAATTTTGAGAGGGTGAGAATATTTTTGTGAGATGGTTTTCTTTTGGCATTTTTCTTTTTCATTTGGCTTTTGAGTTGCTATGCCATTTATTTATTTTTCTTCTTTTGTATTTTCTTTTTGATTGTTGGGCCTTTTCATTTTCTTCTTTCTTTTCTTTCTTTCTTTTTCTTTTTCTTTCTTTCTTTTGACTTGGCTGACCCTTTTGATGAATCATGTTTTGTAGGCATTTCTTACAACCAAGTAAGAATTTCAACAATTTGCAACTTATTTGTGGAAATGTGTAGGAGGTAGGGAAATGGGTGAGTCAGGGAGCGTCCTTCCCTTCAAACCCACAAAAAGGTGGAAAACTTGGATTAATCAAACAATTTCGAACACGGTCACCTAAGAGACGCGACTCGGCAACCAAGGCCTTTTCACTCCGTGGGTGGATATAGTGGTCAAAATGCAAATCCCGTAGTAAATCCCTAGTAGACTAGGTGGACTCAAGGTAAAGGACCAACGAAACTATTGATTTAGGGTCATTCTACTAGACTAAAGTCCAAGACTCGATGCATACTACTAGAAAGGGAAAGTAAACACTTGCTCACTAACCTCAAAACCGGGTTTTCGAAAACCTTTTTCCTATACTAGACACAAACCACACAACAGAAAACAAAGATAAAAGAAAATGAAACGAAACAAGACAAAACAAAATGAAATGAAAGAAAGGAAAGAAAACACACAAGGAAAACAAACACCACCCCGAAACGTCCACATAAGCAACCGAATCAACCACAAACTCTACAAAGCTCCACCCGAGCACACGTCATCAAAAAATCTCCTCCAAGCTCTACAAGAGACAAAGAGGAAAAAGGGATAAAAAGATGTTACCGCATGTCTTGAAAGCCTTCCAAAGTTAGCGGTGATTAAGCTACCTACAAGGAAAAGGGAGGCAAAACACACAATACAACAAAAATACGACACAACGACACAAAAGGAAAAGACATAAAAGAAAAACTTTTTGATTTTTATGAAAATTTTCAAATTTTTAAGGGTTTTTAAGATTTTTCGGAAAAAACTACGAAAATAAAACTAACTAGGCTAGGATATCGCTCCCCCACACTTAAGCCGAGCAATGTCCTCATGCTCGATCAGTAGTGTGTGGAGACACCAAAAAGAAAATAAACTATGAAAAATAAAGCTAAAAAAATCAAAAATAAAAGCGAAGAAAGGGGTAAAATGTGTCGAGCCGGGGAGTAGTCAAGTCACCAAGGGCCGAGACGAGAAAAGATATGGATGGGGGAAGAAATAAAAAGAAAAATAAAAGGAAATGGGAGGGGAGGACTAGGTGTGATCAAGTCACCTAGCCCGAATTCCGCCCGAATCCGACTAATTCCTAACAAAAGAAGGTAAAAGTGAAATAACTTGTTAGTTTGGAGTTTTGAAATGGCTCTCGATGTAGTCACGTCTTTGAGAGTCGGGGGCAAAGACTACCAAGGCCCCGAGGGCCACCATGACACAAATATGATAAGGGGAAGGGGAACAAACGAGTAAAGACTAGCAATAAAAGACGGAAAAGAAGGAAAGTCGCCTACCAACCGGTTAGCAACTTACTAACTCCATCGTCTCAATGATCAATAATGTCACAATGCTAGTCTTCGTCAAGGTTATTCCTCTTCATTCTCAATATGGTCGCATGGTTGAAGTACTAGGCTTTCAATGGTAAAACGAGGTGGGATTTGATGTGAAACTCGGTATATAGTGAAGAGAGAATGAGATGAATGTATGTGATAGGAAGTGTAGGGGTCATATGATAGGTGCAAGGGTAGGTAGGGAGGTTGGGAGGGGGTATAAAGTGGTTGGGTGGGCTCAAATGTCGAAGAAGAGGCGAAAAGGAGGAGCAGGGAACCATCCCGATCGGGATGGATAGTCCCGGTCGAGATGACACACCCATCCCGGTCGGGAATCTCCCTTCCCGGTCGGGATCACACTCCAGAAAAATCGATTTTTGGTACACTCTTCCCGATCGGGATGGCTCCTTCCCGGTCGGGATGGTTCAACCTTCCCGGTCGGGATGCCTTCTTCTTGGTCGGGAAGAGTCTTCTAGCCCTTCATAATCTTGATAGCTTCACCCACAAGGCCACCACTACAAACCCGACTCCCTTGCTCAAAATCCAAGCTCTATCAATAACCATTCCTCTCTAAGATTCATCTTCACTTTGCATCTAACAAATAAGCTCAAAACATTCATCAAAATCCCTCCCTCACATCACTCATCAAAACACCAAATTAGAAGAATTTCACACAACTCAAAAGAATAAGAAAGAGATATATACAAAGAGACGGTTCTTTTGGAACTCCGTCAAACTAAAGATGGTGCATTCTTCAATCATTTTTTGACAATACTAAGGATAATTCCATCGCCATCAAGGGCACGAAGTAACAAATCGAAGGCCCTCATGAAAACTTCAATCAAGTTCGTGGAGTACCAACCTCCACTCCAAGGGTCATCACAACTTTGCCTAGAAGTTCTCGGTGCATCCCGATCTACTAAGTTCAACGGCTTGAACTTGTACTTGCGATCCTTCGGGATATACCCAAACTTCCACTCATCTTCACAAGGCCTCAAGGGAGGCTCAACTCTCCTCTTGCCAACCGGCTTATCTTCACTCACATCATATGGGCATTCATCCACCCCAAGCTCGGAATCACTATCTTCAATTCCCCACAAGTTGTCATCTTTCAAGCTTTCACTCGACTCATCCCCTTGATCGATGTCCTTCATGGTGTGGATCATATTACACGATTCTTCATTTGTGGGCGAGGTGTTGCCTTGGAGGTCAAACACGAGCTTCTCGTCACCTAGCTCAAAGGTGATCCTACCATTCTTCACATCAATCATTGCACCGGCGGTATGTAGAAATGGGCGGCCTAGGATAATGGGAGTGATGGCATCCTCCGGCATATCAAGTATGAGGAAGTCAACAGGGATGAAGAATTTCCCTATTCTTAAAGGCACATCCTCTAACATTCCTAATGGCCGATTTAGGGAACGATCGGCCATTTGGAGTGTGATAGAGGTCACTATAACAAATTGACACTTGCGCCACGAATTATGCCACGGGAATTTGTTATTTGTGGCTAAATTTTACCTAGCCACGGGAAAAATTTGATTCACTACTAGGGAAAAAAAATATGCCACGGGAACATTTTTTCCCGTGGCAAAAAATCACTTGCGCCACGAATTTTATTTAAGTCGTGGCCAATAATCACTCTTGCCACGAAAGATGCCACACCCGTGGCAAAAATATATTTAGCCATGAATTTGTTCAGTGGCAAATATTATTTAGCCACGACATAGTTACCTTGCGTGGCGAAATTATTTTTTTGCCACAGATTTAATAAACGTGTGTGGCTAATGGTTCTCCAAACTTTAATCAAATTACTTTCAAGTTAAGCCGAGTGTCAAATATTGATCTTAAAAAATTCATTCAAATTCAAAGTTAAATATAATATGAAAAAAAAAATATTAAATTTGAAAATATTTTATTAATAAAAAAAATTGGTATTATTTTATTTAGTTTTAAGAAAAAAATGATTTTTTTGTAAAATTAAATACAAGAAAACATTGGTTGTCTAATTTGTGGACTTTTTACTAATCATCATTTTTAAAGTAATTGATTTCTCTTAATTTGACAATATGTTTTATTAAATCTATAATCTTAAGTATGACTTTTGAACGAAAACTAACATTTACATAGTGAAATATATGCTAGCTAAAATGCGGCGTACATAGCATATCAAGTAAAATAAGTATGTGATTGATCATCCATCATTGAGACGTCTAATATTATTTAAGACTTTTTCATTTTTACCGCTTAATTAATGAATTTTTTTCACATGTAATACACTTCTTTTTAAGACAAAAAAACTTAAAAAGAAAGTGACTGAGCATGATTTTTTTTCCCAAATTATTGATTTTCTTACAATATTTGCAGTGTTAAAAAAACGTTTTATCAAACTCGTATTTAAGAATTCTAATCGGTCTATATTTTTTTATGGAATTAACTTTGACTGTGAAAACAATATTTATTTTTGTAAATTATTTGTCTTTCAAGTTGTTTGATTTGGAAGAAAGATTAATATATTAGAAAGTCATGCCTAAGTTCAATACCATCCAAAATATTTTTTCAAAAAAAAGAGGTATAACGAGAAATTCAAATAATTAACAAATACAGGTAAGAAAATATAATAATTAAGGCCTACTAGTGAGAAAATCCAAAACTAATTTATCGTCAACCGTTTAATTCAATAACTGTTCTGTAATATTATTTGGAAGATAATTTAAAAAACGAATTTAAAAAAACATTTACTTAATGAAAAATAAAATTCGGGTAAAACTTGAAGTAGGCAAGCGGAAACTCAATGAGGATAAAAAACTGATGAAATAAAATAACGACCGATAACGAAAAGAAAAAAACATAACAAAAGAACTAGCAATGAAAGAACGTGGAAAATAGAAACTAAAATAAAAATATCGATAAATTAATGAAATCATGAGTCCAAAAATCAACTTCGAAACTATTTTTTTCCGGAGTAATACTTTTTTATTAATAATATGTAAATCATTGGAGAAAAAAAATTAGTTACTCAAAGTAAATGTAGTTTGTGAAAAAAACATCACTTTAAAATAATTCAAACCAATGATTATGTCAATAAAGTTCAATTTCATTTCCGGTAGCTGGCCATAAGAACTCCACAGTTAAGCGTGCTTGAGTGAGAGTAGTGTTAAGATGGGTGACCTCCTGGGAAGGCTCTTCGATGCGTATGGTGAAATTAAATAATATCTGAATGACTCGGCTGTAAAAGCTAGTAACCGTTTCAGATGTGACTACTATAAGGGTAGAGAATTCTTACGGTTATTAATTTATTTAATTTATTATATATTTTGTCACTGGAATAAATGTTTCGTCACCAACATAAATAGCCACGGGATAATCCATGGCAAAAAAATTAATTCTAGCCACGGGAGACTTCGTGGCAATAAAATCAATACGTGCCACGCTTTTTTTTCCCGTGGCTATTTGTTTGCCACGGCCACTTGCGCCACGGATGGTCTTTCCGTGGCAAAGTACTTTTGCCACGAAAATTTAGCACTTTTGCTACGAATTCAGCCGTGGCCCAAGTGCTCATTTGTAGTAGTGGGTACACTTAAGCTCTCTCATCCCAAGTCTCTCACAAATAGAATAAAGAAGAATGCTCACACTTGCTCCCAAATCACATAATGCCCTATCAATCTTCAAGCTCCCTATGGTGCACGGGATTGAGAAACTACCCGAATCCTTCAACTTAGGGAGTTTAGAGCCTTGAATGAGCTCGCTCACCTCTCTTGTGAACGCTATGGTCTCTTCCTGGCCGACGGATCTCTTCCTAGACAAGATTTCTCTCATAAACTTTCCATAGGCCAGGACTTGGGTAATTAACTCGGTGAAAGGGATGCTCACATCCAACTTCTTCACAATATCAAGGAACTTGTCATATTGAACATCCACCTTGGTCTTCATTTGCCTTGTTGGAAAAGGCAACTTGATATGTATCTTGTCTTGCTCATTAGGTTTGGACTTTTCAATTGACATTTTATTTTTTTCTTTGTCTTCTTCTTTGGGTGGGGGAAGCTTGTCTTCAATAGGTTTCTCAACCTCCCATAAGATTTGCTCTTCCATGAGATTTCCCCAATTTTCATTGTCTTGAGATGGAGATTGCACTTCCTTCACTGCTTCGTGCTCATTAGGAAACAAAGGAGAATCATAGGATGCATCGCTCCTTAAGGTGATGGCATTCACATGTTCAAACTTCGTCGGTACACCTTGAGGAGGTAGTTGACCCTTTTGTCTTGAAGAACTACCTGAAGCAACTTGAGCTAGTTGGGTTTCGAGCATCTTGAGATGAGTTTTTGTTTCCTTGTTATCCATTAGAAGTTGAGCAATAAGTTCTTGTTGGGATCTTTGCGTCTCCAATTGACTCCTTTGCATTTCCAACATTGAATTTTGCATGTCAAAATCTCGAGGTGGGGATTGTTGATTGTGTGGGGTATTGGTGATGGCTAGAGGAATACCATAGTCACGAGTTGGAGACCGACTCCTTTGCTTGCTTTGTTGTTGAGTAGCTTGAGACCCTTGTTGTTGTTGGAAGTTCCCTTGGAACCCTTGAGAGTTGCCTTGATTAAGGCCTTGAGAGTTTTGGTTTCCTTGGAAACCACTTTGGTGATTGAAGTTCCCTTGATTTTGGAACCCTTGATTGTTGTGGAAGGCACCTTGGTTATGTTATTGGAAGTTATTGAAAGGCCTTTGATTGCCTTGATAACCTTGGTAGCCTTGGTTGTTGTCCCTTAAGGGAGGAGGAACATATAATGGACGGTGTTGTTGTTGGGCTTGTTGTTGGGAAGCTTGGAACATGTGTTGATTTGGCACATTTTGAGGCTTAGAATATGGAACACCATGCTTGAATGCTTGAAAGGCATTCACTTGCTCAATGCTACTTCGAAAATATGAAGGCTCGTGTCCATGTATCCCACAAATCTCACATATCCCAAAATAAGATGTAAGAGGAACCACTCCCATAGTTAACTTCATGAATCGAGTGTTGGTTGGAGGAACTAGTGCTTTGAACTTGATTGAAGTGACTTTGGAGCTTCTTGTCAATAGTATCCATGTGTGTCTTCAATTATGCTCCAAGGTCGGCACTTAATTGTGTGATGGCATCAATCTCATGCCTTCCCCCTCGATTCGCCTTCCTAGGCCTTGAATATTGGGAATTGTGGACCGCCATTTCTTCAATTCTAGCCCATGTTTGATCGTCATCGACCTCGGTGAACCTTCCATTAGATCCCATGTTGAGTATAGCCCTTGAATCTTCATATAAACCGTTCCAAAATTGTTGTACAAGGAACCATTGGGCCAACCCATGATGGGGACAAGAACGGATCGAGGCCTTGAACCTTTCCCACGACTCATAGAGAGTTTCTTCGTCACATTGTTGAAACCCCGTGATAGAAGCTCTTAAAAGATTAGTCTTCTCCGGTGGGTAGAATTGTTGGTAGAATGCTAGAGCTAGCTTCTTCCAAGTGTCTATGCCGAGAGCCGCCTTATCTAGGCCCTTGAACCATTGCTTTGCCTTGCCGATCAAAGAGAAGGGAAATAATACCCACCGGATTTGGTCTTGGGTTATTCCCGTTTGTGATATGGCATCGCAATAATCTAAAAAGGTTTCCATGTGTTGATGTGGATCCTCCGTAGGCAAGCCACTAAATTGGCTCCGCTCGACCAATTGGATGAATTGAGTCTTAGCCACAAAATTTCCGGTGTAAGTCTCCGGTAAAGCGGTGGGACCGGGCCAGACATCTTCCGTAAACGTCCAGTGCGAAGAGAACTTAGGCATTATTGGATATGTGGGAGAGGACGGTGTAGATGGTGTTGATGTAGATGTTGATGGAGAACTAGGTTGAGAAGAGTGGTTAGAAGAAGTACCAAAGGGATTGATGAAATTCCCTTCGGCCGTCTCTCGGGGTGTCTCGTTCAAGTCACAACCTTGAGCTTCCTCTTCAATGGTATTGCTTGGACCCGGTTGAGAGTTTCTAACCCGATCAATCATCCGTTGGCGAAAGGCTCTAAAGAGTCTTTCCGGCTCTGGATTGAAGAGAAAGAAATCGCCTCGCCTCCTAGGCATGCACTACACACTAGAGCAAACGTGAGAGCACCTAGTGCTTTATGGGCACTAGGCAAAGACAATAAACGAGCACAACGGAAGACAAGAGAGAAGAAAACAATAAAAAAAAAGAAAAAGAATCCTAAATATGCACAATGGATAGAAAAAGAACACAAGAGGGGTAACTAAGTCAAGCTAATAAGCAAACTAAGTCTAAACATTCGCCGTCCCCGGCAACGGCGCCAAATTGATGGGAGGGTTTTGCCGTGGTTCCCAACCAACAAATAGAGTCCAACTAATCCTAACGGGTAGCTAGGGTAAGTCAGGTCGAGTCCACGGGGACGGTAGAAGGAGTCTAGACTATGGTCTACCTAAAAACAAGGCTAGGCTACCAAAATAACACAAAGAGAAGGAGAATTGACAAGAATGGATTAACTATGATGATTGGAAGAGGGGAAACTAGATTGACAATGAACTAGATGCAATAAGGACTAAATGGAACACTAAAGCTAAAACAATCAACTAACTAGATGAATAATAGCTAACAAGATGGAGAAATCAATATGAGAAGGAGTAGGGTTAGGTCGGGTTCATAAGTGTAGTAGGATAATTGGGAGATCGAGGGTGTAGGTGTCGCCTAGTTACTAAGGTTGGTCCGCGCTCTCGCATCAAAGCCAATGTTCGCACTCTCGTGTCTAAGACAAAACCCGAATACTCATGCAAGATATTACCCAATACACAAGAATTCAACCACAAATCAATCACACAATGAGAAGATGAAAACAAGTATGAGAAGCATGGCCACTACAACTCAAACAAGCAATTCAACAAACACATAGATTGCTCAATATGTGACTAGTAACAAAGGATTCATCTTTACTCTCAATCAAACCATAATTACCCATAATCCACACTTAATCCCCCTACTAACCCCACAATAATTCTACTCACACATTATCAAACTAATACTAACACTAGCAAGAGAAATCAACATAATAATCCAAACATTCATTATGAACTAACAAGAATAAAGAACAATATGTAAAGATTAGAACTTGAGTAACTAAACAAGGATTAAGAGTAAAGAGAGTAAGAAGATTATACCAACTAATAAGAGCATGAAGAGATGAAAACTTGTATTATAAGAACACCCAAAAATCTCCACCAAAAGTTGTCAAGGATTGATGGATTCTTCAAGTGATCCTTAATACAAGAATAACTAACTAAATTAATCTGGGATTAACAAGGATTATGAAAAGATTAATGTAAACTAAGCTAAGGATGAAGAGAGTCTAATTAGGGTTTAGAATAATGTAGAGGAGTCTAATGTACTTAAACAATACAAAGGAAGGGTATTTATAAGGTTACAATAGTGAAGGAGAATGAAAAGAAGTCACGCGGCTACAGCAGGCTCATCCCGCTTGGGATGGATGGTCCCGGTCGGGATGACACACCCTTCCCGGTCAGGAAGCTCTCATCCCGGTCAGGACGGCTTAAACAGGAGCTGTTTGATTCGCGCACTCCTTCCCGGTCGCGAAGGGTACCCATCCCGCTTGGGAAGGGTCTTGTAGGCCTCTATTATGATCATAAGGGTCCCTCCTTGCTTCTCATGGGCTTCTTATTGATTCTAGGAGCTCGGGATCGAGTCTACGGGGCTCGGGAATGGGTCCCAAGGTCTCGGGATCGAATCCAAGGCACCGAGGGATCGTTCATTCTCTTCGTTGGCTCCAAAAGTGTAGGAAACGAGTCGGAATCGTTCCAATTCTCCATGAATGATCTTGGGAACCTAAAACGAACTTGAAGAAGCATAAGTAGCTCAGAAACCGCTCCAAAGAGCGATTTCACAAGAGAAACCGGGACCAAACACAACAAAATAGGCACTACAAACTACACTTATCATTAATATAGATTAATCTTACACAAGTCAAGCACAACAATAAAAATGCACCAACAAGGTTCGTACTCATGACCTACACATTAACACCCAACTCCTTTACCACTACACCACCCTTATTTTTGTTGTCAAAAATTTATAAACATAACGTATATTGAGGGTCTTCACTTACTTGACTCATTCATGTTCTTAATTTTTTTTTGGTAAAGGGTAAGTATATATATGATGTGTAACCAATTTACAAGAAAATGACTACATCAATTTATGTAGCCATCTAGCATCTTTAGCATGAATAGGATATCTGATCTTACACATTATTCTATTCTTAACATCCATTTTAATCATCTTAACGGTACATTGTGGCTCTTGTACTGCACCTTCAATTATGCACACATTCCGTTGTCTCCAAATATGATAAATCGTCGCATTGATCATTGCTCGAAGGATGTTGCATTGAAGCTTCGATCCCCTCATATGGTTTGCCCGTGACAAGCCCCTGTTACACGGAATTCACTTCATCACCCACTCACTCAACAAACCAATAACTTGCGAGCTCCAATAACACCAAAAAGTAGATGTTCTAAGCTCTCCTCCTGTGATTCACATAAATAATAAAGGTCGGAATCTGCAACCCCAAACCTCAATAATTTCTTTCTCGTGTTTAAAGCCCCCTAAACACTAGCCACGCGATAAAGCTATGCTTCGGGATGCTCCAACCACTCCACACAAGTTGCGACCACGAGACCCTCGGTCTATGAAACCGAAGCTCCTCATATACCCTCGAGATCGAATAGTGGGTAAACGATCCATGCCAAACTCCATTCGCATACATATCTTTGATCTTATCCTTCGCCTGACAAATCTTCCTTCACGCCCACGTGACATCAGCATGGGGCTGATAATCAAGCCACGCGCTACCCTTCAAATAATTGTTATTAACCCATTGAACCCATAATCGATCCTGTAGATCAAACACCCACGAGGCCAGCTTTGCCACGGCTGCCTCGTTCCATGTTGACAGGTCCCTTAGTCCCAAACCTCATTCCTTCTTAGGACAACAAATTTTCTCCCAACTCACTAGAGCTCGATTAGTGCCTTCCACACCACCATCCCAAAGGAAATTGCGACATAAAGAACCAATTTGAACCATAAAAAATTTCGGGATAATAAAAACCATAGCCCAGTAATTATGTAATTGAGATAACACAGCCTGAACCAAGGTCAACCTCCCCACGTAAGAGAGCTTTCCGGCACCAATACTAGAGATTCGCGAGGTAATATGAGCTAACAATTTTTCACAATCATTCTTACCTAATCGGGTACTTTGAATAGGTAATCCAAGATACCGAAAAGGCATCGTACCTTCCACACATCCGGAGAACTGCAAGATAGCTACCTACGCTTATACTCAACCCCGAGGCTCTACTGAATGTGGCAAAAGCACGCCATAAGAACTCCATCAACTCCGTCTCCCCTTTGCAAAAAAAAAAAGCAGATCATTCGCAAAGAGTAAATGGGTAAGCTTCATCGCGCCACATTTCAGGTGATATTTAAAGTTCCTCTCCAACTTGCCATTAGTCATAATCCGAGAAAAGTATTCCATACATATCATGAATAGCAACGGAGACATAGGATCACCTTGCCTCAATCCCCTTTTCCCTCGAAAAAACCAAAATTATCCCCATTTGCACATAGAGAATTCGAGATTGTTTCGATGCATTCCATGAACAATCCACAAAAACGATCAGGAAAATCTAAGGCTAGCAACATTTGATCCACAAAACTCCATTCTACGCTGTCATACGCCTTATGAATGTCAACTTTAAACAGGCAACGAGGTGAAATACTCCCCCTCTTATACATATCGACCAGATCTTGACATATCAGCACATTTTCTACAATACTTCGCCCCTCAATAAATTCCCCTTGTGTAGGTGATACTATTTGGGGCAATACTCTAGCTAATCTCGAACAAATGATTTTAGCAATACATTTGTACAAGACATTGCGACAAGCAATCGGCCAGAATTCTTTCACAGACTGAGGTCTATTCACTTTCGGAATCAGCGAGATATAGCACAATTTAGTTGTTTAAGAAGCTTACCTAAGATAAAGAAATTCCGGATAGCTTTCCCATTGTCATCTCCAATAATATCCCACGAATAAAAAAAGAATTGACTCGAAAAGCCATCCGGACCCGGCGCTTTGTCACGTGGAATACCATGCAACGTACGTTTGATCTCCTCCTCGGTCACACTCGCTTCCATCCAGTGCGCTTTTGTACGTGCTCTTCGGTGCAAATTTTTCCTCTTCGAATAATGCCCACATTAATTGGTTCCACACTTCGCGATTCCCCTAAAAGAGACATGTAATAGCGAAGAAACGCCCCTTCAATTTCAGCTTTATTCGCACATTCTTGCTGGCTAGACTTGTCATGAGCCTCCAAATTACAATATTTATCCACTTCTAACACAAACTAGTAGTTAGTGAAAGTAGGGGTCGAACCCACAAGGAAGGTGATTATGCCGTTTAAGTGTGTGTAAATCTATATAAAAGTAACCGAATGGGGGGATTTTAATGTGTTGTTTCTAAGTCTAAAAAAAACTAATAAAATAAATTAGATAAATAAACTAATATGAATAACCGATGTAACAAATATGAGAAAAATACTTGGACCAAGCAATATCCACCATCAAGTTTAACGAATTGATCATTGTCTCGTCTACTTTAAAATTTATATTAGAATACTTTGCTATGAAGTTTAATCGACTTCTAATTCCACTTATTAATAGTTATAAGATATGAGAAGCATACTCAAACAACCCTTACGATATTGTCAACTTAAATCAAGCGTCTAAATCGTATCAATATGTAGATTAAAACGATGGAATTTAGCAAAGATGAAAGAATGATTACTCAAGCGGTATCACTTTGTTTCATACAAGTTTAATCCTTATAACTCAACAACGATGAAAAGCATGTGAATTGGTGAATTATATTTGCTACTCGGATATAGTTTAAATAAACAAAAGATTCATTTAACTATTTTAGCAATGGTTTATTAATAACAAAAACTAGGTGATCAAGCTAGAAGATGAATTAACAAACCAAGAAATAAAGCAAATTAAACTTGATATTCTAATATAAAAGTAAATTAGAAATGAGTCTTATAATTCACTAACTTGAAAGGCTTCAACTACTTGTTCCAAGAATAAGAACTTAGCCCTCCATACAAATGAACTACTTGCAAAATAAGCTAGAAAATATGATAGAAACTATATGTGTTTTTGAGAATTACAAGTGATGATTGATGTCTTGGATGATCCATGTGATGGTGAACTTCTCCTCTTTATATAGTCATCATCCATGGAGCATCTTCATCAATGGCTCATAAAGCCTCATAAAAATGATCATAATGAAGAAGAAGAATAAAAGAGGTGAGTAAAGAAGAAGAACAAAAGACTAGAGAAAGAATCCTATGCGAAAAAGAATCCAAGAAGGAATCCTATGCATAAATTTCTGCCGCTGGCAGCGGATATTTGGAAATCCGCTGGCAAGAAATTCCGCTGGCAGGGGAATTTGGAAAATCCGCTGGCAGCGGATTTTAGAAATCCTCCACTTCTTTCTTCTACTTGGTCTGGGCTTCCACTTAACTTCGGGCTTGATTTGTCTTCACTTCCAAAAGATTGTTGACACTTTAACCCAATAAACATTTCAATTACAACCCATATAACTTTTCACCCTTTAATCCACCTAATTACACATTCTATTACATTAACCCATCAATTTGGACATATGCACCAAAATCCTTCAAAACACATCCAAAACTACAAAATAGTCAACTAAATGACCCTTATTAATCCCTACTAAACTAGACTAATCACTTGCCCTTCAGCATCAACTATTTTGGCTATAGCATTATGTACTCTCCGCGCCCTCAAAAGACCATGAAAATATGCAGAATTCACGTCACCTTCTTTAACCCACTTTTGTTTCGATTTTTGGCTCCAGAAATCCGCTCTAGCAGCCTGCAAAACACGTACTTGTTCATTCATCGCTGCTTCTTCCAGCATAATAGACACGGTACTGGCAGATCGCAGGTGTACCTGCAGTTCATCGAGCCTCATTTCAGCTTGATTGCACCTATTTTCAATATCAGAAAAACAGCTAGTATTCAGCTCCTTCAATGGCCTCTTCAAGCTTCATAACTTAGTCACAATTTGAAACATTTTCGTCCCCCTAATCGACACTCCCTAGGCGCTAGAGACGCAGGACCTGAACTCGGGAGCTTTACTCCACATGTTCATGTATTTAAAACTACGATTCTTCCTTGCCGGTGGTTGTTCAAATTGAACAATACAAGGGCAATGGTCGAACGTACCTTCAGGCATGAAATTCGCAAACCCACTCGGAAATAACCCCATCAACTCATCGTTAACAAAACAACGATCAATTCGACTATATACCCTAGTTTCAGCTACTTTATGCTTATTGTTCCAAGTGAACCAAGACCCACTAGCCTTATAGTCACTTACCTCATAATTAGCCAAACAATCCCAAAATTTGCTCATTACCTCATCCAAAGATGCTCCTCCAAGACGTTCTCGAGCATCAATAACACAGTTAAAGTCACCCAAGATCATCCACGGTCCCATCGAAGCAAAGGATTCAAGTCTTCGCCAAAGCTCAACTCTCCCCAAAGCAGAATTAAAGGCATACACAAACGTAAGCAAATATTCCTTCCCCGAGTTCGTTGAAACTTTAACATGAATGCTTTGATTATAATACTCCAATATCGTCAAGTTGACCTTTTCATGCTTCCATAAAAGCCAAACTCGACCCCCTTCATAACAGTGATTAGAGCATACTTTATGCTCCATTCATAGAAAATGTTCTGATGAACTTTTGCATACGATTTATTCTTTATTTTCGTTTCGAGCAAGCCAAAAATGTCTACCTGCTGCTTTCTAATGAATTCACTAATTGCATGTTGCTTATTTATATTACACATGCCGCGTACATTCCAAAACCCAATATTATGTGTCACCATGTATCACCGATTCTAAACCAAACCCATCCTTTTCATTGACCCTCTCCTTCCTTGGTGGCGATCCTTTCAACATTTCTGCAAAAGAAATCCCCGGCTTAACTACAGCAGTTTTCCCAGGCATCTGATTCACGGCAGCAGTAACAGGCTTAGTCGTGCCTATTACCCTCGACTTAGGCGCTTGCTTCTGCCGAGGGTATGCTACCCCCACCTTCATTCTTCTTCTGCTTAGCCTCTAGTCTCGCTTTCTTCAATTCATCTTTTTTACATTCGCTCACATCATGACCATAACCTTTATATTTACTGCACCAAATGGGTTTCCCTTCATATTTGACTTGAATTTCAATAACCTGCCCTTGCTCATCCAAAAATTTAACAGAATTTTTACCCAACCTTTGCCAACACCATGACCCTTGCATACCCTAATCTAGTGTGTTCCTCCGTAGCTAAATCGAATTTAACATACGGTCCCACTAAAGAGGCAATCCCTGGTAAGCATCGATCCCAAAATTTTAAGGGTAACTCGTGCAATTGTATCCAAATAGGCACTTCTTGCACATCTTCTTTGTCCAGTTTAGCATCGGGTGTCCATTCTTTCACAATCAATGGCTTATTATCAAACATAAAGAAGCCATGGTTGAGAATTTTTACCTTATCATCCTTCTCCTGGAACTGAACTACAAAGATCCCATTGGGTAGGAATGAAATCTTGTCAATTGGATGTTCCTTCCAAATACGCTTCACGTATCCTTCCATTACTTCCCATGGTGGATTAGCTCCCATGATGAAGCAGTAGACGACGTTACTCCAGTACTCGACTTAGTCCACCATGTCATCTTCCGAAAATCTCAATAATTCTTCTTCCTCCTCCACATCTACGACCCTTTTCCCATCAATCTGTTTCCAACCTATGCTTCCAATAGGTTTCGTCTCGAGGATAGGGTTTATTTCAGGAACGTATTCTGAATCTTTTTCTTCTTTTGATTCAGAGTCAAAATTCAGACCCGGAATCTCATTAATCCCATAAATGTGTGAGTTCAATCCTCTTACATAAAGAGTGATATTTGAAACCTTCTTTCAGCACCATCACACTCATAAGACAAGAGAAATACTCCATGCATATATTAAACAGCAAGGGAGACATAGAATCACCTTGGCAAATCCTTCTTCGACCCGGGAAGAAGCCAAACAAGGCACCATTTACTGATAGGGTGTACGTAGGTGTTGTGACACATGCCATTACCCAATTGATCATTTGTACGTGCAAGGAAATTCAATGCCAAAAGCATCTGATGGAGGAACTCCCATTCGATAGAATCATAGGCCTTTTTGAGGTCAACTTTCATTATGCATCTAGGGGTACATCCTTGTCGATTGTATATTCTTACGAGGTCTTGACATATCAGAATATTATCAACAATATCCCTCCCTTTCATGAAGGCACTTTGGTTTTGGCTAACAATGGAAGGCATGACCTCCATAAGTCGAGCACATAAGATCTTGGTGATGCATTTATATAGGACATTGCAGCAAGCAATCGGATGAAAATCAATTACCAAATGAGGTCTTTCTTTCTTTGGTATTAATGTGACCATTGTCGCATTAATCTGCTTCAACATTTGCCCTAACACAAAAAATTCTTTAATAACAGCAAATACATCTTTACCAACCATACCCATTGCATCCTCAAAGAAGCCACTAGAGTACCCATCTGGACCCGAGGCCTTATCCTCAAGGATGCTCATGAGGGCCCTCACTACAACAAAATCACCTTTTCACGGCGATTATATCGTGACGATTGAAAAATCGACACGACTAACCCACAATGACTCATATAATAAACAACTTATCGTATCAAATAACAATTGACACTAATTAGTATACGTAAATGATGCTAATAACTCCTTAACATATCCTAATTACTGAAAAACAATAATCAATGAGCCCCAAACCTCCTCCCTAATTTTTTCATATTTGCGCCTTCCTCTAATTATTTCCAAAACTCTAATTTTTTTCCTAAAACTTACGCAGCTCTTCTAATATATGCCTTCATCAACGCTCTACATATGCATACCGCGAAGAACCCCCAATCATCTTCATCTTTCTCCCCGAAACTCAATCGATATCACTGCTCCTCGACGATTACATTGTTGTTTCGATTATACTCTTTAATTAAGGTACGTTTTAGTGATTATTATTGTGTTAATCTCTTTTATTTGATTGTATCAGCATATAATTGGGATTTATTGCATAATTTACCCAATTTCAGTTGTTTTTTATCTTCTTTTTGATATCAATGTAATCGTCATCTTCTTAACCCTGTTAATATGATTGGAACTAAATCTCGGGTTGACACTTCATATAGGATTTCGTCACTAGGCTCTTTACCCTTGCTGTTGCTATAACTTTATTACCGAGCTTATACGACGATTTGTTGACGAGTCTATATTTGCTTGAAGTACCAATTTGCTTGTTGTCAAAAATTAGGTAATGAATTCTCAATATTCGTGATGTGAATTTTCACAATAGGACCTAATTGGAGAAGGATTCTAAATTTGCCCTTTTTCCCTGCAACTTCTCTGAAATCTCATTGCACATGAACTTTTTTGTTAAAATATGTCCTCATTATTGCGAAATTAGCAATCCGTCAGCCGGAGTACATCTGTCTCTCAATAATTTTTCTGTTAAAAAAAACTTAGTAAACAGGACAAAAATTAGATTTAGCCATCTCTTTTTTTGGCAAAGTGTAAGTATTATAAAAGAATTGGTAAATAGTTACAAGGATCTTAAGACAGATACGAGGCCTAGAACAAGCTCATAAGCCAAGTCCCGTCCAGAGAATGCAATTGTGTTTTAAGTAGCTCATGAATTCTTATACGAATCACAGACTTAATCCGATTAGCAACAATAGACGGCCTAGAGATACATCCTTCAATTCGACCTTGATTCCGCTGCCACCATACTTTGTATACGACAGTTGGACACACAGCCTGAATGCTATTATGGACATAAATGTTACTAATGTTATTACTCAGATTATGTCGTGTTGTGCCCGGAACGCACTGTTCTTCAGATTATGTCGTGTTGTACTGGGTCGGGTTAGCAATCGTGCTGCCCGACTGAACCCTACTCAAACTGCCAGTTCTACACTTCTACCTAGCCACTAAAATGACCATCAACTACATACCCCTGTAATTGTAAGGTAAACTTGGACGGTGGACCTCAAATATGGGAATGCATTTTGCATTTGTTTAGAGATGATCTTAAACTTGGTAAAGTCATGACTCATGATAGATGATACTTACGATTTGCGCTTTGAATCTCGTCAGCATCGTAATTGTCATTGTTGGTTTGTTTGAACAAAAAAAGAAAGATGATCGTAAACTTAAGATGACGGCACCTTTTTTCACAGTATGCATGCTTAAGAGTTAAGATGGTTTTAACTGAAGACTAGCTTTGGTTCAGCCTGCAAATCTCAGGTCGGTTGTCCTTTTACCAAGAGCTGAAAACTGCTGACCTTTTAAACCTAAAGACTATAAACACCCCACCACGTTCTCCCAAACTATTAAACAAAACATGCAGACCACTATTTTTACCAATACACCCTTTAATTTATATGTCGTCTGCTCAGTATTACTCAGTATAGAAGTTCAAATATTCCATGTCACTGACTTATGTCCACTTCTCGTCTGAACAAGATACTGCTTGTTCACATAAAAAAACATGTGACTGTATATCGTCAATAAGTCTAGTGCAGGTCTGTTATTCCTAAGCATCAGATTCTGATGTGGCTAGCAATGTGAGGAGCGCTGCAGACGAGGTCCAAACTAAACTGCTTGTTCAGCGTTGTAAGGACACATAAAAAACAAATGCAGCCAATATTGTTCATCGCTGTAAGGACACATAAAAAACAAATGCAGCCAATATCGTTCAGTGCAGTACGTCCCAATATCGTTGTTGTATCTGATTAGGCAACGATATTTGCAGCCATTTCTTGATTAACTGTAAGAGCTCGGCGCTGTAAGGACACATAAAAAATAAATGCTCCTGCATTTCTTCAGACAACTCACACAAACAGCAATTACCTGCACCAGTAATGCCCAATCTATGGAGTTTGGACCTCGTCTACAGCGCTCCTCACATTGCTAGCTACATCAGAATCTGATGCTTAGGAATAACAGGCCTGCACCAGACTTACTGAAGATTGAAGAAATAAATCAATAAGATTGGATGTTTATCCATAAACTGTCAAAACTAACGATACGATATGTATGTAATGTTATCTGTAGTGTAGGCTAATCAGATAATCTGAGTCTTATTTTAAGTTGTGTTTATCATGTAGGCACATCGAGCAAAGCATAGGTATAAGCAGGTAACATACAAACTGAAATCCGAACTTTTTGATTTTGAATATAATTTTCTTTTGTTCCTTTCCTTTCCTTTTCCTCTCGTCGAGTTTCTAATTTGAGTGGTGATTACTAGGTGATGAACTTTTTTATTTTTACTATATACATTCAATTAAACTTTTTTTATTTGAGTTTCTAATCTCTTTGAGCGTCTTCTCTATCACTCTTTTCGTATGAACAATACATTGTTCCTTCCTACTTGTATATCTCTGATGCCATAGGTTATAGCGAGTAGCTAGGCATAAAGTATTCTGAACATGCTTTTGTAGCTTCGACCAGTGACGGACCTAGGAATTTAGGAGAGGGGGTTCACAAAAAAATTGCGGATACAATAAAACTTTAACTAAAAAATAAAATTCATTCTGCCGTCACATAATTACGTATCATCCTTTAAAATTCAACTTAATTTTTCGTAACTAATTTGAAATAGGTAAAACACTGCCATTTATAACCCAACTAAAGAAATATGGGTAAACCAACAAATAAAGACTCCCTCACTTTCATTGATTTTTTTCACCTTAAATGTGATACTCATATTTCTTAAGAAAATTATAGTTTGTACCAAACAAGAAAGTAATGAAATCAAAGAAATATTTGAAGAAAAAAAATGTGTAACATGTCAATGAGATGAGGGAGTAATATAAGAACCCAGACTAGAGTTACACAATTGGAAATTTATATTTAATTGACTCTAATTGACATTAAAAACGAAACCCAAAAAACGACATGAAAATATATCTGAAATACTCAAATACCTATAACCTAAATAATGAATTGATGGGAAACCAACAAGTAAATAACATTCTTCCAAAAAAACAAATAAATAACAATAAAATAAATCCAAAAATTAGGATCCACAAATTTGGAGTTATATTTAAATTAAAAAGCTAGAAATAATTGACAATAACAAAACAAAAACCAAAAATTGACAAAGAAAAGAACCAAAAGGCAAATAAAATTTAGAACTACGAAAGAGAGCATGAGGGGGTTCGAATCCCCCAACCAACAATTCTAACGTCCCCAACACCTTCTCCTTAAACCCCTTCCATATCAATTTGCTATATGCACATTCATAGAAGTACTAGCGTCTCCTCCACGTGCCCACACAACCAGCACATAGTGTCATAAGTGATATGGGCTAATAGTATTGGTCATAAATTATTGGGTGTAACTTCTGTTTCTGAAATTTGATAATCATATAATTTTACTTTTGTCTACCATGATTCACGACTAAATTTGAAAGGCTCTTAAACAGATAATAATTTTATGGCTGGACAAAAGCGTAAAATTTGGTCAGACTATGATCTTGGAAGCAATGATTATTTAACGGGATTGTCAAAGTTCGTTAAATATGCATTTGAGAAAACTTATAGTGAAGATAAAACAATAGCTTGTCCTTGTGTAGTGTGTGTACGTTACCATCGTTGCAGCGAGAAAGACGTTTATGACCATTTAGTGATAAATGGACCTATGCGTGACTTTGAGAAATGGTATGATAACTATGATTTTGGGTCCTCTTCAATGCCTAGTCACAACGAAGAACTTTCTAAATCCATTGCAAATAATAGGATATTAGAAATGTTAGGGGATGCTTGCGGAATTCATTGCAATACTTCTAATAATGAGACTCTTGTTGAGAATCCTAACAATACTCCTAATGCTAACGACTGTGTCGAGTTTGATGAAGGTTTCACTAGGGTGGAAGACTCACTCGAGTCAATCCCTTCTAATGTTTATATGTTTAATAAGCTGTTAGAAGGTGCTAAGTTGGAGTTGTATCCTGGGTGTAAGGAGTATTCTAAACTTTCATTTATCCTCCATCTTTATAATCTCAAATGTAACACTGGATGGTCTGATAAGTCATTTACAGAATTACTTGAGATCTTTAGGAAGGCCTTACCACAACAAGCAGTGATTCCCAACCCCCTTTGTGAAACAAAGAAGGTTGTAGATAAACTGACTCTTAAGTATGAGTAAATTGATGCATGTCGAAATGACTACATGTTTTTTTAGAAAGAGTACGTCAATCACAATCAGTGTATAGTTTGTGGATCATCTCGTTGGGAAACCTTAGATGAGTCTAGTGTCAATGTGTCTAATAATACGAAAAACAGTAGCGGAAAGGTAAGAAAAAAGAAAAACATCCCCGTCAAAGTACTCTGGTATTTCCCTTTTAAACCAAGGCTTCAAAGACTCTTCATGTCTTCTAAAACAGCTGAACTTATGAGATGGCATCACAAGGACCGACCAAATGAGTATTGTGTTTTAAGGCATCCAGCGGACTGTGAATCATGGAAGAATTTTGATAATTGATACCCGACTTTTGTCGCGGATCCTCGGAATGTTAGATTAGGCTTCGCTAGTGATGGTTTTAATCCATTTGCAGAAATGCGGAGCACCAATTCCACTTGGCCCGTTCTCTTGATGATATATAATTTGCCTCCTTGGTTGTGCATGAAATAGCCTTTCTGTAACACTCCTGATTTTTATATATTAAAATTTATTAATATTTTATTTTGTTTACGATTTAACTCGTATTTCTTAAATAATTATAAAACAGATTCTTTTTTCAATCTTTTGAACACGTAAAATCCTATTTACCTCGAAAAGTCATTTTTATGCTTAAAATGTATCTTACTTTCGTTTCATTCGATTTACTCATTTTATTTCTATTCGAGTTTCCGTTTCGATGGTTTATATTCCCGAGTTTATCTCTATATAAACTTGAATTCTTATTTTAAACTCGAAATCCATTTTAATTACCTCATTCGCAAGAATTTTTATTAATATCGAGAAATTGCTATTTAATCTTTTTCTACGCGATTTCGTACATAATTATTTTCGAAACGTGATTTTAATACTACTTTCTCGTAAACACGTTCTTATACGAGTTCCGTCTACTTATTATTATAATTATTATTATTATTATTATTATTATTATTATTTTATTTTATTTTATTTTTAAAGTGATCCATTTACGACTTTTAGCGCGAATCGGGCTCAGATTGTAGCAGACCCGACCGTTTCCCTCATCGGACTAAGATATTTTCGTAGTTCGGTTGAGAAAGTCAAAACCGACTCTTCTTTTCTCTCCTAGTCCTATGCACGTTCTCCTTTTCCCCTCTTTTTGCAGTTACTGACTCCCCCAACTGCTCTTAAACCCTAACTCAGTATCCCACTTCTCATCTTCTCAAAAAAAAAGGGCAATTGAACGTATCTTCTCTACAAAAACAAAAGGCAATTGAACGTACAACACAGTAAACTGTTCTTCAATATTTTTCTCAATTCCGATCATTCTCGTCATCCCGGTTCATTCTAATTCGAAGAGTACTCATCGAATTCTTAATTCCTTCTTCCTACTTCTCGATTTATATGATACTAATAAGGGTCTTGAACCTTGTTTATAATTTTTTTATAGGCTTTCAAGACAATCCCGAGAAGGACGGGTATATTATTGACTCAGATCTCGATGAAGGTAACATATGATGGCATGACTCGGTATTGCATGATATATATATTGTAGTTGCTTGTAGTATCGTTTTAAAATCGAATTCTTATACTAGTAAACGTGTTTGAACTATATTATGATAATATGTTTCAAATCTTCTAAAACTATTAAAAGGCCGAGACTAAACGTATAAGTAAGAATTAATTTCTTAATTTTCGTGTTTTTAATATAAATGATCAAATTGAAAGTTTTATTATTTTTAACAAAGTTACAGCGTGTTTTGAAATATGTTAGTGCTTTTATACGATTTATTTCTCCTGTTTAAATACTTTATTTTCAAAAGCTTTGAAAAGAGACTACAGTTTATTCTAAGTCTAGTTTGTGTATTTTAAATTTCGTATAATTATTCCAATTATTTTGGTCACAATAAATTGTTTAGGAACAAACGTTGGATTAGTCCGCGAATCTGTCAATTTTTGTAAAACCTAATTTAAAGCCTATGAAAAGCCTTGAATATATTCTGGGTAATTTATTTACTAAAATTTTAAGAGTCTAGTAATGTTTGCAATTGGTTTTAGTTTAAAATAAATTTCTAAATATGTTTTATTAAAGAAATACGATCGGGTATTGGATTCTGTCAGTTTATAAAACTACGAATAAAAACCCCTGTTAAATTAAAAATTTCGACTTTATCCAGAAACAAAAGTTTTAGTTAAGCTTTTAAAGTTTTCAACCTCACTGGTTTTACGTCGTTTTGATTTTTAATTATTTAAATATGAATTTTATAGTAAGACAGTGCAAATCTGAAAAATTTGTAATTTAATACTTTTAATTACTTATATTTCAACCTTTTGAGAAATAATTATGATTTTGACTTTCGTTGAATTTTAATCGTTAAATATATATTTATAAAATAAGTATAATGTTTATGTCTCGAGGCCTAATATAACTATTTTATATAATTCAAATGTTAAACGATTTCTAATTATAATAATACCTATTTTGGAAAGTTAATATTTGAAGAAAGTTTCCCAAATTAGAAAGTTTCTTTTTAAGAACGTTTTGATAATCCTATCGAATTATGACAACGACTTTGTTTTGGAGTTATGGAATAAGAACAAGTGTACGGGTAGAGTAATACAGTCTAGGTTATATGTTTTGCCATCAACTATAAAGTGTTGTGTCTATGTTGAGACACATTGGTCGTTGAACTGAGCATGGTTTGTGTTCAGGAGTGTGTATATTTTGACCTTAAACTTAGATATCGCATCGTGTTGTAAGTCGCCAGCGGGTTGAACTGGATTACGGTTGGTGTCCAGGGGGGATGTACATTACTTAAGCCAGGACCTCGCTGCACGCAGTCCTGTTATAGTTGAGTTGCCTAGTTAGAGACCGAAGTCTAATTTGTTTTGACTGAATTCTCGAACCTAGATTAGTATGATCCTAGTGAAAGTCTATTCCGTTACACTGATTGATTTCCATAACGCCGTTATTATTATTGATTGACATTAATTTGCAGGTTGGCAATCATTTTGAAGTACTTTACTGTATCACTTTAAATGTTTTCCGTTTTCAACTATTTTGATATAATAATAATTATGCTTTTGTGGACATGACATAGGTCCACCCCGACGCGGCCACGCGCGGGTTTGAGGAGGCGAATGAATCTCATGTAAGATGGATCTCGAATTGAAATTTAAATCGAAGTTGGAGTCGCCACCGAACTTTGTGGGAGTTCGGGCCCATTCGAACCCACTCTATGTCGTAGTGGGCCGTGCACAAAGTACGGCCCATTCCGATTTCAGAGTTTATTGGGTTCGTCCCTTTGCATTGCGATACCGTTGAATGACTCTCGTATGCCAATGGTTTCGGACATCCGGAAACCACGGTTCTGAGTAAGGGGTGAGGGTACATGTTGGGAAGTTCACAAAGAACACCCAACCCCGCCCGCACTTTGACCCGATTGTGGAGCCCAAAAAATTAGTCAACGGTCCTAATAAAGCAATTGACTACGCACGTGGGCCATCCTATCACAAGCCGCCATGGGTAAGCGTGTATTGGCCCAAACATGGCCAGATTCATGCAACTACACCAAGGATCCATCAAGAGAATATTGTTTATCCTAAAAAGATGTGGGGGATCTCGTGGAATTGGTAAGATATCCACAATGATGGTAGGAGGATAAAAGAAGATATGGCTGGTATCTTTTATGATACACCAATCTCAAGTAAAAGGCAACAAGAGGATCTCCAAATATTTGGGATATCAATCTATCTTAAATATATGGTAAGGAATAAACAAGAGGATCTCCATCAAATAATTGGAGATGGGAAAATCTCGGACATATGGCAAGGAATAATGTGTGAGGATCTTCGCCAAATAATTAGAAGTGTCGTGATCTTTTACATTCACACACCACCTATTATTTCAAGCATTAGATCACGCATCACATAGTAATCTTGGAGACATGACAAAAGGATCTTCATCACACACTATCTTTTATTTAAGGCAAGTAGAATAACGATCACACCCATAGGTGGCATGTGATACTAGTAGTTATATTTCGTAGTATTTGTTTCCTTTTATATTAGTATTATTATTCTAGAATATCACTCGGAATATAACGAGGATATCACACATTGTGGGCTATATAAGCCAATGTCTTTCATTGAATAAAGCATGGAATATTTATGAATTTACAAACAACTTGTCAAACTCTGGATTAATTTGTTAATCTCGTGTTTAAACTTCGAGAAGGTGCTTCGAAGTGTTTAGAGGGTTGGTGCTCCAAACTCTGAGCTATTAATTCCGAGTTCAAGGTCGAACTACGGGTTAAATATCCTTTGGTTACTCCCCGATTAACATCGGATCACAAAATACAGAAAATCGAAGCGTTTGCTTCCAAAAAATAGCCGAGCCACAAAACTCAACATCCTCACAGACCTTAACCACGAACCAGGGTTACATTAACCTTAGTTCAATTTCACTCCAAAATCCACGTCATCACTCAAGGTTACATTAACCTTCGACCCAACTTTATTTCCAAATCTAAACCGCTTCCACATTCGCATCATTTGGTATCAGAGCCGTGTTTAGCGACATGGGAGATAACGATATCAACAACAACAATGTCAACAACGACGCAAGCAGCATCAATACTGGAGAGGGTAACGACGAGAATCTCATCCAACAATTGCTTCGTTCCTTGCGTAATTTACCTGAGAACCGAGCAGGAGGAGGAGCTAGGAGATTCGTGGACGTGCCAAAGTCTCGAGATGAATTCAAAGTCACGGAATTTCCGGAGTTTGAAGGAGGAGTCGATCCAGAGGAATACTTGGATTGGGAACGCAAGATGGAAAGAATGTTCGATTTCAAGGACGTTCCTGATCAAAAGCGTTGTAAGTATGCTATACTTAGACTCACAAAAACAGCATCTTTATGGTTTGAGGGCATGAAATTGAGAAGGGCTAGAGAGGAAAAGCCAAAGGTTAAAACTTGGGATGACCTTAAACGTAAGTTACGCAAGAGGTATGTGCCCAAGAGCTATAAAGTCGATTTGTATAGGAGAATTGCCGAATTAAGAGAAGGGAGTCTAAATGTTAGTAGTTACATTTCAGAGTTTGAAAAAGCGTCTTTGATGTGCGAGTTAGACGAGTTAGAAGAACAAAAAATGGCTCGATTTTGTAGAGGTTTAAATCGTGGTATCGCGGATGTCGTTAACTTACATCCCTACGAGTCATTCGATACACTTTGTTCTTTGTGTCTTAAGGTCGAAACTCAACAAAAAAAGAAGTCTACCCCAAAGACGGATACTTGGGATAAATCCGAGGAAACTAAGTTTGAGGGGTCAAATTTGCATGTGACACCTAAGACTACCCCTATTTTCCAAATGACACCCAACACACCCTATAAGGCCAAGGACATGTCTAAGGTCCGTTGTTTCAAGTGTCAAGGGTTCGGTCACTTTAAAACCGAGTGTCCTAATCAAATAATCATCACCTTAAGGGAGGCAATTACATATCGTGATGATTTGTGGGAACAAGAGGAAAGTGACGAGGAGGGAAAAGTTTATATGGCAAAGGGAGGAGAGAAAGAGGTGGAAGAAGTCTTAGAGTTTGAGGCTCCTACACACGTGGAGTCACTAGTCTTGCGTCGTACACTACACACACTTGCTAAATCGTCTATAATGAAGCAAAGAGACCAAATCTTTCATACTAAATGTCAAGTGAATGATAAGTGGTGTAATGTGATTATTGATGGGGGGAGTTGCACTAATGTCGCATCCCAAGAAATGGTGGACAAACTTGCCTTGACCACTACGCCCCACCCAAAACCCCACACACTACATTGGCTTGATGACGGAAAGAAGGTGAAGGTCACAAAGCAAGTGCGAGTTGGATTCACGACGGGTCCGTATAATGATGAAATCACGTGTGACGTGATTCCCATGGATGCGTGCCACATTCTTTTGGGCAGGCCATGGCAATTCGATCGTGATGTACGTCACCAAGGGAGGACTAACGAGTATATTCTGATGGTGAATGATAAGAAAATCGTCCTAAGGCCAATGGCACCGAAGGATGTTCATTCTATGCATTTAAACCGGACTACCAAGCTTAGTTTATCTGTGTTTGCTAGTAAGCAGTTGTTAGCAAAAAAAGAGGAGAGGTACGCCTTTAAAGCGTCTAGCATGTCCGTAGTTTCAAGAGGGAACGACCTTGACCAAGGTTACATTAACCTTGACCAAGTTTACCCTAACCTTGACTCTAACGAACTTATGCAACCGCTAGTAGGTGGGTCAGAAGATGCATTTTCGAGTGACCTTGAGTCTAGCTTGTCTACAGTTGTTTGTCAAAGCAGAATTGAACCGGTGATTGACCGGGAAGAGAAGGTGAATACGCTTATTGCGTCAAACCAACCTGTGCTTGAAGAAAATCAATCTGAGCTAGTACAACCATCTATTCGAATGAAGGATAAAAATTATGGGGTCCGTATTTCCGTGGAGGACTTAGCTCCATATTTGAAATTTAAGGACCTTACGGAATTGAGGTCAATTCCTTTTGAAGAGGGAGGGGATGACCCGATTGTGGAGCCCAAAAAATTAGTCAACGGTCCTAATAAAGCAATTGACTACGCACGTGGGCCATCCTATCACAAGCCGCCATGGGTAAGCGTGTATTGGCCCAAACATGGCCAGATTCATGCAACTACACCAAGGATCCATCAAGAGAATATTGTTTATCCTAAAAAGATGTGGGGGATCTCGTGGAATTGGCAAGATATCCACAATGATGGTAGGAGGATAAAAGAAGATATGGCTGGTATCTTTTATGATACACCAATCTCAAGTAAAAGGCAACAAGAGGATCTCCAAATATTTGGGATATCAATCTATCTTAAATATATGGTAAGGAATAAACAAGAGGATCTCCATCAAATAATTGGAGATGGGAAAATCTCGGACATATGGCAAGGAATAATGTGTGAGGATCTTCGCCAAATAATTGGAAGTGTCGTGATCTTTTACATTCACACACCACCTATTATTTCAAGCATTAGATCACGCATCACATAGTAATCTTGGAGACATGACAAAAGGATCTTCATCACACACTATCTTTTATTTAAGGCAAGTAGAATAACGATCACACCCATAGGTGGCATGTGATACTAGTAGTTATATTTCGTAGTATTTGTTTCCTTTTATATTAGTATTATTATTCTAGAATATCACTCGGAATATAACGAGGATATCACACATTGTGGGCTATATAAGCCAATGTCTTTCATTGAATAAAGCATGGAATATTTATGAATTTACAAACAACTTGTCAAACTCTGGATTAATTTGTTAATCTCGTGTTTAAACTTCGAGAAGGTGCTTCGAAGTGTTTAGAGGGTTGGTGCTCCAAACTCTGAGCTATTAATTCCGAGTTCAAGGTCGAACTACGGGTTAAATATCCTTTGGTTACTCCCCGATTAACATCGGATCACAAAATACAGAAAATCGAAGCGTTTGCTTCCAAAAAATAGCCGAGCCACAAAACTCAACATCCTCACAGACCTTAACCACGAACCAGGGTTACATTAACCTTAGTTCAATTTCACTCCAAAATCCACGTCATCACTCAAGGTTACATTGACCTTCGACCCAACTTTATTTCCTAATCTAAACCGCTTCCGCATTCGCATCACACTTAGCGGCCTTTACTAAGATATCGTTTGTTGTTCGTGTACACATGTTAGTTTGACGGTTGAATGATATGCAAACAATGTTTTGAACTAAACATGTGAATTATGTTTGATCTACGTCGTTTAGTGCACTTTGAACTAAGTCGGAGTTGTTTTAGCATGTGAGATTCGCTTTAGTACAATTAAACAAAAGAATGCCAAAATAGAAACAAACGAGTTAGTAACGATATAACGGTTTGTAAAAGAGTTTAGAATGACATAAATGATATGATGCATGGTTTTGAAAAGACTAGGACACGTGATAGATTTGACACGTGTTGACCGAGGTCTTTAAAAAAGTTTTATCGAAGCTCGAAATATGTTGAAGGCTCACGGATTTGTCATGATAAAGACCACTCGATCGAGTCATGGAAGGACTCGGTCGAGTGCCTCATGAAAAACCCTCCTGCTTCGATTTTGAGGTGCCACTCGATCGAGTCAGGTATGACACTCGATCGAGTGGTCCTCGAGAAAAGTGTTCTGGTTCTGTTTTGGGGTGTCACTCGACCGAGTGGCTATAGCATTCGATCGAGTGCCCCATGTTCGAGTGGTGACTTGATTTGCGATTCTCGAAATTGATTTTTAATTTTTGAAAACTGATAATCTCGCTAAGTCGTGTGAAAATATGGCACAATTTATACCCGACTTAGAATTTTCAAAACTCGTCAATATTTGATATTCGACTACGAAATCAATATCCAATAATTAGAGCGAGTTTTTAGGAAAAAGATGTTTAGAAATTATTTCGAATCGAAATAAATCCCTCCGCGTTGTAATGTCGTATTAGTCTTTTTAGGACTATGTGACGATTATTTCGGCATCAACGAGAATAGTTTTTGAAAAAGGTTTATTTGATTGATTCCTTTAGATCCAACATTCGACTATAGAGTCGATATCAAATTCTTAGGGACGACGCTTTTATTGCTAATTATAGTAGTAGTAATGTTAATAATGATATTTGAAACGAAAACGACAATGATAGACGATGATAGACGACGGACGAGAGAAGAAGAAAGAAAAAAAACGTGAGAAGGGAAGAGAATAAGAGAGAAATCGGGATTTGAAACACCCTCAACCTACATGCTAATTTCGACCTCGATCAAGGACTCGTAGTAACGGCGCTTGCGTAGGACTAACGAGGATATAGGAGGAGTTAAGGTGTTGTATTTTGGCTTGGTTTTCCTATAGGATTTCTAGGAATGATCGGGACGGTATTCCGGTATAGTTTTGCTTAAAGTTGCTAGAGATTCGGGTTGTAACTTGACGTCGGGAATTATGGATGTTGGATGTGTGAGTTATGAATGTTGGGAATAATTGATGTGTAAAATTAATGTTGAATGTGGGGGTATTTATAGGATGAAACACCTCCACTCGGGATAGAATATTCTCGGTATTTGGATAGGAAAGAGATTGCTTGCAAAGGAAGAAAGCAACGGTTGGGGTGAAATGGGATTCCGTCTAAGGATAGGAGAGACTCGCTTGCATGGGAAGAAATACCCGGTTTTGGCTGAAAATGAGGCCACTCGATCGAGTGGTTCATGGCACTCAATCGAGTGCCTGGTCTAACCTCTATTCTGACTGCTTTTATGAGCCCACTCGACCGAGTAAGCCAATCCACTCGATCGAGTGGTTCTGGACGAGTGATATGGCTCTTCAAAAGATAAAACTTTATCTTTTACGGAACTGTTTAATGTTTTTGTAGCTGATTTTTGTGAGTAATCTAACTTCAAATTGGATTCTCGAATGCTCCGTCGGATATTTATGGCTCGGAAATGCCTTTGACCGAGGTTTGACCCGGTCGCTAAAAGACGGTTTCGCCCTTGGTCTCGGTTTTGACCCAAATTAGTCTCAATTGACTGGAAACGACCCACTGGTCCTGGATTTGAGGTAGGTTTGGTGAGATTTTTACTCCGTTAAAAGCTCGCGCCAATTACTATTGATTCCGAGTCCAAAATTGAGCGTATTAGGTCATGTTTACGTCCGATCATCACCGGTGTTCTTTGGAAACTGCTATAGACGCCTGGCGGTCAAAATGTGGGTGTCTACAGAGCCCCCACTCTGACTGAGGCTTGGACAGGGCGAAAGTCAGAGTAGCTACTAGGCCAATCGAAGATTAAGACCCGGCAGACTTCCGATCGGGTCGTTTATAGTCCATTAGACTTGCGTAAAAGGGCTCGCCAGCCATAAAATAGAAATCATACCTGAGTGGATGCTAAAAAATCCGTGGGGCCTTACCTAAGAATCCCTGGGTGTGGCCCGTTTGCGGACATGCCCCATCTTGGAGCTGCGCGGGATCTTGCCTAAGAAGCTGCGGGTGTGTCCGTTTGCAGATGTTTTTCGCTGGGGAGTTTTAATGAGTTGCATAAGCTTGCTTCCGAAGTCTTGGGTGTTCCTGTATGCTGACACATAACAATTCGTATGTAACATTTAGGCGAAACACCGACTCACGCTGGGGAAGCGAAAATATGATTTTTTAAGAAAAATTGAAAATCCGTAAAAATGTTGACTGATTCTTTTTGAAAATGTTGAAAATTTTGAAATTTTTTGGAAATGGAAATGTTCGGGATGACTTGATTCTTGTATCAAATTCTGAAAAGGAGTCCTAAAGCCTTTTGGGTTGAGCCCACGCCTATGTGAATTAGGAGATATGATAAGAATCCCTATTCCTAAGGCAATTAGGAAAGGATTTTCTACTATAAATAGAGGGTTCCTGACTTTTAATTTTCATATCTCAATTCAAATCTTCTTCTCTTTTCTCAAAATCTTTTAGAATTTTAAGAAAAAGTTCTTGCTATGGGTATCGAACATTTGACCGCAATGCTTCAGACATGGTCCCAGTACTTCCGGGATGAAGATAAGGTTCAGCTGACTCAGATGGGAATTACTGCTTTATTCCCCCTCCAACGACTTAAGGTAGATTCGCACTTTCTGGATGCTTGCCTATCCTTTTGGGATACTACCCACCATGTTTCCGCATTTCCTCGAGGAGAAATATGTCCTCTTCTCGAAGAGATTGCAGCTATCGGCGGTTGGTGCCCTAACGCTCGTCTTGCTATTCCTCCGTTTTATCCTGACCCAAGGAGGAGATTAAGGGACTTTCTTGGTTTGTCACATGCTGAGACGGACCGTATGGTGAAAGGAGATTTTGTTTCTCTATTTGACTTAGCCGATAAGTTTATGAATTCTAGCGGCGTAAGAGTTACTCCCTCCCATAGGCGCAGGGCTTTCGCTTTTTGCATGCTACACCGATATGCCTTTGAAGGAAGAATAGATGTTGACTCGTGCTTGAGTCAGATCAGGCTGATAGGCATAGTCGATCAAATGGAGACGGGTCACAGCCCGGCTTGGCTGACAGATGGAGAGATCATTACGAGCCTTGACACTAGAAGACTTGACTCGGACCGACAATTGACGGGAAGTACCCGTCTTTTGCAGGTATTATCTCGCGCTTTTTTTTTTGTGAATTCTGACGTGCAGAGGTCACTCGACCGAGTGGACCTGTCACTCGATCGAGTGACCTCGGTAAAACCCGTCTGCCTGTTTTCGGCTAGTCCACTCGATCGAGTCAGCTGCGACACTCGATCGAGTGACGGTCAGTGGCGCCTGATTTTGCTTACAAAAACTTGCATTTTTTTTGATCCGGTTATGCGAGCGCTTGTCGAACATAGAGCCCCCGGTGAGCATATCCAAATATCGTAGTTGCCATATTAGCTCAAGGAAACGGCGAATAAGCTCGAGCCATCACATAAACCGAGCTTACTGGGATGAAGAATTAAAATTCCACGGTGGGCCCTTGATTAGATGGACCGTTATTTGGTGGTTTCTCTCGAAATTGACGGGGCTAGCTAAGAGAGACAAAGCCCGCTATTTGGTGATCCTGTCCTTAGATTGGACCGTCCATATTTACCCGGACCGCATTCTGAGGCAGTTCGGTTCGTTTCAGCAGATCCTCGAGACTAAAGCAATTATCAGCGTTTCGCTCCAACTGACGGACGCTATGTGTGACACGTGGTTACAACGCTGGTTTACCCGTGCCATATGGACTATAACCCGCCCTTGCCAAACCGCTTGGGTTTCGGAATCATATCGGAAATGGGCTTCCGAGGAGTCTGAGGAGGCCCGAAAAGCTTTTAAAATTGACGAGGCCTTTGACTTGGTCCGTCGGGAAACGGTGAAAGATAATAGGGGATTCTTTGATAAAGGAGAAACTCCCGCTACCCTTGTCTGATTGGAGTCGGATTCTAAATCAAAAACTAAGATTCGAGCTAAAGAGACCGGTGCTAGTGGTTCTCAGGGACAATCAAGCCCCCGAACGGATTTAGAGAGAAGGCTAGGACCGAGATTGGCAGCTCGAGACCGACTGGGCCCACGAGACCGGTTGCCAGATAAGGTGAGGGCCTGACTAGGGCCGACTGAGGTGAGTGAGAACTCAAGTTCGAAGAAACGAGTCCGTGCTAAGGAGGTTCCTATGGTGATTCGGGAACGTTCGCCTCCGCGCCGTCGTCAGTGGACAGAAAAGGAAGCCAAGGACAAAGGAAAGGGCAAGATGCCCTAAACACTGAGCCCCTTGTTTTTTATTATTTAAGTATTACTATTATTTTTTAGTGTCGTGTGCTTTTTGGACCTTTTTTTTTGCAATTTGTAATTTTTCGAGTTTATCGGATTTTTCGAAAGAAATAAAGAAAGTTTATTATTTAAACCGTTTCTGTTTTTTTTCCTCGATTGCAGTGGTTGTGCCCTTTTGAGTGGCTGCCTACGTATCCACTGTTAGTGGAATCAAACCAAACGTAGTTCAGACCTTTTTTTTTTTTGTAATTTGCAATTTCGAAATACATCAAGACTATTGGTTCAAGATATTTACAACAGAGGATAAATAATTCTAGCTTTTGACTTGCTTTTGAAAGTTTATTTTAAGAGATGATTTTAATAAACTTTTGCAAATGACATTGAGAAAGGGCTTAAGGGTAGTAACGCTTTAGCTGCTCCAGGTTGGTTGGGTTGACAAACTCGTTTCCGTCCAGGTCCGTCAGCATCACAGCTCCGCCTGATAGAATTTTCTTTACCAAGTATAGCCCGGCCCAATTGATGCGCGGGCGTCGCGACCCGTACAATCAAACAATATTTATAACTCCGACTAACCTAACTAATGCTAGAGCTCAATCGTGATCAAGTCTAGAGCTCAATCGTGGTAGGTCGGGATCGATCCACAGGGAGAGGGATTAAGCCGTATTGGTCAAGTCTAGAGCTCAATCGTGATCGGGATTGAGATGGGGGTTTTGGGATCAGAGGAGTCTAACTAATGCTAGCGAACTACACTACCGAGGCTAGGGACTATAATAGGAAAGGTGTTGGGGAAAGTCGGGATTCGGAAATGGGGTCTTAAATGTCTCGGGATCGAGTTTTAGTTACAACGTCGAAAAGGGAGAGTGCCACCTTTCGGTTCTTCACCCAACCTACCTAAACCCGCTTTCGCGACGAAGGGGTAAGTCTCAAATTAAGATAATTTCTACCCCGAGTTTTCCCATATTGGTAGAGGCGAGTCAAGGTCGGCCTAGTCGCGATTCTAGGTCAACAAGGACACAAAAACCTTAAAATTGATAATCAACAAGTAAACAACCCACCAACATCCCTTGAATCAAGTAACACAAATCCTCCTACCTAATTCCCCAACAAGAAAATCTACTCGCTAGTCATGGTGATAATCAACAATACACTAACTAAGGATAATCTAACTAAAGGATGCATAAAAACTACACTAACAATTACACTAAGAGAGAAACTAAGAAAACTACACTAACAATTACACTAAGAGAGAAACTAAGAAAACTACACTAACAATTACACTAAGAGAGAAACTAAGAAAAGAGAGAAAAACATAATCTAACTAATGGAGAGAAGGGAGAGGAGAGAATTTACCAACTATGGAGAAATCTAAGGTGAAAGATGAAGATTAATGATAAAGATTGAATCTTGAGAGAAATATACAAGAACTTGTCACCAATCCATGTATAAATCTTCAATCTTCAATATAAACAAGATAAATCATCAAGAAATAATACAAGAGTTTTGTCACATAAATCCTTGCAAAACCCTTGAATCTTCAATAATCTTCAACAAAGATGGAAACTTGTCTACTAATTACACTAATATTAAGTAGATCTACTAATAGTCTAGAGAATTTTCTAAGGAACTTACTACAAACTACTACTACTACTATGGAGATCTCCTAACCTAAGCTAAGGAGGCACAATTTAAGAATCTACTTCCTCCTCTTTGGCTCAAAACCCTAGGATAAGTATATATAAGGTTCTTAATGGGTCACACAAGTTTAAGGCCCATAATCCAATCCATCTTCATTAAGCCTAGACCTTCACCCTTTGATCTTCATGGGGCAAAACTTCACCCTACGGCTCGTCATAATAATCCCAACGGGTGAAATTTCACCCGGTGAGATTTTCTTCATTTTTCGCGTTTCCGGCTCGGTTTCTCCATCGGGCGAAATTTCACCCGATGGGCGAAATTTCCCCCGGTGGTAGCTGCCATGAAAATCTTCGGGGAGTGGAAAATGTCGTCGGGCGAAACTTCGCCCGGTGATGACTCACCGGGTGAAATTTCACCCGGTGGAGTCTCTCCTCTTTTCCGGTCTCTTTCTTCGTCGATCAGTTGGATTACTAGAACTTTCGGTTGTGTGCTTTGCTCTTGGACCGTATCTCTCTAATGCTCGTAGAAGCTCAAACACGTTTTCGGTCAAAATCCTATCAAAATAGACAGAAAACCACCAAAAACACGTAAAATGCAAAAGAGAGACACTAATGCGAGAACTACGCAAAATACGGCGATAATCGCAATCTATTCTCGCAAAACGGAGGAAAAACGGTTCTAAATGGGAGGAAAAACGGTCCAAATTTGGCACACAACAATTCCCCCCACTAAACCGTTGCTCGTCCTCGAGCAAAGACCCAAAAAGAAACTAACTACTACAAACTAAGCTAGACTATGCTAAGCCGATACGGGGCAATTAACGGGCCCGCTCCGTCCCTTCATCTCACATCGAGATACCCATGACGTAGAGTACCTCCATGCAAGGCAAGTCGGGGCTTGCTCAAAACTGGGGTTGCCACTAACACACACACAAACACACAAAAACAAAGAAGACACAAGAAAAGATAGTCGCAACCAAAGAGAAAATAAATCACCGAATTCCTCATCGAAACGGCGAAGAAAGCACCGATTAGAGCTTAAGACAAGCGAGAACACTACCAAATTAGTAACACAAAATGACATGGACAAGATCCTAATAGGATGACAATCAAACAATAAAAACATTGAAAATTTACCAAGGTCCATCTAATTCCACTAGAGATGCCTACAACGGGACGATAAATGGAGTGGATAAGTGAGAACCATGGAGTTAGAAAGCACTGTAGGTAAGTGTTATGTCGTCTCCTAAGCTAAGCCTAGAGGATCGTCCCAAACTCGAGAAAGCCAATTAGACCAAAAAGATGGATGTGTTTGCAAAATGGTAAAGATTGACAAATTACCGCTATTTTCCTTCCTCGGGACTCGGTCCTCTAGTAGGCATTTCACGGCAATAAGTCAACCAAGGGATTATTTGTATTTGGGAATGATTTTTTTGAGATTTTGATTTTCTTTTCGGTTTTCTTTCCCCATTATTTCGATCGAGGGCTTTTTTTTTAAGATAACGTAACGCCCTTCTTCTTCATTTTTCCCTTTTTCTTTTTGAATAGCTCTTTTTTGGCTAGATAGTTCATTTGAGATCAAGGTAAAGCATATTCTTGCAAACTTATTTGTGGAAATGGGTGAATGGTAGAAAATAGGCTAGTCGGGTGTGCACCCCCTCCGAACCCATAAAAGGATGGAAATTTGGACTAAAGAAATAGCTTCTCAAGTAAGGTCACCTAAGAGAACGGGGAACGGTAACCAAGGCCTTATCACTCCATGGGTGGTGAAGGTGGTCAAATGCAAATCCCGATGTAGACTCCTAGTAGAAAAGATGGACTCATGGTAAAAATCCAATGCAAAAATTGGTTCAAGGTCATTCTACTAGAAACATGTCCAAAAATCAAAAAGGGTCACTAACAAGGGAGTAATAAACACTCGGCCTAAACTCAAAATCGGGTTTTCGAAAGCTTTACCTAGATACGCTATACACACAATGAAAAAGAACACACAAAAATGACAACAACACAAGAAAACAAAACAAAACCACAAACACAAGTATAGCCAAGCACTCCGAACTCCATTAAGTCAACACAATCCACAACCACCAATTCCAAAATGTTCACCAAGTGAACCTCCAAATAGCATATATGCCCAAACTTCCATGCATAAGAGAAAGGGTAAAGACGAAGGTAGAAAATATTACCGCGCGGTCTTCATTTCATTTCCGCTATCTTACGTATCAATGCTAAATGGTTGGCGGTGTACCTACAAGAAGGAGAATGCAAGGCAATACAAGTGGCACAAAAACAAAAAGAAAAGAAAAATAAAAACTAAAATGAAAATATTTTTGGTTTTTTTGGTTTTTAAAGGAAAAATGAAAAAGAAAAGGAAGAAAAAGGATAGTAGATCCCTCCCCCACACTAAAACCGTGCATTGTCCCCAATGCACAAGTAGAGGAAGAATCGAAAAAGAAAAGAACGGAAAATCTTTTTGAATTTTTATGATTTTTCAAATGTTTTTGTATTTTTGATTTTTTTTAGATGAAGAAAGTAAAAAGAAAAGAAGAAAAGAAGAAAAAATAAAAGGAAAAGGAAAATGAAAAGGAAAAATCGATAAGATGGGAAACGGCGTAGGTGTAATCACGTCACCTCGCCCGGATTTCGCACGAATCGGGAAAAATAAGAGAAAAAGAAGATTTTGGATTTTTCAAAATGGTCTTGGTGCAATCAAATCACCTAAGGCCGGGAGCAACAATCAGGTCCTTCTTCTCTAAGGCACCTGGAAATAAAACCTCACGTTTGTATTGACCCATGTAGGATCACGTGAGGGGCTGACAACTCTCCAAACAACCAAAATATTATCACAAATTAATCAACAACAATAATTATCAAATGCCAAAAATTGGCGCTGCAAGACTGACAAAGATTACTGAAACTAGAGAACAGATTAACGACGACTAACGACTGACATCTAACACCCCCACACTAACACTGACGACACTCGACCACTCACATCGGACCTGGGGGACGAGGTGGTGGGTAGTAAGACCCTGGCGGAGGCACACCAAAAATTTGATTAAAGAGGTTCTGTTGCTGCTGCAACATCCTTTGGTTCTCCTCCGCCGCCATCCTCGCTGCTTGGGCATCCCTAGCAGCGTCCCTAGCCATCTCAAAACTACTCCGGGCAAACTCAAAGCCTTCCCTAGAGTACGTGTAAGAACCATGCGCAGTATCGCGCGCATCCCGGGCTACATTATAGGCGTCCTGGGCCAGGTTCAAAGATGTGGTCGAGTTCTCCCAAGTCTGACGTGTACGGTCATAAACTTCCCCCCATTGGATATAAAAGTCCTCTGATCCGAAGAACAAGGAGTGTTGTGGAGGACTCATGTTGACGTCCTCCTGAAAAGGGGGTAGACTGGGTGAACGTGGAGTGTCTGTGCGGTGTAAAGTCGGGTGTGAAAAACTGGGAGGTCGGGGGTTCGGTCTGACGGGAGGAAGAGGGTCCGTGTGATGATGACGGTAAAGTCCTATGACCCTCATCCCGAGAGGTTTCAACCTCCGGTTCCTCCTCCGACACGTCCACGACCTCAATATCATCGTCGCCATAATCTAAAGGTCCATCAGGGTATTGAACCATATAGAACTTACCTCGGGTGTTATCCCGAATATACTCCCCGGACCTCTTCGGCATGCCGAAGTTCTCTTCAATATCTAGCCTAACCCATTCGTGGTTAGGCATTGCAATAGCTCTCATTTCAGTAATCTTATACAAGAACAAACTGTTATAATCCCCTTTCTGGGGCCACACAAGGAAAGGAAAATAAACTTCATCTATGAAAAGTCCCGCTCCGTCAACTGGTACTAAATCGCTAAAATCAATGTCTAAGACTCTATCTATCATCGTTATAATACCGCCACAAGAGATTTTCTTGCGGCTGCCCTTCGCAACCTGGGCAAAATGAGTAGCTAAGGCCTCGGACATATTGATAGACGGGCCTCTATTCAAAACCGCATCCTCCAATAACTGTACAGCTGTGGCACTACAGTTATGGTGCGTATCATAGCTTGTCAAGAATGAGTTGGCTATGATACGTGCCAAATATCGAAGGATGGGGTTCCGAATAGAGAAAAAACGCTATTTTTAACCAGAATCGATCTCGGCCGAATTTATCGTCCCGAGTCTGTCCCGCCCTAGGCCTTCCAAGGACCGAAGAAGGTAAACCGAGCAATGCACCAAAGTCCCTCAAGTTGAGGACGTACGAAGTTTCTCGCAGCTAAAACGAGACAGTGGCATTATCGTCACCACTTAGCTCGAAAGTTGCGAAAAATTTGCACGTCGGCTTCTGAAAAGTTTCCTCCTTGGAGGCATAAAATCTGCTAAGACCAAGGCTTTGGCACATTGTTCGAACCTACGGTTCTATACCCATACACTCAAGTACATCTCGAGTCGCCCAACGAGTCGGCTCGAGACGACAGACCCAAATTTTTTTACACTTATTGACATGAGCTTTTTTAGCGAAATATAAACCAGATTCAGCATGACGGAAACTATGGCGAATTTTCGGGTAATGTACCTCAAGCGGAACAGGTTGTTCGCGCGGTATTGGTCTTGGTGTCTGAACCGGCATCGGGACAGATTCATCTCGAGCTTCGGCCGTCTCCTCCGACCTAGAAGACGATGTTGACCCCGAATTCCTACCTAGCGTTGAAGAAATCCGTTTCCTCGCCATTTGCTTCACCCTTCTCATTATTGATGCTTGAATTTGACAAATAAGTTGTTGACGGTCTCGGTTTGGGGTTTGTCAGAATCGGAAAAATTTCTCGAAACAAACTCCAAGAAGATGTTAGGAATGTGATAAGGATGAGAAATATATAATTTAATTTGATTTTGGTGAAGGAATGGAGGGATTGGAGGTGGTTTAAGGTGAAGGATTTGAGGTTTGTTTGGGATTTTTGGGGTTTGGTTGAGGAGAGAGAGAAAGGAAATGAATAATGAAGATGGGAAAGGGGGGGTTTGGCTGATATGATGCCGCGGGGTGATTTTTCGCCCGGTGGTCACCCACCGGGTGAAATTTCTCCCGACGGTATTCGGGTCAAATTTGGCATTTCCGCGCTATTTCACCACCGGGCGAAATCTCGCCCGATCAGACTCCACCGGGCGAAATTTTACCCAGTCGGATATCCGTCAATTTCCAAGTCGCAAAATATTTTTACCGCAGGGCAAAATTTTGCCCGGTGAGATTCCACCGGGTGAAATTTTTACCTAACGGATTTTCCGTCAATTCCTTTAGTTTCGAGCAAAGTCGCCACCGGGTGAAATTTCACCTGGTAAAATAATCCATTTCGAAACGGGACTTTGCTACGAAAAATCTCTATCATTCATAATCGTTTATAGCACAACCCCAAAAATTCTGAAAGAAATCTTCATGATTCCTGCAGATACCAAAGCAAGGAAGCTCCAAAAAGAAAAATCCAAAAGCTATTGTCCAAAGAAAATAAAAAGAGATGGGAATATACAAATATTTACAAGGTGGTTATTATGGACACCACCAAACTGAATTGAATAGTTTGAGTTTAATCGGGGTTGCTTGAAAAGCAACCCGGAGGGTCTTGATCATTCACTTCGAATTCCTTACTACCGATCTTGAGCTTTTCTCTAAACTCCGGCATATTCATAAGTTGTGCTACCTCGGGAAGCATTGCAAATTCTTCGGGAATATCTTCGTCGGAGGTAGAACCAAGTATGAATAGGGCACCGTCGTCTTCTTCATCATCATAGTCAAGATCTTCGGTAGAAGGCTCTTCATTTGATGGGAACTCTACCATTTAGTTCCAAAACTCCGTATTAGGAGGCTCTTCGGGAAGGAACGCGGGAAGCACAAATTGGACCATTTCGTTTGCGACATTGAAAGATAAACGTCCTCGCTTTACATCGATCATTACCCCACCGGTAGCTAGAAAAGGCCGTCCCAAAAGGAAAGGATTTCGTTCCTCAATTGGCATGTCCAAAATGACGAAGTCGGTGGGGATATATAAATTCCCCACATTAACCATCAGACTACGAGCCAATCCGTAGGGCTCTTTAGTGGTTCCATCGGCCATTTGCACATTCACGGGAAAATAATCCAAGTCTTTAATATAAATAGTGCAAGCAATGGCTAAGGGCATCAAACTAATGTCGGCTTCAAGGTCGCACAAAGCCCGGTCTATTAAGACATGGTCGATGGAGCATGGAATGGCAAAGCTACCCGGATCTCCAAGTTTGATGGGAATTGTGACTCTAGGATTGGACTTTGGAGATATGGGGGCTTTTTCCTTCTCGGCGGGTTTCAAAATGATGTCTCGGATGTAATCGGACGGGGTAGGCATGGATGCGCTTGTATCAATGTTTTCAATAAGGTCGGTGAATGTTATCATGCCCAAGGCTTGGTTGTTGAATGAGGTTTGTGGCATGTCATCCATGGGTGGTACCTCAATTCTAGAGATTAAGTTCGTGTCCTCTATTGGAATTTGTTTAATAATGTACGCAATGTCTCCAACAAGGTACTTTGATGGATCTCCTCTTGGTCTTTCGGTTATGTCCTTAACCACTTTCTCACCATTTTTATTGATTGAGGGATGAGATGTATTTTGTGGGTCAAAGGGTTTCACCGGTTCCTTTTTGCTCATTACCTTAATGGCATTCACGGATGCATGATTGAAAGAATCGGTTGGATCTTGAGAAGAATGGGCTTGCGAGGCCGAACGTGCCTCTAAAGCTTCAACTCTAGCTCGATTTGACGCATTTTCTTTCAATAGAAAATTGATGGTTTGTTGAATGTCATAAAAGGGTTGAAAGTTACCTTGAAAGTTCCTTGGAGGATGATTAGTGTAGTTTGTAGTGCCTATTTCGTAGTATTTTGGTCCCATTTTCCTTGTGGAATCGCTCCTTAGGAGCGGTTTAGGGGCTTCTTATGCTTTCTTTAGTTCGTTTCAGGTTCCCCAGACCGATTTGGAAGAGTTGGAGCGATTCCGACTCTATACATACACGTTTTGGAGCCAACGGAGTAAAGGAACGATGACTCGATGCTTTGGAATCGACCCCGAGACCTTGGGACCCAATCCCGAGTCCCGAGACCCGATCCCGAGTCCCGAGAATCGATGAGAAGTCCATGTGAAGCAAGGAGAGACCAAAAGGATCATAATGGAGGCCTACAAGACCCATCCCCGACGGGTATGCACCTCATCCCGTCGGGGATGAAGTGCACTTTGGAGGAGGCTACTGCAGAACCGTCCCGGTCGGGACCAACCTGTCCCGGTCGGGATGGTGGGTCCGTCCCGGTCGGGATGGTCCGTCCCGGTCGGGACCAAAGGGCTGTAGTCCGCATTTCTTTCTTTCTTCTCCCTTCCATTTGTAACCCTATAAAGACTTACCTCTTGTGTTGTTTATAGGAACTACCTTAGTTTAGCCTCTCTTAAGCTTCTCTACATCACATAAACCCTAGATTTAGTTCCTCATATTAGTTTGAATCTCTCTTTAATTATTAGTTAATCTTAGTTAATTAGTCTTGTATTAAGAAGATACTTGAAGATTTCTCCAAGATTGACAACCTTGGGATTATTTGGGTTTCTCTTTTATGCAAGATATCATCTTTTCTTCATCCTAGTGTTGGTATAATCCTTCTTTTCTCTTGTTTATTGTTATTGAATCAAGTTTGAATCTTTACTTAGTGTTTGTTGTTATTGATTGTTATTGTTCTTGATGATGAATGTTAGGGTTGTTATGTGATTTTCTCTTGTTATTGTTGTTAGTTCTTCTTTGATTATGAGTGAGTAGATTACTTGTGGGTTAGTAGGGGGATTAAAGGTAGATTATGGGTGATTAGGGTTTGATTAGGGGTGAAGGGTAAATCCTTATTGTTAGTCACATTCTTGGCACACCATGTGTTTGTTGAAATGCTTGTTTGGGTTGTAGTGGCCATGCTTCTCATGCTAGTCTTCCTCTACTCATTGTTTGCCTAGTATGTCGACACCCTTGACCACCTAAGTCACCCTACTACACTTATGAACCCGACCTAACCCACCTCTTTTCCATATTTGATTCATCTTGTTAGCTAGTCATCATTTCTTTAGATTGTTAGTTAGTTGGATTTTTAGCATTGTTTAGCATTTCTCTTAGTTTGCTAGTTGGCTTGTGTTTAGTTAGTATTTGATAGTCTAGTTCACCATAGTTCATCATTAGTTTAGTTCCTACTTCTCCTCCATAATAGTTTTCCATTTATCGCTTATTTGTGTTCGTTTTAGGCCGATTTAGTCTAAGCTTTGCTTTACCGTCTCCGTGGACACGACCCAACTTACCCTAACTACCGTTAGGTGTTAGTTGGCTACTTATTTGGCGGTGGGATCCACGACAAATCCCACCATCAATTTGGCGCCATTGCCGGGGACGGTGCATTGTTTAGACTTTGTTTGCTCATTTCTAGACTTAGTTACTCTTCTTTGTGCCCTTCTATCATCTCTTGTGAATATTCTCTAGTTTTTCTCGATTTCTTAGCTTTCTTTTCTCCTTGTCTCTAGTTGTGCTTGCTTATTGTCGTTACCTAGTGCCCATAAAGCACTAGGTATTCTTACGTTTGTTCTAGTGTGTAGTGTATGCCTAGGCGGGGAGGCGAATCCTTTCTCTTTAATCCAGAGCCGGAGAGGCTTTTTCGAGCTTTTCGCCAACGGACGATTAATCGGGTTAGGATCTCTCAACCAAGTGCAAGCAATACCCATCAAGAGCAAGCTCAAGGAAGCGATAGTGAGGAAGCATATCGAGAGACGGCCGAAGGGAATTTCACCAATCCCTTCGGAGATTCTAGTCCTAGTTCCCCATCTACATCTACATCAACTCCGTCTACACCATATTCTCCCTTACATCCAATAATGCCGAAGTTTTCCTCCCACTCCACATTCACGGAAGACGTCTTGCCGGGACCCAATGCTCTACCGGCCGCTTATGCCGGAAATTTTACGGCCAAGACCCACTTCATACAACTTGTGGAAAGGAATCAATTTAGCGGTTTGCCCACCGAAGACCCACACCAACATATGGAGACCTTCTCCGATTATTGCGACGCTATCTCTCAACCCGGGGTTACACAAGATCAAATCCGATGGGTTTTATTTCCATTTTCTCTTATTGGAAAAGCGAAGCAATGGATAAAGAGTCTAGATAGGGCAACCATGGGCATCGACACTTGGAAGAAACTTGCATTGGCATTCTACCAAACTTTCTACCCTCCAGAGAAGACTAACTTACTTAGGGCCTCCATTACCGGTTTCCAACAACGGGATGAAGAGAGCTTATATGAAGCTTGGGAGCGGTTTAAGTCATTGGTTAGATCATGCCCTCACCATGGACTTTCACAATGGTTCTTGGTCCAACAATTTTGGAACGGTTGATGAACTCATTTCGTATTTATATTTAACCCCAACTTTTCCTTTATTTTGGTTCGTTTTATGTGTCCTAGGAATCGTTTTTCTAGCTTTTTATTCTTCTTTATTATGCCGGGTATTTTGTTTACGTTTTGTAGGAAACAAGACAAATGAAGGCGATTGAGCTATATTTGGGCAATGACGAGAGTCGAGCCATGAAATCCACAAGGAAGAAGTGATGAAAGTTAGAGGAAACTAAGTAAATACTTGAGGAAGGACGTGAAGTGAAGAAACAATAAGAAACGACAAAGAAATAAGTTGGAAAGCTCGAATCAATGCAAATCGAGAAGAAAGAACGATCGCGAAAACAAAGGTCAACTTCAAACGTGAATATCTTGAGTTCTACAACTCCGATTGAGCTGATTTTTGTGGCGTTGGAAAGCTCTTTCTCTTAGCTTTCCAACGGTATATTACACGTCCACATCCGACAAGTAACGAAGAAACAGCAAGCATTTCAAATTCGTCGCGCAGTGCAGGAAAACCGAACCGGTCGGTTTGATGTTGAACCGATCGGTTCGTTTGTGAACCGGTCGGTTCGTTTGTAAACCGGTCGGTTCGTTTTTGTACCGAGCGGTTCACGACGCGTCAGAGTGACTTTCCTAATCTTCTGAAGAATCCGTATTCTGCCTTAATTAAAATCCTACGGGATTATTTTATTAAATTATGTCCTATTTCCTAATTAGACCCATTGTAATAAGTATAAATACCCTTCTTAGGGTTAGGTTTAAGGACATCTTTTCACTTTGACACTTTCTTATTCATTAGTTTAGATTTAATAACACTTTTCTCATTCAGTAGTTTAGTTTAGACTTTTTTATTAGCATTAGAATTCTTCTAGTTTGTAATCCTACTTTTAGATCGTCAATCTTTCAGTTCTACGTAATTGGTACTTTTTCTTATTCTCTTATTTTCATATTGATTTCTATTATGCTTAATTATTTTGTTGTTCCATCTTTCATCATGAGTAGCTAATTTATTCTTCTAGGGTTGAAGGGGATCTATGTTAATTGAATTGGGGATGTTAGTTTAATTACTTATTTGATTAATCATTCATATGTTATTGCCTTACTACTTGTTTTGTATTATCCTTTGATTAGTTTGAGACGTTGAACTAGTTGAATGTTTAGGAACCCGAACCTAAGATCGAAAGCCTGGTAAGGGTAGACTTACAAGTAAGTGGGTAGGATAATCTGGTAAGTTGCGAGAGCCCGTCAGAATCTATCCTAAGGTTGACATAAGATCCGAGAGGCCGTGTCTTTGCCCTAAATAATTTTGATTGATTGATTGAATGATTGATTAACTTTACCCAATTTAATTGCATAGTGAACCGGAAAATCCTAGATCCTTTTAATATTGTTAGAACGTCTTAGTTTATATTATTGCATTAGTTTAGATAACAATTCAACAAACCGGAATTTAAATAGTTTAGAATCAATTATTAGATAATTAGCGATTTTCATCCGTCTCTCTGTGGATTCGACCCTTACTTACTGCTAGCTACCTGTTAGTTGTTCGTTAGGATTATTTTGATTAAGGTGATACGACTTTAGCCTTATCAACGGTCTCTATGAGGACTCAAGAACTATACTTAACATGGGCTCCAATGGTAGGTTCACCGAGGTTGATGATGACCAAACTTGGGCGAGAATTGAAGAGATGGCGGTGCATAATTCGCAATACTCTAGGCCTAGAAAGGCAAATCGAGGAGGTAGGCATGAGTTTGATGCTATAACTCAATTAAGCATTGACCTTGGGGCTCAATTGAAGACACACATGGAATCCATTGACAAGAAGCTCCAAGGTCACCTCACCCAAGTTCAAAGCATCGGTTCCTCAAACCAAGCCTCAATTCATGAAGTTAACGCTTTGAGTTTTGCACCTCCTTTGCCCTATTATGGCATGTGTGACACTTGTGGAATCGTTGGTCATGACCCTACGAATTGTAGAGGAAGTATTGAACAAGTGAATGCTTTTCAAGCGTTCAAGCAAGGTGCCTCTTACTCCAATCAATACCAAGCTTCCAATCAAGTCCCTCAACAACAAGCCTTTCAACACCATCAACAACATCGTCCTTATGTTCCACCTCCCTTAAGGGACAACAACCAAGGTTACCAAGGCAACTCAAGGCCTTTCAACAACTTCAAGCAAAGTAACCAAGGTTCGTTCAACAACAATCAAGGGTTCCATCAAGGGAACTTCAACCAAGGCTATCAAAACCACAACCATGGCAACAATCAAGGCCTTAATCAAGGCAATTCTCATGGGTTCCAAGGGAACCGTCAACAACAAGCAAATCAAGGCAATCAACAACAAAACAAGCCTAGGAGCCGGTCTCCTACTCATGACTATGGCATTCCTCTAGCCATCACCGATACTCCGCATAATCCATCATCTCCACCTCGGGGATTCGATATTCAAAAATCTATGATGGATATGCAAAAGAGTCAAATGGACATAACAAGAAACCATCAAGAGCTCTTTGCTTATATTCAAGGGGAAAACGCGACAAGAGATGCCCGTATGAAGATGCTTGAAACTCAAGTATCTCAACTTGCTTCGGGGAGCTCCTCAAGACAAAAAGGACAACTACCTTCTCAAGGCAAAACACCGAAATTTGAGCATGTAAATGCCATCACCACAAGGAGAGGTACATCTTATGAATCCCCTCAATTTCCTAGTGAGCAAGAGCCAATGCAAGAACCGACAAGAAAGGTGACACCTCCAACTCAAGAGAGCTCAAGCTTTGATAACCCAACGGAGGAGCAAGTCTTATGGGAGGTTGAGAAACCTCAACAAGACAAGCCTCCCCCACTTCAAGCTAAAGATAAGGGTAAAAAGAAAGTGTCATTTGAAGAGTCTACCCCGATTGAGCAAAATAAATACCAAGTCAAGTTGCCTTACCCAACAAGGCAAATGAAGACCAAGATAGACTCTCAATATGACAAATTCCTTAACATTGTGAAGAAGTTGGATGTGAGTGTCCCATTCACCGAGCTACTTACCCAAATCCCGGCATACGGAAAATTTATGAGAGAAATATTGGCTAGGAAGAGATCCGTCGACAAGGAAGAGACCATCGCGTTCACAAGGGTGGTGAGCGAGCTCATTCAAGGTTCTACGCTTCCAAAGTTGAAGGATCCGGGTAGGTTCTCGATCCCTTGCACCATAGGGCACTACAAGATCGAAAGAGCTTTATGTGATTTGGGTGCGAGTGTAAGCATCATTCCCTACTCCATTTGTTGCCGACTTGGGATGAAGGAGCTTAAAAGTACCTCTATCACGCTCCAAATGGCCGATAGTTCATTCAACCGACCATTGGGGATGCTAGAGGATGTGCCGGTGAGAATCGGTAAGTTCTTCATTCCGGTTGAATTCATCGTGCTCGATATGCGGGAAGATGAAATCACTCCCATTATTCTTGGGCGCCCATTTTTACATACCGCCGGTGCTATGATCGATGTGAAGAACGGTAGGATCACATTCGAGTTAGGCGAGGAGAAGCTAGTGTTTGACCTTCAAGGTAACACTTCACCTACTAACGATGAGTCATGCAATATGATCCAAGCCAAGGAAAACATCGATCTAGGGGGAGAACCAGGACAAAGCTTGAAAAAGTACTCGTATGTACTTGAGGATGATGACTCCGATTTGGAGGAGGATGAGAGCCCATGTCATGGGTTTAATGACAAGTTGAAGAGCAAAAAGGATGAAGATGAGCCTCCCTTGGGGCCACATGAAGATAGATGGACGTTTGGGTATATACCGAAGGATCGAAAGTACAAGTTCAAGCCATTGAACTTAGTAGATCGGGATGCCCCGGGAACGTCGAGACAAGGTCATGAAGAGCCTTGGTTTGTGGATGCTTATGTTACTAGGTTGATTGAAGACTTTGCTAGGGCCTTTGACTTGTTTCTTCGTGCCCTTGATGGAGATGGAACTAGTTTTGGTTGTTGAAAAAGATTGAAGAAAGTACCACCTTGGTTTGACAGAGTTCCACAAGAACCGTCTCTTTGTATATATCTATTTCCCTTATAGTTTGTTTGCTTTTGTGAAATTCTTGATTATTTGGATGATTGATGAGCGTTGTGAGGGAGGGAATTTGATGTGTTGTTTGAGTTTAGTGTGATAGGTGAGAAGTGGAAGTGATTCCTAGGGAAGAGCGGTCATTGTTGGAGCTTGGATTGTGTGAAGGGAAGTCGGTTTTTGAAGCTCGGTACGAGTTTTTGGGAGCTATAGAGGGTTTGGAGACTCTTCCCGGCCTAGAAGAGGTCATCCCGTCCGGGATGGAAGGCCCATCCCGATCGGGAAGGATGCCATCCCGACCGGGATGAGGTGCACAAAAGTTGGGTTCACTGGCAGTCCGTCCCGACCGGGACGAGGTCTTCCCGACCGGGACGAGACAGCCATCCCGACCGGGACCACCCATCCCGACCGGGATGGACCCCCTGTCCTCCGTTGGCTCTTTTCTTTGTTGTTTGAGACCACCCAACCACTTTATACCCCCTACCGACCTCCCTACATGTCCTTACTCTCATTGTATGACCCTTACACCTCACATACACGCTTTCACCTCACTTTCTATTCATTTCAAACCAATTTTCGCATCAAAAACCGCCTCATTTTGCATTTGTGCCCCAACCATGGAACCGGATCGCAATTAGAGAGGAATAACGACGACATGGACAAGCTAAACGCCTATATTGACCTATGAGACGATGGAGCGAGTGAGTTGGTAACCGTATGGTACGGCAACTATCCTCTCTTTTCCGTTTTTATAGCTTGTCTTCTTGGTTTATTCCCTTTCCCTCTTATCCTTTGTGTCATGGTGGCCTTCGAGGCCTTGGTATGCTTGCTCCCGACTCTCGATGACGTGACTACATCAAGAGTCTTTTCAAAATCCAAATTTCTCAAGATTTTCACCCCTTTTTTAGGAATTAGTCGGATTTGGGCGGAATCCGGGCTAGGTGACTCGATTACACCTAGCCCTCCCCTCCCATTTCCTTTTATTTCCTTCTTTTTATTTCTTCCCCCATCCATATCTTTTTCTTGTCTCGGCCCATGGTGACTTGACTACACCCCGGCCGGACACATTCTACCATTTTCTCCACTTTTTGATTTTTAGCTTTATTTTCGTAGTTTATTTTCTTTTTCTTTTGTACTCCCATGCACTATGGTCGAGCATGAGGACATGGCTCGACTTAAGTGTGGGGTAGTGGTATTCTAGCATAGTTAGCTTTATTTTTGTAGTCCTTCGAAAAAATCTTTAAAAACCCTAAAAATTTGAAAAAATTTCACAAAAATCAAAAAAGATTTTCTTTTGTGTGTTTTCCCTTTTTGTCGTTATGTCGTGTATTTGTTGTATTGTGTGTGTTTTGCCTCCTCTTTCCTTATAGGTTGCTTAAATCACCGCTAGCTTTGGAGAGCTTTCAAGACTACCGGTAACATCTTATCCCTTTCTCTTCTTTATCTCTCGCGGAGTTTGGAGGAGAATGTGATGTGGTATGCTCGGGAGGAGCTTTGTAATGCTCGAGGTTGATTTGGTTGCTCATTTGGAAGATAGGGGTGGTGTTTGTGTTTTCTATGTGTTTGTTTTGTGTTGTCCTTGTTTTGTTACTTTTGTTTCCTTTTCTTTCATTTTCGTTGAGTCTTTGTTTTGTGTTTTGTTGTGTGTCTTGTGCGTAATTGATTTTCGAAAACCCGGTTTAGAGGCTAGTGTGTGAGTGTTTACTTTCCCTTCCTAGTAGTGTAAATCGAGTCTTGGACTTTAATCTAGTAGAATGACCCTAAATCAATGATTTCGTTGGTCCTTTACCTTGAGTCCACCTAGCCTACTAGGGATTTGCTACGGGATTTGCACTTTTGACCATTATGACCACCCACGGTGTGAAAAGGCCTTGGTTACCGAGTCCCGTCCCCTAGGTGACCGTGTTCGGAATTGTTTGATTAGTCCAAGTTCTCCACTTTTTGTGGGTTTGAAGGGAAAGCGCGCTCCCGACTCACCCATTCCACTACCTCCTACGCTTTTCCACACAATAAATTGCAAAGTGTTGATTTCTCCCTTTCTTGTCATACAAAGAAATGCCAAAAAGCCAAATCTTGCCAAAAGGGCAAAGAAAAGAAAAAGAAAGAAAATAAAAGAAAGAAAAGAATTGAAGAAAAAGAAAAGGCACAAAAGCCAAAAAGAAAATAGAAAAGAAGAAAAAAAGAATGGCATGGCAAAACAAAGTCAAAATGCAAAAGACAAGAGAAAATGCCAAAAGAAAAATCGTCTCACAAAAAGATCTTAACCCCACAAAAATAAACCTTTTTCCGACTTTTACCGTGAAGAGCCTACCAAAGGACCGAGTCCCGAGGAAGGATGATAGCGGCATTAGTCGGTCTTCCCTCATTTTGCTTATTTCCACCTTTTTACTTGGACTAGTTAGGCGGTTTTGGACACGGGACGACCCTCTTGGCTCACGCTAAAGGGGGCGGGGTCTCACTTACCTACAGTGTCGACTAACACCGTGGTTCTTCACTTCCCACTCCGCCGATCGTCCCGTAGTACGTTCTTAGAAGGTTAGGAGGAACCTAGGTAAGTTACCAACGTTTTTGTTGCTTTGTCGTCATACTATTAGGGTTTAGTCCACCTCGGTTTGTATTGATAGCTTGGGAACGTTGTCACTTGCCTTGAGTCCTAAACCGGTGCTTCTTTCACCGCTTGTTTGAGGGAAGCGGTATTTCTTTTCTTTTGGGTGCAACCTTTTGTGTGTTTGTTTGTGTGTTTGCTTGTTTATGTGTTTTATGTCCGGTTGCATCCACAGTTTTATTGCAAGACCCGACTTGCCTTGCGGGGTGCACTTTTCCTCTAAGTGCAGTCGCGTGAGTTGAAAGGGCGTAGGGTGCGCTAATACCCATTCGGCTAGTATAGTAGTTAGTATGTGCTTACTCGAGGGCGAGTAAGGGTTAAGTGTGGGGGAGTTAATTAGTGTAGTTTGTAGTGCCTATTTCGTAGTATTTTGGTCCCATTTTCCTTGTGGAATCGCTCCTTAGGAGCGGTTTAAGGGCTTCTTATGCTTTCTTTAGTTCGTTTCAGGTTCCCCAGACCGATTTGGAAGAGTTGGAGCGATTCCGACTCTATACATACACGTTTTGGAGCCAACGGAGTAAAGGAACGATGACTCGATGCTTTGGAATCGACACTGAGACCTTGGGACCCAATCCCGAGTCCCGAGACCCGATCCCGAGTCCCGAGAATCGATGAGAAGTCCATGTGAAGCAAGGAGAGACCAAAAGGATCATAATGGAGGCCTACAAGACCCATCCCCGACGGGTATGCACCTCATCCCGTCGGGGATGAAGTGCACTTTGGAGGAGGCTACTGCAGAACCGTCCCGGTCGGGACCAACCCGTCCCGGTCGGGATGGTGGGTCCGTCCCGGTCGGGATGGTCCGCCCCGGTCGGGACCAAAGGGCTGTAGTCCGCATTTCTTTCTTTCTTCTCCCTTCCATTTGTAACCCTATAAAGACTTACCTCTTGTGTTGTTTATAGGAACTACCTTAGTTTAGCCTCTCTTAAGCTTCTCTACATCACATAAACCCTAGACTTAGTTCCTCATATTAGTTTGAATCTCTCTTTAATTATTAGTTAATCTTAGTTAATTAGTCTTGTATTAAGAAGATACTTGAAGATTTCTCCAAGATTGACAACCTTGGGATTATTTGGGTTTCTCTTTTATGCAAGATATCATCTTTTCTTCATCCTAGTGTTGGTATAATCCTTCTTTTCTCTTGTTTATTGTTATTAAATCAAGTTTGAATCTTTACTTAGTGTTTGTTGTTATTGATTGTTATTGTTCTTGATGATGAATGTTAGGGTTGTGATGTGGTTTTCTCTTGTTATTGTTGTTAGTTCTTCTTTGATTATGAGTGAGTAGATTACTTGTGGTTAGTAGAGGGATTAAGGGTAGATTATGGGTGATTAGGGTTTGATTAGGGGTGAAGGGTAAATCCTTATTGTTAGTCACATTCTTGGCACACCATGTGTTTGTTGAAATGCTTGTTTGGGTTGTAGTGGCCATGCTTCTCATGCTAGTCTTCCTCTACTCATTGTTTGCCTAGTATGTGGACAACCTTGACCACCTAAGTCACCCTACTACACTTATGAACCCGACCTAACCCACCTCTTTTCCATATTTGATTCATCTTGTTAGCTAGTCATCATTTCTTTAGATTGTTAGTTAGTTGGATTTTTAGCATTGTTTAGCATTTCTCTTAGTTTGCTAGTTGGCTTGTGTTTAGTTAGTATTTGATAGTCTAGTTCATCATTAGTTTAGTTCCTACTTCTCCTCCATAATAGTTTTCCATTTATCGCTTATTTGTGTTTGTTTGTGTGACTTAGTCTCGTTTTAGGCCGATTTAGTCTAAGCTTTGCTTTACCGTCTCCGTGGACACGACCCAACTTACCCTAACTACCGTTAGGTGTTAGTTGGCTACTTATTTGGCGGTGGGATCCACGACAAATCTCACCATCAGAGGACCTTGATTGAATGGAGAATTGTTTCCAAAGGAAGGACCTTGATTGAATGGAGGATGAGTTCCAAAGGGAGGACCAAAGTTTGGTCTAGGCGGTCCTTGAGAATAGTAATAGCCTTGATTGAATTGATTTGTGTGAGGAGGTCTCGGTTGATAATAGAAGCCATGAGAATTAGGATAAACCCTTTGATTGGGGGCTCTTGGAAAAGTATATGATCCTTGAGTAGGCATGGAATAAAATCCGGTCCCCGAATTAGGATTGTTCGTTTGAGATTTTTCATGGGATCTTTGAGTGTTGGCTTGAAAAGCGCTCTCCTTTCTCATACACAATTCGGAATCGTGGTCATATCTCCCGCAATGATCACATGGAATTTCAATACGATACAATTTAGGTGGTGAAATGGACGATCGTCTCGGTGAACTTACTCTTCTTGGTGGAGATGTTCTTTGTGGAGATGTTCTAGTCTTGGGTGGAGAATTGGTTCTAGCAACATAGACTTCAAATTGCTTGACCAACTCCTCAATTCTAGCTTCAAGTTCGGTTCTACTCTCGGTTGACGATATCGAGTCATCACTTAGCTCTTCATGTTGATCATTTTCGGAATATTCATCATTCTTGGCTATCCTTTCAATGAGTTTTGTAGATTCGATTTCATTTAACAAAAAGAAATCGCCTTTTGCCGCCGCATTAACATTATCTTTGGCATTATCCAATAACGAGTGGAAGAATATATGAAGTAAAAGCCAACTAGGGATGCCGTGGTGCGGACATTTCCTTTGCAACGTTTGAAATCGGTCCCAGGCTTTACTTATGCTCTCATTTTCTTGTTGTTGGAATGTTTGAATTTCTCTTCGGAATTTGTTGGTCTTGGATGGTGGGTAATATTTTTCGAGGAATGCGTTGCTCAAGTGTTCCCAAGTGCGAAAAGTATTGTTGGGGAATCTCTTAATCCATCTCCTTCCTCCATCACGCAAGGTGCGAGGAAAGAGAATCCGACGTAGTTGGCACTCGGTGACTCCTTCAAGCTTGACACCAATAAGACTTTCCTTGAAAAGACAAACATGCTCTATCACGTCTTCATCCGACAAACCTCGGAAAGTTTGTTGTTGAATTAAATGGATGATGGAAGGTTTAAGCTCGAAACTCTCCGGGATGGCTCCAATGAAGACGGGTCAAGAAATCTCTTCAATAGATAGTTGAGAATGGGACACAAGTGTAGCCATACTTAAATCCTTGGAAGTTGTTTTGAGGATGGAGTGTTGAGAAATGGTGAAATTGATGGAGGATTACACTATCGAGTTGTTGCTTCGGTCACAATATTTCCAAGCGACTTGCTCTCCGAATGGGCATCAAGCAACCTAAATCAAGAGTAAACCTAGCAAAAACTCAACAAACAATGAGTCCTCCTAGCACCCAATGGCACTAGGGTACGAGGAAAGAAAAAAAATTATCAAATCACAATAAAACTAAGACTTAATCAATTAACTAATCACCGTCTCCCCGGCAGCGGCGCCATTTTGATGAGCGGGCGTCGCGACCCGTACAATCAAAAAATATTTATAACTCCGACTAACCTAACTAATGTAGTAGTGGTAGGTCGGGATCGATCCACAGGGAGAGGGGTTAAGCAGTATTGGTCAAGTCTAGAGCTCAATCGTGATCGGGATTGAGATGGGGGTTTTGGGATAAGAGGAGTCTAACTAATGCTAGGGAACTACACTACCGAGGCTAGGGACTATAATAGGAAAGGTGTTGGGGAGAGTCGGGATTCGGAAATGGGGTCTTAAAAGTCTCGGGATCGAGTTTTAGTTACAACGTCGAAAAGGGAGAGTGCCACCTTTCGGTTTCTTCACCCAACCTACCTAAACCCGCTTTCGCGACGAAGGGGTAAGTCTAAAATTAAGGTAATTTCTACCCCGAGTTTCCCCATATTGGTAGAGGCGAGTCAAGGTCGGCCTAGTCGCGATTCTAGGTCAACAAGGACACAAAAACCTTAAAATTGATAATCAACAAGTAAACAACCCACCAACATCCCTTGAATCAAGTAATCCAAATCCACCTCCCTAATTCCCCAACAAGAAAATCTACTCGCTAGTCATGGTGATAATCAACAATACACTAACTAAGGATAATCTAACTAAAACATGCATAAAAACTACACTAACAATTACACTAAGAGAGAAACTAAGAAAACTACACTAACAGTTACACTAAGAGAGAAACTAAGAAAACTACACTAACAATTACACTAAGAGAGAAACTAAGAAAAGAGAGAAAAACATAATCTAACTAATGGAGAGAAGGGAGAGGAGAGAATTTACCAACTATGGAGAAATCTAAGGTGAAAGATGAAGATTAATGATAAAGATTGAATCTTGGGAGAAATATACAAGAACTTGTCACCAATCCATGCATAAATCTTCAATCTTCAATATAAACAAGAAATAATACAAGAAATATATAAATCTTCAATCTTGAATCTTAAATCTTCAAGAAATAATACAAGAGTTTTGTCACATAAACCCTTGCAAAACCCTTGAATCTTCAATAATCTTCAACAAAGATGGAAACTTGTCTACTAATTACACTAATACTAAGTAGATCTACTAATAGTCTAGAGAATTTTCTAAGGAACTTACTACAAACTACTACTACTACTACTACTATGGAGATCTCCTAACCTAAGCTAAGGAGGCACAATTTAAGATTCTACTTCCTCCTCTTTGACTCAAAACCCTAGGATAAGTATATATATAAGGTTCTTAATGGGTCACACAAGTTTAAGGCCCATAATCCAATCCTTCTTCATTAAGCCTAGACCTTCACCCTTTGCATCTTCATGGGGCAAAACTTCACCCTGCGGCTCGTCATAATAGTCCCACCGGGTGAAATTTCACCCGGTGAGATTTTCTTCATTTTTCGCGTTTCCGGCTCGGTTTCTCCATCGGGCGAAATTTCACCCGATGGGCGAAATTTCCCCCGGTCGTTTTGCCCGGTGGTAGCTGCCATGAAAATCTTCGGGGAGTGGAAAATGTCGTCGGGCGAAACTTCGCCCGGTGATGACTCACCGGGTGAAATTTCACCCGGTGGAGTCTCTCCTCTTTTCCGGTCTCTTTCTTCGTCGATCAGTTGGATTACTAGAACTTTCGGTTGTGTGCTTTGCTCTTGGACCGTATCTCTCTCATGCTCGTAGAATCTCAAACACGTTTTCGGTCAAAATCCTATCAAAATAGACAGAAAACTACCAAAAACACGCAAAATGCAAAAGAGAGACACTAATGCGAGAACTACGCAAAATACGGCGATAATCGCACTCTATTCTCGCAAAACAGAGGAAAAACGGGTCTAAATGGGAGGAAAAACGGTCCAAATTTGGCACACAACACCAATTAGGTTTGAATTTCCCCTCGGGTCTACTGGTAGTAAGGCTCGAACAGATTTGAGAACCAAATCCCCTTCTTTAATGTTCCTGGGCCTCACCCTTTTATTGAAGGCCCGCTGGATCCTCTTTTGATATATCTGGATATTATTGAGGGCTCGAGATCGTCGTTCGTCCAATAAGACTAGCGAGTCATATCGTGCTCGAACCCAATCAGCTTCAGGTACTTGACTTTCGAGCAGAATCCTAAGAGAAGGTACTTCTAATTCGACAGGCTTAACCGCTTCCATCCCGTATGTTAGGTAATATGGTGTCGCACCGGCTGCAGTGCGGATTGACGTCCGGTATCTCCATAATGCAAAGGGTATTTTATCGGGCCAATACCGGTAATTGTCGGCCATCTTTTTTAGTATGGTGACAATCGTCTTATTAGTCGCTTCTACCGCTCCATTTGTTTGGGGTCGGTAGGGAGAAGATGTATGCCTTTGAATCTTATACTTAGTTAGTAGGGCCGCTGTCTCGGCTTGAAAATGGGTCCCGTGGTCACTAATAAATTCATGTGGGATCCCGTACCGGCATATTATCTTATTTTGGATAAACTTGGCGACATGGTTGGCGTTGAGAATACGATAAGACTCAGCTTCGATCCATTTGGTGAAATAGTCGATAGCTACTAAAATGAAGCAGTGTCCACCGGTTCTAGAAGGATTTATCTTCCCGATTATGTCGATCCCCCATGTCGAGAATGGCCAAGGTGACGTCATGGTATATAGTAAGGACGGTGGCATATGCTGTGCATTGGCGAAGATCTGACATTTATGGCAGTGCTTGACATATAACTGACAGTCAGTTTCCATGCTATTCTAGTAATATCCGAGCCTCATGATTTTCCGAACTAACATCTGGGCATTCATGTGTGGGCCGCACTCGCCGTCGTGTACTTCGGCCATAACCTTTTCGGCTTTAGTTTTATCAACACATAGGAGAAGAGCCCCATGTGCTGTCTTTTTGTAAAGTTGTCGGTCGTCGGTACGGACGAACTGGGTTGCCAGCCTTTGTAAGGCTTTCCTGGCTCGATTGTTGGCTTCGGGTGGATATTACCCGGTTGTCAAGTATGCTAGAACAGCTTGATACCATGGCTCAGGATCAGGCATGTCAATGTCTTCAATGTCGTGGACGTATGCTGGCTCAGACCGTCTTTCGACACAAATCGGCATACTAGTCACGTGATCGGGAATATTTAATAAAGATGCCAGTTTTGAGAGTGCATCCGCAAACTGGTTTTCTTCCCGAGGTAAGTATATATACTCTACCTTTTGGAATTGTTTATCGAGATCCCTTACTCTCGCCTGGTAGGCCATGAGATTAGCATTTCGAGTTTTCCACTTTTGGAGCGCTTGATTAATGACCAGAGATGAATCGCCGTGTACTCGGAGGTTTGTGACCTCTAAGTCGGCGGCAGCTTGTAGCCCGTAGATACATGCTTCGTACTCAGCAGCATTATTAGTAACGTTGAAGTCCAATTTGATGGACACGAAAGTATGTTATCCTTTTGGTGAGATTAGAAGAATTCCGACCCCGAATGCTCGGAAATTGGATGCTCCGTCGAAGTATAAATCCCATGTTTTAGTATCAGTATGGAAAATGTCTTCATCTAGGAAGGACCAAGTGTCGGTGTGTCCTTCGGTTACGGGACTGTTGGCGAAAAACTCGGCTACTATCCGGCCTTTAATGGCTTTTAATGGTACGAACTTTAGGTCGAATTCTGCCAACATTAGGGTCCATCTTGACATTCTGCCATTGAGGATGGGCTTCTCGAAGAGGTACTTGATCGGATCCATTTTAGACAGCACCTGCACCTCGTAGCTGAGCATATAATGTCAAAGCTTCTTAGTGGCCCAAACCAGAGCTAAACATGTCTTTTAGAGCATGGTGTATTTGCATTCATACTCTAAAAACTTCTTGCTAATGTAGTAGATAGCTCGTTCTTCGAAGTTGACCGTCTGAGCTAACATAGTCCCCACGGCTATCTCAGTCGTTGTAAGGTATAACGACAGAGGCAAACCGGGTTGAGGTGGCATCAACATGGGTGGTGCAGACAAGATTTCCTTGATTCTATCAAAGGCCGCCTGACATTTGTCGTCCCATAATATTCGTTCCTCTATCTTGAGTTTCTTGAAAATTGTTTCACATACCATGGTTAATTTTGAAATGAATCTGTTGATGTATTGAACCTTCCCAAGAAATCCTCTTATTTCTTTTTCGGTTTTAGGAGGCTGCATCTCGGTAATGGCCTTGATTTTAGCTGGGTCGACTTCGATACCACGTTGGCTAACGAGATGACCCAACAATTTGCCAGATGTTACCCCGAAGCTGCATTTTTGAGGGTTTAACCTCATATTGTACTTGGGTAATCGGGTGAAGAATTTCCTCGGTGCGGTGATGTGACCGTCCCTGTTTTTAGATTTAACAATCATGTCGTCCACGTAAACTTCCACTTCTTTATGCATCATGTCATGTAGTAAAGTGGTGGTGGTTCGTTGATATGTGGCACTGGCATTGATAAGACCGAATGGCATGACAGTATAGCAGTAAGTACCCCAAGGTGTAATCAAGGTGGTCTTACTCATATCTTCTTCTGCCATTTTTATCTGGTTATACCCGGCATACCCATCCATAAATGATAGAAGGGCATGATCAGCTGTGTTATCCACTAGTATGTCGATATGTGGTAACGGGAAATCGTCTTTCGGGCTTGCTTTGTTAAGATCCCGAAAATCTACGCAGACACGCCCCTTACCGTTCTTTTTTGGAACTGTCACGATGTTCTCAACCCAATCCGGATATACGGGTACTTGTATGAAGCCGGCTTTGAATTGTTTATCGACTTCTTCCTTAACCTTAAGGGACCATTCAGGCCTCATTCGGCGGAGTTTCTGCTTGACCGGCTTGAATCCGTCTTTGATCGGTATATGATGTTTGGCTATTTCCCGGTCTGTCCCTGGGATGTCCTTGTAGGACCATGCGAAGACATCTTTGAATTCTTGGAGGAGGTTCGTGAATTGTTGTTTCTCCTCGGGATCTAAGGATAACCCAATCTTAAGTATCTGAGGTTCTAAGGTTGTTCCCACATTAAGGAACTCGGTTTCTTCGAATACCGGGTTCCGTGATTCCCTTTGCTCTAGCTGCTCGATCAGATGTGTAGGTAAGGGTACCTGTTCGTCGGGTTTCTCAATGTCATTGCACAAAACATTTTTGAAATTGAAAGTATTTTGAAAATGGGACAAGTCGTAAATAGAACGGTTGTTATAATTGATTGAGAATTTAGAAAATAGCTCGAAAAGAGCTGCCATCTGATCATTGGTCAGTGGCGGGATAGGTAAGGTGCTCGGGACAGACCCCGAAACACCAGGAATAGCTAAAGGGAGAGGGGGAGTTACAGGAGTGACTCTAGCACCGGACTCACTAGACTCGATCTCAGACTCTGACTCTGACTCCGACTCAGACTCGGACTCATACTCAGGCATCTCTCCTTCTCCAGTGATTAGCTTGTAAGTCCTTCCCTGACTGTCAGTCCATTTGACAGTCTTCCTCCAGGCTCTCTTTCCCGTCTCGGATCCTACGTCCGAGATTAGCTTTGTTGGGTCAAACCTATTGCTGCGAAGAATAAGATTGACCAGATCCTCTTTTGGTGTTGTGGCCGCGATTTCCTCCCTGAAAAGTAGCCCTAGGACGGGCTCAGCTTTGTTAGGATCTTCTGACTAAACGAGGGCGAAGACATCGTCCGAGATGTAGTTGCAGTCCTGGGCCAAGTAGGTCCCTGGGTGTATGGCATTGGGTTGGTACAGACCAACCTGGACAGCCCTGAATACTGGTGTGACGAAGTAGTCGGTTAGTCGTGGGCTATAAGGGCTCAAGTAGATACCCTTAATGATGTTGCAGGTCTTTTCAATTCCTGTTCAGACAACATTATCCGGAGTTATAGCATAACCAAGGCCGAAGTGAGAGTCTACGTTCTTGAGAACCTCGATAATCTTCCCAGCTGGAAGATTGGGTCGGAAGGTAGCCCCTGAGAGATACCCTAGGTTTTGTAGCATCGTGTCGATGCTAGTTGTGAAGTAGGTCGGAAGAGGTACTCTTCCTCGATCATTCCTATGAAATCGAATCCCAGAGGTCCGTGCGGCCTGAGGTGTTACAGTTAACCACAGTCATAGGTGTTGCCTCCAAGGTGATGACGCTATTGTGTAGAGGCAACTTGATTTTTCAGTGTAGGGTGGAGGATACCGCCTTGACTGCGTGGATCCATGGCCTACCTAGGAGCAGGTTAAAGGAGGAAGTGACGTCGATTACCTGAAATTCTAACTCCTTTTCTATCGGGCCCGTTATGATGGTTAGTCTTACGGCCCCAGCTACCGTCTTTGGGCTTCCGTCGAAAGCCTGGATGGTTTGAGCGGTCGGAATATAGTCAGCCTCGGTAATGCCGAGGGCTTTGGCGGTCCTCAAAGGGAGGACGTTGCTTGACTGCGGACCCATCGTCGATTAAGGTCATCGAGAGGTACTTTCCACGGCAGATCACTGTGATATAGAGGGCCATGTTGTGGGTAGGGCCGAATGGTGGTAAATCAGCGTTGGAGAAGGTAATTAGTGGGCCTTCTTCCTTAGCTTTGCCCTTTAGGTGAGGTAGGATCGTGGCTACCATTTCAGCTGGAGTAGTCGAGGAGTCGATCTTGACTTGATCGAGGGCCTTAGTGAGTGCCTCTCGATGTTTCTGTGAGCTAACTAAGAGTTGCCATATAGAGAGGTCAACTCGAGTCTTCTTTAGTTGCTTCACGAGAGTCTTTTCGGTGGTCGGCTCTTCCGGGACGGCCTCCACCCTAACTGGTTCAGTGGCTGTAGAAGCGTCCCTAAGGTGGTTACTGGCTAAGGCCATGGACTTAACCTTCTGGATCTCCTCGGGAGTGATGGGGACAGCTTCCCCTTTGGTGAGGTACACATCATCCTCGTCATTGCACCAGATCCCGTTTATTTGCGAAATGAAGGGGGAAATGAGATGTGAACAGTCAACTAATTCTCCGGGGAAAATGGCGTGGGTGGCTGGAGGATTGTCTTTATTACTGGGCTTGCCCCCGGGTAAAGGGATCTTAGCATTTTCGATCAGATCCTGGATTAAATACTTGAGCTTCCAACATTTCTCGGTGTCGTGCCCATTGCCCCGATAGTATTGGCAATAGGCTTGGATGTCGTAGGCCTTGAAGCGACGCTCGACTGGGACTTCGGGCGTTGGGCTTATCGGTTGGATAAGGCCTTTTGATGATAGCCTTTGTAAGGCATGTGTATAGGTAGTACCAATATCGGTGAATACCCACGGCGTGGTATTCCTCTTGGACGGGGTATCAAGTAGATTGACCTCGTCGAAGATGCTGCGAGTAGCAGCTGCGGTTGTGGGCTTGCTTGTGGATGAGCTGGCCCCTTGATAAGCTTTGGTAGAGGCCTTAGTGAGGCTCTCTAACCTTAAGTCATCCTCAATCCTCGTCCCTATTTCGGTTAAGGTGGCAAGTTGGGTATGATCGCGTACCGGAGATGGACCGGGTAAGAAGGGAGGAGATTCTTCACGAAGGCCTCCACTAAGACTTTTTCGCTGGGCTTATCGACAAGCTTCACACTCTCGGCCCTCCATCGCTAAAGGTATTTCGTAAATCCTTCCTTGGGTTCCTGGGCCATAACCTCCAGGGTGCGCATCGTGGTCTGGATTTCAGTGTTGTCGGCATAGTTCCGAGCAAATTCTGTCGCCACGTCATCCCAAGTTTTGTATTTCTTGGAATCAAGCCTGCAGTACCAAGCTTTCGGATTCTTCTCGAGGGAGGAGGCAAAGAGGTGCTTAAACATGGTTGACTTCACCCCCTTAACAACCATAAATTCCTTAAAAGCCCGAATGTGATGCATCGGGTCTTCAGTACCCTCGATCGATGCCCATAAGGTTGAGGTTGGCGGGCAGTTCGTCATTCAAGGGTGAGTAAGTGCGAGCATTCTCCGTGTGGATCGAGTTGTTGGTTGACAAATGGACCTGTTCCTGCAGTTTGCGGACTGCACCGGCCATTTCAGCTAAGGACCCCGTAATCTCGGTCCCGCCACCGGGAGTTCCTTGTTCCACTGCGCTTACACGGGTAATGAGAGCTATCTGGTCTTCCCTCATTTTCGTCATTTGGGTCTCAATTTTTGCCAACGAGGCTGCCAATTGGTCCACAACTTCTTGCATCTTGGATCTGGTGAAGGGTGGCCTGTCTGTAAGAATACCCCGTAATCAGAAACAGAACCCGGATCTTGGAACCCGAAAAGAAAAGGTACATCCCAAGTAAATAAATGAGTAGACAAGAAAATGACTCGAGATTGACACCTAAACGGATGACTCGTGGGTGGTGTAATTTCCTTAGGATTCGGCAGAGTGGGCCTAGTCCCGTTCGAAGGAAGGTCCACGTGAGAATTCCCCAGGCTTTGGAATCGAAAGTGTTAACGGGCCCGCTTTTGTAGGAGTACGTCCTACGTAGGTGGGCCGTGCCTTGACAAGTAAGGCGGACTGGGATAGGGAGGAAACCCGTGATGACGGAGTTTCGACGCTAGAGAGTTTGACAACTTATGACCAAACCCGACACAACTAAATACGGGAAGTCGTAAGAAGAGGAAAGTTTTGAAAAGGGAAATTTGAATTTTTGGAAAAAATCCAAGAAAGTCGGATGGACGGCCCAATTTTTTGAAAATCGGCAAAGGGCCATCAGGCCAAAATTTTGAAGGTTGAAAATGTTTGGGTAGCATACCAGCTAAAAATAGGTTATTTTGAGTAAAATCGTAAGTCCTAAATTCGGTAGCGTCCTGCGTTTTGAAAAATGGATAATTTTGAAAATATGCAGATTTTGAAATGATGGTTTTTGAAAAAGATGACATGTAAATCAAGTAGCACGTAGTCATGGAAGCAATATATCGACACCATGTATGCTTTTAAACTAAGTCTCGGTTGGTCGAAGTAGGGTCTATACCAACAACGACGGCTTTCTCACAAATCAGGATGGACTTCCTAAGCCGAATTGGACTTAGAACATGTCGTGAGACCCATAGATGTCTTTAGTGCACCCATTTAGGAATGCACCACGGTATAGTGGGACGTCGGTCACAAGTAACCGGCCCGGGAAATAATTGGGTTATGCATGAACCATCGAACTAAAATGCGTACATTACTAATCGAACGATTTCTTTTCGAGTCTCACCCTAGGAACCCCGATGACAAGTGGTACATCAGGAATCCCCAGCGGAGTCGCCAAATTGTGGACATGATATAGGTCCACCCCAACGCGGCCAGTTTGGGGAGGCGAATGAATCTCATGTGAGATTGATCTCGAATTGAAATTTAAATCGAAGTTGGAATCGCCATCGAACTTTGTGGGAGTTCGGGCCCATTCAAACCCACTCTATGTCGTAGTGGGCCGTGCACAAAGTACGGCCCATTCCGATTTTAGAGTTTATTGGGTTCGTCCCTTTGCATTGCGATACCGATTCCGACATTATCGGAAATCGAGTATTGAATGACTCTCGTATGCCAATGGTTTCGGACATCCGGAAACCACGGTTCTGAGTAAGGGGTGAGGGTACGTGTTGGGAAGTTCACAAAGAACACCCAACCCCGCCCGCACTTAGCGGCCTTTACTAAGATATAGTTCGTTGTTCGTGTACGCGCGTTAGTTTGACGGTTGAATGATATGCAAACAATGTTTTGAACTAAACATGTGAATTGTGTTTTATCTACGTCGTTTAATGCACTTTGAACTAAGTCGAAGTTGTTTTACCATGTGAGATTCGCTTTAGTACAATTAAACAAAAGAATGCCAAAATAGAAACAAACGAGTTAGTAACGATATAACGGTTTGTAAAAGAGATTTGAATGACATAAATGATATGATGCATGGTTTTGAAAAGACTAAGACACGTGATAGATTTGACACGTGTTGACCGAAGTCGTTAAAAAAGTTTTATCGAAGCTCGAAATATGTTGAAGGCTCACGGATTTGTCGTGATAAAGACCACTCGATCGAGTCATGGAAGGACTCGGTCGAGTGCCTCATGAAAAACCCTCCTGCTTCGATTTTGAGGTGTCACTCGATCGAGTCAGGTATGACACTCGATCGAGTGGTCCTCGAGAAAAGTGTTCTGGTTCTGTTTTGGGGTTCTGTTCTGGCTATAGCACTCGATCGAGTGCCCCCTGTTCGAGTAGTAACTTGATTTGCAATTCTCGAAATTGATTTTTAATTTTTGAAAACCAATAATCTCGCTAAGTCGTGTGAAAATATGGCACAATTTATACCCGACTTAGAATTTTCAAAACTCGTCAATATTTGATATTCGACTACGAAATCAATATCCAATATTTAGAGCGATTTTTTAGGAAAAAGATGTTTAGAAATTATTTTGAATCGAAATAAATCCCTCCGCGTTGTAATGTCGTATTAGTCTTTTTAGGACTATGTGACGATATTTCGGCATCAACGAGAATAGTTTTTGAAAACGGTTTATTTGATTGATTCCTTAAGATCCAACATTCGACTATAGAGTCGATATCAAATCCTTAGGGACGACGCTTTTATTGCTAATTATAGTAGTAGTAGTAATGTTAATAATGATATTAGAAACGAAAACGACAATGATAGACGATGATAGATGACGGACGAGAGAAGAAGAAAGAAAAAAACGTGAGAAGGGAAGAGAAGAAGAGAGAAATCGGGATTTGAAACACCCTCAACCTACATGCCAATTTCAACCTCGATCACGGAGTCGTAGTAACGGCGCTTGCGTAGGAGTAATGAGGATATAGGAGGAGTTAAGGTGTTTTATTTTGGCTTGGTTTTCCTATAGGATTTCTAGGAATGATCGGGACGGTATTCCGGTATAGTTTTGCCTAAAGTTGCTAGAGATTCGGGTTGTAACTTGACGTCCGGAATTATGGATGTTGGATGTGTGAGTGGTGAATGTTGGGAATAATTGATGTGTAAAATTGATGTTGAATGTGGGGGTATTTATAGGATGAAACACCTCCACTCGGGATAGGAGATTCCCGGTATTTGGATAGGAAAGAGATTGCTTGCAACGGAAGAAAGCAAAGGTTGGGGTGAAGTGGGATTCCGTCTAAGGATAGGAGAGACTTGCTTGCATGGGAAGAAATACCCGGTTTTGGCTGAAAAAGAGGCCACTCGATCGAGTGGTTCATGGCACTCGATCAAGTGCCTGGTCTAACCTCGATTCTGACTGCTTTTATGAGCCCACTCGACCGAGTGAGCCAATCCACTCGATCGAGTGGAGCTGGACGAGGATATGGCTCTTCAAAAGATAAAACTTTATCTCTTACGGAATTGTTTAATGTTTTTGTAGCTGATTTTTGTGAGAAATCTAACTTCAAATTGGATTCTCGAATGCTGCGTCGGATATTTATGGCTCGAAAATGCCTTCGACCGAGGTTTGACCCGGTCGCTAAAAGACGGTTTTGCCCTTGGTCTCGGTTTTGACCCAAATTAGTCTCATTTGACTGGAAACGACCCACTGGGCCTGTATTTGAGGTCGGTTTGGTGATATTTTCACTCCGTTAAAAGCTCACGCCAATTAATATTGATTCCGAGTCCAAAATTGAGTGTATTAGGTCATGTTTACGTCCGATCATCATCGGATGTTCTTTGGAAACTGCTATAGACACCTGGCGGTCAAAATGTGGGTGTCTACAGCTTTAATATTATGTAATATGGCTGGGAGAACTGTCTGAGTTGCTCCCCACTGAATTGTGGCTGTTATGTTTATAACATTGCAGGTATTATTTATTCCGGGGTTTGGTGTGCGCTAGCGAGTGGCATGGATCCTACTCCGCTTGATTTATGTTTATTTATGGATTGTTAAACCCATTTGGAGAATTTTTATTTTTAGCTCTTTTGTAAAAAGTGGCCTTTGTATTGACTGAACGTTCTTTCTTTAAAATATAGAACATCAGTGTGTTTTAATCCCAAATCTACAGTGTTTTCGCCATTGTATTGCATTAGAATTTACAGGGGATTACACTTTCAATATTCTTTCGACACTGATTCCTGGTCCAAAGTCTCCAGGATATGACATTGACACTTACATACTGCCATTAATAGATGAATTGAAAGAGCTCTGGGATGTAGGTGTTAAGACGTATGATGTCTTTGAAAAAAAAAGTTTCCAATTGCATACTATTCTCATTTGGACTATAAATAACTTTCCGGCATACGGTAATTTGTCAGGGTGGTGTGCCTATGGAAAAATTGCTTGTCCATGTTGTAATAAGGATAAGTGGTCCAAGCGATACAAGTATAGTGGGAAGGTTTGTTATATGGGTCATCGGAGGTTCTAGGATCCTTTGCATAACTATCGTTTTGATGAAAAATCTTTTGATAACACCACAGAAACTAGGTATCCTCCTAAACCGCCATCTGGTTCAGAGGTGTTACGAAAATTTGAGAATATTCCTTTCAGTCTTGATAAAACTATGGAAGATCACCTCTCTGGGGTAGAACCAAACACTTGGAAAAAGAAAAGTATCTTCTTTGATCTTCCTTACTGGGAGCATAATATTTTGCGTCATAACCTCAATGTGATGCACATAGAAAAGAACGTGTGTGATAATATAGTTACCACACTCTTAAATCTTTCTAACAAGTCAAAAGATAACCTCAAAGCTCGTCAAACTCTACAAGAGATCGGTGTGCGAAAACATTTATGGCCTTAACCTCAAGGGAATAAAAAATTATTTCTACCCCCAGCACCTTATACATTGAGCAATTTGGCAAAGGATCAATTTTATGAAGTTCTTAAGAATGTCAAATTTCCGGATGGTTATTCGTCAAACATCTCTCGTTGTGTGCTAAAATGGAAGTTGTCTGGGTTGAAAAGTCATGAGTGTCATTTGCTAATGCAGCTAATGTTACCTCTTGCGATAAGAGAGAGCTTACATGAGAAAGTGTCTCCAATTTTAATTGAGTTGTGTGATTTTTTCCGAGCATTATGTTCAAGAACTTGAACAATTAGAGACAAAGATTGTTACTATTCTTCGTAACTTAGAGAAACTCTTTCCACCAACTTTCTTTACTATTTTGGTACACCTTGTTGTTCATCTCGTTGTTGAAGCTAAAATTGGTGGCCCGGTGCATTACCGATGAATGTACCCTATTGAGAGGTAATAATGTTTCCTTTATTTAGTTTTCATTAGTGGTATATCATAAAACAAAACACGCCTAATAAGCTAATTATTTTAGGTATTTATCTACACTCAAGTCATATGTAGGCAATAAAGCACGTCCTGAAGAATCAATTGCAGAAACTTATCTAATTCAAGAGTGTATGACATTTTGCTCTCGTTACTTGGGAGAAGGTGATGACATTAGGAATTCCTCAAATAGAAACAATGCACAGTGTACCTATGGTTATGAAAATAGTGGAGAATCATGTCTTTTTCCATCGATTGGTCAACCGTATGGACGAGTTGAAGGTTTTATGATGGATGAGAAGACAAGGGTACAAGCACATCGATACATTCTGTTCAATTGTGATTGCAAAGATATTGAATCTTTAAGAGAGTATGAAATTAAATTTCACATCTTTGTTTCTAACTTTGATGATGTTTAAATATATTTTATAACTAACATGAGTAATTGATGTAGGGAACATGTATCTTTCCTCAAGCGAATACATAGATGTAATCGTTTAACTCAAATTGTCCAAGATCGAATGCACAACGAAGAATTTGTCGAATGGTTGAAAACATTTGTGAGTATTTACTAAAACAAATAGTTTCATAAAAAGGAAAAATATATATTGTACTTACCTTGAATAATTGAACCTTTTTTTCTCATGTTCATTTTATAATGTTAATGATCTTGACAAGAATGACATAAGAATCACATATGATGTTAAGACACTTGTACTTGGTCCATTGCCCATGGCCAGAAGATTTCAAGCGTTTGATATGAAAAATGGTTATAGATTTCGTACAAAAGAATTTGAGAAAAATAAGACTACAAAAAATAGTGGGATGAAGGTTGTAGCAAAGACACAAAGTTATGCTAGCTCTAAGGATACAAATCCGATTCTCGGAGATGTTATATATTATGGGATCTTAACTAATATCATCGAGTTAAATTTTTACAGTAAATTTTCGATACCTATGTTTAGGTGTGATTGGGTTAATGTTCATAGTGTGAGTGGTTCAAAGAAAGATAAGTTGGGACTTACTCTTGTTAATTTTTCTCATCTTATGTATAATCTCAATCGAGTAAGCGATGAGCCATTTGTGTTCGCTTCTCAAGTTGATCAAGTTATATATGTGCAAGATGGAACAAATCACGATTGGTTTATTCCAAAGTCGATAAAGCCTAGAGGTACTTTTGATTTAGGAGATGTGTGGACATGACGTAGGTCCACCTCGGCACGGCCACGCGCGGGTTTGGGTAGGCGAATGAATCTTGTGGTGAGATTGTTCTCGGGTTGAAATTTAAGTCAAAGTTGGAGTCGCCACCGAATTTTGTGGTTATTCGGAACCATTCGAGCCCACTCTATGTCGTCATGGGCTATACACAAAGTATGGCCCACTTCGATTTCAGAGTTTATGGGGCCCGTCCCTTTGCATTGCGATACCGATACCATCTACACCGGTATCGTGTAAAGAATGACTCTCGTGCGCCAACGGTTTCGGACATCCGGAAACCGAGGTTCTGAGTAAGGGGTGAGGGTACGTGTTGGGAAGCCCACTAAGGACACCTAACCCCGCCCGCACAATGGCGGCCTCTACTAAGACATCGTTCGTGTTCGTGTACGCGCGCTAGTAAAACGACTAAATGATATGCAAAAAGCGTTTTCGGGCTAAACATGTGAATTATGGGTTAACTACGTCATTTAATGCATCTAACTATTGTCGAAGTTATTTAGCATGCGAGGTTCATTTATAAGGCGATAAACATCAAAATAAACAAAGCTCGAAAATAAATAACGTACAAGATACACGGGCGGAAATACAACCCGGCCAATACAAAAAGTACAAATAATATAACGTACGAAATAAAAACGATAAAAAGATAGAAATAGACCCGTGTATAAACTAGACCGTGAATTATATAGATGGACGAACTCCGATTAAATACACATTATGTTGTGTATTAAACGAAGGACGGAGACATAGGGCCTAGGCGTGATGCTAGCCCGATCCCATGCCTCGATGCCTTGTCCCAACTTATCACGTCGAAAAAATCGATCGAAGTCGTTAAAGTGACGTGACATGCATGAGTTTTGAAAAATAGGATCACGCGATTGACTTTACACGTGTCGACTAAAAGTCGTAAAAAAAACGACGAGGCTCAAATGTTGCATTTAAGCTCTCGGATTTCTGGGCTACAGGACCCACTCGATCGAGTCAGGGCATGGACTCGGTCGAGTGCGTCCTCGAAGTAGCTACTGTCCAGTTTTTGGGGTGCTACTCGATCGAGTGGCCTATAGCACTCGGTCGAGTGGCACCTGTACGAGGCATAACTCGTTTTGTTTTTGTGTTTTAAAGCCGATGATTGACCGAGTTAAATGAGAATATTTCATCATTAAAATTCAACTCGGTTTTCGGCCTCATGATCGCGTATTGTACGATAATGTGACCGTCGTCAGGATTTTGTGAAAATGTTATTATGGGATTAGCGACAAAATGATGTTCCTCCGCGTCACAACATCGAAACTAATCCTAACGGATTATGTGATGTTGATATTCGCCTCAACGGATCTCGCACTAATCCTAGAAATGGAGTCTTTCTCGTTCAACTACGAACGACCACGATCTCGTTATGCCTTTGGGCACATTGGGGCGGCGCTCCTCGAAAGGGTGCCACCTCCGTCGTTACTCGTAAAAGGATTAAACGGACTTTGGATGGTCGTCGTAGTCAAATGTGTTAAGATCCGAATTTTAATACTATTATAAATATACGCGGTATAATGATGATAAATAAATGTTAGAGATTAGTAACGAAAATTAAAGAGTTAGTATACGAGAATTAAAATGTTAGTGTTAATGTTAGTATACTAGTATAATTATAATATAGACAATGCGAAAATGTAAATAAAAAAACGAAGTAGTAAGGCTTGAGATGGGGTTTAGGACACCCTCAACATACATGCTTAGTAAAGGCCTCGGAAATGGACTCGTAATAGCGGCGTAAACGCGGGAGTATCGAGGATGTAGTCGAGTTATGGTGTGTGTGTGTGTGTGTGTGTGTGTATCGGTTTTACGAGGAATGTAGACTCGGTTTTTTGGCTTATGTCGTGTAGGGTTGTTGTGTGGGGAGAGTGTAGAGCACAAGAGAGTAAAAATGTAGGGTTGATTGCATTAGCCAAAGCTGAAAAATGAGAAGGGTTGGAGGGGTATTTATAGAGTTTACCCCACGACCTAGGGTCACTCGATCAAGTGGCCCTAGTGCACTCGATCGAGTGCCTTTGAAAAGGGGTCTGTTCCGGTTTATGAGGCTCCACTCGACCGAGTGGGTCAATCCACTCGATCGAGTGGATCAAGAGAATCGAGTCAATTTAGGAAAGGGTTGACTCTTTGATTTTTTTGAATTTTGATCTTGGGCGCCAGCTTCTAGAAGCTCTCTAGGATGGTTTTGAGGACGGATTCGTCTTTGACCGGGTTTTGACCCGGTCGCCAAAAGACGGTTTTTATTTTTGGTGTCGGTTTTGGCCCAAATTAGTCTTATTTTACTCGGAACGACCCACTGGGCCTGAATTTGAGGTTGGTTTTGAGAGATTTGTACTCCGCTAAATGTCCACGTCGGATATTATTGATTCTGATCCCATATTCGAGTGTACTAAGTCATGTTTGCGTCCGATCATCATCGGGTGTTTTGTCAGGAACTGCTATAGACACTAGCAGGCAAAATGCGGGTGTCTACAGAGCCCCCACTCCGACTGAGGCTTGGACAAGGCGAAAGTCAGAATAGCTACTAGGCCAATCGCAGATTACGACCTGGCAGCCTTCCGGTCGGGTCGTTTATAGTCCAGTAGACTTGCGTGAAGGGCTCGCCAGCCATAAGCAGAGGGTCATACCTGTCCTGGTGATGGTAGCTCCGTGGGGAGTTAAACTTGCTTCTGAAGGTGTAGGTGTACCCGTATGCTGATACATCACAGCTCTGGTTGTAGCATTCCGGGATAAATATTGACTCACGTTGGGGAGTGAAGTAGTTGCGCGGAGACTTGCTTCTGAAGTCTGGGGTGTACCTGTATGCTGACACATAACGAATTGTATGTAACACATAGGCAAAACACCGACTCGTGCTGGGGAAATAAAATATATTGAATTTTGAAAAGCCAAAAATCTTGAAAGAGATTTTTTTTTTCACAAATTTTAGAAATTCCCAGGAAAGCTTGGGATGACTTGATTCCTATTCTGGGTTCCTGTCTGAAATCAAGCCTGCACATGCATAGGGCCCAAGTTTGCTGAGGAGGCATGGTAGTTAGGGTTACAGTTAGGGTTTCCTATTATAAATATAGGTCTCCCTGCTTCAGCTTACTGTATCTCGAATCAAAAACTCCTACTTCTCCTCAAAATCCTTTAGACTTTCAAGAAGACTCAAACCCCTGCCATGGGTATCGATCATCTTACTTCGATGCTTTTTGCCTGGTCCCAATATTTTCGGGATGAGACAAAGTTCAACTGACCCAAATGGGGATTGCCAGTCTATTTCCTCTCTGACGTCTGATAATTGATTCACACTTTTTGGACGTCTGCCTGTCGTTTTGGGATACTACCCATCACGTCTTCGCGTTCCCGCGGGGAGAAATATGCCCTCTTTCCGAGGAGATCGCTGCTATCGGGGGTTGGAGCCCTATCGCTCGTCCTGCTATCCCCCCGTTCTATCCGAACCCGAGAAGGAGGCTGAGGGCCGGGATTTCCTGGGTCTGTCTCACGCTGAGACAGATCGAATGGTGCGGGGAAATACTGTTTCCCTCTTTGACCTGGCTGACAATTTTTATGAAAAGTCAAGATGTAAGGGCTACCCCTTCTCACAGGCGTAGGGCTTTTGCCTTTTGTATGCTACACCGCTACGTTTTTGAGGGGATGATGAATGTTGACTCATGCTTGGGTCAAATCAGGCTAATCGGAGTGGTTGACCAGATGGAGACTGGTCACAGCCCTGCTTGGCTAACTACCGGAGAGATCATCATGGGTCTGGATGCCAGGCGACTTGACCCGGACCGACATCTGATGGGGAGTACCCGTATTCTGCAGGTATACATCTTGCAATTTTTCATTTTTTGTTTCGCCCGATTTTATTGACGTCCGTAAGTCACTCGATCGAGTGGACCTGTCACTCGATCGAGTGGACCTGTCACTCGATCGAGTGACATCTTCGAAGTGCTTCTGCCCATCTTTGGAGGGCCTACTCGATCGAGTCAGACGTTATACTCGATCTAGTGACACTCTCGACGAGTTTCTGTCTGCTTTTAGAGGGCTTACTCGATCGAGTCCGATGCTGTACTCGATCGAGTGGTCTATAGCGGACCACCCCGTAGCTCACGGATTTTGTATATATTTTGCAGGTTTGGTTGTCGGAGCGTCTGTCGATCATAGAGTCCCCTCCGAGCATTCCCAACTACCGCAGCAGCCAAATTAGTTCGAGGGGGCGTCGAATAAGCTCAAGTCACCATATAAACCGAGCTTACTGGGATGAGGAGCTGGTGTTCCATGGTGGCCCCTTAATCAGGTGGACTGTCGCTTGGTGGTTCCTTTCTAAGGTGACGGGACTGGCCAAGAGGGACCAAGCCCGTTACTTGGTGATCTTGTCTCTTGACTGGACAGTTCACATTTACCCGGACCGCAACCTGAGGCAGTTCGGTTCGTCTCAGCGCATTCCTGAGACTGAAGCCATTATTAGCGTCTTATTCCAATTGACAGACGCTATGTGCGACACCTGGTTGCAGAGATGGTTCACCCGTCCTACATGGACTATTCCCAACCCTTGCCAATCCGCTTGGGTTTCACAGGCTTACGAGAAGTGGACTTCCGAGGAATCCGAGGAAGCTCGTAAAGCTCTGAAGGTCGATGAGGCCTTCGAACTGGTCCGTCGGGAGACAGTAAAGGACAACAGGGTCTTCTTCGATGAGGGAGAGACCCCTGCTACTTTAGTCCGACTAGAATCGGGTCTTAAATCACATACTAAGACTCGAGCTAAGGATGCCGGTGCTAGCAGCACGCGGGGGCAGTTAAGCCCCCAGACTGATTTAGAGAGACGACTTGGGCCAAGGTTGGCGGCTAGGGACCGACTTGGGCCAAGGTTGGCGGCTAGGGACCGACTTGGTCCACGCGAGCGGCTGCCAGAGCCCGTGAGGGCCCGACTCGGGCCTGTCGATGTGGATGAGGATTCGAATTCCAAGAAACGAATCCGGGCTAAGGAGGTTCCTGTGGTGATTCGGGAACGCTCTCCTCCACGTCGTCGTCAGTGGACGGCCAAGGAGGCCAAGGACAAGGGGAAGGGCAAGATGCCCTGAATACCGAGTCCTTTGTTTTTATTATTTAAATATTGTTATTATTATTTATTTTGGAGTGTCGTGTGCTTTTTTGTTTTTGTAATTTTTTGAATTCCTGCATTTTGTAATTTTCCCGAGTTTATCAGGGCCTTTTTTTTGTGATAATTAATAAAAGAAGTTTATTATTAAACCGTTCCTGTCATTTCTTGATTGCACTGGTTGTGCCCTTTTGAGGGGCTGCCTACGTATCCGCGATTAACGGAATCAAACCAAACGTAGTTCAAGCTCAGTAAATTTGCAATCTCGAATTACACCAAGACTATTGGTTCAAGATGTTTTGTGACAGTAGAATAAATAATTTTAGCTTATTGACTTGCTTTTTGTAAAACAAAATAAATTTGATAAAATTTGCAAATGACATTGAGAAATGGCTATGGGTAGTACCGCTTCAGCTGGTCCAGGTTGGTTGGGTTGACAAACTCATTCCCGTCCAGGTCCGTTAACATTACTGCTCCTTCTGATAGGATCTTCTTTACCAAATACGGCCCAGCCCAATTGGGTTTGAATTTTCCCCTTGGGTCAACCGGTAGTAAGGCTCGGACAGACTTAAGGACTAGATCCCCTTCCCTTATGTTCCTGGGCCTTACCCTTTTGTTGAAGGCCCGTTGGATTCTTTTTTGATAGATTTGGATGTTGTTGAGGGCACGAGATCGTCGTTCGTCCAGTAGAACCAACGAGTCATACCGTGCTCGAACCCAGTCAGCTTCGGGTACTTGACTTTCTAACAGAATTCTGAGGGACGGTACCTCCAATTCAACTAGTTGGACTGCCTCCATCTCATAAGTTAGGTAATACGGCGTTGCCCCGGTTACGGTGCGAATTGACGTCCAGTATCCCCACAGGGCAAAAGGTATTTTGTCGGGTCAGTCCCGGTAATTATCAGCCATCTTTTTGAGTATGGTGACAATTGTTTTGTTGGTCGCCTCTACTGCTCCATTCGTTTGGGGACGGTAGGGCTAGGACGTGTGCCTTTGAATTTTATATTTGGTCATCAAGGTTGCGGTCTCAGCTTGAAAATGAGTCCCGTGATCACTGATAAATTCATGTGGGATTCCATACCGACATATTATCTTGTTCTGGATAAACTTGGCGACATGTTTAGCGTTGAGAATGCGATATGATTCAGCTTCGACCCATTTGGTGAAGTAGTCGATAGCTACTAAGATGAAACAATGTCCACCAGTACCGGAGGGGTTTATTTTCCCGATTATGTCGATACCCCACGTCGAGAATGGCCAATGCGACATCATGGTATAAAGCAGAGATGACGGCAGATGCTGCACATTAGCGAAGATTTGACAGTTGTGACAATGTTTGACATATAACTGGCAGTCGGCTTCCATGGTATTCCAGTAATACCCGAGCCTCATAATTTTTCGGACCAGTATGTGAGCATTCATATGTGGGCCGTTTTCACCATCATGTACTTCGGCCATAACTTTTTCGACCTTATATTTATCAACACAAAGGAGAAGAGCCCCCTGTGCCGTCTTTTTGTACAATTGCCCGTCATCAGTACGGATGAACTGGGTGGCTAGCCTCCGTAAGGCTTTCTTGGCTCGGCCTTCAGTCCCGAGAGGATATTCTCCGTTTGTCAGGTACGTTAATACGGCCTGGTACCAAGATTCGGGATCAGTTATCTCGATGTCTTCAATGTCATGAATGTATGCCGGCTCGGATCGTCTTTCGACACAAATTGGCATACTGGTCACGTGGTCGGGAATATTCAGTAAAGATGCCAATTTTGAGAGTGCATCCGCAAACTGATTTTCTTCCCGAGGCAGGTATATGTACTCCACCTTTTGGAATTGTTTCTCGAGATCCCTTACTCGTGCCTGGAAGGCCACGAGATTAGCATTCCGAGTCTTCTATTTTTGAAGTGCTTGGTTAATGACCAAGGACGAATCACCATGTACCCGAAGATTTGTGATCCCCATATTGGCGGTGGCTTGTAGCCCATAAATGCATGCTTCATATTCGGCTGCATTATTGGTAACATTGAAGTCCACTTTGATGGAGACGGGAGTATGCTCTCCTTTTGGTGAAATAAGGAGTATCCCGACTCCGAACCCTCGAAAATTGGATGCTCCGTCGAAGTATAGATCCCATGTTTCGGTATCAGTATGGAAGATATCTTCATCTAGGAAGGACCAGGTGTCGGTGTGTCCTTCCTCGGCTAGCGGGCTATCGGCGAGAAATTCAGCTACTACTCGCCCCTTAATAGCCTTTAACGGTATAAACTTCAGGTCGAATTCTGCCAGCATTAAAGTCCATCTGGAAATTCGGCCATTGAGAATGGGCTTTTCGAAGAGGTATTTGATCGGATCCATCTTGGATAGAACATGGACCTCGTAGCTGAGCATATAGTGTCGGAGCTTTTTAGTGGCCCAAACCAGAGCCAAGCACGTCTTTTCGAGCATGGTATATTTGCACTCATACTCTAAAATTTTTTTGTTGATATAATAAATGGCTCGTTCTTCGGAGTCGACTGTCTGGGCCAGCATAACCCCCATGGTTGTCTCGGTCGTCGTTAGGTATAATGACAGAGGCAAGCCGGGTTGAGGCGGCATCAAGACTGGCGGAGCAGACAGGATTTCTTTGATTTTGTCGAAGGCGGTTTGGCACTTGTCATCCCATAGTACTCGTTCTCCTACTTTCAGTTTCTTGAAAATTGGTTCACATACCATGGTTAGTTTGGAAATGAACCGGCTGATATACTGAACTTTTCCAAGAAATCCCCTTATTTCTTTTTCGGTTTTAGGAGGTTGCATCTCGGTAATGGCTTTGATTTTAGCTGGGTCGACCTCGATACCTCGTTGGCTAACGATATGACCCAGTAATTTGCCTGATGTTACCCCGAAACTGCACTTTTGAGGGTTTAGCCTCATGTTGTACTTGCGCAATCGGGTGAAGAACTTCCTTAGGGTTCCCGTTCTTTGGATTTGACGATCATGTCGTCTACATAAACCTCTACCTCTTTATACATCATGTCATGTAATAAAGTGGTAGCGGTCCTTTGGTATGTGGCCCCGGCATTAATGAGACCGAATGGTATGACGGTGTAGCAGTAAGTACCCCAAGGTGTAGTGAAGGTAGTCTTGCTCATATCTTCTTCCGCCATCTTGATCTGATTATACCCGACATACCCGTCCACAAATGATAGAAGGGCATGATCGGCGGCCGTGTTATCCACTAGTATGTCGATGTGTGGTAACGGAAAGTCATCCTTCGGGCTTGCTTTGTTGAGATCCCGAAAATCTACGCATACCCGCACCTTACCGTCCTTTTTAGGAACCGGCACGATGTTTGCAACCCAGTCCGGATACTCGGACACTTGTATGAAGCCGGCTTTGAACTGTTTGTCGACTTCTTCCTTTACTTTGAGAGACCATTCGGGCCTCATTCGGCGGAGCTTCTGTTTAACCGGTTTGCACCCATCTTTGGTAGGTATGCGGTGCTCGGCTATTTCCCGGTCTATCCCCGGCATGTCCTTGTAGGACCATGCGAAGACATCTTTGAATTCTTGGAGGAGGCTCGTGAATTGTTGTTTCTCCTCGGGATCTAGAGATAACTCTATCTTAAGCATCCGAGGCTCTAAGGTTGTTCCCAGATTGATGGACTCGGTCTCTTCGATTACCGGATTCCGGGATTCCCTTTTCTCTAGTTGCTCGATCAGATGTGGAGGTAAGGGTACCTGTTCGTCGGGTTTCTCAATGTCATTGCATGAAATATTTTTGAAAGCAGAATTTAAAAGAGACAAGTCGTAAGCAGAACGGTTGTTATTATTAATTGAAAATTTGGAGAACAGCTCGAAAAGAGCAGCCATCTGATTATTAGTCAGTGGCGGGATTGGTAAGGCACGCGGGACAGACCCCGAAGTGCCAGCAGCAAGAATGACAAGAGGGAGAGGGGTTACAGGAGTGACTCTAGCACCGACTTCCCTAGACTCGACCTCAGACTCTGACTCAGACTCTGACTCAGACTCGGACTCAGACTCAGGCATGTCTCCTTCTCCAGTGACCAGCTTGTAGATCTTTCCTTAACTGTCAGTCCACTTGACAGTCTTCCTCCAGGCCCTGTTTCCCGTCTCGGAACCAACATCCGAGATCAGCTTGGTCGGGTCAAACCTGTTGCTGCGAAGAATCGGGTTGACCAAGTCTTCCTTTGGAGTCGGGACTATGGCGTCTTCCCCGAATAGTAGCCCCAGTGCAGGCTCAGCATCGTCAGCTTCATCAGACTGGATGAGGGCGAACACATCATCCGGGATATAGTTGCAGTCTCGAGCCGAGTGGGTCCCGTGGTGCGCAGCATTGGGTTGGTACCGACCAACCAGGATAGCCCCAAACACGGGTGTGACAAAGTAGTCAGTCAAGCGTGGGCTGTAAGGGCTCAAGTGGATACCCTTAATTATGTTGCAGGCCTTTTCGATTCCTGCTCGGACAACGTTGCCCGGAGTGGCGGCATAGCCAAGGCCGAAGTGAGAGTCTTCGTCCTTAAGGACCTCGATGATCTTCCCAGCTGGAAGATCGGGTCGAGAGGTAGCCCCCGGAAGGTACCCTAGGTTTTGGAGCATTGTGTCAATGCTCGTGGTGAAGTAAGGCCTAAAAAGGTACTCTTCCTCGATCATTCTCACAAAGTCGAACCCCCAGAGGTCCGTGCGGCCCGTGGCGTTACAGCTAGCCACGGTCATTGGGGTTGCCTCTAAAGTAATAACATTGTCGAGCAAAGGCATCTTGATCTTACGGAGGAGGGTGGAGGACACGGCTTTGACCGCGTGAATCCATGGCCTCCCTAGGAGCAGGTTGAAGGATGAGGTGACATCGATCACCTGGAATTCAAGCTCTTTTTCTATTGGGCCCGTCACAATGGTCAACTTTACGACCCCAGCTACCGACTTTGGGTTCCCATCAAAGGCTTGGATGGTTTGAGCCGTCGGAACATAATCGGCCTCGGTAATACCGAGGGCTTTGGCGGTCCTTAGGGGAAGGACGTTCACAGTAGACCCGTCATCGACTAGGGTCATTGGGAGGTATTTTCCTCGGCAGATAACCGTAATGTAGAGGGCCAGGTTATGAGAGGCCCCGAATGGTGGCAGGTCGGCTTCAGAAAAAGTGATCATTGGGCCTCCTTCCTTGGTTTTGCCCTTCAAGTGGGGCAGGACCGTGGCTACCATTTCAGCAGAGGTAGCCAGAGAGTCGATCTTAACTTGATCGAGAGCCTTAGTGAGTGCTTCTCGATGTTCTTGTGAGCTAACCAAGAGTTGCCATATAGTGAGGTCAACTCGGGTCTTCTTTAGTTGCTTCACGATAGCCGTTTCAACAGTCGGCTCTTCAGGGGCGACTTCCATCCCGAGTGGATCGGTGACGGTTGTCGGGATGGGGATGTTCCTAGAGCTAGTGGCTTGATAGGGACGGCCAAGGTGGTTACTGGCTAAGACTCGGGATTTGGCCTCGCGAATCTGTTCAGGGGTGATGGGAACAGTTTCCTCTTTAACGAGATAGACATCATCCTCGTCGTCAAACCAGATCCCGTTCACTTGCGGGATAAATGGAGAGATAAGGTGAGAGCAATCAATCGCCTCCCCAGCAAAGATGGCATGGGAGCTAAAAGGGTTCTCTTTGTTGCTTGGTTTATCTCCGGGTAGCGGGATTTTACCGCTCTCGATCAGGTCCTGGATCAAGTGTTTCAGCTTCCAACACTTTTCGGTATCATGCCCATTGCCTCGGTGATATTGGCAATAAGCCTGGGCGTTGTAGTTCTTGGAGCGTCGCTCGACTGGAACTTCAGGAGTGGGGCCTATTGGTTGGATTAGGCCTTTCGAGGACAGCCTTTGTAAGGCGTAGGTATAGGTGGTACCTATATCAGTGAAAACCCAAGGTGGGGTGTTCTTCTTGGACGGGGTATCTAGTAGATTTACCGCGTCAAAAATGCTGCGGGTTGCAGCTTGGGGCTTGGTAGTGGAAGAGCAAGCCCCTTGGTATCCCTTGCTAGAGGCCTTGTTGAGGCCCTCCAGCCTTAGGTCGTCTTCAATTTTCATACCCATTTCAGTAAGGGTGGTGAAATTGGGTATGACAGTGTACCGGAGATGAACCCGGTAGGAGGGGAGGAGGTTCTTGACAAAAGCCTCCACCAAAGTCTTCTCACTGGGCTTATCGACCAGTTTCACACTCTCGGCCCTCCAGCGTTGAAGATATTTAGTAAAACCTTCTTTTGGCTCTTGGGCCATGACCTCCAAAGACCGCATCGTGGTTTGGATCTCGGTGTTGTCAGCATAGTTCCGAGCAAACTCGGTAGCCACATCATCCCAAGTAGGGTATTTCTTCGGGTCTAGCTTATAGTACCAGGCCCGTGGGTGCTTTTCAAGGGACGCAGCAAAAAGATTCTTGAACATTGAAGAATCTACCCCTTTGATAGCCATGAATTCTTTGAAGGCCCGTACATATAGTAACGGGTCCTCGGTTCCTTCAAACATAGGCAAACCCATGAGATTCAGGTTCGCAGGCAGCTTGTCACTTACCGGGGAGTATTCTCGGCTATTCTCCCGATGAATATTGTTACTCCCAGCCAAATGGACTTGTTCTTCTAGTCGGCGTGTAACACCCGCTATTTTTCCTATATTAGTAATTACTGTTTTAAAATCCTGTTATACGGCTGGGAGAACGTTGACGTTGCTCCCCACTGATTGTGGCTGTTATGTTTTTAACATGGCAGGTATATGTGTTTTCCTTTGGGTGGGCTAGCGAGCGGTTATGGATCCTGCTTGTTTTAATCAGATCACTGTATTATGGATTGTTAAAACCCTATTTATGGATTTCATTTTATTTTATTTTGTAGCCATTTTTATTTTATGGCTTATGTATTGACTTACCATTTTTATTTAATTAAGACATAGCTACAGTGTGTTATAATCCCACTTCTACAATGTTTCCGCCACTGTATTGCGTTAGAATTTCTAGGGGATTACACTTGGTATCAGAGCATCACTGCTCCCAACGCTTACACCTGAAAATAGGGAAAATACAAGTAAATTGTTTAAACAGTAAATAAAAATATTATTAGAAATGGGTAGAAACAGATAAGGAATTCACTGTTAGAATTATCTGTTCCTGAACTCAATGATTAGCATTGAATATTTGTTTTATATGTCGAAGAAGATGAAAGAACAAGTTGCTGATATGCTGCTCCAGATCGGGACAAGACCTACTTAGCACTCTCAACGCCTGCTGACTCGAGTGGACAACTAGGTGCTCTAAGAAAGATTTCGATAATGACTTTTAGCTCCGGTTCAGTTTACTTAAGCTACAGGCAAGATGATCAAGAGTGGATTCATGTTCCATGATGTCGCAGTAAATCCAGATGGAGCGACCCATGACTTGCGTGCTCGTTCCTCTACAAGAAGATGAAGTAATCCATTTTGGATTCCCTCGTGAACTCTGGAGGCCCGAAGATTCTCTTCTGGTTCAAGAACTTAGTAATATAGGATCATCGATTCTTTTCTTCCTTCCTCTATTTCTTCCAATTCTTCTCTTATACATTCTCATCTTCATTCTCTTGGTGAATCCTTGTTCTATTCTTCTATTCTACCATCTTTCTCTTGAGATTCTTTGGTTAGACCGGTTTCTGTCTCAGTGAACCCCGTGAAAGAATATAGATGTTTGAGGTTTAGTAAACCCTTGTTACCTAGGGCTTGAGGGTTGTGAGTTATACCTTGTTATCTATCTTAGTAAGCTTTTGAGGATCGATTTGAATAATAAATTGTCAATTAATGGAATTAGGTTGGTACTTTAGACTCTGAACCTTGGGTTATAGGTTACTTGATTATTTGGAGGACTTAGAGTTGAATATATTTTGGGGTAGTAAGAGTATATCGTATTTGATGGTTACCTAGTACCTAATTTAACCTAGAACCGAACCAAGTGTAGCTAATAATAGAATTTTGAGATTCCTACCTAAATGTTATTTGATGGATGCATCGGGAATGTTTGGGATCATAGAGTACTGTTTAAATTGTTAACCTGAGTGTTGTGGTACCATAGAAGGTTTTCATTAATACCGTTAGAAATTTTGGTTAACATAGATTACCCGTGTTTCTTAAGGATTAGATCGTTAATCGTTGGTTAAAGTTGTAACCTATGAACTTTGGAGTTGAGTGATCTAAATTGAATAAATTGTTGTTAACCTTGAAAAGGAGAAACATATTGCCATTAGAGGTTGGATTTATCGCGTTGTTTTGAGGAACATTTTGATGTCAATCATCTTAATGGATTTATAGTTCAGAACCTTAGACCAACGAGATTGTGGCTTCGTTGAGTTATTAAATATTTTGTGGTTGCACCATTACGATTAGAAATTTGATGGACTTCTTAGAAACATCAATCGAATGATGTGTTTGAAGATGTGAGTGTTTGCGCCATTACCTATAGGTTTGAGCGTGTTTGAGGATTTATTGTACTTCCCCAACTTCTGCACTTGTGGTATTATAAATATGTCGGTGATCATCTTTGAGGATTTCGTGTCCGAACTTTGTTAATTGGTGGGTTTTATTTAGTCTTCCTTACTCGAGAAATTTGAAGCATACCTCGAGTTCAGACCTTATGAGCTTTAAATTTATAAACCTTAGTGATTACGAGTTAGGGTATGTTTTGATAACCGTTGGAATCTTAATTAAAGGATTAGTCTAAATTATTTGTGGATTCTTACTATGCTAATTGAAAGATTGTGTAAGTATGTAAGACTTAATTTTGGAGGTTGTAGATTGAGTAGGACCACCCTGTACTGATATTGGACTTAGCGTTATTTGATGGGAATTAGGAACCGTGTTTGTGGAAGTCGTGCTAGGAATCTCCAGATGATTAATTTCTTCCATAATCCTTGAGAACTCTTTTTGATTCGCAACTCCGTCCTTCTTTCTGCTCCTCTTGAATTCTGTTACGGTAACTCCTGCCAATCCCTTCAACCTTTGTCGATTTTGAAAGCTCTTATTTTAAATTTATTTATCCTTGTTCTATTTGCCCGTTAACTATTTTTCGAACTCCCTATTTTATAAAAAGTCTGACTACTTTAAAAAAAATTGGATTATCGTAAAATTTTAACATTTTGAGTTATAATTTCTAATTGTGAATTTGCCCGTTTTGTAAAAAGCTTGACTAATTTAAAAAAAAATTGATTTTCATGAAATTTTAACATTTTGAAGCATAATTACAAATTTTAAAACTCCCCATTTTGTAAAAACTTTGAGCAATTTAACATTTTGGGTTATCGTGAAATTTAACATTTTTATTTTATAATTTAAGAACTTTATACTTCACTTTGTTTTATCTTTGGTTGATATTTATATTTAGATCTATTTCAAAATGCCTTAATAATTTATTTTAAATTATTTCGAAATTATTTTTAATTTTTGATTTTCAAGCGATCAAAATTTTATGAAGACTTTTATATTTCCGAGTACTTCAATTTGTATAGGATTGTTATGTAAAACGTTTTAACATTGTCGAAATTATCTTGTATGTTCAAGTTTGATAACATTTTTGAAAACTTTCATAATTACTTTGATAACATTTTCGAAATTTTAACGTTTTGAGAATTGATTGTCATTTTATTGTTGGTGGACTTTTGAATCTGTTATTGAAAATGTTTGACGGCTGGTGCGATTTTTATTAACTAGAAAATTTGATTTCTCCAAACTAAATTTTGTTTCATAAAAAAAAAAAGGAATAATATCGAATTTCTTAATCAAAATATTTTACTTTTGTTTTCAAAATATTTTGGTTATCCTATTTCCTTCGAGTTTGTTTACAAATGTTATTTAACGTTGTTATTTTATCAAATAACTTTACTTTACGATTTCATTAATCAAAAGATTTTAAACTTCGGGTTGGTTAGCCCAATTCTTCTTGGAATAGATATTTGTCTTCGATGCGAGCTAAGCATCCTCAACTCTTCGAGTAAGGTAAACCTCGATTTCCTATCTGCTTATTCTTAGTTTCGAGGACGAAACTTTCTTTTAGTGGGGAGGATTGTAACACCCGCTATTTTTCCTAAGCGTTTTTATTCTTTCCGTTAGGACTCCGTCTTAACTCTGTCACTTTTGGCTTCATATTTCATCATTTTACTAAGCGCTATTTTAATTTTTGAGTTTAATAATTTTTATTTTAAATTTTAAAGATTTAAATTCTTTTTAAATCCATTTATTTGGTGATCCGAATCAAGGAGCTACCAAAGAGTTCATTAAAGTCACCTTAGCTCCTCATAGTCTTAGTTCAGCCACACTAACACCTCTTGCCAGATTAGTAGTATGCCTACTACAATTGACCCGAATCAAGAAGCTACTAATCCTAGTAAGGAAGTACTAAAGAGCTCAACGAAGTAATACCAGCTCCTACTTAACTATAGTCCAGCTACATTAGCACTAATAAAGAGTCGTCTTCAATTATGGAGCTAGCTCGAGTTTGAGCTGAATAAAGGAGCAACTAATCAAGGTGAAATGAAGACATTAACTTGGGTTCACACCCATTCAAGCATGGGAAGTGTACTGAAGTTATGAGGATGATTATGGGCTGATTGCTAACTTCGTGTTTAGCTCCATGTTCACATGGTGTGCACACTCAAGCTTTGTTTTTGGCTCCATGTTCACACAAGGAGCCACGGCTGGTTGCTCTTGGTTTAGCTTTGGTTTTAACTCCTTAGCTTTGGTTTTGGCTCCATGTTTACATCACTTTGTTATTAGCTCCCAACTTTGTAATTAGCTCCTAGTTCACAATAGGTTTAGACTTTGTTTTTGTCACCCTAAACCAGCCGGTTTAAGGGCTCTTGTAGGCTATATATAGCCGGCCATTTTGAAGGAATAAGAACATCCAATTTGCATATTAAAACTTGAGTAAAGCTGAGCTTTCTGTTTCGTCCTTGTAGTTTACAAGACAAAGTCTAGAGTGAGTCGCGTTACAAGCTCTAAACTCGCTATTTCAATCGAGTGTTTGATCTAGCAAACCGCTTTGTTGAAGTATAGGTCTACTTCACCTAGCATACTATCCTTGGTTACGGTTTATCCTTCCTTAAAACTATCTTTTCTTTCTGTTTTGGTTACTCATTCACGTTCCATTTCAGAATACTAATCATATCTCTCATTCTTGTTTCAAAGTTCATTTCAACTCACATCATTTGGTTTCTTCGTAAACTAATTAATTTTTCCGCAAGGAATTCTATTTCTCTTCGAATTGACATTTTTAAGCTTGGATTTAAGTTATTCTTTTTCCTAAAAATGTTTGAATACGTTTCTATAATATTTTCAACTAGTAAATATTTTTATTTACAAAAGATTAGTTGTTAATGATTTTTATTACGAAGCTTCGCGAATAATTATTTTCTTACGCGAGGTTTACTCGAATTACTTTGAAATGCCTTTAACTATTTTACGATTTTACTTTTTTATCAGCTTATAAAGTATTTGAGACCATTTACTCACATTTTGGACCAACTAAGCCCTTGGTCACAAGTTTTATTACATTTTATTTAAACGTTTCACTTTATCACGTTAAAACGTAAACATAAGATAATTTCTTTTCATTTATTTGTTGCATTATTAACAAAACTTTTCATACTCCCTTATCAACTCATTTTGGCCGGCCATTTTAATCATGGTGCACATAGTTTTCATCAACACTATTAATCTCATTTATATTTTTGAAAACCATCCATTTTCCATACTACACCTTATTCATTCTTGTCATAAAAAAAAATATACTCAACCTCTCTCCCTCTCATATGGCCGTGTACTCCCTCCTCCATCTTAGGCAAATTTTTGCTCCATTTTGAGTCCCAATCGCATCATTTTTATCCTCATAATAACCCTCTTTCCGTTCTCTTCGTTAAGGTATTAATCGACGTCATTTTCGATCAATTTTTACCTTGATTTTTATTAGTTTTCTCATGGTATTTTTCTGCCATGAATTCCGTGTTTGGTAGGATTTTTGGACGATCCCGAAGCCGACGAATATATTATCGACTCAGATTTGGAGTAGAGGTAACGTCGATGTTACTCGGTATTTCAAGATTTTAATTGAGTATTTGCATGTATATATTTTTATATTTTATTTTTGGCAATATATGTATGTCACGGATTTTGGAAAAAAAATTAAAGTTGAAAATTTGCATGTTTCGATATTTTTATCGCTTTTACGAGATTAACGATTAAATTGTTATATTAATTTGTAAAATCGTAATAATCGGCCTAAACATGTAATATATGTTTATATTCTGGAAAAAAGTTGTTTTTGATGATTTTTAATAATTTAGTATTTTTCTGATATTTTTGATATCGATTATTGAATTATTACCGTTTTCGGACAAAAATGATTAAAAGCCGATTTTTAGTTCTAGTACTTAAACATTTTATTTTAATCTGATTTTTGACGTGGTGAAAATTTCTGGTGAAATAGAATTTTCTGAATTTTTCATAATTTTTCGGAATTGTTAAGTGGATGAATTAATTAATCACTTTAAATCATCGTTTATCGTTAAAACCGTGTTTGTTGTTTAAATTCTCGATTTCTGGTCTTTGGTTTAAATCTGGAAAAAATTATGATTCTGATGATTTCATGATAAAATGTAATTTTAAGATTTTTAGTGCTTTAATAAAAAGTTAGGAACGATAAGTTTTATTAATGGAATCGTTAATTGTGAAAACGGGTTTTAAAGACGGTTTTGACGGGATTTATTAAATCTGGAATTTTTTGAAATCTGGAAAAATGGTAGATTCTGGAAAATCATGATTTTTAAGTTTAATAATAATTTTTGGATATTAATACTTAAATCGTTTTGTAATTACTATTTTTATTAATCGTTATTGTCGATGTTAAACAATTAACGAGAAAACCCATTAAAAACCGAGTTTTAGAATTCTGGAAATTTTCTTTTCTGGACAGAATGTCCATAAATACAATTTAACTATTTTACGTAATTTTTGTACTATTTATTAAAGTATTTAACTAATAAGTATTGATTTTGGACAACTTGTGATTTATTGTTAAAATGCTTCGTCTTACATAAAAGAATTATTTTTCCAGCCATTTTGGAAGCATTTAAATCTGAAACTTTGTGAGTTAAACCATCCCTTAACATACTCTTAATGTATCCAATGGTTTAATTAAATAAAAGACGTTAAAAGATTTAATTTGACATTTGCCGTAAAATCCTATTTATAATTTTATTTGTCGAAACTAATAATAATTAGGGAATTTTAGCTTTTTGACTTTTGAAAACACCCTAATTAGTAATATTAAAATGTTTAAGACATTTTTAATCATTTTATAACACTTATACGATATTTTAATAATTTCATAAAATCAAATGTTCTTACTTTAATAATTAATATCGTTAAGGCCAAAAGTATTAGTTTTATAAATCTATATCGTTTACTAAGATGTGGTATTAGTATGAACTAATATTTTCACTATTTTGATATTATGCTATTTTTAGTAAAGTTTCTAAAAATAGAAGTTTCCTAAAATAGAAAGTTTCCTCTTTTAGAATATAAATGTTTACTTCTTTTATCCTCTTATTATTTATAATGATTATATCTTTTATATATCGATAATGGCTTGTTTTGGAGTGGAATAAGGACAAGTGTGGGTTTAGAGTAATATAGTCTGGGATGTACGTTTTGCCATCAACTATAAAGCTGGTGTGTCTATGTTGAGACACATTGGTCGTTGAACTGAGCATGGTTTGTGTTCAGGAGTGTGTATTTTGACCTTAAACTTAGATATCGCATCGTGTAAGTCGTCGTCGGGTTGAACTGGATTACGATTGGTGTCCAGGAGGGGAGTACATTACTTAAGCCAGGACCTCGCTGCACGCAGTCCTGTTATAGTTGAGTTGCCTAGTTAGAGACCGAAGTCTGATATGTTTTGACTAAGTTCTCGAAGCTAGTTTAGTATTGTCCTAGTGAAAGTCTAGATTCTACATTAATTCTATCCATAACGCCATTTTGATTATTTTATTTATTATCGATATAAATTGGTTTGCAGGTTGGCAAATATTTTTATGTTTCTTCGGAAACCCTTTTGATTAATTTGTTTTACGCTAAAGCTTATTTTAATATGTTGTTTTACTGTTTTCCATTTTTACTATTTTTCCTATATTAGTAATTACTGTTTTAAAATCCTGTTATACGGCTGGGAGAACGTTGACGTTGCTCCCCACTGATTGTGGCTGTTATGTTTTTAACATGGCAGGTATATGTGTTTTCCTTCGGGTGGGCTAGCGAGCGGTTATGGATCCTGCTTGTTTTAATCAGATCACTGTATTATGGATTGTTAAAACCCTATTTATGGATTTTATTTTATTTTTATTTTGTAGCCATTTTGATTTTATGGCTTATGTATTGACTTACCATTTTGAGGAAGGATCAAGTGAGTTCTTTTATTTTTTTTGAGTCCATGAGTCCTATCTACAACCATTGATCTAGAGTGGATGGATGGTGGTGATTGATTCTAGTAATTAAGGCAATAACTAACATATTTTGGTAAAAATAAAATAAAATCCTCTCTCCTCCCTTAATTATCTCCAACCACTAATACACGTTACTTCCTCACATTCAATTTTTTCCTCACATTCAATTTTTTCATTCACATCCTAACTGAAACCCTTCACCTTCATCATCCCAAACACAATCACTCGACTTCCGTTTCTTTTCAAAACACACCCGCGCATCCTCTCGTCTTCAACTCAAGCAAGGCTACATTGAAGCAACTCTCTAACTTTAGCAAAGATAATCTTCAGGCGGCATAATACAAGGTAACTCGCTAATACTCGATTGTTGTACTAAAGAACTAGGTTTAGTTTATATTCGTATCTGATTTCATTAATTTTCTCGCTAATTATTGATTGATTTACTTTGCTGCGTTTGTGCCCTATAATTAATTGGTTTCACTAAAGATTGTTGCGATATCTGGGTATGCATCTGTAGAGTTTAATTGAATTCACCTACTTCATACTATGCTTCTACTCTTCATACTCAGTCTAACATATATTGAATGTTACTCTAATGCGCATATTCAGTTACTGTAATAAACTTGAGGTGTTACTATAAGGGGTTGTTCAGTTAATTTTACACATGTATGATGTTATTTTAAAGACAACCCTGTGTTACTGTAATGTACAAGACGTGTTACTTTTAATCTCATCTTTGCGTTACTTTGAATGCTAGTAATCTGGTACATTTAATTGTGTAGACGTGTTACTCTAATTTGCACTCTATGTTACTCTAACACTTTCTTTGTGTTACTTTAACGCGTATCAGCTGTACATATGGTGTTTCTTTCACTCGTATCAGTTGTACTTTAATTTTATATACCAGATTAAACTGTAACAATAGTTGTACATAATTATTGTACTTTTCAGATGGCAAAAGGAGGAGACAAATCAAGGTGCGATCGCGGTTGTTGGATAACGTAGATAAGTATGTGGACGCGAGGCAAAAGATCATCAATGGTCCCAAGAGCAAGCCAACAAAGGGTCGAAAAAAATAACGTGTCTAACGAATTATGTCATCTTTTTCTAATTACGAATAATGCTTTGTATCGTTTTCGAAACTTGTTATGTACATTAGTATTTTGATTATCACCAATGGAACAATGCTGTGGGAATGCCTTTGAGCACATTGGGGCGGCGCTCCTCGAAAGGGTGCCACCTCCGACGTTACTCGTAAAAGGATTAAACGGACTTTGGATGGTCGTCGTAGTCAAACGTGTTAAGATCCGAATTTTAATACTATTATAAATATACGCGGTATAATGATGATAAATAAATGTTAGAGATTAGTAACGAAAATTAAAGAGTTAGTATACGAGAATTAAAATGTTAGTGTTAATGTTAGTATACTAGTATAGTTATAATATAGACAATGCGAAAATGTAAATAAAAAAACGAAGTAGTAAGGCTTGAGATGGGGTTTAGGACACCCTCAACATACATGCTTAGTAAAGGCCTCGGAAATGGACTCGTAATAGCGGCGTGAACGCGGGAGTATCGAGGATGTAGTCGAGTTATGGTGTGTGTGTGTGTATCGGTTTTACGAGGGATGTAGACTCGGTTTTTTGGCTTATGTCGTGTAGGGTTGTTGTGTGGGGAGAGTGTAGAGCACAAGAGAGTAAAAATGTAGGGTTGATTGCATTAGCCAAAGCTGAAAAATGAGAAGGGTTGGAGGGGTATTTATAGAGTTTACCCCACGACCTAGGGTCACTCGATCGAGTGGCCCTAGTGCTCTCGATCGAGTGCCTTTGAAAAGGGGTCTGTTCCGGTTTATGAGGCTCCACTCGACCGAGTGGGTCATTCCACTCGATCGAGTGGATCAAGAGAATCGAGTCAATTTAGGAAAGGGTTGACTCTTTGATTTTTTTGAATTTTGAGCTTGGACGCCAGCTTCTAGAAGCTCTCTAGGCTGGTTTTGAGGACGGATTCGTCTTTGACCGGGTTTTGACCCGATCGCCAAAAGACGGTTTTTATTTTCGGTGTCGGTTTTGGCCCAAATTAGTCTTATTTTACTAGGAACGACCCACTGAGCCTGAATTTGAGGTTGGTTTTGAGAGATTTGTACTCCGCTAAATGTCCACGTCGGATTATTGATTCCGAGCCCATATTCGAGTGTACTAAGTCATGTTTGCGTCCGATCATCATCGGGTGTTTTGTCGGGAACTGCTATAGACACTAGCAGGCAAAATGCGGGTGTCTACAAGATGATCAATGGGAAGTTGATTCGGAGAATGAAGAACACCGTTTGACAGCCATAGAAGACGCTTTCGACATGGATATTAACTTGTCTGGTGTGGAAGGAACATATGTGGATGATACATGAGCAATTGTTTTGTATTTTTTGGGTACATTTTAGCAGTGATGTTGGTTTGGTATTGTTTTAGAATATTAGTAATATTACTAATTTATTTGGATGTTCCCCTCATCGTGGTACGCTTTATCTTTCTTTTTAGAATATAAATTTTTAGTCTCTTTGTTTTATCTAACGGAGTAATTGTCGATGCAAGGTTTCTCATATAGTCATGCAATATAAATTTTCAGATTGTATGACATTGCCACTAAAAGGTAATTCATCTTTCAATTGGTAGATGGTGGTGCATTCTTTTTTGTTGAATTGATTATCATATATGCATTCAGGTTATGAAACCAATTTGTGAAAATTTCATTTTATGATTTTTATTCCCCTTTTGTGAAACTGGCAAACTAATGTGATGTTTTTTATGTCATCTTTTCAGAAAATCATGACGAAAAGGAGACGTTTGACAAAAATCAGATTGTGAGATGACACTTCTTTCAATCCTAACGGAGATAGTAATGCAGATATTTATTCTACTTTAAAACCCAATGAAGAGCATAATATGAACTCATTAATCGCTAATGGAGGTGATTACACAATAAATGTGTTAAATGAAGTAATACAAACATTAGATTAGACTGAGTATAATCCTAATGAAACAGATAGTGATACGGCTGAACGTTCAAGTATGTAATTGAACTTTTTTGCCTTTTTACCTAATGTTAATCCTGTAGAACTTTGATACAATTAATGCTAATGATATTTTCTTGGTTGATAGTGAGACGTAGAGGACCGACTATTTTAACTAATATTTGGAATCAACCGGGTGATGTACGAACGGTCGTTCATTTCAATAAGGAAGGTCAACCTTATGGTGATGCCGCAATGGATCTATCGCTTTGTCTAGTTTCATTGGTACAATGGGGAGAAATCCTGAATTAGCACCACAAGGCTATTCCAATTGGAGGCTTGTACCGCAGGAGTACAAAGTTAGATGTATGACTGAGATAAAGGTATAAAAGAAAGTTACATTTATGATAAATTTTTATTAACCTTCGCAACATTTTTAAAAAGAAAAAGTGTTCAATGTATTAGATAGTACATTCGTATAATATCAAATCTTTTTTATTTTTGTATGTAAAAAGAGTTCTTAAGACTATAAATGAGTTGTTTTGAGTTTAAAAAAAAGTTCTTTTAAGACTATAAACTTAAGTAAAATTTTCTCACTTCGATAAATTATGATGAATCGATAAAATTCTATAGTATAAATAAGAGTACGTAATCATTCGTTCTTACATGGTAATCAAAAGTGCTCTAACTTCAGTAAAATTATTCCACGTCGAAAAATTATAATGAGTCTTAAAAAGAGCTCTAGCTTAAGTAAAATCATACGACATCGAAAAATTATAATGAGCCGATGAAATTCTATTATATAAATAAAAGTAATCATTCGTCCTTAGATTTCGAACAATCTTTTGAGTCTTAAAAGAACTCTTAAGACTATAAATAAGTAAAAAATTTCCAGATCGAAAAATTATAATGTCATGAATTTCATATTATTTGCTTAAAAAAATAATGAATCTATTACATATAAAAGTAGTAAAATTATTTCCATCGAAAAATTATTATAAGGTGATGGATTTTTATATTATACTCCTTCCCTTCATAACCAAACACACCATTTGCTTTTTCACATTTGCCAAGACGTGTTTTACACCATCGATATCTTTTATTTTGCGTTAGTAGAAATCATAAAAAATTGATATTCTTAATGAACTCGTAGATACGAATCAAACAAGATCCCACATGACTATATTTTTTCTTGTAAATTGTCGAGAATATCAAAAATTCTCTTGATATGTGAATAGTATCAAAAAGAGATATGGTGTATTTGGATATGAAAGATATTGTGTGTTTGGATATGAAGGGAGGGAGTAAATAAAAGTAATCATTCGTCTTTAGATTATAACCAAAAATCTTTTGAATCTTAAAATGAGTTCTTAAGACTATAAAATTAAGTAAAATTATATCATATCAAAAATTATGATGAGGTGATAAAATTCTATATTATAAATAAGAGTAATCATTCATTCGTAAATATCAACCAAACATCTTTTGAGTCTTAAATGAAATTGGATTTCAAAAAATTATGATGAGGTGATGATATGAGAAAAATATAAGAGTAATCATTCGTCCTTAGATATCAATGATACATCTTGAGTCTTAGAAAATCTCATAAGACTATAATAAACTTAGTAAATTTATTTCACATCGAAAAATTATATAATAAGGCGATGTAATTCTATTATATAAATAAAGGGTTGTTTGGTTGTCTGATAAGATCATGGAAAGTAGAAATTTCCATGAATTGCAAAAAAAAGTTGTTTGGTTGCCTCAAATTCCCACAAATGGGGGAAGTTGAACTTCCTAGGGAATTGACTTCCTATATAATGTAGGAAGTTGCTTACCGACTCCGTCGCATCTCCCTCGGTAACTTACAATTCCCATGAATTAAGTTCCCATATAGGTATCAATCAAAAATCTTTTCTCTTAAAAAGAGCTATTAAGATTATAAAGTTAGTATCCACCGTCGAAAAATTATGATGAAAAGTTGAAATTCTATATTATAAATAAGACTAAACATTCGTATAATAAGATGATAAATTTCTATTACTTCCTCCATCTTTTTTATCTTCTCATTTTCTATTTTGTTCGGTCTTTTTTTATCTTTCCATTCTACCCTCACTACTTATTGATATAATATTTTATTACTCTTTAAGTCTCCTTATTTTACCCTACTGAAGAATAATTTAGGTATTGACTGAAGAATAATTTAGGTATTGAATCTCCATATATAAATAGTATAATTGTCCCACATCAGAATTTCTAATAAGGTGATGAGAATAACGTACTTAAATCATCAGTGTACTTAATAAGGTGATGAGACTTTAAATGCATTCCTCAAAAAGAAAGACTTTCACTGGAAATGATAATTAAATGTTAATTTGTCGAAAGTGATAAAGTAGTCGATATAAATGTGATCATCTTATTTATTATAATGATATACTTTAATTAAGTTTTTTTATTTAACGAATGTACATCATAAATTTAATTAAGCTAACTAACCCGTGTAGCGCACGGGCGTTTAACCTAGTAATAGCAATATTAGGAAGTTGAATAACAAAATAATAATAAAATAACATAGTTTCAAATTCAAAATAAAGTTAAAATCGTTAATAATAAATTTTAAAGGGTTACAAACTCCAAGTTAAAGAATAAAAGTTTAGTAGTTAAAAGTACTAATAGGAATAGTAATCATGAAAAATAAAATAAAATAAAAATAAATAAGAAAATAAAATAAAAAAAAATAAGAAAATAAAAATAATACTCCCTCGAATAAGCCCCATATTCCTTTTTGGGTATTTTTTTGGGCTAGCCCCATTTCTCAATAAGGCAAAACGTTTATAATTTTGTGACCATATTACCCTTAGCAATTTTTTATATTACCCTTATCTACCTTTATCTACCCTCATTTAGAGACCCCAAATACTCTCACATTTTCTTCTTTTCTTAATCTTTGTGCCCAACCCCTATGGGGTTTATTCATGAAAAAAAGGAGGGAGTAGTAAAATAAATAATATAAAAAATACTTATCCTATTTTTATTTAATCTCTCATTTCAGTAATACATGTGATGAGTATTTTGTTGAAATAGGATGATAAATAAAAATCGGAGGGAGTAAAATAAAAGGATTGCTCTCAAATATCCTCAACCACCCGAATTCTCTCCGTCCATCCAACACTATGCCTTTTGACCCTTTTCCAAGCCCAAGAATCTTCATTTCGTTCTCAATCACTCTTATCCAAATCTGTTTATAAGTGTACTTGGAATAGTTTGAATCTCATTCCCCACCACAAGTTTAATACACGTTTACCATGTCGTCATTGAAATCCTTATGTATGATGATACTCATTCCATTCCTTCCTTTCTCTTTTCCGAAACACCAAAGTTTATTACCTCACGGAGTCCATACCTTTGCTTTTCCCAAACACACTTGATCTCTTGTAGGGCACATAGTATGAATCCTTATGCTTTTCCTAATTTCCACTACTTCCGCGTATCTACTCGTCAAAGAGCCAATGTTCCAAGTTTCAAACAGCATCTTACTACCCTTGTCCCTTGTTAGGCTTGTGGACTATCTTCTTCGCACGCCTTTGTCAACACCGTAATGAACCCGTGCGGCCGTGCATATTTGACAGGACACCCATACTTCCGGGATAGCGCATCGTTTCCGGGCGATGACCTAGTAACCCTTGCAAATTTATCACCACACCTGGGTCTAAGAAGTGTAGCAAACCTTTGCTTATTTGACACCACTCCTAAACGTAGCGGTGACGTGTCGTTTCAGTGCAACGATCATCAACCCTCAGAAATTTACTACGCCCGAACCTAGAAAGTGTAGCGCGTCGCTTCCGAGGAGGCGCTTCAACGCTATTCAAATTATGATTCGTGTCCATCCAATATGACTAAGTTTTACGTTGTTTGCTAACGACCTACTGCAACCCTTCTCCTTTGTCCGGGCTTTGGACCGGCAGTGAATATTATAACAACAATCACAGCTCACAGGCAGAAACAATATTCCCTATTTACTAAGAGTTTAACTCTCCTTCAATATTTAAATTATGGAAACAGTAGTTAATCGTAATTCCTATTATGTATGAAATCTTACAAATTAAATGCAAACTGATAAAAAATTTAGTATATTACTTTGATAGTATTATATAAAATCTTACATATTAAATGCAATTCAATCCGATCTTACATTAATGTTGAGAAGTATTTTATTATTACATTACACTATAAACTACTATGATTAGCTTCCTGACGAAAAATTATTAAAACAATTCAAGCAAATTTATAAATTGCTGTTATTTGCTCCACGGTAAATGAAAATGATTAAAAAACATATCCGCTCCACGGTAAACGAAAATCATTAAAAAAATACACATCTCACGACATTACTAAATTCTCTCAATTAGTTTGCCGTTTTTTCCTCAAATAAAAAAATACTACCTCTATCCAATTTTAATCTTCCTACTTTCTTGAATGATTGTCCGTCCATCCTTAAACTTCCTACTTACAATATTTCCTCTTTTGGTTGATTTTTGTGGTCCATATCATTTCCGACCTCACATTTTCTCTCTACTTTCATTTTCCACTACATACTCTGTACTCTACACTTAATTTTTGTTCCATTCCCCCAATGAAGTTTAAAGTTGGATGGAGGGAGTACTACGATGAGAGATATAAGAATTATTGGGTTGCCATATGAAATTTTTTTAAGTAGTCCATTAAAAAATACTACTTTCTCCAACTTTCTATCTTCTTCCCATTTACCATTTTTATCCAACTTTCTATCTTCTTCCCATTTCTTTGGGTTGTACTTTTTCTTAACGAGCTTTTATTCAATCCTAACGACATATTACGAATTTGCCCTTGTCTTTTCATTCTCAAAAGTGATCTGATTTTCTCTTTAACAAAATTGAACATCTAAATTTTTTTTCTTCTTAATTTCCAAAGTTACATTCGACTTGGGTGCAATGAAATACAAATCTTGAAACACTTCTTTAATCGATCGATCGCGATCGATCAATCTAATATCAAAAAACATGATCCATAAACCCTAAAAAAAATCCCTAAACATAAAATCAATCACTAAACCCTAAAAAAATCCCTAAAATTAAAATCAATCATCAAACCCAAATTGATGACCTTTACAATAAATTGATTAAAAAAACAAAGTTAAAACTTAAAGCGATATTACTTCATCATTAATTGGAGAACTAGGATTCATAGTTGAATTCACAAGAGATCGATTGATTAATAAGATTTCTTTAGTAGAGATCAAATGTATTAGAAGGATTAATTAGAGAGTTTGTATAAAGCAAGGGCGTAAATGGAAAATTTTAAGAAAATTCGTTAGGATTGAGTAAAACTTCGTTAGGAAAAAGTAATTTCGTTCATTTATTTCCTTATTTTTCCATACTTTTTCATTATTTTAATCCATATGACCATATATACACTAACTTCATTACTTTTCATTACTTTTTCATTACCAACCCATACCTCATTATTTTAACCCAACCAAAAAACTTTGTGCCATTTTGGAGTGGGAAGAAATAGAAAGCTGGAGGAAGTAGTAATAATCTAAATATACTGTGCATATGTATAGAGGGTATGTACTACTTCCCATTTAAAAAGAAAACATGTTGCGGTAAGTAGAGTGACAACTTATAAATCCTTGAAGGAAACCTCAACTCTGCTGTGATTTCTTTACGGCCACTAAAGCAACAGCACTATATATCCCACAGCTATGTGCAACTTTTGTCTCCTATTTAATCGTTGTACTCATAACTGTATTTATTGAGCAGTTAATGAATGCAGCCCCATCCCATAAGTTCTTATCTTTGAACATTATACAAGCAGTATTTTGAACCTGCTTTAGTTTCCAAAATGAATGCAGATGTATTATGTTGACCAAGAAACGTCTTGCAGTACTTTTTAGTTGAAGTAACCACATTGTTCTGTTTCTGCCGCCTCATTGCTAGTTAATTTCACAAAGTACATGTTTAATTGGAGTTAGTAATTTCTTTTCTGATAGTGCCAAATTTACCTATGTAGCTCCAAATGGATACTCTTCAAAGTCGTTTAGATGCAGAATTTCTATTGGCTCATATGTGCTCTGTAAAGTTCAAGGAGTGGATCGTTGTCCTGGCTACTCTTCTGAGAAGATCTGAGGTACTAAGTTTCACTTGAGCAGTTGAGCTAATGTTTTGAATCGGCATAATAAGCACATGTTTGGTTAACTAATCTAAATGTCGCATTAATGAAAAGACGTAATTCCTTAGCTCCTGCATATTAATGCAAAATTGTTTGTAAGCATAGTATGATAAAACCAATAAAATTTTTTCGCATTTCCTTTTAGACTGTTTGCATTGTCCTAAAAGGATCGTTATCCATCTATTTTTCTGCACGAGGACGAGATGGAATAAAATCAAAAGAAGGTACTTACAAAATACTTGTTCTTTCATCATCAGGTGCTCTTTGATCTATTTCGTCATGATACACGTCTCTGGAATGCCTATTGCTACACTCTTCAGGTATACTTCTTATGACCAACTCAGGTACTCCTCTCTACTCTTTCTAAGTGGTTTGAAAGCTGCTGACTTTCTCTATCCTCCATCACCAGCAACGTTGTGGTTTCGCTCTACCAATCTGCCTAATTTTCATACCTTATATAACAAAATGGTGATGATAACTAATAATTTAGTCCAGGGTAAGCTGAAAGTAGGGAGATGAAGGGAAAGGGGAATCGGTTCCGTACTTAGATGATCCCTCTCATCCAATTCTAATCTGGTTCCTTTTTTCTGTTTTGTCTGTGATAATGCAGTCTCAACCAGCCTTCAGCGAATACAGTCATTTGCTTGAAGACCTAGAAGAAAGGCTCTCGAGTATTCCAAATTTGCAGGAGACGTGAACATGAAAATACAAAAATTGGTATTCATTCCTTTATGTGGTTTTTCTGATAATTCCGCCTGATGATGTTTCACGTTTCTACTACTGTGGAAGGTAGAAAAGTTTGATACGTTTTTTTTCTGCCCATAGTGTTATTATTTTTGTACGGCGGTCTTTAGATCTTTTTGTATCATCTCTATCTTGTACATAGAATGTTGGACACCCAACATCGGCCATTAGAACAACAAGGCTTGCTAAATGTTCAGGTTGTACGCAATTGTATTTGTATTGATTGAGAAAAGAAATCGTCTCGGAAGTAAGATGGAAATTGATTAATACAACTTTGTACTATACTGTTTAGACAAGTTGTCAAACTAGTAAATATAATTTCTACCTTGGTTGGCTCCACCGGAACCCAAAACCAGCATTTCTTGTGGCGTTCCAACACATGGAAATCAAAACTGTGAGTCACTTGCTACAAGACTATAACTCTATAAGATGGTGGTCGATTGTATTTGCTATAAGCCTGTACAATTGACATAGCTGAAGTGAACCAGCTTTACTCGACTCAGTGTGTAACCCAAACTGAGTAGTTAATTCACCTTCCGAAAAAAATCGTATAAAATTTTTACAAGTTAAGGGTAGACCGAACAAAGTATACCCGAATCCGAAAAATTTGTCGAAAATACCTGAACTAATGGCCGATCGAATTCCCGATATGAAATTGTACCGAACTTAATGATATCCGAACCCGGATATAAACTAAACCAATAATAACCGAACTGATTAACCTGATTAATAAATACTTAATTTTTTCATAAAAACACTCAAATTTAGAAATTTCTTCATTGATTCTGTATTTATTAATGGTTTTATGAACTATTTACGTACAATTCGAAAAGTATAATAAACTCTAAGACAAATTATTTATTTTTTGACTCGAGAAATTTATGACTCGAGACTCACCTGACCTGCTATTGACCCGACCTGAACCGTACCCAACTCGAAATAACATAAACCGATAAAAGTGGCTAACCGAAATGAACCCGATTGAAATCGAATTGAAACTAAAATTTAGGCTAACCTGATTATGATCGAATCGATTTAACCCGATCCGAAATCGAATTGAATGACCCGTTTGCCAGGTCTAGTTGAGAGGGAATAAAGTGAACGAGATGTGAACTTGTGTTTTTTTTGCTGGATGAAAACAACCATCGTATTACAATTGTAGATCTTCCGCATAAGCGTGTACTCTATTGTTAAGGGACGGAGAGATTACGTAACATACTCCAACAAAAAAGTAAACTAATAAAGGCCTAGATGGGTGGGGAGAAATTTGTCCAGAAGTCCAAGCATGCTTGTGTAGAACTCTAGAATAGGCACGAGGTTCAACCATCACATAATCATTGAAGCTGAAAACAACACTAGATTGTCGATTTGATGAGTTACATGAGCAAAATGCACTTATGCCATAAGCATGTACAAAGGAAAGGAGAATAAAAAGTACAAGAGATTTGTCTTTAGTGGAGGTAAAGCTCCTGTATCTTGATTACCGAACTTGCCTGACAAAGAACCAACGACCTCTGACGCATAGTCCACTAACTATAATAAGGAGAGAAGAACACTCCTCAACTATTGCACGGTCCTCCACCACCCTAAAGCAAGAATCTAGATTGAAATTAACGCACGCACGAAGACAAACGTGATCTAAATTTATTGACAACAGAGAATAAACAACTACAAAAAGATAAAATTTAAGGGAAAACAACATATTCATATTCGAAGGAAGCCGCCACAGTCCCAACGACCATTCATAATCGATAAGCACCCTAAAGATCACCCAAAACTCATCTCATCCACCCATCAAAATAGAACCCTTCACCACGTCAACCAAGATCGCAAGAGAGCTTCCACAAACAAAAGAGTGACACAAACTCAACAAGGCCTATATCAGTGAAGACCCGAGGTGGGGTGTTCTTCTTGGACGGGGTATCTAGTAGATTTACCGCGTCAAAAATGCTGCGGGTTGCAGCTTGGGGCTTGGTAGTGGAAGAGGAAGCCCTTTGGTATCCCTTGCTAGAGGCCTTGTTGAGGCCCTCCAGCCTTAGGTCGTCTTCAATTCTCATACCCATTTCACTAAGGGTGGTGAAATTGGGTATGACAGCGTACCGAAGATGAACCCGGTAGGAGGGGAGGAGGTTCTTGACAAAAGCCTCCACCAAAGCCTTCTCACTGAGCTTATCGACCAGTTTCACACTCTCGGCCCTCCAAAGTTGAAGGTATTTAGTAAAATCTTCTTTTGGATCTTGGGCCATGACCTCCAAAGACCGCATCGTGGTTTGGATCTCGGTGTTGTCAGCATAGTTCCGAGCAAACTCGGTAGCCACATCATCCCAAGTAGGGTATTTCTTCGGGTCTAGCCTATAGTACCAGGCCCGTGGGTGCTTTTCAAGGGTCGCAGCAAAAAGATTCTTGAACATTGAAGAATCTACCCCTTTGATAGCCATGAATTCTTTGAAGGCCCGTACATGTAGTAACGGGTCCTCGGTTCCTTCAAACATAGGCAAACCCATGAGATTCAGGTTCGCAAGCAGCTTGTCACTTACCGGGGAGTATTCTCGACTATTCTCCCGATGAATATTGTTACTCCCAGCCAAATGGACTTGTTCTTCTAGTCAGCGTACCGCGCTGACTACTTCAGCCAGAGGCCCAGTAGCCTCGGTATTAGGAGCCCTTTGCTCCACTGCAGCCATACGAGCAACGATGGCCACTTGACCAGCCCTCATTTCAGTCAGTTGGGCATCAATGTCTGTTTGTTTGGCGGCCATGGCATCCACGGAGGCCTTCAGGTTGGTCAGAGCTGCTTCCATTTTGCGATTATGTCTGGTGGACGGTGGCCTGTCTATAAGAACACCGCGTAATCAGAAACCAAACCCAGATCTTGGAAACATAAAAAAAAGTACATCCCGAGCGACACTAGGGAAGAAGACTAAAGACTCGAGAAAGACACCTAGACGGATGACTCATGGGTGGTATAACTTCCTTAGAACTTTGGCTTAGTGGGCCTAATCCCGTTCGAAGGAAGGTCCACGTGAGACTTTTCCCCAGACTTTTGACTCGAGTGTATGGACGGACCCTCCGTTGTAGGGGTATGCCCTACGCGGGTTGGTCGTGCCTTGACGAATAAGGCGGACTTGGGAAAGGGGGGAAACTCGTGATATAGGATCAACGGAGTTTCGACGCTATAAACCTTCGACATACTATGCAAAGACCCGACACACGGATAAACGGTAGGTCCTACAATAAGGAAGATTCACTAGGAAAGTTGGATGTTTGGGAGTTTTGAAATTTGAATATAAAATGAGCGAATTTCCGAGAGTTCGAAAATTGAAAATGGAATTTCGAAAACCAAGATTAGAATTTTGAAACTTCAGAAAATCGGAACGGTGTCGGAAATTCGAGGATTAAAACGGGCGGCATGCCGGCTAGAGAAAGAGGATATTTTGAGTCAAATCATTGATCCTAAATTTCGGCGGCATTCCGAATTTTGAAAGTTGGATATTTTTTGAAAAGACGGGTCCCGAAACGAACAGTATTTCGGGTTTTTCAAATTTTGGTATTTTTTGGAAATATGCATTTTTGAAATGACGGTTTTTGAAAAATGACACGGAAACCAAGTAGCACGTAGTCAAACAAGCATTATAACGACGCTTATGTATGCTTTACGCTAAGTCTCGGTCGGTCAAAATAGGGTCTATACCAACAACGATGGCATTCTCGTAAATCAGGACGAACTCCCTAAGCCAAGTTGGTCTTAGGACATGCCGCAAAACCCATACGAGTTCCGCCATCGAAGTCTTTAGCGCACCCATGTAGGAATGCACCGCGGTATAGTGGGACGTCGGTCACAAGTAACCGGCCCGGGCAAAAATTTGGGTTATGCATGAATCATTAAACTAATGCGCGCACACTAATATACGAACGATTTCTCTTCGAGTCTCACCCTGGGAACCCCGATGACATGTGGTACATCAAGTATCCCCAGCGGAGTCGCCAAATTGTGGACATGACGTAGGACCACCCCGACGCGGCCACGCGCGGGTTTGGGTACGCGAATGAATCTCGTGGTGAGATTGTTCTCGGGTTGAAATTTAAGTCAAAGTTGGAGTCGCCACCGAATTTTGTGGTTATTCGGAACCATTCGAGCCTACTCTATGTCGTCATGGGCTATACACAAAGTATGGCCCACCTCGATTTTAGAGTTTATGGGGCTCGTCCCTTTGCATTGTGATACCGATACCATCTACACCGGTATCGTGTAAAGAATGACTCTCGTGCGCCAACGGTTTCGGACATCCGGAAACCGAGGTTCTGAGTAAGGGGTGAGGATACGTGTTGGGAACACTAGTGGAAAAAAGCTAATTTGCTGCTATCAAAAACCCATCATTTGCGGCGTTTTAGGCTAAGGAGCAAATGTGGGGAAGCAAATAAAATAATATTTGCGGCGTTTTTTAAACGCCTCAAATAATTAATATTTGCGGCGTCTTAGTAAAAAAACGCCTCAAATAATCGCTTTATCTGCGGCCTCCAATTTTAAAAAACGCCTCAAATAATGAATTTTTTATGGTACTTTATGGGCGATTGACGCCACAAATACACTGCAACTACATTTCTAAAATGCCAATATCACCATTTCTAAAATGCCAACATTTCTCTACCATTCCAATTGTCAATATCACCAAAGATGCCAATATACTATTCAAAAGGGCATCAACAAATTGCCAAATCCAAATAATTCAGTGACAACTTACATATTCATCCACAATTCAAAAGAGCATTCTACTACAATGAACCTAGAAATTCTGAATTACTTAGCATTCTACGTACAACGAGAAGTAAAGTAAAAAGCCCACTTGTCCCGCACTTCATTAAGTTCATCTTCGCTATAGTTGTAAGGCTCCTCTTTGCGTGAGATCCAAACCTAATATAATACCACAAAAGCGACCAATATTCATATTACATATGCATCCATATTTACAAAATATCCAATTTCAAGAACTTCAATACCCACAAAATTGACCAATTCAACATAACTTCAAGAACCCAATTTCATAACTCATTGGAAAGAGTCACAAAAAACATACCTTATCCAAGTCACTTGTCGTCGAGCAATTTTTTACTATATCGTGCATAAACCGCATCACATAGGAGCCATGGTCCATGTCTCCACTTTGTTGAGGGCACTACCAAGCCAAATTCAAAAATATCGGTATTCTTATCCCAGTAATTGAAGCTCAAATGAAAACACAAAGAAATGAATTTTTAAACGTTTACCCTCATTGATTTCCAAAATGGTTCATTTCTTTTGACCTTCATTTCACCACCACTCATTTTGAACCTCTTTAGAGCCCTACAAGTAAAAGATTATTATGTTTTTTTCTTTTGTTTTTATAGTTGATCAAACGAAAATAAGCTTTTAATTTTGAGTTACCTATTGACCACCATCTTCACATATAACTTACGACCTTCTTTAAGGGTTATTGAGTCAAACTCATAAATTGTGTAAGCTCGAGGGCAAATCACAAGTAACACCCAATGCTTACTACATAAAAAAAAAGAGGAGATGTTAAAGTTTATTAGTATACGCAAATGAAAGAATACTAGCTAGTAAGTCAACAATGATGATATTCATTTGTATTACCTGTCACTTATTGGGGCCAAGATAAATTCGTCACCGTCAGAAGTTGACTTTAGGAATGCATTACTAATGTAGGCTATTACATCCTCTGTTTTTTCTTCAACCTACTTTCAATCGTGGCAGCCGGGCATAACCATCCAATTCGGAGTCCACTTTCGTCTTTCTCTGTATCCTCTCGAAGAGCCCTACACATACATTATACAATTATTATCCAATACTTGAAAAATAAATAATAAACAAAGAATTATAAAGGTTACGCTAAAATAAACCTCATCAATATTTGCATGATCGAAATATTAAGTTCCCTCCCTTTAAGAAATTGTTTCAGGTCAGCTTGGTACACTTCCGTCTTTCCTTCTTCATTATAATAGAATAGTGGGGTGTGAGCATCAAAGTAGATGGTAAAAGACTCTTCATCGGCCATTGTATCGACAAGTGTTTTCAACCATTGACAATCTGGACTTAAGGATTGCACAACTAACTCTTGAGAACGAGTTTTTATTGGCGTAACCGACAATCTCGAGACATGTGAGTTGCTACCCATCATACCCATATCCTTCTCTTCTTGATAACCTTCATTTTCAATTCCAAGTAATGCAATTGGCCACTGCACCATACTTCCAACGGCATCTATTAACAAATTAAGATCATAAGCCGTCACAGGAACCGGAAGTGGAAGGGTCTCAAACTCTTTGGGGACCACAGATACTTTTACCCTTAGGTGGTCTGGTCCGACTGGAACTTGATGACACACATCTCCTGGAAATATCTTGCCACATGCCACCTCATATGGCACTCCATTTTCAGGGTGTTTCATGAATAGGCGACATAAAGTATCATTCTGCAAACAATCTTAATAGTATATGAATAGGCAAAAATATATGTTCTCTAAACCAATAATAATCATGCTATAAGAGCTCAAAAAAGAGTGTCTTTTTTTATTAACAATGAAGAATAAGCCACAAAACTCTACTCCTTTTTAGTTTACCTGTATATCTTGTATTAAAGATGACTTTTTTTGGATCGTCTCGTTAAATGGACACTTCTTCGCGAAAGCATCATGTAATTGCGTGGTTGGCAACCCCATTTCTTGAAACAAAGATGATAACTCTACTCTCATTTCATTTTTCAGCTCTTGTTTTAGTTCTAACTTTAGAGCATCACGATCCTCGGACGATGTCGCATTCATTCTTTGTCTGTTTGTTTTTCCCGACAAACCAAAAGCATCTCTCCTGCTCACATTAACTCCACCAAAACCTTTTACACGGCTAGGATGATCTTCCTTCTCACCAAGAGCGAAATATAAAGCATCTTTGTTTCCAGAAAGAACTAATCCTCCCTCTTCTTGCTTCTTTTTATACTCGAGCTAATGGAATTTAAAAAAAAAACACTTACAAATAGCAATAACGAACGATGATGCAAAGATGTCAAGCAATTTCGTTTATAAAACTGAAAAAATCAATCAACCAAAGCCTAAAGCTTACCAATTTCATGGCTACTTCCTTAGTTGTAGGGTTGTTTATTACATATTTGCCGCTTTCCTTATCTTTAGAATGCATAGCACAATACCAATCATCCGCCCGATTGACATCAACGGTTGCGAGGGTATTCGAGTCAGTTCCGGTAGACGTGCTCCCTGGATAAAACCCATCTTTGATCCATATTGGCCGAGCGGTGTTGAAGTCATTTTGTCCCAAACGATGATGATGTTCATTCTTTTTCGCACACTCAATGGCTCTCTCACGTTTCCTCTAAATAACAAGGAAAAAACTTATACCATCATTTTCAATCTAGTAGAAAAAGAAACATGGGAACATGATATCAAGTACAAATCATATGAAAGTTATCATATGTATTACCTTGGCTAGACTCGTGTTTCTAGATTGTTGAAAAAGTTTCCAATCTTCAATCTTTATGTGTTTCCAAATGTCAGGTGGCAACTTCCCGGTCTCATATTTTGCTCTCTTACGTGTCTTAGTGATCCACCCGCTAACCAACTTGCTTTTGAAATCTCTAAATCTTTTTGCTACTCTCGACAAGAAATTCTTCTTGAGTCTCTTTTCATTAGCGATATGGAACAAATTCTGTTCAAAATAAAATAAAACTCAAGACTTTATAAAGAAGAAGTTTAAACACTACTATCACATCTGATGTCTTCCCACAATGACCTTTATAAAAACTAGCCTTTTATTATAATAACAAAACATGAATTATATGTAAGCTTTACCATAGTGTCTTAAAGATTTGATATCGTAAAGTTGGTCCACATTGGAGCAATCGACACAAGGACAGTAGAAACCCTCATCCCCGACACTTTTGGCATAATCTAGCGCAATTCTACAAAATTCTTCCACTCCCTTCTTAAACTCGGGTGAGTTACGCTTACCATACATCCAATTCCGGTCCATCACATGTAGAACACACTAAAACTTAGAAGATTAGGTCCTTAGATGAAAATATTATTTCTATTTACTAATCACCATTAACATTACTTAAACATAAAATTCATAATGCGAAATTTAGTAAGACCTAAAACCTTCAAAAAAAATGTTGATCATAAATGACATAGCAAAATCTTATACTCCCTCCTTAAACGTAGTACTGTATATTGTATACAGGGGCGGATCTAGTGCTTGGCAACTCGGGCTATAGCCCGAGTATTTATGCCATATAGAATTTAAGTGCAATATGTTACATGTATATACTGTAGCTGAGTTGGTTGAATTCTGGCCCACCACAGGGGAAGACTGTGGTCCGAGCCTTCATGCCATCACTTTTATTATTTTTGGCCACCAGCCTACTCTTCATAAGAATTGTCCTCTTTCCAATCGATAGATTTATACGGAGTATTGTAGAAAAATATTTTTATACGACACTCAATTTCAATATATATTATGATAAAGAAAATGTATTTAAGTCGAGTTATGATATAATGGTGGGTCATTAATAGTAAGAAATACTAGTTTATGTCAAAATTTATTGCCTCAGTCTAGTCTTAGGTTAGAATCATTTTTGTTGCTGAATGCCTGAATGTAGATGTCGAAAGTTGTAGGTATGTGTAATGTGCCTTAATTAATTTTGTTAGCCAAGTCCTAAGGTGCATAATTCTGCTTAATGTTTGGTTACAGAAACTAACTAAAGAGATTGGGGGTACTCATACCAGTTACGGAGTAATTTTTTTAAGGGGCCAATAATAATCACTATAATTCAGTGGCAATCAGTGTTGTTGTTGATGGCACTAATTGATCTTTGACTGTATCACAACTCTCATATACTAGAAGGGTCTGGTATGCAGAATAATGGGGATCCCTTTTATTACAAGTCTCATATCTAGCTATGTGAAATTACTGAAAACTGCTTCATTAATGATGAGAATTTGAGGGGCAGATTGTCGGTCTACAAACCACATAGTTTAACCTCTCAAACAGCAACATTCAAACATTCCATTCTTCATTATCCGTTATTATTATGATTATTATCATGCATCTGATACAACATGTGTTTTCGTTTGTTTGTACTGTTCAGCTACTTTCCGCTGTACACGGCTGGCTGAAATGCATATGCTAGAGCCCTACAACCAGTCTGAACCAGACAGACCACCCTGAATGCAAGTCAAGACCTGACAGTAGACTCTCACCTATAACCGAACTCAATCCCGACTACATAACAGGTATGCATCCTTTCATGCAACATCTATCCTCCATAACTACATGTACATACCCTTTTCTCTTTGTGGTAGAACAAACCACAAGTCTGAACCATGTTGAGAAGTGGTTGGCTAACCCACAAAGATCAGGCAGTTGTTACACAAAAACTTCAAAGAAATTTCAATAACAATTAGAAACAATTAGGGTTTAGGTCATACCAGAATTTCAGAGCACATGGGTCGAGTCCGGCCAAGTACGGTGGTCAGAGGTCGTCGTGGGTGAAGAAGAACGGCGGCTAAACGAACAGACGACGTCCGGCGAGGAAGAAGAGGTCGAGTCGCGCGATGTCCGGCGAAGAGAAAGAGGAAACCGGGAACGGCGAAGGGCAAAGGAGAAAGAAGGAATGGGGAATGGGAGAGAACCTTTGACGACGGCGAATTTTCCGGTGACCGGCAGACGCAACGACAGGGATAGGAAGGGCAACGGGAAGGATTGGAAGGGGAAAGGATAAACTTTGTTTAAGGGTTTTAGTGGAATGACGTACAACTTAACTGTCATTTTTGTTCTAAGGATAGAAACTTATCGTAATTTTTTTTTGTCGTAAATATGTGTGACAGCTTAACCGCCCGAATAAGAGTAGACCAATAAAAATGACTTGACCCAAAAAACCGACTTGAAACCGCCCGAAAAAAAATCTAAAAAAACACGCCCAAAAATGACCGAAATACGAAAGTGACCCGACCTGACACTAACTCGAATACTTTGAGTCAAAACTCGTCCGAACCTGTTACGATAAAAAAAATTGTATTTATGATTAAAAAAAAAGTAAAAGAAAATTAATAGTTTTCAAAGTGTGTTAATAAGCCGTATTAGACCGGAAACCCGTATAAACCCGCCCCGTATAAAACCCATATTTGTCAAACCCGAAATACACCCGACCCATATTTTACTCAAACCCAAAATGACCGAACCCAAAACCCGACCGTCCGATACCCGTTCGTCGGGTCTTACAAAAGAGGCTTTATTTTTTACATAAACTAATTTGGGTGAGAAATTAGAAAAAAGTTATTTGCTGCTATTTGGTTAAAAAGTCGCAAATGAAGAGCCGCAAATTAGCTTTTTTCCACTAGTGGAAGCCCACTAAGGACACCCAACCCCGCCCGCACAATGGCGGCCTCTACTAAGACATCGTTCGTGTTCGTGTACGCGTGCTAGTAAAACGACTAAATGATATGCAAACAGCGTTTTCGGGCTAAACATGCGAATTATGGGTTAACTACGTCATTTAATGCATCTAACTATTGTCGAAGTTATTTAGCATGCGGGGTTCATTTATAAGGCGATAAACATCAAAATAAACAAAGCTCGAAAATAAATAACGTACAAGATACACGGGCGGAAATACAACCCGGCCAATACAAAAAGTACAAATAATATAACGTACGGAATAAAAACGATAAAAAGATAGAAACAGACCCGTGTATAAACTAGACCGTGAATTATGTAGATGGACGAACTCCGATTAAATACACATTATGTTGTGTATTAAACGAAGGACAGAGACATAGGGCCTAGGCGTGATGCTAGCCCGATCCCATGCCTCGATGCCTTGTCCCGACTTATCACGTCGAAAAAATCGATCGAAGTCGTTAAAGTGTCATGACATGCATGAGTTTTGAAAAATAGGATCACGCGATTGACTTTACACGTGTCGACTAAAAGTCGTAAAAAAAACGACGAGGCTCAAATGTTGCATTTAAGCTCTCGGATTTCTGGGCTACAGGACCCACTCGATCGAGTCAGGGCATGGACTCGATCGAGTGCGTCCTCGAAGTAGCTACTGTCCAGTTTTTGGGGTGCTACTCGATCGAGTGGCCTATAGCACTCGGTCGAGTGGCACCTGTACGAGGCATAACTCGTTTTGTTTTTGTGTTTTAAAGCCGATGATTGACCGAGTTAAATGAGAATATTGCATCATTAAAATTCAACTCGGTTTTTCGGCCTCGTGATCGCGTATTATACGATTATGAGACCGTCGTCGGGATTTTGTGAAAATGTAATTATGGGATTAGCGACGAAATGATGTTCCTCCGCGTCACAACATTGAAACTAATCCTAACGGATTATGTGATGTTGATATTCGCCTCAACGGATCTCGCACTAATCCTAGAAATTGAGTCTTTCTCGTTCAACTATGAACGACCACGATCTCGTTATGCCTTTGAGCACATTGGGGCGGCGCTCCTCGAAAGGGTGCCACCTCCGTCGTTACTCGTAAAAGGATTAAACGGACTTTGGATGGTCGTCGTAGTCAAACGTGTTAAGATCCGAATTTTAATACTATTATAAATATACGCGGTATAATGATGATAAATAAATGTTAGAGATTAGTAACGAAAATTAAAGAGTTAGTATACGAGAATTAAAATGTTAGTGTTAATGTTAGTATACTATTATAGTTATAATATAGACAATGCGAAAATGTAAATAAAAAAACGAAGTAGTAAGGATTGAGATGGGGTTTAGGACACCCTCAACATACATGATTAGTAAAGGCCTCGGAAATGGACTCGTAATAGCGGCGTGAACGCGGGAGTATCGAGGATGTAGTCGAGTTATGGTGTGTGTGTGTGTGTGTGTGTATCAGTTTTACGAGGGATGTAGACTCAGTTTTTTGGCTTATGTCGTGTAGGGTTGTTGTGTGGGGAGAGTGTAGAGCACAAGAGAGTAAAAATGTAGGGTTGATTGCATTAGCCAAAGCTGAAAAATGAGAAGGGTTGGAGGGGTATTTATAGAGTTTACCCCACGACCTAGGGTCACTCGATCGAGTGGCCCTAGTGCACTCGATCGAGTGCCTTTGAAAAGGGGTTTGTTCCGGTTTATGAGGCTCCACTAGACCGAGTGGGTCAATCCACTCGATCGAGTGGATCAAGAGAATCGAGTCAATTTAGGAAAGGGTTGACTCTTTGATTTTTTTGAATTTTGAGCTTGGGCGCCAGCTTCTAGAAGCTCTCTAGGCTGGTTTTGAGGACGGATTCCTCTTTGACCGGGTTTCGACCCGGTCGCCAAAAGACGGTTTTTATTTTCGGTGTCGGTTTTGGCCCAAATTAGTCTTATTTTACTCGGAACGACCCACTAGGCCTGAATTTGAGGTTGGTTTTGAGAGATTTGTACTCCGCTAAATGTCCACGTCGGATATTTTTGAATCCGAGCCCATATTCGAGTGTACTAAGTCATGTTTGCGTCCGATCATCATCGGGTGTTTTGTCGGGAACTGCTATAGACACTAGCAGGCAAAATGCGGGTGTCTACAAGATGATCAATGGGAAGTTGATTCGGAGATTGAAGAACACCGTTTGACAGCCATAGAAGACGCTTTCGACATGGATATTGACTTGTCTGGTGTGGAAGGAACATATGTGGATGATACATGAGCAATTGTTTTGTATTTTTTTGGTACATTTTAGCAGTGATGTTGGTTTGGTATTGTTTTAGAATATTAGTAATATTACTAATTTATTTGGATGTTCCCCTCATCGTGGTACGCTTTATCTTTCTTTTTAGAATATAAATTTTTAGTCTCTTTTTTTTTTATCTAACGGAGTAATTGTCGATGCAAGGTTTCTCATATAGTCATGCAATATAAATTTTCAGATTGTATGACATTGCCACTAAAAGGTAATTCATCTTTCAATTGGTAGATGGTGGTGCATTCTTTTTTGTTGAATTGATTATCATATATGCATTCAGGTTATGAAACCAATTTGTGAAAATTTCATTTTATGATTTTTATTCCCCTTTTGTGAAACTGACAGACTAATGTGATGTTTTTTATGTTATCTTTTCAGAAAATCATGACGAAAAGGAGACGTTTGACAAAAATCAGATTGTGAGATGACACTTCTTTCAATCCTAATGGAGATCGTAATGCAGATATTTATTCTACTTTAAAACCTAATGAGGAGCATAATATGAACTCATTAATCGCTAATGGAGGTGATTACACAATAAATGTGTTAAATGAAGTAATACAAACATTAGATTAGACTGAGTATAATCCTAATGAAACAGATAGTGATACGGCTGAACGTTCAAGTATGTAATTGAACTTTTTTGCCTTTTTACCTAATGTTGATCCTGTAGAACTTTGATACAATTAATGCAAATGATATTTTCTTGGTTGATAGTGAGACGTAGAGGACCGACTATTTTAACTAATATTTGGAATCAACCGGCTGATGTACGAACGGTCGTTCATTTCAATAAGGAAGGTCAACCTTATGGCGATGCCGCGATGGATCTATCGCTTTGTCTAGTTTCATTGGTACAATGGGGAGAAATCTTGAATTAGCACCACAAGGCTATTCCAATTGGAGGCTTGTACCGCAGGAGTACAAAGTTAGATGTATGACTGAGATAAAGGTATAAAAGAAAGTTACATTTATGATAAATTTTTATTAACCTTCGCAACATTTTTAAAAAAAAAGTGTTCAATGTATTAGATAGTACATTCGTATAATATCAAAAAAAAAATATTTTTGTATGTAGTTGCGATTTACATTCCAACATAAAAGGGAAGATCATATTATTAAGGCATTAGAAAAGGTGGTTAAGGATTTCAGAGGAGAAGTAAAAGCTATGTACTATGAGCCAAGCAAACAAAATCGATCAAGCTTGCTTAATGCGAAGCCTTCACGTGTTCCTATGGATCAATGGTTGAAGTTGATTTCTTATTGGGATCAAGACAAGACAAAAGTGTTTGATATTTATATTTATGAGGACTAGTATGTATTGTTATATTATTATCAAATTTAATAAATAATTAAAAAAGTTATACCTCTATATATGCACAGAGACGTGCAGCAATTAATAAAATCAATCAAAAAAATCAAACTATGCCTCACTCCGCAGGGAGACAAAATTTTGCTCCACTAAGAGCTAAAAGGGTGATACACTTTTTCATAAATTGTTTAATATCTGTGTTCTGTTATTGTTTCCTTTCTATTATTTTTGTGCAGTAAATAATCTAGTGTTTTATATTTTTTTATCTAGATGGGTAATGGTGTTGAGCCCAGTCGCGCTCAAATTTTCATTGAGACTCACAAGAATAGAAAAACAAGAGAGAAGAAGAAAAATGATGAAAAGTCGGCAAAAACAGTTGTAAGTTTTATTTAATTATTGCACACTTTTTTAACGTAGAGTTTAATACCATTACAAATCGACACTTTAAAAGCAAAAAAATAGTAGCGCTTAATCCTTCTATTTTTTATTCTCTTGGTCACTATTTCAATGATTATTTCAAACATTTTTTTATATACATTAGGAATTAATGAAACAAAAATTACAAGAGTTACCCAATGAAATGGAGCAAATGGATGGAAAGATAGCTTGGAAAGGAGATACATTTGATCAAGTAATAGGAAAAGAAGAAAGACGTGGACGTGTGCGCGGAGTTGGTGGAGGCTTGTGTGCTTTCAAACTGTGGGGTAATTCTCGGGTACAACCATTGTCAGACTTAGTGAAAAACAATGTCGCCTCCAATGAGTTAGTGAACAAGCTTCATGATGAGATGAACCTCATGCAACAGAAACATACCAAAGAATTGAAGATAGTACAAGCAAAGAGTGATGCGGAGGTAAATAAGGTCTTGGAAAAGCAAAATCAACTAGTGAATGTAATCCATGAATTGTTGGTCCTCTTTAAAGGTAAAACATCAAAAGAATATTCAAAATATGATCAGACTAATACGGTATGTTCTTATTTCATTTTTTTATATAATTGGTTTGTACTGAATACACAATATGTCACAAATATGATATTATACTGAACTGAAGTAGATAATGGACTCACGTCATATAATATTCGGCGTGCTTTTTAATTGTTCGTACAGGATGATTATAGCAACTCAAGCGACTGATTTATGTCTTTGTGACATTTCGTTATATGTGCCAAGGAACATACATGAACCAGTGAGTGTGTATATACATACATACATACATACATACATACATACATACATAAATCTATTTCATTTATTACTTGCACGTGGGAAATGACTAAAAATTCGGTATAACTTGATATATACATGATCTTTGTTATTGTAGTTTTTTCGAGGCGTAGCTACTCTATGTAACTTGGAATAGATGGTTTGAAGCTTTGCTTTGGGGTTGAAGACTTGGTTAATTTTTTTAGGTTTTAAAAGGATTGTTTGCACTTATTTTGAACCTATTTTTATTAATTTTATTTAGTCGATGTTGGATACATATAATTTTGGAATTTTATGAGTAACATATAAGTATCATGTTTTTTCACTTGTCCTTTCTCATCGTATTTGAGAGATGAAAATGATATTTCGTATCGAATGAAATCGATACCAATTTACTATATGGTTGCAATTGTATTACATATCGTGTCGAATGCAATTGTTACGATTGTTTGTAATACTTACCGCGTCGGATACTATTGATAAAATTGTAAAAGAAATGACATTATAATACTTGCTTATCGTGTCGAATACAATTACAACAATTGCCACTAAATGACATTTTATTGTACTTATTGTGTCGAATACAATTCCTACAATTCTTATTAGTGGGAAAACCAAAATATTTACCGCATCAATAATAATCGACACTAAAATCGCCACTAAATCTCATCTTATTCCGCGTCGCTTTTAAGAAGCTAACCCAGCGAATAGATTATTCGACACGAAAGGCTACGGCAACGCCGCCTACCTCAACGAATACACAATCGATGGGGAAACCTTTCGCGTCGAATAGAATCGCCACGAATTACCAAAATAATCGTCGCGAAAGGGTGATTTTGTTGTAGTCTTCTAATTTCATCATCACTTATAGAGCGAATCATTCTATTAGCTTGTTCAGGCTCCACCAAAGTACCTCTTCTAACCACTTGCACATTTACTGGGACAGTAGCATGAGAAGAACCTAATAGCCCCATCTAATAATCCAAAAACGTTGTTTCTCTAGTCTTCGGGGTATTGCATACAATACATCAGTCAGCACAAAAACTCTATTGTTGTTTCTCCTGGCCTTTATAGCACAATGAAAGAACTTTATGCTATCATCCCCTTCCAAGTTTCATCTCACTTTGGCTTTTTGAGCCAAAAAACTGATACGGCCACCTTCCAGCTCACTATAGTCTAGAGCAGCTTTCCTCTCCCTTTGTTGCAAGATAGTGTCAGTAGGAGACTCAAGGAATTTATTTTGAATGTCCTGCAAAGCCAACAAAGCCAGCTGAGCAGAGGCCTCTATGTTATTGTATCCACGTTTGTTAAGCATCCTAATAGGAACCTTGAGGATCTTAAGCTTTCGCACTGATACATCTTGGACCCTCTAATCTCCTGATTTCAAACTTGTTTTACAACACTCTCAAACTCCCCATCTTTCCCCTCATATTATAATATTTGTAGCTACTCCTACAAGAGGGAGTATACTGCCAAATAGAAATCAGGCAGGGGCAATGATCATAAAGGCCTTCTGGAAGGAACTGAATATTGCACACAGGCATAGTGCTAACCCACTCACCATTAGCTAATACCCTGACAATTCTACTAAACAAGAGAAGGTCAACCTCATGTTTATTGTTCCACGTGAAGTAGGCTCCCGTGGCAGGTAAATCCCCTAGATCACAATCAGCTAGGCATCTTTTGGAAATCAGCAATATCAGCTTGCATTACCATGTTCCCAATCCGCTCTCCAATATTGAACACATTATTATAGTCCCTTACCAAAAGCCATGGCATGCCAGGGTAGGTCCTATGAAGCTGTCTAATAGAATCCCACAAAGGCCTCCTTTCCACCACTTTATTCAATCCATACACAAATAACTATTCCGCTAAGTATTGTTGACCAGACTTCGCACCCTAGTATGTATGACCTGAAGTTCAGTAGCAAGAACTGTAACTTCATACACATTAGGATAATCCCATAGTACCCATATTCTCCCCTCTTCCGTCATATGAGTATTAGTAACAATGTTCCAATTAATCCCGATCCCATCAAATACTTTAGAAATAGCTCCTCTACGCACTCTAGTCTCCATTACTCCGAAAAGCCCAATGTTATTCTTATGGAAGAACCAATTTATTTCCTTATTCGGGCTATTGATTCCCCTCATATTCCAGAAAGCGATGCTAGTCATGGTGAGAGGTATGAGTCTCCCCTCCTATGATGCCCTCTATACTATTTGATATAGATGAATTCAAAATATCATAAAAGGACTTCCCCTCAATTCCTCCATTCTCCTGTTGATTATAGCATGTGATTACTCTTATTGGACTTTCTGCATTTGCTATAGGTGGAACATGCATAGGAGTAATGAGCACCTCATTCTCCATGATAGGTACTAATATTTCCTTGTCTTTTTCTACAGCCACCTCAGGTACTGCTGGAACAACCACCTAAGGTTTCTGCTGCCAAGCCCTTGCTAGACGACCAGCTTTCACTTCTGCTTTCTTCTTGCGACAAATGACTTCATCATGCCCAATCCCCTGAGGCAATTTACATTTGATTGGTTTCCACTCATAATGGACAGTCTGATTATGCAGCACATCCAATTCATCATTGAAACTCACAATGTCAGGTAGCACACTGTCAAATGGTACCTTTATACTCAAGCATAACCAAGGAAGTTTTTCACCTTAGTTGTTGTGTCACACACTCACACCGCATCGCTTTGCCGACCAGTCCAGCAATTTTGAGTAGCGCAGGGCTAGGTTGCACCAATACGGACACGGACACGTATCGGACACGTGACACGGCATTCGAAATTTTGTAGGACACGGACACGGCAGAAAAAAAAACAATATACATATTTAAACAAAGAGAATTTGAAGATTTTTATACCTGAGATATACGTTTGGTTACTTAATCACAATTATCGTAAAATAATAAAATAAAAATTAAAGTCTTACAAATTTGAAGTTAAAAATCAAATCTTAAAAACTTCAAACAATTGTACTATTATAATATAATTATTAGTTAGTTATTTAATCTTATAATAAGTGTTTATAGCATCAAGTAAGCCCCATAAACTTATAATATTGTCATTTATTAAATCCGAAACCCAATAAACAATGTTAGGTATGTCCGACGAGTCTCTAAATATTAGAAACCGGGTCGGACACGTCTCCAAATATGATGAACCGTGTCCGATACGTGTCCAAATAAATTTAAAAAACCAGATACGGTTTTACAGGTGTCTAACACGTCATGTGTCCAATATGTCGGTGTCCGACACGACACGTTGGTTTAGAGGAGTGTCCGGCTGTCCGCGCAACCTAGGCGCAAGGTCCTAGAATTTTAATGGCAAATTATAGAACCGAATCCATATAGGAACTGTACTGATCTCACCTTTCTCAACCTTCCGCGTAGGATCCCAGTCTTTCATGATGAGCGGCTTATTGTCAAACAACTGATGACCCGCCTATAACACTTCCATCTTCTTCTCAGCAGTTTTGAAACAAACAAAGCAAATACCATTGGTTTGAAAGGATATTTGCTCAATGTCCGTTTGTTTCTAGATCTTCCTTAGAAATCCGTTGAGAACAAACCAAGGGGGGTTTGCACCCAAGACATAACAGAGAACCGAATTGGAGTTCAGTCTTCACATCATCATGAGTAAGATTAAGGTGAGAAGTATTATGAGTATCAGACCTGCGCGGAATTGCAGTCCAGGCTTCATCAGGTTATGGCCCAATGATGTCCTGAATCTCCTCATCCAATGAGCTAGACTGGAACTCAGGGATATCTCCCACCTCTGGTTCATCTTCAATACTATCCTGGTGAGCATGTTCCCTGATTGATCAATTATTTGTATTATGTGTCATATTATTACTAAATTCACTGTAATTATTATATGATGATTTATTATTTGATTTTTGTGAGTTACTATGCTTAGCTCTAGATTGATTCTTTTTCGATCTCACCATTGCAAGACCAACCGAAGTGGTCTAGAGCTTTCCCTCTCTAGAATTTTCCTCTATATAATATAAAGGCCACAATTACTTTTCTTCGAAGTATAAGGATGGTAAGAGTAATATTGTTCGATCGTTTTTCGTCGTCCCTTTATCGGTTTCGTTTGCCTACAATTCCTCCTCCGATTGCTGGTGTTCGCCGGAGGTGTTCCCCCCTCCCCCATCCTCCGGTTTTATGTCTCTCGATGGTTTGGGCCTTTCGGTTGTGTGACAATGGGGCTTTCTTGATTGTCCCGTGGGTTTTCTTATTTGATGGTTGGTGTTCCCTTTTTGTTTTGGTCTTGGTCTTTTTTTATGTAGTTGCCTGGCTGCTTGGCTGAATGTTTTACTCACTCCGTCCCAAAATGTTTGTCCCGTTTATTTTTGCACAATAACTAATAAAAGTGGTGTGATGATTGAGTATATAGGTAATGATGACTCCCTTTATAGGGTAAGTTATAATGTTTGTGAGGTGGTGTGAGTTGGTGGAATGACAAAATGGTAAATACTTTAACTTATTAGGGACGGAGTTGTAAAAAGGGACAAACTAAAAGGGAAAGTTTAGAAATTGGACAATATTTAAGAACCTATCCAAAAAGAAATACGGGACAATCTTAGTGGAACGGAGGGAGTATTTGTTTATTTGTTTGGTTAGGTTTAAGATTTTCATGCTTGGTCTTTTTGTGTCACTCTTTTGTTTGTGGAAGCTCTCTTGCGATCTTGGTTGACGTGGTGAAGGGTTCTATTTTGATGGGTGGATGAGATGAGTTTTGGGTGATCTTTAGGGTGCTTATCGATTATGAATGGTCGTTGGGACTGTGGCGGCTTCCTTCGAATATGAATATGTTGTTTTCCCTTAAATTTTATCTTTTTGTAGTTGTTTATTCTCTGTTGTCAATAAATTTAGATCACGTTTGTCTTCGTGCGTGCGTTAATTTCAATCTAGATTCTTGCTTTAGGGTGGTGGAGGACCGTGCAATAGTTGAGGAGTGTTCTTCTCTCCTTATTATAGTTAGTGGACTATGCGTCAGAGGTCGTTGGTTCTTTGTCAGGCAAGTTCGGTAATCAAGATACAGGAGCTTTACCTCCACTAAAGACAAATCTCTTGTACTTTTTATTCTCCTTTCCTTTGTACATGCTTATGGCATAAGTGCATTTTGCTCATGTAACTCATCAAATCGACAATCTAGTGTTGTTTTCAGCTTCAATGATTATGTGATGGTTGAACCTCGTGCCTATTCTAGAGTTCTACACAAGCATGCTTGGACTTCTGGACAAATTTCTCCCCACCCATCTAGGCCTTTATTAGTTTACTTTTTTGTTGGAGTATGTTACGTAATCTCTCCGTCCCTTAACAATAGAGTACACGCTTATGCGGAAGATCTACAATTGTAATACGATGGTTGTTTTCATCCAGCAAAAAAAACACAAGTTCACATCTCGTTCACTTTATTCCCTCTCAACTAGACCTGGCAAACGGGTCATTCAATTCGATTTCGGATCGGGTTAAATCGATTCGATCATAATCAGGTTAGCCTAAATTTTAGTTTCAATTCGATTTCAATCGGGTTCATTTCGGTTAGCCACTTTTATCGGTTTATGTTATTTCGAGTTGGGTACGGTTCAGGTCGGGTCAATAGCAGGTCAGGTGAGTCTCGAGTCATAAATTTCTCGAGTCAAAAAATAAATAATTTGTCTTAGAGTTTATTATACTTTTCGAATTGTACGTAAATAGTTCATAAAACCATTAATAAATACAGAATCAATGAAGAAATTTCTAAATTTGAGTGTTTTTATGAAAAAATTAAGTATTTATTAATCAGGTTAATCAGTTCGGTTATTATTGGTTTAGTTTATATCCGGGTTCGGATATCATTAAGTTCGGTACAATTTCATATCTGGAATTCGATCGGCCATTAGTTCAGGTATTTTCGACAAATTTTTCGGATTCGGGTATACTTTGTTCGGTCTACCCTTAACTTGTAAAAATTTTATACGATTTTTTTCGGAAGGTGAATTAACTACTCAGTTTGGGTTACACACTGAGTCGAGTAAAGCTGGTTCACTTCAGCTATGTCAATTGTACAGGCTTATAGCAAATACAATCGACCACCATCTTATAGAGTTATAGTCTTGTAGCAAGTGACTCACAGTTTTGATTTCCATGTGTTGGAACGCCACAAGAAATGCTGGTTTTGGGTTCCGGTGGAGCCAACCAAGGTAGAAATTATATTTACTAGTTTGACAACTTGTCTAAACAGTATAGTACAAAGTTGTATTAATCAATTTCCATCTTACTTCCGAGACGATTTCTTTTCTCAATCAATACAAATACAATTGCGTACAACCTGAACATTTAGCAAGCCTTGTTGTTCTAATGGCCGATGTTGGGTGTCCAACATTCTATGTACAAGATAGAGATGATACAAAAAGATCTAAAGACCGCCGTACAAAAATAATAACACTATGGGCAGAAAAAAAACGTATCAAACTTTTCTACCTTCCACAGTAGTAGAAACGTGAAACATCATCAGGCGGAATTATCAGAAAAACCACATAAAGGAATGAATACCAATTTTTGTATTTTCATGTTCACGTCTCCTGCAAATTTGGAATACTCGAGAGCCTTTCTTCTAGGTCTTCAAGCAAATGACTGTATTCGCTGAAGGCTGGTTGAGACTGCATTATCACAGACAAAACAGAAAAAAGGAACCAGATTAGAATTGGATGAGAGGGATCATCTAAGTACGGAACCGATTCCCCTTTCCCTTCATCTCCCTACTTTCAGCTTACCCTGGACTAAATTATTAGTTATCATCACCATTTTGTTATATAAGGTATGAAAATTAGGCAGATTGGTAGAGCGAAACCACAACGTTGCTGGTGATGGAGGATAGAGAAAGTCAGCAGCTTTCAAACCACTTAGAAAGAGTAGAGAGGAGTACCTGAGTTGGTCATAAGAAGTATACCTGAAGAGTGTAGCAATAGGCATTCCAGAGACGTGTATCATGACGAAATAGATCAAAGAGCACCTGATGATGAAAGAACAAGTATTTTGTAAGTACCTTCTTTTGATTTTATTCCATCTCGTCCTCGTGCAGAAAAATAGATGGATAACGATCCTTTTAGGACAATGCAAACAGTCTAAAAGGAAATGCGAAAAAATTTTATTGGTTTTATCATACTATGCTTACAAACAATTTTGCATTAATATGCAGGAGCTAAGGAATTACGTCTTTTCATTAATGCGACATTTAGATTAGTTAACCAAACATGTGCTTATTATGCCGATTCAAAACATTAGCTCAACTGCTCAAGTGAAACTTAGTACCTCAGATCTTCTCAGAAGAGTAGCCAGGACAACGATCCACTCCTTGAACTTTACAGAGCACATATGAGCCAATAGAAATTCTGCATCTAAACGACTTTGAAGAGTATCCATTTGGAGCTACATAGGTAAATTTGGCACTATCAGAAAAGAAATTACTAACTCCAATTAAACATGTACTTTGTGAAATTAACTAGCAATGAGGCGGCAGAAACAGAACAATGTGGTTACTTCAACTAAAAAGTACTGCAAGACGTTTCTTGGTCAACATAATACATCTGCATTCATTTTGGAAACTAAAGCAGGTTCAAAATACTGCTTGTATAATGTTCAAAGATAAGAACTTATGGGATGGGGCTGCATTCATTAACTGCTCAATAAATACAGTTATGAGTACAACGATTAAATAGGAGACAAAAGTTGCACATAGCTGTGGGATATATAGTGCTGTTGCTTTAGTGGCCGTAAAGAAATCACAGCAGAGTTGAGGTTTCCTTCAAGGATTTATAAGTTGTCACTCTACTTACCGCAACATGTTTTCTTTTTAAATGGGAAGTAGTACATACCCTCTATACATATGCACAGTATATTTAGATTATTACTACTTCCTCCAGCTTTCTATTTCTTCCCACTCCAAAATGGCACAAAGTTTTTTGGTTGGGTTAAAATAATGAGGTATGGGTTGGTAATGAAAAAGTAATGAAAAGTAATGAAGTTAGTGTATATATGGTCATATGGATTAAAATAATGAAAAAGTATGGAAAAATAAGGAAATAAATGAACGAAATTACTTTTTCCTAACGAAGCTTTACTCAATCCTAACGAATTTTCTTAAAATTTTCCATTTACGCCCTTGCTTTATACAAACTCTCTAATTAATCCTTCTAATACATTTGATCTCTACTAAAGAAATCTTATTAATCAATCGATCTCTTGTGAATTCAACTATGAATCCTAGTTCTCCAATTAATGATGAAGTAATATCGCTTTAAGTTTTAACTTTGTTTTTTTAATCAATTTATTGTAAAGGTCATCAATTTGGGTTTGATGATTGATTTTAATTTTAGGGATTTTTTTAGGGTTTAGTGATTGATTTTATGTTTAGGGATTTTTTTTAGGGTTTATGGATCATGTTTTTTGATATTAGATTGATCGATCGCGATCGATCGATTAAAGAAGTGTTTCAAGATTTGTATTTCATTGCACCCAAGTCGAATGTAACTTTGGAAATTAAGAAGAAAAAAAATTTAGATGTTCAATTTTGTTAAAGAGAAAATCAGATCACTTTTGAGAATGAAAAGACAAGGGCAAATTCGTAATATGTCGTTAGGATTGAATAAAAGCTCGTTAAGAAAAAGTACAACCCAAAGAAATGGGAAGAAGATAGAAAGTTGGATAAAAATGGTAAATGGGAAGAAGATAGAAAGTTGGAGAAAGTAGTATTTTTTAATGGACTACTTAAAAAAATTTCATATGGCAACCCAATAATTCTTATATCTCTCATCGTAGTACTCCCTCCATCCAACTTTAAACTTCATTGGGGGAATGGAACAAAAATTAAGTGTAGAGTACAGAGTATGTAGTGGAAAATGAAAGTAGAGAGAAAATGTGAGGTCGGAAATGATATGGACCACAAAAATCAACCAAAAGAGGAAATATTGTAAGTAGGAAGTTTAAGGATGGACGGACAATCATTCAAGAAAAGTAGGAAGATTAAAATTGGATAGAGGTAGTATTTTTTTATTTGAGGAAAAAACGGCAAACTAATTGAGAGAATTTAGTAATGTCGTGAGATGTGTATTTTTTTAATGATTTTCGTTTACCGTGGAGCGGATATGTTTTTTAATCATTTTCATTTACCGTGGAGCAAATAACAGCAATTTATAAATTTGCTTGAATTGTTTTAATAATTTTTCGTCAGGAAGCTAATCATAGTAGTTTATAGTGTAATGTAATAATAAAATACTTCTCAACATTAATGTAAGATCGGATTGAATTGCATTTAATATGTAAGATTTTATATAATACTATCAAAGTAATATACTAAATTTTTTATCAGTTTGCATTTAATTTGTAAGATTTCATACATAATAGGAATTACGATTAACTACTGTTTCCATAATTTAAATATTGAAGGAGAGTTAAACTCTTAGTAAATAGGGAATATTGTTTCTGCCTGTGAGCTGTGATTGTTGTTATAATATTCACTGCCGGTCCAAAGCCCGGACAAAGGAGAAGGGTTGCAGTAGGTCGTTAGCAAACAACGTAAAACTTAGTCATATTGGATGGACACGAATCATAATTTGAATAGCGTTGAAGCGCCTCCTCGGAAGCGACGCGCTACACTTTCTAGGTTCGGGCGTAGTAAATTTCTGAGGGTTGATGATCGTTGCACTGAAACGACACGTCACCGCTACGTTTAGGAGTGGTGTCAAATAAGCAAAGGTTTGCTACACTTCTTAGACCCAGGTGTGGTGATAAATTTGCAAGGGTTACTAGGTCATCGCCCGGAAACGATGCGCTATCCCGGAAGTATGGGTGTCCTGTCAAATATGCACGGCCGCACGGGTTCATTACGGTGTTGACAAAGGCGTGCGAAGAAGATAGTCCACAAGCCTAACAAGGGACAAGGGTAGTAAGATGCTGTTTGAAACTTGGAACATTGGCTCTTTGACGAGTAGATACGCGGAAGTAGTGGAAATTAGGAAAAGCATAAGGATTCATACTATGTGCCCTACAAGAGATCAAGTGTGTTTGGGAAAAGCAAAGGTATGGACTCCGTGAGGTAATAAACTTTGGTGTTTCGGAAAAGAGAAAGGAAGGAATGGAATGAGTATCATCATACATAAGGATTTCAATGACGACATGGTAAACGTGTATTAAACTTGTGGTGGGGAATGAGATTCAAACTATTCCAAGTACACTTATAAACAGATTTGGATAAGAGTGATTGAGAACGAAATGAAGATTCTTGGGCTTGGAAAAGGGTCAAAAGGCATAGTGTTGGATGGACGGAGAGAATTCGGGTGGTTGAGGATATTTGAGAGCAATCCTTTTATTTTACTCCCTCCGATTTTTATTTATCATCCTATTTCAACAAAATACTCATCACATGTATTACTGAAATGAGAGATTAAATAAAAATAGGATAAGTATTTTTTATATTATTTATTTTACTACTCCCTCCTTTTTTTCATGAATAAACCCCATAGGGGTTGGGCACAAAGATTAAGAAAAGAAGAAAATGTGAGAGTATTTGGGGTCTCTAAATGAGGGTAGATAAAGGTAGATAAGGGTAATATAAAAAATTGCTAAGGGTAATATGATCACAAAATTATAAACGTTTTGCCTTATTGAGAAATGGGGCTAGCCCAAAAAAATACCCAAAAAGGAATATGGGGCTTATTCGAGGGAGTATTATTTTTATTTTCTTATTTATTTTTATTTTATTTTATTTTTCATGATTACTATTCCTATTAGTACTTTTAACTACTAAACTTTTATTCTTTAACTTGGAGTTTGTAACCCTTTAAAATTTATTATTAACGATTTTAACTTTATTTTGAGTTTGAAACTATGTTATTTTATTATTATTTTGTTATTCAACTTCCTAATATTGCTATTACTAGGTTAAACGCCCGTGCGCTACACGGGTTAGTTAGCTTAATTAAATTTATGATGTACATTCGTTAAATAAAAAAACTTAATTAAAGTATATCATTATAATAAATAAGATGATCACATTTATATCGACTACTTTATCACTTTCGACAAATTAACATTTAATTATCATTTCCAGTGAAAGTCTTTCTTTTTGAGGAATGCATTTAAAGTCTCATCACCTTATTAAGTACACTGATGATTTAAGTACGTTATTCTCATCACCTTATTAGAAATTCTGATGTGGGACAATTATACTATTTATATATGGAGATTCAATACCTAAATTATTCTTCAGTCAATACCTAAATTATTCTTCAGTAGGGTAAAATAAGGAGACTTAAAGAGTGATAAAATATTATATCAATAAGTAGTGAGGGTAGAATGGAAAGATAAAAAAAGACCGAACAAAATAGAAAATGAGAAGATAAAAAAGATGGAGGAAGTAATAGAAATTTATCATCTTATTATACGAATGTTTAGTCTTATTTATAATATAGAATTTCAACTTTTCATCATAATTTTTCGACGGTGGATACTAACTTTATAATCTTAATAGCTCTTTTTAAGAGAAAAGATTTTTGATTGATACCTATATGGGAACTTAATTCATGGGAATTGTAAGTTACCGAGGGAGATGCGAGGGAGATGCGACGGAGTCGGTAAGCAACTTCCTACATTATATAGGAAGTCAATTCCCTAGGAAGTTCAACTTCCCCCATTTGTGGGAATTTGAGGCAACCAAACAACTTTTTTTTGCAATTCATGGAAATTTCTACTTTCCATGATCTTATCAGACAACCAAACAACCCTTTATTTATATAATAGAATTACATCGCCTTATTATATAATTTTTCGATGTGAAATAAATTTACTAAGTTTATTATAGTCTTATGAGATTTTCTAAGACTCAAGATGTATCATTGATATCTAAGGACGAATGATTACTCTTATATTTTTCTCATATCATCACCTCATCATAATTTTTTGAAATCCAATTTCATTTAAGACTCAAAAGATGTTTGGTTGATATTTACGAATGAAGTATTACTCTTATTTATAATATAGAATTTTATCACCTCATCATAATTTTTGATATGATATAATTTTACTTAATTTTATAGTCTTAAGAACTCATTTTAAGATTCAAAAGATTTTTGGTTAAAATCTAAAGACGAATGATTACTTTTATTTACTCCCTCCCTTCATATCCAAACACAATATCTTTCATATCCAAATACACCATATCTCTTTTTGATACTATTCACATATCAAGAGAATTTTTGATATTCTCGACAATTTACAAGAAAAAATATAGTCATGTGGGATCTTGTTTGATTCGTATCTACGAGTTCATTAAGAATATCAATTTTTTATGATTTCTACTAACGCAAAATAAAAGATATCGATGGTGTAAAACACGTCTTGGCAAATGTGAAAAAGCAAATGGTGTGTTTGGTTATGAAGGGAAGGAGTATAATATAAAAATCCATCACCTTATAATAATTTTTCGATGGAAATAATTTTACTACTTTTATATGTAATAGATTCATTACTTTTTTAAGCAAATAATATGAAATTCATGACATTATAATTTTTCGATCTGGAAATTTTTTACTTATTTATAGTCTTAAGAGTTCTTTTAAGACTCAAAAGATTGTTCGAAATCTAAGGACGAATGATTACTTTTATTTATATAATAGAATTTCATCGGCTCATTATAATTTTTCGATGTCGTATGATTTTACTTAAGCTAGAGCTCTTTTTAAGACTCATTATAATTTTTCGACGTGGAATAATTTTACTGAAGTTAGAGCTCTTTTGATTACCATGTAAGAACGAATGATTACGTACTCTTATTTATACTATAGAATTTTATCGATTCATCATAATTTATCGAAGTGAGAAAATTTTACTTAAGTTTATAGTCTTAAAAGATCTTTTTTTTTAAACTCAAAACAACTCATTTATAGTCTTAAGAACTCTTTTTAAGACTCAAAATATTTTTGATTGATAAAAGTAAGGACGAATGATTACTCTTATTTACAGAGTATATAATACAATTACATAGCCATATTATAATTTTTCGATGTGAGATTGTTTTTACTATGTTTATATGTAAATAGATTCATCACTTTTTCGAGCAAATAATATGAGATGTATACTCTAATAAAAACATTTTTTTACCACGAATCTAATTATTACATTTTCATAACCTTTTTTACGATAATTTTTTTGTTAAATAAAATTTAAAGGTTTTTATCTTTAAATTGTAAAGCATGACATTAATATAAAGCTTATTTGGCGACAATAATATCAACTATAGGACGTCTTTCCAAAATAATATATTACCAATTTCAATAAATCTGAGAATAATACGTATTATTGAATTAGTTAAATCATAGTAATATAAGTGACTTTATAACCTGCTACATAGGTAATCTAATTAATATTAATCGGCTACTCATACTCCATCCTCCTCCTTAGACCTGGATAACGGGTCAACTGGGTCGTGTTCGGGATGGGTCAACTTCGGGTTAGGCCACTTTCGGGTTATAATAATCGAGTTGACTTCTATCGGGCGGGATCATTTCGGGTCCGGGCCGGGTTTGTTATTTTCAACTTTTTAGGGATATCGACTCATTTTCTATAATAATAGTCGGGTCAGTTTCGTGTTAGTTCGAGTCAATTCGAGTTATGAGTCAAATCGGGTTCTCATTTTGGGCGGGTCGGGGTCGGGTTGGCTTATTCGGGTTTGGTCATTTAGGTCAGGTCAGTTGTGCCACGTCTGCTCCTCCTTAGTTCTTCTTCCTCTCTCTCCATCACCCTCCTCCTTTTCATTAATGGCAGACGTGCATCTCAAAAAAAAAAAAATACTCCCTCCGATTCTTTAGATTCGCTACGTTTACTATTTGAACAAATAATAAGGTTGTGAGTGGAGATGGAGGGTCTCACCAATAAAGTAAAAAGCTTACACAAACAAAAACCTACCTATTATAGAAATGTTGCAAACCTAATGAATTTGTCAAATATGGAATATGTTGCGAATCTAAAGAATCGGAGGGAGTAAAAATTTATAGGTTCCAAAATTGCGCTTTAATCTACATCTCCTCCTTGGTGTTTGTCGATTGGGGGAGGGGGGGAGACAGTGTTGCCAATGAGTTCAATAACTGGAGAAAACAGCCGGATTTGGCAGAGGCGGAGGCGGTGGCTGCTACACGGGCTTTGTCATCCGTTATTACTTATTAGGTTTAGTAAGGCTACTAATATGATGGAACTTGAGATTGAGCTCAAGAAAACTTCTGATTCTCTCGAGGTTTTCTAATTTATTTAGTTGTTTTTTTTCTTATAGGTTTCGTTTAGATTAACAGTTGATTTTGGTGTAGGATTATGTTATTAGCTAGATTTGGTGAGGTTGAAGAAAGAGAAGACGGACGACATTATTGACATTTAGTGCTCCGTACACTGATTAAGTGAAAGAAAGTGAAATAAATAAAAGGCGAAAAAGGAAGGTGAACGGGTTCTACCGATAACCCGTCACTTATAGTACTCAGATTTACCTACTCCAATAATACGTATTATTCTCAGATTTATTAAAATTGATATTATTTTGGGAAGACGTCATACAATTGATATTGTCGTTAAATAAAATTAAAGGAAGGTGGAAAGGTTCTACCCGTAACCGGTCACCTATACTACTCTGGTTTAACTACTCCAATAATCAATATACTCTGGTCACCTATACTATCTATATATATATATATTAGGTTTTTTTCGAGCGATCTCATTGGTCCGTTTCATCAAACCTCAAATTAAGAAAGTATCATAAATAATAATAAAAATCAACAAGAGAATCTTTTAATTATTATAATATATATATTTAATTTATCATATTAATGAGATGTTTTACAATTCTTAGTTAAAAAGCTTTGAAGTTCATTTTTTAAAACATTATCGTAAAATAAATTATAAAAATGAAATAATTATATTCGTGGTAAAAATGCTTTCATTAGAGTATAAATTTCATATTATTTGTTTCACAGTATGTGATAAATTTATTAAATATAACAGTTTTATAATTATCCCATATCGACAAACTATAATATGATGATGAAATTCTATATTATAAATAAAGAGTAATAATTCGTTCTTCGATATCTACCAAAAGTCTTTCGAATCTCAAAGAGAGTTACTAAGACTATAAATCTTAAGTAATTATCTTTTGAATCTCAAAAAGAGTTCCTAAGACTATAAACTTTAAGTAATTATCCTATATCGAAAAATTATGATAAGGTGATGAAATTTTATATTATAAAGAAGAGTAATCATTCGATTTTAAATAAATATCGACCAAGAAAAACATTTAAATTATCCCACAACGAAAAATTATGATGGGTGATTCTATATTATAAATAATAGTAATCATGCAATTTTAAATATCGACAAAAAACTTTTAACTCTTAAAAAAGCTTTTAATATATAAGACTACAAACTTAAAATTATTTCACATTGAAAAATTATGGAGTGATAGAAATTCTATATCATAATCAAAAGTAAGGATGTATTTTTTTTAGTTTTAAAAGAGTTTTTAAGACTATAATCTTAAGTAATTATCTCACATCGAAAAATTATGATGAGGTTATGGAAGCCTATAAACTTAAATAAATTATCTCACATCGAAAAATTATGATAAGTTGATGAATTCTATATTATTAATAAGACTAATCATTCGTTCTTAAATATCAATCAAAAAAAAGTCTTTTAATAAGACTACAAACTTAAGTAAAAATAATCTCACATCGAAAAATTATAATAAGGTGATGAAAATTTATATTATAAATAAGATTAATTATGTGCTCTTAGATATTAACCAAAAATATTTTGAGTCTTTAAAAGTCTTAAAAATATATAAAGACTATAAGCTTATAAAAATATCCCACATTCGAAAAATTATAAAGTTTCATCAAACAAAAATCTTTTGTCTTAAAAAAGTTTATATAATAAACTTAAATAAGATGATCGATAAATTATAATAAGATGATGAAACTAATTATTTCTATATTATAAATAATGGAGTACTCTGTGTAATCATGTGCTCCTAGATATTAACCAAAAATATTTTGAGTCTTAAAATATATATTAAGACTATAAACTTAAGAAAATATATATTAAGACTATAAACTTAAGTAAAATTATCCACATTCGAAAAATTATAAAGTTTCATCAAACATAAATCTTTTGAGTCTTAAAAAAGTTGTTAAGACTATACACTTAAATAAAAATAATTATAATAAGGTGATGGAATTCTATATTATAAATAAAACTAATAAAAAAAAAAAATTCAGACATCAACCAACTTAAGCAATTCTCCCACATAGAAAAATTATGATGAGGTTATGAATTTCTACTAAATAAAAGTAATCATTGTTTTTAAATATCAACCAACAAAAAAACTTTTGTTTTTTTAAAAAACTAGGATGGAATTCTATATCATTTTTTTAAATTATGATGAGGTCATGAATTTGTAGTCTTTTTCATTTGTTTTTAAAAAACTTTTGAATTTAAATTTAAAAAAGTCTTAATAAGACTACAAACTTAAAATTATCCTACATCGAAACAATTAAAATAAGTTACGGTGATGATTCTATATTATAAATAAGACTACAAATTTTAGTTAAATTATCCCACATTGACAAATTATAATAAGGTGATGAAATTCTATATTATAAATAAGACTAATTATTTATTCTTAGATATCAATCAAAATCTTTTGAGTCTTAAAAAACACTTAAGACTATAAACTTTAAGTAATTATCCCACATCGAAAAATTATACCCCTTTTCTTTTGAGTCTGTAGGCACTAAAAATTTATTAAAGTGTCGAATAAATTTAATTAATTAATTAATTTGAGTTAATATGAAATTTTAGCTCAATTTAATTATTTTGCACACGTGTTCCCTAAACGGCATTAGAATCAGAGGATACATTAGAGATTGTACACGAACTTTTTGATAAATAATTAATAAAATTTATTTGTTTCCTTGTTTTGTATTTCAGTTAGCTGCGATACAAAATTTGTGGTTACAGAGTCTTAAAAACACTCTTGAGTCTTAAAACATTCTTAAGGCTATAAACTTTTATTTATATAATAGAATTCCATCGTATTATCATACTCTCTTCGTTGACTATTTTTTTCACCATTACCTTAATATTTTTTAGGGGTATTTTAATGAAATGAGGTAAAAAATAGTGACCGAAGAGAGTATGAGAATACGATGGACTTCTATTATATAAATAAAAGTAACCATTTCTCCAAATTATGATGAGGTGACGTAAATCTATATTACAAATAAGACTAATCATTCGTCCTTAGATATCAACAAAAAAACTTTTTAGTCTTGAAAAAAGTTCTCAATAAGACTACAAATAAAGTTAAATTAGATATCACATATCAAAAAATTATAATGAGGTGATAGAATTCTATGTAATCTTTCGTTCTAGATATTAACCACCAATCTTTTGAGAATAAAAAGAAGTTCCTAAGACTAAGACTATATAGTTAAAGTATATTTATCCCACATTGAAAAATTAAGATGGGTTGATGAAATTCTATATATTATAAATAAGTATAATCCTTCGTCTATAAATAAAAGTTCTTAATTAGACTATATCTAAACTTAAATAAATTTAAGTAAAATTATCCCACATCGAAAAATTATAATAAGGTAATTTTTTTTAATTATATAACTAACAGTAATCATTCATCCAAAATATATAATAAGATGATCAAATTCGATTATATAACTAAAGAGTAATCGTTAGTCCTTTTAACTTAGATACAAAAACAAACTCTTTTAAGTCTTAAAAATAGCTCTTAAAACTATAAAATTTAATTAAGTAAATTATACCACATCAAAAAATTATGATGAGGTGATAAAACTCTACATCATAAATGATTCATTTTTCGATTTTAAATACCAACCAACAATCTTTTGAGTCTTAAAAAGCTTTTAAAAAGACTACAAACCTAAAATTATCCCACATCGAAAATATTAAAATAAGGCGATGCTTCTATATTATAAATAAGAGTAATTGTGCATTTTTTTTGGGTCTTAAGAGCAAATCTTAAGACTATAAACCTTGAATAAATTATCCTACATCGAAAAACTATGATGAGGCGATAGAATCTTATATCATAAATAAGACTGATCTTTCATTCTTAGATATTAATTAAAAAATTCATTCGTTCTTACATATCAATAAAAAACTTTTGAGTCTTAAAAAATCTCTTAATAAGACTACAAACGTAAAATTATTTTCACATCGAAAATTTATAACAAGGTGATGAAATTTTATATTATAAATATGAGCAATCATGTATTCTTTTGAGTTTTAAAATAAGCTCTTATTACTAATATCATGTGACCATCTTCTTTATTGTAATGACATAGTTTGATTAAGTTTCTTATTTAACGAATGTACATCATCAATGTAATTAAGCCAACTAACTCGTACAGCGCAAGGACTTTAATCTAGTATGTATTATTCACAAATCAATATATATATATATATATATATATATATATAAAAAGGAGGAAGTTTTCGGGCGATGTGATTGATCTGTTACATCAAAACTCAATTTAGGAAAGTATCATTAATAATAAAAAAAATCAAGTAGAGAATCTTTTAATTATTACAATCAATATATTTAATCTATTATATTAATGTGATGTTTTATAAATTTTCATCTAAAAATCTCTAAATTTCGTTTAACAAAAAGTTATCGTAAATAAATTACAAAAATGAATTAATTAGATTCGTGGTAAAAAATGTTTTCATTAGAGTATAAATTTCATATTATTTTTTTCATATTATTTGCTCGAAAAAGTGATGAATTTATTACATATAAAGATATTAAAATTATCCCACATCAACAAATTATAATAAGGTGATGAAATTCTATATTATAAATAATAGTAGTCACACATCGACAAATTATAATAAGGTGATGAAATTCTATATTATAAATAATATTAATCATCCTCCTTAGATATCCACTAAAAATCTATAATATGACCTTAAGTAATATCCCACATCGAAAAATTATGATGGGGCTATGAAATTCTATAATATATAAATAAGAGTAATCATTGTTTTTGAATATCGAAAAAACTTTTGAGTCTTTAAAAAACTCTTAATAAGACTACAAACATAATATTGTCCCACATCAAAACAATTAAAATAAGATGATGATTATTCTATATTTTAAATAAGAGTAATCAAAAATTATGATAATAGAATTCTATATTATAAATAAGACTAATCATTCATTCTTAAATATCAATAAAAAAACATTTGAGTCTTAGAAAAATATCTTAATAAGACTACAAACTGAAGTAACATAATCTCACATCGATAAATTATAATAAGGTGATGAAACTCTATATTATAAATAAGAAAGTAAAGTAATCAATTCTACAATAAGACAATGAAATTTTATTATACAAATAGAAGTAATCATTCCTCCAAATTATGATGAGGTGATGGAATTCTATATTGTAAATAAGTGTAATCTTTCGTCCTTAAGTATGACTAATCATTATTAGATATCCTCCAAAACTCAACCTCTTAAGATTATAAACTCAAGTAATGACGAAGTACAAGAGTTCTTAAGACTATATCTAAACTTAAATCAAAATTATTCATTCTATATCAAAAAATTATGAGGTGATGAAATTTTATATTATAAAATAAATAAGATTAATCATTCGTTCTTAGTTATAAAAAAAATTAGACTTACAAAAATACTCGAGATTATAAACTTGGGTAAGATTATCTCATATCAAAAAATTATAATAAGGTGATCGAATTTTATTATATAAATAAGAGTGATAGCTCATTCTTAAGTCGTTAGATATAAAAACAAACTCTTTTCTTGTATTATTATAATTATCCTAACGTTGTCTCACATCGAAAAATTATGATGAGCTGATGAAATTATATATATATTATAAATAATACTCCCTCCTTTTCACTAACATCTTCTTCCTTTCCTTTTTGGGTAGTTTCTCTAAGATCTTCCTCTTTCCTTTTTTATAATAATAACCCAATTTTAACTCCACTCAACCACAACCACATATTCTCCTTACCTAAAATGTTGTGCCCAAATGCACCAAGAAGAAGATAGTGAAAAGAAGGGAGTAATCATTTGTCCTTGGATATCAGCTAAAAAAAATTTGAGTCTTAAAAATACTCTTAGACCGTAAGCTGATGGAAAAGAGAAATCATTTGTGTTTAGAGGTTAACCAAGAATCTGAGTTCTAAAAAGAGTTTTTAAGACTATAAACCTAAATAGAATTATCACATATCGAAAAATCATGATGAGGTTATGAAATTCGTTTTTAGATATTAACCAAAAAAAATTGTCTTATAAAAACAGCTATAAATTTAAGTAAAATTATCCCACGTCCAGAAATCAATATATTATATACATAAAGGAGGAACTTTTCGAGCGATATGATTGGTCCGTTACCTCAACACTCAATTTAGGAAAATATCATTAATAATAAAAAAATCAAGTAGATAATCTTTTAATTATTATAATAATATATTTAATCAATTATATTAATGTGATGTTTTACAAAATTTTCATTTAACAAAAAATCTATAGTAAAAAAAATTATAAAAATGAGTTAATTAGATTCGTGGTAGAAAATGCTTTCATTAGAGTATAAATTTCATATTATTTGCTCAAAAAAATGATGAATTTATTACATATAAAAATAGTAAAGTCATCCCACATCGACAAATTATAATAAGGTTATGAAATTTCATATTATAAATAAGAGTAATCATCCAACCTTAAATATCTACCAAAAATCGATCTTTTGAGTCTTAAAGAGTTCTTAAGATTATAACCCTTTAATAATTATCCCACATCGATAAATTATGATGAGGTTACTGAATTCTATATTATAAAAAGAGTAATAATTATTTTTAAATATCGACAAAAAAACTTTAGTATTAAAAAAGCTCTTAATAAGACTACAAACTTAAAATTATCCCACATCAAAATTAAAATAAGATGATTGATTCTATATTATAAATAAGAGTAATCATATATTTTTTTGGGTCTTAAAAGAAATTCTTAAGACAGTAAATTATTGCACATAAAAAAATTGTGATAATGAAATTCTATATTATAAATAAGAATAATCAATCGTTCTTAAATACTCCCTCCGGTCATTATTTATCGCCCCGCTCACTTTTGCACATAAAATAAGGAATGAATATAAAATGGTAAAGAAATGATGGTGAGTAGTGAAAAATGAATATAAAATGGTAAAGAAATGAATGGTGGGTCTTAAAGTGTAAAATTCAATGACATTTCAGGTAAATAAAAGATAGAAACAAGAATAACATGGAAAAAGGGTAAGATATAAAAGGAAAGTGGGAAGTGGGGCAAAAAATAAAAACCTGCCAAATAAGGAAAGTGGGACAAAAAATAAAAACCTGCCAAATAAGGAAAGTGTGGCAAAAAATAGTGACCGGAGGGAGTACAACAAAAAAAAACTTTTGAGTCTTAAAAAGTCTATTATAAATAAGAGTAATCATCCATCCTTAGATATCACCCAAACACTTTTTGAGTCTTAAAAAAACTTTTTAAGACTATAAACTTAAGTATAAAATTATTCCACATCGAAAAGTTATGATATAATGATGTAATTTTCTTAAAAGAGTTCTTAAGATGAATATATTATATACTCAAAAAAATGTTGAATCTATTACATATAAAAATTATAACAAAGTAATGGAATTTTTTATTATGAATAAGAGTAATAATCCGTCATCAGATATCAACCAAAACTCTTTTGAGTCTTAAAAAGAGTTCCTTAAGACTATAAACTTAAATAAAACCATCTCACATTGAAAAAATTATGACGAGGTCAAGAAATTCTGTATTATTCATCAGAGTTCTTAAACTATATCTAAACTTAAGTCAAAATTATTCTATGTCGAAAAATTATGATGAGGTGGCGGAATTTTATATTATAAATAATATCAATCATTCATTCTTAAATAAACTTAGGTAAGATTATTCCACATCGAAAAATTATAATAAGATGAAGAAATTCTATTATATAAATAAGAGTAATCATTCGTCCAAAAATTATAATAAGGTAATCGAATTTTAATCTACGTATTATTATTGAATCTATTTTATTAATGTGATGGTTTATAATTTTCATCTAAAAATCTTTAAATTATGTTTAACGAAAAAATTGTCGTAAAAAAATTATAAAAATAAATTAATTAGATTCATGGTAGAAAATGTTTTCATTAGAGTACAAATTTTATACGAAGTTTTTTTTTCTTGAAAATTAAAAACGAAGGATTTATTACATATAAAAGTAGTAAAGTCATCCCACATCGAAAAATTATAATAACGTTATGGAATTTCATATTATAAATAATAGTAATCATTTGTGTTGAAATATCAACCAACAATCTTTTGAGTCTTAAAAATAGATCTCAAGATTAAAAACTTAATTAAATTACCCTGCTAAAATTCTCTATTATAAATAAGAGCAGTCATTCATAAAATTATGATGTGATGAAATTTTATATTATAAACAAGATTTAAAATTATTTTTTCTCGAAAAGAAAGTGATAAATTTATTATGCACTCCATAAAAGTAATAAAATTATTCCACATCGAAAAAATTATAATAAGGTGATGTAATCAATCAATATATATAAAAGAGCCTTTTTCAAGCGACGTGGTTAAACCACAACTTTTATAAAACACTGACATTTAAATTTTTATCCTAATATAAGTAGATTTTTTTCCCTTTTAACAATTTATGACAATTATTCTAATAGAATTAGATTTATTTTTAATAAATTAAAATTATTATTATCCTAAATAGATTAAATATAATTTTATAATTATCCTAACGTTGTCTCAAATAGAAAAATTGAAAATTGAAAAATTATGATGAGGTGATGAAATTCTATATTATAAATAATAATAATTCGTCATTGGATATCGGTTAAAAAATTGAGTCTTAAAAATGCTCTTAGGACTGTAAGCTGATGGAAAAGAGAAATCAGTCATGTTTGGATAGTAGTAATTAAAAAAAACTTTTTGAGTTCTAAAAAGAGTTTTTAAGACTATAAATCTAAATGTAATTATCGCATATCGAAAAATTAAGATGAGGTGATGAAATTCTACTCCCTCCGTTCATAGTCTTTTGCCCCGTTTGGTCATTATTTGTGAGGAGTATTTTAATGAAACGGGGCAAAAGATAGTGAACAGAGGGAAAATATCACAAAGAAGAGATCTAATTCGTTTTTAGATATTAACCAAAAAAAATTTAGTCTTATAAAAGCTCTTAAAGTTATAAATTAAATTTAACTAAAATTATCCCGCATCGAGAAATTATCATAAGGTGAGGAAATTCTACAATATAAATAAAAGTAATTATTCATCTTTAGATATCAACGAGAAATCTGTTGAGTCCTAAAAAGCATTCTTAAACTATAAATTCAAGTAAATTATCCCACATAAGTTGATTGAATTCTATTATATCATTACAACTAATCATTCGTCTTTATATCATCAATAAAAGAAATCGTTCGTTTTAGACATCAATAAAAAATCTTGACTCTTATAATAGCCTTTAAAGCTATAAATTGATTGATATAAAAATTATTCCACATCGAAAAATTACAACAAGGTGATGAATTTCTATTACATGAATGAAAGTAATCATCGTCTTTAGATATCAATAAAAAAAAATGTTTTGAGTCCTAAAAGAGTTTTTAAAACTAGACATTTAAGTAGAATTTAAGTTTCACCAATTTATGTAATCCTCTGACTTGTTATCATTATCATTGTCACTAAAAATAAGCCCGTGTATCGCACCGGCTTTCCAACTAGAAATTAATAATAAAAAATCAAATAGAGAATCTTTTAATTATTACAATCAATATATTTAATCTACTATATTAATGTGATGTTTTATAAATTTTTATTTCATTTAGCAAAAAGTTATCGCAAATAAAATTATAAAAATGAATTAATTAGATTTGTGGTAAAAAATGTTTTCATTAGAGTATAAATTTCAAATTATTTGTTTCATATTATTTGCTTGAAAAAGTGATGAATTTATTAAATAAAAAGATATTAAAGTTATTCCACACCGACAAATTGTAATAAGGTGATGAAATTCTATATTATAAATAATACTAATCATTCGTCCTTAGATATCCACCAAAAAAAATTTGAGTCATAAAGAACTCTTAAGATTATAACCTTAAATAATCATCTCACATCGAAAAATTAAGATGAGCTTATGAAATTCTATAATATAAATAAGAGTAATCATTGTTTTTGAATATCGACTAAAAAACTTTGGAGTCTTAAAAAAACTCTTAATAAGACTACAAACTTAAAATTGTCCATAAATAAGAGTAATCATGTGTTCTTTTGGGTCTTAAAAGAAGTTTTTAAGACAGTAAATTATCCACATCAAAAAATTATGTTAATAAAATTCTATATTATTATAATTATCCTGAGTGTTGTCTCACATCGAAAAATTATGATGATGTGATAAATTTTATATTATAATAATAATCATTTTCTTGGATATCAGGTAAAAAAATTGTCTTAAAAATGCTCTTAGGGCCGTAAGCTAATGGAAAAGAGAAATTATTCGTGTTTAGATATTAACAAAAATCAGAGTTCTAAAAAGAGTTTTTAAGACTATAAACCTAAGTAAAAGTATCGCATATCAAAAAAAAAGTATCGCATATCAAAAAATTATGATAAGGTGATGAAATTCTATATCACAAATAAGAGACATCATTCGTTTTTAGATATTAACCAAATAAACTTGTCTTATAAACAACTATAAATTTAAATAAAATTATCCCACATCGATAAATTATAAAAAGGTGATAAAATTCTACTATATAAATACGGAGTAAAAGCAAAGAACTTTTTAAGACTATAAACTTAAAAAAAATTATCTCCACATCGAAAAATTATGATGAGGTGATGAAATTCTATATCATCAATAAGAGAAATTATTCATTTTTAGATATTAATAAAAAATCTGTTGAATCTTATAATACTCCTCTTAAGGGTATAAATTGAAGTAAAAATTATCCCACATCGAAATATTACAAAAAAAGTGATGAAATTTTATTACATAAATAATAGTGTAACCATCGTTTTTCGATATCAAATAGAAATCTTTTGAGTCCTAAAAAGAGTTCTTAAAACTATGATGATATCAAACAGAAATCTTTTGAGTCCTAAAAAGAGTTATTAAAACTATGAATTTAAGTTGAATTATCACACATCGAAAAATTATGATGGGATATCATAAATAAAAGAAAACATTCGTTATAGATAATCATTTGCCCAAAAGTATACTCCGTAATAAAGTGATCGTATTCTATTATATAAAATCGTTTGTCCTTAACAACTTATATGAAAAACAAAATCTTTTGGATCTTAAAAAAAATATTAAGACCATAAACTTAATTAAGTAAATATATCTCACACTTTTGAGTCTTAAAAAAAACTCTAAAGACTATAAATTTGTAAAATTTCTCACATCAAATTTTTACATCTTTTGAGTTTTAGAAAATCTCTTAAGACCATGATAAACTTAAGTAAAAATTTATCTTTTGAGTCTTAAAAAAGCTCTTAACACTATAAACGTGTGTGAAATTCTACATCATCAATAAGAGAAATTATTCGTTTTTAGATATTAATAAAAAATCTTTTGAGTCTTATAATAGCTCTTAAGGCTATGGACTGAATTAAAATTATCCCACATCGAAAAATTGCATGAAGGTGATGAAATTCTATTATATAAATAAAAGTAATTATCGTCTTTAGGTATCAATCAAAAATCTTTTGAGTCCTAAAAAGAGTTCTTAAAATCATAACTTTAAATAGAATTATCACATCGAAAAATTATGATGAAGTGACTTAGAAAAATCTTTTGAGTCATAAAAAGAGTTCTTAAAACCATACATTTAAGTAGAATTATCACACATCGAAAAATTATGATGAGCTGACTTAGAAAAATCTTTTGAGTCATAAAAAGAGTTCTTAAAATCATAAATTTAAGTAGAATTATCACACATCGAAAAATTATGATGAGGTGACTTAGAAAAATCTTTTGAGTCTTATAACAACTCTTAAGGCAATAATTGAAGTAAATTATACCCATCAAGAAATTATAATAAGACGATAAATTCTGTTATATAAATAAAAGTTTGTCAAATAATAGTTTCACAAATTTATGCAATCCTCTAACCTGGTGTCATTATCATTTTCACTAAAAATAGGCTCGTGCACCGCACGGGCTTTCCAACTACTTTATTATAATTGATATTATTTTGGGAAGACGTCCTATGGTTGTTATTATTGTCGTTAAATAACTCTTAATATAATAGATTATTAAAGGATTCTCTGCTTGATTTTTTTTATTCCTAAATCAAGTTTTTATGAAACGGAACATTAATATACTCCCTCCGGATACTATTTTTTGCCCTATTTCAATAAAATACTCCTCATAAATATTGAGCTAATGAGGCAAAAAATAGAGTCCGGAGGGAGTAATAGATTAGGTATGTATTATACTCCCTCCATATCTATATGTTCGTCCACTTTGTTTAATATATGGGTGGGGTATTATATTGAAAGTGGACGAACATACAGATACGGAAGAAGTAATAATTAAAAGAAAAGTATTATTTATGATACTTTCCTAAATCAAGTTTTTAGGGAGCGGACCAATCATAAATAGATTATATCTAGATAGATAAATAGATAGATTATGCATTTTTATATGATTGTTTTTATTTGGAAACGACTTGACGATTTTGGAAAATGATTCAGGTCAGCCGACCTAAAATCTTTTTGGCACTAAGGCTCTGATGTTATTGTGATGTTAATGTTGTTGATCAGCACTTCCCCATCACATTGAGGTATCACGTAGAGAAGTTATGACTCGAATTGAACTTACCCTAAGGATGACTAGCAAGAAAGACGACAATTCTAGAAATACCTTTTGTCCAATCAGTTCAAGCCCTGAAGCAAAATTTTCTAAACGAGCGCATCCATATCTTTCTCGTTGGAGGAACTCCTGTTGAGACAAATTACTAATTAGGCGGCTGAAATGAGGTTATTGTCGTTAAAGAACAATTGCCATATTACTAAAATCCCGTCCACCACATTTTACTGCCCACCTTTCTCTCAAAAATACGGAGAATAAAGGATAGAGTATGTAACAAGAACAAAAAAATAAATACTCACGACAACATCAAATTGAGTGCCCTTCACAAACGCCACAAGCTTTGAGAGCTCCTTCCCAGACATTAGATAGCTAGCATGGCTTTCAAGAATATTCTTAATAGAAGTAACATGTGCACTCCGCTCTTTAGATGGGATGCTGAAAAATGAACCAATTGATAATGAACCATCATGGAGATGCAGTTTAACTGTATCTCAGTATTGTGGGTGGATGGGATATGAGTGAGCATTACCTGTTTGAATCTGTGGGCTGCTTTTTTGAAGAGAAGAGCAAAAAACCCAAAAACCGAGGTGATAACCCATCTGACTCTGCTGGTAGCTGCTCATATTCTCGACCAGATCTTAGCAAGAACCTCACCTACAATACAAAGAAAACAAAAAAAATATGTGAACAAAAAAATACATGAACAAGTAAAAATGCACGGAGTAAGATTTTATAACTGAGCACAAGTCCAAACAAAAAAGGACACACACCAACTCTCCAGCAAGTTCATACAAGGAATCATCAAGAGTAGCCTGTGAAAAGCAAACCTTGCTGTCAGAGTAAAATATTGACAGAAATCAACAAACAAATATAGCAAAAATCTGCATATCACATCAAGTACCTGTAACAAACGCAAAGCACAATACTGACTCACTGCAGGACCTTCAAGTTTGGCAATCACCTAGCAAAAGTCGACAGTTGTGAGGAAAAATACTAATGGTAATAAAATAATAAAATGACACATTTCTTCCACCTAGCAAAATCCGTTTCATTGATTTCTTCCACCTTAAAAGTGACACATTTCTTAAGAAAATTAATAAAATATGTAAAAGTGGAGAGAGGTAAAGTAAGTGGGTCATCTAACTAAGAGAGAAAACTGTAGCAAAAAAATAAAGTGGAAAAAATCAAAGAAATGATTAAAAAAAGAAATGTGGAAGATATCAATGAAACAGAGGGAGTATTAACTTCCAATATCCCTCTATAAGTTGTCATTGAGTGATAGGTTAAGTTTTGACATATTTCACAACGTTCGAAAGTTAATCATCTAGGATGGAAAGCATGAGTTTTTTGTCGAACAGTATCTACAATTTAGATCAACTTGCGAAGAACTACCTAAAGTTCAATTCTTTCTCAAACACTAACTACAATTTAGATTTTATTGTGAAGCACTACCAAGATTTCTGTTCCGTCTAAGATTGTCAAGTTTTCGACATTAACTTACCATTTCCTTGCAGAAATTATCAGACTTTGTTTCTATTTTGTGGATTACTACCTTAGTTTCATCATCCTATTTTCCTTGAAACTACTTTAATTATCGCTGATCTTCATCATCCATCATTATGTTAACTCTAGTGATGCAAGTATATATTTTATAGAAGAGGATAAGCATTAGTATAGTTTACCAAAATAAACTAAGACTATGATATCGGCAAGTTAAAGTCACTTATTTTCACTTTTTATTGAATGAATAGAGATTTTGGTAATGTTTGACAAAAGAGATTTAAACTCTAGGAGGTGTTTTGACAAAAAAAATGAAACTTTAGGTAGTTCGGCCTTGTTCTTTTGAACTTATATTCAGTGAGTTTCAGTTCAATTCAGTTCAGCCCAAGAGGCATATTTTGTCTCTATATTTCAGTCAGTTTCAGTTAAATTAAGTTCAGTTAAGTTAAGTTCAGTCAGTTTCAGTCCAAAAGAACAGGGCCTTCCTCAAAAAGTGACCTAAATTGTAGGTAGTGTTCGACAAAGAACTCGAAGAACATTAAACGGAGACAGCAAATGCAATATTTATGACTAAAATCATCTGTCATTCTGTCAAGAATAGACTTACACACATAAAACTGAAGAAATTAATGTACTTACAAGTATGTAGCAGGCAGCAGTCCGGTACCATCGTCTCTGAAAGCATTCTTCAAACAACCTATATCCCAGAGTATTACAGAGATAAAAATCATTGTCTGCACGCACAACAATAGCCTAAAGGTAGTAGCTCAGCAGATTAAAATATATGGCCTATAAAGCCAAAGAAGCCATATTGCCATTACTTCTGAAAAAAACTACTAAAAGCAATTGTTTCCATCTACTGCTAGCTGACTGCTGAATAACAAGAGAAGATTGCCTACTTGTACTAGACCATGTTAGCAACTGACCAAAACCCTGAATGAAACTGTACACAAATTTAAAACCCTGATGAACTGAACAATAGCTAATATCAAACGGTCCCCAAATATTACACTCAACATTTCACAAACTGGAAAACTCACTTAGCCAAAAGTATGATCCCCAAATATTACACTTAACATTTCACAAACTGGAAAACTAACTTAGCCAAAAGTATGGTCCCCAAGAAAGAAAATGACTGAATGCTAGCTGTCAATGTCTTTTTGTTATGCAAGAGATGCAAGTGATATCAAAGAATCCTAAGGTTGTGATAACTATATCCAAAAACGCCACCATGAGTGTAACGCACATACACAAAATCGGCGTTGATGGTATCATTTAAGCTTTGCTTACCTATTTCATATAAAATGGGTAACCAACTAATCTTAATGCTTTCTCGTGAGAAAGAACATATATAGAGCGCAAACAGGGTCACCAAGGATTCAAAGTCAAACAAAAAAAGAGTAAAAGACCCAGAATTCTGTGACTTCCAGTCTAGGACCAAACAGAACTGTACAAAAAAAACCTAATTGTTGTATTTCTAAAAGCTGTCCAACAGGATTGTATCCTTTTTTGCTGGGGTAGATTTGGCCAAACGAATTGATCACATTGAATAAAAATGAGAGATGCATACTCTGTTGATCTACCAGCTGAAGAAAACAACTGTGCCCAATGCCGGCCGTCTGTTTTCCTAGCAACACTTACGACAATATCATGGTACTCAGGATAATGTCTGATCAAGTCACAAGTCTTCTCCAGAAGTGATCTTTTAAGATTATGATTTGAAACCGGTCCCAGAGTTTTTAATACATTTTGCCTGCACAGACATGTTTACAAAAAATCAAAATTAAAAACAAAATGAAGCATCACTATAACAGATAAACGAATAACATTTGTACAGTGAAACTGTCACCTATTAGATTATTACTCCTGCATATTAATGGAGATTCCTAGCTCTGTAAAAATAAAAAAGACGGAAGTAAAATGGAGATAAGTTACTCCTTGCTACCTTTCCTTGAGGTGGGGCAAAGCCTTGCGTGTCTAAACAAAATTTGTGTATTGGATAACACCATATGGGTCATGAGAGGATGACTATCCTACAAAAATTCATACAATGGACCACAGAAATTGGAGTGAAAGATTTTAATATTGAGACTAATCCCATAGTGGTGTGATTGCAGCAGCTAAAATCTATTGAACGTGTGAGAACATTTACTAGAACAGGTTTCACCACAGCACAAAAGCAAAAGCAAAAGAGAAGAGAGCGAGAAAGTTCAGCAAAGCTATTAGAAACAGCCAACACGATCGTTTTATAAACTAAACGCTCTGTAATAATAGCGCTCAACACATATATGGAGCACACAAATTAAATATGTATGGAGTATCAATTAGAGAAAACGACACCATCAAAGGTACCATCAACCAGGAGATAGGTACCACCACGGGACGAATAAAGTGGTGAATATGTGCATGAACAGCAGACAGCCAGATGCACAACAGAAGCAAACAAATATGTAGATGCACAGAAAATAGAGTTGATTCAATCTGGTTTCAATGTGTACTGTAATCAACAAACTTTAACGTGAATGATAGAATTGATTCAATCTGGTTTCATGAGTACGGAAGCGGGATTTCGTAGATAATAGCGCTTATGTCCTAACTTCTAACTAATCTGAAGTTGCTTTCTTAGAGGACCTGGTACAAATAATGCATGCATGACAGGCAAAAATGTAAATACTCTAGTTTTTATATACAAAATACCTAGAAATTTCAGCTTCAAACACTGTAAAAAGGAGCCACTCAAGACAGTGGGAAAAATGTGCCTTTTCTGCTGACAACTGTGCCAGGTTGAAAGCTTCCTCAATCTTGTCCCTCTGCAAGACATGCATAATTCCAGTAAACAGGAAGAAAAAGGGCTCACAGACAATAGCAAAATGAGCACATATTTCCCTACATCGAAGACAATAAGACGTGTAATTTTGGAGGTATACAAAAAATCAGTACCAGCAGATACATGGCAATCTAAATATGAAGCACGGACACATTTCGAATAACAACGTCGCACTCTTTCAAATATAAAATGGTACACTTATACGGAGTACTTTGTTTCTCTAAGGTATATACTACATCTACTTTTCCACATTGCTCCCCTGATATAATATTAATTCTACTTTGGTGGGATGAGGGTTTAGTAATTTAATTTGGTGCCTTCAAGGTTGCGTTATTTCCCAATATGGCAACATAAAGTTTACCCTCAAAGAGTTCATCCACAAAAAAAAAATTATTTTGTGCATAATTTCAGTAATAAATATTCTAAATAGTAAATATATTAAGCTTTAACGCATTCGTGAGGAACCAATAAGCAAAAATTGAGCTATATGGTGTCCCATCAGAATCATTATAGCACGTAACTATCACTCAGAAATTTGATACTTGACCATTGACATGCATTACATTCTAAGTTTCTAACCTATAATATGATAAGAAAAATTGACAATAGAATTGCCCCGCAAGCGGCTATAGAGGAGAAGAACAAAATCTGATTTACAGCAAAGAACTTTCAGAGCTAAATGTGAAACCAACCTGAAGAAGATGACGCAGCAAGCAATGCAATATAGTTTGTGCTTGGGGAGATGGAACAAAACATGGAAACTCTGTGCAAGCTGAGAAAGACATTCTTTGACAAACACCAACAACTACGCCAGCATTTGGAAGAAGCCCCATGGGATAAATCTCACGATCAAATTCCAGTTCTGGGTCCAACTAAAAAGTACGGAGATATTCAACATATCAAGCTGATAAAGCAATAAGGAAGATCTAATTTATGGGGTCTTGATTCAACACTCTACGCGTAGAATGTAACAAATTAAACACACTAAATAATAAAACAAAACAGACAAGAAAAGTAGAAAGGTGAAACACACACTATAAACACAGCAGATCTTTGGCTACATGTATCCTGATACTTAAAATTCCTTTTCCCACACCAATAGCCTATATCTATATCAAAATGGGAAGGAAGAAAAGATCAAGTAAGAACTACAGTCAACCATTGTCAGATGTCTAAAATTTTCCTGCATGTAGCCCTATAATTCTATCCAACGTCATACTCTCATGATCTCATCAAAACCACCCATGTTCGCTTTGATTATTCCTGTTACCACTTCCTTATCTTCATTCTTCAGTTATCCTTACGAGCCAGCACTCAGCCTTATATTGACCTGGGCGGACCAATGTATGTGGTTTAACGTCTTATAACTGAAGGCTACAGCTCCCACCATCTTCCTAGTTCCTAAATCCTAATTACATCAATTTGTAAAGAAACCATCGTAGCTGACATGTCCACCATAAAATGCACACTTCTGCAACATTTGACTATTAATGTGACTCAAACTTTAATGTGGCACTTCTTTACCCCCTGACATTCTGTACCACACAATAAAGTTAACTAGTGTTGTGCAATGACTTTTTTTCAATAAAAACATGGATAAAAATTATCACGATCACTAAGACACCCTTCTACACTCCTACAAACCAGCCTCGTGTGCTACATATACATATAACTCTCCACCTTTCTAAACATCGAATATCTTGGAAAATTATAGATCAGGATGGCAGGATATCCCAACAATCTGCTTTCACGCTTCTGCCGCAGCTATATGTAACACTCTATAACCTATCTTACTTCCGCTTTATCTAAATTCCTAACCATTTTCTTCTCACGGAGCTCAAAACGAATTTTGAGGAAGTTAATGTATATATTTTCAATTGTTGGGAAGGTATGCCTCCATACAGATCAACAGTGCCTCTGTTTGCAAGCTGCTGCTCTTAGCAGAGAAGTTAGCAAGTTTAACCATCAGCGGCCTAACCAACTGTGTTACTAAACATGTATATTAGCCTAGTAAATCAGATCATCACTCAAGTGTCTAGCTATCAGCTGACCTGGAGGAACCTTTTGTCAATTGTAAAAAGGGGGGTTGTTCCTTTAAGGGAAACATGAATAGCAATATCGCAGAAAACAGATACATACGGAAAAAGAAGAGAAGAGCTCACACATGGTAGGAATTAATAGTGTCAAGTGATACGGGTAGTTGGAAAACAAGATCCCATGCACGCTTGTGCGCACACACAAAATGGGGAGAAAAACAAAACAAAAAAAAGAGCCCTTTGTAACTCCGTAGATATACATATACAGATATTACTGCCTCTGTATTTTATATATGTCACTCACATTTGGAGATACTCACTTCTCTCTTTAATATATCTTTCCGTTGATACTCACTCCATAAATATTATTAAATGTATACTATGAATGCTCTTTGTAAGGAATTTAACTTTACAATTCTTTTTAAATCTGATGCCTAACACTTGCCTCAAAAAATGAAGATGTAAAATAAAAAAATAAAAAATGAAAGGGGAATTTCCATACCTGCAAAAAGTCCTCCTGCTTGAAAGGATTAGCGCCTGGAGATGGATACCAAACCTGTAAAAGTTAACTTCCAAAACACTCATATTAGACACTAAAAACAGAACAGATATTTAGACAATCCAAGAAGATATTTCTGATAGGAAGAGTCAGAAGAATCGACAAATTATCACCTGCATGCCTCTGTGACTATAATCCAACCAAGATATTTCCTCAATGAGATTCTTATTGTCATCAGACGGTCCACATGTAACCCAAAACAATTCCACAGAATCTGTTAGCTCTCTTTCATGCCCATCATCCAAATCTAGAAGAGACAGCTCCCCATTTGCACGTAATATCAAACATCTGTCAAATAGAGTAAAACAGACAACAATAGAAAGGTCATTGATTGCTTGTTTCTGGCAAAAATTAATTCATTATTTACTTGATGTATTCCCATTTAACTTTATGCGGCCTCAAAACCGGGTTTTCCACATACTCCCTCCATCCCGGTCAATAGTTCACACTTTTCTTTATTGGGTGTGTCAGTCAATAGTTCACACTTTCCTTTTTTGGTAAGTTTCACACTCTACGTTTTACTTTTTAATAAACTAACAATAAATCCTCTCTCGCTAACTTTACCACCTTAATTTTTGTGTATAAAGTAAACATGAACTACCTATTCGAACGGAGGGAGTATCTGTTTGCATTGCATTGCACTTGTTTGGTAGAAAATATAATTTTGTGAAATAGTTGTTGATACAAATATAAATATGTTAGTATCTTATTTTTAATTCTTATATTGTGACCTCAAAGAGTCATATGGGAAGAAAAAAAATTGGAACTGAGTTCTTTTTTACGACACATACCTTATAGGCTCTTGCAATGACTTTAGATTCACTGATGCATAATCCTTTGGAAACTGATCAGGGATAAAGCGCATACATACTGGTGGGCTCTTTGCCGTCATGATAGAAAGCTCTCGTACTGTAGAAAGCTGTTTGTCATTTCATCACTTAAAAAATGCATGGAGAACAGAAAGAATTTTAAGATGACTGAAATGTGAAATATAATAAAGTAACATAGAGATTCAATCAAGATTTTTTACCCGTAAATCTGGATTACTAGTAGGCGTCATTTCACCAGATAACTTTACATGGAATACGTGGACATCAAATGGGTGATAAGTTACAAGTATATAGTCTCCATAAACATCCATGACTATTGGCTTGGTGAGCAACGACCTTTTACACAACAAAGAGCTCTGATCCAGGTGATATCTGGGATAAAACAACAGTTCATACCTGCAATTAATAAATCAACAAAGAGCTTCAATCAGCATACAGATAGACAGTCAAATAAATCACTGTGAGCGATGAGCAACAATGTCTAGGAAAGCAGATCCAGGTGAACTGGGGGAATAGGAAATAGAATCACATCATCTTACTCAAAGAAAGACTCCACACAGCAGCAAGCTCCCCACAACGGATCAGACAACTAATTATTTAGTCAAACAGGTTCTTGATATTCCATACAATATGAACAGCACTGGTAAAGTATCACACCCAGGCAGAATTGAACCTCCAAAAACAAAATGGAAGAGCTAATGGAAATCAATTAAAACAAAATGAAATGACAGAACACTACTCTATCAAATAACCACCTCATAGTAATACGGAGCTTCATTTTCTGAACAATCATAAAACCAAAGTAGTGCAACTGAAGCCAACATCAATCCTCAATTTAATTTAGTAAAAGGCTAACTGACAGTATATAGGCTGTACGCCTGTACCATATACATAATTACGAGTAATAAAAAAAGGAAAGGTTTGTATGCTATTCTGGTTAAGCAGAACAAAAGTAAATTGCAGGAGCTATATTTAAGCAGATCAAAAGTATAAAGAGTTCAGAGTAAACACAAAAAAAGGCCTCACGCGTCAGAAGAATCCACATCTAAGCAAACTGACAGTACATACACTGCTATGAACAGCATTAAGCAGGTCAAACGTAAAAAGAGTTCGGAGTACGACAATAAAAATTGAAGGATCTTATGGTATTCTATTTTAAGAATCTCCATTAATAAAAAATCTTTTTCCTGGGTCTCAAATCAGTGGTATATCTTTACAAAGAAAAGGTCTTACGTGTCAGAAGAGTCCACATAATTGCAGACCACAACAATTTTCCCCAGCCACAGCAAACCCTTGCACTGAATCTTTTGTTCTTGCGTAATATCTCCGAAGAACCGCCACTTTTTCATACGGACATCATACAAAATCAAGCCATGAATGCCAGCAACAGCCAAAAATGTTCCATCCGCAGAAGCTGCCACATGCAAAACTGGCCAGTTTTGGGAAATGTAGGAGACCTGGCCAAATAGATGAGTTATCTCATTACGTCAACAATTGTTAGATTTAAGCAAGTTATCAAGAGCAGCAATGATAAGAGAAGCACATAACTGGAAGATTTAGGTGCAACATTTTAAGCTCATCTGACTCCTCAGACTGCACTAGAAGCACACGATCTTCACCACAGATTACTTGACGGACATATGTTGAACCAGAAACCCCTCTGTTAAGGCAACATTTGCCAAACGAGAATGCAAGAATTCTCTCTGAACATCGCTCCTCTACAGCATAAAGCCTATACCCATATTCATCCCAGTGTATCAAGGCAGTGCCAGCCATCATGGGTTCATATTTCCAATCAGGGTGTCGCTTAACTACTGGAGAGGAGACAGAGCTTAAACCAATCTGACGAATAGTAGACATCAAGCGACACCCAGAGAGGGACCAAACTGTAAGTCCTCTTAATTTCCATCCAACTGCAAAGGCAGAGTTATCTGGCGTCCATGAAATAAAACTGACAGGACCAGTATCCTCTACAGAATACCTGCAGATAAAACACAAGTCATGCCACTCACAACATACACTCATGACTCATGAGACATGTCATACTGCCATAGGTATACTGAAAATTAATGGCATTTAGCCATTTACTCTAACAATCTGCTTGTAAATTACAAATCAGGAAAGATCACAAACTGATGCCTCTAACATCAACAGGCTGTCATAGGCGGCAAAAAATTAAATATTATCTCAGAAGATCACCACAGATGAGTTATGCGTGTAATAAAGGATTTATGGAGGCAACAAACTAGGCAACATGTAACTGATGTACTACAATATTGCAGCCAGGTACTCAGAAATCAGAACCCCATAAAGTGAAATGCTTACCCCCAGTCATGTAAGGAAACACTACGTATTAGCAAAGCTGATTCAGCTAGATTATATAATTCAACAACTCCTTTTCGAGTACCAACCGCAAGAACATGTTGATTAGATGCTACTGATACACATGCAGCATCACCTGATCCCAGTATTTTTTCCGCTTTAATGGATTCAGCTTGCTTAAGACCTCTCTTGCTTACAGAACACATCAAAAGTTGCCCATCCAAGAACAAAACAAAAAGAATCCTCAATGACAACGAAAGCTCCAACCACGATATAGCAGAAGTACTAGATACTATTGGAACTAAGAGATGCTCTTCTGAACTCCTTGATGATGGTGTACCATTTTGAAAACTAAAAGGCACATGTATATTCTCATTGATCTCACGAGCATGCCACTTAATATCAAAAGCACCACAGAACTGTAGAAACAAGAGAAACAGCCGGAAATGAATTACAGTTAATGACGGAACAAATACTTCAAAGCTGAAATGTTAGGGGTCCAAATAGAATATCCCTATGAACAGAGGAACAATTAAGACAGTATCTTAAAGATTCAATTGCTAGCTCCTAGTAACATACCTCCCCTTTCCATGATATACTATACAATGATTGGTTGGAGAGCCCGATCAACAAATGCTTATTATCACATACTATGTTGCTCCTGAAGATCAACAACAAGAATTCTTCAATCAAAACGCTTGTATACAAAAACTTTTCATGAAATTAAGCTCACTTTTCACTAATATGGTACTATGGCTCCTTTGTAAAGGTTATGAAAGAATGATGACCATTCTTTTGAATGTATAAGCAGCAGGACGTGAAGACCGACTTCGAAGAACAAGAATGCAACCCATATTCAAATGTAATACCACATAATCACGAGTACACATTCATAGTAGTTAGAAAAGAGGGGCATAACACAGCTTTGAAAACAAGTTTCATGAAAAAGTCGAATATCTTATACCGGTAGTCCGGTACCAATGGCTACTTTGTTACTCCCAGCTTTTCATTGATATCTTCCGCATTTCTTTTTTTTAACAACTTTGATTTCTTCCACTTTCTTTTTCTGGTATCACACTTCTCTCTTATTACTTAAGTGGCCCACTTACTTTACCCCTCTCAATTTTTGTATATTTTATTGTTCACAAATTGCTATATAGGATTGTCCTATCCCAGTCCATTTCCTAAAAGCCCAAACATTTAATTAAATAGCTCCCCATTTAAATTGATAACATCCTCCCTTTTAACTTTGGGGTATTCTTTTGAGCCCATCCCATGGTATAGGACAGTCCTATAGGAGAGTGTCCCTTTATTGTTTTCCTCAAGTAATGTGCCTCACACTTCTCTCTCACCTAAGTAGCCAACTTACTTTACCCCTCTCTACTTTTGTACTCCATATATTTTATTGTTTATCTTGAGTAATGTGCCACTTTTAAGGTGAAAAGAATTAATGAAAAGGAAGGAGTAATATTTATGTTTATATTACATCATCAACCCCATGATAGAGCAGAGAAAAGGAACGATAAACAAGAATAGATACAGAAAGCTACATTCTTTGACAGTTGACTTACAAAAAACATCAAAACAGACAATGTGATGGGTCAGACTAGCCTACCTATTGAAAATAATTCATACTTTTGGTTTGAGTAATATACAGGTGCTTAGTGTCCAGCATGTGTACATGAGGAGAAAAAAGGAGTCTGATCAACATAAATGCAGAAAAGAAACAAATGTGTCCCCAAAAGGGAAATCAGGGATACCTAGCAACCTACTTCAAATTCTTGCAGCATCCATATAACCAAGTAGTCAGTTACACAATGAGCTAATCCAAAAAATTGTTGTTAGAAATTGATGCTTACACAGTTACATCTTTGACTGGAAAAGGAACTTGCTCACTCAGAAGGAGTTTTATATTTGCAAGAAACAGGGCTGATGGTTGCTTTCCACCCACATGTATTCTCTTATCGGTGAACTGCACTTTAAATATGTGAAGGAAGAAAGAGGTCGTCTGCAACAAAAGTAACGCGATATTAAATCTAAATACTATCATAGAACCTTCATGTTCAACGTAATTACGTAAATGTAACTTAAGATGTACATCGGACATCAATGTCAAACCACAATGCAAGCACAGTCAAAGTGTGAAATCTCAGTTTTGTTCACGATCACGTTTCGATAATTCTAAACACCTTACAAAAAGGCTGTATCTCGCTGTTGCATCCTTGATATACATGAGCACTGTACATTGATCCAGTGAAGTTATCAGGCACACCACAGCATATGATGGTTCTTTTTTACCTCCTAAGGGCTCGTTTGGTTCACCATGGGAAGATGGAGTTACTGGGAACTTAAATTCACGTGAATTTGTATTTCATGGGAATTACAAAAATATTGTTTGGTTGTCATGTGGGAAATAACTTCATGCAGTAAGTTCTACACACCAAGGGGGCTTGGTGGGTAACTTCCCCATTATGGAGGAAGTGACAATTCCTGGGAAGTGGCAATTCCCGGGAAGTGGGCAACCAAACAGCATCCCAATTTATCAATTCATGGAAAGTACTTCCCATGATTTAAGAGGGCAACCAAACGACCCCTAATTACTTGACAGTGAAACTAAATATAGAAATAGAGGTTGGAACATAAATTAGCTCACCTATGCTTCTGTGGAGGTTTACAACATTAAATCATTTTTATCTTTCGCTTCCCACCAATTAATTTCTCTAAATTGCTTTATTTTTAACTATCCTTGTCATGTAATAATAATTCCAGCTTATCCACCATACAAATTAAAATTCTTCTTCAATTAACAGCATATGATGATTCTTATGATCTCCTAATTACATAACTGTGTAAATTAAATATAGAAATAGAGATTGGAGCATATATTAGCTCAACTAAGGTGTTCAATTCTAGAACAATATGCATAGGCTGAAGAACCAAAAAAATAAATTAATGGAGACCACCCTGAATCTATTAAGTGAAATAAAGAGGGCCATGGTTAGTGGTCCATGGGACCATAAAAAAGTTCAGTTAGACATGCTCAGACTAAAAGATAGGCAGATAATCTAAAACTGGACCAAAAGAAAAAGAATCATGTTATAAAATTCAGTTATCTACTCTAAAATTGTTGTCAATTCTTTTGATTTTAGACTCCTTCAAGAGCGGTGTACAGGGAAGATTGAGGAAAATAGTTGAAGTGTGAGATTTTTCTAGATAAATCTAAAATATTCTAGAAATGTTTGGAACATTCTAGAATAGGGTAGAGTCGTGTAGATTATACTAGAATATTCCAGAAGGTTTGTGTGTGTACTAATATGGTCTAGTAAAGTCTACAAGAGTCATGTAAGTTCCAGAATTAAAAAAAAAAATTAGATCACTTTAGAACACTCTAAAGTGTGCTTATGATCTAGAGGAGGAGGAGGAGCAACTCTTCTCTTCACCTCAATTCTCCCATTTACAATCTCCATCCGCACATACAACAACGAAAATTCTGAAGGCAACCCTAAGGTTTAACATGTTGCCGAGGATACCAATTTCATAACTTTTGTCCATGCCACCATGGTACCTCATAAATTTGGAATCACTGCCCAGTGTGCCCCTTAGTCGATTATCTATCATGATATCACGAGGTTTAAATTAAGTACTAAATGAAAACGTCTACCTATTAAAAAAATAGCTACCTGATTAATCTAACATATATAAACAAACCAAACTTTATCTTAAAATAAAACAAAGGTTAATAAAATCTGAAATAAAATGAAATAGCTATAAAAATATATTAGGGTTTTTCTACGTTGTACCCTCCTATTTTTCCGTTTTCTATCATATACCCCTCCTATTTTCTAAACCCCCACTTATGCCCCTGTAGTTCATTAGTTTCATTAAGCGTGACCTAATTACAATTATTCTACCCAAAAATCCTTTTTAATTTTCATCTCCGTCTCTATGTTTTCTCTAATTCTAATTTTGCATGCATAATTTCTGATTTTTTTTCTTCATTTTATCATAATTCTTTCACTTTTTATTTTAAGTGCAACATCAATGCTTTGTTTGTTAATGTGATTAAATTAATTCCGTTAGAAATCAGTAAAATATCATTATTTTCAGCTAAAGAATAAGCCGGGGAGAAAGTGGAGGAAAATCAATAAGGTAAAAAAGAATAAGAAGTTGATGTATAAAATGAGGAAAATGGGGTATATTAATGAAATAGAGGAAAAGTTGGGGAAAATTGAGGGAATACGAGTCAAGGTCGTCAAAACTAGTTATGTCATAGCCTAAAATCATTGTCATGTCATCTAATTAACTGAACATTAGACGGATAATTATGATTAGGTCACGTTTCATGAAGTTAATCAACTATAGGGGTATTAGTGGGAGTTTTGAAAATAGGAGGGGTACATGATAGAAAATGGAAAAACAGGAGAGTACAACGTAGAAAAACCCAAAATATTAAAAAGTGCCAAATATTTTTTCCTTGAGAGAATGTAGAATGTTTATATTGCTACTATCGTTGAAAAACAACGTTGTGATAAGTGTATTGATTATTACTTGAAATTCTTGTCAAAACTTAAAGAATCGTATAACATTATGTGAGTTCTAGAAGGCACATGGAGAGGACAAGGGTCCACCTGGAGGGTCTAGGAGAAAGGGGCACAATATGCGAGGCAAAGGGAAGCGCATCATAAACATAAGATGCACTGCTTTTATAAACTTTGCAGTTTTCAATTAAAATTCTGTAGGGCAACGATTTTATTAGATTTTAAAAAGGGTTACATGTATAAGAGTAAAAGGTAAGGATAATGTGACAAAAAAAAAGGACATAACAATCAGACTAGAACAAAAATCGTTATGGAAATTGCATAGTCATCACTCATCAGACATGCATGGTGTACCTCATCAACAAGGCACACCAAGGCATTTTGGTTAGTTTCTTACAAGGGCTTGGGTTTAAGCATGCCTGAGGCATGCCTTTTGAATTAAGAACTTTATAAATTACAAAACAATGACAACTTTGGAATTTTTCTTCTTCAAGCAAGGGTATCATGAACAAAACCGATAAACATAAGCATTACCTTATTTAATTTTTCATTTCCAGATTGAGACAACGTAACTACCCTAAATCAACGTAACTATCCTAAATCATTTTCCATCCAAATGTCACGACTTGGTTAGTATTCCAGATCACATAGACCAGATTAGGCATCCTTAAAACATCCGTAATAGTGAAGATCTACAATTCCATGGTGATGTTATTCAATACAAGAACCAAAACAAAGCCTATTGCTGTTGTCCTCAAAGGCTCAAACACCTCTTCTATATTCCAAGTAAAATGAGAATCCGTAGCTCCCCAATGAAGCTCAACTCCCTGGCATAATACTCATAATCTTATAATCACTAACCTGTGGTGGTCCTGGTGGACATCACGTCATCACGTGTCATTAAGACTCCTCGACCTTAACCAACTTTTAAGGAATTCTCAAGGAGTTAAGTGGTACAGCAGCAGATAACATGATGGAAACCCATGAAATATAGCAACCGCAATTTTCTAGCAAAAATACAATCTAACAAAGAAGAAAAGGAATGGTTAAAACTCACAAGAACCGCGATCAATTTTGTGTCAGGACTCCATACCGCCTGTAAATTCTCACCTTCTCTTTGAAGTGAGTCTGAATCTCTCCTGTATTTTCCCAGTCTCACCTTATGCTAATTAGCCAAAACAGATGTCAAACAAAAGCGATTAGCAAATGTCAGAACAGCGATCAGTTTTTTTTCATTAAAAAAACAGATTAGCAGAACTTTACTGTGTCAATAACCCGTTTAAAAGTGATTACGAAACAAAAATGCGCCAATAGAAGGAAATCCATCAGCAAATCTTCAAACATGACAACTGACACATAGCAACACATGTAACTCATTCGGAAATTTGAAACAAGATTCAAACAATAAATTTACAATTAACAGTAAAAGTGTTCTTCCACGGGAATTATTGAATTATAGTGGCCAGACTACTCTTGCTTGATTGTTTGTGTGGCACGGGCATGAGCTGTTCCCATAGAACGGCCTATACCTCCATGTTAGCAACAAAGAGAAAGTGTCACGCTGAAACCCGGAAATGAAAATGCGGCGAGAATTGCATTGAATCATCTTAGATTACATAGGAATCGACATTTGAAATGATTGGGCCACAAAACAGCTAAAACAGCACGCATTAACTATAACATTGTTATACATACACATAAAATCAGATCTCCGAGTTTCACAGAAACAAACAGAAAACAGTGGAATTCATAAAACAGGACAGTGTATCTAACGAAGAAGAACCTGAGAGGAGCTCCAAAGTTCAAGATGAGAAGGTGCGACGACGAGCATCAATCGATTGATAAGTTTGAGATAAATGATCTTCTGAGACGACGGAGAAATCCCTTGCTCAATTGGGATCACCTGCGGCCATCCGTACGCCATATACATCTTTCTGAGTATATCAATTTGATCAATTAATTGACCGAGTAAATAGGGAATTGATTAAATCAGAGTTTCATAGAAGATTTCCGGCGCATTTCGTTCAGGATTAACGACGACGGTAGGGTGGTCGGCGGCGGCAGTGATGGCGGAGGAGATGGATCTGAATCTCAGTTGTGAGTCTTGTGGCAATCCTTCGTAAACCGGTAAAAGGAAAAATAAGCGGTATTTATTTTGGGAAATTCTCACTTGTATCCTCTATTTTTTCATTTTCCCAGTTGTATTCTCCTTTATTTTGTAGAAAAACAGTAAATCTTGGATACGAATTCAGAAAATGATAAATCTTTTTTCCATATTGGATGTCTTTCGAGATCTTCAGTTTGAAAAAAACAAAATAGTTATTTTCTGAATTCGTAATCGGGATTTACGATCGGTCAAAGTGTTTCGACGAAATAAACTTTGACCGGCTAAAACTTCCAAGTAAAAGTTTGAAAAACGACAATTTTTTTTCAAACTGAAGATTTCGTAAAAACATACAATATGGAATAAAGATTTACCATCTTCGAAAATCGTAGCTGAGAGTTATTGTTAGTTAAAGTTTTTTCTGCAAAAAAAATAGGATACGAATGAGAAAATGGAAAAGTAGAGGAGTACAGGTGGAAATTTCCCATTTATTTTTGTTTGGTCTTAGATAGTGGTGGCATTTTAGCACCAAAAAAAAGATAGTGGTGGCATTTCGACGGGTTGGGTTGCTACGTATTGGTTTGTCGTGTCTGGTAATATTTTAGCGTGGCTCTGACACAGACCGACCGATTGTGTTTGGACTCGACCCATTTTTACAATTGTTTATGAGGCACGTGTAAAACATAAATTTTCGAACCTGCGATAATTAAATAACAGATATAAAATAATATGAAATACGAGAGTTTTTATTTTATAATCGAAAGATTGACGGTTACATTTTTCGTGGATCTCTTGATTCTATCTCGAAGGTTAGGGTTTCTTATAGTTCTACGAAGGTCTTATCGACTTAAATCCGTATTGGAATATGGAGTATTTTTGGTGACTTATTCCATTTACCTACAATTTGGTAGTAGGATGACGGGGTCGTTTGTGACTTAATCCACCTGACCTCCTCCAAACCCTGGATAGCATGCCGTATTTATAGCCTAGTAGCTTAGAGAGTAAGCTAAGAATATTCTACAGTATCCTAATATATTATCACAATATTTTTTGATAATTATCTCTAAATACTAAAGATATTAGACATAAATAGATACCGAAATATATAAAATTTTGGTGTCTACAAATGCCCCCTAAACTTGTTGTAGAGACTTCGAAGTCGGTTGCAACTTTGTCTCGAAACTTTATAGAAAGACTTGAGTTGAGGTTAATTTTGTTTGCCCCCATGACTTCTACAAATTTGAATTTACAACCTCAAATGTTATAATGAAGTTCATTTAGCCGTTCACAGTTTAGGCTCTTGCGGGCCAGAAACATTGTTTTTATTTTTTATTTTGGAGGGGTGGCTGCACTTGAGCTGCATGTTCACCCAAGCTGCCTACGTACTTGCAAAACAAAATAATGCTTTACAAGATCAAGCCAACGTAGTTCGATGAAGGAATGGGTGGTTTGTTTGGTGGTGTGGCTGCACTCAAGCTACATGTTCACTCGAGCTGCCTACGTACTTGCAAAACAAAGATGATGTTTTACAAGATCAAGCCGACATAGTTCATGGGATTATTTTGTGGGTTTTTTTTAGGTGACTCGCAACTCGATTCTTCATTTTACCCGGAGCGCCCTTTCGGGTTTTCACTCCGTCCTCGGCTCACCTTTTTTTTTGGTGTGCAGTTTAACCTCTTGCTTAGGAGTTGTTGGTATTTTATACCAGGCGCATCGTTGGTATGAGCGAGCTGACAAGTACTTCACAGTGGAAAGACGAGCGTGCGCTAAGTCTTGAATGCAAAGACCGTCTGAGTGAAGCTTCCGCGGCCGAAATGTGCATCAATGGCATGAACTGGGATCTCCTTTACATCCTACACTAGTGTGATACCCGTGAAAAATTTCACGGGTTGTGGTTCCTAAATTGTAAATAAAAATGGCATAAGAAAGATTTATGATCCGACTACGTATTGTTGGTTATGTTAACTATTGGTCGAATTAATAAAAAAACGTACAATTTGTCGTGGATTGTTAACGAAGTTAAAGAATAAATTATAAAAACTGTATAATAATGGCCTTGTCAGGATACGATATTGCATTATTTTACATTTACAAAGGATAGGCGTTCGGTATTAAATGTGAATTGGTTGATCAGAAGGTTAATATCAAAATAAGTGACACAGGTATACTAAATACTATTAGGATATGACATCAAGTGACCTATTTCTATATATTCATTAAAAATGTTTGTATAACAAAATTAACCATCATGATAAGAAAATGTATCATGACAATATTACTCTCCTCAGTAACATTTACTTTATGGTGTTACCATAAAACAGTTATGTAATCCCCTATAAATTCTAACGCAATACAGTGGCGGAAACACTGTAGATTTGGGATTAAAACACACTGATGTTCTATATTTTAGAAAAAGAATGGTCAGTCAATACAAATGCTACTTTTTACAAAAAGGGCTAAAAATAGAAATTCTTCAAATGAGTTTAACAATCTATAAATAAATGTGATTAAAGCAGAGTAGGATCCATGCCACTCGCTAGCGCACACCAAATCCCGGAACACAGAATACCTGTCATGTTATAAACATAACAGCCACAATTCAGTGGGGAGTAACTTAGGCAGTTCTTCCAGCCATATTACATAATATATAAGCAATAGAAACATAATATACGAAAATAGATTAAAACTCAAAACATTATATATCAAAATAGATTCAAAACCAGAAAACAATTCAGTAGCCTGACGGCGTCAAAACGAATAATGGAATATAAAACCGATGATAAGTACAGCTTTTACTACTGGAGATATGTCAAAACAACACCGAAGTGTAACTTAGTGCCCACGAAGCGACCCCTAAGCCTCACTGGTTAAGGAACTCAGTGCCCACGAAGCGACTCCTAAGCCCTCTCACCACACAACTCAAACTATAATAGGACTGCGTTCAGCGAGGTCCTAGCCTAAGTACATGCGCATGACTCCTGAGCATAAACGATACCCAGTTCGACAATCAATGTATCCCTGACGCAGATACACTAACCATATAGCTGATGGTAACAACCAACATATCCTAGACTTATATAATGTAACTTCTCATTTCCAACATTATTCCACATTCAAACCATTATAAGTATTTTATCCGAAGATATCTTAAATATTCCCAAAATAGTAACTTTCCAAAAGATAGAAACTTTCTTCAAATAGTAATTTTCCAAAATAGGTTTTATTATAATTAGAAATCGTTTAACATATGAGTTATATAAAATATTTAATCACTACTACAAAACATGACATAGACATGGGTCGTTTTAACTAATAGACATGGGTTTCGCGACCCATGTTAAGTTGAGTGACATCTATTGTCCAATACTTAGACATGGGTCGTATGTCCTATGTCTATCTAAAACATAGACATAGGTTTTTCAATTAACCCATGTCTTTATAGAATTAACCCATGTCTATAAAAACTATAGACATGGGTTTTTTGTTCGCCCTATGTCTATTATAAATATAGACATGGGTTTTTTGTTCGCCCCATGTTTATTGTCATAGTACAGACATGGGTTATTTGTTTGCCCCGTGTTTATTGTCATAGTACAAACATGGGTTTTTCATCTGCCCCATGTTTATTGTCATAGTAATCAGTCCGAAAATGATATCAATTATTAATGCTTTCCGTATTTTTTATAAGAAACTGCAATCCAACCGAAACCAAAATAAATCTCATAAATTATACAACGTCGAATTGGACGATCAAACGTTCCATATTTCATAAAAGTAGTCATCATCCCAAACAAATAAGTAGCTTAGATAAAAAAAAACTACACAATTACGCGATGTACCAATAATAAAATCTCTTCCTACTACAACCAATCGTTTTAGCTCATACATTGAATACTACATGCATGTCTCATACTTCTAATTTTGAAGATAATAGTTAGCCCACAAATCGCGAACCTCATCGATGTCTTCTTGTGAATACATGGCAAGTACTTTGAAGTGCTGCAACAATTTCAATATAATTGAAAGCGAATACTTCAAGAACATAAATACTTTGATTATAACATAGAGAAAATGTGTATGTGCTCGAAGTCTTGTTACCTTATCAATAGTTCCCTTCAAACTAGAAGAAGTGATTAAGTCGGTCATGTACTTCATTATGTAGTAGCCACATTTTGTGTTCCCCGGCTGACAAGCACACTATAGCAACATATATACCAACATCAGCAATTCAATCACAAACAAGAACCAACAAGGCAACATGCATCAAATCCAATCAATAATTAGCCAAAATAATTAGCCAAAGTAGTTCATAAAAACTAAGTAGTTCAAACAATACTTACATCAACTTTCACCCACTGTGGTGCTTTAGTACTCTTTCTTGTACCTCCACTATATCCGTACGCCCTTATCGACCTACAACGAGATAAGAAAGATCAAATCAATATAATAGAATAACCTAAGTTGTCTTTTATGAACATTATTGCTTGTTAGAATTAGCAATAACATGTTAGGACGAACTCACGTATTAATTAGAGCTTTATATCCCGAAGGCTCAAACTTTCCTAGTGGGTCAAACCAATATACATGATTATGCTCAACAATATCCAATATTATAAGCACCCAATGATCCCTGATAACGAAAAAATCAACTTCACTTAATCAATAACAAAAATTAACTTCACTTAATCATGTATTAGAATAAAAAAGTACTTGTTGTAAAATGGAGCCAAATATATGGGTTTTCTCCCTGTGTTCATGAACTCATGGATGTACGTCGTCATCTCATCCGCATTATGCCCAATCATCGAAAGAAATTCCGGACATAGAAACCCATATCGATGATTGTCACAAATACTATGCAAGTACCTGTAGTATGTAAAAAAATCAATACTACTATGTACCATATACATCTTTGTGACTCAAAAATAATTACAAATTGTGATTACATAGTACATACTTACCCAACAAAAGTATTAATGCACGACACATTGAGTTTTTCCATATTCAACAACAATTTGATGTCTTCCTTTGTTAGAGAAATTATTTGTGTTGGGTGTTGAGAGCCTTGTTTCACATCATTAATCATATCATCTACTCACTCCCTCCCTTTCACCCATTACACAAGCAGCGAAATATGAAACAAGCATGTGGAATTTGTTGGTGTTTAGTGGCCACTTGGTTGAGTAGTTAATTTCACTACTTATATCAACCCCTTTCACCCAACCCTTCACTACTTATATCAACCCACCATCTAATTTCAAATAATTTAATTAAATTATAAGTAGTTAATTTCAATTACCAGTGAAGTGGTGAAATGGTGAAATGGTGATTGGGTGAGATAGGAAGAAAGTAGAGTAGGTTGTTGAAAAACAAACAAAATGTAAAGTTGGATTACAACTGATGTACAGGTACCGTCTTGTATCTACATATATACAGGATGCACATACTAGTTACATATACTCGTATATGCTACTCCGTACAACACTAGAATGATAAACCTGTATAGCAAAATATATATAATCTCGGAAGAGCATTTATTATTAGCTTATGTAAAACTCAGACTCAATTTTCATTTAGGATTTGAATACAAACACGGTTGATTTCAGTACAAAAACATTCAGATTTCGGGATTGAATTTCCGTTACACAAACTCACAAACGTCTACAATGTACTCATAACATCTGAAGTTTCATAGCATTAAAAAAAACAGATTTCTTGCATCAGAATTCAGAACTAACTCAATCCGATCAGCAGGTAATAAAATATAAGGAGTACTCCATAAAGAGGTTTTGTATTATTGAATGTATTGGCTATACTATCATCAGGCTAAATAACAATATATTATAACACCATCATAACAATATATTATTCCTCCATTGGGCTTGTTATTGTTATTGGGGAGGTTATTACAACAATTCATTTCATCTTCTTCCTCCCACAACTCCCTCTCCGTCTGTGAAATTTCCCTCCTCCTTCTACGGGAAGCTACTACTAGTAGTATTTGGAACTCTCACTTTCATCATATCATTCTCTCTTTTAGCTTTTCTCACCCTAATGACTCATTCATAAATAGATTTGATTTTCCTAGTGATACTTCGTCAAAAAAATCATATATGAGTACTTGTAACTCCACATAAAACTGTGTATGTGTTACGAGCTATGGGTATTATGGCAACAATTAATCATTATACAAACCCATAAAGAGGCCCACAATTAACATGATAAGAGTAACTTTGTTGTAGGACCGTCACAACCTAATTTAAATAATGAAAATTATTAAAATTAATTGTTGAATATGTTGTTTTTATAATGTAAGATCGTTTTACCAAATAATTATGATGATAACAAGATTTATAATTAAAATGATGAAATAATTATGGAAAAATGAGGAGGAGGAGGAAGAAGGACCTTATTAAAATCGTCAATTTCAGGAGAGACGGGTGGACTATCAGTCAAGGAGCCATTGAGTGGGCCACTGCTGTGTGATAGCCTTCCTGATGTCCTCGGTGATACCTCTTGCTGTCAAATTAAATTCCCATCAAATAAAATATCAGAAATACTCGTCATTTTTCTTGGAGCTCACATTAAATCAGTTCGTCCGCTTTAAGTTTGGAGTATCCGTCGTAATATTTAAAATGGGTCAAATATTATTACATACGTCTAATAAAGACAAAATAGCACATTAAAATATTATTTGTCATCTGTAAGACCACTTGTCATGTGATCCCGTCTTAAAAATACGATGAATAGTTTCGTCACAAACAATAAATTACAACATTAAATGAATGGAATTTACTTTTAACTCTCTTGATTATGCAAAGGTCTCTCAACAACACACTATTGAGAAAACAGTACCTGACTTTTTTTTAAAGGTTTTGTGAAATTCAATTATCATTCGAAACAAAGCCCATTCATCTAAAACAATACTCAATATAAACATAAATTAATTAAATAAACAGAATAGGTGTAATGAATTGTTGTTACCCTAACTACTACCACTCTCAGGACGGCCTCTCCCTTGACCACCACTAGCAGATGTCAAGGGACGGTCCCTTGGCGGCGGTTCTCAGGGAATACAGATTAATCGTCTCTATGAGATATTCAATTTGATATAAAAAAACAAAATACAGATTATATGCATAATGCATTGATGGATACCTAACGTGTAGATAATACGGTCTCACGAAAGATACCCTCTGAGACCGTCTAGTTTGAGAATGTGAGGCAGGTATTCTACCCAACCTTACTCAACTGTACAAAAATTTGCTCCTGCATACGTAAATTTTTTGTGTCATTAATCGGAGGGAGTATAATCTATAACACGGGATATCATAAATGAATTTTCTGGGTATGTTTTCTGTGTCAGAGTCTACTCTACTCTGTATGAGTACGGATTACGGAGTATATTTTATGCGATTAGCAAACGTCCAGTGAACTACCAGTCTTAGATTCCTACTCAACAATAATTCTTTCCAAATCCTTCCTATAATTAGAAAATTCAAAATGAGTTAATCAGAATTTTGCAAGCATCAATTTCAGATGTTTGGCCCTTGTGTCACGGGCTAAACACAGTAGTTAAGACAAGAACATATGAGGGACAAATTAGATAATGATGAAAACTACAGGACTTAAAGACTGAAATCTCCAATAATTTGTCTTAGTGCTACTGTACTGCTGGTGGGTCTATTCTCTCTCTATTCAATTCACTCCACTGTACTCAGCCTTTTAATTTGTTACTCAAAGACTGTAATGCTTTAACTGTCTGTACAGCCTCTCCCTACTACTATTGGTGTGTGATTGGTTCTCTCTTTGGTTTTTCTTAACCGCTGGCGTGGTTGCCTTACTACTCCTCCCATTGATGATAGCTCTTCTGCTTACACATGTCGTTCAGGTATCTTAGCTTGTTTCGCTCTACCTGGCCTCTACTCTATTCACATCTTATTATTTTCCGACCTTACAATTTTGTGTATTGAGTAAAAATCGACAACATACTCCCATACCATGTATTGAGTACTTATACCGAAACATTCAATGACAGAGCATCAAACCCAAATTAAGTGCAGTAATATATTAACATCTTCAGACGAATCTATATCATAAGGTGAACATAAATAGATGGGTCACGGTCGGGGTACACTCAAGGAATCAGATTATTTGGGTAATCGACGACAGGAAACAAAAGTAGATGGAATAATCGTCCTGCAAAATAGAACCAAAACCTAGTACTCGCATAATACGATGTAGGAAACAGCAGAGAAGACGACAGCAGAGAAGACAAGACAACACGATGCTGATTGCTGAACTTTGAAAATTACAGGAGTAAGTGGCCACTCCCTTCAAACGACGGAGAAAGGCTACCAGCAACTTACAACCCTAATACTCGACTACTCGTATAATACAATGATATGATTCATATGAATGCTTTGAAACAGCTAACGGAATATACTTAAGAAGAAAGAATAACTTTAGAATTAAGTTCGAACAATCTAATCCAAGGAGAAGTCAGTAATCGTATATATAAGGCATAAGCAGCAAGTTTCGAAAGAAGAAAAAAATGGTAGTATAAGCAGATGAAGTTATTTCCAGTGGAATAAATAAATATACCATACAGAGAAAGAATGCCGATTTTATAAATAAATTGAGCATTGACAAAACGCACACGTTGAACAGTTCTCCATATGAACAAAACGCACGAATCTGACAGGTAGTAATACAAGCACAAGCACAAGCACAAGATATGCTTACAGAGTGAGTAGAAGAGCGCCAACTTTTGGATTCCGACAAATTGTTGAGAGACTTTCCGATCATCAGTAAATCAGCCAAACCAGCCTGCAAAAAATTTAAAGAATCGGTTCCTAGCTTCTTTGTTTGTCGACCCGTTTGTCGTTTCCAGCCCAAATAACGAGTACCCATGTCTCAAAAACTTTACCAACTACTACGAAAGATGTTAAACAAATCCCGATTGTTGTTATGTAGGAGTAATTGGGTTCTGCTCGAAAGTCGAATCACAGTTTCTTCTACTTAGGTATGAACATGGTGGAAAAATCGTCAACCCTGTGACCTCCTCCGTAAATGCTGTGTAGCAGGATTACCCTCGAACAAATCGAGAACAGCGGTATCCAAATCTTCCCATGAATACTTGATGTACTGTTCGGGATGCCTACCACCCTCGATATGACTCCTAAATCGACCAAGGAAAGACCGGTATGCCGGGAGCAGTTTCTCAGCTATGGATATCCTCAACTCTTCTCGAAGCTGAGTATCGGGAACCAACCAATTCGCTTGAATCCTATGAACTTCCTCGAAAATGGAGTTGAATGACTTAAACCGTTCCCTGAGCACGCTTTTGGATACCCCAGATGAGAAACTACCTTTCACATGCAAACCCTCGTCCCTCAAACAATTAAGAACTCGTATCCATGTCGCTCGCTGGTAATTCGTGGCAGCGATTCTATATTTTCCTGTTAGTTTTCGCAGGTATTCGTCCCCAATCATCTCACGAAGCTCGGGATTTCCTTTAATCTTTTGAACTATGTAATGCACATTGTTCATCATGAAAAAATGGGCTAATGAAGTATCTCTATAATGCTGCGATTTTCCGTCTAAATTGAATTCTAGAATCACAATCACCCAAATCAAATTGTATGTTATTGTAAAATTGTCGATTCAGCACGTGAATGTTTCGTCTTCTTATTCTTTTGACAAACACTCCATAGAACAAACAATACAAAATCGACAACACGAATCGAATCGACAAACAATCAAACAAACTGAGCTTAACGTATCAAAATCGTAAAAATGCAGATTAGAAATGAAAAAAACAAACTGAGTATTAGCACGTGAATTGAAAAAAACAAACTGAGCTTAACGTAATTTAATCGACGAATCAACAAACGAAAATCAAACTGACTCATCACAATTTCACAAATCGAAAACCCTAAAACCCCAAAATCGAATATAAACGAACAATAACAGAGGAGGCGATGGATTACTGAAGGAATTGAAGAAGAAACTTACGAATTGAAGAAGCCTACGCGTGAAATCAGGATTGACGGATTGAAGAAGCCTACGCGTGAAATCAGGATTGACGGATTGAAGAAGCCTACGCGTGAAATCAGAATTGAAGCTTATTGAAGGTTGATTAAAGGATTAGGATTGAAGATTATAGAGTATGCCGGAGGATTAGGGATTAGGGAAAGTATGCCGGAGGATTAGGGATTAGGGATTAGGGGCTGCGTGCTTAGTTCATTCATTCATCCAGGTCTCGGAGCTTAGTTTTCGAGTTCTATGTATGAAAAAGGGAAAGAAGGCTGCGTAGGAATTAAGTAAGAGTAATAAAATAAAATAAAATAAAATAGAATAAATATCTACCATTTGTGTCTAATTAAGAAAATAGTATTAGTTTATTAGGACTAATAGAATAGACATGTGTCACTACTTTATTAGTATTACATCAATATACATGGTTTTCTATATACCCTACATCTATTCATATATTACAGACATAGGTTTTACTTTGACCTATGTGTATAATTTTTAGACATGGGTTTTAATTTTGACCTATGTATATTTTCTTTTATATACATAGGTTTTTTAAATAACCTATGTCTATTAAAAATAGATGTGGGTTTTTCTTTTAACCTATGTCTATTAGGTCATGTCTATGACTAATTTTGTAGTAGTGAATATTAGGCCTTGATACATAAGCATTATATTTATTAGATAAATGTATAATTAATGATTAAAATTCAAAGAAAGTAAAAATCATAATTATTTCTCAAAAGGTTGGAGTTTAAGTAATTAAAAGTAATAAATTACAAATTTACAGATTTTTCAGATTTGCACTGTCTTACTATAAAATTCATAATTAAATCACTAAAAATCAAAACAATATAAGATTAGTGAGGTTGAAAACTTTAAAAGATTAACTATAACTTTTGTTTCTGGAGAAAATCGAAAATCCTAACTTAACAGGGGTTTTGTTTCGTAGTTTTATAAACTGTTAGAATCCGACACCCGATAGTATTTCTTTAAAAAAAACACGTTTAAAATTTTATTTTAAAACAAATCCAATTAGAAACATTATTTAGACTCTTTAAAGTTAATGTACGTAAATTACCAAAATGAAATTCAAAGTTTATCATAGGTTTTAAATTAGATTTTACAACAACTGACAGATTCGTGAACTAATCCGTCACAGTTTCATAAACGATTTGTTGTGACGAAACTAATTTTAATTAATTTACAAAATTTAACAGAGGTATAATAGACTTAAAATAAACAGTAGTCTCTTTTCAAACTTTTTGAAAATAAGATCTGTAAACATGAATAATAAATCGTACAAAAACGCTAATCGATTCTGAAACATGCTGTAACCTCGTTAAAAATAGTAAAACTTTCAATTTGATAGTTCATATTAAAAATCACGAAAAATTAAGAAATTAATTCTTATTCATACGTTTTAGTCTCGGCCCTATAATAATTTTTAGAAGATTGAAACATATCATCATAATAATATAGTAAACATATTTATAAAATTCGATTTAAAACGATACTACAAGCAACTACAACATATATATCATGCAATACCGAGTCATGCTATCATTTGTTACCTTCATCGAGATCCAAATTAATAAAATAACCGTCTTCATCGGATCTAGCACGATAGCCTACGAAAAATTAAAACATATGGTATGAGAACCATATAAGTTAATAAAAAGTGGAAACGAGACGAGGATAAGAGTAAATAAATTACCTTTGAGATTGGAATGAAAAAGGACGGATTTAAGAATTGGATTGATGAACGAAATAAGGTAAGCACGTGCTGATTTGTGTGAGAAACAGCAGCAGCACAACAACAATGCATCAATGAAGGAAGACTAATAGAAGAGAGTTTGTGTTTGGATGGTTTACAAGACGTGAATAAAGAGGAATAAGTGTAGGGAAATTAAGAATGCTATTAAATAATAAGAGTAGTGTTTTGGTTGTATAACACGATAGAAATCGAGGAAAACTAGGAGTCTCTTACAACAAAGGTTTTGATAGCCACTAGGAGGATAAGAGGAAGGTTAGTCTTCCTAAAAGATAATAACACGTGATTAATAAAATTAATATAAAGAGTGAACTAAAGTCAACAAATAATTGACTAGCTCCAAATGACGTTAACATTGGACTCGATTCGGGTCCTAAAATAATTTACGGGTTGATCGAAAACCGTTTGTGAAATAAATAACGGTTTACGAAGAAATCGATTTTGAAGTCACCTTTTAGGAAACAAACACACTTAATCGTGAAAATGAGCTAAAATATTATTTTGTCATAAAATTAAATATTTGGGTCAGATTCGAAGTTGATAAAATAATTAGCTTACTCGAGAAAACAAATGGGTCAATCTCGAATTTAAATAATTGTTTTAAAGGAAGTAAAGTTTCTCGACGAATAAATAGTTTCCAACGAAAAATGAATTACATTGATTTCTCGAAAACAAAACGATAATTATTCAATGAAAGTTTAATAAAATGGTTTATCGAGAAAATAATAAAATGTCTTAATGAGTTTCGAGTTGAAAATAGAAATTCGAGCTAAAATAAAGATTTTAGGAGTTTAAGACAAAGTCAAAGTAAATCCGATAAGATTTAAAATGAAGGATTACAAGTTAAATCGCAAACCAAATAAAAATATGGATACAAATTTAATTTATAAAAATTAGGGGTGTTACAAGTGAGACATTGTAGACACCCAGATTTGGACCTGGTGGCTGCAGGAGTACCCGACAAACACTCGATGACGATCGGATTGCAACGCGACGCGAGAATACGATATTTTAGATAGTTTTTCTATAGAACAGATCAAATAATTACTCGAAAAGATTAATTTGATATCAAGGCAGCCTTAGTCGTGTCAATACGGTCGCGTCGACACTAATTAGAGTCAATTCTGACACCGGGGCCCCGAATCGGTCCCGAAATATGCAAAGTCAAACCCGAGTCAATGGGTCGGGCCGAGCGAACTTCGGGACGCGCACCCGAAGCCCACCCGGCGCTCGACGCGCCAGGGTTAAAGGGAAGCCTTAACCTCCAAGAAAGACTAAGATATGCACCTTCTCCGTTTTGGAAAGTTTTGATATCGGATCTTCAAAACTTCGACAGCTTGAGCTCTTGCGCCTGAAGACTGAACTGCCTCACACGAGGCGTCTGAAGTCTGAGCCGCTGGACACCGGGCGTCCATATGGGTGACGAGGACCGAAAACACCTATAAATACCCTCTCACCTCATTCATTCAACACACAATCAAGGGTTCTTGCCTACTTCTACACAACTCGTTCTTTCCGCTCTTTTCTCGCAAAGGGCTCGCACTCTGACACCCGAGGCAAATGATCCACTCGATCGTAGTTCCGATAAGCTAAATTGACGCTACTCCTCACGTTCGAGCACTCCACTCGATCCCGAGGTGCCTGTGTTCGACTAGCTACCAAGTTTAGCAACGAAGTTCTGCCGGATTAGCCGCAAGACTAGCAAATAGTAACGAAGTTCTGCCGAATTAGCCGCAGGATTAGCCAATAGTAACGGAGTTCTGCCGGATTAGCCGTAGGAAAGGCCAACAGTAACGGAACTCTGCCGAAACCACCAGGCGAGCTAGGAGGATTCGCCTTTCGAAGTCGAACCATCACTAGGTTGTCATCTAAACAAAACTTAACATTTCCGTACTTTCATTATGCACTTTGATAATGTCAAATGTGGATGCTAGGTCCACAACACCTACTAAACACGTAACGTCCCAACTTTAATCATAAACACTAAAATACTCTAAATAGACCCGAGTAGTTCCGAGATCCGTTCTCAATATCTATGCATCATGTCCCGTTTAGCGTATACTCCGAGGGTGCAACTCCTCGCTATGTGATTTACTTACATTTCGCACTTACAGTTTTCGTATGATTTATTGCTTTTATGACCTTATAATCGCATGCTAAATCACCTAACATGGAATTTAAAACATAAACAAGCTAAAACTGAACAAAGCGATGGTCGGGTTCCTTATTAGTCTCGGTGCTCACCTTACATGGTTCGACGCATCCCTATTAATACCGAGCCGACGCATCTTAAGCAGAATACCGGGTAAGGTATACCACGAGAATGACTAATATCCGTATTATCACGTTAAAACTGATTTGCTAATACGTATAATACTAGTACTCTCTACTCTCCGGTGTGCATCTTTTCATGGTCTGCTTGTCACGTGAAATCGCATGCAAAGAATGTAAACATAACTATTTCGACGACAAAATTTACTTGTCCTTAGACAACTGACATAGCAAAAGGTATAGGGTTAAAACAATGGATGTTACTGTACTTCCGCCACAACAAAGGAACAAAGTTATCAGCCCACCGATTGATTAGTAGAGGCCGCTACGTGCGGGCGGGATTGAGTGTCGATGTCTATCGGATGTTGGCTTCCGAATACGTACCCTCACCCCTTACTCAGAATCGACGGTTTCCGGATGTCCGAAACCATTGACAATGAGAGTCATTTCAGGCATGGAGTGCTTAAGGGTAAAAGTCTTTATCTTTAGGTCCCGTGCCCCTCAGCTTTGAGCCGGCTAAGGATCAAAGTTGACTTGAACGGTTTTTGAGTACCCATAATTGACTCGGTGGCGACTCTACAAATCGGCAACGAATTCAGTTCACTAAAAAGGTCACCTTACCAAACATATCGACCTTTAAACATTTACAATCACGACTCGATCGACCCCAAACGGAAAACACGGGCGCACGTGCCCGTCTAGTACAAGTCTGGGTCGTCATCCGAATCGAGGTTCGAAACTTCGTCCCGTACGCGAGATCGGACCGACCCCCGACCTGGAGGGGACCGCGTGGGTGGCCGCCGCCATTGGAAAACCGGGTCGGTCCCGCGCGCACCCGCGCCGAGCGCCGGGCGGTGCGGACGGACGTCCACAGTTTGGCGACTCCGCTGGAGATTTGGAAACAAGTTTCCAGCGGTGGTGTAACTTGAACGAGGTCGGTGAAACTCATTTCCTAGTTCCTTGTTGTGGTCACTACAGGTTTTGGCCCTAAAAAGCCCACCCTAACCAATATCAGGACCAATCGACCTCTTCGCGGTAAGATCCTTATGGACACGCGGAGAGATCCTCGGTTGATGCTCCGGCCGCCTAACGCGTACTTCGCGGATTTACTAAACGAGTAGTTCTGATACTGATACTGATTGATTGATTGGGGTCGGCAGCCTGATACTGACAGCCTGCTAGGCAGACTCCCAGAGGATTGCCAAGAAAGCCCAGAAACCGACCCGGCGAATAGTCAAAGCAAAAGTATTGAAGTGGGAAGACCTACTAAGGATTTCAGCTAACCACCGGGCCAGCAGGGTGACGCAGCCTGCTGGAGCCTAGCCCTCACAACTCATACCCGTCTGCCCCCTGGGGAAATCTCTGCAGGCAGGGCCGGGATCACCAGGGGCCTCCTCGTCATTTTGCCTAAGGTAATTGAGAGTGGGTGGATGAGAAGACGCCACTTGTCACCTCCTTATCCACCCATCCTCCTTCTATTTCCCTCTCTTGTGGGAAGGTATAAATACCCTCCCATTTCTCACAAGAAGAGGGTTGGATTTTCTCTCTCTAGAACTCTTACTCTTAAATCGCCACCTAGTTCCTCACGAGCTAGGTTTCTTAAGGCATTCACGGACTGACTTAGGCATCGGAGAGGGTTTCCTCGGACAACCTCCGAGGCCCTGTGCGTCCTGTGTGCAGGGAGCCAGCCCATTCCGTCGGGAAGGTCCGATTGAAGAAGTAGGAGGAAGGAGAGCCAGTCAAGATTGATCGATTGATATTCAAAGCAACATTGAACGATACGAACCCGAATTCCACGTCGGGTTAATTGATTCCAATACCGGAACAATTTGGCGCCGTCTGTGGGGAAGATCTGGTTGTATCCACGAATTACCCACAAAAATCAACCATTCCCAATTACAAAAACTAACCAATCAAAGTAATCATGCCTGAGATCGTTGACACCAGTGTAGGGGTAGGTCCGACGGTCCCACCGGTGACCCCCCTATACGGCATGCCGCAGCCGAAGAGGGCACCTCCCGCCACGATCCTGGAGATGGGGGGAACCAGTCTCCTGGGCATGCCAAATGGAGCTGTAACACCAGAGTTGGGGGCACATCCAGGGCACACCCTGAACCTGACCCCGGCTCAGATGGTACAGACAGCTGCCTTCTTCTCTGCGATGCTAAACCAGGAGTTCACTCCTGAGGACCTGGTAGACAGGGTTGCAACGACCCCTAGGTAGCCTCCCTCAATGAGCAGGGATGGAGCTGGGGGCACGAAGCGAACCGCCGCCAGAAACGCCCAGAGGAAAGCAAGAAGGACAGCTCAAGTATACGCGCAGGTGCAGAGGCGCATCACAGCAGGCAGCCAAGAGCCGCCTGCCCAACAACAGGCGTTCTCCATTCACACCACGGAGTTCGCGTCTGGAGAGCAGAGAGGTCTATCCCAGGGATTGCAGGAGCGGATGAGGCACAAGGAGCCTGCATCTAAGCGCCTGGGGGAAAAGCAGGGCGGAGTCTTCTCCAGGTTAACGCCAGCAGCCAAAGGACAGCCAGCCCCAGGGTTGTCCCAAAGCCTGCAATTTAGGCTTAACCGGGGGCAGCCGCTTGAGTCTAGATACCACCAGGATGACAACCTCTGCCAGTCCCGGAGAAAACGATCCAGGCAAATCTCCCCTGACACGGAGGACGAAGCAGCGAGCAGGCGGCCACCGAGGCACCGCTCCCCCAGTACGAGGAAACCGATCCCTAGACAATGGGATATCCACGGTAACCAGTCTGGGGAAAGCAGGTCACGAGTGGTAGGCAGGCCCACAAAAACTCCTCTTCATCCTGATGTACAAGAATACCCCATCCCGAAAATCAAAATGCCCACCATCAAGTTTGACGGAACCACAGACCCAGAGGATCATCTGGCGGCATTTGAGAGTCACATGGGCATGTATGACGTGGATGACGCAATCTGGTGTAAAATCTTCCCAACCACCCTGGTAGGGCTTGCACAAGGATGGTTCAGGGATCTTCGCCAGGGATCGATCAGCTTCTTTATAAAATTAGCCGAGGCCTTCCTTGAACAATATGCAGGGAACAAAAGGAGGCGACTCACTCGGTTCGACCTCATGACCCTGAAGCAGAAAAAGGGCGAAAGCGTCAGGGAGTACCTAAAGAGGTTTGACTTGTCCTACCAGCAAGTCAGAGAGATTGATGATTCCACCGCTGCCTACGCCCTGACAATCTCCCTGCTCCCAGGGGAAATGAAGAATCAGATGATCAGGGCCCAGCCAGAAACTCTGGCTAAAGCCAGAAAAATCGCTGAAGGGTTTATTCTGCAGGAAGAGTTTCACAGCCTGCCGAACACCCCTGCAGGCCAGACAAGGCCGCAAGGGGGACCGCAGGGTGGACGCGGCAGAAACGAACCAGGCAAACAGAGAGAGGATGGGGATACCCCCAAGAAAGAATGCACGGCTTACCAACCAAAGTTTGACAGCTACACTGCTCTCAACAGGCCAAGGGCAGAAATCTTTGAGCTGGAGAAAGAAACAGCAAAATGGAATCGTCCAAACAAGCCACGCAGCCCAAAGGGGGATCCGAAAAAATTCTGCACGTTCCACGATTGCATAGGCCATACCACGGAGGAATGCCGACACTTAAAAGACGAGATAGAGAAACTCATAAGAAACGGCTGGCTGAGTAACTATGCAGCAAGGAACAAACCCCAAAAAGAGGCGGCAGACAAACCTGAAGGCTCAGCCCAAAATCGCACGATCATCCATGTAGTGTCAAGAGATGCAGAGGGGCGAACTAGCAGACGAAGCCAGAAAAGGCAGATCCGTGAATTACGGAACCAAATTTGCTACGCCGAGAGGGCAGGAAGTCCAAGAGGCACTACCCTGAGCATCACCCCTGAAGATGCAGGGAGAGTCATATACCCGTATAGTGACCCTTTGGTCCTAACTCTTGAAATTAGCAATCACATTGTCAAGAGATGCATGGTGGACACTGGCGCCTACACAAACCTCATGTACAAAGACGCATTTGAAAAAATGAATCTAGAAAAAAGACATCTGAAGCCAGCCCCTGGATCTTTGTATGGGTTCAGTGGGGCAGGTGTGCTTCCCATGGGGGTTATCGACTTGCCGGTAACATTCGGGGAGGGGGCCTCTGCCAGGAATGTCAGGGCATCATTTGTTGTGGTGGATGCCAAGTCTGCATACAACGCCCTGATAGGGCGGGCCACCCTAGATGAAATCGAAGCCGCTGTGTCCATCAGGGCCCTCACCATAGCCTATGTAACAGACTTTGGCATGGAAGGGAAGGTCCATGGGGATCAGGAGTCGGCCAGACACTGTTATTCCGTGGCCCTGCAAGCCCATGAAACAGAAAGAAAAGGAAAACGAAAAGCCGAAGGCTCCCCCAGCAGGGAGGGTGAAATCCCGGCTGCCCAACAAAAAGCAGCCCACTTAAAGCCCGAAGGGGAGAGCATGCTGGTGGACTTAGAACCAGGAAGGCAGGTCCTCATAGGGGCCGACCTGGAGGAGTCCTACCAGAAGGAGTTAATTGCAGTCCTGAGAGAAAACAGGGACGTATTTGCTTACTCTGCAGATGAGATGCCAGGGGTCGACCCGACTTTTATTGTTCATAAGCTGAACGTTAGCCCGGAAGCTCGCCCTGTAAAGCAGAAGAAAAGAAACATGTCCGTAGAGAAAGACGCGGCGATAAAAGAAGAAATAGACAAACTCTTAAAGGCAGACTTCATCGAAGTCTGTGATTACCCTGAGTGGTTGGCAAACGTTGTGATGGTAAAAAAGTCGTCAGGCACATGGAGAATGTGCGTAGACTTCACAAATCTTAACAATGCCTGCCCAAAAGACTGCTACCTCCTGCCCAGGATAGACCAACTGGCGGACACCACTAGTGGGTATACCACGTTGAGTTTCTTGGATGCATTCTCAGGGTACCATCAAGTGTACCTCTGGTAGCCTGACAGGGTGAAGTGCGCCTTCATAACCAGCCATGACACTTATATGTACAAGATGATGCCATTTGGGCTGAAGAATGCAGGCGCCACCTATCAGCGATTGGTGGACAAGGTCTTTGAAAACCAAAAAGGGAGAAACTTGGAGGCCTATGTCGATGATGCAATTGTCAAGAGCAAGGGGGACAAGGAGCATCTGAGAGACCTACATGAAACATTCTCCTCCCTGCGGTCATACAAGATGAAGCTGAATCCGAAAAAATGCACGTTCGGAGTCCGGTCCGGAAAATTCTTGGGGTTCTTAGTCAGCTCCAGGGGGATAGACGCCAATCTCGAGAAAATTCAGGCGGTCCTAGACCTCCCGGAGCCTAAGACCATAAGGGACATTCAGCGGGTCACAGGCAGGATGGCTGCCCTAGCCCGCTTTATCGCCAGATCGGCAGACAAGTCCACCCCTTTCTTCAAAGTGTTGAAAGGCAATAAGCAATTCAAATGGGAAGATGAACAAAAGAAAGCCTTCGAACAATTGAAGGAACATCTGAAGAAACTCCCCACCTTGGCAAGACCAGTGGCCGGAGAAAAACTATACCTATACATTGCTGTCACCAACACAACAGTGAGTGCAGTCATCCTAAGGGAGGAAGCAGGCTCACAGCAGCCCATCTACTTTGTGAGTCACGCCCTGGGGGCAGCCGAAAGAAACTATCCTTTGATAGAAAAAGCCGCCTATGCAGTCATCATTGCAGCCAGAAAACTCAGACCCTACTTTGACGCACACCCCGGTGTGGTCCTCACCGACCAGTCACTGGAAAAGATATTGGAAAATTTTGAGAAATCAGGAAGGCTGCTAAAATGGGCAATTGAGTTAAGCGGACTGGGGATATCATACCAACCAAGGACAGCCATCAAGGCACAAGCCCTGGCTGACTTCCTGGCTGAATGTTCCCATTCAGGGGAAGAAGAACCCCCCGCCGAAGAATGGATCGTACACACTGACGGATCCTCAACAGCCAATGGTGCAGGGGCAGGCGTTGTACTGACCAGCCCTGAGGGAGTGGATTTTGAGCATGCGCTCGGATTCACCTTCCTTGCATCAAACAATGAGGCGGAATATGAGGCCGTACTCGCAAGGATAAAGCTGGCTAAAGCCGCAGGGGCAGAGCGGGTTGTACTAGCAACTGACTCCCAGCTCATTGCTAATCAAATTAATGGAGAATATGAGGCTAAAGATCAGACCATGGCCACCTACCTTGAAAAAGTAAAACAGGGATTATCAAGCCTAAAGTCCTATGAAATCAGGCAAATACCCCGATCACAGAATAATCGGGCCGACGCTCTGTCAAAGCTGGCCAGCTCCAGCCTACAAGACATAAGGAGGTCAGTCTGGGTTGATGTTGTGCATGAGAGGTCCACCACGGCCTGCCAGACAGTCAGCACCGTTGAGGAGGGACAGGAAAACTGGATGACACCCCTCATTCAGTTCAAAAAATCCTACTACCTGACCCAGTACAGAAAAAGAAGATACAGGCTAAGGCAGCATGGTTTATAATCATTAATGAAGAGCTCTACAAGAAATCTTTTACTTTCCCTCTGCTCAGATGCCTGGGAGCAGAGCAGGCCGCTGAAGTCTTGGACGACATCCATTCAGGGATCTGCGGGCATCATATTGGAGGAAGGTCGTTGGCCCACAAAGCTCTAAGGGCAGGCTATTACTGGCCCACCATGCTAGCAGACGCTAGGAGCTTGACCCAGAAATGCAGAAAATGCCAACTCTTCGCTCCATCAATCCATGTCCCAGCCCAAGAGCTCAGGCCGATCATATCTCTCATTCCATTCGCTCAATGGGGAATGGACATACTGGGCCCTTTTACTATAGCTACAGGGGGACGAAAGTTTCTAATCGTAGGGATAGACTACTTCACCAAATGGGTCGAAGCAGAGGCAGTCCCGAACATCACCGAGCCGGCAGTCAGGAAGGTCATCTGGAGAAACATCATAACCAAATTCGGCCTACCAAAAGTGTTAGTATTTGATCACGGGAGGCAATTTGATAATGACCCCCTAAGAGCTTGGCTAGAAGGGCATGGAATAACCGTCGCCTACTCCGCCGTCTGTCACCCACAGACCAATGGGCAGGCTGAAGCCGCAAACAAACAAATCCTAAATGGGCTCAGAAAAATGGTAGATGACCTCAAAGGAAGATGGGCAGACGAGCTTCCAAGTATCCTCTGGTCAATAAGGACCACCATAAAAGAGTTAACAGGTCAGACACCATTTGGCCTGGTGTATGGAGCAGAGGCTCTACTGCCCATCGAGGTACGAATTCCCACCCTGCGATCTCAACAATACCACAAAGCCGACAACGACGAAGCAATGGCCGAGGCTCTTGACCTGGTTCATGAAGTCAGGGAAGAAGCTAGCGCCAACATAGCAGCCTATCAACAAAGAATGAGAAAGGCGTACAACAAAAGAGTGCATGAGAGAAGGTTCCAGGTAGGCGACCTAATACTAAGGAAGACACTGGCTGTTGGAAAATCTAGGGAGCACGGCAAGCCAAGCGTCAACTGGGAAGGCCCATACCAAGTGACCCAGATCTTGGGAACAGGCACATACAAAATCGCCAACCCAGCAGGCCAAGAGCTGAACGCACATTGGAATGCCGACACCCTAAAAAGATACTATGTGTAACCAAGTCTTAAGGAAATCACGTCTTTAGGAAAAAATATTGGCGGAGAACGATAAAAAAAAAAGAATGTCGACGGCTCCGACCAATCTTATGTTTTAAACAAAATTTCTATAACACTCAAGAATTCATACTCGTTGTCTGTTTAAGCTTGCGCTCTCACACACAAACGAGCAGGGGGCAATAGGGGGAGGCCCCCCTGTTGCTAAAACCGAGGAAAATGGACCCCCCAGCAAAAAATGCAAAAGCCCTCCCTGCCTACCTCTGGGCAGGCAGGAGGCAGTCCCCCTGGACTCCAAGCAGAGGCCAGGGACAGGCCAGGCTACGCACAGCTAACAAGGACTGGGGGCAATTCCCCCAACCCTGTATAAAAAACGCAAAAGCCCTCCCTGTCTACCTCTGGGCAGGCAGGGGGCAGGCCCCCTGGACTCCAAGCAGAGGCCAGGGACAGGCCAAGCTACGCACTGCTAACAAGGACTGGGGGCAATTCCCCCAACCTTGTACAAAAAAACGCAAAAGCCCTCCCTGCCTACCTCTGGGCAGGCAGGGGGCAAGCCCCCTGGACTCCAAGCAGAGGCCAGGTACAGGCCAGGCTACGCACAGCTAACAAGGACTGGGGGCAATTCCCCCAACCTTGTATAAAAAACGCAAAAGCCCTCCCTGCTTACCTCTGGGCAGGCAGGGGGCAGGCCCCCTGGACTCCAAGCAGAGGCCAGGGACAGGCCAGGCTACGCACAGCTAACAAGGACTGGGGGCAATTCCCCCAACCATGTATAAAAAACGCAAAAGCCCTCCCTGTCTACCTCTGAGCAGGCAGGGGGCAGGCCCCCTGGACTCCAAGCAGAGGCCAGGGACAGGCCAAGCTACGCACCGCTAACAAGGACTGGGGGCAATTCCCCCAACCTTGTATAAAAAAACGCAAAAGCCCTCCCTGCCTACCTCTGGGCAGGCAGAGGGCAGGCCCCCTGGACTCCAAGCAGAGGCCAGGGACAGGCCAGGCTACGCACAGCTAACAAGGACTGGGGGCAATTCCCCCAACCTTGTATAAAAAACGCAAAAGCCCTCCCTGCTTACCTCTGGGCAGGCAGGGGGCAGGCCCCCTGGACTCCAAGCAGAGGCCAAGGACAGGCCAGGCTACGCACAGCTAACAAGGACTGGGGGCAATTCCCCCAACCTTGTATAAAAAATGCAAAAGCCTTCCCTGCCTACCTCTGGGCAGGCAGGGGGCAGGCCCCCTGGACTCCAAGCATAGGCCAGGGACAGGCCAGGCTACGCACAGCTAACAAGGACTGGGGGCAATTCCCCCAACCTTGTATAAAAAACGCAAAAGCCCTCCCTGCTTACCTCTGGGCAGGCAGGGGGCAGGCCCCCTGGACTCCAAGCAGAGGCCAGGGACAGGCCAGGCTACGCACCGCTAACAAGGACTGGGGGCAATTCCCCCAACCTTGTATAAAAAACGCAAAAGCCCTCCCTGCCTACCTCTGGGCAGGCAAGGGGTAGGCCCTCTGGACTCCAAGCAGAGGCTAGGGACAGGCCAGGCTACGCACCGCTAACAAGGACTGGGGGCAATTCCCCCCAACCTTGTATAAAAAACGCAAAAGCCTTCCCTGCCTACCCCTGGGCAAGCAGGGGGCAGGCCCCCTGGACTCCAAGCAGAGGTCAGGGACAGGCCAGGCTACGCACAACTAACAAGGACTGGGGGCAATTCCCCCCAACCTTGTATAAAAAAAGCAAAAGCCTTCCCTGCCTACCTCTGGGCAGGCAGGGGGCAGGCCCCCTGGACTCCGAGCAGAGGCCAGGGACAGGCCAGGCTGCGCACAGCTAACAAGGGCTGGGGGCAATTCCCCCAAACTTGTATAAAAAACGCAAAAGAAGCAGACTAAAACAAAGGAAAGGCATTCCATAACAAAACCCATGAAGGGTAGAAAGTTTTTACAAAACAACTAAGGCAAAGATCCGGAAGAATAGATATTACAGACAGCTGGCCATTACAAAGGCTCAGTGCAGAGAGTAAGGCTATTACAAGAAAGGATGAGCATCATGGAGCATCCTGGCTTGGGCCGGCAGCTGCCTCAGGTGGTCTGGCCGCCCGAGCCTCATTCTTAGCAGCGTGGAGACTCCGGAAAGCCTCTTCATCAAACGCATGAAAGATTTCCCCAATCACCTCCATCACTAACTTCAGGGAAGAGTTGGCACCACTCACGAAGCTTGCATCCACCGCAGCCTCGGTCTCCTCCGCAAGGGCTTCTTTTTCCTTCTTCCACTCTCCCTTCGCCTGCTCAAAGGTCGAGTCAACTCTGGACAGTTGCTCCTCCAAACCAGCTACTTTTCTTTTTAGGTGCCCCATCTCAGCCAGAGAAAGGGTAGCATGCTCCATCGCTACACGGCTCTCCTTCAGCTCAGCTTCAAGCTTGGCTGTTTCTTTCACAGCTTTCTCTCCCTGAAGCTTCCACTGGCCAGCCTGACTCTTTGCCTCCTCCAGCTCACTCTCTTGCCTCGCCAGTTTGTCCTTCAGATTACTTATCAAAATTATGTCCCTTTCCACCATGGCCAGGCGGTCAGGAGGAGGAGCCCCTGGTGTTACGGTCAATTTTTCATCACTCAGACGGCTGAGAGCCGCCAGCTCGGCAGATGCCAGCAAAACCTTGGAGGTACGCTGGATATATTGGAGTACCTGGTGAGAGGTTGAAGTCACGGACTTGGTAAGGCGATCAGCCAAGACGACGCCAGAGTCGGAAAGCAGGCCCGATACGTCTACACTATCACCAGCAGTATAATGAAACTCCGTGTTTTCCTCGGGAAAAGGAATGCTCGGAAGTTCACGAGCAGGGCGCTTTGCTTCAAGGGTAGCAACATCCGCCTCCAAATCCACCACGTCAGCTCCTGAGGGCTCCCTACCCCTCTTCCTTCTCGACTCCAAGGGGGCACTCTCCCCAGTCCCCTCTGAATTCACAGGGTGCGATCCCTAGGAAGCTCGAGGCCCGGCTGGAGAGGCGCCCTGCTTCTGACCAGGGGAAGGGGTGGCCCCTGAGGTGACCTCAGCCTCCCCTTCATGGATACTGGGGGAAGGGGTCGCCGGCTTTCCTGACGGCAGTCGGGGAGGGAGAGGCAGCCTCCGACCAGCAGCGAAATCCTTCACAAGCTTCATCAAGCTTTTCTCCCCTTGAAATTTGAAGGGAGGGAGGGACGCTTGGAAAGGACGACAAACTCCTCACTCAAACCTAACCTCTTAACTTGCCTCCTTGTCCAACGACGAGAAGCGAAGTCTGCAAGAGAAAAAAGGGCAGTCAGTTAAAAAGCAAAGGAATAAAAATCTCAGAAAAATCGCGCCAGCAAAAGCCCCCCCGAACTACCTTCACGGCTAGTGATTAGGCCCAATGGGAGCAAGTACTCATCTGTGGCTATGAGCTCAGCGTGGGGGAGCCAGAAAGCAGGGCCAAAGACACCGGACTTATCCGCAGCTATTTCAAACTTCTTGACTAAAATCTCCTCTCTGGCACTCAGCTTTACCTCCAGGGCCTTCCCCCCGACACCTGGGTGGTACTCTTCGCGAGTTTCCATACGGGTATGGACATGATTCCTAAAATGCCTAGGAATCCTCCACCATGACGCGCTATGTACGTACAAGAAATTATTCTTCTAGTCCTTTAGGCTGCTCAAAGCCGGCCAGACCAGAGCGTACTTCTTCTGTCTTTGCAAGGACCAATACCCAGGGGAGCCATCTCCCCCTGACGAAGATACCATTTGAAGACCCACCATGAAACGAAGGGCATCAATGTAAGGCCCCTCACCATGGAAAAGACAAGTCCAAGTGTAAGCTATCAAGGACCTAATAGCTGAGGCAGTCAACTGAGCTATAGCAACATTCATCCTCCTGAAGGTCTCCTCCAGGAAGGGATGAAGAGGGAATCGCAGGCCGAATTCTAAAGCCTTGTGATAAATAGCCACACAACCCTCCGGGGGGCAGCATACCGTGTCCTTTTCCCCTGGGACTACGACAGTGTACCCCTCCCCAAAATTATAGAACTTCTCAATTTCCTCGGCAGCATTGCTTTCTAAGATCAAGTCCCTATTCTTGGCCTCGGGGTAGGTCTTTAAGGGAACCAAGTATTTCTTCTTATCCAAATAGTAAGTTTTCCCCCTCTCCCTACGGATGAGGGGGCCGGGAATCCTGGAAGGGTCTACTTCCAGGGCCTCATTGTCAGAGTCAACAACTTCAAAGGGAGCGGGTTCGGGTGATTCAGCACCCTCCCCCCCTGTCAAGATCATCCTCTTCCCTGGGTACAACCCCAGAAGAGGAGGCTAACTCGCGCCTATCCCCGTCTCCACCTTCATTCCTCTCAAGTAAAGAACCAAAAGAAAAAGCGCGGACTCGAGACATACTGGGAATGAAGAAAAGAACCGATGAAAGGGAAAGAAGACGAAGATTCAAAGAAAGATTCTAACCTAGAAGTCAGTCGTCGCCGAAAAATGTGACAGTAAACGCTTCTTGATCTCACAAAGTTCTCAGCAACAAAGACGGTTTGAGAATATGAGAGAAGTTTCGAATTTCAAAAAGAGTAAAAGAAAGAAATATAAGAGGAGAAGGGGCTTATATAAAGCTCAGGAAGCCAAAAGGGCCACCTCTCTGACAAAGCGTTCCCAGCAATCTACCCCACGTGTCACGCGTTGAACATAAGCCGTTCACCCCTTCCCAAGAAGGGCCTCGAAAAGGCAAAAAGTGTCAGAGGGACAGTCAGCTGGTAACGTCATCCCCGCAAAAAAAAAGCATATAAGAAGCAACAAAGTCACTCGGATTTCTTTCATTAAGCCTTAATGGAAAATGGACGGGTTACATGTCATGCCTGGCAAATAAGAAAAGTACATAAGGAGCCTAAATTTCCGGCTCGACACACCTATGCCCTGCTAAGCAGGCCTAATCATCACCTAAGTCTGGAGAATAGTCTCCAGGGCTACCTTGTCCCCCCAAATCTGATCCCCAATCCCAGTCTGGGGAATCCTTGAAGGGGTCATCAGGGAGTCCATCCTCATCCCTGTCGCTCAAGCAGCCCTGACCCTCAATGTCTTCGGAGTCCCGACTGCTGACATCCCAGTCCCTGCCATAGGGAGCAACTTGGGATACATCACAAGTGCGACAACCCGTCCTCTTCACCGAAGAGGAGGGGCCAGACCCCAGAGAGGAATCTACGTCGGAACAGTCGGGGTCGAACTGTTCAGGATGCAACCATGGTAAGCACTCATGGCAACCCCGGTCAAAACATCCTCCTCCCTGAAGACAGCGCTGGAACCTGGGGACAGCAGGAGGCAGGGATCTTCTGGGACGCTTGCCCGCCCTAACAGTAGCCTTCTGAACGCTCCGACGAGGATGTGGTCGTGGACGGCGACTGCGTCGAAGAGCCCGGAATGCCGCTCGAGTGTATCTTAGTCTCCAAAACCCTTTAAAAAGAAAGGTGACAGTACGAACTCCATGGCGAGTAATGGATTTTTTGATCCAAACCATAATTCAACAAAGAGAAGTGGAAGGATTGAGGATGAGTTAAACGAAAATGGCAAGAAAAGCTGGAATATATACAAGTGAAACGCAGCATTAATTGGCATCCCAACCACCCTGGAAGGGAAAGCCACCAATCACGAAGTCTTCACATTTCCCGAAAATCCATCGAGCAAAAAGGGTAATCATTGCAAGAAACCCCTCAACTCTTTGCATACCTGACACAATTGAGCTTCATTCCTCGGGAAAGTACAAAGCATTAAATGCGGCAGCAAAGGTGGAAATAAGTCAACCTCCCTCCATCTAAGCAAAATTCGCCAGCCGGAGGGAAGCCTTGCTCCCTCCCCAGCTTGCGAGGGCCAATTGATTGGGGTCGGCAACCTGATACTGACAGCCTGCTAGGCAGGCTCCCAGAGGATTGCCAAGAAAGCCCAGAAACCGACCCGGCGAATAGTCAAAGCAAAAGTATTGAAGTGGGAAGACCTACCAAGGATTTCAGCTGACCGCCGGGCCAGCAGGGTGACACAGCCTGCTGGAGCCTAGCCCTTACAACTCATACCCGTCTGCCCCCTGGGGAAATCTCTGCAGGCAGGTCCGGGATCACCAGGGGCCTCCTCGTCATTTTGTCTAAGGTAATTGAGAGTGAGTGGATGAGAAGACGCCACTTGTCACCTCCTTATCCACCCATCCTCCTTCTATTTCCCTTTCTTGTGGGAAGGTATAAATACCCTCCCATTTTCCACAAGAAGAGGGTTGGATTTTCTCTCTCTAGAACTCTTACTCTTAAATCGCCACCTAGTTCCTCACGAGCTAGGTTTCTTAAGGCATTCACGGACTGACTTAGGCATCGGAGAGGGTTTCCTCGGACAACCTCCGAGGCCCTGTGCGTCCTGTGTGCAGAGAGCCAGCCCATTCCGCCGGGAAGGTCCGACTGAAGGAGTAGGAGGAAGGAGAGCCAGTCAAGATTGATCGATTGACATTCAAAGCAACATTGAACGATACGAACCCGAATTCCACGTCGGGTTAATTGATTCCAATTCTAAACGGACGGTACGACACTCATCTCTCCAGTTGACCTGTCAACACCTAAGCGAAGGCTATTCGTGGGCGGTAGCCTACCCTAACTAACCCGTGTGTACATCCTGCATGAGTGTATGCATTCCTAGTTATGTGTAGCGTGTTTGAACAACCCAAATAAAACACTAAAAATATGGATTCAACCACGACAACATATTCAACCGCACCCAACTCCGTATTCGAAAAAAAAATTCTCTCCTTTTCAAAACGACCTTTTGAGCACCGATACTCCGGTCAAATCATGACTATCTTCAAAAAAAATTAAGTGCTGTCATCATGACAAATTTTACACACTACTTTAAAAAAACATCTTTTTTTGAGCGCCATCACCATTGGCAAAAGCAAAACTCGTAGTTTTCCAACAACAACGAGAGCCACTAATAAACGCCCAATTCCCAATCAATGAGACCAAGGCAGCTTAAGCGGTTACATTTTATTTTTTCGCACATGCCGTTAACACGACCGAAGCTTCAATTAATGAAGTTAAGGAATCTGAAACAGTTACATTCACAAAACATTTTTACACGCCATCGCCACCATCGAAATTCTAATCAATAAGATGGACAAATATGGTCACACATTTTAAAAGTTTTCTAAAAACACTTTCACTACCTAAATTCTGTAATAAGGATTTAGTCACACCTTCAAAACACCGTCACAGACATCACGTTCTGTCACAAACACCACCTACACCATAAATGTCGAACTGACTAATTAATAGTAGTTTCGATAAAAGCACCACGTCATCACTTTCAAAACCGGTTCCCTTAAGAACTGTGCTTCTTTTGAAAAACCACCATTTGCATTTTTGCTATCATCAAATCTTCGACGTACATATAGCAACACACTTTCGCGTCACAAACGATGTCACCACACTATCGTCACCCCAATTTTACAAATCGTCCTTTTCGAAAAAAACTTTCTTTGAAAAGTGCGATCGTTTTAAAAAAAAACATAAAAAACTCTTTGATCCTGAGCCGGGATCGCGATCAACTTCTTACGTCGTACAACCATGTGATTAACTGTCTGTGTTAGTTACTAAGGTCGCCTCTAATCGAGGTTTTACATTTTGGGTCGTCTCATCTTGAGAAGTCCTCTTTAAATCTCACCTCAGAGGTTCGTGTCAAATCGTCTCGCTCCAGAGACATAAGTCTGTTAGGCGCTCCGCCGAATGCACCAAGAGTCTAAAGCACCTGGGTCCCTAAACCAATGACCGCAAACACGCGCAAGTCAAGGGTCCCATTTCCGTATCGCTCGGCCATGAGCACTCCTCGAGTCTCTAGGACGTTTGGTAAACCCACCCTCATCAAAACCACATTTTCCACAGTCATGTCAGGAGATTCAAGCGTAGACGCAAGTAACCATAGCGGGAACGACATCGAACAATCTGCGGATAACACTATAGAAACCCTAACCAACCTGATCCGAGACTTACAAGCCACCATCATTACCGTGAACGCATCCGTAAACAGCATAGACTCTCGTCTAGGCCACTTGGAAGATAGGCCTTCCGATGAACACCATAATCGGATCCTCAACGAGGTCCTTTTAAGCTCCACCCCGCTAGGAGGTGTTCCTGCCGGAGTCACCCCTAATGACCCTATTACACCACCTAAGGACAACATTCTACAGTCTGCCATGAATCGCATAGACTTCCTTGAAAACCAAATGCACCTAAACCAGGGCAATAATGTCCATCTCGAAAACAACCGAAAGTTTGAAATGGTGAACGACCAGCTACCAAAAAAAATTTCCTTAGCCGACATACCGAAGTTCAAAGGAACTGAGGACCCCCTCAACCACATTCGGACCTTTAAGGATTACATGGCCATTAAGGGAGTCAAACCCAGTCTTTTTGCTAGGATATTCCCATCCTCTTTAGGCGACACACCTCGATACTGGTTTTATTCCTACGATCCTAAAAAGATATCCACCTGGGATGACATCTCCATAGAATTTGCAAAGCAATACATACGCGGATAATTCAGAAACATAAGTAACCATCCGAAACCTCGAGGTTCTTTTCCAAAACGAGAAGGAATGCTTCTCCAAATTTCTGACTAGGTGGAAAAAGGTCAGCACCCAATTAATAAACCGTCCCGACGAACCCACCTTAGTAGAAAAATTTGTCAATAACCTCAGGCCCATTTACGCCTCTCACCTTAGGTACCAAAATATCCATAGCTTCAAGGAACTATCTACCCTAGGAATACGCCTAGAAGACGATATGAAGAAGGGAATGTTCTCCAAAATAATGGGAAAAAGTTACCAGGGTCCAACCACATCCACAGGGACCCGATCCTATGGGTCATCCGGGAATAACAAAACCGAAGAAGTACACCTAGTCAAACCAACCACCCGGGGAAGAACAAACTTTACCCCTAGAACATTCTCCAAGTTAGCCATCACATACGCCGAGGCTCTAAAAAGGTTAACCGAGCAAGGAAAGCTCGAACCCATAGGCCCTACCCCAGAGCCGGCCGCGACCTGAAAATGGAAGTTGTGGGATGCCAATAAATATTGCCATTACCACCCTGGCAATGGGCATGATACCGAATCTTGCCTTCGACTCAAACATGTCATACAAGACATGATCGAAAACGGGACGATTCCTCTCCCTCCACCCGAGAAACCAAACAATACTACAAACCCCTTTAGCATTCACGCTGTCTTCGACGACGCCATCGATTGTTCCCACCTCGACCTTATAGAGGAGAATGTCCTGAATATCGTGGAAGATCCTGGCAACGCACGGGCGTCCGTCAAGACGAGTAAATCTGTGTCCGAGTCAGAAGTCTAGTTCGTCTTAGGGCTTAGACCTAATAATATAGCAAATGTCTTTTGTTTTTACATCGAGTCAGGAGGTGCGAGGGGATCTGTCCTCCACCTCTCCGAAAACAACATCTCGGGCACATAGCCTGCTTATTACTATCAATAAAAAGAAAATCAACTTTTCTTCTTTGCAATGCGCCTCGACAATCACTTTATTTTAAAATAACGCTTCTTCTTGCTTACGACTCGATGTTATGCCATTTATCGATAACAATCAAGCATACCGCGAAACAACAAGGAATTACAAGAACTGAGATCCCGTGTTCTTTTATTTTACCTATTCTATGTCTGGTATAAAAAGCCACAAACTATCCGTTAGAACGAGCATTCCCGAATCCTATAACAAATCTAGATAGTCTCTTTGCTTGTGATCAAAGACGGAAGGCAAACCCATTTCTCACAATAAATATCCCTCGAATAAAGACCGACCAATTCCTACCATAGGTGCTAGTCTGACAAAAAGAAAAAGAAGTCTGAAATGGCCAAAAGGAGCCAAAGAAAAAAATGAAACCAAGGCCAAACTAAACCGGTCCAATTCAATGATCAAGACCAAACTCAACGGTAAAAAAGAAACCCCCAATCATTCAACTCGACTTCAAATGCAAAGTCCAAACAAAAAGCAAAACAAAAGAAAAAGAAAAAGAAAAAGAAAAAGAAAAATGAACAGACCAGTCAACTAGCACCCAAATACTAGCCTCTCTACATTACAACTCTTAAGACCTTCTCGAGACACTTGTTAGGAGACAGTCCATAATTTTGAGGATTCAAGCTCAATAGGATAATCTCAACCATAAGGGCCAGACGTGGAAATCAAATCCCACGTAATCTACATCCCACCCGATTGAAGTCTGAGTCATTTTTACTCAACTTCCCCTTTCCTACTGTTGGAGCAAGTGTCCTCCACAATAGTGCATTTATATATCAAATCTCATAGACGGAATATACTTGGGATAATTAGCATATTGATACTCCATGTCAGTTGATTAACGTAAATCGATAACGCTCAGCTGACTAGAGTTAGACGTTATTGTCGTATGACGGCGGTGATCAACTAATCCCTTTCGGTCACACCTATAGGATGAGACCCAAATAGAAAACTATTTATTTGTATTTGATACAGTTAATTAGATCCTTGCGTATATATTTGATATATGCTTGGTAATGAGAGTTATTTATTGGTGATAGAGTTTTGAACTCAATCCGATTAAGTTTATTAGTCTATTATACGATAATTGACTAAGTAAATTTTACGTCTTATTATAATGCGATTAAATAGGACTTAATTTAGTATTTAAAAGTTAATTACTAAATTAGTTGAGGTTTTGTATGCTTTTAGGGGTAGTGGTAATTAGCTATCTATATAATAATATAAAAAGGCAAACTAAGAAGTCCCCCTTCTAATAAACTGACATGTGGCATCCTAAAAGATGGTTTTTTTTGGTATAACGAAGTGCGCACTTAGTCGCAGATGAGAATCGAACCCCTGACCCCTCGACCTGGGTAAGGAACCTTTTTTGATAAGTGCATACTAAATAGTACGTTATTAATTGTTATCGTTAAATAATACTAAAAGAAGGTTTTTTTAATACTAATTCTAAATTTTTGTATTTAATAATGAGAATAAGCTAAACAACTTTTCAATATAAACACATTACATCATTATAATTTACATTACATATTATCGTTGATTACTCTTTTGCTATAAACTTCATCTATCTTTATAAATTGGATATTTTTCGTATAAAACGTGAGAGACTTTATACATATGTTCTGCATACCCTAGAACCACAACCTCAATTTACATTACATATTATCGTTGATTACTCTTTGCTATAAACTTTATCTATCTTTACAAATTGGATATTTTTCGTATAAAACGTGAGAGACTTTATATATATATGTCCTGCATACCCTAGAACCACAACCTCTATCGATCCTTTATTAGTTACAACAATCACCAGCATTATTTGGTCACTTTATATTTTGCATTATTATTCATTATTATAATAATTGCTTTGACAATTTGCATAATTTTACAAAAGTAAACTACGTAATACATATGGAACACTGTGACTAATCAACCTAATACAATACTTTAAAGATAACATAAGGACTAAACACCCTTTAAGTTTTAACCCTTCTAGCAACGTTAACATGCTTCTTTACATACACATAACAATAGAAATCAATCCCAACTCATATCACCACAAATGAGGCAATAACATATCCTCCACCCAAACTCCAATATATACAACTACCACTCACAAAAGCAGACTCAAAATAAATTCCATGAAAAAAAATAAAAAAAACATAAAATAAAAAATTGTTCCCTCAAATAAACAAACCTAATAACTTTATATTCAAAAGGTTGTATTCATTTAGATCTCCAAAATTTAAAGTAATATGGTATTAAAATTGTGACATCATAATGGTTAATACAATGACAAAAACTTTTTTCATGTAAAACTTTTATTTGCGAGAGTGTAACAATTTCTAACAATAGTATTTAAGTAAAAGATGTTCATGATGGAAAAGTTGAATAGAAGTATTGAATGTACTGTTGACATAGCTAATTTTGGATAATAAAAAATACTCAATGTTCAATTAACTAATTCATGTGTTTGTATACTTAATTATTAAACCTATATTACATAGATATCTTGATTTATGCAAAATTTGATACCAGCATGTTGTCTGTTTATATATACCGAAACTTATAAATAAGAATTCGCGTAATATGTTGTTGCATGTCGGTGCAAATGACATTCCTATGCCAAAAAGTTCTTAAGAAAATTAGATCGTGTTTAAGTGTGAGCTTATACAATTTATTTACAATAAACCCATGATTTTCACGGGTAATAGGCGAAAATGTGAACATACAATTGTTCCAAATAATAAATATTATAGAAATCCCGTGCATTGCACGGGTCACAAAATAAACTAGTTAATATTTACAAGGAGTTGTAAATTTAGCCAAATGATTATTATTATGGGATCAATTATATATTGATATAATAGTAATATACTACTTAAAGAGTTAAGAGTATATATTATTTATTTGATGTGATCAATTATATAAGATAATTAATCATGTCACACATAAGCATTTGTAAAACAAATGACAAAAATAAAATGGAACCATTTTATGCACATGCACATGGCACACATAGGAAATTGAGCCTTGGTGGTTGTTTTCTATGTGCATGAAAGCATGCCACAAACATAATAATTACATTACATTACCCATGTAAGCATGCAATTAATAAAGAGTGCAAGTGGCCTTCCCTTGCCCAAGGTGGCCGGCCAAAGGGTCAATAAAAGAGAACATTTGGTTCTCTTATTGGTTGTTAGAACCTCTTGTTTTTCATGCACTTGCATTATCTCTCTAAAACTCTCATGCACTAATATTCTTTACTATTACTATAGTAGTAATATTTATAATATTGGTGTAATTTTATCACTACTATTATCTAGTTAATAATAGTGGTGATTATTTGGGTTGAATCTTGGTGCAACTAAAAGGAGATCTTCTACTTTGGAGATTCAAGTTTTGGAGGATCATCCTTTATATAATAAGCTCAAGAACATTAAGAAAAAGAGTTTTCTTATTGTGCCCATAATTTTCTCTTTGTTTATGTAAGGAAATTTCTTCTTGTATCTAGTTTTGTCATTTTTATCACATGTATGTAACTAGAATCTTTATATACTATATTAACAAGTAATTTAGTAGCTAATTAGAGGAGTCTAATTAGAGGGTTATGAACCCATCACCTACCACCTTAGCCCATAGCCCTAACTCCACAATAATCAAGCTCCAGATTTTGATCTATCGAAACCACTTACTACCTAGCTCCACATTCCAAAACCATCCCAAGCCAGTCAGCCTGACCCAAACACGGTATCTCGGTAATTGTCACTTTCAAGGGGTCACACCCAATCACTCCACCTTAGTTCTTTAACTAGGGTGAATACACTCTAAATATCTCACATCGATAATTGGCATAACGGGTCTAAAGCAAAATCACTCACATCTATTATGAACTACGAACATGGTTTGATTCCATCTAAACGCGGATACGTAGGCAACCCTTCCAAGGGTACAACCAACAAAAATAGCAAAAAAATCGATAACTCGATTCACATGCAAATCGAAACCCCCTATGTTCTGATTAATGAGTGATTTCAATGATGAAGCACAAATGACGAGCCGAGGACGGGGTGAAAACCCGAAAGGGTGCCCCGAGCAAAATGAAGAAACGAGTTGCGAGCCGTTGTAAAAAAAAGAAAAAAAAGGGAAAAAAAAAGAAAAAAAAAAAGCAAAAGGGTGAGACGAGGACGAAGTGAAAACCCGAAAGGGCGCTCCGGGCAAAAGGAAGAATCGAGTTGCGAGCCACCACAAAAAAAGGGGAAAATATAAAATGTGCTTCTCATTAATGAAAAATCAATTAAATCAAGCCTTTGTCGAGGCCCTTTACATCGAGCATCTAACATCCGGCCACCCCGGAAAATGACAACATGTCAAGCAAACCTCACAAAAACTAGTACTAATACGCTACATTATATCAATTAATAAAACATAGTACTAAATGGCTGGGCTCTACCGGTCCGACTTTCCCCTTTTCTCGCCATTCGGGTGTGCTTGTTCGGGTCTCTCACCATCGGCCCCTCCGAACATCATCTTCCACCGCCCTAGCCAAAGGCGAGTCCAGCCAATCATACTTCCTCTCATCACTCACACTTTCAATATGGGCCTCGTCGGTCTCGGCCCGTTTAGATGAACTGACGAATACTAGGATCGGGAACGCCGTCTTCGGTCGGGCGCTTAGCGACATTAGCCCACATAGTTTCCTTATTCTATAGTACAGTAATCTCCATAATCCTTAACCTTTCTCTCACAACCGACAACACCGAACATCGGGAACGACCTCCCGAAGTCGCTAAAACCTTCCCCGAAAGCCAAAATACCCACGCAAGAGCAACGAGGTCGCACGAACAACAAATTTCACTCGTCGGATCCACCAGACTTAGACATCTTTTAATTTTTTTTCTTTTAGAAGGATAAACTACCCCACCTAGGCGTGTTGTAGCCCCGAATGACATTGTCAATTCTCGTCTGTAGCCCAATACGACATTGTCACTAAGATATAAAAAGTGATCTAACTTTTTTTTTTATTGTAAACATAAATGTCGAGACAATCACACTTGTCTCCCAACACCGAACACGCACTTGGTCGATACACTTTAGCTGCAAAGCACTCTTTACGTTTCTGCGCGTCTTGAGTCAAACATTTTAATCGACGTACTACTTGATCCAATTCCCGGCTCAAACTAACGCATTTCAAAAAGTCTGAAAAAAACCATTTTCGTACTCTCACGCAACCCTAACGCGTTTAAAACATCCTAAAACTACGATGAGATCGCAAACAAACCGAACCTGAAGTGATTACTTGTCAGTCTAAGTTAACATTTCACAAAACAAAAACGCAAGACTAAACAAATCAATCCAAATACTAAAAGTCTTAAAAATATAAAAAATACACAAAATCCATACGCAAATCGAGTTCACAAACTACGGAGGACCCCTTGAAGCTGCGCCTATAGCTATCACGAGCTCACTGATGTTGTCATCCAAACCTAAATCCTCCAAAACAAAGGTAGGAGACTCACTACCATCCATCCCCGACAGCATATCAAGAGTAGCTGTCTTGGGAACCCCTCCAACATCCTCAGCGATGCCCGTAGCATGACCCTCAGCCTCAGCCTCAACCTCCCTCTCCATCTCAACCCCTCGCCTAGCCTCACTCTGAGCAGAGGTCTCGCCCTGAGACCGACCCAGCCGCTCCTTAAGTTGGGCAATCTCGTAGTCCCGGGATTGCAAGAGCTGTCGAGCATCGGCCAACTCCGCCTCGAGCTCAGTCACCCGAGTCTCCAGCTGCCCCACCATATTAGGGGTATCCTGCAAATACACCCGCACTTTAGGAAAACATACAAACAACCTAAAAAGTCAACCCTAGGTACACGCACTTACTGATCGAGGTCCTGAAGTGTCACGGGAGACCCTGGAGGCGTAGGCCCTGAAGCAGTTGGCGGCCTGCCACAACCACTGATGGGAAGCCGAGGAAACCTAAGAGACAAAACCAGGCGAGTTAGCTAAACTAAACCTAATCCTTGAGAACCAAATTCAAGGCAAAAACCGAAACTTACCTGGTATACCCGATCACGTCACTCCATCCCAGCCTCCATCTCCTCAGCGGAACACGGGGGAAGAGGTTCTGTAAAGGCTACCCCAGCCACATTGACCCTGAGTTGTGCCAAGGGGAAGTCTGGGGGCTGAGTAACATCAGCCGGATCGGCCAGCTGAAGGAAAAGCAAACCGTTCAAAATACGGGCAAATACTAAACCATAGAACAATACAAGCAATAAGACAAATAACCGAGTACTCACCACGAGGTGGTGGCAAGCTAGCCGCTGGCAGACGTGAGACAGATAGAAGGCACCCAGTAGTGCATTGCCTCCCTCGCCATCCCTACCCTCGCGGACCTCTGTGGCGGTCGGTGGTCTAAACATAATCCAGGGAGGATCAACCGGCACCCTAAACTCATCATATAGACGCCGACGCACCAACCTTTCGCCCAAATACCACACCGAGCGAAACAACGCAGGAAGGAGCATCCTCCTGTAGCTCCTAGGCCTAAACTCCACCCCAACCTACTCGGGCAGGCCCTCACAATTGACCCAAGGACGGGCCACAAACTACATAAACAAAACCGACACTTCAATAACCCTAACTTGGGGGCTACTCAGTAAAAACAAACCGTAAGTAGGAAACTTACATCCTCGAGGCGCAGCTGGTTCACCAGCACATTCTCCGACGGGTAGTGACTCGTCGTGCTCTTGACCTGAGCCAATCCACACTTAATCCCCGCCAGAAACCTAACCTGACGAGCACACACTGTTTTAGATGCCAATCAAGGGAATTAGGAGTAAATCCAAACCTGTAAAGCAAGTCTCAAAACCTCCTCTAACCGAAATCAGCCCCAACGATAAACGAACTTGGAAATCTCCAACAAACAAGACCACTCATACCGAAGCACATAACAACCCAAGCAAAAAATATGAACAAAACAAATTCAACAGAATCCCAAAGGATTCGAAAAACGAATTCAAAACCCACGAACGTAACGAATCCCAAGTAAGTTTAAAACCCGTGATCCTAATAAATCCCAAAGCATTCGGAAGGTAATTCAACTCAATTCAGTTCAAAACAATTTTAAACGAGCCCCTTGTAGCGCTCAAAACAATTTTAAACGAGTCCCTAGCAGCACTTAGTTTAATTCAACGACTCCCTGATAGCACTTAGAATTAATTCAATTTAAACGAGCCCCTTGCAGCGCTCAAAACCAATTTAAACGAGTCTCTGGTAGCACTCAGAATTAATTCAATTTAAACGAGCCCTTGTAGCACTCAAAACCAATTTAAACGAGTCCCTTGTAGCATTCAGAATCAATTCAATTTTAAACGAGCCCCTTTTAGCGCTCAAAACCAATTTTAAACGAGTCCCTAGTAGCACTCGATGCAATCCAATTTTAAATGAGTCCCTGGTAGCACTCAATTTAATTTTAAACGAGTCCCTAGTAGCACTCAGTTTAGTTCAACGAGCCCTTGAAAGCGCTCAAAATCCGATTTTGGATGAGTCCCTGGTAGCACTCAATTTAATTTTAAACGAGTCCCTAGTAGCACTCAGTTTAGTTCAACGAGCCCCTGGTAGCGCTCAAAACCCGATTTTGGATGAGTCCCTGGTAGCACTCAATCCAATTCAAGTCAAGTCAAGTTAATTCAACGAGCCCCTGGTAGCGCTTAAAATTCTGATTTTAGATGAGTCCCTGGTAGCACTCAATCTAATTTCAATTCAAGTCACTTTAATTCTAATCAACTCAATACAATTCAATTCAATTTTAAATGTGTCCCTGGTAGCAGTCAAAACAATCAAATCAACCCGAAACGAGTCCCTGGTAGCACTCAGAACAATCAAATCAACCCGAAATGAGTCCCTAAGCATTCAATTCACACCCCAGAGGAATACCCGAAGCAAAAGGCAATAAAAAACAAACACAACCATCCGCCAAGGATATTACATCAAGACTAAGACACCAATAAAAGACTTAAGCGAAAGACCCATGTAAAAAAAAACCAAAGTTACTAAAACAACGAACCCGAAACAAGCTAGCAATCCGGACCCGAGCTCCGACAAGCAACCGCAGGCAAGGATGTCAGGTATGATCTCTAAGCCTTGGCTGACGAGCTTCAAATACGTAGTCTAATGGACTTAAAGCGACCCGAACGGACAACCACCAGGTCGTAATCCTCGATTGACCTGGGCGGCTATACTTTGACTTCCGCCTTGTCCAAGCCTCAGTCAAAGTGGGGGCTTCTGTAGACACCCAGATTTGGACCTAATGGCTGCAGGAGTACCCGACAAAACACCCGATGACGATCGGACTGCAACGCGACGCGAGAATACGATGTTTTAGATAGTTTTTCTATAGAACGGATCAAATAATTACTCGGAAACATTAATTTGACATCAAGGCAGCCTTAGTCGTGTTATTACGGTCGCATTGACACTAATTAGAGTCAACTCCGACACCGGGGCCCCGAATCGGTCCCGAAATAGGCAAAGTCAAACACGAGTCAACGCGTCGGGACGAGCGAACCTCGGGACGGGCACCCGAAGCCCACCCGGCGCTTGACGCGCTAGGGTTAAAGAGAAGCCCTAACCTTCAAGAAAGACTAAGATATGCATCTTCTCCGTTTTGGAAAGTTTTGATATCGGATCTTCAAAACTTCGACAGCTTGAGCTCTTGCGCCTGAAGACTGAACTGCCTCACACGAGGCGTCTGAAGTCTAAACCGCTGAACACCGGGCGTCCATATGGGTGACGAGGACCGAAAACACTTATAAATACCCCCCTCATCTCATTCATTCGACACACAATCACGGGTTCGTGCCTACTTCTACACAACTCGTTCTTCCCTCACTTTTCTCGCAATGGGCTCGCACTCCGATACCCGAGGCAAACGATCCACTCGATCGTAGTTCCGATAAGCGAAATCAACGCTACTTCTCACCTTCGAGTACTCCACTCGATCTCGAGGTGCCTGTGTTCGACTAGCTACCAAGTTTAGCAACGAAGTTCCGCCGGATTAGCCGCACGACTAGCAAATAGTAACAGAGTTCTGCCGAATTAGTCGCAGGACTAGCCAATAGTAACAGAGTTCTGCCGGATTAGCCGCAGGAAGGGCCAACGGTAACGGAACTCTGCCGAAACAACCAGGCGAGCTAGGAGGATCCGCCTTTCGAAGTCGAACCGTCAATAGGTTGTCATCTAAACAAAACTTTACATTTCTGTACTTTCATTATGCACTTCGTTAATGTCAAATGCGGACGCTAGGTCCACAACACGTACTAAAACACGTAACGTCCCAACTTTAATCATAAACACTAAAACACTCTAAATAGACCCGAGTAGTTCCGAGATCCGTTCTCAATTATCTATGCATCGTGTCCCGTTTAGCGTATACTCCGAGGGTGCAACTCCTCGCTATGTGATTTACTTACATTTCGCACTTACAATTTTCGTATATTTTATTGCTTTTATGACCTTATAATCGCATGCTAAATCACTTAACACGGAATTCAAAACGTAAACAATCTAAAACGGAACAAAGCGATGGTCGGGTTCCTTATTAGTCTCGGTGCTCACCTTAGATGGTTCGACGCATCCCTATTAATACCGAGCCGACGCATCTTAAGCAGAATACCGGGTAAGGTATACCACGAGAATGACTAATATCCGTATTATCACGTTAAAACTGATTTGCTAATACGTATAATACTAGTACTCTCTACTCTTCTATGTGCATCTTTTCATGGCCTGCTTGTCACGTGAAATCGCATGCAAAGAATGTAAACATAACTATTTCGACGACAAAACTTACTTATCCTTAAATAACTGACATAACAAAAGGTATAGGGTTAAAACAATGGATGTTACTGTACTTCCGCCACAACAAAGGAACAAAGTTATCAGCCCACTAATTGATTAGTAGAGGCCGCTACGTGCGGGCGGGATTGGGTATCGATGTCTATCAGATGTTGGCTTCCTAATACGTACCCTCATCCCTTACTCGGAATCGACGGTTTTCGGATGTCCGAAACCATTGGCAATGAGAGTCATTCCAGGCATGGAGTGCTTAAGGGTACAAGTCTTTATCTTTAGGTCCTGTGCCCCTCAGCTTTGAGCCAGCTAAGGATCAAAGTTGACTTGAACAGTTTCCGAGTCCCCATAATTGACTCGGTGGTGACTCCACAAATCGGCAACGAATTCAGTTCACTAAAAAGGTCACCTTACCAAACATATCCGCGTTTAAACATTTACAACCACGACTCAATTGACCCCAAACGGAAAACACGGGCGCACGCGCCCGTCCAGTACAAGTCTGGGTCGTCATTCGAATGGAGGTCCGAAACTTCGCCCCGTACGCGAGATCGGACCGGCCCCTGACCGGGAGGGGGCCGCGTGGGTGGCCTCCGCCATCGGAAAACCAGGTCGGTCCCGCGCGGGGCGCCGGGCGGTGGGGACGGACGTCCACAGACATACGTTCAAAAGAGTAATTTATACTCCGTAATACATTGTATATGTACGGGTACCTCAAATAGTTTGCCTACAATAATGAAGGTGCTATACTCGTAAGAGGTACAATGAGAACAAATTGTTGCTACGGTTAAATTTGGGTACGACTATTAATAATCGGGATATTTTATCTTTTGGAATAAAAAAACGATAAAGCACTTGTAATGTTGAGTGGTTAAACCACTCAACATTAATGTGCGCGCAATATCGTGTCAACAGATCAGCGTTATACGGTACAACGTATCTGTTGTGCACACTCACACCTCCTTTTTCCACTGTGATACCACTGTTGCGTCTCCTGTACATAGGGTACCCATGTTCGTCGACAGTTGTACGATCAGAAAAAGCTTTCGGGAATCTCTTGGTGCATACACCATGCATCAACCATGCAAGGGGACTTTGGGTTTGCGTGTCCACATGGACCGTGAATCATTAAATCCTTCACCGCCCTATATAGTGTTGGTTCATCTACAGGGTCATAAATTTCTGTTGATATGATGTTGTCAACATCACTGGCCTCGGGAAATTTGTCGTCCCTTTCGAGGAACAAAATAATATGTGCGTGAGGAAGTCCGCGCTTCTGTCATTAGGAAGGTGATACCAGTGAAAAATTTCACGGGTTGTAGTTCTTTCATTGATATTCCCTAATGAAGTAAAGCAAGATTGATCTTCAATTATGCGAAGTACTTGTATAATATGTGTTCGACAATATTCATAAAAAAACACTATGAAATACCCGTGAATACCCAATGCAATACCCTCTCATATATATGGAATATCACTTATACGTTTCTTTCCCAATTTTATCGTCAACTTTCGTCACTTGTAAACTAAATTAGAACAATTGTGGGTATTTGGTCACTTGTAAATACCGAGTATCATTTTATTCAAATGAAAAAAGATCCATATAAAACCATAGCAAATTAAATTATATACATTTATATTCTGATGTGAACAACGATGCAAAGGAAAAGTAAATACTATTTTTTATGACGACGTAAAAGCAAGGGTGAGATTTGGTCTACGGTCCTCTAAAAAACTCGTTATGTTATAGACAATCATACAGATATATTATTATTATTAATATTATTATTATTATTATTGGATACCCGTGAAAAAATTTCTCGGGTTGTGGTTCTTTATTTTTTATCCCTTATGAAGTACGTTACGGTTGGTGCTTAAGTATGCTGAAGAGGGTGGTCATCCATATGCGTGTTAACAGGTTTGAGTATGGTTATTAAATCTAAATTTTCATTGTCGACCCAACAACATGAAATTTATCAAAAATGAGATCTATGTTGTTATGCGAAGGTGTGTGATAATTAAATATTTATAAAAGAGATTCACAATGATATATAGGCCTGAATAATAGGATTGACGCACTTATTTTGTATGATATATAAATGCAATGTCGTACGGTTTGATAATAGTAATATCGCATGGGAAAATTTGTGTTTCCAATAGAAAGATAAAACAATATGTAATTGTGTTCTATGTGAGTAATTGATCAACCACGTATCCTTAAACTTATACTGAGTTTGTTTTGTCAAAAAAAACTGTTTTAAAATTGGGCAATTTCTTGATTCAATTTTTTAGTTGTATCAAACACAAACTTGTATTATGATTATAAAATACTCTACAAAGGATTATAAAACACAAACCATTAATAAGTTTTACTGTATGGAATTTTTAAACCCCAATTGTATGGTGCAGTAGAGGATTAATTGAAGGCATGATGATCAACGGTGTCATAATGTGAAATGTGATTAATATTAGAGACTTTTTGTACCGTATCACACTCATTTATCAATAAGAAATAAATTGCCATTTTTCAAAATGAATTGCCATTGTCACACTCATTTTTCAAACGAAGGATTGTCGGTCTGATGATCGATGCAAGTAAGTATTCACACTCATTAAATATGATTTTTCAATGTTGTGTGATACTCGTAACACGTCACGGGTTTGTGCACTTTCTTTTTACAGTGATTAAAAGTTAGTAACACTGAAACATATCCGATGTAAATCGATAGTGACAACACAAATGTTATTACCGGCATTTGATAAAAAGATTCATATAATAAACGAAGGTGTTTACCTTGCAACATTGATGTTAAGTTACCTATTTGTAGTTTAAGATAACCCGGCACACAACTTTGAAAAAGAAGATTAGTGTGACACCCGTGACACGTCACAGAGTTATGAAAGAATATTTTTATAATAGAACATTGGTAAGAACATACTCCGTAACATTGGAAGTGTAGTTTGGATATGATAATACGAATGTTACTTGCAGCACCTGATTTTAAATTCATAAAACAACGAAGGTCTTTATTACCTTGTTACCTATTGATGATAGGTTACATATTTCTTGGTTAGAGAACTCGTCTAAAAACATCGAAAAAACACAAAAGTTTTGTTTCAAAGCTCTATGCATCTGAATTACCCTTATTGACACTAACAATTATCATCCTGGTTATTTTCTTACCTTTTTCCCATCTACATTATGAATTTCTAGGATTTTTTTTCATTTAGATAGGTTTTGGGAATGGTTTACGGAGCTTCTGGTGAAATTTTGATTGCCTATTAATAAGTTTTACTGTATGAAGTTATTAAACCCCAATTGTTTGATGCAATAGAGGATTAGTGAAGGCATGATGATCAATGAAGGACGAATATTGGATTAATTTACATCAAAGTTTGAATCTTTAAGATTGTTTGTGCTAAAATATTACTTAACTTCTCACAAAATCATGAATCTTCCAGTTACAATTTGTTGTTCTTGATGAAGTTCATAATATTGAATTTTCCTTTGTGTGTATGTCATTGTTGTAGTCAGGACTATGAAAAAACTGGGTCAAACCGGGAAAATGGACCAAACCGGACCGAAATAGTAAAGACTGGACCCGGAATATTCGATCCAGTACACGGTCCATCAATTTTCCTGAATCCGGGTTCCGGTCCTAACCGGAAAGACTTGAGTTTTTTTATTTGGGCTTCTATGTTTACTCAATTAATCAACTCACACTCAAAAAACTGATCAACTAACACTCAAAAAGTTAGACACTCCTCCCTCAAACTATATTTCGTACTCCTCCCCTCAAACCCTAACCCCCTCACTCCTCAGTCACGTCGCCGCCGTCGCTGTAGCTCTTCTGCCGACCGCCAGCCGCCGGCCGCCGCTGCTTTTCCCTCCGACATGCTTCCTTCAGACACTAATTGCCTAAAGTATATTTTGTTCACTAATTCTCTTCTCATTTATTTACGATTTATGATTTGTCGATCATCAATTTATGATTTATCTACTAATTTATGATAAAGTATTTTAGGATATTTTGTCATACCCTTCAAATATCAGATTTCTGGTTTGAATGATATTTTTTGAGGGAGATTTTGGGGATGTTAGGTCAAAAGGCTCAACCGGTCCCCACCGATCCGACCGGGTCAGGACCCGGTTTTTCGGGTTAGTCCATGGTCAATTATTTTCGATATAGGTCCGGGTCCAGGGTCAGTCAATTTCACGATTCTGGTTCCGGGTCCAACAGGGTCCGGGTCGGCCCTGGACCGGTGCACAGTCCCCGACCGGGTCAGTCAATTTCATGATAACCATCATATTTGTTCATAAGTTTGAATCTTTTAACTGTATTTTAATTTCAATTTTGCATTTGGAAGATCAAATACTAATACTCAGCATCAAGGTTACTGTGAGAACTATCGGTTAGCATGACGGATGATGTGGTCGAGCTACATACAAGGTCGTTTAGACTTTGCGAGGAGGTACAATCGTATATATCATACTCCGTATGTCTTTTTTTTTGGAGTTTTTGATTTTTTTACGTCATATGTCATTGTAAGTTTCAACCTTCAAATGAAAATAAATAGCAAAACTTCGTTACATAATTTCAGTATCATAAACAAATAATACGGCGAACAGTTAAAAAATCAATATTTAAAATCAATCTTTTGGGGTTTTAATTTGAATGCCACTGCAGGACTAAGAGTAGCATAAAAATAGAAAAGACAACATTTGTATGAATCTAATTAGTTGTGTGTTCTTAAAAATCTAAGTTTACATCATAACATTACTGATTTCAAAGATTCTTGCATATAAATGACACCTCACCTTTGTGATATGCATTAAGTTGTGGTCTTGAAGGTGCATCTGTTGATTTTAGAAACCAAAATAAAAGATGTAATTTTGATATAGTTAGGGAAACTGTAACATTAAAACAATTACTACATTTATACATTATGAACATGAGAACACAATGAGTATTAGAGATTAAGTTTATAAAGTAACATCCCTCTTTCCACTAACCAAATAACAAATCTCCAAATTTTCCAGCCTAACTACATATGGGCCTACCATATGGGCCTACTTTTTGATTATTTAATATATATTGGTTGGACTTATATCTAAATTACCCATGCATGTTAACTGCGATCAATAACTATATGTTTAAAAGATATTACCATAAAATAGTCTAATTAATAGAGTAGATGCTACCATTTTTGTTATACCATAAAATAGTATAAATCGTTTTCTATATATCATACTAATTAATTGATTGATTAATTGACAGTACAATCTAATTTTATAAATATCTGTTGGTACCCTATTAGTTTTTCACATTTTTGATATTTATATTTTATATTCGAGATAATAATTTAAAATTTCAATGATAATCAAGATATAATCGTGTAATCTCATTCAATTCATATTTTAATATTTTAATGAACATGTTTTTTTACAAAGCTAATAACAAAATTTTATAGTAATTTTTACTTGATTGTTTAATTAAAGTTTTTTTTTCTTCACAAAACCAATATTCGCAAATCAAAATTCATTCTTTTATATATTGAGGTCATTTATAAATTTAATTAACAAATTATAAGATAACATAGTACTCCAAATATTATTAGATAAAAAAATAACTCCAAATATTTATATATTAAAATCAAAATGGGAAAGTATTTTATATACTCCGTAGTTTTTTCCATCGTCAAGATTTTATATTTGTTTACAATACGTAGACTTCAATAATATGAGGCACATATATTTTGTCACAAAAATAAATAAATTATGTCATAGATATATACGAAGTATATTTTTTAATATATAGCTAATACATACAGAGCGCATGATAATTTTATTTATTGAATAATTTTTCTTCTAATTTTACATAAATATTGACTTTGACTTGAATTTGGATTAAATGTAGTAATTGTTTCCTTACCTGAGTGATTTTATTTGTTTCCTAATTAAATGTAGTAATTTTTATTTGTTTCCTTATACTAAGTATAGACCCCGTGCATATGCACGGTATATATATACAAATTTATTTTATAGATATTCTAAGATTGTTACAAATTTTAGTATACACGTGTAGTTGGTAGTATTTTATAGATATTCTTTTAGTAAGTGCCTTTGTCGTACATTTTGATTTACTACAATGTAATTTTGCATTAAATGTAGTATTTTTACTTAAATATGGTCATATCCTCAAATCTTTTATTTGTTTCCTTATTTGAGTGATAATAATTTGGAGGTAAAAAACTTCATGAGAAGTTGACACCTCATCAACTTCATTTTTGTTATACCATAAAATAGTATAAATCTTTTTCTATATATCATCCCTTATATACTGAAAGAATAACAAATTTTCAAATTTTTCCTTCCAAAATGCATTATTTATAAAGATGGAAGTTAAACAAAGAATACTTTAAAATAAATTGGTGATAATACAACCGTAATAGTATGTCACCTTTAAATGTATAAAAGTAACTCCATTGTATTTGTCTTTAAATTCAGGTGTCTTCCACTTGTGTATCAGCCTCACGCTCATGTTGGAAAGGCTAGCACCCTGGTAAAGGCTCTCATTTGTGACAATTGGTGATATCGACATTGAAAAGCTTGAAGTTAGGAAATATGCCCACATCAATTGTTTTACAGGGACTCAGGGAGTAGACGGTGAAGAATTGTCTAGATTTTTTAGGGATAGGTAAAGGGTTTCATGACCCTAATTTATGCAATATGGCGTATTAAATGGAGATCTAGGGACTCTTCTTCAAAATGGTGGGAAATGTGAGTGAAGGAAACGAAAAAGTTAATTGTAGATTTCAAAGCACATTAGTTGTTGTACACTATTTAGTTGTACATTAATTCTCGTGTAATCAGCATATTCATATTCAATATTGTCTCTAGCGAATGGGAGCATTTAATGGCTGTTGGTGGACGGTAAGGTTACTGAGATGTATTAAATTACCATTGACTTATCCAATTTAATTGAAAACTAGCTGCATACACAATCCAATTTCTAATGGGGTTGATTACCTTGCATATAAGGCTACTAAATTAAAAGTTTTAAAAAATGGGTCTATTCTCAAATGGGAGTTAAATAGGGGTGCCACCTAATGGTTTTTGGTGCCTTCTTTTATATAAAGAAGATGGGATTAAGCCAAGAAGCTTTCTGGATTTGGCAACTCGAGCACATGACATGGAAATTACCATCAAACAAGGACGTGGCGAAAACCGATCGTCTTCTTCTAAAGCACTTGGTGAGAAGAAGGAATTCAAGAAGACCGAAAAGGGGTCAAAAACAAAGGAGACAATGGCCGTCGACGCAGGTAATGGACCAGTCAAGATCTCGGCCAGGTCAAAAGATGATAAACGGAATGAGTCATTCTCCTATGACTACTGGCGGAATAGGCCTACATTGAAAGAACTTCAGGCTAAGAAGTACCCGTTTTCTGATTCGGACTTATCAGGGATGCTCGACAATCTGATAGAGAAGAAAATCATACAACTACCAGAGTCCAAGTGGCCCGAGCAAGCTAATAAAACAAATGATCTTAAATATTGTTGTTATCACAGACTGGTGAGTCACCCCATCGAGAAGTGTATAACACTCAAAGAAAAAATCATGCAACTTTCAAGGGATGGGAAGATAATCCTTGATCTTGATGAAACAGTGACAACAAACCAAGCTACTGTAGTCGAAGAGCAACCGGGACAAGAGACAACAAAAGCAGCTAATGAATTGACTGCGCATATGCTACAGTTTGGTACCTTGAGCCTGTAACATTGTGGATTCCGAGGCTAGCATCGCCACCGCCTTCAGAGTCACAAATCAAGAAAGCAAGTCTTCAGGATGAAGAAGATGCACATGATGATGAAGGATGGACCTTGGTGACACGCAAGAAGCCAAGGAAACAAACTAAATAAACAGTCAAGCCTGTTTACCGCCATCGAAAACAGACGAGAAAGCCACAGCCTCGCAGATCCAAAGGAAAGAAGAGGCCTAAAACGGTCGTCAAGCCACATGTCTTACCTGAGGATCTACTGGAACAAGAGCCACTTAGTCCGATTACTCTTGAAGAATTCTTTCCATAAGATTACCTGGATGAAGTGGCTATTTACACCGTCTCCGCATCACCTGCTGATCACAGTGAGGAACTGGATAGGGGTGACGTAGGCGAGGCCGCACCTTCGCAATAGTCGCAACCTCAAAAGGAGATGAAGGTTGTTAAGGCACTAGATGGACTTCCTGCAAACATGGGATGGTGACAAATATTCCATCTTCCTAAAGAGAGTCGCGAGTTGATCCTCTAAGGACTCGAGAATCCAGAGCTATATGCCGGCAAGATGAAGGATATAGCAGAACCTCCAGAGCAATCAAGTCAGTGTCTTTCCTGCAACGCTGCCTTGACTTTCTCGGATGAAGACTTACTCCTCGGGTCTAAGCCCCATAATAGGCCACTTTACGTGTCCGGCTATATTAAAGGGAAAAAGGTCAAGTGAATCTTGATAGATGAAGGCTCGGGAGTCAACATAATGCCGAAAGATACAATGACGGAATTGGGCATCACCGTGGGGGAACTTACCAGCAGTCGGACGGTTATTCACGATTTCAACTTGACAGGAGAGCGCGCAATCGGGATGATCCGCATAAACCTTACCATGGACGACCTTTCTCCCGACGCATTGTTCCATGTAATCGAACCCAAGACATCTTACGGGCTTCTGTTGGGATGACCCTGGAAGCACGAGAACGGCGTTGTCGCTTCAACCCTTAATAAATGCCTAAGTACTACCGAGGGGGTGAAGGGAAAATAAATGGAGATACCAAACCATTCTCCAAGGCCGACACCTTCTTCGCAGATGCTAAGTTTTTCGATGAAGACGCGACGCCTAACGAATTTATGCCAACCACCATCTCCTCAACTGGGGCTGGAGGCAAGATGAAGAAGAACGTCGTCAAAAAGGATGCAGCTACAGGTCGTACTGAGGAAAAGAAAGACGAACTAAAAGAAAAAAAAGTTGTCAAGTTCACCAGTCCAGTGGTGACTCCTAAGAAGCAAGAAGTGCCACTGACGCCGGCACCACTTGTCCTTTGATACATCCCGAAGTCTCATCACAAAGAAGGGGAGAGTCCTTTTGCAGAATGTGCACCAACAAAGACGGAATCCAGGGATAAAAACAAATCAAGTCAAACATTTAAGCAAGAATGGGTAGCCAAGGTCACCACACCTCTGCCAAATTCATCAGAAACGAAGATCGTCGGACCACCTTTAGATGGATTCGACAGAGCAGTTGAAGATACGCAAAGGCTGAAAGGGTTCGACAAATTTTGTAACCCCAATGCGCATAAAATGTTAGGGAAAGTAGGTTAAGACTATTCAAAACCAAATCCTATAGGGACGACTATCGATGAAATTCCAAAACCATATGTCCTTAGTAAAGCACAACAAGACCAGTACAAAAAAGAAGGCGTATGTAGAGTTGGCAAACCTGGGATAAGCTATCAACCTCCTCCACCAGTAAATATTGGAAGCCGCAAACAAAACAATACTACATCATCACAACATATCACAGCGGAAGAGGTCGCGGATGATGAGGCAGGGGGCACGATAAAGCCATTACCCACATTAATTTTCGATAGAATAAGTACATCCGTGGAGACAACTCGAACTTCTGTGTTTGACAGGATATGAAGGACGAATTCTTCAGAAAATCGTCGTTCTGTGTTCAACAGGTTGGGCAGCCAAGAAGAAAGTGAAGCGATATTGCCAAGCCTTATACCACAAAGCACCTGTCGAAACTCAGCGCATCATCTCCTAGGCGCCTAGACAAAACAGTTTTCAATCGGCTAAGGGTCCCCAAGAAGGATAAAGGTGAAGGTCGTCGTTCCTCAACTCCTGAAGAGGAAGTGAAAGTAGACGATGACTTAAAAAGTGCAATACTCTCCCGTATGAAGCGCTTGCAAGCGGTGGACATCATACAACATACACCACTCAAAGTACAGAGTCGCGTCTTGATTCTCACTGGTCATTCAAAAAATGGTGAGCATGTTGACTCGTCATTATCAAACGGGGGCAGCATCAAGAAGGCAAAGATTTCAGAAGTGGCAACTACTTATCATATCACGGTGGAGGAGATCCCTGACAATGATAAAGAAGTGGATGCAGACGAAGCACCTGGACCATTGGAAGATGGGGGGGGGGGGGCAATTAACGGTAGATGAGTTGAAAGAACTCAACCTGGGGACTTTTGATCGAAGACCCACACCCCATATATGTGAGTGCTCTGCTGACTACGGAGGAAGAAGACGAGTACTACAAATTGTTGCTCGAGTACAAAGAAGTTTTTGCTTGGAGCTACGAGGAAATTCCGGGACTCATCCCAAGGGTTGCAGTACATCGTCTCGCAATAAAAAAGGTGTTAATCCTAAGAAGCAACCCCAGCATCGCTTCCGGCCTGAGCTTGTCCCTGAAATTGAAAAAGAAGTCAACAAACTCATCGAAGCTGGTTTCATTTGTAAAGTTAAGTACCCTACATGGATAGCCAATGTTGTCCCAGTCAGGAAGAATAATGGACAATTGCGAATATGCGTCGACTTCAGAGATCTCAATGACGCATGCCCAAAAGATGACTTCCCTTTACCAGTTACAGAATTAATGATTGATGCAACTACTGGGCATGAAGCGCTTCCGTTCATGGATTGTACTGCAGGGTATAACCAGATACACATGGCGTCGGAAGATCAAGAGGCCACAACTTTCCGCACACCGAAAGGGATATTCTGTTTTACAGTCATTCCCTTCGGATTGAAGAATGCTGGCTCAACATATCAACGGGCAATGCAGAAAATCTTCGATGACATGTTGCATAAAACAATAGAATGCTACGTCGATGATGTGGTAGTTAAATCAAGGAAAAGACAAGACCACATTAAAGACCTCCGAACTGTCTTCGAAAGGCTCAGAAAATGTCAGCTGAAGATGAATCCACTCAAGTGTGCATTTGGTGTAACTTCATGAAAATTCTTAGGATTCGTTGTCCGACATCGAGGCATCGAGATCGACCAGACCAAAATCAAAGCGATCCGAGAAATGCCGGTGCCTAAGACGTTGAAAGAATTACGCGGATTGCAGGGACGCCTCGCATACATTAAAAGGTTTGTATCCAACCTCGCAGAGCGTCGTCAGTCGTTCAACCATTTGATGAAGAAGGATGCTCCATACCAATGGGACAATAAGTGTCAACATGCTTTCGAAAGCATAAAGAAATACTTGGCCAATGCACCTATGCTGGGGGCATTTATTCCTGGGAAGCCACTCATCTTATACATCGCGGCACAAGAACGGTCCCTGGGGGCAATTTGTGCTCAAGAAATTAAAGACCGCAAAGAGAGGGCACTCTACTACTTGAGTCGTACCTTGGTTGGAGATGAGGTAAATTACTCTCCAATCGAGAAAATATGTCTTGCACTGGTGTTTGCGATCCAAAGGCCAAGGCACTACAAGCAAGCACAAACTATACATGTGGTGTCCAAGGTAGACCCAATCAAATACATACTCTCAAGACCGGTATTGTCGGGAAGGCTCGCAAAATGGGCAGTGTTGCTGAAACAATATGATTTGGTTTTCGTGCCTCAAAAAGCTGTGAAAGGGCAAGCCATCGCCGACTTCTTCGCTGACCATCCATTCCCAGCCGAATGAGAACTTTTTGAGGACTTGCCCGGGGAAGAGATCTTCTATGTGGACGTTCTACTGGCGTGGCAAATCTACTTCAACAGTGCTGCAAGACGAGACGGAGTCGAAGCTGGAGTGGTGTTTGTATCTTCACAAAGCCATGTTTTGCCATACTCCTTTTCATTGACTCAGCTATGCTCAAATAATGTAGTTGAATACTAGGCCCTCATACTTGGTCTTCAAATGGCGCTCGAGATAGGCGTTCAAGACTTGAACATCTACGGAGACTCGCAGCTCGTGATCAGTCAAGTCCTCGATGAATATGAAGTGCGAAAAGAGGATTTGGTCCCATATCATCAACAAGCACTCCGACTGCTAAATCAACTCGACACTGTCAACATTGGTCATGATCTGAGAAGTGCCAATAAGTTTTTTGACGCACTTGCTAACCTCGTAGCCACATTGGCACTGGGGGTAGAAGAATCAATGCAAGTTCTAGTCTGTAATCGTTGGGCAATAACGTTGCTTGAGGAGGAAGAAAATAGGAACGAAACGAACATGATCAACGTCTACACAATTGATGAAGATGTCTGGAGGCAACCCATCATCGACTTCTTGGACCATCAAAAGTTACCAGATGATCCTAGACACAAGGTAGAGATACGCCGACGTTCCCTGAAGTTCATCCACTTTAAAGGAACACTTTACAAGCGCTCTTTTCTTAGACAATGGTTGAGATGTTTAGGGAAGGATGAATCCACCGAAGCCATGCAGGAAGCTCACTCTGGTATATGTGGAGCTCACCAGTTGGGTCCAAAACTTTACGATTGCGTCAAAAGAATGGGATACTACTGGCCTCCCATAGTGCAAGATTACATAGACTTCGCAAGAAAATGTGACGCATGCTAATTCAACGGAAACTTCATACATCAACCGCCGGAGCCATTGCATCCTACTATCTTTTCATGGTCTTTCGAAGCCTGGGGAATCGACATTGTTAGACCACTCACTCCAAAGGCTTTCAATGGACACGAGTACATTATCGCCAGTACTAACTACTTCTCAAAGTGGGCAGAACTAGTTACATTACGACAAGTGAAGAAAGAAAATGTTGTGGATTTCATCCGAACTCAAATCATCTACAGGTATGGTGTATCACGATGCATCATAACCGATAATGGAAAGCCATTTGCCAACCAATTGATGACAAGCCTTATAGAAAAATGCAAGTTCAAATAATACAAGTCATCAATGTACAATGCTCCTCCGAATGGTCTAGCCGAAGCATTCAATAAGACGCTCTGTAACCTGCTAAGAAAAGTGGTGGCAAAGTCAAAACGAGACTGGCATGAAATAATCGGTGAAGCTTTATGGGCATATCGCACTACATACAAAACGCCAACTCAAGCAACCCTGTATGCATTGGTGTATGAAGTAGAAGCTGTGTTGCCGCTGGAGTTGCAGATCCCATCGTTGCGCATAGCCATTCAGGAAGGAGATACAGAGGATGAAAACGATAAGTTGCGTCTGGAAGAGCTAGAGGCTCTCGATGAAAAAAGGCTGCAGGTCCAACAAAAGCTTCAACGTTACCAAGCACGGTTGTCACGAGCGTTCAATAAAAAGGTGCGCCCTCGTTCCTTCCAAGTAAGAGACTTGGTCCTTGCAGTACGAAGGTCGATAATTACTTCTCATAAGATGGTAGGAAAACTCACCGCCAAGTGGGATGACTCATATGTGGTGCGAGAAGTCTACACAAATGGTGCATACAAAATTTTAGAAGAAGATGGTGTGCGGGTAGGCCCAATCAATGAGAAATTTCTGAAATGCTACTATTCTTAAATCCCCACGCTAAAGACTCCTAAGAAAGAGGCTAAACTTCAATGAAGACTCCTAAGCAAGAGGTTAAACTACACACCAAAAAAAATAATGATAAAAAAAAGGTGAGTCGAGGACGAAGTGAAAACCCGAAAGGGCGCTCCGGATAAAATGAAGAATCAAGTTGTGAGCCACCTAAAAAAACCACAAAAATATTCCATGAACTACGTCGGCTTGATCTTGTAAAACATCATCTGTGTTTTGCAAGTACGTAGGTAGCTCGAGTGAACGTGTAGCTTGAGTGCAGTCACGCACACCACCAAACAAACTACCCATTCCTTCATCGAACTACGTTGGCTTGATCTTGTAAAGAATTATTTTGTTTTGCAAGTACGTAGGCAGCTTGGGTGAACATGCAGCTCAAGTGCAACCACCCCTCCAAAAAAAACATTGCTCCTGGCCCGCAAGAGCCTAAACTATGAACGGCTAAATGAACTTCATTATAACATTTGAGGTTGTAAATCCAAACAAAGGAGTCATTGGAGAGAAACAAATAAACATGATGACAATCACTAATAAAGCAGTAAGACTATATTCTATAGAGCTACAAAGAGAGGAAATAATTAAACATCCTAAGTTTCTACTAGTCAAGTATCAAATGAGGCACGCATCTCTTCCAGTTCTCTTCGTTGCTCTTCAATCAAAGCCTGTTCTTCGGCAGTCGGATCAGGGATGTCTTCAAGCTCCTCTAGTGATCTCATTGCACCCTGGATTTCTGTCTGCAACAAGTTCAGAGTTCCATCTTTTGCTGTCACGCTACTTTGCAGTAAACTTTCCTTCTCCCGCGCCAGTTTAAGCTGGGCCTCGAGATTCACAATCTTCTCATGAGTAACAGAAAGCTTCACGGTTTCCGCCTGATGCTCCTCTTTCACTTTATCTTCAAGTGATTTGGTTTGCTCGATTTTCTGATGTAATGGAAGTTTTCTATCCACGAGTTGGTGAGATTTTGATGTTTGCCTCTCAAGCGGAAGATACGCATTAACCGCACTCACATAAGAGCCCGCAACAAAGAAGGGTCGCCTTGAAGCCGTCGCATGCTCGCATAAGAATCTTTGGCCTGCATTGACACCTCGCCTACTCTAGACCAACTGGCATTCTTCATTTCTGTGAGAAATGTCGGACGAACTTCTTGCAATGCTTTTTCAAATACTCCCTCATACGGAGAGGCTGGCCGAAACGAGGTCATAGAGCAAGTAGGTAGAGCAATAGGCTTGATCGGGACATGCAAAGTCTTCTGCACTTTCCGCCTACACTGGGGAAGCCTCTCCACTGAGGGTGTGTGGATGTCCATCCGCACTGCCTGACGCCCGCGCGGGACCGAGCCAATTTCATCGCGGCGGCCACCCACTTGGCCCTTTCCCGGTCGGGGGTCGATCCGATCTCACGTTCGGGGTGATGTTTCAGACCTCGATTCGGATGGCGATTCAGACTTGTACTAGACGGATGCGGGTACCCGTGTTTACGTTAGAATCGGTCGAGTCATGGTTGTAAATGTTTAAAGGCCGATATGTTTGGTAAGGCGACCTTTTTAGTGAACCGAATTCGTTGCCGATTTGTGGAGTTGCCACTGTGTCAATTATGGGGACTCGGAAACCGTTCAAGTCAACTTTGATCCTTGGCTGGCTCAAAGTTGAGTGGCACGGGACCTAAAGATAAAGACTTGTACCCTTAAGCACTCCATGCCTGGAATGACTCTCATTGCCAATGGTTTCGGACATCCGGAAACCGTCGATTCTGAGTAAGGGGTGAGGGTACGTATTAGGAAGCCAACGTCCGCTAGACATCGACACCTAATAGCGCCCGCACATAGCAGCCTCTACTAATCAATCGACGGGCTGATAACTTTGTTCCTTTGTTGTGGTGGAAGTACTGTAACATCCGTTGTTTTAACCCTATGTCATTGCTATGTCGGTTGTTTAAGGACAACTAAGCTTATTGTCATCGAAGTAGTTATTTTTACATTCTTTGCATACGATTTCACGTGACAACCAGGCCATGAAAAGATGCACATAGGAGAGTAGAGGGTACTAAATATTATACGTATTAGCAAATCAGGTTTAACGTGATAGTACGGATATTAGTCGTTCTCGTGGTATACCTTACCTGGTATTCTGCTTAAGATGCGTCTGCTCGGTATTAATAGGGATGTGTCGAAACGTGTAAGGTGAGCACCAGGACTAATACGGAACCCGACCATCGCTTTGTTCAATTTTAGCTTGTTTACGTTTTAAATCTCGTGATAGGTGATTTAGCATACGATTATAAGGTCATAAAAGCGGTAAATCATACGAAAGCTGTAAATGCAAATGTAGGTAAATCACGTAGTGAGGAGTTGCACCCTCAGAGTATACGCTAAACGAGACACGATGCATAGATAGTTGAGAACGGATCTCGGAACTACTCGGGTCTATTTAGGGTGTTTTAGTGTTTATGGTTGAAGTTGGGACATTACGTATGTTTATAACGTGCCATGGACCTAGCGTCCACGTTTGACACTATTGTAGTGCATAATAAAAGGTACAAAAATGTAAAGTTTTGTTTAGATGACAACCTAGTGATGGTTCGACTTCGAGGGCAGATCCTCCTAGCTTGCCTTGTGGTGACTTCGGCAGAGTTTCGTTACCACGGGTGGTTCTGCGGTTAATCCGGCAGAGCTTTCGCTGCTAGACTCGAGGTAGCTAGTCGAACACAGGCACCTCGGGATTGAGTGGAGTGCTTGAAGGTTAGGGGTAGCGTTGAATCGCTTGCTTGGGTGTCGGAGTGCGAGCCCAAGTTAGAAGAAACTCGTAAAGAGTAAGAGGGAGAAGAGAAGAATGAATTGTGTGTCGAATGAATGAAGTGAGGGGGGTATTTATAGTTGCTTGCGCGGTTCACATTGCCCAGAAGGACGTCTGAGTCCAGGCGTACTAGAACTCAGGCGCCTGGGGTCGTGCACACGAGATGTAGGATGCCCGGTGTGAGGCGCCTGGGACTTTGAAGATACGAATTTGAAACTTTCCAAAACCGAGAAGATGCGTATCGTTCATTAGCTTGGGGATTAAGTCTTCCCCCTAACCATAGCGCGTCATTGCACCGGGTGGGTTTCTGGTGTGCATCCCGAGGTTTGCTCGGCCCGATGTGTTGACTCGGGTTTGACTTTGTGTATTTCGGGACCGATTTGGAGTCCTGGTGTCGAAATTGACTAATTAGTGTCGACGCGACCGTAATGACACGACTAAGGCTGTCTTGATGTTAAATTAATTTTTTCGAGTAATTATTTGACCCGTTCTATAGAAAAACTATCTAAAACATCGCAATATCGCATCGCGTTGCAGTCTAACCGTCATCGGGAGTTTGTTGGGCACTCCTGCAGCCACCAGGTCCAAATCTGGGTGTCTACAAAAGCCCCCACTTTGACTGAGGGTTGAACAAGGCGAAAGTCAAAGTATAGCTGCCCAGGTCAAACGAGGATTACAACCTGGTGGCTGTCCGGTCGGGTCGTTTAAGTCCGTTAGACTACGTATTTGAGGCTTGCCAGCCAAGGCTTAGAAATCATACCTGACGTCCTTGCCTGCGGTCGCTTACCGGAGCTTGGGTCCGTGCTTGCTATCTCGTCCTGGGTTTGTTACGTACATGGGTTGTATTCTTCGGATGTGTAAGAATCCATTCAAATTTGGACTGCCCTTCGAATGCCTATGACTTGTTGGGCACGAAAATGCTTACTTACTTTGCCTTCTGAATGCCTATGATTCGTTACGCTCGAGAATACTTACTTATTTTGCCTTCAGAATACCTATGATTCGTTAGGATTAGATTTAAAAAAAGGTTTGCCTTCAGGATGCTTATGACCCGTTAGGCTCAAATTACAAAGTTTGCCTTCCGGATGCTTATGACCCGTTAGGCTTCAATTAAACAGCTTGCCTTCAGGGTGCCTATGACCCGTTAGGCTCAAATTAAAGAAGTTTGCCTTCAGGATGCCTATGACCCGTTAGGCTCGAGGATAAAAAAGATGTTCGAATGTGTAAGTATCCATTCAAACTTAAATTGCCTTCAGGATGCCTATGACCCATTAGGCTCGAGGATAAAAATGTTCGAGTGTTTAAGTATCCCCTCGAACTTAAATTGCCTTTAGGATGCCTATGACCCTTTGGGCTCGAGGATAGAAATGTTCGAGTGTGTAAGTATCCACTCGAACTTAAATTGCCTTCATGATGCCTATGACCCATTAGGCTCGAGGAAAAAAATGTTCGAGTGTGTAAGTATCCACTCGAACTTAAATTACGTTCAGGATGCCTTGTGGACGTCCGTCCGCACCGCCCGGCGCCCCGCGCGGGACCGACCCGGTTTTCATCGTGTGGCGGCGGCCACCCACGCGGCCCCCTCCCTACCAGGGGCCGGTCCGATCTCGCATACGGGGCGAAGTGTCGGACCTCGATTTGGATGACGATCCGGACTTGTACTAGACGGGTGCGGGCACCCGTGTTTCCGTTTGGGAATCGATCGGGACGTGGTTGTAAATGTTTAAAGGCCGATTCATTTGGTAAGGCGACCTTTTTAGTGAACCAAATTCGTTGCCGATTTGTGGAGTCACCACCGAGCCAATTATGGAGACTCGGTAACCGTTCAAGTCAACTTTGATCCTTTACCGGCTCAAAGCTGAGTGGCACGGGACCTAAAGATAAAGACTTGTACCCTTAAGCACTCCATGCCTGGAATGAATCTCATTGCCAATGGTTTCGGACATCCGGAAATCGTAGATTCTGAGTAAGGGGTGAGGGTACGTATTGGGAAGCCAACATCCGATAGATGTCAACACCCAATCCCGCCCACACTATAGCGGCCTCTACTAATCAATCGATAGGCTGATTTCCTAGTTCTTTTGTTGTGGTGGAAGTACTGTAACATCCGTTATTTTAACCCTATGTCTTTTACTATGTCGGTTGTTTTAAGGACAGATAATTTTTATCGTCAAAATAGTAGTGTTTACATTCTTTGCATGCGATTTCACGTGACAAGCAGGCCATGAAAAGATGCATGTTGGAGCGTAGAGAACACTATGTATTATACGTATTAGCAAGTCAGATTTAACGCGATAATACAGATATTAGTCATTCTTGTGGTATACCTTATCTGGTATTCTACTTAAGATGCGCCGGTTCGGCATTAATAGAGGTGCGTCGAACCTAATAAGGTGAGCGCCCGGACTAATACGGAACCCGACCATCACTTTGTTCAGTTTTAAGTTATTTTACGTTTTGAATTCCGTGTTAGGTGATTTAGCATGCGATTAAAAGGTCATAAAAGCGATAAATCATACGAAAAGCTGTAAATGCGAATGTTAATAAATCACATTATGAGGAGTTGCACCCTCGGAGTATACTCTAAACGGGACTCGATGCATAGATAGTTTTGAGAACGGATCTCGGAATTACTCGGGTCTATTTTAGTGTGTTTTAGTATTTGTGGTTGAAGTTGGGACGTTACGTATTTTAATAGATGCTTGTGGGCCTAGTGCCCATATCTAGTGTTGTCGTAGTGCATAATAATAGAAAGTACAAATATGGAATGTTTTGTTTAAATGGCAACCTAGTGACGACTCGATCAACAGGCGGATCCTCCTAGCTTGACCAGTGACTCCGGCAGAACTCCGTTACCGTTTGACCTTCCTGCGGCTACTCCGGCAGAGCTTCGTTTGCTAAAGACTAGTTCTGCGGCTAATCCGGCAGAACTTCGTTACTAGTTTTGAGCTAGTCGATCACAGGCACCTCAGTATCGAGTGGAGTGCTCGAAGGTGAGAAGTAGCGTCGATGTCACTTTTTTTATCGGAACTACGATCGAGTAGATCGCTTGCCTCGGGTGTCGGAGTGCGAGCCCTTAGCGAGAGTTTAGAGGGAGAAGAGAAGAGTGAATTGTGTCGAATGAATGAGGTGGAGGGGGGTATTTGTAGGTGTTTTCGGCACTCGTCGCCCATATGGACACGTGAGCTGGGGCGCACTAAGACTCAGGCGCCTGGGTTAAGGCGTGGTGAGACCCAGGCGCGTTGGGTGGGGCGGTTGGGATTTTGAGGATACAGTTTAGATACTTTCCAAAACCGTGAAACGGATGTATGATATGTTTCTTGGACGTTAAGTCTTCTCACGGCTTGACCTAGCGCCGTGGGTTTAGTGGGCCTCGGGTGTTCATCCCGAGGCTCGCCTGACACGGTGTTGACTCGGTTCGAGCTTCGGGGCCGACTCGGGGTCCCGGTGTCGGAATTAACTCTAATTAGTGTCTATGTGACCATAACGACACGACTAAGGCTGCCATCATGTTAGTTTTTAATTTTTCCGAGTAATTATTTGATTCGTTCTATAGGAAAACTACCTATAATATCGCGAACCCATGTCGCGTTGCAGTCCTATCGTCATCGGGTGTTTGCTGGGCACTTCTGCAGCCACCAGGTCCAAATTTGGGTGTCTACATGCCTATGACCCGTTAGGCTCGAGGATAAAAATGTTCGAGTGTGTAAGTATATCCACTCGAACTTAAATTGCCTTCAGGATGCCTATGACCCGTTAGGCTCAAGAATAAAAATGTTCAAGTGTGTAAGTATCCACTCGAATTTAAATTGCCTTCAGAGCGCTTAGCGACTCGTTAGGCTCGAATTACCTTCAGGATGTCTATGACCCGTTAGGCTTAAAATTGCCTTTAGAGCGCTTAGCGACTCGTTAGGCTCGACTTACCTTCAGGATGCCTATGACCCGTTACCCCTAAATTGCCTTCAGAGCGCTTAGCGACTCGTTAGGCTTAAATTGCCTTCAGAGCGCTTAGCGACTCCTTAGGCTCGAATTACCTTCAGGATGCCTATGACCCGTTAGGCTTAAAATTTGCCTTCAGAGCGGTTAGCGACTCGTTAGGCTTAAAGATTCGCAGATATTCATTTATTTTGGTTAAATTAAATTTGCTTTGCGGATTTGTTTTGCTTTGTTCAGATTCGTCTTGCTTCGTTCGGATTTGTTTGCTTTGCTTGATTTATCATGTGCTCGAGTGTGAGTATTCTTGTTAGTTGAGGTTTTTTTATGCTTGTTGTTGTTGTTTTATTTTTTCGTTGGACAAATTTTGGTTAGATGGTGTTTATAAGCTTGCTTTACCGGTATCGGTTAGTAAATGGTCTTGTCGTTATTTATTTTGCTTGGTTTGTATTTTGCGGATATTAGATAACGTGTCTCGTTTGCTCTCGTTTTAGTCTCGAGCCGAATAGTCGGACGCACGTCATGCTGCGCCTTAATACTCGAGCGCCTAGCCCTCAGCGATTCGAAATACGGACGCCCGACCCGGGGTGCCTGGGCTTTTGTGGGTCAGACCCATTTAAAGTCAGCGAAGGGGGGAAAGGAACGAACCATTCGTTCCAAAAATCAAACGCGCGCTCCCCCTCGACTCAATCTCGCTCTCTCGATTTGTTTTACCAATTTCCGTCTTGATTTTTGCCATACACGATTATGTCGACGTCGGGTAAGCGTTCCTTACTCGCCTATTGTCGATTTTGCTTAATTTGGTTGATTGTGAGTGGATTTTGTTAAAACCATAGAAAATCGATTTGGGCATTTTGAATTTGCTAGGTTTCGATGTTCATTATTGGTCCCATTGTTAAATTAGGGTTGAATGGAGCTTGTTAGGTAGCTTGATAGAAGATTTTGAGGTGTATCAATGGCCTCCCATGGGGGTAAACTCGAGATACTTGGTTTAGGGATCGCTTCCCTGGTTATTCCTGCACTTGCCCTTCATAATCTTGCTCGATTAGTGTTTGTGACATTATGGGTGACTTCCATGTCGACTTTTGCAAGTTAGAATGCCCTCTAGGGCATTCCGTGAGGTTTTGTGTGACTTACGACGAACCAAAAAGTACCGTAATGATGTCGGATTTTCCCGAAACCACTTCAATTATGACCAGGACCGAAAATGGGTGCTAGTGGGCTTTTTGGAATTTTGATATCTCCATCCGAAATTTCGACCTTATTTTGACCCGTTGGAGCCGTTTTAGCTTGATCTGAGGCATGCATATTTGCGTTTTTGCTTGGTTTTGTAGCTCGATATGATATAGAGCGTCCCGAGGGAGCTCCTTTGACCAGCACCAGTGGTGAGGCTGCCGGGACGAGCTCACTGACTCCCCGCGGGATTCGTAGGAGACGACGCAACGTTCCTTTGCAGCGTTGTGATCCAGGGGCCATAAATGAGGTTGACTTTGATAGAGTTACGAGGCGTAGGCTGCCTCAGACGATTGTTAGGAGGGCTCATGTCCCGGATCCCGCGTACGGGGATGAAGAGATTGGTTACGAGGATCCTCAGTGGGCTCAGGACTGGGACGACCATCAGTTGTTGTTTCGCCCTGATTTGCACATTTCTCACCGTATCGTGCGCGGCATGGTGAGTATCTCGATTCGTGCTTATTGGTTTAAGCTTTGAATTTTGGTTTTGGTTGGCTTGGTTTGTTTATGTTTCTATTATCTCGGTTTGCAGCCCCAGGTTCGATGAGGACCTTCTCGGGTTTTACGACATGCTTAGAGATCTACTCTCAGAAGCTCAGTCTTGCGGCAAAGAAGATTATCGCGAGGACGACTTTGGGTCCCGTGGTCGGGCACTGGGCCCGGTTGGTAGGTTGCAAGACCAAGTGCAACCTTATGGTGATTAGAGAGATGATAGATCGCTTTCACGACACTACCTCGACCTTTCACATACCTTTCGGGGAGGTCGGGATGACCTAGGAGGACTTTGAGGTTATTACGGGTTTACCCTGGAGTCCGGATATGATTAGATGGGCTACCGAGGGTCCTAAACTAGACAGCGATGAGGTCTGTGGATGGATCGGGGATTATTTGGAGCGCGAGGTTTATAGCACGCCTCACGCTCTGGTGAGTTCGCACATTAGCGACCACTTCGAGAGGGTGGCGGTACTAGAGGGTCGAGCACCCAACACACCGGTGCAGGATGCTCGTCTGTGGTTGTGGTACTTCCTAGGATCGACTCACTTCTTGGATAAGGGCGAGAGGTTTAGTACTAGGATTTTGCCTTTCTTAGCTGATTTAGATCAGCTGGGACGTTTTGATTGGGTGACCGCGACTTTCTTGGAGATGACCCGCTGCTAGCAAGTCGTGGTGAGGCCACTGAAGGTGGATTCAGGTTCGGCTTTACCTATCGTGGGTCCAGGTCTCGAACTGGAGGTTAGTTACTGCTTCTGTATTCGTTCCTCGAGTTTTGCTCAGTCAGCCTTGGTTTTGCTAATGATGATTTTCTTTGGGTTTTGCGGGCTTGGATCTATTCCTACTTTCCTCGATTGGCACCTAAGACGGTGCGAGCTCGTCCGGTTAGGTTCCCGGCGGGGAACGAGTGGAGACTGGCTCAGGCCAAGAGTACGACGAGTCACTACCCGTCGGAGAATGTGCTGGTGAACCAGCTGCATCTCGAGGATGTAAGTTTCCATCTTACGACTTATTTTACGTGGTAACTTCTTAGGCTTAGGATTATTGAGGCGTTGATTTTATTTGTGTAGTTCGTGGCCCGTCCTTGGGCCGATTACGAGGGTGTGCCTGCGTACGTGGCGGCGGAGCTGAGGCCCCGAAGCTACAGGATGATGCTTCTTCCTGCGTTGTTTCTCCCGGTGTGGTATCAGAACGAACAGTTGGTGCGTCAGTGTCTGTATGACGATTTCAGGGTGCCGGTTGATCCTCCCTGGACAATGTTTAGACCACTGGCCGCCGCAGAGGTCCTCGAGGGTAGGGACGGAGAAGGAGGTGATGCGCTACTGGTGCCTGGCGCTTCCTATCTGTCTCACATCAGCCAGCGGCTAGCTTGCCACCGCCTCGTGGTGAGTAGTACTCAACTTTTGTTTTAGGGCTTGTTTTGTTTTATTGCTTAGTGTTTATTTGCTCCTTGACGGGTTCGCTTTTCCTTTCTCTGGCCGATCCGGCTGATGCTGTCCAGCCCCCGTACTTCCCCTTAACGCTGCTTAGGGTCGATGCAGCCGGGGTAGCCGTCACGGAGCCTCTCCTCACGTGTTCCGCCGAGGAGATGGACGCTGGGATAGAGTGGCGTGAATGGGTATACCGGGTAAGTTTTGGTTTTTGTCTTGGATTTGGGTTCCAAGGGTTAGGTTTTGTTTGGCTAACTTGTCTGATTTTGCCTCTTAGGTTTCGTCGGCTTGCCATCAACGGTTGTGACAGGCTGCCAACCGCTTTCGGGCCTATGCGTCGAGGATCTTCCGTGATACTTCGGGGTCTCGATCGGTGAGTATGTGTACCCTAGGTTGGTTTTCCAGGCTGTTTGTATGTTTTTCTAAGGTATAAGTGTATTTGCAGGTTACCCCGGACATGGTGGGGCAGCTGGAGACTCGGGTGACCGAGCTCGAGGGGGAAGAGGCTAACCTGCGACAGCTCCTGCGATTCCGGGATGACAAGATTGCCCTGCTTAAGGAGCGGTTAGCTCGGTCTCAGGGCGAGTCCTCGGCGCAGAGCGAGGCTAGGCTTGGGGTTGAGATGGAGAGGGAGAGGTTGAGGCTGAGGCTGAGGGTCATGCTACGGGCACCACCGAGGATGTTGGAGGGATTCCCGAGAAAGCTATTCTAGATATGCTGTCAGGGTTGGACGGTAGTGAAACTCTTATCTTTGTTTTGGAGGACCTCAGTTTGGATAACAACATCGATGAGTTCGTGATAGCTATAGGCGCAGCTTCTAGGGGTCCTTCCTAGTTTATGAACTCGGCTTGCGTATGGATTTTGTTTATTTTGTATATTTTTAAGACTTTTAGTATTCAGATTGATTTGTTTAGTCTTGCGTTTTTGTTTTGTGAAATGTTAACTTAGACTGACAAGTAATCACTTCAGGTTCGGTTTGTTTGCGATATCGTCGTAGTTTTAGGATGTTTAAATGCGTTAGGGTTGCGTGAGAGTAAGAAAGTGGTTTTTTTTGGACTTTTTGAAATGCGTTAGTTTGAGCCGGGAGTTGGATCAAGTGGTACGTCGATTAAAAATGTTTGACTCGTGACGTGCGAAATGTAAGAAATTAACATATTTTGACTGAGTGCGTTGGGAGACATGTGTAGTTGTCTCGACATTCATGTCTAGACTGAGGTAAACACAAAAAGGTTAGACTGCTTTTGAAAAAAAGTTAGACCACTTTTTGTATATTCATGACAAGCCGTACGTACCGTTAATATTTGTAGTCCATCATAATGAAAAACAGACTTTGGTATCTTCAAATTGATTGTTTTGTTTTGTTTGTTGCAGGTTTGTACATGTTGGCTCTGTAGGAGTCACGCGGCCAGATAGGCCAGGTCTCAATCTCGCTAAGTAGCCACCCACTGTTCGTTTGAATAAAGAGCTCGACTTTATTCTCACATACAAGTTGAAGGGAGAGGATGTAATTCCCTAGAAATTCTAACGCAATACAGTGGCGGAAACACTGTAGAAGTGGGATTATAACACACTGTAGCTATGTCTTGATTAAATAAAAATGGTAAGTCAATACATAAGCCATAAAATAAAAATGGCTACAAAATAAATAAATAAATAAATAAATAAAATCCATAAAAAGGGTTTTAACAATCCATAATACAGTGATCTGATTAAAACAAGCAGGATCCATAACTGCTCGCTAGCCCACCCGAAGGAAAACACATATACCTGCCATGTTAAAAACATAACAGCCACAATCAGTGGGGAGCAACGTCAACGTTCTCCCAGCCGTATAACAAGATTTTAAATCTGTAATTACTATTATAGAAAAATAGTAAAAATGGAAAACAGTAAAACACATTATAATAAAAATAAACTTTCAGTGAAAAACTTCACGTATCAAAACAATATAATAAAAAATGAGTTTTCCGAAGAAAACGTAAAACATTTGCCAACATGCAACCAAATTATATCGATAATAATAAAAATATTCAAAATGGCGTTATAGATAAGAGTAGTGTCGACGGCTAGACTTTCACTAGGAGAATACTAAAAACTAGCTTCGAGAACTTAGTTCAAACAAATTAAACTTCGGTCTCTAACTAGGCTACTCAACCATAATAGAGCGGCGACTTATAAATGCGTAGCCATAGTTTAAGATAATGCACACCCCTCCTGGGATTACCTGTCACCCAGTTCAACTTATGACGGCGACTTACTGCGAGGCCTAAACTTAAGGTCAAAATGTAAAAAACTCCCGGGATACCTGTCACCCGGTTCAACAACCAATGTACCAATTCTTGATACACTAGCCTTATAGTTGATTGCAAAACCGTAAACCCTAGAATATATTACTCTAACCTCACACTTGTCCTTATTCCATAACTCCAAAACAAAGCCATTATCGATATTCAAAAGATATAAACATTATAAATAATATGGAGAGAAAAGGAGTAACCATTATATTCTAAAAGAGAAAACTTTCTATTTTTAGAAACTTTACAAAAATAGAATCATATCAAAATAGCGAAAATATTAGTTTATACTAATTCAACATTTTAGTAAACGATATAAATTTATAAAACTAGTACTTTCGGCCTTAACGATATTAATTCTCAAAACGAGAACATTTGAGTTAATGAAATTATTGAAACGTCATACAAGTGTTTATAAAATGATTTAGAAATGTTTTAAACATTTTAAATACTACTAATTAGGGTGTTTCCAAAATTTACGAAACTAAAATTCCCTAATTATTATTAGTTTCGACAATACGATTATAAATAGGATTTTACGGCAAATGTCAAATTAAATCTTTTAACGTGTTTTATTTAATTAAACCATTGAATACATTACGAGTATGTTAAGGGATGATTTAACTCACAAAGTTTCAGATTTAAATACTTTCAAAATGGCTGGAAAAATAATTCTTTTGGGTAAGATGAAGCATTTTAACGATAAATCATAATTTGTCCAAAAATTAATACTTATTAATTAAAGACTTTAATAAATAGTACAAAAATTACGTAAAATAGCTAAAATTTATTTATGGACATTCTGTCTAGAAAAGAAAATTTTCCAGAATGCTTAGTCTTGGTTTTTAAAGGGTTTTCTCGTTAATCGTCTAACCTCGACAATAACGATTAATAAAAATAGTAATTACAAAACGATTTAAGTATTAATGTCCAAAAATTGTTATTAAACTTAAAAATCACCATTTTTCAGAATATACTAATTTTTTAGACTTTCCAAAGTTCCAGATTTACCAAATTCCAATAAAACCGTCATTTAAAACCCGTTTTCACAATTAACGATTCCGTTAATAAAACTTATCATCCTAACATTTTATTAAAGCACTAAAAATCATAAAATTACATTTTATTATGAAATCATCAAAATCATATTTTTTTCCGGATTAATCCAAAGACCAGAAATTGAGAATTTAAACAACAAACGCGGTTTTAACGATAAACGATGATTTAATGTGATTAATTAATTCATCCACTTAACAATTCCGAAAAATTATTAAAAAATGCAGAAAATTCTATTTCACCAGAAAGTTTCACCTTGTCAAAAATCAGATTAAAATAAAATGTTTAGGTACTAGAACTAAAAATCGGTTTTTAATCATTTTTGTTCGATAACGGTAATAATTCAATAATCGATATAAAAAATATCAGAAAAATATCAAATTATTAAAAATCATCAAAAATCTCATTTTTACAGAATAAATGCATATATTACAAGTTTAGGCCGAATATTACGATTTTACAAATTAATATGACGATTTAATCGTTAATCTCGTAAAAGCGATAAAAATTACCGAAACATGCAAATTTTCAACTTTTAAAAATTTTCCAGATTATATGACATACATATATTGTCAAAAATAAATATAAAAATATACATGCAATTACACAAATAAAATCATGAAATACCGAGTAACATCGACGTTACCTCTAATCCAAATCCGAAATTGATAATATACTCGTCAGCCTCGGGATCGTCCACAAATCCTTAATACACGAAAATCATGGCAGAAAAATACCATGAGCAAAACTAAGAAAATCAAGTTGAATAACGATCGAAAACAACATCGATTATTACCTTAACGGAAGGATCGCAACAACGATTAATTTGACAATAAAAACGAGACGATTATGACTCGAATTGGAGCAAGAATCAGCGTAGGACTGCTGAAAGATGTCACGTTTTTTGAGGGAATTGAAAGAGTATCTTTTTTTGTTTATGAGAGAAATGAATGTAAGAAAGAAATGGATGGTTTCTAAGCATAAATGATGATAAATTTTGATGAAAACTATGTAGAAATATATCAAATGACCAGCGAAAATAGTGATAGGTAGGAGAATGAAAGGTTGATCATAATGCATGGAATAAATGGAAGAAAAATAATCTTACGTTTACGGTTTAATGTGACAAAATGAAACGTATAAATAATATGTAGTAAAATTTGTCACCAGAAGCTTAGTCGGTCCAAAATGTGAGGAAAAGGTCTCAAATAATTTATAAGTTGATAAAAAGTATAATCGTAAAATAGTTAAAGGCATTTCAAGGTAATTCGAGTAAACCTCGCGTAAGAAAATAATTATTCGCGAAACTTCGTATTAAAATCATAAATGGCTACTCTTTAGTAAACAAAAATATTTCTTAGTTGAAAATATTATACAAATGTATTTAAACATTTTTAGGAAGAGGAATAACTTAAATCCGAGCTTAAAAACGTTAATTCGTAGATAAATTGAATTCCTCGGGGAAAATAAATAGTTTACGAGGAAAATAAAATAAAAGGATTTAAAAGAATTAAAAATCTTTTTAAAATATAAATAAATATCATTAAACTCAACAATGAAAATAGAGCTTAGTAAAATGATGAAATGCATGGCCGAAATGTGACAGAGTTATGACAGAGTCATAACGGTAAAGACAAAAACGCTAGGAAAAATAGCGGGTGTTACAGAGGATGTGTTGCGGGAGAGTGGAATTCTGTACACTATTGTAAGGCCGTGCGCGTTGACAGAGGAACATGCAGGAGCCGATCTGATATTCAACCAGGGGGACAACATCACGGTACCTAACCATCACAATCTATTTCCTTCCCATTTCTGAAGGGTCAAACTCAAGACATTTGTAAACTAAAACGACCCTTACCAGTTGATCTAAGTGTTCAGTAACTAGTAAAGTAGTAAGTGGTCGAGTATATGTTTTTGATTACAGGGGAAGATATCTAAGGAAGAGGTAACTCAAATATGCGTTGTTGCTTTAGCAAGTCCACATGCACGAGACAAGACGTTTGAGGTAACTTCGTCGACTACAGGTCGTATGTTCAAATGTCTGACTCGACTATTTTTATGAAAAAAGGTGCATTTGAACACTTTTGATATGTGAATCTTTCAAAAATCTTAAAAATTCAATGATTTCTTTGCAGCTGCTGAAGTGTTCTTGTTGAGGAACAAAATGATCTCAGCTACTGTATTGGGAACAGCTACCGCGATTTGGATCCTTTTCGAGTTGCTCGAGTATCATTTACTCACTCTTGTTTGCCATGTCTTTATCTTCGGCCTGGCGTCTTGTTCTTGTGGGCTAACGCCACTCACTTCATCAACAAGTGAGCTTTGAGAACTGTTTTCGTTTACTAAGTAATTGCTCGAACTATTTGCTCGCTTGAAGTTTATTTATTTTTAGATTGTTCTGAGTTCGAATTCACTTGATTTATTTTTAGATGGAACAATGTGAATTAGGGTTTCCCAATCTCCAGATTCCCCTAAATTTGTCTTTTCTCTCTCGACACCAAGCTCCTCAATTCATCACTTGACGCTCCTTGCTGAGGTGGTTTGTTCTCTGAGTCAACTAGGTATTTTTTGCCGAATTTTGTCAATTGACAATGCAATAGTAGTAGTTTGATTTGGTTTGTGTTTTATTTGGCCTTGTTGATAGTTAGTTTAGGGTTAGTTTTACTCATGCTTTCGAAGTCTACTGATTGTACCAGTCCTTGACCTATTTCGTAATGAAATGAATTCCTATATTATGTGATTACAATCACATTGTCTTGTATGTATGTGTTGGGTTTAATTTTATAGCTTGGGATATGCGGCATCTGTGCTTTAATTGCACATCGCGGATGGAGTTTGTATTCTCTATTTAAAATCTGCTTGGCATTTTCTCCGGCAAATGAAGTCGTTTTAGTCCTTCCTCAGCTTCGCTTGTTACAAAATGCCAAGGTATGTATAGACTGGAGTATAAAGTCATTAACAATGATTTCGTCATGTGATTAAGAATGCTTTGGTATATATTGTCTTGATTAAGAATCATTGGTGGGATTTGAACCCCTTCATTTTATTTTATTTTATTTTTTAAATTAGAACATTATGAAACACTTGGTAACATGCTCCGTATGAACTATTCTCTGTATATATTATGATCGAGTAGTTTGCAAATAGTTCAAGGTTGGTTATATACTTCTTTAATTGTTGCAGATGGTTGAACGAGTAACGGGTGACTGTGTGTTTGCGTTGGGCGTGGCAAGATTCTTATTATGTGCAAATTGGATAATAATGGTACGTACACCTGTGGACATGACATAGGTCCACCCCGACGCGACGACGCGCGGGTTTGGGGAGGCGATAGAATTTCCATATGAGATGGATCGAATAGAATTTTAAATCGAAGTAGGAGTCGCCACCGAATTTTATGGTTATTCGGAACGATTCGAACCCACTCTATGTCGTAGTGGGCCATATTTAAAACATGGCCCATTTCTGATGTCAGAGTCTATCGGGTTCGTCCCTTAGCATTTCGATACCGATGCCGACTTGCGCGGTTAATCGTTGATGGTGGGATTTGTCGTGGATCCCGCCACCAATTAAATAACCGGCTAAGACCTAGTGGGTAGCTAGGGTAAGTCGGGTCGTGTCCACGGAGACGGTATTGCAAGGTTTAGACTAAATCGGCCTAAAACAAGACTATGCTACCAAACAAACACAAACGACTACTAATTGGTGAATTAAGATGAGAAGAGAAGAAAATAGACTAATGATGCTCTATGATGAACTAGACTACCAAATACTACCTAAACACAAGCCAACTAGCAAACTAAGAGAAATGCTAAACAATGCTAATGATCCAACTACTAACAACCTAAAGAAATGATGACTAGCTAACAAGATGAATCAAGTATAGAAAGAAGGGAGTGGGTTAGGTCGGGTTCATAAGTGTAGTAGGGTGACTTGGGTTGATTAAGGGTGTAGGTGCCTCCTAATTGCTAGGTTCGGTCCGGGCGATAGCAACTTAAACCGATGTCGATGACAATGCTCAACATGTCCACACACAAAGCAAACAATGGGTAGAAGAAGACTAGCATGAGAAGCATGACCACTACAACTCATACAAGCATATCAACAAACACATGGTGTACCAAATATGTGACTAACAACCAAGATTCACCCTTTACCCCCAATCAAACCCTAATCACCCATAATCTACCCTTAATCCCCCTACTAACCCACAAGTAAACTACTCACTCATGAACAAACTAACTACAACAATGAAAGGATGAAACAACTTCACAATCCAAACATTCATCTTCAAGAACAATAACAATCAATAACAACAAACACTAAGTAAAGATTCAAACTTGATTCAATAACAATAAACAAGAGAAAAGAAAGTTTATACCAACACTAGATGAAGGAAAGATGATATCTTGCATAAAAGAGAAACCCAAATAATCCCAAGGTTGTCAATCTTGGAGAAGTCTTCAAGTATCTTCTTAATACAAGCACTAATTAACTAAGATTAACTAAGATTAACTAAGGATTAATGAGAGATTCAAACTAATATGAGGAACTAAATCTAGGGTTTATATGTTGTGGAGAGGCTTAAGAGAGGCTAAAACTAATGTAAGATCCGTAAACCATACAAGAGGGAAGTATTTATAGGGTTACAAATGGAAGGAAGAAGAGACAAAAGTCACGCGGGCAGCAGCGGCACTTTCCCGATCGGGAATGGGCAATCCCGATCGGGAAACCTCACTTTCCCGATCGGGAAATCTGGGACCCGGTCGGGAACTCTTTCCAGTGGCTGTCTCCTTTGTGCACTTCATCCCGATCGGGTTTTAGGCCTTCCCGATCGGGATGGGTCTTGTAGGCCTCCAATATGATCTTTTTGGTCCCTCCTTGCTTAACATGGACTTCTCATCGATTCTCGGGACTCGGGATCGGGTCTCGGAGGCCCGGGATTGGGTCCCAAGGTCTCGGGGTCGATTCCAAGGCATCGAGCCATCGTTCCTTTATCTCGTTGGCTCCAAAATGTGTATGTATAGAGTCGGAATCGCTCCAACTCTTCCAAATCGGTCTCGGGAACCTGAAACGAACTAAAGGAAGCATAAGAAGCCCCATAAACCGCTCCCAAGGAGCGATTCTACAAGGAAAATGGGACCAAAACACTATGAAAATAGGCACTACAAATTACACTTATCAATCGTATATTGAATGACTCTCGTTGCCAATGGTTTCGGACATCCGGAAACCACGGTTCTGAGTAAGGGGTGAGGGTACGTGTTGGGAAGCTCATTGAGAACACCCAACCCCGCCCGCACTTAGCGGCCTTTACTAAGATATCGTTCGGTTTTGTGTACACGCGTTAGTTCGACGATTGAATGATATGCATAAATTATTTCCTAAGACATGTGAGGAAAAATAAATAAATGGGTTGCTAAGCCGTTTAATGCATGTTAAACTAATAACGTCAAAGTTATTTTAGCATGTGAAGTTCGTTTTAGTCTAATAAAACAAACGATAAATAAATTGCTACAAACACGAGAAAACGAGTTAGTAACGACTGAATAATAATATAGTAAATAAATATTCGAGATCGAGAAAATAAATCGAAATCTGAGAAATATGGTTAAAACGCTGTTTTGTATAAAAAACAAAACTCGAAAAATAAAAAAACGAAGAAAAGACGGGTCACGGCAGCTGGCCGCGCGGCTCGCCCGGGACGCCGGCGAGTCGCGTGGCAGCCTGTTTCGAAAATGGTTTTTGGAATTTTTTTGATTAAATCGCGTACGAATATTGCATAATTCGTACTCGACTTAATATTCTCGATATTCGTTATATTCGATAGTTGACTACGAAATCAATATCAAATATTTGGAATAGTTTTAGAAAGATATAAATTTTAGAAATCGTTTCGTAGAATAATAAAAATAAAACGATCGAAAAACTAAAAAAAGTCTCGGATCACAGACTCGTGCGCGAGTCGCTTGGGCATGGTGCGACTCGCGTGCGGGTCTGCCCGTCTTTATTGTTTTTGTCGAAAATCGTTAATCTTATAAATCACGTACAAATATGGATTGATTTATACTCGATTTATATTTTCGATATTCGTCGTATTCGATATTCGATTATGAAATCGATATCAAATAGTCGGAACGGTTTTAGAAAAGGTTTTGGAAAAGTTTATTTTGAACGAAAAGTTGTAAAAAAGGATTTTGAACGAAACAATGTAACGATATCGTCGAAAACTTGATATAATTCTTTTCGATACAATATTCGATTATAGAGAATCGATATCATATTTTTAAGAATGTTCGATATAAAAAATAGTTTTTATTAATAGTATCGATATTAGAAAATAAAAAGAAAGACCGACGAAAAGACCCATAAAAAACGAGAAGAAAGGAAGAGAAGAAGGAGAAACGGGTTTGATTTACACACTCAACCTACATGCTTTGCTTTCTCGGGATAAGGCTCGTCGGAAAGTGGTTTAGACTTAGGAGCGTCGAGATGATGAGGATGAGTTTAGGGTGTCGGTTTGGGTGGTTGGACGCCGGGTTTTGACCGGATGATGGTGCGGTTTCGTCGGTACTTCGAGGCTTCGGAAAGGTGTCGGGATTAGCTAGCTATCGAGGATATATGTAAACCGTGTTATAGGACTGTTTTTCTCGGTGTGATATGATGTTGTGATGTGATTTTCGGTCCTTGAAAGTGTTGTATGGTAGGTCCTATTTATAGGGAGTTTCCGACCTTGGCTTAGGAGAGTTTGAATACCGCTTAGGATAGGAAACGTAGGAGTTTGAGGAGCATGAGAATTCCGCTTTCTTGGAAAAGAAGAAAGGGTATCTCGGCTGGTTGGGGGTGTGTTGGCCGAGTATTTGGTACTCGGTCAATGTCTGATTCGGTTTCCGGATAGAATTCCTACTTGAGGTCGAATTCCACCTTTAACGGAATTGTTTAATGCTTTAAAGAATCTGAAATTTTGTAGGAATTTGGGTAGGAATCAACCGTGTGAGGTGTCACGGCTGACTCACGTGTCTCGGGAAAATCTTTGACCGGGTTTTGACTCGGTCGCTAAAAGACGGTTTTACCCCTGGTGCCAGATTCGACCCAAATTAGTGTTATTTGACTCGAAACGACCTACTGGGTCTGGATTTGAGGTTGATTTTATGAAATTTGTACTCCTTAAAAAGTCTAAACCAAATGTCCATGATTACGAGCCCATATCCGAGTCCATCAAAGCACGTTTACGTCCAATCATCATCGGGTGTTTGGTGGGAACTACTATAGACACCTGGCGGTCAAAATGTGGGTGTCTACAGAGCCCCCACTCTGACTGAGGCTTGGACAAGGCAAAAGTCAGAGTAGCCACCAGGTCAATCAAGGATTAAAACCTGGCAGACTTCCGATCGGGTCGTTTAGAGTCCATTAGACCTGCGTGAAGGGCTCGCCAGCCATATGATAGAAATCATACCTGGGTTGATGTTGATAATGTCGTGGGGGCTTGCCTTGGAAGCCATGGGTATACCTGTTTACAGGTATATCCTCTCTTGGAATTGCGCGGGAGCTTGCCTTGGAAGCTATGGGTATATTTGTTTACAGATATAATTTGTATGTAACATTTAGGTAAAACACCGATCCATGCTGGGGAAGAAGTGATGAATTTTTCGAAATTTTTTGAAAAGAAGAACGCCAATTTTTTTTTGGAAATTTGGAAATAAGGATGCTTGGGATGTGTGGACATGACATAGGTCCACCCCGACGCGGCCACGCGCGGGTTTGGGGAGGCGAATGAATCTCCATGAGATGGTCAAATGGAAATTTAAATCGAAGTCGGAGTCGCCACCGAATTTTATGGTTATTCGGAACCGTTCGAGCCCACTCTATGTCGTAGTGGGCCGTGTACAAAATACGGCCCATTTCCGATGTCAGAGTTTATTGGGCTCGTCCCTTTTGCATATTGATGCGTGCAATTTATATATGATTATTCCGTCTTTTACGCACGCATTTCCATGCATATCGAGTAGCATTGTCTACTATTTTCCCCCGAATTTGATACTTTGTGGTCTTGTTGCATCTTATGTAGGGAATGGACCCGTGGACGCATAAACAAGGCAAAACTAATGCTTAAAGATGAAATCTTTTGCGAAATAAGAAAAGAGAATGATCGTTTCCAAATGGGTCTACTTAAAACGTGAATATCTTGAGTTCTAAAACTACAATCGATCTGATTCCAGTTGCATTGGAAAGCTCTTTCTCGTAGCTTTCCAACGGTATATTACACGCCCGATTTGAAGAAGTAACGAAGAAATGGCAAACGTTTGAAGTTGAGCGCGCAGTGCTGAGAACAATAGTCGAACGACTATCCTAATAGTCGACCGACTATCCATATAGTCGACCGACTATTCAAAATTCTCGACCGACTATTCTCGAGACTGGACGAAGACCGAGACTTTCCTAATTTGATGTTTAGGGTTAATAAGACCTTTGGGCTTTTGTTTAACTTAGTATTTAAGAAACTATTAGACTAGAATTCTACCACTTCTCCCTTATTCTCTTTTACTTCTCCTCGACTCTTCTTTAGATTTCTTCTCCTTATTCTCTTAGAATTACTTCTAGTTTAATTTCTTCCTTTAAAACTCGGTTATTGTAAGATTGCAACATTCTAATCGCCTTCATTCCTTTTGGTAATTTTATCTAATCTTTCTTCCTTCTTCCTTCTTCCTCGTTCTTGATTGTTCTTCTTCATATTTACTTATTCTTAATCTTTGTTTTATGTTTGTCGTAATTTTATTATTATTCGTCATGTTTAATCCAGTAAAATCTTTTATTAATATTGTTGTTCTTGATTTAATTATGAGTAGCTAATTTCCCTTACTAGGATTTAGGGGATCCATGAATTGAATATGGTTGCTAAATAATTTATAGATCTGTCTACGATATTGCGTCTGAGTTGTTAATTGTAGCATTTAATTGAGATTAATTGATTAAGTCGACATAATTGATTAATTGAATTGGTGAACTCGAACCTAAGATCGGAAGCCTGGTAAGAGTTAGACCTGCTACAACACATTAGTTTGCCCTAATAAGATCGGAAGCCGTTAGAAGCATTCTAGGGTGAATAGCGGACCGGAAGGACCTTTTCACTACCCCTTAGACCAATATCTGCGACAGACCTGTGACCTAGACCGTGACCGTAGGAAATTCATGGTGAACCGACGATCCTAGTTTTCTCTCTATATTTATTCATCTTTATTCATCTTATTTATTATAGTAATTTCTTCTCCTTTAATTCTCTTTCCTTCACTACTTCAGTTTATTAACCCAATTACAAACCCCCGATTTGGTTACTTAGATAGACTTTAATTACGAGTAGGATTTATTTGTCTCCCTTCCCTAGCTATATTTTTAGTTAGACCTAAGTTGGTTATCTTTGATAGGTATACGAATAGCTTATCAAATTTTGGCGCCGTTGCCGGGGAGACGGTTAATTTTACTTGTCGTTTTAGTTTATCTTCTGTCTCAGGGAACTCCAGTTTCTTGAGACGATTATTATTTTTATTTTTATTATTTCTATTTTACTTATTTATTTATTATTTATATTTATATTTTTATTCTCAATTTTTTTCCACCATTATGACTATCTTCTACTTCCCTCAGTTTGAACATGAGCCACTGCATATTTATTTTGATAGACTTGACTATTTTATTACTCAAAATGGTTATCATGTGTGTGTGTGGGAGGTGAGTCATATGATTTATGATGGTGTCGATGACGCAACACGAGCTTATATTGAGGGAAACTGTGAAGGCATGTTTAAATACATGTCTTATGTGAAAAGATGGGCGCTACTCCAATATTTAATCCGAAACAGTTTGGAGTCTGAGATAAAGAGGAAAGCTGAGATATCGGAGCTTAAGGCGATGATGCAACAACTTATAGATATGGTAACTTTAAAGGAAAACGAGCATGATACTCCATGTAAGTTAGATACTAGAGTTAATTTCTCACATTCCACTGACTATGTTATGACTGAATCTATTGCATCTATTAGACAGGACATATGCCCATTGGAGGAAGATGTTGATGATGTGTATAGTGTTCAATCCCAAATTGTTCCCAAAATCCCTATGATTTCTAACTTGATGCAGGATGATGACTTGCATTTCTTGGATACTTGTGAACCATCTTATTCTTCTTCGGAGCAACTTTCACACCCTTTAGTCAAATATTCTTCTCATTTTGTGAATGTTGTTGTGGCAAACAATGATTGTGAGATGGAAAGTGTTATATTTGAGGAAAACGCGTGTTTGGATGCTTTGAATGATGTTCTTCGTGAGGATAACATTGAGGATTTTGGTTCATGTGAATTTGAGAGTGTGTCATTTGATGTCAATTTTGAGGTTTTGGAAAGAGAGTTGAACAAAGGAGAAGCCCGTAAGCGTGAGAGAAAAAATCAAACGGACGAGAGTCGGGAAGAGAGTGTACCTTTGAATAGTACTTTGAGTGAAGAGAGTTTCAGCATTAAGGATACTTGGGATTGCGAATTTGATTTCTTTGAAAAACCTATTTTAGAGAAATTTGACTTTTCCCATTGTTTTGAAGATGAATCTCCTTCACCCATTGATTATCATGATCTCGATTCCCTTACACCTTCGCTTGAGCCTATGATTATGGATGAGGATTGTGAGACTCTTTTAGAAGAGATTGTTTTGGCTCTTGGTTTCTCGTTTGATGGTTGTTTGCTTAAGAACACTGAAAATGACGATCATAACAACTTTGAAGAAGGTGAAAAATATAAGTTTGATGCTTTGAGTAGTTTTGAGTTATCTGACTCTTCTCCTGCGCAATTTGAGTCAAATGATAAGACTTGGAATAATTTTGAGATATTTGGTATTTATGTCTTTTCTCATAAACTGCTCATTAGTGTTCTTACTTATCATGTTTATTATTGGTCATGCTTGTTGATGTTGATTTCCTATGACCACTTTGCTGATGATTGGTCTAGCTTGTTTGACAAGCTAATGCGGTCGTTGACTAGTTTTTTAGGTGATTCATTAGGTTGCTGAGATATGTTCTATATTTTTTTTTGCTTCTCTTGTGTGTTTTTTTTTTGTTTTGTTGTTTTTTGTGTGTAGGTACCGTTTTTTGCGACGGAGACATCGACAATTTCGATTATGAAGAGGATGATTCGATGCGGTTTGGGGATGTCTCCTTTATATGTATCTTGTAAGTAGTCTCTTTTTTTTCCTTTTACACTTTCATCGTCTTTCATATCTTTCCCCATATTTTTTTATGCCTCTTATTATTTGTTGTACACAATGAGGGCATTGTGTGGTTTGGTTTGGGGAGGGTATGCATCTGTTGTTTTCATCCATTTGCATATTTCTTGCATTTCCGCATGCATAAAAAATCAAAAAAACCCAAAAATACGTTTTTGCATTTAGTCGAGTCTTAGTTGAGTCGGAATGCTATATAGCGATGATGATAATGCTTCTATGTCTTCATTTAGTTGCTTATGCTAGTGCGTCGTTAGAATTTTTGTATATAATTACATGTGGCATTCTTGCATCTTTGGTTAACTGTACTGAACGAATAAACTTGACTCATTGTTGGCAAACTACTAAGATTTGTAAGGAATTAGAGCTTTTAAACTGATGACATCCATGATCAGTTTCATTTAGGTTGAGAGTAGTACTCCTTATGAGGCATGTAACATCAAACTGCATAAGCATGACATTCGTCTCTTAGGTACCTGTACGTTTTTGACTCGTGGTTTTGACATGTGCGAAAAAGGCAAATCCTTTCTTTTAATTAATTCCCATGAGCCTCACATAGCCAAATTGACCTGTTTGACCCGTTTATTAACTACATGCCATAATTTGCCTGCCCTAGTCAAGCTAGTAGTTGAATTAGACGGAATTGTTTTTTTCGGGTTAATTTTGGTACCATGATGATTGAAAAAAAAAGGGAATTGGAAAAAATGAATTGAGAAAAAAAAAGATGAAAGAAGAAAATTCAATAAAAGAAAAAAATTGAATGAAAAAAAAAGAAGAAAAGAAAGAAAAGAAGAAGAAAAGAAAAAATGAAGTTAAACTAGAAGAAGAATGTGTTTTTGCTATGAGAAAAGAATTGATCTCTCTCATTTCATAGTTATTAGTGGGAAGCGGTTTTGATAAGGCGCTTGTTGCTATGCCTAATTTCTTCGACTGGAGTTTGGTAAGAACGGAATATTTATTATTGATGGGTGTAAGGAATACTAGCTTGGCTTTTAACTCCTCATATCCATATCGTTTTGCCCCTTCTTACCCGATTAGCCTCACTTTATACCATATGTAAGTCCTTGGCACTTGTCTATATCCGATAGAATGCGTATGTACGGTTAGTAGAGATTAATTTCATGTTAGATTGCATGCATGTTCTTGTAGGTCGCAGTTTAGGTGGGTGCTTTGTCTTTCCATTTTTACATAAACTCACAATATCACCCATTTTGTGTGATGAGCGACCCGTGAGAGTCCGACATAGACGAGTCTTGCAAGGTTGAAGGTTCAGTATTGTTGTCATTGGTCAAGCTTGTTATATGTGGTTGTTTACATTAATTTTAATCGTTGCGCATTGGTTTGGGTAACTTTGAAGCATACTCCGCTATGAGTTATATACATTCCATTAGATTTGAGTCCATAGTTTTGTGCTTGCTTGAGGACAAGCAAGGGTTTGGTTTGGGGAGGTTTGATGCGTGCAATTTATATATGATTATTCCGTCTTTTACGCACGCATTTCCATGCATATCGAGTAGCATTGTCTACTATTTTCCCCCGAATTTGATACTTTGTGGTCTTGTTGCATCTTATGTAGGGAATGGACCCGTGGACGCATAAACAAGGCAAAACTAATGCTTAAAGATGAAATCTTTTGCGAAATAAGAAAAGAGAATGATCGTTTCCAAATGGGTCTACTTAAAACGTGAATATCTTGAGTTCTAAAACTCCAATCGATCTGATTCCAGTTGCATTGGAAAGCTCTTTCTCGTAGCTTTCCAACGGTATATTACACGCCCGATTTGAAGAAGTAACGAAGAAATGGCAAACGTTTGAAGTTGAGCGCGCAGTGCTGAGAACAATAGTCGAACGACTATCCTAATAGTCGACCGACTATCCATATAGTCGACCGACTATTCAAAATTCTCGACCGACTATTCTCGAGACTGGACGAAGACCGAGACTTTCCTAATTTGATGTTTAGGGTTAATAAGACCTTTGGGCTTTTGTTTAACTTAGTATTTAAGAAACTATTAGACTAGAATTCTACCACTTCTCCCTTATTCTCTTTTACTTCTCCTCGACTCTTCTTTAGATTTCTTCTCCTTATTCTCTTAGAATTACTTCTAGTTTAATTTCTTCCTTTAAAACTCGGTTATTGTAAGATTGCAACATTCTAATCGCCTTCATTCCTTTTGGTAATTTTATCTAATCTTTCTTCCTTCTTCCTTCTTCCTCGTTCTTGATTGTTCTTCTTCATATTTACTTATTCTTAATCTTTGTTTTATGTTTGTCGTAATTTTATTATTATTCGTCATGTTTAATCCAGTAAAATCTTTTATTAATATTGTTGTTCTTGATTTAATTATGAGTAGCTAATTTCCCTTACTAGGATTTAGGGGATCCATGAATTGAATATGGTTGCTAAATAATTTATAGATCTGTCTACGATATTGCGTCTGAGTTGTTAATTGTAGCATTTAATTGAGATTAATTGATTAAGTCGACATAATTGATTAATTGAATTGGTGAACTCGAACCTAAGATCGGAAGCCTGGTAAGAGTTAGACCTGCTACAACACATTAGTTTGCCCTAATAAGATCGGAAGCCGTTAGAAGCATTCTAGGGTGAATAGCGGACCGGAAGGACCTTTTCACTACCCCTTAGACCAATATCTGCGACAGACCTGTGACCTAGACCGTGACCGTAGGAAATTCATGGTGAACCGACGATCCTAGTTTTCTCTCTATATTTATTCATCTTTATTCATCTTATTTATTATAGTAATTTCTTCTCCTTTAATTCTCTTTCCTTCACTACTTCAGTTTATTAACCCAATTACAAACCCCCGATTTGGTTACTTAGATAGACTTTAATTGCGAGTAGAATTTATTTGTCTCCTTGTGGATACGATCCTGACTTCCCTAGCTATATTTTTAGTTAGACCTAAGTTGGTTATCTTTGATAGGTATACGAATAGCTTATCACATATCGATATAGATGCCGACTTGAGCGGTTAATCGTATATTGAATGACTCTCGTTGCCAATGGTTTCGGACATCCGGAAACCACAGTTCTGAGTAAGGGGTGAGGGTACGTGTTGGGAAGTTCACTAAGAACACCCAACCCCGCCCGCACATTAGCGGCCTCTACTAGGATATCGAATGACGTTTTAATGCGCGCGTTAGTAATACGATGAATGATATGCAAACATGTTTTCTAAGCATGTGAGGAATTGAACGGGTTGCTAAGTGATTTAATGCATGCAAAATTAATTAACGTCAAAGTTGAATTTAGCATGTGAGATTCGTTTTAGTATAATAATACAAATGAAATAAAAGATGAATTTGCTACAAAATAAACAAACGAGTTAGTATCGATTTGTAAATAATAATATAGCAAATAAAATATACGAGATCGAGAAAATAAATATTAATCGAAGTCTGAAAAATATTGTTGAAAAGAACGTTGTTTTGTATAAAAAACGAAGTTCGAAAAATAATAAAAAAAACGAAAAAGGCCGCGGCAGAACAGCCGGCCGCGCGACTCGCCTGGGACGCCGGCGGGTCGCGTGGTGGCCTGTTTTGGTGCCGGTTTTCGAAAACTCGATGTTCGTATTAAATCGCGTATGAATATTGCATGATTCGTGCTCGACTTAATATTTTCGATATTCGTTGTATTCGATAATTGACTACGAAATCAATATCAAATACTTGGAATAGTTTTTAGAAAAGATGTAATTTTAGAAATCGATCGAAGAATAAATAATAAAACGAACGAAAACGTAAAAAAAGGGACTCGGATTTCAGGCCTGCGCGCGAGTCGCCTGGGCACGGCGCGACTCGCGTGCGGGTCTGTCCGTTTTTATTTTTGTTCGAAAATTGTTATTTTGATGGATCGCGTACAAATTATGAATTAACTTGTATTCGATCCATGTTTTCGATATTCGTCATATCCGATATTCGCTTATGAAATCGATATCGAATATTCGGAATAAAAAAAAGTTTTGTAAAATAATTTGTTTTGAACGAGAAAAGAAAAGAATTTTGAACGAAAAAAAGATGTAACGATTTTTAGTATCGTCGAAATCTTAATATAATTCTTTTCGATACGATATTCGATTATAGAGAAATTGATATCGTATGTTTAAGAATATTCGTTATGAAAATAGTTTTTCGTTAATAACGATATTAGGAAAAAAAAAATCGACTCTAGACCCGAAAAAAACGAAACGGACGAAGATGAGAAAAGGAGAGAAAGGAAGAAATCGGGTTTGGTTACACCCTCAACCTACATGCTTTTGTTGACTCGGATCGGGACTCGTCGGAATGTGGCTAGGCACGGGAGCGTCGAGGCAACGTCGGTTGGGTTAGGGTGAAACGGTTAAGACGGGTGAAGGTTTCGGGTATTGAGGCCGGTTTTCCTTCGGGTTTTGAATGTAATATCGGTTTCTCGATGCTAAGGAATTATGTGTGTCGGGATGATAGAAAGTTACTGCTGAAAAATCGTGTGTGTGTGTAAATTGTATTTTTTTCGGTCCTTGAAAGTGTTGGATGGGAGGTCCTATTTATAGGGAGTTTCCGACCTTGGTTTAGGAGAGTTTGAATACCGCTTAGGATAGGAAACGAGGGAATTTGAGGGAAATAAGAATTCCGCTTTCTTGTGGAGGAAGAAAGGCATCTCGGCTGTTTTGGGCTGCTTTGGCCGAGTGTTTTACACTCGGTCAGGTGTTTGAATCGGTTTTTGAATAGGATTCCTGTTTGAGCTAGAATTACCGCTTGGGTAAGAAGCTGAGGAGAACGAGAATTCCGTTTTCTTGTGAGAGAAGAAAAGAGAAAAATCGGCTGGTTTGTACTACTTGGCCGAGTGGTTTACACTCGGTTGGGTGCTTGAATCGGTTCTCGGATAGGATTCCTACTCGAGATCGAATTCTACCTTAAACGGAATTGTTTATTATTTTTGTATGGCTGATTTTTGTAGGATTGGGGTCCGAATAGGACGTGTGAGACCTCACGGTCAGCCTACGAGTTTCGGGAAATATCTTTGACCGGGTTTTGACTCGGTCGCTAAAAGACGGTTTTACCCCCGGTGTCGGATTCGACCCAAATTAGTGTTATTTGACTCGAAACGACCCACTGGGCCTGATTTTGAGGTTGGTTTTGTGAGATTTGTACTCCTTAAAATGCCTAAGCCAAATATCCATGATTTCGAGCCCATTTCCGAGTGCGTTAAGGCACGTTAGCGTCCGATCATCATCGGGTGTTTTGTCGGAAACTACTATAGACACCTGGCGGTCAAAATGTGGGTGTCTACAGGATGACTTTGATTCCTAATCGGATTCTGACATGGATTCCTGGAATTCCCTGGTTAGGCCTGTATGCCTAGATGAAGCAGGGGAAGTGGTATTAAAGTCCTATTCCTGTGATGACTAGGAAAAGGGATATTCTCTATTATAAATAGAGGGCTTTGGCTTCTTATTTTTCATATTCCCATCCGAATCTTTTTATCTTAAAATCCCTTAGACTTTTAGGATAAATAAAAGAAACTATTCTTGTAATGGGTATCGATCATTTGACCGCGATGCTTCATGCGTGGGCCCAAGATTTTCGAGATGAAGATAAAGTTCAGCTAACTCAAATGGGAAATGTGGCTTTATTCCCACTTCAGCGACTTAAGGTAGATTCGCATTTCCTTGATGCTTGCTTAGCCTTTTGGGATACTACCTACCATGTTTTTGCATTTTCTCGAGGAGAAATGTGTCCCCTTCCTGAAGAAATTGCAGCTATAGGCGGTTGGTGCCCTAATGCTCGTCCTGCTATTCCCCCATTTTATCCTGACCCAAGGAGGCGGTTAAGGGATTTTCTAGGCCTGTCGCATGCTGAGACAGCCCGTATGGTGAAGGGAGATTCAGTTTCCCTATTTGACTTGGCTGACAAATTCATGGACCCAGTTGGTGAAAGAATTACTTCTACCCATAGGCGTAGGGCTTTTGCCTTTTGTATGCTGCATAGATATGCCTTCGAAGGTCGGATGGATGCTGACTCATGCTTAGGTGAGATCAGGCTAATCAGCATAGTTGACCAAATGGAGACAGGTCACAGCCCGGCTTGGCTGATAACTGGGGAGATTATTATGGGCCTTGACTCTAGAAGACTCGACCCGGATCGACAATTGACGGGGAGCATCCGTCTTCTGCAGGTATTTAACCGTTTTTTTTTCGAATAATTGCCCGATTTCCCGATTTTTGCGGTAATCTTGAATTTTTCCGGAATTTTCAATTTTTCCGGAATTTTCGGAATTTTTTTTTCGAATTTTTTTTTGATTTTCCCGAAATTTCCAAATATTTCCAATTTTTACGAAAATCTTGATTTTTCGATTTTTGATTTTCGAAAGTTTTTTGACTTTTCGAAAACTTTTGCAGATCTGGTTATCCGAGCGTCTGTCGATCATAGAGCCCCCGGTGAACATATCCAGATATCGTAGCTGTCAAATCGGCTCAAGGTCTCGTCGAATAAGATCAAGTTATCACATAACTCAAAAATATTGGGATGAAGAGCTAACGTTCCATGGTGGGCCTTTGATCAGATGGAATGTCATCTGGTGGTTCCTTTCGAGGCTGACGGGGTTAGCTAGGAGGGACAAGGCCCGTTATCTGGTGATCTTGTCTTTGGACTGGACTGTCCATATCTACCCGGACCGTATTCTGAGACAGTTCGGTTCGTTTAAGCAAATCCCTGAGACTGAGGCATTTATTAGCGTTTCGATCCAATTGACGGACGCTATGTGTGACACGTGGCTATAGCGATGGTTCACCCGTGTCATGTGGACTATACCTCGTCCTTGTCAGACCACTTGGGTTTCTGAATCCTACCGAAAATGGACTTCTGAGGAATCCCAGGAGGCCCGTAAAACTTTGAAGACTGAAGAAGCTCTTGACTTGGCCCGCCGAGAATCGGCCAAAGACAACAGGCGGTTCTTCGAAGAGACTCCAACTACCTTTGCTGAGCCGGGGTCGGGTTCTAAGTCAAAGACTAAGACTCAGGCTAAAGAGACCGGTGCTAGTGATTTGGAGAGAAGACTTGGACCGAGGCTAGCAGTCCAAGACAGGCTGGGTCCGCGTGATAACGAGATGATCGGGGAATCAAGTTTGAAGAAACGAGCCCGGGTTAAGGAGGTTCCCTTGGTGATTAGGGAGCGTTCACCTCCACCTCGACGCCGATGGACCGAAAAGGAAGCTAAAGGCAAAGGGAAGGGAAAAATGCCCTAGTTTTTTATTATTTAAGTATTATTATTATTTATTGGGTGCTGATTTTTTTGATTTTTTTTTGAAATAAGTAAGAAAAGAATTATTAAAGAACCGTTCCTGTTTTCTTTTCTCGATTGCAGTGGTTGTGCCCTTTTGAGGGGCTGCCTACGTATCCACGATAAATGGAATCAAACCAAACGTAGTTCAGATTGAATTAATTTGCAATTTCGAAACACATCAAGACTATTGGTTCAAGATGTTTGTAACAGTAGAATAGGTAATTCTAGCTTTTGACTTGTCTTTAAAAGTTTGAAAAAAAAATGTTTTTAATAAACTTTTGCAAATGACATTGAGAAAGGTGGGTTAGGGGTAGTAGCGCTTCAGTTGGTCCAGGTTAGTTGGGTTGACAAACTCGTTCCCGTCCAGATCTGTTAGCATTACCGCTCCACCTGATAGAATCTTCTTTACCAGATATGGTCCAGCCCAGTTTGGTTTGAATTTTCCCCTTGGGTCTACTGGCAATAAAGCTCGAACTGACTTGAGAACCAAATCTCCTTCTTTGATGTTTCTGGGTCTCACCCTTTTGTTGAAAGCCCGTTGGATTCTCTTCTGATAGATTTGAATATTATTGAGGGCACGAGATCGTCGTTCGTCTAAAAGGACTAGCGAGTCATATCGTGCTCGAACCCAATCAGCTTTAGGTACTTGACTCTCAAGTAGGATCCTGAGTGATGGCACTTCTAACTCAACGGGTTGGACTGCTTCCATGCCGTATGTAAGGTAATACGGTGTTGCCCCGGTTGCAGTACGTATCGAGGTCCGATATCCCCAAAGTGCAAATGGTATTTTGTCGGGCCAGTCTCGGTAATTATCAGCCATCTTTTTGAGTATGGTGACAATTGTTTTATTAGCCGCTTCTACCGCTCCATTGGTCTGGGGTCGGTAAGGTGAAGATGTATGCCTTTGAATTTTATACTTGGTCAACAAGGCTGCTGTTTCGGCTTGAAAATGGGTCCCGTGGTCACTAATGAATTCATGAGGGATCCCATACCGGCATATTATCTTATTTTGAATGAACTTGGCAACATGGCTAGCGTTGAGAATACGGTAGGATTCAGCTTCGACCCACTTGGTGAAATAGTCGATTGCTACCAAAATGAAGCAGTGTCCTCCGGTTCCCGAGGGGTTTATCTTCCCAATTATGTCGATTCCCCATGTTGAAAATGGCCATGGTGATGTCATGGTGTATAGCAAGGATGGTGGCATATGTTGTACATTGGCAAAAATTTGACAATTGTGGCAATGTTTAACATATAGCTGACAGTCGATTTCCATGCTATTCCAGTAGTATCCGAGCCTCATGATTTTCCGGACTAACATCTGGGCGTTCATGTGTGGGCCGCATTCGCCATCATGTACCTCAGCCATAACTTTTTCAGCGTTGGTCTTATCAACACATCGAAGGAGAGCCCCCTGCGCTGTCTTTTTGTAGAGTTGCCCATCGTCGGTGTGGATGAACTGGGTTGCCAGTTTTCGCAGGGCCTTTTTGGCTCGGTTGTCAGCTCCGGGTGGATATTCCTCGGTTGCTAGGTATGTCAACACAGCTTGATACCGTGGCTCGGGATCAGGTATCTCGATTTCTTCGATGTCGTGAATATATGCTGGCTCGAATCGTCTTTCGACACAGATTGGCATACTGGTCACATGATCGGGAATGTTTAGTAAAGATGCCAGTTTTGAGAGTGCATCTGTGAACTGGTTCTCTTCCCGAGGTAGGTATATATATTCTACCTTCTGGAACTGTTTCTCGAGATCCCTTACTCGTGCCTGGTAGGCCACGAGATTAGCATTTCGAGTTTTCCATTTTTGGAGTGCTTGATTAATGACCAGAGATGAATCACCATGTACTCGGAGGTTTGTGACCCCTAAGTCGGCGGCGGCTTGTAGCCCGTGGATACATGCTTCATATTCAGCGGCATTATTAGTGACGTCGAAGTCTAATTTGATGAATACGGGAGTATGCTCTCCTCTTGGTGAGATCAGGAGAATCCCGACTCCAAATCCTCGGAAATTGGATGCTCCGTCAAAGTATAAGTCCCACGCTTCGGTGTCAGTGTGAAAAATGTCTTCATCCGGGAAGGACCAAGTGTCGGTGTGTCCTTCTTCGGTTACGGGACTGTCAGCGAGAAATTCGGCTACTACTCGTCCTTTGATGGCTTTCAATGGTACAAATTTTAGGTCGAATTCTGCCAACATCAGGGTCCATCTTGATATCCTGCCGTTGAGGATGGGCTTTTCGAAAAGGTACTTGATTGGATCCATTCTGGACAACACTTGTACCTCGTAACTGAGCATGTAATGTCGGAGTTTCTTAGTGGCCCAGACCAAAGCTAAGCACGTCTTTTCGAGCATGGTGTACTTACACTCGTACTCTAAAAACTTCTTGCTGATGTAGTATATGGCTCGTTCTTCGGAATTGACCGTTTGAGCTAGCATAGCCCCCATGGCTGTCTCTGTCGTGGTTAGGTATAGCGACAAAGGCAAACCGTGCTGAGGTGGCATTAGGACCGGTGGTGAGGCCAAAATTTCCTTGATTCTATCAAAGGCTGCTTGACATTTATCGTCCCATAGTAACCATTCTCCTATTTTCAGCTTCTTGAAGATCGGTTCACACACCATGGTTAGCTTTGAAATGAACCTACTGATGTATTGGACTTTTCCCAGAAACCCTCTTATCTCCTTTTCGGTTTTAGGGGGCTGCATCTCGGTGATGGCCTTGATTTTGGCTGGATCGACCTCGATACCTCGTTGGCTAACGATGTGACCCAGTAATTTGCCAGATGTTACCCCGAAACTGCATTTCTAAGGGTTTAGCCTCATGTTGTATTTGCGTAGTCGGGTGAAGAACTTTCTTAGGGCGGTGATGTGACCATCCCTGTCTTTGGATTTGACGATCATGTCGTCCACAAAGACTTCCACTTCTTTATGCATCATGTCATGTAATAAAGTTGTGGCGGTTCGTTGATAAGTGGCCCCGGCATTGATGAGACCAAATGGCATAACAGTATAGCAATAAGTACCCCAAGGTGTAATGAAGGTGGTCTTATCCATATCTTCTTCTGCCATTTTTATCTGGTTATACCCTGCATACCCGTCCATAAATGATAGGAGAGCGTGATCTGCTGTGTTATCCACCAGTATATCGATGTGTGGTAATGGGAAATCGTCTTTCGGGCTCGCCTTGTTAAGATCCCGAAAGTCTACACAGACACGAACCTTACCGTCTTTCTTAGGGACTGGTACTATGTTTGCAACCCAATCTGGATATTCGGAGACTCGTATGAACCCAGCTTTGAATTGTTTGTCGACTTCCTCTTTGACCTTGAGGGACCATTCGGGCCTCATGCGTCGGAGTTTTTGTTTAATCGGCTTGAACCCTTCCTTGATTGGTATATGGTGCTCGGCTATTTCGCGATCGATCCCCGGCATGTCCTTGTAGGACCATGCGAAGATGTCTTTGAATTCTTGAAGGAGAACTATGAATTGTTGTTTCTCCTCGGGTTCTAAGGATGATCCTTTCTTAAGCATCTGAGGTTCTAAGGTTGTTCCCACGTTGATGGATTCGGTTTCTTCGATTACCGGATTGCGGGATTCCCTTTGCTCTAGTTGCTCGATCAGATGTGGAGGTAAGGATACCTGTTCGTCGGGTTTCTCAATGTCATTGCACATAAAATTTTTGAAATTGATAAAGTTTTGAAAATGAGACAAGTCGTAAGCAGAACGGTAGTTATTATTGATCATAAATTGGGAAAAGAGCTCGAAAAGAGCTGCCATCTGATCACTAGTCAGTGGCGGGATAGGTAGGGTGCCCGGGACAGACCCCGAGGCACCAGGAGTGGCTAAAGGGAGAGGGGGAGTTACAGGACTGACCCTAGCACCGGACTCACTAGACTCAATCTTAGACTCTGACTCGGACTCCGACTCAGACTCAGACTCAGATTCTGGCATCTCTCCTTCCCCTGTGATTAGCTTGTAAGTCCTTCCTTGGCTGTCAGTCCATTTGACAGTTTTCTTCCAAGCTCTGGTCCCGGACCCGACTTCTGAGATTAGCTTAGACGGGTCAAAGGTGCGACTGCGGAGAATGAGGCTGACTAGCTCTTCCTTCGGTGTTGGGACCGCGAGTTCCTCTCCAAAGTAGCCCTAGCGCGGGCTCAGCATTCTTAGCATCTTCGGATTGGATGAGAGCGAAGATGTCGTCCGGTATGTAGTTGCAGTCCTGGGCCAAGTGGGTCCCAGGGCGTGTGGTGGCAGGCCGATATAGGCCTGTTTGGACAGTCTCGAATACTGGAGTGACGAAGATAACCTTACCGGTTTCAGTTTGACCCATGTTTTTTAGGGTGTAGCCCAAGCCTGTTTGGGTCCTCCCATTGTTCAGAACTTCGAGGATTTTTCTTGCAGGGAGATCGGGCCTTGATGTAACCCCAGGTAGAAAGCCCAGATTCTGCAACATCCGATCAAGGTGGACCGTGAAGTAAGGACGGAAAAGCTGGTCCTCTTCGATGGCTCCTACGAAGTCGAACCCCCAGAGATCGGTGCGGCCCGAAGTGTTGCAGTTAGCCACAGTCATAGGTGTGGCTTCTAGAGTGATGACGGTATCATGCAAAGGTAGTTTGATTTTCCGATGCAAAGTGGAGGATACAGCCCTGGTTGAATGGATCCAAGGTCTTCCTAAAAGAAGGTTAAAGGAAGAAGTTACGTCGATCACTTGAAACTCCAGCTCTTTCTCTATCGGGCCTGTTATGATAGTGAGTTTTGTGGCTCCAGCTACTGACTTTGGGCTTCCGTCGAAAGCCTGAATGGTTTGAGCTGTGGGAATGTAGTCGGTCTCGGTAATGCCGAGGGCTTTGGCGGTCCTCAAGGGGAGGACATTGACTGCGGACCCGTCGTCAATCAGGGTCATGGGGAGGTACTTTCCACGGCAGATGACCGTGATGTAGAGGGCCATGTTGTGGGCCGGCCCAAATGGTAGTAGATAAGCATTAGAGAAGGTAATCAGTGGGCCTTCCTCTATGGATCTCCCTTTTAGGTGGGGTAGAACTGTGGCCACCATTTCAGCTGGAGTAGCCATGGAGTCGATTTTGACTTGATCGAGGGCCTTAGTGAGTGCCTCTCGATGTTCCTGGGAGCTAACTAGGAGTTGCCATATAGAGAGGTCAACTCGGGTCCTGTTTAGCTGTTTCACAAGAGCCTTTTCAGGAGTTGGCTCTTCTGGGGCGGGCTCTACCTTAAGTGGCTCGGCAATGATGAGGGCTTGACTAGTGGCTAAGGCCTTGGACTTAAACTTCTGAATCTCCTCGGGCGTGATGGGGACAGCTTCCCCTTTGGTGAGGTAGACGTCGTCTTCGTCATCGCACCAAATCCCGTTTATTTGCGGGATAAATGGAGAAATGAGGTGTGAGCAATCCACTATTTCCCCGGAGAAGATGGCGTGAGTGGCCAACGGGTTATCCTTGTTGTTGGGTTTACCGCCGGGCAAAGGGATCTTCCCGCTCTCAATGAGATCTTGGATAAGGTGTTTTAACTTCCAACATTTCTCGGTATCGTGCCCCTTACCGCGGTGATAGTGACAGTAGGCCTGGAGGTTGTAGGCCTTGGAGCGTCGCTCGACCGGGAGATCAGGTGTTGGGCCTATCGGGGTGATCAGGCCTTTTGATGATAGCCTCTGCAGGGCATTCTCATAGGTGGTACCTATGTCGGTGAATACCCGGGGAGTGGTAGTCCTCTGGGACGAGGTATCAAGTGCGTTTACCTCGTCAAAGATGCTACGAGTGGCAGCAGTAGTTGTGGGCTTGCTTGTTGATGAGCTGGCCCCTTGGTATCCCTTAGTGGAGGCCTTAGTGAGGCTTTCCAACCTTAAATCATCTTCGATTCTCGTTCCCATTTCAGCTTGGACCGCGAAGCTAGGTATGATGGCGTACCGGAGATGGACTCGGTAAGCTGGAAGGAGGTTCTTGACGAAGGCTTCAACCAACACTTTTTCACTGGGCTTATCGACCAGTTTGACGCTTTCAGCCCTCCAGCGTTGAAGATATTTCGTGAATCCTTCCTTAGGTTCCTGGGCCATTACTTCCAGGGTGCGCATAGTGGTCTGGATTTCCGTGTTGTCGGCGTAGTTCCGAGCGAATTCCGTTGCCATGTCATCCCAAGTTTTGTATTTCTTGGAATCGAGCCGGTAGTACCAGGCTCTTGGGTGCTTCTCGAGAGAAGAAGCAAACAGGTGCTTGAACATGTTGGACTTAACCCCCTTAAGGGCCATGAACTCCTTGAAAGCCCGGATATGGTGGACCGGGTCTTCAGTACCCTCGAACATTGGCAGGCCCGTCAGATTGAGATTGGCGGGTAGTTCATCGGTCAATGGGGTGTAGGTCCGAGCATTCTCCGTATGGATGGAGCTTTGGGTTGTCAGATGGACCTGTTCTTGTAGCTTGTGGACTGCGCTGGCCAATTCAGCTAAAGGCCCAGTAGTATCGACATTGCCGCTGGGAGTTCCTTGCTCCACGACGCTTATCCGGGTTAGGATGGCGATCTGCTCCCCTCTCATCGAGGTGATCATGTTTTCAAGCTTGGTCAATGAGGCCTTCATGTCATCGATGGCTTGTTGCGTCATGGCTCGAGTGTGGGGTGGCCTGTCTGTAAGGGCACCGCGTAATCAGTAACTGACCCAAATCTTAGAATCAAAAGTACATCCCGAGCAAGGAAAAGACTAGATTAGGAAAAGACTGAAAACCGACTTCTAGACGGATGACGCGTGAATGGTGGGCCTTCCTTAGGATGAGGCAAAGTGGGCCTAGTCCTGTTCGAAGGAAGGTCTACGTGAGAATTTCCTAGACTTTGGACTCGAGTGTATAAACGGGCTTCCCTTTGTAGGAGTCTGTCCTACGAAGGTGGGCCGTGCCTTGACAAGTAAGGCGGACTGGGATGGGGTGGAAACCCGTGATGTAAAATCGACGGAGTTTCGACGCTATAGATTCTAACTTATGACAAGACCCGACACTGCTAAATACGGGAAGTCCTAAGAAGAAAAGGGTTTCGAAAAGGGAATTTGGATTTGAAAACCGAGCGAAGTCGGATTGGAAGGCCCGGTTTTTTTTTGAAAACCGAGAAAAGGGTTATCGGGTCGAGATTTCGGGCTTTTTTTTGAAAAGGTTTGGACAGCATACCGGCTAAAAATAGGTTATTTTGAGTCAAAATCATAAGTCCTAAATTCGGCAGCTTTCCGGGTTTTGAAAAAGAATGGATTTGAAAATATGTAAGTTTTTTTGAAAAATGACGGTTTTTTGAAAAGACCAAGGAAGATCAAGTAGCATGTAGTCATAGAAACAGTATAACGACGCCATGTATGCTCTTAGTCTAAGTCTCGGTCAGTCGAATAGGGTCTATACCAACAACGATCGCATTCTCGCAAATCAGGACGAACCTCTTAAGCCGAGTTGGTCTTAGAATCTGCCGTAAAACCCATGCGAGTTCCGCCACCGAAGTCTTTAGTGCATCCAAGTAGAAATGCACCGTGGTATAGTGGGACGTCGGTCACAAGTAACCGGCCCGGGATAGAACGGGGTTATGCATGAATCATTGGACTAAAACGTGTACATTACTAATCGAACGATTTCTTTTCGAGTCTCACCCTGAGGATGCCGATGGTAAGTGACACATCAGTTAATCCCCAGCGGAGTCGCCAAATTGTGGACATGACATAGGTCCACCCCGACGCGGCGACGCGCGGGTTTGGGGAGGCGATAGAATTTCCATATGAGATGGATCGAATAGAATTTTAAATCGAAGTAGGAGTCGCCACCGAATTTTATGGTTATTCGGAACCATTCGAACCCACTCTATGTCGTAGTGGGCCATATTTAAAACATGGCCCATTTCCGATGTCAGAGTTTATCGGGTTCGTCCCTTAGCATTTCGATACCGATGCCGACTTGCGCGGTTAATCGTATATTGAATGACTCTCGTTGCCAATGGTTTCGGAGATCCGGAAACCACGGTTCTGAGTAAGGGGTGAGGGTACGTGTTGGGAAGCTCATTGAGAACACCCAACCCCGCTGTGGACATGACGTAGGTCCACCCCGACGCGGCCACGCGCGGGTTTGGGTAGGCGAATGAATCTCGTGGTGAGATTGTTCTCGGGTTCGAAATTTAAGTCAAAATGGAGTCGCCACCGAATTTTGTGGTTATTCGGAACCATACGAGCCCACTCTATGTCGTCATGGGCTATACACCGAGTACGACCCACTTCGATTTCAGAGTTTATTGGGCTCGTCCCTTTGCATTGCAATATCGATACCGTTTAAACCGGCTTTCGTATATAGAATGACTCTCGTGCGCCAATGGTTTCGGGCATCCGGAAACCAAGGTTCTGAGTAAGGGGTGAGGGTACGTGTTGGGAAGCCCACTAAGGACACCCAACCCCGCCCGCACATGGCGGCCTCTACTAAGACATCGTTCGTGTTCGTGTGCGCGCGCTAGTAAAATGACTAAATGATATGCAAACAGCGTTTTCGGGCTAAGCATATGAATAGTATGTGAACTACGTCATTTAATGCATCTTAATTATGGTCGAAGTGGTTTAGCATGCGAGATTCATTTATAAAGCGGTAAGCAAGTAAATAAATGAAACTCGGAAGTAAATAACGTACAAGTTACACGGGCGGAAATACAACCCGGCCAATACAAAAATTACGTAACAATAGAAATGGAATAATAAATAATGAAATGTTAGGAACGGACCCGTATATAAATGTGACCGCAACACGTGTAAGCGGACTAACCCCGTTTAAATGCACATTATGTTGCGCATCAAACGAAGGACGGAGACATAGGACCTAGGCGTGATGCTAGCCCGGCCCCATGCCTCGATGCCTTGTCCCAACTTATCACATCGAAAAATCGATCAAAGTTGTTTACCCACGACGAAATGCATGTGTTTTGAAAAGGAGACCACGTGATTGACTTTACACGTGTCGACTAAGTCGCTTTTAAAAAGACGAGGCTCGAATGCTAAAAAAAGAGCCCTCGGGTTTCTGGGCTACAGGACCCACTCGATCGAGTCGGGGCTGACTCGGTCGAGTGTGTCCTAAAAAAAATTTCTGCCCACGATTTGGGGTGTTACTCGGTCGAGTAGCAGGTGTACTCGGCCGAGTGGCACCTGTACGAGTCATGACTCGTGATTTTATGCGTTTTAAATCGAGAGTTGGCCGAATTAAATAGAAATATTGACGAATCTAGATTTAGTTCGGCTTTCCGGTACTATGATCATGTCTTATATGATTATAGTACCGTTGTCGGATTTTTGTAAAAGGAGTTGTCACGATAAACGTGAGTTTTGGAAAATGGATTCACGTGATTGGCTTTACACGTGTCGACTAAAAAGCCGTAAAAAGAACGAGGCTTAAATGTTGCATTTAAGCTCTCGGTTTTCTGGGTTACAGGACCCACTCGGTCGAGTCATGGTCTGACTCGGTCGAGTGTGTCCTCGGAGAGTAGTCTGCCCAGTTTTATGGACGCTACTCGATCGAGTGGCCTACGCACTCGGTCGAGTAGCCCCTTTGAAAAGGGTTCTGTCCAGTCTGATGGGCGCTACTCGATCGAGTGGCCTATGCACTCGGTCGAGTAGCCCCTGTACGAGTGTCAACTCGTCTCATTTTTGAGGTTGAAAACGACGGTCGGTCAAGTTAAATACAAATATCGCATGATTTGAATTTAACTCGACCTCCGGTACCATAATCGTGTACATGTACGATTATAATACCGTTGTCGGGATTTTATGAAAACGTTTACGTTAGAAAATTTGAATTAGCAACGGAATGTCTCCCTCTACGTCACGACATCGAAACTAACCCTTTCGGGTTATGTGATGTCGGTTTTCGTGTCAATGGGTTCCGCGCTAATTAAAATGGGATCGAATACGTTCAACTACGATTAATCGCGATCACGTCACGCCTTTGAGTACATTGGGGCGGGGCTCCTCGAAAGGGCTCCACCTCCGTCGTTGCTCGTGAAAGGATTAGACGGATTTTAGGCGACAATTATAGTCAAACGTTTTCGAAACCGAATTTTTGATACTAATATATATATATATATATATATATATATATATATATATATATATATATACGCGGTGTAGTAATGTTAGTAACGCGAATAAAAAGGTTAGCATGAAAATGTAAAAGTTAGGATGTTAGAGTTAGTGTTGTTAGAATTACGATATTAATATTAACGATACAAAAAACGTAAATAAAGAGGACAAAGATCGAAACGGGGTTTAGGACACCCTCAACATACATGCTTAGTAGGGACCTCAGAAATGGACTCGCGAATAGTGACGGGACTATGGAGTATCGAGGATGTATGTAAGTTATGGTGTATGTGTGTTTGTGTGGATGAATTGTCGGTTTTTCGAGGGACAAGAGACTCGGTTTTTGGTGTGTATTTGCTTAGGGTTGTAGAGTAGGGAGTGTGGCTGAAATGTGAGGTGAATGTAGGTAGAATTGCCTTGGTAAAGGTTGGTCAAAAAGTTGTGAAATGAGTGAGGGTCATGGGGTATTTATAGAGTTTACCCCACGACCTTGGGTCACTCGATCGAGTGGCCCTAGTGCACTCGGTCGAGTGCCCTAGAAAATGGGCCTGATCCGGTTTTTGACGCTCCACTCGACCGAGTGGGTCAATCCACTCGATCGAGTGGGTTAGGTAAATCGAGATAAAAGAGGAAAGGGTTGACTTGGTTGATTGTGTAATCTTTTTTGAAAATGGGGTTGGGCGCCAACTTCTAGAAGCTGCACTTGGGCTGTTTTTGTGACGGGTTCGTCTTTGACCGGGTTTTGACCCGGTCGCCAAAAGACGGGATTTATTTTTGGTGTCGGTTTTGGCCCAAATTAGTCTTATTCTGCTCGGAACGACCCACTGGGCCTGAAATTGAGGTCTGTTTTGTGAGATTATTACTCCGCTAAAAGCCCATGTCAGATATTATTGATTTCGGGTCCAAATCCGAGTATACTAAGTCACGTTTGCGTCCGATCATCATCGGGTGTTTGTCGGGAACTGCTATAGACACTAGCAGGCAAAATGCGGGTGTCTACAGAGCCCGCACTTAGCGGCCTTTACTAAGATATCGTTCGGTTTTGTGTACACGCTTTAGTTCGACGATTGAATGATATGCAGAGATTATTTTCCTAAGACATGTGAGGAAAAATAAATAAATGGGTTGCTAAGCCGTTTAATGCATGTTAAACTAATAACGTCAAAGTTATTTTAGCATGTGAAGTTCGTTTTAGTCTAATAAAACAAACGATAAAAATAAATTGCTACAAACACGAGAAAACGAGTTAGTAACGACTGAATAATAATATAGTAAATAAATATTCGAGATCGAGAAAATAAATCGAAATCTGAAAAATATGGTTAAAACGCTGTTTTGTATAAAAAACGAAACTCGAAAAATAAAAAAACGAAGAAAAGACGGGTCACGGCAGCTGGCCGCGCGGCTCGCCCGGGACGCCGGCGAGTCGCGTGGCAGCCTGTTTCGGAAACGGTTTTTGGAATTTTTTTGATTAAATCGCGTACGAATATTGCATAATTCGTACTCGACTTAATATTCTCGATATTCGTTATATTCGATAGTTGACTACGAAATCAATATCAAATATTTGGAATAGTTTTAGAAAGATATAAATTTTAGAAATCGTTTCGTAGAATAATAAAAATAAAACGATCGAAAAACTAAAAAAAGTCTCGGATCACAAACTCGTGCGCGAGTCGCCTGGGCATGGTGCGACTCGCGTGCGGGTCTGCCCGTCTTTATTGTTTTTGTCGAAAATCGTTAATCTTATAAATCGCGTACAAATATGGATTGATTTATACTCGATTTATATTTTCGATATTCGTCGTATTCGATATTCGATTATGAAATCGATATCAAATAGTCGGAACGGTTTTAGAAAAGGTTTTGGAAAAGTTTATTTTGAACGAAAAGTTGTAAAAAAGGATTTTGAACGAAAAAATGTAACGATATCGTCGAAAACTTGATATAATTCTTTTCGATACAATATTCGATTATAGAGAATCGATATCATATTTTTAAGAATGTTCGATATAAAAAATAGTTTTTATTAATAGTATCGATATTAGAAAATAAAAAGAAAGACCGACGAAAAGACCCATAAAAAACGAGAAGAAAGGAAGAGAAGAAGGAGAAACGGGTTTGATTTACACACTCAACCTACATGCTTTGCTTTCTCGGGATAAGGCTCGTCGGAAAGTGGTTTAGACTTAGGAGCGTCGAGATGATGAGGATGAGTTTAGGGTGTCGGTTTGGGTGGTTGGACGCCGGGTTTTGGCCGGATGATGGTGCGGTTTCGTCGGTACTTCGAGGCTTCGGAAAGGTGTCGGGATTTGCTAGCTATCGAGGATATATGTAAACCGTGTTATAGGACTGTTTTTCTCGGTGTGATATGATGTTGTGATGTGATTTTCGGTCCTTGAAAGTGTTGTATGGTAGGTCCTATTTATAGGGAGTTTCCGACCTTGGCTTAGGAGAGTTTGAATACCGCTTAGGATAGGAAACGTAGGAGTTTGAGGAGCATGAGAATTCCGCTTTCTTGGCAAATAAGAAAGGGTATCTCGGCTGGTTGGGGGTGTGTTGGCCGAGTATTTGGTACTCGGTCAATGTCTGATTCGGTTTCCGGATAGAATTCCTACTTGAGGTCGAATTCTACCTTTAACGGAATTGTTTAATGCTTTAAAGAATCTGAAATTTTGTAGGAATTTGGGTAGGAATCAACCGTGTGAGGTGTCACGGCTGACTCACGTGTCTCGGGAAAATCTTTGACCGGGTTTTGACTCGGTCGCTAAAAGACGGTTTTACCCCTGGTGCCGGATTCGACCCAAATTAGTGTTATTTGACTCGAAACGACCTACTGGGCCTGGATTTGAGGTTGTTTTTATGAAATTTGTAAACCTTAAAAAGTCTAAACCAAATGTCCATGATTACGAGCCCATATCCGAGTCCATCAAAGCACGTTTACGTCCAATCATCATCGGGTGTTTGGCGGGAACAACTATTGACACCTGGCGGTCAAAATGTGGGTGTCTACAACACCTAATAATAAATCTTACACTCTAATTACAACTTGTAATTTCCATGATATTAAGCAAATATTATTGAAAATGCAAAGAAAGTGATTGACTCCAAAGGTGCAATTCTGACATATATTGCGAGTGGTCATATTTGGATATTAGTGTCTCTTCTCTCTGAATTGGTTCTGTGGACATGACATAGGTCCACCCCGACACGGCCATGCGCGGGTTTGGGGAGGCGAATGAATCTCATGTGAGATGGATCGAATTGAAATTTAAATCGAAGTGGAGTCGCCACCGAACTTTGTGGGAGTTCGGGCCCATTCGAACCCACTATATATCTTAGTGGGTCGTGTACAAAATACGGCCTATTCGGATCTCAGAGTTTATGGGACTCGTCCCTTTGCATTGCGATACCGATACCGACATTATCGGATATCGTGTATTGAATGACTCTCGTGCGCCAATGGTTTCGGAAGGAGGCCACTCGATCGAGTCATAGAGGGACTCGACCGAGTGGTCTTCGGAAAACCCTTCTGAAAAGTTTTTGGGGTGCCACTCGATCGAGTGGGCTAGGCACTCGTGCCCCCTGTACGAACTATGGTTCGTTCGCAATTTTGTATTGATTTTGAAATTGCATTTTAATGTTGAAAATCGATAATTTTGGCAACTAGTGTAAAAATAGGATACGATTTATACTCGACTCGAATTTTCAAAACTCGTCATATCCGATACTTGACTATGGAATCAATATCGAATATTTAGAGTGAAATTTAGAAAAGACGTTATAAGTCGTTTAAATCAAACTAAAACGAAATTAATTATCTCCGCGTTATAATGTCGTAATTAGTTTTTTCGAACTTTGTGACAATTATATTTAGCATCAACGAATTCGTATTAGTTAAATTTATTGACTACTTCTTTTAGGCACGATATTCGACTATAGAGTCGATATCGCGTCTTAAGAAAGATGTTTTGCTTGTTTGATTAGATCCAAAAATCGATTCTCTCCGCATCTTGACACCGTAATTAATCTTTGCGGATTATGTGATGTCAGATCTGCATCAATAGGTTTCAGTCTAACCTAAAAAAAGAATCAGACGCGTTTAAAGGGGAATGTTCGCGATCCCATCATGCCTTTGAGTGTTTAGGGCGGGGCTCCTCGAGAGGGCTCCACCACTGTTACAACTCGTAAAAGGATTAGAAGGGTCTTATGTGAATATCGCCTTTAAACGTGTTCGATTCGAAATAATTTTAGAAATTGATGAATGTGTGATTTTGATGACGATTATGATTTAAATATTATGACGAGACTAGCGACGCGAAGAATAAAAAACGATCTTGTTGATGTTGATTCGCTTCAACCATCAAATACTCAGGGTGTCGGGATAAGCGACCGGCCACATCGGGTGCGAGAGCCTTGTATTCGGATTTCCTTATTCCGTCATCCTTTGTATTCGACACGAATAGGCGAATATTTTAAGGTGTTTTGATATTAGAAATATTAACGATATTAGAAAAAAACGAAAAAAAGAGATGAGAGAAGACGAGGAAGATGACGCGAGAAGAGAAGAGAAAGAGAGAAGAAATCGGGATTTTTGCACCCTCAACCTACATGCTTCGTATTCTCGGACAAGACTCCTCTAATTGTGGCTTAGGCACGTGAGCTCGAGATTAAGTAGATGGAGTTATGGTGGTTTTAGGGTTGTGTTTACTAGATGCTAGGGTTGTATGTGTTAAAGTTGTAGAGAGGAGAAGCTCTTAGGGTTAGAAAAGTTGTAGGTAAAAGTTGTTGTCAATTTGTGTTGCAAATGGAAGGTATATATAGGAATTCTCCCCCATCCTCGTCTAGGGTTACTCGATCGAGTGCCCTGATGGACTCGATCGAGTGGCCCAACTAAAAGAGACAACAGGCCTGTTAGAGGCCCACTCGATCGAGTGAGCTGACACTCGATCGAGTGGATGAGGCGGATGGGCCATTTCGAAGATTTTGTGTTTGAGTTGGACTTTTTGATACTTGCAAGGCAGTTTTGTGTCTCGGAAACGGCTCTGACCGGGGTTTGACCCGGTCGCTAAAAGTCGGTTTTATTCCCGGTGTCGGTTTTGACCCAAATTAGTCTTATTTGATTGGAAACGACCCGCTGGGCCTGAATTTGAGGTTGGTTTTGTGAGATTTGTACTCCGTAAAAAGCCCAAGCCAGAAACTAATGATTTTGAGCCCATATCCGAGCGCGTAGAAGCACGTTCGCGTCCGATCATCATCGGGTGTTTTTCGGAAACTGCCATAGACACTTAGCAGCCAAATGTGAGTGTCTACAGAGCCCTCACTCTGAGTGAGGCTTGGACAAGGCAAAAGTCAGAGTATCTACCAGGCCAATCGAGGATTAAGACCTGGCAGACTTCCGGTCGGGTCGTTTATAGTCCGTTAGACTCGCGTGAAAGGACTTGCTAGCCATAAGATAGAAATCATACCTGAGTTCTGTTGTCAGGAATAGCTCCGTGGGTCTTATTTTTTTGAGCCCTGGGTATATCTGTATGCAGATACATCCCATCTTGGAGCTGCGCGAGAGCTTGCCTAAGAAGCCCTGGGTGTGTCCGTTTGCAGACACATCTCATCTCAGAACTATGCGGGAGCTTGCCTAAAAAGCCCTGGGTGTGTCCATTTGCAGAGACATCCCGATCCGAAATTACGCGGGAGCCTGCCTAAGAAGCCCTAGGTGTGTCCGTTTGCAGACACATCCCGATCCGAAATTACGCGGGAGCCTGCCTAAGAAGCCCTGGGTGTGTCCGTTTGCAGACACATCCCGATTCGGAAATTGCGCGGGAGCTTGCCTAAGAAGCCCTGGGTGTACCTATATGTAGGCACATCCCGTGTTTCTTCAGGAGAAATGCCACCTTTGGGTTTTCGCGGGGAGTTTAGTGAGTTGCGCGGGCCTGCTTCTGAAACCTTGAGTTGTACATGCTTTGTACCGTTACAAAAAACTTTGCATGTAAAGCTTAGGTGAAACACGACTCACGCTGGGGAATAAAAAAACTTGATGTTTCTTTGGGAAGCCAAGCTGGTACTTGAAATGTTAGATATGTAGACAGAAATAGCAAACATAGCAGATACATACAGGAAATGCAGTTAGCATCTATCGACTGACTTGCGCTGGGGAAAGTGATTTTTGCTTAGTTTTTTTTGAAATCGAAGTCCTGAAAGCAACTCACGTGCTAGGAAATAGGTTTTCAAAATTGAAAGGGGTAGAAAAGAAATTTGCAGTTTAAATAGACTGAAATTTGACCTTGTCGAAAAGGATTTTCTCAAATGGCTAAGTTTTGCAAATTTTAAAATGAGGATTTGAAGAGAGACATACCGACAGACTCGACTCTGGACGCAACAGGACGAGTTGACAGACACGAACTGGACTCTCGAGGGATTGGACCGTGACTCGGTAGAGGGGTGGGCCACCTAAGATGACAAGACTCTTAAGTTGTGCTATTCTGCAGCCTAGGCGAGTGGCAACACGGTCGAATCCTCGGAATGGGATAGATATGTTATAAGACTGTTTCCGTATGATAGGGCTTAGTAGTAGCAATGTTATAGTCTGGTGCTCTTTTGAATTTTTTTTTGATTTTGGGGTACATTCCCAAAGTGGGCGTTGCTTTAAATCCTGACAGATTCTCGTCTTTGACTGAGCCGAGTACTAGGACACACTATAGAAAGGTGGCAAGATTTTTGAAAATATTTGGATTTTGTGAGTGGATGGAGAACTTCTGCCTAAGAGAAGCCCCCAGGACGACAAAGCTAACTGTTGAGAACATGATAGTGTCGCGACAGGAATGATGGTGCTTTTTGCATTTGTGTCAATGTGGGTGGTTGTGCCCTCGTTGAAAGGCTGCCTACGTATTCACGTATAGTGAAATCAAACCATGCCGTAGTTCAGTGTTGAAAGATATATTATGATGCCTAGTTTATTAGGGCTTTGTGTGTAACTAGCCATAGCGAAGGTGTAGGCTAGGTGTATTCCTAGTGATGTCTTGATCAAAGGGCTAGAATTGTTAGGATGTTGATCCTGTGACTGTGAATGTTCTCCGGGGTAGCCCCCAGAGGTGGTGTGAACTATTTGGGCATGTTCTATGCCGACCGCAAGTTGAGTCCCGTGTTTGGGGCTGGTAACTGGTTTGGATAATTTTGAAAATGTGGTGCTAGGTCGCAAGTGGCTTTGATGTTTTGACATCTGGAGCTTGATTTTGTGGAGCTAAGGCTTCGAGGGTAAGGTATTGTAATGTGGTAGGAAAAGGGGAAGTCGAGTAAAAATGACTCGGACTTCGATCGAGGTAGGTTGATAATGCGGGATCTGGTTTCCATGTCTGGCTCTAATGGTTAGGGTGTATCCTATGGAGCTTGAATCCTCAAAATTCCGGGATGTCTCTTAGCCTAGGTCTCGGGAAGGTCTTGAGGGTTGTAATGTGGGAAGGCTAAATGTGGTGTTAGCTGACCAACTTGATTGTTTCTTTCCCTTATTTGATGGTATGGGCATCAATAATTTTGGAATTGACCGTACCCCGGTCAAGGAACTTTCACTTGCGTTGACTGTCGACCACGGTCATGGGCTTATTTTTGGTTAACTTCTTAGCCCCGGTCATGGGATTCTTCATTTGGATTGACCGCTTAACCTCGGTCATGGGTGCCTCTTTTTTTTGATAATGGCCTGCTTTTTTGTTTTGGCCTTTTGCTTTTTTCCTTGGACTTTTGATTTTTTTTGTCCAGCTATTTTTTTTTTTCTTTTTTTTCTATCCCCCTATGGTGTAGGTAATGTGTACGGGTATTCCCGGATCTATGGCATCCGTTTGTGGGTGGATATGGGGCTGGGCCCGTCAGTTAGGTTAGGCTTTTGGAGCTAAGCTTTTGTAAGCATGGCGGTTTGGATCTCGGTATTGTCATCATAATTCCCAACAGGCTTGGTGGGGCATCATCTCGAGTTGGGTATTTCTGGCATCACATCTATAAAGTTACGATGCTTTTTCTTGTATAGACTAACGCCTAAGGTAGGGATTGGTCAGTCTTATTGGAGGGGTGTTTATTGTGGGAAATGGGCTTGCCTCCCGTCTTGAACCCAAACTAGGAAACTACCTAGGTTCGTCATAGGATTCGATATCGCTCCTGCTAGTGGTAGTTATGTGGCTTTCTATGTCAGATGTGGAACAGGTAAAGGAAAACACGGGTCTCGATTTCCTGCAGTCATTATAGATGTGCCTATAGTCACGTGCATGTGCTCACAGTGTACGATGGTGTTCATCATGTTCTCTGAAACACATAAGGAAAGTATATACGAGAAATAGAAAAGCTGATTTTATTGAATTTTGAAAGGAGAACAGAATACATTTGACTCCGACTCTGACTTTGAAATTGAAATAAATAGTACATTCTAGACTCGGACTCAGACTCAGACTTAAATCAAATCCGGACTCTTAGATGCATGGGAGGTAGACTGGAAGCTTTGGTCATCGGGTCCTGTATAGTCCATGAGGGGCTTCGCAAGTGATAGTGTTTCCATGACGGGTGTCCTCCCGGCATCGAGGAAATCTTGGATGAGGTGTTTTAGTTTCCAGCACTGTTCTGTATTGTGCCCTCTTCCCATGTGGAATTGGCAGTAATGCTCGGCGTTCCATGTTTTGGAGCGTTTTTCTGAAGGTGTGTCGGTTGTTGGGCCTATAGGTTGTATTAGGCCCTTCTAAACCAACCTCTGGAAAGCGACGGTGTAGAACATATCCAAGTGGGTAAATGTCTTTACTTTTGACTGGTTCTTGATTTTCGGAGAGGTGACTTGAGGGTTATCTCTCTCGGTCTCGCCATCTTGAGGGTATCGGGCAGTTTCGTAAGAGTGTTCACCCTTCAAATGGCTCGGTTGGGTGATTGGCTGCCTTACCCGCTCTAGTTGTGTTAGACGAGATCAGGTTCTTACAAGATCCTCTTCGATGATGGCTACCCCGGAACTTAGGTTATCTAGGGCGGTATTGATTTTCGAGAAGATATTGTTAATTGAGCAAGATAGCATAAGCATACTCCCCTGGTTATCTCCTTTCTCGACGGCGCGAGATTTGTTGTGGTTTGGTAACGCCTCATTCATAGGGTCCCTGATCGGAAGAAACGACAGGAGTTAGAACTCGCCTAAGCTCGGTTTTGCGCAAATGCAAGAGAGAGTCAAACTAAACATGGCCCGGGGTGACGGAAATGACTAAGATTCTTGGACTGGGATACCCGAACGTTGACCTCGACAAAGTAACGACCGTGGATTTAGACTTGAGCTGTAGGAGGGTGAGTCTGAAAAAGGAGCGACCGTGATTGACCGCGTCGCGCGCTCAGACCAACCGTGGTGACCTAACCCTAGGTGACTCGAGTATTCGTAGCATAGGTACGACTTGAAGAAGGCATCATAAGGACGCCGATGCATAATGAATGTATGGTACCTCTGCTCGGGAGGAGGACAGCCCCCAAGTGAGACTAAAGACTCTGGTAGGACTCAGATGTTGTGACATCTAAGTGACTCGAAAGTGGGGTACGTGAGACAACACGTGTAAGACATGACCCTTAGAGCAACCGTGGTTGATCGCTCTGCTGAAGGGTAGCCCCGAGTGGGATTGAAGATTTTGTTAAGACTCGAATGTTGGACGAGTGACCCTTAGACGTAAGGATCACGAACCTTTTGTTGTAGGGCTATGCCTTGTAAAAGGTTGACTCAGCCTCGAGGAAAGGAAGACGGGGTAAGGGAAAAAACTTGCAATGTAAGATCGGCAGAGTTTCGACGCTAGAGACCCTCGACTCGACTCGAATAAGGATGACCCTGCGATCAGGGTAGACCCTTAAGTTAAAGGATTCTCGAATTGGGATGACTCGACTAACAGATTGAAAGGTGGACGAAATTCCCTTTGGAAAGGCCGTGGGGACCGTCCTGCTTGAGGGAAAGATCGCGTGCGACTTTCTAGTTAGGACTCGAGTGTTTGGACAAACCTTCCATTTACGAGTGTATGACTCGTGTTGGTTGGTTATGCCTTTAGAGAAAGGCGGACTAGGATGGGGAAGAAACCTGTGATGTAAGATTGACGGAGTTTCGACGCTAAAGACCTTCGACGACCTACGAAAAGATCCGACACACGAATTACGGTAGGTCCAAGGACAAGAAGGGTTTTGAAAAATGATTGAATTTTGGAAATTGAGAAGATGGACCTGAAATTGGCAGTGGGCCAATAGGACCGGGTTTTTGAAAATTTGAAAATTTGGAATTTTGAAAATTTGAATATCGAAAAAAGAATTTCCAAAAATTTGAAAATTGGAGGTGAGATCCCGAAGATTTGAAAATCGAAAACGGCATCTCGAAGATTTGAAAATTGAAAATGGCATCTCGGAAATTTGAAAATCGCGAATGGTATCACGAGGATTTCAAAATCGAAGTTGAATTTTGAAAATTCGAAAATCGAATGGTTGATCGGAAGTTCGAATTTTGAAATGGGGGGCATGCCGGCTAGAAAATAGGCTTGTTTTGAGTCAAATTTTAAGTCTAAATTTCGGCAGCTTTTCGAGTGTTTGAAAGTTGGATATTTTTTGAAAAGATGCATTTTTGGGAATTTTGGAATTTTGAATATCGAAAATGAATTTCCAAAAATTTGAAAATCGAAAACAGGATCCCGACTTCTAAAATTGGCGAAAATGCCATTGGGCTCGATTTTTTTTTTTGAAAAGTCGGAAATTTTGAATTTTTGAAATGGATAGCATACCGGCTAAAAATAGGCTATTTTGAATAAAATCATAGTCCTAAATTCGGTAGCTTTCCGGGTTTTGAAATTGGATATTTTTGAAAAGATGCGCTTTTGAAAATGACGGTTTTTTGAAAACGACACGGAAACCAAGTAGCACATAGTCACGCAAGCATAATAACGACGCCATGTATGCTCTACACTAAGTCTCGGTCGGTCGAAATAGGGTCTACACCAGTGTACATGGCCTTTCCGAGAATCGGGACGGACTTCCTAAGTCGAGTTGAGCTTAGAACATGCCGCGAAACCCATACGAATTAGCCATGGACATCTTTGACATATCCATATTGGAGTATATCACGGTATAGTGGGACGTCGGTCACCAGTACCGGCCTGGGAAAAGATGGGGTTATGCATGAACCGTAAAACTAAAACGCGTATTGTACTAGTCAAACGATTTCTATTCGAGTCTCACCCTGAGGATGCCGATGGTAAGTCACGCATCAGTTATCCCCAGCGGAGTCGCCAAATTATGGACATGACATAGGTCCACCCCGACGCGGCCACGCGCGGGTTTGGGGAGGCGAATGAAGCTCATGTGAGATGGATCGAACTGAAATTTAAATCGAAGTGGAGTCGCCACCGAACTTTGTGGGAGTTCGGGCCCATTCGAATCCACTCTATATCTTAGTGGGCCATGTACAAAATACGGCCCATTCGGATCTCAGAGTTTATGGGGCTCGTCCTTTTACATTGCGATACCGATACCGACATTATCGGATATCGTGTATTGAATGACTCTCGTGCGCTAATGGTTTCGGAAGGAGACTACTCGATCGAGTCATAGAGGGACTCGACCGAGTGGTCTTCGGAAAACCCTTCTGCCCAGTTTTTGGGGTGCCACTCGATCGAGTGCGCTAGGCACTCGTGCCCCCTGTACGAACTATGGTTCGTTCGCAATTTTGTATTGATTTCGAAATTGCTTTTTAATGTTGAAAATCGATAATTTTGCCAAGTCGTGTAAAAATATGATACGATTTATACTCGACTCGAATTTTCAATACTCGTCATATCCGATACTTGACTTCCGATACTTGACTATGGAATCAATATCGAATATTTAGAGTGAAATTTAGAAAAGACGTTATAAGTCGTTTAAATCAAACAAAAACGAAATTAATTATCTCCGCGTTATAATGTCGTAATTAGTTCTTTCGAACTTTGTGACAATTATATTTAGCATCAACGAATTCGTATTAGTTAAATTTATTGACTACTTCTTTTAGACACGATATTCGACTATAGAGTCGATATTGCATCTTAAGAAAGATGTTTTGCTTGTTTGATTAGATCCGAAAATCGATTCCCTCCGCATCTTGACACCGTAATTAATCCTTGCTGATTATGTGATGTCAGATCTGCATCAATAGGTTTCAGTCTAACCTAAAAAAAGAATCGGACGCGTTTAAAGGGGAATGTTCGCGATCCCATCATGCCTTTGAGTGTTTAGGGCGGGGCTCCTTGAGAGGGCTCCACCACTGTTACAACTCGTAAAAGGATTAGAAGGGTCTTATGTGAATATCGCCTTTAAACGTTTTCGATTCGAAAAAATTTTAAAAATTGATGAATGTGTGATTTTGATGACGATTATGATTTAAATATTATGACGAGACTAGCGACGCGAAGAATAAAAAATGATCTTGTTGATGTTGAGTCGCTTCAACAATCAAATACATGGGGTGTCGGGATAAGCGACCGGCCACATCGGGTGCGAGACCCTTGTATTCGGATTTCCTTATTCCGTCATCCTTTTCATTCGACACGAGTAGGCGAATATTTTAAGGTGTTTTGATATTAGAAATATTAACGATATTAGAAAAAAAAACGAAAAAAAAGAGACGAGGAAGATGACGCGAGAAGATAAGAGAAAGAGAGAAGAAATCGGGATTTTTGCACCCTCAACCTACATGCTTCGTATTCTCGGACAGGACTCATCTAATTGTGGCTTAGGCACGTGAGCTCGAGATTATGTAGATGGAGTTATGGTGGTTTTAGGGTTGTGTTTACTAGAGGAGAAGCTCTTAGGGTTAGAAAAGTTGTAGGTAAAAGTTGTTGTCAATTTGTGTTGCAAAGGGAAGGTATATATAGGAATTCTCCCCCATCCTCGTCTAGGGTTACTCGATCGAGTGCCTTGATGGACTCGATCGAGTGGCCCAACTAAAAGAGACAACAGGCCTGTTAGAGGGCCACTCGATCGAGTGAGCTGACACTCGATCGAGTGGATGACGCGGACGGGCCATTTTGAAGATTTTGTGTTTGAGTTGGACTTTTTGATACTTGCAAGGCAGTTTTGTGTCTCGGAAACGGCTCTGACCGGGGTTTGACCCGGTCGCTAAAAGTCGGTTTTATTCCCGGTGTCGGTTTTGACCCAAATTAGTCTTTTTTGATTGGAAACGACCCGTTGGGCCTGAATTTGAGGTTGGTTTTGTGATATTTGTACTCCGTAAAAAGCCCAAGCCAGAAACTAACGATTTTGAGCCCATATCCGAGCGCGTAGAAGCACGTTCACGTCCGATCATCATCGGGTGTTTTTCGGAAACTGCTATAGACACCTAGCAGCCAAATATGGGTGTCTACTGGTTCACTCTTTCATTCTAGCCGACTTCTATTACTATTATGTCAAGAGGTACTTTCTCTTCAATCATATGCATTCATTTTTAAATTTGAATCCAATACACGAAACACAAGATCCAATGATCCGTCCCTTGTCCACTGATGTTAAAACCATGATACTAAATACTGTAGAATTTGGTCTGCATTCATCTGATTGCTCCTTACGTCACCTGATCACGTACGTGGAAACCTTTCAGAGGCAATGGGGTAATGTTTTTGCAATTGCTTTTCATGACACAAACAAAATTGTTGTTTACTTTCAGATATGGAGTTAGTGGTATGGAAGAAAGTGCAAATGGGATCCATTCTGCCGCTACTAAGGCTCCGGTGGACCTCTCCTTCATACTTCTTGCTCATAATAGGCCAATAGGTATTCAGTCTCATCTATTCGTTTGTGTTAAGGCCTAAAGGACTGTTTTGTTTTGGTGTTTATGTAACTTCCAATTCTCCTATGTACAGGTCTTGGGTCTAATGCGGATGACCTATGTGGTAAAGATTGGGTATACAGAGGTGGAGACCGTGGGGATCCAGGTAGTTCACTCATTATTTTCTTTACTTTCATAGTTTCATTACTTCGGTGGATACCTTTGTCAGTAATGTAGATACCATGGACCCACTATGCATATCTGATGATTCCATGTTACACCAAAACTTATAATGGAGATGGAGATACCTAGGATTGCTTGTATATTTGATGCAATTACTATTTCAGGATTGGGATTTGGGTTCAAAGCTAGAGAAGAGATCCCGCATGGTTCTAGAAAATGAGAAACTGCATTACGAATTGGTTAGTACTTACTTAATCCTACTTATGTAACTTTTACCCGTTTCACGACGCAGTTAGCAAAATTAGCATGAAATACGAATAATTAAATGTTAACTTCAGCCTTGGAAACTCTTTGATGTTGTTAGCCCTTATTTGATTGACAGAAGATAGTTCGGAGAAGGTTAAGAGAAACATCATGAGCAGCGGTGTCTTGATTCTAGCCGCTTTATTAGCATGTTTAGGTTTCCTGATCGGGTATCCAATTTAGATTTGTAGTTAAGTATCTCTATAGTGTGGAAGGAACTTGTGGCTGTAATTAATTGTTTTTTTATTTATAAAATTTAATTATTATTTATGTGAAGTGATGTGTCTATTTTTTTTTTGTAATTTAGCAGTTCAATAGACATAAGGCGTACAAAATAACCCATGTCTATACTATGACAATAAACATAGGGTAAACAGGTAACCCTTGTCTATATTTATAAATAGACATAGGGCGTACAAAAAACCCATGTCTATTGTTTTTATAGACATGGGTTATTAGAAAAACCTATGTCTATGTTTAAGATAGACATAGGTCGTACGACCTATGTCTAAGTATTTGACAATAGATGTCATTCAACTTAACATGGCTCGCAAAACCCATGTCTATTAGTGAAAACGACCCATGTCTATTTGATATTTTATAGTAGTGATTTGGTGATGGTGGAGTTGGTGGTGAATTTTGTGAAGTAGAGGTGTTGACGTCCGTCCGCACCGTCCAGCGCCCAACGTGCCCGCGCGGGACCGATCCGGTTTCATCGCGGCGGCCACCCATGCGGCCTCCTCCCGGTCGGGGGCCAATCCGATCTCGTGTTCGGGGTGATGTTTCGGACCTCAATTCAGATGACGATTCAGACTTGTACTAGACGGGTGAGGGCACTCGTATTTTTGTTGGAATCGATTGAGTCGTGGTTGTAATGTTTAAAGGCCGATATGTTTGGTAAGGCGACCTTTTTAGTGAACCAAATTCGTTGTCGATTTGTGGAGTCGCCACCGCGTCAATTATGGGGACTCGGAAACCGTTCAAGTCAACTTTGATCCTTAGCCGGCTCAAAGCTGAGTGGCGCGGGACCTAAATATAAAGACGTGTACCCTTAAGCACTCCATATCTAGAATGACTCTCATTGCCAATGGTTTCGGACATCCGGAAACCGTCGATTCTGAGTAAGGGGTGAGGGTACGTATTGGGAAGCCAACGTCCGCTAGACATCAACGCCCAATCCTGCCCACACATAGCGGCCTCTACTAATCAATCGGTGGGCTGATAACTTTGTTCCCTTGTTGTGGCGGAAGTACTGTAACATCCATTGTTTTAACCCTATATCTTTGCTATGTCGGTTGTTTAAAGACAAGTAAGCTTTATCGCCGAAGCAGGTGTATTTACATTCTTTGCATTGCGATTTCACGTGACAAGTAGGCCATGAAAAGATGCACATAGGAGAGTAGAGGGTACTAATATTATACGTATTAGCAAATCAGTTTTAACGTGATAATACGGATATTAGTCGTTCTCGTTGTATACCTTACCTGGTATTCTGCTTAAGATGCGTCTTCTCGGTATTAATAGGAATGAGTCAAACCATGTATGGCGAGCACCGGAATTAATACGGAACCCGACCATTGTTTTGTTCAGTTTTAGCTTGTTTACGTTTTGAATTCCGTGTTAGGTGATTTAGCATGCGATTATAAGGTCATGAAAGCAATAAATCATACGAAAGTTGTAAATGCGAATGTAAGTAAATCACATGATGAGGAGTTGCACCCTCGGAATATACGCTAAACGGGACACGATGCATAGATAGTTGAGAACGGATCTCGGAACTACTCAGGTCTATTTAGGGTGTTTTAGTGTTTGTAGTTGAAGTTGGGACGTTACGTATATTTAGTACGTGCTATGGACCTAGTGTCCACATTTGACATTATCATAGTGCATAATAAAAGTACAGAAATATAAAGTTTTGTTTAGATGACAACCTAGTGACGATTCGACTTCGAAGGACGGATCCTCCTAGCTTGCCTTGTGATTTTGGCAGAGTTCCATTACCGTTTGCTAGTTGTGCGGCTAATCCGGCAGAGTTTCGTTGCTATACTCGGAGTAACTATTCGAACACAGGCACCTCGGGATCGAGTGGAGTACTCGAAGGTAGGAGTAGCATTGATTTCGCTTATCGGGACTACGATCGAGTGGATCGTTGGCTTTGGGTGTAGAAGTGCGAGCCCAAGCTAAGAAACTCGTAATGAGTAAAGGGAGAAGAGAATAAGAAGTTGTGTGTCGAATGAATGAGGTGAGAGGGGGTATTTATAGTTTCTCGTGTAGTTCAAATCGCCCTGTGAGACGCTTGAGTCCAAGCGTACCAGAGCTCAGGCGTCTGGGTCTGTGCGCACGAGAATCAGGACGCTTGGAGTGAGGCGTCTGGGATTTTGAAGACACGATTTTGAAACTTTCCAAAACCGAGAAGATGCGTAACCTTCATTTGCTTGGGGGTTATATCTTCCCCTTGCCCTAGCACGCCGTTGCGTCGAGTGGGCCTTGGGTGTGCATCCCGAGGTTCGCTTGGCGCGACTTGCTGACTTGGGTTTGACTTTGTGTATTTCGGGACCGATTTAGAGTCCCGGTGTCGGAATTGACTTAAATTAGTGTCGACGCGACCGTAATGACACGACAAAGGCTGTCTTGATGTAAATTTAATTTTTCCGAGTAATTATTTGATCCGTTCTATAGAAAAACTATCTAAAACATCGCGACTCGCATCGTCTTGCAGTCCGATCGTCATCGGGTGTTTGCTGGGCACTCCCGCAGCCACCAGGTCCAAATCTGGGTGTCTACAAAAGCCCTCACTTTAACTGAGGCTTGGACAAGGCGAAAGTCAAAGTATATGATAAGCTAATCGTACACCTATCAAAGATAACCAACTTAGGTCTAACTAAAAATATAGCTAGGGAAGTCGGGATCGTATCCACAAGGAGACAAATAAATTCTACTCGTAATTAAAGTTTATCTAAGTAACCAAATCGGAGATTTTTATTTTTGTGTTTAACTAATCTAAAAGTAGTGAAGGAAGAGAAGGAAAGGATGAATAAATATAGAGGGAAAACTAGGATCGTAGGTTCACCATGAATTTCCTACGGTAACAGTCTAGGTCACAGGTCTATCACAGATATTGGTCTAAGGGGTAGTGAAAAGGTCCTTCCGGTCCGCTATTCACCCTAGAATGCTTTTAACGGCTTCCGATCTTATTAGGGCAAACTAATGTGTTGTAGCAGTCTAACTCTTACCAGGCTTCCGATCTTAGGTTCGAGTTCACCAATTCAATTAATCAATTACGTCGACTTAATCAATTAATCTCAATTAAATGCTACAATTAACAACATAGACACAATATCATTGACAGATCTGTAAACTACTTAGCAATCGTATTCAATTCATGGATCCCCTAAACCCTAGCAAGGAAAATTAGCTACTCATAGAAAATTTGCGACAACAATAATAAAGATGCTAAATAAATTAAGTATAACAAATAGATCTAAAGAGAAATTAAGAATAAAAGAATTAATAAGATTAAGAGAGAAAGAATTAAGAACAAAGAGAATAAGAAAGAACAAAGAAAGAATTAGATTACCGAGTTTAAAGGAAGAGTAGAAAAGAATTCGTAAATCTAGATTTAAAAGATTTAGAGTAAAGAGAAATCTAAAGAATAGTCTAAAAAGAATTAAAAGCATAAGGAAGAAGTGGTTGTAGAATTCTAGTCTAATAGTTTCTTAAATACTAAGCTAAAACAAATGCCCAAAAGTCTTATTAACCCTAAACATCAAATTAGGAAAGTCTCGGTCTTCGTTCAGTCTCGAGAATAGTCGGTCGACTATTTTGGATAGTCGTTCGACTATTATTGACCTGTTTCCGTTCTCAGCACTGCGCGCTCAACTTCAAACGCTTGCCATTTCTTCGTTACTTCTTAAAATTGGACGTGTAATATACTGTTGGAAAGCTAAGAGAAAGAGCTTTCCAAGCAATTAAAATCAGCTCAATTGAAGTTGTAGAACTCATGATAGTCACGTTTTAATTTGACCTATTTGGAAACGATCATTCTCTTTTCTTATTTCGCATAATATTTCATCTTTAAGAACGATTTTTGCCTTGTTTATGCGTCCACGAGTCCATTCCCTTCATAAGATGCAACAAGACCACAAAGTACCAAATTCGGGGGAAAATAGTAGACAATGCTACTCGATATGCATGGAAATGCGTGCGTAAAAGACGTAATAATCATATATAAATAGCACGCATCAAACCTCCCCAAACCGAACCCTTGCTTGTCCCAAGCAACCACAAGACAATGAAAAACATCCTAATGGAACGTATATAACTCATAGTGGAGTATGCTTCAAAGTTACCCAAACCAATGCGCAACGATTAAAATTAATGTAAACAACCACATACAACAAGCTTGACCAATGACAACAATACTGAACTTTCAACCTTGCAAGACTCGTCTATGTCGGACTCTCACGGATCGCTCATCACACAAAACGGGTGATATTGTGAGTTTATGTAAAAGCGGAAAGACAAAGCACTCACCTAAACTGCGACTTACAAGAACATGCATGCAATCTAACATGAAATTAATCTCTAATAACCGTACATACGCATTCTTATCGGGAAAAGACACGTGCCAAGGACTTACATATGGTATAAAGTAAGGCTAATCGGGTAAGAAGGGGCAAAACGATATGGATATGAGGAGGTAAAAGCCAAGCTAGTATTCCCTACACCCATCAACACTAAATATTCCGTTCTCACCAAACTCCAGTCGAAGAAATTAGGCATAGCAACAAGCGCCTTATCAAAATCGCTTCCCACTAATAACTATGAAATTAGAGACATCAATTCTTTTCTCATAGCAAAAATACATTCTTCTTCTAGTTTCACTTCATTTTTTTTCTTTTTTCCTTTCTTTTCTTCTTTTTTTTTTCTTCAATTTTTTTCTTTTTCATTTTTCTTCTCAATTCCTCTTTTTTTCTTTTTTTTTTTCAATCATCATGGTACCAAAATTAACCCGAAAAAAAACACTTCCGTCTAATTCATCTACTAGCTTGACTAGGGTAGGCAATATATGGCATGTAGTTGATAAACGGGTCAAACATGTCAATTTGGCTATGTGAGGCTTATGAGAATTAATTAAAAGAAAGGATTTGCCTTTTTCGCACATGTCAAAACTACGAGTCAAAAACGTACAGGTACCTAAGAGACGAATGTCATGCTTATGCAGTTTGATATTACATGCCTCATAAGGAGTACTACTCTCAACCTAAATGAAACTGATCATGAATGTCATCAGTTTAAGGCTCTAATTTCTTACAAATCTGAGTAGTTTGCCAACAATGAGTCAAGCTTATTCGTTCAGTATAGTTAAACAAAGATGCAAGAATATCACAAGTGATTGCGGACAAAAACTCTAACGGCGCACAAGCACAAGCAACTAAATGAAGACATAGAAGCATTATCATCATCGCTACATAGCATTCCGACTCAACTAAGACTCGACTAAATGCAAAAACGTATTTTTGGGTTTTTTTGATTTTTTTATGCATGCGGAAACGTAAGAAATATGCAGATGGATGAAAACAGACAGATGCATACCCTCCCCAAACCAAATCACACAATGCCCTCATTGTGTACAGCAAATAATAAGAGGCATACAAAATATGGGGAAAGATAGAAAAGACGATGAAAGTGCAAAAGAAAAAAAATGAGACTACTTACAAGATACATATAAAGGAGACATCCCCAAACCGCATCGAAGCATCCTCTTCATAATCGGAATTGTCGATGTCTCCGTCGCAAAAACGGTACCTACACACAAAAAACAACAAAACAAAACACAAGAGAAGCAAAGAAAATATATAGAACACATCTTAGTAACTTATGTGAATCGCCTAAAAAATAGGTCAATGATCGCATTAGCTTGTCAAACAAGCTAGACCAATCAGCAGCAAAGTGGTCATAGGGAATCAACATCAACAAGCATGACCAATAATAAGTATGATAAGTAAGAAAAGTAGTGAGCAACTTATGAGAAAAGACATACAAACCAAATATTTCAAAATTAGCCCAAATCTTATCATTTGACACAAATTGCACAAGAGGGGAGTCAAATAACTCAAAACTACTGAAAGCATCAAACTTATACTCTTCAACTCCCTCGAAGGAGTTATTATTATCACCATCTTCAATGCTCTCAAGAAGACGACCATCAAACGATAAATCAAGAGCCAAAACAATCTCTTCTAAAAGAGTCTCACAATCCTCATCCATAATCATGGGCTCAAGCAAAGGTGTAAGGGAATCGAGATCAATATAATCAATGGGTGAAGGAGATTCCTCTTTAGAACAATGGGAAAAGTCAAATTTCTCTAAAATAGGTTTCTCAAAGAAATCAGATTCGCAATCCCAAATATTCTCAATGTTGAAACTCTCTTCACTCAAAGTATCATTCAAAAGTGCATTCTCTTCCCGACTCTCATTCGTTTGAACTTTCCTCTCACGCTCACGGGCTTCTCTATTGGTCAACTCTCTTTCCAAAACCTCAATATTGACATCAAATGACACACTCTCAAATTCACATGAACCAAAATCCTCAATGTTATCTTCAAAAAAAACATCAGTCAAAGCATCCAAACACGCGTTTTCCTCAAATATAACACTTTCCATCTCACAATCATTGTTTGCGACAACAACATTCACAACACTACAACAAATTGACACTTGCGCCACGAATTATGCCACGAAATTTTGTTATTTGTGGCTAAATTTTACCTAGCCACGGGAAAATTTTGATTCACTACTTGGGAAATAAAATATGTCACGGGAACAATTTTTTCCGTGGCAAAAATTCACTTGCGCCACGAATTTTATTAAAGTCGTGGCCAATAATCACTCTTGCCACGAAAGATGCCACACCTGTGGCAAAAATATATTTAGCCACGAATTTATTCAGTGGCAAATATTATTTAGGCACGACATAATTAACTTCCGTGGCAAAATTATTTTTTAGCCACAAATGTAATAAACGCATGTGGCTAATGGTGCTCCAAAATTTTAATCAAATTACTTTCAAGTTAAGCCAAGTGTCAGTTATTGATCTTAAAAATTCATTAAAATTCAAAGCTAAAGATAATATGAAGAAAAAAAATATTAAATTTGAAAATATTTTATTAATAAAAAAAATTCGTATTATTTTATTTAGTTTTAAGAAAAAAAATAGATTTTTTGTAAATGAAATACAAGAAAACTTTGGTTGTCTAATTTGTTGATTTTTTATTAATCATCATTTGTGAAGCAATTGATTTCTCTTAATTTGACAAGATGTTTTATTAAAATTTAATAATCTTAAGTATGACTTTTGAAAGACAACTAACATTTACATAGTGTAATATATGCTAGCTAAAATGCGGCATCCATAGCATATCAAGTAAAATTAGTATGTGATTGATCATCCATCATTAAGACATCTAATATTATTTAAGACTCTTTCATTTTTACCGCTTAATTAATTAACTTTTTCACATGTAATACACTTCTTTTTAAGACAAAAAAAACTTTAAAAAAAAAGTGACTGAGCATGATTCTTGTCCAAATTATTGATTTTCTTACAATATTTTCAGTGTGAAAAAAACCGCTTTATTAAACTCGTATTTAAGAATTCTAATCGGTCTATATTTTTTTATGGAATTAACTTTGACTGCGAAAACATTAATTATTTTTGTAATTAATTGTCTTTCAAGTAGTTTGGTTTGGAAGAAAGATTAACGTATTAGAACGTCGTGCCTAAGTTCAATAACAAGTTAAAATAATTTTTCAAAAAAAGAGAGGTATAAGTGATAAAATCAAATAATTAACAAATACAAGTAAGAAAATTTAATAATTAAGGACTAATACTGTGAAAATCAAAAATTAATTTATCGTCAACTGTTTAATTCGGTAGCTGTTCTGTAATATTATTTGGAAGATATTTTAAAAAATGAATTTAAAATAAAATATACTTAATAAAAAAATAAAATTCGGGTAAAACTTGAAGTAGGCTAGAGGAAACTCAATGAGGATAAAAAAACTGATGATATAAAATAACGACCGATAACGAAAAGAAAAAACATATCGAAAGAACTAGCAATAAAAGAACGTGGAAAATAGAAACTAAAATAAAAATATCGATAAATTAATGGAATCATGAGTCCGAAAATCAACTTCGAATTTTTTTTTTTCCGGAATAATAATTTTTTAATCATAATATGTAAATCATAAGGGAAAAAAATTAATTACTCAAAAGAAAATGTAGTTTGAAAAAAATATCACTTTAAAAGAATTCAAACCAATGATTAGGTCAATAAAGTTCAATTTCATTTCTGGTAGCTGCTCATAAGAACTCCACAGTTAAGCGTGCTTGAGTGAGAGTAGTGTTAAGATGGGTGACCTCCTGGGAAGGCTCTTTGATGCGTGGGATGAAATTAAATAATAGTGGAATGACTCAGCTATAATGCTAATAACCGTACTATAGGGGTAGAGAATTCTTACGGTTATTAATTTATTTAACTTATTATATATTTTGTCACTGGAATAAATATTTCGAAACAAAAATAATTAATTCTAGCCACGGGAGACTCCGTGGCAATAAAATCAATACTTGCCACACTTTTTTTTCCCGTGGCTATTTGTTTGCCACGGCCACTTGCACCACGAATGGTTTTTCCGTGGCAAAGTACTTTAGCCACGAAAATTTAGCACTTTTGCCACGAATTCAGTCGTGGCTCAAGTGCTCATTTGTAGTAGTGCAAAATGAGAAGAATACTTGACTAAAGGGTGTGAAAGTTGCTCCGAAGGAGAATAAGGTGGTTCACAAGTATCCAAAGAATGCAAGTCATCATCCTGCATCAAGTTAGAAATCATATGGGTTTGGGGAACAATTTGGGATTGAACACTATACACATCATCAACATCTTCCTCAAATGGGCATATATCCTGTCTAATAGATGCAACAGATTCAGTCATAACATAGTCAGTGGAATGTGAGAAATTAACTCTAATATCTAACTTACATGGAGTATCATGCTCGTTTTCCTTTAAAGTTAGCATATCTATAAGTTGTTGCATCATTGCCTTAAGCTCCGATATCTCAGCCTTCCTCTTTATCTCTGACTCCAAATTGTTTCGGATTAAATATTGGAGTAGCGCCCATCTTTTCACATAAGACATGTATTTAAACATGTCTTCACAGTTTCTCTCAATATAAGCCCGTGTCGCATCATCGACACCATCGTAAATCATATGACTCACCTCCTACACACTCACATAATAGCCATTTTGAGTAATAAAAGAGTCAAGTCTATCAAAATAAGTATGCAGTGGTTCATGTTCAAATTGAGGGAAGTGGAAGATAGTCATAATAATGGTAGAGAAAAAAAAGTAAAAAAAAACAAAGAAAGAAAAAAAATATATAATAAAAATAAAATAAAAAATAACTAAGAAAAACAAATTATAAGAATCGTCTAAGGAAATTAGAATTCCCCGAAATAAAAGACGAACTAAAATTAACAAGCAGAAAAACACCGTCTCCCCGGCAACGACGCCAAAATTTAATAAGCTAATCGTACACCTATCAAAGATAACCAACTTAGGTCTAACTAAAAATATAGCTAGGGAAGTCAGGATCGTATCCACAAGGAGACAAATAAATTCTACTCGTAATTAAAGTTTATCTAAGTAACCAAATCGGAGATTTTTATTTTTGTGTTTAACTAATCTAAAAGTAGTGAAGGAAGAGAAGGAAATGATGAATAAATATAGAGGGAAAACTAGGATCGTTGGTTCACCATGAATTTCCTACGGTAACAGTCTAGGTCACAGGTCTATCACAGATATTGGTCTAAGGGGTAGTGAAAAGATCCTTCCGGTCCGCTATTCATCCTAGAATGCTTCTAACGGCTTCCGATCTTATTAGGGCAAACTAATGTGTTGTAGCAGGTCTAACTCTTACCAGGCTTCTGATCTTAGGTTCGAGTTCACCAATTCAATTAATCAATTACGTCGACTTAATCAATTAATCTCAATTAAATGCTACAATTAACAATATAGACACAATATCATTGACAGATCTGTAAACTACTTAGCAATCGTATTCAATTCATGGATCCCCTAAACCCTAGCAAGGAAAATTAGCTACTCATAGAAAATTTGCGACAACAATAATAAAGATGATAAATAAATTAAGTATAACAAATAGATCTAAAGAGAAATTAAGAATAAAAGAATTAATAAGATTAAGAGAGAAAGAATTAAGAACAAAGAGAATAAGAAAGAACAAAGAAAGAATTAGATTACCGAGTTTAAAGGAAGAGTAGAAAAGAATTCATAAATCTAGATCTGATCTAAAAGATTTAGAGTAAAGAGAAATCTAAAGAATAGTCTAAAAAGAATTAAAAGCATAAGGAAGAAGTGGTTGTAGAATTCTAGTCTAATAGTTTCTTAAATACTAAGCTAAAACAAATGCCCAAAAGTCTTATTAACCCTATACATCAAATTAGGAAAGTCTCGGTCTTCGTCCAGTCTCGAGAATAGTCGGTCGACTATTTTGGATAGTTGTTCGACTATTATTGACCTGTTTCCGTTCTCAGCACTGCGCGCTCAACTTCAAACGCTTGCCATTTCTTCGTTACTTCTTAAAATCGGACGTGTAATATACTGTTGGAAAGCTAAGAGAAATAGCTTTCCAACGCAACTAAAATTAGCTCAATTGAAGTTGTAGAACTCATGATAGTCACGTTTTAATTTGACCTATTTGGAAACGATCATTCTCTTTTCTTATTTCGCCCAATATTTCATCTTTAAGAACGATTTTTGCCTTGTTTATGCGTCCATGAGTCCATTCCCTACATAAGATGCAAAAAGACCACAAAGTACCAAATTCGAGGGAAAATAGTAGATAATGCTACTCGATATGCATGGAAATGTGTGCGTAAAAGACGTAATAATCATATATAAATAGCACGCATCAGTATAGCCGCCCAGGTCAATCGAAGATTACGACCTGGTGGATGTCCGGTCGGGTCGTTTTAAGTCCGTTAGACTACGTGTTGAGGCTCTCCAACCACGACTTAGAAATCATACCTGATGTCCTTGCCTGCGGTTGCTTGGGCTCGAGTCCGTGCTTGCTATCTCGTCATGGGTTTGTTACGTTCATATGTTTTGATTTCCGGATGCGTGAGAATCCGCTCAACTTTGGACTGCCCTTCGAATGCTTATGACTTGTTGGGCATGAAAATGAAAGAAAATGTTCGAGTGTGTAAGTATCCACTCGAATAATTGCCTTCGGGATGCCTATGACCCCTTGGGCTCGAGAATAAAATAAAATGTTCGAGCGTGTAAGTATCCACTCGAACAATTGCCTTCAGGATGCCTATGACCCGTTAGACTCGAAAATGTTTGAGCGTGTCAGTATCCACTCAAACTCAAATTGCCTTCAGGATAACTAAGACTCGTTAGGCTCGAAAATGTTTGAGCGTGTCAGTATCCGCTCAAACCCAAATTGCCTTCAGGATAACTAAGACCCATTTGGCTTGAAAATGTTTGAGCGTGTCAGTATCCGCTCAAACTCAAATTGCCTTCAGATAACTAAGACCCGTTAGGCTCAAAAATATTTGAAAACATTTATTTATTTTTGTTAAATTAAAATTTGCTTTGCGGACTTGCTTCGCTTTGTTCGGATCCGTCTTGCTTTGTTCGGATTTGCTATGTGTTCGAATTTGTTCGGACTTTGCTCGGATTCGCTTGCTCCGCTCGGATTTATTATGTGCTCGAGTACGAGTATTCCTGTTAGTTGAGGTTTTTTATGCTTGTTGTTGTTTTGTTATTTCGTTGGGTAGATTTCGGTTAGAGGGTGTTTATAAGCTTGCTTTGCCGGTATCAGTTAGTAAATTGTCTTGTTGTTTCTTTCGTTTGGTTTATGAGCGTGTGCGTTGTGAGTGTTGGATAACGTGTTTCGTTTGCTCTTGTTTTAGTCTTGTGCCTAGAAGTTAAGCGCGCGTCCTGCTGCACCTTAAAATTCATGCGCATAGCCCCCAGCGGTCCAGAATACAGATGCGCGACCTGAGGCGCCTGGGTTTCTGTGAGTCAGACCCATCTAAAACCAGCGAAGGGAGGACGAACGATTCATTCGTTCCAAAACTCAGACGCGCGCACCCCTCCGCCTCAATCTCGCTTTCTCGATTTGTTCAACCAATTTTCGTCTCGATTTTTGCCCTACACAAATATGTCGACGTCGGGTAAGCGTTCCTTACTCGCCTATTGTCGATTTTGCTTAATTTGGTTGATTGTGGGTCGATTTTGTTAAAACCCTAGAAAATCGATTTGGAGATTTTGGATTTGCTAAATTTCGATGTTTGTGCTTGATCCCATTGTTAAATTAGGGTTGAATAGAGCTTGTTATGGTAGTTATAAGCTTAATAGGAGACTTTGAGGTGCGTTAATGGCCTCCTATGGGGATAAATCCGAAATGCTAGGGTTAGGGACCGTTCTCCCGGTTATTCCCGTACTTGCCCTTCGTAATCTTGTTCGATTAGTGTTTGTGATGTTATGGGTGACTTTCATGTCGACCTTTGTGAGTTAGAATGATCTCTAGGGCCTTCCGTGAGGTTTTGTGTGATTTCCGACGGACCAAAAGGTGTCGTAACGATGTTGGATTTTCCCGAAACCACTTCCATTGTGACCGGGATCGAAAATGGGTGCTAGTGGGATTTTTGAAATTTTGATATCTCTATCCAAAATTTTGACCTTATTTTGACCCGTTTTGAGCTGTCTTAGCCTGACCTGAGGTATGGATTTTTGTGTTTTTTTGCTTGGTTTTGTAGCCAGAGACGATACCAAGCGTCCCGAGGGAGTTCCTTTGACTGGCACTAGCGGTGAGACCACCGGGACAAGCTCAGTGACTCCCCGCAGAATTTGTAGGAGACGACGAAGCGTTCCATCGCAGCGTCATGATCCGGAAGCCATAAATGAGGCCGATTTCGATAGAGTTAGGAAGCGTAAGCTACTCGAGATGGTTGCTAGGAGGGCTCATGTTCCGGTTCCCGTGCAAGAGAAAGAGGAGATTGGTTATGATGATCCTCCGTGGGCTCAGAACTGGGACGACCATCAGTTGTTGTTTCGTCCTGACTTGCACGTCTCCCACCGTATTGTGCGCGGCCTGGTGAGTATCTTGACTCATGCTTATTGGTTTAGGCTTTGAATTTTGGTTTAATTTGGTTTGGTTTGTTTATGATTGTACTGTCTCGATTTGCAGCCCCCAGGTCCGATGAGGACCTTCTCGAGTTTTACGACATGCTTGGAGATCTATTCTCAGAAGCTTAGTTTTGCGGCAAAGGAGATTATCGCGAGGACAGCTCTAGGCCCCGTAGTAGGACACTGGGCCCGGTTGGTGGGTTGCAAGACCAAGTGCAACCTTATGGTGATCAGAGCAATGGTAGATTGCTTTCACGACACTACCTCAACCTTCCACATGTCTTTCGGGGAGGTCGGGATGACTTTGGAGGACTTCAAGGTTATCACGGGCCTACCTTGTGGTCCAGACTTCAAGGTTTCCTTCTTACGGCTTGTTTTATTTAATAGTCTCCTAGGTTTAGGGTTGTTGATGTGTCGATTATGTTTGTGTAGTTTGTGGCCCGTCCTTGGGCTGATTACGAGGGTGTGCCTGGGTACGTGACGACGGAGTTGAGGCCTAGGAGCTACAAGAGGATGCTCATTCCTGCGTTGTTTCGCCCGGTTTGGTATCTGGGCGAACGGTTGGTGCGTCAGTGCTTATATGACGATTTCAGGGTGCCGGTTGATCCTCCCTGGACCATGTTTAGACCACTGACCGCCACAGAAGTCCTCGGGGGTAGAGATGGAGAAGGAGGTGATGCGCTATTGGTGTCTGGCCCCTCCTATCTATCTCATGTCAGCCAGCGGCTAGCTTGCCACCGCCTCGTGGTGAGTACTCGTTTTTTGTTTTAAGGCTTATTTTGTTCTTTTGCTTAGCGTTTATTTGCTCCTTGGCCGGTTCGCTTTTACTTTAACTGGCCGATCCAGCTGAGGCTGTTTAGCCCCCAGACTTCCCCTTGACGCTGCTTAGGATAGACGCAGCCGTGGTAGCTTTCATTGAGCCTCTTTCCCCGTATTCTGCTAAGGAGATGGACGCTGGGATAGAGTGGCCTGATCGGGTACACTGGGTAAGCTTCGGTTTTTGCCTTGGGTTTGGGTTCTAAGGATTAGGTTTTGCTTGGCTAACTTGTATGGTTTCGCCTTTCAGGTTTCGTCAGCTTGCCATCAGCGGTTGTGGCAGGCTGCCAACTGCTTCCGGGCCTATGCTTCGAGGGTCTCCAGTGACACTTCGGGGCCTCGATCGGTGAGTATGTGTATCTAGGGTTGGTTTTCTAGGTTGTTTGTATGTTTTCCTAAGGTGTAGGCATATTTGCAGGATACCTCGAACATGGTGGGACAGCTGGAGACTCGGTGCCCGAGCTCGAGGCGGAGGTGGCCGATGCGCGACAGCTCTTGCGATCTCGGGGCGACGAGATTGCCCAACTTAAGGAGCGGCTAGCTCGGTCTCAAGGCGAGACCTCAGCGCAGGGCGAGGCTAGGTGAGGGGTTGAGATGGAGAGGGAGGTTGAGGCTAAGGCTGAAGGTCATGTCACGGGCACCACCGAGGATGTTGGAGGGATTCCCAAGACAGCTACTGTAGATATGCTGTCGGGGGTGGACGGTAGTGAGTCTTCTACCTTTGTTTTGGAGGACCTAGGTTTGGATGACAACATCGGTGAGTTCGTGATAGCTATAGGCACAGCTTCTAGAGGTCCTCCCTAGTTTATGAACTCGATTTGCATATGAGTTTGTATACTTTGTATATTTTTAACTTTTAATGTTCGAACTGATTAGTCTAGTCTTCCGTTTGTGAAATGTTAACTAAGATTGACAAGTAATCACTTCAGGTTCGGTTTGCTTGCGATTTCATTATAGTTTTATTTTGTTTTAAATACGTTAGGGTTGCATGAGAGTACGGAAATGATTTTTTGGACTTTTGAAATGTGTTAGATTGAGCCGGGAGTTGGATCAAGTGATACGTCGATTAAAATGCTTGACTCGACATGTGTGAAACGTAAAAAGTTGACATGTTTCGACTGAGTGCTTTAGGAGACAAGTGCAGTCGTCTCAACATTCATGTTTAGAATGGGGCAAAAATAAAAGGTTAGGCCAATTTTTGAAAAAGAGTTAGGCCACTTTTTGTATATTCATGGTAATGTCGTACTAGGCTACAGAAGCGACTTGACAACGTCGTTAAAGGCTACAACACGCCTAGGTGGGGTAGCTTATGCCCCTAAAAGAAAAAATGAAAAGACGTCTAAGTCTGGTGGATCCGACGGGTGAAACGTGTTGTCCGTGCGACCTTGTTGCTCTTGTGCGGGTATTTTGACTTTCGAGAAGGTTTTTAGTGACTTCGGGAGGTCGTTCTCGATGTTCGGGGTATTTGTCGTGGTTAGTCGGGGTTGATGTCATAATTCCAAGGTGTTGTGGAAATTGATGGTCTTTGGTTCAGACGCCTGGGCCGAGGCGGTTGGAAACTGGGTCGCTCTGGTTCGGACAGTTCGATATTTGGGCGCCTCGGCTCGGGCGGCCCAACTTTTGTTTATGGAAATTTTTGTAGTTTCCTAATTGTCGTGTGATTAGGGCTATATATGCGGGTTGTGGGTGCTTGTTTTAGACATACTAAAATACACATAGTGTGTCTATAGCTCCCTTATATTGTTTTGAGTCATGTTGAGTTTCGGGAATCTCTTAACCGAGTAGGCGGGTCTTTTTAAGAAATATGACCTCGAGGTTTGTCCAACTGATGGTTTGTCGATGGTTATCGCATTAAGTCGAGTTAAGGTGCAAGACGACTTTTTGTTAGCATTCTCCAGTTTTTGGGACGTGAAAAGTCATGTTTTTGTTTTCCCTGGGGGTAAGGTTTGTCCTCTTCCCGGGGAGTTGGACGTTATAGGCGGGTGGTGTTCGGTTTGGCCTTGTGTGCCTTCGGGAGATGATGCTTTTGTGGAACGGTTTCGTCACTATTTGGACCTTTCTTCGCGAGAGGAGGTTAAGGTTTTCTTCGGGAGAGACGGTATTGACCTAGAATTGCTTTTTAGGACATTCTCACAGACGGGTTCTCGTGACATTTCATCCCTCGCTTGTAGGCGGGCTTTCAATATCGCGGTGGCTTGTTACTATCTCTTTGAGGATGCACTAGTGCATGAGGGTTGGGGTAATCCTTTGGTTTTGGATGTTGTAATGGGGATGGAACATGGGCGATCACCCTCTTTACTCATTTTGGGTGGGCTTGTTCTAGGTCTTGACGCTCGTGCCCAGCGCATCCTTTGGTTTTAGATGTTGTAATGGGGATGGAACATGGGCGATCACCCTCTTTACTCATTTTGGGTGGGCTTGTTCTAGGTCTTAACGCTCGTGCCCAGCTGCATCGGGCTTCTTTTCGGGGTTCTAGAATCATTTTACAGGTATGTGGGGTATTATTTTTGTTTTTCTTGTTTTTCTCTTTCGAAACCCACTTTAGTTCGAAAATGTGACATTGTGTTGGGGTTTGTGCAGGTTTGGCTACAAGAGAGGCTCGGTTTGGTCGACCCTCCTCGGTCCGTTAAGGGTTATAGCTATAAGGGCTTTACGGGTCACAAGATGGTGCAGGCATGGAGCATTGGTCATACCGAAGGCGGATGGTATTCCTAATTGGACAATGGGCAAGTGGCTATCAGGTGGATAGTCCCATGTTGGCATATCAGTGGACGGGCCGGGTTTCCTTTTTCATCTTCGACTCAGGCTATGTTGATATTATCTTTAAGGGATCCGGTTTATATTTACCCGGGCGAGTTGTCAAGTCAAATGGGGTTGACGCCAGCCACCTCGGAGATTATTAGGGGTGTTCCTAGGTCTGATTCGTGGACGGAACAGTCGCTCAGAGAGTTTAGGATGTCTTGGGGACAGAAATTTTCACGTCCCGTTGTTATAGAGAGTGTTCGACCGACCGACATTACTTCCTTCCTGCGGGGGGTTTATGAACACCTGTCAAGACAGAGCAAGTCGAAGGTTAGGAAGACCGTGTCGCTAGAGGACAAGGAGGCGACTCAAGAAAACGTCACTAAGTGCCTGACCAAAGACAGCGTTACCAATCCTAGTGCCGTCAGTTCATCTATACGGGCCAAGACTGACGAGACACATATTGAAAATGTGAGTGGTGGGAGAAAGTATGATTGGCTGAGCTCGCCTTTGGCTAGGGTGGTGGAAGCTTGTGTTAGGAAGGGTCGATGGTGAAAAACCCGAACAAGCACACTCAGATGGCGATGGGAGAAAAAAAAAGGTTGGACTGGTAGAGCCCAGCCATTTTGTATTATGTTGTATTAGTTGATATTATAAGGTGTATTAGTACTAGTTTTTGAAGTATTTTGACACGTTGTCATTTTCCAGGATAGTCGGATTTCCGATGCTCGATGTAAAGGGCCTCGACAAAGGCTCAATTTAACTGATATTTTTTATTAATGAGAAGCATGTTTTTTATTTGTCATTTTCATCATTTTTTTTTTTGTGGTGGCTCGCAACTCGATTCTTCATTTTACCCGGAGCACCCTTTCGGGTTTTCACTTCATCCTCGGCTCACCTTTTTTTTTGGACGGCTCGCAACTCGATTCTTAATTTTGCCCCGGGCGCCCTTTCGGGTTTTCACCCCATCCTCGGCTCGTCAATTTTTTTTCAACGGCTCGCAACTCATTTCTTCATTTTGCCCGGGGCATCCTTTCGGGTTTTCACCCCGTCCTCGGCTCATCGTTTGTGCTTTGTCATTGAAATCACTCGTTAATCGGAGCGTGGGAAAAGGCTTCGGTTTGCATGTGAATCGAGTAATCGATTTAGTTATTTTGTTGGTTGTACCCTTGGAAGGGTTGCCTACGTATCCGTGTTTAGACGGAATCAAAGCATGTTCGTAGTTCTTTTTAGAGGTGAGTGATTTTGCTTTAGACTCGTTATGCCAATTATCGATGCGAATTATTTCTAAGCGTTTTGTGTGGGTTTTCACCATAGGTCAGAGATCAGGATGGGGTTGTTGGGATGGTTAGGGATAGTATCATTTGAGTTGGTTCGGGTTGAGAATTCTTGACCGTCTAGGTCAGTGAGAATCATGGCGTCCCCCCGTGAGTATTTTCTTGACTAGGTAGAGGTTCGCCCAGTTTGGTTTGAACTTCCCTCTAGGATCAACAGGAAGGGGTGCTCTAATGGATTTGACTACTAAGTCTCCCTCATATATGTTTCGGGATTTGACTCGTTGGTTAAAGGCTCGTTGTATTCGTTGTTGGTAGGCATGCACGTTGGACAGTGCATGTATTCTACGCTCGTCTATGAGTACTAGCTCATCGTAACGTTTTTGGTTCCATTCTTCTTCGGGGATGGCCCTTTCGGCTAGTATCCTTAGTGAGGGTATCTCTAACTCTATGGGTTGCACGGCTTCAGAGTCGTAGGTTAGGTAGTAGGGTGTGGCTCCGGTGGGTGTTTGGTAGGATGTTTGGTATCCCCATAATGCGAAGGGTATTTTGTTTGGCCAATCCCGGTAGTTGTCTATCATTTTCTTAAGGATTGTGGTAATGGTTTTGTTTGCTGCCTCCACGACCTCGTTTGGCTGAGGTCTATAGGATGAGGATTTGTGTCTTTGGAATTTGTATTTGTGTAGGAGGTTTTTTGGGTGTCGGCCCTGAAATGAGCCCCCTGATCTGATGATTTCGTGGGGTATGTCGCAGCGGCAGATGATGTTATTTTGTAGGTATTTGACTATTTGTTTGGAGGTTAATGTGGTGTAAGAGGCTGCTTCTACCCACTTGGTAAAGTAATCGACGGCCACCAGTATAAAACAGTGTCCGTTGGTCCCGGCTGGGTGTACCTTCCCTATGATGTCAATTCCATAGGTAGAGAAGAGCCACGGTGTTGTTATGGTGTGGAGTGGGTATGACGGTAGGTGTTAGATATTGGCGAATATTTGGCAGTTGTGACAGTGGCGGACATGACGCCGGCAGTCTGCCTCTAGGGCAACCCAGTAGTAGCATTGTCTCATTATTTTTCAGGCTAATAGGTGTGCGCCCATATGGGGTCCGCATTCCCCGTCATGTATTTCCTCCATGACTCTCTCAGATTGGGTTTTGTTTATGCATCTAAGAAGTATTCCTTGTGGGGTTCATTTTTATAGTAATCCTTGGTTTAGGACGTAATGGGCGGCTTGTATTCGTAAGGCTCTTTTGTTTTTGGTGTTTGTGTTGGGTGGGTATGATCCATCGGTTTTGAAGTCTAGGATTACTTTGTACCAGGGTTCTTTAGGGATGTCGTCGGTTTCGAGATTGTGGATGTAGGCGGGTTGTTCACTTCTTTCTACGCAGATATGCATAGAGAAGAGGATTCCGGGCATGTTTATTAATGAGGCTAGTTTGGATAGGGCGTCAGCGAATTGGTTTTCTTCGCGGGGTATGTGTATGAAGTCAATTTTGGTGAATTCCCGGGATATTGTTTCTATTTTGGTTTGGTACGGAGTTAGGCTTTCGCTATAGACCTTCCAGGTGCCCGTGGCTTGGTTGACTACTAGGGATGAATCTCCGTGTACTCTAAGGTTTTTAACTCCTAGAGTTACGGTGGCTTTTAGCCCTATTAGGCAAGCTTCGTATTCAGCTGCGTTGTTGGTAATTGGGAAGTCTAGTTTGACTGATATGGGTGTGTGGTCACCTATTTGCTGTTGGCTGTGTGGGTTTCTTGTGTTTTGTTCTTTTGTTAGGGAGTCTGTTGTGGGTTGAGCTTAAAGTAATTGTTTCTGATCTCTTCTTAGGGTGAAGTCAAGTGGGCCGTTTGTTGTAGCCCTTACGCTTTAATTAATTGCTATCGATAAATGGTATAGTATCGAGTTTCAAGGAATAAAGTATGTTATAGAAAACAAATTGAGCAATTGTCGAGGCATGTTTGTAAAAGAAGAATTGTTATTGATAAAGTAATAAACGGGTTAGGTGCCCGTGATTTTGTTTGGTGGGGAGGTGGAGGACAAGTCCCCTCGCGCCTCCCGGACTCGACATGTAGAAAAAAAACAAAGTTTATTATTACTACTAAGCCTAGGCCCTATAGACGCGCTAGACTCTGACTAAGATCGGATACGCCTCTAAGCATCGAGGCTTCCTCCTGGGAAAAGCACCTTGATGGTGCCGCTCGTTTTAACCACTACAGATGTGGTTGCTTTGTCACTAGTCTCCCCAATGGCAAGTTGTGTCATTTTTGCCTTCACAGGAGGGAAGGTTCCGGCATCCACCATGTCCTGGATGTCGTGTTTGAGGAGATTACAGTCCTCCATGTCGTGCCCCCTGCCCTGATGATACAGGCAGTAGGCACTGGGATCCCAATTCGCATCTCGGGCCCCGAGAGGCGGATCCAGAGTAGGTGTGAGCTGAGATAACTGCCAGTCATCGTTGGCAACTCTAAGAGCCTCGGCATAGGTCAAGCCTAGGTCCGTCAGGCTTCTGAAGGGACGCCCCCCAAGGGCTGGGACGAACCTAGCCGGCTTGAGCCTCATTCTATCCCTAGAGATGAAGGGCTTTTCATCTACCTCTTCCCGGGGGAGGTTTCGTGTTTTGTTAGTAGCTCCTTCAAGCTTGCCGAGTTGGAGGAGGATGTTGTCATGGGCAGCGGTTATTTGGGCCATGGTGTTTAGGAGTTCTTTGACAAGTCCTAGCATAGTGTTGAGTTGTTCGAGGTTGTTGCCGGAAGACATCTTTAGATCTGCGAGAAAGAACTGCAGATGAGATTGGATCCACCAGACGGCCTAGAGGCTCGAGGAATGCTCATAATTGAGCGACATGGAAATGAGACCCTTGATTTGCGCGTGTTTGCGGTCGTCAATTCAGGAACTCGGATCCTTTAGACTCTCGGTGTGTCCGGCGAACCGCCTAACGAACTTATGTCTCTCGAGCGCGACGATTTGACAAAATCTCGGGAGTGAGATTTTAAAGAAGAGGACTTCTCGAAACGAGAGGACCCAAAATGTAAAACCTCGAATTGAGGCGACCCTAGTAACTAACATAGACAGTTAATCAGACGGTTGTACGACGTAAGGAATTGATCACGATCCCGGCTCGGAATCAAAGAGTTTTGATGCTTTTGAAAGTGGATGAATTTTGAAACTAAAATCTTTTCTTTTGAAAGTGAGAGTTCATAAAATTTGTGTTACGATGGCGTGGTGACATCGTTTGTGACGTGAAAATGTGTTGCTACGCGCGCGTCGAGAATCCGAAGATAGCAAAAGTGTCAGTTTGATGATTTTGCGAAAGAAGTGTGGTTCTAAAGGAACCGATTTTGAAAATGATGACATTGCGCTTTTTATCGAGATTATTATTAATTAGTTAGTCTGACATTTGCGGTGTAGACGGTGTTCATGAGGGAACATGGCATCAGTGACGGTATTTTGAAGGTGTGACTAAATCCTTTTTACAGAATTTAGGTAGTGAAAGTGTTCTTAGAAAAATTTTAAAATGAGTGACCCACGCTCGTCGATTCCATTAACTAGCATTTTGACGGCAGGGGTGATGCATTGTGAAAAGTGTTTTGAGGGTGTAACCATTTTGGGTTCCTTGACTTCATTAGTTGAAGTTTTGGTTGTGTTAACGGTATGTGCGAGAAAACATTTTTTTTTGAAAATAAGATGTAACCGTTTAGGGTACCTCGATCCCATTAGTCGGGAGTTTGGTGGTATTAACGGGCCTCGTTGTAGACGAGTTTTACTTTGGCCAAGATAATGGCACTCAAAAGGGTCTTTTGAAAGTAGTGGGTGTAAAACAATTCGTCATGATGACGGTGTTCAAATGTTTTGAAAATAGTTTTGATTCGGCCGGAGCATTGGCGCTCAAAAGGTAGTTTTGAAAAGAAGATGTTTGTTTTTCGAAAACGGAGTTGGGTGCGGTTGAATATGTTGTCGTGGTAGAATCCAGATTTTAGTGTTTTATTTGGGGTTGTTCAAACACGCTACACATAACGAGGAATGCGCACACTCATGCAGGATGCAGACACGGGTAGGTTAGGGTGGGCTACCGTCCACGAATAGCCATGGAGATGAGTGTCGTACCGTCTGCTTAGAACCACTCGTTTGGTATATCCGCGGGATGCGCGTTAGGCGGCCGGAGCGTCAACCGAGGATCTCTTCGCGTGTCCATAAGGATCTTACCGCGAAGAGGTCGATTGGTCCTAATATCGGTTAGGGTGGGCTTTTTAGGGCCAAAACCTGTTGTAACACCCGCTATTTTTCTTAGCATTTTTATCCTTTCCGTTATGACTCTGTCATAACTCTGTCACATTTTGGCCTTATGTTTCTTCATTTTTCCAAGCTTTATTTTCATTTTGAGTTTAATGATATTTATTTATATTTTTAAAAGATTTTAATTCTTTTAAATCTATTTATTTGATTTGCTTCGTAAACTATTTATTTTTCCGTGAGGAATTGTATTTCTCTACGAATTAACGTATTTAAGCTCGGATTTGAGTTATTCCTTTTTCTACAAATGTCTAAACATATTTTTATAATATTTTCAACTAGTAAATATTTTTATTTACGAAAATTTAGCCATTAATGATTTTATTACGAAATTTCGTAAATAATTATTTTCTTACGCGAGGTTTACTCGAATTGTTTTGAAATGCCTTTAACTATTTTACGATTCTTCTTTTTATTAACTTACAAATTATTTGGTACCTTTTTCTCCAAGTTTTGGACCGACGCATCTTTTTGTCACACTCTTACTACATTTTATAATACGTCTTATTTCATTACGTTAAATGTTGTTGCATAGGATTCTTTTTCTGCATTTAACCATGGCTTAATGAGCAAACCCTTCATACTCCTTCTTATCCTCTTTGCCCGGCTATATTGATGTGATACCACATTGGATTCATCAACTTATTTATTTTCATTTAACCTTAAGAATCATCCATTACTTCTCTCATTCATTTTCATCTTAAAGAAAAAAATTCCTTCTCTCCTTCTCCATTTTGGCCGTGTGATTTTTTCTTCCTTCTTGACTGATTATTTCCCTATTTCGAGTTACAATCGTCTCATTTTTATCGTCAAATTAATCCTCTTTCCGAGCCTATCGTTAGGGTAATAATCGATGTTGTTTTCGATCGTTATTCATCTTGATTTTCTTAGTTTTTCTCATGGTATTTTTCTGCCATGATTTTCGTGCAATATAGGATGTGTGGGCGAGCCCGAGGCCGACGAGTATATTATCAATTCCGACTTGGATTAGAGGTAACGTCGATGTTACTCGGTACTACTTGATTTTAATTGTGTAATTGCATGTATATTTTTATATTTCATTTTTGACAATATATGTATGTCATATAATCGGGAAAAGTTTTAAAAGTTAAAAATTTGCACGTTTCTGTATTTTTATCGCTTTTACGAGATTAACGATTAAATTGTTGTATTGATTTGTAAAATTGTAATATTCAGCCTAAACTTGTAATATATGATTATATTCTGTAAAAATGAAGCTTCTTTCAATTTTTAATAATTCTATATTTTTTTGATATTTTAGGTATCGATTATTGAATTATTACCGTTTACGAACAAAAACGATTAAAAGTCGATTTTTATTTCTAGCACTTGAACATTTTATTTTAATCTAAAATTTGACATGGATAATATTTATGATGAAAAATAATTTCTGAATATTTTCATAAATTTTCAGAATTGTTAAGTGGGTGAATTAATTAATCACTTTAAAACATCGTTTAACTTTTAAATCGTGTTTGTCGTTTAAATTCTCGATATCTGGTCTTTTGTTTAAATCTGGAAAAAAAATATGTTTCTGATGGTTTCATAATAAAATGTAATTTTAAGATTTTTAGAGCTTTAATAAAATGTTGGGAACGATAAGTTTTATTAATGGGATCGTTAATTGTGAAAACGGGTTTTAAAAGACGGTTTTAACGGAATTTGCTAAATCTGGAATTTTGGAAATCTGAAAAAAAAAAAAAAAGTAGTTTCTAGAAAATCATTATTTTTAAGTTTTATAATAGTTTTTGGATATTAATACTTAAATCGTTTTGTAATTACTATTTTTATTAATCGTTATTGTCGAGATTAGACGATTAAAAAGAAAACCCTTTAAAAATCGAGTTTATGGATTCTGGAAAATTTTCTTTTCTGGACAGAATGTCCAAAAATATATTTTAGCTATTTTACGTCATTTTTGTACTATTTATTAAAGTCTTTAATTAATAGTCATGATTTTTGGACAAAATTACGATTTATCGTTAAAATGCTTCGTCTTACCTAAAAGAATTATTTTTCCAGCAATTTTGAAAATATTTAAATCTGAAACTTTGAGAGTTAAATCACCCCTTATCATATTCTAAATTTGTTTAATGGTTTAATTAAATAAAAGACGTTAAAAGATTTATTTTACATATGCCGTAAAATCCTATTTATGTTTGTATTGTCGAAACTAATAATAATTAATGAACTTTAGTTATAAATTTTGAAAACACCCTAATTAGTAGTATTAAAATATTTAAGACATTTTTAATCATTTTATAACACTTGTACGATATTTCAATAATTTCATAAACTCAAATGTTCTCACTTTAACAATTAATATCGTTTACTAAAAAAGTTGTGTTAGTATGAACTAATATTTTCGATATTTTGATATGATGCTATTTTTACGAAGGTTTCTAAAAGTAGAAGTTTCCTAAGATAGAAAGTTTCCTCTTTTAGAATATAATGATTACTTCTTTTATCTCCATATTGTTTATAATGATTATATCTTTTTAAATATCGATAATGGCTTAGTTTTGGAGTTATGGAATAAGGAAAAGTGTGGGGTTAGAGTAATATAGTTTAGGATGTACATTTTTGCCATCAACTGTAAGGCTGGTGTGTTTTTATGGGGCACATTGGTTATTGAACTGAGCATGGTTTGTGTTCAAGAGAGTGTGCATTGTGCCCTTAAACTTAGATATCGCATCGTGTAAGTCGCGTCAGGTTGAACTGGATATGGTTTGCATCCAGGAGGGGTGTATACTACTTAAACCAGAATCTCGCTGCACGCAGTCTTGTTATAGTTGAGGTGCCTATTTAGAGACTGGATTCTGTTATGAGTTAAATCTACAGTTCTCGAAGCTAGTTTCCAGTATTATCCTAGTGAAAGTCTGGCCGTCTACACTAATCCTATTCATAACGCCATTTTGAATATTTTTATTATTATCGATATAATTTGATTTGCAGGTTGGCAAATGTTTTATGTTTTCTCCGAAAAACTCATTTTTATTATATTGTTTCGATACGTGAAGTTTTTCACTGAAAGCTTATTTTTATGAATAATGTTTTACTGTTTTCCGTTTTTACTATTTTCATATAATAGTAATTACAGTTTTAAAATCATGTTATACGGCTAGGAGAACGTTGACGTTGCTCCCCACTGATTGTGGCTGTTATGTTTTTAACATGGCAGGTATATGTGTTTCTCTTCGGGTGGGCTAACGAGCAGTTATGGATCCTGCTTATTTATTTTAATAATTATGTCTAATGGATTGTTCAAACCTCTTTTGTGGATTGTTTTTAAATTTTGGCCATTTTAGTTAAGGCCTATTGTTTGACTTTACCATTTTAATTTTACTAAGACATAGTTACAGTGTGTTTTAATCCCGACTCTACAATCTTTCCACCACTGTATCGCGTTAGATTTTCTAGGGGACTACACCTGTAGTGACCACAACAGGGAACCAGGGAATGAGCTTCACCGACCTCGTTCGAGTTACACCACCGCTGGAAACTTGTTTCCAAATCCCCAGCGGAGTCGCGAAACAGTGGACGTCCGTCCGCACCGCCCGGCGCCTCGCCCGCGCCCGCGCGGGACCGACCCGGTTTCATCGCGGCGGCCACCCACGCGGCCCCCTCTCGATTGGGGACCGGTCCGCTCTCGCGTTTGGGGTGATGTTTCGGACCTCGATTCGGATGACGATTCGGACTTGTACTAGACGGGTGAGGGTACCCGTGTTTCCGTTGGAATCGATCGAGTCATGGTTGTAAATGTTTAAAGGCCGATATGTTTGGTACGGTGACCTTTTTAGTGAGCCGAAGTCGTTGCCAATTTGTGGAGTCGCCACCGAGTCAATTATGGAGACTCGGAAACCGTTCAAGTCAACTTTGATCCTTAATCGGCTCAAAGCTAAGTGGCACCACTACTACAAAACATCAAATAGACAACTCCTAATAGACATCTGATATTGTTAACAACTGATATATAATTCATATACAACTGTTTTTTTTGACAAACAGTTGTCTTTATAGGCTTATAGACAACTGAACTTTATAAAAACAGTTGTCTATATATTAGACAACTGTTTATATAAAACTCAGTTGTCTATTAACCTATTATAGACCACTATGAATTTGTGGGTACCCGACCCATACCACTATTTATTTGAAGTATCACATTGAGTCACCCCTGTTTGCGCACGTACATCTGAAACCAAACCCTAAGTCCTCTCAACCCTAAAATCAACAAATCTCCGTTGAGATTCATCCGCCGGTCATCTAAATCTGCCGTTCATTGTCCCCTAATCCTCCTCTGATGTAGTATAACAAACTTGTAATAGAATAATCATAAGTGCATAACTGAATTGTAACAGAATTAGAAAAGGCGGCAAAAGCTGTTAGTGCAGATTGTTAGAGTTTGTTAGTTGAGCATAAAAATTAGTTGTATAAAGGCTGAATAATGCCTAGTGATGAATTCATTCAGATTCATAATACAAGACTCATTACTTTCATTTCTTCTATTCTCTCTCTAATTCAAAGTAGTTGTTATACTCTCTTCTCGAAGCTCTCCTTCTCCATTAAAACTGAGAAGCTTCCTGCAGACTGTATCATTGGTATCAGAGCAACTTCTCGATTCTGAGATTTGCTGAAACTAAAATCTGGCACCTGTAACGCGTAAGAACAAATCGCAGCAACAGAGGTCAGCTATGGAGGGAAGAATTTCGACATTGGAGTAGAAATTGGAAGAACAGTCGCTGGTTTTGGGGGAATTGGTGAAGCTGTTGAGGGATAAAGAAATTCAAAGAACAGGAGACGATCAACCTGATACGTCTCAAGGTAACAGAAACAATCTCCGATTTACTCCAAAACTTGAATTTCCTTCATTTGATGGTACTAATCCTCGAATTTGGATAAAAAAATGTCTTAAATACTTCAATTTGTGTAAAATCTTGGATGAACAACGTGTTGATCTAGCAAGTATGTACATGCTGGGAAGGGCGGAATCCTGGTACAATAGTTATATTGTAGCCAGAAGACAAGTAGAATGGGATGACTTCATAGTTGATGTATGTGCTAGATTTAAAGAAGAAATTGCTGGAAATATAGTAGAGGAGTTTAACAAATTAACACAAACTGGAACTATTGATGACTATTTGGATGCTTTTGAGGGTCTAAGAGGTTTGATTTTACAACGTAATCCTTTGTTGCCTGAACAATACTTTCTGGATAGCTTTATTGGAGGGTTAAAATCTTCTTTGAAGCCCTTTGTAAAAGCCTTTAAACCTAAGGATCTGGCGTCGGCATTAGAGTATGCACGGTTGCAGGAGGAGTCTTTGAATGTTCAGAGGTCTAATTTTAGAAGCGGGAATCAAAATTTTACCCCTTTGTCAAAAACTATACCTCATCAGGGTTTGGCCAGAAATCCTCAGAAGGGAATATTACCCACACCTGCTGTGAACAATACTCAATCTAATGTTCCAAGGACCACCAGGTTCATTAGTGCAGCAGAGAGGGCAGAAAAACAAAAGAAGGGAGAGTGCTACTTTTGTAGTGAACCCTTTGATAGAAATCATAGATGCAAGCATAAGGGGACACAATTGTTTGCAGTAGAAATTGAAGGGCAAGAGGATGATTTAGAGTCACCTGAGGGGGAAATAAGTGATATTAATAGCATTGACTATGACATTACAGCAACTGAACCTTGTATTTCAGTGAATGCAATGTCAGGAAGCCAAGGATTTCAGACTATGAGGGTCACTGGATATGTAGGGAGAAAGGCCATTCATATCTTGATTGATTCTGGGAGTACACATAATTTCTTAGATCAAGATATGGCTATGAATTTGGGATGTAAAATGACCCAGATTCAACCTCAAGCTGTTACAGTGGCAGATGGGAGTCAATTTCCTTGTCAACTTATGTGTAAAGGGTTTTCATGGAAACTGCAGAATACCTACTTTACAACGGATGTGTTGATTATACCATTGGGAGGCTGTGATATGGTATTAGGGGTACAATGGTTGAGTACTCTAGGGACAGTCAACTGGAACTTTCAGCAGTTGAAAATGGAGTTTACTTTTGGCAATAAAAAGCATGTACTGAGGGGGTTGGCTCCAAAAGGAATCAAAACTGTCAGGGGAACGCCGTCTTTGAAGCTAATGAGTAATGCCACTCAATTGTGCTTCTTACATATCTCTGGTATACAAGGGGATCCTAGTCAGGTATTATGTTGTTCTCAGGAAGTGGGCCTCGAGTCAGAGCAACCAGTAGCACTACAAACGTTACTGCAGAAATATAAGAGGGTGTTTGAGGATCCCACTAGCTTGCCTCCTGCTAGGGGTGTGTATGACCATAGGATTCCTCTATTGACTACTGCCCAACCTGTTAATATCAGGCCTTATAGGTATCCCCTCAAGCAAAGGGATATCATCGAGAAACTGGTACAAGAAATGATGGATCAGGGTATAATTCAACCCAGTTGCAGTCCGTTTGCTTCTCCTGTTGTTCTGGTAGGCAAGAAGGATGGGTCTTGGCGGTTGTGTGTAGATTATAAAGAGCTTAACAAACGAACGGTCAAAGATAAGTTCCCCATACCTGTGGTAGATGAGCTTATTGACGAACTAGCGGGTACCCAAGTCTTTTCTAAGCTTGATCTACGAGCAGGGTATCATCAGCTAAGGGTTTGTGATGATGATGTGTTTAAAACAGCTTTTAAAACTCACATAGGCCATTATTAGTTTTTGGTCATGCCTTTTGGGTTAACTAATGCGCCTGCATCTTTCCAGAATTGGATGAATAATGTGTTTAAACCCTTGTTAAGGAAACGTGTACTTGTTTTTTTTGATGACATTTTGGTGTACAGTCCCTCTTTGGAAACTCACTGGCAACATCTAGATGCTGTGTTTGAGATTATGGAGACCAACAATTTGTATGCAAAAGGGAGTAAATGTTCCTTTGCTATTAAAAAGGTGGAGTACCTTGGGCATTTCATTTCTGGTCAGGGGGTTGAAACTGATATGAAGAAGGTTCAAGCAGTAGTAAATTGGCCTGATCCAAAGAATGTTAAAGAATTGAGGAGTTTTTTGGGGTTGGCAGGCTATTACAGGAAATTTGTGAAGAATTATGCAATTATTAGTCATCCTTTGACACAATTATTGAGGAAAGGGGAATTTAGTTGGACGGATCAGGCTACTGATGCATTTCAACAGCTCAAGGTGGCCCTTAGTACTGCCCCAGTTCTAGCTGTACCTGATTTTAACAAACTCTTCGTGGTGGAAACTGATGCCTCTAATTGTGGTATTGGTGCAGTGTTAATGCAGGAGGAACATCCTCTAGCTTATATAAGTAAGACACTGAGCCCAAAATGGCAACGACTGTCAGTATATGAGAAAGAGTTGTTGGCTATTGTTTTTGCAGTCCAAAAGTGGGAACAATACCTTACAGGTCAGAAGTTTGTCATTAAAACTGACCAAAAGAGCCTAAAATGGTTGCTACAGCAGAAAATCTCTACACAATTTCAACAATTTTGGCTTTCCAAATTGATGGGATTTGATTACGAGATCCAATACAGGTCTGGGAAGGAGAATTTGGCAGCAGATGCGTTGTCCAGACTACCTGGAAGTGAGCTCCTCTGCATATCTCTATCTGAAATTCACTCTAATTTACCTCAACAAATTCAGCAGAGTTATGAATTGGATGATTTCTTACGAGACCTACACCATCAGCTTTCCACCGGGGTTTTAGCAGACCATACCTATCAATTAAAGGATGGTTTATTGAGGAAAAAGGGAAAGATAATAGTTGGTCCTGACATTGACTTGAGGCAATCAATCTTGGACTGGTTACATAGTTCTTCTCAGAGTGGTCACTCAGGGAGGGACGCCACTACAAGGAGAATCAAAACATTATTTGTGTGGAAAGGAATGACTAAGGATATTAGCCATTTTGTGAGAAATTGTGTTGTTTGTCAAGCAAATAAGTACGATCAGTCGGCCTATCCAGGCTTGTTGCAGCCATTACCTATTCCTAAAGAAGTTTGGTTGGATATCTCCATGGACTTCATTACTGGACTTCCTAAATCTCAGGGCAGAGAAGTTATTTTTGTGGTAGTGGACAGAATGAGCAAGTATGCGCACTTCATGGCCTTATCTCATCCATTTACAGCTGTGGAAGTAGCACAATCATACTTGGATAATGTCTTCAAACTACATGGGTGGCCGAAAAGTATTGTGAGTGATAGGGATGCAGTGTTTACGAGTCAATTTTGGCAGGCACTATTTCAATTACAAGGCTCCAAGCTTTTACTGTCTTCTGCATACCACCCACAAACGGATGGCCAGACGGAGGTGGTGAATAGATGCATTGAAGCATACTTAAGATGTATGAGTGGGGAGAAGCCCAAAGAGTGGAGTTTGTGGTTACCATTGGCCGAATGGTGGTATAACACCACTTTTCACACTGTTACTCAATTAACTCCATATGAGGCTGTGTATAATCAACCTCCTCTAGTTTATCTCCCTTATTTACCAGGGGAATCTCCTGTAGAAGGGGTGGACAGGACTATGCAGCGCAGAGAATCAATGCTGGGATTGCTCAAACAACAGTTGTTGAAGGCTCAGAATAGAATGAAGACACAGGCAAATAAGAAGAGGTCTGAAAGGGTGTTTAAAATAGGAGATTGGGTGTGGTTGAAGTTGCAGCCCTACAGGCAAACCACCATTCAAAGGAGGGGGAACGAAAAGATTTCTCCTAAATACTATGGGCCTTTTCAAGTTGAAGATACTGTTGGGAAGGTGGCTTACAAGTTGAAACTTCCTGCTGAAGCTAAGATACATGCAGTATTTCATGTCTCACAGCTGAAGGCATTCAGGGGGGTAATACCTTCTGCATCCCATATTCCTGGCTGGATGCAAGGGATGAATAGCGGGGATCCAACTAAACCAACAGCCATTCTTGACAGGAGGGTAATCAAGAGGCAAAATAGAGCTGTGGTTCAGTACTTAGTGCAATGGGAGGGATTTCCTAGTCATGATGCAACATGGGAGTTTGCTGAATCCTTTGAACAAACGCACCCAGATTTTGTAAGAAATCTGATTGAGACTTGAGGACAAGTCTTCTTTAACGGGGGAAGATATGATGTAGTATAACAAACTTGTAATAGAATAATCATAAGTGCATAAGTGAATTGTAACAGAATTAGAAAAGGCGGCAAAAGCTGTTAGTGCAGGTTGTTAGAGTTTGTTAGTTGAGCATACAAATCAGTTGTATAAAGGCTGAATAATGCCTAGTGATGAATTCATTCAGATTCATAATACAAAACTCATTACTTTCATTTCTTCTATTCTCTCTCTAATTCAAAGTAGTTGTTATACTCTCTTCTCGAAGCTCTCCTTCTCCATTAAAACTGAGAAGCTTCCTGCAGACTGTATCATCCTCCGGTCACCGTCCTTCGACGATCGCCCTAAATATTCGCTGAGTCCTTCGCCGTTCGCCCAAATCTTCGTCGTCTGTCGCCATTCATCTCTTGTTATTGATATTCTCTTCTTTTCCTTATTTCATCTCTCAGTTCGCCCTTAATCTTTCTTCTTCGACGTCCTGTCGTTAATCTGCGTGTTCTGTCCTATCGCAGTCTCTCGTTAATTTCTTGTTTTGTTATTGTTCTGTGAAAATCAGGCTCTGCGTGTTCTGTTACTCCAACAATCAGCTCTGATTGGTATTCCCTTCATTCTTCTCCTTTTTTTCTGTCGATCGAGCAGAAAGAGGAGTCGCGAGGCAACGACGAGCACGTGTCCTCGACCCGAGACTACAGGTCGCGGATCTAGAAGGAGCTCTCGGATATCTGCGACGGGATTTTGAAGCTTCTGGACACCAAGCTTATTCCGGCAGCCGACAATGGCGATTCTAAGGTGTTTTATTTGAAGATTAAGGGAGATTATCACAGGTATTTGGCTGAGTTTAAGACTGCTGTTGATCGTAAGAAGGCTGCTCAGGTATCGGATCTGTTGTTAATTGTCTCGTGCAATTTCGTTATGATTTGATTTGTCTGTTTTTTTGTGAAGGAAATGTGTTAACTTTGTGGATCTGTGTTTGTTCTTTAGATTATGGTTGTTTGGTTGCATTTCCAAGTTGATTGGTGGTATGAAGAGTTGTTGGGATCTGATTATATTGTTGACGACTTGACGAATCGTAGAATTTTAAGAAATGTGATGAGTTTTGTAGGGTGTATTGGGTGTTCTTGTTACGGGAATGATTTGGTTGTTGCGTTTGACATGTTGTTTGAATTAATAGAGTTATGAGGTTGATTCGTTTGTCGTCGAAAATGTTTTTTAGAGCTTTACATGTTATTTGGAATGTTTCCCCGTTCAAGTAATTGGTTGATGCTCTCTTGTTGTATTGCAATGTTGACAGTTTCTGTTTGATTTGATTTTGATTTTGATGGTTCATGAGGTTGATTTATTGCCGCATTCTGTCATTTGTGGAGAAAATTTGAAATGCTGATTGTTAAGTGTATACATGGGTGAAATTGGTTTGTGTTTTGTCTACGTTTTGATTATTCGGATATTTTGAGTTCTTTCTTTGTAATACCTACCAGTTCATTGTTGTTTCATTCTGATTCGTGTTGCTGTGTATCGTGCTTTCTACTCTTCTGATTTTGGGTTTCTGCTGTGTATCGTGCTGTTGTGTATTAGTTCAGTGATTAGAAACCAATTGTGGGTTTATGACTCGTCAGCACATGTACATCACCTAATTATGATGAATATAATCCCCGAGTCGCTTATTTGTCATTTGTCAGTTATTTGAAACTTTTGTTTGATTGCACTTTGTTGCAATCCATTTTGAGATCGAGGAGAGAATGGAGAAAGCACTGTCAACGGTAGGCAGCATAATCGGCAGCAGGAAGCTTCTGGATTGCTAAGAAGGCTAAAGAAGAAATTGCTGATATATCACACGATATCTCTGTTTGTTCACTTCCTTTTATTTTACTCCATTTATATTGCAATTTGCATTATTGTCTTTCCAGATTCTTGACTACCCTTTTAATTTCTTTTTCCCCTTTCTTAATTCTAGTTTCTTCATGATCAATATTTGTACTGTAGTTGTCCTAGCCTAGTGGTTAAGACGACATTAACATGTAGTGCGACTAAGTGTGTTCTTCGTTGAATCAAAATGATCAATATCTGTGATTTGATTAGCTATTTGTGAATTGTGATAGGTTTTTATTTTTAATGGTGTGTGGATGTTTGAGCAAATTCAGTGTTGAATAATGGACTAATGCATAAGTTGATATCTATATGTGGGAGATCTAGATTATATATATGTGTAACTGAAATGGAGGCTGCTTAGAAGTAAATTAAAAGTTGAAACCGTATTGAAACCAACCGCATTAATTAACCACCTCTACTACTGTACATGTCAATTTAAACATACAGGCTGCTTATAATTAATCAATGTTTGTCTGCTAATAATGGGAGTACGGGAATAATAGTATATAAATAATAGGAGAACTAAACTAAGTTTGGTGAAGAAGGTCAATGACGATAGAGCCCAAATTCGTGATGTTTTGGCAGAGACAAATGACAATGCAAGTTGAATGGATAATAAGTCGATGAGGGAGAAATTCCATCAATCGGTTTCTTAATCATCATTCTTAACCATAATTTTATCACCATGCGGATGGATCCCCAATTCCCTATAACCACACAATTAATCTCTTATCATTTTATTAGCAAAACCGTACTTATTATACTTTAATCCTTTTTAGACCATGACATGAGCGTCGTCTAGGATATATTTGTCTTAATATCAATATATTAACGTCATCTATCTTTGGTAAACAACAGATTAATATCGATAAAAGTAGATTTAGAAAACATATTAGATTAGGCGGAATTAATCGTTGCAGGTGCTTTTTCTGGAACTAATGTAAGGAAAGAACTTGTAACGTCTCCTGAGGCAGCTACATTAAAGGTGGGATTGGTTTAATTTCAAGTCTTGGACAATGCTTATACAAATGATGAGATGAATCAGCAGCATTCATCATCTCTGCCTTTCAGGTGAGCTGATTGTTATGGCGATATGATTCACTCACACATTCCTTTTGTTTCATCAACTCTTCTCAGAACTGACTTACTGTATATTTCTCGATGTACGTAGTACTTCAGAGCTATTAATAGAACTTCCCATCAAAGGCAGACTAATGACTAAATTTTAATTCTTTTGGTTTATACAGCCATTCTTTAGCGAGATGTAAGTATCATACAAGTTTCTACATCTCGCTTTAGTTCTTTAGGTTTCTTTACGTTATTGTATGTTGTTTATTCAGTGCCAGCGTTTTTGTGTAGAGTCGGTGAACCAGAATTGGTGCAGTTGTTCTGAGAATGGTGTAGTAATTTGGTGTATAGAAACGATTGTCATGCCTTTGTAAAGCCGAGGTTACTGGTGTCTTACCTACTGGGAATGGCTTGTGCAGGAGCCTTAGTGAGCGGTGGGGGTGATTCATCGTATCAGAGAGAGGACTTTGAGGGGCGTGCTATGGTTGTGCCCTTCAACAGTTGTCTTCTTCCTTCCACTGTTTCCTTGCTTGCTGTTTAATTGTATGTAATTGTGTATAACTGGTTATTGTTTCCATCTTGACTTGGTTTCTTGGTCAAGTAATGTTTGTTTCTGGTACAAGGAAAGTCAAAAATTTACATTGGTAGGAGTTTTAGTAGTAGGAAGCATGTTTTTGGATTAGCTTGGACATAACACATTCTCATCAGCGTTAGAAGTAGAACTGTTATTCATAAATTAATTTAGCTAATTTTTATTAGTAGTTACTCCGTACTTGTGAAGTGCCGAAGATTACTTCATTTTGTAAATTCATTCTCATCACCATTATATCTATTAGTTTTATCTAGGTAAAGCTATGATGGAATCTAATGAAAGTTCTATTCTTATGTACTTTCTGTTTTCAGGTATCAAGATCTATTGGAGATGTATACCTAAAAAAACCTGATATTAACATGGAGTTTGGGAATCGTATTCATCTAAGACGTGCTGTAATCACATCAGAGCCATCCATAATTCGTAGAAAGCTTAAGCCGCAAGACTTGTTTCTAATCTTTGCATCTGATGGCCTTTGGGAACAAATATCGGATCAAGCTGCCGTAGAAATTGTTTCTAAGAGTCCGAGAACTGTGAGTACAATCCTCTTTCACTTTTTTGTTTTCCCTATTATCTTGTCTTAAAATTTGCGAAATTCCTTGAGAAAATAATGTCAAGTGTCATGACTGTAGTCATTAATAATTAGGATGTCCCATTTACATGCATGGCATATTGGCATGTATGTATACAGTATGCCTTTGATTGGAAGTACTTACCAAGACCTTTATACAAGCTATATGCCTTGAGGAATAAGAAATATGATAGATAAAATACCAAACTATCTCCATAATATCTTAGTGTGTATCATAAACTTCTTGAAGCTAAGTCAACCTTTTTTTTGTAGATCACCGTGTATTGTGCTGCGCTTTTGGCTTTTGAGAGGCCACTATGTTGGAGGCCAACAAAAACCCAATGAGGTACTTTCATTCTATTCTCGATCAAGGTGAACTATGTTGGAGGCCAACGAAAACCAAATGAGGTACTTTCATTCTATTCTCGATCAAGGTGAACAAGAGCACAGTTAATTAAGTTGGTGTATTGTGCTGCGCTTTTGGCTTTTGAGAGGCCACTATGTTGGAGGCCAACAAAAACCCAATGAGGTACTTTCATTCTATTCTCGATCAAGGTGAACTATGTTGGAGGCCAACGAAAACCAAATGAGGTACTTTCATTCTATTCTCGATCAAGGTGAACAAGAGCACAGTTAATTAAGTTGGTGTTGTTTGGAGCTAAGGTATTGATGAGGTTCGCAACTTATGGGCGGATTATTTTCTTAATAATTAGTACGAAGTAGTATATGATGTATCCGATAAAGTTGTATATATGAGATGTTATAATGTTGAATTATATATGGTTTTTATGTACCTTTTGGATGTAACTGGATAATGGTTTGTACCTTTTGGATGTTGGATTTAATAAAAATGGAACTTCTTTAATTCCATGTGATATTCTTTTCTTATGTTTCCTTAATGTATAGTTCAAATACCCGTAATATATTTCATATAAACCAGTTGTTTACTAAGGAATAGACAATTGTTGTATTAGAAAACAGTTGTCTACTTAACAAATATACGTCCAATATTTTCAAAGCACAGATATCTATATAAGAAATAGACAACTGTTATTTTAGAAAACAGTTGTCTATTAATGAATAGACAACTGTTAGAAAACAGATGTCTATGCTTAGACCAATATACAACTCCAAACTACTCAACTGTTGTAAGTCAGTTGTCTATTGCGAAAAAAACAGTTGTCGGGACCTAAAGATAAAGACTTGTACCCTTAAACATTCCTTGTCTGGAATGACTCTCATTGCCAATGGTTTCGGACATCCAGAAACCTTCGATTCTGAGTAAGGGGTGAGGGTACGTATTGGGAAGCCAACATCCGCTAGACATCGACACTCAATCCCGCCCGCACATAGCGGCCTCTACTAATCAATCGGTGGGCTGATAACTTTGTTCCCTTGTTGTGACGGAAGTACTGTAACATCCATTGTTTTAACCCTATATCTTTGCTTTGTCGGTTGTTTAAAGACAAGTAAGCTTTGTCGCCGAAGCAGGTGTATTTACATTCTTTGCATGCGATTTCACGTGACAAGTAGGTCATGAAAAGATGCATATAGGAGAGTGGAGGGTACTAATATTATACATATTAGCAAATCAGTTTTAACGTGATTATACGGATATTAGTCATTCTCATGGTATACCTTACCTGGTATTCTACTTAAGATGTGTCTGCTCGGTATTAATAGGGATGCGTCGAACCGTGTATGGCGAGCACCGGAATTAATACGGAACCCGACCATCATTTTGTTCAGTTTTAGCTTGTTTACGTTTTGAATTTCGTGTTAGGTGATTTAGCATGCGAATATAAGTTCATGAAAGCAATAAATCATACGAAAGTTGTAAATGTGAATGTAAGTAAATCACATGATGAGGAGTTGCACCCTCGGAATATACGCTAAACGGGACACGATGCATAGATAGTTGAGAACGGATCTCGGAACTACTCGGGTCTATTTAGGGTGTTTTAGTGTTTGTAGTTGAAGTTGGGACGTTACGTATATTTAGTACGTGCTATGGACCTAGTGTCCACATTTGACATTATCATAGTGCATAATAAAAGTACAAAAATGTAAAGTTTTGTTTAGATGACAACCTAGTGACGATTCGACTTCGAAGGGCGGATCCTCGTAGCTTGCCTTGTGATTTCGGCAGAGTTCCGTTACCGTTTGCTAGTTATGCGACTAATCCGGCAGAGTTCCGTTGCTATACTCGGAGTAGCTAGTTGAACATAGGCACCTCGGGATCGAGTGGAGTGCTCGAAGGTGAGAAGTAGCGTCGATTTTACTTATCGGGGCTACGATCGAGTGGATCGTTGGCTTTGGGTGTCGGAGTGCGAGCCCAAGCTAAGAAACTCGTAATGAGTAAAGGGAGAAGAGAATGAGAAGTTGTGTGTCGAATGAATGAGGTTGAAGGGGGTATTTATAGTTGCTCGCATAGTTCAAATCGCCCTATGAGAAGCTTGAGTCCAGGCGCACCAGAACTCAGGTGCCTAAGTCTGTGCGCACGAGAATCAGAACGCTCGGAGTGAGGCGCCTGAGATTTTGAAGATACGATTTTGAAACTTTCCAAAACCGAGAAGATGCGTAACCTTCATTTGCTTGGGGGTTAAGTCTTCCTCTTTCTCTAGCACGCCGTTGCGCCGAGTGGGCCTCGGGTGTGCATCCCGAGGTTCGCTTGGCGCGACGTGCTGACTCGGGTTTGACTTTGTGTATTTTGGGTTCGATTTGGAGTTCTGGTGTCGAAATTGACTCTAATTAGTGTCGACGCGACCGTAATGACACGACTAAGGCTGTCTTGATGTTAATTTAATTTTTTCGAGTAATTATTTGATCCATTCTATAGAAAAACTATCTAAAATATCGCAATCTCGCGTCACGTTGCAGTCCGATTGTCATCGGGTGTTTGTTGAGCACTCCCGCAGCCACCAGGTCCAAATCTGGGTGTCTACAAGAGGATGTGGAAGGTTTATTTGGTGTAAGAGGTGTATGTGGTAGGATGGGATTTAGATTGGGTGGTGATAGTGAAGGATGTGGGATTATAGTTGTTGAATTGTTTCCTCGATATCTCAAGGCTCTAAATGTCCTTTCCGGCTCCGGATCAAACCACAAGGGCGATGACGTATTCCTGGGCATACAACTCAACAAACGATAAGTCTCCTAGCACCAATTGGTACTAGGGAAAAGGGAAAAATAAAACTAGTTGTCATCCCCGGCAACGGCGCCATTTTGACGCGCTCCCATCTAGGATCGGTCGTTAACGATAGATAGGGGATCAAACAATATTTATATGACTCAAAAGTAACACAAAAACAAATCAATGTAGTCGTGGTAAGTCGAGGTCGGTCCACAGGGATGACGGTGAGTTGATTGAGTGAGAGCTATGTGTTTGGGGTCTTAATGGGGGGGTTTTGAGTCGAATCTAAACTAAGATGCGATAAATGACGAAGAATAATCAATAAGGAAAATGTGTTAGGGGGAGTCGGGAATAGGAAATCGGGTTCTATGAGTCAAGGAATTATGGGATCGGTCACAAAGTCGATAAAGGGAGAATGCCAACTTTCAATTTCTTCACCCAACTTATCTAGATCCCGCTTTCGCGGCGAAAAAGAGTAAGTCTCAAGTCAAGGTAACTCCTACTCCGGGTTTCCCGTAAAAGGGTAAGTCTCGAGTCGAGATGACTCCTACCCCGGGTTTCCCCATATTGATAGGAGTGGGTTAAGGTCGATCTAATTGGCCGGACTAAGTCAACAAAGACACAATAACCTCAAACATGATAGATCAACAAGCATGCAACCAAACCAAAATTCCTTAATTTATACTCCCTCCCTTCATAACCAAACACACCATTTGTTTTTTCACATTTGCCGAGACGTGTTTTACACCATCGATATCTTTTATTTTGCATTAGTAAAAATCATAAAAATTTGATATTTTTAATGAACTCGTAGAGACGAATCAAACAAGATCCCACCTGACTATATTTTCTATTGTAGATTGCCGAGAATACGGAAGATTCTCTAGACATGTGAATAGTATCGAAAAGAGATATGGTGTGTTTGGTTATGAAGGGAGGGAGTACTACCCAAGATCTTCCTCCCTTAATCCCCTAACTAGTAAACTACTCACAATTCATGAAGAAAACTACAAAAGTAGCAATAACAATGGAGATAATACCAAAAACATGCATAATGATGAAAACTAGAGGAAATGAAACTAAAACAACGAAGGAAATTACGATCAACAAAAGAAACTACAAAGCGATCTAAAAACAATGCAAGAAAAATCAATGCAAATGATGCAATAACGAGAGAGCAATAGTAAAAACAAATCTAGAGAAAAAGGAGAGGAAAAGAGTTATACCAATAATGGAGAATAATACTAATAATAATAATAATAATAATAATAATAATAATAATAATAATAATAATAATAATAATAATAATAATAAGGAAGATGAAGATTAGAGGTGATCATGGGCCGGGCCAATGCGGGTTTGGGTCGGGCCTAAACAATAAAAATGGCTCACATGAGCGGGTTGGGCCGGACCGGGGCAAACGAGTTGGCCTATTTTTTAAGCCCAAACTCGGCCCTAGCGGGCTAGAACGGGTTTTTCGGGCCAAAATGGGCTTTTTGGGCCCTATAATTTAATGCCCTCGTATGAAATAAATATCTTAATATTACCGTTTAATAATTTAAACTCATGTGTTTTATTTATAAATTTTATAATTTCGTTAAAAATTAATGATAAACAACAATATCGACATACATATATCACTTTAAATATTATATACTCCGTAATGAGTAACGTAACAAATTTAAAATGTTGAATAAAATATACATGAATATAATATATACTCGTATTGGGTATTACTTTGAGTAATTACGATCATATTACGGAGATATTAATCATAAATTACATATGACTATATAAGAATTTCTAAAGAGAATTATAATCTTATCACTAAGTTTAAAAAATAGTAATTAAAACTATCTATTTTTATTAGGTATGGGCCGGGTCGGGCCAAAATTTGGGCCAAAATCGTGGCTCAAACCCGGCCCAAAAACACTTCAGGCTTTTTAGGGCCGGCCCATGGGCTTTTTTGAGCCATATTATAAGGCCCAAGCCCTTCAAAAAAGCGGGTCAGGCCGGGATGGGCTTATGGGCTTGGCCATTTGATCACCTCTAATGAAGATGCATAAAAATAAGAAGCCTTGATGAAGAATACAATAGATTTGTTACTAATCCCTTGATGATCTTCCAAGAACTTCAAGATTAAAACTAGAATTCTTTACAAGAACTTAAATCTAAAGTTAGATGAAAAAGATGAAGATTGATGAAAACTATGTAGCTTCTATGAATATCTAATGGTTATCTATCCAATCTAAGTAATGTAAAAATGTAGTATGTAATGTAGTATATGATGTGCATCTAATTAGGTTAACTATATATATATATAGTAGTAGCTTAATGGATCACTAAACCAAAGCCCAAATCCAATTTTTGCACTTCGAGTGAAACTTTTGCCCAATGAATCTTTATAGGGTGAAACTTCGCTCTGCGAACATTTGCCATTCACGAGCCATTTTCGTCGGGTGAAACTTCACCGGGTGGTTTCACCCGATGAACTTTCCTTCCAGATTTTGCATTTGGGGGCCTCTTTACCGATGGGTGAAAGTTTTGCCCAGTGGTTTCACCCGATGGGTGAAAGTTTCCTGAAGATCTTCGGAGAGGTCAAAATGTCGTCAGGTGAAACTTCGCCCGGTGGTATCTCATCGGGTGAAACTTCACCCGATGGTTTCCTTATCCTCTTTTCTGGTTTCACTCTTCGTTGTTTGATTGTTTGGACTTTAGGTTTCGTGTGTTGCTTTTGGACGGTATTCCACTCTCTTGTGCTAGTGGAAGCTTGGACATGCTCTTGGTGATGAATCCTATCAAAATAGATAGAAAAACTACCAAAAACACGTGAAATGCACAAGAGAGACGCTAATGTGAGAAAGACTAAAAATAGGGCGATAATCGCATTCTAATCTCACAAAAACGGAGGAAAACGAGTCTAAAGGGTAGGAAAAACGAGCTAAATTTAGCACACATCACGTATATATTAAAAAAATTATACATACTAAATTGTCGAGCATTGGACCCGTGAAGGACCCAAACCCTACCCGTACCCATCGGGTCCATGTAAGGGTCTTAAAATTTTGAACCCTGAGGTTACGGGTCCAACTTCTGAGGCACGGGTCCTGGTCCTGCCGAATCCGACCCATTGCCAACCCTAGCTGGACCGACGTGGCCCATGGGTTGGACGTATCGTATTTTGATTCTTTTTTACATACGAAACATAAATTAATTATAGTAAACTTTGCGTAAAATCGTAAACTAGGAAAATTCAATTACATAATTAAAGTCGAAAAGAACATATTATTACAAACCCCGAAATCTAAAGATGGTCCTTCATTTGTCATCTTTGTAGAACCGTGTAGTTTCGACCTGGAAACACGTAAAGTCGTAATAAACCCGGAAACAAATAAAACCCCTACTGTATTGAAAGAGATGCGGTAATTTTGGACCACTTTTTTTTTTAAAAAAAAAGAGAGGGTAAAAGCGTGAAATGGTGGGAGTGAAATGATAGTTTTAACCATGTTTTTAACCCATATACTAACCCTTATCAACCCTATGCAAGCTAGCTTTATATCTAATCGTCAAATTACGGACAATATCATCATTGTCCAAGAGGTGTTACATACACTCCGATCTAAGACTGGGAAAAAAAAGGTTTCATGGTGCTCAAATTAGATCTTGAGAAGCCTTACAAGAAGCTTGAATGGCCCTTCATAGGGAGCACTCTCCATGACATGAAATTTCCCTCTCGCATGGTGCGCACTATTATGAATGCATCAGGTCGACTACCCCTACCCGAGGCATTTGTCAGAGTGACCCACTTTCACCGTGCATCTTCACTATATGTATGGACTATGGAGAAACTCAGTCAGCTTATTGTTCAGGAGGAGACCAAATGGACAGGAATCCAAACCAGTCGAGGATGACTGTTTATTACTCATTTATTTTTCGCGGACGACCTAATAATTCTATTTGGGGAAATTACGATAGAACAAGCAAACACTATCAAGATGTGCCTGGATGATTCTGTATAGCCTCGGGGCTTAAGGTGAGTCATGCCAAATGATAAATCTTCTTCTCGACCAACACCGACTTGACTACTCGGCAAGCGATCACTTTTATCTTGACCATGGAATGCACAGACGATCTAGGTACATATCTTGAAATGCCAACCATTAATCTTAGGGTCACAAAAGATAATAATTCCGATTTTATTATTGCAAATAAAGTTGGAAAACGACTCCCGGGATGGAAGGCCAGACAACTTTTCTTAGCAGGACGCGCCACCCTCGTCCAATCGGTTTTATCTACCATTTCTTCATTTGTTATGTAAACGGCCAAGTTACCCTGCTCGGTATGCAATGATCTTGATCTATATAAAACTTCTCGACGTTTTCTTCAGAGTAGTGGCTCGGCTGAGAAAAAAGGGGGTTCATTTAGTGGCATGGGATACTGTCACAAATAGTAAGGAGAGGAGAGGCCTTGGCCTTGCTTGGGTCTATGCGACACGTAAACACGACCTTTATGGCTAAGCTTGGTTGGAGGCTACTCTCAGAGTCGAATGCTTTATGGGTCCGAGTTCTACGCCATAAGTATTGCAAGGGACATGTGACATGAATATGTTTGGTAGTCGGAATAACAGCTCCAATATTTGGAAGAGAATTTTTGAAGGATTCTCGACCCTTCAAAAAGGGCTCTGTTCGTCGATTGGTAATGGTCGGAAAACGATGTTCTGGTCGCATTGCTGAGCCACGCCTAAACCGCTCGAGGAAATGGTCACACGATATATCCCGCCTCATTTATAGGATGTCACAATTGATGAAATGTGGGACAAAGAAACCGGTTGGAAACTCAATCTCTTCGCGGACCTACTAAAAAACAACACCCTTAGGACGATAGCCTAATTTGAAGTTGTCCCGGAAGAGGATAAGGAGGACTTGTTTTATTGGGCTCCGACATCGATAGGTAAGTTCACTTTGAAATCGGCTATTCACCTCATTAGAAATGAGGTTGATAGTGATTATGATAAATCGTGGCGTCTACCGTGGAAGACTTGGGCACCTCAGCGAATATTCACTACTATAATTAAGATTAAATAGGATGGTTCCTAACCATCCTATATTGGATAAGGAACCGTCCTTTAGGTCGACGTCCTATTAAATCAAATAGCGTGGTTCCTAGAAAGTCAAACCGTGATATTAAATTCAACATTAATAGGACGGTTCAAGAAGGAACCGTCCTCTTTAATGTGTTATTTAAAAGCGCGGTCCACTGAAGCGTGCTATTAAATCTATTTTAAACATCACGGTTCCATCCAAACTGTCCTATTATCTACTGATATAAATAGGATGGTTGGCATACGAACCATCCTGTTAATTTTTTTGAATAAAAACAAAATATCATCCATTAAATAAGACGCTTACGATAACCGTCCTGTTTGTGTTACATAATTTTTTTTAAAAAAAATATTTCGATATAATTGTACTTCAATCTAAAAATCCAATATTTACATTAAAACATTAAATCAACATTCGAAAACCCGACAATTGCATCACATGTACCAATTCTTTACCAAAAATTACGAATCAATAAATATGGTCTCAATAGTTGTGATTGAGTTATAATAACAATGTCAAAAAGCGATGATTCTTCTATGATTCAGTCTTCCGTGTATAATATGGTCTCTATGTTATAATAAATAAGGGATGTTTCTTCTATGATTCAATCTTCCGTGTACAAACGCTAGTAACACTACTCTCACACAGTTGACGTCCATCTTTCAATTGTCAAAAAACTCCTGCAAATAGCGAAAGACAGGGAACATTAGATCGTACACAAGTCCAAAACCTGCACAGTACACATACATACACACTTCCAAATTTCATCCATGTACGTCAACAACCGTAACACCCAAAGCTGTAAAATTTAATCCTTCGCAACAATTAATCCCCCACAGCTCGTCCACCAATTGAACCCACGAAAAAATGAATTACAACAAATAACCAATCATATCACCTACATACTCGTCAAATCAGAGCTTTATACAGTCTTTGTTTTTCAAACACTGAATATAAACATCCCCCAATTCTAGCCTTCTTATATAGACTGAATATAAGAACGCCAACAAATTTTCAACCGAAACGAACAACCAATTCATATCCCAGACAGCCAAATACATACACCGCTCTTAAACAAACCAGTTCAACTCCTGAAATTTTATTAATCAACTACTCACTACTCTACTAGTGAGTACCAGTACTCCTTTAATTAATAAGAGTAAATATATATAAATATATATACATATATATATTGAATCGAGTAGTAACCAAGCAAAATGCAAACATTGTGCCTTTCATCACCCAAATGTCATCAACATCTTGTACCTAATTGTTTTAAGGGTTTTTCTATGGGGTACCCCTCAACTATCGGGTTTTCCAAATGGTACCCCCGCCTTTTTCGAATTACAAGGTGTATCCCTAAACTTTGTAAATTGTTCTATATAGTAACCAAAGATTTGATTTTCCAACGAAAATTTCTCAATTGATGATGTAAATAGTGATTATTCCCTAATTGACTTTCATCAACCATGATATATTTCTTCAATTTGCACCCTTTACTCAAAAAACTCCATTCCACCACACTATGACATAAGGGTGATGAACGAATTGAGGTTGAAGGATTTAAAAGAGTGAGGTGAGAGGTCGACGTCGACCGACAACAGGGGTGCGTTGTGGTGAGCATTTAGTGGCTTGGTGAATGGTAAAGAAAAATAGGTGGTTTGAAGCATTAAATTGGATTGATTAATATGTTAATTATTCATTTACAAAAAAAGTTGTAATATACCTATCACTTTGGTTATGATATGGACTGATAAGTATAGTTTAGGGGTACACCTTGTAATTCGAAAAAGGTGGGGATACCACTTGGAAAAGCCAATAGTTGAGGGGTACTCCATAGAAAAACCCTTGTTTTAACAAACCACTACTCTCTTGATCAATCCTTTAAGGTATGTATGTATGGAGTACTACAGTACAGTACAGTACCTTCTAATCACCAAATTTCTTAAATCATATTATGGGTTTGTCATAAATCATAATGCATATGCATGCATACATGTTGTAGTTAGGGAGTAATATAATATACTACGAAGTATATATAATAATGCTAAATTTGTCAATTGTATGTACGTCTTACTTTTATTTGACCATATCAACAAAGATTGTAAAATTATTTTGCGCTTCTTGTATAACAAGGAACTCGACAGTTGCAAAGGAAATTGATATGTGGAAATGACTAACTCGCATTCTACTTAACTTTGCTTTCTTTAAACACGATCAAAAAGCAAACATATGATCATGTTGCATCAGAGGGAGTATATTCTTATTACAAAAAATATCAGAAACAAAATAGTACTTATTGACCATGTGGAATAGAATTTATCACCTTCAACCTCATCACTGCATCAACTGCCATATCGGCAAAGTGTTCCTTGTCTTGAGCCAATATTTTTGAGCTCAATGTAGTCATTGCAATATTCATTAAGTCCGACCTGAATTTCTCTGCATTTTCAAGGTACGACGCGTCAAAATATAGTTCATGCAAGAAAAAAAAGATGGCATATTATCTAGTTGATGGCTAGCAGTCAGTACCAGCATCTTGTTTATTGTCAACAACTTTGTTCAACAGTGCTTTATGAGCACATTCAGCTGCCATCTTGTAACCTGGGAAGCAAAAGAAACAACAGCGATTGAGAACATAGGCATGTAAGCTCGTGCATAGCGTAACATAGGTTCAGGAATAATAACACTTCTAGTACAGGACTTGACCATTTGTATATAGCTTCCGACCTATCAAAAAAGGACCCGGCAGTGACATGCAAGGTCATGTTTCCAACTTAACAAGATATGATATTTTCCATAATTACAGCCTCTCATTAAAAAATTACTCTGTATATTATACTCACTATCTAAAGAGCTTTATGTAAGTTCCATACATCTCATGCCTAGTTATCATTTTCCCATGAAAAGATTACCACAGGGAAACGATTTGAAGAGAAGAAGTACATGATGAAGAACAATCAGCGAAATTATACAGTATCTTGAAGCGAGATCAATGAAGTGATACCAAATCACAGACAATGGTATGCAAGCGAAGAAATAACAAACCATTTGGACACAGTTTAATTCAATAACAAAGAAAACGACAAATGCACCTTCATCAAACAAGGCCCCTTACAAAAACATTGATCCTCACAAAATACATTGTGAAGGTCTTGAGCTCACGGCTGGACAAAGTAACTACAAAGATTCACTGAACCCTGAACTTGTATAAACTATAAATAGACTGCTGATAATGCAGTAAACTATACACAAAAGATTACTCCCTCCAATACAATGTTCTTTCAATTTCTATTGTTTTACATATGGCAAATATCTCAGAGCTAAATTACCAAATTGTCCTCGTGATATCCGAACAATTACAAACTATAACTAAAATTTGGCAAACAAGTCACTCATGACTCATGAGTGTCATGACTGTTATTGAACCTGGGAAGTCCTTTGTAGTTTGTTCCCACAGACTTCAACCAACTTTCAGCAACATAAACAAGAAACCAAAGTGCGAGCAATAAGAATGGAAAAGACCACCCCAAATATATCAACCTACCTGATATAATCATCATAGGATGAATCTCCATTCCAACCAGCTTTTCAGCCTCTCGTAACAGCTCTCCAGCCAGAACAACGACTGATGTTGTCCCATCACCAACTTCATCATCTTGTGTCTTTGAAATTCCTGCCTTCGTATTAAGGGTAACTTGGCATGAAATCCAAAACATCAATTCAAAGACACCTTAGGAATTTAGAGATTGTAGGCCAATTAAGATATCTGTACAAACAGACATATAATATTGCACGCAGGTTTCTTGTAACAGTAATTCCTCCATATAGGAATCGCTTCTTGAAGTAAAAGGAGTGCGATAGGGGTCCAATTTACAAATTGTTGAAGGTTTTTACCATGGTTGTAGAATTTTTTAGGAGGCTTTTTTTTCTAAATTTTAAAAAGTTCCAACAGTGTGTCTAAGGGCAGGAGTTGACACGGAGCTCCTACCATTGTGGATTTTCATTGACACCCAATTAACTAAATTATATGAACAGTAACGATGTACTTTTCATAACCATTATAAGGATACCGATAAGAACTTTGGCAGCAGGATTATCAATTTTAAGAGACTTCATGATTGTGGCACCATCGTTAGTGACTGTCACACTATGACCCCTGCCAGTTGATTGCAAAATCTTATCCTAAACAAAACAAACAAATAAAGCATAATAAGCAAACATAGCATGGTAAAGTGCTGAAATGTCGAAAACCTACATCAAGCACTCTAGAGTTCATAAATCTACACATAAATGCATCGAGAGTTCAGAAGAGCAGTACCATTCCCTTTGGCACTAGAGTCGTCTTTATCAGGTCCGTAATTGCAATGGCACCGACAAACGTCGACTGAATAAAGAACACAGATAGAAATTGTCAACAACCAGTAAACGAATTCCACACGTCTGCTGAACAGAACTCGCAAGAGTTCAGAACTCATTCGAATCATAAACAGACGATTCCTTATGCAGATTAGTGAGTAAATGGGCAAGTTTATTTTGGTTACAGGGTTGTTCTTGACAACAAAAACCCGTGAGACCGTCTCCTGAGAGATTAGCTAAACCTAAACCTAAAAAATGGGAAATTAATCGATAGACGATAGTTACAGATTCTTAATTAAGACGGAAATGCGCATTAATTAAGAAGAAAAAGGGATCTAAGAGAGAAAAGAAGAGACCATCCTAGCACGATCGCCCTTCTCCTCGGATGCATCATCTTTCAATATTCGATCGACCTACAATGTAAAACAAGAACCCTAAATCAAACAGTACTATACAATTAGGTAAACAAGTATGACGACAACAATGGAGGAAACCTAGATGCATACCGCCATTATCATTAAGCCTCTCTAAAACCTCATTTGTATCATCAAGAGTATCAGGATCTTGCTCATTATCAACGAACGCATCTCCCCATGATTTTTCTAAATCATCATGAAACTCATCCTCTGACACCATTTCCCGACCTCCATTTTGTGATGAACTATCTTCATCTTGATCTTCATCACTACCTAAGCAAGTTTCCATATGAATCTCACTAGAACCAACATCATCCTCCATTCTCTCCACGGATTTTGTTTCCCCATGATAAATCCAACGTCTATATTTTGGATTAAAATTTAATTTCTCTGAATGTATTTTGACATCCGAAAAACTCATAAACCTAATATTTAGACACATATTACAAGGGCACGCAATCCTGGATGTGTCTTTCACATTTTGTCTAACGAAGTCATAAAATTCAATTAGCCCAGCATCATATTTTGGATCAACTTTTTTCCCACCAATCATCCACGTACGATCCATATTTATATATAGATAAATATATAATCAAAAGAATTAAAAACAACACAAATAATAAAGTACAAGAAAGATTTAATAAAGACTTCTAAAAAAACATATACCATCACTAAGTTGAAAGATTTAATAAAGAAAGATTTAATTGTGTAAAACCCCTAATTAATCAATTAATTACTACTGTTGCTTTTAATCTAGCCTCCCAGCAAATAATAATATTGCAACTTCTAGTTTTTGTCCATTATTACTGTAATTTGTGAACAATGATCAGAGTATTGTTACTATTGTTAGATGAAACTTTCTCTAATTCTTCCCTAAATCACATAATAACATTTGAATCACTTAAATTGTCCTTAAATGAAATTTTGGTGAACGAAATAAAGAAAATCCGTAGGTTAATGGACCCTCCATCTTCATGATTAATACTCGTACTTAGTACATCATTCTTGATGTATTATTATTGATGCTATACATGGTATTGTAATTTTGTAGGTACGGATTGATCTTCCAAACACGACTCGTGGGGAGACCCGTGGTGATATCGGCCGACCCAAGTTTTAACAAGTATATAATGCAACAAGAGGGGAGGCTGGTGGAGATGTGGTATTTAGACACATTCTCAAAGCTCTTTGCTCATGAAGGGGAAAGAAAGACTAATGCTGCTAGCCTTGTGCACAAGTTCCTTAGGAACATTGTTTTGGTAAAAAATTTACCGGATCCGTGATTTAGATTACGGGTTAAAGCGATCGTCCTATAATTACGGGTTGTTTAAGCGATATCGAACCTATTAAACGGAGAACAATGAAAGAGAGAAAATGACACAAAGTTTTGGTGATGCGGAAACCCGATGTGGGAAAAACCGCGGGGGGAGTCGGAATCCCGCCAATATTTTACTACGAACGGGAAATAGTGAAGAAAAGGAATACAAATACAAGTAATATTGCTATGGTTGTGACTAAAATTGATTGTGAGTGTTTATCGTGATGTATGCTTGGGTGTGTTTGGATGATGATTCGTTGAGGATGAGTTGAGTAAGGTTGAATGTCCTTCCTCTTTCCTTCTCCTTGCCTTTTATACTGTTATTGGGCTTGGGACCGTTATCCTCCTTAATTGTCCATAATCTTTGCATTCATTCCTCTTTTATTGCCCTTGACCTTTTCTTCCTAGCCGTTGCATGTACTCCCCCAGCAGTTACATTCTTCTACTCCTTTCTCTCCTGGTCAGCAGGAGTCATCCCTTGAATATAGGAGGGTTGTTCTTTGACCACTTCTGCTGTCTTTCTGTTGAGGTAAGGGTGGGTTGCTATGCTCCATTGGGCTAGTTGGTTGTTTTGCCCTAGTTCGGCCCATTGCCTTGTTTGCTTTGTAGTTTTTGGTTGGCCCATTATCGTATGCGACCCGGGATATTTAATCGACTCGTTGACTCTCGGTTATGTTGACTTCCGACTTTTCAGTCTTTGACTTTCGATTTTTGACTATTGACTTTCGTCTCTTGACCTTTGACCCTTTGACCGTCCACTCGTAGCATGCCACGTTGCATTCCGAAGGTGCAAATTTTTAGCCCAAACAAATGCCCCCAAATTTCCGACTAAACTCATCTTAGGCGGGAATTTCCGTTTGCTTCAGTTGTAGGCAGTTGGCTTTGCTTCTGCTGGCCTTGCTGGTTCTAGGAGAAGGCGTAATCTGTCCCCTCTCTCCGAAATTACTCCTGCAGAAAGTGGACCTCTAGTGGCAGACCTTTCCAAGTCTACCTCTTATTCTGTCTCCAGATCCGTTGATGAGGTTTCTGCTGAAGTGGTGCTCAAGTTTCCTGAAGGCTTTGGTAAGTCTGCAGGGGATATGACTTTCCTGGATCATATGCTACTTCCTGGTCCCAGGCCTGTGCTAGAAGAAGGTTCTCTGAAGGAGTTGGACTTGGTTCGCAGATTGTTGGCGGAGGAATCTAGTTGTAGAGAAGAAGTGACTGGATGAGGAATTTCCTGTGGCGCCTGTCTTGGATGCTCTTTCTGGTGTAGAGGCGGAGGATCTGATGGAGTCCGCTGATTTTTCATTGCTGATCAGGAGGCTGATGGGCAAGAGCGCGTGGATCAGCAGGATGTCGTTGATGACCCTGGGGGAGATTCTGTTGCTGTTCATCAGAGACCCAGGTTTCTACGGGATAATCTGCTACAGTTCCGCCTCCACCAGAGGAGAATGTCCAGGCTGTGGACCAAGTTCTGCTGGAGTGATGTTACTCTTCCTTTGTTTTCGGCTTGTGAATCCTGCATGGCATGAACTTCCGATTTGTTAGTGTTTGCAAAAAATTCTGTAATGACTTCGCCTTTGCTCAGGGGAGCGAAGTGTGTTAGTATTCTGTGGCACTTCGTGCCTTAACAGAAGATCGTAATCGTTTGTTTTTGATCGTGGTTGTTTGCGTTTGATTGTAATCGTTTGTTGTAGTTTTGTCTAACTACCTTCTGTTGTATGCATGCCTTATGTTTGTATGGTCGACCTTTGATATAGTGGTGGCCTGGGGTTTAGTTCGCCCACTCAGTCGGAGGTGCCACGCTTTGCGTGGGTGCTAAGTGGCGCAGGAGACTGTAATGTCCCGGTTGTAGGCACTTAGTCACAGACGCACGCCCTCTGTAGAAATTGTACACTCCACCAGATTAGTCACCAGCACTCAGTTTGAGAAAACTGACAAAAATTTGGCAAAGATAGGGAACACAATATTTGAAGACATATGTGGAAGCAAAAAGTTGAATTTCGAAAATATATGGAGAGAGAAAATTAAATTTCGAAAATGTACGCAATAAGAAAATCAAACCTTCAAGCCAAAGAAAATTGAATTTTGACGACACACGTAAAAAGGAAATCAAAATTTTTTTTAAATACGCGGGAAAAATTTGAATTTTGCTAAAAGAAAGAAAAGAAAACAGAAGAATGATAGGAAAATTTAAATACGTGTTTGCGAGGTTTGAAAAGATTAAACCTGGGTTCTGGTGGAGTTGCACCTGGCAGAATAGATGCCACGTTTCTGGCGGCTGTAGCCCATGTTTCTGGCGGTAGTGGCCCAGATTGCTGGCGGCTGTGGCCCACTCAGAAGAAGTATTTCTTTAGGTGTACAATGTTCCATGGCTTTTGGATGATCTTCCCCTCCATGGTCATAAGTCGGTAGGCTCCGTTCCCAACTACTTTCTCTATTTGATAGGGTCCTTCCCAATTGTAAGCGAACTTTCCTGCTCATTGGTTCCTGGTGTTTTGGAAGACTTTCCTGAGGACTAGGTCTCCTTCCTGCAGGATTCTGACTCTGACATTCTTGTTGTAACTTCTGGCGACTGTTTGTCTGTAGGAGGCCATCCTTATTTGAGCATCGGTTCTGAGCTCATCTATAGTATCCAAACTGCTTGCCATCTCTACCTGGTTCCTGTCTTCGGTATGCATCCGTATCTATGAGTAGGCACTCTCACCTCTGAAGGGATGACCGCCTCAGCACCAAAGACCAAACTGAAAGGTGTTTGTCCTGTAGCCACCTTGGGTGTAGTTCTGTCAGACCACAGCACCAAGGGGAGTTCCTCTGCCCCCTGCCCCCTGCCTCCTCCAGCCTTCTCTTCAGGTTGTCTATCACTATTTTGTTGCTAGACTCCGCCTGACCATTAGACTGGGGGTTTCTGGGGGTAGACTTGCTTAGTGTGATGTTCCACCTGGCGCAGTAGGCCTCCATCTTGTTGCCAATAAATTGGGATCCGTTGTCGCAGATGATCTCTGAAGGAATGCCAAACCTGCAGATAATGTTACGTTTTATGAAGGATATAACCTGCTTCTCAGTCACCTGAGGGAATGCTTCTGCTTCTATCCACTTGGAGAAGTAGTCAGTCATGGCCAACATAAAAACCTTGTTTCCTGGGGCTCTCGGTAGCTTGCCAACAATATCCATCCCCCATTTCATGAAGGGCCAAGGAGAAATTACTGGGTGCAACGGCTCTGCTGGCTGGTGATTGACCGGTGCATGTCTCTGGCAGGCGTCACATTTTTTAACATATTCCCTCGCGTCCTTGCGCATTGTTGGCCAATAGTAACCTTGGCGTGGTGCTTTGTTGGATAGGCTCTTGCCCCCTGCATGATTTCCACATTCACCATTGTGGAGGTCATGCATAACCACCTCTGCTTCCTGCTGACTCAAGCACCTCAAGTATGGTCCAGCGGCTGATCTTCTTAATACGATGCCATCAATGAGGGTGAATTTGAAGCCTCTGATTTCCTTCTTGTCTGCTGGCAGCATGCCATGCTGTAGCCATTCCTGGTAGGGTTTTCTCTAGTCTGGGATTCCTTCTTGCCCTGCTGAGGTGCTGTAGACTTCTGCTTCCTGTAGCCACTGCAACCCCTGGCCTGATGAATTCTCCCCTTTCTCAGGCATCTTGTGTTCCTGTGGACCTTTACAAACTGCTGGCTCCAGTATGTGGATGATGGCTATGGTGGAGACTACACCAGGCTTGAACGTTGCCCCCAGGGTGGCTTAGGGCGTCTGCTTCGGCATTCTGGTCCCTCGAGATTTGGTTGATTGAGAAGTCTACGAACCCAAGGGAAAGCTCCTTTACCACTTCAAGGTAAGACATCATCTTGGAGTCCTTAGCTGCATATGAACCATTCACATGGTTGATCTCAGCTGGGAATCGTTGTATGCCTCCAGGCGCTTGATTTTGAGGTCTAGAGCCAGCTGGAGACCTAGGATTAGAGCTTCATATTCTTCCTCATTGTTTGTTGTCCGGAACTCGCACCGTACTGCCTGGACAATGAGATCTCCTCGAGGAGATTTGAGAACCAATCCTGTTCCAGATCTTCTCATGTTGGAGGCGTCGTCTACATTTAGCTTCCATACCTGTTCGCCCTTGTTTTCCTCCAGGAGGAGGATGTCTTTCTCTGCCTGAGTCTGCAGTGCTGGGCTGAAGTCGGATATGAAGTCTGCTAATGCCTGGGACTTGATTGCTGCTCTGGGGACGAACTTCAAATCGAAACCGCTCAAGTGCATGGACCACTTGGCCATTCTTCCTGACAACTCAGGTTTTCTCATAGTAGTTTTCAGTGGGTAATTAGTTATTACAGAAATAGCATGCGATTCAAAATGAGGTCGAAGTTTATAAGACGCTGTAACGAGTGCAAGTACAAGTTTTTCAAGGGATGTGTACCTGGTCTCTGCAGGAAGCAGAGACTTACTGACATAATATACTGGCATTGTGCCCCTTCGCATTCACGTACTAATACCGCGCTGACTGCTACCTCGGTTACTAATAAATACAGGAAGAGTGGTTCTCCAGGCTCTGGTTTTGACAGTAGAGGTGGAGTGTTGATGTAGTGCTTTAGTTCGTTGAACGCCTTCTCGTGCTCTGCTGTCCACTCAAACCTTTGGGTCTTCTTCAGTATATCATAGAACAGCCGACATCTATCTAAGGATCTGGAGATAAATCTCTCTCAGATCTGGAGGTCGTTTTCTCCTGGTCTGCTGGATGCATCTTGATCTGGTTGTACCCATTCTTGTTTAAGTCGGTAAAGTCAACGCATATCCTCCACTTGTCATTCTTCTTTGGGGCTACCATCACATTAGATAGCCACTCTGGGTACTTCACCTCCCTGATTTTTCCAGCAGCCAGCAGACTGTCTAGCTCCTGATTTATGACTTGGTTTCTCTCTGGGGTAAACTTCCTTCTCTTCTGTTGGACTGGTTTGCAGCTTGGGTACACACTTAGCCTGTGGGTTATAACGCTCGGATCTATACCTACCATATCATCATGCGACCAAGCAAAACAATCCATGTTAGTTTTAATAGTTCAATGAGGTTTTGGCGGATATTACCTGTACGTTCTGACCCAACCAGCACTTTCTGCTCTGAGGGAAGCTTATCCAGGTTGATTTCATCTACCTAAGTCTGAGGCGGTTCGATGTACTCCTCCTGAATGTGTTGGGTTTATGATTGCTATGCTGGATCATAAGTAACTCCTCTAGGATCTGAATCCTCCTCCAGCCTGATGACTGCCAATGCTTTTGTTTGCACCTCCTCAAATGTGGTGCATGGATACCTGGTGACGTCCTTGTACAGCTCTGAATCCTGGTGGAGTCCCTGGCGGAAGGCTTTTATAGCGGTTGCTATGTCACATCTGGGGATGGTCACCTTCTCTTTAACGAATCTGCTAAGGAAATCACGCGTGGATTCTTCGAACTCCTGCACCACCCGGTATAGATCGCTGGTTTGCTTCTCTGGTTTTCTGCTGGTGGCAAACTGCTGGTTGAAAGCATTAACCAAGTCCGCAAAGGAAGTGATACTCCGGTTGGGCAGACTAACGAACCACTGCAGAGCTGCTCCTGACAAGGTGGAGCCAAATCCCTTGCACATGCATGCCTCCTTCAGAAGTCCTGCTGCAGTCACCACCATCATCTTCTGCTTATACTGATTGATGTGATCCAACGGGTCTGCGGTACCGTCATAGAGTGTCATGGCAGGTGGCACGAATCCCTTGGGTACAGCGACGCAGGCTAGATCATCAGTGAAGGGCGAATCTGTGTAGCTGTCCCTAGCTGCTCTCTCCAGGGGGCGTGGCATTCCAGCAATCTTGTTGATCAGGTCTCTCAATTCCTTCAGTTCCTAGCGATACTGATCTGCTGTGCTGACTGCTCCTGCAAGAGGGTTAGGAGGAGAAAAGCTGAAAGGTGTACCTCCCGACCAGACACATCCTCCAGGATATTGACTACTAGGAGGGTTGGGCAATGGTGTGGCGTTGATTGTGGATCCGGGTTGCCATCCTCCTACAGATTGCTGGAATGGGACTCCTTCTGGATACAGGTTGTTGACGGGGGTCGCCGTGCCGGTTGGGGCTCCTGGCTGCCATCCTGACTCCTGTTGGATGGGGGTGGCTGCTGACCATGCTCCTCCAGAGGACTGACCGCTGGATAGGGTGACTACTCCTGGTTGAGCTGCGGACTGCCATCCTGGTGTCTGGGGGATAGGGGTACCTGTAAGAGACAGTGAGTTAGTTCCTCGATTTTCGATGCTAGAGAAGGAATTACCTGTGATGTGAGATCTGTCGGATGTGGGGCCGTAAGATAGGTAGCCTAGCCTTCGAGGCTCAATGACTGGGTCTGGTGGAGCGAATCCTAGCTCCAGTCTGGTGACCAATTCTGAGGGAATCTCCCTGGTGGCACGTCTGCTGGCTGTTGGTTCCATGCGGGTGCTGGGCTCTCCTCTAGGCATCAGGAACAGCATCTCTGGTGACGGCTGGACCGATGTGGCTGGAGTCTTGTCTGCTGCCGAGATCCGAGCCCTGATGTCTTGGTTGTCCTTCTGCAGAGTTTCCACCGCCTGCTGCAGAGCGTTGATCCCCTGGAGCACATCCTTCAGGGGGTCTGGTGAGGCTGAGATTCTGGAGAAGTCTTCAAGTGACCCTCCTTGAACCGCTGTTTTGGATGAAGCGCCTTCTCTGCTGGTCCTGAAGGGATTGGACATTTTCGACACCTTGGGCACGTGAGGTGGTCCTGAGGCTACTGGTACGTGTCCTGCTGCCAGACTGGTAGAGACTGCCTGGGTAAGGGGTGCGAAGATTGATCCTGATGGCCCTAGTGGCGATTCTCCTCTAGCAGGCTGAATTGATGCTCCTAGGCTGCTAGAGAGACTTCGATCGGATTCGGACATGACGATACGAGATTGCTTCACTGTAGGATGTAGCTTATAGGAAATGATCACTTTTCCCCCACAGACGGCGCCAATTTGTTTTGGTAAAAAATTTACCGGATCCGTGATTTAGCTTACGGGTTAAAGCGATCGTCCTATAATTACGGGTTGTCTAAGCGATATCGAACCTATTAAACGGAGAACAATGAAAGAGAGAAAATGACACAAATTTTTGGTGACGCGGAAACCCGATGTGGGAAAAACCGCGGGGGGAGTCGAAATCCCGCCAATATTCTACTACGAACGGGAAATAGTGAAGAAAAGGAATACAAATACAAGTAATATTGCTATGGTTGTGACTAAAATTGATTGTGAGTGTTTATCGTGATGTATGCTTGGGTGTGTTTGGATGATGATTCGTTGATGATGAGTTGAGTAAGGTTGAATGTCCTTCCTCTTTCCTTCTCCTTGCCTTTTATACTGTTATTGGGCTTGGGACCGTTATCCTCCTTAATTGTCCATAATCTTTGCATTCATTCCTCTTTTATTGCCCTTGACCTTTTCTTCCTAGCCGTTGCATTTACTCCCCCAGCAGTTACATTCTTCTCCTCCTTTCTCTCCTGGTCAGCAGGAGTCATCCCTTGAATATAGGAGGGTTGTTCTTTGACCACTTCTGCTGTCTTTCTGTTGAGGTAAGGGTGGGTTGCTATGCTCCATTGGGCTAGTTGGTTGTTTTGCCCTAGTTCGGCCCATTGCCTTGTTTGCTTTGTAGTTTTTGGTTGGCCCATTATCGTATGCGACCCGGGATATTTAATCGACTCGTTGACTCTCGGTTATGTTGACTTCCGACTTTTCAGTCTTTGACTTTCGATTTTCGACTATTGACTTTCGTCTCTTGACCTTTGACCCTTTGACCGTCCACTCGTAGCATGCCACGTTGCATTCCGAAGGTGCAAATTTTTAGCCCAAACAAACATCACTTTAACTCATTTAGTTTTTAAGACTCTTCTCATGTCTCATTGTACTAATTTGAGCCATTGGTATAACTAAACTTGATAAAAAAACATTATGTTGTCTTTGTGAGGAATCGGAGGATAACGATAATATAATATCACTAAGTCATTGAATCATCTCGATCTTCAAGCTCCAGTTCAGATAATAACATTTTAATACAATAGAATAATCAAAATAGCAAATATCATGAATTCAGATTGACTTTCATTTTTTTAAACCGCAATCACATAAAAACATGATATGAAAGTTTAGGCTGAATAGCTTAATAGATGTCAGTTAAATCATACGTCGAGATGGTAAAGAGCCTACTGCAAATAGGAAGTGAACTAGAAGATATGTACAAACCGGTATACAATACTTATCCAGAAGTTTTCACAATTCAATAAAGAGATTCACAATCAAGCATCTCAATATCTAATAATTGAATCAATCATCACAAACGAATGATAAAAAATAGCAAATAATATCATAAATTCAGAGTTCGTTTTTGAGATCATGATAGATTAAATAATGAGTCGGAGAGCATTCTGTGAGTAAAAAGTGAAGTAGAATAGAAGATCGAACTAACATTAAACAATTAAGATGGAAAAAAATGGAAAATCAACCAGAGTACAGACCTGGTCACCAAGTCCTCAAGATAGAATCAGTGCAAACTATATGTCGGCAGCAATTAACAGTGGAACCTGGTCACTATTAACTGTTGTCAATGCATAAAATCGAAACCCAAATACATAGAAATCGGATTAAGATCTCAACATGATAAATACAATTTCGACAAATTTCGAACGGGAAATGTGAGATTGTGAGTACAAAAGCTAAACTTTCAGTCATTTAGTCATGATAATCACAATATCAACCAATTTCACTCCACAGCTAATCTTTTAGCTTGAATCCAACTGCTATCAATGCATAAAAATCAAAACCGGACACATGACCTCAACATTCCAACAATACAGCAGCTCAATTTCAACAAATTTCACTTCGCAGCTCAATTTCAACAATTTCAGCAGTCCAAACCCTAACCCTAAACCCGACGAACGCAAAATTAAGGCAAACGCGATGATTATAAGGTGGAGTTACAAAGTTAGAATAAGGTGAGGATGAATTATAAACAGAGGATGAATTATGAAGTTCCATTTCAGGTGAGGATGAATTACAAACTTACAATCGAGATGAGGAACTTCCGGCGAAGACTAACTGACGAGCGAACTTCCGGCGAAGACGCGTAGAGATGAAACTTCCGGTGAGAGAAAACGAGATGAAACTTCCGGCGAAGAGATGAAATTAACACGGATGTCGGTTGAAGACGGCAGACGGCGAGTTGAGACGAAGAAGACGAAGGCGGGACGAAGAGTGGAGAAGAGTGTTGAAGACGAAGAGTACTGTGTAGACGAAGGCGACGGGATTTTTTTATTTTAATTTTTTTTTTTCAATTGGTACTCCGTAGACGAAGAGTTCAGAGTATTTTTTTTTATCTAAATTATTGTTAATCAAAACAAGCAAATATGGATTCAGAATACGGATCAAAGTAATGTGTACTCGGTTCAGGTCTCGGGCCGGATTATGAATCCCATGTTCGATCCATATCAGTCTTGATCTGTCTAAATATAAACATGTTAGTTTCGACACAGATCAAAGATAGATATACAATCGATTTAAACCGACTCTTTAAAAACACAATTTCTTATACGAAATTGTCATAGAATTGATAAAATTGATTTAAAGCGACTTGATAAAATCACAAATTCTTGTATGAAACCGTCTCAAAAACCGTAAAATGATTCAACGAGTTTGGTCTCAGAAATGGGCCAGTTTTCCACAAGAAGTTCAAAAATTCATCAATCAAAAACAAATCGAAACTCTAACAAGAAAGAAAAAATCGGTAAAACAACGAAACACTATCGAATTCAAAAATGGTTAGTAATCAAACATCGTCATTCAATGTAGAAATCAGCTTCGACAGCCAAATTCTACAATTCAGATTCATAAATTCGATTGCTAAACACTGAATTCAACCGGTTTAGACCCGTTTTTTCTTCGGGTAAAAATCAAGTTCGTCGTCAATTGGTATTATTTTGTTTACTCTTCAAATAATCCTACTCAATTGGTATTTTGTAGAAGACGGGAATACATTTGGTATTTTCAATTTTTGGTATTTTATTTAATTGAAAACACAATTGATTTTTAGTATTTTGTTAAGTAAAACTCTCCAAGATTGAGTAGGATTGAATAGGACGGGTGTTACATTTTAATAGGATGGGTTTAGAGTAAAACCACGCTTTTAAAATATTTTAATAGCACGGGTTAAACCTACAAGCGTGCTATTTTCTTTATGAGGACGGTTATATTGACCAACCATGCTAATAATATAAATAAAAGGATGGTTCTTTGCTGAACTGTGTTATTTAACCAAGGTCATGGGGAGCCAAATATTTATCATGTTATAGGGGACGGTTCCTTATATAAGCGTCCTATTTTGGGCGTCTTCTAATATCAAAATTGTAGTAGTGATTGGTCCGTGTATTCCTTTGGCTTGTTATGCACGATGAACTTACGACCTATGTTAACCGAACTCGTCACGGCCTCACGGATGACCCATTTTGTAGCGAGTGTTTTATAGCTGAGGAAACCACGATCAATCTCCTTCGTGATTGTCCAGTTGCCCATGCGATTTGGGATAACTTCCGAACCCAAGCAATTTTTTTGATGGTCATGTTTCTCAAGGCAACTGGATTGCAAACAATCTCAATAACCAAGACGAACCCGAATTGAAAGATTGGGTCACGATCTTTGCTATGACTGTTTGATTGATTTGGAAATGGCGGAATAGCCGAGTCTTTGGGAAATTGGAGGACATACCGAATAATAAAATGACATTTATCTACACCAAAACGTTGGAGGTGAAAAAAGTGAGAGAGTCGGTGGAATTGTTGGATCCGACTACTAGGTTTGGTTACGAGGAAATACTTGTCAAGTGGGTCTACCCACCCACCGGTTGGCTTACCCTCAACATCGATGGGGTGTCGAAAGGCATCCAGGTGTTTCGGGCGTGGGGGGTATTTTCCGTGACTCGTCGGGGCAACTCGTCTATGCTTTTAGCAAACATTTGGGGCCTAGCCACCGTGACTAGGGCCGAGTTAATGGTCTTAAGGGATCTACTTGTTGCACGAGAGAGGAACTACATAAAGGATAATTATTCAATCGGACTCGTCAGCCGTAATCAGCTTACTCAAGCAGACAGACTCATACACGACATCACACTCCCATATGGTACAGTTATGTAGATCACTCATCTCAGACCACAATTAGACCGTGAAGATTCATCATGTTTACTAAGAAGCTAACAGTTGTGCGGATTGACTTGCCGACTGAGGCACCCGGTCGCTTTATTCCAGCTTCTTGAGACAGACATGAAAGGTATCTAATGGCCTCGTTTGTCCCGATTTGTGCTTTCTAGTTGTCCTTAGTTTTGTTTTTCGTCCCAGGCTTAGCCTACTTCGTAGCACCAAAAAAATACTCGTAGTACTAACTTGGTTATACTCCGTATAACGAAGACGGTTTTAGTATCGAGTTCAAATAACACGATAATCTTTAAGATGTAATCATACAACTATACAAGTAATGTAAAATTGCAAAAATAAATGGAGGACAAAGTTGTCATTTTTCAATTAAATAAATGTCGACGATATGTTGTAATTGCATTTACAATAAAAAAGTACGAGTAGCTTACAAATGTTGTCTAATCCTAGGGTTGCATCGATACGAACACGGACACGTATCGGACACGGGACACGGCGCTCAGTTTTTTTCAAGACAAGGGGATACGGCAAAAAAGACAATATGTATATCGAAATAAAGGGAATTTTAAGCTCTTTATAACGAACATTCAAATTTTGGTCACTTATAAGGCCACAAAACCGTAAAATCAAGTGATACAGATAGAGGATAAAGACGAGATGCTATGTACTGATGCGGAGGGGATTCAAAAAGCTTTCCTTGACTATTACGAATAGCTGCTTGGTTCTAGCTCACCCACTGAACCGGTCAAGTTGCAAGTTTTGGCTAAAGGTAAGTTGATTAGCCCTCTCCAGGCGGAAGAATTGAACAGGCAGGTTACTAATGAAGAAATTAAGCAAACATTTTTCGGTATTCCTCCTGAAAAGGCTCCCGGACCCGATGGATTCTCAAGTTCCTTTTTCAAGGATAGTTGGTCAGTTATTGGATCAGATATTTGTGACGCTATTCATGAATTTTTCAGGTCAGGCTCCCTTTTAACTCAGATTAATGCTACTAGCATTAGCCTGATTCCGAAGTGTGACATGCCTACTAGTGTTAAACAGTATCGTCCTATTGCTTGTTGCAATATGATTTACAAGGTCATCTCCAACCTTCTTTGCAACAGGTTAGCTGCGGTTCTTCCTGATATTATTGGTGAAAACCAAAGTGCGTTTGTGAAGGGCAGATCGATTATAGAAAATGTGCTTATTTGCCAAGATATAGTACAACATTATAACATGGCTTCTTCCTCACCTCGATGTCTCTTCAAGATTGACCTTCAGAAAGCATACAACTCTATAGAATGGTCGTTCTTAGAACAAATTCTAGTGGGATTGAACTTTTCTCTGAGTTTCAGATCTAAAGTTATGGCCTGTGTGACGTCTCCATCTTATTCTTTATGCCTTAATGGTAGCTGTTTTGGGTACTTCAAGGGGAAAAGAGGCTTGAGACAAGGGGACCCCATTTCTCCCCTCCTCTTTACCCTTTGTATGGACTACCTGACGAGGATGATTGATTATGCTACTGAAAAGTGGCCGTTCCAGTATCACCCCCTCTACAAGAGCTTGAAGCTAACCCATCTTATGTTTGCAGAAGATTTGCTGATGTTCTGTAAGGGAAATATTAATTCAATTATGCTTTTGATTACAACTTTCTCATCGTTCTCTAGTGCTTCAGGGCTCACGATGAATGGCTCGAAATCTGAGGTGTTCTTTAATGGGGTGAATGAGACTGTTAAAGATGATATTAAGCAAGCTGTGGGTTTCTTTGAAGGAACGATGCCTTTCAGATACTTGGGTGTACCAATTCAGGCTGGTAGGCTGACTAAATTGGAGTGCAACATCCTGATTGAAAGGATCGTAAGAAGAGTTAGGAGCATCGGAGAAAGGAAATACTCGTATGCAGGTAGATTAATTATTGTTAATTCCATTTTAAATACTTTGCATTCCTATTGGGCTAGCATTTTTGTCCTACCTAAGGCAATAATCAGAAGAATTGAGGGGATTTGTAAGAATTTTCTTTGGGACGGGTCTTCGAAGTACTTGAGGGTCCCTCTTGTTGCTTGGGAGCCTGTCACTTTGGGTAAGCAGGAGGGTGGTCTTGGCATAAAAAAAGCTGAATTCATGAATATTGTAACAACCCGGATTTTCGATGACTTAATTTAATAGATAATGCGGAAGATTATCTAAGTCATTTAATTATACAATATCAGAGTATGTTTTAGAAATCCGGATCGCTACGGATCCATTACAAAATGCGACTATAAATATTACATAGTCTAGAATTACTAGTACAGAAATATAAATTGTCGTTTTACACTACTTATTTTTATTACAATCCTTCCTCGATTTCCCCCCCATCGTCTATTACCTGCAAAAAAAAATAAAACAGTGGACGCTGAGCGGGACAGCAACCAAACCGTTCTTCTAACATCACTTTATACACATAAGACAATCATGTGACTAACAAATATCATGCTTACAGAAATATTAAAGGATATCACTTAACAAATAGTTTCCCTTAATTCAGTTAACAAGCAAGTGAGGTGATGAAAAACGGTAAAGTATTTAAAGATGGAACGTTGGCAGCCATTTGATTTTTAAAAGATTTGTTTTCACATAAATAGATTAATACACGAGTCGTGGCTCCTAGTACCACCGCTACACCCTATTGACTTGCATCTCACCAATAAGAGTAACCGTGTTACCAACTCGTAGACCGAACTGATCTTATGAGGTTTACATCTCACCCATAAGACTCAATTGGGTCGGACTTCAATTATATTATATGTTTATTCAAACGGGGCTCTGGGTGGAATGAAAGCTGATGATTACATTCTCTGCATCAACAAGAGGGTACCCGCAGTTTTCAGAATCCTGTTCTGCCCCCGCTACCTAGGTAGTAATATTGATCAAGTACTTGTCTATATATGCGCACATACCCTACACAGACTCTTGAACCGCAGCTCTCACTGTCATAGGCTACTACCTTAAACACTAGGTCGGCTCTTTGACCGCAGCCTCCGAGTCTGCTTTTCATTACAAGTGCAGTCGATGACATCTCAATGACGTATCCAACACAAGCTATCCGGACCCCAAACTCGCATTGTAAACTTTATATAAAAGTCACCCGTGATCAAGTAATATTTTATTTGGTGACCTTTATTAATTATTGGTCGGACTCATTTGAAACAGTCAAATTACCAGATTCTTACTTTCGAGGTGACAATGTTATACTTTAATCCTCAATTGTCACTTGAAACATTTTATTCCAAATATCGTACAACATTTATTTGAGAAGGTACATTATTTCTAAATATGTTATTTTGGATATAAATGTTTATTTATTTCGTTGAGTCCTTATATATATATATATTGCATTTGTTTATAAATTTAAATTTAGGAAATATAGATTTAAAATTTAATAGGGTCACAAGACATGTGTCGTCCTACTATTTGTCCATTTCTAAAAATAACCTTTAAACAAGTTTTCTTTATTTTAAACTTATTTTTAAATTGGAATTGTTTTAAATAAGGTTTTATTAAGATAGACTAAGGTATAATAAAATACTATTTGTGTCTTAAGGTTTCCGAAAAGTATATATTAAGTCATACTTAATTGATTTTGGAGATCTTGACGTTTCTATACATTTAAAACGCATTTTTCTTTAACGATTTTACACTTCTTTAATTTATATAAAAATTAAAGTTAAATAAAATGTTTTTTTAAAAAAAATTTATAGTTTCTGAAAATTTATTTAACAAGTCATATTTTAATAATTTTACATTTTTCAAAGTTTTAAACTAGTAAACACGATTTTTATCAAAACTCGGTTTTAAGTAATATATTTGTAAATTACGTTTGGTGATCTAAAAATCGATGCAAAATTATGAAAATTTTCAGGACATAACTTTGAATTGTAATTAGAATTACCATATTTATTTCCAAATTTTTAAAGTGATAAAATAATTTACATAATTCCTTAAAACCTAAATAATGAAAATTTCATAATTAAATTTCTACTTATCTAAAAATTATGAAATTTGACGTGGTACTACTTGGAATACTTATGAATGTCGGGTAAACTTTTCAAAGTAAAATAAATTCATTTAGTATATCCGATGTAACCTTTAAAGTTTCCATCTTCTTAAAATGAAATAAAATGTGATTAAAACAAAATGTTTTTGTATGTTACCCACTTACACATTGTTACAAAATATAAATAAGTACAAATAATACCAAAATAAAAATATGAACAAAAACCATAATACACAAAGTAATTAATTAGCAAGAAATGTAAAACAAAAGTAAAGTGGAATATAATGCAATTAATAAACAATACATAAATAATAAAAAAAAATGAAGAGATACCAAAAACAACAAAAATTGATTTTATTCTTTATAGGTTCTTTTAACCATTTTTATCTATTTTCTTTTATATAACAAAAATTAAAGTGATGAGAAATTTAATAGTGGAACTTTCGTCAAGGCATTATTTTAGTCATAAACAAATTAAACTACATAACGAAAATTAAATCGAAGTCCGCTACAAGTACATTTCGGACCCATAGTAACTCTACGTCCTCTAAATCAAATTTACTATAAGTCTTATAACCAAAATGAAAAGCATTAAAATTAATCATATAACATTTTTTATATATATTACTTAGTAATGTTAGTCATAAAATAAGCCTAAATATTAAACTAAGCATATTACTATATTAGTAACATAAATATACTTATATATAAAAAGGATGTTAGAAGAAAAGCTTGGTTACCTTATTAGCTACTATTTAATAACGATATTAAGAACTAAAGATTGTCGGGATCGATAATATCGTCGATAATCGGAAGGTCTTCTCCTTCAAAATAAATGTTCCTTAATAAAGGTTGGCTTGTGAGTTTGTTTATGAGGATGGAGTTGTAGTATTAGAATTGAATAAGAAGTAAGAAGTAATATGTAAAATGGTAGAAATGAAATGAATGAGGGTAAGTACTAAGTAGTAAAAGTGAGTGTAGTAATTGAAGTACTAACTAGGTACGTCACCCGTGAAATTCACGGGATTATCCGCTTAAAAATCGCATGCCCTGGTTTTTTTAAATCATCCACCAAGTTGTTTCGTGAATGTATATACGTAGTTGTTGTCTCAAATTACACGTGGATCGATTTCTTATTTAACGGAATTGGAGATAGTTGAAATGTAGTTTCGATTGCAATAATTGGATAATGGAAATAGTTCATAAAGTGGGTGGTTACAAGCAGAAGTTCAATCTAATTAAATAGTTCATTGGCAGTATTGAAATTAAGAATCAGTGTGGCGGTTTTCCCTTTTCTTTGCCGGTGTTTTGATAGGTGTCGGGCTTCTTGGACGCTTTCCTCCATTGCTTTTGCTCCTGTACTCAAATTTGTTAGTTGCGTTGCCTTTTTTTGGTGCTAAAAGAAACTTTATTTAATTATTCGTCTAATTTGATTGACCTGTCTTCATTGTGCGGTGGGTGTTCCATTTGGGCTTGTTCAATTTCTTTTGAGGTTGTTTCCTTTGGTCCACCTCCAGAAGCCTGATTCTAAATATGTTTTCAAAAGTGTTAAATGTTAAGTGTACGATGTTCACCTACTTTTATGTAGTTGGGCACCTTTTTCGTTTGTTGTTGAGACACACTTACTTCTTCTAATATATTGTTGGCGATGTAAGTCCTTAGAACCTTTAATTCTCTATCTTGGCCGTAGTTGTTTGTTCCTATCGCGACCTTAAATGTGAAAAACTTGCCAATACAACTCTGTAGTATGTTGTATACTCTTTGTTTTCCGTCGTCCTGTAATTTTTTAGAGTGGTTGAGTTGTCATAATGTGGTGAAAAATTAGTATCATTGGTATATAAGTTGACTGGGAGAAATGTTGAGCCAAGTGTACGTGTACCTTCTCGTAAATGTCCAATAGTTTGTCTATTGGTTGCCCAATTATTTTTTCCGCCTCTTTATCAAAAACGACGATACTTGCTTCACTGTCCCCGTCTGATAATGTCCCGATGATTCTGTACCTGTAATTTTTCATTTGGTAGTATATTTTTTTTAGAAATGTTGCATTTGTAGCATAAAGACACCATTTTAATCTTGCTTGAGTTTTATTTGGTACCTTTGAGTTGGGTATTGTATCTGCTGTCGACATTTGTGACAATAGTTGTCGGTTCCAAGTCCCTTCCTACACGTCGGACATGAGATGTATCTCCATTCAATGTCGGTCCTAATGTCAACTATTTGTCCGTGACACGTGTAGGTTGCTTTCTGTGCGTTGGATTGGGTCCGAACAAAAGTTTTGTAATATTTCATTTGAGTTTCTGTAAAATTTTATATAGTTATTGTAAATGTTATCTTACCATGTCCGTGATCTCCATCTCCTTGAGCTCCTTAATTGGTTTTCGATTGGCTGTCATTGTGTCCTCAATTTGTTGTTGTATGGTGTTTTGGAGGTGTTCAACTGATTTTGGAGATGTAACTCTGCATTTATTTTGAAAATAAATAGTTTTTTTATAGAGTAGTTAGTTTCTAGCAAATGCTTTGTGTGTGGAGTTACCTTTCCAATAACTCTCTTGTTTCAGGTATGTCCATGTCTATATACACTTTTGTTCCGTGAGTGCTCTGTAGTTGGTATTCATCTGCATTGAAAGTGAGCAGGTTTAGTAACATATAGAGAATAAATTTGTGGGAGCTACTTCTTACCGTTGTATAGGACAACTCTTGTTGAGGTAATGATAATTGTGTTAGGCTTGCCGGATTCTGTTGTGAAGATTCCGTCAACGTATTTGGTTGCCTTTCCCCATAATGTGACCCTAATCTTATTGTCCCTATACATTGAACATTGTAGGCTTAAATATCAATGCATAATCGAATAAAGTTTACGACAAATACCTTTAACATGAAATCTCACCTCTCATCTTCAATGAAGATGTGGCGTATTTCTGTAGGTCCGTTTGTTGTCATAACGTGAGCCTTGTCCTCTATTCCCGTCAGAAGTCCTACGACATCTGCATGCATCTTCAAGTTAGTGTGTGAATGTGAACACTCTAATTAGAAGTAAATTTATGTAATTTGGGTTAGGTACCTATCAAGTAGTCTGTTTCGTTGCTTCTTTCCTCAAGCAGATGCAGCGGATGAAATTCAAACTTATACATTGGAATATGTTTCTCGTTTTGTGGTGACTCGAGGACAGAAGTGAATGGGGTGAACTTAATAATGTTTTCATTTGTATTGACGGGACGATATCCTCTTTTATTTTTTTCGACATCAAAGTGCGTTAGCTTGTATACTTGACCTTCTTGAAGTAGTTCCTTGAAACTGTGCATCCATTTTCTATTGATAGTTGCTTGTATATGATCGCTCTGTTAATTGATGGTTCCCATAGACGTAAGTAAATATTTGGGTAAATTGTATTGTGGTTGGTAAGATAATATTTTATACCTGTGCATCTAGGAAAATCACATCTAGTGACACGGGAATGTCATTTGCCTTTGGTGTCACATTCCACATCCTAGTTGCTCGAGCGATTATTTGGTAGCGGGATTTGGATGGCACCATTGTTGCTATGTTCGTGGTAAGGGGAGCCATTTCCTTTTTTTTGTTATGTTCTTTTTGAATTGTGATTGTGTGATTGGTTTTGTGGTATTTATAGTCAGTTGTTGACTTGTGTGTTTTATTTTTGAGCACTCAAAGAGTCGCAATTTATTTCGATCTCTTTAGGTGGGTAATTAGTTTTTGTAAGATATGATTGTGTGATTAATATTTGTCATAATTCATTGATTATTTATATATAGATTTATTGTTTTCATTAACAAATTTTCTAAAACTTTAATTTGGCACTAATTGTTTTTATTAAATGTAATTAATTACATTAGTAATTGATATTATTTTTTTTTGGACTAAATGTAATTAATTACATTAGTAATTGACCAAAACCTTTTCACTTAACCTTATGTAATAATTAATATGTGTCATCATTCATTTATTATTTATATAAATTTAATTGTTGTCATTTAGGAAATCATTGTGACGTACATTTTCAGGAATAACGATCCTATCCAGAACTTTTATTTAATAATTTGTTGTATTATTATATGTGATATTTGATAATAAGATTTACTGATAATGAATGAAAATTTCATTTGACTTACAATATTTTAATCACAATGTAATACATATCACAAACATTTCGTTTACCCATAAGTAATTATTTTTTTTCATAAATAAGTCAATTTAATTTAGGCGGTAATAAATGTATTGCGGATATTACTTTTCGGATATTGTTTTTGGTTAGAGAATTATGCAAAGGCAGTAATCAAGTATGAAATTGGATTTTTACAAAAAGTTACTGTATGAAATTATGAAAAAAAAAAGTACATATATGTAAGCAACAAACAAAATGCAATAAGAGTAAGTCAGAGCCGAATGGAAAAATTGTAAAAGCACAAACAGTTGCAACATTCTCGTAATCATATTTTGTAGCGAAGCTTCAATATAAATAAAAGCACACTCTTATGCACCCAACATCCGTGATATTTAAAGTTAACTTGGAATATATTTATATAAATAATCAACTTAATTATATTCTGAATATATATGCAAGAAATTGAAAAACAAAAACAGCAGTAACCTCTCCGTAATTATATTTTGTAAATTTCTTCAAGTTTGAATATATATAAAATCACGCGCTCATGAACACCAAATCCATTATATTTAAAGTTAACCTGAAATGTATATATAATTGGGGAGAATATTTTTAAAATAGAACGGGGAATTTTTGAATAAGACAAATTTATATAAAAAATTAACTGAAACAAAACTGTTATACCTGAAAGCGAGGGATTCGAGACGTTATCAGTGGTTTCACGTAAGGTCACCAAACAACAACAAAGGCACCTAAAAAAATTAGCACTAAAAAATTAGAACGCACAAAGAGCAAGTATACAATTGGGGAGAACATTTTTAAAATAGATGGGGAAATGTTTTAATAAGACAAAATATTTATATAAATAATCAACCAGAACAAAATTATTATACCTGAGAAATGAAAAATTGCAGAGTTGATTATTGGCCTCGCATGAATTTACTAAACCAAAACAAATGCGAAAAGATGAAATCAGCACTAAAATTAGAATCAAGGAACAACAATTGTACAACTGAAGAGAATATTTTAAAAATAGAACGGGAACTTATCTATTTAGAATCATGAAAAAACAACACATATATAAGCAACCAAACAAAATGCAATAAGAATGAATCAGAGCCGAACGCAAGAAATTGAAAAACCAAAACAGCTGTAACCTCTTCTTAATTATATTCTGCAAATTTCTTCAAGTCTGAATATATATAAAACCACACGCCCATGAACAACAAATCCATTATATTTAAAGTTAACGTGAAATGTATTTATAATTGGGGAGAATATTTTGAAAATAGAACGGGAAATTATTGAATAAGACAAATCTATATAAAAAATGAACTGAAACAAAACTGTTATACCTGAAAAGCGAGGGATTCAAAACGTGATGGGGAAATGTTTTAAAATAGAGTTTTAAAATAGATGGGGAAATGTTTTAAATGTTTTAAAATTTGGACTAAATTCACAAAATGAAGGAATTTATAGATGATGATGATGATGATGATAATAATAATAATAATAATAATAATAATTAAAAAAAAAAAAGTTGCTTAAGCATTTAATGCCCGCCACGTGGCAAAAAATTAAATGCCTCAAGAAACCTTTTAACTTTATTTATAGATGAGTATTATATGGAATAAACAATGGGAGTGGAACAAATATCTCAAATTCTTAGCATGTAGTAAGTTTAGGACGTGAGTGTGAGAGGCTCAAATGGGGGTCAGTTTCCGGTCTTTAAAAATTCGTTCCATTTTACGTAAACTTCCTATCGAGAATTTATATTTTAATAACCTCGACTGTTTTATAACTAGAAAACTAAAAACGTTTTGAAAATATCGATAATTGAATTTTAACACGGGTTAAGATAAGCTCGCTTTTTCTCGAAAATTGAAATATAAATTTTACGGAATAAAATAACGGAACCCGTAATATTTACTTTTGAAACAGAAATGGTGTTACGATGTGCAAAACAGACGATGAATAGTAATAAGGACAATAATTTAAAAGTAATCATTACTTGTTGAAAACTAGCCTGGCCTAAGTAGACTACATGTCACATTTACGGGCGTTGTTCCGTCGTTCATTTACGTCTTCGCGTAACCGGGTCTCGAAATATTATTTTAACAATTTGATAAATCATTCTTATTTATTGCTAGACGGAAAATTATTTTAAATTGTCGGGACGACATGTTACTATTCATAAAAATGGTTTATCGTATTTTAAACTCGTCTTAACGAAAGTTAAGATGTTAATAATTCGATAAATAAATTCATATGTTTTTATAAAGAAATAATTTTTAAGTTGATGAAAGAAAATATTTTTATTCACGAAAATAATTTTTCAAGTGTTAAACTTGGTTTAAATAAATGTTTAAAATTTTAACATTGTTCGAAAAATACGGGGTGTTACAAATATAGCTGCCATCACGAAGCTAGTGCATTGGATTTATCATAATGAGGAGCGATTATGGGTCAAGTGGATCAATAGCATTTACCTTAAAGGGCAAGGGTGGGAGATATATCAACCTTCTACTACTGCCTCTTGGGCGTGGAAATGCATTTGCAAGACGAAGGATAAGGTAAAACTTTGTTTTCCTAATGGAAATTGGCTAGGTGATAAAGAAGAATACTCGACTAGAGATGGTTATAATTGGCTTAGGGGTTCCCATCCTACCGTGGATTGGCACCAAATCATTTGGAATGGATGGAACGACCCAAAGCATGTTTTTGTCACCTGGCTAGTTAAGCAGAAAGGACTGAACTGCAGAGGGAAATTATATGAATTGGGCTATTGTCAAGATAAGGATTGCTGTCTTTGTGAGAGAGATGTGGAAACAATTGAGCATCTGTTCTTCGCCTGTCCATACAGCTCTCTGATTATTAAATATGTTGAAGATTGGTGCGGGTTCAATCTGACTGTAACCATGGCAGGACTCGGGCGATTCACGTTGAAGTATAAGCTTCATACAATTTTGTGGACCGCAATACAATATCAGGTTTGGATACAGAGGAATAACGCAAGAATACATTGTAGCCTTAAGATACCTAAACTGGTGGCTAATTTTGTCATACAATAGCCTAAGAAGAGGATCAACGCCAAAGTTCCTTATACTGACTCAAGAGGATAAGCGCTGGAATAGAATATGGGGCATTTGATAGCTTGGGTGTTTAGATGCTTCTATTTCTTAATTTTATCCTGTTTTTGTATTTGATCAGCTAGACTGGATCAGTTGTAAATATTTTTATTGATTTATACCATTTCACATTTTACCAAAAAAAAACCCGTAAAATAACAAAATAGGTATCTTAAACACAAATTCAAACATTCGTTGAGGAGGACCGGTCAGGGTCGGCGTTGGCATCGGAGTTGGGGTTGGCGTCGGCGTCGGCGTCGGGGTCAGGTGAGGAGGGTTGTTGAAATTTGAAAGAGGGTAATAAAGGGATGGTTGGTGGCTGGTGCGTTTGAAAAGATGAGAGTTTCATTTTTTTTGTCATGAATCATCTCCTAAATGTGCCGGTTCGTGTCAAGTACGTGTCCATTTTTTTTTTAAAAACCAGACACGATTTTTCGTATTTCCGACATGTATCCAAACGTGTCCTAGGAATATCGATATCCAACACGGATACGCCACAAATGAGGTGTCCGTGCAATCTAGGTCATCGGTCATTCACTCTATCAATCCATGTTAGTTATTCCACACTGAATTGACCGAAGGGGAAAATAACACAACCCAAGTCAGTCAATTGACTTCGTCCAAACAATCCCTTGCTATTCCCGCTTCACTTTGCTTATTATACCTTCACTATCAAACACTAGAATAAAATTAGTTTACTAGGGTACTTGACCTGGTACCTTTTCTCCTAGAAAAATATTCCCCTAAAAAAACCCATGGATTTGATAGTATTTGATGATGGGTTTGAACTTTGTGATCTTGAAGCAGGAGAAGAGTTAATCAGACGCAAACCCACTAATGTTGAGAAATTGTATGTCGCAGTTGGCAAAGATTTGAGAATAAACGAGTCACTTCTTTTGTGGGCAATTCAGAATTCTGGTGGTTGTACCATCTGTGTCATCCATGTTCATCAGCCTGATGAATTCATCCCCATTTGTAATTTCTCTTTCTTCTTATGTCTTTTGTGTTGATGTTTAAAGGGTTTGCAGTTTTGGCTATTTATCTTGCTAGGTTTATGTTTTGATCATGTGTCTTTGATGAATGCTGCTACAAAGATTTTTGGTCTCAATATAAAATTCAGAAATGCTTCTACAAGTTAACTTAATAGTGAGGGTAGGGTAACCGTGCCAAAATATAAAATAATTATTGTGTAAATGGAGCGACTAAGTTTTGTAAATATGAATAAATCGAATGGAAAAAGGTAGAAATTGGACGAAAATATTAAGTGGGAAGAAGATAGGAAGAGGGAGGAAGTAGTAACATTTTGCTCAATAATGATAAACCTTTTTCGCTGTTTATTCTTTTCGGATCAAGTTTTTTTGAATTGAGTTGTGTGTCTTTGTTGAATGTTGATGAAAAAGATTCCATTTTTGAATTGAGGATTGCACATTTGTTTGGTGTTTATGTTTTTTGTTTATGATCATAACTTAGATGTGTGATTAGAATTGTAGAAGGGTTTGCAGTTCTGAGGGTTCTCATGAATCATGGGTTTATGTTTCTTGTAGTTGGATAGGATGTGCGTCTTGTGTGTGTGTGTGTGTGTGTGTGTGTGTGTGTGTGTGTGTGAGATTTGCACTTTTCTTTTTTGGTTGACATGTGAATTAGAGTGAAAAAGTGGTAATTTTGGCAGTTAGCAAACGAACTAAGATAATGGATGGCTTGAGTATTGTGGTGCTTGCTTATGTAGGCCTTTATGAGATGGTGGATGGGTGTCATCTTATAACACATTTTCCTTGTAAAGTTAGCTGTGCTCATCTTCAGCTTCCCTTTTGTTCCTTTTCTGATTTGCAGAGTTTGCATGGATTATCTATTGTCACTGGCTTGCTTTTTCTTCGATATGATGGCCTATGTCCTTTAGTCTAATTTGAATCACTGGAATGCTATATTGATTGTTTGTAGTGGGTAAGAAGCATCACTGGAGCTCTTTGGATGAGAAGCAAGTTAGGAAGTATCGAGGGATTGAGGAACAACTTATGCTGAAAACTTTAGATGAATATCTTCTCATATGTCGCCAGTTTGGGGTAACAAGAATGCGTTTCTGAACTTATGTCTTCTTTCGTTTCGATATCTCTGTATGTGAAAGTTATACTTATGTTCCCTTCTGAGTTCTGACCACAAAAAAAGGAGGGTGCTGGTTTTACATGTAAATCCTTTAGTTGCTGAGGAAAATTTTCTTCTTCCGGGTCATTAGTTACGAGTATAATTTTCCATTAGTTATATTTTCTTTTTTGGGTATGTTTTATCTAGCAGATTGACAATATCGATTATTGATGGTTTCTTACTCAATGTGAACGTTGCGGATCTTTTTTTAAAAAAAACAGATTGGTATATTTCTGAAATGACACCATTTCTTCTAGCTGGTCTTTGTGGCTAAGGGAATACCTATAGCTACAGGACCTCAATTATGGTATAAAGTAGGCGGCTTGAAGTTTCCTTTCCTTTTGGAATTTATGTTATTTTCTTCATGTAGGTAGAAGCAGAAAAGCTATATGTTGAGATGGACTCAGTTGAGCATGGAATTATGCAGCTCATTAGCCGCTACAATATTGAAAAGCTTGTTGTAGGTGCTGCTTCAGATGACAGCTACCATGCGTATGAATCTGACTGAAACCTGTATTCCCGAACTTTCCCTACCCTAACCGTCCCACTTCTATTACCTCATCTGTCTTTGGTGGTTAACTATTGTCAATTTTCAGCGACATTGTCTCACAATAAACAGTAATCACAACTTCTTAAAGATGGAAATATGAAAAATACTCGTCTTGGACTCTTGGTAAATCAAACTTGACAGATCTAATGTTGACATTGTCTCACCACTTGGGTCAAATGTGGACAATATAATTGGATGGAGGGAGTATTCACTAACACTAGCCACCCAAGAAAGCTTGATGGTGAATATCTTTGTATTCTCTTACTGCTTTGTCTGATGTAACCCAATGCTCTTAAGTCTAATGCCACAATTTTGGATCCTAGACTAATAGTTTGACCCTCCTTGTTGAATAGGAAATTCATGTTATAACCTTGTTTTAAAAACTATGATATGTGATTCTGGATTGAACGAGTCCTATTGTCTGTAGTATCTCATGCACTATGTTATTAATACTAAGTGATTACCTTCTTTCCAATTATTTACCATTGATTTTAACCTTGTAGGAAGATGATGGAACCCAAATCTAAGAAGGCCATCTATCTCCTCCAGAATGCACCTGCTTCTTGTCAGATCTGGTTTTTGTGCAAGGGAAATCTTGTCCATCAGAGGTAGATATACCTATCTATCTATTAAAATAATAATCCTTGGTAGTTAAGTAATTAACTGCTACTCCCAACTTCTCAAGTGGATGTATACTAGATATGCATACTGAGACTTTTGCGTGGAGCCTAATGGCTCTGGAAAATAAGAATCATAGTTATGTCATCCGTAATTTGTCATTTTGTAATCGTAACAGAGTGGGTTTTAGTGTGTGCATTGTAATAGAAGAACAAAGTGATGTGATCAGGTAGCAGCAATTTATTAATCCTAGCCATGCTTATTGTAGACTTCTTGATGGCACCCAAATAGCTACAACAAACTCTGTTTCCTTTCACCTTCCTTTTTTTTTTCTGGAATTTTACTTCTCTAAGTACTTCTGATTCAAACCCCCTTTTTCTACTACTCCCTATTATTACAAATATTAAGGTTTTTTTTTTTCTGTTTTGATCCAGACAAATCAAATGGTCTGTTATAAAAAGAGCATTTACGATTTCTTAGATGTTTTCAGCCTCTTTGATAATGACTTGCTGACTGATAAATGACCTTTCATATTGAGCATCTTTTGGGTTCCTTAGTGTTGATAGCTATTTACCACATAGGACACGGGTGTTACCACGAGGCACGGTGATAAGTGAGAAAGTTTCAATAGAAAATAACTGCATTTTGGGCAATGCACTCGTTTCTAGCTAAGTTTCATGTTATCCGATGTGCAACATTCATTGTTTTGATTTTTTTTCTTCAGGGAAGGTCCATTACGAATGAGAATATGTACTGAGAGTGAGAGGTCGAGCAACCTGAAACCTCACTCTGTAACAGGCCCGAGTGACAAATCTGGAGGCAGCAGTCAAGGTCTACATCATGGAGAGGAAATACTGTATTTTGGCTCAAGTAATACTGATACCTTTTTTTGAACAACCTTGAATCTCATTTTTTATAGACTCAACATTTGAAGCTTTTTCCTTATGGTTGGGTACTTGGGTTGATATAGTTATATTTATTTGATTTTTTTGAATCTTGATTCTTTTTTTACCTTTAGGGGTATCTTCTCATAAGAGTAGAGAGTCAACGTCTGACTTTCTGGAGCTACAAACAGGGCCATACTCTGAACAAAACCATCGTCATTTATTTTCTCCACACGCGATTGCCCAGGTTTGTTTGACACTGTAACCAAATGTTATTTTGTGAGTGTGCCATGGTTTCAGTTGAGCCCTTGGAGCACCTGTGAAAGGTGTGCAGGCCTGTCCAACACCGTGTTCATCTAGTTCTAAGAACCGGTAAAAAACAATTAAGGGCCTTCATACCTTATACTCCAATATTTACTGCAGAACTATGTAGGTGTTCGAAATTGGAACTCCCTAATTACTACGTACTCCGTAGTACCTTATTTTGCTATTTGAGAAAAATAAAAATAAAAGAAAAACATAATCGTACTCTCTAATACCCGCACCTGCATTTTTCTTAAATGTTCTTTGGTCTCTTAGTCTGTCTGTCCTGCTAGGGCCTCTAACAAACAGGAGTATTGAACTGGGTCACCGGATTTGATGGTCCAAAAGTGTGCACTTTTTGAATTGAGAAATAGATGGTCAAAGTTGCCACTTCTTGATTACAAAGTCAAAATGAAGACAATTTAAATAGGATTGAATATACAAAGTTAATAAGCATACAAAAAAATTGCAAATCAACTCATGGTTATACTGTTGTTACAGGCTAAATCATTTGAAAGCTTATATGTTGATGAACTGAAGAAAAGAAAACGATTGGAAGATGATCTTGAAAGAGTGACTAATGACCGAAATGGGCTGAGGGAACAACTTCGTGTTGCAGGGGATCAGAATCTAGAACTGGAAGATAAAGTTGCTAACTTTGACCTGGTGGTAAAGGACTTGGAAGATGGGATCATTTCAAATATGGAATTACTTCAGATATATGAAGAACAACGCGATGCTTTGAAACTTGAGCGTGATAGTGTACTTAAAACAGCTGAAGAGTTGTTGAATCAGTCCGCAGATACATCAACGGAGGAGGTAGTTGTTCCCAAGTTCTTTACCACACTGACTTTTGCAGATATCGAAGAAGTGACAAATGACTTCAACCCATCACAACAACTATGGGAAGGTGAAAATGGGAGCATTTATCGTGGTGTTCTGTCCTGTACCCAAGTGACTGTAAAGATATGGCGTCCTGAGGGCGTTCATGGTCCTGAGGATTTTCATCGCGAGGTGTGTAATTGGCAAACTTTATCCTTTAGTACTCGCAGAGTTTATATGATTATATCGGTATTCTCAAAATTCAAATATTTGGCTTTCAATCAACATACATGGGTGTTGAGATCTTACTATTCATAAGTAGATGCAGTATCTAGCATGTTTACTTGGAGTAACATGTTCATAATGATGTATAATTATGCATGCATTTAACTGGACTATGTACCTGATCTATATTAGGGTTAGGGCTTTTATAGGAATACACAAATTTACATATGTGACTGTGTACCTTATTGAGAACGGTATATATGAAGCTCCTTGGGATTGGAGAAGCTATAGCGTTGGATAGAATGATGTGGATGGAGGGAATTCGGGTGGTTGAGAATATTGTAGGACTATCTTTTTATTTAGTATTTTTTTTTATCATTTTATTTTCCATAACTATTCTTCCTACTGTTTTTTTACTTGCTAAACTTTTCTTCTTTAACTTGGAGCTTTTAAACCTTTTAAAAATTATTATTAACGCTTTCAACTTTATTTTAAGTTTGAAACTGTATTTTTATTGTCCTTACTGTTACTACTATATTATGCCTTTTTATATGCTTGTCTTTTTGGAAACGACCTGACAATTTCAAATGACGATTCATGTTAGCCGTCCCCAAATCTTTATGGGACTAAGGCTCGGATGTTGTTGGCGGTTGATATTAGCTTGAGGATGACTCATATAACAATTAAAATGGGGGTAATTATTCTTGAAGTTAGTGGATGGATTGGTTACGTTAACAGGTAAATAGATTGGTCGCACATAGACCTGTCAAACCCACCCATTTTTAGGGTCATGAACCCGGTTTTTCGACCCGTAACCTGTTTGACCCGAACCCAATATGGCTCGTTAATTTAGGGTCGAAACCCGACCCGCCCGATTTGACCCGTTGGGTCAACAAGAATTTATAAAAATTAATAAAATATTACGAGTAATATTTAAATATTACTTTTAATACTTAAAAAATTAATACTTTTAATTTCTGAATTTATAATTAAAAAATTAATACTTTTAATTTTCGAATTTATAATTAAAAAATTAATACTTTTAATATTTTAAATTCCAAAGATAAACAATACTCCTATATTCAATTTAATACAACTTTTTTAATCATTTAATAATAAAATAATTTTAAAAATTGATTTTAATATTTTTTTTAAATATAAACATTATAATTAAAGAGTATAATAATAATACTATTAAAATAAATAAGAACTTAATATTAATTTTTTTTTTTGACTTAAAAGCGGTAAAAAAATGAGGCGGTTAGAACTATTTCTGACCCTAACCCGAACCGTATACGACCTGAGACCCGACCCATTTGACAGGTCTCGTCTCACATTATATTAACATGCCAGTATAGAACTATCTTTTGAGAGACTAATTGTTAGGCAATCAAGAAGACAGAATATTAATGAGATGATTTGATTCGTAAAAGTTTGCCAAGTTGGTGTTGACTAACAACTGACAAGTCCTCTTAATTAAGGTTGAAATACTGAGCAAGTTCAGGCATCCAAATGTCGTAACCGTGATGGGAGTTAGCCCCGATGCTTGCGCTGTTGTCTATGAGTATCTCCCGAATGGAAGTCTCGAAGACAGATTAAGTTGCAAGGACAATACTCCTTCACTTTCATGGAAGACCCGTCTGAAGATTGCTTCTGACTTATGTGCTGCTCTCATCTTCCTTCATTCTCAAGCACCTCAAAGAGTGGTCCATACTACACTAAATCCGTCCTCTATTTTCCTTGACTTAAACTTCTGCTGCAAAATCATTGACTTTGGTTTCTCTCACCTGATTCCACACCATGAAAGTCCACATTATACAGATGCGTCATTTTATCCGCAATCATCACTAAGCTCGGGATATATGGATCCCGAGTTCCTTATAACTGGAGAGATTAACCCCGCCATGGATATTTATTCTTTCGGGATGATAGTTCTTGAGTTATTAACAGGAAAACCGGCAGCCATGGTGACAAGCGAGTTAGAAATTGCTCTAGACGAAAACAACTTGGGTTCCCTCTTAGATGCGTCGGCTGGGGATTGGCCCTTTGTGCAAGCCAAGCAATTAGCAACACTGGCATTAAGGTGTTGTTCGGAAAATGCAAGTGGAAGGCCCGACCTTGAGTTAGACGTGTGGAGGACCCTGGATTCAATGAGGGCTTCATGTGGAGCTTCACCTTCGCAACATCTCACGGATGAAGAACACCGTGAAGCTCCTTCGTACTTCATGTGTCCTATTTTCCAGGTAAAGATTTTGTTTACTCTTATTGCAGCGTACACACTACACAGTACCTCTGTTTTCACCCCCAAAGCTTTAACACACTGTAGACTTGCGCGTACTTTACTTTGTAAGCTAAGTACTTTACTTTGTAAGCTAAAAGTGGTCACCTTTTTTTTGGGTGTGGCGGGCCGCAAAGGCAGAATTGAATTATTGATGCCATGCTTAATGAACCAAGGTTATGAGTACCTTCCCTCAATGGCTTTGCTAGCTAGGTTAGTTTACAATTTTTTTAGGGTAATGGGCTCACTAATTCACTATCAATTTGTTGGCTCGTTTTATAACAAATGACCCATGCTCTTTTAAAAGTCACCCTTTTGGGTTTAGCAGTGAATTACTGAATTGGTGTAATGGCTAGACACTAATCATGAATTTTGACCAAACTATCTTTTTTCTTAGTTTCTTGGTGTTCTTTTACAATGTGTCGGAGTTAGAAAAGGGAACATTCCGTCTATGGAGGCTAAGTTCTATCTTTGAAGCATATTGTCGGAAACTTGCTTCCACTTTTGTGTCGTAGGCTTTTTTTAGAAAGTTACAACTTACAACATACAGGTTACCTATCTAGTATCAAAAGTGACAAATAAGCATGATGGCAAAAAAATAAAATAAAAGCCAAATAAGGATGATTTTAAGACCAAATCATCTTTCTTTTTTATTGTTGCAAGGGGAACTGTAACTCTTCAAGGGTAGTTTTTGATGTCGGCTGGTCTTTAACCCAAGTCCAGACTCCTGAGTGAAGCCACTTTATAGCTTTGGAGAATCTGTGAATTTTGTTTTTGCGGTTCTTATATCTAAACCAAAAGTAGTACAGAGAAAATCCCAGTTTGGAGATGGAAAATTCAGGTTTGAAACATGTTTGTTTGTTGTAGTTAGTCTTATTAGAGATTATTGTTTTGGATGCAAACTTCAGGAAGTGATGAAGGATCCACATATTGCATCGGACGGGTACACATACGAGGCAGAAGCGTTGAGAGGGTGGCTGGACTCAGGCCATGATACTTCCCCAATGACCAACCTTCAACTGGAGCACTGCAATCTCGTTCCCAACCATGCGCTTCGTTCTGCCATCCAGGAATGGAGGGAGCATCCTTGAACTTGACATATTCACGCCCCTTTGTTTTTCATCTTGAATTAGGGGTGCGAGGACGATAGTCGAGCTTTCATCAGGAAAGAAATACTCCCTCCGTCTTTCTCAATAATTATCTATGTTTGAAATTGTAAAAAGACGGAGGGAGTAATAGACATAATAAAATGTGTATACATAACTAGTATAGGCCCCGTGCATAAATGCACGGTATACATAAAATTTAATTTGTAACATACTAATTAAAGATTTTAAATTGGAGGTATATTAATGTTTACATTCCTCAATTTTGAGAAAATAATTTCAAATTGATAAAGGCAATGGAGGGAAAAATCGAATATATTTTTCTAGTGTGAAGCTAAGAATGGTTATACTATAAATTTACCATTTTGATGATTTTATCATCATCCATGGAATGTAATGGATTACCAATTTATTTTAAAGTACTCTTAGTCTTCAATCTTTAGAAATAATGCATTTTGGAGGGAAAATTTTGGAAAGTTTGTTATTCTTTTAGTATATAGGGGATTAATTCCCTCTTGATGGGCTTGGTATCGAGAACTAGTCCTTCTCCGAAGACATCGTACGGGGACATAGACTCCCTTATCGATTAGGTCTTGCACTTCATGTTTGAGCTCAGTGCACGTTTGGGTCTCATGTCCCCGACCTTGATGGTATAGGCAATAGGCATTTGGGTTCCAAGCCGCCCCCTCTTTTCTACGGGTGGATCTGGAGTAGGTCCTATTGGCCACAACAACAAGGCCTCCTGTAACTTCCTGAGGGTTTCAGCATAGGACTCTTCTAACTCGGTGAACTGCCTAAAGGATCGGCGAAGGGTCGCGGGCTCAGTGGGATGTGCGAGCCTGGCATACTTGACATGCGGGTCTCCACTGAGTACCAATTCTCGCCCTATTGGTCTCTCATGGGGTTTCCTCTCGGGTCCTTCCAGGGTCTCGAAGCGACGTCTGACATCGTTCATGGAGGAAGAAATTGATAACATTAGCCCTAAGACGCCATGGACTATATTCATCAGGGCGTTGAGTTGGTTGATGCTATTTTCGTTGTCGCTTGATGCCATTTCTGAGTCTGCGGAATAGAACACGAGGATGAGGCTGGATCCACCGAACGACCTAGAGACTCGAGGAGTGCTCATAATCGAGCGACACGGAAATGAGACCCTTGATTCGCTTGTGTGTGCGGTCGTCGGGTTAGGGGCTCGGGTGCTTTAGACCCTCGATGTATTCGACGAAGCGACCAACAGACTTATGTCTCTGGAATTAGACGATTTGACACCAACCTCGAGAGATAGATTTTAAAGAAGAGGACTTCTCGAGACGAGACGACCCAAAATGTAAGACCTCGAATAGAGGCGATCCTAGTAACTAACAGTCTAACACGGACAGTTAATCACACGGTTGTACGACGTAAGGAATTGATCTTGATCCCGGCTCGGAATCAAAGAGTTTGGATGCTTTTGAAAATGGATGAGTTTTGAAAATAAAACCTCTTTTGAAAGTGAAAGTTCATAAAATTCGTGTTACGATGGTGTAGTGGCATCGTTTATGACGTGAAAAGGTGTTCCTACGTGCGCGTCGAGGACTCAACGATAGCAAAAGTGTAAATGGTGATTTTACAAAAGAAGCGCGATTCTAAATGAACCAGTTTTGAAAATGGTAACATTGCGCTTTTGTCGAGACTACTATTAGTCAGTTATTCTAACATTTGTGGTGTAGACGGTGCTCGTGAGAGAACGTGGCATCTGTGACGGTTTTTCGAAGGTGTGACCATATCCTTATTACAGAATTTAGGTAGTGAAAGTGTCTCTCTTTCTTTTAGAATTTTTTTTAAAAAATGGGCGCCCCATGCTTGCATTTTGACGGGGGTGGCAGTGTATTGTGAAAAGTATTTTGAAAGTGTAACCGTTTTGGTTTCCTTGACTTCATTGATTGAAGTTTCGGTTGTGTCAACGGTATGTGCGAAAATGTTCTAAAAAAAAGGGATGTGACCGCTTTAGGTGCCTTGGTCCCATTGATTGGGAATTTGGCGATGTTAACGGTCCTCGTTGTTGCTTGAAAACGGCGAGTTTTTATTTTGGCCAAGGCGATGGCGCTCCAAAAGGGACTTTTGAAAGTAGTGAGTGTAAAACTTGTCATGATGACGGTGTTAAAATGATTTTTTAAATTTGGCCGGAGCATCGGCGCTCAAAAGCTAATTTTGAAATGAAGATTTTTTTCGAAAACAGAGTTGGGTGCGGTTGAATATGTTGTCGTGGTTGAATCTAGATTTTAGTGTTTTATTTGGGTTGTTCAAACACGCTACACATAACTAGGAATGCGTACACTCATGCAGGATGCAGACATTGGTAGGTTAGGGTAGGCTACCGCCCACGAATAGTCTTTGCTTAGGTGACGACAGGTCACCTGGGGAGGTGAGTGTCGTACCGTCTGCTCAGAACCACTCGTTTGGTATATCCGCGGGATGTGCGTTAGGCGGCCGGAGCATCAACCGAGGATCTCTCCGCGTGTCCATAAGGATCTTACCGCGAAGGGGTCGATTGGTTCTAATATCGGTTAGGGTGGGCCTTTTAGGGCCAAAACCTGTAGTGACCACAACAAGGAACTAAGAAATGAGCTTCACCGACCTCGTTCGAGTTACACCACCGCTGGAAACTTGTTTTCAAATCCCCAGCGGAGTCACCAAACTGTGGACGTCCGTCCGCACCGCCCGACGCCCCACGCGTGCCCGCGCGGGACCGACCCGGTTTCATCGCGGTGGCCACCCACGCGGCCCCCTCCCGGTCGGGGGCCGGTCCGATCTCGCATTCGAGGGGATTTTTCGGACCTCGATTTGGATGACGATTCGGACTTGTACTAGACGGATGCGGGCACCAGTGTTTCCGTTGGATTCGATAAAATCGTGGTTGTAAATGTTTAAAGACCGATATGTTTGGTAAGGCGACCTTTTTAGTGAACCGAATTTGTTGCCGATTTGTGGAGTCGCCACCAAGTCAATTATGGGGACTCGGAAACCGTTCAAGCAAACTTTGATCCTTAGTCGGCTCAAAGTTGAGTGGCACGGGACCTAAAGATTAAGACTTGTACCCTTAAGCACTCCATGCCTGTAATGACTCTCATTACCAATGGTTTCAGACATCCGGAAACCGTCGATTCTGAGTAAGGGGTGAGGGTACGTATTGGGAAGCCAACGTCCGCTAGACATCGACTCCCAATCCCGCCCGCAAATAGCGGCCTCTACTAATCAATCGGTGGGCTGATAACTTTGTTCCTTTGTTGTGGCGGAACTACTATAACATTCGTTGTTTTAACCATATGTTGGTTGTTTTAAGGACAAACAAGCTTATTGTCGTCGAAGTAATTGTTTTTACATTCTTTGCATGCAATTTCGCGTGACAGAAAGGCCATGTAAAGATAATGCACGTAGGAGAGTAGAGGGTACTAATATTATACGTATTAGCAAATCAGTTTTAACGTGGTAATACGGATATTAGTTGTTTTCGTGGTATACCTCACCTGGTATTCCGCTTATGATGCGTCTGTTTGATATTAATAGGGATGCATCGAACCGTGTAAGGTGAGCACCGGGACTAATACGGAACCTGACCATCGCTTTGTTCAGTTTTAGTTTGTTTATGTTTTGAATCTCGTTTTAGATGATTTAGCATGCGATTATAAAGTCATAAAAGCGATAAATCATACGAAAGCTGTAAATTCGAATGTAAGTAAATCACATAGTGAGGAGTTGCACCCTCAGAGTATACGCTAAACGGGACACGATGCTTAGATAGTTGAGAACGAATCTCGGAACTACTCGGGTCTATTTAGGGTGTTTTAGTGTTCATGGTTGAAGTTGGGATGTTACTTATGTTTATATATCATGTCGTGGACCTAGCGTCCATGTTTGACATTATCGTAGTGCATAATAAAAGTACAGAAATGTAAAGTTTTTTTAGATGACAACCTAGTGACGGTTCGTCTTTGAGGGCGGATCGTCCTAGCTTGCCTTGTGGTGATTTCGGTAGAGTTACGTTACCACGATTGGTTCTGCGGTTAATCCGGCAGAGCTTCCGCTGCTAGACTAGGGGTAGCTAGTCGAACACAGGCACCTCGGGATCGAGTGGAGTGCTCGAAGGCGAGGAGTAACGTCGATTCGCTTATCATAACTTGGGGATTTTGAAACTTTCCAAAACCGAGAAGATGCGTATAATATCATAACTTGGGGATTAAGTTTTCCCCTTAACCCGAGCGCGTCATTGCGTCGGTGGGCTTCGGGTGTGCATCCTGAGGTTTGCTCGGCCTGACGTGCTGACTCGGGTTTGACTTTCTGTATTTCGGGACCGATTTGGAGTCCCGGTGTCAAAATTGACTCTAATTAATGTTGACGCGACGGTAATGACACGACTAAGGCTGTCTTTGTAACACCCCGTTATTTTCCGAGTCAATTATAAGGCGTTACTGGTCTACTTTATTTAAATCGGGTTATTAAGTCGGGAAAAGTATTTTCGATGTCTTTATAAAATTAAAGAATTTTGGGTTTTTTTATATAGTAAATTGATTTTTGTTTCTAAAACTGGAGTTTTATTTATAAACCGACTTAGTATCGGGTTGAATTTGAGTCAAAAGAAAAAAAAAACCTAATACTATATAAACCCCACCGTGGCTCTCTATTCCCAATTCCCCTTTCATAACTCTTTATTTCCTTCCTTCCCTCCACTGCCGCATAACCTTCCCGGTTCTCGATACTCCCTCTTCCTCTGTTTTCTTGCTTCCGGTTTTCACCATTCAAATCACCGTTCGATTGATTCTTTCCCTCTTTCGATATCACACTAATTGTAAGTTTTCCACTTTCACTCATTGCAATTTATTAAATCTTGTTTTGTGCAATTTTATAAACCGATTTAAGTTTTAAATATCATGGGTCGGAGTTGAGAGATGTTGTGTCAAACAATTTGTTTATAGATGTTGGTATCGGGTTATTCCGATTGTATTATTTATGCTTGTGGATTAATAATTGGTAAGTTGGGTGTTTTGAGTGAGACGTGGGCTCAGGAAGAGAAGAGAAGTGCAGGTGTTTGTTTTTCTTTGTGATGATGCTGCAATGATGCAAGAGATGTAATTAAATGGCAGTAGTATATTCAATGGCATATAAGTGAGCGTGTACGTCGTTAATTTAGAGTTGATTGCCGGTTTATTTCTCTACCATGTGGGTCTAATTTATTTAACGAGGTATCCAACTTTTGGACAAGTAATTTGGATCGAGTGATATTTTAGATTAGCTTCGGGGTTTCGTTGTCTTTTGACATTATCGAGTGAGTGAATAGTTAGTGTCTTGAGGTTGGGTGATTTCGATAATGTAGATGGGTATTATATAGGTTAGACCGTTTTAATGTTAATTAGTTATTGAATTTATATTTATATTATTGTAGCTTGTGGGTTCGAGGAGAAAGAGTTCTTGGACTAATAATAGCTGAGTTTTGTCCGTCTCGAAAGGTAAGGACGTTTTACCGTTCTCACTTTAAAGTCAAGAGCATGTTCGGATCAAAATATATTTTTATAACAGTTTCTTAAATTATTTTGACGATCGTAAATATTTTCATAATACTCGTAATGTTTGGATATTGAACTTTGTGACACGAGTCACACATTGGTATTATTTTGGTAAAAATTTTGGTAACTTATAACAGACTCTGGGAGCTCTGTTGGTCTAGACGGTTTTAAGGTGCGTCTAAGACATTCCTGGGACTTCGTCCCGAAAGTATTTTTGAGTGAGGATTGTCCGGCCCTCACTCGCTAGGGAGTTAGACTTTCTCCTTTGGCAGTTTCATCCTACTGACTGTCCAAATGTGAGAGGTGCGCACTATTATGAGTCTAGCTAAGCACAGGTGGTTACCTCTAAACCGTGCAAGGGTTGGACCTTGGCACACAGGTTGCGAAAAATATATATTTTGGTTGGTTTGGATTTGACTACTATTTTTATGGTATTCTGGTATTTAAACGATGATTTTAACTCTGATTTCAGTTTATTATTATTATTATTATTATTAGTAGTATTTCACGATTTATTATATTATTATACTTTTTCTGAGCTTTGCTGACGTCCTTTTGTTTTGGGTCGTTCCCCCGCTGGAACCTGTACCTATTCGTGTTTTTGGGTACAGTTGATAGGTACACTTGATTTGCTGCATGGGTGCATTCTGGTATCGGGTTATGCTGAGCGAGGAAGGACTTTTATAATTTAACTTTGACTACAAACTATTTACATTATTATTGGATTTATTGGTTTGCTATCGTTTTAAACCATTTTGGATTTTGTGAGACTTACGACTTCCGCTGCAACGTTTCCATTTAATTAGCTATCGAATTTCTATTTTATTTATTTATTATTTATCTTTTCCTTGCACTTGGCTCGGTAAGCTAAGTGTGGAGTAACAGCTTTGAGTTTTCTGTTTTCTGTTTATTATTTTGGTTGCTAAAATTTAGGGCTGTCACAGTTGGTATCAGAGCAATAGGCTTTCCAAAATGTTTTTTAAAATTTGAAATGGTTTTTAAAAAAAATGTTAATTTTTGCCTTAAAAAAAATAGAGTGTTGGGTGGTTTGGGTGCATCGCATACGCATGATTTATATATTCATATTTGTATATATATGATACTATTTTGTGGTATTACCATTACCTGAACTGTGAATGCTACTTATGTTACTATTTGTGATATTATTGGTGATAGAATGATTTCATGCCAATATTTAATAGAACCTTGTTGTAGACACCCACATTTTGACCGCCAGGTGTCTATAGCAGTTTCCGACAAACACCCGATGATGATCGGACGCAAACATGCTTTAACGTACTCGAAAATGGGCTCGAAATCATGGATATTTAGCTTGGGCTTTTTAAGGAGTACAAATTTCACAAAACCAACCTCAAATTCAGGCCCAGTGGGTCGTTTCGAGTCAAATAACACTAATTTGGGTCGAATCCGACACCAGGGGTAAAACCGTCTTTTAGCGACCGAGTCAAAACCCGGTCAAAGATTTTCCCGAGACACGTGAGTCAGCCGTGACACCTCACACGGCTGATTCTTACTCAAACTCTACAAAAAATCAGCTTCACAAAATAATAAACAATTCCGTTTAAGGATGGAATTCGATCTCAAGCAGGAATCATATCCGAAAACCGATTCAAACACCCGACCGAGTGCAAATACTCGGCCAAACAGCACACAACCAGCCGAGATGCCTTTCTTCTTTGCCAAGAGAACGGAATTCTCATGCTTCTCAAACTCCTACGTTTCCTATCCTAAGCGGTAGTTCAAACTCTCCTAGCCAAGGTCGGGAACTCCCTATAAATAGCCCCTTGCATACAACAACTTGGGACATCAATTATTAGCAACATACACATCAACTTTCTGTCATTCCGACATACATAATTCCTGAAAAGCATCAACCTTAGCATCGAGAAACCAATAGTGCGTTCAAAACCCGAAGGAAACCGGTCCCGATACCCGACATCCTTCACCCGTCACCTTCACCGAGCCACCTTAACCCGACCGACATCACTCGACGCTCCCGTGCCTAGCCACATTCCGACGAGCCCCGATCCGAGTTAACAAAAGCATGTAGGTTGAGGGTGTACCAAACCCGATTTCTCCTTTTCTTCTCTTCTCCTCCTCGTCGTCCATTTTTCTTTACGGGTCAAGCGTCGTCTTTTTATTTTATTTCTAATATCGATATTAACAAAAAACTATTTTCATAACAAACATTCTTAAAAATATGATATCGATTTTCTATAATCGAATATTGTATAAAAAAGAATTATATTAAGATCTCGACGACATCGAAAATCGTTACATCTTTTTTTCGTTCAAACCACTTTTTACAAAACCCCTTTTTTTTATTCATTCGGAATACTCGATATCGATTTCATAATCGAATATCGGGTATGACGAATATCAAAAACATAAATCGAATACAAATTAATTCATATTTTGTACGCGATTTATCAAAATTAGCAATTTCGGACAAAAAATAAAAAACCGGACAAATCCGCACGCGAGTCGCACCACGCCCAGGCGACTCGCGCACAGGCTTGAGACCCGAGTCTTTTCTTAGCTTTTTCGTTCGTTTTATTATTTGTTCTACGAAACGATTTCTAAAACTTGCATCTTTTCCAAAACTTTTCCGAATATTTGATATTGATTCCGTAGTCAACTATCAAATATAACAAATATCGGAAGTATTAAGTCAAGTACGAATTATGCAATATTCGTACGCGATTTAATCGAAATTTTCCAAAAACCGCTTTCGAAAATAGGCCGTCATGCGACCCGCCGGCGTCCCGGGCGAGCCGCGCGGCCGGCTGCCTTGGCGCGCCTTTCTCGTTCTTTTTTATTATTTTTTGAACATCGTTTTTTATACAAAACAACGTCTTTTCAACAATATTTTTCAGATTTCGACTAATATTTTCTCGATCTCGCATATTTATTTCTTGCTATATTATTCTTCACAAATCGATACTAACTCGTTTGTTCATCTTGTAGCAAATTCATCCTTTTTTATTTCGTTTGTTTTATTATGCTAAAACGAACCTCGCATACTAAAATACAACTTTGATGTTAATTTTTTATGCATTAAACCGACTTAGCAACCCATTCAATTCCTCGCATGTTTAGGAAAACAGTATTTGCATATCATTCATCGTTCAACTAACGCGCGTATTCAAAAATCATTCGATATCCTAGTAGAGGCCGCTAATGTGCGGGCGGGGTTGGGTGTTCTTAGTGAACTTCCCAACACGTACCTTCACCCCCTACTCAGAACCGTGGTTTCCGGATGTCCGAAACCATTGGCAACGAGAGTCATTCAATATACGATTAACTGCTCAAGTCGGCATCTGTATCGAACTGCAAAGGGACGAGCCCAATAAACTCTGACATCGGAAATGGGCCGTATTTTGTACATGGCCCACTCACTACTAGAATTAGTGCAAATTCCGACGGAATAATTCCTACGAATCTTGAAAGTCGTAGGAAAGTAAATAGTTCCTACAGATATTTCCTACGGATTCCCTATCCTACGAAATTCCTACAGTCTTGTGGTAGGAAACATTTTAGGCCACGGAATGTTCCGTAGGAAATTTTGTAGCTCCAAAAAATTAGTTTCATGAACGGCCTAGCTCGGCTCGAAAAGCTCAATAATTTTTTAAGTACTACGAGTATGATTTGCTTTTTACACAGAGTATTGTTTTTTTATGAAGCCTAATTTGCACCTACACTAAAAATAATATGAGTATTATACAAAGTTTTTTATTTTTTAAAATTATATAAAATGGTTAAAAAAAATTCCTTCATAAAAATAGCGTACACTTTGTATAAAATTTTATGATGGTGTATTGATACCCAAACTTAATATTAACATAAAAACAATTTTATGACTAAATTGTCAACATGGTAGAACGGAAGAGTTGGTTCTAGTCTCAATTTGAATCAAATGACTAGGGTTCGAACCCCACTAATGACTTTTTTATGCCGAGCTCAAGTCATGAACCTGCTGTCGAGCTCGTGCCCATAATTCCCAAGCTCGACGAGCTCGATCTCAAGCCGAGTTGGTCTTCCAGCTTCTCGAGCTCGAGCCGAGATACCCTGGGCTCGTGCTCAGCTTGGCTTGTTAACACCCCTAAGATTATTAATTAGTATCCTTGAAATATTCCCGTGATTTTAATTATTATTACATGATATGGAGTCGTTTATTTTATTCACTTCTACTACATGAAAACCTGTAGAGCGGATCGGGGCATACGGGTCGGGACAAATACGGGCAAGTTGTACGGGTCACGGGTCTCGCTACATGAAAATCATATTTTCGTGGCGATTATATGTTGACTATTGGCAAATCGACGCAACTAACCCACAGTGATCTGACTCATATGATATACAACATATCTTACCAAATAAAAAACGACAATAATTAATCAACTTAAATGATGCTAATTAGACCTGGCGAAACTCGATCCGACTCGAGGTACCCGATCCGACTCACTCTAGATCGGACTCGTCCGACAATCAACAGTACTGAAATATCTTAGTGACCGAGACTGACCTGCTCTGATTTGACTCAATCCGATACCATATATACGGTATCTGGTATATTATGAACCTGGTTCACAGTTTTGAAAATCGGGTACACGATTTTGAACCGGTTTACAATTTTAAACGAAAAAAAAAATCAATATGGAAAATTCTGCAATATTAGTTAAAACGAGTCTATTTCGTATGGGTATTTTGATTTTGTTCGATACTTAATTTCTACCTTTACTTTTAAACTCGAATTTCTAATTTTAGATCAAGCTCATTTTAAATAAACCTCGTCAAAATATCTATTCTTCCCCGAGATATCATTTTAATTCATTTTCATCTTACATTCATTAATTTTCTCGTGAAACTTTATTTTTATCGCGAAAATTTATTTTATTCTCGAGATGCACTTTATTTTTTATTCTTTTGAACTTATTAATTATTTTCCTAAGCTTCGTTTTGTCTCGGATATTAATATTAACCTCGAGATACATTCATTATTTTCGATATGTATATTTCTCACTCTTTTTTGAGTTTTTCTGTAGTATTAGTGAAAACGGGATCAAAATCCGGTTCAAAAACCGGTTCAAAAAAGCAGTTATTACCATATTTTTAAAAAATTGGGTAGTAAGAACCGGCTCGAGTTTAAACCGGTTATGTTTTGCAATATGAAACAAAACCGGGTCTGTTTCGTATGCGTATTTTAATTATGTTCGATACTTAATTTCTACATTTACTTTTAAACTCGAATTTCTAATTTTAGATGAAGCTCATATTAAATAAACCTCGTCAAAATATCTATTCTTCCTCGAGAAATCATTTTAATTCATTTTCATCGAACATTCATTAATTTTCTCGTGAAACTTTATTTTTATCGCGAAAAATTATTTTATTCTCGAGATACACTTCATTTTTTATTCTTTTGAACTTATTAATTATTATCCAAAGGTTCATTTTGTCCCACGTATTTATATTAACCTCGAGATACATTCGTTATTTTCGATATGTATATTTCTCACTCTTTTGAGTTTTTCTGTAGTATTAGTGAAAACGGGATCAAAATCCAGTTCAAAAACCGGTTCAAAAAGCAGTTATTACCATATTTTTAAAAAATTGGGTAGTAAGAACCGGCTCGAGTTTAAACCGGTTATGTTTTGCAATATGAAACAAAACCGGGTCTGTTTCGTATGCGTATTTTAATTATGTTCGATACTTAATTTCTACATTTACTTTTAAACTCGAATTTTTAATTTTAGATGAAGCTCATATTAAATAAACCTCGTCAAAATATCTATTCTTCCTCGAGATATCATTTTAATTCATTTTCATCGAACATTCATTAATTTTCTCGTGAAACTTTATTTTTATCGCGAAAAACTATTTTATTCTCGAGATACACTTCATTTTTTATTCTTTTGAACTTATTAATTATTATCCAAAGCTTCGTTTTGTCCCACGTATTTATATTAACCTCGAGATACATTCGTTATTTTCGATATGTATATTTCTCACTTTTTTGAGTTTTTCTGTAGTATTAGTGAAAACGGGATCAAAATCCGGTTCGGAAACCGCTTCGAAAAAGCAGTTAATAAGTAAGATAACGCTTTTTTAAAAAACCGGGTCATAAGAATCGGCTCGGTTTCGGTTTGAAATATGAAAAAAAAATCGGACCCAGTTTAAACCAAGTCGGTTTTGGATAATAGTAATATGCTGAAATTGCTGCAAATCGTAATATTAAGCGGCAAGATCTTTGTTTAGTTTCAATTCTACCGCTCACCTGCTTACTTTGCCTAATTACCGCCCAAACAACAATTTCCCCCAAACTATCCCTTCTTATTTCCTAATTCCTCCTTATTTACCAGTATATGAACCCTATGCTATCCCAGTATTCAATTCACCTCAAATTGAAGAGCTTCTATTCCAATCCCAACCTGTTCATCTTGTTCAATTCCGCTTTAAGTTAAGTTTTCTAGTAATTTTTTCTTTTAATTGCATATCGGTTTGATGTTTCTGGGTAATTGCTGCTGCTACGGGTAATTGCATATGGGTTTGATGGTTCTGGGTAATTGCTGCTGCTACGGGTAATTGCATATCGGTTTTGTGAATTGCTTTTTCGTCTCACGCATATACGAGTCTCGTGAATTGCTGTTTGTTCTTCACGCATATAGTGATATACCGAGTTTCCTCAATTACTGTTTCGTCTCACACATATTCCTGAATTGAAGTCTATTCACGTTCAATTCTGTTATACCGAGTTTCCTCAATTCTGTTTGTTCTTTTCGAATCCTGTTCACTTCGCTGCATATAATTGAAGTCTATTCACGTTCAATTTTTTTTCCTGCTGCGAAATCTGTTGCCGCTGCTGATTGATTAATATGTTTTACCCGATTCACGTAATTCTTTTTGAAATTATGAATAATCCGATTAACTGAAATTGTTGCGTCTCGTGAACTGTGTTTCGTGATTGGCTGCTGCTGCCTGTTCATGTTTAGCTGTTTAGGGAATTGCTGCCTGTTCATAGTAATCCGATTTTCTGTTTCGTGAATTGCTGCTGCTGTCTACTCGACATGAATCAGATTCGCGTTTTCTATTGCTGCTACTGTTGTTGTTTTCTTAGTTCGTGAATTGCTTCTCGTATTGCTGCTACTTCAGTTTCGTTAATGTCTCGCCGCTGCTGCTGTCGTTCTTGTTGTTGCGTGTCCACTTGTTGTTGTTTCCGTCTTCTTTCTCCTTTAATTTCCCATGTTTACGATTGTTTACTGCTGCTGTTCGTGTTTATTGCGTGGCTGCTGTTCGTTAATCTATTGCTACTGATAATTACGATTCTTTAATCTACTGTCCTCTGTTTACGATGGTTTACTACTGCTGCTGCTGTTCATGTTTAGCTGTTGTTCGTTTTGCTCGTATTGGGTCTTTGTTCTTCCTCGTTCCTCCAACTTTCATACCCTACTTATTCCTAATTATCTTCATCTTCTCCAGGCAATCGGCTCCAGTTACTGCTTATCGATTCACATAAAAGAATTGTTGGGTTACTTTGTTGGAATACTGAAGTTAGGGGCTCGGTAATTGTTGTTTTGTTTATACATCACTCAATAAGGTACGTTTAATTGCTTATTATTGTGTAAATCTCTTTTAATTTGATTGCGTCACTATGAAATTAGGATTTATTGCCTATTGCTGCTGTTGTAGTTCACTTCGTCTCATGGTATAAATTTAGATCACCACCTAAATTTCCTAAATAATACTAACACTGGTGCAACTAGTCTACTAATTTTAATATTAAGAATACCGCTAATAATAATAATAATAATAATAATGATAATAATAATAATAATAATAATAATAATAATATGAGCTAATAATAATAAATAATAATAATAATAATAACAACAACAACAATAACAATAATAACAATAATAATAAAAAATGATAATAATAATAATAACACTAATAATAATTAAAAAATGATAATAATAATAGTATTAATAATAGTTATAATAATAATAATAATAATAATAATAATAATAATAACAACAACAACAACAACAATAATAATAATAATGATAACAATAATAATAATAGCAGCTAGTCTCTTGTGAACGGACTGAGGTTAAAATATTCTAAGACCCCTATTATTTTGTACTAAAACTGACTGAAAGTGTCTAAATTGAACTGAACTAAATGAGTCCGAACTGAAGCGAACCGAATAGAACTTAACTTACCTTAACTTAAATGAATATAACAACAACAACAACAACAACAACAACAACAACAACAACAACAACAACAACAACAATAATAATAGTAACAACAACAACAACAACAACAATAACAACAACAACAATATTAATAAAGCATCAGAACTGAACTAATCGTGTTTGTACTGATATTTATAACTATCCAGTATAGGATAATTATAACAATTATAATTCTCCCTTTTTATAAAAAAAATTCATTTTTTGTATCTTGACTTAATTATAGTAATTATAATTCTCTCTTTTTATAATTTTTAAAAAAAAATAATTAAAAATAATAATAGTAGTTACAACAACAACAACAACACTTTTAATAATAACAACAAGTCAACAACAAAAATTTGTGTACTAATAATACTAATACTAATTGCAAATAATAATAATAATAACACCAATACTAATACAATGGTAAAACCGTATTATATTTACGTACTACTCTGTAGTATTTATTCAATAAAATGTACATATGTTTACTATTTGTTTTTACAATTCTCATGCATGATAGTATTAGTAAATATTGCTTATTCTTATAAATTTACATAGATTTGAAATGAAGAGATTAGAACGAAAATGGATGTATGAGAGGGTGGATGACAAAAAAAGACCTAGGATTGAGTTTATAAATGGGGTTGCTAAATTCCTTGAATATGCTAAACTTCAGGAGAGTTTTCTAGTGGAAAAAAAAAATTCGATGTCCATGTGTTAAGTGCAAGAATATGAAATATTTAAATGAATTTGAGGTGAAATCTCATCTTATTAGCAAGGGGTTTTGTCCTCATTACTATGACTGGATTTGTCATGGTGAACAATATGTCCCTAATCAAGGAGAATCTAGTGCATTACTGAATAACACTTACAAGGAAATGGTTATCGATGCGTTGGGTTCTAATGTATTTGACACATTGGAGGAACCTCTTATCGATGAGGAAGAATCCCCGAACCCACAGACGAGATCATTGTTTGACATGATAAACGCAGCATCAAAACCATTATATGAGGGTAGCAAAGTCTCGTTACTAGAAGTAGCTGCAAGGGTGATAAATTTGAAGTGCGAGTACAATTTAGTTCATAGATGTACGGATGGGGTTGCATCTTTGATTGAGGATGTTATCCCAGAGGACAATTTGATGACAAGAACTTTTTATAACACTAGAAAAATTCTTAAAGGTTTAGAACTTCCTCATCATAAAATTGACGCATGTCCAGAAGGATGTATGCTTTTTTGGAAAGAAGATGCACTTTTAGAGAAATGCAAGAAATGTCACTTAGATAGGTATAAACAAACTTCGAAACGAAAGCGGGTGCCACATAAAGTCTTAACTTATTTGCCCATTACACCACGATTGCAAAGGCTATATGCAACCAAACATATCGCAGGGGAAAAGAGATGGCATAAGGAGAATCCTCGTGTTAGTGGAACAATGGCCCATCCTAGTGATGGTGAAGCTTGGAAGCATTTTGATTCAACTTATCCAGAATTTGCTATTGAGCCTCGTAATGTTCGACTTGGTCTTTGCACCGATGGTTTCGCACCTTTCGGCCAATTCGGGAAGTCGTACTCGTGTTGGCCAGTAATGTTGACACCGTATAACCTACCACCTGGGTTGTGCATGAAAAAACAATTTATTTTCCTATCATTAATTGTTCCTGGTCCCAACAATCCAAAAAAAAACTTGGATGTATACTTGCAACCGTTGGTTGACGAGTTGAAATAATTGTGGGAGACAGGCGTACTTACGTACGATATCTCCAAGAAGCAAAATTTTCTGCTAAGAACATCTCTTATTTGGACAATTAATGATTTTCCAGCTTATGGTATGCTATCTGGTTGGTCCACTGCCGGCCATAATGCATGTCCTTACTGCATGGAGAAAACTAAATCATTTCATCTCCCATGTGGGAAAAAAGTGTGTTGGTTTGACTGTCATAGACAATTTCTACCCATTGATCACCCTTTTAGGAAAAATAGAAACGCTTTCTTGAAGGATACCTTAGAAAATGATCACGCCCCTCCAAGATTATCGGGGGAAGAAATGTGGGAGCAGGTTTCAACCTTTCCAACGGTGATCAATGGTACCATCGAAGAGTTTAAGGAATTAAAAAAGTTGAAAAATGGATGGTTGAAGCAAAGTATATTTTGGGAACTTCCTTATTGGAAATCATTACTAGTTAGACACAATCTTGATGTTATGCACATTGAGAAGAATTTCTTTGAGATGCTGATTAATACAGTGATGGATGTGAAAACAAAAACAACTAACACAATAAACTCTCGGAAAGACATGCGTCGTTTTTGTCACCGTCCTAAATTGCATATCCGTAAAAGTGGCAACATGCCAAAAGCTCCTTTCACACTAGAGAGATCTCAAAGAAAGAAATTATGTGAGTGGGTATCTAATTTGAAGTTTCCAGATGGGTACACATCAAATTTGAGTAGGTGTGTGGATCTAAAAGAATTTAAGCTTCATGGAATGAAAAGTCATGATTGTCATGTGTTTATGGAGCGTTTACTACCTGTTTCTCTCAAGTGTTTTCTCCCGACAAATGTGTGGAATGCAATAACTGAGATTAGTCAGTTCTTCAGAGATTTGTGTGCTTCAACTATCATATCAAATGATATTTATATTCTCGAGAACAATATTGCGGAGATAATATGCAAATTAGAAATGATTTTCCCCCCGTCTTTTTTCAACTCAATGGAACATCTGCCAATTCACTTACCATATGAAGCAAAAGTGGGTGGACCGGTCCAATATCGATGGATGTACCCTTTTGAGAGGTAAATTGTCAACGCAAATTTGTTTTTAAAAAAATTATATTTATTACAATACAAATTTATTATATTTTATTAATTTTTTAGGTTCCTAAATCACTTGAAGCGTAAAATTGGTAACAAAGCTCGGGTTGAAGGTTCTATATGCAACGCTTATTTAACAGAAGAGATATCAAATTTCTGTTCTCTCTATTTCGAAGAGCATGTAGACACAAAAACAAAAGATCTCGATATTGGCTTGAAAGAACAAACTGATTCAATATTACCCGAGCTTTTCCAACAACAAATAAAGGGTAAACCTACTTCAAAAGGTGGCAGAAGATACTTGGATGATTGTGAGTATGAACGTGCTCACATTTACGTCCTATCAAATTGCGATGTATTGAAAATTTTTGAAGAGTAAGTTACTAATTTATTAATTTCACATGCAATAAACAAAAATCATTTAAGTTTATCCTAATAAATTTTACATGTCCATAAATTTCAGAAAATTTGAGAAATTTATACTTGAGCAACATCCCCAACTCTCCACGAATGATGTTTGGAGTAAATTTGATGTAGAATGGCCAGTGTGGTTTAAAGATCAAGTAAGCGATAAACCTAAATATTCATTTATTAATAAATTTCTAATGCTTACACAAGCATTTTCTTATATACTTTCGTTCACTATAGGTGATTGCTTTAGATATTGACAATGATTTGCTACGAGCTTTAGCAATGGGTCCATCTAAACAAGTTAAAACATGGACACGTTATTCGGTTAATGGGTTTAACTTTCACACATTCGATTATGGAAAACATAAAGCTTCTTTGAACTATAGGGTATGTGTTAGTTCTGTTGAAGACACTGACTATTATGGAATCTTACAAGAGGTCATTGAGCTAAGCTATCCTGGAAATCAGGAGATTTATAAGACTGTCTTGTTCAAATGTGAGTGGATGGATAATTCTGCGAGGGGTATGAATGTGCATGAAAAATATAGACTTGTAGAAGTTAATCATTCTAAGAAACTTCAAAAGTATGATCCATTTATCTTGGCTCATCAAGCCGAACAAGTGTATTACACATCATATCCAAGCTTTAAAAAAAATAATGAAAGTCAATGGTGGGCCGTGTTTAAGACCAAGGCTAGAAAACAAATTGATGCTCCGGTTGACTTAATTGTTTTTCAAGAAGAGTCAGTCACACAGCATCCAAATTTGTCAGTGGTTGAAGTAGATGAATTAGAATATGGTCAATCTGGAGAGGAGGAGGAAGAGGAAGAGCAAGAGGAAGAAGTAGAAGAAGCTAATGAAACTGAGGAGGAGGAGGATGAAGAAGAAGAAGGAGATGATGACGAAGAAGAAGAAGAAGAAGATGATGATGATGATGATGACGACGACGACGACGACGATGATGCGAATGACACCGATGAAGATGGAGATATCGATGAAGTTGACTACTTAGATTAGATTTCATATTTGCATATTAGTTTTTCTTAAAAAGTTACACATTTGTGTAGTAACGTTACACTTTGGTGTAGTTTATATAAATTATAGCCTACGTTGTTATCTTCTAGAAAATGTTCTATTAAAACTCAAACAATTACGTTAATCTAATATCATTTCTTGAAAGAGTTTTGTCATTAGTTATGGCAAGGGGTCGAAAGAGAGTTATGTTGAGCACGCCGAGTGTTGAATCAAGTGCTCAAAATGAGGATGTTATGCTGGGAAGTCAAAACAATTCTGGAATGAAAAAGCTTAAGAAGATCCTAGCCCCGAGGACCCTTGATGGCAAAATTGTTTTATCTACAGAAGACAGCGTATGGTAAATGTATTTGAAATGTTCTTCAATATCTATGTTTCTTTATATATTCACGGATGATTTTAATGTCCATTTTATGCTTTATTAACAGGTTTGGTCATCCAGATGTATCATCGTTGGTCGCAAATGCAATAAGGTCTAACTTCACTGTTTTTTGTCCAACTTGGAAAAAGACTCCTGCAGAAGTTCGAGAGAAATGGTGGAATCACTTTCAGGTGCTAAATCATCTAAAAAAATAATGATTTATTTTAGTAACAGGTTATCCATATTAATAATATACAACACTTTTCATGGTTATTGTCGATCCAGGGTGAGGTTACGTTTGTGTCTGATCCCGAGGTTGATGTTAAGAAGGCTTTTTTTGCAAAAGTCAAAGAGCGCCTTAGGGACATACTTTACCACATCGACACTAATGGTGATAAGCCTGATTGGATGCCGGCGACCTCTTTTAACCAACTAAAAGCATATAGAAATAGTTCTGCGTTTAAAAAGATGTCTAATAGCGCAAAAGCCAACCGAGCAAAATATGCTGTCGATGGTAAAATTCCAGGAACTCATAACATGGGTTCTATTTCTAGCGTTGAGTTGGCCGAGCGAATGGTAAATCAATATTCTATAGCCTTTTTTTTTATGTTCAAAAATATAAAAAATATTCATGTTCAAAAATTTCAATAATGTTTGAAATTTAATTTCCAGATTAGAGATGATGAAGAAGGGAAAATACCTACGGCTTTCGATTTATTCATTCGTGCTCATTCCTACAATGGGAAGATTACGGATAAGAAGGCAGAAGAAATAAAGGTGAGAAGGAAATATAAGCATAACGTGTGATTGTTTAGTTTTGAAGTTTATTTACATTTCTTTATATCATGTTTTTTTCAGAAAATATTTGAGTCTCGAAAAGCACAAGCGATTGTGGAAGGGGGTGAATTTGATGAGGATGAACTTTTCATTCAAGTTGTGGGTGGATTTCAAAAGGGACGATTGTATGGCGTAGGCAGTGCTGTTGATTATTATTTCAAGAAGGCGCCACCATATACATCTTCGCCTATAGATATCACCTCCAATTCTTATGTTGGTGTTGGGTTGCTAAGTAGGGTTCAAGTAAATAATGCTAAGATGCTAGAGGATAATGCTAAGGTGCGAGAGGAGAATGCTAAGATGTTAGAAGAGAATAAAAGAATGAATGAAACAATCCTGAAGATGCAAGAACAACTAGACACTCTAATGAAGGTTTTCGATAGCTAGAAGTTTTGGAATGGGATAATTTTTTGTTTTATTGTAATGTGATATTTGAGATTATTTACAAATTTGAATTGCGTTTTCGTATCACACATTTGTTTTGTAGAATTCTGACCTCCCGCTTTGCGGTGGAGTGTTAACGTATGTCGGTGATGTTTATATGATTTTGGTATATTAGGGACGCCATTTGTTTTATGCTACGGAAGTCCTAAAATTTCCTACGGATATCTGTAGCTCGAAATATTTAATAATATTTTTTTTCCCAATCATTGCCTCCTACGGAAAGATATTGTCCTACGGAATTTCCGTAGGAAGTTTGAACCCTTCCGACGATTTTCCGTAGGAATGATTTTTTTGTCAACAAATACTCGTCACCAGTCTTTCCGACGGAACATTCCGTAGGAAAGATATTTCCTACGAAAAATGGCGTAGGAAGTTTTTTATTTCCGACGAAGTATACCGACGGAATTGTTCCTACGAATTTTTCGTAGGAACATGCTTATTCCAACGGAAATGGGCATGTTTCCTACGAATTGGGTCCGTAGGAATGAACATTCATTCTTGTAGTGACTACGACATAGAGTGGGCTCGAACGGTTCCGAATAACCATAAAATTCGGTGGCGACTCCAACTTCGATTTAAATTTCAATTTGACCATCTCATATGGAGATTCATTCGCCTCCCCAAACCCGCGCGTGGCCGCGTCGGGGTGGACCTATGTCATGTCCACACTTGTTTATATCTATAGTAACCATGCCTCCACGAAGGGAAAACGAAAACAACAATAATGATATAACTGCTATGATGACGCAACTTATAGCTCAAAACACAGTTCTTGTCGAAGCTGTGCAACAAATGACTACGGTTGCGCGGAATATGAATGACAGGGTTGAAAATGAAAACGATCCTACACCTACTGTTGTTGGAATGTCTGAAGCGGTACAGAAGAAGAGGCCGCCGTCTTTTACTGGGAAAGGGGATCCTACTGAGCTAGATAACTGGATTAGGGAGATAGAGAAAATTTTCTTGGTTGTTGGATGCCCACATGAATTTCAGGCTAGGATCGCTGTCTTCTATTTGAAGGAGGAAGCAGACATCTGGTGGCAGACTGTGAAAGATGATTTTATGAAACCTAAGAGGGTAAGAAATGCTAATGGTACCGTCGTACTTCAGAATAAAGACTGGGATGATCTTAAAGATTTACTTGAGGAAGAATTTTTCCCCGACCATGTGAAGAACCAAAAACTGGCTGGATTTGGGGATCTAAAGCAGACAGATGAGATGAGTGTGAAGAATTTTTATAACAAATTCATTGAACTTAGCAGGTTCGCTATGGAGTTGGTGCCAACTGAGCGAATTAAAGCGGCAAGGTTTGAGGATAAGTTAAATTGGAAGATTAAGGGTAGGTTTGCTGGGGAGACCTTCACTTCATTGAGGGATATTTATGCTAGAGCTGTTAACATTGAGAGGAGTAACCAGAAAATGGAGGCTGAGATGGGAACTAGTGGGACTAAAAAGAGGGAGTATCAAGGGAGTCAATCAGACACCGCAGCTAAGAGAGGAAATTTCCATAATAATAACAACCCTCAGAATAAGTCTCGATCTTTTGGCGGGAATGTGAAAGAAGAAGGGAATTACTGGAATGGTAAAAGTCAGGGGACATGGCGAGTTTTTACCACACTATTACTGCAAGATATGCAAGGGAGATCACCCAGGAATTGACTGTCAGGGAAATAGGGTGACATGTCACTGGTGTGGAAAATTGGGACACCGTGAGTTTGAATGTACTAATAAGAAGGCAGGACGACCCCGTAGTGCACAATCTGCTAGTGTGAGTGTGAATCAGGGTAACCGATTTAAGGGTCAGAGAAGAACACAGAGTTATGGTGGGTCTGCATCTAATAACACTTATAAGAACCCAACTCCGACTCAGGGCAACACTACAACAGCTAGTAAGCCTGCAGGACAAGTGAATGGGGCACAGAGTACTAAGAAGCCCACTGGGAAGCTCTATGTCATGAATAGAGAAGAGGCAGAAAATACAGACATCGTTTAGGGTAACTTTCTTGTGAACTCTATTTCAGCTCATGTTCTGTTTGATTCTGGTGCGTCTCACTCTTTTATTTCAACTAAGTTTGTGGATAAATGAATGTTGAACCGAGTGAAATTGTGGATTATGATTTTGCCATGCCATCTGGGACTTAGTGAACTGTAAAAGAGTTTTTAAGGATGTATCTGTGTTTATTGGTGATCATGTAATCCCCTTGAAATTCTAACGCAATACAGTGGCGGAAACACTGTAGAGTTGGGATTAAAACACACTGACAAACTATATCTTATTAAAAGAAATGATAAGTCAATACAAAGGCCTCTTTTTACAAAAGGGCTAAAAAGGAAATTCTCCAAACGGGTTATACAAATCCAAAAATTACATGAATAAAGAAAGAGTAGGATCCACGCTACTCGCTAGCTCACAGCCAAAACCCAGCAGCAAATACCTGTCATGTTATAAACATAACAGCCACGTCAGTGGGGAGTAACTCGGACGTTCTCCCAGCCATATTATATCATATGGAAAAATACTAGTATTACTATATCAAAATAATTAAAATGAGAAAACATTAAAACGATATAATAAAAATAAATTTTCAGCGAAACTTAAAGCATTTGCAAACCTGCAAGTCAAAAATCAATCGATAATAATAATATTCAAAACTGGCGTTATGAAAATTCGATCAGTGTGCACAAGGCTAGACTTTCACTAAGATAATACTGGAAACTAGATTCGAGAACTGTAGACTTAACTCATAACAGAATCCAGTCTCTAACTAGGCAACTCAACCATAACAGAACTGCGTGCAGCGAGGTCCTGGTTTAAGTAGTATACACCCCTCCTGGATACAAACCATATCCAGTTCAACCCGACGCGACTTACACGATGCGATATCTAAGTTTAAGGGCACAATGCACACTCTCCTGAACACAAACCATGCTCAGTTCAACAACCAATGTGCCCCATAAAGACACACCAGCCTTTGTGGACATGACATAGGTCCACCCCGACGCGGCCACGCACGGGTTTGGGGAGGCGAATGAATCTCCATATGAGATGATCAAATTGAAATTTAAATCGAAGTTGGAGTCGCCACCGAATTTTATGGTTATTCGGAACCGTTCGAGCCCACTCTATGTCGTAGTGGGCCGTGTACAAAATACGGCCAATTTCCGATGTCAGAGTTTATTGGGCTTGTCCCTTTGCATATCGATACAGATGCCGACTTGAGCGGTTAATCGTATATTGAATGACTCTCGTTGCCAATGGTTTCGGACATCCGGAAACCACGGTTCTGAGTAAGGGGTGAGGGTACATGTTGGGAAGCTCACTAAGAACACCCAACCCCGCCTGCACATTAGCGGCCTCTACTAGGATATCGAATGATTTTTTAATACACGCGTTAGTAATACGATGAATGATATGCAAACATTGTTTTCCTAACCATGCGAGGAATTGAACGGGTTGCTAAGTCGTTTAATGCATGAAAATTAACGTCAAAGTTGAATTTAGCATGTGAGGTTTGTTTTAGTATAATAAAACAAATGACGAAAAGGAATGAATTTGCTACAAGACAAACAAACGAGTTAGTATCGATTTGTGAATAAATAATATAGCAAAAAATATGCGAGATCGAGAAAATAAATATTAAGCGAAATCTGAAAAAATATTGTTGAAAAGACGTTGTTTTGTATAAAAAATGATGTTCGAAAAATAATAAAAAAGAACGAGAAAGGACGCGGCAAGGCAGCCGGCCGCGCGGCTCGCCCGGGACGCCGGCGAGTCGCGTGTCGGGCTGGTTCCGAGAGCGGTTTTTTGGAAATTCAATTAAATCGCGTACGAATATTGCATAATCCGTACTCGAGTTAATATTTTCGACATTCGTTATATTTGACGGTTGACTACGAAATCAATGTCAAATATTTGGAATGGTTTTAGAAAAGATGTAAATTTTAGAAATTGTTTCGTAGAATAATAAAATGAACGAAAAGTAAAAAAAAAAAGGGTTCGGGTTTCAGGCCCGTGCGCGAGCCGCCTGGACGTGGCGCGACTCGCGTGCGGGTCTGTCCGGTTTTTTTATTTTTTTGTTCGAAATTGCTAAATTTGATAAATCGCGTACAAAATATGAATTAATTTGTATTCGATTCATGTTTTCGATATTCGTCGTATCCGATATTCGATTGTGAAATCGATATCGGATGTTCGGAATGAATTAAAAAAAAGGTTTTGTAAAATTGTTTGAAAAAAGAATTTGAACGAAAGAAAGATGTAACGATTTTTAGTATCGTCGAGATCTTAATATAATTCTTTTCGATACAATATTCGATTATAGAAAATCGATATCATATTTTTAAGAATGTTTGTTATGAAAATAGTTTTTTCGTTAATATCGATATTAGAAATAAAATAAAACGACACTTGACTCGTAAAAGAAAAAAAAAAACGACGAGGAAGAGAAGAGAAGAAAAAGAGAAATCGGGTTTGGTTACACCCTCAACCTACATGCTTTTGTTAACTCGGATCGGGGCTCGTAGAAATGTGGCTAGGCACGGGAGCCTCGAGGTGATGTCGGTCGGGCTAGGGTGGCTCGGTGAAGGTGACGGGTGAAGGGTGTCGGGTATCGGGACCGGTTTCCTTCGGGTTTTGGATGCACTATCGGTTTCTCGATGCTAAGGAATTATGTTTTTTTCAGGAATTATGTATGTCGAGGATTGTAGTAATTAATTGTGTCTATGATCGAAAGTCGTCGTTTTTATGTTGTATACAAGGGGCTATTTATAGGGAGTTCCCGACCTTGGCTAGGAGGTGTGTTTGAGTTAGAATTACCGCTTGGGTAAGAAGCTGAGAAGAACGAGAATTCCGTTTTCTTGTGAAGGAAGAAAAGGAAATCTCGGCTGGTTGTGTGTTACTTGGCCGAGTATTTGCACTCGGTTGAGTGTTTGAATCGGTTTTCGGATAGAATTCCTGCTTGAGATCAAATTCTACCTCAAACGGAATTGTTTAATGTTTTGTGTAGCTGATTTTTTGTAGAGTTTGGGTAAGAACTGGACACGTGAGATGCCACGGTCGGTCCATAAGTCTCGGGAAAATCTTTGACCGGGTTTTGACTCGGTCGCTAAAAGACGGTTTTACCCCTGGTGTCGGATTCAACCCAAATTAGTGTTATTTGACTCGAAACGACCCACTGGGCCTGAATTTGAGGTTGGTTTTGTGAGATTTGTACTCCGTAAAAAGCCCAAGCTAAATATCCATGATTTCGAGCCCATTTCCGAGTACGTTAAAGCACGTTAGCGTCCGATCATCATCGGGTGTTTGTCGGAAACTACTATAGACACCTGGTGGTCAAATGTGGGTGTCTACAGAGCCCCCACTCTGACTGAGGCTTGGACAGGGCGAAAGTTAGAGTAGCTACCAGGTCAATCAAGGATTAAAACCCGGTAGCTTCCGGTCGGGTCGTTTAAGGTCCATTAGACCTGCGTGAAGGGCCCGCCGACCACAGACTAGAAATGTACCTGAGCTGATGATAACTCCGTGGGGAATTGAACTCGTCGCATAAGACTTAAAATGGGCCTGTATGTGGGCTCATCTTGTTAAATGCCGTTGGGGAGTTATGCAAATTGCATGGTCCTGTTTGAGTCGTCCTGTACATATTTATGCAAAGTAGCAAAGTTTTGCACATAATATTTGTAGGAAAAATGACTCGTGTTGGGGAATAAAATTTTTAGAAAAGGTTTGAATTTTTGAGTTTGTAGGAGTCTTTGAAAATTAGGGAATTTTTGACTCTGAAAAGGAATAGGAATGCTCGAGATGACTTAGCTAAGCCTTGGGGTAAGGATTGTATGCTAAATACTCTAGGATTGGGAATCCTAAGGTGAGGAGGAGAAATTGGTTTTATGCTATAAATACCCTCTCCTTGCTTCATAAATTTTCATAATTCCACAATTCCTTAAAGAAAAGAATAAACCCTGAAAAATTTATTCTTTCTTTTAGCACATTAATTATGGGGATCGATCGATTAGTTGGAATGCTGCATGAATGGTCCAAGTATTTCAGAGATGCCGATAGGGCTATTCTGAATCAGAACGGCGTTACCCAATTGTCCGTGATCCGTCAGATGCAAGTAGACCGTCACTTCTTGGATGCCTGCCTGTCCTATTGGGATGACACCTATCATGTATTTGGTTTTCCTCGAGGAGAAATTTGCCCTATTCCTGAGGAAATTGCTGCTGCAGGGGGATGGAATCCCATACTTTGCCCTGCTATCCCTTTTTCAATTCCTGACCCAAGGAGGAAGTTACGGGAATTTTTAGGGCTTTCTCATATGGAGGTATCCCGTATGCTAGAAGGAGATACCGTTTCCTTAATTGACCTAGCTGAAAAATTCATGAATCCAGAAGATTTCCAGGTCAGGCCGGTCCACAGCCGTAGGGCCTTTACTTTTTGCATGCTCCATGTCTATGCCTTTGAAGGGCATATGGATTTATTATCTTGCATGGGCCACGTTAGACTTTTCACGGTGGCTGATCTGATGGAGACGGAGCATAGCCCGGCTTGGTTGATTACGGGAGAAATTATCCAGGGTTTGGATAATTGCAAGCGGGATCCGTCAGTCCGGCTGACTGGGAGTACCCGTCTTCTACAGGTATGCCATTTTTGATTTTTTTTTCGGCTTTTCCCGACTTTCCGGTTTTTGCGGCTACTCGGTTTTCGCGCGTTTTTTTTTAACGCGATTTTGACAATTTTTTTTTTTGCGATTTTGATTTTTTTCGGGTTTTTCAGCTGTGGCTGTTCGAGAGGCTATTGATTTTGGATCCTCCCCTAGACGTGAGCCGGTATCAACCTAGGCAAGTAATGGCAAGGAGACGAGCTATTCCCTTTTCTCGCTTCAACACCCAAAAATACTGGGATGAGGTGCTATCTTTCCATGGAGGCCTACTGATCCGTTGGGCCGTGCCATGGTGGCCGATTTACGTTTGGACCGGCTTGGAGTCCCGAGACAGGGCTAGATATCAGGTAATCCTATCTTTTAGCCAGACAATTCACCTCTTTCCCGATCGCATACTTAGGCAATATGGTCGGGTGCAAAGAATTTCGGAAATTGAGGCAGTCGTGAGTGAATCTACTCAGCTGACGGATGTAATGTGTGACACCTGGATGCAAAGGTGGTATACACGAGCTACTTGGCCCGTTTCTAGAAATCCTCATTCGATCTGGGTAACTGACTCTTATGTGAGATGGACAAGAGCTGATTCAGCTAAAACCCGAGCTGCCTTGAAGACTGACGAGGCCTATGACCTGTTACGCCGGGAGCATGCTAAAGACAATAGAAGCTTCTTTGCCGAAGAAGCTACTTCGACAGGTCAGAAAGGGAGATCTAGGATCAGACTGAAGGGTCCAGTACTAAGGGTGCACGGGGGAAAGTGAGCCCCCAGACGGAATTAGAAAGAAGACTAGGGCCAAGGCTGGCGGCTAAGGACCGACTTGGTCCTCGAGACATGCTTCCCGAGCCCGTCAGGGCTTGGCTTGGACTGGTGCAAATGGGGGACGACCCAAAATCGAAGAAACGGGTTCGAACTAAAGAAATTCCCCTTGTGATTAGGGAACGTTCGCCCCCACCCCGTCGGCCTCGGGCTCCACGTGACCCGAAAGATAAGGGGAAAGGAAAAATGTACGAGTAGTCTCCTAAATTTATTATTTAAGTATTACTACTATTTTTGTGGTGTGATTTTGTTTGTGTTTTGTGTGATGTATTTTTGAAATAATAAAAAGACATATTAGTGAATACCGTTCCCGTCTTTTCGTCATTACAATGGTTGTACCCTTTTGAGGGGTTGCCTACGTATCCAAAATTAATGGAATCAAACCTTCCGTAGTTCAGAAGTATTTTTGCAATTTTTCGAAATACATCAAGATTATTAATTCGAGATGTGCAACGGTAGGATAGATAATCCTAACTTATTGACTTGCTTAATTTTTTTTTTGAAAATTCATAAAAAGACATTTTTTTTTATAAATTTTGCAAATGACATTGAGATAGGGTTTATGGGTAGTAACGTTTCAGCTGGTCCAAGTTTGTTGGGTTGACGAACTCGTTCCCGTCCAAGTCTGTTAGCATTACCGCTCCTCCTGAAAGGATTTTCTTTACTAAATACGGTCCAGCCCAATTGGGTTTGAATTTTCCCCTTGGGTCCACTGGTAGTAAAGCTCGAACAGATTTTAGGACTAGATCGCCCTCTTTGATGTTCCTGGGCCTAACCCTTTTGTTAAAAGCCCGTTGGATCCTTTTCTGATATATCTGAATATTATTCAGAGCCCGGGACCGCCGTTCGTCTAAGGGGACTAGCGAGTCATATTGGGCTTGGACCCAGTTCGCTTCAGGTACCCGACTCTCGAGTAGGATTCTGAGGGATGGTACTTCTAGTTCGACTGGTTGGACTGCTTCCATTCCGTATGTCAGATAATATGGAGTTGCTCCGGTTGCAGTTCGAATTGATGTCCGATATCCCCATAAGGCAAAAGGTATCTTGTCGGGCCAGTCCCGGTAATTCTCAGCCATCTTTTTAAGTATGGTGACAATTGTCTTATTGGCCGCCTCCACCGCTCCATTTGTTTGAGGACGGTAAGGTGACGATGTATGCCTTTGGATCTTGTACTTTTCCAGTAAAGTGGCAGTTTCAGCCTGGAAATGGGTCCCGTGATCGCTGATGAACTCGTGCGGGATCCCGTATCGACATATAATTTTGTTTTGGATGAACTTAGCCACATGTTTGGCATTCAAGATCCGGTATGACTCGGCTTCGACCCATTTAGTGAAATAGTCGATAGCCACTAGGATGAAACAGTGACCTCTCGTCCCGGAAGGGTTCACTTTCCCGATTATATCAATTCCCCATGTTGAGAACGGCCATGGTGACGTCATTGTATATAATAGGGATGAAGGCATATGCTGAACATTGGCGAAAATCTGACAGTTATGGCAGTGTTTGACATACAATTGACAGTCAGTTTCCATGCTATTCCAATAGTAACCGAGTCTTGCGATTTTTCGGGCCAACATATGGGCGTTCATATGTGGACCGTTTTCACCATCATGTACCTCGGCCATGACTCTTTCGGCTCGAGTTTTGTCAATGCATAGGAGTAAAGCCCCCTGTGCTGTCTTCTTATATAACTGTCCATCGTCTGTGCGGATGAACTGGGTTGCCCATCTTCGTAGAGCTTTCTTGGCCCGGTTTTCATCTCCCGGAGGATATTCCCCTGACGTTAAGTAGGTTAGAATAGCCTGATACCAAGGTTCTGGATCGGTTATTTCGATATCTTGGATAGCGTGGATATATGCCGGCTCTGACCGTCTTTCGACACAAATGGGCATGCTGGTTAGATGTGCTGGGATATTCAGTAAAGATGCTAATTTTGAGAGAGCATCTGCAAACTGGTTTTTTTCCCGAGGCAGATAGATGTACTCCACTTTTTGGAATTGTTTTTCGAGAACCCTTACTCGTGCTTGGTAATCCACGAGATTTGCGTTCCGAGTCTTCCATTTTTGTAGGGTTTGATTTATGACTAATGACTAGTCACCGTGGACCCGGAGGTTTGTTACTCCTAAATCAGCGGCGGCTTGCAGTCCGTGAATGCATGCTTCGTACTCGGCTGCGTTGTTAGTCACGTCAAAATCTATCTTAATGGACAACGGGGTGTGCTCCCCTTGTGGTGAGATTAGCAAGATCCCAACACCAAATCCTCGGAAGTTGGACGCTCCGTCGAAATACAGATCCCATGTGTCGGTGTCGGTATGGAATATGTCTTCATCTGGGAAGGCCCAAGTATCGGTGTGTTCTTCCTCAGATACCGGACTATCGGCGAGGAATTCCGCTACTACCCGGCCTTTGATGGCTTTTAAAGGTACGAACTTGAGGTCGAACTCAGCTAGCATTAAAGTCCATCTGGATATACGGCCGTTGAAGATGGGCTTGTCGAACAGATACTTGATTGGATCCATTTTGGATAGCACATGTACCTCATGACTAAGCATATAGTGTCGGAGCTTTTTAGTGGCCCATACTAATGCTAGACACGTCTTCTCGAGCATTGTATACTTGCATTCGTATTCTAAGAACTTTTTACTGATGAAGTAAATAGCCCGTTCTTCGGAATCGACCGTCTGGGCTAGCATAGCGCCCATGGCAGTTTCGGTCGTTGTCAAGTATAGCGATAGAGGCAAACCGTGCTGAGGTGGCATTAACACCGGTGGAGAGGATAGAATCTCCTTGATCTTATCGAAAGCCGTTTGACATTTGTCATCCCATAGTGTTCGTTCTCCTATCTTCAGTTTCTTGAAAATGGGTTCACATACCATGGTTAGCTTCGAAATAAACCGGCTTATATATTGGACTTTCCCGAGAAACCCCCTTATCTCCTTTTCGGTTTTAGGCGGTTGCATCTCGGTTATGGCCTTGATCTTTGCTGGGTCAACTTCGATGCCACGTTGGCTGACAATGTGGCCCAGTAGCTTGCCCGATGTTACCCCGAAACTGCATTTTTGAGGGTTTAACCTCATGTTGTACTTGCGTAGTCGGGTGATGAACTTCCTTAGGGCTGCAATGTGCCCGTTTCGCTCCTTGGATTTGACAATCATGTCGTCGACGTAGACCTCCACTTCCTTATGCATCATGTCATGTAATAAAGTGGTGGCGGTCCGTTGATAAGTGGCACCAGCGTTAATAAGCCCAAATGGCATCACGGTATAGCAGTAAGTCCCCCACGATGTGATGAAAGTGGTCTTACTCATGTCTTCTTCCGCCATTTTTATCTGATTATATCCGGCATACCCGTCCATGAATGATAGAAGGGAATGATCGGCCGTGTTGTCCACCAGTATGTCGATGTGTGGCAACAGAAAATCGTCTTTTGGGCTGGCCTTATTAAGGTCCCGAAAATCTACACATACTCGGACTTTGCCATCCTTTTTGGGTATTGGTACTATGTTTGCAACCCAGTCTGGATATTCAGACACTTGAATAAATCCCGCTTTGAATTGCTTATCGACTTCTTCCTTGACTTTGAGAGACCATTCGGGCCTCATTCTTCGGAGTTTCTGTTTTACCGGTTTGTACCCGTCTTTGATGGGTATTCGGTGTTCAGCTATTTCCCGGTCTATTCCCGCCATGTCCTTGTAGGACCATGCGAAGGCGTCTTTGAATTCCTGGAGGAGATTGGTGAATTGCTGTTTCTCTTCGGGATTTAAAGATAGGCCCAACTTAAGCATCTGAGGTTCTAAAGGGGTTCCTACGTTGATGGAATCAGTTTCTTCGATTACCGGATCTCGGGATTCCCTTTGCTCAAGTTGCTCGATTAGATGCGGAGGCAATGGTACCTGTTCGTCGGGTTTCTTAATGTCATTGCAAGTAAGATTTTTGAAAACATTTTGAAAATAAGCCAAGTCGTAAGCAGAACGGTTATCGTTATTATTGATAGTGAATTTCGAAAATAGCTCGAAGAGAGCTGCCATCTGATCGTTGGTCAGAGGCGGGATAGGGAGAGCCCTCGGGACAGACTCCGGGGCTCTCGATGGTGTGGCTAAGGAAGGGATAGGGGTTACAGACTCGATCCTAGTACTGGACCCTCTAGACTTCGACTCAGACTCCAACTCTGACTCTGACTCGGACTCGGACTCAGATTCAGATTCGATAGCATGCATATCTCCTTCACCAGTAGTTAGCTTGTAGACTCGACCCTGACTATCGGTCCACTTAGTTGTCTTCCTCCAAGCTCTCTTCCCAGTGTTGGCACCAACTTCAGAGATCAGCTTGGTTGGATCAAACCTGCTGTTGCGGAGAATCAAGCTGACTAACTCCTGTTTATGGGTCGGGACGACCTTGTCTTCCCCGAAGAGTAGTCCTAGAATGGGCTCAGTATTATTTGTGCCCTCCTTTGATTCGGCCTGGATAAGGGCGAAGATGTCATCTGGGATGAAATTGCATTCCCGAGCCAGTTTGGTCCCGGGGTATGAGATGGTGGGCTGATAGAGGCCCGTTTGAATGGCTCCGAACACCGGGGTGACGAACGTGACCGCCTTGGTTTGGTCCGTGTATCCGGGCGCCATGGTGTAGCCTAGACCGAGGCGAGATTGTTCGTTGTTCAGGGTTTCGATAATTTTCCCGGGTGGAAGATAGGGCCTTGATGTGATTCCCGGTAGACAACCCAGATTTTGTAGCATCGTATCGATGCTAGTAGTGAAGTATGGCCGAAAAAGGTATTCTTCCTCGATCATTCCCACGAAGTTGAATCCTCGTGGGTCGGCTGAGCGTGCCGTGTTGCAGCTTGACACGGTTATGGGAGTAGCTTTAAGAGTGACGATCCCATCTTGTAAAGGTAGCTTGACCTTCCTGTGAAGAGTGGAAGACACAGCTTTGACCGCGTGAATCCACGGTCTCCCAAGTAGCAGATTGAAAGATGAAGTAACATCGATCACTTGGAATTCTAACTCCTTCTCGATCGGGCCCGTTGTGATTGTTAAATTAACGGCCCCAGCAACCGATTTTGGGCTCCCATCAAAAGCCTGGATGGTTTTTGCAGTCGGAAGGTAGTCAGCCTCGGTAATGCCGAGGGCCCTGGCTGTCCTTAAAGGAAGGACGTTTACTGCGGACCCGTCATCAATCAGGGTCATCGGGAGATACTTGTTGCGGCAGATCACCGTGATATATAGGGCCAAGTTATGGGTGGTCCCGAATGGTGGAAGGTCGGACTCGGAGAAAGTGATAAGTGGGCCCTCTCCTTTGGACCTGTCCCTGAGGTGTGGCAAGATCGTGGCTACCATCTCGGTGGGGGTAACCGATGAGTCGACCTTGATTTCATCAAGGGCCCTAGTAAGTGCTGCCCGATGTTCTTGTGAACTAACCAAAAGCTGCCATATAGTAATATCAGTTCGGACCCTCTTTAGTTGTCTGACTAGGGCCGTGTCAGCGTTTGGCTCTTCGGGAGCGAGTTCCGTCCTGGAAGGTTCAGTGACGGTTTCCGGAGTGGTGAGACTGGCCGTGATGGTGTGTGTACCGGCCAGAGCTCTGGCTTTAGCTTTCCGGATTTCTTCGATGGTGACGGGGACAGCTTCCCCTTTGGCCAAGTAAACATCATCTTCATCGTCGTTCCATATCCCGTTGATTTGGGAAATGAAAGGAGAAATGAGATGAGAGCAGTCAACTACCTCTCCAGTAAAAATGGCGTGAGTAGCAAGAGGATTATTTTTGTTATTTGGCTTGTCACTGGGTAGTGGTATCTTCCCACTTTCGATCAGATCTTGGATAAGATGTTTCAACTTCCAGCATTTCTTCGTGTCATGCCCGTTGCCTTGGTGATAATGGCAATAGGCCTGAATGTTGTAGCTTTTGGATCGCTTTTTCACGGGAACTTCCGGAATTGGGCCTATCGGTTGGATTAGGCCTTTTGAAGACAGCCTTTGTAAGGCATTAGCATAGGTTGTCCCTATGTCGGTAAATACACGATTTGGAGTATTCTTTTTGGTCGAGGTGTCCAGTGAGTTAACCTCGTCGAAGATGCTTCGGGCCGCCGTTGTGGTTGCGGCCTTGCTGGAGGATGAACTGGCTCCTTGGTACCCCTTGGTAGAGGCCTTAGTAAGGTTCTCTAGCCTTATATCATCTTCGATCCTAGTACCCATCTCGGTCAAAGTGGCGAAGTCGGGTATGATGGCGTACCTGCGATGGACTCGGTAAGTGGGGAGGAGGTTTTTGACAAAGGCCTCCACTAGCATCTTTTCGGTGGGCTTGTCCACCAGCTTAACGCTTTCGTTCCTCCACCTTTGAAGGTATTTGGTGAAACCCTCCTTAGGCTCTTGGGCCATAACTTCCAGAGTACGCATGGTAGTCTGGATTTCAGCATTATCCGCGTAGTTCCGCGCGAATTCCATTGCAACATCGTCCCAGGTTTTGTATTTCTTGGGGTCAAGCCTGTAGTACCAGGCTTTTGGGTGTTTTTCCAGAGAGGAAGCAAAGAGATGCTTGAACATGGTCGATTTGACCCCCTTGACAGCCATAAAGTCCTTGAAAGCCCGAATGTGAAGTACCGGGTCTTCAGTCCCATCGAACATTGGCAAGCCCGTTAAGTTGAGGTTAGCGGGTAGTTCGTCAATTAAGGGTGAATAGGTACGGGCATTTTCCGTGAGAATGGTGTTTCTGGTGGTCGAGTGGACCTGTTCCTGCAGTTTTTGGACCGCGCCGGCCAGTGCGGCCAGAGGTCCGTCATCTTCGATCGAGGCATTGGGGGTTCCCTGTTCCACGGCACTAACCCGAGTGACGATGGCAATTTGGTCCTCCCGCATTCTCCTCAATTGGTCCTGAATTTGGGTCAACGAGGCGGTCAAGTCGTCTATGGCTTTTTGCGTCATGGTTCGAGTGAAGGGTGGCCTGTCTGTAAGAGCACCGCGTAATTAGCAACTTAAACCGAATCCTAAGAAAAGTACATCCTGAGCAAGGGAAAAGGGAGAAGACTAAGACGGTAATGACTCGGAAAAGACACCTAGACGGGCGACTTGTGAAAAGGTGGGCCTTCCTCAGGATCCAACTATGTGGGTTGGGCCCTGACCGGAGGGAGGTTCACGTGAGACATTCCCAGACTTTTAGACTCGATTGTGTAAGCGGGCCAACCTTTGTAGGAGTATGTCCTACATAGGTGGGCCTTGCCTTAGTAAAATAAGGCGGACTAGGATAGGGGGAAAACTCGTGATGTAAGATCGACGGAGTTTCGACGCTAGAGACTTCAACGACTTATGACACGACCCGACACTGCTAAATACGGGAAGTCTAAGAAGAGGAAGTTTTGAAATATGATTTTGAAAGCCCGAGTAAATTCGGGGAGGAAAATCCGGCCCCTTTTCGAAAAAGAAAAAGAAGTGGGCCGAATGAGGGTTTTGAAAGTTTCGAAAATATTTTCGAGTTTTGAATTGGGCATAATACCGGCTAGAAAAAGGCTATTTTGAGTAAAATCATAAGTCCTAAGTTCGGTATATGTCCGGGGTTTTGAAATTGGATATTTTGAAAAGGATGCAAAATTTTGAAAAAATGACGGTTTTGAAAAAGATGATGTGGATCAAGTAGCACGTAGTCATGGAAACAGTATAATGACGCCATGTAGGCTCTTAAGCTAAGTCTCGGTCAGTCTATAAGGGTCTATACCAGTGTACATAGCCTATCGAGAATCGGGGCGGACTCCCTAACTCGAGTTGATTAGGACATGCCGTAAAACCCTTACGAATCGGCTAATGGACACCTTTGACATAACCAATTTGGACTATATCAATGGTATAGGGGGACGTCGGTCACCAGTACCGGCCCGGGAAAAAATGGGGTTATGCATGAACCGTAAAACTAAAGCGCGTATTGTACTAGTCAAACGATTTCTATTCGAGTCTCACCCTGAAGGATACCGAAGGTTATTAACGCATCAGTAAGTCCCTAGCGGAGTCGCCAAATTGTGGACATGACATAGGTCCACCCCGACGCGGCCACGCGCGGGTTTGGGGAGGCGAATGAATCTCCATATGAGATGATCAAATTGAAATTTAAATCGAAGTTGGAGTCGCCACCGAATTTTATGGTTATTCGGAACCGTTCGAGCCCACTCTATGTCGTAGTGGGCCGTGTACAAAATACGGCCCATTTCCGATGTCAGAGTTTATTGGGCTCGTCCCTTTGCATATCGATACAGATGCCGACTTGAGCGGTTAATCGTATATTGAATGACTCTCGTTGCCAATGGTTTCGGACATCCGGAAACCACGGTTCTGAGTAAGGGGTGAGGGTACGTGTTGGGAAGCTCACTAAGAACACCCAACACCGCCCGCACATTAGCGGCCTCTACTAGGATATCGAATGATTTTTTAATACGCGCGTTAGTAATACGATGAATGATATGCAAACATTGTTTTCCTAACCATGCGAGGAATTGAACGGGTTGCTAAGTCGTTTAATGCATGAAAATTAACGTCAAAGTAGAATTTAGCATGTGAGGTTTGTTTCAGTATAATAAAACAAATGATGAAAAGGAATGAATTTGCTACAAGACAAACAAACGAGTTAGTATCGATTTGTGAATAAATAATATAGCAAAAAATATGCGAGATCGAGAAAATAAATATTAAGCGAAATCTGAAAAAATATTGTTGAAAAGACGTTGTTTTGTATAAAAAACGATGTTCGAAAAATAATAAAAAAGAACGAGAAAGGACCCGGCAAGGCAGCCGGCCGCGCGGCTCGCGCGGGACGCCGGCGAGTCGCGTGTCGGGCTGGTTCCGAGAGCGGTTTTTTGGAAATTTGATTAAATCGCGTACGAATATTGCATAATCTGTACTCGAGTTAATATTTTCGACATTCGTTATATTTGACCGTTGACTACGAAATCAATGTCAAATATTTGGAATGGTTTTAGAAAAGATGTAAATTTTAGAAATCGTTTCGTAGAATAATAAAACGAACAAAAAGTTAAAAAAAGGGTTCGGGTTTCAGGCCCGTGCGCGAGCCGCCTGGACGTGGCGCGACTCGCGTGCGGGTCTGTCCGGTTTTTTTATTTTTTGTTCGAAATTGCTAAATTTGATAAACCGCGTACAAAATATGAATTAATTTGTATTCGATTCATGTTTTCGATATTCGTCGTATCCGATATTCGATTGTGAAATCGATATCGGATGTTCGGAATGAATTAAAAAAAAGGTTTTGTAAAATTGTTTGAAAAAAGAATTTGAACGAAAGAAAGATGTAACGATTTTTAGTATCGTCGAGATCTTAATATAATTCTTTTCGATACAATATTCGATTATAGAAAATCAATATCATATTTTTAAGAATGTTTGTTATGAAAATAGTTTTTTCGTTAATATCGATATTAGAAATAAAATAAAACGACACTTGACTCGTAAAAGAAAAAAAAACGACGAGGAAGAGAAGAGAAGAAAAGGAGAAATCGGGTTTGTTTACACCCTCAACCTACATGCTTTTGTTAACTCGGATCGGGGCTCGTCGGAATGTGGCTAGGCACGGGAGCCTCGAGGTGATGTCGGTCGGGCTAGGGTGGCTCGGTGAAGGTGACGGGTGAAGGGTGTCGGGTATCGGGACCGGTTTCCTTCGGGTTTTGGATGCACTATCGGTTTCTCGATGCTAAGGAATTATGTTTTTTTCAGGAATTATGTATGTCGAGGATTGTAGTAATTAATTGTGTCTATGATCGAAAGTCGTCGTTTTTATGTTGTATGCAAGGGGCTATTTATAGGGAGTTCCCGACCTTGGCTAGAAGGTGTGTTTGAGTTAGAATTACCGCTTGGGTAAGAAGCTGAGAAGAACGAGAATTCCGTTTTCTTGTGAAGTAAGAAAAGGAAATCTCGGTTGGTTGTGTGTTACTTGGCCGAGTATTTGCACTCGGTTGAGTGTTTGAATCGGTTTTCGGATAGAATTCCTGCTTGAGATCAAATTCTACCTCAAACGAAATTGTTTAATGCTTTGTGTAGCTGATTTTTTTGTAGAGTTTGGGTAAGAACTGGACACGTGAGATGCCACGGTCGGTCCATAAGTCTCGGGAAAATCTTTGACCGGGTTTTGACTCGGTCGCTAAAAGACGGTTTTACCCCTGGTGTCGGATTCGACCCAAATTAGTGTTATTTGACTCGAAACGACCCACTGGGCCAGAATTTGAGGTTGGTTTTGTGAGATTTGTACTCCGTAAAAAGCCCAAGCTAAATATCCATGATTTCGAGCCCATTTCCGAGTACGTTAAAGCACGTTAGGGTCCGATCATCATCGGGTGTTTGTCGGAAACTACTATAGACACCTGGCGGTCAAATGTGGGTGTCTACAGCCTTACAGTTGATGGCAAAAACGTACATCTCACACTATATTACTCTAACCCCACACTTGACTTTATTCCATAACTCCAAAACAACCATTATTAATATATATACAAAAGATATAATCATAATAAATAATATGAGAAAAAAGGAATAAACATTTTATATGGAAAGAGAAACTTTCTATAAATAGAAACATACTATTTTTGGAAACTTACTTAAAATAGAAATATTGTTATAGAAAATACGTAAGTGATTAAAAATAAGTGAAACGTATAAAAATAGCATTTCCAATGAAATTAACATTTTATTATTATCGTTGTTATCGTAACCTTAATATGTTTCTAAATTCGTTACTCAAAGTATGAATAAATTATAATAAGTCAACACATAGTATTTTATAATTAATTAGGAAATCGAGTTAAAACTATAAATTTTAGAAAAGAGACGCTCTATGAAAAACGATATCAAAATTTATTTGATTCAACGAGTTTTATAAATAAATTGAATTTTACAAAGGTTTCAAATCATTTTTAGCAAATAGTTTTAAATAATACAGATTTTACTAAAAATAGTCAATTGTAAACAAATAAGAAATTATTATTGAAAATAATTTCGACTAAAAATATATTTAAAACAAAATCGACCATTTTCTCATTTATTAGTATAAATCGTAAATCGAATTTAATTTATTGAACAAGTATACAAATCTCGATTATAATTTAAAAACACGATTTTAAGTTAAATTTATAAATTAACGAAATATGACGAAAATATAAAATCAATATTATTTAGTTACTAGTGTCACGATAACCAACAAAATATTATAACGGTCGTAAATAATTAAATTACTAACGATTTATAAAAAAAAAACGATATCGAAAACTCGTAAAATATTTATAAGGCATAGGATTTTAAAATTTAATATTATTAGCAAAATAATAAATAGCTAAAAATTTAGAAAACCGAAGTTAAAATATTTACTACATACTACTACTCAAACATACGATATAAAATCGAGTAACGTCCTAAAGTTACCTGACTCTGACGGCGAATCGATCACGTATTTGTCCTTCCATCTATTTGACCAAGCTTTGATCCTTCTGATGGGAGGGATTTGTCGTGGATCCCGCCACCAAATAAAAACCAACTAACCTAACTAGGGTAGCTAGGGTAAGTCGGGTCGAATCCACAGGGACGGGAGGATGGACTAAGGTATGCTACGGTCTAGGACTATGTTCGAGACAAGCTATTCTAAGGGGAGAAGGCTAAGACTATGACTAAGGAGACGGAGAAAACAAACAAGGAAAACGGGCTAGGATTAGGTCGGGGTCAAAGGGGTAACAGAATGGTCGAGGAAGAGCTAGAGTGAAGGAGGTAGTAGGGTAATCTAGGTATAGTCCGGGCTCTCGCAACTTAGACTCACCTAGAGGTTCCACCTAAAACCCACCTTGGCGACACAAACGACAAACGGGGTTACTAGCGTGATATCGGGGCCTAGGTCGCATCCGGGCTCTCGCAACTTAGACCGACCTAGGGGTCGTCCTCACCGGGCTCTCGCAACTTAGTGAGGGAACCAAACCCACGAGCAAACTATCACCCACAAGAGAAAGTCAAGAAAAACAAGCTTATGCATACTAGTCATTCAAGCATTTCAACAAACATGTGATATGCATCAAACCAAGAGGAAACCCAAATCTTCCACCAACATCTCCAACAAACCCTTAATCATCCAATTAACACCCTAATCACCCTACTAACCCTAGCAAGATACTACTCTAACATATCTAATCTAAAACTAACAAAAACAAGATAAACCAACATAAGAACAAGAGGATGCATATATGAAACTAACAAAGATGAAGAACAAAACAATAAACAAGAACTAAAGATTGGAACTTGGATGATAAAACAAGATTAAGAGAAGGAAAAAGAGAGATTATACCTACTAACAAGATGAATGGAAGAAGGAAACTTGCATAAATGAGAAAAACCCAAAACAAACATCCAAGTTTGTCAAGCTTGGTGAAGATCTTGAAGAATTCCCAAATTACAAGCATTAAACTAAGATTAACTACTAATTACCGACTAATCTACACTAATCTATGCTAATCTATGCTAAAACTATCCTAGGGTTTTGTGGGTAATGTCTAACATAACATAGGAATACAAGAGGAAGGGTATTTATAGGGTTACAATGCAAAGGGAGATGAAACAATGCTTCACGGGCTGTAACTGGGCCATCCCGTCCGGGATGAGTTGGTCCCGGTCGGGATGAGGTGGTCCCGGTCGGAATGGACCCCTTCCCGGTCGGGATGGACCCAAAACAGCAGCTCCTCTTTTGTGCACTTCATCCCGGACGGGTTGAGGTCATACCCGTCGGGGATGAGTCTTGTAGGCCTCCAATATGATCCTTTTGGTCCCTCCTTGCTTCACATGGACTTCTCATCGATTCTCGGGACTCGGGATCGGGTCTCGGAGGCTCGGGATCGGGTCCCAAGGTCTCGGGGTCGAATCCAAGGCATCGAGTGATCGTTCCTTCACTTCGTTGGCTCAGAAAAGTGTATGTATTGAGTCGGAATCGCTCCAACTCTTCATGAATGGTCTCGGGAACCTGAAACAAACTAGAGGAAGCATAAGTAGCCCATAAATCGCTCCCAAGGAGCGATTCCACAAGGAAAATGGGACCAAAACACTACGAAATAGGCACTACAAACTACACTTATCAACTCCCCCACACTTAACCCTTACTCGCCCTCGAGTAAGCACACTCTAACTACTAAAATAGCCGAGTGGGTATTAGCGCACCCTACGCCCTTTCAACTCACGCGATAACACTTAGAGGACAAGTGCTATCCGCAAGGCAAGTGGGGTCTTGCGACAAAACTGTGGATGCAACCGGACACAAAACACATAAACAAACACGCACACAAACAAACGCACAAAAGGTTGCACCCAAAAGAAAAGAAATACCGCTTCCCTCAAACAAGCGGTGAAAGAAGCACCGTTTTAGGACTCAAGGCAAGTGACAACGTTCCCAAGCTAGCAATACAAACCAAAATGGACAAAACCCTAATAGTATGACGACAAAGCAATAAAAACGTTGGTAACTTACCTCGGTTCCTCCTAACCTTCTAAGAACGTACCACGGGACGATCGGCGGGATGGAAAAAGGATGAACCACGGTGTTAGTCGACACTGTAGGTAAGTGAGACCCTGCCCCCTTTAGCAGTGAGCCAAGTGGGTCGTCCCATGTCCGAAACCGCCTAACTAGTCCAAGTAAAAAGGTGGAAATATGCAAAATGAGGGAAGACCGACTAATGCCACTATCATCCTTCCTAGGGACTCGGTCCTTTGGTAGGCTCTTCACGGCAAAAGTCGGAAAAATGCTTATTTTGAGAGGTAGGGGTTATTTTTGTGAATCGGGTTTTCTTTTGGCATTTTCTTCTTCTTTTGCATTTTTGCTTTGTTTTGCCATGCCATTTCTTTTTCTTCTTTTATATTTTCTTTTTGGCTTTTGTGCCTTTTCTTTATCTTCATTCTTTTCTTTCTTTCATTTTTTCTTTTTTTTTTCTTTTCTTTGCCCTTTTTGGCAAGATTTGGCTTTTTGGCATTTCTTTGTATGACAAGAAAGAGAGGAATCAACAAGTTGCAAGTTATTGTGTGGATATGTGTAGGAGGTAGGGTAACGGGTATGTCGGGGTTGCGCATCCCCTTTCAAACCCACAAAAAGGTGGAGAACTTGGACTAATCAAACAATTTCAAACACGGTCACCTAAGGGACGGGACTCGGTAACCAAGGCCTTTTCACACCGTGGGGGGTCAAAATGGTCAAAATGCAAATCCCGTAGTAAATCCCTAGTAAGCTAGGTGGAGTCAAGGTAAAGGACGAACGAAATCATTGATTTAGGGTCATTCTACTAGACTAAAGTCCAAGACTCGATTTATACAACTAGGAAGGGAAAATAGACGCTTGCACACTAGCCTCTAAACCGGGTTTTCAAAAATGGTTTGCACACAAGACACACAACACAACACAAAACAAAGACATGACGAAGATGAAAGAAAAAGAAACAAAGGCAACAAAACAAAACAAAATAAAACAAACACAAAAACAAAACAAACACCACCCCGAACTTCCAAATGAGCAACCAATCATCCACAAACTTTACAAAGCTCCACCCGAGCACATTACAACACATATCTCCTCCAAACTCCACAAGAAACAAAGAGGAAAAAGGGTTAAAAGATGTTACCGGGTGTCTTGAAAGCTCTCCAAAGCTAGCGGTGGTTAAGCGACCTATAAGGAAAAAGGGAGGCAAAACACGCACAACAAAACAACAATACGACACAACGACACAAAAGAAAAACACACAAAAAGAAAATCTTTTTGATTTTTGTGAAAAGTTTTCAAATTTTTAGGGTTTTTTAAAGATTTTTCGAAAAACTACGAAAATAAATTAAGCTACACTAGAATATCGCTCCCCCACACTTAAACCGAGCCATGTCCTCATGCTCGATCGTAGTGTGCGGAGAGACAAAAGAAAAAGAAAAGAAATTACGAAAATAAAGCTAAAAATAAAAAAGAAAAGTGAAGAAAGGGTAGAATGTGTCCGGCCGGGGTGTAGTCAAGTCACCGTGGGCCGAGACAAGAAAAGATATGGAAGGGGGAAGAAAAATAAAAAGAAGGAAATAAAAGGAAATGGGAGGGGAGGGCTAGGTGTAATCAAGTCACCTAGCCCGGATTCCGCCCAAATCCGACTAATTCCTACAAAAGGGGTGAAAATTTTGTGAATTTGGATTTTGAAATGACTCTCGATGTAGTCACGTCATCGAGAGTCGGGAGCAAGGAATACCGAGGCCTCGAAGGCCACCAAGACACCATGATTCAAGGGAAAGGGGGGCAAACAAGAGAAAACAAGCAATAATAGACGGAAAAGAAAGGATAGTTGCCGTACCCATCGGTTAGCAACTCACTCGTTCCATCGTCTCAATGGTCAATATAAGCACTTTGCTTGTCGTCCTCATTGTCATCCTGCTTCAAACTTGAAAGCACCGCATGGTTGAAGTAGTAATGGTGTGAGGGGGTGGGATTCGATGTGAATATCGGTGTAAAGTGAAAAGGAAATGAAGTGATGGCATGTAAATGATGTGTATGGGTCATATGATACGAGCAAGAAGAGGTAGGGAGGTTGGGTGGGGGTATACAATGGTTGGGTGGACTCGAATGTCGAAGAAGAGGCACAAAGGGGAGTAGGGGGCCATCCCGGTCGGGATGGGTGGTCCCGGTCGGGATGACATACCCGTCCCGGTCGGGAAGCCTCCTTCCCAGTCGGGAAGACACTCCAGAAGTCTCGAAATATGGCACCCTCATCCCGGTCGGGATGGCTCCTTCCCGGTCGGGATGCCTCATCCTTCCCGGTCGGGAAGCCCTCTTCCCGGTCGGGATGCTCTCCTCATGGTCTTCTTGACCTCCAAAACCCCAAAAGCTTAACCTAAGCTTCAAAAACCGACTCCCTAGCTTTCAATCAATGCTCTATCGAAAGCCATTCCTCTCTAGGATCACCTTCACTTCACACCTATCGCAACAAGCTCAAATACAACATCAAATTCCCTCCCTCACATCGCTCATCAAAATACCAAATAACAAGAGTTTCACAAACTAACAATCCTAGAAACCAAGGTACCAAACAAACATATATACACACACAAAAGCAAAAAGGGAAAGAAAAAGAGATATATACAATAAGATACTCTCACCAACTACACCTCCATAGCCATCTAGAGCTCGAAGGAGTAAGTCAAATGCCCTAGCAACATCTTCATTTAAGCTCACATGGCCAAGCCTAGCCACTTTCAAAAGTTTCCAAGTCGGAGGTGAGAAGCGATCATCTTCATTAAGCTCGGGGTTCTCGTGATCTTCCGGGTCTTCGGAACCAACATAGCTACGACTCTTATGACCATCCGGTAGGTATAGTGGTCTAGAGTCAAGCTAGGTATCATCATGTGGGAGATCACACCCTAGGGGTGTCGCTTCTTCTACGGGGTCGAGAGTGGAACTCTTTTCCACCGCCCGACAAGGATCCTCTTCACCAACCGTCTCACAAGACAAGGGACTAGGCATTGAGTGCGGTAGAGGAGGAGAAGGCATCAAGTTTTCTTCATTGGAGGCTTTAGGATCCTCCAATTTCCCATACAAGGCAAGTTCCAAGGCATCTACTTCTTTTTCCCAAGTATTGCGCTCCTTTTCACTCACCTTGTCTATATGGCCTAGAGGAGGTATGTCTTCACTTGGCTTTGGATTGTCATCCGGTTCATCACGAAGAAAATCGAACAAATCCAATTTGATAGCCAATACATCGGCTCCCCAAGAGTTATCTCGAGAATCATGTTCACTCCCCTCCTCATTGTTGGCCCTTGAAGCTTCAACTTCCTCTATTCTCTCCCTATCTTCACCACCCAAGCAACACTCAACAATGGTCTCTTGATCGACCCTCTCTTCTTCATTTGTAGCTTCAAGGTTGGGTTGACTTTCTTGTGGAGACACCCGACCTTCTTGCCCAAATGAACCTTCCTCAACATGTTGTGGAGCTCGAGTGGCCGACATCGTGATATGGGCCATGAGTGCATTGATGCGAGCATCTTGCACCTCTATTTGGGCCTCGAGCTCCTCTCTAACCCCTATTATTATTTGAGCCACCATCGCTTGTTGAGTCTTTTGCAATAGAGCTATCGCATCATGTTGACTCTTAAGCAATTGAGACATCATTTGAAAAGTCTCAAAGTTGGGATCTTGTGGTTGTGGGTTATGTGAGGGTGTTTGGTAGTTGTTAGGATGTGGGAACAATCCTTGACAACTTTCTTGGTAACCATAAGAAGAAGGTTCATAAGATTGTTGATGAGGTTGATATGGTTGGTAAAGTTGTGGGTTTTGGTAATTCGCCCCATAGTTGTCCCGTGATGATTGATGGTAGCTTGGACGAGCCATGTCCATAACGTTGCTTTGGTACCTAGGATGAGCTAGAAGCACTTGAGCAAACGTTAGTATCCTAGTGCTTTTGAGGCACTAGGAAGGGAGAGTAAAAGAAAAACGGAGATACACAAGGAGAAGAGAACACAAAAATCTAGAACAAAGTCCAAAACTAAGCAAACAAAAGTCTAAACTACGCCGTCCCCGGCAACGGCGCCAATTTGATGGGAGGGATTTGTCGTGGATCCCGCCACCAAATAAAAACCAACTAACCTAACTAGGGTAGCTAGGGTAAGTCGGGTCGAATCCACAGGGACGGGAGGATGGACTAAGGTATGCTACAGTCTAGGACTATGTTCGAGACAAGCTATTCTAAGGGGAGAAGGCTAAGACTATGACTAAGGAGACGGAGAAAACAAACAAGGAAAACGGGCTAGGATTAGGTCGGGGTCAAAGGGGTAACAGAATGGTCGAGGAAGAGCTAGAGTGAAGGAGGTAGTAGGGTAATCTAGGTATAGTCCGGGCTCTCGCAACTTAGACTCACCTAGAGGTTCCACCTAAAACCCACCTTGGCGACACAAACGACAAACGGGGTTACTAGCGTGATATCGGGGCCTAGGTCGCATCCGGGCTCTCGCAACTTAGACCGACCTAGGGGTCGTCCTCACCGGGCTCTCGCAACTTAGTGAGGGAACCAAACCCACGAGCAAACTATCACCCACAAGAGAAAGTCAAGAAAAACAAGCTTATGCATACTAGTCATTCAAGCATTTCAACAAACATGTGATATGCATCAAACCAAGAGGAAACCCAAATCTTCCACCAACATCTCCAACAAACCCTTAATCATCCAATTAACACCCTAATCACCCTACTAACCCTAGCAAGATACTACTCTAACATATCTAATCTAAAACTAACAAAAACAAGATAAACCAACATAAGAACAAGAGGATGCATATATGAAACTAACAAAGATGAAGAACAAAACAATAAACAAGAACTAAAGATTGGAACTTGGATGATAAAACAAGATTAAGAGAAGGAAAAAGAGAGATTATACCTACTAACAAGATGAATGGAAGAAGGAAACTTGCATAAATGAGAAAAACCCAAAACAAACATCCAAGTTTGTCAAGCTTGGTGAAGATCTTGAAGAATTCCCAAATTACAAGCATTAAACTAAGATTAACTACTAATTACCGACTAATCTACACTAATCTATGATAATCTATGCTAAAACTATCCTAGGATTTTGTGGGTAATGTCTAACATAACATAGGAATACAAGAGGAAGGGTATTTATAGGGTTACAATGCAAAGGGAGATGAAACAATGCTTCACGGGCTGTAACTCGGCCATCCCGTCCGGGATGAGTTGGTCCCGGTCGGGATGAGGTGGTCCCGGTCGAGATGGACCCCTTCCCGGTCGGGATGGACCCAAAACAGCAGCTCCTCTTTTGTGCACTTCATCCCGGACGGGTTGAGGTCATACCCGTCGGGGATGAGTCTTGTAGGCCTCCAATATGATCCTTTTGGTCCCTCCTTGCTTCACATGGACTTCTCATCGATTCTCGGGACTCGGGATCGGGTCTCGGAGGCTCGGGATTGGGTCCCAAGGTCTCGGGGTCGAATCCAAGGCATCGAGTGATCGTTCCTTCACTTCGTTGGCTCCGAAAAGTGTATGTATTGAGTCGGAATCGCTCCAACTCTTCATGAATGGTCTCGGGAACCTGAAACGAACTAGAGGAAGCATAAGTAGCCCATAAATCGCTCCCAAGGAGCGATTCCACAAGGAAATGGAACCAAAACACTACGAAATAGGCACTACAAACTACACTTATCACCTTCCGACCCTAGTTCCACCAAAAGGTTGAGGCTCTAACGGTTCTGAAACACGTAGACACGAAACAAAAGAGTCGGAATAAGAGGAAGTTGGAAAAGACTAAAGTCACACAAAACGTTGAAGAAGTCACAACGGGTCAAGAAGAGCAACGACATAGACATTGACAAAAATTAGAATATGAACGGAAAAAGGACGATGAGAAGAAGGTTAAGGAGAAGAAAAATGATGGAGTGCAAAGGGACTCGAATAGAACAATGGTAACGAGGAGAGGAGTGAAAACAACAACCACGAACAAAAGCTAGAAAGACGAGATAGCAGCAGCGCACAACAGACAGTAGCAGCATAGCAGAAGCAAATGTAGAAGAAGAAGAATAATAAACAGCGGTCAGCAGGGGCAACAACAAACACGTACAAACAGCAGCAGAATGACACAGCAACAGCAGCAACAAAACAGAATGCGACATCAACAGATGCACGAAGAAGGAGAAGTGAAGAGAAGAAGAAGAAAAACGGAAAAGAAAACGAGCAGTACAGCAGAGACACACAGCAATAAACATATAAGGTAAAAGAAGAAAAGAAGACGGAAACCGAACCGAACAACAACATACAACAACCAACGAACAGTACGACACTAGAGCCAGCATCGAAACGAAGAGGGAAAAGAAGGAGAATGAAGAACGAAGACAAAAATTTGAGACAGAATGAACAAAAAGACATATGAAGAAGAGGAAGACAGCAGTCAAGCATGACAACAGTAGGAAAACAGAGGAGATAGGGGAAACGAAGAATACGGAAACTCGTAAAACCGAAATTAGAGTAAGACAAACGCAACACACAAACAGTAGCTTCAGATCGTGTAAAAAAAATTCCACTTCATCAGCGAGCAACAACAATAGTGACACCGACGAAAGAAAATGAGAAAGAATGAAGCAAGGTTAGTTCGTTACCTATAGTCCGAACACGGTGATACAGCAGCAGAAACGAGACTATAGCAGCAGGGGCGCGCGCGATCGAACAACAGATCAGCGACAAATCACATCCAAAAAGAGAAAAATTGAGGGGGAAAATTGGTGGAGAGGAAGATTGAAGAGGTGGATTGCATTAATCAAATGTATGGGGACACGTCAAAAATAAAGAAGGGGAAAGAGAATGAACGTATAGTGGAAAACACGGGGTTAGGTGAATACGGATTGATTAAATGAATCGGGTGAGAAACGAATTCCGTTACTAAGTTGACTGACCCACGAGTTGAATAAAAAATGAGTTAATAAAATTAAATAAATAATCGGGCCGACAAATAAAATGAGTAAATAAAGTATTCGGGACGAAAACGAGGCTTATAGAATAAATAATTAGATTGGTGAAATAGTGTTTTCCGATAAATAATCGATCCTCGATAATAGTGAATTAAATTGATTCTTCGAGGAAGGGTAATAAATGTTTTGACGAAACTTAAAAATAAATGAGCTTCGAGACGAAAATAGAAATTCGAGTTTAAATATAAATAAATGAAAAGAATTTAGAATTTAAATCGTCGAAATAGTCTTTCGATAAGAAGTAAATTAAATGTATAAAATGAATCGAAACAAACATAAAAATATGTTTTAAATAGAAGAAGAGTTTCCAAGTCAAATAGAATTTTAGGAGTTTGAAACGATTAAACAATAAATTCGTTTTATAAAATTTTTAAGAATTACGAGTTAAATCGTAAAAATAATAATACGAACAAAATTTTAAGTTAGTTTAATTTATAAAATCAAGGGTGTTACAGATCATGATTTTAAGGCAAACCTGATAGAATTTTCATTACCTTACTTTGATGTGATTTTGGGGATGGATTGGCTCGGGTCTCATCGGGCTAATAATGATTGTGCAAAGAGTAAAGTTTCCTTGAGTGGGCCTAAAAATGTGAAAGTATCTTATAGGGGTCATGTAAAGGGTCCTAGAGTGAAACTTATTTCTGCTATGAAAGTGAAAAAGCATTTATCTAGGGGAGCTGAGTTGATTTTGTGTCATGTAAGAGATTTGAGGGTGAAATATCCTGACTTGAGCAAAGTTCCAGTAGTGAGTGAGTTTGTTGATGTGTTTCCTGAGGAATACCTGGAATGCCGCCTGCTAGAGAAGTTGAGTTTAAAATCGACTTAGTGCCAGGAACGGGTCCAATTGCTAAATCACCATACCGAATGGCACCGTTAGAAATGCAAGAACTTAAGAAACAATTAGATGAATTGATGAAGAAAGGGTATATTAGGCCTAGTGTGTCGCCTTGGGGTGCCCCTGTTTTATTTGTGAAGAAGAAAGATGGAACTTTGAGGTTGTGTATTGATTATCGAGAATTCACCAGTAGAATTAATGCCATTGGAACCTATTAAATGGAACCGGTTGTAAAAACAAGGGGTGCCTTAGATGACAAAAAAAAAATATCCTACAACAAAGAAACCGGTTGTTCACTAAAAAGAGGTTCCAAAGGTACTGGGTAAAATATTTGGCCCCTATAAAATATTTTTGCACCTATTATAAGTTAAACCGGTTCCAAAGACTATAGTAATGGAACCTCTTTCTATTCAAAACCGGTTTCAAAGGGTAAGAAATACAGTAAAAAATAAAATAAAAACAAAAAGCGCAGAACCTCTTGAGTGTTGAATATTGCGTGCTAACTTATTCACTATCTCTCTCCTCACTTCACCGTCACTCCTTCAAACACTTCAGTATTGCCCTCTTCAAACTTCCACCATTAAAACTTCTCCTAACCATAACTAAACTTCGCAACTCCCCTACCATGTCCTAATCCACCCAAATTGAAGCCTTCGACCTTTTTTGGAAATTCGAAACTTAGGGTTTCCAACTCTCGATTGTAGTTCAATGTATGAATTAGGGCGCACAAATAGGGGCATTATTGGGTCGAATTGGTTCGCAGTGCAGATCCTTCTCACTTCAGTTTTGTTTTTCCGCGTAGGTTGTGAGTCTATTGATTCCACTTGCTTTCAATTTATGTAAAGATGTGTAGACTCGGTTTGGCTCGAAATTAGGCACTTCGTTGTTGTTGTTGTTGTTGTTGTTCAATTTGAGTGTATTTGTGATTTTATTAAATTGCTTTGCATTTGATTACATGATTCAGTTCAATTTTATAGTACTCACAGTTTGAACGCTTTACTAATATTGGTTCTTTCTATATTGTGGTTAGCATTTAGTCGAAATTTTAGAATCTTTTATGAATTCAGTGAGTTGATCGAGTTTGATCGCTTAATCTTGTTCAGTTTTATTGTTAGAGTTTGAATGCTTGTGAATTGTTGATAGATTGTTTAATTTGAGCATTTAGTCGAAATTACATCTTGTTTAGAGGATTTAGAGAGTTGTTTTGAGTTTAATCGCTCTCTCTCGCACGAGTTCGAATGTCGATGAATTCAATTAAGCAGCTTTGCTATATCTATTACACTAAACCAATGTAATTTTGATTATTGTTATGTTTTTTTGTAATGTTACTGAATCCAATCAAATAAATATCTGAATTCTGATCATGTGAAGCATTTAATCCACGAATATGATCATCAGTTTTATTTATAAATTATGTTCAATCAGTCTTTTAATTCCATCTAATTCAATTTTGTAGACATTCTAGTGCTTTTTCGCAGGAGACGAGTCTATAACATCATCAGATTTTTCGCCTACATCCGAACTCAAAACCATTAACGGTGACACACCGATAAACAACTTTAGTCGTGGAAAAGTCGTCCTATCCAAAGCCAATATTGTAGAGGAAGACGTGGTGTCAAACCTTCTGAAGCAAGCTAAACTGGAAATTTCATTAATATAGTGTTGATAATTGTTCAAAAATCTCAAACAATTGATTATATGAGTTTTTATTTAGTGCTAGTTAACTGATTTATGTAGTCAGTTGGCTAATCTTCTGATTTTGGTTGCTTTGATGTTTTGGATAGGTAAATTATTCAACTCGTTCGTAGCTTAGATGCAGTCCTAAACTCATGATGCACATCTTCGGAGCTTAGATGCCATTCACTGTGCCCAACACTTCATTTACATCAAAGATCAACACTTTCTTGGTTCTTCCTATAATTGGGATTCTTACAGAAGTTTAGGTCAGTCACACTAAATTTCAAATTCAATTAACTTAATTCTCGGACTATATTGCTATATTTGAGCTATTTGTCTTCCATCTTCATACTTGTCATGATATGTGATAGGTGCAAATAACTCGATACCAGTAGAAATAGCATTTAAGAAAGCTAGCAAACTCAGGTTACATGAAAGATTTGTTGCATATATTGTCGTTCTGATGTGGCCAGAAGGCGGTCCCAAAAGTATGGCTATGCATCGCAATCTTTTCTGGCAGGTATAAACTCGATTCTCAAACCATTTTGCAAATCAAGGAAGGAAGGTGAACATGAATAATGTATAATTCACCCTTTTCTGGAACTTAGTTAATTTGAAAGCCTTCAACCCTTGGTGGTGGGGAATGTTGGAGATATGTTGGATAATATGCTCCCTTTTTTTAACAACACCTTATTTTTTTTCATTATAAGTAATGAGTATATGAGGAAGTGGTGTCCATATACACATAGAGAGCGAGAAGATTAAGCTCTTTAGATGTTATGCCTAAAGAGAGCAAATGTGTAGTATGTAGTATAATTAACATAGCTGATTTTAATACGTTTTTTTTTATTTTTTTATACTAATCAGATTTAACATCATCAATGGTAGAATGAAGTTGGATTGGAGAAGAATACTCAATCAAATAAAATGAAATAGTGGTATAATAATAGAAAACGTCCTAAAGGGGTAAGTTGTTTGATGAGCTAATTGTACCAACTCCAAAGCAATATTCCGTACTACTATTTTATTCATTTAACATTTAATTTTTTTTTTGATTTTAATACAAAGTTGAAGGTGTTGTTATCCTTCTATATCACTTTGTAAGTTTTTTTTGATGATGATAGTTTTCTATCCAAATGTTGTGTTCTGATTTGAAGGCTACGATAACTATAACTCTCTCTATAACTATAACTGCATCGATTTTGTGGGTAAGAAATACTGAGTAGCACATTTCTTGATGGATTTGTATTCGAGGATGCCTTTTTTATGGAGTTTTCAGAGATACAGGGATACATGGAGGATTTGTACATTTCTTTGCAGTGTTTTTCAATTGATTTATTTGTTTATTCTTTTGGTTTTTGGAAATCTTGACGTTTTTGTACACATAATTATTTTGATTTGGAGTACTGTTATTTTGGTTTGCATTTTAGATCAATTGGAAGCATTTCAGAAGTTGAAAGTTCAAGCTGAATATGAAGGGAAAGACATGCAAGTCATTTGATTCTACAATACGAGTGTTTTTTTGGGTCAATTTTTTCTATAGATTTCTTTGCTAAGCACTTGGTTTAAAACAACCCTGTAGGTGGAGTTGTTCGCCTAAGAGTGTCCTTGAAGTATGTGCTATGAAGTTTAATGTGCTTGTCAAAATCGATGAGTTCATTATGTTTAACCGTTCAAAACTACTTATTTATTGAGCAAAGGCTTGCTTTCTCTCGTCTCTGCTGAATTTAATAATGCCGGTTGCTTGTTTTCTTTGTAAATCATGCAGGCCCTTGACACATTCAACACAATTGTAGTTTCTCCTCTACTATGTCATGTTCACTTCATTTACTGGCTAGCGTGATCATGTTTAAAGTACAATTTATGCTTAGTTAAATAATGATAATTGCTCATGTCTTCTTGTTATCACTAGACTGGATATAAAGGTTGATAAAGTTTTGCAATTGAAGATGAAGCTGAGCGTAAATATAAAGATGGGAGTCGATTGCTTGTGGACGGTATATTACCACGAATAGTAAGAAGATTGCACTATGTATGATGTGTAGAACGATGATATATGGTGTAATTTTCGGTTTTATATCAATAAAGATATTGTATTTTTTTTAATCAATTAATTTATCAAGTATGTATATATATTGTTGGCATGTGTTGGATATCTTTGAGTATATACTATTGTTGTGGATTTGAATATGCATTTTTTTTTAAAAAAATTTACCACCTTTGGAACCGGTTGTAAACTACTTGAGGTTCCAATGGGTCACCATTGGAACCGGTTGTGAATTACAACTGGTTCCAATAGTATAGCCTATGAAACTGGTTGTGAATCACAATAGGTTCCAATGGGACACCTTTGGAACCGGTTGTCAAATACAACAGGTTCCAATAGGATACCTTTGGAACCGGTTTTGTTTACATTAGGTTCCAATGGTATACCCTTTGGAACCGGTTCAATCAACAACCGGTTCCAAAGGTGACCTTTGGAACCTTCCTACAACTGGTTCCAAAGCTTCGAACCAATGGAATCTGTGGCAGTAGAACCTATGAAAAAAGGTTCCAAAGGATAGTTTACAACCGGTTCCAATGAGTAGTTTTCTACTAGTGATTGAACCAAGTTACTATCAAGAATAGGTATCCTTTACCTAGGATTGATGATTTGTTTGACCAGTTGAAGGGAGCTTCTGTTTTCTCTAAAATAGACTTGCGATCTGGGTACCATCAATTGAAGATAGCACCTGAGGATGTACCTAAGACTGCATTTTCCACTAGGTATATATGGCCATTATGAGTTTACTATGATGCCTTTTGGGTTGACTAATAACCTGCTGTGTTTATGGACTTGATGAACCGAAATTCTAGGACTTACCTAGATAAATTTGTTGTGGTGTTCATTGATGACATACTTATTTATTCGAGGAGTGAAGATGAGCATGAGGAACACTTACGTATTGTCTTAGGTATTCTGAGAGAAAAATAGTTGTATGCCAAATTTTCGAAATGCGAGTTCTGGTTGGATCAAGTAGCTTTTCTGGGGCATATTATATCTAAGGATGGGGTATCAGTAGATCCCGCTAAGATTAAAGCTGTTAAGGAGTGGCCTAGACCGAAATCTGTGACTGAAATTCGTAGCTTTTTGGGATTAGCTGATTACTATAGGAGATTTGTGAAAGATTTTTCTAAAATAGCTAGACCAATGACTACACTGATGAGGAAAGCCACAAAATTTCATTGGGATGAGGGATGTGAGGAGTCGTTTCAGATTTTGAAGGAGAAGTTGACCACTGCTCCGGTGTTAGACTTACCGGATGGAAATGAAGCTTATGAAGTTTATACTGATGCATCTAAGAATGAGTTAGGTTGTGTTCTTATGAAGAATAGGAGAGTAATTGCCTATGCATCTAGGCAGTTGAAACCTTATGAAGAAAATTATCCCACTCATGATTTAGAATTAGCATCCGTAGTCTTTGCCTTGAAGATTTGGAGACATTATTTGTTTGGTGTACCCTTTAAGGTTTTCTCTGATCACAAAAGCTTAAAATATATATTCACTCAAAAGGAGCTTAATATGAGACAGAGGAGGTGGTTAGAGTTGATTAAGGACAATGAGGTCGAGATTCAGTATCATAAAGGAAAGGCTAATGTGGTGGCCGATGCCTTAAGTAGAAAATCTGTTCATACGATACAGTTAGTGATGAGCCGTGATAAGCTGAGGGAAGAATTTAGTAACTTTGCAATCTAAATGGCGAAGCCAGGAACCCCGTCTAATGTGTTATCTGTCGAGAGTGATTTGATATGGGAGATTAGAGAATTACAGGTTGGTGATAAGTATTTGCAGGATAAGTTAGTGAATGAGCCTACTTTGTTCAGACGCGATGAGTGTAATCCCCTAAAAATTCTAGCGCGATACAGTGGCGGAAACACTGTAGAGTCGGGATTAAAACACACAGAACTATGTCTTAATAAATTAAAATTGGTAAAGTCCAACATGCGCCATACATAAAAATGGCTAAAGAAAAATAAAACAATCCATAAAAAGGTTAACAATCCTCAAGACATGATTAAAAAAAAAAAACAGCAGGATTCAAGACTGCTCGCTAGCCCACACCCACCGGGAAATAAACACGTATACCTGCCATGTTAAAACATAACAGCCACAATCAGTGGGGAGCAACGCCAATGTTCTCCCAGCCGTATAACAGGATTTTAAAACAGTAATTACTATTATAGAAAAATAGTAAAAAGGAAAAACATTAAAACATCATATTAAAATAAGCTTTAGCGTAAAACAAAATAATCAAAAGGGTTTCCGAAGAAACATAAAAATATTTGCCAACCTGCAAACCAATTTATATCGATAATAAATAAAATAATCAAAAGGGCGTTATGGATAGGATTAATGTAGAATCTAGACTTTCACTAGGATAATACTAAAAACTAGTTTCGAGAACTTAGTCAAAACAAATTAGACTTTGGTCTCTAACTAGGCAACTCAACTATAACAGGACTGCGTGCAGCGAGGTCCTGGCTTAAGTAATGTATACCCCTCCTGGACACCAACCGTAATCCAGTTCAACCCGACGGCGACTTACACGATGCGATATCTAAGTTTAAGGTCAAAATATACACACTCCTGAGCACAAACCATGCCCAGTTCAACGACCAATGTGTCTCAACATAGACTCACCAGCTTTATAGTTGATGGCAAAACGTACACCCCAGACTATATTACTCTAAACCCACACTTGTCCTTATTCCATAACTCCAAAACAAACCATTATCGATATTTAAAAGATGTATTCATCATAAACAATATGAGGATAAAAGAAGTAAACGTTTATATTCTAAAAGAGGAAACTTTCTATTTTAGGAAACTTCTATTTTAGGAAACTTCTATTTTAGGAAACTTCTAAAAATAGCATCATATCAAAGTAGTGAAAATATTAGTTCATACTAATAAACGATATAGTTTTATAAAACTAATACTTTCGGCCTTAACGATATTAATTATTAAAGTAAGAGCATTTGATTTTATGAAACTATTAAAATATCGTGTAAGTGGTATAAAATGATTAGAAACATCTTAAATATTTTAATATTACTAATTAGGGTGTTTTTCGAAAGTTATAAAGCTAAAATTCCCTAATTATTATTAGTTTCGACGATAAAATTATAAATAGGATTTTACGACAAATGTCAAATTAAATCTTTTAACGTCTTTTATTTAATTAACCAACAAATATATTTAGAGTATGTTAAGGGATGATTTAACTCTTAAAGTTTCAGATTTAAATACTTTCAAAATTGCTGGAAAAATAATTCTTTTAGGTAAGACGAAGCATTTTAACGATAAATCACAATTTGTCCGAAAATCAATATTTATTAATTAAAGACTATAAAAATAGTACAAAAATTACGTAAAATAGTTAAATTATATTTATGGACATTCTGTCCAGAAAAGAAAATTTCCAGAATTCTAAAAACTCGGTTTTTAAAGCGTTTTCTCGTTAATCGTCCAATCTCGACAATAACGATTAATAAAAATAGTAATTACAAAACGATTTAAGTATTAATATCCAAAAATTATTATTACACTTTAAAATCCTAATTTTACATAATATAAATTTTCCAGATTTTTCCAAAACCCAGATTCAACAAATTTCAATAAAACCGTCATTTAAACCCGTTTTCGCAATTAACGATTTTATTAACGAACCTATCGTTCCAAACATTTTATTAAGGCACTAAAAATCATAATAATACATTTTAATATGAAATCATCAGAATCATAAATTTTTCCAGATTTAAACCAAAAACCAGAAATCGAGAATTTAAACAACAAACACGGTTTTAACGATAAACGATGATTTAAAGTGATTAATTAATTCATCCACTTAACAATTCCGAAAAATTATGAGAAAATTCATAAAATTCTATTTCACCAGAAAGTTTTACCACGTCAAAAATCAGATTAAAATAAAATGTTTAAGTACTAGAACTAAAAATCGGTTTTTAATCGTTTTTGTCCGAAAACGATAATAATTCAATAATCGATATAAAAATATCAGAAAAATACTAAATTACTAAAAATCATCAAAAACAACATTTTTCCAGAATATAAATATATATTACATGTTTAGGCCGATTATTACGATTTTACAAATTAATATAACAATTTAATCGTTAATCTCGTAAAAGCGATAAAAATATCGAAACATGCAAAATTTCAACTTTAAAAATTTTCCAGAATTCGTGACATACATATATTGTCAAAATAAAATATATAAAAATATATACATGCAAATACTCAATTAAAACCTTGAAATACCGAGTAACATCGACGTTACCTCTACTCCAAGTCTGAATCAACAATGTATTCGTCGGCTTCGGGATCGTCCAAGAATCCTACCAACACGAAAATCATGGCAGAAAGTACCATGAGAAAACTAAAAAAAACAAGGTAAGAATTGATCGAAAATGATGACGATTAATACCTTAACGAAGGAATCGGAAAGAGGATGATTGTGACGATAAGAATGATGTGATTGAGACTAGAAATGAAGCAAAAATTGGCCTAGAAAGGCTAAGGATCACACGGCCAAAGAGGGAAGAAAAGAGTGATGAATGTTTTGATGAATGTAAAAGAATGAATGTAGAGAATGAATGTAGAGAATGAATGTAGAGAATGAATGTGGAGATGGGTGATACACTACTTAAAAGGGTAAGCATGCATTAAGGCTTACAAAAAATGCAAGAGTGAACCTAGACTTGGTTTGGCCGGCCAAATAGGATAGAGAGGGAGTAGGATAAGCTTGAACATAAATGCTACAATGAATGAAAATGATTTATCTTATGATTACGTTTTAATGTGATAAAATGAAACGTTTAAATAAAATGTAATAAAACTTGTGACCAAGAGCTTAGTCGGTCCAAAATGTGAGAAAACAGTCTCAAATAATTTATAAGTTGATAAAAAGTATAATCGTAAAATAGTTAAAGGCATTTCAAAGTAATTCGAGTAAACCTCGCGTAAGAAAATAATTATTCGCGAAGCTTCGTAATAAAATCATAAATGGCTTGTTTTTAGTAGCTAAAATATATCTTAGTAAAAAAAAATATTCCATAAACGTATTCAAATATTTTTAGGAAAACGGAATAACTTAAATCCAAGCTTAAAAATGTCAATTCGGAGAAAAATAGAATTCCTCGCGGAAAATTACTTAGTTTACGAAGAAAATCAAATAAATAGATGTAAAAGAATTAAAATCTTTTAAAATAAAAATAAATATCATTAAATTCAAAATCGAAGATAAGCTTGTGAAAATGATGATACATAAGCCAAAATGTGATAGAGTTATAACGATGTCATAACGGTAAGGAATAAGCTGCTAGAAATATAGCGGGTGTTACAATCCTCCCCACTAAAAGAAAGTTTCGTCCTCGAAACTAAGAATAAGCAGATAGGAAATCGAGGTTTACCTTACTCGAAGAGTTGAGGATGCTTAGCTCGCATCGAAGACAAATATCTATTCCAAGAAGAATTGGGCTAACCAACCCGAAATTTAGAATCTTTTGATTAATGAAATCGTAAAGTAAAGTTATTTGATAAAATAACAACGTTAAATAACATTTGTAAACAAACTCGAAGGAAATAGGATAACCAAAATATTTTGAAAACAAAAGTAAAATATTTTGATTAAGAAATTCGATATTATTCCCTTTTTTTTTTATGAAACAATATTTAGTTTGGAGAAATCAAATTTTGTAGTTAGTAAAAATCGCACCAGCCGTCAAATATTTACAATAACAGATTCAAAAGTCCACCTACAATAAAATGAAAATCAATTCTCAAAACGTTAAAATTTCGAAAATGTTATCAAACTTGAACATACAAAATAATTTCGACAATGTTAAAACGTTTTACATAACAATTCTATACAAATTGAAGTACTTGGAAATACAAAAGTCTTCATAAAATTTTGATCGCTTGAAAATCAAAAATTAAAAATGATTTCGAAATAGTTTAAATAAATTATTAAGGCATTTTGAAATAGATCTAAATATAAATATCAATCAAAGATAAAACAAAGTGAAGTATATAGTTCTTAAATTAAAAAATAAAAATGTTAAATTTCACGATAACTCAAAATGTTAAATTGCTCAAAGTTTTTACAAAATGGGGAGTTTAAAAATTTGAAATCATGCTTCAAAATGTTAAAATTTCATGAAAATCAAAATTTTTAAATTAGTCCAGCTTTTTACAAAACGGGCAAATTCACAATTAGAAATTATAACTCAAAATGTTAAAACTTTACGATAGTCCAATTTTTTTTAAAGTAGTCAAACCTTATAAAATAGGGAGTTCGAAAAATAGTTAACGGGCAAATAGAACAAGGATAAATAAATTAAAAATAAGAGCTTTCAAAATCGACAAAGGTTGAAGGGATTGGCGGGAGTTACCGTAACAGAATTCAAGAGGAGCAGAAAGAAAGACGGAGTTGAGAATAAAAAGAGCTCTCAAGGATTATGGAAGAAATTAATCATCTCGAGATTCCTAGCACGACTTCCACAAACACGGGTTCCTAATTCCCATCAAATAACGCTAAGTCCAATATCAGTACAGGGTGGTCCTACTCAATTTAAAACCTCCAAAAACATCAACTGCTATAGCCTCCAAAATTAAGCCTTACATACTTATATAATATTCAATTAGTATGGTAAGAATCCACAAACGATTTAGACTAATCCATTAATTAAGATTCCAACAGTCATCAAAACATACCCAAACTTGTAATCACTAAGGCTCGTAATTCAAAGTTCATAAGGTCTGAACTCGAGGTATACTTCAAATTTCTCGAGTAAGGAAGACTAAATAAAATCCACCAATTAACAATGTTCTGACACAAAATCCTCAAAGATGATCACCAACATATTTATAATACCACAAGTGCAGAAGTTGGGGAAGTACAATAAATCCTCAAACACGCTCAAACCTATAGGTAAAGGCGCAAACACTCACATTTTCAAACACATCATTCGATTAATGTTTCCAAGAAGTCCATCAAATTTCTAATCATAATGGTGCAACCACAAAATATTTAATAACTCAACGAAGCCACAATCTCGTTGGTCTAAGGTTCTGAACTATAAATCCATTAAGATGATTCGCATTAAGTATTCCTCAAAACAATGCGATAACTCCAACCTCTAATGGCAATATGTTTCTCCTTTTCAAGGTTAACAACAATTTATCCAATTTTAGATCACTCAACCCCAAAGTTCATAGCTTACAACCTTAAACAACGATCAACGATCTAATCCTTAAGAAACAAGGGTAATCTATGTTAACCAAAATTTCTAACGGTATTAATGAAAACCTTTTATGGTACCACAACATTCAGGTTAACACTTTAACCAACACTCTAAGATCCCGAATATTCACGATGCATCCATCAAATAAGCATTAGGTAGGAATCCCAAAATACTATTATTATCTACACTTGGTTCGGTTCTAGGTTAAATTAGGTACTAGGTATCCATCAAATACAATATACTCTTACTACCCCAAAATATATTCAACTCTAAGTCCTCCAAATAATCAAGTAACCTATAACCCAAGGTTCAGAGTCTAAAGTACCAACCTAATTCCATTAATTGACAATTTATTATTCAAATCGATCCTCAAAAGCTTACTAAGATATATAACAAGGTATAACTCACAACCCTCAAGCCCTAGGTAACAAGGGTTTACTAAACCTCAAACATCTATATCCTTTCACGGGGTTCACTGAGACAGAAACCGGTCTAACAAAAGAATCTCAAGAGAAAGATGGTAGAATAGAAGAATAGAACAAGGATTCACCAAGAGAATGAAGATGAGAATATATAAGAGGAGAATTGGAAGAAATAGGGAAAGGAAGAAAAGAATCGATGAACCTATATTACTAAGTTCTTGAACCAGAAGAGAATCTTCGGGCCTCCCGAGTTCACAAGGGAATCCAAAATGGATTACTTCATCTTCTTGTAGAGGAACGAGCACACAAGTCATGGGTCGCTCCATCTGGATTTACTGCGACATCATGGAACATGAATCTACTCTTGATCATCTTGCCTGTAGCTTAAGTAAACTAAACCGGAGCTAAAAGTCATTATCGAAATCTTTCTTGGAGCACCTAGTTGTCCACTCGAGTTGGCAGGCGTTAAGAGTGCTAAGTAGGTCTTGTCCCGATCTGGAGCAGCATATCAACAACTTGTTCTTTCATCTTTTTCGACATATAAAACAAATATTCAATGCTAATCATTGAGTTCAGGAACAGATAATCTTAACAGTTAAGTCCTTATTTGTTTCTACCCATCTCTAATAATGTCTTTATTTACTGTTTAAATAATTTACTGGTATTTTCCCTAATTTCAGGTGTAAGCGTTGGGAGCAGTGATGCTCTGATACCAACTGTAATCCCCTAAAAATTCTAGCGCGATACAGTGGCGGAAACACTGTAGAGTCGGGATTAAAACACACAGAACTATGTCTTAATAAATTAAAATTGGTAAAGTCCAACATGCGCCATACATAAAAATGGCTAAAGAAAAATAAAACAATCCATAAAAAGGTTAACAATCCTCAAGACATGATTAAAAAAAAAAAAAACAGCAGGATTCAAGACTGCTCGCTAGCCCACACCCACCGGGAAATAAACACGTATACCTGCCATGTTAAAACATAACAGCCACAATCAGTGGGGAGCAACGCCAATGTTCTCCCAGCCGTATAACAGGATTTTAAAACAGTAATTACTATTATAGAAAAATAGTAAAAAGGAAAACATTAAAACATCATATTAAAATAAGCTTTAGCATAAAACAAAATAATCAAAAGGGTTTCCGAAGAAACATAAAAATATTTGCCAACCTGCAAACCAATTTATATCGATAATAAATAAAATAATCAAAAGGGCGTTATGGATAGGATTAATGTAGAATCTAGACTTTCACTAGGATAATACTAAAAACTAGTTTCGAGAACTTAGTCAAAACAAATTAGACTTTGGTCTCTAACTAGGCAACTCAACTATAACAGGACTGCGTGCAGCGAGGTCCTGGCTTAAGTAATGTATACCCCTCCTGGACACCAACCGTAATCCAGTTCAACCCGACGGCGACTTACACGATGCGATATCTAAGTTTAAGGTCAAAATATACACACTCCTGAGCACAAACCATGCCCAGTTCAACGACCAATGTGTCTCAACATAGACTCACCAGCTTTATAGTTGATGGCAAAACGTACACCCCAGACTATATTACTCTAAACCCACACTTGTCCTTATTCCATAACTCCAAAACAAACCATTATCGATATTTAAAAGATGTATTCATCATAAACAATATGAGGATAAAAGAAGTAAACGTTTATATTCTAAAAGAGGAAACTTTCTATTTTAGGAAACTTCTATTTTAGGAAACTTCTATTTTAGGAAACTTCTAAAAATAGCATCATATCAAAGTAGTGAAAATATTAGTTCATACTAATAAACGATATAGTTTTATAAAACTAATACTTTCGGCCTTAACGATATTAATTATTAAAGTAAGAGCATTTGATTTTATGAAACTATTAAAATATCGTGTAAGTGGTATAAAATGATTAGAAACATCTTAAATATTTTAATATTACTAATTAGGGTGTTTTTCGAAAGTTATAAAGCTAAAATTCCCTAATTATTATTAGTTTCGACGATAAAATTATAAATAGGATTTTACGACAAATGTCAAATTAAATCTTTTAACGTCTTTTATTTAATTAACCAACAAATATATTTAGAGTATGTTAAGGGATGATTTAACTCTTAAAGTTTCAGATTTAAATACTTTCAAAATTGCTGGAAAAATAATTCTTTTAGGTAAGACGAAGCATTTTAACGATAAATCACAATTTGTCCGAAAATCAATATTTATTAATTAAAGACTATAAAAATAGTACAAAAATTACGTAAAATAGTTAAATTATATTTATGGACATTCTGTCCAGAAAAGAAAATTTCCAGAATTCTAAAAACTCGGTTTTTAAAGCGTTTTCTCGTTAATCGTCCAATCTCGACAATAACGATTAATAAAAATAGTAATTACAAAACGATTTAAGTATTAATATCCAAAAATTATTATTACACTTTAAAATCCTAATTTTACATAATATAAATTTTCCAGATTTTTCCAAAACCCAGATTCAACAAATTTCAATAAAACCGTCATTTAAACCCGTTTTCGCAATTAACGATTTTATTAACGAACCTATCGTTCCAAACATTTTATTAAGGCACTAAAAATCATAATAATACATTTTAATATGAAATCATCAGAATCATAAATTTTTCCAGATTTAAACCAAAAACCAGAAATCGAGAATTTAAACAACAAACACGGTTTTAACGATAAACGATGATTTAAAGTGATTAATTAATTCATCCACTTAACAATTCCGAAAAATTATGAGAAAATTCATAAAATTCTATTTCACCAGAAAGTTTTACCACGTCAAAAATCAGATTAAAATAAAATGTTTAAGTACTAGAACTAAAAATCGGTTTTTAATCGTTTTTGTCCGAAAACGATAATAATTCAATAATCGATATAAAAATATCAGAAAAATACTAAATTACTAAAAATCATCAAAAACAACATTTTTCCAGAATATAAATATATATTACATGTTTAGGCCGATTATTACGATTTTACAAATTAATATAACAATTTAATCGTTAATCTCGTAAAAGCGATAAAAATATCGAAACATGCAAAATTTCAACTTTAAAAATTTTCCAGAATTCGTGACATACATATATTGTCAAAATAAAATATATAAAAATATATACATGCAAATACTCAATTAAAACCTTGAAATACCGAGTAACATCGACGTTACCTCTACTCCAAGTCTGAATCAACAATGTATTCGTCGGCTTCGGGATCGTCCAAGAATCCTACCAACACGAAAATCATGGCAGAAAGTACCATGAGAAAACTAAAAAAAACAAGGTAAGAATTGATCGAAAATGATGACGATTAATACCTTAACGAAGGAATCGGAAAGAGGATGATTGTGACGATAAGAATGATGTGATTGAGACTAGAAATGAAGCAAAAATTGGCCTAGAAAGGCTAAGGATCACACGGCCAAAGAGGGAAGAAAAGAGTGATGAATGTTTTGATGAATGTAAAAGAATGAATGTAGAGAATGAATGTAGAGAATGAATGTGGAGATGGGTGATACACTACTTAAAAGGGTAAGCATGCATTAAGGCTTACAAAAAATGCAAGAGTGAACCTAGACTTGGTTTGGCCGGCCAAATAGGATAGAGAGGGAGTAGGATAAGCTTGAACATAAATGCTACAATGAATGAAAATGATTTATCTTATGATTACGTTTTAATGTGATAAAATGAAACGTTTAAATAAAATGTAATAAAACTTGTGACCAAGAGCTTAGTCGGTCCAAAATGTGAGAAAACAGTCTCAAATAATTTATAAGTTGATAAAAAGTATAATCGTAAAATAGTTAAAGGCATTTCAAAGTAATTCGAGTAAACCTCGCGTAAGAAAATAATTATTCGCGAAGCTTCGTAATAAAATCATAAATGGCTTGTTTTTAGTAGCTAAAATATATCTTAGTAAAAAAAAATATTCCATAAACGTATTCAAATATTTTTAGGAAAACGGAATAACTTAAATCCAAGCTTAAAAATGTCAATTCGGAGAAAAATAGAATTCCTCGCGGAAAATTACTTAGTTTACGAAGAAAATCAAATAAATAGATGTAAAAGAATTAAAATCTTTTAAAATAAAAATAAATATCATTAAATTCAAAATCGAAGATAAGCTTGTGAAAATGATGATACATAAGCCAAAATGTGATAGAGTTATAACGATGTCATAACGGTAAGGAATAAGCTGCTAGAAATATAGCGGGTGTTACAATGAGAGTGGATTGATTAAGGTTCATGATAGGGTTTGTGTGCCTAACCACTGGGAAATTAAGGAAAGAATAATGACTGAGGCACATGCAACACCGTATTCTGTTCACCCCGGGGGTGATAAGATGTATGCGGACTTGAAATTAGCATTTTGGTGGTCTGTTATGAAGAAACAAATTGCAGATTTCGTGTCTCGATGCTTGATTTGTCAGAAGGTTAAGAGTGAACACATGAGACCTCAGGGGAAGTTGCAACCTTTAGAAGTTCCCGAGTGGAAGTGGAGTTCAATCTCCATGGATTTTGTAGTTGGGTTGCCAAGGTCACAGAAAGGTAATAATATGATTTGGGTGATAATTGATAGGCTGACTAAGTGTGCACATTTTGTTCCGATGAAAGATACCTGGAAGAAGAAGCAACTTGCTGATGCTTATGTACATCATGTGGTAAGACTTCATGGAGTTCCTAAGGATATTGTGTCAGATAGGGATGCCAGATTTGTTTCAATATTTTGGGAGAAACTTCAGACAGCTTTGGGAACCAAGCTTAATATGAGCACAATATTTCATCCAGCTACCGATGGTCAGACTGAAAGAATGAATCAAAAGTTGAGGATATGTTACGAGCTTGTATCTTACAATTTCAGGGAGGTTGGGAGGATAAGTTAGATCTTATTGAGTTCTCTTATAATAACAGTTATCATGCTACAATTCAGATGGCACCATTTGAGGCATTGTACGGACGCAAGTGTAGGAGTCTGATATGCTGGGGTGATATTAGTGAGCATGTGATTCTGGGGCCTGAGATGATCACTGAAATGGTTGAGAGTGTTAGGATTATACAGGACAGGATGAAGGCAGCTTAAGACCGTCAGAAGAGCTATGCTGATAAGACTCGTAGGCACGTGGAATTTGAGGTTGGTGACAAAGTTCTTTTGCGTGTCTCGCCTACTAAAGGAGTAATTTCGGTAATTAAGAAGGGCAAATTGAGCCCGAAGTTTATTGGTCCGTATGAAATTTTGGAGCGTATTGGCGAGGTGGCTTATCGACTCGATTTACCAGCTGATCTAGAACGAGTGCATAATGTATTTCATGTTTCCCAGCTAAGGAAATACATTAGTGATCCATCACATGTGTTTGATCAGGAGACTATTGAGCTTGATGAGACTATGACTTATGAAGAGACTCCTGTTCAGATTTTGGATAGTAAGGTGCGTAAAACACGTAGAACTGAGACAAGCAAGAATGGTCAAAGTTTTATGGAATAATAACAATGTGGAGGAGGCTACTTGGGAAGTTGAGTCAGTCATGAAAGACAAATACCCTCATCTCTTTCCCTAAGGTAAATTTTCGTGCTTCGTGGACGAAGCTTTATTTTAAGGGGGATAGAAAATATGCATGACTACTTTATTTACTACTTTATTTTTGTGTTGGATTAACCTTGTTGTGTGGTTTCATGTTATTATAATTGGTTATGGTTGGATATTGGTTTTTCGTTAATTCTTGAAATACTTGTTTACTCATATTGGTGGTTTATTTGTACTCAAAATTGAACTTGTGAAATTTCAAAACTTTGAAAATATATATATTTATTTATTTATCCGGCATGCTCTTAGCTTTCTAAGTGACACTTTTACCTTAGAGGATTGTGAGAATTTTGTGGGTTCGAACTCTAGCATTACTTAGTGGAATTTGTTCCTATCTTGTGGAATTAGGTGATCTTACCTTGTGGAATCAGGGGTGGTGAAGTTGTGTTACTTCGGATTTGAGGAATTAGAGTCTTTTTTGGATTTTTGGAGAATTTAGAAATGTGAGCCATCCTAGAGGTTGTGTGTAGTTTTCGCGGAGTTTGGTTATATATATGAAGTAAACGAGCTATTTTGGATACCTATGAGTAGTGTGAGACTTTATTTTGAGGACGAGTTTAAACATCGAGGACGAAGTTTTGTTTTAAGGAGGGAAGTCTGTAACACCCCGTTATTTTACGAGTCAATTATAAAGCGTTACTGGTCTATTTTATTTAAATCGGGTTATTAAGTTGGGAAAAGTATTTTTGATGGCTTTATAAAATTAAAGTATTTTGGGTTTTTTTTTCATTAAGTAAATTGATTTTGGTTTCTAAAACTGGAGTTTTATTTATAAACCGACTTAGTATCGGGTTGAATTTGAGTCAAAAGAAAAAATAAGAAACCTAATACTATATAAACCCCACCGTGGCTCTCTATTCCCAATTCCCCTTTCATAACTCTTTATTCCCTTCCTTCCCTCCACTGCGGCACTGCCGCATAACCTTCCCGGTTCTCGATACTCCGTCTTCCTCTGTTTTCTTGCTTCCGGTTTTCACCATTCAAATCACCGTTCGATTGATTCTTTCCCTCTTCCGATATCACACTAATTGTAAGTTTTCCACTTTGACTCATTGCAATTTATTAAATCTTGTTTTGTGCAATTTTATAAACCGATTTAAGTTTTAAATATCATGGGTCGGAGTTGAGAGATGTTGTGTCAAACAATTTGTTTATAGGTGTTGGTATCGGGTTATTCCGATTGTATTATTTATGCTTGTGGATTAGTAATTGGTAAGTTGGGTGTTTTGAGTGAGACGTGGGCTCAGGAAGAGAAGAGAAGTGCAGGTGTTTGTTTTTCTTTGTGATGATGCTGCAATGATGCAAGAGATGTAATTAAATGGCAGTAGTATATTCAATGGCATATAAGTGAGCGTGTACGTCGTTAATTTAGAGTTGATTGCCGGTTTATTTCTCTACCATGTGGGTCTAATTTATTTAACGAGGTATCCAACTTTTGGACAAGTAATTTGGATCGAGTGATATTTTAGATTAGCTTCGGGGTTTCGTTGTCTTTTGACATTATCGAGTGAGTGAATAGTTAGTGTCTTGAGGTTGGGTGATTTCGATAATGTAGATGGGTATTATATAGGTTAGACCGTTTTAATGTTAATTAGTTATTGAATTTATATTTATATTATTGTAGCTTGTGGGTTCGAGGAGAAAGAGTTCTTGGACTAATAATAGCTGAGTTTTGTCCGTCTCGAGAGGTAACGAAGTTTTACCCTTCTCACTTTAAAGTCAAGAGCAAGTTCGGATCAAAATATATTTTTCTAACGGTTTCTTAAATTATTTTGTCGATCGTAAATATTTTCATAATACTCGTAATGTTTGGATATTGAACTTTGTGACACGAGTCACACATTGATATTATTTTGGTAAAAATTTTGGTAACTTATAACAGACTCTGGGAGCTCTGTTGGTCTAGACGGTTTTAAGGTGCGTCTAAGACGTTCCTGGGACTTCGTCCCGAAAGTATTTTTGAGTGAGGATTGTCCGGCCCTCACTCGCTAGGGAGTTAGACTTTCTCCTTTGGCAGTTTCATCCTACTGACTGTCCAAATGTGAGAGGTGCGCACTATTATGAGTCTAGCTAAGCACAGGTGGTTACCTCTAAACCGTGCAAGGGTTGGACCTTGGCACACAGGTTGCGAAAAATATATATTTTGGTTGGTTTGGATTTGACTACTATTTTTATGATATTCTGGTATTTAAACGATGATTTTAACTCTGATTTCAGTTTATTATTATTATTAGTATTTCACGATTTATTATATTATTATACTTTTTCTCAGCTTTGCTGACGTCCTTTTGTTTTGGGTCGTTCCCCCGCTGGAACCTGTACCTATTCGTGTTTTTGGGTACAGTTGATAGGTACACTTGATTTGCTACATGGGTGCATTCTGGTATCGGGTTATGCTGAGCGAGGAACGACTTTCATAATTTAACTTTGACTACAAACTTTTACATTATTATTGGATTTATTGGTTTGCTATTGTTTTAAACCGTTTTTGATTTTGTGAGACTTAAGACTTCCGCTGCAACGTTTCCATTTAATTAGCTATCGAATTTCTATTTTATTTATTTATTATTTATCTTTTCCTTGCACTTGGCTCGGTAAGCTAAGTGTGGAGTAACAGCTTTGAGTTTTCTGTTTACGATTTAATATATTAGTTGCGAAAATTTAGGGCTGTTACAATCTTGATGTTAAATTAATCTTTCCAAGTAATTATTTGATCAGGTCCAAACCTGGATGTCTACACCTCTTTGTAGAGCGTGGCTGTAAAGAAACTAGCGGTCTGCGCGGCTTGTGTTGAAGTGAGCTCGGCCTCTTGCACCCTCGCGACCCCTGTCCCCTTACTCAGAGTACCACGAGTCGTGGCCTGCCCGCCCCCTCAAGGGGCAGCGGCTTGCACGACGTCCCGTGGCGTCGTTGGCATGCCATATCAGGGAACGATGCTTGCTCGGTCAGAACTGTAATTGGATTGATCTCTTCGATTTCAAGCATCTTTTGGTGACTTTTGTTCTTTGAGGATTTTACTCTTAATCCCCACAGACGGCACCAAATTGTTCTGAGTCGGAAACAATTTATTCCAAATGGGATTTAGATCTCAATCGAATTGTATTCTTGGTTCTCTTTAATCCTCGCGTCTCATTTCTTTCTCTTCTAGGGTCGGACCTCCCTGGCAGATTAGGTTGCCCGTGCCTGCACAGAAAGAAAACGCGACCTCGGGGGGGTCCGAGGGAACCCTCTCCGATGCCTAAGTCAGTCCGTGAAAGCGCTTAAGAAACCTTGTTCGTGAGAAACAAGGTGACATTTTCTAGAAAGAGATTTTAATGAGAGAAAGTTCATTACCCCTCTAGGAATGAATATAGTGGGGTATTTATAGGATCCAACAAGAGAGAGAGAGAGAGAGAGAGAGAGAAGGGGGCACGTGCTTCACGCATGCCCCTTACCTTAGGCTGGGATCAGGAGGGTCGGCTGGAGCACCCTAGGTATCGGAATGACAGGGGGTCAGTGATCTCCTGGAGGGAGTGCAGAAGGGCTCGGCCCGACCGACCGGGGGTCGGACCTCAGGGTCGGACCAAGGTTCAGGGGGCCCGTCCTCTCCAAAGGTGTGCTCCTGGGGGTCGGCCGGGTGGATCCAGCCTGATGTCCCGGCACCGGTTTCGTTGCCGGCCCGTGCCTTCTCAGAGTCAGGTCGGACCCGGGTCTCTGACTAACGGGCGACACCCAACAGGTAGTTGACCCCATCAACATGAAAATTGTAATTTCTCGTAAATTATTAAAAGGGAAAAAATTATATCTACTTTATTTAGGATAATAATAATTTTAATAAAATAGATCTAATTCTATTAGGATAATTTTGTCATAAATTGTTAAAAGGAAAATAATCATATATAAATATAGAATTGAAGCTTTTTTCAAGCAACATGGGAGAATCCAACTTTTTTAAAACACTAAAGCTTAAATATTTAAAATATTAAAATTAATATTTTTTATCCTAATAGAGTTGGATCTATTTTTAATTTTATCCTAATATAATTAGATCTATTTTTAATAAAATAAAATTATTATTATCCTAAATAAAGTAGATATATAATTTATTTTTTAAAAAAAAATTATTATTATCCTAAATAAAGTAGATATATAATTTTTAACTTTTAACAATTTACGAGAAATTATAATTTTTATGTAAAAACCTTTACAAATGTTATTATTCTAAAACAAAAACATTATCGTAAAAACATTTATAAAAATTATATAATTAGATTTGTGGTGAAAAATGTTATTCTTAATCTATAATTCTCATATCATTTGCTCGAAAAAGATGATATGTTTTTTTAGTACGTGATAGTGGTAAATATATCACATATGTAAACAGTAAAAAAATTCCCACATTGCAAAATTATAATACATGATGAGATTCTATAATTATAAATAAGCGTTATCATCGGTCATTGATTATCAATCAAAAATCTTGAGTATTTACTCCAAAAAGACGATGTGTTTTTTAGCATCATTGAAAAAATACAATAAAATAGACTTTTTCGAGCGATATGATAGTCTCCAACAATTGTAGGATTCTTAAATACAAACTTAATTATTTACAGAGTATCATATTTGAGTGTTTAGAAAAAGTTGAACATTACAAATTTGATTAAACTGTTAACTAATTCAATGTTATGGTCATCTTGGAGTGCTGCTATCACATTACTATAGAAGTATAGAATAATAAAAAGGTTACTAAAGTTACAAATACTTAAATAAATAGATAACTAAAATAATTAAAAACTAAACTAATATAATTGAGACACTTTTTTTGAGTGACATATATTTTCCAACTTTTTTTAAACTACCTAAGTTATTTGAATAAGTTTATACGTGTGGGCACGGGTTATATGGGTCATGGTCAGAATACGAGTCAGAAATAGTTTTGAACGACGTAGCTATATAAACAATTTTAGAATTCTTAAATACAAACTTAATTATTTATCATATTTAAATGTTTAAAAAAGTTGGAACATTATAAATTTGATTATACTACCCTAACTATTTCAATGTTACGGTAGTCTTGAAAACTAATATATACAGACTAACATTACTAAAGAATAATAATAAAAAAATAATAAAGTTAAAACACTTAAATTAAATAATTATATGATTAAAGACAAAATGAATATAATTGCGACATTTTGCGAGTGATATGTACGTAATCCCCAACTTTTTAAAATTATATAATTTATTAAATAACTTCATACGACGGGTCAGAAAACGAGTTGGGTCGGAATACGAGTAAGAAATAGTTTTGAACCCCTAAATTTTTATTGCTTTAAAATTACAAATTAATATTTTTGATGTTAAATTTTATTTATTTTAATATTTTTATCATACTCGTTAACTATTATGTTTTTCTTTTAAAATATTAACATCAAATTTTAAAATTAGTTTAACAATTATTTTATTATTAAATGACGAAAAAAATTGTACTCCATATTAATTTGAATATTAGTTTATATTTTTAATTTATAATACTAAAAATATTAAATTTATAATTATAAATCCAAATATAATACTTTCTTTGTTTCTTAATGATGGCTCCATATTGCCCCCATTCGCTCATTATATGTCAGAAGTATTTTAATGAAACGGGTCCATCATTAAGAACCAGATGGAGTATAAAATATTTATATTTTATTAATGTTAATAAATTCTAATTGATCCAACAGGTCATTTAAGGTTCGGGTTAAATGGCTCGCGAGTTGAAAAGAGGTTCATGACCCTAAAAACAACGCGTCGGGTGAGTTGAATTTAGAGAGATGATGACACATGCAAATATATATTCGATCTAGAAAGTCACATAGTTAGAGACTATAAGACATAGATAAAACTTAATTTACGCAGATGAGTTGTCAAAGAGATATTAATATTACTCACAGACACATGATTTGTTACTTTGATGAGCATTGCACAGACACAGATAAAATCATTTGGACTAAAAGACTTACATAAAATATAAATTTTTTATAGTTTGAACGATCAAAGAAGTTTGCTAAATGTTGTAAAAGATACCATACAACCGATGCATGTGTTGTCGGTTAGTGAACTTTTTTTTTTTTTTTTTTCAGTATCCGTGGATTGCACGGGCATCATTCTAGTTACTTATATTAGGATAATATTAGGATAAATATTTAAAATTCAGTGTTTCGAAAAAGTTGTGTCTATCCACGTTGCTAGAAAAAAGGGACGTGCTAAATCATACCCAATTTTTTACTGATTCATACCCACATTTTCAGAATTACCCTCCTCATTTTTCTTCAATCAATCCACCCCACAATCTCTCTTTTCAATCTTTTCTCTCATCTTCCTCAAACCTCAATCAATTCACCATATATTGATATTGTCCGTAACCTTAACCACCCCGCGTCCACCCCTTACCTACAACAACCATCCTAACAACCACCTAATTAGGGTTTAATTCAAAAAAGATTAATCAATAAATTGGTCCAACCACCCTAATTAGGGTTTAAATAGAAAATTAAATCCAATGATTATATTATAAAGTAAAATTATTATTAGAAAAAATGAACCAATTGTATTGATCTGTACATCTAAAGTTACATAAAGATGAAACTAGGGTTTAGTTAGAAATTAAACAAAAAACATAATCAGTAAGATAATTAGGGTTTAATTAGAAATTAACAAAAAAATTAAGATAACATCGCATAAATATATTAAAAATTGAAAATATTAATAAAAACAAGAAAATTATTTGTCTCATGTGCAAATTAGCGTAGTTATCAAAGAATTTAGTTAGGTTTCGATGAATTAAAAAAGACGGAATTCCTTAGGTTGAAAAGGGATTGGGAATGGGTTTTTCTAAGAGAAAGAGTAGTAATGAGAAAAATAATGAAAAATTGGGTATGAACTAGTAAAAGCTGGGTATGATTTAACAACTACGAAAAAAAATATCTTTTATATATGTATATAGAGGGAGAGAGAGGCGGGTTCCGGTGAGACAGCCAAACTTCTTACACCCGTTATGACACAATCTGAACCATTAGATTAGGATCAGATCTAATGGTCCAGATTGAAAGACTAAAAACACGCGCTATCTCAGCTTCTAAACCACGCCAATATTAGATCAGCTTCTAAATCCTCTTTTGTTTTCTCATTATCCTCTACTTTCATTAATTTATTCCTCTTATCTTTGATTTAATCATGCGATCATTCATCAAACTTAGTGAATTTGTTTGATTCTAACTGTTTGCATTAGTACGTCATGATGACATGATCTACTTCATTCTACTACTAGTTTTGGTGAAGTTGGATTTAAGTGTTTTGCAAATCTTTCGTCAAACCTCTCAAATCAAGCACTTCCCATCACTTTTGTAACAGATCATCTTTCTTCACTTGCAAAAATCAAGCTTCTTCTTTTGATCGCTCGTCAGATGAAAGGAAGCAGAATATCAGTGTGTATGACCTGAATCGTCGTGATCATGAGAGTCCAGCCGTTCTTAGACTCAATAAACAGACTGATGTTTTCGCACTTGGTGACTTAGTCGCTTTAACCAACATAGCCACTCTGTAACTAGGTTAGGCGAGACAAGTTGTTTTAGTGAATTTACGAATAAGTGGGACTAAGAAGAGTTCTTATAGATTGAATTTCATTTGAGATAAATAATTGATATACAAACTACAAAATTTACCGTATACACCCTTTCGAATAAAATACATACCTCACTTATAAATAAATAATGGGACAATTTCAAAGAATAGTAGGGAGTACTAAACTTACTATACACTTAATTTATATATATATATATATATATATATATATATATATATATATATATTAATATTAATATAAATGGGATCAAGGGAGTTGGTGAAGGATTGGGAAGTTGGTGAGTTATATTGTTGGCCATTGATTTGGGTTGGATAGATGACTTAGATTAATCAAAAAAAGGGAAGGAGGTACGCCTGATTGACAGGTGTACTTGACTGCAGCAGACAGCAGAGGTCAAGTAGCAACAGCAGCATGCAATCCCAGCATTACCATCATCAAAATTCACTCCCTCACCATCAATCTCTCACTAAAATTGAAAATTCATCCCAAATCAAAATTCATCCCCTCATTTATACTATCATTCAGAATAACTAAACCCTAATTCGTAATTTGCTCTACATCTCCATGCTCCAATGGTGTTGTTCCTTGAAGATTCAAGCGATGATTATATGCTCGAAAATTTGCAGTCAAAAATTTCCGGTCAACATGTAGGAGGTAAGATGAATATATACATATATATTTGGTATCTTGCATTGGGTATTCCATCTTTTTTTTGGTTTGTTAATTTGAAGAGTCACACAGTTATAATGTGATAGTCACACTCAGTATGACGGACAGACACACGTTGCTGAGTACAGTTTTTGATACGTGGGTTATTATTTAGTCAATTTTGCATTTAAACCAAATTAATACTTTTAAATCCAAATATTTATCAAGCCAAATTATTATTGTGTTGGTTCCCTGTAGTTGTATTACGTTGAAGTTGCTTTATTATTCCAAATATTTATTTTGGTTTCTTTATCATTGTTATATTTATTACTGTCGTTTTTTTTGTTGTTGAGTATTGATCTTTGGTATTTTGCATTTGGTGTTCCATCTTTTTAGTTGGTTTGTTAATTTGGGGAGTCACACAGTTATAATGTGATAGTCACACTCAATATGACGGACAGTCACACGTCGCTGAGTACAAGTTTTGATACGTGGGTTATTATTTAGTCAATTTTGCATTTAAGGCAAAATCCAAATATTTATCAAGCCAAATTATTATTGTGTTGGTTCCCTGTAGTTGTATTACGTTGAAGTTGCTTTATTATTCCAAATATTTATGTTGGTTTCTTTATCATTGTTATATTTATTACTGTTGTTTTTTTGTTGTTGTTGAGTATTGCATTTTGGTATCTTGCATTTGGTATTCCATCTTTTTTGTTGGTTTGTTAATTTGGAGAGTCACACAGTTATAATGTGATAGTCACACACAATATGACGGACAGTCACACGTCGCTGAGTACATGTTTTGATACGTGAGTTATTATTTAGTCAATTTTGCATTTAAGGCAAATTAATACTTTTAATCCAAATATTTATCAAGCAAAATTATTATTTTGTTGTATTTACATTAACAACAAATTTTTTTGTTGTTGAGTATTGCATTTTGGTTTTTTGTACTTGTAGTTCTTATATTTTGTGGGTCTTAATATTTAACAATCATGCTGTTATATGAGCAAAGTCACAGTCGTTGTTCTTCAAAGTCACAACTGTTGTTGAGAAAAGTCACATTTCATTAGGTCAGAGATGAATGTGTGCGTCGCAAAGATTTTCAGTTTTTAGTGTGTAATATAGAGTTTCTTTTTTTTGTTCCAACCTATGATCGTTCTTTTTTGTTCCAACCTATATGTTAGTTGAAGACACAGTGATTGTGCCTTATGTAGGGTAGAAGTTTGTGGACATCGATGGAGCATTCTAGTTTTATCAATCTTACGCACGCACCTTTGGTTTCGAGGTGAAGAGGTACACGACAACTAAATCTTATGATGGTTCGATCAAGAAGAAATTGTTGGCTTGTAACAAGGAGGGCAAAACAGCTAGCCAGAGCATGGTGAAGTTGTCGAGCACGGGAGAGAAGAAGGGGCAAGAGTCTGTGGGATCGTATGAACCCAAAAGGAATACGAAGGTGACGAGGACGCAATGTGGTGCAAGGATTAGGCTTTGTGCGATGAGCGGGGTTTTTTTTATTGAAGATCAGATCATCGAGGAACACAACCACGAACTTGTGATGGTCAACAACAGAGAGTTTCAAAAGTTATCTCGAAGTCTCTCAAGATATCACAAGGAGATGATCGTTTCCAACTCGAGTGTGTGTAACGTTTGTGAACAATGTGCTTGGTTGACCGCTAACTGTGTGCGATTAATTCAGTTGCAAGTTTTGTGTGTGCAGCTGAAGATTGGGGCGACTCGGACGTAAAGGATGTGCAAGGAGATGTCGGGCGGATTCCAGAACATCGGAGCATTGTTGGATGATTTCAAGAACTGGGGTAGGGACGTCAAGTGCTTCGTTCACGAGCAGGATGGTCAATTGTTCATAGACCGGTTCAAGAGTTTGAGGGATAATCAGAAGGATTTCCACTTTGACTACGATGTCGATGCAGATGGAAGCCTACACAGGGTCATTTGGGCGGATGGTGTAGGGCGAAGGAACTACGCAGCATTCGGGGATGCAGTTTCGTTCGACCCAACGTACGAATTGTATGTGTAAAATATGTTTCGAATTAGCCTTAGGTTCCATCATGAAATTTTTAGATCTGAATGTCTAGAATATTTTAAAAATATGAAAAGTAAGTTTTTATGAAAATATATATTTAGTAATGATTTATTTCGTAAACGGGTACTGTATAATTTTATGTACTGTCTGAGGTAATAGTTTGTTTCGTGATGTTAAACGTTTCTTTTGGACTTGGAAAACTTATGTTATGTTCCTGATGATGCCTAAAATGTGTATGTAAATTTTCATATAAGTCCATCATATATATTTTCATTTATAAAATTTGTACTAAAATGGGTCAGATCTGGAAAGAATATTTTATTTAAGAACTTTCATAAAGTACTTTATTCTAAATTTCTGGGTATAAGTTATGTACAAGTATAGGTATTCAAAATAAAATTTTGGTTCACTTTAATGATGTTTAAGTATTTTAAACGATTTAAAAGAAAGTATTGAAAACCGTACTGTTTTCTATTTTAAATTGTTAAAAATAATAAACCTTATTATTTTTGAAAAATGACTTTATATCTGGAAACCTAACTTATAAAAGTATGTTGAGTATGTTTTAGATGAATATGTCATATTTGATGGATGCGTCGCGAATATTGGGGATCATAGAGTATTGTTTAAGGTGTTAGACTGAGTGTTGTGGCACCATTAAAGGTTTTCATTAATGTCGTTAGAAATTTGGGTTGACACTGATTTCCCGTGTTTCTTATGGATTAGATCGTTGATTATTGTCTAAGGTTGTAACCTACGAACTTTGGAGTTGAGTGATCTAACTTGGATGAATTATTCTTAACCTTGAAGAAGAGAAATATCTTGCACAATCATAATTTGGGCTTATTGTGTTGTTTTGAAGAATACTATAATACAGATCATCTTATTGGGACTTTCAAGTTAGAACTCTTTGACCAGCGAGATTGTGCCTTCGTTGAGTTATTAAATATATTGTGGTTGCACCATGGTGATTTGAAATTTGATGGACTCTTAGAAATATTAGTCGAATGACATATTTGAAGATGTGAGTGTTCGCTATTACCTATAGATTTGAGCATGTTTGAGGATTTGTTATACGTTCCTAACTCCTGTACTTGTGGCATAATAAATATGTTAATGATTATTTTTGAGGATTTCGTACCCGAGCCTTGTTAAATTGGTGGACCTTGTTAGTGTTCCTTACTCGAGAAATTTGGAGTATACTTCAAGTTCAAACCTTATGAGCTTTGAATTTAGGAACCTTATCGATCAAGAGTTTGGGTGTGTTCTGTTGACGGTGGAATCTTAACTAATGAGATTAGATTCTAAATCATTTGAGAATTAGTATTGTGTCATTGAACGATTGGATAATTACGTAAGACATTTCAGAGGTTGTAGGTTGAGTAGGACTACTAATGCCTAATATTGCACTTAGTATTATTTGATGGTAATTAGGAACCCGTATTTTTGGTGTCGTATTAGGAATCTCGAGATGGGTAACTTCTTCTCTAATCCTCGAGAGCTTTATTTGACTCTCAATTTCGTTCCTCCCCTTAGCTTTTCTTAAATCCTGCTACTTCTTCTTCGTCCAACCCCTTTCGACTTCTTTTTCAGGTTTGAAAACTTTTGTTTAGATTTGTCTTTGACTTTGACTCTATTTATCCACATCATTTCCCCAAACTCATGTTATGAAAAGTTTGACTAATATAAAAATTTTGATTTTCGTGAAATTTTAATATTTGAGTTATAATTAAATTTCAAAACTTCATTTTCGTTTTCGTTTTTGGTTGATAACATATATTTAGTCCTGTTTCAAAATGCCTTAATAATTTATTTTAAAGTATTTCGAAATTGTTTCAAATTTCAATTGTCAAGCGTGTTTATATTTTACGAAAACTTTCATAATTGCTAATATTTTGATTTCTATAAGATTTTTGTGTAAAACGGTTAACAAATTTCAAAAAAACTTCGTATGTCTAAGTTTTTATTTTATTGTCGATAGATTTTAAATCTGTTATTGGAAATGTTTGACGATTGATTCGATTTTTATTTACTAACTACAAAATTTGATTTCTCAAAATTTTTGTCTGGTCTTAAAACAAAATATTGTCGAATTTCTTAATCAAAATGTTTTACTGTTGCTTTGAAAATATTTGGGTACTCTCCCCTTCGAGTCCGTTTACAAATATTATTTATTGTCATTATTTTATCGAATATTTTTTTTACTTACGATTTTATTAATTTAAATGATTTTAAACTTCGGGTAGTTGAGCCCAACTTATCTTGAAATAAATTATGTCTTCGATTTGGATTTCATGTCATGTTTGAAGTTGCAAAAAAAAATTAAACCGAGTTTGTGATGCGAGTTAAGCATTCTCGTTTTGTTCAAGTGATAAAACTTTGTTTCCCATTCTATTTTTATGTTTTTATAAGTTTCGAGGGCGAAACTTCTTTTTAGTGGGGAATATTGTAACACCCCTGATTTTATAAATTAAGTTACATTAAAATTTTGCTCGTATTTTTATTTAACTCGTAATTCTTAAAATTATTATAAAACAAATTTATCGTTTAATCGTTTCAAACTCTTAAAATTCTATTTGTCTCGTAAACCCTTCTTATATTTAAACATTTTTATTTCTGTTTCGATTCATTTTATACATTTAATTTATTCTTATCGAAAGTCTATTTCGACGATTTAAATCCTAAATTCTTTTTATTTATTTATATTTAAGCTCCAATTTTCTATTTTTCGGCTCGAAGCTCATTTATTTTAAGTTTCGTCAAAATATTTATTTCCTTTCCTCTAGAAATCAATTTAATTCACTTTATCGAAAATTTATTGTTTATCGGGAAAAACTATTTCATCGTCTAATTATTTATTTCTATCAACTTCGTTTTCGTCTCGAATACTTTATTTACTCATTTTACTTGATGGCCCGATTATTTATTAATTTTATTGACTCGATTTTAATTCGATTTCGTGGGTCAGTCAACTTATCGTTACGGAATTCGTTTCCTACCCGATTCATTTAATCAATCCGTATTGTTTTTAACCCTCTTGTTTTTCCACTATATATGCGTACATCCCCCTAACACATTCACTCCCCCTGCCAACCTGATCCACTGCTTCAACCCCCTGCTTTTCCCATTTTATTTGGTTCCTCTCCCCATTCCTCCACCTCTTGGTTCGTTCCCCTTATTTCCTCCTTGTTTTTAACGTTCTTTTCCCTTTCTTTCATTGTTGCTCTGTATCTCATACACCGACCTCAGCCACCCAGATCGACGCCTTTGTACCCCTTCTTTTCGTGCTTTGTTTCCGTCTTGTTCAAGCTATGGTGTGCGAGTAGCTACTACTCGTTTTGTCTCCTTGGTCTCCGTGTTCTGCTGTGCTCTTTCCTGCTTCTGCCATCGTTTTCTTTTGTTTTTGTTTTTGTTGTTGTTCAGTCGTGTCCCTCCTCTTTGCTGCTGTTTATTGTGCCAAATCTTCTTCTCCTTTCTTCTTCATTGTTCTGCCTCTGTTCGATGTTATTGCTGCTAATGTACGCGGCTGCTATGGTGTACAATTATTGTTGCTAATGTTAGATGTCGTTACTGAGATCGTTGTTCTATTTCTTCTTCTTCCTTCTCGTTCTCCCTTTCTTCTCCATTTGTTTGTGTGTCGCTGCTATTGAATCAGTTCATTCCTTTATTTCGTTTTAATTTCATTTTCTAACGTTTTGCTGCTCATTCTTTTTCCGGTTTTCGTTCGTGCTATGTTCGTTGTCTTCTTCTTCGTTCTGTCTGACTTTGGTTATCATCCGCTGATATTTCTGCTGCTATTTTGCCTCATCCTCATTGTTGTACGCTGCTGCGTGATTGTTGTTGTGCTGTTGTTTGCTGTGTCCGATTTCCTTCATTTTCCTTCATTTCCCATTTGTTTTCTTCCCCTCATGTCTGCGTGCTGCTGCAACTGTTTTTGATTCCCCTGATTTCTTTGCCACTGTTGTCGCTCTTTTTTGTTGTTGTTGTTGTTCTTCTTCTTCTTCTTCTTCTTCTTTCTATGTTGTTACTGTTGCCGCTGCGGTCTGTTGTTTATATTATTGCTATTCCGTTTTCATTCACGCCTCTCCGTTTCGTCGTCTTGTGTTGAGCTTTTGTCTACTGTCTTATCATTGCTGTTACGGTTTGGTCGTCTTGTTCCCATTGTACGATGATCTCCTTTTCTTCTTTTCTTCTTTTTCTTCCTACCATTGCTAATGTTGCTGTTGCCATTGGTGGTTACTGCTGTTGTTCATTTTTGAACCGTGCCAAGTTTTTGGTCCATTGTCTCTATCTACTACTGTTGGCTGCCGTTGTTGTTATCGTTGTTTCGTTCCTTCCTCTTTTTCGCCTATTATTCTTCTATTCCTCCATTCTTTTTATGAAACCTTAATCCGATTCCTTTATTTTTGTTTCTATGTGTCGAATTTTGTCGAAGTAAGATGGTTTTACTGAAGGGTTCAAGGCGCCTTTCGAGGTCGTGTCAAGATCTTGGACTATTAAAGGAGTAAATGCTTTGAATTTATCGATTCGACTTAAGGTAACTTTAGGACGTTACTCGTTCGTAGCTTAGATGCAGTCCTAAACTCATGATGCACATCTTCGGAGCTTAGATGCCATTCACTGTGCCCAACACTTCATTTACATCAAAGATCAACACTTTCTGGGTTCTTCCTATAATTGGGATTCTTACAGAAGTTTAGGTCAGTCACACTAAATTTCAAACTCAATTAACTTAATTCTCGGACTATATTGCTATATTTGAGCTATTTGTCTTCCATCTTCATACTTGTCATGATATGTGATAGGTGCAAATAACTCGATACCAGTAGAAATAGCATTTAAGAAAGCTAGCAAACTCAGGTTACATGAAAGATTTGTTGCATATATTGTCGTTCTGATGTGGCCAGAAGGCGGTCCCAAAAGTATGGCTATGCATCGCAATCTTTTCTGGCAGGTATAAACTCGATTCTCAAACCATTTTGCAAATCAAGGAAGGAAGGTGAACATGAATAATGTATAATTCACCCTTTTCTGGAACTTAGTTAATTTGAAAGCCTTCAACCCTTGGTGGTGGGGAATGTTGGAGATATGTTGGATAATATGCTCCCTTTTTTTAACAACACCTTATTTTTTTTCATTATAAGTAATGAGTATATGAGGAAGTGGTGTCCATATACACAAAGAGAGCGAGAAGATTAAGCTCTTTAGATGTTATGCCTAAAGAGAGCAAATGTGTAGTATGTAGTATAATTAACATAGCTGATTTTAATACGTTTTTTTTTTGATTTTTTTATACTAATCAGATTTAACATCATCAATGGTAGAATGAAGTTGGATTGGAGAAGAATACTCAATCAAATAAAATGAAATAGTGGTATAATAATAGAAAACGTCCTAAAGGGGTAAGTTGTTTGATGAGCTAATTGTACCAACTCCAAAGCAATATTCCGTACTACTATTTTATTCATTTAACATTTAATTTTTTTTTTGATTTTAATACAAAGTTGAAGGTGTTGTTATCCTTCTATATCACTTTGTAAGTTTTTTTTGATGATGATAGTTTTCTATCCAAATGTTGTGTTCTGATTTGAAGGCTACGATAACTATAACTCTCTCTATAACTATAACTGCATCGATTTTGTGGGTAAGAAATACTGAGTAGCACATTTCTTGATGGATTTGTATTCGGGGATGCCTTTTTTATGGAGTTTTCAGAGATATAGGGATACACGGAGGATTTGTACATTTCTTTGCAGTGTTTTTCAATTGATTTATTTGTTTATTCTTTTGGTTTTTGGAAATCTTGACGTTTTTGTACACATAATTATTTTGATTTGGAGTACTGTTATTTTGGTTTGCATTTTAGATCAATTGGAAGCATTTCAGAAGTTGAAAGTTCAAGCTGAATATGAAGGGAAAGACATGCAAGTCATTTGATTCTACAATACGAGTGTTTTTTTGGGTCAATTTTTTCTATAGATTTCTTTGCTAAGCACTTGGTTTAAAACAACCCTGTAGGTGGAGTTGTTCGCCTAAGAGTGTCCTTGAAGTATGTGCTATGAAGTTTAATGTGCTTGTCAAAATCGATGAGTTCATTATGTTTAACCGTTCAAAACTACTTATTTATTGAGCAAAGGCTTGCTTTCTCTCGTCTCTGCTGAATTTAATAATGCCGGTTGCTTGTTTTCTTTGTAAATCATGCAGGCCCTTGACACATTCAACACAATTGTAGTTTCTCCTCTACTATGTCATGTTCACTTCATTTACTGGCTAGCGTGATCATGTTTAAAGTACAATTTATGCTTAGTTAAATAATGATAATTGCTCATGTCTTCTTGTTATCACTAGACTGGATATAAAGGTTGATAAAGTTTTGCAATTGAAGATGAAGCTGAGCGTAAATATAAAGATGGGAGTCGATTGCTTGTGGACGGTATATTACCACGAATAGTAAGAAGATTGCACTATGTATGATGTGTAGAACGATGATATATGGTGTAATTTTCGGTTTTATATCAATAAAGATATTGTATTTTTTTTAATCAATTAATTTATCAAGTATGTATATATATTGTTGGCATGTGTTGGATATCTTTGAGTATATACTATTGTTGTGGATTTGAATATGCATTTTTTTTTAAAAAAATTTACCACCTTTGGAACCGGTTGTAAACTACTTGAGGTTCCAATGGGTCACCATTGGAACCGGTTGTGAATTACAACTGGTTCCAATAGTATAGCCTATGAAACTGGTTGTGAATCACAATAGGTTCCAATGGGACACCTTTGGAACCGGTTGTCAAATACAACAGGTTCCAATAGGATACCTTTGGAACCGGTTTTGTTTACATTAGGTTCCAATGGTATACCCTTTGGAACCGGTTCAATCAACAACCGGTTCCAAAGGTGACCTTTGGAACCTTCCTACAACTGGTTCCAAAGCTTCGAACCAATGGAATCTGTGGCAGTAGAACCTATGAAAAAAGGTTCCAAAGGATAGTTTACAACCGGTTCCAATGAGTAGTTTTCTACTAGTGATTGAACCAAGTTACTATCAAGAATAGGTATCCTTTACCTAGGATTGATGATTTGTTTGACCAGTTGAAGGGAGCTTCTGTTTTCTCTAAAATAGACTTGCGATCTGGGTACCATCAATTGAAGATAGCACCTGAGGATGTACCTAAGACTGCATTTTCCACTAGGTATATATGGCCATTATGAGTTTACTATGATGCCTTTTGGGTTGACTAATAACCTGCTGTGTTTATGGACTTGATGAACCGAAATTCTAGGACTTACCTAGATAAATTTGTTGTGGTGTTCATTGATGACATACTTATTTATTCGAGGAGTGAAGATGAGCATGAGGAACACTTACGTATTGTCTTAGGTATTCTGAGAGAAAAATAGTTGTATGCCAAATTTTCGAAATGCGAGTTCTGGTTGGATCAAGTAGCTTTTCTGGGGCATATTATATCTAAGGATGGGGTATCAGTAGATCCCGCTAAGATTAAAGCTGTTAAGGAGTGGCCTAGACCGAAATCTGTGACTGAAATTCGTAGCTTTTTGGGATTAGCTGATTACTATAGGAGATTTGTGAAAGATTTTTCTAAAATAGCTAGACCAATGACTACACTGATGAGGAAAGCCACAAAATTTCATTGGGATGAGGGATGTGAGGAGTCGTTTCAGATTTTGAAGGAGAAGTTGACCACTGCTCCGGTGTTAGACTTACCGGATGGAAATGAAGCTTATGAAGTTTATACTGATGCATCTAAGAATGAGTTAGGTTGTGTTCTTATGAAGAATAGGAGAGTAATTGCCTATGCATCTAGGCAGTTGAAACCTTATGAAGAAAATTATCCCACTCATGATTTAGAATTAGCATCCGTAGTCTTTGCCTTGAAGATTTGGAGACATTATTTGTTTGGTGTACCCTTTAAGGTTTTCTCTGATCACAAAAGCTTAAAATATATATTCACTCAAAAGGAGCTTAATATGAGACAGAGGAGGTGGTTAGAGTTGATTAAGGACAATGAGGTCGAGATTCAGTATCATAAAGGAAAGGCTAATGTGGTGGCCGATGCCTTAAGTAGAAAATTTGTTCATACGATACAGTTAGTGATGAGCCGTGATAAGCTGAGGGAAGAATTTAGTAACTTTGCAATCTAAATGGCGAAGCCAGGAACCCCGTCTAATGTGTTATCTGTCGAGAGTGATTTGATATGGGAGATTAGAGAATTACAGGTTGGTGATAAGTATTTGCAGAATAAGTTAGTGAATGAGCCTACTTTGTTCAGACGCGATGAGAGTGGATTGATTAAGGTTCATGATAGGGTTTGTGTGCCTAACCACTGGGAAATTAAGGAAAGAATAATGACTGAGGCACATGCAACACCGTATTCTGTTCACCCCGGGGGTGATAAGATGTATGCGGACTTGAAATTAGCATTTTGGTGGTCTGTTATGAAGAAACAAATTGCAGATTTCGTGTCTCGATGCTTGATTTGTCAGAAGGTTAAGAGTGAACACATGAGACCTCAGGGGAAGTTGCAACCTTTAGAAGTTCCCGAGTGGAAGTGGAGTTCAATCTCCATGGATTTTGTAGTTGGGTTGCCAAGGTCACAGAAAGGTAATAATATGATTTGGGTGATAATTGATAGGCTGACTAAGTGTGCACATTTTGTTCCGATGAAAGATACCTGGAAGAAGAAGCAACTTGCTGATGCTTATGTACATCATGTGGTAAGACTTCATGGAGTTCCTAAGGATATTGTGTCAGATAGGGATGCCAGATTTGTTTCAATATTTTGGGAGAAACTTCAGACAGCTTTGGGAACCAAGCTTAATATGAGCACAATATTTCATCCAGCTACCGATGGTCAGACTGAAAGAATGAATCAAATAGTTGAGGATATGTTACGAGCTTGTATCTTACAATTTCAGGGAGGTTGGGAGGATAAGTTAGATCTTATTGAGTTCTCTTATAATAACAGTTATCATGCTACAATTCAGATGGCACCATTTGAGGCATTGTACGGACGCAAGTGTAGGAGTCCGATATGCTGGGGTGATATTAGTGAGCATGTGATTCTGGGGCCTGAGATGATCACTGAAATGGTTGAGAGTGTTAGGATTATACAGGACAGGATGAAGGCAGCTTAAGACCGTCAGAAGAGCTATGCTGATAAGACTCGTAGGCACGTGGAATTTGAGGTTGGTGACAAAGTTCTTTTGCGTGTCTCGCCTACTAAAGGAGTAATTTCGGTAATTAAGAAGGGCAAATTGAGCCCGAAGTTTATTGGTCCGTATGAAATTTTGGAGCGTATTGGCGAGGTGGCTTATCGACTCGATTTACCAGCTGATCTAGAACGAGTGCATAATGTATTTCATGTTTCCCAGCTAAGGAAATACATTAGTGATCCATCACATGTGTTTGATCAGAAGACTATTGAGCTTGATGAGACTATGACTTATGAAGAGACTCCTGTTCAGATTTTGGATAGTAAGGTGCGTAAAACACGTAGAACTGAGACAAGCAAGAATGGTCAAAGTTTTATGGAATAATAACAATGTGGAGGAGGCTACTTGGGAAGTTGAGTCAGTCATGAAAGACAAATACCCTCATCTCTTTCCCTAAGGTAAATTTTCGTGCTTCGTGGACGAAGCTTTATTTTAAGGGGGATAGAAAATATGCATGACTACTTTATTTACTACTTTATTTTTGTGTTGGATTAACCTTGTTGTGTGGTTTCATGTTATTATAATTGGTTATGGTTGGATATTGGTTTTTCGTTAATTCTTGAAATACTTGTTTACTCATATTGGTGGTTTATTTGTACTCAAAATTGAACTTGTGAAATTTCAAAACTTTGAAAATATATATATTTATTTATTTATCCGGCATGCTCTTAGCTTTCTAAGTGACACTTTTACCTTAGAGGATTGTGAGAATTTTGTGGGTTCGAACTCTAGCATTACTTAGTGGAATTTGTTCCTATCTTGTGGAATTAGGTGATCTTACCTTGTGGAATCAGGGGTGGTGAAGTTGTGTTACTTCGGATTTGAGGAATTAGAGTCTTTTTTGGATTTTTGGAGAATTTAGAAATGTGAGCCATCCTAGAGGTTGTGTGTAGTTTTCGCGGAGTTTGGTTATATATATGAAGTAAACGAGCTATTTTGGATACCTATGAGTAGTGTGAGACTTTATTTTGAGGACGAGTTTAAACATCGAGGACGAAGTTTTGTTTTAAGGAGGGAAGTCTGTAACACCCCGTTATTTTACGAGTCAATTATAAAGCGTTACTGGTCTATTTTATTTAAATCGGGTTATTAAGTTGGGAAAAGTATTTTTGATGGCTTTATAAAATTAAAGTATTTTGGGTTTTTTTTTCATTAAGTAAATTGATTTTGGTTTCTAAAACTGGAGTTTTATTTATAAACCGACTTAGTATCGGGTTGAATTTGAGTCAAAAGAAAAAATAAGAAACCTAATACTATATAAACCCCACCGTGGCTCTCTATTCCCAATTCCCCTTTCATAACTCTTTATTCCCTTCCTTCCCTCCACTGCGGCACTGCCGCATAACCTTCCCGGTTCTCGATACTCCGTCTTCCTCTGTTTTCTTGCTTCCGGTTTTCACCATTCAAATCACCGTTCGATTGATTCTTTCCCTCTTTCGATATCACACTAATTGTAAGTTTTCCACTTTGACTCATTGCAATTTATTAAATCTTGTTTTGTGCAATTTTATAAACCGATTTAAGTTTTAAATATCATGGGTCGGAGTTGAGAGATGTTGTGTCAAACAATTTGTTTATAGGTGTTGGTATCGGGTTATTCCGATTGTATTATTTATGCTTGTGGATTAGTAATTGGTAAGTTGGGTGTTTTGAGTGAGACGTGGGCTCAGGAAGAGAAGAGAAGTGCAGGTGTTTGTTTTTCTTTGTGATGATGCTGCAATGATGCAAGAGATGTAATTAAATGGCAGTAGTATATTCAATGGCATATAAGTGAGCGTGTACGTCGTTAATTTAGAGTTGATTGCCGGTTTATTTCTCTACCATGTGGGTCTAATTTATTTAACGAGGTATCCAACTTTTGGACAAGTAATTTGGATCGAGTGATATTTTAGATTAGCTTCGGGGTTTCGTTGTCTTTTGACATTATCGAGTGAGTGAATAGTTAGTGTCTTGAGGTTGGGTGATTTCGATAATGTAGATGGGTATTATATAAGTTAGACCGTTTTAATGTTAATTAGTTATTGAATTTATATTTATATTATTGTAGCTTGTGGGTTCGAGGAGAAAGAGTTCTTGGACTAATAATAGCTGAGTTTTGTCCGTCTCGAGAGGTAACGAAGTTTTACCCTTCTCACTTTAAAGTCAAGAGCAAGTTCGGATCAAAATATATTTTTCTAACGGTTTCTTAAATTATTTTGTCGATCGTAAATATTTTCATAATACTCGTAATGTTTGGATATTGAACTTTGTGACACGAGTCACACATTGATATTATTTTGGTAAAAATTTTGGTAACTTATAACAGACTCTGGGAGCTCTGTTGGTCTAGACGGTTTTAAGGTGCGTCTAAGACGTTCCTGGGACTTCGTCCCGAAAGTATTTTTGAGTGAGGATTGTCCGGCCCTCACTCGCTAGGGAGTTAGACTTTCTCCTTTGGCAGTTTCATCCTACTGACTGTCCAAATGTGAGAGGTGCGCACTATTATGAGTCTAGCTAAGCACAGGTGGTTACCTCTAAACCGTGCAAGGGTTGGACCTTGGCACACAGGTTACGAAAAATATATATTTTGGTTGGTTTGGATTTGACTACTATTTTTATGATATTCTGGTATTTAAACGATGATTTTAACTCTGATTTCAGTTTATTATTATTATTAGTATTTCACGATTTATTATATTATTATACTTTTTCTCAGCTTTGCTGACGTCCTTTTGTTTTGGGTCGTTCCCCCGCTGGAACCTGTACCTATTCGTGTTTTTGGGTACAGTTGATAGGTACACTTGATTTGCTACATGGGTGCATTCCGGTATCGGGTTATGCTGAGCGAGGAACGACTTTCATAATTTAACTTTGATTACAAACTTTTACATTATTATTGGATTTATTGGTTTGCTATTGTTTTAAACCGTTTTTGATTTTGTGAGACTTAAGACTTCCGCTGCAACGTTTCCATTTAATTAGCTATCGAATTTCTATTTTATTTATTTATTATTTATCTTTTCCTTGCACTTGGCTCGGTAAGCTAAGTGTGGAGTAACAGCTTTGAGTTTTCTGTTTACGATTTAATATATTAGTTGCGAAAATTTAGGGCTGTTACAATCTTGATGTTAAATTAATCTTTCCAAGTAATTATTTGATCAGGTCCAAACCTGGATGTCTACACCTCTTTGTAGAGCGTGGCTGTAAAGAAACTAGCGGTCTGCGCGGCTTGTGTTGAAGTGAGCTCGGCCTCTTGCACCCTCGCGACCCCTGTCCCCTTACTCAGAGTACCACGAGTCGTGGCCTGCCCGCCCCCTCAAGGGGCAGCGGCTTGCACGACGTCCCGTGGCGTCGTTGGCATGCCATATCAGGGAACGATGCTTGCTCGGTCAGAACTGTAATTGGATTGATCTCTTCGATTTCAAGCATCTTTTGGTGACTTTTGTTCTTTGAGGATTTTACTCTTAATCCCCACAGACGGCACCAAATTGTTCTGAGTCGGAAACAATTTATTCCAAATGGGATTTAGATCTCAATCGAATTGTATTCTTGGTTCTCTTTAATCCTCGCGTCTCATTTCTTTCTCTTCTAGGGTCGGACCTCCCTGGCAGATTAGGTTGCCCGTGCCTGCACAGAAAGAAAACGCGACCTCGGGGGGGGGTCCGAGGGAACCCTCTCCGATGCCTAAGTCAGTCCGTGAAAGCGCTTAAGAAACCTTGTTCGTGAGAAACAAGGTGACATTTTCTAGAAAGAGATTTTAATGAGAGAAAGTTCATTACCCCTTTAGGAATGAATATAGTGGGGTATTTATAGGATCCAACAAGAGAGAGAGAGAGAGAAAGAGAAGGGGGCACGTGCTTCATGCATGCCCCTTACCTTAGGCTGGGATCAGGAGGGTCGGCTGGAGCACCCTAGGTATCGGAATGACAGGGGGTCAGTGATCTCCTAGAGGGAGTGCAGAAGGGCTCGGCCCGACCGACCGGGGGTCGGACCTCAGGGTCGGACCAAGGTTCAGGGGGCCCGTCCTCTCCAAAGGTGTGCCCCTGGGGGTCGGCCGGGTGGATCCAGCCTGATGTCCCGGCACCGGTTTCGTTGCCGGCCCGTGCCTTCTCAGAGTCAGGTCGGACCCGGGTCTCTGACTAACGGGCGACACCCAACAGGTAGTTGACCCCATCAACATGAAAATTGTAATTTCTCGTAAATTATTAAAAGGGAAAAAATTATATCTACTTTATTTAGGATAATAATAATTTTAATAAAATAGATCTAATTCTATTAGGATAATTTTGTCATAAATTGTTAAAAGGAAAATAATCATATATAAATATAGAATTGAAGCTTTTTTCAAGCAACATGGGAGAATCCAACTTTTTTAAAACACTAAAGCTTAAATATTTAAAATATTAAAATTAATATTTTTTATCCTAATAGAGTTGGATCTATTTTTAATTTTATCCTAATATAATTAGATCTATTTTTAATAAAATAAAATTATTATTATCCTAAATAAAGTAGATATATAATTTATTTTTTTTAAAAAAATTATTATTATCCTAAATAAAGTAGATATATAATTTTTAACTTTTAACAATTTACGAGAAATTATAATTTTTATGTAAAAACCTTTACAAATGTTATTATTATAAAACAAAAACATTATCGTAAAAACATTTATAAAAATTATATAATTAGATTTGTGGTGAAAAATGTTATTCTTAATCTATAATTCTCATATCATTTGCTCGAAAAAGATGATATGTTTTTTTAGTACGTGATAGTGGTAAATATATCACATATGTAAACAGTAAAAAAATTCCCACATTGCAAAATTATAATACATGATGAGATTCTATAATTATAAATAAGCGTTATCATCGGTCATTGATTATCAATCAAAAATCTTGAATATTTACTCCAAAAAGACGATGTGTTTTTTAGCATCATTGAAAAAATACAATAAAATAGACTTTTTCGAGCGATATGATAGTCTCCAACAATTGTAGGATTCTTAAATACAAACTTAATTATTTACAGAGTATCATATTTGAGTGTTTAGAAAAAGTTGAACATTACAAATTTGATTAAACTGTTAACCAATTCAATGTTATGGTCATCTTGGAGTGCTGCTATCACATTACTATAGAAATATAGAATAATAAAAAGGTTACTAAAGTTACAAATACTTAAATAAATAGATAACTAAAATAATTAAAAACTAAACTAATATAATTGAGACACTTTTTTTGAGTGACATATATTTTCCAACTTTTTTTAAACTACCTAAGTTATTTGAATAAGTTTATACGTGTGGGCACGGGTTATATGGGTCATGGTCAGAATACGAGTCAGAAATAGTTTTGAACGACGTAGCTATATAAACAATTTTAGAATTCTTAAATACAAACTTAATTATTTATCATATTTAAATGTTTAAAAAAGTTGGAACATTATAAATTTGATTATACTACCCTAACTATTTCAATGTTACGGTAGTCTTGAAAACTAATATATACAGACTAACATTACTAAAGAATAATAATAAAAAAATAATAAAGTTAAAACACTTAAATTAAATAATTATATGATTAAAGACAAAATGAATATAATTGCGACATTTTGCGAGTGATATGTACGTAATCCCCAACTTTTTAAAATTATATAATTTATTAAATAACTTCATACGACGGGTCAGAAAACGAGTTGGGTCGGAATACGAGTAAGAAATAGTTTTGAACCCCTAAATTTTTATTGCTTTAAAATTACAAATTAATATTTTTGATGTTAAATTTTATTTATTTTAATATTTTTATCATACTCTTTAACTATTATGTTTTTCTTTTAAAATATTAACATCAAATTTTAAAATTAGTTTAACAATTATTTTATTATTAAATGACGAAAAAAATTGTACTCCATATTAATTTGAATATTAGTTTATATTTTTAATTTATAATACTAAAAATATTAAATTTATAATTATAAATCCAAATATAATACTTTCTTTGTTTCTTAATGATGACTCCATATTGCCCCCATTCGCTCATTATATGTCAGAAGTATTTTAATGAAACGGGTCCATCATTAAGAACCAGATGGAGTATAAAATATTTATATTTTATTAATGTTAATAAATTCTAATTGATCCAACAGGTCATTTAAGGTTCGGGTTAAATGGCTCGCGAGTTGAAAAGAGGTTCATGACCCTAAAAACAACGCGTCGGGTGAGTTGAATTTAGAGAGATGATGACACATGCAAATATATATTCGATCTAGAAAGTCACATAGTTAGAGACTATAAGACATAGATAAAACTTAATTTACGCAGATGAGTTGTCAAAGAGATATTAATATTACTCACAGACACATGATTTGTTACTTTGATGAGCATTGCACAGACACAGATAAAATCATTTGGACTAAAAGACTTACATAAAATATAAATTTTTTATAGTTTGAACGATCAAAGAAGTTTGCTAAATGATGTAAAAGATACCATACAACCGATGCATGTGTTGTCGGTTAGTGAACTTTTTTTTTTTTTCAGTATCCGTGGATAATATTAGGATAAATATTAGGATAATATTAGGATAAATATTTAAAATTCAGTGTTTCGAAAAAGTTGTGTCTATCCACGTTGCTAGAAAAAAGGGACGTGCTAAATCATACCCAATTTTTTACTGATTCATACCCACATTTTCAGAATTACCCTCCTCATTTTTCTTCAATCAATCCACCCCACAATCTCTCTTTTCAATCTTTTCTCTCATCTTCCTCAAACCTCAATCAATTCACCATATATTGATATTGTCCGTAACCTTAACCACCCCGCGTCCACCCCTTACCTACAACAACCATCCTAACAACCACCTAATTAGGGTTTAATTCAAAAAAGATTAATCAATAAATTAGTCCAACCACCCTAATTAGGGTTTAAATAGAAAATTAAATCCAATGATTATATTATAAAGTAAAATTATTATTAGAAAAAACGAACCAATTGTATTGATCTGTACATCTAAAGTTACATAAAGATGAAACTAGGGTTTAGTTAGAAATTAAACAAAAAACATAATCAGTAAGATAATTAGGGTTTAATTAGAAATTAACAAAAAAATTAAGATAACATCGCATAAATATATTAAAAATTGAAAATATTAATAAAAACAAGAAAATTATTTGTCTCATGTGCAAATTAGCATAGTTATCAAAGAATTTAGTTAGGTTTCGATGAATTAAAAAAGACGGAATTCCTTAGGTTGAAAAGGGATTGGGAATGGGTTTTTCTAAGAGAAAGAGTAGTAATGGGAAAAATAATGAAAAATTGGGTATGAACTAGTAAAAGCTGGGTATGATTTAACAACTACGAAAAAAAATATCTTTTATATATGTATATAGAGGGAGAGAGAGGCGGGTTCCGGTGAGACAGCCAAACTTCTTACACCCGTTATGACACAATCTGGACCATTAGATTAGGATCAGATCTAATGGTCCAGATTGAAAGACTAAAAACACGCGCTATCTCAGCTTCTAAACCACGCCAATATTAGATCAGCTTCTAAATCCTCTTTCGTTTTCTCATTATCCTCTACTTTCATTAATTTATTCCTCTTATCTTTGATTTAATCATGCGATCATTCATCAAACTTAGTGAATTTGTTTGATTCTAACTGTTTGCATTAGTACGTCATGATGACATGATCTACTTCATTCTACTACTAGTTTTGGTGAAGTTGGATTTAAGTGTTTGGCAAATCTTTCGTCAAACCTCTCAAATCAAGCACTTCCCATCACTTTTGTAACAGATCATCTTTCTTCACTTGCAAAAATCAAGCTTCTTCTTTTGATCGCTCGTCAGATGAAAGGAAGCAGAATATCAGTGTGTATGACCTGAATCGTCGTGATCATGAGAGTCCAGCCGTTCTTAGACTCAATAAACAGACTGATGTTTTCGCACTTGGTGACTTAGTCGCTTTAACCAACATAGCCACTCTGTAACTAGGTTAGGCGAGACAAGTTGTTTTAGTGAATTTACGAATAAGTGGGACTAAGAAGAGTTCTTATAGATTGAATTTCATTTGAGATAAATAATTGATATACAAACTACAAAATTTACCGTATACACCCTTTCGAATAAAATACATACCTCACTTATAAATAAATAATGGGACAATTTCAAAGAATAGTAGGGAGTACTAAACTTACTATACACTTAATTTTTTTTATATATATATATATATATTAATATTAATATAAATGGGATCAAGGGAGTTGGTGAAGGATTGGGAAGTTGGTGAGTTATATTGTTGGCCATTGATTTGGGTTGGATAGATGACTTAGATTAATCAAAAAAAGGGAAGGAGGTACGCCTGATTGACAGGTGTACTTGACTGCAGCAGACAGCAGAGGTCAAGTAGCAACAGCAGCATGCAATCCCAGCATTACCGTCATCAAAATTCACTCCCTCACCATCAATCTCTCACCATTTCCTCTCACTAAAATTGAAAATTCATCCCAAATCAAAATTCATCCCCTCATTTATACTATCATTCAGAATAACTAAACCCTAATTCGTAATTTGCTCTACATCTCCATGCTCCAATGGTGTTGTTCCTTGAAGATTCAAGCGATGATTATATGCTCGAAAATTTGCAGTCAAAAATTTCCGGTCAACATGTAGAAGGTAAGATGAATATATACATATATATTTGGTATCTTGCATTGGGTATTCCATCTTTTTTTTGGTTTGTTAATTAGAAGAGTCACACAGTTATAATGTGATAGTCACACTCAGTATGACGGACAGACACACGTTGCTGAGTACAGTTTTTGATACGTGGGTTATTATTTAGTCAATTTTGCATTTAAACCAAATTAATACTTTTAAATCCAAATATTTATCAAGCCAAATTATTATTGTGTTGGTTTCCTGTAGTTGTATTACGTTGAAGTTGCTTTATTATTCCAAATATTTATTTTGGTTTCTTTATCATTGTTATATTTATTACTGTCGTTTTTTTTGTTGTTGAGTATTGATCTTTGGTATTTTGCATTTGGTGTTCCATCTTTTTAGTTGGTTTGTTAATTTGGGGAGTCACACAGTTATAATGTGATAGTCACACTCAATATGACGGACAGTCACACGTCGCTGAGTACAAGTTTTGATACGTGGGTTATTATTTAGTCAATTTTGCATTTAAGGCAAATTAATACTTTTAATCCAAATATTTATCAAGCAAAATTATTATTTTGTTGTATTTACATTAACAACAAATTTTTTTGTTGTTGAGTATTGCATTTTGGTTTTTTGTACTTGTAGTTCTTATATTTTGTGGGTCTTAATATTTAACAATCATGCTGTTATATGAGCAAAGTCATAGTCGTTGTTCTTCAAAGTCACAACTGTTGTTGAGAAAAGTCACATTTCATTAAGGTCAGAGATGAATGTGTGCGTCGCAAAGATTTTCAGTTTTTAGTGTGTAATATAGAGTTTCTTTTTTTTGTTCCAACCTATGATCGTTCTTTTTTGTTCCAACCTATATGTTAGTTGAAGACACAGTGATTGTGCCTTATGTAGGGTAGAAGTTTGTGGACATCGATGGAGCATTCTAGTTTTATCAATCTTACGCACGCACCTTTGGTTTCGAGGTGAAGAGGTACACGACAACTAAATCTTATGATGGTTCGATCAAGAAGAAATTGTTGGCTTGTAACAAGGAGGGCAAAACAGCTAGCCAGAGCATGGTGAATTTGTCGAGCACGGGAGAGAAGAAGGGGCAAGAGTCTGTGGGATCGTAAGAACCCAAAAGGAATACGAAGGTGACGAGGATGCAATGTGGTGCAAGGATTAGGCTTTGTGCGATGATCGGGGTTTTTTTTATTGAAGATCAGATCATCGAGGAACACAACCACGAACTTGTGATGGTCAACAACAGAGAGTTTCAAAAGTTATCTCGAAGTCTCACAAGATATCACAAGGAGATGATCGTTTCCAACTCGAGTGTGTGTAACGTTTGTGAACAATGTGCTTGGTTGACCGCTAACTGTGTGCGATTAATTCAGTTGCAAGTTTTGTGTGTGCAGCTGAAGATTGGGGCGACTCGGACGTAAAGGATGTGCAAGGAGATGTCGGGCGGATTCCAGAACATCGGAGCATTGTTGGATGATTTCAAGAACTGGGGTAGGGACGTCAAGTGCTTCGTTCACGAGCAGGATGGTCAATTGTTCATAGACCGGTTCAAGAGTTTGAGGGATAATCAGAAGAATTTCCACTTTGACTACGATGTCGATGCAGATGGAAGCCTACGCAGGGTCATTTGGGCGGATGGTGTAGGGCGAAGGAACTACGCAGCATTCGGGGATGCAGTTTCGTTCGACCCAACGTACGAATTGTATGTGTAAAATATGTTTCGAATTAGCCTTAGGTTCCTTCATGAAATTTTTAGATCTGAATGTCTAGAATATTTTAAAAATATGAAAAGTAAGTTTTTATGAAAATATATATTTAGTAATGATTTATTTCGTAAACGGGTACTGTATAATTTTATGTACTGTCTGAGGTAATAGTTTGTTTCGTGATGTTAAACGTTTCTTTTGGACTTGGAAAACTTATGTTATGTTCCTGATGATGCCTAAAATGTGTATGTAAATTTTCATATAAGTCCATCATATATATTTTCATTTATAAAATTTGTACTAAAATGAGTCAGATCTGGAAAGAATATTTTATTTAAGAACTTTCATAAAGTACTTTATTCTAAATTTCTGGGTATAAGTTATGTACAAGTATAGGTATTCAAAATAAAATTTTGGTTCACTTTAATGATGTTTAAGTATTTTAAACGATTTAAAAGAAAGTATTGAAAACTGTACTGTTTTCTATTTTAAATTGTTAAAAATAATTAACCTTATTATTTTTGAAAAATGACTTTATATCTGGAAACCTAACTTATAAAAGTATGTTGAGTATGAAAATCGAAACTTAAAAATAACATTTGAAAAATGACTCATTTAGTATCCTTAATAATATTATCGATTTTGTTATTACTTAAAGTTACTTTTGTAAAACTCTATCTTTTGATAAATATGATACCTTATAAGGTTAAAATTGATTTTTATTATTATTATTGATTTATTTGGTGTTTGAAATATTTTACTAAGTATAAATAGGCTTTAAAAGATAAGTATACTTGTACAAATACGAAAGCGTATAAAAATACTAAATACGTACACTTGAACAATAAATGTACTAAATACTTTTGCCCAAAAAGTATAGAGTACTAAAAGACGAAAAACCCAAAAGTACTAAGTTAAACAATGCTTAAATGTGCAAAACAACACTTAAACTTTATAATAAACACTTAAGGACTAATTAGTGACGAAGTCAAAACTAAGGATTGACTAATCCATCTTGGTCAAACTTTGGCTTTTTAAGTCAACATAGACCAAGTCAAGATAAAGGAACCCATCTTAAATAATGTACTTCGAAATAATTGAATCTTTAATCAAATCTCAAGTAATGAACGCTTCAAATAATATATCTCAAATAAAATGTTCCAAATCTCTTACTTCAGTATACTAAAACTATCAGTTAAGATAAATTTTACGACGATTGATAATGTTTGTTAATCTTAAAATCGACATACTTAAATTCCATAGGAACAACCGTACTTCTAGTCGGTGTGTTACCTAAGCCAGTGATCAGACACGTTTTCACGAACGATGTTATCGACACCAATCATGGTGAAAATGAACATGTGCCCTGGCAGTACCCTCTGAGTCGTCTTCACCATTCCATGTTGTAATGACTTGTTCCGAGTCAATACACAACCCACAGACCGGTCATCCTTATGGAACCCGGTATTGTTTCATCCCTCTGGTCATCAGACATGTGCCCCATGATGACCGCTGAGCTCGATATTCCAGAGACTCTGTCTTTATAAGACACCCAAATCCAGCCTACGTTTCGTGTTGGGCGCTATCTTGGTAAAGTTTAGAAGGCAATGCGATAGAAGACAACTTCGAAAGTAGACTATGACACTCGAAGTCACTGCTCACGGGAGGCCATGATGCATCCTGCCGGTGCGAGAAAATGCTAAGAAGTAAATGGGCAGCCAGCTCTTTATGAGTTTGTCGGTAGAGTAGTAGTCATCCAGTTGCCATTGAGGTGCTCGGTTGTGTAAAGGTTCTCTTTCCCGAGACCAAGAGTATGGATTGGGTGTGTGCGCATACATAGACAAGGGCCCTGATCAGCTCTCACTCTCTATATCAGATATCTTTGGGGGCATAATTCCTTCCGACCTTTGCCTTAGCAGTGTATGGGACGTGTTCGGTTTAGCGGGGCCTCTGAGTCCATGCACTTGCAGTCCTTCTTCTCCGTATGTCAGTCGACTAAACCAAGTCAATTTAGGTGTTCGATCCTATTGAGCACTAGGGGTGAGATGTAAACCTCCTAGTATCGATATGATGGCGGGATTGATGTTCCCATCCGCACTTATGGTGAGATGCAAGCCTTAAGTGTGCATGAGACATTAGTAGTCACGTCCTGTGCATTATGTGAAAGGAAACCATTGTTTTTAAAAGTAAATGATTACAGTTTTTTAAATCACATGTGCTAGTATGCTTCATTACTGTTCTATACTCTTATGACTAATGATGTGATTGAAATGCTTGATAATGGGAAGTGATGTTTTGTTATATGTCTTGCCTGAACATTAACTATGATTGATATTATATTTCATATGATTTATATTATGTATGTCTTACTCTATTTTCACATGACACTTTTATGAATCCATGATCCATGTTTTACTGTATTATATTCACATGATACTCATATGATGTATGTATTACTTTATTCTATATAACCTACGTGTCTTATATATGTAAATTGATTCGCATGTTAACTGAAATCACTTCATGTGTATCTCACATTGTATACATGTCGATTTGTAACGTGACATGCCTGCTTATCTGTTAATTAGATAACCTAAACGTTATACTACATTGATTATTCGGGGCCGTGTTAGAAGGACGGTTAGGTTATTCCCACTAAGTGGGACATGTATATTTAAATATGCATTCAGGTTGACGAACCCTAAAGACTGGACATGGGGGCATGCATGAGTACAAGAGATACAGCTTAGCAGATGAGAGTGTCATACTATAAATCTTGTAACAAAAATTTTGTGAGACTATTGTATTTAGAAATTTGTAATTCGGTTTTTAGTTGTTGTATTTTAACAAACGGTTCATTTTCCGGTAAAAGACTCACTTGAGTCGATGGTTTTAAATTTTTACCACTTTTTATGACAAAACTATTTTCCGCCTTGTTAGCTATTGTCATTGGAAGAACCGGGTTGTTACACTAATTCTCAATCATCTTCAACCTTTGCAACTCTTAACATTTTCACCACAACTACACAATACATCATTCAACTTCACAACTTTCACATCCTTTTGAACTTGGCTTCAAACTCACACATACATACATACACAATCAATCCCAAGATCAAAACTTGTCAAAGACCGAGAGCATCCTCTTCCCAATCATACACACCCTAACTCTCCCAACATATCTCGACACTCCCGCGCCTTTGCCGCTACTAGACGAGCCCGTATTCCGAGACTAAAGCATGTAGGTTGAGGGTGTTAAGCAAATCCCGACATCTCTTTTCTCCCTTCTCCTTCTCATTCTTACACACACACACACACACACTAATTATTACTAACATACTAACTTCTAACATTTACAATTTTTTTTGATAAATGGTAAGTATATTAGTATAAAAGAACAAGAATCATGTACAAGGTGTTAAGATTCTAGTTACATAAGTCGTGTCCATCGTGATCATTTTGCCCTTAGGCACATTACAAAAAAACAATTGCATTTCTTTGATGATATCATTACTGATCTTCAATGGTCTTATTATGGTTCTTTCAATGCGACTCTTGTTCCTTTGTTACCATACGTGGTAAATTACAGCGTTTATAGACCCATTTATGATCACCCTCTTCAACTTTGACCCCCTCAAGTTTAACCTCCATTGGTTCGGAATCGAGACCCTCATACTCCCACCTATCCAATCTCCAATACGTTGGAGCACAATCTGACTGTACTTGTGACACCCCTGATTTTATAAATTAAGTTAAATTAAAATTTTGCTCTTACTTTTATTTAACTCGTAATTCTTAAAATTATTATAAACGAATTTATCGTTTAATCGCTTCAAACTCCTAAAATTCTATTTGTCTCATAAACCCTTCTTATATTTAAACATTCTTATTTCTGTTTCGATTCATTTTATACATTTAATTTAGTTCTTATCGAAAGTCTATTTCGACGATTTAAATTCTAAATTCTTTTTATTTATTTATATTTAAGCTCCAATTTTCTCTTTTTCGGCTCGAAGCTCATTTATTTTAAGTTTCGTCAAAATATTTATTTCCTTTCCTCGAGAAATCAATTTAATTCACTTTATCGCAAATTTATTATATCGGGAAAAACTATTTCATCGTCTAATTATTTATTTCAAAAACTTCGTTTTCGTCTCGAATACTTTATTTACTCATTTTACTTGATGGCCCGATTATTTATTAATTTAATAGACTCGATTTTAATTCGATTTCGTGGGTTAGTCAACTTATCGTTACGGAATTCGTTTCCTACCCGATTCATTTAATCAATCCGTATTGTTTTTAACCCTCTTGTTTTTCCACTATATATGCGTACATCCCCCTAACACATTCACTCCCCCTGCCAACCTGATCCACCGCTTCAACCCCCTGCTTTTCCCATTTTATTTGGTTCCTCTCCCCATTCCTCCACCTCTTGGTTCGTTCCCCTTATTTCCTCCTTGTTTTTAACGTTCTTTTCCCTTTCTTTCATTGTTGCTCTGCGTCTCATACACCGACCTCAGCCACCCAGAGCGACGCCTTTGTCCCCCTTCTTTTCGTGCTTTGTTTCCGTCTTGTTCAAGCTATGGTGCGTGAGTTGCTACTACTCGTTTTGTCTCCTTGGTCTCCGTGTTCTGCTGTGTTCTTTCCTGCTTCTGCCATCGTTTTCTTTCGTTTTTGTTTTTGTTGTTGTTCAGTCGTGTCCCTCCTCTTTGCTGCTGTTTATTGTGCCAAATCTTCTTCTCCCTTCTTCTTCATCGTTCTGCCTTTGTTCGATGTTATTGCTGCTGCTTATCATTCCTGTTACGGTTTCGTTGTCTTGTGTTGAGCTTTTGTCTACTGTCTTATCATTGCTGTTACGGTTTGGTCGTTTTGTTCCCATTGTACGATGATCTACTTTTCTTCTTTTCTTCTTTTTCCTTCCTACCATTGCTACTGCTGCTATTGCTATTCGTGGTTACTGTTGTTTTGTTCATTTTAGAAACGTGCCAGGTTTTTGGTCCATCGTCTCTATCTACTACTGTTGGCTGTCGTTGTTGTTTTCGTTGTTTCGTTCCTTCCCCTTTTCCGCCTATTTTTCTTCTATTCCTCCCTTCTTTTTATGAAACCTTAATCCGATCCCTTTATTTTTGTTTCTATGTGTCGAATTCCGTTGAAGTAAGATGGTTTTACTGAAGTGTTCAAGGCGCCTTTCGAGGTCGTGTCTGGATCTTGGACTATTAGAGGAGTAAATGCTTTGAATTTATCGATTCGACTTAAGGTAACATTAGGACGTTACTCGATTTATATCGTATGTTTGAGTAGTAGTATGTAGTAAATATTTTAACTTCGGTTTTCTAATTTTACCTATTTATTATTTGCTAAATATATTATTTTAAATTGTATACCTTATAAATATTTTACAAGTTTCCGATATCGTTTTATAAATCGTTAGTAATTTAATTATTTACGATCGTTATAATATTTTGTTGGTTATCGTGACACTAGTAACTAAATAATATCGATTTCATATTCTTGTCCTATTTCGTTAATTTATAATTTTAACTCAAAATCAAATTTTTATATTGTAATCGAGATTTGTATACTTGTTCAATAAATTAATTTCGTTTTACGACTTATATTAATAAAAGAGAAAGTAGTCGATTTTGTTTTAAATACATTTTTAGTCGAGACTATTTTCCCTAATAATTTCTTATTTGTCTACGATTGATTATTTTTAACAAAAAAATTATAATTTATTGATAAAATCTATTTGCTATAACTAATTTGAAAGCTTTATAAAATCTCGTTTAAATTTATAAAATTCGTTAACTCAATTAATTTTGATATCCTTTTCTTAAAACATCTCTTTTCCAAAAATTTATAGTTTTAACTCAATTTCCTAATTATTTATAAAATACTATATATTGACTTATTATATTTTATTTATATTTTGAGTAACGAATTTAGAAATATATTAAAGTTACGATAATGACGATAATAATAAAGTATTAATTTCGTTAGAAATGCTATTTCTATACATTTCACTTATTTTAATAACTTACATATTTTCTATAAGAATATTTCTATTTTAAGGAAGTTTCCAAAATTAGTAAGTTTCTATTTATAAAAAGTTTCCCTTTTTATATAATGTTTATTCCTTTTATCCTCATATTATTTATATTGATTATATCTTTGTTTATATCAATAATGGCTTGTTTTGGAGTTATGGAATAAAGACAAGTGTGGGGTTAGAGTAATATAGTCTGGGATGTACGTTTTTGCCATTAACTGTAAGGCTGGTGTATCTTTATGGGGCACATTGGTTGTTGAACTAAGCATGGTTTGTGTTCAAGAGAGTGTGCATTGTGCCCTTAAACTTAGATATCGCATCGTGTAAGTCGCATCGGGTTGAACAGGATATGGTTTGTATCCAGCAGGGGTGTATACTACTTAAACCAGGACCTCGCTGCACGCAGTCCAGTCATAGTTGAGTTGCCTAGTTAGAGACTAGATCCTATTATAAGTTAAGTCAACAGTTCTCGAAAATAGTTTCCAGTATTGTCCTAGTGAAAGTCTAGCCTTGTGCACACCGATCGAATTTCCATAACGCCATTTTTGAATATTATTATTATCGATTTATTTTGACTTGCAGGTTGGCAAGTGCTTTAAGTTTCGCTGAAAACTTATTTTTATTATATCGTTTTAATGTTTTCTCTTTTTAAATATTTTGATATAATAATACTATTATTTTTCCATATGATATAATATGGCTGGGAGAACGTCTGAGTTACTCCCCACTGACGTGGCTGTTATGTTTATAACATGACAGGTATTTGCTGTTGGGTTTTGGGTGTGAGCTAGAGAGGAGCGTGGATCCTACTCTTTCTTCATTCATGGAATTTATGGAATTGTATAAACCCGTTTGGAGAACTTGCTTTTAGCCCTTTTGTAAAAAGAGGCCTTTGTATTGACTTACCATTTCTTTTAATAAGATATAGATTGTCAGTGTGTTTTAATCACAACTCTACAGTGTTTCCGCCACTGTATTGCGTTAGAATTTCTAGAGGACTACAGTTGGTATCAGAGCATTGTTGCTCCCGACGCTTACACCTGATTCTAAGAAAAATACCAGTAAATGATTTGAACATGAAAGACATATTGGTGAGAGATGGGTAGAAATCAAATTAAGGACTTAATTGTTAGGCTAACATGTTTTTGTAACTCAATGACTATCATTGAGTATTTTTTTCTTTTGTCTGGAGGAAGATGAATGAACAAGATGTTGATATAATGCTGCTCCAGATCGGGACAAGACCTGCTTAGAACTCTCAATGCCTTTTGATTTGAGTGGACAACTTTGTGCTACCAGGAAGATACAATGGTGACCTTTCAGCCCAGATTTAGTTTGCTCAAGCCACAGGTTAGATGATAAGAGTAGATTCCTTTTCCATGATGTTGCAGTAGATCCAGACGGAACGACCCAAGACTTGTGTGCTCGTTCCTCTACAAGAAGACGAAGTAATCCATTTAGTTCCATCGTGAACTCTGGAGGCTCGAAGATTCTCCTCTTGTTCAAGAACTTAGTAATATAGGATCATCGATTCTTTTCTTCCTTCCTCTACTTCTTCCAATCCTTCTCTTATATATTCTCATCTTCATTCGCTTGGTGAATCCTTGTTCTATTCTTCTATTCTTCCATCTTTCCCCCTGAGATTCTTGGTTTGACCAAATTCCGTCTCAGTGAACCCCGTGAAAGTTATAGATGTTTGAGGTTTAGTAAACCCTTGTTACCTGGTTTGAGGATTGTGAGTCTACCCTATCTTCTAAGCAAGTAAGAAATTTTTGAGGATTGTTTTGAATGAAAAATTGTTGCTTGATGGGAATAGGATGATACCTTAGATACCGATCAACCTTGGGTTAGGTTACGTGATTATATAGAGTACGTAAAGTTGAATAATGTTTTAGATGAATATGTCATATTTGATGGATGCGTCGCGAATATTGGGGATCATAGAGTATTGTTTAAGGTGTTAGACTGAGTGTTGTGGCACCATTAAAGGTTTTCATTAATGTCGTTAGAAATTTGGGTTGACACTGATTTCCCGTGTTTCTTATGGATTAGATCGTTGATTATTGTCTAAGGTTGTAACCTACGAACTTTGGAGTTGAGTGATCTAACTTGGATGAATTATTCTTAACCTTGAAGAAGAGAAATATCTTGCACAATCATAATTTGGGCTTATTGTGTTGTTTTGAAGAATACTATAATACAGATCATCTTATTGGGACTTTCAAGTTAGAACTCTTTGACCAGCGAGATTGTGCCTTCGTTGAGTTATTAAATATATTGTGGTTGCACCATGGTGATTTGAAATTTGATGGACTCTTAGAAATATTAGTCGAATGACATATTTGAAGATGTGAGTGTTCGCTATTACCTATAGATTTGAGCATGTTTGAGGATTTGTTATACGTTCCTAACTCTTGTACTTGTGGCATAATAAATATGTTAATGATTATTTTTGAGGATTTCGTACCCGAGCCTTGTTAAATTGGTGGACCTTGTTAGTGTTCCTTACTCGAGAAATTTGGAGTATACTTCAAGTTCAAACCTTATGAGCTTTGAATTTAGGAACCTTATCGATCAAGAGTTTGGGTGTGTTCTGTTGACGGTGGAATCTTAACTAATGAGATTAGATTCTAAATCATTTGAGAATTAGTATTGTGTCATTGAACGATTGGATAATTACGTAAGACATTTCAGAGGTTGTAGGTTGAGTAGGACTACTAATGCCTAATATTGCACTTAGTATTATTTGATGGTAATTAGGAACCCGTATTTTTGGTGTCGTATTAGGAATCTCGAGATGGGTAACTTCTTCTCTAATCCTCGAGAGCTTTATTTGACTCTCAATTTCGTTCCTCCCCTTAGCTTTTCTTAAATCCTGCTACTTCTTCTTCGTCCAACCCCTTTCGACTTCTTTTTCAGGTTTGAAAACTTTTGTTTAGATTTGTCTTTGACTTTGACTCTATTTATCCACATCATTTCCCCAAACTCATGTTATGAAAAGTTTGACTAATATAAAAATTTTGATTTTCGTGAAATTTTAATATTTGAGTTATAATTAAATTTCAAAACTTCATTTTCGTTTTCGTTTTTGGTTGATAACATATATTTAGTCCTGTTTCAAAATGCCTTAATAATTTATTTTAAAGTATTTCGAAATTGTTTCAAATTTCAATTGTCAAGCGTGTTTATATTTTACGAAAACTTTCATAATTGCTAATATTTTGATTTCTATAAGATTTTTGTGTAAAACGGTTAACAAATTTCAAAAAAACTTCGTATGTCTAAGTTTTTATTTTATTGTCGATAGATTTTAAATCTGTTATTGGAAATGTTTGACGATTGATTCGATTTTTATTTACTAACTACAAAATTTGATTTCTCAAAAATTTTATCTGGTCTTAAAACAAAATATTGTCGAATTTCTTAATCAAAATGTTTTACTGTTGCTTTGAAAATATTTGGGTACTCTCCCCTTCGAGTCCGTTTACAAATATTATTTATTGTCATTATTTTATCGAATATTTTTTTTACTTACGATTTTATTAATTTAAATGATTTTAAACTTCGGGTAGTTGAGCCCAACATATCTTGAAATAAATTATGTCTTCGATTTGGATTTCATATCATGTTTGAAGTTGCAAAAAAAAATTAAACCGAGTTTGTGATGCGAGTTAAGCATTCTCGTTTTGTTCAAGTGATAAAACTTTGTTTCCCATTCTATTTTTATGTTTTTATAAGTTTCGAGGGCGAAACTTCTTTTTAGTGGGGAATATTGTAACACCCCTGATTTTATAAATTAAGTTACATTAAAATTTTGCTCGTATTTTTATTTAACTCGTAATTCTTAAAATTATTATAAAACAAATTTATCGTTTAATCGTTTCAAACTCTTAAAATTCTATTTGTCTCGTAAACCCTTCTTATATTTAAACATTTTTATTTCTGTTTCGATTCATTTTATACATTTAATTTATTCTTATCGAAAGTCTATTTCGACGATTTAAATCCTAAATTATTACAATTACAACCCACAAGATTTAAACAATTACAACCCATTAACTATTAACTCTGGTTACACAGCGGAAGTTATACAATCTATTTAAAAACGGGAATGCCTATGCATTCACCCGTGCTACGTCTGGACTCATAAGTTGCGCTCACCCCAATCCCGTACATGTATCTCAGCATCCAAACACATCACGATATACATAACCTGCATAATAGACTGCTCCCCAATTGATCGGAAACGTCAATCGGATCATCACAGACACATCAGACATACACACAAGGTCAGCTTACGATAACATTAAATAAATAACATTAGTATAACCAACATCACAAACATCAGTATCAGTATCATCATCATCATCATCATCATTCCCATTATCTATCGCGACCGCAGTCACGCCCCGTCAGTCCGAGTGTGCACACCCCTCCTAAGCTCTCCTAGGAGGAAACATCAGGGAAGGTCCCGAGATCAACCGGGCCTAGCTAGTCCTAGCTAGCTTCTCTCAATCGGCACACAGCCGCAATATCAATAGGCACACAGCCTCAATATCAATATAGGCACACAACCTCAATCTCAATAGGCACACAGCCGCAATCTCAATATAACCATTATACCATTACATATCATACAAAATGCATACATACAACGTAAACTGAGTAAGGATAACCTTACCTAGTTAGCAGGTCACCACCGCGTCGGCAGTACAATTCACCACGAAGATTCTACGAAGTCCGATCCTAATAAAATATTATATATTATAATTAATATCGACCCTAACGTAACTAAATAATAAAATGAAACCCAACCTAACTAAATTATAAACTAAGACCGATATGACCTAGTTATATTATAAGCCGAGACAACCTGACCTAGCTAATTAAATTATAAAATGAGAGATACCACCAACCGTGACATACAACACCTGCGACACCAACACTAACTTAATCACGACAACAACTCCGACCACAACGGTACTCCACCAACAACACTGCCACGACCCCGACAATAGCCCCGCATAATAGAACTCCCACAATAACAACGTAACGCCTCGCAATAACGTAACACTACGTAACAACATTATAACACCGAAAATAATAACACAATACCACCACCAGGGGTCACTAGCCTCAAACGCACTCCGACAACGTTAACCCAGACAGTAACAACAACACTACAATAGCAACACTAACAAGACAGAAGCAAAAACGTTAACACGATGACACCAACCCGACTACCCGACACATTAGTAATAAAAATCCAACACAAGCACAACGATCAACCACACACCTTACGTCGATTCTAGGGCCACGACCTCTACGACAATGATGTTCTATACGATGACGACTGCCCAAGAACTCTGGCCACCGGATTACGACCGAAAAAGGGAAAAGAGGGGCACGTGTGTCAAATTAAACGAGCAACTCCAACTTACAACGGCAACGGTGACACACTATTGGCGGTAGAGACCAGAAATATGAGTGGTGAAACGGATCGACAATACTAGGGATGGTGATCGCAGATGAAGAAAACGGAGGAGGAGGTTATGGAGGCGTGGGAAAACAATAATGAAAACTGAGGGGGTAATACTAATACGTAACCCTACCCTCTTTTATTACTATTATTATTATTATTATATTATTATTATTATTATATGATTATATTATTATATTATTGTTATGGAGGTTTGAATAATTGACTCGGGAACATATTAGAACTTAAACGGGTACTATATTAGAATAGGTTAACTTAAATAAGTTCAACTCGGAAAAGATTATACGTTATACGAGTATTAGTAACAGGTTACAATAGACGTGTTAACCAATAAACATACTACTGTCCATACAGAGACCTGAGATAACATAAAATAGGAATATTAAAATACGGTTATTACAATCTACCATCCTTATAAGGAACTTCGTCCCGAAGTTCACGATCCAACAAATAACAACGCCTCTCGACTAGCCGACACCTCGCACTATTCACCCTTAATCGGATGCATCACATGACTTAACTAACTGTTGTATCTGCATCATGTACTACCGTACTACTGACTAACTATTCACACACTTAAGACTAACAGCAACCTCTGTAACTTATTATGCGATGACTGACACGATCGTTAAGAACACACATCATAGGAAATAACCGGGTATGACATCCTACCCTCCTTGTAAGGAACTTCGTCCCGAAGTTCACTGGTCTTAGTCTTACCCTACCCAACACATCTAGCATTATACAACACTATCTTGACAATAAAACACCACTCTAAGCTTTTCATACAATCATATTTATAACTTATAAGCCCTAAACAGGGGTGAGTAAGTCGTTAATATTTGCAATCAACTCATTCGATCCGAAATAACGATTTTCAATACGTTCTCATATACATATCATCACTTGGTCATTTCACGACCTCTAATTCCATTTGGCATCATGCCAACACAACATTCGTTCCTGTTTCATTAAGGTTTTCCAACTTACTCACCCATACTTGGTCACGAGGGGTTTTACCCCCGACATTCATCCACATTTCACAATTTACTTACTCTTTTTGTACTAATAACTACAGACATCTACACTTAGATTATTCTCATGGCTCAACATAAGTACCGACATACAATTTGCATACTCATTCTCATGTCATATTTCACATAATTTAAGCTAAACATACTGGTTATTAGTACCACTGTGTTTATACATAGTATACTTGTCATGACCCAATTCACATGTTGGCATGTCACATCTAATACACTTATAACTTTATATAATTGCGTGGACTCTCACACTATTACATATATGGACACTACGACGACCATCACGAAAGTAAATCAATTAGTTCACATGAAGACGATTGGCCCACCCTCAGGGCTTGATACCCTACAACATTATACTTTACTGTATGGACTTGAGAGTGTGTGAAGTTACTACCTTATATTATAACCCGACCTGGTGACATTGTAACATAAGTGATGACACAACGAATACAACTACACCTTGGAACCCAAAATAATCATTATTCCAGACCCTCGTACCATCACTATACCTATTATCTTTTTGTAATGGATCTTAATAGTTAATATCGTGACCCTCTTTCCACCGGGTTTATATTATTACTCTTGTTCATACTGTTAGACTCGTTAACAACCATTATCGCAACATTCTTACAAGTAATTTAAACGATACCACATCCGCACGACATCCGATCTTGTCAACATATATCACGACTCGATTTTATCATTATGACACGCACACTCAATCTATCTGATGATCACCCGGAGACACAGTTGGATTTATAACAGTTCAAACTTAGATGTATACGTAAATGCGGGGAAACATTTAGGCAAGTAATAAAGCAATCACGGCAAAACAGTAAGACAACTAAACACTTTTGGATGACCACATTAATAATTTCGGACGTGGAGACAAGTGACCAGGGACATATGTTTATCAGGGTTTCAACAATTGATCAAGTACGTAGTTCGTCGTGTCTTATGCTTGCATAAGTATTGATTTAGACACTAGCATGAGACTTAAAACCAATAATTACTCCACACATCATAAAACGTTCATTTATTTGAGCATATGTTACTCATTGACTGGTTATTTAAAGACAGAAGCTCACCATGAATATACAAGCTAAGGGAAGTTAAGATAATTGACAATTGACTGATCTACCAAACATGCATGTCCAAACTCTTTACATCTATTTCGACCGAATCTAGAAATTGACATCTAGTTTACTTAGATGCAGATAGTGTACTCGGTTCGTAGTCTACTGACTCGGCTTTCCTTGAATTCTTAATGTAATGACTCCCACATATTAGATACGTCTACCGATGTTCTTTATCACATAAGCAGCGACTTATGACCATGACAAATTTATCTGATAACATGTCTAATTTGTAAGGTACACGTTAAGGCAATTATGCAACCCAATAAATAGGACATATTTATGACCCGAATTCACCCTTAACTCATCATGAACATATAAGTATGACTCTCTTACATGATACAATAAGGTAAGAAAAAAAATATATAAAAAAAATATGGTCATTATACTGGATAATTAATCACATTTTTCAGAACAATTATTCATGGTAGAAAAATCATAATTAAATCATCGTGACTCGAACAGTGTAAACCAGTGGAGTCAGATTCTCAAGACAGTCCTCTACAAGCTTCTCGTTAAATCTTTTTTTTTCCAAATTCCAAACGTAACGATGATTTGGAAAATCATTTTCATGAACCAACAATTCTTGATCTTGCAAAATTTTTGATTAATAAAATGAGTTTCAAGACCCTTTTTTTTTTACTAATGACAAATTCGAGGTAAAGTACTTTCACCTCCGGTCACAATTAATTTATTCAGCTGAAGGATCTAGATTTTAATCACAAAACTTTACAGTGAACAACGAGGCTAAATATAAACGCAAGTCTCTTTTCAAATTTTTGAGAAACAGACACTGTAAACAGGTAATTAAAATGACTCAGTATCACATTATTCAGGTTAACGAAGGTATTGTAAGTTCTTCTGACATTATCTCGACACTGTTAATTAGCAAGCATGTTGTTTAGGCCATCAAAATAGAACTCAGTAAACACATTATTCGGGTTAGATAAAGTGCTGTAAATGTGTGTGTCATTAACTCAACACAGGTTTTTATAAATACTTCTTTAAACCATCAAGAATAGAAATCAACAACGTACAACTCAGAACCTATCACATTGGCGGATAAGCACATAAACTCGGAACGAAATACGAATATCCAAGTGACTTTGAGAAAAATGCACATTAATGAATACGACGATGACACCACAGATATATCATTACTCAAACTCAAGTAATAAATAGATTTCGATTTCACACTTTATCTTGTCAATATATTAATCAAGGTGTTCGAAATAGAAACGACGCATTCATATATATACATTGTTGCTCCCTATAATACAAATAGTTCGACATAATTCCAGGTACCACATATGTAAACTTGAAATGAAACTCCAATATGAAGTAAAGGCATGAAACAAGGACACATTAGCTCAAAGCAAATTCCAAATATTTACGTATTGTCTGACTATCATTTTCATTACTCGTACTTTATTAGCATATGAAAAACTTGATGAACACATTACGACCCATTACACTTCAACTATAAATCCTCATTAGGTAAAGTGAAGGGAGCTAGTATGTTATATCGATAAGAAAGCATATAATACACGAAACAGAGCACACAATTATCCCTGTAATTTTGACAAACATTCATATTAACTCACACTTAAACCACACAAATTATTAACCAATAAGATACTACGATACCCAAACCATCACCAGTCGTCAACCTCATCTAAGTAACATGAAAACTGCACTAGTATACTACATCGACGAGACGGACACAGCTTGCCACCAATATGATACTTCTACGTACAAACATCGTGACATTGTGTCTAACATTATTACCATCCTGACTATGACCTTTCTCCCACAAAGGATGATCGAATCCTAATTCAACCTTACGTACTTTAACCTATTACTCATATGGCATCGTATACTAAATAATATACCCTGATAATACAGCAACTACGTACTATCACACATCATCTCATGTAGTCCACTATATAGTATGCGTCAAATAACACAGCTAATTATCACAAGAATCATCACCACATTCATAGCATCACAACGTATCCCACCTATTGTACCCCATCTCATTCCTCACACGCTGTTACCGGGTCAAGACCAGGAGGGCCAGAGGTGGTATAAGGACGTCTCCTCAACCGAGTTTTTGAGGGGCTCCTGATGGTCCATCACCGGGGTTCATTTTATTTTCCTAGGTTCATTTATTCAGGCACCAGGATCGATCGCTCTGATACCACTTTGTATCACCCCCATTTACCCAGGAGCCTTACCAGACATTCCCAAGTAACTAAGGATGTTACCATCTCGGTTTTCCGAGGTAGTAGCTCATTACAATACAATATGGAATACCAAACCGACCACAAGATTTAAACAATTACAACCCATTAACTATTATCTCTGGTTACACAGCGGAAGTTATACAATCTATTTAAAAACGGGAATGCATATGCATTCACCCGTGCTACGTCTGGACTCATAAGTTGCGCTCACCCCAATCCCGTACATGTATCTCAGCATCCAAACACATCACGATATACATAACCTGCATAATAGACTGCTCCCCAATTGATCGGAAACGTCAATCGGATCATCACAGACACATCAGACATACACACAAGGTCAGCTTACGATAACATTAAATAAATAACATTAGTATAACCAACATCACAAACATCAGTATCAGTATCATCATCATCATCATCATTCCCATTATCTATCGCGACCGCAGTCACGCCCCGTCAGCCCGAGTGTGCACACCCCTCCTAAGCTCTCCTAGGAGGAAACATCAGGGAAGGTCCCAAGATCAACCGGGCCTAGCTAGTCCTAGCTAGCTTCTCTCAATCGGCACACAGCCGCAATATCAATAGGCACACAGCCTCAATATCAATATAGGCACACAACCTCAATCTCAATAGGCACACAGCCGCAATCTCAATATAACCATTATACCATTACATATCATACAAAATGCATACATACAACGTAAACTGAGTAAGGATAACCTTACCTAGTTAGCAGGTCACCACCGCGTCGGCAGTACAATTCACCACGAAGATTCTACGAAGTCCGATCCTAATAAAATATTATATATTATAATTAATATCGACCCTAACGTAACTAAATAATAAAATGAAACCCGACCTAACTAAATTATAAACTAAGACCGATATGACCTAGTTATATTATAAGCCGAGACAACCTGACCTAGCTAATTAAATTATAAAATGAGAGATACCACCAACCGTGACATACAACACCTGCGACACCAACACTAACTTAATCACGACAACAACTCCGACCACAACGGTACTCCACCAACAACACTGCCACGACCCCGACAATAGCCCCGCATAATAGAACTCCCACAATAACAACGTAACGCCTCGCAATAACGTAACACTACGTAACAACATTATAACACCGAAAATAATAACACAATACCACCACCAGGGGTCACTAGCCTCAAACGCACTCCGACAACGTTAACCCAGACAGTAACAACAACACTACAATAGCAACACTAACAAGACAGAAGCAAAAACGTTAACACGATGACACCAACCCGACTACCCGACACATTAGTGATAAGCTAGTCGTATACCTATCAAAGATAACCAACTTAGGTCTAACTAAAAATATAGCTAGGGAAGTCAGGATCGTATCCACAAGGAGACAAATAAATTCTACTTGCAACTTAAGTCTATCTAAGTAACCAAATCAGGGGTTTGTAATTGGGTTAACTAAACTAAAGTAGTGAAAGAAAGAGAATTAAAGGAGAAGAAATAACTAAAATAAATAAGATGAATAAATATAGAGAGAAAACTAGGATCGTCGGTTCACCATGAATTTCCTACGGTCACGGTCTAGGTCACAGGTCTGTCGCAGATATTGGTCTAAGGGGTAATGAAAAGGTCCTTCCGGTCCGCTATTCACCCTAGAATGCTTCTAACGGCTTCCGATCTTATTAGGGCAAACTAATGTGTTGTAGCAGGTCTAACTCTTACCAGGCTTCCGATCTTAGGTTCGAGTTCACCAATTCAATTAATCAATTACGTCGACTTAATCAATTAATCTCAATTAAATGCTACAATTAACAACTCAGACGCAATATCGTAGACAGATCTATAAACTAATTAGCAATCATATTCAATTCATGGATCCCCTAAATCCTAGCAAGGAAAATTAGCTACTCATGGAGAAATTTACGACAACAATAATAAAGATGATAAATAAACTAAGCATAGTGAATAGATCTAAAGAGAAATTAAGAATAAAAGAATTAATAAGATGAGGAGAGAAAGAATAAAAACAAAGAGAATAAGAAAGAACAAAGAAAGAATTAGATTACCGAGTTTAAAGGAAGAGTAGAAAAGAATTCATAAATCTAGATCTAAAAGTTGAGGGTAGAGAGAAATCTAAAGAAGAGTCTAATGAGAAGTAAAAGAGAATAAGGGAGAAGTTGTATATAAAATCTAGTCTAATAGTTTCTTAAATACTAAGTTAAAACAAAAGCCTAAAAATCAAATTAGGAAAGTCTCGGTCTTCGTCCAGTCTCGAGAATAGTCGGTCGAGAATTTTGAATAGTCGGTCGACTATATGGATAGTCGGTCGACTATTAGGATAGTCGTTCGACTATTGTTCTCAGCACTGCGCGCTCAACTTCAAACGTTTGCCATTTCTTCGTTACTTCTTCAAATCGGGCGTATAATATACCGTTGGAAATCTAAGAGAAAGAGCTTTCCAACGCAACTAAAATCAGCTCAATTGGATTTGTAGAACTCAAGATATTCACGTTTAAAGTAGACCCATTTGGAAACGATCATTCTCTTTTCTTATTTCGCAAAAGATTTCATCTTTAAGCACGATTTTTGCCTTGTTTATGCATCAATGGGTTCAAACCTGCATAAGATGCAATATAACCACAAAGTATCAAATTCGGGGGAAAATAGTAGACAATGCTACTCGATATGCATGGAAATGCGTGCGTAAAAGACGGAATAATCATATATAAATTGCACGCATCAAACCTCCCCAAACCAAACCCTTGCTTGTCCTCAAGCAAGCACAAAACTATGGACTCAAATTTAATGGAATGTATATAACTCATAGCGGAGTATGCTTCAAAGTTACCCAAACCAATGCGCAACGATTAAAATTAATGTAAACAACCACATACAACAAGCTTGACCAATGACAACAATACTGAACCTTCAATCTTGCAAGACTCGTCTATGTCGGACTCTCACGGATCGCTCATCACACAAAACGGGTGATATTGTGAGTTTATGTAAAAATGGAAAGACAAAACACTCACCTAAACTGCGACTTACAAGAACATGCATGCAATCTAACATGAAATTAATCTCTAATAACCGTACATACGCATTCTATCGGGAAAAGACACGTGCCAAGGACTTACATATGGTATAAAGTGAGGCTAATCGGGTAAGAAGGGGCAAAACGATATGGATATGTGGAGGTAAAAGCCAAGCTAGTATTCCCTACACCCATCAATAATAAATATTCCGTTCTTACCAAACTCCAGTCGAAGAAATTAGGCATAGCAACAAGCGCCTTATCAAAATCGCTTCCCACTAATAACTATGAAATTAGAGAGATCAATTCTTTTCTCATAGCAAAAACACATTCTTCTTCTAGTTTCACTTCATTTTTTTTCTTCTTCTTTCCTTTCTTTTCTTCTAATTTTCCATTCAATTTTTTTTCATTGAATTTTTTTTTTTCCAATTCCCTTTTTCCAATCATCATGGTACCAAAATTAACCCGGAAAAAACAATTACGTCCAACTAATCTACTAGCTTGACTAGGGTAGGCAATATATGGCATGTAGTTGATAAACGGGTCAAACAGGTTAATTTGGCTATGTGAGGCTCATGGGAATTAATTAAAAGAAAGGTTTTGCCTTTTTCGCACATGTCAAAACCACGAGTCAAAAACGTACAGGTACCTAAGAGACGAATGTCATGCTTATGCAGTTTGATGTTACATGTCTCATAAGGAGTACTACTCTCAACCTAGATGAAACTGATCATGAATGTCATCAGTTTAAGGCTCTAATTCCTTACAATTTTAGTAGTTTGTCAACAATGAGTCAAGTTTATTCGTTCAGTAAAGTCAATCAATGACAAGATAATGATGCATGTAATTATATACAAAAACGATAACGATGCAAGGCGTAAGCAAGCTAATGAAGACATAAAAGCAATATCATCATCATTATATAACCATTCCGACTCGACTATATGCAAAAACATATTTTTGATTTTTTTTATTTTTTTATGCATGCGAAAATGCAAGAAATATGCAGATGGATGAAAACAACAGATGCATACCCTCCCCAAACCAAACCACACAATGCCCTCATTGTGTACAACAAATAATAAGAGGCATAAAAAAATATGGGGAAAGATATGAAAGACGATGAAAGAGTAAAAGGGAAAAAATGAGACTACTTACAAGATACATATAAAGGAGACATCCTCAAACCGCATCGAAGCATCCTCTTCATAATCAAAATTGTCGATGTCTCCATCGCAAAAACGGTACCTACACACAAAAAAAACAAAAAAATACACAAGAGAAGCAAAGAAAATATATAGAATACATCTTAGTAACCTATGTGAATCGCCTAAAAAATAGGTCAAGGATCGCATTAGCTTGTCAAACAAGCTAGACCAATCAGCAGCAAAGTGGTCATAAGGAATCAACATTAACAAGCATGACCAATAATAAGTATGATAAGTAAGAAGAGTTGTGAGCAGTTTATGAGAAAAGACATACAAACCAAATATCTCAAAATTAGCCCAAGTCTTATCATTTGACACAAATTGCACAAGAGGAGAGTCAAATAACTCAAAACTACTCAAAGCATCAAACTTATATTTTTCACCTTCTTCGAAAAAGTTGTTATGATTGCCATCTTCAATGTTCTTAAGCAAACAACCATCAAACGAGCAACCAAGAGCCAAAACAATCTCTTCTAAAAGAGTCTCACAATCCTCATCCATAATCATAGGCTCAAGCGAAGGTGTAAGGAAATCGAGATCAATATAATCAATGGGTGAAGGAGATTCATCTTCAAAACAATGGGAAAAGTCAAATTTCTCCAAAATAGGTTTTTCGAAGAAATCAGATTCGCAATCCCAAGTATCCTCAATACTGAAAAGCTCATCACTCAAAGTATCATTCAAAAGTGCACTCTCTCCCCGACTCTCGTCCGTTTGATCTTTTCTCTCACGCTCACGGGCTTCTCTTTTGTTCAATTCTCTTTCCAAAACCTCAAAATTGACATCAAATGACACATTCTCAAATTCACATGAACCAAAATCCTCAATGTTATCTTTAGAAAAAACATCAGTCAAAGCATCCAAACACGCGTTTTCCTCAAATATAAAACTTTCCATCTCACAATCATTGTTTGCCACAACAATATTCACAAAATGAGAAGAATATTTGATTAAAGAGTGTGAAAGTTGCTCCGAAAGAGAATAAGATGGTTCACAAGTATCTAAGGAATGCAAGTCATCATCCTGCATCAAGTTAGAAATCATAGGGGTTTTGGGAACAATTTGGGATTGAACACTATACACATCATCAACATCTTCCTCAAATGGGCATATGTCCTGTCTAATAGATGCAACAGATTCAGTCATAACATAGTCAGTGGAATGTGAGAAATTAACTCTAGTATCTAACTTACATGGAGTATCATGCTCGTTTTCTTTTAAAGTTACCATATCTATAAGTTGTTGCATCATCGCCTTAAGCTCTGATATCTCAGCCTTCCTCTTCATCTCTGACTCCAAACTGTTTCGGATTAAATATTGGAGTAGCGCCCATCTTTTCACATAAGACATGTATTTAAACATGCCTTCACAGTTTTCCTCAATATAAGCCTGTGTCGTGTCATCGACACCATCATAAATCATATGACTCACCTCCCACACACTCACATGATAACCATTTTGAGTAATAAAAGAGTCAAGTCTATCAAAATAAATATGCAGTGGTTCATGTTCAAACTGAGGGAAGTAGAAAATAGTCATAATGATGAAAAATAAAAAAAAATAAAAAAAAATAAATAAAAATGACTAAAAAAAATAAGAAAAATAAAACTAAGAGAGAAAAAAAATTAATAATGATATAATAATAATAATAATAATCGTCCCAAGAAACTGAAAGTTTCCCGAGACAAAAGATAAACTAAAACGACAAGTAGAATTAACCGTCTCCCCGGCAACGGCGCCAAAATTTGATAAGCTAGTCGTATACCTATCAAAGATAACCAACTTAGGTCTAACTAAAAATATAGCTAGGGAAGTCAGGATCGTATCCACAAGGAGACAAATAAATTCTACTTGCAACTTAAGTCTATCTAAGTAACCAAATCAGGGGTTTGTAATTGGGTTAACTAAACTAAAGTAGTGAAAGAAAGAGAATTAAAGGAGAAGAAATAACTAAAATAAATAAGATGAATAAATATAGAGAGAAAACTAGGATCGTCGGTTCACCATGAATTTCCTACGGTCACGGTCTAGGTCACAGGTCTGTCGCAGATATTGGTCTAAGGGGTAATGAAAAGGTCCTTCCGGTCCGCTATTCACCCTAGAATGCTTCTAACGGCTTCCGATCTTATTAGGGCAAACTAATGTGTTGTAGCAGGTCTAACTCTTACCAGGCTTCCGATCTTAGGTTCGAGTTCACCAATTCAATTAATCAATTACGTCGACTTAATCAATTAATCTCAATTAAATGCTACAATTAACAACTCAGACGCAATATCGTAGACAGATCTATAAACTAATTAGCAATCATATTCAATTCATGGATCCCCTAAATCCTAGCAAGGAAAATTAGCTACTCATGGAGAAATTTACGACAACAATAATAAAGATGATAAATAAACTAAGCATAGTGAATAGATCTAAAGAGAAATTAAGAATAAAAGAATTAATAAGATGAGGAGAGAAAGAATAAAAACAAAGAGAATAAGAAAGAACAAAGAAAGAATTAGATTACCGAGTTTAAAGGAAGAGTAGAAAAGAATTCATAAATCTAGATCTAAAAGTTGAGGGTAGAGAGAAATCTAAAGAAGAGTCTAATGAGAAGTAAAAGAGAATAAGGGAGAAGTTGTATATAAAATCTAGTCTAATAGTTTCTTAAATACTAAGTTAAAACAAAAGCCTAAAAATCAAATTAGGAAAGTCTCGGTCTTCGTCCAGTCTCGAGAATAGTCGGTCGAGAATTTTGAATAGTCGGTCGACTATATGGATAGTCGGTCGACTATTAGGATAGTCGTTCGACTATTGTTCTCAGCACTGCGCGCTCAACTTCAAACGTTTGCCATTTCTTCGTTACTTCTTCAAATCGGGCGTATAATATACCGTTGGAAATCTAAGAGAAAGAGCTTTCCAACGCAACTAAAATCAGCTCAATTGGATTTGTAGAACTCAAGATATTCACGTTTAAAGTAGACCCATTTGGAAACGATCATTCTCTTTTCTTATTTCGCAAAAGATTTCATCTTTAAGCACGATTTTTGCCTTGTTTATGCATCAATGGGTTCAAACCTGCATAAGATGCAATATAACCACAAAGTATCAAATTCGGGGGAAAATAGTAGACAATGCTACTCGATATGCATGGAAATGCGTGCGTAAAAGACGGAATAATCATATATAAATTGCACGCATCAATTAGTAATAAAAATCCAACACAAGCACAACGATCAACCACACACCTTACGTCGATTCTAGGGCCACGACCTCTACGACAATGATGTTCTATACGATGACGACTGCCCAAGAACTCCGGCCACCGGATTACGACCGAAAAAGGGAAAAGAGGGGCACGTGTGTCAAATTAAACGAGCAACTCCAACTTACAACGGCAACGGTGACACACTATTGGCGGTAGAGACCAGAAATATGAGTGGTGAAACGGATCGACAATACTAGGGATGGTGATTGCAGATGAAGAAAACGGAGGAGGAGGTTATGGAGGCGTGGGAAAACAATAATGAAAACTGAGGGGGTAATACTAATACGTAACCCTACCCTCTTTTATTACTATTATTATTATTATTATTATTATTATATTATTATTATATGATTATATTATTATATTATTGTTATGGAGGTTTGAATAATTGACTCGGGAACATATTAGAACTTAAACGGGTACTATATTAGAATAGGTTAACTTAAATAAGTTCAACTCGGAAAAGATTATACGTTATACGAGTATTAGTAACAGGTTACAATAGACGTGTTAACCAATAAACATACTACTGTCCATACAGAGACCTGAGATAACATAAAATAGGAATATTAAAATACGGTTATTACAGTCTACCCTCCTTATAAGGAACTTCGTCCCGAAGTTCACGATCCAACAAATAACAACGCCTCTCGACTAGCCGACACCTCGCACTATTCACCCTTAATCGGATGCATCACATGACTTAACTAACTGTTGTATCTGCATCATGTACTACCGTACTACTGACTAACTATTCACACACTTAAGACTAACAGCAACCTCTGTAACTTATTATGCGATGACTGACACGATCGTTAAGAACACACATCATAGGAAATAACCGGGTATGACATCCTACCCTCCTTGTAAGGAACTTCGTCCCGAAGTTCACTGGTCTTAGTCTTACCCTACCCAACACATCTAGCATTATACAACACTATCTTGACAATAAAACACCACTCTAAGCTTTTCATACAATCATATTTATAACTTATAAGCCCTAAACAGGGGTGAGTAAGTCGTTAATATTTGCAATCAACTCATTCGATCCGAAATAACGATTTTCAATACGTTCTCATATACATATCATCACTTGGTCATTTCACGACCTCTAATTCCATTTGGCATCATGCCAACACAACATTCGTTCCTGTTTCATTAAGGTTTTCCAACTTACTCACCCATACTTGGTCACGAGGGGTTTTACCCCCGACATTCATCCACATTTCACAATTTACTTACTCTTTTTGTACTAATAACTACAGACATCTACACTTAGATTATTCTCATGGCTCAACATAAGTACCGACATACAATTTGCATACTCATTCTCATGTCATATTTCACATAATTTAAGCTAAACATACTGGTTATTAGTACCACTGTGTTTATACATAGTATACTTGTCATGACCCAATTCACATGTTGGCATGTCACATCTAATACACTTATAACTTTATATAATTGCGTGGACTCTCACACTATTACATATATGGACACTACGACGACCATCACGAAAGTAAATCAATTAGTTCACATGAAGACGATTGGCCCACCCTCAGGGCTTGATACCCTACAACATTATACTTTACTGTATGGACTTGAGAGTGTGTGAAGTTACTACCTTATATTATAACCCGACCTGGTGACATTGTAACATAAGTGATGACACAACGAATACAACTACACCTTGGAACCCAAAATAATCATTATTCCAGACCCTCGTACCATCACTATACCTATTATCTTTTTGTAATGGATCTTAATAGTTAATATCGTGACCCTCTTTCCACCGGGTTTATATTATTACTCTTGTTCATACTGTTAGACTCGTTAACAACCATTATCGCAACATTCTTACAAGTAATTTAAACGATACCACATCCGCACGACATCCGATCTTGTCAACATATATCACGACTCGATTTTATCATTATGACACGCACACTCAATCTATCTGATGATCACCCAGAGACACAGTTGGATTTATAACAGTTCAAACTTAGATGTATACGTAAATGCGGGGAAACATTTAGGCAAGTAATAAAGCAATCACGGCAAAACAGTAAGACAACTAAACACTTTTGGATGACCACATTAATAATTTCGGACGTGGAGACAAGTGACCAGGGACATATGTTTATCAGGGTTTCAACAATTGATCAAGTACGTAGTTCGTCGTGTCTTATGCTTGCATAAGTATTGATTTAGACACTAGCATGAGACTTAAAACCAATAATTACTCCACACATCATAAAACGTTCATTTATTTGAGCATATGTTACTCATTGACTGGTTATTTAAAGACAGAAGCTCACCATGAATATACAAGCTAAGGGAAGTTAAGATAATTGACAATTGACTGATCTACCAAACATGCATGTCCAAACTCTTTACATCTATTTCGACCGAATCTAGAAATTGACATCTAGTTTACTTAGATGCAGATAGTGTACTCGGTTCGTAGTCTACTGACTCGGCTTTCCTTGAATTCTTAATGTAATGACTCCCACATATTAGATACGTCTACCGATGTTCTTTATCACATAAGCAGCGACTTATGACCATGACAAATTTATCTGATAACATGTCTAATTTGTAAGGTACACGTTAAGGCAATTATGCAACCCAATAAATAGGACATATTTATGACCCGAATTCACCCTTAACTCATCATGAACATATAAGTATGACTCTCTTACATGATACAATAAGGTAAGAAAAAAAATATATAAAAAAAAATATGGTCATTATACTGGATAATTAATCACATTTTTCAGAACAATTATTCATGGTAGAAAAATCATAATTAAATCATCGTGACTCGAACAGTGTAAACCAGTGGAGTCAGATTCTCAAGACAGTCCTCTACAAGCTTCTCGTTAAATCTTTTTTTTTCCAAATTCCAAACGTAACGATGATTTGGAAAATCATTTTCATGAACCAGCAATTCTTGATCTTGCAAAATTTTTGATTAATAAAATGAGTTTCAAGACCCTTTTTTTTTTTACTAATGACAAATTCGAGGTAAAGTACTTTCACCTCCGGTCACAATTAATTTATTCAGCTGAAGGATCTAGATTTTAATCACAAAACTTTACAGTGAACAACGAGGCTAAATATAAACGCAAGTCTCTTTTCAAATTTTTGAGAAACAGACACTGTAAACAGGTAATTAAAATGACTCAGTATCACATTATTCAGGTTAACGAAGGTATTGTAAGTTCTTCTGACATTATCTCGACACTGTTAATTAGCAAGCATGTTGTTTAGGCCATCAAAATAGAACTCAGTAAACACATTATTCGGGTTAGATAAAGTGCTGTAAATGTGTGTGTCATTAACTCAACACAGGTTTTTATAAATACTTCTTTAAACCATCAAGAATAGAAATCAACAACGTACAACTCAGAACCTATCACATTGGCGGATAAGCACATAAACTCGGAACGAAATACGAATATCCAAGTGACTTTGAGAAAAATGCACATTAATGAATACGACGATGACACCACAGATATATCATTACTCAAACTCAAGTAATAAATAGATTTCGATTTCACACTTTATCTTGTCAATATATTAATCAAGGTGTTCGAAATAGAAACGACGCATTCATATATATACATTGTTGCTCCCTATAATACAAATAGTTCGACATAATTCCAGGTACCACATATGTAAACTTGAAATGAAACTCCAATATGAAGTAAAGGCATGAAACAAGGACACATTAGCTCAAAGCAAATTCCAAATATTTACGTATTGTCTGACTATCATTTTCATTACTCGTACTTTATTAGCATATGAAAAACTTGATGAACACATTACGACCCATTACACTTCAACTATAAATCCTCATTAGGTAAAGTGAAGGGAGCTAGTATGTTATATCGATAAGAAAGCATATAATACACGAAACAGAGCACACAATTATCCCTGTAATTTTGACAAACATTCATATTAACTCACACTTAAACCACACAAATTATTAACCAATAAGATACTACGATACCCAAACCATCACCAGTCGTCAACCTCATCTAAGTAACATGAAAACTGCACTAGTATACTACATCGACGAGACGGACACAGCTTGCCACCAATATGATACTTCTACGTACAAACATCGTGACATTGTGTCTAACATTATTACCATCCTGACTATGACCTTTCTCCCACAAAGGATGATCGAATCCTAATTCAACCTTACGTACTTTAACCTATTACTCATATGGCATCGTATACTAAATAATATACCCTGATAATACAGCAACTACGTACTATCACACATCATCTCATGTAGTCCACTATATAGTATGCGTCAAATAACACAGCTAATTATCACAAGAATCATCACCACATTCATAGCATCACAACGTATCCCACCTATTGTACCCCATCTCATTCCTCACACGCTGTTACCGGGTCAAGACCAGGAGGGCCAGAGGTGGTATAAGGACGTCTCCTCAACCGAGTTTTTGAGGGGCTCCTGATGGTCCATCACCGGGGTTCATTTTATTTTCCTAGGTTCATTTATTCAGGCACCAGGATCGATCGCTCTGATACCACTTTGTATCACCCCCATTTACCCAGGAGCCTTACCAGACATTCCCAAGTAACTAAGGATGTTACCATCTCGGTTTTCCGAGGTAGTAGCTCATTACAATACAATATGGAATACCAAACCGACCACAAGATTTAAACAATTACAACCCATTAACTATTATCTCTGGTTACACAGCGGAAGTTATACAATCTATTTAAAAACGGGAATGCATATGCATTCACCCGTGCTACGTCTGGACTCATAAGTTGCGCTCACCCCAATCCCGTACATGTATCTCAGCATCCAAACACATCACGATATACATAACCTGCATAATAGACTGCTCCCCAATTGATCGGAAACGTCAATCGGATCATCACAGACACATCAGACATACACACAAGGTCAGCTTACGATAACATTAAATAAATAACATTAGTATAACCAACATCACAAACATCAGTATCAGTATCATCATCATCATCATCATTCCCATTATCTATCGCGACCGCAGTCACGCCCCGTCAGCCCGAGTGTGCACACCCCTCCTAAGCTCTCCTAGGAGGAAACATCAGGGAAGGTCCCAAGATCAACCGGGCCTAGCTAGTCCTAGCTAGCTTCTCTCAATCGGCACACAGCCGCAATATCAATAGGCACACAGCCTCAATATCAATATAGGCACACAACCTCAATCTCAATAGGCACACAGCCGCAATCTCAATATAACCATTATACCATTACATATCATACAAAATGCATACATACAACGTAAACTGAGTAAGGATAACCTTACCTAGTTAGCAGGTCACCACCGCGTCGGCAGTACAATTCACCACGAAGATTCTACGAAGTCCGATCCTAATAAAATATTATATATTATAATTAATATCGACCCTAACGTAACTAAATAATAAAATGAAACCCGACCTAACTAAATTATAAACTAAGACCGATATGACCTAGTTATATTATAAGCCGAGACAACCTGACCTAGCTAATTAAATTATAAAATGAGAGATACCACCAACCGTGACATACAACACCTGCGACACCAACACTAACTTAATCACGACAACAACTCCGACCACAACGGTACTCCACCAACAACACTGCCACGACCCCGACAATAGCCCCGCATAATAGAACTCCCACAATAACAACGTAACGCCTCGCAATAACGTAACACTACGTAACAACATTATAACACCGAAAATAATAACACAATACCACCACCAGGGGTCACTAGCCTCAAACGCACTCCGACAACGTTAACCCAGACAGTAACAACAACACTACAATAGCAACACTAACAAGACAGAAGCAAAAACGTTAACACGATGACACCAACCCGACTACCCGACACATTAGTAATAAAAATCCAACACAAGCACAACGATCAACCACACACCTTACGTCGATTCTAGGGCCACGACCTCTACGACAATGATGTTCTATACGATGACGACTGCCCAAGAACTCCGGCCACCGGATTACGACCGAAAAAGGGAAAAGAGGGGCACGTGTGTCAAATTAAACGAGCAACTCCAACTTACAACGGCAACGGTGACACACTATTGGCGGTAGAGACCAGAAATATGAGTGGTGAAACGGATCGACAATACTAGGGATGGTGATTGCAGATGAAGAAAACGGAGGAGGAGGTTATGGAGGCGTGGGAAAACAATAATGAAAACTGAGGGGGTAATACTAATACGTAACCCTACCCTCTTTTATTACTATTATTATTATTATTATTATTATATTATTATTATATGATTATATTATTATATTATTGTTATGGAGGTTTGAATAATTGACTCGGGAACATATTAGAACTTAAACGGGTACTATATTAGAATAGGTTAACTTAAATAAGTTCAACTCGGAAAAGATTATACGTTATACGAGTATTAGTAACAGGTTACAATAGACGTGTTAACCAATAAACATACTACTGTCCATACAGAGACCTGAGATAACATAAAATAGGAATATTAAAATACGGTTATTACAGTCTACCCTCCTTATAAGGAACTTCGTCCCGAAGTTCACGATCCAACAAATAACAACGCCTCTCGACTAGCCGACATCTCGCACTATTCACCCTTAATCGGATGCATCACATGACTTAACTAACTGTTGTATCTGCATCATGTACTACCGTACTACTGACTAACTATTCACACACTTAAGACTAACAGCAACCTCTGTAACTTATTATGCGATGACTGACACGATCGTTAAGAACACACATCATAGGAAATAACCGGGTATGACATCCTACCCTCCTTGTAAGGAACTTCGTCCCGAAGTTCACTGGTCTTAGTCTTACCCTACCCAACACATCTAGCATTATACAACACTATCTTGACAATAAAACACCACTCTAAGCTTTTCATACAATCATATTTATAACTTATAAGCCCTAAACAGGGGTGAGTAAGTCGTTAATATTTGCAATCAACTCATTCGATCCGAAATAACGATTTTCAATACGTTCTCATATACATATCATCACTTGGTCATTTCACGACCTCTAATTCCATTTGGCATCATGCCAACACAACATTCGTTCCTGTTTCATTAAGGTTTTCCAACTTACTCACCCATACTTGGTCACGAGGGGTTTTACCCCCGACATTCATCCACATTTCACAATTTACTTACTCTTTTTGTACTAATAACTACAGACATCTACACTTAGATTATTCTCATGGCTCAACATAAGTACCGACATACAATTTGCATACTCATTCTCATGTCATATTTCACATAATTTAAGCTAAACATACTGGTTATTAGTACCACTGTGTTTATACATAGTATACTTGTCATGACCCAATTCACATGTTGGCATGTCACATCTAATACACTTATAACTTTATATAATTGCGTGGACTCTCACACTATTACATATATGGACACTACGACGACCATCACGAAAGTAAATCAATTAGTTCACATGAAGACGATTGGCCCACCCTCAGGGCTTGATACCCTACAACATTATACTTTACTGTATGGACTTGAGAGTGTGTGAAGTTACTACCTTATATTATAACCCGACCTGGTGACATTGTAACATAAGTGATGACACAACGAATACAACTACACCTTGGAACCCAAAATAATCATTATTCCAGACCCTCGTACCATCACTATACCTATTATCTTTTTGTAATGGATCTTAATAGTTAATATCGTGACCCTCTTTCCACCGGGTTTATATTATTACTCTTGTTCATACTGTTAGACTCGTTAACAACCATTATCGCAACATTCTTACAAGTAATTTAAACGATACCACATCCGCACGACATCCGATCTTGTCAACATATATCACGACTCGATTTTATCATTATGACACGCACACTCAATCTATCTGATGATCACCCGGAGACACAGTTGGATTTATAACAGTTCAAACTTAGATGTATACGTAAATGCGGGGAAACATTTAGGCAAGTAATAAAGCAATCACGGCAAAACAGTAAGACAACTAAACACTTTTGGATGACCACATTAATAATTTCGGACGTGGAGACAAGTGACCAGGGACATATGTTTATCAGGGTTTCAACAATTGATCAAGTACGTAGTTCGTCGTGTCTTATGCTTGCATAAGTATTGATTTAGACACTAGCATGAGACTTAAAACCAATAATTACTCCACACATCATAAAACGTTCATTTATTTGAGCATATGTTACTCATTGACTGGTTATTTAAAGACAGAAGCTCACCATGAATATACAAGCTAAGGGAAGTTAAGATAATTGACAATTGACTGATCTACCAAACATGCATGTCCAAACTCTTTACATCTATTTCGACCGAATCTAGAAATTGACATCTAGTTTACTTAGATGCAGATAGTGTACTCGGTTCGTAGTCTACTGACTCGGCTTTCCTTGAATTCTTAATGTAATGACTCCCACATATTAGATACGTCTACCGATGTTCTTTATCACATAAGCAGCGACTTATGACCATGACAAATTTATCTGATAACATGTCTAATTTGTAAGGTACACGTTAAGGCAATTATGCAACCCAATAAATAGGACATATTTATGACCCGAATTCACCCTTAACTCATCATGAACATATAAGTATGACTCTCTTACATGATACAATAAGGTAAGAAAAAAAATATATAAAAAAAAATATGGTCATTATACTGGATAATTAATCACATTTTTCAGAACAATTATTCATGGTAGAAAAATCATAATTAAATCATCGTGACTCGAACAGTGTAAACCAGTGGAGTCAGATTCTCAAGACAGTCCTCTACAAGCTTCTCGTTAAATCTTTTTTTTTCCAAATTCCAAACGTAACGATGATTTGGAAAATCATTTTCATGAACCAGCAATTCTTGATCTTGCAAAATTTTTGATTAATAAAATGAGTTTCAAGACCCTTTTTTTTTTACTAATGACAAATTCGAGGTAAAGTACTTTCACCTCCGGTCACAATTAATTTATTCAGCTGAAGGATCTAGATTTTAATCACAAAACTTTACAGTGAACAACGAGGCTAAATATAAACGCAAGTCTCTTTTCAAATTTTTGAGAAACAGACACTGTAAACAGGTAATTAAAATGACTCAGTATCACATTATTCAGGTTAACGAAGGTATTGTAAGTTCTTCTGACATTATCTCGACACTGTTAATTAGCAAGCATGTTGTTTAGGCCATCAAAATAGAACTCAGTAAACACATTATTCGGGTTAGATAAAGTGCTGTAAATGTGTGTGTCATTAACTCAACACAGGTTTTTATAAATACTTCTTTAAACCATCAAGAATAGAAATCAACAACGTACAACTCAGAACCTATCACATTGGCGGATAAGCACATAAACTCGGAACGAAATACGAATATCCAAGTGACTTTGAGAAAAATGCACATTAATGAATACGACGATGACACCACAGATATATCATTACTCAAACTCAAGTAATAAATAGATTTCGATTTCACACTTTATCTTGTCAATATATTAATCAAGGTGTTCGAAATAGAAACGACGCATTCATATATATACATTGTTGCTCCCTATAATACAAATAGTTCGACATAATTCCAGGTACCACATATGTAAACTTGAAATGAAACTCCAATATGAAGTAAAGGCATGAAACAAGGACACATTAGCTCAAAGCAAATTCCAAATATTTACGTATTGTCTGACTATCATTTTCATTACTCGTACTTTATTAGCATATGAAAAACTTGATGAACACATTACGACCCATTACACTTCAACTATAAATCCTCATTAGGTAAAGTGAAGGGAGCTAGTATGTTATATCGATAAGAAAGCATATAATACACGAAACAGAGCACACAATTATCCCTGTAATTTTGACAAACATTCATATTAACTCACACTTAAACCACACAAATTATTAACCAATAAGATACTACGATACCCAAACCATCACCAGTCGTCAACCTCATCTAAGTAACATGAAAACTGCACTAGTATACTACATCGACGAGACGGACACAGCTTGCCACCAATATGATACTTCTACGTACAAACATCGTGACATTGTGTCTAACATTATTACCATCCTGACTATGACCTTTCTCCCACAAAGGATGATCGAATCCTAATTCAACCTTACGTACTTTAACCTATTACTCATATGGCATCGTATACTAAATAATATACCCTGATAATACAGCAACTACGTACTATCACACATCATCTCATGTAGTCCACTATATAGTATGCGTCAAATAACACAGCTAATTATCACAAGAATCATCACCACATTCATAGCATCACAACGTATCCCACCTATTGTACCCCATCTCATTCCTCACACGCTGTTACCGGGTCAAGACCAGGAGGGCCAGAGGTGGTATAAGGACGTCTCCTCAACCGAGTTTTTGAGGGGCTCCTGATGGTCCATCACCGGGGTTCATTTTATTTTCCTAGGTTCATTTATTCAGGCACCAGGATCGATCGCTCTGATACCACTTTGTATCACCCCCATTTACCCAGGAGCCTTACCAGACATTCCCAAGTAACTAAGGATGTTACCATCTCGGTTTTCCGAGGTAGTAGCTCATTACAATACAATATGGAATACCAAACCGACCACAAGATTTAAACAATTACAACCCATTAACTATTATCTCTGGTTACACAGCGGAAGTTATACAATCTATTTAAAAACGGGAATGCATATGCATTCACCCGTGCTACGTCTGGACTCATAAGTTGCGCTCACCCCAATCCCGTACATGTATCTCAGCATCCAAACACATCACGATATACATAACCTGCATAATAGACTGCTCCCCAATTGATCGGAAACGTCAATCGGATCATCACAGACACATCAGACATACACACAAGGTCAGCTTACGATAACATTAAATAAATAACATTAGTATAACCAACATCACAAACATCAGTATCAGTATCATCATCATCATCATCATTCCCATTATCTATCGCGACCGCAGTCACGCCCCGTCAGCCCGAGTGTGCACACCCCTCCTAAGCTCTCCTAGGAGGAAACATCAGGGAAGGTCCCAAGATCAACCGGGCCTAGCTAGTCCTAGCTAGCTTCTCTCAATCGGCACACAGCCGCAATATCAATAGGCACACAGCCTCAATATCAATATAGGCACACAACCTCAATCTCAATAGGCACACAGCCGCAATCTCAATATAACCATTATACCATTACATATCATACAAAATGCATACATACAACGTAAACTGAGTAAGGATAACCTTACCTAGTTAGCAGGTCACCACCGCGTCGGCAGTACAATTCACCACGAAGATTCTACGAAGTCCGATCCTAATAAAATATTATATATTATAATTAATATCGACCCTAACGTAACTAAATAATAAAATGAAACCCGACCTAACTAAATTATAAACTAAGACCGATATGACCTAGTTATATTATAAGCCGAGACAACCTGACCTAGCTAATTAAATTATAAAATGAGAGATACCACCAACCGTGACATACAACACCTGCGACACCAACACTAACTTAATCACGACAACAACTCCGACCACAACGGTACTCCACCAACAACACTGCCACGACCCCGACAATAGCCCCGCATAATAGAACTCCCACAATAACAACGTAACGCCTCGCAATAACGTAACACTACGTAACAACATTATAACACCGAAAATAATAACACAATACCACCACCAGGGGTCACTAGCCTCAAACGCACTCCGACAACGTTAACCCAGACAGTAACAACAACACTACAATAGCAACACTAACAAGACAGAAGCAAAAACGTTAACACGATGACACCAACCCGACTACCCGACACATTAGTAATAAAAATCCAACACAAGCACAACGATCAACCACACACCTTACGTCGATTCTAGGGCCACGACCTCTACGACAATGATGTTCTATACGATGACGACTGCCCAAGAACTCCGGCCACCGGATTACGACCGAAAAAGGGAAAAGAGGGGGCACGTGTGTCAAATTAAACGAGCAACTCCAACTTACAACGGCAACGGTGACACACTATTGGCGGTAGAGACCAGAAATATGAGTGGTGAAACGGATCGACAATACTAGGGATGGTGATTGCAGATGAAGAAAACGGAGGAGGAGGTTATGGAGGCGTGGGAAAACAATAATGAAAACTGAGGGGGTAATACTAATACGTAACCCTACCCTCTTTTATTACTATTATTATTATTATTATTATTATATTATTATTATATGATTATATTATTATATTATTGTTATGGAGGTTTGAATAATTGACTCGGGAACATATTAGAACTTAAACGGGTACTATATTAGAATAGGTTAACTTAAATAAGTTCAACTCGGAAAAGATTATACGTTATACGAGTATTAGTAACAGGTTACAATAGACGTGTTAACCAATAAACATACTACTGTCCATACAGAGACCTGAGATAACATAAAATAGGAATATTAAAATACGGTTATTACAGTTATAAACATAACAGCCACGTTAGTGGGGAGTTACTCGAACGTTCTCCCAGCCATATTATATCATATGAAAAATAATAGTATTATTATATCAAAATACTTAAAATGGAAAACATTAAATGATATAATAAAAATAAGCTTTCGTAGAAAACTTAAAATATTGGAATACTAAAATAAGAACAAGTTTTCAGAAGAAAACTTAAAATATTTGCCAACCTGCAAATCAAAACGTATCGATAATAATAAAAATATTCAAAATGACGTTATGGATATATTCATTGTAGAAGGCTAGACTTTCACTAGGAAAATACTAAAACTAGCTTCGAGAACTTAGTTCAAACAAATCAAACTTCGGTCTCTAACTAGGCTATTCAACCATAATAGAGCGGCGACTTATAAATGCGTGGCCCTAGTTTAAGATAATGCACACCCCTCTTGGGATTACCTGTCACCCAGTTCAACTTATGACGGCGACTTACTGCGAGGCCTAAGCTTAAGGTCAAAATGTACACAACTCCCGGGATACCTGTCACTCGGTTCAACAACCAATGTACCGATTCCTGATACACTAGCCTTATAGTTGATGGCAAAACCGTAAACCCTAGAATATATTACTCAAACCTCACACTTGTCCTTAATCCATAACTCCAAAACAAGCCATTTATCGATATAAATAAAGATATAATCAATATAAATAATATGAGGATAAAAGGAATAAACATTTTATATTAAAAGGAAAATTTTCTATAAATAGAAACTTATTAATTTTAGAAACTTACTTAAAATAGAAACATTGATATAGAAAATACGTAAGTGATTAAAATAAGTGAAATGTATAGAAATAGCATTTCTAACGGAATTAACATTTTATTATTATCGTCGTTATCGTAATTTAATATATTTCTAAATTCGTTATTCGATATATAAATACAATATAATAAGTCATTTAATAGTATTTTATAAATAATTAGGAAATCGAGTTAAAATTATAAATTTTAGAAAAGAGACGTTTTAAGAAAATGATATCAAAATTAACTGAGTCGACGAACTTTATAAATGAAATGAAATTTACGAAGAATTCTAATTTTTTTTAAAAGATAGTTTTTATTAATAAATAATACGGATTTTAATAAAAAAAATAGTCAATCGGAGACAAATAGGAAATCATTAGTGAAAATAGTCTCGACTAAAAATATATTTAAAACAAAATCGACTCTTTTCTCATTTATTAGAATAAATCGTAAAACGATAAGTAATTTATTAACAAGTATACAAATTTCGATTAAAATATAAAAGTACGATTTTGAGTTAAAATTATAAATTAACGAAATAAGAGGAAAATATGAAATCGATAATATTTAGTTACTAGTGTCACGATAAACAACAAAATTTTATAACGATCGTAAATAATTAAATGACTAACGATTTATAAAACGATATCGAAAACTGTAAAAATATTTATAAGGTACACGATTTAAAAGAATAATTTTATTACCAATTAATAAATAGCTAAAATTAGAAAACTGAAGTTAAAATATTTACTACAAACTACTACTCAAACATACGATATAAAATCGAGTAACGTCCTAAAGTTACCTTGAGTCGATATCCGAATGCTGGTATACTCGCCCTTCTTGATGAATCCAAACTCCAACCGTTTTAATACTCGTCTTACAAAAGGACTTTGAGGCTCCAACGAAAATCGAGACAAAAGAAATAGAAGCAAAGAAATCATAGTAAGGAATAATGTAGGAAACGAATGACGAGAACGATAGAATAGGAGAATGAAAATTATGGCTCGGGAATCAGGAAAACAAAGAAGAACGAAAAGTAGCATCAATGCAACCGGAAAGAACAAGGTAAGAAATTGATAACAATGATAACTGAACAGCACAATACGGAAGGCAAAAAGACAGGAGAAGAAGAACGAGAACGAGAACCGAAATTACAGCATGACGACGACGATGAGAACAACACGAAACAAGAGCGTACAGTAGCAGCACTATACGAAAACAATAGAGGAAGAAGAAAAGAAGGCCGCAGACAAAACAGATGCAATAACACGCAGCAGCAAGCAGTAGCACAAACCACAACCTCGGAAACCGAAAAAAATAAGAATTCGATAGAAATGACCAGAGAAACAAATTGAAGAAAAGAAGAAGAAGAAGAAGAAGAAGAAGAAGAAGAAGGAGAAGAAGAAGGAAGAAAGGAAATGAAGTAGACGAAGACAGCAGCCAAGCATGATAACAGCAACCAACGTGAACAACAGTAATAGCATCAAGACGAAAACCGAGGAAAATAGCGGCAACAGCAAGGATCGACACAAACAAGACAGAAATCGGAAACCAGCAGCATTAACGCAGCTGCAACAAACAGACGAAGAAAAAGAAGAAAGGAAGAAGGGCGAAACAGCAGCGTCAACAAAACGAAGCAGCAGCATAACGTAAGAAAACAGACGGAGAAGAAGGAGAAACAACAGGACAAAAAGAAGAAGAAGAAGAAGAAACAGTAGCGAAACCACGAAAATGAAATATAGAGGACAAAATGGATACGAACCAGAGTTGAGTCACGGCATAAAGGACACGACAACCGCAGAACGGAACAGTGACAATAATCGGCAACAACCGCAACAGAAAACGGAGGTACCAGCAGCAAAAACGGATGAAAACAGAGGGTAAAATGGTGCGGACAAGCATCGGTAGAAGGCAGATTGATGAAGGAAGCAGAAATAGGCGTGAAGAAGAAAAGACGAGCAAGGAGATGGAGCATCAAGGAATGAAGCGGTGGAATGAATGTGTATCAGGGAAAACAAAAGAAACGGGGATGTATATAATAATGGGAAAAAATGAAATGAATAAGTGGTCCACTAGATACAAACATGATAAGAAAACGGATTAATTAAATGAATCAGCTCGGAAACAGGAATTAAACGAATTCCATAACAATAAGTTGACTGACCCACGAATCGGGTTAAAACGAGTTAATAAAATTAATAAATAATCAGACCGTCAAATAAAATGAGTAAATAGATTATTCGAGACGAAAACGAAGCTTATAGAAATAAATAATTAAACGATCAAATAGTATTTCCCGATAAATAAAAAAAATTCGATTAAGTGAATTAAATTGATTTCTCGAGGAGAGAAAATAAATATTTTGACGAAACTTAAAATAAATGAGCTTCGAGCTTAAAATAAAAAGAATTTCGAATATAAATCGTCGAAATAGATTTTGGATAAGAATTAAACTAAATGTATAAAATGAATCGAAATCGAAATAAACATATTTTTTTAAATATAAGAAGAGTTTCCGAGTCAAATAGAATTTTAGGAGTTTGAAACGATTAAATGATAAATTCGTTTTATAATAATTTTAAGAATCACGAGTTAAATCGTAAAAATAAAAATACGAACAAAATTTTAATTTAATTTAAATTTATAAAAATCAGGGGTGTTACAAGTGTGGGGTTAGAGTAATATAGTCTGGGATGTACGTTTTTACCATCAACTGTAAGGCTGGTGTGTCTTTATGGGGCACATTGGTTGTTGAACTGAGGATGGTTTGTGTTCAGGAGAGTGTGCATCGTGTCCTTAATCTTAGATATCGCATCGTGTAAGTCGCGTCGGGTTGAACTGGATATGGTTTGTATCCAGCAGGGGTGTATACTACTTAAACCAGGACCTCGCTGCACGCAGTCCTGTTATAATTGAGTTGCCTAGTTAGAGACTGGATCCTGTTATGAGTTAAGTCTACAGTTCTCGAAGCTAGTTTCCAGTATTATTCTAGTGAAAGTCTAGCCTTGTGCACACCGATCGAATTTCCATAACACCATTTTTGAATATTATTATTATCAATTGATTTTGACTTGTAGGTTGGCAAATGCTTTAAGTTTCGCTGAAAACTTATTTTTATTATATCGTTTTAATGTTTTCTCTTTTTAAATATTTTGATATTATAATACTATTATTTTTCCATATGATATAATATGGCTGGGAGAACATCCGAGTTACTCCCCACTGACGTGGTTGTTTTGTTTATAACATGACAGGTATTTGTTGCTGGGTTTTGGGTGTGAGCTAGCGAGTAGCGTGGATCCTACTCTTTCTTCATTCATGAAATTTATGGAATTGTATAAACCCGTTTGGAGAATTTGCTTTTAGCCCGTTTGTAAAAAGAGGCCTTTGTATTGACTTACCATTTCTTTTAATAAGATATAGATTGTCAGTGTGTTTTAATTCCAACTCTACAGTGTTTCCGCCACTGTATTGCTTTAGAATTTCTAGGGGACTACAGTTGGTATCAGAGCATTGTTGCTCCCGACGCTTACACCAGATTCTAGGAAAAATACCAGTAAATGATTTGAACATTAAAGAAATATTGGTGAGAGATGGGGAGAAATCAAATTAAGGACTTAATTGTTAGGCTTACATGTTTTTGTAACTCAATGACTAGCATTGAATATTTGTTTCTTTTGTCTGGAGGAAGATGAATGAACAAGATGTTGATATAATGTTGCTTCAGATCGGGACAAGACCTGCTTAGAACTCTCAATGCCTGGTGATTCGAGTGGACAATTTTGTGCTACCAGGAAGATACAATGGTGACCTTTCAACACAGATTTAGTTTGGTAAACCTACAGGTTAGATGATAAGAGTAGATTCCTTTTCCATGATGTTGCAGTAGATCCAGACGGAACGACCCAAGACTTGTGTGCTCGTTCCTCTACAAGAAGACGAAGTAATCCATTTAGTTCCCTCATGAACTCTGGAGGCCCGAAGATTCTCCTCTGGTTCAAGAACTTAGTAATATAGGATCATCGATTCTTTTCTTCCTTCCTCTACTTCTTCAAATGCTTCTCTTATATATTCTCATCTTCATTCGCTTGGTGAATCCTTGTTCTATTCTTCTATTGTACCATCTTTCCTCTTGAGATTCTGGGTTCGACCAAATTCCGGCTCAGTGAACCCCGTTAAAGTTATAGATGTTTGAGGTTTAGTAAACCCCTGTTACCTGGTTTGAGGATTGTGAGTCTACCCTATCTTCTAAGCAAGTAAGAAATATTTGAGGATTGTTTTGAATGACAAATTGTTGCTTGATGGGATTAGGATGATACCTTAAATACCGATCAACCTTGGGTTAGGTTACATGATTATATAGAGTACGTAAAGTTGAATAATATTTTGGAAGAGTATGTCATATTTGATGGATGCATCGCGAATATTAGGGATCATAGAGTATTGTTTAAGGTGTTAGACTGAGTGTTGTGGCACCATTAAAGGTTTTCATTAATGTCGTTAGAAATTTGGGTTGACACTGATTTCCCGTGTTTCTTATGGATTAGATCGTTGATTGTTGTCTAAGGTTGTAACCTACTAATTTTGGAGTTGAGTGATCTAACTTGGATGAATTATTCTTAACCTTGAAGAAGAGAAATATCTTGTACAATCATAATTTAGGCTTATTGTGTTGTTTTGAGGAATACTATAATACAGATCATCTTACTGGGACTTTTAGGTTAGAAATCTTTGACCAACGAGATTGTGCCTTCGTTGAGTTATTAAATATATTGTGGTTGCACCGTGGTGATTTGAAATTTGATGGACTCCTAGAAAGATTAGTCGAATGACGTATTTCAAGATGTGAGTGTTCGCTATTACTATGGACATGACATAGGTCCACCTCGATGCGGCCACGCGCGGGTTTGGGGAGGCGAATGAATCTCATGTGAGATGGATCTCGGATTGAAATTTAAATCTAATTAGGAGTCGCCACCGAACTTTGAGGGAGTTCGTGCCCATTCGAACCCACTCTATATCTTGGTGGGCCGTGCACAGAGTACGGTCCATTCCAATTTCATAGTTTACGAAGTTCGTCCCTTTGCATTGCGATACCGATACTGACATTATCGGTTACCGTGTATTGAATGACTCTTTACGCCAACGGTTTTGGACATCTGGAAACCATGGTTCTGAGTAAGGGGTGAGGGTACGTGTTGGGAAGTTCACAAAGAACACCCAACCTCGCCCGCACTTAGCGGCCTCTACTTAGATATCGTTCGTTTTTCGTGTACGCGCGTTAGTTTGATGGTTGAAATGTTATGCAAACAGTATTTTGAGTAAACATGTGAAGATTTGAATAAGTTTCTATGTCGATTTAATGCATCGAAGCTAACGTCAGAGTTATTTTTGCATGCGAGGTTCGTCTTAGTACAATAAAACACAAAAGTAGAAACAATTGAGTTAGTAGCGATAATAACGGTTTATAAATAGTCTAGAATGATACAAAAGACATGACGCATGGTTTTGAAAAGAATAGGACACGTGATGGACTTGACACGTGTTGACCGAAGTCATAAAAATATTTGATAGGCTCGAAATATATTCAAGGGCTCACGTTTGGTGCGTGAATGAGGCCACTTGACCGAGTCATGGGGAGACTCGATCGAGTGCCCTGTTTAAAACCCTTCTGCCGGTTTTTTGGGGTGCCACTCGATCGAGTGGGCTAGGCATTCGGTCAAGTGTCCCTTGTACGACCAAATGTTCGTTTCGAAATTTAGCATTAATTTCGAAATTCCCTTTAATTTTGAATATCGATAATTTTGCGAAGTCGTGTAAAAATATGATACGATTCATACTCGACTTAATTTTCGATACTCGTCATATTCGATACTTGATAATGGAATCAATATCTAATATTTAGAGTGAATTTTAGAAAAGACGTTATAAGTAGTTTTAAATTGAACTAAGACGAAATAATTCTGTCCGCGTTGTAATGTCGTAATTAGTCCTTTCGGACTATGTGACAATTATTCCAGCATCAACGAGTTCGTGCTAGTTTAATTTGTTGACTAGTTCTTTTTGACGCAATATTCGACTCGGAGTCGATATCGCATCTTAAGAATAAAGTTTATAAATTTATGTATGTGCGATATTCATTATCTAATTATGACGATGACGAAAAAATGAAAAAAAACAAAAAAAAAGACGAAAGGAAAAAAAACGAGAAGGAGACGAGAAAGGGAAGAAGAAAACGGGATTTGTAACATCCTCAACCTACATGCTAATTATCTCGGAAACAGACTCGTATAGTAGTGGCCTACGCACGGGAGTGTCGAGATGTATATAGGATGAGTTATGATGTGCATGGTTAGGGAGGGGATTTGACGAGTTTTGCTCTCGGGTTTCCTAAAGGATTTATAGAGGAAAGATCGGGATTGTATGGGTGTATAATTTGCCTAGGATTGCTGAAATTTCTGGTTGTTTTTTTGGTTGTAAAGTTGTGTGTATTTTGTGTTGCAAAGGGGTGTATTTATAGAAAAATACCCCGGTTTTGGATAGGAAAGGTACCCGGTTCTGGATAGAAAAGGTACTCAGTTTTAGATAGAAAAGGAGTCCGATTTCGGATAGAAAAGGAGTCTGGTCTCGGATAGAAAAAGAGCCACTCGATCGAGTGACGCATAGTACTCGATCGAGTGCCCAGTCTGACGCCTATTTCCGCGAGTTTTGTGAGCCTACTCGACCAAGTGGGCTGGTCCATTCGATCGAGTGGGTCAAGACGGGTGGAAGACTCTATTTAGAGATAAAATTTTAGCTCTAGCGGAGAGGTTTGGTTGCTTGGTTCTTCTTCGTAGCTGATTTTTTTGTGGTATTTGTCTTCGAATCAGATTTCCAAAGCTGCGTGACTGATTTTTATGTCTCGGAAATGTCTTTGACCGGGGTTTGACCCGGTCGCCAAAAGACGGTTTTGCCCTTGGTGTCAGTTTTGACCCAAATTAGTCTTATTTGATTGGAAATGACTCACTGGGCCTGGATTTGAGGTCGGTTTGGTGATATTTTTACTCTACTAAAAGCTCAAGCCAAATACTATTGATTCCGAGTCCAAAATCGAGCGTATTAAGTCATGTTTACGTCCGATCATCATGGAGTGTTTGTTGGAACTACTATAGACACTAGCAGGCAAAATGCAGGTGTCTACAGAGCCCCCAATCTGACTGAGGCTTGGACAAGGCGAAAGTCAGAGTAGCTACCAGGTCAATCAAGGATTAAGACCTGACAGTCTTCCGATCGGGTCATTTATAGTCCATTAGACTCGCGTAAAAGGGCTCGCCAACCATAAGATAGAAATCATACCTGAGTTATGTTATCTTGTGATAGCTTCGTGGGGACTTTTTTTGGAAGCCTTGGGTGTATCTGTATGCAAATACATCCCATCTTGGAGCTGCGCGGGGACTCGCCTCTAAAGCCCTGGGTGTGCCCGTTTGCAGACACATCCTAGATGTATCTGTTTACAAACAAATCCCATCTCGGAATTACGGGGGAGCTTGCCTAAGAAGTCCTGGGTGTATCTGTTTGCAGATACATCTCAATTTGCATGTGCCACTTTAAGTGAAACTCCGTCTCACGCTGGGGAGATAAAAACTTGACGTTCCGTTGGGAAGCACAAGCTGGTACCTAAAATGTTAGAAACATAGGCAGAAATAACAAATATAGCAGATAGGAAATGCAATTAGGACCTATAGACTGAGTTGCGCTGGGGAAAAATGATTTTTACTACATTTTGAAATCGATGTCCTGAAAGCAACTCACGTGCTAGGAGATAGGTTTTCAAAATTGAAAGAGATAGAAAAGAAATATGCAGTTTAAATAGACTAAAATTTTGACCTTGTCGAAAAGGATTTTCTCAAATGGCTAAGTTTCGCAGATTTTAAAGCAAGAATTTGAAGAGTGAGGCTTACCGACAGACTCGACTCTGGACGTGACAGGACGAGTTAACAGACACGAACTGGACTCTCTAAGGGTTGGACCGTGACTCGGTAGGAGAGTGGGCCACCTAAGATGACAAGACTCTTAAGTTGCGCTATTTCATAGCCTAGGCGAGTGGCAACACGGTCGAATATCAAAATGGGAAGGATGTGCTATAGAGGGATTTCAATAGTCTGTTATGAGACTGTTTCTGTAGGACTCAGCAGTAGCAATGCTGTAGTCTAGTGCTCTTCTGATTTTTTGTTTGGGGTACAGTCCCAAAGTTGGTGTCACCTTGAGTCCCTGACAGATTCTTGTCTTTCGACTGAGCCGAGTAATTAGGACACACTTGTAAAAAAGGTGACTAGTTTTTTTTGAAATTATCTGGATTTTGTGAGTGGATGGAGGTCTTCTGCCTAAGAGAAGCCCCCAGGACGACAAAGCCAACTGTTGAGAAGATGACAATGTCGTGATAGGAATGACAGTGCTTTTTGAATGTGTGTCAATGTAGGTGGTTGTGCCCTTGTTGAAAGGCTGTCTACGTATTCATGTGCGATGAAATCAAACCATGTCGTAGTTCAGTGGATTGGAAGATATATTATGGTGCCTAGTTTATTAGGGCTTTGTGTGTAACTAGCCATAACGATGGAGTAGGCTAGGTGCATTCCCAATGATGTCTTGATCAAAGGGCTAGAATAGTTAGGATGTTGATCCTGTGACTGTGAGCGTTCTCCGGGGTAGCCCCCAGCGGTGGTGTGAATTATTTGGGCATGTTCTATGCCGACCGCAGGTTGATTACCCGTGTTTGGGCTGGTAGCTGGTTTTAATGTTTTTGGAAATGTGGAGCTAGGTCGTAAGTGGTTTTGATGATTCAAAATCTGGAGCTCGATTTTGTGGAGCTAAAGCTTCGGCGGTAAGCTATTGTAATGTGGTAGGAAAGGGGGAAGTCGAGTGAAAATGACTCGAACTTCGATCGGGGTAAGTTGGATAATGCGGGATCTGATTTCCATGTCCGGCCCTAGTGGTTAGGGGTATCCTATGGAGCTTAAATCCTCAAAAATTCTGGGCTGTCTCTTAGCCCAGGTCTCGGGAAGGTCTTGAGGGTTGTAATGCGGGAAGGCTAGATGTGGCGTTAGCTGACCAGCCTGATTGTCACCCTTTTATTTGATGGTAAGAGAATTGATAATTTTGAATTGACCGTACCCTGGTCAAGGGACTTTCACTTGAGCTGACCGTTGACCACAGTCATGGGTTTTTTTGAATTTTGTGTTGGTTGACCTCTTAGCCCCGGTCATGGGATTCTTTATTTGTGTTGACCATTTAACCTCGGTCTCGGGTGCTTTCCTTTTTTTTTTTAATGATGGCCTTCTTTTCTGTTTTGGCCTTTTGCTTTTTCTTTGGACTTTTGATTTTATTTTTTTGTCCTGTTTTTTTTTTCTTTTGTTTTGTTTTTGTTCGTCAGACTAACACCTAAGGTAGGGATTGGTCGGTCTTATTGGAGGGGTGTTTATTGTGGGAAATGGGTTTCCTCCCGTCTTGAACCCAAACTAGGAGACTACCTAGATTTGTCATAGGATTCGATACCGATCATGCTAGGGATGGCTATGTGGCTTTTTTATACCAGACATGGAATAGGTAAAAGGAAAACACGGGCTCGGTTTCCTGCAGTCATTATAGATGTGCCTATAATAGTCACGTGAATGTGCACACAGTGTATGATGGTGTTTATCATGTTCTCGAAAACACATAAGGAAAGCATATATGAGATATCGAAAAGCTGATTTTATAGAATTTGGAAAAGAGGACATAATACAGTTGACTCTGACTTGACTTTGAAATTGAAAGAAATAGTACATCCTAGACTCGGACTCAAATCAAATATAGACTCTTGGATGTCAGTGTGTGATCCTGCTGATGTCGTCAATAGTCTTCGGCTTCTAAGGACTCGAATGGATGTCCAGTATGCCCTTCAGTAGAAGCTTCACCCAGATTTTCATTATGTCGAAGATCGTCTTCAATCCTAGTGCCCATTTCGGTAAGCACCGCAAAGTTTGAAATGTCGGCATACCTAAGATGGACGCGGTAGGAAGATAGGAGGTTGTTGATGAACGCCTCCACTAGTGTCTTCTTACTGGGTTTGTCCACCAGCTTAACACTCTCAGGCCGCCAACGTTGAGGGTATTTGGTGAAACCTTCTTTGGGCTCCTGGGCCATGACTTCCAAAGTACGCATCGTGGTCTAGATCTCGGTATTATTGGCGTAATTCCGAGCGAACTCCGTTGCCACGTCATCCCAAGTCTTGTACTTCTTCGAGTCAAGCCTGTAGTACCAGGCTTTTGGATGCTTCTCGAGAGAGGAGGCAAACAGGTGCTTGAACATAGTTGATTTCACTCCCTTAACGGCCATGAACTCTTTGAAGGCCCGGATGTGAAGCACCGGGTCTTCGGTCCCATCAAACATCGGCAGGCCCGTAAGGTTGAGGTTGGCGGGCAGTTCATCAGTCAGGGGTGAATAAGCACGGGCATTTTCCGTGTGGATAGTGTTGTTAGTTGACAAGTGGACCTGTTCTTCCAGTTTGCGGACTGCGCTGACCAGTTCAGCCAAAGCCCAGTAGTCTCAACCCCACCATTGGGAGTCCCTTGTTCCATGGCGCTCAAACGGGTAACAATAGCTATCTAGTCGGACTTGATAGATGTCAGTTGGGCCTCAATCTGAGTCAGCGAGACCGTCAACTTGTCCAAAGCTTCTTGCATCTTGTAATGTCTGGTTACCGGTGGCCTGTCTGTAAGAATAACGCGTAATCAGGAACTGACCCAGATCCTGGAATCAAAATAGTACATCCCGAACAAGAAAAAGACTAGACGAGAAAACGACTCGAGACCGACACCTAGATGGGTGACTCGTGTGTGACGTAACTTCCTTAGGATTCGGCTGAGTGGGCCTAGTCCCGTTCGAAGGAAGGTCCACGTGAGATTTCTCCAGGCTTTGGACTCGAATGTGTAAACGGGCCTCCCTTTGTAGGAGTACGTCCTACGTAGATGGGCCGTGCCTTGACAAATAAGGCGGACTGGGATAAGGGGGAACCCGTGATGTAAAATCGATGGCGTTTCGACACTAGAGACTTCGACAACTTAGGAAAAGACCCGACACTACTAAATGTGGTAAGTCCTAAGATAAAGAAGGTTTTTGAAAAGGTTTGAATTCCGAGAAAAATCGGAGGACGGTCTCGACTTTTGAAAGTGGCAAAAGCACCATCGAGGGCCGTTTTTTTTAAGGTTTGAAAAAATTTGAAATTAGAAATGGGTAGCATACCGGCTAAAAATTGGCTATTTTGAGTCAAATCATAAGTCCTAATTTAGGTAGCATCCCGGGTTTTGAAAATTGAATAATTTTGAAAAGATGCAATTTTTTTTTGAAATAACGGTTTTTCGAAAAAGATGACATGTAAATCAGGTAGCACATAGTCATGGAAGCAATATATCGACACCACGTATGCTCTAAACTAAGTCTCGGTCGGTCAAAATCGAGTCTATACCAACAACGACGGCTTTCACGTAAATCAGTACAGACTTCCTAAGCCGAATTGGTCTTAGAACATGCCGTGAAACCCATACGAGTTCGGCCATAGAAGTTTTTAGCTCACCCATTTAGGAATGCACCGCGTTATAGTGGGACGTCGGTCACAAGTAACCGGTCCGGAAAAGATTTGGGTGATGCGTGAACCATCGAACTAAAATGCGTACATTACTAATCGAATAATTTCTTTTCGAGTCTCACCCTAGGAACCCCGATGACAAGTGGTACATCGGGTATCCTCAGCGGAGTCGCGAAATTGTGGACATGACATAGGTCCACTCCGACGCGGCCACGCGCGGGTTTCGGGAGGCGAATGAATCTCATGTGAGATGGATCTCGGATTGAAATTTAAATCTAATTAGGAGTCGCCACTGAACTTTGTGGGAGTTCGGGCCCATTCGAACCCACTCTATATCTTGGTGGGCCGTGCACAGAGTACGGTCCATTTCGATTTCGTAGTTTACGAGATTCGTCTCTTTGCATTGCGATACCGATACCGACATTATCGGTTACGTGTATTGAATTACTCTCGTATGCCAACGGTTACGGACATCCGGAAACCATGGTTCTGAGTAAGGGGTGAGGGTACATGTTGGGAAGTTCACAAAGAACACCCAACCTCGCCTGCACTTAGCGGCCTCTACTTAGATATCGTTCGTTTTTCGTGTACGCGCGTTAGTTTGACGGTTGAAATGTTATGCAAACAGTATTTTGACTAAACTTGTGAAGATTTGAATAAGTTTCTATGTCGATTTAATGCATCGAAGCTAACATCAAAGTTATTTTTGCATGCGAGGTTCGTCTTAGTACAATAAAACACAAAAGTAGAAACAATTGAGTTAGTAGCGATAATAACGGTTTATAAATAGTCCAGAATGATACAAAAGACATGACGCATGGTTTTGAAAAGAATAGGACACGTGATGGACTTGACACGTGTTGACCGATGTCATAAAAATATTTGATAAGGCTCAAAATATATTGAAGGGCTCACGTTTGGTGCGTGAATGAGGCCACTCGACTGAGTCATGGGGAGACTCGATCGAGTGCCTTGTTTAAAATCCTTCTGTCGGTTTTTTGGGGTGCCACTCGATTGAGTGGGCTAGGCACTCGGTCGAGTGTCCCATGTACGAACAAATGTAAAGTGCGATATTGCACCCTAAGAATAACGTTTTATAAATTTATGTATGTGCGATATTCGTTATCTAATCATGACGATGACGAAAAAGATGAAAAAAATGAAAAAGGTGAAAAAGACGAAAGGAAAAAAAAGAGAAGGAGACGAGAAAGAGAAGAAGAAAACGGGATTTGGAACACCCTAAACCTACATGCTAATTATCTCGGAAACAGACTCGTATAGTAGTGGCCTAGGCACGGGAGCGTCGAGATGTATATAGGATGAGTTATGGTGTGTATGGTTAGGGAGGGGATTTGACGAGTTTTGCTCTCGGGTTTCCTAAAGGATTTCTAGAGGAAAGATCGGGATTGTATGGGTGTATAATTTGCCTAGGATTGCTGAAATTTTTGGTTGTTTTTCTTGGTTGTAAGGTTGTGTGTATTCTGTGTTGCAAAAGGGTGTATTTATAGGAAAATACCCCGGTTTTGGATAGGAAGGGTACCGCTGCCGGTTCTGGATAGAAAAGGTACTCAGTTTTAGATAGAAAAGGATTCCGATTTTGGATAGAAAAGGAGTCCGGTCTCGAATAGAAAAGGAGCCACTCGATCGAGTGACACATAGTGCTCGATCGAGTGCTGGTCTGACGCCTATTTCCGCGGGTTTTGTGAGCCTACTCGATCGAGTGGGCTGGTCCACTCGATCGAGTGGGTCAAGACGGGTGGAAGACTCTTTTTAGAGATAAAATTTTATCTCTAGCAGAGAGGTTTAGTTGCTTGGTTCTTCTTCGTAGTTGATTTTTTGTGGTATTTGACTTCGAATCAGATTTCCAAAGCTGCGTGACTTATTTTTATGTCTTAGAAATGTCTTTGACCGGGGTTTGACCCGGTCGCTAAATGACGGTTTTGCCCTTGATGTCAGTTTTGACCCAAATTAGTCTTATTTGATTGGAAATGACTCACTAGGCCTGGATTTGAGGTCGGTTTGGTTAGACTTTTACTCCGCTAAAAGCTCAAGCCAAATACTATTGATTCCGAGTCCAAAATCGAGCGTATTAAGTCATGTTTACGTCTGATCATCATCGGGTGTTTGTTGGAAACTGCTATAGACACTAGCAGGCAAAATGCGAGTGTCTACAATTACCTATAGATTTGAGTATGTTTGAGGATTTGTTATACGTTCCTAACTCCTGTACTTGTGGCATTATAAATATGTTAATGATTATTTTTGAGGATTTCGTACCAGAGCCTTGTTAAATTGGTGGACCTTGCTAGTGTTCCTTACTCGAGAAATTTGGAGTATACTTCAAGTTCAAACCTTATGAGCTTCGAATTTAGGAGCCTTATCGATCAAGAGTTTGGGTGTGTTCTGTTGACGGTGGAATCTTAACTAATGAGATTAGATTCTAAGCATTTGAGAATTAGTATTGTGTCGTTGAACGACTGGATAATCACGTAAGACATTTCCGAGGTTGTAGGTTGAGTAGGACTACTAATGCCTAATATTGGACTTAGTATTAGTTGATGGTAATTAGGAACCCGTATATGTGGTGTCGTATTAGGAATCTCGAGATGGATAACTTCTTCTCTAATCCTCGAGAGCTTTATTTGACTCTCAATTTCGTTCCTCCCTTTAGCTTTTCTTAAATCCTGCTACTTCTTCTTCGTCCAACCCCTTTCGACTTCTTTTTCGGGTTTGAGAACTTTTATTTCGATTTGTCTTTGACTATGACTCTATTTATCCATTTATCATTTCCCCAAACTCAAGTTATGAAAAGTTTGACTAATTTAAATATTTTGATTTTCGTGAAATTTTAACATTCTAGTTAACACTAATCTCGTGATTAGTGAAGATGCATAATTTAACACTCATCTCCCCAGGTGACATGTCGTCACCTAAGCAAAGACTATTCGTGTGCTGTAGCCTACCCTAACCTACCCGTGTCTGCATTCTGCATGAGTGTACATATTCCTAGTTACGTGTAGCGTGTTTGAACAACCCAAATAAAACACTAAAATCTGGATTCAACCACGACAACATATTCAACCGCACCCAACTCCGTTTTCGAAAAAGAACATCTTCTTTTCAAATACCTTTTGAGTGCCGATGCTCCGGCCAAATTAAAATTATTTTCAAAAGCATTTTATCACCGTCATCATGACAAATCTTACACTCACTACTTTCAAAAAGACCCTTTTGAGCGCCATCACCTTGGCCAAAATAAAAACTCGTCATTTTCAAGAACAACAAGGACCGTTAATGTCACCAAACTCCCAGTTAATGGGATCAAGGTACCCTATATGGTTACATCTTTTTTTTTTCTAAACATTTTTTCGCACATACCGTCAGCACAACCGAAACTTCAATCAATGAAGTCAAGGAAACCAAAACGGTTATACCCTCAAAAAACATTTTTCACAATACACCACCCCCAACGTCGAAATACCAGTTAATGGAGTCGACAAGCGTTGGTCGTCCATTTTAAAAGTTTTTTTTAAAAAAAAGAGAGACACTTTCACTACCTAAATTCTGTAATAAGGATTTGGTCACACCTTTAAAGCGCCGTCACAGACGCCACATTATCTCACGAATGCCGTCTACACCACAAATGTCAGACTAGCTAATCAATAGTAGTCTCGACAAAAGCACAATATTACCATTTTCAAAACCGGTTCCTTTAGAACTGCGCTTCGTTTGTAAAACCATCATTTACACTTATGCTATCATCGAGTCCTCGACGCGCACGTAGCAACACCTTTTCCCGTAGGAAACGATGTCTCTACACCATCGTAGCACCAATTTTATGAACTCTCACCTTCAAAAGGGGTTTTATTTTCAAAACTCATCCGTTTTCAAAAGCATCAAAACTCTTTGATTCTGAGCCGGGATCGTGATCAATTCCTTACGTCGTACAACCGCGTGATTAACTGTCTGTGTTAGTTACTATGGTCGCCTTTATTCGAGGTCTTACATTCTGGGTCGTCTCATCTCGAGAAAATCCTCTTCTTTAAATCTCACTCCCGAGATTTGTGTCAAATCGTCTCGTTCTAGAGGCGTAAGTTCATTATGCGCTTCACTGAATACACCTAAAGTCTAAAGCACCTGAGTCCCTAAACTGATGACCGCAAACACGCGCAAATCATGGGTCTCCTTTCCGTGTCGCTCGATTATGAGTATTCCTCGAGTCTCTAGGTCATCTGGTGAACCTGCCCTCATCAATACCTCCTTTTCCGCAGTCATGTCGGGAGATTCAAGAGTGGACACAAGTAACCATAGTGGGGACAACGCCGGACAATCCGCAGATAATACCATAGGAACCCTATCTAACCTGATCTGAGACTTACAAGCCACCATCATCACCGTGAACGCATCTGTAAACAGCATAGACTCTCGTCTAGGCCACTTGGAAGATACGGCCTCTGATGAACACCATAATTGGATCCTCAACGAGGTTCTTTTAAACTCCACCCCGCTAGGTGGTGCACCCGCCGGTGTCACCCCTAATGACCCCATTACCCCACCTCAAGACGAATCCTACAGTCCGCCATGAATCACATAAATTTCCTTGAGAATCAAATGCGTCTAAACCAGTGCAACAATGTCCACCTCGAAAACCATAGGAGGTTCGAAATGGTAAATGACCAACTACCAGAAAATTTTTCCATAGCCGACATACCCAAGTTCAAGGGAACCGAGGATTCCCTCAACAACATCCGAGCCTTTAAGGACTACATGGCCATCAAAGGGGTTAAACCAAGCCTCTTCACTAGGGTATTCCCTTCCTCGCTAGGGGACAAACCCAGGTCTTGGTTTTATTCGCTCGATCTCAAAAAGATATCCACCTAGGACGATATTTCCATAGAATTTGTAAAACAATATGCGGATAATTCTGAAACGCAAGTCACCATTAGAAGCCTCGAAGTCCTTTCCTAGAATGAGAAGGAACGTTTCTCCGAGTTTCTGACTAGGTGGAGGGAGGTTAGGACCCAACTAATAAACCGTCTGGACGAAGCCACTTTAGTAGAAAAATTCATCAATAACCTCAGACCCACCTATGCTTCTCACCTTAGTTACTAAAACATCCACACCTTCAAGGAACTATCTACCATTGGGATACGCCTAGAAGATGATATAAAAAAGGGAGTATTCTCCAAAATAATGGGGAAAGGTTACCAGGGTCCAACCACATCCACGGGAACCCGATCTTATAGGTCATCAGGGAATAACAAAATCGAGGAAGTACACATAGTCGAACCAACCACTAGAGGAAGGACAAACTTCACCACTAGAACATTCTCCAAATTAGGCATCACATACGCTGAAGCCCTGAAAAGTCTAATCGAGCAAGGAAAGCTCGAGCCCATAGGTCCTACTACGGACCCGCCCGGAGACAAAAGGGCGAGGACATGGGATGCTAATAAGTATTGTCATTTTCATTGTGGCAATGGCCACGATACCGAATCTTGTTTTCGGCTTAAACATGTCATACAAGATATGATCGAAAATGGGACAATCCCTCTCCCTCCACCAGAAAAACCAAACAATACCACAAATCCCTTTAGTGTCCATGCCATCTTTGATGAATCCATCGACTGTTCCCACCTCAACCCTCTAGAAGAGGATATCCTGAATATCGAGGATGAACCAGACAGTTATCCAGAACCCACACCAATCAACCCCGTAGAACATGCGACAACGATCGAAAGCCTAGCTCGGCTAGTCTCACAAATACACCCCCTGCTGTTAAGAATTAAGGCTAGGATAGCCCGCATCGAGGAAAAGGTCGAGGAGTTCCCCAAACCTTCCCCCTCAGAATACAACGGATCAATTAGAGGGGATAGCATAGGCTCACCCGAGACTTCAGAGACAAAGAAAAAGCACACCCAAATTGGAGTTAGCTACGCATCTGCACTACGAAGATTAGCATCCCTTCGCCTCCTACGGCCCATGGGACCAATGGCCGACCCCCCATTAAATCATAGATCCCGCCATTGGTCCAAAGGAAAGTACTGTCACTACTACAGGGGTAACGGCCACGACACGGAATCCCGCACACTGCTAAAAGATAAAATCGAAGGGTTAATAAAAACAGGGGTCGTGAAAACTGCATTGCCGACAAAAAGACCTACTCGCTTCCTAACAGACACCTCCGGGGAAGGAGGTCTCCGACTTCTCGAACACATCGGGCTATCCCACGACCAAGCCCTAACAATGTTAATATCCGACGGACTCCTATACCCCCTAACTCCAACGCCCGATCCACCCGCCGATAAGAGGTCAGTTCATTGGAATGGTAGAAAGTGGTGTCGATACCACCAAGGTCGAGGTCATGACATTAGTGAATGTCGTGAATTTCGATAGCAAGTCTGTTACCTCATCCAAGAGGAAAAGTTTGGGGCGTACCTAGAGTACGAGAATACGCGGGTGCCTGGCAAGATTAGCAAATTTGTACCTGAGTCAGAGTCTAGTTCATCTTAGGGCCTAAGCTTAAATAATAATTAACATTTTCTTTCTCTCGCGTCCGGGAGGTGCGAGGGGACCTCTCCTCCATCTCCTCCCTCCTCCCCATCACACAAAATCATGGGCACCAAGCCCGTTTACTATTATATCAATAAAATAGTTCCTTTTTTTTACAAACATGCCTCGACAATTGCTTGATCTTGTTGAACATATTTTCTCGCTTGAAACTCGATGCTAGGCCATTTATCGATAACAATTAATCCAAGCGTAAGGGCTACAACAAATGGCTCACTTAACTTCACCCTAAAAAGAGATCAGGAACAATTACCTAAGCTCAACCCATGACAGGCGCCCTGATCCACAAATCAGAAACCCACACAACCAACGACCAATAAGCAACCATACATCCATGTCAATCAAACTAGACTTCCTAGTTACCAACAACGTAGCCGAATACGAAGCTTACCTAATAGGGCTAAAAGCCGCCGTAACTCTAGGAGTCAAAAACCTTAGAGTACACGGAGATTCATCCCTAGTAGTCAGTCAAGCGACGGGCACCTGGAAGGTCTATAGCGAGAGACTAGCCCGGTACCAAACCGAAATAGAAACAATATCTCGGGAGTTCACCGAAATCAACTTCATACACATACTCCGCAAAGAAAACCAATTCGCTGACGCCCTATCCAATCTAGCCTCATTAATAAACATGCCCGACAACCTCTTCTCTACGCCTATCTGCGTAGAAAGGAGTGAACAACCCGCCTACATCCACAACCTCGAAACCGACGACACCCTCGAAGAACCCTGGTACAAAGCAATCCTAGACTTTAAAACCGACGGATGTTACTACTAGGTCAGCCTATTAGCCCAAAAAATTAATGAGACTATGTTACTACTAGGTCACCCTAGAGGCAGACTGTCGGCGTCATGTCCGCCACTATCACAATTGCCAAATATTTGCCAACATCCAACACCTACCGCCATACGCACTCCACATAATAACAACACCTTGGCCCTTCTCTACCTGGGGAATTGACATCATAGGGAAGGTACACCCAGCCGGAACCGGCGGACACTGTTTTATACTAGTGGTCATCGATTACTTTCCAAATGGGTAGAAGCAGCCTCTTACACCACATTAACCTCCAAACAAGTAGTTGAATTCCTACAAAATAACATCATTTGTCGCTATGGCATACCTCACGAAATCATTAGTGATAAGAGGGCTTATTTCAGGGCCGACACCCAAAAACTCCTAGGCAAATACTAAATCCGAAGACACAAATCCCCACCCTATAGACCTCAGACAAACGGGGCCGTGGAGGCAGCAAATAAAACCATTACCACAATCCTTAAGAAAATGTTAGACAACTACCGGGATTGGCCAAAAAGAAAATATCCTTCACATTATGGGGATATCGAACCTCCTACCGAACGCCCACCAGAGACACACCCTACTACTTAACCTACGGCTCCGAAGTCGTGCAAACCATAGAACTAGAAATACCATCATCAAGAATACTAGCCAAAAGCGGTATTCCCGAAGAAGAATGGAACCAAAAACGTTACGATGAGCTAGTACTCCTAGACGAGCGTAGAATACAAGCACTGTCCAACGTGCAAGCCTACCAATAACGCATACAGCGAGCCTTTAACAAACGAGTCAAATCCCAAAACATACGTGACGGAAACCTGGTGGTCAAATCCATTAGAGCACCTCTTCTCGTTGATCCTAGAGGGAAGTTCAAACCAAACTGGGCGGGCCCCTATCTCGTCAAGAGAATACTCACGGGTGGCGTCGTGATCCTTACTGACCTAGATGGTCAGGAGTTCTCCACCCCGACCAACATGGATCAACTCAAACGATACTACCCCTAAACATCCCAACAACCTCATCCTAATCTCCAACCTAGGGTGAAAACCCACACAAAACGCTTAAAAATAATTCGCATCGATAATTGGCATAACGAGTCTAAAGCAAAATCACTCATATCTAGTGTAAACCCCTAGAAATGCTAATGCAATACAGTGGCGGAAACACTGTAGATTTGGGATTAAAACACACTAACAAACTATATCTTATTAAAACAAATGGTAAGTCAATACAAAGACCTCTTTTTACAAAAGGGCTAAAAGTAAAATCTCCAAACGGGTTTATACAAATCCATAAATTACAAGAATGAAGAAAGAGTAGGATCCACGCCACTCGCTAGCTCACACCCAAAACCCAGCAGCAAATACCTGTCATGTTATAAACATAACAGCCACGTCAGTGGGGAGTAACTCGGACGTTCTCCCAGCCATATTATATCATATGGAAAATAATAGTATTATTATATCAAAATAATTAAACTGGAAAACATTAAATGATATAATAAAAAATTAGCTTTCGGAGAAAACTTAAAATATTGGAACAATAAAATCAGAACAAGTTTTCAAAATAAAACTTTAAATATTTGCCAACCTGCAAACCAAAGTGTATCGGTAATAATAAAAATATTCAAAATGGCATTATGGATAGGATTAGTGATGACGGCTAGACTTTCACTAGGAGAATACTAAAATTAGCTTCGAGAACATAGTTCAAACAAATCAAACTTCGATCTCAAACTAGGCCACTCAACCATAATAGGGCGGCGACTTATAAATGTGTGGCCCTAGTTTAAGACAATGTACACCCCTCCGGGGATTACCTGTCACCTAGTTCAACTTATGACGACGACTTACTGCGAGGCCTAAGGTTAAGGTCAAAATGTACACAACTCCCGGGATACCTATCACCCGGTTCAACAACTAATGTACCGATTCCAGATACACTATCCTTATAACTGATGGCAAAAATGTAAACTCCAGAATACATTACTCTAACCTCACACTTGTTCTTATTTTATAACTCCAAAACAAGATATTATTGATATTTGAACGAGATAATCATTGTAAATAATATGAAGATGAAAGGAATAAACATTTTATATTAAATGGAAACTTTCTATAAATATAAACTTACTAATTTTAGAAACTTACTTAAAATAGAAATAGTCTTATAGAAAATACGTAAGTTATTAAAATAAGTGAAATGTATAAAAATAACATTTCAAACGAAATTTACATTTTATTATTATTATTATTATCGTCGTTATCGTAACCTTAATATATTTCTAAATTCGTTACTCAAAATATAAATAAAATATAATGAGTCAATGTATAGTATTTTATAAATAAATAGGAAATCGAGTTAAAGGTGTAAATTTTAGAAAAGAGATGTTTTAAGAAAAACGATATCAAAATTAATTGAGTCAACGAGTTTTACAAATAAAACGAGATTTTAAAAAGCTTTCAAATTAGTTTTAGCAAACACATTGTATCAATAAATAATACTAATTTTACTAAAAATAATCAATCATAGACAAATGAGAAATTATTAGGGAAAATAGTCTCGACTAAAAATGTAGTTACTACAAAATTGACTATTTTCTCATTTATTAATAATAGTCGTAAAACAAACTTAATTTATTTAACAAGTATACAAATCTCGATTATAATATAAAAATACAATTTTCAGTTAAAATTATAAATTAACATAATATGACAAAAATATGAAATCAATATTATTTAATTACGAGTGTCACGATAACCAACAAAATATTATAACGATCGTGAACAAATTAAATTACTAACGATTTATAAAACGATATCGAAAACATTTAAAATCCTTATAAAGTACACGATTTAAAAATAATATTATTAGCAAATAATAAATAGCTAAAATTAGAAAACTGAAGTTAAAATATTTACTACATACTACTACTCAAACATACGATATAAAATCGAGTAACATAACTTGAGTCGGCATCCGAAACGATAATGAACATGTACTCTCCTCAGTTGGTCTTCACAACATCAAGATTAAGAGATGAAGGAGGCACGAGAACAAGAACAGATCGAGATTGACGCAGCTTCTCGCACAAATGAACTCGAACAAATATCAGCAGCTGCAGCAACCACGAGACTGAACAGGAAGGATAAGATGACAAAGAGTAACAAGGCAAAACAAAAAATAAAGGAACGAAGGGGAAAGACGAAGAGAGCACCAGCCACAACAACAACGAAGAATAACGATAACAAAACGAGACGATCAAATCCATTTGAAACAAGGCAGAAATTAAATGGAGAGTGGGAACGAAATTGCAAAGAAGACATGAGAGATGTTAAACAATGACATGAAATGGCCTGTATGTAAAGGAAACAGACAACAGCTCAAGAACATGACGTACATCAGTAGCAGGAAGCATTAGACAGATCGAAGAAGAAGAGGAAGCAGCAAACAACAAAAGGAACGAACGCAGCAGCTAACAGGGCAGTAACAACAGCAACGTACAGCAGCACTAAACGCAAGAAATTAGACGGAGAAGAAAAGAAAGAAGAATGAAGGGAAGAGCAGACTGAACAACAACAAGACACAACAGTAGCAGTAAAAGACAACATTAGTGCAGCAACAAAGGAGGAAGAGAAAAGAAAGAGGAAGAAGAAGAAAACAGCAGCAGTACAAAGACAACAACAACGACAACAGCATTAGAAACAACAACGTGAAATGACAGCAGCAGAAAAAATGCAGCGGCAGCATCAAAACCAAGCAACAACTAGCAGCGAAGAATAAGAAGAATAAGAACGAGAATCACGTAGCAGCATCAACAACGAACGTGATAGCAGCAGCAACAAAACAAATACGAAAACAGCAGCACCGAAATGACACCATTAAAGATAAAACCTAAAAGAACAAGAAAGGAGGAAGGGGAACAACAAAGACAAGAATTACCTTACAAAATCAGGCGACAGAGAACAACAACAGCAACAAAACGTGACAGCAACAGATGCACAAAACAGCAGCATCGAATTGCAGCAACAACAACAAAACCCTGACCGAGGATGATGGTGATCGAAGAACAAGAACCGCGAAGAAATGGCAGCAGCAGAAGCAGAGGAGGCGCGAACGGGGTAAACTAAAATTGACGATGATGGTGGCTGCTCTAATGAAAGTAACATCAAGAGGAGAGACCGATGAACGCTGGATAAAGGAGGTGAAGAAGAACGAAAAAAATGGGAGAGGAGGTGAGCGCTAGAGAGGATGAACGAAGAGGTGGGTTGAATGTGTGGAGTTAAGAGGTGGAATGGAAAGCCAAAAGAGGAAAAGGGGAGGTGTACGTTAAATGGGCAAAATGAAAAGAATGAAAAGGTGTCTCCACTAAATAAAAGATGAAAAGAAAACGGATGAATTAAATGAATCGGGTAGGAGACGAATTCCGTAACGATAAGTTGACTGACTCACAAATCGAAATAAAATTGAATTAATAAAATTAATAAATAATTGGGCCGTCAAATAAAATGAGTAAATAAATTATTCGAGACGAAAACGAAGCTTAAAGAAATAAATAATTAGACGATGAAATAGTATTTCCCGAAAAAATAATAAATCTTCGATAAAGTGAATTAAATTGATTTCTCGAGGAAAGGTAATAAATGTTTTGACGAACTTAAAATAAATTAACTTTGAGCCGAAATAGAAATTCGAGCTTAAATATGAATAATTAAAAAGAATTTAGGACTTAAATCACCGAAATAGACTTTCAATAAGAATTAAATTAAATGTATAAAATAATTCGAAACAGAAATAAAAAGATGTTTTAAATATAAGAAGGGTTTCTGAGACAAATAGAATTTTAGGAGCTTGAAACGATTAACCGAAAAATTCGTTTTATAATAACTTTAGGAATTACGAGTTAAATCGTAAAAATAAAAATACAAACATAAATTAATTTAATTTAAATTTATAAAATCAGGGGTGTTACATCTAGAAAGAACTAAGAACATGGTTTAATGCGAACACTCACTTTAGTAAGCGATCGATTTCTCTTCGAGTCCCACCCTGAGAATCCCAATGACAAATGGTACATCAGGTATCACTAGCGGAGTCACCAAATTGTGGACATGACAAAACCCACCCCGACGCGGCCATGCGCGGGTTTGGGTAGGCGAATGAATCTCGTGGTTAGATTGTTCTCGGGTTGAAATTTAAATCAAAGTTGGAGTCACCATCGAAATTTATGGGAGTTCAGGCCCGTTCAAACCCACTCTATACTTGGGCGTATCGCCCACAAAGTACGGTCTGTTTTTATACTAGAGCTTATATATCGAGGTTTGTCCCTTTGCATAGCGATACCGATGATGAGTTATCGAGTGTCATGTATCGAATGACTCTCGTTGCCAATGGTTTCGGGCATTTGGAAACCTTACGTTCTGAGTAAGGGGTGAAGGTACATGTTGGGAAGCCCACAAAGGACACCCAACCCCGCCCGCACATAGCGGTCTCTACTAAGATATCGATCGGTGTTCGTGTACGCACGTTAGTGAGGCGATGAAATGATATGCGAACATTGTTTTAAGCTACGCATGTGAAATACATGTTTTGATACGTCATTTAATGTGTCTTAATGTATGTTGAAAGTTGTTTTAGCATGCGGGTTCATTTGATAACGATGAATTGCCAAGCAAATAAAGCAAAGGAACTTGAAATTCACAATAAACGGATTAGCGACGGTAACGTAAACTATAAACGGACCCGTAAATAGAAAACTTGAATTGAAACCGTTAATCAAGTGATTTGACAGACTCCGTGTTTCTACACATTATGTTGTGTATTCATCGTAGGACGAAGGCTTAGATATGAAAATATGGAGCCGTGAAGGGCTAGCATACGATACTGAAGCGTGGTGCTAGCTTGATCCCCGGGCCTTGAGCTCTCGTCCTGACTTATCCTAGTGAAATAGGATTGCCTCAACTTATCAAATATCGGATACAACTAAAGAGTCGTAGATGTAGGATTAATCGTAAGAGACATTCACTCAAAGTTGTAAAATAAATGGAGATGAAGTGGGCATAGGCAATGGGGGTTTTAGAAGAGGAATACGTGATTGATTTTGCACGTATCAACTTAGTATCGTGAATAAAGATCGATGGAGATTTGTATCATATTTTGGCCCTCGTTGGAGGTTTGTAAGGGGTCACTCGATCGAGTCATTAATTAGACTCGGCTAAGTGCCCTAGACGAAAAGCTTCCTACCCCTTTTTAGGGACCACTCGATCGAGTTCCCTTGTACCGGGTGACATTTTCTTCTAAAAATGACCCAATTTAATGATTTGAATCGAGAAGCGATCGAGCTAATACAAGTATCAGACCCTCCATATAACGACATCGTTGTAGGGTCCCGTGGACTGTACGACGTTCGGATTGACATCATTAGATTTTGTACTATTTCGATTCTCGATAGCTCTTTGTGCACGACACTTAATTCTGGAACCGGTATCAAGCGTTTTAGAGCGACGTTTAAGGAATCGAGAATGATCGAACTAACATGAATATCAGACCCCTACGTGTCACGACGTCGTTGTCAGATCTTATGGACCATACGACGATCGGTTCAACGTCATTGGGTTTTATGCTAATTCGATCCTCGATGGCTCTTCTTGCCCGACACTCAATTATGAAATCGATATAAAATATTTTGGAGCAACATTTACGGATGATTCAGAAATCACCCATATTGTAAAGATCGGTTTGTCACGGCGAAGTTCGATCTTTGCATTATTGATATCGTCGTTCGGGCTATTAGGCCTATGAAGATCAAACGGCATCATCGGATATTCGTTCGAAAGCGACAACAACTCATCATTGCAAACGTTAGGTCATCCGCGTTTCGACACCATTGTTTTGCCATTAAGGCCTACGGTGCTCGATTTAGCATCATCTAACGTTTGCTCGAGTCGTGCTTTTGAAAATAGTTTTACTATGTTCTATACACGGTACTAGTATAACAAAATGTAAAAGCGCTAATCAAATGTTAGATGTTAGTAGTTAGATGTTAGGAACGTGAAACAAAAGTTATTATACGAGAAATAAATGTTAGTGTAGTTAGTATTGTTAGTATACAAATATATAAAAAAGAGTTAGAGATTAGAAATGGGATTTGTACACCCTCAACCTACATGTCAATTGTCTCCGAAAACGGTCTCGTGGAGTATCGTCGTAGACACGGGGAGTAGTTCGAGTATGTAGAATGAGTTAGGGTGTGTTTTTGTGTTGGGGACTACCGAACCCTTGTCGAATGAAGGGGGTAGTTTTTGAGATTGACGAGGTTTGACCCGGTTTTGAAGTCGGGTTATGGAAGGGTGAGTTTCTCTTCTTGAATGTGAGAATTGGTCTCTTGGGATGTGTGTATAAGTGAAAGAAAAGAACCCCTTCAAATGGTGGTGTAAGGGGGGGGGGGGGGTATTTATACAGTTGATACCCGGTTTAGGTCACTCGACCGAGTGCCCCTTGCTGGACTCGATCGAGTGGCCAAATAAAAGGGTTCGGGTTTATTTTTTGGACGTCACTCAATCGAGTGACCCAAACACTCGATCGAGTGCCATTAGACGACCCGGAGTGAAATCCGGAACTAACAAGAGAAAGATTTGATTTGATTTGACTTGAATTTGATTGCATTTTGGGACGCAATTATGTCTTGTTTTATTCTCGGGTTTCGACTTTGACCGGGTTTTAACTTTGTTACAAAAGACGGTTTTGCCCCCCCCCCAGTGGCGGTTTTTGCTCAAAGTAGCTTTATTTTATTGCGAACGACCCATTGAGTCCGAATTTGAGATCGATTTTGAGAGATTTGTACTCCGCTAAGTGCCCACGTCATATACTATTGATTCAGAGTCCCATATTTGAGTGTATTGATGCACGTTAGCGTCCGATCATCATCGGGTGTTTTGTTAAAAACTGCTACAGACACGAGCAGGAAAATGCGGGTGTCTACAACGCGCAATTTGCGCCTGGTGATGTGCACGCCAGTTTTGCCAATTTCCATGCTTGCTTCGATGAATTCCGATGTTTGTGATTTCTTTATTAAATCAAGCACAATCTTGCTACATGGAAGATATACTACTTTAGTTGACAAGGCTCACTGAATTGCCTAGTTCGAGCACCTCGACATCTTCGGTAGCTTCATTCCCTATCAAACTCAAGATGTGTTATCCAACCTAGAGGTGTTCACTTCGTAGTCTGCACCGAAAATCGAGCCGGACCGTTGCACTTTGGTCCGGACCAGACCGGACTGAACGTTATTTAGTCCGATCCACGGTTCACGTGATAGGAATTATTTGGTCCTCGGTCCGATCCAGGATCAAACCGATTGGACCGCGGACCGAATAAGGGACCACATGGACCATATTAGAAAAATATTTATTATAAATAATTACACAAAATCAGCCCCATATCTCTAAAACAAAATAAAAATCCTAGACCCTAGTCTACATAAAAAAAAAAGGAAAACACAATAAAAATCTCGTAGAATTTGATTTTTAGTATAACTTAACCAAGGAATTTGTCAGCCACATAGGTTAATTGTGATTGTCATTATTCACTTACTGTTGTTTTTGTTAAGTTATTACATTAAATTTTGGGTAGTAATTTAATTCGGGTTTTTTGGTCCATTATGGTCCGGTCCACCTTTTTTAAAGTCGAACATGGACCGGACCGAAATAAATATAGTCTGATCCATGGTCCAATTTTTTTTTTTACAACATTGGTCTTCGGTCCACCCTAAATGGTCCTAGATCGACGAACATCCCTAATCCAACCAACAAACATACATATAAAGTTAAGAATGACAACAACAAAATACTAATGGGTGACAAAATATAACAACACTCTAAATGAGTGAAATAACCCATAGAAACAACCCAAATGAATATGAAAAGAGTTTAAAATGAAGGTCAAATTTGTGCGAATCAACACACCATTAACAAACAAAAACAGATCTAAAAAAACAGGGTGAGAAATGGCCACCACCCAAATCCCAATAAATGATTTCGAGACCCTCCAAAAAAAGAATGACTTGCTTATCCGAGTAGCAAAAGAATGAGGGTGTTTCCGTCAAATTAACCATAGGATATCATCACAACTTATGGCTGATATGAAGTCAGCTGGGGTGGAGTTTTTCAATCGCCCTACCGAGGTTAATAGAATTTTGCTTAACTTTTAAAATTGTGTTACTACTCATACTAACAATTAATAATGATGTTATTGGTAGTTTTACGAACTCTAAAAAAGAAGGAAATTCAATTACTCAACGCAATAATAAAACCTATAATTATTAGATTGGGAATCTACATTATTCCATCTCTCCATCTTCTTCTTCTTCCCGATCATATATTCCTTTTTATCTCTACAAAATTTCTTCCATGTTTGGCTATACGTAGAACCGTATGTAGATTGTGTTGAGTGTTAGACACATCCAACATTCCATTCCTGTCTTGTTACGTTTATTATGTTACAACTGTTCGATTTCTGGAATTGATAGGTTGTATAAACTATAATATGGAGTGGGTTTGGGAGGAGATGACCACTTGGGATTATAGACAAATAAGAAAAGGATGGTTTGGGGAAGAAGATGATGACAGTAGATTTGTATTTTTATCAAATTCTTGGTTGGTTACATCTAAATGAGAAAGTAGGCTTATAAAGTAAACTATGGGGTAATAAAGTAATTAACTTAAAGAGATAAACATAAAATAGAAATCACTTATATACTAATTAATTTACTGTGTATCATTATTAATGGTGATGGAGAATGTGAATGTGTTTGTTGAGAATGATGTGGTTTGGTATGACAAGCATGTATATCCTAGTGATGGAAGGAGATATGACACGTTAAGGGATATGTCAACCTTCCCTCACATATATGAACTTGGTTACGATCACAAGAGGAAGGGTTGGGTTTTTCTTGCTCCCTCTAATAAATGTGAAAGATAATGGTTCTTTGTTTTTGATATAAAACGCAGGTAGAGAGGAAACGTAGCTCTGATCATACCCTCATCTAGCTCAAAAACAAATAACCGTCTTTCACATTCATTAGAGAGAGCAAGGAAAACCCAACCCTTCCTCTTGTGATCATAACCAAGCTGATATATGTGAGTGAAGGTTGGTATATCCCTTAATTAACGTTGTAAGTAGTACTTTATGAATCAATAATGAATTCTGTCCCACAATCGTTATAGATTCGAATTAATTCAACCCAATACAATCGATTAACGGAAGTAAGGACTAACCTTGGTCCATGTCTATCGGACGCGCTCAATAATAAGAATAAACGATGATTGATTCTCCTCCTTAACCCTTCCTTTATGCTCCTTGATGATGGAGATGGAACAGTATCTTTTCTTTATGTAAAAACAAACTGTTTGCCCTTTTTTTTTTTGAGAAGATAAAGATTTTACGTACCTTCTTGCTTTGATGTGTATATGTGTATATACAACTCAAGGGATACGTACAACTCAAACAATTCATATCTCTTCATGAAAAGATATCTTTTGATACTGGGTAAGGTCGGAAGGAATAGTAATTCCCGACTTTAAGTACATTAATTGAAACCGATCCATCACGGTGTCGTCTTTTATATTAAAGTCTCGTAATATTTAATATGAACTTAATTTATATTTAAACCGAAACACTTAGGCCATACGAATATTATTAAATATTCTAACATTCTCCCACTTGGCCTATGTGTTGACTTAATGGTTAAATAACCATAATGTGCACTTTGATATTTAAGCTCATTAACTTTCATATCCTTAATCGAGTTAGAACTAATCGAATCATGACGGTCACATGTCATATATTAATCGACATGATTCCTTCCATGTATCACGAACCAATTCCAAATCTAAGTAATCTTTAAGTTGAGAATAACCTTAATTCTCACAATTAGTAACATGTAGTCTAATAACTGTAATGTATACATACACTTTAATGACAACATGTTCGTAAAAGCAGAAACAAACAATTAGTGAATTCTAGATGTCATATTCATAATAGGCATATTATCTTTACAATAGCAAGGCTCTATCTATAACACCCATACATTCAACATGGCCAAGGAACGCCTTGGGTGGTAATCCTTTAGTTAATGGATCTGCCAACATCATATCCGTTCTTATATGCTCAACTGACACTCTTTGTTTCTTGACGTCCTCCTTGACCGATAAATACTTTAATTCTATGTGCTTAGCACCATCGGAGTACTTATCGTTCTTAGCGAAGAAGACGGCTGCGGTATTATCACAATAAATTTTCAGCGGCTTAGCTATACTATCGATAATCCCAAGTCCTGAAATAAAATTCCGTAGCCACAATGCATGAACAGAGGCTTCAAAGCATGCCACAAATTCAGCTTCCATAGTAGAAGTAGCAATAATAGACTGCTTCTTACTCCTCCATGATATTGCCCCATTGGCTAAAAGAAATACATAGCCAGATGTCGATTTTCGACTATCAGTACACCTGCCATGATCAGAATCTGAATACCCAATCACCTCAAGATGATCAGATTTCTTGTACGTAAGCATGAACTCCTTGGTGCCTTGCAAGTACCTAAGGACTTTCTTCGCTGCTCTCCAGTGATCCATTCCGGGATCACATTGAAATCGACCCAACATTCCAACAGCAAAGCTGATGTCTGGTCGAGTACATGTCTGAAGATAATTCAAACTCCCTACCACAGATGCATAAGGAATATTCTTCATTTCTTTTCGTTCCAATTCATTACTGGGACATTGCATTGTACCGAACTTGTCCCCTTTCTGTACAGGAACTAACCCTGCAGAACATTCACTCATTCTATATCTCTCTAGAACTCTATCGATGTAAGCTTTCTGAGACAACCCTAACAATCCTTGTGATCTATTACGGAAAATTTCAATTCCGATCACATAGGATGCCTCGCCCATATCTTTCATTTCAAAGTTCTTAGATAGATATTTCTTTACATCATGTAACATGCCTAGATTATTTGCAGCAAGTAAAATATCGTCAACATATAAGACTAAAATAACGAATCTACTCCCACTGATCTTAATGTAGATACACCGATCAACGATGATCTCTACAAACCCATATGACGTAATGGTATCATTAAACTTTAAATACCACTGTCTGGAAGCTTGTTTTAGTCCATATATCGACTTTCTCAGCCTACACACCTTATCTTCATTACCCGGGGATATAAACCCTTCAGGTTGGTCCATGTACACTTCTTCCTCAAGCTCACCGTTTAGAAAGGCGGTCTTTACATCCATTTGGTAAAGCTCAAGATCATAATGAGCTACCAAAGCCAAGACAATTCTTAAAGAATCTTTCTTTGATACTGGAGAGAAAGTTTCTTTATAATCAATGCCGTCTTTTTGAGTGAAACCTTTGGCTACTAGTCGGGCCTTATATCTTTCAATGTTACCTTTAGAGTCCGTTTTGGTCTTATAGACCCATTTCGAGCCAACGGTCTTAGAACCCTCAGGTAACACAACTAAGTCCCATACTTTGTTATCATCCATTGATTTCATCTCTTCTTTCATGGCATCAAACCATTTTTCAGAATTGTCACTTTCCATGGCCTTACGGAATGAGACGGGATCCTTCATAATGCTCAAGTCACAATCAACCTCAATGTTGTATGTCAGGTAGTCATCTGGAATGGCTGATCTTCTTTCTCTTACAGATCGCCTTAATTGTTCACATGACATATTATTCTCCCCTTGATTTGTGACTTGATCATCATTGTTATTGTCATTTTGTGGGTTTTGCACGTCATTTTGTTGTTGTTCCATTATGTCATTTGACTGTGATTGCACAACTGGAACAACAATTTCAGGTGCAACTTCAGGAGAAGGAACTTCTTCCTGAATTTCTTTAATGTCCACCTTCCGTGATTCAATACTCCCACTAGTTTGACCATTCTCAATGAATCTAGCGTTTCCGGTCTCTACTATTCTCGTACTGTGATTAGGACAGTAAAATATATACCCCTTTGACTTTTCAGGATAGCCAATGAAAAATCCACTGACTGTCCTAGGATCTAGCTTCCTTTCATTCGGATTGTACAACCTTACTTCAGCTGGGCATCCCCAGACTCTAAGATGTCTTAAGCTCGGTTTCCTTCCCGTCCATAGTTCATAAGGAGTCTTAGGAACTACTTTACTAGGAACCCGATTCAAAACATAGGTTGCAGTCTTTAACGCATAGATCCATAAGGAAGAAGGTAAAGAACAATTACTTAACATGCTCCTAACCATTTCAATTAAAGTACGATTTCACCTTTCAGCAACACCGTTCTGCTGAGGTGTACCGGGCATTGTATACTGTGCACAAATGCCTCGACTTTCAAGTAACTTTGCAAATGGACCGGGACATTGTCCATTTTCAGTGAACCTACCATAAAACTCACCACCCCTATCCGACCTCACAATCATTACTTTCTTTTCTAGCTGCCTTTCTACCTCATCAATGAATATCTTAAGGACATCCACAGATTGAGCCTTTTCATGCAGTAGATAAGTGAAACCATACCGTGATAGGTCATCTATAAAGGTGATAAAGTACTTTTCGCCACTCCAGGACGGAATGTCGAAAGGTCCACAGATATCAGTGTGTATAATCTCTAATAGCTGAGAACTTCTTGTAGCTGACTTCTTTACTGTATGTTTAGTCTGTTTACCTTTAATACAGTCTATACATACATCTAAATCACTAAAATCCAATTGAGGTAGAATTTCATTTTTCATCAACCTCGTTAACCGTTCTTTGGATATGTGACCTAGCCTTTGATGCCACAAGAGAGCTGAATTTTCATTCGATGCACTACGTTTAATACCTTGATTCTCAACATAAAACAGGGAATCAGAAAATTTAACATCAAGATCAAACCTATAAAGTGAGTCAATCAAAGTACCACTACCGTAAAAGTAATCATTTCGGTACAACGAAAATACACCACGTCCAAACTTGAAATTAAAACCTAAATTATCCATTTTACTTAACGATACAAGATTACGTGCACAATCAGGAACATAGAGACAATCGGTAAGATCTATATGACAACCAGTGTCTAAGATTAATCTGTAAGTCCCAATGCCCTCAATCCGTGCTTTCATCCTGTTTCCCATGGACACGAACTGTTCAGCTCCTCTTATGGGCCGGATCATATGGTATCCCTGTTTAATATGAGAAACGTGAGTAGTAGCACCTGAATCTAACCACCAAGTATTATTAGGTACTTCTATAAGATTTGATTCAAAGCAAACAAAACTATAATGTTTACCTTTCTTTTCGAACCATGCCTTTCTTTTAGGACAATCCTTCTTGAAATGTCCAACTTTCTTGCAAAAGTGACACTTCTTTTCCTTCTGGATAGCACTTTCAGGTCCCTTAAAGAAAGACTTTCCCTTCTTACCATTTTTACCCGATTTATCCTTGCTGCTGCTGGCACCGTCATGACCGAGGAGATGAATTGCTTGTTCCTTCATCTTCTTTAATCTCCCCTCTTCCTGTATGAGCATGGCCTTTAATTCTTGAAAGTTCCACTTATCTTTAATGGTGTTATAATTCACCTGGAACTGACCAAACTCAAAAGGTAGAGAGTTAATGATGAATTGGACCAAGAAGGAATCACTGACCGGCATCCCCAAGGTCTTTAACTTTGCTGCCAAGTTAGACATATGTGTCACATGATCATGGATCGGCTGAGACCAGTCAAACTTTTTCGCAGTCAGCTCACTCATTAAGCTGCCTACAATTGACTTGTCTGCTAAATCCGACTGTGAACATTCCTTTACTTTGAGCATGAATTCCCTTGCTTTCTCTGTCTTGGGCATAGACGGCTTAATGTTATCGGCCATTGTCATCCTCATAAGGTCTAAGCTCAACCTATTAGATCGCTCCCAAGCCTGATAACGACATTTCTCGGCTTCGGAGCTATCATCATTAATGGTTGCAGGTTCTTCATCTGTGAGGATGGCAATGTCCAATGACATTATACCCAGTGTAAACCGGATCTTTTCAGCCCATTCATCATAATTAAGCCCATTAAACTTGACGACAGAGCTAGCAGATGCAAACATATTAGAAGAAGCTGCGACATTTATACATGATTACCTATTAGTGCTTTGAAATACTTTCATACAGATTCAAACAATATCACATAAACATTTCATACATGTATTTAAATGACCTTTGGGCAACATATTAAATACAAGTAACTTTCATTGATGTTAATATATATGCTTTAACAATTAACTATAACATATACAAGTCAAATAAGAATGCTATCTTTGGATATACATACTATTAGACCCAATTATGAATAATTAATCCTTTTATATTATCAACTATATTTAATGACCCACCTTTGGGTGATCTCCTAAAATATAGATAATAAACCAATTGATCAATCGAACTATAATATCATTTTAACATCTTTTTAATCATGATCAATTACATAACTTTTATTTTTAAAATGTCTAAATTTAATATAACAAGGCCACTTTGGTGACTAACATGTCACATACAACATAAACATTTTAACCATAATGGCAAATTTACATCATAATATGTTAATTTTCATAACATCAAAAATTTACTCATGAATATATCGAACATATTTTACATAGTACGACATACGATCATTTAACAATTTACAATGATATTACGATGTAGAACATATAACCATGAGATGCAATCATGAAATAAAAATCCTTGACTAACATTGCATAATACAGTACATGAAATATCTTTACCCTATAAAATCCACGAATTGCATAATATATAGAGTATAATAATTAATTGCATAATGCGGAAAGACTAATTGATCATTTGCAAAAAGAAACAATTGTTTACGAAAAATTAATCGCATAATAGAGTAGAATTGTATAATGCCTAAACATTAAATACCAATTGCACACTATTATGACAAGTTTCCAGAATTCGTCAGGAGGATTATCAATACATATGCACACTAGTTTTCTCCTTTTTCTGATGCGAATATTATCATGCGAACATTATCAGACTATGCAGCGGAAGATTAGATGATATTTAATAATCAAATCAACATAATTATACATAATTGTACATGATATTTCTTAAAGGCAGAGAAATCAGTGGCGTCATCTTTAACATACACGCAAGGCATACAAACATGACATACATACTTAATCAATGAAAACGTATAACTTTAGGGGTAAATTAATCAAATCTATAAGTGCTCTGATACCAAATGTAAGTAGTACTTTATGAATCAATAATGAATTCTGTCCCACAATCGTTATAGATTCGAATTAATTCAACCCAATACAATCGATTAACGGAAGTAAGGACTAACCTTGGTCCATGTCTATCAGACGCGCTCAATAATAAGAATAAACGATGATTGATTCTCCTCCTTAACCCTTCCTTTATGCTCCTTGATGATGGAGATGGAACAGTATCTTTTCTTTATGTAAAAACAAACTGTTTGCCCTTTTTTTTTTTGAGAAGATAAAGATTTTACGTACCTTCTTGCTTTGATGTGTATATGTGTATATACAACTCAAGGGATACGTACAACTCAAACAATTCATATCTCTTCATGAAAAGATATCTTTTGATACTGGGTAAGGTCGGAAGGAATAGTAATTCCCGACTTTAAGTACATTAATCGAAACCGATCCATCACGGTGTCGTCTTTTATATTAAAGTCTCGTAATATTTAATATGAACTTAATTTATATTTAAACCGAAACACTTAGGCCATACGAATATTATTAAATATTCTAACAAACGTGTCATCTCTTCTTCCATCACTAGGATATACATGCTTGTCATACCAAACCACATCATTCTCAACAAACACATTTACATTCTCCATCATTATTCCATCCCCCATGGAAATCACCCATGTCCTCAAGGGTGAGGCTCGAAAGCAATCTAGGTCTTACTACTCTTGAAACACAACGTATATTTGTATTCCCAAACTTTTAAGAAGCAAAGCCTCGAAGAGGGAGTCACGCCATTTGAATAAGATAATTGTTTCTTTTGATTATAATAATCAAATCACATGTGATTATCCCGTTAAACAAGGAATAAGTAATATAACTATCAAACTCATTTGAAAAAATCTATCTCATCTTTAATAACAGTTTGCTCGCCTCAAAGAAATCCCCGACTGCAGCACACATATCCTCCCCAATAACGTGCCAACTATCTTTGAAAAATTTGCTAAAGAACCCATCTGGTCTCGGGGCCTTATCATTTGGAATAGCAATAATAGTTATCTTAATCTCATCATTTGTGACTGGCGCAAGTAACAGATCTGACATTTCAGTAGTACATTTAGGTCCAAGCTCAAGTATTTGCTGATTCACAAAACTGGGCTGTTCTGTGTGCCTAGTAGCTCCTGATAGAAGCTCAAAAAAGCTTCCTGGATGCCCGGCCTATTAGTACACATTCTCCCATTATGATCTTCTATTTGCACAACCGAGTTTTTGGTCCTGCGAGTTTTAATCGCCTCATGAAAGAAGGTTGTGTTACTATCTCCTTCAGTTATCCAATTTGATTTGGCCTTTTGCTTCAAGTATAAAGCTCTTGCCTCATCAAGGAAACGAAATTGAGTTTGCTTACTCCTTTCTGCTCTAATTAAGTCCTCATCATCCGACTGTACATTTAAATTTCTCTGCAAAATCATACAACTCTGTTTGCACCAAATCCGCCTGTTGCTCTATGTTTGAGAAGTGTTTCTTGCTCAGCTCCTTTAGCGGCAATTTAAGTCTCTTGATTTTAGTAGTTATCTGGTACATAAGTCTGCCTTCAACTGGCTCCTCCCATGACTTCCTGATCACCTCTTCGAATTGTGGAGCAAGACTCCACATGTTAAAGTACTTAAAACTTCTACGCCTCTCTTATCGCATCGGATTTTCAGAAAAAATGCATGGCGTGTGATCAAATAGCCCTTCTGGCAAATAGTTTGCTTTATGATGAGGAAAGATCTGCATCCATTCTTGATTGACTAACACTCTATCGAGCCTACAATATACACAAGTTTTCATATATATGGATACACAAGTTTTCATTTTTTTATCCATGAAGGAAGAGTATCAACATCTTCCTTTTCAAGTTTTATGTCAGGATGCCAAGCCTTAATCATGATGGGTTTATTATCAAACATATTATACCCTCCATTGATCAACACCTCCTGTTGCATCGCCTCTGTTTCAAAACGTACGACGAATACTCCATTAGGCATGAAGGAAATTTTTATAATCTTATAAAGCCTCCAAATTCTACGGATAAACCCGTATAACACCTGCCATGGGGGGTTGGCCCCTACGACAAATCCATAAATGGCACTCTTCCAGAAATGAATTTCCTCTTCCACATCCTCTTTTTCTAATCTTAGCATAAGGACTATAGGTACTGAATTCTTAGGACAACTTTTGCAGCCTGTCACTTGTATCCATTCGCCTTGTCCCTACTCTTCTCGCCGCAAATCACCGATCTCCTTATCGGCCTCCTCCTGAAGTCATTCATACCATTGTTATCCTGAACATTGTCCAATTCCTCTTCAACATCCCTTATAAAGCCCTCATCATCCGACCCCAGATCATACGCTGGAATTCCCCCCCATAATGTCTTGCATGGTTCTTTGCTTCACCATCACGTCCAAGTCCAGTCCCTTCCTAGTATTCTTATTTGTATCAGTTAGTCCCTTCGAATTGGTCTTTGTATTCCTCCTAGTAATGAGCACGTGCCTAATTGATTCTGGTGATGAAGCCCTAGCCATGGTGCCTCGAGTTCACCCCAAAATCGCTTGAGCAGGAGAGTCACTTGTCCTTAAGACCTTGCATAATTTTATTGGGCTTCAATCTTCATCCTCCCCTCTTCCATCATCAAAAATATTGAAGCCTTGTGTAGGAATTTTCTATGGGATGGGGGAACTGAATACAAAAGAGTCCCTCCTGTGTCATGGCAAAAGGCATGTAGGCCTATAGCAGAGGGAGATCTTGGGATTAAAAATGATGAGGTTTGGAACAAAGCAGTAGTTGGTAAATTGGCATGGTGGTTTACAGTAAACCAGATATCCTTTGGGTGCAATGAGTGAATCATACTCACCTGAAAGGAAAATGTTGGATGCTATATAACCCCCTGTGGACGTCCGTCCGCACCGCCCGGCGCCCCGCGCGGGACAAACCTGTATTTTCAATATACGGCGGCGGCCACTCACGCGGCCCCCTCCCGGTCAGGGGCCGGTCCGAACTCGCATACGGGGGGATGTTTCGGACCTCGATTCGGATGATGATCCGGACTTGTACTAGACGGGTGCGGGCACCCGTGTTTCCGTTTGGAATGATCGATTCGTGGTTGTAAATGATTAAAGGCCGATATGTTTGGTAAGGCGACCTTTTTATTGAACTGAATTCGTTGCCGATTTGTGGAGTCGCCACCAAGTCAATTATGGGGACTCGGAAACCGTTCAAGTCAACTTTGATCCTTAGCCGGCTCAAAGTTGAGGGACACGGGACCTAAAGATAAAGACTGGTACCCTTAAGCACTCCATGCCTGGAATGACTCTAATTGCCAATGGTTTCGGACATTCGGAAACCGTCGATTCTGAGTAAGGGGTGAGGGTACGTATTGGGAAGCCAACGTCCGATAGACATCGACACCCAATCCCGCCCGCACTATAGCGACCTCTACTAATCAATCGGTGGGCTGATAAGTTTGTTCATTCGTTGTGGCGGAAGTACTGTAACATACAACGTTTTCACCCTATACCTTTTGCTATGTCGGTTGTTTAAGGAGAAGTAAGTTTTGTCGTCGAAGTAGTTGTGTTTACATTCTTTGCATGCGATTTCACGTGACAGGCAGGCCATGAAAAGATGCACGTAAGAGAGTAGAGATTACTAATATTACAGGTATTAGCAAGTCAGTTTTAACGTGATAATACTGATATTAGTCGTTCTCGTGATATACCTTACCTGGTATTCTGCTTAAGACGCATCGGCTCGGTATTAGTAGAGATGCATCGAACCAAGTAAGGTGAGCACTAGGACTAATGCGGAACCCGACCATCATTTTGTTCATTTTTAGCTTATTTACGTTTTGAATTCCATGTTAGGTGATTTAGCATGCGATTATAGGGTCATAAAAGCAATAAATCATACGAAACTGTAAATGCGAATGTAAGTAAATCACGTTATGAGAAGTTGCACCCTCGGAGTATACACTAAATGGGACACGATGCATAAATAGTCAAAAACGGATCTCGGAATTACTCGGGTCTATTTAGTGTATTTTAGTGTTTGCGGTTGAAGTTGGGACGCTACGTGTTTTAGTAAGTGTCGTGGACCTAGTGTCCATATTTTGTATTATCGTAGTGCATAATAATAAAGGTGCGAGAATGTAAAGTTTTGTTTAGATGACAACCTAGTGACGACTCGACTTCAAAGGCGGATCCTCCTAGCTTGCCCGGTGATTTCGGCAGAGTTCCGTTGCCGTTGGCCCTTCCTGCGGCTATTCTGGCAGAGCTCCGCTACTACTGGCTGGTTCTGCCGCTAATCCGGCAGAACTCCGTTGCTAGACTAAAATGGCTAGTCGAACACAGGCACCTCGAGATCGAGTGAAGTGCTCAAAGGTGAGGAGTAGGGTTGATGTCGCTTTATCGGAACTACGATAGAGTGGATCGTTTGCCTCGGGTGTTGGAGTGCAAGCCCTTAGCGAGAAACTCTTTATGAGTGAAGAGGGAAGAGAGAATTGAAAATTGTGTGTCGAAATGAGAGGGTGGAGGAGGGTATTTATAGATTTTTTTCGTTCCTCGTCACCCGGATAGGCGCCTGAGCCCAGGCGCACCAGAATTGAGGCACCTGAGTTTAGGCGCGGGAAGACACAGGTGCACAAGGTGAGGCGCTCGGAGTTTTGGAGATACAATTTTGATAATTTCCAAAACCGAGAGATGGGTGTATAATACGAAGAATGGGGATTAAGTCTTCCCTAGTTTTGACCTAGCGCCGTGGAGTTTAGTGGGCCTTGGATGTGCATCCCGGGGTTCACTTGGCGCGGTGCTGACTCGGTTCGAGTTTCAGGGCCGACTCGAGGACCCGGTGTCAGAATTGACTCTAATTAGTGTCTATGCAACCGTAACGACACGACTAAGGCTGCCACGATGTTAGTTTAATTTTTTCGAGTAATTTATTTGATCCGTTCTATAGAAAGACTATCTAAAACATCACGAACTCGCGTCACGTTACAGTCCGATCGTCATTGGGTGTTTGTTGGGCACTCCTGCAGCCACCAGGTCCAAATCTGGGTGTCTATAGAAGCCTCCACTTTGACTGAGGCTTGGACAAGGTAAAAGTCAAAGTATAGCCACCCAGGTCAATCGAGGATTACGACTTGGTGTCTGTCCGGTCGGGTCACTTTAAGTCCGTTAGACTACGTGTTGAGGCTCGCCGGCCAAAGCTCAGAAATCATACCTAACGTCTTTGCTTGTGGTCACTTTCTTGGGCCCGGGCCGGTGCTTGTCCTCTTGCTCTAGGTTCTTCATGTTCGTGTGTTTTGCCTTTTCGGATGCTCAAGAATCATTCCGAGCTCACCTATCGTGTGTGTGACGCGTTAAGCGTGCGTATGGAAAAATGTTCGATGTGCACGCTTCCATTCGAACTCTTGTCTTTGGGATGCCTATGACCCCTCAGACTTAATGAAATGCCTTTTGAGATGCTTATGACCCCTTGGGCACGAAAACAAAATGTTCGAGGGCGTTAGTCTTCACTCAAACAGCTGCCTTCGGGATGCCTCTGACCCCTTGGACAAAATAAAATGATATAAAATATTCGAGGGCGTCATCCCCACTCAAAGAATCGTCTTCGAGATGTTTATGACCCTTTGGACAAAATGAAACGATATAAAATGTTCGAGGGCGTCAGTCTTCACTCGAACAGCTGCCTTCGGAATGCTTATGACCCCTTGGACAAAATAACACAAGATAAAATATTCGAGGGCATCAGTCTCCACTCGAATAATGGCCTTCGGGATGCCTATGACCCCTTGGACAAAATGAAAAGATATAAAATGTTCGAGGGCGTCAGTCTCCACTCGAACAGCTGCCTTCGGGATGCCTATGACCCCTAGGACAAAACAGAACAAGGTAAAATGTTCGAGGGCGTCAGTCTCCACTCGAACAATCGTTTTCGGGATGCTTATAACCCCTTGGACAAAATAACACAAGACAAAATATTCGAGGGCGTCATTCTCCACTCGAATAATCATCTTCGGGATGCTTATGACCCCTTGGACAAAATAACACAAGATAAAATATTCGAGGGCGTCAGTCTCCACTCGAATTAAAATTGCTATGGAGGTATAAGACACCTTCGAGGGCGTCGGTCTCCGCTCGAAAAATTGTTGTGGAGGTATAAGACTCCAATGCCTTCCAGATAACTAAGACCCGTTAGGCAAAAAAATTGTTGTGGAGGTATAAGACTCCTTCGAGGGCGTTAATCTCCGCTCGAATTAAAATTGCTGTGGAGGTATAAGACTTCTTCGAGGGCGTCAGTCTTCGCTCGAATTAAGATTGCTGTGGAGGTATAAGACTCCAATGCCTTCCAGATAACTCAGACCCGTTAGGCAAAAAATTGTTGTGGAGGTATAAGACTCCAATGCCTCTCGGATAACTAAGACCCGTTGGGCTAAAAATGCTGTGGAGGTATAAGACTCCAATGCCTCTCGGATAACTAAGACCCGTTAGGCAAAAATTGTTGTGGATGTATAAGACTCCTTCGAGCGTGTTAGTATCCGCTCGAATTAAAATTGTTGTTGCTTATTTGTTTTAGTTAAGTTGCCTTCGTTTTGTGGGTTTGTCTTATTTTGTTCGAGTTTGCTTTGCTTTGTTTTGATTTGCTATGCATTTGGGACTTGTTCGGAGTTTGCTTAGATTGACTTTGTTTAGTTCGATTTATTACGTGCTCGAGTGTGGCATTCTCGCTAAGCGTGGTTCTTATGCTTGTTTTATTATCGTTCTTATTACGGGCGTGCTTTATCGATATCGATTAGTAATTGCTTCATCGTCGTTAGTTTGCTTGTTTTAAAGGGTGCATGTTTCGTGTATATCGGACGTTAAGCCTTGTTTGTTTCTGTTTTAGTCTGTACTGGACTATTCAGACGCGCGTACATATGCGCCCCAATCCTCACGCGCTTAACCCCCAGCGGTTCAGGATTTGGGCGCGTCACCTGAGGCGGTCGGATTCTTGTGGGTCGGGTATGTTTAAGTTAGCGAAGGTTGGGGGCTATTTGTTCATTCGTCTTAAAAACCGAACCCGTCACCCCCTTCACCACTATATCGCCTTTTTGATTTTCCTACCCGGTTTCCATCTCGATTTCCGCCATACGTGAGAATGTCGACTCCGGGTAAGTGTTCTTTGCTCGTTTATTGTCGGTTTTGCTTGATTTGGTTGATTGTGAGTTTGTTTTGTTGAAACCCTAGAAAATCGATTTGGGTGTTTTTAATTTGCTAAGTTTTGATGTTTGTGCTTAATCCCATTGTTAAATTAGGGTCGATTAGAGCTCGTTAGGGTAGTTACAAGTTGAATAGGGGATTTCGAGGTACGACAATGGCTCCCTATAGTAATAGGTTCGAAATGCTAGGGTTAGGAATCGTTTTCTCGGATACTCCCATACTTGTCTTGTGTAATCTTGCTCGATTAATGTTTGTGATGATATGGGTAGCTCCTTTGTCGATTTTTATGAGCTAGAATGGTCTTTAGGGCCTTCCGTGAGGTTTTGTGTGACTTACGACAGACCAAAAGGTATCGTAACGATGTCGGATTTTCTTGAAACCACTTCTATTGCGACCAGGATGGAAAATAGGTGTTAGCGACCCTTTCGGAATTTTGATATCCTTATTCGAACTTTTGACCTTATTTTGACCTGTTTAAGCTGTTTTAGCCTGACTTGAGGCATGATTTTTTCGTGTTTTGTTTGGTTTTGCAGCTAGAGGTGATACCGAGCATCTCGCGGGAGCTCCTTTGGTTGGTACTAGTGGCGAGGCCGCCGGGACGAGCTCGCAAACTCCCCGCGGGATTCGTAGGAGACGACAGAGCATTTCATCTCAGCGCCGTGATCCGGAGGCCATAAACGAGGCCTACTTTGATTGGGTGAGGAAGCGTAGGCTTCCCGAGAAAGTTGCTAGGAGGGCCCATGTTCCGGTTCCCGTACCGAAGAATGAGGAGATTGCCTAGGAGGATCCCGAGTGGGCTCGGGGCTAGGACGGTCACCAGTTGTTGTTTCGTCCTGACCTACACGTTTCTCACCGCATTGTGCGGGGCCTGGTGAGTATTTAGCTGATACCTTTTTTAGGTCTTGAAATTCAGTTTCGGTTGGGTTTTGTTTGTTTTTTTTATATTCGTATTGCTTCGGTTTGCAGCCCCCAGGTCCGATGAGGAGTTTCTTGGGTTTTACGACATGCCTTGAGATTTATTATCAAAAGTTGACCCCTGCGGCAAAGGGGATTATTGCTAGGACCGCTCTAGGTCCCGTGGTCGAGCAGTGGGTCCGGTTCGTGGGTTGCAAGACTAAGTGCAACCTTATGGTGATTAGAGCGATGGTAAATCGCTTTCATGATACTACCTCAACCTTCCACATGCCCTTTGGGGAGGTCGGGATGACTTTAGAGGATTTCGGGGTGATTACTGGTTTACCCTGGGGTCCGGAGAGGATTAGGTGGGCTGCCAAGGACCCTAGGTTAGATAGTAGTGAGGTGCGGGGCCTCATCGGGGATTGTTTGGAGCGTGAGGCCTATAGTACGCCTCATGCTTTAGTGAGTTCGTACATCACCGATCACTTTGAGCGGGTGGCGGTGTTAGAGGGTCGAGTACCCAACACGCCAGAGCAGGATGTTCGGTTGTGGTTGTGGTACTTCCTAGGATCGACCCACTTCTCGGATAAGGGCGAGAGGTTTGGTACTAAGATTTTGCCTCTCCTTGCTGATCTAGATTAGCTGGGACGTTTTGATTGGGTAACCGCGGCTTTCGCGGAGATAACTCGCTGCTTGCAAGTCATGGTGAGGCCGTTAGAGGTGGAATCGGCCTCAGCTTTGCCCATCGTGGGCCCAGGCCTTGTACTGGAGGTTAGTTGCTATTCCCGTCTTTGTATTTTGGGTTCTACTCAGTTTGACTTAGTTTTGCTAAAAGTGTTTTGGGATTTTACAGGCTTGGATCTACTCCTACTTCCCTTGTTTGGTACCTAAAACGGTGTGGGTTCATCCGACAAGGTTCCCAGCGGGGATCAAGTGGAGGTTGGCCCGGCTTATGAGTACAATCAGCCACTACCCGTCGGAGAACGTGCTGGTTAACCAGCTACGCCTCGAGGATCTAAGTTTTCTCTTTATAGCCTATTTTATTTAGTAGCCCCCAAGGTTTAGGATTTATTGGGATGCTGGTTTTGTTTCTGTAGCTTGTGGTCCGTCCTTGGGCTAATTATGAGGGCGTGCCGGAGTACGTGGCTGCGGAGTTGAGGCCTCGAAGCTTTAGAAGGATGCTCCTTCCTGTGTTGTTTCGCCCGATTTCGTATCTGGGCGAGTGGTTGGTGCGTCAGTGCCTATATGACGACTTCAGGGTGCCGATTGATCCTCCCCGGACCATGTTTAAACCACCGACCACCGCAGAGGTCCTCGAGGGTAGGGATGGAGAAGGAGGTGATGCACTTCTTGTGCCTGGTGCCTCTTATCTATCTCATGTCAGCCAGCGGCTAGCTTGCCACCATCTCGTGGTAAGAGCTTAATCTTTGGTTCTAAAGTTTGTATTACCTAGTGTTTACTTGCTTCTGACTGGCCGATTTGCTTTTCTCTCAGCTGGCCAACCCGGGTGATGCTATTCAGCCCCCAGATTTCCCTTTGAAGCTGCTTAGGGTAGATGCAGCTGGGGTTGCTTTTACTGAGCCTCTCTGCCGAGGAGATGGATGCTGGGATGGACTGGCGTGACCGGGTATACCGGGTAAGTTTCAGGTTCTATTTTGGGCTCGTCTTCTAAGAGCTACGATTGGTTTGGCTAATTTGCGTGTTTTCACCTTTCAGGTTTCGTCAGCTTGCCATCAGCGGTTGTGGCAGGCAGCCAACCGCTTCCGGGCTTATGCCTCGAGAGTCCCTCGTGACACTTCAGGTCCTCGATCGGTAAGTGTCTGTACCTAGGGTTGGCTATTAGATTTTTGTGTGTTTTTCTCATGTGCGAGTTATGCTTGCAGGACATTCCCGATATGGTGGGACAGTTGGAGACTCGGGTGACCGAGCTTGAGGCGGAAGCGGCTGAGGCACGACAACTCCTGCAATCTCGGGCCGACAAGATTTCCCGACTTAAGGAGCAGCTGGCTCGGTCTCAGGGCGAGACCTCCCCGCAGGGTGAGGCTAAGCATCGTGTTGAGATGGAGAGAGAGGCTGAGGCTGAGGCTGAGGCTACGGGTCACGGCACGGGTGCTGCCGAGGATGTTGGGGGGATTCTCGAGACGACTACCTTGGATATGTTGTCGGGAATGGATGGTAGTGAGTCTCCTCTTCGAGATCTAGAGGTTATGTTGCTGCTGCTGTACGCGGCTGCTATGGTGTACAATTATTGTTGCTAATGTTAGATGTCGTTACTGAGATCGTTGTTCTATTTCTTCTTCTTCCTTCTTGTTCTCCCTTTCTTCTCCATTTGTTTGTGTGTCGCTGCTATTGAATCAGTTCATTCCTTTATTTCGTTTTAATTTCATTTTCTATTGTTTTGTTCCTCATTCTTTTTCCGGTTTTCGTTCGTGCTATGTTCGTTGTCTTCTTCTTTGTTCTGTCTGACTTTGGTTATCATCCGCTGATATTTCTGCTGTTGTTTTGCCTCATCCTCATTGTTGTACGCTGCTGCGTGATTGTTGTTGTGGTATTGTTTGCTGTGTTCGATTTCCTTCATTTCCCGTTTGTTTTCTTCCCCTCACGTCTGCGTGCTGCTGCAACTGTTTTCGATTCCCCTGATTTCTTTACCACTGTTGTCGCTCTTTTTCGTCGTTCTTCTTCTCTGTTCTTCTTCTTCTTCTTCTTTCTATGTTGTTACTGTTGCCGCTGCGGTCTGTTTTTGATATTATTGCTATTCTGTTTTCATTCACGCCTCTCCGTTTCGTCGTCTTGTGTTGAGCTTTTGTCTACTGTCTTATCATTGCTGTTACGGTTTGGTCGTCTTGTTCCCGTTGTACGATGATCTCCTTTTGTTCTTTTGTTCTTTTTCTTCCTACCATTGCTAATGTTGCTGTTGCCATTCGTGGTTACTGTTGTTTGTTCATTTTCGAACCGTGCTAGGTTTTTGGTCCATCGTCTCTATCTACTACTGTTGGCTGCCGTTGTTGTTATCGTTGTTTCGTTCCTTCCCCTTTTCCGCCTATTATTCTTCTATTCCTCCATTCTTTTTATGAAACCTTAATCCGATCCCTTTATTTTTGTTTCTATGTGTCAAATTCTGTTGAAGTAAGATGGTTTTACTGAAGTGTTCAAGGCGCCTTTCGAGGTCGTGTCTGGATCTTGGACTATTAGAGGAGTAAATGCTTTGAATTTATCGATTCGGCTTAAGGTAACTTTAGGACGTTACTCGATTTATATCGTATGTTTGAGTAGTAGTATGCAGTAAATATTTTAACTTCGGTTTTCTAATTTTAGCTATTTATTATTTGCTAAAAATATTATTTTAAATTGTGTACCTTATAAATATTTTACAAGTTTCCGATATCGTTTTATAAATCATTAGTAATTTAATTATTTACGATCGTTATAATATTTTGTTGGTTATCATGACACTAGTAACAAAATAATATCGATTTCATATTTTCGTCCTATTTCGTTAATTTACAATTTTAACTCAATATCGAATTTTTATATTATAATCGAGATTTGTATACTTGTTCAATAAATTAATTTCGTTGTTTTACGACTTATATTAATAAAAGAGAAAGTAGTCGATTTTGTTTTAATTACATTTTTAGTCGGGACTATTTTCCCGAATAATTTCTCATTTGTCTACGATTGATTATTTTTAGTAAAATCAGTATTATTTATTGATAAAATCTATTTGCTAAAACTAATTTGAAAGCTTTATAAAATCTTGTTTAAATTTATAAAATTCGTTGACTCAATTAATTTTGATATCATTTTCTTAATTAAAACATCTCTTTTCCGAAAATTTATAGTTTTAACTCAATTTCCTAATTATTTATACAATACTATATATTGACTTATTATATTTTATTTACATTTGAGTAACAAATTTAGAAATATATTAAAGTTACGATAACGACAATAATAATAAAGTATTAATTTCGTTAGAAATGCTATTTCTATACATTTCACTTATTTTAATAACTTACATATTTTCTATAAGAATATTTCTATTTTAAGAAAGTTTCTAAAACTAGTAAGTTTCTATTTATAGAAAATTTCCCTTTTTATATAATGTTTATTCTTTTTATCCTCATATTATTTATATTGATTATATCTTTGTTTATATCAATAATGGCTTGTTTTTTAGTTATGCAATAAAGACAAGTGTGGGGTTAGAGTAATATAGTCTGGAATGTACGTTTTTACCATCAACTGTAAGGCTGGTGTGTCTTTATGGGGCACATTGGTTGTTGAACTGAGCATGATTTGTGTTCAGGAGAGAGTGTGTGTTGTGCCTTTAAACTTAGATATCGCATCGTGTAAGTCGCGTCGGATTGAACTGGATATGGTTTGTATCCAGCAGGGGTGTATACTACTTAAACCAGGACCTCGCTGCACGCAGTCCTGTTATATTTGAGTTGCCTAGTTAGAGACTGGATCCTGTTATGAGTTAAGTCTACAGTTCTCGAAGCTAGTTTCCAGTATTATTCTAGTGAAAGTCTAGCCTTGTGCACACAGATCGAATTTCCATAACGCCATTTTTTAATATTATTATTATCTATTGATTTTGACTTGCAGGTTGGCAAGTGCTTTAAGTTTCGCTGAAAACTTATTTTTATTATATCGTTTTAATGTTTTCTCTTTTTAAGTCCTGTTTTCTCGTTTTTATGGAATTGTAAAAACCCGTTTGGAGAATTTGCTTTTAGCCCGTTTGTAAAAAAAGGCCTTTGTATTGACTTACCATTTCTTTTAATAAAATATAGATTGTCAGTGTGTTTTAATCTCAACTCTATAGTGTTTCCGCCACTGTATTGCGTTAGAATTTCTAGGGGACTACAGTTGGTATCAGCATTGTTGCTCCCGACGCTTACACCTGATTCTAGGAAAAATACCAGTAAATGATTTGAACATTAAATAAATATTGGTGAGAGATGGGTAGAAATCAAATTAAGGACTTAATTGTTAGGCTTACATGTTTTTGTAACTCAATGACTAGCTTTGAATATTTGTTTCTTTTGTCTAGAGAAAGATGAATGAACAAGATGTTTATATAATGTTGCTTCAGATCGGGACAAGACCTGCTTAGAACTGTCAATGCCTGGTGATTCGAGTGGACAACTTTTTGCTACCAGGAAGATACAATTGTGACCTTTCAACCCAGATTTAGTTTGCTAAAGCTACAGGTTAGATGATAAGAGTAGATTCCTTTTCCATGATGTTGCAGTAGATCCAGACGGAACGACCCAAGATTTGTGTGATCGTTCCTCTACATGAAGACAAAGTAATCCATTTAGTTCCCTCGTGAACTCTGGAGGCCCGAAGATTCTCCTCTGGTTCAAGAACTTAGTAATATAGGATCATCGATTCTTTTCTTCCTTCCTCTACTTCTTCCAATCCTTCTCTTATATATTCTCATCTTCATTCGCTTGGTGAATCCTTGTTCTATTCTTCTATTCTACCATCTTTCCTCTTGAGATTCTTGGTTTGACCAAATTCCGGCTCAGTGAACCCCGTTAAAGTTATAGATGTTTGAGGTTTAGTAAACCCTTGTTATCTGGTTTGAGGATTGTGAGTGTACCCTATCTTCTAAGCAAGTAAGAAATTTTGGAGGATTGTTTTGAATGACAAATTGTTGCTTGATGGAATTAGGATGATACCTTAGATACCGATCAACCTTGGGTTAGGTTACATGATTATATAGAGTACGTAAAGTTGAATAATATTTTGGAAGAGTATGTCATATTTGATGGATGCATCGCGAATATTAGGGATCATAGAGTATTTTTTTAAGGTGTTAGACTGAGTGTTCTGGCACCATTAAAGGTTTTCATTAATGTCGTTAGAAATTTTGATTGACACTGATTTCCTGTGTTTCTTATGGATTAGATCGTTGATTGTTGTCTCAGGTAGTAACCTACGAATTTTGGAGTTGAGTGATCTAACTTGGATGAATTATTCTTAACCTTGAAGAAGAGAAATATCTTGTACAATCATAATTTAGGCTTATTGTGTTGTTTTGAGGAATACTATAATACAGATCATCTTATTGGGACTTTTAGGTCAGAACTCTTTGACCAGCGAGATTGTGCCTTCGTTGAGTTATTAAATATATTGTGGTTGCACCGTGGTGATTTGAAATTTGATGGACTCCTAGAAAGATTAGTCGAATGACGTATTTCAAGATGTGAGTGTTCGCTATTACTGTGGACATGACATAGGTCCACCCCGACGTGGCCACGCGCGGGTTTGGGGAGGCGAATGAATCTCATGTGAAATGGATCTCGGATTGAAATTTAAATCTAATTAGGAGTCGCCACTGAACTTTGTGGGAGTTCGGGCCCATTCGAACCCACTCTATATCTTGGTGGGCCATGCACAGAGTACGGTCCATTCCGATTTCATAGTTTACGAGGTTCGTCCTTTTGCATTGCGATACCGATACCGACATTATCGGTTACTGTGTATTGAATGACTCTTGTATGCCAACGGTTTCGGACATCCGGAAACCATGGTTCTGAGTAAGGGGTGAGGGTACGTGTTGGTAGGTTCACAAAGAACACCCAACCTCGCTCGCACTTAGCGGCCTCTACTTAGATATCGTTCGTTTTTCGTGTACGCGCGTTAGTTTGATGGTTGACATGTTATGCAAATAGTATTTTGACCAAACATGTGAAGATTTGAATAAGTTTCTATGTCGATTTAATGCATCGAAGCTAACGTCAAAGTTATTTTTGCATGCGAGGTTCGTCTTAGTACAATAAAACACAAAAGTAGAAACAATTGAGTTAGTAGCGATAATAACGGCTTATAAATAGTCTAGAATGATACAAAAGACATGACGCATGGTTTTGAAAAGAATAGGACACGTGATGGACTTGACACGTGTTGACAGAAGTCATAAAAATATTTGATAAGGCTCGAAATATATTCGAGGGCTCACGTTTGGTGCGTGAATGAGGCCACTCGATTGAGTCATGGGGAGACTCGATCGAGTGCCCTGTTTAAAACCCTTCTGCCGGTTTTTTGAGGTGCCACTCGATCGAGTGGGCTAGGCACTCGGTCGAGTGTCCCCTGTACGAACAAATGTTCGTTTCGAAATTTAGCATTAATTTCAAAATTGCTTTTAATTTTGAAAATCGATAATTTTGCGAAGTTGTGTAAAAATATGATACGATTCATACTCGACTTAATTTTTGATACTCGTCATATTCGATACTTGATAACGGAATCAATATCTAATATTTAGAGTGAATTTTAGAAAAGACGTTATAAGTAGTTTTAAATTGAACTAAGATGAAATAATTCTCTCCGCGTTGTAATGTCGAATTTGTCCTTTTGAACTATGTGACAATTATTCCAGCATCAACGAGTTCGTGCTAGTTTAATTTGGTGACTAGTTCTTTTTGACGCAATATTCGACTACGGAGTCGATATCGCATCTTAAGAATAACGTTTTATAAATTTCTGTATGTGCGATATTCATTATCTAATTATGAAGATGACGAAAAAAACAAAAAAAAGACGAAAGGAAAAAAAACGAGAAGGAGACGAGAAAGAGAAGAAGAAAACGGGATTTGTAACACCCTCAACTTACATGCTAATTATCTCGGAAACTGACTCGTATAGTAGTGGCCTAGACACGGGAGCGTGGAGATATATATAGGATGAGTTATGATGTGCATGGTTAGGGAGGGGATTTGACGAGTTTTGCTCTCGGGCGTCCTAAAGAATTTCTAGAGGAAAGATCGGGATTGTATGGGTGTATAATTTGCCTAGGATTGCTGAAATTTTTGGTTGTTTTTTTGGTTGTAAAGTTGTGTGTATTGTGTTTTGCAATGGGGTGTGTCTATAGGAAAATACCCCGGTTTTGGATAGGAAAGGTACCCGGTTCTGGATAGAAAAGGTACTCAGCTTTAGATAGAAAAGGATTCCGATTTCGGATAGAAAAGGAGTCCGGTCTCGGATATAAAAGGAACCACTCGATCGAGTGACACATACTACTCAATCGAGTGCCCGGTCTGACACCTATTTCCGCGAGTTTTGTGAGCCTACTCGACCGAGTGGGCTGGTCCACTCGATCGAGTGGGTCAAGGCGGGTGGAAGACTCTATTTAGAGATAAAAGTTTATCTCTAGCGGAGAGGTTTAGTTGCTTGGTTCTTCTTCGTAGCTGATTTTTTGTGGTATTTGTCTTCGAATCAGATTTCCAAAGCTGCGTGACTGATTTTTATGTCTCAGAAATGTCTTTGACCGGGGTTTGACCTGGTTGCTAAAAGACGGTTTTGCCCTTGGTGTCAGTTTTGATCCAAATTAGTATTATTTGATTGGAAATGACTCACTGGGCCTGGATTTGAGGTCAGTTTGGTGAGATTTTTACTCTGCTAAAAGCTCAAGCCAAATACTATTGATTCCGAGTCCAAATTCGAGCGTATTAAGTCATGTTTACGTCCGATCATAATCGAGTGTTTGTTGGAACTACTATAGACACTAGCAGGCAAAATGCGGGTTTCTACAGAGCCCCCACTCTGACTGAGGCTTGGACAAGGCAAAAGTCATAGTAGCTACCAGGTCAATCAAGGATTAAGACCTGACAGTCTTCCGATCGGGTCCTTTATAGTCCATTAGACTCGCGTAAAAGGGCTCGCCAACCATAAGATAGAAATCATACCTGAGTTATGTTATCTTGTGATACCTGGGTGTATCTGTATGCAAATACATCCCATCTTGGAGCTGCGCGGGGACTCGCCTTTGAAGCCCTGGGTGTGCTCGTTTGCAGACACATCCCGATTCGGAACTATGTAGGAGCTTGCCTAAGAAGCCCTGGGTGTATCTGTTTACAAACACATGCCATCTCGAAATTACGTGGGAGCTTGCCTAAGAAGCTCTGGGTGTATCTGTTTACAGATACATCCCATCTCGGAATTACGCGGGAACTTGTCAAAGAAGCCCTAGGTGTATCTGTTTGCAGATAGATCCCAATTTGCATGTGCCACTTTAAGTGAAACTCCGTCTCACGCTGGGGAGATAAAAACTTGACGTTCTGTTGGGAAGCACAAGCTGGTACCCGAAATGTTAGATACATAGGCAAAAATAGCAGATAGGAAATGAAATTAGCATCTATAGACTGACTTGCGCTGGGGAAAAATGATTTTTGCTTCATTTTGAAATCGATGTCCTGAAAGCAACTCACGTGCTAGGAGATAGGTTTTCAAAATTGAAAGAGATAGAAAAGAAATTTGTAGTTTAAATAGACTAAAATTTTGACCTTGTCGAAAAGGATTTTCTCAAATGGCTAAGTTTCGCAGATTTTAAAGCAAGAATTTGAAGAGTGAGGCCTACCGATAGACTCGACTCTGGACGCGACAAGACGAGTTAACAGACACAAACTGGACTCTCTAATGGTTGGACTGTGACTCGGTAAGGGAGTGGGCCACCTAAGATGACAAGACTCTTAAGTTGCGCTATTCCATAGCCTAGGCGAGTGGCAACACGGTCGAATATCAAAATGGGAAGGATGTGCTATAGGGGGATTGCAATAGTTTGTTATGAGACTGTTTCTGTAGGACTCAGCAGTAGCAATGTTGTAGTCTAGTGCTCTTCTGATTTTTTGGTTTAGGGTACAGTCCCAAAGTGGGTGTCACTACGAGTCCCTGACAGATTCTTGTCTTCGACTGAGCCGAGTAATTAGGACACACTTATAAAAAAGGTGACTACTTTTTTTTGAAATTATCTGGATTTTGTGAGTGGATGGAGGTCTTCTGCCTAAGAGAAGCCCCCAGGACGACAAAGCTAACTGTTGAGAATATGGGTGTAAATGAGCCGAGATGGCTCGCGAGCAGCTCGAGATTGGCTCAGTCAAAGCTCGGTCAAAGCTCGACTCGTATGAGCTCGGCTCGGGCTCGAGCTCGACTCGGATCATTTATGAGTCGAGCTGAGCAAGACCTGGCTCGGCTCGAATAGCTCGCGAGCGGCTCGATATTATTCTAAAACTACACTTTCCTTTCCGCTACCTAAATCAAATATACTTAAAAAAGAAAGTAAATCGTATATTGTTCATAAAAAAAAAGTGAATCGTAATTTACTCATATTACCTTAAATATTTGCCCGTATATTGTTAGTTGTTACCATAATTTACTCATATTACCAAACCAAATTAACCCTAAAGGCCTAAACCATTCAAATCCCGTCATATACGCCTCTTATTAAGACGATTTTATTTTATTACTATAAGGTTGCGAATTGCAATATTCAAGACATCGATTTTTATCTTTCATCATTACAATTTGTATATTTATTTCTCCTTTCATCGTAATAGCTTAAGAAACCCATAAATCAATAATGTATTGATTTAATTTCTGTTTCACTAGTAAAAAATTCAAATAAATTGAGCACTTAAGCTGCAGCCCAACCCATCATGAAAGTCGAGCTCAACACGAGCTCGCGAGTCGAGCTCAACTCGAGCCCGGAGTCGAGCCTTTTTCCAAGCCACGAGTCGGGTTAACGAGCTCGAGATCGAGCCTTTGTTTTTGAAGCTCGATGAGCTTAAGCTCGACGAGCTTGAGCTCGAGCCGAGACTCCCCCTTTTCTTTTCGAGCTCGAGCCGAGCAGCCCCAGGCTCGCGCTCAACTCGGCTCGTTTACACCCCTAGTTGAGAACATGACAATGTCGTGATAGGAATGACGGTGCTTTTTGAATGTGTGTCACTGTAGGTGGTTGTGCCTTTGTTGAAAGGCTGCCTACATATTCACGTGTAGTGAATCAAACCAAGTCGTAGTTCAGTGAAGTGAAAGATATATTATGGTGCCTAGTTTATTAGTGCTTTGTGTATAACTAGCCGTAACGATGGAGTAGGCTAGGTGCATTCCCAATGATGTCTTGATCAAAGGGCTAGAATAGTTAGGATGTTGATCCTGTGACTGTGAGCGTTCTCCGGGGTAGCCCCCAGCGGTGGTGTGAATTATTTGGGCATGTTCTATGCCGACCGCAGGTTGATTACCCGTGTTTGGGCTGGTAGCTGGTTTGAATGTTTTTGGAAATATGGAGCTAGGTCGTAAGTGGTTTTGATGATTCAAAATCTGGAGCTCGATTTTGTGGAGCTAAAGCTTCGGGGGTAAGGTATTGTAATGTGGTAGGAAAGGGAGAAGTCGAGTGAAAATGACTCGAACTTCGATTGGGGTAAGTTCGATAATGCGGGATCTGATTTCCATGTCCGGCCCTAGTGGTTAGGGGTATCCTATGGAGCTTAAATCCTCAAAAATTCTGGGCTGTCTCATAGCCCAGGTCTCGGGAAGGTCTTGAGGGTTGTAATGCGGGAAGGCTAGATGTGGCGTTAGCTGACCAGCCTGATTGTCACCCTTTTATTTGATGGTAAGAGAATTGATAATTTTGAATTGACCGTACCCTGGTTAAGGGACTTTCACTTGAGCTGACCGTTGACCATGGTCATGGGTTTTTTTGAATTTTGTGTTGGTTGACCTCTTAGCCCCGGTCATGGGATTCTTTAGTTGTGTTGACCATTTAACCTCGGTCTCGGGTGCTTTCCTTTTTTTTAATGATGGCCTGCTTTTCTGTTTTGGCCTTTTGCTTTTTCTTTGGACTTTTGATTTTATTTTTTTCTCCAGTTTTTTTTTCTTTTGTTTTGTTTTTGTTCGTCAGACTAACACCTAAGGTAGGGATTGGTCGGTCTTATTGGAGGGGTGTTTTTTGTGGGAAATGGGTTGCCTCCCGTCTTGAACCCAAACTAGGAGACTACCTAGATTTGTCATAGGATTCGATACCGATCATGCTAGGGATGGTTATGTGGCTTTTCTATACCAGACACGGAATAGGTAAAAGGAAAACACGGGCTCGGTTTCCTGCAGTCATTATAGATGTGCCTATAATAGTCACGTGCATGTGCACACAGTGTATGATGGTGTTTATCATGTTCTCGGAAACACATAAGGAAAGCATATATGAGATATCGAAAAGCTGATTTTATTGAATTTGGAAAAGGGGACAGAATACAGTTGATTCTGACTTGACTTTGAAATTGAAAGAAATAGTACATCCTAGACTCGGACTCAAATCAAATATAGACTCTTGGATGTCTGTTTGTGATCCTGCTGATGTCGTCAATAGTCTTCGGCCTCTAAGGACTCGAGTGGATGTCCAGTATGGCCTTCAGTAGAAGCTTCACCCAGATTTTCATTATGTCGAAGATCGTCTTAAATCCTAGTGCCCATTTCGGTAAGCACCGCAATGTTTGAAATGTCGGCATACCTAAGATGGACGCGGTAGGAAGATAGAAGGTTGTCGATGAACGCCTCCACTAGTGTCTTCTTACTGGGTTTGTCCACCAGCTTAACACTCTCAGCCCGCCAACGTTGAGGGTATTTGGTCAAACCTTCTTTGGGCTCCTGGGCCATGACTTCCAAAGTACGCATCGTGGTCTAGATCTCGGTATTATCGGCGTAATTCCGAGCGAACACCATTGCCACGTCATCCCAAGTCTTGTACTTCTTCGAGTCAAGCCTGTAGTACCAGGCTTTCGAATGCTTCTCGAGAGAGGAGGCAAACAGGTGCTTGAACATAGTTGATTTCACTCCCTTAACGGTCATGAACTCTTTGAAGGCCCAGATGTGAAGCACCGGGTCTTCGGTCCCATCAAACATCGGCAGGCTCGTAAGGTTGAGGTTGGCGGGCAGTTCATCATTCAGGGGTGAATAAGCACGGGCATTTTCCGTGTGGATAGTGTTGTTAGTTGACAAGTGGACCTGTTCTTCCAGTTTGCGGATTGCGCTGACCAGTTCAGCCAAAGGCCCAGTAGTCTCAACCCCACCATTGGGAGTCCCTTGTTCCATGGCGCTCAAACGGGTAACAATAGCTATCTGGTCGGACTTGATAGATGTCAGTTGGGCCTCAATTTGAGTCAGCGAGACCGTCAACTTGTCCAAAGCTTCTTGCATCTTGTAATGTCTGGTTACCGGTGGCCTGTCTGTAAGAATAACGCGTAATCAGGAACTGACCCAGATCCTGGAATCAAAATAGTACATCCCGAACAAGAAAAAGACTAGACGAGAAAACGACTCGAGACCGACACCCAGACGGGTGACTCGTGGGTGGCGTAACTTCCTCAGGATTCGGCTGAGTGGGCCTAGTCCCGTTCGAAGGAAGGTCCACGTGAGATTTCTCCAGGCTTTGGACTCGAATGTGTAAACGGGCCTCCCTTGTAGGAGTACGTCCTACATAGGTGGGTCGTGCCTTGACAAATAAGGCGGACTGGGATAGGGGGGAAACCCGTGATGTAAAATCGACGGAGTTTCGACACTAGAGACTTCGACAACTTAGGAAAAGACCCTACACTACTAAATGTGGTAAGTCCAAAGATAAAGAAGGTTTTTGAAAAGGTTTAAATTCTGAGAAAAATCGGAGGACGGTCTCTACTTTTGAAAGTGGCAAAAGCACCATCGAGGGCCGTTTTTTTAAGGTTTGAAAGAATTTGAAATTAGAAATGGGTAGCATACCGGCTAAAAATTGGCTATTTTGAGTCAAATCATAAGTCCTAATTTAGGTAGCATCCCGGGTTTTGAAAATTGGATAATTTTGAAAAGATGCATTTTTTTTGAAATAACGGTTTTTCGAAAAAAAATGACATGTAAATCAGGTAGCACGTAGTCATGGAAGCAATATATCGACACCACGTATGCTCTAAACTAAGTCTCGGTCAGTCAAAATCGGGTCTATACCAACAACGACGGCTTTCACGTAAATCAGGACAGACTTCCTAAGCCGAATTGATCTTAGAACATGCTGTGAAACCCATACGAGTTCGGCCATAGAAGTTTTTAGCTCACCCATTTAGGAATGCACCGCGGTATAGTGGGACGTCGGTCACAAGTAACCGGCCCGGGAAAGATTTGGGATTGTATGGGTGAATAATTTGCCTAGGATTGCTGAAATTTCTGGTTGTTTTTTTTGGTTGTAAAGTTGTGTGTATTGTGTGTTGCAAAGGGGTGTATTTATAAGAAAATACCCCGTTTTGGATAGGAAGGGTACCCGGTTCTGGATAGAAAAGGTACTCAGTTTTAGATAGAAAAGGATTCTGATTTCGGATAGAAAAGGAGTCCGGTCTCGAATAGAAAAGGAGCCACTCGATCGAGTGACACATAGTGCTCTATCGAGTGCCGGTCTGACGCCTATTTCCGCGGATTTTGTAAGCCTGCTCGACCGAGTGGGCTGCTCCACTCGATTGAGTGGGTCAAGACGGATGGAAGACTCTTTTTAGAGATAAAATTTTATCTCTAGCAGAGAGGTTTAGTTGCTTGGTTCTTCTTCGTAGCTGATTTTTTGTGGTATTTGACTTCGAATCAAATTTACAAAGCTGCGTGACTGATTTTTATGTCTCGAAAATGTCTTTGACCGGTGTTTGACCCGGTCGCTAAAAGACGGTTTTGCCCTAGTTATCAGTTTGACCCAAATTAGTCTTATTTGATTGGAAATGACTCACTGAGCCTGGATTTGAGGTCGGTTTGGTGAGACTTTTACTCCGCTAAAAGATCAAGCCAAATACTATTGATTCCGAGTCCAAAATCGAGCGTATTAAGTCATGTTTACGTCTGATCATCATCGGGTGTTTGTTGGAAATTGTTATAGACACTAGCAGGCAAAATGCGGGTGTCTACAATTATCTATAGATTTGAGCATGTTTGAGGATTTGTTATACGTTCCTAACTCCTGTACTTGTGGCATTATAAATATGTTAATGATTATTTTTGAGGATTTCGTACCCGAGTCTTGTTAAATTGGTGGACCTTGTTAGTGTTCTTTACTCGAGAAATTTGGAGTATACTTCAAGTTCAAACCTTATGAGCTTCGAATTTAGAAGCCTTATCGATCAAGATTTTGGGTGTGTTCTGTTGACGGTGGAATCTTAACTAATGAGATTAGATTCTAAAGCATTTGAGAATTAGTATTGTGTCGTTGAACGATTGGATAATCACGTAAGACATTTCAGAGGTTGTAGGTTGAGTAGGACTGCTAATGCCTAATATTGGACTTAGTATTAGTTGATGGTAATTATGAACCCGTATTTGTGGTGTCGTACTAGGAATCTCGAGATGGGTAACTTCTTCTCTAATCCTCGAGAGCTTTATTTGACTCTCAATTTCGTTCCTCCCTTTAGCTTTTCTTAAATCCTGCTACTTCTTCTTCGTCCAACCCCTTTCGACTTCTTTTTCGGGTTTGAGAACTTTTATTTCGATTTGTCTTTGACTATGACTCTATTTATCCATTTATCATTTCCCCAAACTCAAGTTATGAAAAGTTTGACTAATTTAAATATTTTGATTTTCGTGAAATTTTAACATTCTAGTTAACACTAATCTCGTGATTAGTGAAGATGCATAATTTAACACTCATCTCCCCAGGTGACATGTCGTCACCTAAGCAAAGACTATTCGTGTGCTGTAGCCTACCCTAACCTACCCGTGTCTGCATTCTGCATGAGTGTACATATTCCTAGTTACGTGTAGCGTGTTTGAACAACCCAAATAAAACACTAAAATCTGGATTCAACCACGACAACATATTCAACCGCACCCAACTCCGTTTTCGAAAAAGAACATCTTCTTTTCAAATACCTTTTGAGTGCCGATGCTCCGGCCAAATTAAAATTATTTTCAAAAGCATTTTATCACCGTCATCATGACAAATCTTACACTCACTACTTTCAAAAAGACCCTTTTGAGCGCCATCACCTTGGCCAAAATAAAAGCTCGTCGTTTTCAAGCAACAACAAGGACCGTTAATCTCACCAAACTCCCAGTTAATGGGATCAAGGTACCCTATACGGTTACATCTTTTTTTTTTCTAAACATTTTTTCGCACATACCGTTAGCACAACCGAAACTTCAATCTATGAAGTCAAGGAAACCAAAACGGTTATACCCTCAACAAACACTTTTCACAATACACCACCCCCAACGTCGAAATACCAGTTAATGGAGTCGACAAGCGTGGGTCGTCCATTTTAAAAGTTTTTTTAAAAAAAAAAGAGAGACACTTTCACTACCTAAATTCTGTAATAAGGATTTGGTCACACCTTCAAAGGGCCGTCACAGACGCCACGTTATCTCACGAACGCCGTCTACACGACAAATGTCAGACTAGCTAATCAATAGTAGTCTCGACAAAAGCACAATATTACCTTTTTCAAAACTAGTTCCTTTAGAACTGCGCTTCTTTTGTAAAACCATCATTTACACTTATGCTATCATCGAGTCCTCGACGCGCACGTAGCAACACCTTTTCACGTAGCAGACGATGTCTCTACACCATCGTAGCACCAATTTTATGAACTCTCACCTTCAAAAGGGGTTTTATTTTCAAAACTCATCCGTTTTCAAAAGCATCAAAACTCTTTGATTCTGAGCCGGGATCGTGATCAATTCCTTACGTCGTACAACCGCGTGATTAACTGTCTGTGTTAGTTACTATGGTCGCCTTTATTCGAGGTCTTACATTCTGGGTCGTCTCATCTCGAGAAAATCCTCTTCTTTAAATCTCACTCCCGAGATTTGTGTCAAATCTTCTCGTTCTAGAGGCATAAGTTCATTTGGCGCTTCACTGAATACACCGAAAGTCTAAAGCACCTGAGTCCCTAAACCGATGACCGCAAACACGGGCAAATCATGGGTCTCCTTTCCGTGTCGCTCGATTATGAGCATTCCTCGAGTCTCTAGGTCATCTGGTGAACCCGCCCTCATCAATACCACCTTTTTCGCAGTCATGTCGGGAGATTCAAGAGTGGACGCAAGTAACCATAGTGGGGACAACGTCGGACAACTCGCAGATAATACCATAGGAACCCTAACTAACCTGATCTGAGACTTACAAGCCACCATCATCACCGTGAATGTATCTGTAAACAGCATAGACTCTCGTCTAGGCCACTTGGAAGATAAGGCCTCTGATGAACACCATAACTGGATCCTCAACGAGGTTCTTTTAAACTCCATCCCGCTAGGTGGTGCACCCGCCGGTGTCACCCCTAATGACCCCATTACCCCACCTCAAGACGAATCCTACAGTCCGCCATGAATCGCATAAATTTCCTTGAGAATCAAATACGCCTAAACCAGGGCAACAATGTCCACCTCGAAAACCATAGGAGGTTCGAAATGGTAAAAGACCAACTACCAGAAAATTTTTCCCTAGCCGACATACCCAAGTTCAAGGGAACCGAGGATTCCCTCAACCACATCCAAGCCTTTAAGGACTACATGGCCATCAAAGGCGTTAAACCAAGCCTCTTCACTAGGATATTCCCTTCCTCGCTAGGGGACAAACCCAGGTCTTGGTTTTATTCGCTCGATCCCAAAAAGATATGCACCTAGGACGATATTTCCATATAATTCGCAAAACAATATGCGGATAATTCCGAAACACAAGTCATCATTAGAAGCCTCGAAGTCCTTTCCTAGAATGAGAAGGAACGTTTCTCCGAGTTTCTGACTAGGTGGAGGAAGGTTAGCACCCAACTAATAAACCGTCCGGACGAAGCCACTTTAGTAGAAAAATTCATCAATAACCTCAGACCCACCTATGCTTCTCACCTTAGTTACCAAAACATCCACACCTTCAAGGAACTATCTACCCTTGGGATACGCCTAGAAGATGATATGAAAAAGGGAGTATTCTCCAAAATAATGGGGAAAGGTTACCAGGGTCCAACCACATCCATGGGAACCCGATCTTATGGGTCATCCGAGAATAACAAAATTGAGGAAGTACACCTAGTCGAACCAACCACTAGAGGAAGGACAAACTTCACCACTAGAACATTCTCCAAATTAGGCATCACATACGCTGAAGCCCTGAAAAGTCTAACCGAGCAAGGAAAGCTCGAGCCTATAGGTCCTACTACGGACCCGCCCGCAGACAAAAGGGCAAGGACTTGGGATGCTAATAAGTATTGTCATTTCCATTGTGGCAATGGCCACGATACCGAATCTTGTTTTCGGCTTAAACATGTCATACAAGATATGATCGAAAATGGGACGATCCTTTTCCCTCCACCAGAAAAACCAAACAATACCACAAATCCCTTTAGTGTCCATGCCATCTTTGATGAATCCATCGACTGTTCCCACCTCAACCCTCTAGAAGAGGATATCCTGAATATCGAGGATGAACCAAACAGTCATCCAGAACCCACACCAATCAACCCCGCAGAACATGCGACAACGATCGAAAGCCTAGCTCGCCTAGTCTCACAAATACTCCCCTGCTGTTAAGAATTGAGGCTAGGATAGCCCGCATCGAGGTAAAGGTCGAGGAGTTCCCCAAGCCTTCCCCCTCAGAATACAATGGATCAATTAGAGGGGATAGCATAGGCTCACCCGAGACTTCAGAGACAAAGAAAATGCACACCCAAATCGGAGTTAGCTACGCATCTGCACTCCGAAGATTAGAATCCCTTCGCCTCCTACGTCCCATGGGACCAATGGCCGACCCCCCATTAAATCATAGATCCCGCCATTGGTCCAAAGGAAAGTACTGTCATTACCACAGGGGTAACGGCCACAACACGGAATCCTGCACACTGCTAAAAGATAAAATCAAAGGGTTAATAAAAACAGGGGTCGTGAAAACTGCATTGCCGTCAAAAAGACCTACCCGCTTGCTAACAGACACCTTCGGGGAAGGAGGTCTCCGACTCCTCGAACACTTCGGGCTATCCCACGACCAATCCCTAACAATGTTAATATCCGACGGACTCCTATACCCCCTAACTCCAACGCCCGATCCACCCGCCGATAAGAGGTCAGTAGATTGGAATGGTAGAAAGTGGTGTCGATACCACCAAGGTCGAGGTCATGACATTAGTGAATGTCGTGAATTTCGATAGCAAGTCTGTTACCTCATCCAAGAGGAAAAGTTTGGGGCGTACCTAGAGTACGAGAATCCGCGGGCGCCTGCCAAGATTAGCAAATTTGTACCTGAGTCAGAGTCTAGTTCATCTAAAGGCCTAGGCTTAAATAATAATAAATATTTTCTTTTTCTCGAGTCCGGGAGGTGCGAGGGGACCTCTCCTCCGTCTCCCCCCCTCCCCACCATCACACAAAATCATGGGCACCTAGCCCGTTTACTATTATATCAATAAAACAATTCCTTTTTTTACAAACATGCCTCAACAATTGCTTGATCTTGTTTAACTTATTCTCTCCCTTGAAACTCGATGCTAGGCCATTTATCGATAACAATTAATCCAAGCGTAAGGGCTACAACAAATGGCCCACTTAACATCACCCTAAAAAGAGATCAGGAACAATTACCCTTAGTTGAACCCACGACAGGCTCCCTGATCCACAAAACACAAACCCACACAACCAACGACCAATAAGCAACCATACATCCATGTCAGTCAAACTAGACTTCATAGTTACCAACAACGCAGCCGAATACGAAGCTTGCGTAATAGGGCTAAAAGCCGTCGTAACTCTAGGAGTCAAAAACCTTAGAGTACACAGAGATTCATCCCGAGTAGTCATCCAAGCGACGGGCACCTGGAAGGTCTATAGCGAGAGACTATCCCGGTACCAAACCGAAATAGAAACAATATCTCGGGAGTTCACCGAAATCAACTTCATACACATACTCCGCAAAGAAAACCAATTCGCTGACGCCCTATCCAATCTAGCCTCATTAATAAACATGCCCGACAACCTCTTCTCTACGCCTATCTGCGTAGAAAGGAGTGAACAACCCGCCTACATCCACAACCTCGAAACCGACGACACCCCCGAAGAACCCTGGTACAAAGCAATCCTAGACTTTAAAACCGACGGATCATACCCGCCCAACACAAACACCAAAAACAAAAGAGCCTTACGAATACAAGCCGCCCATTACGTCCTGAACCAAGGACTACTATACAAACGAACCCCACAGGGGTCCTCCTTAGATGCATAAACAAAACCCAATTCGAGAGAGTCATGGAAGACATACATGGCGGGGAATGCGGACCCCACATGAGTGCACATCTATTAGTCCAAAAAATAATGAGACTATGTTACTACTAGGTCACCCTAGAGGCAGACTGTCGGCGTCATGTCCGCCACTATCACAATTGCCAAATATTCGCCAACATCCAACACCTACCGCCATACGCACTCCACACAATAACAACACCTTGGCCCTTCTCCATCTGGGGAATTGACATCATAGGGAAGGTACACCCAGCCGGAACCGGCGGACACTGTTTTATACTAGTGGTCATCGATTACTTTACCAAATGGGTAGAAGCAGCCTCTTACACCACATTAACCTCCAAACAAGTAGTCAAATTCCTACAAAATAACATCATCTGCCGCTACGGCATACCTCACGAAATCATTAGTGATAGGAGGGCGTATTTCAGGGCCGACACCCAAAAACTCTTAGGCAAATACTAAATCCGAAGACACAAATCCTCACCCTATAGACCTCAGACAAACGGGGCCGTGGAGGCAGCAAATAAAACCATTACCACAATCCTTAAGAAAATGTTAGACAACTACCGGGATTGGCCAAACAAAATACCCTTCACATTATGGGGATATCGAACCTCCTACCGAACGCCCACCAGAGACACACCCTACTACTTAACCTACGGCTCCGAAGTCGTGCAAATCACAGAACTAGAAATACCATCACTAAGGATACTAGCCGAAAGCGGTATTCCCGAAGAAGAATGGAACCAAAAACGTTACGGTGAGCTAGTACTCCTAGACGAGCGTAGAATACACGCACTGTCCAACGTGCAAGCCTACCAACAACGCATACAACGAGCCTTTAACAAACGAGTCAAATCCCAAAACATACGTGATGGAAACCTAGTGGTCAAATGCATTAGAGCACCCCTTCCCGTTGATCCTAGAGGGAAGTTCAAACCAAACTGGGCGGGCTCCTATCTCGCCAACAGAATACTCACGGGGGGCGCCGTGATCCTTACTGACCTAGACTGTCATGAGTTTTGTACCCCGACCAACATGGACCAACTCAAACGATACTACCCCTAAACATCCCAACAACCTCATCCTAATCTCCAACCTAGGGTGAAAACCCACACAAAACGCTTAAAAATAATTCGCATCGATAATTGGCATAACGAGTCTAACGCAAAATCACTCACATCTAGTGTAATCCCCAAGAAATTCTAATGCAATACAGCGGCGGAAACACTGTAGATTTGAGATTAAAACACACTGACAAACTATATCTTATTAAAACAAATGGTAAGTCAATACAAAGGCCTCTTTTTGCAAAAGGACTAAAAGTAAAATCTCCAAACGGGTTTATACAAATCCATAAATTACAAAAATGAAGAAAGAGTAGGATCCACGCCACTCGCTAGCTCACACCCAAAACCCAGCAGCAAATACCTGTCATGTTATAAACATAACAGCCACGTCAGTGGGGAGTAACTCGAACGTTCTCCCAGCCATATTATATCATATGGAAAATAATAGTATTATTATATCGAAATAATTAAAATGGAAAACATTAAATGATATAATAAAAAATAAGCTTTCGGAGAAAACTTAAAATATTGGAACAATAAAATCAGAACAAGTTTTCAAAATAAAACTTTAAATGTTTGCCAACCTGCAAACCAAAGTGTATCGGTAATAATAAAAATATTCAAAATGGCATTATGGATAGGATTAGTGATGACGACCAGACTTTTACTAGGAGAATACTAAAACTAGCTTCGAGAACATAGTTCAAACAAATCAAACTTTGATCTCTAACTAGGCTACTCAACCATAATAGGGCGGCGACTTATAAATGCGTGGCCCTAGTTTAAGACAATGCACACCCATCCTGGGATTACCTGTCACCTAGTTCAACTTATGACGGCGACTTACTGCGAGGCCTAAGCTTAAGGCAAAGTGTACACAACTCCCGGGATACCTGTCACCCGGTTCAACAACTAATGTACCGATTCCTGATACACTAGCCTTATAGTTGATGGCAAAAACGTAAACTCCAGAATATATTACTCTAACCTCACACTTGTTCTTATTTTATTACTCCAAAACGAGCCATTATTGATATTTAAACGAGATAATCATTGTAAATAATATGAAGATGAAAGGAATAAACATTTTATATTAAATGAAAACTTTCTATAAATAGAAACTTACTTAAAATAGAAATAGTCTTATAGAAAATACGTAAGTTATTAAAATAAGTGAAATGTATAAAAATAACATTTCAAACGAAATTTACATTTTGTTATTATTATCGTCGTTATCGTAACCTTAATATATTTCTAAATTCGTTACTCAAAATATAAATAAAATATAATGAGTCAATGTATAGTATTTTATAAATAAATAGGAAATCGAGTTAAAGGTGTAAATTTTAGAAAAGAGATGTTTTAAGAAAAACGATATCAAAATTAATTGAGTCAACGAGTTTTACAAATAAAACGAGATTTTATAAAGCTTTCAAATTAGTTTTAGCAAACACATTGTATCAATAAATAATACTGATTTTACTAAAAATAATCAATCATAGACAAATGAGAAATTATTAGGGAAAATAGTCTCGACTAAAAATGTAGTTACTACAAAATTGACTATTTTCTCATTTAACAAGTATATAAATCTCGATTATAATATTAAAATACGATTTTCAGTTAAAATTATAAATTAACATAATATGACAAGAATATGAAATCAATATTATTTAATTACGAGTGTCACGATAACCAACAAAATATTATAATGATCGTGAACAAATTAAATTACTAACGATTTATAAAACGATATCGAAAACATTTAAAATCCTTATAAAGTACACGATTTAAAAATAATATTATTAGCAAATAATAAATAGCTAAATTAGAAAACTGAAGTTAAAATATTTACTACATACTACTACTCAAACATACGATATAAAATCGAGTAACATAACTTGAGTCGGCATCCGAAACGATAATGAACATGTACTCTCCTCAGTTGGTCTTCACAACATCAAGATTAAGAGATGAAGGAGGGCACGAGAACAAGAACAGATCGAGATTGACGTGGCTTCTCGCACAAATGAACTCGAACAAACATCAGCTGAACAGGAAGGATAAGATGATGACGAGTACGTAACGAGGCAAAACAAAAAATAAAGGAACGAAGAGGAAAGACGAAGAGAGCACCAGCCACAGCAACAACGAGGAATAACGATAACAAAACGAGACGATCAAATCCATTTGAAACAGGGCAGAAATTGAGAGTGGGAACGAAATTGCAAAGAAGACATGAGAGATGTTAAACAATGACATGAAATGGCCTGTAAATAAAGGAAACAGACAGCAGCTCAAAAACATGACGTGCATCAGTAGCAAGAAGCATTAGATAGATCGAAGAAGAAGAGGAAGCAGCAAACAGCTAAAGGAACGAACGCAGCAGCTAACACGACAGTAACAACAACATAGTACAACAGCACTAAACGGAAGAAATCAGACGGAGAAGAAAAGAAAGAAGAATGAAGGGAAGAGCAGACTGAACAACAACAAGACACAGCAGTAGCAGTAAAAGACAGCATTAGTGCAGCAACAAAAGGAGGAGGAGAAAAGGAAAAGGAAGAAGAAGAAAACAGTAGCAGTACAAAGACAACAACAACGACAACAGCATTAGAAACAACAACGTGAAATGACAGCAGCAGAAAAAATGCAGTGGCAGCATCAAAACCAAGCAGCAACTAGCAGCGAGGAATAAGAAGAATATAAACAAGAATCACGTAGCAGCATCAACAACGAACGTGATAGCAGCAGCAACAAAACAAATACGAAAACAGCAGCACCGAAATGACACCATTAAAGATCAAACCTGAAAGAACAAGAAAGGAGGAAGGGGAACGACAAAGACAGGAATTACTTTACAAAATCAGGCGACAGAGAACAACAACAGCAACAAAACGTGACAGCGACAGATGCACGAAACAGCAGCATCGAATTGCAGCAACAATAACAAAACGCAGACCGAGGATGATGGTGATCGAAGAACTGGAACAGCAAAGAAATGGCAGCAGCAGAAGCAGTGGAGGCACGAACGGGGGAAACTAAAATTGACGATGATGGTGGCTGCTCTAATGAAAGCAACATCAAGAGGAGAGACCGATGAATGCTGGATAAAGGTGGTGAAGAAGAACGAACAAAAATGGGAGAGGAGGTGAGCGCTAGAGAGGATGAACGAAGAGGTGGGTTGAATGTGGGGAGTCAAGCGGTGGAATGGAAAGCCAAAAGAGGAAAAGGGGAGGTGTACGTTAAATGGGCAAAATGAAAAGAATGAAGAGGTGTCTCCACTAAATAAAAGATGAAAAGAAAACAGATGAATTAAATGAATCGGGTAGGAGACGAATTCCGTAACGATAAGTTGACTGTCCCACGAATCGAAATAAAATTGAATTAATAAAATTAACAAATAATTGGACCGTCAAATAAAATGAGTAAATAAATTATTCGAGACGAAAACGAAGCTTAAAGAAATAAATAATTAGACGATGAAATAGTATTTCCCGAAAAAATAATAAATCTTCGATAAAGTGAATTAAATTGATTTCTCGAGGAAAGGTAATAAATGTTTCGACGAACTTAAAATAAATTAACTTTGAGCCGAAAATAGAAATTCGAGCTTAAATATGAATAATTAAAAAGAATTTAGGACTTAAATCACCGAAATAGACTTTCAATAAGAATTAAATTAAATGTATAAAATAATTCGAAATAGAAATAAAAATATGTTTTAAATATAAGAAGGGTTTCCGAGACAAATAGAATTTTAGGAGCTTGAAACAGATGAAAAAGATGTGAACTTGAATTAATAAGAAACCCAAATAAAACTCCAAGGTTGTCAATCTTGGAATAATCTTCAAGAATTCTCCCTAATACAAGACTAATTACTTGATTAAACCAAGATTAACTAAAGATTAACTAGAGATGATGAGAGGCTAATTAGGGTTTTGAATGCTTAAGAGAGGTCTAAAATAATCTAGGGTAAGGTAAGATCCTTAAACAATACAAGGGAGGAGTATTTATATGGTTACAAGAATGAAGGAGGAAAATAAAAGAAGTCACGCGCAGCAGCTGAGCCATCCCGTCCGGGACGAGATGGTCCCATCCGGGACGGAGTGGTCCCGAACGGGACGGGTTGGTCCCGACCGGGACGGGTCCAAAACAGAACCATCGCATTTTGTGCACCTCATCCCGGACGGGATGAGGTCCTTCCCGACGGGGATGGGTCTTGTAGGCCTCCAATATGATCTTTAAGGTCCCTCCTTGCTTCTCATGGGCTTCTCATCAACTCTCGGGTCTCGGGATTGAGTCTAAGGGGCTCGGGATCGGGTCCCAAGGTCTCGGGATCGAATCCAAGGCATCGAGTGATCGTTCCTTCACTTCGTTGGCTCCAAAAAGTGTATGAAACGAGTCGGAATCGTTCCAATTCTTCATGAATGGTCTCGGGAACCTGAAACGAACTAGAGGAAGCATAAGTAGCCCATGAACCGCTCCCAAGGAGCGATTCCGCAAGGAAAATGGAACCAAAACACAACAAACTAGGCACTACAAACTACACTTATCAACTCCCCCACACTTAACCCTTACTCGCCCTCGAGTAAGCACAAACTAACTACTAAACTAGCCGAGCGGGTATTAGCGCACCCTACGCCCTTTCAACTCACGCGAGAACACCTAGAGGATAAGTGCTCTCTGCAAGGCAAGTGAGGTCTTGCGACAAAACCGTGGATACAACCGGACACAAAAACACATAAACAAACAAACATACAAACAAACACACAACATGTTGCACCCAAAAAGAAACAAATACCGCTTCCCTCTAAAAAGCGGTGAAAGAAGCACCAGTTTAGGACTCAAGGCAAGTGACAACGTTCCCAAGCTAGCAATACAAACCAAAATGGACAAAACCCTAATAGTATGACGACAAAGCAACAAAAACGTTGGTAACTTACCTAGGTTCCTCCTAACCTTCTAACAACGTACTACGAGACGATCGGCGGGATGGAAAAGGGATGAACCACGGTGTTAGTCGACACTGTAGATAAGTGAGACCCCGCCCCCTCTAGCAATGAGCCAAGAGGGTCGTCCCATGCCCAAAACCGCCCAACTAGTCCAAGTAAAAAGGTGGATAAGATTGCAAAATGAGAGAAGACCGATCATTACCGCTATCATCCTTCCTAGGGACTCGGTCCTTTGGTAGGCTCTTCATGGTAACGATCGGAAAAAAGGCTTATTTTGAGAGGGTGAGAATCTTTTTGTGAGACGGTTTTTATTTGGCATTTTTCTTTCTTTTGTATTTTTGCTTTGTGTTGCTATGCCATTTCTTTTTCATCTTTTGTATTTTCTTTTTGGCTTTTTGCCCTTTTCTTTTTCTTCAATCTTTTCTTTCTTTCATTTTCTTTCTTTTTCTTCTCTTTGCCCTTTTGGTTGTAGGCATTTCTTTTTGCAACTAAGAAAGAGATTTCAACAATTTGCAACTTTATTTCGTGGATATGTGTAGGAGGTAGGGGAATGGGAGAGTCGGGAGCGCGCTTTCCCTTCAAACCCACAAAAAAGGGGAGAACTTGGACTAATCAAACAATCTCAAACATGGTCACCTAAGAGACGAGACTCGACAACCAAGGCCTTTTCACACCATGGGTGGTCATAGTGGTCAAAATGCAAATCCCGTAGTAAATCCCTAGTAGACTGGGTGGACTCAAGGTAAAGGACCAACGAAACTATTGATTTAGGGTCATTCTACTAGACTAAAGTCCAAGACTCGATTTATACTACTAAAGAGGGAGAGTAAACACTTGCACACTAGCCTCTAAACCGGGTTTTCGAAAACCTTATTACACACTAGACATAACTACACACCACAAAACAAAGATGACAAAAACGGAAGAAAAGGAGAAAAAAGGCAACAAAACAAAACAAATCAAAACAAACATACAAAGAGAACAAACACCACCCCGAATTTCTAAATAAGCGACCAATCACCCACTAATATGCACAAATCTCCACCCGAGCCCACATCATCACAAATCTCCTCCAAACTCCACAAGAGGCAAAGAAGGAAAAAGGATGAAAGATGTTACCGGATGTCTTGTAAGCTCTCCAAAGCTATCGGTAATTAAGCAACCTATAAGGAAAAAGGGAGGCAAAACACGCAAAACACAACAAATATACGACATAACAACACAAAAGGAAAACACACAAAAAGAAAATATTTTTGATTTTTGTGAAAAAATTTCAAATTTTTAGGGTTTTTAAGGATTTTTCGAAAAAACTACTAAAATAAAACTAACTATGATAGAATATCGCTCCCCCACACTTAAGCCGAGCAATGACCTAATGCTCGACCGTAGTGTACGGAGACCCAAAAGAAAAGAAACTACGAAAATAAAGCTAAGAATCAAAAAGAAAAGTGGAGAAAAGGGTAGAATGTGTCCGGCCGGGGTGTAGTCAAGTCACCATGGGCCGAGACAAGAAAAGATATGGATGGGGGAAGAAATAAAAAGAAAGAAATAAAAGGAAATGGGAGGGGAGGACTAGGTGTAATCATGTCACCTAGCTCGGATTCCGCCCAAATCCGACTAAATCCTACAAAAAGGGTGAAAATCTTGTAAATTTGGATTTTGAAATGACTCTCGATGTAGTCACGTCATCGAGAGTCGGGAACAACAATTACCAAGGCCCCGAGGGCCAACATGACACAAAAGTGTATAAGGGGAAGGGGAACTAACAAAAGAAGACAAGCGACAAAAGACGGAAAAGAAAGGATAGTTGCCGTACCATGCGGGTAGCAACTCACTCGCTCCATCGTCTCATAGGTCGATATCGACACGTAGCTAGTCGTTGTCTTTGCTATTCTCCTCCAATCACGATATGGATCCATGGTTGGAGCACAAAGGTATAAGGAGATGGGTTTTGATGTGAAAGTCGGTGTAAAGTGAAGAGAAAATGAGGTGAATATGTGTATATGAAGTGTAGGGGTCATATGATAAGGGCAAGGATAGGTAGGGAGGTTGGGAGGGGGTATAAAGTGGTAGGGTGGGCTCAAATGACAAAGAAGAGGCCAAAGGAGGAACAAGGCATCATCCCGGTCGGGATGACAAGCCCGTCCCGGTCGGGAAGCCCTTGTCCCGGTCGGGATGACACTCCAGAGAACCCCAAATTTTGCACACTCATCCCGATCGGGATGACAACCTTCCCGGTCGGGATGGTTCATCCTTCCCGGTCGGGATGCACTCTTCTCGGCCGAGAGGAGTCTTCTAACCCTTTATAATTCCAAAATCTCGTTCCAAGATTCAAAAACCGACTCCCCTTCGCATGATCCAAGCTCTATCAATAACCCCGCCTCTCTAAGATTCATCTTCACTTCACACCTATCAAATGGGCTCAAAACATTCATCAAAATCCCTCCCTCACATCACTCATCAAAATACCAAATCACAAGAATTTCACAAAACCAAAAAAAATATTACAAGGAAGAGATATATACAATAAGACGGTCTTTTGGAACTCCGTTAAACCAAGGATGGTGCACTCTTCAATTCTTTTTCATCAGCACTAGGCAAATTCCATCTCCATCAAGGGCACGAAGAAACAAATCGAAGGCTCTTACAAAGTCTTCAATCAAGCTAGTGGAATACCAACCTCCACTCCAAGGATCATCACATCCTAGCCTCGACGTTCCTAGGGCATTCCGATCTACTAAGTTTAATGGCTTGAACTTGTACTTTTGATCCTTCAGTATATACCCAAACGTCCATCTATCCTCATGTGGCCCCAAGGGAGGCTCATCTTCCTTCTTGTCTTGGCACTTGTCTTCAAACTCATGATATGGGCACTCATCCGCCCCAAGCTCGGAATCATCGTCCTCAATTATGTAGAAGTCGTTCTTCAAGCTTTTACTCGTCCCATTCCCTAGACCGATGTCCTTCATGGCGGTGATCATTTTACAAGACTCATCATTAGTAGGCGAAGTGTTGCCTTGGAGGTCAAACACCAGCTTCTCGTCGCCTAGCTCAAATGTGATCCTACCGTTCTTTACATCGATCATAGCACCGGCAGTGTGTACAAATGGGCGCCCAAGGATAATGGGAGTGATAGCATCTTCCGGCATGTCAAGCACAAGGAAGTCGACCGGAATGAAGAACTTCCCGATTCTTATTGGCACATCTTTCAACATCCCCAAAGGTCGGTTAAGGGAACTATCGGCCATTTGGAGAGTAATGGAAGTACTCTTGAGCTCCTTCATCCCGAGTCACTCACAAATGGAATAGGGAATGATGTTTACACTCGCACCCAAATCACATAGTGCTCTCTCAATCTTGAAGTTGCCTATGGTGCAAGGGATCGAGAAACTACCCAGATCCTTCAACTTGGGAAGCATAGAACCTTGAATAAGCTCGCTCACCACTCTTGTGAACGCTATAGTCTCTTCCTTGTCGACGGATCTCTTCCTAGCCAATATTTCTTTCATGAATCTTCCATATGCCGGAATTTGGGTAAGTAGCTCGGTAAATGGGACACTCACATCCAATTTCTTCACAATATTAAGGAACTTGTCATATTGGACGTCCACCTTGGTCTTCATTTGCCTTGTCGGGAAAGGCAACTTAATGTGAACCTTGTTTTGCTCATTAGGGGTGGACTTCTCAAACGACACTTTCCTTTTACCCTTGTCTTTTCCTTGAAGTGGGGGAAGCTTGTCCTCTTGGGGTTTCTCAATCTCCCATAAGACTTGCTCCTCTATTGGATTTCTCAAGATTGGATCTTCTGGAATTGGAGAGACAACTACTTTCATTGGTACATGCTCAATACGGGTGGGGAGAGTTATAAGATGAACCACTCCTCAAGGTAATAGCATTCACATGCTCAAATTTCGCCATTTCAACTTGAGGAGGTAATTGCCCCTTTCGCCTTGAAGAGCTACCCAAAGCGAGTTGAGCTATTTGGGTCTCGAGCATCTTCATGTGAGCATCTCTTGCCAAGTTATCCCTTTGAAGTTGAGTGATGATTTCTTGTTGGGTTCTTTGTGTCTCCAATTGACTCCTTTGCATGTCCAACATTGACTTTTGCATGTCGAAATCCCGAGGGGGAGATTGTTGGTTATGAGGAGTGTTTGTGATGGCTAGAGGAATGCCATAATCATGAGTAGGAGACCGACTCCTTGGCTTGCTTTCTTGTCGATTACCTTGGGTTGCTTGTTGTTGTTGATGGTTTCCTTGGAACCCATGAGAGTTGCCTTGATTAAGGGCTTGATTGTTGCCATGGTTGTAATTTTGATGTCCTTGATTGAAATTCCCTTGTTGGAATCCTTGATTGTTGTTGAAGGTACCTTGGTTATTTTGCTTCAAGTTGTTGAATGGCCTTGGGTTGCCTTGATAACCTTGGTATCCTTGATTGTTGTCCCTTAAGGGAGGTGGAACATAGGGACGGTGTTGTAGAGTTTGTTGTTGAAAAGCTTGATGGGAAGCTTGGTACATATTAGGATAAGGGGCACCTTGCTTGAACGCTTGAAAGGCGTTCACTTGCTCAATACTTCCCCGACAATGTATAGGCTCATGTCCAACTATCCCACAAGTATCGCACATCCCATAATAAGGTGTATGAGGCACAACTCCCAAAGCATTAACTTCATAAATCGAGTGTTGGTTGGAGGAACTAGCGCTTTGAACTTGATTAAGGTGGCTTTGGAGCTTCTTGTCAATGGTCTCCATGTGAGTTTTTAATTGAGCTCCAAGGTCAATGCTTAGTTGTGTGATAGCATCGACCTCGTGCCTACCTCCTCGATTCGCCTTCCTAGGCCTTGAGTATTGGGAATTGTGGACCGCCATCTCTTCAATTCTCGACCAAGTTTGGTCATCATCCACCTCGGTAAACCTTCCATTTGATCCCATATTGAGTATGGCCCTTGAGTCTTCATATAATCCGTTCCAAAATTGTTGAACAAGGAACCATTATGAAAGACCATGGTGAGGGCAAGAGCGGATCAAGGCTTTGAATCTTTCCCAAGCTTCATAGAGGCTTTCTTCATCACGTTGTTGGAATCCCGTGATAGATGCTCTCAATAAATTTTTCTTCTCCGGGGGATAGAATTGTTGGTAAAAAGCTAATGCTAGCTTCTTCCAAGTATCGATACCAAGAGTCACCTTGTCTAACCCTTTGAACCATTGCTTTGCTTTACCGATCAAAGAGAAAGGAAATAGTATCCACCGGATTTGGTCTTGGGTTATTCCCGGTTGTGAAATAGCATCGCAATAATCCGAAAAGGTTTCCATGTGTTGATGAGGATCTTCGGTTGGTTACCCATTAAATTGGCTTTGCTCGACCAATTGGATAAATTGAGTCTTTGCTACAAAATTGCCGGTATATGCCTCCGGTAAAGCGGTTGGACCGGGCAAAACATCTTCCGTAAAGGTTGAGTGAGAAGAGAACTTAGGCATTATTGGATATGCGGGAGAGGACGGTGTAGACGGTGTTGATGCAGAAGTAGAGGGGGAACTAGGTTGAGAAGTACCAAAAGGATTTATGAAAATCCCTTCGGTATTGCCTTGAGGTTGCTCGCTAGAGTCGGATCCTTGGGCTTGTTCTTCGGTGGTATTGCTAGCACTTGGTTGAGAGATTCTAACCCGGCCAATCGTCCGTTGGCGAAAGGCTCTAAAGAGTCTTTCCGGCTCTGGATTGAAGAGAAAGAATTCGCCTCCCCCCTAGGCATACACTACACACTAGAGCAAACGTGAGAACACCTAGTGCTTTATGGGCACTAGGAAAAGACAATAAACAAGCACTTCCCAAGACAAAGAGAAAAAGAAGCTAAAGAAACTAAGAAAAACTACACAATATGCACAAGAGATAGAAGAAGAGCACAAGAGGGGTAACTAAGTCTAGCTAATAAGCAAACTAAGTCTAAACATGCACCGTCCCCGGCAACGGCGCCAAATTGATGGTCGGATTTGCCGTGGGTCCTACCGATCAATATATAACCAACTAATCCTAACGGTAGCTAGGGTAAGTCGGGTCGTGTCCACGGGGACGGTATTGTAGTGTCTAGACTAGGTCTACCTAGAAACAAGGCTAAGTCACAAACAAACACAAAGAAATGATAATTGACGAATTATGATGGGGGAAGAGGTATGAACAGGACTAACAATGAATAAGCTATAACAAAAACTAATGAACAACTAAAGATTAACTAAGCAATTAAACTAGAGAAAATGATCGACTAAAGAGGTGGAGAATTCAAATATGGGAAGGAGTAGGGTTAGGTCGGGTTCATAAGCATAGTAGGATGATTGGGTAATCAAGGGTGTAGGTGCCACTTAGTCACTAAGGTCGGTTTGCGCTCTCGCGCCAAAGCCAAAGTCCGCACTCTCGTGTCTAAGACTAGACCCGAACATTCATGCAAGATGCTACTCAAAACACAAACATTCTACCACAAATTGAATACACAATGAGAAGGAGAGAACAAGCATGAGAAGCATTGGCCACTACTACCCATACAAGCAATACAACAAACACATAGTGTGCCCAATAAGTGACTAGCAACAAATGAATCACCTTTACCCACAATCAAGCCCTAATCACCCATAATCCACACTTAATCCCCCTACTAACCCCACAAGGAATCTACTCACTCATTATCAAACCAACAATAACAATGCTAAGAGAAATCAACATAAACAACCAAACATTCATTATGAACAAACAAGAACAATAAAGAATATATAAAGATTAAAACTTGAGAGATTAACGAAGATTAAGAGAAAAGAAATTATACCCACTACAATAGGATGAAAAAGATGTGAACTTGAATTAATAAGAAACCCAAATAAAACTCCAAGGTTGTCAATCTTGGAATAATCTTCAAGAATTCTCCCTAATACAAGACTAATTACTTGATTAAACCAAGATTAACTAAAGATTAACTAGAGATGATGAGAGGCTAATTAGGGTTTTGAATGCTTAAGAGAGGTCTAAAATAATCTAGGGTAAGGTAAGATCCTTAAACAATACAAGGGAGGAGTATTTATAGGGTTACAGGAATGAAGGAGGAAGATAAAAGAAGTCACGCGCAGCAGCTGGGCCATCCCGTCCGGGAGGAGATGGTCCCGTCCGGGACGGAGTGGTCCCGACCGGGATGGGTTGGTCCCGAACGGGACGGGTCCAAAACAGAACCATCGCATTTTGTGCATCTCATCCCAGACGGGATGAGGTCCTTCCCGACGAGGATGGGTCTTGTAGGCCTCCAATATGATCTTTACGGTCCCTCCTTGCTTCTCATGGGATTCTCATCGAATCTCGGGTCTCGGGATCGATTCTAAGGGGCCCGGAATTGGGTCCTAAGGTCTCGGGATCGAATCCAAGGCATCGAGTGATCGTTTCTTTACTTCGTTGGCTCCAAAAAGTGTCTGAAACGAGTCGGAATCGTTCCAATTCTTCATGAATGGTCTCGGGAACCTGAAACGAACTAGAGGAAGCATAAGTAGCCCATGAACCGCTCCCAAGGAGCGATTCCGCAAGGAAAATGGAACAAAAACACAACAAACTAGGCACTACAAACTACACTTATCACTAACCATATACTGTTAGGGAGACCATTTATGAAAACTGCAAAACTAAGATTTATGTTTGCAGCGGTTCTCTTACTGTGGAGTTTGATGGTCAGGTGGTGGAGTATAATATCTTTAATGGTATGAAATTCCCCACCAAGGACCATTCTTTATGTCTTATTGATGTGTTTGAGCCATTAGTGCAGGAAACTTTCGATTCGGATAATCCAAATGAGTTACGGTTCGTGATTGAGAACGCAATAGAAGAGAAGAAGTCTGATGATGTAGTGCCTGCTAATTTGCAGGAAACAGCGGTTGAGTTGACCGAGGTGTCATTCGTGCACACGGTCCCACCTTCATTACAACTAACTATGCCTAGTGAAACTTTGTTACCATCTATTTTGCAAGCACCAGTTGTAGAACTGAAACCACTCCCGGGTCACTTGAAGTATGTGTTCCTTAGTGAGGAACATAAACTGCATGCAATTATCTCTAGTAAGCTCACAACCGAACAAGAAAAGCGGCTGGTGGAGATGTTGAAGGAGAATAAGCAAGCTATTGGTTGGACCACTGCCGACTTCAAGGGCATAAGTCTATCGACTTGTATGCATAAAATTCTGCGAGCGGATGAGGCAGGACCGGTAAGGCAACCACAGCAAGAACCCTCCTATGAGGGAGGTCGTGAAGAAGGAAGTGTTGAAGCTTTTGCAAGTAGGTATGATCTATCCTAATTCTGATAGCAAGTGGCTTAGCCCCAATCAGGTTCTCCCTAAGAAAAGTGGGGTTACGGTTGTAGAGAATAAAGATGGGGACTTAGTGCCTACTCGAGTCCAGAATGGATGGAGAGTGTGTATAGATTACCGTAGGCTGAACAGGTAACTAGGAAAGACCATTTCCCTCTCCATTCCATTGATAAGATGCATGAGCGACTCGCAGGCAAAGCATATCACTGCTTCTTGGACGGTTAATCAGGCAATTTTCCGATAGCAATTGCTCCTGAGGATCAGAAGAAAACCACTTTTACATGCCCTTTTGGCACATTTGCGTATCGACGCATGCCATTCGGGTTGTGTAATGCACCCGCAATATTTCGGCGCTGCATGATGAGTATTTTCTCCGAGTATGTGGAGAATTTTATTGAGGTGTTTATGGATGATTTTACTGTGCAAGGTAATTCTTTTGATGCATGTTTAAATCATTTATCACGTGTTTTGAAGAGTTGTGTTGAAACTAACCTTGTGCTTAACTCAGAGAAGTGTCACTTTATGGTTGAGCAAGGCATAGTTTTGGAACATGTTGTGTCGGGTATTGGGATCGAGGTAGATAAAACGAAAGTTGATACAATTAAGACTCTACCTTACCCTACTAACGTGCGCGAAGTTCGGTCCTTTCTTGGACATGTAGGTTATTACCGAAGGTTCATTAAGGATTTTTCCAAGATTGCACAACCATTGTGCATATTGTTGCAAAAGGAGGTTGACTTCTTTTTCAATGAGGCATGGAAGAAGGCATTTGATGAGTTGAAAACTTGTCTCACCACCGCCCTGATCATTCAAGCCCCTAATTGGTCTCTTCCCATTGAGATCATGTGTGGGAGGCGGGTGATTATACTATAGGGGCGGTGTTGGGTTGAAAGGATCGGAGAGCTTCTCATGTTATTCATTACGCTTCTATGACCCTTTATGATGCACAACGCAACTACTCTACTACTGAGAAAGAGATGTTGGTGGTTGTCTTCGCTTTAGAAAAATTTCGTTCTTACTTCCTTGGTACTAAAGTTGTTATTTATTCAAATCATGCTGCTCTTCATTACTTGATGACGAAGAAGGAGGCCAAGCCGAGGTTAATCCGTTGGGTTCTCCTCCTTAGTGAGTTCGATGTCGAAGTGACGGACAAGAAAGGTGCAGAAAACATGGTTGCAGACCACTTGTGTCGGTTAGTTCAGAATGATGACCATGACAACGGCTAAGAGTCGGTAAAGGAGGTTTTCCCTGATGAAACTTTATTCGCTTTACGTACTTTAGAACCTTGGTATGCCAATATTGTTAATTATTTGGTCTCTAACAAGTTTCGGCCGTGTTTCAACAGAAATTGCCCACTAAATGTGGAGATCCGGGCATATTCACAATACCTTGTACTATAGGAGACACAGAATTTCATAGAGCTATGTCAGATTTCGGTGCTTCTATGAACGTGCTTTCTTATTTTATCTATCTGTCACTTAAAAATGGACCCATGAGTAAAACAAATATTGTCATTCAATTAGCGGATCGGTCCAATGTCTATCCTCAGGGCGTCATAGAAGATGTTTTGGTCATGATTGATAAATTGATTTTCCCTGCGGATTTTTATGTGTTGGATGTGGAGCACGATAGACATGCTAAACATATACTATTAGGGAGACCATTTATGAAAACTGCAAAACTAAGATTGATGTTTGCAGCGGTTCTCTTACTGTGGAGTTTGATGGTCAGGTGGTGGAGTATAATATCTTTAATGGTATGAAATTCCCCACCAATGACCATTCTTTATGTCTTATTGATGTCTTTGAGCCATTAGTGCAGGAAACTTTCGATTCAGATAATCCAAATGAGTTACGGTTCGTGATTGAGAACGCAATAGCAGAGAAGAAGTCTGATGATGTAGTGCCTGCTAATTTGCAGGAAACAGCGGTTGAGTTGACCGAGGTGTCATTCGTGCACACGGTCTCACCTTCGTTACAACTAACTATGCCTAGTGAAACTTTGTTACCATCTATTTTGCAAGCACCAGTTGTAGAACTGAAACCACTCCCCGGGTCACTTGAAGTATGTGTTCCTTGGTGATGAAGATAAATTGCCTGCAATTATCTCTAGTAAGCTCACCAACGAACAAGAAAAGCGGCAGGTGGAGATGTTGAAGGAGAATAAACAAGCTATTTGTTGGACCATTGCCGACATCAAGGGCATAAGTCCATCGACTTGTATGCATCAGATTCTGCTAGCGGATGAGGCAGGACCGGTAAGGCAACCGCAGCGACGGTTGAACCCACCTATGAGGGAGGTTGTGAAGAAGGAAGTGTTGAAGCTTTTGCAAGTAGGTATGATCTATCCTAATTCTGATAGCAAGTAAGTTAGCCCCACTCAGGTTCTTCCTAAGAAAAGTGGGGTCACGTAGAGAATAAAGATGGGGACTTAGTGCCTACTCCAGTCCAGAATGGATGGAGAGTGTGTATAGATTACCGTAGGCTGAACAGGTAACTAGGAAAGACCATTTCCCTCTCCATTCCATTGATAAGATGCTTGAGCGACTCGCAGGCAAAGCATATCACTGCTTCTTGGACGGTTAATCAGGCTATTTTCCGATAGCAATTGCTCCCGAGGATCAGGAGAAAACTACTTTTACATGCCCTTTTGGCATATTTGCGTATCGGCGCATGCCATTCGGGTTGTGTAATGCACTCGCAACATTTCAGCGCTGCATGATGAGTATTTTCTCCGAGTATGTGGAGAATTTTATTGAGGTGTTTATGGATGATTTTACTGTGCAAGGTAATTCTTTTGATGCATGTTTAAATCATTTATCACGTGTTTTGAAGAGTTGTGTTGAAACTAACCTTGTGCTTAACTCAGAGAAGTGTCACTTTATGGTTGAGCAAGGCATAGTTTTGGAACATGTAGTGTCGGGTATGGGGATCGAGGTAGATAAAACGAAAGTTGATACAATTAAGACTCTACCTTACCCTACTAACGTGCGCGAAGTTCGGTCCTTTCTTGGACATGTAGGTTATTACCGGAGGTTCATTAAGGATTTTTCCAAGATTGCACAACCATTGTGCAAATTGTTTCAAAAGGAGGTTGACTTCGTTTTCAATGACGCGTGTAAGAAGGCATTTGATGAGTTGAAAACTCGTCCTACCACCGCCCCGATCATTCAAGCCCATAATTGGTCTCTTCTCTTTGAGATCATGTGTGAGGCGGGTGATTATGCTTTTGGAGCGGTGTTGGGTCAAAAGGATCAGAGAGCTTCTCATGTTATTCATTATGCTTCTATGACCCTTTATGATGCACAACGCAACTACTCTACTACTGAGAAAGAGATGTTGGTGGCTGGTTGTCTTTGCTTTAGAAACATTTCTTTCTTACTTTCTTGGTACTAAAGTTGTTATTTATTAAAATCACGCTGCGCTTCGTTACTTGATGACGAAGAAGGAGGCTAAGCCGAGGTTAATCCGTTGGGTTCTCCTCCTTAGTGAGTTTGATGTTGAAGTGAAGGACAAGAAAGGTGCAGAAAACGTGGTTGCGGACCACTTGAGTCGGTTAGTTCAGAATGATGACCATGACAACGGTTTAGAGTCGGTAAAGGAGGTTTTTCCTGATGAAACTTTATTTGCTTTACGTACTTTAGTACCTTCGTATGCCAATATTGTTAATTATTTGATCTCTAAAAAGTTGCTGGCTCATTTTTCTAAAGCTCAGAAGGATAAGATTCGCAGTGACGCGAAATATTATGTGTGGGATGACCCCTACTTGTGGAAACATTGCTCTGATTAGATCATTAGGCGGTGTGTTTTCGAGAGTGATATGTCCTCTATTCACACCTTTTGTCATTCTCATGCATGTGGTGGATTCTTTGGGTCCATGAGAACAGCGAAGAATGTGCTCGATTGTGGTTTTTACTGGCCACATCTGTTTCGAGATGCTCATGCATTTTGTAAGTCCTTTGACAACTGTCGAAGGGTGAGTAACATATCCCAACAAAATGAAATGTCCCAAACCTCCAATATTTATTGTGAAATATTCGATGTGTGGGGGACCATTTCCTAACTCTTCTGGATTTATTTATATATTACTCGTTGTTGATTATGGGTTGAAGTGGGTAGAAGGGATACCCATGAAAACTTATGACTCTAAAGTGGTTGCATATTTTATCAAGTCTTTCATATTTGTTAGGTTTGGATTTCCGAGAGCCATAATCAGTGATCGTGGAACGCAATTCTGCAATATAACCATTGGCGCTTTACTGAAGAAATACTTTGTGACACACAAAGTTTCGGCTGTGTATCACCCGCAAACTAACGGGCAAGCCGAGGTATCAAATAGAGAGTGGAAATCTATTTTGGAGAAGACGGTTAATCCTAATCTTAATGATTGGATTCAACGCTTAGAAGATGCATTGTGGGCATATTGTACCTCTTATAAGACACCCATAGGCATGTCTCCATATCGGTTAGTGTTTGGAAAACTGTGTCACTTGTCCGTAGAGCTATAGCATCGAGCCTATTGGGCGGTCAAGATCTTCAATACAAGCTTGGTGGGAACGGGTGAGAGCCAGAAATTGGAGCTACAAGAACTCGAGGAGATTCGGAATGATTCCTATGCAAACGCGGCGATTTACAAGGAAAAGACGAGACGTTTACATGACAAAATGATATCGAGAAAAGAATTCATTGTAACACCCGCAAATTTCCTACCTCTGCTATCTGTTCCGTCACGATTATATCGTAACTCTTTAATATTTCGTCTATTACAATTTTCCCATTTCGAGGTCTCTTCCATTATCGAGCCTAAAATCATTTATTTTTGTAAAAGAATTTTAATTATTCTATTTTTATTCAAAAACTCATTTAATTCTTTTCATCGCAAGTATGTTTAATTATTTTTGAGAAATCATATTTTCTATAAATAATAGTTTTAAAATCGAGTTTGAACTATTTATTTTTCTAAAATTGCTCGATTTCATTTATAATTAATTTCTAGCTCAAAAATATTTTATTTTGAAAAATGTCTGTTTAGTTATTTTACTACGCAATTTCATAAATAATTATTTTCTAACGCGTTTTAATCCGATTTTTTTCATAAACGTTTATATTATTTTACGAACTTTTTTTTATCGACTTGAGAAATATTTTTGGAAACACATAAATCAACACTACATATTATTTTTATCCTACTTATTTTAAAGTATTTATTTTAATCGAAAACTTATCACATCGATTTGTGGCTTGTTGTTTCCATCTCAACCATCTCTTCTCCTAGTTGAGTTAAGAGTCCTTGTGACTTGATTATTCTTATATTTTAGCTTTCTAATTTCTCTTTATATTCTCTTCCATTCTAGTCTATTTTATTCACAACACAAGTTTAATTTTCCTCCTTTTCGTTCGTCAATCCGATCCTAATTCGTCTCTAATTCTTTCCGATCTCGAGGATAATTTAATTATTCTTACTCGTTCTTCATCTTGTTTTCTCCATTCTATTCACTTAATGTGGTTTTAATACCATATGTTTAATTATTTCGTAGGCTATCATGCTAGATCCGACGAAGATGATTATTTAATTGATTCGGATCTCGATTAAGGTAACATTGACACGTTACTCGGTATTATGTGATATTACTGTTGTAGTTGCATGTATAGAAATTGGATTTTTGTTAGACAATATATTTATGTCTTGTTTTTAATAACAAAAAACTTTAAAACCGCAATTTTCACATGTTTTGTTATTTTAAATCGTTTTTATGAGATTTGCGAATAAATCATTCTTTTAATTATTAAAAAGTATTATAAGGCCGAGACTAAAACATACATATAATAATAATTTATCTAACAGTTTTCGTGATTTTTGATATAAAGTGTCAAATTGAAAGTTTTATTGTTTTTACTAAAGTTGCAGCATGTTTCAGAATCTGATAGTGTTTTTGTGCGAATTAATAATTTATTTTAAAGACTTTATTTTCAAAAACTTTGAAAAGAGACTACTATTTATTTTAAGTCTAATTTACTCCTATTTAATTTCGTAAACTAATTCCAAGTGGTTTGGTCACCAACAATTGTTTATGAACAGGTGTCAAATTAATCCGCGATTCTGTCAGTTGTGATAAGATCTAAATTGAAACATATGTTGAACTTTTTATTTGATCTTGTTAATTTACTTACATAAACTATGAAGAGTCTAGATAATGTTTCCAATTGTATTTTATTTAAAATCAATTTCTAAACGTGTTTTATTAAAGAAATACGATCGGGTGTCTAATTCTGACAGTTTTTAATTATACGAATAAAAATCCATATTTTATTTAGAATTTGGATTTTCTCCAGAAATAAAAGTTGTAACTAAGTTTCTAAAGTTTTCAACCCCACTGATCTTACCTTGTTTTGAGTTTTAATGATTTAATTACGAATTTTATAGTAAGACAGTGCAATTCTGAAAAAATCTGTCAAATTGTTATTTAAATACTTTTAGTTACTTAAACTTCAATCTTTTGATAAATAATTATAATTTTGACTTTAGTTGACTTTTAATCATGAATTATACATTTATATAATAAATATAATGTTTACGTCTCGAGGCCTAATATTAACTATTTTATATAACTTCTATTTTGATCGATTTCTATTTATAATAATACCTACTTTTAGAAGGTTGTTATTTTTAAGAAAAGTTATTGTTTTTTTTTTAAATTTTCTCTTTTAAGAACAAACTATATTTGTATTAAATTTTGATAATGGCTTTGTTTTGGAATTATGGAATAAGAGAATTGTACGGGTAGAGTAATACAGTCTAGAGTATACGTTTTGCCATCAGCTATAAGGTTAGTGTATCCGAGCGGGATGCATTGGTTGTTGAACTGGGCATGTTCTTGTCTAGGACTGTATGTTCATTTTGACCTTAAGCTTGTACCTCGCATGTAAGACGCCGTCGGGTTGAGCTGGGCACATTTGGTGTTCCAGGAGGGGTGTGCATATTTACTTAAGCTAGGACCTCGCATTGATAAGTCGCCGTCCTATTATGGTTGAGTAGCCTAGTTAGAGATCGAGGTTTGATTTGTTTGAACTAAGTTCTCGAAGCTAGTTTTTTTGTATTCTTCTTGTAACACCCGCTATTTTTCTAGCATTTTTATCATTTCCGTTATGACTTTGTCATAACTCTGTCACATTTCAGTCTTATGTTTTATCATTATTCCAAGCTCTATTTTCATTTTTGAGTCTAATGGTATTTATTTTTATTTTGAAAGATTTTAATTCTTTTAAATCTATTTATTTGATTTTCTTCGTAAAGTAATTATTTTTCTGCGAGGAATTCTACTTCTCTACGAATTAACGTTTTTAAACTCTGATTTAAGCTATTCCTTTTCCTACAAATGTCTAGATATATTTATATAATATTTTCAACTAAGAAATATTTTATTTACGAAAATTTAGCCTTTAATGATTTTATTACGAAGTTTCGTAAATAATTATTTTCGAACGCGCGGTTTACTCGAATTGCTTTGAAATGCTTTTAATAATTTTATGATCCTTATTTTTATCAACCTACAACTAAAAAGAGAACTTTTTGGACCGTGACACCATGTAGTAAAACATTTGATTACAACTTTTATTTACATAACACTTTATGTTTAAACTTTAAGTAAAAAGATATTTTTCTCTTTAATTGATTTACATGCTTAAATTACAAACTTTTCATGCTACCATCACATTCATTTTGGCTGAAATTTTCAGACTACATTCACATTGTTTTTATCAATTTTAATGCTTCATTCATCCATCATCCTTTCATATTTTTCTTATTCATTTTTACATCAATTTTATTTTAACAAAAACCTCTTCTTTCTCCCTCTTTTTGGCTGGTGTTCCTGCCCATTTTCAGCAGCCATTTTCATCCATAATCAAGCTTTGATCGTCGTATTTTCATCTTCTAAATTATCGATTTTCTTTTTCTTTCGTTAAGGTAATAATCGATGTTATTTCCAATCGTTATTTACCTTAATTCTTTTAGTTTTCTCATGGTATTTTTGTACCATGTATGTCATGTAAATTAGAATTCTTGGTTGATCCCGAATCCGACGAATTTATAATCAACTCGGATTTGGGTTAGAGGTAACGTCGATGTTACTCGGTATTGCATGATTTTATTTGTATAATTGGATGTATATTTTTATATTTTTGTTTTTGATGATATATATATATGTCATATAATCTGGAAAATTTTTAAAAGTTGAAAATTTGTATGTTTCGGTATTTTTATCATTTTTACGAGATTAACGATTAAATCGTCATATTAATTTGTAAAATCGTAATATTCGGCCTAAACATGTAATATATGTTTATATTCTGTAAAAATGATGTTTTTGATGATTTTTAATAATTTAGTATTTTTCTGATATTTTAGTTATCGATTATTGAATTATTACCGTTTACGGACAAAAACGATTAAAAGCCGATTTTTAATACTAGTACTTAAACATTTTATTTTAATTTGATTTTTCACATGGTGAAACTTTTTGGTGAAATAGAATTTTTTGAATTTATTCATAATATTTCGGAATTTTTAAGTTGATTAATTAATTAATCACTTTAAATCATCGTTTATCGTTAAAACCGTGTTTGTCGTTTAAATTCTCGATTTCTGGTCTGTTGTTTAAATCTGGAAAAAAAATGTGATTCTGATGATTTCATAATAAAATGTAACTTTAAGATTTTTAGTGCTTTAATAAAATGTTAGGAACGATAAGTTTTATTAATGAAATCGTTAATTCTGAAAACGGGTTTTAAAGACGGTTTTAACGGGGTTTGTTAAATCTGGAATTTTTGGAAATCTGGAAAAATTGTATTTTCTGGAAAATCATGATTTTTAAGTTTAATAATAATTTTTGGATATTAATACTTAAATCTTTTTGTAATTACTATTTTTATTAATCGTTATTGTCGAGATTAGACGATTAACGAGAAAACGCTTTAAAAACCAAGTTTTAGGATTCTGGAAAATTTTCTTTTCAGGACAGAATGTCCATAAATATATTTTAACTATTTTACGTAGTTTTTGTACTATTTATTAAAGTCTTTAATTAATAAGTATTGATTTTTGGACAAATTACGATTTATCGTTAAAATGCTTCGTCTTACCGAAAAGATTTATTTTCCAGCTATTTTGAAAATATTTAAATCTGAAACTTTAAGAGTTAAATCATTCGTTAACATATTCTAAATATATTCAATGGTTTAATTAAATAAAAGACGTTAAAAGATTTAATTTGACATTTGCCGTAAAATCCTATTTGTAATCGTATTGTCGTAACTAATAATAATTAGGGAATTTTAGCTTTGTAAATTTTGAAAACACCCTGATTAGTAATATTAAAATGTTTAAGACTTTTTTAATCATTTTATACACTTGTACGATATTGCAATAATTTCATAAATTAAAATGTTCTTACTTTAATAATTAATATCGTTAAGGCCGAAAGTATTAGTTTTATAAATCTATATCGTTTACTAAAAAATGTGGTATTAGTATGAACTAATATTTTCACTATTTTGATATAATGCTATTTTTAGTAAAGTTTCTAAAAATAGAAGTTTCCTAAAATAGAAAGTTTCCTCTTTTAGAATATAAATGTTTACTTCTTTTATCCTCATATTATTTATATTGATTATATCTTTTGAATATCGATAATGGCTTTGTTTTGGAGTTATGGAATAAGGACAACTGTGAGGTTAGAGTAATATATTCTAGGGTTTACGGTTTTGCCATCAACTATAATGCTAGTGTGTCAGGAATCGGTACATTGGTTGTTGAACCGAGTGACAGGTATCCCGGGAGTTGTGTACATTTTGACCTTAAGCTTAGGCCTCGCAGTAAGTCGCCGTCATAAGTTGAACTGGGTGACAGGTAATCCCAGGAGGGATGTTCATTATCTTAAACTAGGGCCACGCATTTATAAGTCGCCGCTCTATTATGGTTGAGTAGCCTAGTTAGAGACCGAAGTTTAATTTGTTTGAACTAAGTTCTCGAAGCTAGTTTTTAGTATTCTCCTAGTGAAAGTCTAGCCGTCTACACTACTCCTATCCATAACGCCATTTTGAAATTTTTTATTATTATCGATATAAATTGGTTGCAGGTTGGCAAATGTTTTATGTTTTCTTCGGAAAACTCATTTTTATTATATTGTTTTGATACGTGAAGTTTTTCACTGAAAGTTTATTTTTATTATAATGTGTTTTACTGTTTTCCATTTTTACTATTTTTCTATAATAGTAATTACAGTTTTAAAATCCTGTTATACGGCTGGGAGAACGTTGACGTTGCTCCCCACTGATTGTGGCTGTTATGTTTTTAACAAGGCAGGTATATGTGTTTTCCTTCGGGTGGGCTAGCGAGCAGTTATGGATCCTGCTTGTTTTAATCAGATCACTGTATTATGGATTGTTAAAACCCTTTTTATGGATTTTAATTTTTTTTTTTTTTTTTTTTTGTAGCCATTTTTTTTATTTTATGGCTTATGTATTGACTTACCATTTTTATTTAATCAAGACATTAGAGTGTGTTATAATCTCACTTCTACGGTGTTTACGCCATTGTATTGCGTTAGAATTTCTAGGGGATTACAGTTGGTGTCAGAGCATAACTGCTCCCAACGCTTACACCTGAAATTAGGGAAAATACCAGTAAATCATTTAAACAGTAAATAAAAATATTATTAGAGATGGGTAGAAACAAATAAGAACTTAACTGTTAAGATTATCTGTTCCTGAACTCAATGATTAGCATTGAATATTTGTTGCTTTTGTGGGAGGAAGACGAATGAACAAGATATTGATAGGATGCTGCTCCAGATCGGGACAAGACCTGCTTAGAACTCTCAACGCCTGCTGACTCGAGTGGACAACTTGGTGCTCTAAGAAAGATACAAATAGTGACTTTCCAGCCCCAATTCAGTTTTCTCAAGCTACAGGCCAGATGGTCAAGAGTAGATCCCAGTTCCATCATGGTGCAGTAGACTCAGATGTTAAATCACTTTGGATCCAGATGGAGCGACTCAATACTAGTGTGCTTGTTCCTCTACTCGAAATTGAAGAAATCCAACGAGTTCCCCAATGAACTCTGCAGGCCCAAAGATTCTTCTCTGGTTCGTGATCTGAAGTATCTAGGATCATTGATTCTTTTCTTTCATCTTCCACCTTCTGCTTTTCCCAATTCTTCTCTTATATTCTCATCTTCATTTTTTTGGTAAGTCCTTGTTCTATTCTTCTACTGTAATCTCCTTGAAAATCTAACGCAATACAGTGGCGGAAACACTGTAGATTTGTGATTAAAACACACTGATGTTCTATATTTTAATAAAAGAACGGTCAGTCAATATAAAGGTCACTTTTTACAAAAGGGCTAAAATCAAAATTCTCCAAACAGAGTTACAAATATCCATATATAAACATGAATGAAGAAAGAGTAGGATCCACGCTACTCGCTAGCTCACACCCAAAACCCAGCAACAAATACCTGTCATGTTATAAACATAACAGCCACGTCAGTGAGGAGCAACGCCAACGTTCTCCCAGCCGTATAACAGGATTTTAAAACTGTAATTACTATTATAGAAAAATAGTAAAAAGAAAAACAGTAAAACATCATATTAAAATAAGCTTTAGCGTAAAACAAAATAATCAAAAGGGTTTCCGAAGAAACATAAAAATATTTGCCAACCTGCAAACCAATTTATATCGATAATAAATAAAATATTCAAAATAATTTAACTCTTAAAGTTTTAGATTTAAATATTTTCAAAATAGCAGGAAAAATAATTCTTTTAGGTAAGACGAAGCATTTTAACGATAAATCTCAATTTTTCCAAAAATCAATACTTATTAATTAAGGACTTTAATAAATAGTACAAAAATTACTTAAAATAGCCAAAATATATTTATGGACATTCTGTCCAGAAAAGAAAATTTTTCGGAATCCTAAAACTCGGTTTTCAAAGCATTTTCTCGTTAATCGTCTAATCTCGACAATAACGATTAATAAAAATAGTAATTACAAAACGATTTAAGTATTAATGTCCAAATATTATCATTAAACTTAAAAATCATCATTTCCCAGAATATACTAATTTTCCAGATTTTCCAAAGTTCCAGATTTACCAAATTCCAATAAAACCGTCATTTAAAACCCGTTTTCACAATTAACGATTCCATTAATAAAACTTATCGTCCTAACATTTTATTAAAGCACTAAAAATCATAAAACTATATTTTATAATGAAATCATCAGAATCATAATTTTTTCCAGATTTAAACCAAAGACCAGAAATCGAGAATTTAAACGACAAACACAGTTTTAACGATAAACGATGATTTAAAGTGATTAATTAATTCATCCTCTTAACAATTTCGAAAAATTACGAAACAAATCAGAAAATTCTATTTCATCAAAATGTTTTACCACGTCAAAAATCAGATTAAAATAAAATGTTTAAGTATTAGAACTAAAAATCGGCTTTTAATCTTTTTTGTCCGTAAACGGTAATAATTCAATAATCGATAACTAAAATATCAGAAAAATACTAAATTATTAAAAATCATCAAAAACATCTTTTTTTATAGAATATAAACATATAGTACATGTTTAGGCCGAATATTACGATTTTACAAATTAAAATAACAATTTAATCGTTAATCTCGTAAAAGCGATAAAAATATCGAAACATGCAAATTTTCAACTTTTAAAAATTTTCCAGATTATATGACATACATATATTGTCAAAATAAAATTATAATTATATACATGCAATTACACAAATAAAATCATGCAATACCGAGTAACATCGACGTTACCTCAAATCTAAATCCGAGTCTACGATAAATTCATCGGCTTCGGGGTCGTCCAAGAATCCTTCAATACACGACATACATGGTACAAAAATACCATGAGAAAACTAAAAGTATCAAGGTAAATAACGATCGGAGATGAAATCGATTAATACCTTAACGAAGGAGACGAAAAGATGATCGAAATAAGAGAAAAATAGGAGACGGAAGGCGATGCTTGAAGACGGTTTTCTGGCCAGAAATGGCTGCTGAAAAATTCAGATTTCATGAACCAAAAGAGAGAAAAAGAGGAGGTATTTGCCTTGATTAAAATTGATGTAAATTGAATCAGAAAAAAAAGTGAAAGGATTAGGCATAAATGAAGCTCTTAAAATTGAAGAAAACAAGGTACATGTATACTACACAACTTGGCCAAATGATGTATGTGGAGGTTGAAAAGTTTTTGCATGAATCATCACATTATACCATGGTAAAAATATCTTGTGAAATAATTGTTCTCTTAAAAACATAAAAATAATAAGTTGTAAAAATATGTAGTAGTAGTGTGACATGGGGGTCACGGTCCAAAATGGTGGGAAGGGGTCCAAAAATAATTGTAGGTTGATAAAAAAAAAGATGATCGTAAAATTATAAAAGGTATTTCAAAGCAATTCGAGTAAACCTCGCGTTGGAAAATAATTATTTACGAAACTTCGTAATAAAATCATTAATGGCTAAATTTTCATAAATAAAAAAAAATTTTAGTTGAAAATATCATATAAACGTGTTTGGACCCTTTTAGAAAAATAAATAACCCAAATCCAAGCTTAAAATGATAGTTCGTACGAAAATGAGATTCTTCGAGAAATAAACAAATAGTTTGCGAGGAAAATTTAATAAATAGATTTATCATAGAAAAAATAAAATCTTTAAAATCTTTTAATGAAAATAAATAATATTAGACTCAAAAATATTATGAAGCTTGAAAGTGAAGGAAACTGAAGGCAGAAAAATAACAGAGTTATGACGGAGTCATAACGGAATAGATAATAATGCATAGAAAATTAGCGGGTGTTACAATCCTCCCTACTAAAAGAAAGTTTCGTCCTCGAAACTGAGAATAAGTAGAAAGGAAACAAGATTACCCCACTCGAAAAGGTGAGGATACAATTTTCGCATAAAAATTTGCTTTAAAATAAAATTTTACAACCTTCAAAGTGATACGAAATCGAAGGCAAATATTTATTCCAAGAAGAATTGGGCTAAGCTACCCGAAGTTTAAAATATTTTGATTAATGAAATCGTAAAGTAAAGTTATTTGATAAAATAACAACGTTAAATAACATTTGTAAACAAAGTCGAAGAAAATAGGGTAACGAAAACACTTTCAAAACAAAGTAAGATAATATAATTAAGAAATTCGGTAATATTTCGGTTTTATGACGAAACAAAATTTAGTTTTGAGAAATCAAATTTTGTAGTTGGTAAAAATCGAAGCACTCATCAAACATTTTGAATAACAGATTCAAAAGTTCACCGACAATAAAACGAAAACTAATTTCAAAATGTTAAAATTTTGAAAATATTATCAAAGTAATTATGAAAGTTTTCAAAAATGTTATCAAACCCGAACATACAAAATAATTTTGACAGTGTTAAAATGTTTTACATAATAATCTTTTAGAAATTGAAGTATTTGAAAATATGAAAGTCTTCATAAAATTCTGATCGCCCTAAAAAAAATCAAAAAATTTAAATAATTTTGAAATAATTTAAAATAAATTATCAAGGCATTTTGAAATAGATCTAAATATAAATATCAACCAAAGATAAAACAAAAGTGAAGTATAAAGTTCTTAAATTATAATTCAAAAAATTTTTTCACGATATCCGAAAAGTTTAAGTTAGTCAAACTTTTTACACAATGGGGATTTTCACAACTAGAAATTATAACTCAAAATGTTAAAATTTTACGATAATCCATTTTTTAAAACTAGTCAAACTTTTATAAAATAGGAAGTTCGAAAAACGGTTAACGGATAAATAGAACAAGGGTAAACAATAAATTAAGATAAGAGTTTTCAAAATCGATAAAGGTCAAAGGGATTGGCAGCAGTTACGGTAACAGAGTTCAAGAGAAGCAGAAAGAAGGACGAAGTTGAGAGTCAAACAAACCTCTCGAGGATTATAGAAGAAATTAACCAACTCGAGATTCCTAGCACGACTCTCACAAACACGGGTTCCTAATTGGCACATCAAATAACGCTAAGTCTAATATCGGTACAGGATGGTCCTACTCAATCTGCAACTTCCTAAATTATCAACTGTCATAGCCTCCAAAATTAAGTCTTACGTGACTATCCAATCGTTCAAGCGACACGATACTAATCCACAAATGCTTTAGAATCAAATCCATAAATAAGATTCCAACGGTTAACAAAACATACCCAAACCCTTGATCGATAAGGCTCCTAATTTCAAAACTCATAAGGTTTGAACTCGAGGTATGCTCCAGATTTCTCGAGTTAGGAACACTAAACAAGGTCCACCAATATAACAATGCTTGGGCACAGAATCCTCAAAATGATTACCAACATGTTTATAATGCCACAAGTAAAGAAGTTGGGGAAAGTATAACAAATCCTCAAACACGCTCAAACCTATTGGTAATGGCGCAAACACTCACATCTTCAAACACGTCATTGGGCTAAAGTTTCTAAAAATCCACCAAATTTCATATTGTATCAGCGAAACCACCAAAATATTTATTAACTCAACGAAGCCACAATCTCGTTGGTCTAAGGCTATAACAGTCCCACTAAGATGATCCGTATTATAGTATTCTTCAAAACAGCACAATAAAATCAAACTGTGATTGTGCAAGATAGTTCTCTTCTCCAGGGACAACAACAATTTATCCAAGTTAGATCACTCAACTCCAAAGTTCATAGGTTACAACCTTAAACGACGATCAACGATCTAATCCTTAAGAAATACGGGTAATCTATGTCAACCAAAATTTCTAACGACATTAATGAAAACCTTCAATGGTACCACAACACTCACGCTAACACCTTAAACAATACTCTATGATCCCAAATATTCGCGATGCATCCATTAAATAAGCATTAGGTAAGAATCCAAAGTAATATTATCAATTACACTTTGTTCGGTTCTAGGGTAGGTATTAGGTATCCATCAAATATGATATACTCTGACTACTCCAAAAATATATTCAACTCTAAGTACTCAAAAATAATCAAAGTAACCTATAACCGAAGGTTCAGTGTTTAAAGTATCATCCAAATTCCATCAATCAACAGTTTTTCATTCGAATCAATCCTCAAGGATTTCTTACTTGCTTAGAAGATAGGGTAGACACACAATCCTCAAACCAGGTAACAAGGGTTTACTAAACCTCAACCTCTATAACTTTCCACGAGGTTCACTAAGACGGAATTCGGTCAAATCAAAGAATCTCAAGAGGAAATATGGTAAAGTAGGAGAATTAATCAAAGAGTTATCTCAAGAATGAAGACGAGAATTTATAAGAAGGGTTGGAAGAAGTAGAGGCAAGGAGAAAAGAATCAATGGTTCCAGATGATTAAGATCTAAAACGAGAGGGGAATCTTCGGACCTCTACGGTTCCACAAAGGAATTCGCGGGATATCTTCTTCATCTCGTAGGGACACGAGCACACTAGTCTTGTGTTGCTTAGTCTAGATCCAAAGTGAAGTGAAGTCGCATCTAAGTCTACTGCACGATCATGGAACATGAATCTACTCTTGATCATATGGCCTGTAGCTTAAGTAAACTGAACCGGAGCTGAAAAGTCACCATCGACATCTTTCTTGGAGCACCTAGTTGTCCACTCGAGTCAGCACGCGTTGAGAGTGCTAAGTAGGTCTTGTCCCGATCTGGAGCAGCATCATGTCAGCATCTTGTCCATTCATCATTTTGTTCGACATATAAAACAAATATTCAATGCTAATCATTGAGTTTCAGGAACAGGAAAGCTAAAAAAATAAGTCCTTACTTGTTTCTACCCATCTCTAATAATATTTTTATTTACTGTTTAAATAATTTACTGGTATTTTCCCTATTTTCAGGTGTAAGCGTTGGGAGCAGTGATGCTCTGATACCAACTGTAATCCCCTAGAAAATCTAACGCAATACAGTGGCGGAAACACTGTAGATTTGAGATTAAAACACACTGATGTTCTATATTTTAATAAAAGAACGGTCAGTCAATATAGAGGCCACTTTTTACAAAAGGGCTAAAATAAAAATTCTCCAAACGGGGTTACAAATATCCATAAATAAACATGAATGAAGAAAGAGTGGGATCCACGCTACTCGCTAGCTCACACCCAAAACCCAGCAACAAATACCTATCATGTTATAAACATAACAGCCACGTCAGTGGGGAGCAACGCCAACGTTCTCCCAGCCGTATAACAGGATTTTAAAACTGTAATTACTATTATAGAAAAATAGTAAAAAGGAAAACAGTAAAAAAATCATATTAAAATAAGCTTTAGCGTAAAACAAAATAATCAAAAGGGTTTCCGAAGAAACATAAAAATATTTGCCAACCTGCAAACCAATTTATATCGATAATAAATAAAATATTCAAAATGGCGTTATGGATATTCGGTTAGTGTGCACAAGGCTAGACTTTCACTAGGAATAATAATGGAAACTAGCTTCGAGAACTGTAGACTTAACTCATAACAGAATCCAGTCTCTAACTAGGCAACTCAACTATCACAGGACTGCGTGCAGCGAGGTCCTGGTTTAAGTAGTATACACCCCTCCTGGATACCAAATGTATCCAGTTTAACTGACGGCGACTAACACGATGCGATATCTAGCTTAAGGGCACAATGCACACTCTCCTGGGCGAAACTACGCCCAGTTCAACGACCAAATGTGCCACAAATGAGAACACCGGCTTTATAATTGATGGCAAAAACGTACTTCCCAGACTGTATTACTCTAACCCCACACTTATCCTTATTCCATAACTCCAAAACAAAGCTATTATCGATATTCAAAAGATATAAGCATTATAAATAATAAGAGAACAAAAGGAAAAATGACCACTTTCCAAAAGAGGAAACTTTCTATTTTAGGAAACTTCTATTTTAGGAAACTTCTAAAAATAGCATCATATCAAAATAGCGAAAATATTAGTTTATACTAATACAACATTTTTAGTAAACGATATAGATTTATAAAACTAATACTTTCGGCCTTAACGATATTAATTGATAAAGTGAGAACATTTAGGTTTATGAAATTATTGAAACATCATACGAGTGTTTATAAAATGATTAAAAATTTCTTCAACAATTTAAATACTACTAATTAGGGTGTTTCCAAAATTTACAAAACTAAAATTCCCTAATTATTAATAGTTTCGACAATACAAATATAAATAGGATTTTACGGCAAATGCCAAAATAAATACTTTAACGTCTTTTATTTAATTAAACCATTGAATATATTCAGAATATGTTAAAGGATGATTTAACTCTTAAAGTTTTAGATTTAAATATTTTCAAAATAGCTGGAAAAATAATTCTTTTAGGTAAGACGAAGCATTTTAACGATAAATCTCAATTTGTACAAAAATCAATACTTATTAATTAAGAACTTTAATAAATAGTACAAAAATTACGTACAATAGCCAAAATATATTTATGGACATTCTGTCCAGAAAAGAAAATTTTCCAGAATCCTAAAACTCGGTTTTTAAAAGGTTTTCTCGTTAATCGTCTAATCTCGACAATAATGATTAATAAAAATAGTAATTACAAAACGATTTAAGTATTAATGTCCAAAAATTATCATTAAACTTAAAAATCATCATTTTCCAGAATATACTAATTTTCCAGATTTTCCAAAGTTCCAGATTTACCAAATTCCAATAAAACCGTCATTTAAAACCCGTTTTCACAATTAACGATTCCATTAATAAAACTTATCGTCCTAACATTTTATTAAAGCACTAACAATCATAAAAGTATATTTTATAATGAAATCATCAGAATCATAATTTTTTCCAGATTTAAACCAAAGACCAGAAATCGAGAATTTAAACGACAAACACAGTTTTAACGATAAACGATGATTTAAAGTGATTAATTAATTCATCCTCTTAACAATTTTGAAAAATTACGAAACAAATCAGAAAATTCTATTTCATCAAAATGTTTTACCACGTCAAAAATCAGATTAAAATAAAATGTTTAAGTATTAGAACTAAAAATCGGCTTTTAATCATTTTTGTCCGTAAACGGTAATAATTCAATAATCGATAACTAAAATATCAAAAAAATACTAAATTATTAAAAATCATCAAAAATATCTTTTTTTATAGAATATAAACATATAGTACATGTTTAGGCCGAATATTACGATTTTACAAATTAAAATAACAATTTAATCGTTAATCTCGTAAAAGCGATAAAAATATCGAAACATGCAAATTTTCAACTTTTAAAAATTTTCCAGATTATATGACATACATATATTGTCAAAATAAAATTATAATTATATACATGCAATTACACAAATAAAATCATGCAATACCGAGTAACATCGACGTTACCTCAAATCCAAATCCGAGTCTACGATAAATTCATCGGCTTCGGGGTCGTCCAAGAATCCTTCAATACACGACATACATGGTACAAAAATACCATGAGAAAACTAAAAGTATCAAGGTAAATAACGATTGGAAATGAAATCGATTAATTCCTTAACGAAGGAGACGAAAAGATGATCGAAATAAGAGAAAAATAGGAGACGGAAGGCGATGCTTGAAGACGGTTTTCTGGCCAGAAATGGCTGCTGAAAAATTCAGATTTCATGAACCAAAAGAGAGAAAAAGAGGAGGTATTTGCCTTGATTAAAATTGATGTAAATTGAATCAGAAAAAAAAGTGAAAGGATTAGGCATAAATGAAGCTCTTAAAATTGAAGAAAACAAGGTACATGTATACTACACAACTTGGCCAAATGATGTATGTGGAGGTTGAAAAGTTTTTGCATGAATCATCACATTATACCATGGTAAAAATATCTTGTGAAATAATTGTTCTCTTAAAAACATAAAAATAATAAGTTGTAAAAATATGTAGTAGTAGTGTGACATGGGGGTCACGGTCCAAAATGGTGGGAAGGGGTCCAAAAATAATTGTAGGTTGATAAAAAAAAGATGATAGTAAAATTATAAAAGGTATTTCAAAGCAATTCGAGTAAACCTCGCGTTGGAAAATAATTATTTACGAAACTTCGTAATAAAATCATTAATGGCTAAATTTTCATAAATAAAAAAAATTTTTAGTTGAAAATATCATATAAACGTGTTTGGACCCTTTTAGAAAAATAAATAACCCAAATCCAAGCTTAAAATGATAGTTCGTACGAAAATGAGATTCTTCGAGAAATAAACAAATAGTTTGCGAGGAAAATTTAATAAATAGATTTATCATAGAAAAAATAAAATCTTTAAAATCTTTTAATGAAAATAAATAATATTAGACTCAAAAATATTATGAAGCTTGAAAGTGAAGGAAACTGAAGGCAGAAAAATAACAGAGTTATGACGGAGTCATAACGGAATAGATAATAATGCATAGAAAATTAGCGGGTGTTACATCTACTTTACCATCTTCCCTTTTGAGATTCTTTGGTTAGACCAAATTCTGTCTTAGTGAACCTTTTTAGAAGTAATATGTTGGAGGTTTAGTTAACTTTTTATTACTAATGGTTAGAGGATTGTGAGTTGTGCCCTGTTATCTAATCTAGTGAGCTTTTGAGGAATTGATTTGAATGATAAATTGTCAAATAATGGAATTAAGTTGGTACTTTAGACACTGAACTTTGGGTTATAGGCTACTTGATTATTTGGAGGATTTTGAGTTGAATACATTTTGGGGTAGTAAGAGTATATCGTATTTGATGGATACCAAGTACTAATTTAACCTAGAACCGAACCAAGTGTAGCTAATAATAGTATTTTGGGATTCCTACCTAATGCTTATTTGATGGTCACGGAATGAATATTCTGGATCATAGAGTGTTGGTTAAAGTGTTAACCTGTGTGTTGTGGTACCATCAAAGGTTTTCATTAATATCGTTAGAAAATTTGGTTAACATAGATTACCCGTGTTTCTTAAGGATTAGATCATTGATCGTTGTTTAAGGTTGATGGGAGGGATTTGCCGTGGATCCCCACCAACAAATAATATCCAACTCTTCCTAACACGTAGATAGGGTAAGTCGGGTCGAGTCCACGGGGCCGGTAAAGAGGGTTTAGACCAAGTTCCACCTAAAGACTTGACTAGGTCTCGCGGCTAAGCTAAACTAGAACGATAAGAAAGGGGGGATAAACTAAGACTAAGAATAAACGAAAAGAAATCTAGTAGGGAAAGAGTAGGGTTAGGTCGGGTTCATAAGTGTAGTAGGATAGTTGGGGTAACGATGGTGCAAGGTTCACCTAGTCACTAAGGTCGGTCCGCGCTCTCGCGTCAAAACCCAAGTCCGCACTCTCGTGTCAAAGACTAAACCCGAATACACAATACTTCAATCACAAGTCAAACACACAATGAGTAGAGGAAGACTAGCATGAGAAGCATGGCCACTACAACTCAAACAAGCAATTCAACAAACACATAGTGTGCCCAACATATGACTAGCAACAAAGGATTCACCTTTACCCACAATCAAGCCCTAATCACCCATAATCCACACTTAATCCACCTACTAACCCCACAAGGAATCTAATCGCTCATAATCAAACTAAGATTAACATAAACAAGAGGAAACATCACAAACATCAAAACATCCATAAAGAACAAACAAGAACAATGATCAATAATCAAAGATTGAAACTTGAAGATTAAACAAAGATTAAGAGTAAAGAGAAAGGAAGATTATACCTACTAACAAGAGGATGAAAGATTGAACCTTGTATTAATAAGAAAAACCCAAAACAATCTCCCAAGGTTGTCAATCTTGGTTGAATCTTTAAGAATTCCCTTAATACAAAACTAATTACTAAGATTAACGATTAACTAAAGACTAATCTACACTAATCTATGCTAAACTATGCTATAGTAGTCTAGGGTTTATGGGTAATGAAGAACATATGCTAAGATTACAAGAGGGGGAGGGGGGGGGGGGTATATATAGGGTTACAAGAGGAAAGGAGAAGAAAAGAAGCAAAAGCGGGCTGCAGCTGGGCCATCCCGTCCGGGACGAGATGGTCCCGTCCGGGACGGATTGGTCCCGACCGGGACGGACCCAAAACAGACCCTTTTCATTTGTGCACCTCATCCCAGACGGGATGAGGTCCTTCCCGACGGGGATGGGTCTTGTAGGCCTCCAATATGATCTTTAAGGTCCCTCCTTGCTTCTCATGGATTTCTCATCGATACTTGGGGCTCGGGATCGAGTCTAAGGGGCTCGGGATCGGGTCCCAAGGTCTCGGGATCGAATCCAAGGCATCGAGTGATTGTTCCTTCACTTCGTTGGCTCCAAAAAGTGTATGAAACGAGTCGAAATCGTTCCAATTCTTCATGAATGGTCTCGGAAACCTGAAATGAACTAGAGGAAGCATAAGTAGCCCATGAACCGCTCCCAAGGAGCGATTCCACATGGAAAAAGGGACCAAAACACAACAAACTAGGCACTACAAACTACACTTATCAAAGGTTGTAACCTATGAACTTTGGAGTTAAGTGATCTAAATTGGATAAATTGTTGTTAACCTTGAAAAGAAGAAACATATTGCCATTAGAGGTTAGATTTATCGCGTTGTTTTGAGGAATACTTTGATGTCAATCATCTTAATGGATTTACAGTTCAGAACCTTAGACCAATGAGATTGTGGCTTCGTTGAGTTATTAAATATTTTGTGGTTGCACCATTACGATTAGAAATTTGATGGACTTCTCAGAAACATTAATCGAATGATGTGTTTGAAGATGTGAGTGTTTGCGCCATTACCTATAGGTTTGAGCGTGTTTGAGGATTTATTGTACTTCCCCAACTTCTGCACTTGTGGTATTATAAATATGTTGGTGATCATCTTTGAGGATTTTGTGTCCGAACATTGTTAATTGGTGGATTTTATTTAGTCTACCTTACTCGAGAAATTTGAAGTACACCTCGAGTTGAGACCTTATAAGCTTTAAATTTATGAACCTTGGTGATTACGAGTTTGGGTATGTTTTGATAACCGATGGAATCTTAATTAATGGATTAGTCTAAATTATTTGTGGATTCTTACCATACTAATTGAAAGATTATATAAGCATGTACGACTTAATTTTGGAGGTTGTATATTGAGTAGGACCACCCTGTACCGATATTGGACTTAGCGTTAGTTGATGGCCATGATGGGTCAATTAGGAACCCGTGTTTATGAGAGTCGTGCTAGGAATCTCGAGATGGTTAGTTGAGCTCTTTCTGACTCTCAACTCCGTCTTCTTTTCTGCTTCTATTGAATTCTATTTCCGCATCTGCTGCTAATTCCTTTGACCTTTATCGATTTTGAAAACTCTTATTTTAATTTATTGTTTATCCTTGACTCTATTCATCCGTTCATCATTTCCCCGAACTTATGAAAAGTTTGACTAATTTATTTATTTTTGATTTTTGTGAAATTTTAACATTTTGAAGCATAATTTCAAATTCTAAAACTCCCCATTTTGTAAAAATTTTGAGGAATTAAACTTTTCGGATATCGTGAAATTTAACATTTTTGAATTATAATTTAAGAACTTTATACTTCACTTTTGTTTTATCTTTGGTCGATATTTATACTTAGTCCTGTATCAAAATGCCTTAATAATTTATTTTGAAAATATTTCAAATTTTTTTATTTTTAAACGATATGAATTTTATGAAGACTTTCATATTTCCAAATACTTCAACTTCTATAAGATTGTTTTGTAAAGCGTTTTAACATTGTCGAAATTATTTTGAATGTTCAAGTTTGATAACATTTTTTTACTTTCATAATTACTTTGATAACATTTTCGAAATTTTAACGTTTTGAAATTAGTTGCTCTTTATTGTTGGTGGACTTTTGAATCTATTATTGAAAATGCTTGACAACTGGATCGATTTTTACTGACTACAAATTTGATTTCTCAAAACTAAATTTTGTTTCATCAGGAAAAGAAATATTATTAAATTTCTTAATCAAATTGTTTTACTTTTGTTTTGAAAATGTTTTGGTTACCCTATTTTCTTCAAGCTCGTTACAAATGCTATTTAGCGTCGTTATTTTAACAAATAACTTTACTTTACGATTTCACTAATTTAGAAGATTCTAAACTCCGAGTAGCTTAGCCCAGTTCCTCTTGGAATAGATATTTGCGTTCGATTTCGTATCACTTTGAAAGTTATTAAATTTTCTTTTAAAGCAAGTTCTTATACAAATTTGTATCCTCATCTTTTCGAGTGGGCTAATCTTGATTCCCTTCTGCTTATTCTTAGTTTCGAGGACGAAACTTTCTTTTAGTGGGGAGGATTGTAACACCCGCTATTTTTCTAGCATTTTTATCATTTTCGTTATGACTTCGTCATAACTCTGTCACATTTCGGCCTTATGTTTCATCATTATTCCAAGCTCTATTTTTATTTTTGAGTCTAATGGTGTGGACATGACATAGGTCCACCCCGACGCGGCCACGCACGGGTTTGGGGAGGCGAATGAATCTCCATATGAGAATGGATCGAATTGAAATTTAAATCGAAGTTGGAGTCGCCACCGAACTTTGTGGGAGTTCGGGCCCGTTCGAACCCACTCTATGTCGTAGTGGGCCGTGTACAAAATACGGCCCAGTTCCGATGTCAGAGTTTATTGGGTTCGTCCCTTAGCATTTGATACCGATACCGACTTGATCGGATATCGTGTATTGAATGACTCTCGTTGCCAATGGTTTCGGACATCCGGAAACCGAGGTTCTGAGTAAGGGGTGAGGGTACGTGTTGGGAAGTTCACAAAGAATACCCAACCCCGCCCGCACATTAGCGGCCTCTACTAGGATATCGTTTGATGTTTTAATACGCGCGTTAGTTGAACGATGAAAATGATATGCAAAGATTATTTTCCTAAGCATGTGAATAATTGAATGGGTTGCTAAGTCGTTTAATGCATGAGAATTAACGTCAAAGTTGTATTTTAGCATGCGAGGTTCATTTTAGTATAATAAAACAATAGATGAAAAGAAGTTGCTAAAAAGATGAACAAACGTGTTAGTAACGATCGAATAAATTGAATGAAAATATGAATGCGATGAATAATGCAAAAAATATGTCAAGATCTGAAAAATCGCCAAAAAGATGCTATTTTGTCCAAAAAAAACGATGTTTGAAGAATAAAAAAGAAAAAAAAGAGGACGCGTTCCAGCCTGTCGGGCGACTCGCCCGAGTCAGGCTCTACTCGCCCGAGTAGGCGACCCGCCCGGGACGCGCGCGACTCGCGTCCCGGTCTGTTTTTCGAAATTGATTTTTTTTGAAAAAGCGATGATTTTATTAAATCGCATACAAATATTGCACAATTTGCACCCAATTTAATATTCTCGACGTTCGTCGTATTCGATATTCGATTATGAAATCGATATCGAATATTCGGAAAAGATGAAAAAAAGTTTTAAGAAAAATCGTTTTGTAGAAAAAGCGATGTTTAAAAAAATCAAGGAAAGTGAAGAAGAAAGGGCCGCGGGTCCAGGCTTCCGCGCGAGTCGTCTGGGAGTGGCGCGACTCGCATGGAGGTCTGTCCCGGTTCGGGTTTCTTGAGAAATTGTTAATTTCGATAGATCACGTATAAATATGAATTAATTTATACTCGATTTATGCTTTCGATATTCGTTGTATCTGATATTCGATTATGAAATCGATATCGAATACTCGAAACGATTTATAGAAAAGGTTTTGTAAAATTGTTTTGAAAAGAAAGAATTTGAACGAAAAGAAAAAGAATGTTAGTTCTCTCCGCGTTTAAATCGTTGTATTTTGTAAAAAGTAACGATTTTGTAGCATCAACGAGATTAATGTTATTCTTTTAATACGATATTCGACTAGAGAATCGGTATCGTATTTTTTAAGAATATTCGTTATATGAAAATAGTTTTTAGTAATATCGATATTAGAAAAAAAAGATGCGACGAAAGACCCGTAAAAAAAATGATGAAGACGACGACGCGAGACGAAAAAAACGAAAAAGGGGAGAAGAGAAGAGAAGTCGGGCTTGGTTACACCCTCAACCTACATGCTCTTATTAACTCGGATCGGGGCTCGTTGGAATGTGGCTAAGGCACGGGAGCGTCGGGTTAATGTTGGTGAGTTGGTGGTTCGGTTGCGAAGGGTGACGGGTTGAGGCCGGTTCCTTCGGTTTTGGACGTGGAATGTCAGGAATCGTATGTGTCGGTATATGAAACGGGTGTGTATAATATTGGGTGGTGTAATTGTATATGATTGATTGTATGTGTTGTAGATTGTTGATGTCCCTTGATGTGCATGCAAAGGGTCCTATTTATAGGAAAAGAAGGTTGAGAAAGGTGTCATGCTTGTACGACAAGAAACACCCGTCGGGATAGGAAAATGTAAGAAGTTGAGAGGAACGAGAATTCCGTTACTTGGCAAAGAAGAAAGGGAGTCCCGGTTTGAGCATAGGAGCTCGGCTGAAACAGGCCACCCGGTCGAGTGTCCTATGCTCGGTCAAATGCTCGATTCGGTTTTCGGATAGAATTCCCACTTGAGATCGAATTCTACCTTTAACGGAATTGTTTAATATTTGTGTAGCTGATTTTCTGTGGAGTTTGAGCTCGAGTCGGTCACGTGAGGTGACACGGCTGACTTATGTGTCTTGAGAAAATATCTTTGACCGGGTTTGACTCGGTCGCTAAAAGACGGTTTTACCCCCGGTGTCGGATTCGACCCAAATTAGTCTTATTTGACTCGAAACGACCCACTGGGCCTGAATTTGAGATTTGGTTTTGTGAAATTTGTACTCCGTAAAAAGCCTAAGCCAAATATCCATGATTTCGAGCCCATTTCTGAGTACGTTAAAGCATGTTTGCGTCCGACCATCATCGGGTGTTTGTCGGAAACTGCCATAGACACCTAGCGGTCAAATGTGGGTGTCTACAGAGCCCCCATTCTGACTGAGGCTTGGACAGGGCGAAAGTCAGAGTAGCTACCAGGCCAATCAAAGATTAAGACCTGGCAGACTTCCGATCGGGTCGTTTAAAGTCTATTAGACCTGCGTAAAGGGCCCGTCGGCCATAGACTAAAAATGTACCTGAGCTGATGATAACTCCGTGAGGGATTGAACTCGTCGTATAAGACTTAAATGCGCCTATATATGGGCCCATATTGTTAAATGCCGCTGGGGAGTCACGTGAATTACACGATCCTGTTTGAGTCGTCCTGTACATATTTATGCAAAGTTGCAAAGTTTTGCATGTAACATTTGTAGGAAAAATGACTCGCGTTGGGAAATAAATTTTTGAGAAAGGTTCTGAATTTTTGAGTTTGTAGAAGTCTTTGAAAATTAGAGAATTTTTTACTCTGAAAAGGAATAGGAATGCTCGGGATGACTTAGCTAGATCCCAGGATAAGGATTGTATGCTAAATACTCTAGGATTGGGAATCCTAAGGTGAGGAGGAGAATTTGGTTTTATGCTATAAATACTCTCTCCTTGCTTCATAAATTCTCACAATTCCCATAATTCCCACTATTCCTTAAAAAAATAAACCCTGAGAAATTTATTCTTTCTTCTAGAAATCCAATTATGGGAATCGACCGTTTAATTGGAATGTTGCAAGAGTGGTCCAAATACTTCAGAGATGCAGATAAGGTCATCCTAAACCAGAATGGCGTTACCCAATTATTTGTGATCCGCCAGATGCAAGTAGATCGTCACTTCCTGGATGCTTGCCTGTCCTATTGGGACGATACTTATCATGTTTTTAGTTTTCCTCGAGGCGAAATCTGTCCTATCCCTGAGGAAATTGCTGCTGTAGGAGGATGGAATCCCATACTTCGCCCTGCTATCCCCTTTTCGGTTTCTGACCCAAGGAGGAAGTTACGGGAATTTTTAGGGCTTTCTCACATGGAGGTATCCCGTATGATGGAAGGAGATACCGTTTCTTTGAACAATTTAGCTGAAAAATTTATTTACCTTTTGTATGCTCCATGTCTATGCCTTCGAAGGCCATATGGATTTATTATCTTGCATGGGCCATGTTAGACTTTTTACCGTGGCTGACCTGATGGAAACGGAGCACAGCCCGGCTTGGTTGATTACAGGAGAGATTATCCAGGGTTTGGATAATCGCAAAAGAAATCCGTCAGTCCGGTTGACTGGGAGTACCCGTCTTTTACAAGTAGGCCGGTTTTTTGATTTTTTTCCGGTTTTTCCAATTCTCCGGTTTCTGCGATTTTTTTTCCGATTTTCCCGGTTTCTGCGGTTTTCACGTTTTTCACGTTTTTTTTTGACGTGATTTTGACACTTTTTTCGCGATTTTGATTTTTGCGGGTTTTTCAACTGTGGCTGTTCGAGAGGCTATCGATCTTGGATCCTCCTCTAGACGTGAGCCGGTATCAACCCAAACAAGTGATGATGAGGAGACGGGCCATTGCCTTTTCTCGCTTCAATACCCAAAAATACTGGGATGAGGTGCTATCCTTTCATGAAGGCCCATTGATCCGCTGGACCGTCCCATGGTGGCCCATTTATGTTCGGACCGGCTTAGAGTCCCGAGATAGGGCTCGATATCAGGTAATCCTATCTTTTAGACAGACAATTCACCTCTTTCCCGATCGCATACTTAGGCAATATGGTCGGGCGCAAAGAATCCCAGAAATCGAGGCAGTCGTGAGTGAATCTACTCAGCTGACGGATGTAATGTGTGACACCTGGATGCAAAGGTGGTATACACGAGCTACTTGGCTCGTTCCTAAAAATCCTCATTCGATCTGGGTATCTGACTCTTATGTGAGATGGACAAGAGCTGATTCAGCTAAAACCCGAGCTACTTTGAAGACTGACGAGGCCTTCGACCTGTTGCGTCGGGAACATGTTAAAGATAATAGAAACTTCTTTGATGAAGATGCTACTCCGGCAGGTCAAAAAAGGAAATCTAGGACTCAGACTGAAGGGTCCAGTACTAAGGGTGCACGGGGGAAAGTGAGCCCCCAGACGGATTTAGAAAGGAGACTAGGGCCAAAGCTGGCGGTTAAGGACCGACTTGGTCCTCGAGACAGACTTCCTGAACCCGTACGGGCTCGGCTTGGACCGGTGCAAGCGGCAGAAGACCCAAAATCGAAGAAGCAGGTTCGAGCAAAAGAAGTTCCTCTTGTGATTAGGGAACGTTCGCCCCCGCCCCGTCGGCCTTGGGCTCCGCGTGACCCGAAAGATAAGGGGAAAGGAAAAATGTACGAGTAGTATCCTAAATTTATTATTTAAGTATTACTACTATTTTTGTGGTGTGCTTTTGTTATTTATTATTTTTTTTTGTGGTGTATTTCGAAATTCCCGAGTTTATCGGCTTTTCTTATATAATAAAAAGACATATTAGTGAATACCGTTCCCGTCTTTTCGTTATTGCAGTGGTTGTACCCTTTTGAGAGGTTGCCTACGTATCCATAATTAATGGAATCAAACCTTCCGTAGTTCAGAAGTTTTTATTTGCAATTTTTCGAAATACATCAAGATTATTAATTCGAGATGTGCAACGGTAGGATAAGTAATCCTAACTTATTGACTTGCTTAAAATTTTTGAAAATTTTATAAAAAGAAAAATTTTATAAATTTTTGCAAATGACATTGAGATAGGGCGTATGGGTAGTAACGCTTCAGTTGGTCCAAGTTTGTTGGGTTAACGAACTCGTTTCCGTCCAAGTCCGTTAGCATTACTGCTCCTCCCGAAAGGATTTTCTTCACTAAATATGGCCCAGCCCAATTGGGTTTGAATTTTCCTCTTGGGTCAACTGGTAGTAAAGCTCGAAAAGATTTTAGGACTAGATCGCCCTCTTTGATATTCCTGGGCCTAACCCTCTTGTTAAAAGCCCGTTGGATCCTTTTCTGATATATCTGAATATTATTCAGAGCCCGAGATCGCCGTTCGTCTAAGAGGACTAGTGAGTCATATCAGGCTTGGACCCAATCTGCTTCAGATACCTGGCTCTCGAGCAGAATCCTAAGGGATGGTACTTCTAGCTCGACTGGTTGGACTGCTTCCATTCCATATGTCAGATAGTATGAAGTTGCTCTGGTTGCAGTTCGAATTGATGTCCGATATCCCCATAAGGCGAAGGGTATCTTGTCGGGCCAGTCCCGGTAATTCTCAGCCATCTTTTTAAGTATGGTGACAATTGTCTTATTGGCTGCCTCCACCGCTCCATTTGTTTGGGGACGGTAAGGCGACGATGTATGCCTTTGGATCTTGTACTTTTTCAGCAAAGTGGCAGTTTCAGCTTGACAATGGGTCCCGTGATCACTGATGAACTCGTGCGGAATCCCGTATCGACATATAATTTTGTTTTGGATGAACTTAGCCACATGTTTGGCATTCAAGATCCGGTATGACTCGGCTTCGACCCATTTAGTGAAATAGTCGATAGCCACTAGGATGAAGCAGTGACCTCCTGTCCCGGAAGGGTTCACTTTCCCGATTATATCAATTCCCCATGTTGAGAATGGCCATGGTGATGTCATTGTATATAATAGGGATGAAGGCATATGTTGTACATTGGCGAAAATCTGACAGTTATGGCAGTGTTTGACATATAAATGACAGTCAGTTTCCATGCTATTCCAATAATAGCCGAGTCTCGTGATTTTCCGGGCCAACATATGGGCGTTCATATGCGGACCATTTTCACCATCATGTACTTCAGCCATGACTCTTTCGGCTCGCGCTTTGTCAATGTATAGGAGTAGAGCCCCCTGTGCTGTCTTCTTATATAACTGTCCATCGTCTGTGCGGATGAACTGGGTTGCCCATCTTCGTAGAGCTTTCTTGGCCCGGTTTTCAGCTCTCGGAGAATATTCCCCTGACGTTAAGTAGGTTAGAATAGCCTGATACCAAGGTTCTGGATCGGTTATCTCAATATCTTGGATAGCGTGGATGTACGCTGGCTCAGATCGTCTTTCGACGCAAATGGGCATGCTGGTTAGATGTGCTGGGATATTCAGTAAAGATGCTAATTTTGAGAGAGCATCCGCAAACTGGTTTTATTCCCGAGGCAGATAGATGTACTCTACTTTTTGGAATTGTTTTTCGAGAACCCTTACTCGTGCTTGGTAAGCCACGAGATTTGCGTTCCGAGTCTTCCATTTTTGTAGAGCTTGATTTATGACTAAAGATGAGTCACCGTGGATCCGGAGGTTTGTTACTCCTAAATCAGCGGCGGCTTGTAGCCCGTGAATGCATGCTTCATATTCGGCCGCGTTATTAGTCACGTCGAAATCTAGCTTGATGGATAGCGGGGTGTGCTCCCCTTGTGGCGAGATTAGCAAAATCCCGACACCAAACCCTCGAAAGTTGGACGCCCCATCAAAATATAAATCCCATGTTTCGGTGTCAGTATGGAATATATCTTCATCTGGGAAGGCCCAAGTATCGGTGTGTTCTTCATCGGATACCGGACTATCGGCGAGGAATTCCGCGACTACCCGGCCTTTGATGGCTTTTAAAGGTACGAACTTGAGGTCGAACTCAGCTAGCATTAAAGTCCATCTGGATATACGGCCGTTGAGGATGGGCTTCTCGAATAGATACTTGATTGGATCCATTTTGGATAGCACATGTACCTCGTGACTAAGCATGTAGTGTCGGAGCTTTTTAGTGGCCCAAACCAGAGCTAGGCACGTCTTCTCGAGCATTGTGTACTTGCATTCGTATTCCAAGAACTTTTTTACTGATGTAGTAAATAGCCCGTTCTTCGTAATCGACCGTCTGGGCTAGCATAGCGCCCATGGCCGTCTCGGTCGTTGTTAAGTATAGCGACATAGGCAAACCATGCTGAGGTGACATTAACACCGGTGGAGAGGATAGAATCTCCTTGATCTTATCGAAAGCCATTTGACATTTATCGTCCCATAGTGTTCGTTCTCCTATCTTCAGTTTCTTGAAAATGGGCTCACATACCATGGTTAGCTTTGAAATAAACCGGCTGATATATTGGACTTTCCCAAGAAACCCCCTTATCTCCTTTTCGGTATTAGGCGGTTGCATCTCGGTAATGGCCTTGATCTTTGCTGGGTCAACTTCGATGCCACGTTGGCTGACAATGTGGCCCAGTAGCTTGCCTGATGTTACCCCGAAACTGCATTTTTGAGGGTTTAACCTCATGTTGTACTTGCGTAGTCGGGTGAAGAACTTCCTTAGGGCCGCAATGTGCCCGTTTCGGTCTTTTGATTTGACGATTATGTCGTCCACGTAGACTTCCACTTCCATATGCATCATGTCGTGCAATAAAGTGGTGGCGGTCCATTGATAAGTGGCACCAGCGTTGATAAGCCCAAATGGCATCACGGTATAGCAGTAAGTCCCCCAAGGTGTAATGAAGGAGGTCTTACTCATGTCTTCTTCCGCCATTTTGATCTGATTGTATCCGACATACCCGTCCATGAATGATAGAAGGGCATGGTCGGCCGTGTTATCCACCAGTATATCGATATGTGGCAACGAAAAATCGTCTTTTGGGCTTATTAAGGTCCCGAAAGTCTACACATACTCGGACTTTGCCATCTTTTTTGGGTACTGGTACTATGTTTGCAACCCAGTCAGGATATTCAGACACTTGGATAAAGTCCGCTTTGAATTGTTTATCGACTTCTTCCTTGACTTTGAGAGACCATTCGGGCCTCATTCTTCGAAGTTCCTGTTTTACCGGCTTGTACCTGTCTTTGATTGGTATTCGGTGTTCATCTATCTCCCGGTCTATTCCCGGCATGTCCTTGTAGGACCATGCAAAGACGTCTTTGAATTCTTGGAGGAGATCCGTGAATTGTTGTTTCTCCTCGGGATCTAAAGATAGGCCCAACTTAAGCATCTGAGGTTCTAAAGGGGTTCCTACGTTGATGGAATTGGTTTCTTCGATTACCGGATTTCGGGACTCCCTTTGTTCGAGTTGCTTGATTAGATGCGGAGGCAGCGGTACCTGTTCGTCGGGTTTCTGAATGTCATTGCAAATAGGATTTTTGAAAATGTTTTGAAAATAAGACAAGTCGTAAGCAGAACGGTTATCGTTATTATTGATAGTGAATTTTGAAAATAGCTCGAAGAGAGCTGCCATCTGATCGTTGGTCAGAGGCGGGATAGGGAGAGCCCTCGGGACAGACTCCGGGGCTTCCGATGGTGTGACTAAAGAAGGGATAGGGGTTACAGACTCGATCCTAGTACTGGACCCTCTAGACTTCGACTCAGACTCCGACTCTGACTCTGACTCGGACTCGGACTTGGATTCGGCGCCATGCACATCTCCTTCACCAGTAGTTAGCTTGTAGACTCGACCCTGACTGTCGGTCCACTTAGTTGTCTTCCTCCAAGCTCTCTTCCCAGTGTTGGCACCAACTTTAGAGATCATCTTAGTCGGATCGAACCTGCTGCTGCGGAGAATCAAGCTGACTAACTCCTGTTTAGGAGTCGGGACGACCCTGTCTTCCCCGAATAGGAGTCCTAGGATGGGCTCAGTATTGCTTGTGCCCTGCTTTGATTCGGCCTGGATAAGGGAAAAGATATCATCCGGGATGAAATTGCATTCCCGAGCCAGTTTAGTCTCGAGATATGAGATGGTGGGCTGATAGAGGCCCACCTGAACAGCTCCGAACACTGGAGTGACGAACGTGACTGCCTCTGTTTCGTCCATATGTCCTGGCGTCATAATGTAACCCAGTCCGAGGCGAGATGGCTCATCGTTCAAGACCTCGATAATCTTCCCAGCTGGAAGATAGGGCCTTGATGTAACTCCTGGTAGGTAACCCAGATTTGTAGAATCGTATCGATGCTAGTGGTGAAATAGGGTCGGAAAAGGTATTCTTCTTCGATTATTCCCACAAAGTTGAAACCTCGCGGGTCGGTTGAGCCTGCCGTGTTACAGCTTGACACGGTTATGGGAGTAGCTTCAAGAGTGACGATCCCATCTTGTAAAGGTAGCTTGACTTTCCTGTGAAGGGTGGAAGACACGGCTTTGACCGCGTGAATCCATGGCCTTCCAAGTTGCAGATTGAAAGATAAAGTGACATCGATCACTTGAAATTCTAATTCCTTCTTGATCGGGCCCGTTATGATTGTTAGCTTAACGGCCCCAGCAACTGATTTTGGGCTCCCATCAAAAGCCTGGATAGTTTGTGCAGTCGGAAGGTAGTCGGCCTCGGTAATGCCGAGGGCTTTAGCTGTCCTCAAAGGAAGGCCGTTTACTGCGGACCCGCCATCAATCACGGTCATTGGGAAATATTTATTTCGGCAGATCACCGTGATATATAGGGCCAAGTTATGGGTGGCCCGAACGGTGGAAGGTCGGACTCGGAGAAAGTGATAAGTGGGCCTTTTCCTTTAAACTTGCCCTTGAGGTGTGGTAAGATAGTGGCTACCATTTCAATGGGGGTAACCGATGAGTCAACCTTGATTTCATCGAGAGCCCTAGTAAGTGCTGCCCGATGCTCCTGAGAACTAACCAAAAGCTGCCATATAGTAATATCAGTTCGGACCCTCTTTAGTTGTCTGACTAGGGTCGTGTCAGCGTTTGGCTCTTCGGGAGTGAGTTCCGTCCTGGAAAGTTCAGTGACGGTTTCCGGAGTGGCGAGACCGGCCGTGATGGTGTGTGCGCCGGCCAGAGCTCTGGCTTTAGCTTTCCGGATTTCTTCGATGGTGACGGGGACAGCTTCCCCCTTGGACAGATAAACATCATCTTCATCGTCGTTCCATATCCCATTGATTTGGGGAATCAAAGGGAAATGAGATGAAAGCAGTCGACTACCTCTCCAGTAAAAATGGCGTGAGTAGCAAGAGGATTATTTTTGTTACTCGGCTTATCGCTGGGTAGTGGTATCTTTCCACTTTCGATCAGATCTTGAATAAGATGCTTCAACTTCCAGCACTTCTCCATGTCGTGCCCGTTGCCCTGGTGATAATGGCAATAAGCTTGAATGTTGTAGCTCTTAGATCGCTTTTCCACGGGAACTTCCGGAATTGGGCCCATCGGTTGGATTAGGCCTTTCGAAGACAGCCTTTGTAAGGCATTAGCGTAGGTTGTCCCTATGTCGGTGAATACCCGATTTGGAGTATTCTTTTTGGTCGAGGTGTCCAATGAGTTAACCTCGTCGAAGATGCTTCGGGCCGCCGTTGTAGTTGCGGGCTTGCTAGAGGATGAAGTGGCTCCTTGATACCCCTTGGTAGAGGCCTTAGTAAGGTTCTCTAGCCTTAGATCGTCTTCGATTCTCATACCCATTTCGGTCAAAGTGGCGAAATCAGATATGATGGCGTACCGAAGATGGATTCGGTAAGCGGGGAGGAGGTTTTTGACAAAGGCCTCCACTAGCACTTTTTCGTTGGGCTTGTCTACCAGCTTAACACTTTCAGTCCTCCACCTTTGAAGGTATTTGGTGAAACCCTCCTTAGGCTCTTGGGCCATAACTTCCAAAGTACGCATGGTAGTCTGGATTTCAGCGTTATCCGTGTAGTTTCGCGCGAATTCCATTGCAACATCGTCCCAGGTTTTGTATTTCTTGGGATCTATCCTGTAGTACCAGACTTTCGGGTGCTTTTCCAAAGAGGAAGAAAAGAGATGCTTGAACATGGTTGATTTGACCCCATTAACAGCCATGAAGTCCTTGAAAGCCCGAATATGAAGTACCGGGTCTTCAGTCCCGTCAAACATTGGCAAGCCCGTTAAGTTGAGGTTAGCGGGTGGTTCATCAGTTAAGGGCGAATAGGTACGGGCATTTTCCGTGAGGATGGTGTTTCTGGAGGTCGAGTGGACCTGTTCTTGCAAGTTTTGGACCGCGTCGGCCAATGCGGCCAAAGGTCCGTCATCTTCGATCGAAGCATTGGGGGTTCCTTGTTCCACGGCACTTACCCGAGTGACGATGGCAATCTGGTCCTCCCTCATTTGTCGCAATTGATCTTGGATTTTGGTCAATGAGGCTTTCAACTCATCGATGGCTTCTTTCGTCATGGTTCGAGTGAAGGGTGGCCTGTCTGTAAGAACACCGCATAATCAGCAACTTAACCCTGAATCCTAAAAAAAGTACATCTTGAGCAAGGGAAAAGGAAGAAGAGTAAGACGGTAATGACTCGGAAAAGACACCTAGACGGGTGACTTGTGAAAAGGTGGGCCTTCCTCAGGATCCAACTATGTGGGTTGGGCCCTGTTCGAAGGAAGGTTCACGTGAGACATTCCCAGACTTTAGACTCGATTGTGTAAACTTGGCCAACCTTTATAGGAGTATGCCCTACGTAGGTGGACCTTGCCTTAGTAAAATAAGGCGGACTGGGATAGGGGGAAACCCGCGATGTAAGATCGACAGAGTCTTGACGCTAGAGACTTCAACGACTTATGACACGACCCGACACTGCTAAATACGGGAAGTCTAAGAAGAGGAAGTTTTGAAATATGATTTTTTGAAAAGCACGAAGAATTCGGGGAGATCCGGCCCTTTTTTCGAGAAAAACCGGAAAAGGTGGGCCGGGTGACGGTTTGAAAATTTCGAAAATAATTTCGAGTTTTAAATTGGGGATAATACCGGCTAGAAAAAGGCTATTTTGAGTAAAATCATAAGTCCTAAATTCGGTATATGTCCGGGGTTTTGACATTGGATATTTTGAAAAGGATGCAAATTTTTGAAAATGACGGTTTTTGAAAAAGATGTGGATCAAGTAGCACGTAGTCATGGAAACAGTATAATGACACCATGTATGCTCTTAAGCTAAGTCTCGGTCAGTCTATAAGGGTCTATACCAGTGTACATAGCCTATTCGAGAATCGGGGCGAACTTCCTAAGTCGAATTGAACTTAGAACATGCCGCAAAACCCATACGAATCTGCTATGCACACCTTTTGACATATCCAATTTGGACTACATCAATGGTATAGTGGGACGTCGGTCACCAGTACCGGCCCGGGAAAAATGGGGTTATGCATGAACCGTAAAACTAAAACATGTATTGTACTAGTCAAACGATTTCTATTCGAGTCTCACCCTGAGGATGCCGATGGTAAGTCACGCATCAGTTAATCCCCAGCGGAGTCGCCAAATTGTGGACATAACATAGGTCCACCCCGACGCGGCCACGCGCGGGTTTGAGGAGGCGAATGAATCTCCATATGAGAATGGATCGAATTGAAATTTAAATCGAAGTTGGAGTCGCCACCGAACTTTGTGGGAGTTCGGGCCCGTTCGAACCCACTCTATGTCGTAGTGGGTCGTGTACAAAATACGGCCCAGTTCCGATGTCAGAGTTTATTGGGTTCGTCCCTTAGCATTTGATACCGATACCGACTTGATCGGATATCGTGTATTGAATGACTCTCGTTGCCAATGGTTTCGGACATCCGGAAACCGAGGTTCTGAGTAAGGGGTGAGGGTACGTGTTGGGAAGTTCACAAAGAACACCCAACCCCGCCCGCACATTAGCGGCCTCTACTAGGATATCGTTTGATGTTTTAATACGCGCGTTAGTTGAACGATGAAAATGATATGCAAAGATTATTTTCCTAAGCATGTGAATAATTGAATGGGTTGCTAAGTTGTTTAATGCATGAGAATTAACGTCAAAGTTGTATTTTAGCATGCGAGGTTCGTTTTAGTATAATAAAACAATAGATGAAAAGAAGTTGCTAAAAAGATGAACAAACGTGTTAGTAACGATCGAATAAATTGAATGAAAATATGAATGCGATGAATAATGCAAAAAATATGTCGAGATCTGAAAAATTGCCAAAAAGATGCTATTTTGTCCAAAAAAACGATGTTCGATGAATAAAAAAGAAAAAAAAGAGAGGACGCGTTCCAGCCTGTCGGGCGACTCGCCCGAGTAGGCGACCCGCCCGGGACACGCGCGACTCGCGTCCCGGTCTGTTTTTCGAAATTGATTTTTTTTGAAAAAGCGATGATTTTATTAAATCGCGTACAAACATTGCACAATTTGCACCCAATTTAATATTCTCGACGTTCGTCGTATTCGATATTCGATTATGAAATCGATATCGAATATTCGGAAAAGATGAAAAAAAGTTTTAAGAAAAATCGTTTTGTAGAAAAAGCGATGTTTAAACAAAATCGAGGAAAGTGAAGAAGAAAGGGCCGCGGGTCCAGGCTTCCGCGCGAGTCGTCTGGGAGTGGCGCGACTCGTGTGGAGGTCTGTCCCGGTTCGGGTTTCTTGAGAAATTGTTAATTTCGATAGATCACGTATAAATATGAATTAATTTATACTCGATTTATGCTTTCGATATTCGTTGTATCCGATATTCGATTATGAAATCGATATCGAATACTCGGAACGATTTATAGAAAAGGTTTTGCAAAATTGTTTTGAAAAGAAAGAATTTGAACGAAGAGAAAAAGAATGTTAGTTCTCTCCGCGTTTAAATCGTTGTATTTTGTAAAAAGTAACGATTTTGTAGCATCAACGAGATTAATGTAATTCTTTTAATACGATATTCGACTAGAGAATCGGTATCGTATTTTTTAAGAATATTCGTTATATGAAAATAGTTTTTAGTAATATCGATATTAGAAAAAAAAGATGTGATGAAAGACCCGTAAAAAAATGATGAAGACGACGACGCGAGACGAAAAAAACGAAGAAGGGGAGAAGAGAAGAGAAGTCGGGTTTTACACCCTCAACCTACATGCTCTTATTAACTCGGATCGGGGCTCGTCGGAATGTGGCTAAGGCACGGGAGCGTCGGGTTAATGTTGGTGAGTTGGTGGTTCGGTTGCGAAGGGAGACGGGTTGAGGCCGGTTCCTTCGGTTTTGGACGTGGAATGTCGGGAATCGTATGTGTCGGTATATGAAACGGGTGTGTATAATATTGGGTGGTGTAATTGTATATGATTGATCGTATGTGTTGTAGATTGTTGATGTCCCTTGATGTGCATGCAAAGGGTCCTATTTATAGGAAAAGAAGGTTGAGAAAGGTGTCATGCTTGTACGACAAGAAACACCCGTCGGGATAGGAAAATGTAAGAAGTTGAGAGGAACGAGAATTCCGTTACTTGGCAAAGAAGAAAGGGAGTCCCGGTTTGAGCAGAGGAGCTCGGCTGAAACAGGCCACTCGGCCGAGTGTCCTATGCTCGGTCAAATGCTCGATTCGGTTTTCGGACAGAATTCCTACTTGAGATCGAATTCTACCTTTAACGGAATTGTTTAATATTTGTGTAGCTGATTTTCTGTGGAGTTTGAGCTCGAGTCGGTCACGTGAGGTGACACGGCTGACTTACGTGTCTCGAGAAAATATCTTTTACCGGGTTTGACTCGGTCGCTAAAAGACGGTTTTACCCCCGGTGTCGGATTCGACCCAAATTAGTCTTATTTGACTCGAAACGACCCATTGGGCCTGAATTTGAGGTTGGTTTTGTGAAATTTGTACTCCGTAAAAAGCCCAAGCCAAATATCCATGATTTCGAGCCCATTTCCGAGTACTTTAACGCATGTTTGCGTCCGATCATCATCGGGTGTTTGTCGGAAACTGCTATAGACACCCGGCGGTCAAATGTGGGTGTCTACAAATGGTATTTATTTTTATTTTGAAAGATTTTAAGTCTTTTAAATCTATTTATTTGATTTTCTTCGTAAACTAATTATTTTTCTTCGAGGAATTCTACTTCTCTACGAATTAACGTTTTTAAACTCTGATTTAAGCTATTCCTTTTCCTACAAATGTCTAAGTATATTTATATAATATTTTCAACTAAGAAATATTTTATTTACGAAAATTTAGCCTTTAATGATTTTATTACGAAGTTTCGTAAATAATTATTTTCGAACGCGCGGTTTACTCGAATTGCTTTGAAATGCTTTTAATAATTTTATGATCCTTATTTTTATCAACCTACAACTAAAAAGAGAACTTTTTGGACCGTGACACCATGTAGTAAAACATTTGATTACAACTTTTATTTACATAACACTTTATGTTTAAACTTTAAGTAAAAAGATATTTTTCTCTTTAATTGATTTACATGCTTAAATTACAAACTTTTCATGCTACCATCACATTCATTTTGGCTGAAATTTTAAGACTACATTCACATTGTTTTTATCAATTTTAATGCTTCATTCATCCACCATCCTTTCATATTTTTCTTATTCATTTTTACATCAATTTTATTTTAAGAAAAACCTCTTCTTTCTCCCTCTTTTTGGCTGGTGTTCCTGCCCATTTTCAGCAGCCATTGTCATCCATAATCAAGCTTTGATCGTCGTATTTTCATCTTCTAAATTATCGATTTTCTTTTCCCTTCGTTAAGGTAATAATCGATGTTATTTCCGATCGTTATTTACCTTGATTCTTTTAGTTTTCTCATGGTATTTTTGTACCATGTATGTCATGTGAATTAGGATTCTTGGTTGATCCCGAACCCGATGAATTTATAATCAACTCGGATTTGGGTTAGAGGTAACGTCGATGTTACTCGGTACTGCATGATTTTATTTGTGTAATTGGATGTATATTTTTATATTTTTGTTTTTGATGATATATATATATATGTCATATAATCTGGAAAAAATTTTAAAAGTTGAAAATTTGTATGTTTCGGTATTTTTATCGCTTTTACGAGATTAACGATTAAATCATCATATTAATTTGTAAAATCGTAATATTCGGCCTAAACATGTAATATATGTTTATATTCTGTAAAAATGATGTTTTTGATGATTTTTAATAATTTAGTATTTTTCTGATATTTTAGTTAACGATTATTGAATTATTTCCGTTTACGGACAAAAACGATTAAAAGTCGATTTTTAGTTCTAGTACTTAAACATTTTATTTTAATTTGATTTTTGACATGGTGAAACTTTTTGGTGAAATAGAATTTTGTGAATTTATTCATAATATTTCGGAATTGGTAAGTTGATTAATTAATTAATCACTTTAAATCATCGTTTATTGTTAAAACCGTGTTTGTCGTTTAAATTCTCGATTTCTGGTCTGTTGTTTAAATCTGGAAAAAAATGTGATTCTGATGATTTCATAATAAAATGTAATTTTATGATTTTTATTGCTTTAATAAAATGTTATGAACGATAAGTTTTATTAATGAAATCGTTAATTGTGAAAACGGGTTTTAAAGACGGTTTTCACTGGGTTTGTTAAATCTGGAATTTTTGGAAATCTGGAAAAATAGTATTTTCTGGAAAATCATGATTTTTAAGTTTAACAATAATTTTTGGATATTAATACATAAATCTTTTTGTAATTACTATTTTTATTAATCGTTATTGTCGAGATTAGACGATTAACGAGAAAACGCTTTAAAAACCGAGTTTTAGGATTCTGGAAAAAAAAAATTCTGGACAGAATGTCCATAAATATATTTAACTATTTTACATAGTTTTTGTACTATTTATTAAAGTCTTTATTAATAAGTATTGATTTTTGGACAAATTACGATTTATCGTTAAAATGCTTCGTCTTACCGAAAAGATTTATTTTTCCAGCTATTTTGAAAATATTTAAATCTGAAACTTTAAGAGTTAAATCATCCGTTAACATATTCTAAATATATTCAATGGTTTAATTAAATAAAAGACGTTAAAAGATTTAATTTGACATTTGCCGTAAAATCCTATTTGTAATCGTATTGTCGTAACTAATAATAATTAGGGAATTTTAGCTTTGTAAATTTTGAAAATACCCTGATTAGTAATATTAAAATGTTTAAGACATTTTTAATCATTTTATACACTTGTACGATATTTCAATAATTTCATAAACTCAAATGTTCTTACTTTAATAATTAATATCGTTAAGGCCGAAAGTATTAGTTTTATAAATCTATATCGTTTACTAAAAAATGTGGTATTAGTATGAACTAATATCTTCACTATTTTGATATAATGCTATTTTTAGTAATGTTTCTAAAAATAGAAGTTTCCTAAAATAGAAAGTTTCCTCTTTTAGAATATAAATGTTTACTTCTTTTATCCTCATATTATTTATATTGATTATATCTTTTGAATATCGATAATGGCTTTGTTTTGGAGTTATGGAATAAGGACAAGTGTGAGGTTAGAGTAATATATTCTAGGGTTTACGGTTTTGCCATCAACTATAAGGCTAGTGTATCAGGAATCGGTACATTGGTTGTTGAACCGGGTGACAGGTATCCCGGGAGTTGTGTACATTTTGACTTTAAGCTTAGGCATCGCAGTAAGTCGCCGTCGTAAGTTGAACTGGGTGACAGGTAATCCAAGGAGGGGTGTGCATTATCTTATAACGCCATTTATAAGCCGTCGTAAGTTGTACATTTATAAGTCGTCGCTCTATTATGGTTGAGTAGCCTAGTTAGAGACCGAAGTTTAATTTGTTTGAACTAAGTTCTCGAAGCTAGTTTTTAGTATTCTCCTAGTGAAAGTCTAGCCGTCTACACTACTTCTATCCATAACGCCATTCTGAATTTTTTTATTATTATCGATATAATTTGGTTGCAGGTTGGCAAATGTTTTATGTTTTCTTCGGAAAACTCATTTTTATTATACTGTTTTGATACGTGAAGTTTTTCACTGAAAGTTTATTTTTATTATAATGTGTTTTACTGTTTTCCATTTTTACTATTTTTCTATAATAGTAATTACAGTTTTAAAATCCTGTTATACGGCTGGGAGAACGTTGACGTTGCTCCCCACTGATTGTGGCTGTTATGTTTTTAACATGGCAGGTATATGTGTTTTCCTTCGGGTGGGCTAGCGAGCAGTTATGGATCCTGCTTGTTTTAATCAGATCACTGTATTATGGATTGTTAAAACCCTTTTTAAGGATTTTATTTATTTATTTTGTAGCCATTTTTATTTATTTTATGGCTTATGTATTGACTTACCATTTTTATTTAATCAAGACATTAGCTACAGTGTGTTATAATCCCACTTCTACAGTGTTTACGCCATTGTATTGCGTTAGAATTTCTAGGGGATTACACTTCTAGTGAAAGTCTATTCTGTCGCACTGATCTATATCCATAACGCCGTTATTATTATTGGTTGATTTGACTTGCAGGTTAGCAAGCATTTTGAATTATTTTACTATATCTTTTTAAACGTTTTCCATTTTGAACTATTTTGATATAATAGTAATTATGCTTTAATGCCATGTAATATGGCTGGGAGAATGTCGTCGTTACTCCCAACTGAATTGTGGCTGTTATGTTTATAACTGAAGGAGTTATGTTCACTGTCCTACAGATTAACCTGCTTAAGTCTATGTATCCGATATGCCTTGCTAGAGGTCGATGTCGGGTTGACATGTAAATAGGTTACGTGTCTGGTAGTCGTCTTAAGTGGGCCCATTGGGTCACACACAATGTGTACGGGATATTATTAAAATATATCGATATATATTAAATATATCGGGTCAGTAGTAATACGGACCCAGCTGCGTTGTCGGGTTATGGTAATTAGAGTTATTGTAATAACCTAATTCTACCTTCTCATCTCCTATATAAGGAGGTTCATATTGTAACATCCGGTATTTTTCTAGCATTTTTATCATTTCCGTTATGACTTCGTCATAACTCTGTCACATTTCGGACTTATGTTTCATCATTATTCCAAGCTCTATTTTCATTTTTGAGTCTAATGGTATTAATTTTTATATTGAAAGATTTTAATTATTTTAAATCTATTTATTTGATTTTCTTCTTAAACTAATTATTTTTCTGCGAGGAATTCTACTTCTTTACGAATTAACGTTTTTAAACTCTGATTTAAGCTATTCCTTTTCCTACATATGTCTAGATATATTGATATAATATTTTGAACTAAGAAATATTTTATTTACGAAAATTTAGCCTTTAATGATTTTATTACGAAGTTTCGTAAATAATTATTTTTGAATGCGCTATTTACTCGAATTGCTTTGAAATGCTTTTAATAATTTTATGATCCTTATTTTTATCAACCTACAACTAAAAAGAGACCTTTTTGGACCGTGACACCATGTAGTAAAACATTTGGTTACAACTTTTATTTACATAACACTTTATATTTAAACTTTAAGTAAAAAGATATTTTTCTCTTTAATTGATTTACATGCTTAAATTACAAAGTTTTCATGCTACCATCACATTCATTTTGGCTGAAATTTTAAGACTACATTCACATTGTTTTTATCAATTTTAATGCTTCATTCATCCACCATCCTTTCATATTTTTCTTATTCATTTGTACATCAATTTTATTTTAATAAAAACCTCTTCTTTCTCCCTCTTTTTGGCTGGTGTTCCTGCCCATTTTCAGCAGCCATTTTCATCCATAATCAAGCTTTGATCGTCGTATTTCATCTTCTAAATTATCGATTTTCTTTTCCCTTCGTTAAGGTAATAATCGATGTTATTTCCGATCGTTATTTACCTTGATTCTTTTAGTTTTCTCGTGGTATTTTTGTACCATGTATGTCATGTGAATTAGGATTCTTGGTTGATCCCGGAGCCGACGAATTTATAATCAACTCGAATTTGGGTTAGAGCTAACGTCGATGTTACTCGGTATTGCATGATTTTATTTGTGTAACTGGATGTATATTTTTATATTTTTGTTTTTGATGATATATATATATATGTCATATAATCTGGAAAATTTTTAAAAGTTGAAAATCTGTATGTTTCGGTATTTTTATCGCTTTTACGAGATTAACGATTAAATCGTCATATTAATTTGTAAAATCGTAATATTCGGCCTAAACATGTAATATATATTTATATTCTGTAAAAATGATGTTTATGATGATTTTTAATAATTTAGCATTTTTCTGATATTTTAGTTATCGATTATTGAATTATACCGTTTACGGACAAAAACGATTAAAAGCCGATTTTTAATTCTAGCACTTAAACATTTTATTTCAATTTGATTTTTGACATGGTGAAACTTTCTGATGAAATAGAATTTTCTGAATTTGTTCATAATATTTCGGAATTGTTAAGTTGATTAATTAATTAATCACTTTAAATCATCGTTTATCGTTAAAACCGTGTTTGTCGTTTAAATTCTCGATTTCTGGTCTGTTGTTTAAATCTGGAAAAAAATGTGATTCTGATGATTTCATAATAAAATTTAATTTTATGATTTTTAGTGCTTTAATAAAATGTTAGGAACGATATGTTTTATTAATGAAATCGTTAATTGTGAAAATGGGTTTTAAAGACGGTTTTAACGGGATTTATTAAATCTGGAGTTTTTGGAAATATGGAAAAAAAATGGTAGATTCTGTAAAATCATGATTTTTAAGTTTAATAATAATTTTAGGATATTAATACTTAAATCGTTTTGTAATTACTATTTTTATTAATCGTTATTGTCGAGATTAGACAATTAACGAGAAAATCCCTTTAAAAACCGAGTTTAAGAATTCTGGAAAATTTTCTTTTCTGGACAGAATGTCCAAAATATATTTTTGCTATTTTACGTAATTTTTCTACTATTTATTAAAGTCTTTAATTAACAGTAATGGTTTTTGGACAAAATTACGATTTGTCGTTAAAATGCTTCGTCTTACCTAAAAGAATTATTTTTCCAGCAATATTGAAAATATTTAAATCTGAAACTTTAAGAATTAAATCATCCCTTAATATAATCTAAATATGTTCATTGGTTTAATTAAATAAAAGACGTTAAAGTATTTAATTTGGCATTTGCCGTAAAATCCTATTTATATTCGTTTTGTCGAAACTATTAATAATTAGGGAATTTTAATTTTATAAACTTTGAAAACACCCTGATTAGTAGTATTAAAATATTTAAGACATTTTTATTCATTTTATAAACACTTGGAAGATATTTTAATAATTTCATAAACCTAAATTCTCTCACTTTGATAATTAATATCGTTAAGGCCGAAAGTATTAGTTTTATAAATCTATATTGTTTACTAAAAATGTTGTATTAGTATAAACTAATATTTTCGATATTTTGATATGATGCTATTTTTAGTAAAGTTTCTAAAAATAGAAGTTTCCTAAAATAGAAAGTTTCCTCTTTTAGAATATAATGGTTACTTCTTTCGTTCTCTTATTATTTTAATGATTATATCTTTTGAATATCGATAATGTCTTTGTTTTGGAGTTATGGAATAAGGACAAGCGTGAGGTTAGAATAATATATTCTGGGGTTTACGTTTTTGCCATCAACTATAAGGCTGATGTGTCTTTATGGGGCACACTGGTTGTTGAACCGAACATATATGGTGTTCGGGAGTGTGTGTATATTTTCTTAAGCTCGTGCCTCGCAGTGTAAGACACCGTCGGGTTGAACTGAGTATTTATGGTGCTCGGGAGGGGTGTACATATCATCTTAAACTAGGGCCACGCATTTATAAGTCGTTGTCCTATTATGGTTGAGTAGCCTAGTTAGAGATCGAGGTTTGATTTGTTTGAACTAAGTTCTCGAAGCTAGTTTTAGTATTCCCTAGTGAAAGTCTAGCCGTCTACACTAATCCTATCCATAACACCATTTTGAATATTTTATTATTATCGGTATAATTTGGTTCGCAGGTTGGCAAATATTTTCTGTTTTCTCCGAAAAACTCATTTTTTATTATATTGTTTCGATACGTGGAATTTTCACTGAAAACTTATTTTTATTATACTTTTTACTATTTTCCGTTTTTACTATATTTCTATAATAGCAATTATAGTTTTAAAATCCTATTATACGGCTAGGAGAACGTTGACGTTGCTCCCCACTGATTGTGGCTGTTATGTTTTTTTTAACATGGCAGGTATATGTGTTTCCCTTCAGATGGGCTAGCGAGCAGTTCTGGATCCTGCTTGTTTTAATAACATCACTGTATTATGGATTGTTAAAACCCATTTTATGGATTTTATTATATTTTTATTTTGTAGCCATTTTTTATTTTATGGCTTATGTATTGACTTACCTTTTTTATTTAATCAAGACATAGTTACAGTGGTTATAATCCCACTTCTACAGTGTTTCCGCCACTGTATTGCGTTAGAATTTCTGGGGGATTTCAGTTGGTATCAGAGCATCACTGCTCCCAACGCTTACACCTGAAATTAAGGAAAATACCAGTAAATTATTTAAACAGTAAATAAAAATATTATTAGAGATGGGTAGAAACAAATAAGGATTTATTTGATTAGTCTTTTTGTTTCTGAAACTCAATGATTAGCATTGAATATTTTTTTTATATGTCAAAGAAGATGATGAGTGGACAAGATGTTGACGTGATGCTGCTCCAAATTGGGACAAGACCTACCTAACACTCTCAACGCCTGCTGACTCGAGTGGACAACTTGGTGTTTTAAGAAAGATACAAATGGTGACTTTCCAGCCCCAATTCAGTTTTCTCAAGCTACAGGCCAGATGGTCAAGAGTAGATCACAGTTCCATCATGGTGAAGTAGACTCAGATGTGAAATCACTTTGGATCCAGATGGAGCGACTCAATACTAGTGTGCTTGTTCCTCTACTCGAAATTGAAGAAATCCAACGAGTTCCCCAATGAACTCTGCAGGCCCAAAGATTCTTCTCTGGTTCGTGATCTGAAGTATCTTGGATTATTGATTCTTTTCTTTCATCTTCCACCCTCTGCTTTTCCCAATTATTCTCTTATATTCTCATCTTCATTTTTTTGGTAAGTCCTTGTTCTATTCTTCTACTTTACCATCTTCCCTTTTGAGATTCTTTGGTTAGACCAAATTCTGTCTTAGTGAACCTTTTTACAAGTAATATGTTGGAGGTTTAGTTAACTTTTTATTACTAATGGTTTGAGGATTGTGAGTTGTGCCCTGTTATCTAATCTAGTGAGCTTTTGAGGAAATGATTTGAATGGTATTAGTTGATTAATGGAATTAGGATTATACCATAGAGATTGCTCAAACTTGGGTTAAGAATTACTTGATAGTAGAGAGGACTAAGAGTTGAGTAAATTATTGGATAGTGAGAATTATATCATATTTTGATGGATCCCTAATACCCAACATAGAACCTAATCAAGTGTAAATAATAATATCACTTTGGGATTCTTACCTAATGCTTATTTGGTGGATGCATCGTGAATATTTGGGATCTTAGAGTATCGTTTAAAATGTTAGCCTGAGTGTTGTGGTACCATTAAAGGTTTTCATTAATGTCGTTAGAAATTTTGGTGGACATAGATTTCCCGTGTTTCTTAAGGATTATTTCATAGATCGTTGATGTAAGGTTGTAACCTACAAACTTTGAAGTTGAATGACCTAAATTTTGGATAGATCGTTGTTAACCTTGAAGGAGAGAAACATATTGCACAAGTAAAGGTTAGATTTATCGCGTTGAATTGAGGAATACTTAATGCCTATCATCTTAATGGATTTACAGTTCAGTACCCTTAGACCAACGAGATTGTGGCTTCGTTGATTTAATAATATTTTAGTGGTTTCGCTGTTACGATATGAAATTTGATGGAATTCTCAGAAACCTTAGCCGAATGACGTGTTTGGAAATGTGAGTATCTGTCGTTACATGTCAGGCTGAGTGTGTTTACGGTTTGGCGTACTTTCCTAACCTCTGTCTATTGATGATGTGAAGAATATGTTGATGATCATTTTTGAAGTTTTCGTGTCCGAACCTTGTTAATTGGTGGATTTTATTTAGTGTTCCTTACTCGAGAAATTTGAGGTATACCTCGAGTTCGGACTTTGAGCTTTGAATTTATGAGCCTTAGTGATTACCAGTTTGGGTATGTTTTGATGACCGTTGAAATCTTAATTAATGGATTAGTCTAAATCATTTGCGAATTCTTACCATACTAATTGAAAAATTATATAAGTATGTAAGACTTAATTTTGGAGGCTATGGCAGTTGATAATTTTGGAGGTTGTAGATTGAGTAGGACCACCCTGTACCGATATTGGACTTAGCGTAGTTGATGGGCCAATTGGGAACCGTGTTTGTGAGAATCGTGCTAGAAATCTGGAGATGGTTAATTTCTTCTATAATCCTTGAGAGTTCTTTTTGACTCTAAACTCCGCCTTCTATTCTGCTTCTCTTGAATTCTGTTACCGCATCTGCTGCTAATCCCTTCGACCTCTATCGATTTTGTAAGCTCTTATTTTTAATTTATTTATCCTTGTTCTTTTTATCCGTTGACCATTCTTTTCGAACTTCCTGTTTTTATAAAAAGTTTGACTTGTTTAAAAAAAATGGATTATCGAAAATTTTTAACATTTTGAGTTATAATTTCTATTTGTGATTTTGCCCGTTTTGTAAAAAGTTTGACTAACTTAAACTTTTTGGATGTCGTGAAATTTAATAAATTTCGAATTATAATTTAAGAACTTTATACTTCACTTTTGTTTTATCTTTGGTTGATATTTATATTTAGATCAGCTTCAAAATGCATTTGTAATTCATCCTAAATTATTTCAAAATTTGATTTTCAAGCGATCGGAATTTTATGAAGACTTTCATATTTCCAAATACTTTGATTTCTATAGGATTATTTAAAACATTGTCGAAATTATTTTGTATATTCAAGTTTAATAATATTTTTGAAAACTTTCATAATTACTTTGATAACATTTTCGAAATTTAACATTTTGAAATTAGTTTTTGTTTTATTGTTGGTGGACATTTGAATCTGTTATTGAAAATATTTGACGACTGGTTCAATTTTTACTAACCACAAAATTTGATTTCTCCAAACTAAATTTTGTTTCTTCATAAAAAAATAAAATAAACATTTTCGAATTTCTTAATCAAATTGTTTTACTTTTGTTTTGAAAATGTTTTGGTTACCCTATTTTCTTCAAGCTCCTTACAAATGCTATTTAGCGTCGTTATTTTATCAAATAACTTTACTTTATGATTTCACTAATTTAGAAGATTTTAAACTCCGAGTAGCATAGCCCAGTTCCTCTTGGAATAGATATTTGCGTTCGATTTCGTATCACTTTGAAAGTTATTAAATTTTCTTTTAAAGCAAGTTCTTATACAAATTTGTATCCTCATCTTTTCGAGTGGGCTAATATTTATTCCCTTCTGCTTATTCTTAGTTTCGAGGACGAAACTTTCTTTTAGTGGGGAGGATTGTAACACCCGCTATTTTTCTAGCATTTTTATCATTTCCGTTATGACTTCGTCATAACTCTGTCACATTTCGGACTTATGTTTCATCATTATTCCAAGCTCTATTTTCATTTTTGAGTCTAATGGTATTTATTTTTATTTTGAAAGATTTTAATTCTTTTAAATCTATTTATTTGATTTTCTTCTTAAACTAATTATTTTTCTGCGAGGAATTCTACTTCTCTACGAATTAACGTTTTTAAACTCTGATTTAAGCTATTCCTTTTCCTACAAATGTCTAGATATATTGATATAATATTTTCAACTAAGAAATATTTTATTTACGAAAATTTAGCCTTTAATGATTTTATTACGAAGTTTCGTAAATAATTATTTTCGAACGCACGGTTTACTCGAATTGCTTTGAAATGCTTTTAATAATTTTATGATCCTTATTTTTATCAACCTACAACTAAAAAGAGACCTTTTTGGACCGTGACACCATGTAGTAAAATATTTGGTTACAACTTTTATTTACATAACACTTTATGTTTAAACTTTAAGTAAAAAGATATTTTTCTCTTTAATTGATTTACATGCTTAAATTACAAACTTTTCATGCTACCATCACATTCATTTTGGCTGAAATTTTAAGACTACATTCACATTGTTTTTATCAATTTTAATGCTTCATTCATCCACCATCCTTTCATATTTTTCTTATTCATTTTTACATCAATTTTATTTTAACAAAAACCTCTTGTTTCTCCCTCTTTTTGGCTGGTGTTCCTGCCCATTTTCAGCAGCCATTTTCATCCATAATCAAGCTTTGATCGTCGTATTTTCATCTTCTAAATTATCGATTTTCTTTTCCCTTCGTTAAGGTAATAATCGATGTTATTTCCGATCGTTATTTACCTTGATTCTTTTAGTTTTCTCATGGTATTTTTGTACCATGTATGTCATGTGAATTAGGATTCTTGGTTGATCCCGAAGCCGACGAATTTATAATCAACTCGGATTTGGGTTAGAGGTAACGTCGATGTTACTCGGTATAGCATGATTTTATTTGTGTAATTGGATGTATATTTTTATATTTTTGTTTTTGATGATATATATATGTCATATAATCTGGAAAATTTTTAAAAGTTGAAAATTTGTATGTTTCGGTATTTTTATCGCTTTTACGAGATTAACGATTAAATCGTCATATTAATTTGTAAAATCGTAATATTCGGCCTAAACATGTAATATATGTTTATATTCTGTAAAAATGATGTTTTTGATGATTTTTAATAATTTAGTATTTTTCTGGTTATCGATTATTGAATTATTACCGTTTACGGACAAAAATGATTAAAAGTCGATTTTTAATTCTAGCACTTAAACATTTTATTTAAATTTGATTTTTGACATGATGAAACTTTCTGATGAAATAGAATTTTCGGAATTTTTTCAGAATATTTCGGAATTGTTAAGTTGATTAATTAATTAATCACTTTAAATCATCGTTTATCGTTAAAACCGTGTTTGTCGTTTAAATTCTCGATTTCTGGTCTGTTGTTTAAATCTGGAAAAAAATGTGATTCTGATGATTTCATAATAAAATGTAATTTTATGATTTTTAGTGCTTTAATAAAATGTTAGGAACGATAAGTTTTATTAATGAAATCGTTAATTGTGAAAATGGGTTTTAAAGACGGTTTTAACGGGATTTATTAAATCTGGAGTTTTTGGAAATATGGAAAAAAATGGTAGATTCTGTAAAATCATGATTTTTAAGTTTAATAATAATTTTTGGATATTAATACTTAAATCGTTTTGTAATTACTATTTTTATTAATCGTTATTGTCGAGATTAGACGATTAACGAGAAAACCCCTTTAAAAACCGAGTTTAAGAATTCTGGAAAATTTTATTTTCTGGACAGAATGTCCAAAAATATATTTTTGCTATTTTACGTAATTTTTGTACTATTTATTAAAGTCTTTAATTAACAGTAATGGTTTTTGGACAAAATTACGATTTGTCGTTAAAATGCTTCGTCTTGCCAAAAAGAATTATTTTTCCAGCAATATTGAAAATATTTAAATCTGAAACTTTAAGAATTAAATCATCCCTTATCATACTCTAAATATGTTCATTGGTTTAATTAAATAAAAGACGTTAAAGTATTTAATTTGGCATTTGCAGTAAAATCCTATTTATGTTCGTTTTGTCGAAACTATTAATAATTAGGGAATTTTAATTTTATAAACTTTGAAAACACCCTGATTAGTAGTATTAAAATGTTTAAGACATTTTTCTTCATTTTATAAACACTTGGAAGATATTTTATTAATTTCATAAACCTAAATGCTCTCACTTTGATAATTAATATCGTTAAGGCCGAAAGTATTAGTTTTATAAATCTATATTGTTTACTAAAAATGTTGTATTAGTATAAACTAATATTTTTGATATTTTGATATGATGCTATTTTTAGTAAAGTTTCTAAAAATAGAAGTTTCCTAAAATAGAAAGTTTCCTCTTTTAGAATATAATGGTTACTCCTTTTGTTCTCTTATTATTTTAATGATTATATCTTTTGAATATCGATAATGTCTTTGTTTTGGAGTTATGGAATAAGGACAAGCGTGAGGTTAGAGTAATATATTCTGGGGTTTACGTTTTTGAATATTTTATTATTATCATTTTGAATATTTTATTATTATCGGTATAATTTGGTTCGCAGGTTGGCAAATGTTTTCTGTTTTCTCCGGAAAACTCATTTTTTATTATATTGTTTCGATATGTGAAATTTTTCACTGAAAGCTTATTTTTATTATACTTTTTACTATTTTCCGTTTTTACTATATTTCTATAATAGCAATTATAGTTTTAAAATCCTATTATACGGCTGGGAGAACGTTGACGTTGCTACCCACTGATTGTGGCTGTTATGTTTTTTTTAACATGGCAGGTATATGTGTTTCCCTTCAGGTGGGCTAGCGAGCAGTTGTGGATCCTGCTTGTTTTAATAAGATCACTGTATTATGGATTGTTAAAACCCATTTTATGGATTTTATTATATTTTTATTTTGTAGTCATTTTTTATTTTATGGCTTATGTATTGACTTACCTTTTTTATTTAATCAAGACATAGTTACAGTGTGTTATAATCTCACTTCTACAGTGTTTCCGCCACTGTATTGCGTTAGAATTTCTAGGGGATTAGACATATGATGAACCAAGATATGGAATTAAGAGTATTGACTCATAATATATTCGTCTTATAAAGAGTTATAAAAGAGATATAGAGAGAAGTTGTGAGACGGTCTCACGTACCTTTATACTAGCATATACGTCGCAGTTCCGTACCCATGTGGATACCAAAGGAGGCATCACGTTTGGGATGCTTTATTCTGTCCGTGGAGATTATTTATTCTGTCCGTGAAGATTATTTATTCTATCCGTGGAGATTATATATATTTCTGGGTTTATTATACTTCTTATTAATACGCTATTCCGCTGCAAATAAGGTATAATTGTTATCCCTTTTCTTTTGTCTTTTCGGTTAATACTCGTAACAGGTCCTTGGGTTTAAGGGTTGTAACCCTACAGTGGTATCAGAGCCTCTGTTATGTAGTATTAATCAAATCGACCTGAATCTTTGTCTCATAATTGGTTATGAGGAATTCTATATCCGCGTGTTAATTTGAATATATTTTTTGCCCCAAAGTCCGACTATTGTTTTCGCATGACTTATGGCACACCACATGGGTATTCTTGCGTAAGAAACTATATTTTTTAAAGTCATATAATTTGATTATCATTGTTTATGCTGTTATAGTCCTTGCATGATTTTGTTCATGATGCCAATTGCCAATGCGTTGCTCTGTGATTTTCTATCATGGATTATTTGATAACTATGATATATTGTATTGGATACATATTTTCAATCGTTCTTTTAACGCTAATCTATAACGGGATAGATTATTCGTCTCTACAGAGATTATTAATAATATTGTCAATTATGTTTGGGGTTTGTTTAAATTTATGAATTTAAATTGTTAAATTCTAAAATTGATTATTTAAGTTAAATTAAGATCTAATATTGATTAATTTTAATTTAATTTACCCTATATTGACCCACTATAATTCTCAAATTCTTTGTTGACGATGAGACTAATTAGATTAGTCAAGATTCGATCGAAATTTGGAACGTAAAATTACAAGTATTTATCGTTGAAGATGAGACCTAATAAGATTAGGACAAGACTCGTTTTAATTTTGTTGGAGACGGAACGAAACAAGGACGACACGAGTATGACTCGGTGGAACGAGTGTGACTCGGTGAATACGGGTGTCCCGGTTGGAACGGGATGACCCGAATGCACAGGTTTGACCAAGACGACACAATATTTACTCGGACGACATGGTGTCGGGTCGGGTGACGCTTTTAAGAAAAGTTGTTTTCTTGCGTTTGTGTGTTAATTATGAATCAAACATGGATTATACTTTTATTTTCCGAATCAATGAAAAATTAGTTTTCTAAATCGCTAAATAATTTTATGCATTTTAATTATAATGTTATCATAAATAGATCGGAAAAAGAGTTTCTCGAGTCTTATTTGATTTTGATGAATTGTTCATCTATATGACAATTATATGTTGCAGGTCGATTGAGAATCGAGTTTTGTATATCCGTTCAATTTTTTCGGGTGGGAAATTGTTCCCCGTAGTTGAAAAATGAAAGATATTGGTGAAATTGTTCAAACCAAATAGCAATTATGAATTGTAATATGATTATGAATCAAAATATGGGATCTTTTAACTTGTTTTATGCACAAATCACTATTAACAATTGAATTATTATGTCATACGATGCATGAATTTTATTGTTTGAGACTTGTGACTTGTGTGCTTAGAACTAATAGGTCGCCTTGTAAGTTGACCTAGTGGCATGGTTAGGACCCATATGCATTTAATCCCTCGCACAAATATTATATTAAGTATTGTCTTTCCAGAATTGACCACTACAACTTCATACCATTGGTTGAAGTGACTGCCTAAGCGGTGCTTTGCCGAAGTGTGTGGATTGAGTAGGTGGGTAACGGTTACCCACAGGTTCAGTCTGGTTTGCTTAACATTGCTATCAAGTCGGACTTGGGCTTTGAGGCAAATAGTTGGTGTCATATGATGACTAATTCCGACGAACCAAGAATTACATATTGATGTAATTGACAATGTCGTCTACCTTTACTTTTGGAGTTTGAGCAGTGAGCCCAAGTTCACTTGAGCGACAAAAGGTTTAGGATCTTGGAATATTATGCGAACTTGAGGGTAATTTTCATGATTTTATCTTAAAATTGTTTAAGATTTTTTTAATATTAATTATCGTTATACTTTGCAAATAGTTGTAGTTGTAAGTTAGTCCCCTTTATCACATTTATTAAAGATGAGTTTGAATTGTTCAACCTCGTCGGTTGGTATCTTGAGAATTGTTCTCAAAATTAGAGATACGGATTTTGTCCTTGTGAAGGATAATTTCGACAAATTATTACCAATGTTATGTACAGTATAGACTGTATAATTAGAGTCATGAAGATGATTATAAGTACCAAAATTAATTGTTTCAATAAAGGGAACCGTTCCCATTGAGTGAGAAAATGTTGAAGATGATCTAATTACTCCATGTCATATGATGACGTGATTATATTGATAATCTATCAGGAAATTTTGGATGCTTTTTCTAAAGAATTAGGAATTGAAATCGTTTCAAATAGTCCTAAGTTTAGGTCACTTTATTATGAATAAATATTTGACTTAATAAGATTTCTCACCTTTTAGCATGAGATGTTAAAAGATTGAACATTGTAGCAAGAAGGCAAATAATACTAATGTTCTATGAGTTCATTAAGAAAATTGCTTGAGATAATGATTAATGAATCTAAGACGTTGGTTAAAGTAAGAGAAGGACAATCGTTGTCATACCTAAATTAAACTTGTTCCCAAGTTTAGATTAGGTACGAAATTATTTATCATTAGTGTAATGACAAATATATGACATTGGTAGATAGTTTCTGGAAATGTCTAGAAAATCTGCAAATCAATTACTGAAGTATGACTTTTAATTTGGTGTGTATGTTACTAAAGTAATTGTTACTTTAATTCTACTGTTTTGGTATAAGATACCAAATGCAACTATTACACTGTGGATGTGATGGCTCAAAGACGGTAGAATAATGGTATATAAGTGAAGTGTTTTATGATGAAATGGACAAACGTTGTTGTTTCATATATAAAAGGAAAATCACTTAATTTTACCATAAAGCTGAATACTGGAATTGAATTAATGTTATTCTTGTACTAGTCATAAGCAAGAATATTGATTCTGTTTCATGTATGGGCATGAAAAGTTTTAATAAAAGTAGAACAATTGTTGCTCTATACCTTGCATGAAATGAGGTACAATAAGGTTAACATGATTGTTGGACTCTACATTCCTAATAGTGAATGCTTTTATTTGTAATATAACGACCAAAAGATTCTGTCCCTCGACACGAGTTTTACCTATTATGAATTGTCCTTAATCCATGAGACAAGAAACATAAGAATAAGTTTTATAATGATGAAATTATTAACCTTATATATTGATAAGGATCAACTGAGGTGAATGGATCTTGTTTAGATGGATATATGACATTAGAAGTAACTCCTATTAATTGTAGTGGGAGGTTACTTAGACTTGTTAGATCACACATATACAGATACATGTGCGTTTAACTAGTGATGTTGCAAAATGGGTAACACATATGGTTTTGTTCATTTGATGAAATTGGAACTGAATGCTTTGAATTGTTCAAGGAAATTCAGATGAAAGTACATGATCAACTTGATAAGTTGGTACGAGTCGTTCGATATGATTGAAACAGGGAGGAATTGAACTAAAAGATTGTGATCATCTTAGAAGTAGTGAAAAGTGTTTCAAACTACATCGAACCATATTTGATATGATTTAGTCTATGATGAGTCATATGCAGATTTTATTGACATTTTAGAAGATTATGCACTATAAAGTCTTTGTACAATGTTGATGAAATTGTCCATGTAAGTCGGAGAATAGATACCATATGAGATATGGATTGAAATGTTCTAAAATTGTCTTTTCTTAATTATCAAGTCTTAAAGTTGAAAAAAAAATTGTTTTCTAGAACTTAGACTCAATTATGACGTGTGTTTTATTAGAGGTATTATGTTAATTCTACTAACCATCCAAAGAACAAAATTGTTTTGTTGCATGGAGTGGTATGTTTCTTTTAAAAATATATGATTTCTAATAGAAACAGTGAGAGTAGAATCGACCTTGAATTGTTCAAAATTAACAGAAATTCTCTACAACTGTTGAAGAGGATATTGATGCATCCATGAAAAGTCATGATCATCTTAACTGTAAAATATTACCCTACATAGGTTTGACCTATGATGAAACAATAATGGGCAAGGACTCCAAAAGTCACATAAAATCTAATAGATTCCATATATACCATAACTACCAAGTATAGACTTTGGTTAAATAGTCTTATAGTGAAGAATTGTCTTCAATATAAAGATGATGTAGATTAATATAAGAGTATCCATGAAGCATAGTTGGTAGTTAGGGATTGATCTCATAGTAATGACTATGAAAAACCCTTCTTACAACATTATGCTTAAGTCTATTAAGATTGATTTAGCATTTTGAATGTCATCACTCATTATGATGAGTTTTGGACATATATATATATATATATGAAATACATTTCTTGAAAGGGATGCAATATGATGTGTGCGACACTTCGTATAAATTTCATATTATTAAAATTGCTAGGCAAATGTGAATATTCCGATTTGGTTGGAGCATGGAGCAAGTATCTTCGTTCTTAATGTGGTAATTCAAAGATGTTTGTTTTCCTTTGAGACGAAGAGAGACAAAGTGTGTACAAGAGGCTAGTGGGAGTGCATTTATCGTTATGATTTTGTATGTAAGTGACATACTTCTCTAACTAGACGACATTTGATTGCTTTGCAAGAAATGTGTTTATTATGTGCTCGTGTGACGAGTAGATACTAATCTGGTGAGTGTCACTAGAATGCTATCTAAGAATTGTTCCTTTGCGCTCAAGAAGCAAAATGAGAATTATTTAAGAGATGCGCATAATGTGATAAATGAATTATTGTAAACAAGTTACAACGATTCATATTTCCAAATAGACAAATATGACATGAGATTGTAATCTCAGTATATTTTGTTTTGGATAAGAAGTTGTGTGTTGGAACGGTTCTAAAGGACAACTTTATAACTAGTATTATAACTAAAGTTAGCGTTCTATTGCTTTTGAAGCAAATAGACGTTTGATTACGAATCAAGCACACATTCAACTTTAAAGTTTATGAATCAATTTGTTGCTTATGAAACTAATAATTTGCCTTAATTGAGAGAAGGTAGATTGATCATATGCTTGTAAGTAACCGATACAAATGTTGTATGTCCAGAGACCTCCTATACATAAAGATCATATTGTTATGATTTGTATAAGACGCATGAGCGAGTGGTCTTAGTACTTTTAGAGGTGTTTGGTTTAGTGGGAGTTGTTTCAATAATTGATATATGTATGACATATTGTCATTTGGTTAATGTAACTGAGTTTTGTCCCTAAATAATTTTAATTGATGAAATAGATCACTAAGTACGTGACTTAGTCTTGGAACTCTATTTGGATAATGTAATTATTTAGTCTCTAGTCAGGGTATTATGCTGGGACATTTGAATACTCTTAAATGACTAGTATGTGAGTTGATTGATGACTAAGTTCCTTGAGTCATAGGTATTAAGATACTAAATCAGACACAAGGGTGTATGTTAAGAACATGCATTAGACAGACCCGCCGAAAAGGATTTTACTAAGATTTCGCTTAGTGTCAGTAAAGTTCTTTGCAAGTTATGAACTTGTACGGTCTTTAGACCTGAGTCTTTGACTATTCTGTACATGTGATGTGTATGCTTTGATACTATTCCTCGTCAGCTGTGAAAGGGGGCTATGGATGGTTATTGGGCATGCATGGATCATGTGATAGGATGTGGTTAGACAAGAGAGGATTTTCTCTTCCTTTATTGAAGGGAATTTATTGTTTCTTGGCCACTCGAAGAGTGTGACTTGTGCAAATGCGTGGCCGCGCTCAGATAGGATGATTGTCATCTATCTGCTCTTTCAACAAGTCAACTCAAAGATTCGAGTAAAAGATTGAGACATGCGAGGATGACACTTCTTCTTACCTCATTCTCAATTGGAGACAATAGTAGCAAAGAGACTTAACGTTGTTCGTGAGAGGACATGTACAAGCGGGAGACTGAAGGAGTTATGTCCACTGTCCTACGGATTAACCCGCTTAAGTCTATGTATCCGATATGCCTTGCTAGAGGTCAATGTCGGGTTGACATGTAAATAGGTTACGTGTCTGGTAGTCTTAAGTGGGCCCATTGGGTCACACACAATGTGTACATGATATTATTAATATATATCGATATATCAAATATATCGGGTCAGTAGTAATACGGACCCAGCTGCGTTGTCGGGTTATGGTAATTAGAGTTATTGTAATAGCCTAATTCTACCTTTTCATCTCCTATATAAGGAGGTTCATATGATGAACCAAGATATGGAATTAAGAGTATTGACTCATAATATATTCGTCTTATAAAGAGTTACAAAAGAGATATAGAGAGAAGTTGTGAGACGGTCTCACGTACCTTTATACTAGCATATACGTCGCAGTTCCGTAAAGAAGGCATCACGTTTGGGATGCTTTATTCTGTCCGTGGAGATTATTTATTCTGTCCGTGAAGAAGATTATTTATTCTATCCGTGGAGATTATATATATTACTGGGTTTATTATACTTCTTATTAATACGCTGTTCCGCTGCAAATAAGGTATAATTGTTATCCCTTTTCTTTTGTCTTTTCGGTCAATACTCGTAACAGGTCCTTGGGTTTAAGGGTTGTAACCCTACAATAACTTGACAGGTAATTTGTTGCTGGGTTTGGGTGTGAGCTAGCGAGTAGCATGGATCCTACTCTACTTCATTTATATTAATTTTTGGATTGTTATATTAATTTTTGGATTGCTAAACCCATTTGGAGAATTTTATTTTTAGCTCTTTTGTGAAAAGTGGCATTTGTATTGACTGACCGTTCTTTTTGTAAAATTTAGAACGTCGGTGTGTTTTAATCCCAAATCTACAGTGTTTCCGCCACTGTATTGCGTTAGATTTTCTACGGGATTACATTCATTGTTGGTCAATAAGTGCTCCTCTTTCAATCACGCCTTAGACTATTTCCCGGTAAACTACGTTCACGTTGGATAGGACCGTATGAAGTCACGGATTTAGCACATCATGGAGCTATTGAGATACATAGCTTGGATACAAATAAGGTTATGAAAGTGAACGGTCAACATTTAAAGTCGTACTATGAGGGGTTCCGAGTTGAGACGGTGAAGAATTTGACTCTCTACGAGCCCATTTATGCAGATTAATTCATCTCGCCACTCATTCGAGCGAACGATTTTAAACAAAAGCGCTTCTGGGAGGCAACCCACTTTACGGGTCGTAGGTTGTAGTATTAGTTTCGTTGTTTTCTTAATCGTTTCGTTTTTTTACTAACATTTGATGTTTTGATAGCAGAAGAGACCATCAATTTTTAAGGAACTGGGGCAACTTGCATGAGCTCTGGGCGACTAGCATGGCGACCCCTCAAAATCTGAGCAAAAATTGACGAAAATCGCAAAAAAGGGGATGAAGTTTCAGGCATTGGCGCGAGTCGCGCGGGCCTTTTGCGACACTCGCGTGTCCCTTCGCTGTACAGGTCAGTTTTTCCTTTTTTTTTAAAAAAAAAATTCGAAAAAAAACTCCAAAAACAAACTGACATACCAACTTCCTCTCTCTCCCTTCACCACTTTCCCTAACTTCCAAATCAAATCAATTCCCCCAGGTTCAAACCCTAACTTCCTTCTTCTCTAAATCAATTCCAATAATCAATTCAAATATTCCTCAATATCAATTTCGGGTTTGTCTCTGTTTACGCCAGTCAGTGTCGCACCTATCCATGCACAGGAAAGTTGTCGTCCGTCACTGCGCGCGTCGTCGGCCATGTGTCTCTGTTCATGCGCCGGTCAGAGTTGTCGTCTCCGGTGTCACGCGAGTTGGTGTCGCCGGTCAGAGTCGTCGTCTCTGCTGTCTCCATTCTCTGCCTGTGTTCAGTCGTCTGTCGCCGGTTAGTCTAGTCCCGTCGCGGGTGCTGGGTCGTCTTTGGTCGTCAGGTCTCCGGTGTTCGGTCAAGTCACCGGCCAGTCTCCGTTTCTGTGTCTGCCGAGTTTGTAAGTTCCTAATTCCGTCCTTTCATTCTCTATTGTACTACTGCATCTGTGATTCTGTTGTTGCGCTGTTTTTTGAGTTTGTTATCCTTAGTTGTGAGAGTTCCTATGTCGTCTGGGTGGCGGCTGTTCGATCAATGTGATATTTGTGCTATAACTTGAGATTTATACTCCTTCTAGTTGAATATGTGTAGCACTCCGGTCATAGAACGCTCGAATTCATCATTGCATCGGAGTCGGGTGTTGGGTTAACTCTCTGTATGTCGTCTAGTGTCCATCTACTGAGTCAGTTTCAAGTCGTCTTTGTGTCGCGAGTTGGTTCCAGCCGTATCATTTCATTGTCATCATGGTCCCGAAGAAGCAAAACACGACCCAAGTTGACTATATGAGGTGTAAAAGTTTGAGTACAAAACAAAAATCGGTGTGGCGTCAACTATTTGATCGAGCTATCATGGCCACCAAATTTGTTGACAACTTTACATTGGAGAGGCTCGGGATCAGTAATGAGGTGTTGACGTTATTGAATCGTATTGGGTTAGCGAGCTTTTACGATGTTCATGCGAACACGTATAAGCGCTATACACTATTGATTGGGGTCGGCAGCCTGTCACTAACAGCCTGCAAGGCAGGCTTCCAGAGGATCGCCTATAAAGCCCAAGAACCGGCCCCTGACAGGCAGCCAAAGTAACGAAACATAAAAGCTAAGGAAAACAGCCGACCGCCGGGCAACACAGCCTGCTGGAGCCCAGTGCCCACAGCTCAAAATCCGCCTACCCTGGGGACATCCCCGCTGACAGGGCCAAGATCCCCAGGGGCCCTCTCGTCATTTCGCCTAAGGTAATTGGGAATGGGTGGATGAGATGACGCCACTTGTCATCTCCTTATCCACCCATTCTCCTCCTACTTCCCTTTCTTGTGGGAAGGTATAAATAATCTTCCATTTCCCACAAGAAAGGGGTTGGATTTTCTCTCTCTAGAACTCTTACTCTAAAATTGCCACCTTGATCCTCACGAGCTGGATTTTCCTAAGGCATTCACGGACTGACTTAGGCATCGGAGAGGGTTTCCTCGGACAACCTCCGAGGCCCTGTGCGTTCTCTGTGCAAGGAGCCTGCCTGATCCGCCGGGAAGGTCCGACTGAAGGAGTAGGAAGAAGAAGAGTGTCAAGATTAATCGGTGAAACGCTCAGAACAACACAGAACAATTCAAGCCCGAATTCCACGTCGGGTTAATTGATTCCGACAACCGGAACAATTTGGCACCGTCTGTGGGGAGAATCTGGTTGTATCCACGAATTACCCACAAAAATCAACCATTCCCAATTACAAAAACTAAACCAATCAAAGTAATCATGCCGGAAATCGTTGACGCCAGTATAGGGGCGGGTCTGACGGTCCCACCGGTGACCCCCCTGTATGGCATGCCACAGCCAGAGAGGGCTCCTCCCGCCACGATCCTGGGGATGGGAGGAACCAGTCTCCTAGGCATGCCAAACGCTGCTGTAGCGCCGGAGTTGGGGGCACACCCAGGGCACACTCTGAACCTGACCCCAGCTCAGATGGTACAGACAGCTGCCTTCTTCTCTGCAATGCTGAACCAAGAATTCACTCCTGAAGACCTGGTAGGCAGGGTCGCAACGACCCCCAGGCAGCCACCCTCAATGAGCAGGGATGGAGCTGGGGGCACGAAGCGAATCGCCGCCAGAAACGCTCAGAGGAAAGCAAGAAGGACGGCTCAAGTATACGCGCAGGTGCAGAGGCGTATCACAACAGGCAGCCCAGAGCAACCTGCCCAACAGCAGGCGTTCTCCATTCACACAACAGAATCCGCGTCTGGAGAGCAGAGAGGTTTATCACAGGGATTGCAGGAGCGGATGAGGCACAAGGAACCCGTATCTAAGCGCCTGGGAGAAAAGCAGGGCGGGGTCTTCTCCAGGTTAACACCGGCGGCCAAGGGACAGCCAGCCCCAGGTTTGTCCCAAAGCCTGCAGTCTAGGCTCAACCGGGGGCAACCGCTTGAATCCAGATACCACCAGGACGACAACCTCTGCCATTCTCAGAGAAAGAGACCCAGACAAATCTCCCCTGAGACAGAGGACGAAGCAGCAAGCAGGCCGCCACCGAGGCACCGCTCCCCCAGTACGAGGAAACCGATCCATAGACAATGGGATATCCACGGTAACCAGTCTGGGGAAAGCAGGTCACGAATGGTAGGCAGGCCCACAAAAACCCCTCTTCATCCTGATGTACAAGAATACCCCATCCCGAAAATTAAAATGCCCACCATTAAGTTTGACGGGACAACAGATCCAGAGGACCATCTGGCAGCATTCGAGAGTCACATGGGCATGTACGACGTGGATGACGCAATCTGGTGCAAAATCTTCCCAACCACCCTGGTAGGGCTCGCACAAGGGTGGTTCAGGGACCTTCGCCAGGGATCGATCAGTTTCTTCATAGAGTTGGCCGAGGCTTTCCTCGAACAATATGCAGGGAACAAAAGGAGACGTCTCACTCGCTTCGATCTTATGACCCTAAAGCAGAAAAAGGGTGAGAGTGTAAGGGAGTACCTAAGGAGGTTTGACTTATCCTATCAGCAAGTCAGGGAGATCGATGACTCCACCGCTGCTTACGCCCTGACAATCTCTCTGCTCCCAGGGGAAATGAAGAATCAGATGATCAGGGCCCAGCCAGAAACCTTGGCCAAGGCCAGGAAAATCGCTGAAGGGTTTATTCTGCAGGAAGAGTTTCACAACCTGCCGGACACCCCTGTAGGCCAAACAAAGCCGCAAGGGGGACCGCAGGGTGGACGTAGCAGAAACGAGCCAGGCAAACAGAAGGAAGAGGGAGACACCCCCAACAAGGAACGCACAGCATACCAGCCAAGATTTGACAGCTACACGGCCCTCAATAGGCCAAGAGCAGAAATCTTCGAGTTAGAGAAGGAAACAGCAAAATGGACTCGTCTAAATAAGCCACGCAGCCCAAAGGGAGATCCCTAAAAATTCTGTACGTTCCACGATTGCATAGGCCATACCACGGAGGAATGCCGACACTTAAAAGACGAAATAGAGAAACTTATAAGAAACGACTGGCTGAGTAACTATGCAGCAAGGAGCAAACCCCAAAAAGAGGCGGCGGACAAATCTGAAGGCTCAGCCCAAAATCGCATGGTCATCCATGTAGTATCAGGAGATGCAGAAGGGAGGACCAGCAGACGTAGCCGGAAAAGGAAGATCCGCGAATTACGGAACCAAAATTGCTACGCCGAGAGGGCAAGAAGTCCAAGAGGCACTACCCTGAGCATCACCCCTGAGGATGCAGGGAGAGTCGTGTACCCGCACAGTGACCCTCTGGTCTTAACCCTTGAAATTAGCAATCACATTGTCAAGAGATGTATGGTGGACACTGGCGCCTACACAAACCTCTTATACAAAGACGCTTTTGAGAAAATGAATCTATAAAAAAGACATCTGAAGCCGGCCCCTGGATCTTTGTATGGGTTCAATGGGGCAGGCATGCTACCCATGGGAGTTATCGACCTGCCGGTGACGTTTGGGGAGGGGGCCTCGACCAAAAATGTCAGGGCGTCATTTGTTGTGGTGGATGCCAAGTCTGCGTACAACGCCCTGATAGGTCGAGCCACCTTAGATGAAATAGAAGCTGCAGTGTCAATCAGGGCCCTCACCATAGACTATGTGACAGACTTTGGCATGGAAGGGAAGGTCCACGGGGATCAGGAGTCGGCCAGACACTGTTACTCCGTGGCCCTGCAAGCCCATGAGACAGAAAGAAAAGGAAAGCGAAAAGCAGAAAGCTCTCCCAGCAGGGAAGGTGAAATCCCGACTGCTCAGCAAGAATCAGTCCACCTAGAGCCTGAGGGGGAGAGCATGCTAGTGGACTTAGAACCAGGAAGGCAGGTCCTCGTAGGGGCCGACCTGGAGGAGTCCTACCAAAGGGAGTTAATTGCAGTCCTGAGAGAAAATAAGGACGTATTTGCTTACTCTGCAGATGAGATGCCAGGGGTCGACCCGACTTTTATTGTTCACAAGCTGAACATTAATCCGGAGGCTCGCCCTGTGAAGCAGAAGAAAAGGAACATGTCCGTGGAAAAGGATGCGACGATAAAAGAAGAAATAGACAAACTCCTAAAGGCAGATTTCATCGAAGTCTGTGACTACCCTGAGTGGTTGGCAAACGTTGTGATGGTAAAAAAGTCGTCAGGTGCATGGAGAATGTGCGTAGACTTTACAAATCCTAACAAAGCCTGCCCAAAGGACTGCTACCCTCTGCCCAGGATAGATCAACTAGTGGATGCCACTAGTGGATACACCACGCTAAGTTTTCTGGATGCATTTTCAGGGTACCATCAAGTGTACCTCTGGCAGCCTGACAGAGTGAGGTGCGCCTTCATAACCAGCCATGGCACCTACATGTATAAGATGATGCCATTCGGGCTAAAGAATGCAGGCGCCACCTATCAGCGGTTGGTGGACAAAGTCTTTGAAAATCAAAAAGGGAGAAACTTGGAAGCCTATGTCGATGATGCGATTGTCAAGAGCAAGGGAGACAAGGAGCACCTAGGAGACCTTCAGGAAACATTCTCCTCCCTGCGATCATACAAGATGAAGCTGAATCCAAAGAAATGCACATTCGGGGTCCGATCCGGGAAATTCTTGGGATTCTTAGTCAGCTCCAGGGGGATAGACGCCAATCCCGAAAAGGTTCAGGCGGTCCTAGATCTCCCAGAGCCTAAAACCATCAGGGACATTCAACGGCTTACAGGCAGGATGGCCGCCCTGGCCCGGTTTATCGCCAGGTCGGCAGACAAGTCCACCCCCTTCTTCAAAGTATTAAAGGGCAACAAGCAATTCAAATGGGAGGATGAGCAAAAGAAAGCCTTCGAGCAATTGAAGGAACACCTAAAGAAACTCCCTACCTTAGCAAGACCAGTGGCCGGAGAAAAATTGTATCTATACATTGCAGTCACCAACACGACAGTAAGTGCCGTCATCCTAAGGGAGGAAGCAAACTCACAGTAACCCATCTACTTTGTAAGTCACGCCATGGGAACAGCTGAAAGAAATTACCCTTTGATAGAAAAGGCCGCCTATGCAGTCATCATCGCAGCCAGAAAACTCAGACCCTACTTTGACGCACATCCCGTTGTGGTCCTCACTGACCAACCACGGAAAAAAGTGTTGGAAAAGTTTGAGAAGTCAGGAAGACTGCTAAAATGGGCGATCGAGTTAAGTTGGCTGGGGATATCATACAAGCCAAGGACAGCCATCAAGGCGCAAGCCTTGGCTGATTTCCTGGCCGAATGCTCCCATTCAGGGGAAGAGGAGACCCCCGCCGAAGAGTGGATCGTACACACTGATGGATCCTCAACAGCCAATGGTGCAGGTGCAGGCGTCGTACTAACCAGCCCAGAGGGAGTGGATTTTGAGCATGCGCTCAGATTCACCTTCCCTGCATCAAACAACGAGGCAGAATACGAGGCTGTACTCACAGGGATAAAACTGGCTAAAGCCGCAGGGGCAGAGCGAGTTATACTAGCAACTGACTCTCAGCTCATTGCTAATCAAATTAACGGAGAATATGAGGCCAGAGATCAGACCATGGCCACATACCTTGAAAAAGTGAAGAAAGAGTTGTCAAGCCTGAAGTCCTACGAAATCCAACAAATACCTCGATCACAGAATAATCGAGCCGACGCTCTGTCGAAACTGGCCAGCTCCAGCCTACAAGACATAAGGAGGTCGGTGTGGGTTGATGTTCTGCATGAAAAGTCCACCAGTGCCTGTCAGGCAATCAGCACCATCGAGGAAGGACCAGAAAATTGGATGACCCCCCTCATCCAGTTCAAAAAGCATGGCACCCTGCCACCAGATCCGGTACAAAAAAAGGAGAATACAGGCCAAAGCAGCCTGGTTCATAATCATTGACGGGGAACTCTATAAGAAATCTTTCACTTACCCCCTGCTCAGATGCCTAGAGGCAGGGCAGGCTGCCGAAGTTCTAGAAGACATCCACTCAGGAATCTGTGGACATCACGTCGGGGGAAGATCGTTGGCCCACAAGGCCCTGAGGGCAGGCTACTACTGGCCTACCATGCTAGCAGATGCCAGAAGCCTAACCCAGAGGTGCAGAAAATGCCAACTCTTCGCTCCATCGATCCATGTCCCGGCCCAAGAGCTCAGACCGATTCTATCTCCCATTCCTTTCGCCCAGTGGGGGATGGACATACTGGGTCCCTTTACCACAGCTATAGGAGGGCGAAAATTTCTGATCGTAGGGATAGACTACTTCACAAAATGGGTTGAGGCTGAAGCAGTCCCAAACATCACCGAGCCGGCGGTCAGGAAAGTCATTTGGAGGAACATTATAACAAGATTTGGCATCCCAAAAGTATTAGTATTTGATCATGGGAGACAATTTGATAATGACCCCCTAAGAGCCTGGCTGGAGGGGCACGGGATAGCCGTCGCTTATTCTGCCGTCTGTCACCCCCAGACCAACTGACAGGCTGAGGCCGCAAACAAACAGATCTTGAATGGACTCAGAAAAATGGTAGATAACCTCAAAGGAAGATGGGCAGACGAGCTGCCAAGTATCCTCTGGTCAATAAGGACCACCCAAAAAGAGTCAACAGGCCAGACACCATTTGGTTTGGTATATGGAGCCGAGGCTTTGCTACCATCGAAGTGCGAATTCCTACCCTGCGATCTCAGCAATACAACCAGGCTGACAATCACGGAGCAATGGCCGAAGCTCTTGATCTGGTCCAAGAAATCAGGGAAGAAGCCAGCATCAACATAGCAGCCTACCAGCAAAGGATGAGGAAGGCATACAACAAGAGGGTGCGTGAAAGAAGATTCCAGGTAGGCGACCTGGTTTTAAGGAAAACACAGGCTATTGGAAAATCTAAGGAGCATGGCAAACTAAGCGCCAACTGGGAAGGCCCATATCAAGTAACCCAAATCTTGGGAACAGGAACGTACAAAATCGCCAACCTGACTGGCCAAGAGCTGAACGCACACTGGAATGTCGACACCCTAAAAAAGTACTATGTGTAACTAAGCCTTAAAAATCGCATCTGTAGGAAAAGGTACTGGCGGAGAACGATCAAAAAAGAAAAAATGTCGACGACTCCGACCAATCTTATATTTTTCTATAATACTCAAGGATTTATACTTGTTGTCTGTACAAGCTTGCGCTCACACACACAAACGAGCAGGGGGCAATAGGGGGAGGCCCCCTGTTGCCAGAACCAAGAAAAATGGCCCCCCCAACAAAAAACGCAAAACTAACAAGGACTGGGGGCAATTCCCCCAACCTTGTATAAAAAACGCAGAAAGCCCTCCCTGCCTGCCCAGGATTCCAAGCAGAAACCAGGGACAGGCTAGGCTACGCGCAGCCAACAAGGACTGGGGACAATTCCCCCAACCTTGTATAAAAAAACGCAGAAAGCCCTCCCTGCCTACCTCTGGGCAGGCAGGGGGCAAGCCCCCTGGATTCTAAGCAGAAACCAGGGACAGGCTAGGCTACGCACAACCGACAAGGACTGGGGGCAATTCCCCCAACCTTGTATAAAAAACGCAGAAAGCCCTCCCTGCCTACCTCTGGGCAGGCAGGGGGCAAGCCCCCTGGATTCCAAGCAGAAACCAGGGACAGGCTAGGCTACGCGCAGCCGACAAGGACTGGGGACATTTCCCCCAACCTTGTATAAAAAACGCAGAAAGCCCTCCCTGCCTACCTCTGGGCAGGCAGGGGGCAAGCCCCCTGGATTCCAAGCAGAAACCAGGGACAGGCTAGGCTACGCACAACCGACAAGGACTGGGGGCAATTCCCCCAACTTTGTATAAAAAACGCAGAAAGCCCTCCCTGCCTACCTCTGGGTAGGCAGGGGGCAAGCCCCCTGGATTCCAAGCAGAAACCAGGGATAGCCTGGGCTACGCACAAACTAACAAGGACTGGGGGCAACGCCCCCAACCTTGTATAAAAAACGCAGAAAGCCCACCCTGCCTACCTCTGGGCAGGCAGGGGGCAAGCCCCCTGGGTTCCAAGCAGAAACCAGGGACAGGCTGGGCTACGCACAAACAAACAAGGACTGGGGGCAACTCCCCCAACCTTGTATAAAAAACGCAGAAAGCCCTCCCCGCCTGCCTCTGGGCAGGCAGGGGGCAAGCCCCCTGGATTCCAAGCAGAAATCTGGGACGGGCTAGGCCACGCACAACCGACAAGGACTGGGGGCAATTCCGCCAACCTTGTTTAAAAAACGCAGAAAGCCCTCCCTACCTACCTCTGGGCAGACAGGGGGCAAACCCCCTGGACTCCGGGCGGAGGCCAACAGCAGGCCAAGAAATCCACAACTAACAAAAATTAGGGAAAGACCCCCCGAGTCCAAGATCAGGCATACCTTAAAGAAAAAGAAAAAAAGTAAAACCAGAAAAAGTATTCCATAACAAAACCCATGAAGGGTAGGAAGTCTTTACAAAATAAGCTAAGGCGAGAATCCAAATGAGCAAATATTACAGACAGCGGGTCATGACAAAGGCTCAGCGCAGAAAGTAAGACTATTACAAGAAAGAGCATCATGGAGCATCCTGGTAAGGACCGGCATCTGCCTCAGGTGGTCTGGCCACCCGAGCCTCGTTCTTAGCAGAATAAAGACTCCGGAAGGTTTCTTCATCAAAAGTGGGGAACATTTCCCCAATCACCTCCATCACCAACTCCAGGGAAGAGTTGGCCCCACTCGCAAAGCTAGCATCCACCGCAGCCTCGGTCTCCTCCGCAAGGGTCTCCTTCTCCTTCTTCCACTCCCCCTTGGCCTGTTCAAAGGTCGAGTCAGCTCTGGACAATTGTTCTTCCAAGTCAGCTACTCTCCCCTTCAAATGCCCCATCTCAGCCAGAGAGAGAGTAGCCCGCTCCATTGACAAACGGCTCTCCTTCAGATCAGCCTCCAGCTTGGCTATTTCCTTCACAGCCCTCTCCCCCTGAAGTCTCCACTGACCAGCCTGGTTCTTTGCCTCCTCTAGCTCACTCTTCTGCCTTGCCAGCTTATCCTTCAAATTGTTTATCAAGGTAACATCCCTCTCTACCATAGCCAGGCGGTCAGGAGGAGGAGCCCCTGGTGTGACCGTCAATTCTTCGTCACTCAGGCGGCTGAGGGCCGCCAGCTCGGCGGATGCCAGCAAAACCTTAGAGGTACGCTGGATATACTGAAGCACCTGGTGAGAAGTTGAGGTCACAGACTTTGTGAGGTGGTCAGCCAAGACGACACCAGAATCGGAAAGCAGACCTGATACGTCTACACTATCACCAGCAGTGTAGTGGAACTCCGCATTTTCCTCCGGAAAGGGAGTACTCGGAAGCTTGCGAGCAGGACGCTTCGCCTCAGGGGTGGCAACATCCGCCTCCAAATCCACCACATCAGCTCCAGAGGGTTCCCTATCCCTCTTTCTCCTCAGCTCCAAAGGAACACTCTCCCCGGTTCCCTCAGAGTTCACAGGGTGCGCTCCCTGAGAAGTTCGGGGCCCAGCTGGAGAAGCACCCTGCTTCTGACCAGGGGAGGGGGTGGCCCCTGAAGTAACCTCAGCCTCCCCCTCATGGGTGCTGGGAGTAGGGGTCGCCGGCTTCGACGACGGCAGCCGGGGAGGGAGAGGCAGTCTTCGACCAGCAGCAAAGTCCTTTACAAGTTTCATTAGGCCTTTGCTCCCTTTCCTGAAATTCGCAGGGAGGGAAGGACGCTTCGAGAGAACAACAAGTTCCTCACTCAAACCCAATCTCCTAACCTGCTTCTTTGTTCAGCGCCAAGTGATGGAATCTGCAGAAAGGGAAAGGCAGTCAGCTAAAAAGCATAGAGAAATAAAATCTCTGAAAAACCGTGACAGTAAAAACCCCCTAGAACTACCTTCAAGGCCAGGAATCAGGCCCAAGGGGAGCAAGTACTCGTCTGTCGCTATAAGCTCCGCGTGAGGGAGCCAGAAAGCAGGGCCAAAGACGCCATGTTTGTCCGCGATGATTTCAAACTTTTTAATAAAAATCTCCTCCTTCGCACTCAACTTAACCTCCAAAGCCTTCCCCCCGACACCTGGGTGGTACTCCTCACGTGTTTCCATACGGGTGTGGACATGGTTCCTAAAATGACTAGGAATCTTCCACCCTGACGCGCTATGGACGTACAAAAAATTATTTTTCCAGTCCTTCAGGCTGCTCAAAGCCGGCCAGACCAGGGCGTATTTCTTTTGTCTCTGCAGAGACCAATAGCCAGGGGAGTCGTCCCCCCCTGACGAGGACACCATTTGAAGACCGACCATGAAGCGAAGGGCGTCAATGTAAGGCCCCTCGCCGTGAAAAAGGCCGGTCCAAGTGTAAGCTACCAAAGACCTAAAAGCTGTAGCTGTCAGCTGAGCAATGGCGACATTCATCCTCCTGAAGGTTTCCTCCAGGAAAAGATGAAGAGGGAATCGCAGGCCAAATTCTAAGTCCTTGTGGTAGACGGCCACGCAACCCTCCCGGGGACAGCACACTGTGTCCTTTTCCCCCGGAACTACGACTGTGTACCCTTCCCCAAAGTTATAGAACTATTCGATTGCCCTAGCAGCGTTGCTTTCCAGAATCAAGTCCCTGTTCTTGGCCTCAGGGTAAGTCTTTAAGGGGATCAAATACTTCTTCTTATCCAAGTAATAAGTCCTCCCCCTCTCCCTATGGATGAGGGGGCCGGCAACCCTGGAAGGATCCACCTCCAGGGCCTCGTCATCAGAATCGACTACATCGAAGGGAGCAGGTTCGGGTGATTCAGCACCCTCCTCCCTGTAATGATCATCCTCTCCCCGGGGGCCGACCCCGGAGGAAGAGGCTAGGTCACGCCTACCACCGTCGCCATCCCCAGTTCCCCCAAGCAAAGAATTAAAAGAAATGGGACGAACTCGCGACATACTGGCTATGAAGGGAAATACCTATGAAAGGGAAAGAGGGGGAAAGGTTTAAAGAAGAGCTTCTAACCTAGAATGCCGATAGTCGCCGGAAAAAGTGACAGAAGGCACTTCTTGTTCCTCGCAGAATTTTTCAGCAACGAAGGCGGTTTGGGAGTGTGAGAGGAGTTGTGAATTTCAGAAAAGGTAAAAAGAAAGAATGGAGGAGGAGAAGGGCTTATATAAAGTCCAAGAAGCCCAAGAGGCGACTTCTCTGACAAGACGCCCCCAACAACCTCCCACGTGTCGCACACTGAACACAAGCTGTTCACTCCTTCCCAAGAAGGGCCTCGAAAAACTAAAGTGTCAGAGGGAAAATCGACTGACGACGTCATCCCCACATTCAAAAAAAAAGAAAAAAAAAATAGCCAAAGTTGCTTAGATTCCTGTTCATTAGCCTTAAAAGGAAAAAGGGCAAATTACATATCATGCCGAGCAAGAAAAAGAAAATACACAAGGCCTAAACTTCCGGCCCGACGCACCCACACCCTGCTAAGCAGGCCTAATCGTCATCTAAATCTGGAGAGTGGTCTCCAGGGCTACCTTGGCTCCAAAAATCCGATCCCCAATCCCAGTCTGGGGAGTCCTTGAAAGAATCATCAGGGAGTCCATCCCCATCCTTGTCGCTCAAGCGACCAAGACCCTCACTGTCATCGGAGTCTCGGCTACTGTCATCCCAATCCCTGCCAAAGGGAACAGCCTGGGACTCGTCACAGGTACGAAAACCTGTTCTCCTCACAGGAGAAGAGGGGCCTGATCCCAGGGAGGAATCTGCGTCAGAAAAGTCAGAGTTAAATTGTTCAGGGTGCAACCACGGAAAGCATTCGTGGCATCCCCGATCAAAGCAACCCCCTCCCTGAGGACAACGCCTAAATCTAGGGACAGTAGGGGGCGAAGATCTCTTAAGACGCTTGCTCGACCTGATGGAAGCTTTCCTACCACTCCGATGAGAATAAGGCCGTGAACGACGGCTGCGACGAATGGCTCGGTGAGCAGCTCGAGCGTACCGGAGTCTCCAAAATCCTTTGAAAAGGAAAGTGACAGTACGAACTCCACGACGAGTCACGAAATTTTTTATCCAAACCATGATTAAACAAAGAAAGTGGAGAGATTGAGGATGGGTTAAGCAAAATGACGAAGAAAACTGGGATTTATACTAGTGAAGGCGAAGCATTAATGACATCCCAACCACCCTGGAAGGGAAAACCACCAATCACGAAATCTTCACGGTTCCCAAAACTCCATCAAGCAGAGAAGTGTAATCATTACAAAGAAACTCTCAACCCTTTGTATACCTGACACAAACTGTGCTTCATTCCTTGGGAAGGCACAAAGCATTAAATGCGGTAGCAAAAATGAAAATAAGCCAACCTCCCTCCAAGCAAGAGTCACCAGCAGAAGGAAAGCCTCGCTTTCCTCCCAGCTGGCGAGGGCCAATTGATTGGGGTCGGCAGCCTGTCACTAACAGCCTGCAAGGCAGGCTTCCAGAGGATCGCCTATAAAGCCCAAGAACCGGCCCCTGGTAGGCAGCCAAAGTAACGGAACATAAAAGCTAAGGAAAACAGCCGACCGCCGGGCCAGCAGGGCAACACAGCCTGCTGGAGTCCAGTGCCCATAGCTCGAAATCCGCCTACCCTGGGGACATCCCCGCTGACAGGGCCAAGATCCCCAGGGGCCCTCTCGTCATTTCGCCTAAGGTAATTGGGAATGGGTGGATGAGAGGACGCCACTTGTCATCTCCTTATCCCCCCATTCTCCTCCTACTTCCCTTTCTTGTGGGAAGGTATAAATAATCTTCCATTTCCCACAAGAAAGGGGTTGGATTTTCTCTCTTTAGAACTCTTACTCTAAAATTGCCACCCAGATCCTCACGAGCTGGGTTTTCTTAAGGCATTCACGGACTGACTTAGGCATCGGAGAGGGTTTCCTCGGACAACCTCCGAGGCCCTGTGCGTTCTCTGTGCAAGGAACCTGCCTGATCCGCCGGGAAGGTCCGACTGAAGGAGTAGGAAGAAGGAGAGTGTCAAGATTAATCGGTGAAACGCTCAGAACAACACAGAACAATTCAAGCCCGAATTCCACGTCGGGTTGATTGATTCCGACAACCGGAACAACTATAATTCTTGTCCACCTTAGAAGTACATCGTGATGACGACCCCCCTCACATTACTTTTAATCCCGAGTATTCGGAATGAGATTTGACCTTTACAGAATTGAGGGAGGTGTTGAGTATAGAACCGAGAGGGGGGGGGGGGAGGTGTTTCTGACCCCTACTACGCGTATGATGGAGGAGTTTTGGGAGAAGATTTCTGGGAGTGCATATGTGGGGCACATGGGACCACCGGAGCTAAGAATGCCGATATTCATCACCCCGCCCTTTGTTATGTTCACCGACTATTGAACCCTACATTTCTTTGCAAAGGTGAACCGACACATCTATCTAGGGCGGATTAGATGTATTTGTAGGCCATGATGCTCGAATGCTTGGAAACCCCGGATTGGCTCAATATATTCTTGACCTATTGTGAGAAGCACTAGAAAGCGGTCTCGGGGAACATTCCGTTGGGTGGTATGGTTACTCTTCTAGCTTAATTCCTTGGCCTACCCAAGATGACGGATTCTCCAATCGTGGGGGATATTACTATTAATCTGAAGTTCATGGAGAATTGTTCTATGATTACCCGACCACTTATTGGCTCCCACCTAATATGGACGTATGGCACGTCTCACCGTCATTTCGTGACTTTGCCTCGTCCGGATAGGAAACCGTTACGGTTGGGGCCTACTGCGGCTGCGTTCTACCTTCCTCATGACGAGGAATTTCCTAGGCTGACAACCGAGCCTAGTGCCCCTATTGAGGAGGAGCCCGAGGTTGCTTCTGATTTTGATCTTTGGAGCGCTTGGCGCTGTAGACATCCAGATTTGGGCCTGGTGGCTGCGGAAGTGCCCAACAAACACCCGATAACGATAGGAGTGCAACACGACGCTGGTTCGCAATGTTTTATGTAGTTTTTCTATAGAACAGGTCAAATAAATTTCTCAGAAAAATTAAACTAACATGATGGCAGCCTTAGTCGTGTCGTTACGGTCGCATAGACACTAATTAGAGTCAATTCTGACACCAGGACCCCAAGTCGGTCCCAAAACTCAAACCGAGTCAGCACCGCGCCAAGCGTACCTCGGGACGCACACCCAAGGCCCACTAAACTCACGACGCTAGGTCAAGCCCCGGGAAACCTTATTCCCCAAGCTACGTATCATACACCCACCTCTCGGTTTTGGTATCAAAATCGTATCTTCAAAACACCAACCGCCTCACCCCACGCGCCTGAGTCTCCACAGGCCTGAACCCAGGCACCTGAGTCTTGGCGCGCCTGAACCCCACGAGGGCCGAAAACACCTATAAATACCCCTCTCACCCCATTCATTCGACACACAAATTCACTCTTCTCTTCTCCCTCTAACTTCTCGCAAAGGTCAGGGCTCGCACTCTGACACCCGAGGCAAACGATACACTCGATCGTAGTTCCAAAAAAGCGACATCGACGCTACTCCTCACCTTCGAGCACCCCACTCGATACCGAGGTGCCTGTGTTCGACTAGCTATAGTCTAGTAAGGAAGTTCTGCCGGATTAGCCGCAGAATCAGTCCATAGTAACGGAGCTCTGCCGGAGTAACCGCAGAAGGGATCAGCGGTAACGGAACTCTGCCGAAATCACTAGGCAAGCTAGGAGGATCTGCCTTGGCAGCCAAGTCGTCACTAGGTTGTCATCTAAACAAAACTTTACATTCTCGCACTTTCTTTTATTATGCACTACGACAATACTAGGCATGAACCCTAGGTCCACAACACTTGCTAAAACACGTAACGTACCAACTTCAACCGCAAACACTAAAATACACTAAATAGACCCAAGCAATTTCGAGACCCGTTCTCAACTATCAATGCATCGTGTCCCGTTTAGTGTATACTTCGAGGGTGCAACTCCTCACAATGTGATTTACTTATATTCGCATTTACAGCTTTCGTATGATTTATTGCTTTTATGATTTTATAATCGCATGCTAAATCACCTAACACGGAAATCAAAATGTAAATAAGCTAAAAATGAACAAAGTGATGGTCGGGATCCATATTAAACCGGGTGCTCGCCTTACTAAGTTCGACGCATCTCTATTAATACTGAACCGACGCATCTTAAGCAGAATACCATGTAAGGTATATCACGAGAACGACTAATATCCGTATTATCGCGTTAAAACTGATTAGCTAATACATATATTATTGGTACCCTCTACTCTCCTACGTGCATCTTTTCATGGCCTGCTTGTCACGTGAAATGGCATGCAAAGAATGTAAACACAACTACTGATGGTGGGATTTGTCGTGGATCCCGCCGATCAAATAAATAACCGACTATTCCTAGTGGGTAGCTAGGGCAAGTAGGGTCGATATCCACGGAGACGGTATTGTAAGGTCTAGACTAGGTCGGCCTAAAAACGAGACTAAGTCACAACAAACACAAAGAAATGCTAATTGACGAACTATGATGGGAGAAGAGGTAGGACGAGGCTAACAATGAACTAGGCTAAAACAATGCTAAATGAAATAACTAAACACAAACTAAACAATGAACTAGAGAAATGATGACTAACTAAGAAGTTGAATCAAAAATGGAGAAGAAGTGGGCTAGGTCGGGTTCATAAGTGTAGATGGGTAATTGGGGTGGTCAAGGGTGTAGGTGTCTCCTAATTGCTAGAGTCGGTCCGGACTCTCGCTACGTAGACCGACACCGAGGTAAATTTGCGCTCTCGCATCTAAGACTAGCCTCAACACAACCACATAATAGACAAACAATGAGAAGATTAGCACAAGTATGGGAAGCATGGCCACTACTACTCACACAAGCATATCAACAAACACATAGAGTGCCCAATATGTGACTAACAACAAAGATTCACCCTTTACCCCTAATCAAACCCTAATCACCCATAATCTACCCTTAGTCCCCCTACTAACCTACAAGGAGACTACTCACTCATTATCAAACTAACCATAACAACAATAAGAGAAAACAACATCATAAACCAAACATCCATTATCAAGAACAAGAACAATAACAATAAACACTAAGTAAAGATTCAAACTTGAATAAATAACAAAGAACAAGAGTAGAGAGGATTATACCAACAACAAGATGATGAAAAAGATGTAAACTTGCATAAATAAGAAACACAAATCAACTCCAAGGTTGTCAAGCTTGGATGAATCTTCAAGTATCCTCTTAATACAAGATTAACTAAACTAGCTTAACAAAGATTAACTAAGGATTAAAGAGAGATTAAAACTAATGTGAGGAACACTAATCTAGGGTTTGAATGCTTAATGGAGGCCTAAAATAATCTAGGGTAAAGTAGTGTAGAGTATGTTTCTTAAAACATTACAAAAGAGGAGTATATATAGGGTTACAAGAATGAAGGAGGAAGGAAAGGAACAATGCGGCTACAGCTCCATGGTCCCGACCGGGAAGGACCGGTCCCGACCGGAAAGGGTATGGTCCCGACCGGGAAGGGATGGTCCCGACCGGGACGGACCTAGAACAGAAGACCCCTCTTTTGTGCACCTCATCCCGGACGGGATGAGGCCATACCCGTCGGGGATGTGTCTTGTAGGCCTCCAATATGATCTTTAAGGTTCCTCCTTGCTTCACATGGACTTCTCATCGACTCTCGGGTCTCGGGATCGAGTCTAAGGGGCTCGGGATCGGGTCCCAAGGTCTCGGGGTCGAATCCAAGGCATCAAGTGATCGTTCCTCCGCTTCGTTGGCTCCGAAAAGTGTACGTATTGAGTCGGAATCGCTCCAACTTTTCACGAATGGTGTCGGGAACCTGAAACGAGCTAGAGGAAGCATAAGTAGCCCATGAACCGCTGCCAAGGAGCGATTCCGCAAGGAAATGGGACCAAAACATAGCAAATTAGGCACTACAAACTACACTTATCAACTCCCCCACACTTAACCCTTACTCGCCCTCGAGTAAGCACATGCTAACTACTAAACTTGTCGAGCGGGTATTAGCGCACCCTACGCCCTTTCCACTCACGCGAGTACACTTAGAGGATAAGTGCTCTCCGCAAGGCAAGTGAGGTCTTGCGACAAAACTGTGGATGCAACCGGACACAAAAACACATAAACAAACAAACATACAAACAAACACACAAAAGGTTGCACCCAAAAGAAGAAACAAAAACCGCTTCCCTCTAAAAAGCGGTGAAAGAAGCACCGGTTTAGGGCTCAAGGCAAGTGACAACGTTCCCAAGCTAGCAATACAAACCAAAATGGACAAAACCCTAATAGTATGACGAAAAAGCAATAAAAACGTTGGTAACTTACCTCGGTTCCTCCTAACCTTCTAAGAACGTACCACGGGACGATCGGCGGGATGGAAAAAGGATGAACCACGGTGTTAGTCGACACTTTAGGTAAGTGAGACCCCGCCCCCTTTAACAATGAGCCAAGAGGGTCGTCCCATGACCGAAACCGCCCAACTAGTCCAAGTAAAAAGGTGGATATGATTGCAAAATGAGGAAAGACCGACCACTACCGCTATCATCCTTCCTAGGGACTCGGTCCTTTGGTAGGCTCTTCACGGTAATGATCGGAAAAAGGCTTATTTTTTAGATGTGGGGATTATTTTTGTGAGACGGTTTTCTTTGGCATTTTTCTTTCTTTTGCATTTTCGCTTTGTGTGTTGCTATGCCAATTCTTTTTCATCTTTTGTATTTTGTTTTTGGCATTTCGTGCCTTTTCTTTTTCTTTCTTTTTCTTTTCTTTGCCCTTTTGGCTTGATTCAAACTATAGGCATTTCTTTGCAACAAGAAAGGGAGATTTCAACAATTTGCAAATTTATTCGGTGGATATGTGTAGAAGGTAGGTGAATGGGTAAGTCGGGACAGGCCCTTCCCTTCAAACCCACAAAAAGGGGAGAACTTGGACTAGTCGAGCAAATTTCAAACATGGTCACCTAGGGGACGGGACTCGGCAATCAAGGCCTTTTCACACCGTGGGTGGTCAAAATGGTCAAAACGCAAATCCCGTAGTAAATCCCTAGTAAGCTAGGTGGACTCAAGGTAAGAAACCAACGAAATCATTGATTTAGGGTCATTCTACTAGACTAAAGTCCAAGACTCGATTTATACTACTAGGAAGAGAAAGTAAACACTTGCGCACTAGCCTCTAAACCGGGTTTTCAAAAACCTTTTTACACACAAGACACAACTACACACACAAAACAAAGACACGACATAAACGAAAGAAAAAGAAGTAAAAGCAACAATACAAGAACAAAATAAAACAAACAAACAAAGGGAACAAACACCACCCCTAGCTTCCAAACAAGCCACCAACCAACACCAAACTTTACAAAGCTCCTCCCGAGCACACAACATCACAAATCTCCTCCGAACATCACAAGAGGTAAAGAGGAAAAAGGGATAAAGGTGTTACCGGATGTCTTGAAAGCCTTCCAAAGTTAGCGGCGATTGGGCGACCTAAGAGGAAAAAGGGAGGAAAAACACGCACAACAAAACACATATACGATACAACGATATAAAGAGGAAAACACACAAAAGGAAAATCTTTTTGATTTTTGTGAAAAAATTTCAAATTTTTAGGATTTTTAAAGATTTTTCGAAAAACTACGAAAATAAAACTAACTATGATAGAATATCGCTCCCCCACACTTAAGCCGAGCAATGTCCTCATGCTCGACCGTAGTGTATGGAGACGAAGAAAAGAAACTATGAAAATAAAGCTAAAAATCAAAAAGAAAAGTCGAGAAAATGATAGAATGTGTCCGGCCGGGGTGTAGACAAGTCACCATGGGCCGAGACGAGAAAAGAAATGGAAAGGGGGAGAAATAAAAAGAAAGAAATAAAAGGAAATGGGAGGGGAGGAGTAGGTGTGATCAAGTCACCTAGCCCGGATTCCGCCCAAATCCGACTAAATCCTAACAAAAAGGGTGAAAATCTTGTAAATTTGGATTTTGAAATGACTCTCGATGTAGTCACGTCCTTGAGAGTCGGGAGCAACAACTACCAAGGCCCCGAGGGCCACAATGACACAAAAGTATATAAGGGGAGGGGAACAAACAAGGGCAAACAAGCTATAAAAGACGGAAAAGAAAGGATAGTTGCCTTACCATACGGTTAGCAACTCACTCGCTCCATCGTCTCATAAGTCAATATCGGCACGTAGCTAGTTGTCGTCATGGCTATTCCTCTCCAATCGCGATACGGATCCATGGTTGGAGCACAAAGGTATAATGAGGTGGGTTTTGATGTGAAAGTCGGTGTAAAGTGAAGAGAAAGTAAGGTGAAAATGTGCATATGAGGTGTAGGGGTCATATTATGAGAGTAAGGACATGTAGGGAGGTTGGGAGGGGGTATAAAGTGGTAGCGTGGGCTCAAACGACGAAGAAAAGGCCAAAGGAGGAACATGGGGTCCATCCCGGCCGGGATGAATGGTCCCGGTCGGGAAGACCTCGTCCCGGTCGGGATGGCATTCCAGTAGCCCCAACTTTTGTCACACCCATCCCAGACGGGATGACACCCTTCCCGGTCGGGATAACACCCTTCCCGGTTGGGATGACTCATCCTTCCCGGTCGGGATGACCTCTTCTCGGCCTGGAAGAGTCTCCTAACCCTCTATAGCTCCCAAAAGCTCGTTCCAAGCTTCAAAAACCGACTCCCCTTTACACGATCCAAGATCCAACATTAACCCTCCCTTCCTAGGAGACACTTTCACTTCACACCTATCACAATAAACTCAATTACCACATCAAATTCCCTCCCTCACATCGCTCATCAATCAATCCAAATAATCAAGAAATTCACAAAACCAAACAAACTACAAGAGAAAGAAACATATACAAAGGGACGGTTCTTGTGGAACTCCGTCAAACCAAGGTGGTGCATTCTTCAATCTTTTTCTTCAACAACAATGATTAGTTCCATCTCCATCAAGGGCACGAAGAAACAAGTCGAAGGCCCTAGCAAAGTCTTCAATCAAGCTAGTAATATAAGCATCCAAATACCAAGGCTCTCCATGACCTTGTCTCGACGTTCCCGGGGCATCCCGATCTACCAAGTTCAATGGTTTGAACTTATACTTATGATCCTTCGGGATATACCCAAACGTCTATCGATCCTCATGTGGCCCCAATGGAGGCTCATCTTTCTCCTTACTTTTCAACTTGTCATCAAACCCATGACATGGGCACTCATCTTCCTCAACCTCGGAGTCATCATCCTCAAGTTCACAAGAGTTCTTCTTCAAGCTTTGTCCCGACTCTCCCCCTAGATCAATGTCTTTCGTGGCGTGGATCATATTATAAGACTCATCATTAGTAGGCGAAGTGTTGCCTTGGAGGTCAAACACTAGCCTTTCTTCGCCTAACTCGAAGGTGATCCTACCATTCTTCACATCGATCATAGCACCGGCGGTGTGTAGAAATGGGCGCCCAAGGATAATGGGAGTGTTGGCATCTTCCGGCATATCGAGCACGATGAAATCGACCGGAATGAAGAACTTCCCGATCCGTACCGGCACGTCCTCTAGCATCCCCAATGGTCGGTTGAATGAACTATCGGCCATTTGGAGTGTAATGGAAGTACTTTTAAGCTCCTTCATCCCAAGTCGGCAACAAATAGAATAAGGAATGATGCTCACACTCGCACCCAAATCACATAATGCCCTCTCGATCTTGTAGTTGCCTATGGTGCAAGGGATCGAGAAACTACCCGGATCCTTCAACTTTGGAAGCGTAGAACCTTGAATAAGCTCGCTCACCACCCTTGTGAAAGCAATAGTCTCTTCCTTGTCGATGGATCTCTTCCTAGCTAGGATTTCTTTCATGAATCTTCCATATGCCGGGATTTGGGTAAGTAGCTCGGTAAATGGGACACTCACGTCCAACTTCTTCACAATATTAAGGAACTTGTCATATTGGTTATCCACCTTGGTCTTCATTTGCCTTGTTGGGAAAGGAAACTTGATTTGGATCTTGTTTTGCTCAATAGGGGTGGACTCTTCAAATGACACTTTCCTTTTACCCTTGTCTTTTCCTTGAAGTGGTCGAAGCTTGTCTTCTTGGGGTTTCTCAATCTCCCATAAGACTTGCTCCTCTATAGGATTTCCCAAGCTTTGGTCTTCTTGAATTGGAGGCACAACTTCTTGTGTTGGTTCTTGCTCATTAGGGGGTGGGGGAGGGTTATAAGATGTACCTCTCCTCGTGGTAATAGCATTTACATGTTCAAATTTCGGTGTTTCACCTTGAGGAAGTAATAGCCCCTTTTGCCTTGAAGAGCTACCCGAAGCAAGTTGAGCTATTTGGGTCTCAAGCATCTTCGTATAAGCATCTCTCGCCATGTTGTCCCTTTGAATAAAAGCATAGAACTCTTGTTGGTTTTTTGACATCTCCATTTGACCCCTTTGCATCTCCAACATAGATTTTTGAATGTCGAAATCAAGAGGTGTAGATTGTGGAGTGTGCGGAGTATCGGTGATGGCTAGAGGAATGCCATAGTCATGAGTAGGAGATCGGCTCCTAGGCTTGTTTTGTTGTTGTTGACCTTGAGTTGCTTGTTGTTGACGGATCCCTTGGAACCCATGAGAATTGCCTTGATTAAGGCCTTGATTGTTGCCATGGTTGTGGTTTTGTTGTCCTTGGAAGTTTTGGTTTCTTTGGAAACCACCTTGATTGAAGTTCCCTTGTTGGAACCCTTGATTGTTGTTGTGGAAGGTACCTTGGTTATTTTGCTAGAAATTGTTGAAGGGCCTTGAGTTGCCTTGATAACCTTGGTAACCTTGGTTGTTGTCCCTTAAGGGAGGTGGAACATAGGGACGAGGTTGCATAGCTTGTTGTTGAGGGACTTGATTGGAAGCTTGGTATTGATTGGAATAGGAGGCACCTTGCTTGAACGCTTGAAAGGCGTTCACTTGCTCAATACTTCCTTGACAATGCATAGGATCATGACCAACGACTCCACAAGTATCACACATCCCATAATAAGGCAAAGGAGGTGCAAATCCCAAAGCATTCACTTCTTGAATCGAGTGTTGGTGGGAGGAACTAGTGCCTTGGACTTGGTTGAGGTGGCTTAGGAGCTTCTTGTCAATGGTCTCCATGTGTGTTTTCAATTGAGCTCCAAGGTCAATGCTTAATTGAGTAATAGCATCAACCTCGTGCCTACCTCCTCGATTTGCCTTCCTAGGCCTTGAGTATTGAGAATTATGAACCGCCATCTCCTCGATTCTTGCCCATGTTTGGTCATCATCGACCTCGGTGAACCTACCATTGGAGCCCATATTGACTATAGTTCTTGAGTCCTCATAAAGACCGTTCCAAAATTGTTGGACCAAAAACCATTGTGAAAGTCCATGATGGGGGCACGATCTAACCAAAGATTTAAACCTCTCCCAAGCTTCATAAAGGCTCTCCTCATTCCGTTGTTGGAAACCGGTGATGGAGGCCCTTAGCAAATTAGTCTTCTCCGGAGGGTAGAACTTTTGGTAGAATGCCAATGCAAGTTTCTTCCAAGTATCAATGCCCATGGTTGCCCTATCGAGACTCTTGATCCATTGCTTCGCTTTTCCAATTAATGAGAATGGAAATAATACCCAACGGATTTGATCTTGTTTAACCCCGGTTTGAGAAATAGCGTCACAATAATCGGAGAAAATATCCATGTGTTGGTGTGGGTCTTCGGTGGGCAAACCACTAAATTGATTTCTCTCCACAAGTTGGATGAATTGAGTCTTGGCCACAAAATTGCCGGCATAAGCGGCCGGTAGAGCATTTGGTCCCGGCAAGACATCTTCCATAAATGTAGAGTGAGACGAAAACTTCCGCATAATTGGATGTAAGGGAGATGGTGGTGAAGATGGAGTTGAAGTAGATGTAGAGGGGGAACTAGGACTAGAATATCCAAAGGGATTGGTGAAATTCCCTTCGCCCGTCTCTTGAGATGCTTCCTCAAAATCGTTTCCTTGAGCTTGCTCTTGATGAGTATTGCTTGCGCTTGGTTGAGAGATTCTAACCCGGTTAATCGTCCGTTGGCGAAAGGCTCGAAAAAGTCTTTCCGGCTCTGGATTAAAGAGAAAGAAGTCGCCTCCCCGCCTAGGCATACACTACACACTAGAGCAAACGTGAGAACACCTAGTGATTTATGGGCACTAGGTAACGACAATAAACAAGCACAATCGAAAGTTAAAGAGAAAAGAGGGAGAAATAAAACAAATGAAACAAGAAAAATCTAGAGAATATGCACAAGAGATGATAGAAGAGCACAAAGAAGGGTAACTAAGTCTAGCTATAAGCAAACTAAGTCTAAACAATGCACCGTCCCCGGCAACGGCGCCAAATTGATGGTAAGTATTCCCGCCTGTCACGCGGGTGACTCGGGTACGATCCCCGGCAACGGCGCCAAATTGATGGTGGGATTTGTCGTGGATCCCGCCGATCAAATAAATAACCGACTATTCCTAGTGGGTAGCTAGGGCAAGTAGGGTCGATATCCACGGAGACGGTATTGTAAGGTCTAGACTAGGTCGGCCTAAAAACGAGACTAAGTCACAACAAACACAAAGAAATGCTAATTGACGAACTATGATGGGAGAAGAGGTAAGACGAGGCTAACAATGAACTAGGCTAAAACAATGCTAAATGAAATAACTAAACAATGAACTAGAGAAATGATGACTAACTAAGAAGTTGAATCAAAATGGAGAAGAAGTGGGCTAGGTCGGGTTCATAAGTGTAGATGGGTAATTGGGGTGGTCAAGGGTGTAGGTGTCTCCTAATTGCTAGAGTCGGTCCGGGCTCTCGCTACGTAGACCGACACCGAGGTAAGTTCGCGCTCTCGCGTCTAAGACTAACCTCAACACAACCACATAATAGACAAACAATGAGAAGATGAGCACAAGTATGGGAAGCATGGCCACTACTACTCACACAAGCATATCAACAAACACATAGAGTGCCCAATATGTGACTAACAACAAAGATTCGCCCTTTACCCCTAATCAAACCCTAATCACCCATAATCTACCCTTAGTCCCCCTACTAACCCACAAGGAGACTACTCACTCATTATCAAACTAACCATAACAACAATAAGAGAAAACAACATCATAAACCAAACATCCATTATCAAGAACAAGAACAATAACAATAAACACTAAGTAAAGATTCAAACTTGAATAAATAACAAAGAACAAGAGTAGAGAGGATTATACAAACAACAAGATGATGAAAAAGATGTAAACTTGCATAAATAAGAAACCCAAATCAACTCCAAGGTTGTCAAGCTTGGATGAATCTTCAAGTATCCTCTTAATACAAGATTAACTAAACTAGCTTAACAAAGATTAAGTAAGGATTAAAGAGAGATTAAAACTAATGTGAGGAACACTAATCTAGGGTTTGAATGCTTAATGGAGGCCTAAAATAATCTAGGGTAAAGTAGTGTAGAGTATGTTTCTTAAAACATTACAAAAGAGGAGTATATATAGGGTTACAAGAATGAAGGAGGAAGGAAAGGAACAATGCGGCTACAGCTCCACGGTCCCGACCGGAAAGGACCGGTCCCGACCGGGAAGGGTATGGTCCCGACCGGGAAGGGATGGTTCCGACCGGGACGGACCCAGAACAGAACACCCCTCTTTTGTGCACCTCATCCCGGACGGAATGAGGCCATACCCGTCGGGGATGAGTCTTGTAGGCCTCCAATATGATCTTTAAGGTTCCTCCTTGCTTCACACGGACTTCTCATCGACTCTCGGGTCTCGGGATCGAGTCTAAGGGGCTCGGGATCGGGTCCCAAGGTCTCGGGGTCGAATCCAAGGCGTCGAGTGATCGTTCCTCCGCTTCGTTGGCTCCGAAAAGTGTATGTATTGAATCAGAATCGCTCCAACTCTTCACGAATGGTCTCGGGAACCTGAAACGAGCTAGAGGAAGCATAAGTAGCCCATGAACCGCTCCGAAGGAGCGATTCCGCAAGGAAATGGGACCAAAACACAGCAAATTAGGCACTACAAACTACACTTATCAACTACTTTGACGACAAGACTTACTTGTCCTTAAACAACCGACGTAGCAAAAGGTATACGGTGAAAACAATGTACTTCCGTCACAACAAAAGAACTAGGTTATCAGCCCACCGGTTGATTTGTAGAGGCCGTTAGAGTGCGGGCGAGATTGGGTGTTGACATCTATCGGATGTTGGCTTCCCAATACGTATCCTCACCCCTTACTCAGAATCGACGGTTTCCGGATTTCCGAAACGATTGGCATTGAGAGTCATTCCAGGCATGGAGTGCTTAAGGGTACAAGTCTTTATCTTTAGGTCTCATGCCTCTCAACTTTGAGCCGGCTAGGGATCAAAGTTGACTTGAACCGTTTCCGAGTCCCCATAATTGACTCGGTGGCGACTCCACAAATCGGCAACGAATTCAGTTCACTAAAAAGGTCGCCTTACCAAATGAATCGGCCTTTAAAAATTTACAACCACGACTCGGTCGATTCCAAACAGAAACACGGGTGCCCGCACCCGTCTAGTACAAGTCCGGATCGTCATCCTAATCGAGGTCCGAAACATCGCCCCGTACGCGAGATCGGACCGGCCCCCGACCGGAAGGGGGCTGCGTGGGTGGCCAGCGCCACGCGTTGAAAAACCGGATCGGTCCCGTGCGGGGCGCCGGGCGGTGGGGACGGACGTCCACAGTTTGGCGACTCCGCTGAGGATTTGGAAACAAGCTTTCAGTGGTGGTGTAACTTGAACGAGGTCGGTGAAACTCATTTCCTAGTTCCTAGTTGTGGTAACTACAGGTTTTGGCCCTAAAAAGGCCACCCTAACCGATATCAGGACCAATCGACCTCTTCGCGTTAAGATCCTTAGGTAAACGCGGAGAGATCCTCGATTGACGCTCCAGTCGCCTAACGCGTACCTCGCGGGAATAATAAGTGGATAGCTTCGAACGGACGGTATGTGATAGGCTGAAGTCGTATGCCTCAAATTACAATTTATAAGCACTTAAATCTAAATACTAAAAAGGTAGTAAAGTAGAAATAAGGGTCGAACCCAAAGGAATCAGATTAATCTAATTATGCTAACTAAAGTGTATAAATCGACCTCTAACGTAATTAAAGACCGTAGTAACCAAAGGGGGGGTTTTGTATGATTGATTATCTAACAAACTAAAATAAATAATACAATAACTTGAGGTATCAAATGATGAGAAAGAACTTAGACACAAGCACAAATCCACACTCAATAGCGATTGATCATCGTAAGACGGTTTCAATTAACAACCTTGACCACTCTATCGTGAATATGAAATTCCAATTCTCTTAAGAATATTTAACTAAAACGAATCCCGTTCTTAATTAACCCTAACCGTAAAACAACCTAAACAATCCAGTTCTAGGTTCAATTTGACGGAAGCAATATAGATCTGAGTCTCGATAGAGAATAAATAGCACGTACAATCCAGTCGCGCCTTAGATATTTATATGAATTGCTTCTAAGTACTAATATCAACGTATCCCGTTCAATATTAATTCCTAGTTGTTACTAATGTAAAGTTAATCAGTAAATCCTACTCAATTAACGATACTAACGGCAGAACGATGCAATTAAATACTAGTTGTACACCTAGCAATCAACAACAACATTCATGCAATTAATAACAAAGCGATTCATAATAATCAAGGTTAATAATCAAAACATTCAAACTCACAAACGTTTCTTGAGCGTTTCAAAGGCTTGAATCTAAGTAGAGAAGCTTAGTTACACATACTTTGAGATGGAAAATTAGGGTTCTTCAAAATTTCTCCCTTTTCTTCTCTAATTACGTTCAATTCTCCTCGATGTGATGAATGATGGCAATCATATTCTCAAACTAAGCTTAATCTAATAATAGTTTCCTAATAATAATAAAAAAAATCAAATATCCTAAGGATACTAGTAATACTAATAATAAAAACTAGTAATAAAGTTTCCTAAACGAAACCAAAGTCTTAAAACGTAATAAAGTATTACAAAATAAGACGGAATGTGTGCACAGTTTCAGGCTTCCATGCGACTCGTACGGGCGTGGCGCGACTCGCCTGGCCGACTGTAGCTGATTCTCGCGATCCTCTGATTCTATCGTTCCGGGTCTTCGAGCGAGCTTTCTTCTTCATGTTTCATTCGTTCTTGGCCCAAATCGACGGTCCAATGATTAGCATTCTCAAAACAGCCTATATTACATTTATACCAAACTGACACAAATGTGACACAAGACAACCGATTTAGCTCACAAAATAAACCAAAACCGTCATAATAACTACGACTAAATACAGCCCATCAGTATGACACTCGTCTCCCTAGACGATTTTTCAATGCCTAAGTAAAGACTATTCATGGGCGGTAGCCTACCCTAACCTACCCATGTCAGCATCCTGCATGAGTGTATGCATTCCTAGTTACGTGTAGCGTGTTTGTACAACCCAAATAAAAAACTAAAAATCTGGATTCAACCACGCCAACATATTCAACCGCACCCAATTCCGTTTTCGAAAAATACCTCCTCTTTTCAAAACGACCTTTTGAATACCGATACTCCGGTCAAACCGTAATTTCAAAAAAGGGAAAAAACATTTTAGATGCCATTATCATGGCAAATTTTACACCTACTATTTTCAAAGAAATTTCTAGTGTCATCATTTTGGCCAAAGTAAAACCCGTCAACAACGAATACCGTTAATACCACCGAGACTCCCAATTAATGCGATCAAGGTACCTTAAACGGTCACATTGTATTTCAAAAAAATGTTTTTACACACATACTGTTAACACAACCAAAGCTTCAATTAATCAAGTCAAGAAACCCAAAACGGTTACACTCTCAAAACACTTTTCCACAATACATCACCCCCCACCGTTGAAAGCTAATTAGCGCAACCGACGAACGTGGGTCACTCGTTTTAAAAGTGTTCATAAAAAAACTATTCACTACCTAAATTCCGTAATAAGGATCTAGTCACATCTTCCGAAGCACCGTCATGGACATCACGCCCTACCGCGAGCACCACATACACCATGACCATCGAATTGGCTAATTAATAGTAGTTTCGATGAAAGCACCTGATGCGCGCTGTCGCTGACACGCATGCAAACAATATTTTTAGTCAAACTCACTACTATGTAGTAGCGGCAAGTCGAGGTCGAACCACAGGGAGGCGGTTAGGCGATATTGGTCAAGTCTAAGATTTAGTTGCGATTGGGATTAAGATGGGGGTTTTGGGATGAGAGGAGTTGAACTAATGCTTGCGAGCTACACAACTAAAGCTAGAAACAATAATTGGAAAGGCGTTAGGGAGAGTCGGGGAGTCAGAAATCAAGATAAAAAAGTATAACATCGCAAGAATTATCACAAGGTGTATAAGGGAGGTTCCACCTTTCGGTTTCCCTACCGACCAAGTCTAAGCCCGCTTTCGCCACGAATAAACTAAGGTCTCTAGACGGAATTACCCTAACCCCGAGTTTCCCCATATTGATCCGAGTGAGTCAAGTCAACCTAGGTGATCAAGCTAAGTCAATCAAAACACAACAATCCCATCAAGACAATATCACCCTCAAATGCAATAATCTCACAAGATAAAACTTTTTCCAAAAATCCCTCCTCCCCTAGCCCCCTAACTAAAATCTACTCACTACCCATAATAAAACTAACACTAAGGGGACTAGAAGAATAACTAAACATGCTTGAAATAGAGAAGAAATAACTAATCTAACACAATAAAGGAAACTAAACTAACTAAACAACACCTAGGAGGTAAATAAACAAACACACAAACTATGGAGAAACAAACTAAGGAGAGAGATAAACAAACAAACAAACAAACAATGGAAAACTACACTAACATGAAGAATGACAAGACAAACAATGGATTAACAAGAAACTAAAAATAAAACTAACTAATAGAGAAAGGGAGAGGAACGAAACTACCAATTATGGAGAAGATTAAGGAGGAAGATGAAGGTTAACATGAAAGATTGAATCTTGGAAGAGATAATACAAGAACTTGTCACCAATCCTTGCAAAATTATTCAATCTTCGACACAAAAACACAAATCTTCTACTAAAGATGGAAACTTCTTCTACTAATACTAATACTAATGAAATCTACAAAGTTTTTATGGAGATTTTTACTAAGGAGGCTTACTACAACTACTACTACTACTACTACTAGAAATCCTCTACCCTACTCCTACTCCTAAGAGGCTCACTCAAGGCACAAGAGTGACACAAAAACCTAGGGTTAATTTATATACTAACCCTTAATGGGTAACACAATCTTAAGCCCATAATCCAATTCCTCTTCTTTAACCTAGACCTTCACCCATTGCATCTTCATGGAGCAAAACTTCACCCTGCGGTTGGCGAACTGACACCACCGGGTGAAATTTCACCCGGTGAGATTTTCTTCTCATTTCGCGATTTTTGGCGCTTTTCTCCATCGGGCGAAATTTCACCTAGTGGGCGAAATTTCGCCCGGTGGTGAGTGTCCACAAAAATCTTCGGGAGGTGGAAAATGTCGTCAGGCAAAATTTTGCCCGGTCATGACTCATCGGGTGAAATTTCACCCGGTGATACTCCGCCTCTTTTCCGGTCTCCTTCTTTGTCGATCAACTGGATTACTTGAATTTTCAGTTGTGTGCTTTGTTCTTTGGACCGTATCTCTCTCATGCTCGTAGAAGCTCATACACGTTTTTGGTCGAAATCCTATCAAAATAGACAGAAAAACTACCAAAAACATGTAAAATGCAAAACAGAGACACTGATGCGAGAATTACTCAAAATACGGCGATAATCGCACTTTAATCTCGCAAAACGGAGGAAAAACAGGTCTAAATGGGAGGAAAAATGGTCCAAATTTGGCACACAACAATTCCCCCACTCTAAACCGTTCCTCGTCCTCGAGCAAAGACCCAAAAAGAAATTAGCTACTACTACTAAGCTAGACTATGCTAAGCCGATACGGGGCAATTAACGGGCCCGCTCCGTCCCTTCAACTCACATCGAAATACTCATGAGGTAGAGTACCTCCATACAAGGCAAGTTGGATCTTGCTTAAAATTGGGGTTGCGACTAACACACAAAAACACATAAAACAAGAAAGACACACAAAACAAAAAAAACAAAAAAAGATAGTCGCAACAAAAGAGAAAATAAATCGCCGAGTCCCTCATCAAAACGGCGGAGAAAGCACCGATTTGAGCTTAAGACAAGTGAGAATACTACCAAGTTAGTAACACAAATTGACATGGACAAAATCCTAATAGGATGACAATCAAACACTAACAAGAAGAGTAAAAAGGGAGTAATAAACACTCGACCTAAACTCAAAATCGGGTTTTCGAAAACTTCACCTAGACAAACTATACACAAAATAAAAGAACACAAAAATGACAAAAACACAAGAAGACAAAACAAATATACAAGTATAGCCAAGCACTCCAAACTCCATCAAGTCAACACAATCCACAACCACCAATTCCAAAATGTTCACCAAGTGAACCTCCAAATAGCATATACGCCCAAACTCCCATGCATAAGAGAAAGGGATAAAACGAAAGTAGAAGATATTACCGCGCGGTCTTCATTTCATTTTTGCAACCTTACGTATCCATGCTAAATGGTTGGTGGTGTACCTACAAGAAGGAAAATGCAAGACAATACAAGTGACACAAAAATGAAAATGAAAGAAAAGAAAACTAAAATGAAGAGAAAAGGAAAAAGGAAAAAAATTTGGGTTCTTGGTTTTAAAAGGAAAAAAAATGAAATGAAAAAGAAAATGAAGAAAAGGATAGTAGATCCCTCCCCCACACTAAAACTGTGCATTGTCCTCAATGCACGAATAGGGGAAGAATCGAAAAAGAAGAAAAAGAGAAAAGAACGGAAAATCTTTTTGAATTTTTACGATTTTTCAAATGTTTTTGTATTTTTGATTTTTCGAATGTTTTTGTATTTTTGATAATGAAGAGAATAAAAAGAAAAAAGTGAAAATGAAAAATGAAGAAAAAGATGTGAAAATAAAATGAAAAGAAAAAGAAAAAGGAAAAATCGATAAGGGGACAAAGGGCGTAGGTGTAATCATGTCACCTCGCCCGGATTCCGCACAAATCGGGAAAAATAAAAGAAAAAAGAAAAATTTGGATTTTTCAAATGGTCTTGCTGCGATCAAGTCACCGAAGACCGGGAGCAACAATCAGATCAAGTCCTTCTTCTCTAAGGTCGTACCTGCAAATAAACCTCATGTGTGTAACGACCCAAGTAGGGTCACGGAGGGGCTGGCAACTCATCAAACCAACAAAATAACCAACCACAAATCAACCAACAACCATAATTACCAAATGCCAAAAATTGGCGCAGCAAGGACTAACAGAGATTACTGAGACAAGAGAACAGACTACTAACGACTGACAACTGATATCTAACACCCTCCCACACTAACACAAACGACACTCGACTACTCACATAGGACCTGGAGGACGAGGTGGAGGGTAGTAAGACCCGGGCGGAGGCATACCGAAAAATCGATCAAAATAGTGTTGTTGCTGTTGCAACATCCTTTGGTTTTCCTCCGCCGCCAACCTCGCTGCTTGGGCATCCCTAGCAGCGTCCCTAGCCATCTCAAATATGTTCCGGGCGTACTCAAAACCTTCCCTAGAGTACGTGTATGAGCTATGCGCAGTATCTCGCACATCCCGGGCCACATTGTAGGCGTTTTGGGCCAAGTTCAGTGAGGTGGTCGAGTTCTCCCAAGTCTGACGTGTTCGGTCAAAAACTTTCCCCCACTGATTGTAAAAGTCCTCCGATCCGAAGAACGAGGAGTGTTGTGGAGGACTCATGTTAACGTCCTCTTGAAAACTTGGAGTAGACTGGGTGAACGTGGAGTGTCTGTGTGGTTCAAAGTTTGAGAAGTTGGGGGTGAAAAATTGCGAGGTCTGAGGTTCAGTCTAACGGGAGGAAGAGGGTGCGTGTGATGACGAAGGTAAATTTCTATAACCCTCATCCCGAGAGGTTTCAACCTCCGGTTTCTCCTCCGACACATCTACTACCTCTATGTCATCGTCGCCATAATCTAAAGGTCCCTCAGGGTATTCAGTCTGTTGAAACTTACCACGGGTGTGACCCCGAATGTACTCCCCGGACCTCTTCGGCATGCCGAAGTTCTCTTAAATATCGAGCCTAACCCATTCGGGATTAGGCATTGCAATGGCTCTCAGCTCAGTAATCTTATACAAGAACAAACTGTCATAATCCCCTTTCTGAGGCCAAACAAGAAAAGGATAATAAACCTCATCTATATAAATTCCCGCCCCGTCAACTGGTACCAAATCGTAAAATCGATGCCTAAGGCTTTAGCTAACATCGTTACAACACCGCCACAAGAAATTTTCTTGCGGCTGCTCTTCGCAACCTGGGCGAAGTGAGTAGCTAAGGCCTCGGACATATCGATCGACGGGCCTTTGTTCAAAACAGCATCCTCCTACAACTGTACAACTGTAGCACTACAGTTGTGGTGCGTATCATAGCTTGACAAGAATGAATTGGCTATGATACGCGCCAAATACCAAAGGATGGGGTTTCGAATAGAGAAAGAACGCATCTTTCCTCCCTTGAAAGTCCTTTGGCGGGCAATTTTAGATCAAAATCGGTCGCGGGAAAATTTGTTATCCCAAGTCTGCCCCGCCCTAGGACTTCCAAGGACAGAAGAAGGTAAACCAAGCAATGCACCAAAGTCCCTCAAGTTGAGGACGTATAAAGTTTCTCGCAACTGAAAGGAGACAGTGGTATTATCATCACCACTCAGCTCGAAAGTTGCGAAAAACTCACACGTCAACTTTTGAAAAGTTTCCTCCTCGGAGGCATAAAATTTGATGAGACCAAGGCTTCGGCATATTGCTTGTACCTGCGTTTCTATGCCAAAGCGGACAAGTACATATCGAGCCGCCCAACGCGTCAGCTCGAGACGACAGACCCAAAATTTCTTACACTTATCAAAATGGTCTTTTTTAGCGAAATAGATACCAGATTCTGAATGACGGAAATTACGACGGATTTTAGGGTAACGTACCTCTTGCGGAACAGGTTGTTCACGCGGGACGGAGCTTTGTGTTTGAACGGGCAATGAGACAGATTCGTCCCGAGCCTCGGCCGGCTCCTCGGACCTTGAGGATGACGTTGAACCCGAATTACGATTTAGCATTGAGGATATCCTTTTCCTTGCCATTTGTTTTACTCTCCTCATCCTTGCTGCTTGAATTTGACACTACTACAAATCACTCAATTATGTGATACTTTTCAAGGCTATTATTGACGCCTAAAAGCGTCAAAAATTTATTTATTGACGCTCCCCATATGCATCACAATTTGAACCGTCACAATTTTGTGACGCTCTTTTGCGTCAATCATATCAACACTCTTATGCGTCTTAAATAATTGTGACGCTTTTTGACGTCAAATTATTAGACACAATAAAGCGTCAATTTTATTAAATGATGACGCCTTTCAGTGTCAAATCCATATATTTGACATTTGAGGTAAAGAGTAGAAAAAAAATTGACATTAAAAGGCGTCACAAGCGACAATACTGATTATTCTATATATAGATTATTAATTAATTAAAACGTACCGTATCAAATACTCATAATAAACTAACCAACTACAATTAACTAATGAATGTAGTAATTAAATTAAATCAAAATAATTTCATCCAATAAATTTAAAAAATATCTATGTCGTTAACTCTAAGAACTACATTAACCAAAAACCAACATTTCTTCAAATGCACTTAATTCAAATGTATTACATTATTTCTGAAATTTAAACTACATAAGAACGAATACAAAAAAAATCTCGTTGGTCGACAAAAATATTGACGAAGATCTATTACACATGATATATATGTTCTTCAATCTTCATTTAGGCAAATTTGGACTGGTTGGAGTCTTTGAAACCTATACAAGGAGAAAAGAATTATTATTAAATGACATAATATAATCAAAAGTATCGACTATGACCAAGTATCGTCCGCAACTATAGTTAACAACAATTAATAATCTAATCAACAAACATGCTATAGATATTGTAAGCATCATGAAAACAAAACATTCCTCCATATCAATAAATTATCTTACTAACAAACAAGTCTAGAGGTAAACAATTTTAGACTAACACGACAAAATAACAAAGATATTCAGCCGCATCAAAATGTACTATTTTGTAATATCACACCCTCAGTCCACATAATGCTTGATTATGAGGATAACGGATAGCCAAACAGAAAGTAGACTAGACACTGAACAGTTAGCTCAAGAGCTACACAGAGGGAACAAGCAAGCTAAACATGTTTAGCTCAACTCGACCCCTTCATATAGAAAAAAGAGAAGAGTAATAAAGAGAGAGTTTACGTGTGGATTCGCCATGTCTTATACAAGTTTGATGAACACTTTACTAGCAAGGCACAGGACACCAGGACATTCGGCTTCTAGATATAGCTCTACAACATCCACAAATGTATCTCCTCTCACACTGTGATTAGGCTTGCGGTTTTCTTTGTCAAATTTCCCTCTATATAGATTGATGCATCAGATCCCTGTTCATCATTAATTAATATTACATCATTCAATGACTAATTAAAAATGTAAAGAGAAATAGTTTAGTAACCCCTCATAAATATCCTCTCGATTTGAGCAAACAAAATGCGAAAACCTACTCTAAATGAAAGCGTATGCAGCTTATAAATTGAAGGCAACAACTTATAAAAGAGAAACCTGCTCCTAATCATCAAGGAGAAATAGATTCAACTCGACTATTCATGCATATTACAGGCTGTGAAGTGGGAGTAGTATAGGGTATAGACCACCTTTTCTTGATAAATGAATGAATAAGTACAAGCAGAAAAAGCCATGAAGGATAAGTTTAACCTTCAAATATTGGAAAAAGTGTTGAATCATTTAAATAAATAAATAAAGAATAAAATGAATTTGAAGGCTTTGAATTGAGTAATGCAGTATCGATGAATAGAGTGGGAAAGTAAAAGACAAGAGAAAAAAGCAGGACATAGGCTGATTGTCCAGTTCAACCCACACGAGACATTGTCTTCTTACCTTTGTTCTTTCTAAATTTCTGTGGTTCTATCTGTGTTATGTTGTCGATCATGATTTCCAGATCAATTGATAAATTGGTGTCATATAATCTACTGTAACAGTTTAATGGCTTACTATATATGGAGGACTAAAAATTGAAGGCCATGAATAGGTGTTAAGAAACTGGATGAATTACTTATATACAGGAAAAAGGATATTAAAAGTGAGCACCTGAACAGACCATGTATTACCAGGATCATCAAACGTCGTGTAACAACTTAAAACAACAAAAAATGAATCAATTTAATATACATACAGGAAAATGAATGTACCAACATTGCTATATATATGATCATAAAATGAATAGATGCAACTTGCACTGAGTAAAGTAAGAGCACATTTCAAATTATGGCCAGAAATGAACCAAAGTAGGTGTTAATTGCAGCATTCGCGTTGACATAAACTCGCGGTTTGAGTAGATGATAAATTCAGTATTACGCAACCTGAATATAGTATCGAAATGCAACTTGCATTCATGGAAATTCAGATTAAATCTCAAAAAATATAGCCTGATTCGGGAACGAGTATCCTAACAGTAAGTCGCATTATCAAATCCCACATACTATATCAGCTATTACCGAAGACTAGATGTATCATTAGTGCAGTTTGGCGATAACCTATAATTATCCATTTCACAAAAATTACAGAACAATATTATACGATAATCTAATGTGTATAACTAATTTAATAGTAATCGAATTAGAAAATATCGCAAACCCTAAAACAACAAAAAAAATGAAATTATACCTTATAAAAGTTCGAAAGAGGACGACGAAGTCCACGAGGTGGATGAATTTATCTCGTAATTTTCAGAGCCCACCACGACGCCTTCTAATTCATATCATTGAACCTTAGATCTGCAGGTATTCGATTAACCCTAAATTCGTATGATTCATTGAATCTTAAATCAGAAAATTTACAATCAAAGGTAACTTGGATACTTAAAATTGAAAAAAAAATGGAATCAAAACAAACCTGTGTATGAACAAGAGATTTGACAACTACTAAAGAAATCAAAATTCAAACTAGGAAAGTCGTGCAATAAAAAATCGTGAAACAATTGAAAAACGAAAGAAAAATAAGACACTAGATCTACTTATAGGATGAATTAAGAGGAAAGTTCATTGGAAAACAAAAAAATAAAGAGGCAAAGAATGAGGAATGAAGAAGTATAGATAAATAAGCAGAAAGCAGAAGCACTACATCAATGCTTCTTCGATATATCTTCAATTAAGACAGACGAATATATAACAATATATCTCCAAATGCACTTGAATAAATACTAGATTCACTTAAGTCCACAACATACTACTCCAAACTAAGAAATTAAAGTGTTGCTTGTTATTCTAGCAAATGTCGTTATTTTAAAAATGGAGCTAGGGTGATATAAGGAGGTAAAAACATGATGATAGAGAGGCATAGTAGGCTTAGATGGTACCCACAAGAGAACTTAAAGTCGTGTACAGTCTTTTGGGTGACGGCCACCCACCAATGAGATGATGGCGCTCGAGTTCTACTGTAGAAATAATGTGAATGAACTGCTCTTGCATCAACACACCAGCCTGTAACACGCCATACTATAAGCCTTATATGCGTACCAAAACATATAGATGAAGTCTGAAACATGACTCAAATGCAACTTGAAAAGGCTTGAAATTCACTACCATCTCAGATTTGAAACTGACAATGTACAATTGGCTATTGTAGCCTTCATTGAGTCCATTACGTACCCCTTATATTGAGCACAACGCACTAGCAATTCACATAACCCACAACACATCATTTCAATCCTGTATTCACCATTGAACAGCCTGACTAACAGAACTGCACCTTGAAATTGCATACTCGATGTAGCGTAATCAGCTTCAAATATAGAGCTGTAATTTTTTTAATGGTTAAACCACCCCAACATCTTTCTGGTGGAAATGTTCCTAGTTGTGACACTGGAGTAAAAACCATATATATTGAAGATATGAGAATTCATGAAATAATTGAACTAAAAACATTCTAGTATCATAAATAATGTCAACAGTTCAAAAACGTATACATCCTCCGTTTCTTAATTCCTGACGCCTTCTAAAATAGTGGTATGAGCATTTGAAGGAATCAAAAAAATTCAGAGAGTCCATATGAATGACATGAGATCCGATAACAAGAATCCTCAAACAAGAATCTCAATTTTGAAAATAATTTCCCCAATGCTTCAAATTTTATAAGGACAATTAATTATAACTCGAATGTACCATTCTACCCTATATTCGCAGGTATCAATCATTAAACCTCAAATTCAATCCTAAATTAAAATATTACGTAGCATTAGGAAATCAAAATGAAAAAAAATAGATCAAAACCTGCGTATGTTTTCCATGGATGAATCAAGATGCAGTTTATCAGGGTTAAATCGAGAAGATGAAGAAGCAGAGAATCAAATTTTCGAGAAGTTGCAGTTCATTGGTTAGGGTTAATTTTTAGGGGAAAAGAAAACAGCGGTTGATATTCTTATCAATTATCATGGGTGGGTGAGGGAGGGAACTTAAAAATAATTTAGGTTTAAGTTAGTGGGCGGGACTCTCAAAAAATTAAAAATAAAAGAGCGGTGAAGGACGGAAGGTAATAATGACACATAGCAGTGTCACAATTACGAGGGAACATTATGAGGCCGACGCTCTTTAAGAGCATCAATATTGAAGCGTCATAATTATAAGGGATTTGTAGTAATGTGATGATTATGGTGATGACGGTCTCGGTTTGGGGTTTATCAGAACTGGAACGATTTCTCAAATCAAACTCCAAGAAGATGATAGGATATGATGGGGATGAAGAATATATAAATGGATTGAATTTTGGTGAAGAAATGGAAGGACTAGGGTGGTTTAAGGTGGTGGATTTTGGGGTTTGATTGAGGAGAGAGAGAGGAAAAGTTGATTATGAGGATGGGTAAGGGGGGTTTGGCTGGTATAGGTGCCGCGGGGTGATATTTCGCCCGGTGGTCACCATCGGGCGAAATTTCACCCGACAGTCTTCGGACCAATTCTCGTCATTTGCGCACGGTTTCACCACCGTTTGCCGGGTGAGATTTCACTGGATGAAATTTCACCCGGTAATTTTCGTTAATTACCAAGTCCCAAAAAATTTTACTGTAAGGCAAAATTTCGCCCGGTGAGATTCCACCGGGTGAAATTTCACCCGGCGGAGTTTCCGTCAATTCCTTTAATTCGACCAAAGTTGCCATCGGGTGAAGTTTCACCCGGTAAAATAATCCACTTCAAAATAGGACTTTGCTACGAAAAATCTCTTCGACTTGACCTAAACCAACCTTAGCTCTTCTATAAAACTAATCTTCTCGATCCATGTATTAGCTACACGGAGAAAAACTCTCACAATTATTCATAGCGCGACCCAAAAAATTCCAAAAGAAATCTTCACAATTCCAGATACTAAAACAAGCTCCAAAAGAAAAATCCAAAAGCTATTGTCCAAAGAAAATAAAAAGAGATAAGAATATACAAATATTTACAAGGTAGTTATTATGGCCACCACCAAACCGAATTGAATTGTTTGAGCTTAGTCGGGGTTGCTTTTCAAGCAACCCGGAAGGTCTTGGTCAATAACTTCAAATTCAAGGTTACCGATCTTGAGCTTTTCTCTAAACTCCGGCAAGCCCATAACTCGTGCTACCTCGGGAAGCATTGCAAATTCTTCGGGAATATCTTCTTTAAAGGTAGAACCGAGTATAAATAGAGCACCATCATCTTCTTCGTTATCATAGTCAATAACTTCAAATTCAAGGTTACCGATCTTGAGCTTTTCTCTAAACTCCGGCAAGCCCATAACTCGTGCTACCTCGGGAAGCATTGCAAATTCTTCGGGAATATCTTCTTTGAAGGTAGAACCGAGTATAAATTGAGCACCATCATCTTCTTCGTTATCATAGTCAAGATCTTCGGTAGAGGGTTCTTCGTTGGATGGAAATTCCACCATTTGATTCCAAAACTCCGATTGAGAATTTTCGGGAAGGAACGCGGGAAGCACAAATTGAACCATATCATTAGCAACATTGAAAGATTGTCGCCCTCGCTTCACATCAATAATTACTCCACCGGTAGCTAGGAAAGGCTGTCCCAAGAGAATAGTATTCCGCTCCTCTATAGGCATGTCAAGAATAACAAAATCGGTGGGGATATATAGATTTCCCACATTGACCATGAGGTTGCGGGCTAGTCCATAAGGTTCCTTTATAGTTCCATCGGCCATTTGCACATTAACTGGGAAGTGTTCCAAGTCCTTGATATAAATGGTATGAGCAACGGATAGGGGCATTAAACTAATGTCGGCGCCAAGGTCACACGAGGCTTGGTCTATCAAAACATGGTCTATGGAACAAGGTATGGCAAAGCTACCCGGATCACCTAACTTGATGGGAGTTGTAACTTTTGGGGTAGTTCTTTGGGAAACAGGAGCTCTTTCCCTTTCAGTGGGTTTCAAAATAATGTCTCCAATATATTCGGACGGGGTAGGCATGGAAGGATTAGTATCAATGTTCTCGATAAGATTGGTGAAGGTTATCGTGTCCAAAGCTTGGTTATTGAATGGGATTTGTGGCTTGTCATTCAAAGGTGGTACTTCAATCCTAAAGACTAGGTTCACGTCCTCTGTTGGAATTTTTTCAATAACGTAGGTAAGGTCTCCTACAGGATACTTGGATGGATCTCTTGTTGGTCTTTCGGTTACGTTATTGACCACTATCTCATCGAATTCATTGATTGAGGGATGAGATGTAAGAGTTTGTGGGTCAATGGGTTTCACCGGTTCCTTTTTGTTCATTACCTTAATGGCATTCACGGATGCTTGATTAGAAGAATTGGTCGGCTCTTGAGAAGATCGAGCTTGCGAGGCGGAGCGTGCCTCTAAAGCCTCAAGTCTAGCTTGATTTGACGCGTTTTCTTTCAATAAAAATTTGATCGTTTGTTGAATGTCATAAAAAGGTTGAGAGTTACCTTGAAAATGCCTTGGAGGACTTTGATTATATGGAGGATAGGTTCCAAATGGAGGACCATAGTTTGGTCGAGGTGGTCCTTGAGAATATGAATAACCTTGATTGAATTGGCATGTATGAAGAGGTCTCGGTTGATAGTAGAAACCATATGAATTAGGATAAACCCTTTGATTGGGGGCTCTTGGAATTGCATGATCTTGAAAAGGAAATGGTCCTTGAGTTGGCATAGAATAAGATCCGGTTCCCAAATAAGGATTATTCGTTTGAGACTTTTCATGGGTTCCTTGGGTATTGGCTTGATAAGCATTCTCCTTTCTCATAGATAATTCGGAGTCATGGTCATATCTCCCTCAATGATCACATGGAATCTCGATGCGATACAATTTGGGTGGTGAAGTGGATGATCGTCTTGGTGAACTCAGCCTTCTTGGTAGAGTTGATCTTTTTGGAGATGTCCTAGTCTTAGGTGGAGAATTGGCTCTAGCAACATATACTTCAAATTGCTTAACCAACTCCTCGACTCTAGCTTCAAGATCGGTTCTCCTTTTGGTTGACGACGTTGACTCACCACTTAGCTCTTCACGTTGATCATTTTTGGAATATTCATCATTCTTGGCTATCCTTTCAATGAGTTTGTAGATTCGATTTTATTAAGCAAAAAGAAATCGCCTTTTGCTGCCTGATGCGTGCAATTTATATATGATTATTCTGTCTTTTACGCACGCATTTCCATGCATATCGAGTAGCATTGTCTACTATTTTCCTCCGAATTTGATACTTTGTGGTCTTGTTGCATCTTATGTAGGGAATGGACTCGTAGACGCATAAACAAGGCAAAAATCGTTCTTAAAGATGAAATATTATGCGAACTAAGAAAAGAGAATGATCGTTTTCAAATAGGTCATATTAAAACGTGAATATCTTGATTTCTACAACTTCAATTGATCTTATTCCAGTTGCGTTATAAACCTCTTTCTCTTAGCTTTCCAACGGTATATTACATGCCCGATTTGAAGAAGTAATAAAGAAATGGCAAGCGTTTGAAGTTGAGCGCGCAGTGCTGAGAACGGAAACAGGTCTATGATAGTCGACCGACTATCCTAATAGTCGACCGACTATCCATATAGTCGACCGACTATTCAAAATTATCGACCGACTATTCTCGATACTGGACGAAGACCGAGACTTTCCTAATTTGATTTTTAGGGTTAACAAGACTTTTGGGCTTTTGTTTTAACTTAGTATTTAAGAAACTATTAGACTAGATTTTATATACGACTTCTCCCTTATTCTCTTTTACTTCTCCTTAGACTCTTATTTAGATTTCTTCTCCTTATTCTCTTAGAAGTACTTCTAGTTTAATTTCTTCCTTTAAAACTCGGTTATTGTAAGACTTGATTCGAATCGCCTTCATTCCTTTTGGTAATTTTATCTAAATCTTTCTTCCTTCTTCTTCGTTCTTGATTGTTTTTCTTCTTCATATTTAATTATCCTTAATCTTTGTTTTATGCTTGTCGTAATTTTATTATTATTCATCATGTTTAATCTAGTAAAATCGTTTATTAATATTGTTGTTCTTGATTTAATCATGAGTAGCTAATTTCCTTCGCTAGGATTTAAGGGATCTGCAAATTGAATGTGGTCGCAAAATAATTTATTGATCTGTCAATGATATTGTGTCTGAGTTGTTAATTGTAGCATTTAATTGAGATTAATTGATTAAGTCGACGTAATTGATTAATTGAATTCGGTAAACTTGAACCTAAGATCGGAAGCCTGGTAAAAATTAGACCTGCTACAACACATTAGCATGCCCTAATAAGATCGGAAGCCTTTAGACGAATGCTAGGGTGAATAGCGGACCGGAAGGACCTTTTCACTACCCCTTGGACCAATATCTGCGATAGACTTGTGACTTAGATCATGACCATATGAAATTCGTAGTGAACCGACAATCCTAGTTTTCTCTCCCTATAAATTCGTCTTGACTCGTCTTAATTATTCTTGTTATTTCTTCTCCTTTAATTCTCTTTCCTTCACTACTTTTAGATTAGTCAACACATAAAAATCCCCGATTTGTTACTTAGATAGACTTTAATTGCGAGTAGGATTTATTTGTCTCCCTGTGAAATCGATCCCGACTTCCCTAGCTATATTTTTAGTTGGACCATAGTTGGTTATTTTTGATAGGTACACGACTAGCTTATCAAATTTTGGCGCCGTTGTCGAGGAGACGGTGTATTTTTGCTTGTTATTTTAGTTTATCTTTTGTCTTAGGGAACTCCAGTTCCTTGAGATTGTTCTCACCGTTTCCATGAGGATTATAATAGATTTTCCACAGGAACCCGATGAGACTTTTGGAGCTTATATGGAGAGGTTTTGCGATTGGCTTAGCTCTCTCAAATCCGCTCGTTTCACTAATGAAACACTTGTTCTTACAGTCATTAAAGGTGTGACAGACTCTACAAAAGCCTATATATTTTCCACTTGTAAGGATTTCGAAAGCAAGTCCTTTGAAGAGGTGATAGAGTACTTTGACTGGTTAACTGAAGAAGTGTGAAGCCCGATTTTTCACTTTATTTGACTAATGATGAGCCTGTTGGTGAGACTAGTAATGCGGTTATGTTTAGGGGACCTTGTTTTGACAATGAGATAGGTTGTGACGAAAGTTATGACACGAGTGCCTTTGTTCCATTTTGTGAGAATCTGTGTGATGAGGTTCATAAAGAACCTTTTGATTCGAAAATTGAGGTTGAATGGGACGAGTATGAGCACGACATTGTAGATGAACCATTGGTTACTTTGCCCGTTATCCTTTCTCCCTCTAAGGTTTTGGGCTTAGTTCCCTCTGTTCCACTCTTTTTTCCACCTTTATGCTTGTCGGCCCCACTGCTGCCTATTTTTGACCATTTTCCTAAAACCACTAACACTTTGTTTTTTGATTTTAATTTTGATGCTCCATGTCTTGCGGACGAGGTGACTAGTGCAGTACTTCGTGTGGAAATTGGTCCTCCATCCCGTGATAAGATGTTTCATTCCATACTTTTGACATTTGATACTTATATCTTATCATGTGCTTATATTTGCTTTCATATTTCACATGCGCAGGAATATGACATGCTACTTAGGGCATTGATGTGTTTTTTAAGTAAAATGACAAAGTTGGTATATTTTGATGCTTAGGAGCGGTTTGGGGAAGGTCTCCGCTCATATATATCTTGTAAGTAGTTCTTTTATTTTCTTTATTTTCTTTTTGCACTTCCATTGTCTTGCATTTCTTCCCCGTATTTTTGTTGCCTCTTATTGTTTGCTGTACACAATGAGCGCATTGTGCGATTCGGTTTGGGGAGGGTATGCTTCTGTCTGTTTTCATCCATCTGCATATTTCTTGCATTTCCGCATGCATAAAAAAAATTATGTTTTTGCATTTAGTCGAGTCTTAGTTGAGTCGGAATGCTATGTAGCGATGATGATATTGCTTTTATGTCTTCATTAGTTGCCTATCCTCGTGCGTCGTTAGAGTTTTTGTATATAATCACATGTGGCATTCTTGCATCTCTGGTTAACTTTACTGAACGAATAAACTTGACTCATTGTTGGCAAACTACTCAGATTTGTAAGGAATTAGAGCCTTTAAACTGATGACATTCATGATCAGTTTCTTCTAGGATTGAGAGTAGTACTCCTTATGAGACATGTAACATCAAACTGCATAAGCATGGCATTCGTCTCTTGGTACCTGTATGCATTTGACTCGTGGTTTTGACATGTGCGAAAAAGGCAAATCCTTTCTTTTAATTAATTCCCATAAGCCTCACATAGCCAAATTGACCTGTTTGACCCGTTTATTAACTACATGTCATAATTTGCCTACCCTAGTCAAGCTAGTAGATGAATTAGACGAAATTGTTTTTTTTCGGGTTAATTTTGGTACCATGATGATTGAAAAAAAAAAGGGAATTGGAAAAAAAATGAATTGAGAAAAAAAAAGAGAAAAGAAAAGAAAAGAAAGAAAGGAAAGAAGAATAAAGAAAAAAAAATGAAGTGAAACTAGAAGAAAAATGTGTTTTTGCCATGAGAAAAGAATTTATCTCTCTTATTTCATAGTTATTAGTGGGAAGCAGTTTTGATAAGGCGCTTGTTGTTATACCTAATTTCTTCGACTGGAGTTTGGTGAGAACGGAATATTTATTATTGATGGGTGTAGGGAATACTAGCTTGGCTTTTACCTCCTCATATCCATATCGTTTTGCCCCTTCTTACCCGATTAGCCTCACTTTATACTATATGTAAGTCCTTGGCACGTGTCTTTATCCGATAGAATGCGTATGTACGGTTATTAGAGATTGATTTAATGTTAGATTGCATGCATGTTCTTGTAGGTCGCAGTTTAGGTGAGTGCTTTGTCTTTCCGTTTTTACATAAACTCACAATATCACCCCATTTGAGTGTTGAGCGATCCGTGAGAGTCCGACATAGACGAGTCTTGCAAGGTTGAACGTTCAGTATTGTTGCCATTGATCAAGCTTGTTGTATGTGATTGTTTACATTGACTTTAATCGTTGCGCATTGGTTTGAGTAACTTTGAAGCATATTCCGCTATGAGTTGTATACCGTTCCAGTAGGATATTTTTCTTTATTTTGTGTTTGCTTGGGACAAGCAAAGGTTTGGTTTGGGGAGGTTTGATGCGTGCAATTTATATATGATTATTCTGTCTTTTACGCACGCATTTCCATGCATATCGAGTAGCATTGTCTACTATTTTCCCCCGAATTTGATACTTTGTGGTCTTGTTGCATCTTATGTAGGGAATGGACTCGTAGACGCATAAACAAGGCAAAAATCGTTCTTAAAGATGAAATATTATGCGAACTAAGAAAAGAGAATGATCGTTTTCAAATAGGTCAAATTAAAACGTGAATATCTTGAGTTCTACAACTTCAATTGAGCTTATTCCAGTCGCGTTAGAAAGCTCTTTCTCTTAGCTTTCCAACGATATATTACACGCCCGATTTGAAGAAGTAAAAAGAAATGGCAAGCGTTTGAAGTTGAGCGCGCAGTGCTGAGAACGAAAACAGGTCTATGATAGTCGAACGACTATCCTAATAATCGACCGACTATCCATATAGTCGACCGACTATTCAAAATTCTCGACCGACTATTCTCGATACTGGACGAAGACCGAGACTTTCCTAATTTGATTTTTAGGGTTAACAAGACTTTTGGGCTTTTGTTTTAACTTAGTATTTAAGAAACTATTAGACTAGATTTTATATACCACTTCGCCCTTATTCTCTTTTACTTCTCCTTAGACTCTTATTTAGATTTCTTCTCCTTATTCTTTTAGAATTACTTCTAGTTTAATTTCTTCCTTTAAAACTCGGTTATTGTAAGACTTGATTCGAATCGCCTTCATTCCTTTTGGTAATTTTATCTAAATCTTTCTTCCTTCTTCTTCGTTCTTGATTGTTTTTCTTCTTCATATTTAATTATTCTTAATCTTTGTTTTATGCTTGTCGTAATTTTATTATTATTCATCATGTTTAATCTAGTAAAATCGTTTATTAATATTGTTGTTCTTGATTTAATCATGAGTAGCTAATTTCCTTCGCTAGGATTTAGGGGATCTGCGAATTGAATGTGGTCGCAAAATAATTTATAGATTTGTCAATGATATTGTGTCTGAGTTGTTAATTGTAGCATTTAATTGAGATTACTTGATTAAGTCGACGTAATTGATTAATTGAATTCGGTAAACTTGAACCTAAGATCGGAAGCCTGGTAAAAGTTAGACCTGCTACAACACATTAGCATGCCCTAATAAGATCGGAAGCGTTTAGACGCATGCTAGGGTGAATAGCGGACCGGAAGGACCTTTTCACTACCCCTTGGACCAATATCTGCGATAGACTTGTGACTTAGACCGTGACCATATGAGATTCATAGTGAACCGACAATCCTAGTTTTCTCTCCTTATAAATTCGTCTTGACTCGTCTTAATTATTCTAGTTATTTCTTCTCCTTTAATTCTCTTTCCTTCACTACTTTTAGATTAGTCAACACATAAAAAACCCCGATTTGTTACTTAGATAGACTTTAATTGCGAGTAGGATTTATTTGTCTCCCTGTGAAATCAATCCCGACTTCCCTAGCTATATTTTTAGTTGGACCATAGTTTGTTATTTTTTATAAGTACACGACTAGCTTATCACTGCCGCATTGACATTATCTTTGGTATTATCTGATAACGAGTGGAAGAAAATATGAAGTAGAAACCAACTAAGAATTCCGTGGTGCGGACATTTACTTTGCAACGTTTGAAATCGGTCCCAGGTTTTACCTATGCTTTCATTTTCTTCTTGTTGGAACGTTTGAATTTCCCTTCGGAATTTGTTGGTCTTGGATGGTGGGAAGTATCTTTGGAGGAAGGTGTTGCACAATTGCTCCCTAGTGCAAAAAGTATTGTTGGGGAAACTTTTAATCCATCTCCTTGCTCCGTCACACAAGGTGCGAGGAAAAAGGATCCGACGTAGTTGGCACTCGATGACACCTTCAAGCTTGACACCAATAAGACTTTCCTTGAAAAGGCAAACATGTTCCATCACATCTTCATTCGGTAATCTTCAAAAAGTTTGTTGTTGAATCAAATTGATGATGGAAGGTTTAAGCTCAAAACTCTCCGGGATGGCTCCAATGAAGACAGGAGAAGAAATCTCTTCAATAGATGGTTGAGAATGGGACTCAAGTGTAGTCATACTTGAATCCTTGGATGTTGTTCAAAGGTGGGGTGTTGAGGAATGAAGAAATTGGTGGAAGATCGCAATATCAAGTTGTTGCTTCGGTCACAATATTTCCAAGCGACTTGTTCTCCGAATGGGGATCAAGCAACCTAAATCAAAAGTATACCTAGCAAAAACTCAACAAACGATGAGCCTCCTAGCACCTAATGGCACTAGGGTAGGAGGAAAGAAAAACAATTATCCAAACACAATAAAACAAAGACTTAATCAATTAACTAATTGCCGCCTCCCCGGCAACGGCGCCATTTTGATGAGCGACGTCGCTGACACGCATCCAAACAAAAATTTTAGTCCCAACTCACTACTATGTAGTAGCGGCAAGTCGAGGTCGAACCACAGGGAGGGGGTTAAGCGATATTGGTCAAGTCTAAGATTTAGTTGCGATTGGGATTAAGATGGGGGTTTTGGGACGAGAGGAGTTGAACTAATGCTAACGAGCTACACAACTAAAGCTAGAAACAATAATGGGAAAGGCGTTAGGGAGAGTCGGAGAGTCGGAAATCAAGATAAAAAGTATAACATCGCAAAAATTATCACAAGGTGTATAAGGGAGGTTCCACCTTTCGGTTTCCCTACCGACCAAGTCTAAGCCCGCTTTCGCGACGAATAAACTAAGGTCTCTAGACAGAATTATCAAAACCCCGAGTTTCCCTATATTGGTCTGAGTGAGTCAAGTCAAGCTAAGTCAATCAAAGCACAACAATCCCATCAAGACAATATCACCCTTAAAATGCAATAATCTCACAAGATAAAACTTTTTCCTAGAATTCCTCCTCCCCTAGCCCCCTAACTAAAATCTACTCACTACCCATAATAAAACTAACACTAAGGGGACTAGAAGAATAACTAAACATGCTTGAACTAGAGAAGAAATAACTAATCTAACACAATAAAGAAAACTACACTAACAAAAGAACACCTAGGAGGGTAAATAAAAAAAACACACAAACTATGGAGAAACAACCTAAGGAGAGAGATAAACAAATAAACAAACAACGGAAAACTACACTAACATGAAGAATGACAAGACAAACAATGGATTAACAATAAACTAAAAATAAAACTGATGAGGGTCGGCAGCCTGCTCCGGACCGCCTGCTAAGCAGGCTCTCAGAAGACTCTACCCAAGGAGCCCGGGAACCGACTTGGCAGACAATCAGAGCAAAGTCATTAAAAAGAGAACCCACGGGGAGCTTCAGTTGACCGCCTGTCCGACATGGAGGGGCGGTCTGCCAAACCCAGTCTTCGCATAACCCCCACCTGCCTGTCTTCTGGCCATTCTCCAAAGGCAGGGCAGGGACCGCCGAGGGACCTCCTCGTCATTTCGCCTAAGGTAAATGAGAATGGGTGGATGAGGTGAAGCCACTTGTCACCTCCTCATCCACCCATCCTCCCTCTACTTCCCTCTCTTGTGGGAAGGTATAAATACTCTTCCATTTCCCACAAGAAAGGAGTTGGATTTTCTCTCTCTAGAACTCTTACTCTAAAAACGCCACCTAGTTCCTCATGAGCTAGGTTCTTTAAGGCATTCACGGACTGACTTAGGCGTCGGAGAAGGTTCCCTCGGACAACCTCCGAGCCCCTGTGCGTTCTGTGTGCAGGGAGCCGGCCCATTCCGCCGGGAAGGTCCGACAAGTGGAGTAGGAGGAAGGAGAGGTTGGCAAGATTGACCAATTGTTAATTCAAAGCAATATCGTACACCTCAAGCTCGAGTCCCGACTCAGGTTAATTGATTCCAATACCGGAACAATTTGGCGCCGTCTGTGGGGAAGATCTGGTTGTATCCACGAATTACCCACAAAAATCAACCATTCCCAATTACAAAAACTAACCAATCAAAGTAATCATGCCTGAGATCGTTGACACTAGTGTAGGGATAGGTCCGACGGTCCCACCGGTGACCCCCCTATACGGCATGCCTCAGCCAGAGAGGGCTCATACCGCCACGATCCCCGAGGTAGGGGGGACCAGTCTCCTGGGCATGCCGAATACAACTGTAGCACCAGGGCAGGGGGCACATCCAGGGCACACCCTGAACCTGACCCCAGCTCAGATGGTACAGACAGCTGTCTTCTTCTCCGCAATGCTTAACCAGGAGTTCACTCCTGAAGACCTGGTAGGCCGGGTCGCAACGACCCCCAGACAGCCCTACTAAGTAAGTAGAGAGGGGGCTGGAGGTACGAGTCGAACCGCCGCCAGAAACGCCCAGAGGAAGGCAAGGAGAACGGCTCAAGTATACGCACAGGCGCAGAGGCATATCACAGCAGGCAGCCAAGAACTGCCTGCTCAACAACAGGCATTCTCCATACACACTACGGAGTCCACGTCCCGGGAGAAGAGAGGTTTGTCTCAGAGACTGCAGGATCGAATGAAGCACAGGGAGCCTCCGTCTAGACGCCTGGGAGAAAAGCAGGGCGGAGTCTTTTCCAGGTTAACACCGGCAGCAAAAGGACAACCAGCTCCAGTGTTGTCCCAAAGCCTGCACTCTAGGTTTAACCGGGGGCAGCCGCTCGAGTCAAGGTATCACCAGGATGACAACCTCGGTCAATCCCGGAGAAAGCGGTCTAGGCAACCCTCCCTTGACACAGAGGACGAAGCGACCAGCAGACAACCACCGAGGCACCGCTCCCCCAGTACGAGGAAACCTGCTCCTAGACAATGGGATGTTCACGGTAATCAGTCTGGGGAAAGCAAGTCATGGATGGTAGGCAGGCCCACGAAGACCCCTCTCCATCCTGACGTACAAGAGTACCCCATCCCAAAGATTAAAATGCCCACAATCAAGTTTGACGGGACTGCAGATCCAGAGGACCATCTGGCGGCATTTGAAAGTCACATGGGCATGTACGACGTGGATAATGCGATCTGGTGCAAAATCTTCCCAACCACCCTCGTAGGGCTTGCACAGGGATGATTCAGGGACCTTCGCCAGGGGTCAATCAGTTTCTTTATAGAGTTAGCCGAGGCATTCCTTGAGCAATACGCAGGGAACAAGAGGAGGCGACTCACTCGTTTTGATCTTATGACCCTAAAGCAGAACAAGGGCGAGAGCGTCAGGGAGTACCTAATGAGATTCGACTTGTCCTACCAACAAGTCAGGGAGATCGATGATTCGACTGCTGCCTACACCCTGACAATCTCCTTACTTCCAGGGGATATGAAGAACCAGATGATCAGGGCCCAGCCTGAAACCTTGGCAAAAGCCAGAAAAATTGTTGAAGGGTTCATTCTGCAGGAGGAGTTTCACAGCCTGCCGGACACCCCTGCAGGCCAAGTAAGGCCACACGGGGGACCGCAGGGTGGACGCGGCAGAAAGAACGCACAGCTTACCAGCCAAGGTTTGACAGCTACACGGCCCTCAACAGGCCGAGGGCAGAAATCTTTGAGCTGGAGAAGGAAACTGCGAAATGGAATCGCCCGAATAAGCCGCGCAGCCCAAAGGGAGATCCTAAAAAATTCTGCACGTTCCATGATTGCATAGGCCACACCACTGAAGAATGCCGACACTTAAAAGACGAGATAGAAAAACTCATAAGAAACGGCTGGCTGAGTAACTATGCAGCGAGGAACAAATCCCAAAAGGAGGTGGCAGACAAACCCGAAGGTTCAGTCCAAAATCGCATGGTAATTCATGTAATGTCAGGGGATGCAGAGGGACGAACAAGCAGACGAAGCCAGAAAAAGCAGATCCGCGAATTGCGAAACCAGATTTGCTACGCCGAGAGGGCAGGAAGCCCAAAGGGCACGACCCTGAGCATCACTCCTGACGACTTATCCAAATAATAAGTTTTCCAAATAATAAGTTTTCCCTCTCTTCCTGCGAATGAGGGGGCCGACAATCCTGGAGGGGTCCACCTCCAGTGCCTCGTTGTCTGAATCAACAACGTCGAAGGGAGCGGGTTCGGGGGATTCAGCACCTTCCCCCTGTCAAGGCGATCCTCCTCCCTGGGCCCAACCCTAGAAGAGGAGGCTAGATCGCGTCCACTCCCGTCTCTACCCTCAACCCTCTCAGACAGTGAACTAAAAGAGAAAGCCCGAACTCGAGACATACTGGTTTATAAAGAAAAAAGTATCGATGAAAGGGAAAAAGGGCGAAGATTTAAAGAGAGATCCTAACCTAGAACGTTGGTCGTCGCCGGAAAGTATGACAGTAAGCACTCCTTGGTCTCACGAAGTTCTCAGCAACAAAGATGGTTTGGGAGTATGAGAGGGACTACGAGTTTCGGAAAATGTAAAAGAAAGAAATGGAGGAGGGGAAGGGCTTATATAAAGCCCAGGAAGCCAAAAAGGCCGCCTCTCTGACAAAACGTCCCCAACAATCTACCCCACGTGTCACACTTTGAACATGAGCCGCTCACCCCTTCCCAAGAAGGGCCTCGAAAAAGCAAAAGTGTCAGAGGGACAGTCAGTTAGCAACGTCATCCCCGCATTCAAGAAAAAAAAAGAAACAAATAACAAAGTCGCTCGGATTTTTCATTAACTTTGATGGAAAATGGACAAGTTACATATCATGCCCGGAAAAGAAAGAAAAATACAAAAGGAGCCTGGATTTCCGGCTCAACACGCCTGCACCCTGCAAGCAGGCCTAGTCATCACCTAAGTCTGGGGAATAGTCCCTAGGGCTGTCTTGGCCTCCAAAGTCCGATCCCCAATCCCAGTCTGAGGAATCCTTGAAGGGATCATCAGGGAGTCCATTCTCGTCTCTATCACTCGAACAGCCCAGACCCTCACTGTCTTCAGAGTCCCGGCTGCTGACGTCCCAGTCCCTGCCATAGGGAACTGTCTGGGAGTCATCACAGGTACCGCAGCCTGTTTTCTTCACTGGAGAGGAAGGGCCTGACCCCAGAGAAGAGTATGCATCAGAACAGTCGGGGTCGAACTGTTCAGGGTGCAACCATGAGAAACACTCATGGCAACCCCGATCAAAACACCCTCCTCCTTGAAGGCAGCGCTTGAACCTGGAAGCAGCAGGAGGCAAGGCTCTTCTAGGGCACTTGCCCGCCCTAATGGTAGCCTTCTGAACACTTCGACGGGGATGTGGCCGTGGACGACGACTGCGGCGAAGGGCCCGGTAAGCCGCCCGAGCATACCTGAGTCTCCAAAATCCCTTAAAAAGAAAGGTAACAGTGCGGACTCCATGGCGAGTAATAGATTTCTTGATCCAAACCATGATTCAACAAAGAAAAGTGGAAGAATTGAGGATGAAATAACAAAATGGCGAAGGGAGCTGGAATTTATAAAAAGGAAATGAAGCATTAAATGGCATCCCAACCATCCTGGCAGGGAATGCCACCAATCGCGAAGTCCTCACATTGCCCGAAAATCAACCAAGCATGAAGGGTAATCATTATAAAAGACCTCTCAACTCTTTGTATACCCGACACAATTAACACTTCTTTCCTCGGGAAAGTACAAACGCATTAAATGCAGCAGTGAAGCCGAAAATAAGTCAACCTCCCTACATCTAAGCAAAAGTCGCCAGCCATAAGGAAGCCTTGCTCCCTCCCAGCTTGCGAGGGCCAATTGATGAGGGTCGGCAGCCTGCTCCGGACCGCCTGCTAAGCAGGCTCTCAGAAGACTCTACCCAAGGAGCCCGGGAACCGACTTGGCAGACAATCAGAGCAAAGTCATTAAAAAGAGAACCCACGGGGAGCTTCAGATGACCGCCTGCCCGACAGGGAGGGGCGGTCTGCCAAACCCAGTCTTCGCATAACCCCCACCTGCCTGTCTTCTGGCCATTCTCCACAGGCAGGGCAGGGACCGCCGAGGGACCTCCTCGTCATTTCGCCTAAGGTAAATGAGAATGGGTGGATGAGGTGAAGCCACTTGTCACCTCCTCATCCACCTATCCTCCCTCTACTTCCCTCTCTTGTGGGAAGGTATAAATACTCTTCCATTTCCCACAAGAAATGGGTTGGATTTTCTCTCTCTAGAACTCTTACTCTAAAAACGCCACCTAGTTCCTCACGAGCTAGGTTCTTTAAGGCATTCACGGACTGACTTAGGCATCGGAGAGGGTTCCCTCGGAGAACCTCCGAGGCCCTGTGCGTTCTGTGTACAGGGAGCCAGCCCATTCCGCCGGGAAGGTCCGACCAGTGGAGTAGGAGGAAGGAGAGGTTGGCAAGATTGACCAATTGTTAATTCAAAGCAATATCTTACACCTCAAGCCCGAGTCCCAACTCGGGTTAATTGATTCCAATACCGGAACAAAAACTAACTAATAGAGAAAGGGAGAGGAAAGAAACTACCAATTATGGAGAAGACTAATAAGGAAGATGAAGGTTAACATAAAAGATTAAATCTTGGAAGAGATAATACAAGAACTTGTCACCAATCCTTGAAAAATTCTTCAATCTTCAACACAAAAAAACAAATCTTCTACTAAAGATCGAAGTTTCTTCTACTAATACTAATACTAATGAAATCTACTATGTTTTTATGGAGATTTTTACTAAGGACGCTTACAACAACAACTACTACTACTACTACTAGAAATCCTCTATACTACTCCTACTCCAAAGAGGCTCACTCAAGTTACAAGAGGGACAAAAACCTAGGGTTAATATATATACTAACCCTTAATGGGTCACACAATCTTAAGCCCATAATCCAATTCCTCTTCTTTAAGCTAGACCTTCACCCTTTGCATCTTCATGGGGCAAAAATTCACCCTGCGGTTGACGAGCTGACACCACCGGGTGAAATTTCACCCTGTTAAATTTTCTTTTCATTTCGCGATTTTTGGCGCTTTTCTCCATCGTGCGAAATTTCGCCCGGTCGTTTCGCCCGGTGGTGAGTGTCCACGAAAATCTTCGGGAGGTGGAAAATGTCGTCGGGTGAAATTTCGCCCGGTGATACTCTGCCTCTTTTCCGGTCTCTTTCTTAGTCGATCAATTCGATTACTTGAACTTTCAGTTGTGTGCTTTGCTCTTTGGACCGTATCTCTCTCATGCTCGTAGAAGCTCAGACACGTTTTTGGTCGAAAATCCTATCAAAATAGACAGAAAACTACCAAAAACACGTAAAATGCAAACGAGAGACACTAATGCGAGAAACACTCAAAATACGGCGATAATCGCACTTTAATCTCGCAAAACGGAGGAAAAACAGGTCTAAATGGAACGAAAAACGATCCAAATTTGGCACACAACAACACCACATCATCATTTTCAAAACTGGTTCCCCTAAGAACCGTGCTCCTTTCAAACATTTCCACTTTTGCTATCGTCGGAATCCCGACGCACATCTATAGCGACACACTTTCACGTCACAAGCGATATCTTCACCTTCACGCCATCGTCACCCCCGAGGTACAAATAGTCAAACAGCTACAAAAGGCCAAAACCGACCTTTCCATATGGCAACTCATAGCCAGCTCCTACAATCACCGTATGACCCTAGTCCAAGCCTTAGGAAGAACGAACATATCCTCAACCGTTACACCTGAAGATATGATAGGACATGTTCTTCAGGAAGCCAAGGGATTAAAGGATCTTATAACCTTCTCCGACGAAGATCTCCCATCCTTTGGACCAAAACACAATCTAGCCCTTTACATCACAGTAACCTGTTTGGGAAAGTAGGTACCCATGACCCTTGTGGATGACGGTTCTGCTGTAAACGTAATCCTTAGGAATGTCAGACACCGACTTCACACCCACCGAATCCGGAGTGCGCGCCTATGATGACACGAGGCGTCCGATCACGGGGGTCGAAACCATTAGCACCATTGTGGGGCCCATAGAGAGGAAAATGGACTTTCAGGTCTTAGATGTCCAAACCGGATCCTACAATATGATCCTAAGACGCCCTTGGATCCATGCCCTTAAAGCCGTACTATCTACCTTACACCAAAAGGTGAAGGTTCCCATCAACGGTGAAATAGTCACCATCCATGCCTCCCCCATAAGATCCTTCGTAGAAAAGGCCACCACCTTGCAAGTTACGGAGGATGCCGATACCGAGTTGAGGGGATTTCATGTAGTAAACCTATTAGAACAAGACCTAGCCCTATTCGACTTCGATCAGTACTCCAACATAGCCATTAACTTCATAATGAGGCAGCAAGGGCACTTCCCGGGTTTATCACTAGGAAAAAACCTCAAGACCGCGAGCAAACTCCGAGACCCCATCGGACAGACCCACACGATAGACTTCGGGTACCCCGCAACCGAAGATGAAATCCGCGAGCGCGTGATTATCATGCGCGCACGTAAGACTAAGGGTATCCAAATCCCGCCATATGACCTTACCCTAAATGGATGTTTCGTAAAGGAAGGTGACAAAGAATCTTATATGGGATTTTTTGAACCAAGCTACATCAAAGGCATTCGACATCCTGGAATAGAAATATTCCAAGACTACTACTTCATCCCCGAAACCACATCAAACACCCCGAAACCCGAACACACATCTTGTATGGATGGCCTGGCCAACAATCTCTTGTTCGGGGAGGAGCGTTTCGTCCCCATAAATCCCAGTGAGTTAGTCAACGTGGTCACGGCTGAGAAGCAATTTGACGCTATCTCCCTTATTGTCAGCACCGACAAAAACCAAGAAGGTAAAGGGTTGAGCAAATTCCTCACATGGGTCAACGAGAATGGTAGGAGGTTCAAGCCAACCACAGGAAAAGAGAGGATGTTTGAGGAGTCCGAGTCCGAATCCGAAACAGAGTCCGAGTCTGAGTCTGAAACGGGCCAAGAGTCTAGTATCGTTTGTCTTCCATCTACATCTGTGTCTGTTCAGGAAGAACCGGGGCCTGTCCCGAAAATCCCAATAATGTTATCTCTGTCAAAAGAACAGAGGGTCTCCTTATCCAAAGTCCTCGACATGCTTGATTTAACTAATAATAAATACACTTTCGCTTATGACTCCTCGCACTTAACATGCAATGCCATTATCGATAGTGAACAAAATAAAAGTGACCAAAACAGCTCTTACGACACTTGTCTCCCACCCGAAACCTTGACAGAGTTAGGCAGACAAGATTTAGGCGCCCCGGTAATCGAGGACACCAAAGTCCAAATCCTGAAAATAGGAACCTCCTTAGATCCTACTGAGAGAGAGCAACTCATGAGCCTACTCACACAATACAAAGACGTCTTTGCCTGGTCCTACAAAGACATGCCAAGCATAGACAGAGACATCGCTGAACATCGAATCCCAATCAAACCCGGGTTTAAACCAGTTAAACAAAAACTACGCCACATGTGACCCGAGTGGGCCCTTAAGATCAAAGAAGAGGTAGACAAACAATTTAAAGACAGGTTCATACACGTCTCCGAATATTCCGACTGGGTACCCAGCATAGTCCATGTCCCCAAAAAGGACGGGAGAATCCGGGTCTGTGTAGATTTCCGAGACCTTAACAAAGTCAGCCCTAAGGACGACTTCCCTTTACCTTACATAGATATCCTGGTAGATAATACTGCCGATCACGCCCTACTCCCTTTCATTGACGGGTACGCCGGGTATAATCAAATAAAAAAGGCAAAAGAGGACATGTCTAAAACAGCCTTTACCACGCCTTGGGGAACCTATTGTTACTCGCTGATGCCTTTCGGACTTAAGAATGTCGGGGCAACCTACCAAAGAACCGCAACCACCCTTTTACACGATATGATGCACAAAGAAGTCGATGTGTATGTAGATGACATGATAGTCAAATCCCGAAACCGAGAAGGGCATGTCCCGGCCCTCGAAAAAATCTTCAAACGCCTACGACAATATAATATGAGGCTTAACCCACAAAAATGCGCCTTTGGGGTTACATCTAGGAAACTTTTAGATCACGTAGTGAGCCAACGGGGAATCGAAATAGACCCATCAAAGATAAAAGCCTTGTTAGACATGCCCGCAGCCTCGAACGAAAAGGAGATTAGAGGATTTTTGGGTAAGGTCCAATACATCAGCCGCTTCATTGCCAAACTGACCATGGTCTGTGACCCAAATTTCAAAAAACTAAAAATAACCAAACCTACCATCTGGGACAATAAATGCTAAAGAGCCTTTGACAAGGTAAAAGAAATACTAGCACAACTCCCAGTGTTAATGCCTCCCAAAAAGGGACAACCACTTTCCCTCTACCTTACCGTAACCGAAACCGCAATGGGAGCCATGTTAGCGCAAAACGTTGACAAAGAAGAGAGGGCTATTTACTACATTAGCAAAAAATTCCTTGAGTACGAAAAAAAATAAACACCCTTAGAGAAGACCTGCCTTGCCCTAGTATGGTCAACCAAGAAACTTTGACACTACATGCTTAGCCATACCGTGCACGTATACTAAAAAATGGACCCCATCAAATACATCTTCGAGAAACCTGTCCTCAACGGGTGATTGGCCCGATGGACACTTATGTTGGCAGAATTTGACTTAACATATATACCCCTTAAGGCCATTAAAGGAAGGGCCGTGGCCGACTTTCTAGCCGAGAACCCAGTAGAGGAAACATCAACAACCGACACCAGGTCCTTCCCTGACGAGGACATTTTGTTCGCCGAGAGCGAATCATGGGACCTATACTTCGATGGTGCCTCGAGCATGAGGGGGTACGGCGTAAGAATCCTTTTGATATCCCCGATAGGAGACCATATACCCATATCAGTCAAACTAGACTTCCCCGTTACCAACAACGCAGCTGAATACGAAGCCTGTCTATTAAGTCTAAAAGCAGCCATATCTCTAGGAGTTAAAAATATGGCCATAACTCTAGGAGTTAAAAGCAGCCATATCTCTAGGAGTTAAAAAAGCAGCCATATCTCTAGGTCTAAAAGCAGCCATATTAGAGTACACGGGGATTCATCCTTAGTAGTCAACCAAGCCACGGGTACGTGGAATGTTTATAGCGAAAGCCTAACCCCATACCAAACCAAAGTGGAAACAATATCCCGGGAATTCACTGAAATTGACTTCATACACATACTCCGCGAGGAAAACCAATTCGCTGACGCGTTATCCAAACTAGCCTCACTAATAAACATGCCTTATCACTTTTCTCTATGCCTATCTGCGTAGAGAGAAGCGAACAACCAGCCCACATCTATAACCTCAAAACCGATGATACCCCCGAGGAACCCTGGTACAAAGCAATTCTAAACTTTAAAACCCACGGGTCATATCCACCCAACACTAACACCAAGAAAAAAAAGAGCCCTACGAATACAAGCCGCCCATTACGTCCTCCTTAGGTTCATAAGCAAAAACCAATCCGAGAGAGTCATGGAAGAGGTACATGACGGAGAGTGCAGACCCCACATGAGCGCACACTACTAGCCCGAAAAATAATGAACTGGGCTATTACTGGATTACCTTAAAGGCAGACTGTCGACGTCACATTCGTCACCGCCACAATTGCCAAATATTTGCCAACATCCAACACCTACTGCCATATCCTCTGCACACGGTAGCCACACCCTGGCCTTTCTCTACTTGGGGAATAGACATCGTAGAAAAAGTACACCCATCTGGGATTGGCGGACATTGCTTTATACTAGTGGCCGTTGATTATTTCACCAAATGGGTAGAAGCCGCCTTTTACACCGTACTAACCTCAAAACAAGTAGTCAAATTCTTACAAAATAACATCATATGCCGCTACGGCATACCACACGAAATCATCAGTTATCAGGGGGCTCACTTCAGGGCCGACACCCAAAAACTCTTAGACAAATACAAAATCCAAAGACACAAAACCTCACCCTATAGACCTCAAACAAATGTGGCCGTAGAAGCAGCCAACCAAACCATCACCACGATCCTTAAGGAAATGATAGACAATTATCGGGATTGGCCAAACAAAATCCCCTTCGCCTTATGGGGGTACCGAACATCCTACCAAACACACACCGAAGCCGCACCATATTACCTAACCTACGGCTCCGAAGTCGTACAACCCGTAGAGCTAGAAGTACCATCACTAAGGATATTAACTGAGAGCGGTATACCCGAAGAGGAATGAAACCAAAAACGATACGAAGAGCTAGTACTCTTAAACGAGCGTAGGATACATACTTTATCCAATGTACAAGCCTACCTACAGCGCATACAGTGAGCCTTTAATAAACGAGTGAAATCCCAAAACATACACGAGGGAGATTTAGTAATCAAATCCATTAGAGCACCCCTTCCCGTCGACCCTAGAGGTAAATTCAAACCAAACTGGGCGGGCCCCTACCTCGTTAAGAAAATACTCTCGGGGGGGCGCCGTGATCCTCACTGACCTACACGGTCCAGAGTTCTCAACCCAACCAACATGGATCAACTCAAGCGATACTACCCGTAAACATCCTGACAACCCCATCCCGACCTCTGACTTAGGGGGAAGACGTGCAAAAGAAAAAACAAAAAAAACAAATTCGCATCGTTAAATGGCATAACGAGTCTAAAGCAAAATTACTCACATTCTCGAAAGAACTACGAACATGGTTTGATTCCGTTTAAAAGCAGATACGTAGGCAACCCTCTTTCGGGTACAACCAAACAAACAACAAACAAAAAAACAAAAAAATTGATTACTCGATTCATGTACAAACTGGGACTCCTTCCACGTTCCGGCTAATGAGTGATTTAAATGATGAAGCACAAACGACGAGCCGAGGACGGGGTGAAAACCTGAAAGGGCGCTCCAAGAAAAATGAAGAAACGAGTTGCGAGCCGTTGTAAAAAAAATGACGAGCCAAAGACGGGGTGAAAACCCGAAAGGGCGCCCCGGGCAAAATGAAGAATCGAGTTGCGAGCCGTCAAAAAAAAAGGAAAAAAGGAAAAAATATAAAACAAAAAGGGTGAGCCGAGGACAGAGTGAAAACCCGAAAGGGCGCTCCGGGCAAAATGAAGAATCGAGTTGCGAGCCGCCACAAAAAACAAATATTAATAATAACATTGTGCTTCTCATTAATAATGAAATTTGGTTAAATCGAGCCTTTGTCGAGGTATTTACATCAAGCATCTGAAACCCGGATATGCCAGAAAGCAACAACGTGTCAAAACTCAACAAAAACTAGTACTAATACACCACATAATATCGACTAATAAGACATAGTACAAAACGGCTGAACTCTACCGATCCAACCCTTTCTTTCCCTTGCCCTTCGGGTGTACCTGCTTGTGTTCCTCATCATCGATCCTTTGAACACAATCTTCTACCGCCCTAGCCGAAGGCGAGTCCAGCTAATCCCACTTTCCTTCCTCTCTCATATTTTTAATATGGGTCTTGTTAGTCTTGGCCCGCATAGATGAACTGACAGAACTAGGCCCGATAACACTATCTTTGGTTAGACACTTAGTGACATTCCTTCGAGTCACCTCCTCGTCCCCTAGCGGCGCTGTCCTCTTAACTTTTGAGTTGCTCGGTCTTGACGAGTGTTCACAAACCCCCTGCTGGAAGGAAGCGATGTCAGTCGGTCGGACGCTCTCGATAACAATGGACGCGAAAATTTATGTTCCCAAGACACGCTAAATTCCCTAAACGAATCCTCTGTCCATGAGTCGGAACTAGAAATGCCCTTATCAGTCTTCGAAGTGGGAGGTTTGATGCCCATTTGGTTCGACAACGCGCGCGGATAAATATAAACCGGATCCCTCATGGATAGTATTAGCAAAGTCTCGGTCGAAGATGAAAATGGAAAACTGGCGCGCCACTGATATTCCACCATGGGATAGACCACCTAATGATCAACTGTCCTCTAGAGAAGTAGGAGAACCACTCCCTTTCGGTATGACCTTTACTCCACACCTGCACCATCTTCCGGCCCGTGAAACCCGTGTAGTTATAACCTTTGAAGCTGATGCGCGTATTTCATATACACCTTTTATGCCTTTTATACGCGCATTCCCGTGTTTATTGAATAGTGAAAGCTATTATTTTGCCCCGAATTGGCTACTTTGTGGTGTGTATTGTCCTTTTGCAGGAACGGAAGACAAAGGAGCTAAAACAAACCAAAACCGAGCGAAAACGAAGCTGAAAGAGCTGTTCGCTGAAATGAGTGTAATAGTCGACCGACTATTAGGATAGTCGGCCGACCATGACGATAGTCGACCGACAATTACTATAGTCGGCCGACTATTCTGGAGCTGCAGAGATCAAATTAATGAATGAATAGTCGACCGACTATTACAATAGTCGGCCGATTATTTCCTGGGCCGCGGGCAGGTTTCGTGATCAACAAGAAGTTTCCTAAACAGTTTTTAACTCATTCATTCAAATTGTATAAATAGGGCAATTCAGCCACATTAGAATTGACTTCTAAACTACTCCCTTATTCATTTTTTTCCTCCTTAGACTTTTATCTCTTTTCTTATTCTCTTAAGATCACTCTTAGTTTAATTTCTTCTCAAAACTCCGTTATTGTAAGACTTTCGGATTCGAATCGCCTTCGTTCCTTTTGGTAATTTTATTTAATCCTTCTTCCTTCTTCTTTATTCCTTATTGTTCTTTCTCTTCATATTTAATTATTCTTAACCGTTGTTTTATGCTTGTCGCAAATTTATTATTATTCATCATGTTTAATCTAGTAAAATCGTTTATTAATATTGTTGTTCTTAATTTAATTATGAGTAGCTAATTACCTTCACTAGGATTTAGGGGATCTGCGAATTGAATGTGGTCGCTAAATAATTTATAAATCTATCAATGGTATTGTGTCTGAGTTGTTAATTGTAGCATATAATCGCAATTAGTCAGTTAATGCGCATGATTGATTAATTGAATTCGGTAAACTTGAACCTAAGATCGGAAGCCTGGTAAAAGTTAGACCTGCTACAACACATTAGTTTGCCCTAATAAGATCGGAAGCCTTTAGACGCATGCTAGGGTGAATAGCGGACCGGAAGGACCTTTTCAATGCCCCTTAGACCAATATCTGCGACAGACCTGTGACTTAGACCGTGACCAAAAGAAATTCGTAGTGAACCGACAATCCTAGTTCTCTCTCCATATATCAATTTGTCTTAATTCATCTTATTTAATTTAGTAATTCTTCTCTTTTAGTTCTCTTTCCTTCACTACTTTTAGATTAGTTAAAACAAACAAACAAAACCCCCAATTTGTCACTTAGATAGACTTTATTGCGAGTAGGATTTATTTGTCTCCCTGTGAAATCGATCCCGACTTCCCTAGCTATATTTTTAGTTGGACCGTAGTTGGTTATTTTTGATAGGTACACGACTAGCTTATCAAATTTTGGTGCCGTTACCGGGGAGCCGGTTAATTTTACTTGTCGTTTTAGTTTATCTTTTGTCTCAGGGAACTTTCGTTCCTTGAGACGGTTCTCATATTTTCCTTCTTAGTTCTGTGTATGCCTAGGTCTAACAGGTCCGAGATTCATCCTTTTGATCCGAACCCGAGAAGACTTTACGAGCTAGACGGAGTTTTTGGAGGGAAATTCGTCAAGCGGAAAAATCTAACCCGCGTGAACCAGTTTTTGCTAATCTGGAAGCGGAATATTCGTCCCACGAAGAGGACAACTCCAGTACTAAATCAGACGCCGAGTCAGATATCTCAATTCCGATCATGCCACCGAAGCTTTCCACTCACTCTGAGCCGACTCAGGCTAACATCCCAAAAGGATGGAAGCTACCGACTCCTACCACCGGCTCTTTCGGGATTCGTCCCGCTTATATCAATTTAGTGGAGCGAAATACCTTCTCGGGCAAGAAAGACGAAGAACCCGGACAGCATATGAAAATATTCACTGATTATTGTTGTTCGATTCCAGTAGCTCCCGGGGTAACACAGGAACAAGTAATGGAGGCCTTATTTCCATTTTCTCTTGCAGGTCCAGCCCGTAGATGGTATCGAGACTTGGATAAAGAAGCAACCAATATTAATGACTGGAACTCATTGGCGCTTGCTTTTTATAAGCATTACTACCCTCCTCAGCGCACTAATCAGATACGGAGTCAGATAACCAGTTTCAAGCAAGGACCGTTGGAAGATCTAAACGAAACATGGACTAGATTTAAGGATCTAGTCCGTTCTATTCCTCACCACAGACTCGAGGCATGGTTCTTATGTAATCAATTTTATAACGGTTTATTTGATAATAATCGTGTTATTCTTGATGGTGCAGCTAACGGACGTTTCCAAAACAATATTGATGATGACAAGGGTTGGAACTTGATCGAGGAGATGGCCACACATCGAGCCGAGTATGGAAATTCCAGGGGTAGTGTTCGGGTGGCTGCAGCGGAAACCAGTGAGATTATGGCTCAATTTGATCATCTTCATGCCCGTCTCGAAAAAATTCAGAATCCGGCCGCCTCATAGAAACGAGTTAAATCAGCAAACTATCCATGCTATGATCAAACAGGAGGTCATGTGTGAGCGATGTGGTATCGAAGGCCATAGCCGGGGGAATGTATGACCGCGATGGAACTAGTTCTAGCTTTTCAACATTTCAAGCAAGGTAATCTTGATTCTAATTACTATAATGAGAGGACTAGGGAGCATCCGAACTTCAGTTGGACGAGTCAGAATGTGTTGAACCCAGTTCCTCAGCTGAAGCAACAAACGTATGTTCCGCCTCATCGTGGACAACAACAAGGCTTCCAAATGCCTCTAGCTCTTCCACCACTGACTCAACCTCTTTCTATTCTTCTTCCACCACATGTGACTCCAGCTCCAGCTCCTAGCGAATATCATGAATTGGAGAGTATGGTGCAATCTCTTATGATCCAGATGCAGAAAGGTGACCAATCTAAAGATGCACAGATCAAGATGTTGGAGACGCAGGTGGCGCAGCTTGCCACAAATCAGTCTACTAGGCAACCGGGCACATTGCCGTTACAGCCGGAAAAACCACACGATACGGCCAGCGCGATTCATCTTCGTAGCGGCCTTACTTACGACGAGCCCAAGATGCCTAGTTATGATAATTCTGTTACTGTAGAGGATGTAATTGAGGATGTAATAGTTGATGATGTATCGTTAAAAACTGGTGAAACTGTTTTGAATGACGAAATGGTCAATAATAGTCGACCGACTAGTTTAGATAGTCAACCCACTATCATTGACAGATTACCAGAAACTGCAGGTGAGGAGAAAAATAGTCGACCGACTATTCCTGATAGTCGACCGACTATTAATAATAGTCGACCGACTATTCCAGAGATAGGATTCAAATCCGAGACGGTCGCTGCTGAAAAGACGTCTGTTGCTGAAGTGGAAGCAGGTGTTCTACAAGATAAAGCTGCTGAACAGATCAAAATTCAAGTTCCTTTTCTTAGCCGGTTGAAGAATAAGAAGATCGAGAATCAGTTCAGTAAGTTTATGGAGGTCGTCAAAAATCTCCAGGTAACCGTCCCCTTCACATATTTGGATGGGTGCAAGTGTCAGTGTCATGCCCTATTCAGTTTGCAAGAAACTGAATATGGGTCAGCTTAAAGTCACAAGTGTGACTCTTCAGATGGCTGATAGGTCAGTCAAACGTCCCCTAGGAGTCTTAGAGGATGTCTTCGTTAGGATAGGTAAATTCTTTATACCTGTAGATTTCATTGTTTTAGATATGGCTGAGGATACCCAAATTCCTATAATTTTAGGTAGACCATTTTTACATACTGCGGGGGCTATCATAGATGTCAAGTACGGACGCTTGACTCTAGAGGTGGGGGACGATAAAGTGAGCTTTAACTTGGCTAACACATTAGCTAAGCCTATGATCGAGGATACTTGTTATGCATTAGATATTATCGATGAAGTTATTCTTGATGTTTGTACGGGTTCCCTGAGTAGGGACCCACTCGAGGCTTTGACATGTTTAGACACTTGTGCAGGTAATAAGACTAACGATGATGCTGTGTGGGATATTTTAGGAGATACACAGAAACTAACGAGCATCGAGGAGAAGTGGTAAATAGGTTGGTAGATACTTCTTATGCTGTAGAGGTAACCAAACCCGACCTGAAACCTCTTCCGTCTCATCTTAAGTACGTATTTCTAGACGATTCTGAGTCTTATCCCGTCATCTTAAGTAATAAATTAGATGAGAACCAACTTTCTGCTTTGTTGGTCGTTCTTAAAAAGAACAAGAGTGCTTTAGGCTACAGTCTAGATGACCTTAAGGGAATTAGTCCCGATATTTGCATGCATCGAATTGAACTTGAGGAGGATCGTCGACCTGTTAGACAGGGTCAATGTAAGTTGAACCCAAAAATGCAGGAAGTAGTAATGAAAGAAGTGATGAAGTTATTAGATGCAAGTATAGTTTATTCTGTCGGTCACTCTAAATGGGTGAGTCCTGTTCAGGTCGTCCCGAAGAAAGGCGAGACGACCGTGGTAAAAAATGATAAAAATGAATTAATACCTACTAGAATTGTAACGGGATGGCGGATGTGCATTGACTATAGACAATTAAATGCCGCCACAAAAAAAGATCACTTCCCTCTTCCGTTTATCGATCAAATGGTAGAAAGATTAGCCTCTCATAAGTTTTTCTGTTATTTAGATGGTTATTCAGGGTTCTTTCAGATCCCGATCCATCCTGATGATCAGGGAAAGATGACCTTTACTTGTCCCCATGGTGTTTTTGCTTATCGCAGGATGCCTTTTGGGTTGTGTAATGCCCCAGCCACCTTTCAAAGGTTTATGATGGGGATATTTTCTGAGTATTTCGAGTCTATTATGGAGGTATTTATGGATGATTTCAGTGTCTACGGTAGTAGTTTCACTGATTGTTTAAATAACCTTGATAAAGTGATGCAGCGATGTATTGAGGTCAATCTAGTGCTAAATTGGGAGAAGTGCCATTTTATGGTTAACGAGGGAGTTGTCCTTGGGCACTTAGTTTCAGATCGAGGCATCCAAGTAGACAAAGCAAAGGTGGATGTGGTCGAGCAATTGCCTCCTCCCGTTAACGTGAAGGGGGTTAGGAGTTTTCTTGGACACGCCAGATTTTATCGTCGGTTTATCAAAGATTTCTCTAAAATTGCTAAACCACTTACACAATTGCTCCTTAAGGATGCCTCATTCATTTTTTCTGATGAATGTTTATCTGCTTTTAACAGGTTGAAGCTGGCTTTGGTCACAACACCTATTATTCAAACCCCGGATTGGGAATTGCCATTTGAAGTGATGTGCGACGCTAGTGATTATGCGGTCGGTGCGGTACTGGGTCAAAGGAAGGAAAAGGCAGTTAATGTCATCTATTATGCGAGCCAAACTCTGGATGAGACTCAGCTGAAGTATACTACGACGGAAAAGGAGCTTCTAGCCGTGGTCTATGCATTAGAGAAATTTTGATCTTATTTAATAGGATCGAAAGTGACAATTTTTACCGATCATGCGGCTTTGAAGTACCTTCTCGCGAAGCAGGAAGCCAAACCAAGATTGCTACGATGGTCCTCCTACTTCAGGAATTTGACCAGGAGATAAAGGACAAGAAGGGCGCTGAAAATTCTGTGGCGGACCACCTTTCTAGATTTTCATTGCAGGACGGAGGCGATACTTTACCGATAGATGATTCTTTTCCTGATGATATTTTGATGGCTATTGGTATAATGGATACTCCGTGGTATGCTGACTATGCTAATTTTCTTGTAGGTAAAATAATGCCGCCTGATTTGTCATATCAACAAAAGAAGCGGTTCCTACATGATGTTCGGCAATATTTCTGGGACGATCCATATCTTTTCAAGGAGTGTGCCGACGGACTTTTTAGGCGATGCATACCGCAGTGGGAAACCAATGCCATCTTGGAAGTCTGTCATTCCTCGTCTTATGGTGGTCACCACGGTCCCGCTAGGACCGTGGCTAAGGTACTTCAATCGGGTTTTTATTGGCCATCTTTGTTTTCTGATGCCAAATCATTTGTTTCAGGGTGTGATGCTTGTAAGAGGACGGGAAATATCTCCCGGAGGCACGAGATGCCTCAGGTCGGTATTTTGGAGGTAGAAATTTTCGATATTTGGGGCATCGACTATCAAGGTCCCTTCCCGACAAGTCGAGGTAATAGGTACATTTTAGTAGCTGTGGACTACGTATCTAAATGGGTAGAAGCCGTTGCCTCAGTCCAGTGTGACGCTAAGACCGTCATCCAACTTTTCAAGAAGATTATATTTCCACGATTTGGCGTCTCCCGAGTCGTCATTAGTGATGGAGGTATGCACTTTAAAGAAAAACAACTTATTGCCTTATTATCTAAATATAGTGTTTTGCATCGCAGAGGTTTGGGGTATCACCCCCAAACTAGTGGACAGGTCGAAGTTTCCAACCGGGAGCTTAAGGATATTTTGGCAAAAGTTGTCTCGAAGTCAAGAAAAGATTGGAGCCTGAAACTGGATGACACTCTATGGGCGTATAGGACCGCCTATAAGACACCGATTGGTACATCGCCTTATCGGTTGGTTTATGGGAAGTCCTGTCACTTACTCGTAGAGTTTGAGCATAAAGCTTGGTGGGCCGTTAAAGAGCTGAATTTTGACCCAAAATTGTGTGGCAAAAATCGACTTTTACAGCTAGATGAGCTCGAGGAGTTTAGAATGAATGCCTACAATAGTGCCCGTATCTACAAAGAAAAGACAAAAAGGTGGCACGATAAGCGTATCATTTCGAGGGAGTTTAAAGCGGGCGAAAAGGTATTATTGTTTAATTCTCGTCTTCGTCTTTTTTCTGGAAAATTAAAATCCAGATGGTCCGGCCCTTATACGGTAATTTTAGTTTCTAAATTTGGGTCGGTCGAGCTTGAAAACTCTTCCACGGGAAATCGCTTTAAGGTCAATGGTCACCAAATAAAGCACTACCACGAGAGAGGTGAGACAGAAGGAGAAGTCGAGGTTTTGTACCTCGAAACAGTCACCAACTGAGCAAGGTGACTACGGTCGTGCGGGACCTTAAACTAGCGCTAACCGGTAGGCAACCCGGGTTGTAAAACATTTGTACCTGCATTTAGTTAGTTAGAGCATATTTAATTTTCTGCATTATAGATTTTTGTGCGGGTGAGAACGAGGGTCTAAAGGTTTGAATTGAGTTTTGCAGAGAACAGGGTGCTGATGGAAAACTGGAATGAGTCAACAATAGTCGACCGACTATTTTTATAGTCAGCCGACTATTCTTATTGTCGGTCGACTATTCCTATAGTCGGTCGACAATTCCGGCAATTATCGCGCATCTTCGCTCACTATTTCCGTTGCATAAGTCTTATTTCTCTCTTTACTCTACTTCAGTCATTATTTTGAAAAGAAAATTAACTCTTAAACCCTATTCTCTATCACTTCTCCCACCTACCTCCATCCTTAACATTCATCTTCTTCATTCAAATCTCCATCTTCATCCTCAAACCCTACCCATCTTCTTCTCTCCATCCCTTTTTCTTCTCTAATCATTTCAACCTTTGCTAGTTATTGTCTTTATTGAAGTTGCAACTACTTTCCAGCCATTCAAGTAAGTTTCCTTGTGTTTGTTTTCATTTTTTCCGTCTAACTACTTCGCCGCCTGCGTTTTCTGCTGTCCACCGGGAGTCGCCGACTATCAGAATAGTCGGGCGACTATTCCCATAGTCGGACGACTATTTCGGTAGTCGGACGACTATCGTTTCTGTCGGGCGATTTTCGCGAATTCTGGGTTTACGATTTGTTGGATTTCAGACTTTGAATTTCGGATTTTTGGCTTGGTTTTGTCTAAGATTTCTGCTACTCAATTTCCTTACCCAAATTTGTTGATTTCTTTCACATTATCATGTTTTTACCCAAACTTCAGTTATGGAATTAGGGTTTTGATTTCAATTGATTTGGGGGTTTTGGTGTGAGTAGTACACTAGTCTGATTTTAGTTATTTCAGGTCAAAATGGATGCAAGAAAAAGACAACGTCAGGGAAGCACAAGGCGTCGGGTCGAAATTAGCCGGGAATCAGTGCCGACTCAGGATCTCGTTCCACTTCCCGAGGAGAGCATACCGGAATACCCCAACATTTGGTTTACCTCATAAAATCAGAGGGAGCGCTTTGTCCGGTTGGCAGCTCTTAAGGTAACCCCGACACGGTTTCTAGACCGTGAGCTCTTGGGTAGGTTGGGCATTTATCAGCCTGTTGTTGACGTACTTAATGGTACTGGTATGAGTGGACTTGTCTATATGCTTGAATTCACATATAAGGGTCTTACTATAGAGTTTTTTAGTAGTTTCAATTTTTTTAGTGACATGAACTGGGACACACCATGCATTTTTTTGAGACTCTTCAACACGAGTTTTTCTAGGACCGTTCGCGAGTTCGGTCAACTTTTGAGTGTTACTAGCGAAGGGGACTCAATACATCCCCCTCGCCGTCTAGCCAATGAAATATGGTCTTCCATTAATGATCGTAATACGGGTCGTAAGCGGGGCAACGAAGTCCATCACCCGGCCATCCGATACTGGGTTCATCTGATAGGGTGCACCATTTACGGACGTACTGAGCCGAACAATGTTAATGCTGATGAGTTGGAAAGTCTAGCAGGCTATCTTAACATCGATAGCGAGCGGCCATATGTCATGAATATGGCCGCCCTTGTTGCCCACCATTTGCAACGTATCGAAAATGGGCTTTTAGCTGTCATTCATTGTGGGGGTCTCGTTTCCCACATCGGTCGTAGGCTATTTCCAGACTTCCCGTACGGGAAGGAACCTATAGGACACGATCTTCCGTCTGCCGCGCGACTCGATAGTCGCCTTTTGAACTTTTCTGTCCTTAGGAGTCTTCATTGGCTAGGTTCATATTTGCGTTGGCGCATAGCAAAGGATGACTCGGTCATCCTCCCTTACAATCTACCACCTCTTACCCACTTTCCCCATCTCCCTTTTGGTCTTGAACGGGACCCTCCACCGTATCCCTCCTATTTTCTACCACTTAGGAGGGATCTTAAGACCCCCACACACTTCGCACCCGAGACGGGTGAACCGTCTCGACCTTCTCGACAATCTCGAGGAGGTGGTAGCCGATCGACCAGTCGTGCATCACATACACCATCTTTTGCGGCTGAACCTTCGGGCCCACCACGGCCTCCTTATGCATTTCCATATACTGATTATTCTAATGTGCCTGCATTTCCTGCCCACTTCGTTCCTCCTCCACCATATGTTACATCTGTAGTCCTCGATCAAGCGGCAGTCCCTGGAATGCTGAATGAGTTGTGCCACCGGATAGCCACGGTACAGGTAAATCAGGCACTTTCGGATTTTCCATGTTACAACAATGAAGTGCAGGTCGGCCTGATCTCTCCTACAGCTTGGCACCCGACTTAGTACACCTATCTCGAGGGAGGCTATGGTAACAATGCCGGGAATGAGGAGAGAGATGACGAGAAGGGAGATGCTGACGATAGTGGTGGTCAGGAGGAGAGCGGTGACGAGAGCTCCGATTAGGACGGTTTGGGGAGGTCTCCATTTGTATATATCTTGTAAGTAGTTCTTCTTTTTCTTTTTGCACTTCCATCGTTTTGCATTTCTTCCCCGTATATTTTATGTCTCTTATTGTTTTCTGTACACAATGAGGGCATTGTGCTATTTGGTTTGGGGAGGGTATGCTTCTGTCCGTTTTCATCCATCTGCATATTTCTTGTATTTCCGTTTGCATAAAAAAAATCACAAAAATATGTTTTTGCATTTAGTCGAGTCTTAGTTGAGTCGGAATGTTATCTAGCGATGATGATATTGGTTTTATGTCTTCATTAGTTGCTTATACTAGTGCGCCGTTAGATTTTTTGTATATAATTACATGCGGCATTCTTGCATCTTTGATTAACGGTACTGAACGAATAAACTTGACTCATTGTTGGCAAACTACTCAGATTTGTAAGGAATTGGAGCCTTTAAACTGATGACATTCATGATCAGTTTCATTTAGGATGAGAGTAGTACTCCTTATGAGACATGTAACATCAAACTGCATAAGCATGACATTCGTCTCTTGGTACCTGTATGCATTTGACTCGTGGTTTTGACATGTGCGAAAAAGGCAAAACCTTTCTTTTAATTAATTCCCACGAGCCCCACATAGCCAAATTGACCTGTTTGACCCGTTTATTAACTTCATGCCATATATTGCCTACCCTAGTCAAGCTAGTAGATGATTTAGACGGAATTATTTTTTTTGGGTTAATTTTGGAACCATGATATTGGAAAAGAAAAAAGGGGAATTGAAAAAATGAATTGAGAAAAAAAATGAAACGAAAAAAAGAAAAAATTCAATGAAAGAAAAAAATTGAATGGAAAAAAAAAAGGAAAGAAAAAAATGAATCAAGTGAAACTAGAAGAAGAATGTGTTTTTGCTATGAGAAAAGAATTGATCTCTCTAATTTCATACTCCCTCCGAGTTCCTATGATTGCCCCGTTTCTTTTTTGGGTGGAAAATAAGGAAGGAAAAATGAGTGGTTAAAAAAAGAAGGAAGAGAGATAAATGGGTAGTGGTGAATGTGAACCACACATTTATGACCTAAAATGGAAAGTGGGTAAAAGATTGAACTCAGCTCAAAAAGGAAAATGGGACAATGTTAGAAACTCGGAGGGAGTAGTTATTAGTGGGAAGCGGTTTTGATAAGGCGCTTGTTGCTATGCCTAATTTCTTCGACTGGAGTTTGGTGAGAACGGGATGTTTGTTATTGATGGGTGTAAGGAATACTAGCTTGGCTTCTAACTCCACATATCCATATCGTTATGCCCCTTCTTACCCGATTAGCCTCACTTTATACCATATGTAAGTCCTTGGCACATGTCTGTTCCCGATAGAATGCGTATGTACGGTTATTAGAGATTGATTTCATGTTAGATTGCATGCATGCTCTTGTAGATCGCAGTTTAGGTGAGTGTTTTGTCTTTCCGTTTTTACATAAACTGATAAGTGTAGTTTGTAGTGCCTATTTCATAGTGTTTTGGTCTCATTTTCCTTGTGGAATCGCTCCTTGGGAGCGATTTATGGGCTACTTATGCTTCCTCTAGTTTGTTTCAGGTTCCCGAGACCATTCGTGAAGAGTTGGAGCGATTCCGACTCAATACATACACTTTTCGGAGCCAACGAAGTGAAGGAACGATCACTCGATGCCTTGGATTCGACCCCGAGACCTTGGGACCCAATCCCGAGCCTCCGAGACCCGATCCCGAGTCCCGAGAATCGATGAAAAGTCCATGTGAAGCAAGGAGGGACCAAAAGGATCATATTGGAGGCCTACAAGACCCATCCCGGTCGGGACAACCCTCATCCCGTCCGGGATGAAGTGAAAACAAAGAAGCTCTTCTGCTGAGTCAACCGGGACGGGATGAAGCCATCCCGGACGGGACCATGGAGCCATCCCGGACGGGATCACCATCCCGGGCGGGACCATGAAGCCATCCCGGACGGGACCATCCATCCCGACCGGGATGAGCCCAATACAGCACCGCGTGACTTCCTTTCAATTCCTTTCCATTGTAACCCTAGAAATACCCCTCCTCTTGTATTCCTTTGTTATGTTCTTCACTTCCCACTAAACCCTAGACTACTTTAGGTTAGATTAGATTAGATTAGTGCAGATTAGTCAGTAATTAGTCCTTAATCTCAGTTTAGTACTTGTATTAAGGGAATTCTTCAAGATCCATCCAAGATTGACAACCTTGGTGGTTTGTTTTGGGTTTTCTTCATTAATGCAAGTTTCAATCTTTCCTCTTCACTATTTTGGTACAATTTTCTTCTCCTTTTACTCTTAATCCTTTATTGTTTATCAAGTTTGAATCTTTATTATTGTTTGTTCTTGTTCTTGTTAGTTTGATTGAGTTTGTTTAGGTATGTTTTGTTTCTTATGATGATTCCTCTTGTTCTTGTTAGTTGTAGTTTGATAATGTTAGAGTAGTACTCTTGCTAGGGTTAGTAAGGTGACTAGGGTGTTAATTGGATGATTAAGGGTTTGTTGGAGATGTTGGTGGAAGATTTGGGTTTCCTCTTGGTTTGATGCATATCACATGTTTGTTGAAATGCTTGAATGACTAGTATGTGCATACGCTTGTTTTTCTTGCTTTTCTCTTGTGGGTAATAGTTTGCTTGTGGGTTCGGTTATCTCACTAAGTCGCGAGAGCCCGGAGAGGACGACCCCTAGGTCGGTCTAAGTTGCGAGAGCCCGGATGCGATCTAGGTCACAATAACACGCTAGTAACCCCGTTTGTCATGTGTGTCGCCTAAATGGGTTTTAGGTGGAACCTCTAGGTGGGTCTAAGTTGCGAGAGCCCGGACTATACCTAGATTACCCTACTACCTCCTTCACTCTAGCTCTTCCTTGACCATTCCGTTACCCCTTTGACCCCGACCTAATCCTAGCCCGTTTTCCTTGTTTGTTTTCTCCGGTACCTTAGTCTTAGTCTAGCCTTCTCCCCTTCTATCATTCTAGTTTAGATTAGCTCGTTGACTTAGTCTCGTATTTGGGTGACCTTAGTCTCGACGCCTCTTACCGTCCCCGTGGATTCGACCCGACTTACCCTATCTACCCACTAGGATTAGTTGGTTTTTATTTGATCGGTGGGATCCACGACAAATCCTACCATCAATTTGGCGTCGTTGCCGGGGACGGCGTAGTTTAGAATTTTGTGTGTTTAGTTTTAGACTTTGTTCTTGATTTTTGTGTTTTCTTCTCCTTGTTATTCTCCCTTCCTAGTGCCTCAAAAGCACTAGGCTACTAACGTTTGCTCAAGTGCTTCTAGTTCATCCTAGGTATCAAAGCAACGTTATGGAAAAGGCACGTCCTAGCTTCCATCAATCGTCACGGGACAACTATGGGGCAAATTGCCAAGTCCCAAATTTCACCAACCGTATCAACCTCATCAACAATCTTACAAACGCCCTCCATATGGTTACCATGAAAGTTGTCAAGGATCATTCCAACATCCTAACAACTACCAAATACCCCCACATGACCCACAACCAAAAATCCCCAACTTTGAGACTTGTCAAATGATGATTCAATTGCTAAAGGGTCAACAAGAGGCGATAACTCTAATGCAAAAGAGTCAACAAGAGATGATGATTCAATTAAAAGGGGTTAGGGAGGAGTTTAGGGCCCAAAAAGCGGTGCAAGATGCTCGAATCGATGCACTCATGGCTCGCATCACGATGTCGGCCACTCGAACTCTACAAATTGTTGGGGAAGGTTCATTTGGGCAAGAAGGTCGGGTGTCTCCACAAGAAAGTCATCCCGATCATGAAGCCATGAATGAAGAAGAAAGGGTCAATCAAGAGACCATTGTTGAGTGTTGCTTGGATGGTGAAGACATGGGAAGAATGAAGGAAGTTGAAGCTTCAAGGGCCGACAATGAGGAGGGGTGTGAACATGATTCTCGAGATAACTCTTAGGGAGCCGATGTATTGGCTATCAAATTGGATTTGTTCGATTTTCTTCGTGATGAACCGGATCTTGACAATCCAAAGCCAAGTGAAGACATACCTCCTCTAGGCCATGTAGACAAGGTGAGTGAAAAAGATCGCAATACTTGGGAAAAAGAGGTAGATGCCTTAGAACTCGCCTTGAATGGGAAATTAGAGGATCCTAAAGCCTCCAATGAAGAAAACTTGATGCCTTCACCTCCTTTATCGCACTCGATTCCAAGTCCCTTGTCTTGTGAGATGGTTGATGGAGAGGATCCTTGTCGGGCGGTGGAAGAGAATTCTACTCTCGACCCCGAAGAAGAAGCAACCCCCTTAGGGTGTGATTTCCCACATCATAACACCGAGCATGACTCTAGACCACTATACCTACCGGATGGTCATAAGAGTTGTTGTTATCATGGTTCGGAAGACCCGGAAGATCACGAGAACCCCGAACATAATGAAGATGATTGCTTCTTGCCTCCGACTTGGAAGCTCTTAAAAGTAGCTAGGCTCGGCCATGTGAGCCTCAGTGAAGATGTTGCTAAAGCATTTGACTTACTCCTTCGAGCTCTTGATGGCTATGGAGGTGTATATGGTGAGAGTATCCTATTGTAAATATCTTTTTTTTAGCTTTTGTGTGTGTATATATGTTTGTATGGATAGTTTGGTTTCAAGGATTATTAGTGGTTTTGTGAAATTCTTTTGATTTGGTATTTTGTTGAGCGATGTGAGGGAGGGATTTTGATGAATGTGTTTGAGCTTACTTGTAGGTGTGAAGTGAAGATGAATTTTAAAGAGGAGTGGTTATTGATAAAGCTTGGGTTGTAAGCAAGGGAGTCGGTTTTTGAAGCTTTGGACAAGCTTTTGGAGTTATAGAGGGTTAGAGGACTCTTCCCGGCCGAGAAGAGTGCATCCCGACCGGGAAGGATGAACCATCCCGACCGGTAAGGATGTCATCTCGATCGGGATGAGTGTGCCAAAAATTGGGTTTACTGGAGTGTCATCCCAACCGGGATGGGAGCTTCCCGACCGGGACGGGTGTGTCATCCCGACCGGGACCATCCATCCCGACCGGGATGATGTCGTGCTCCTTCTTTTGGCCTCTTCTTTGTCATTCGAGCCCACCCAACCATTTTATGCCCCCTCCCAACCTCCCTACCTATCCTTGCCCTTATCATGTGACCCATACACTTCATATACACATATTCACCTCATTTTCTCTTCACTTTACACCGACCTTCACATCAAAACCCACCTCCTTATACCTTTGTACTTTAACCATGTGGCCTTATTGAGAAGAAAGAGGAATAGCAATGACAAAGACAAGCTATGTGCCATTATCGACCTATGAGACGATGGAGCGAGTGAGTTGCTAACCGCATGGTACGACAACTACCTTTCTTTTCCGTCTTTTATTGCTTGTCTTCTTTTGTTAGTTCCCCTTCCCCTTATCATTTGTGTCATGGTGGCCCTCGGGGCCTTGGTAATTATTGCTCCCGACTCTCGATGACGTGACTACATCGAGAGTTGTTTGAAAAATCCAAATTTCCAAGATTTTCACCCTTTTTGTAGCATTTAGCCGGATTTGGGCGGAATCCGGGCTAGGTGACTTGATCACACCTAGTCCTCCCCTCCCATTTCCTTTTCTTTTTCTTTTTATTTCTCCCCACATCCATATCTTTTCTCGTCTCGGCCCATGGTGACTTGACTACACCCCGGCCGGACGCATTATACCCTTTTCTCCACTTTATTTTTGATTTTTAGCTTTATTTTCGTAGTTTCTTTTCTTTTCCTTAGTGTCTCCACACACTACGATCGAGCATGAAGACATTGCTCGGTTTAAGTGTGGGGGAGCGATATTCTATCATAGTTAGTTTTATTTTCGTAGTTTTTCGAAAAATCTTTAAAAATCCTAAAAATTTGAAAAAATTTCACAAAAATCAAAAAGAATTTCTTTTGTGTGTTTTCCTTTTGTGTCGTTGTTTCGTATATTTGTTTTGTTGTGCGTGTTTTGCTTCCCTTTTTCCTTATAGGTTGCTTGAATCACCGATAGCTTTGGAGAGCTTTCAAGACATCCGGTAACATCTTTTATCCCTTTTTCCCCTTTGTCTCTTGAGGAGTTTGGAGGAGATTGTGATGTGGTGTGCTCGGGTGGAGCTTTGTGCATACTTGTGGTTGATTTGGTGGCTTGTTTGGAAGCTCGGGGTGGTGTTTGTGTTGTTTATGTGTTCGTTTTGTTTTGTTTTTGTTTTGTTGCTTTTGCTTCTTTTTCTTTCGTTCTTTGATGAGTCTTTGTTTTGTGATGTGTAGTTGTGTCTAGTGTGTTAAAAAAAGGTTTTCGAAAACCCGGTTTAGAGGCTAGTGTGCAAGTGTTTACTTTCCCTTCCTAATGATGTAAATCGAGTCTTGGACTTTAGTCTAGTAGAATGACCCTAAATCAATGATTTCGTTGGTTTCTTACCTTGAGTCCACCTAGCTTACTAGGGATTTACTACGGAATTTGCATTTGACCATTATGACCACCCACGGTGTGAAAAGGCCTTGGTTGCCGAGTCCCGTCCCTTAGGTGACCGTGTTTGGGGTTGTTTGACTAGTCCAAGTTTTCCCCTTTTTTGTGGGTTTGAAGGGAACGCTCCCCAACTCTCCCATTTCCCTACCTCCTACACATTTCCACACAATAAAATTGCAAATTGTTGAAATCTCTCTTTCTTAGTTGCAAAAAGGAATGCCTACACTCATATCAAGCAAAAAGGGCAAAGAAAAGAAAATGAAAGAAAATGAAAGAAAGAAAAGATTTAAGAAAAAGAAAAGGCACAAAAAGCCAAAAAGAAAATAGAAAAGAAGAAAAAGAAATGGCATGGCAACACAAAGAGCAAATATGCAAAAGAAAGAAAATGCCAAAGAAAATCGTCTCACAAAAAGAAACATCGCATCCCAAAAATAAGCCTTTTGCCGACTATTGCCGTGAAGAGCCTACCAAAGGACCGAGTCCCTAGGAAGGATGATAGCGGTAATGGTCGGTCTTCCCTCATTTTGCAAATATTTCCACCTTTTTACTTGGACTAGTTAGGCGGTTTCGGGCATGGGACGACCCTCTTGGCACATCGCTAAAGGCGGCGGGGTCTCACTTCCCTACAGTGTCGACTAACACCATGGTTCATCCTTTTTCCATCCCGCTGATCGTCCCGTAGTACGTTCCTAGAAGGTTAGGAGGAACCTAGGTAAGTTACCAACGTTTTTATTGCTTTGTCGTCATACTATTAGGGTTTGGTCCATTTCGGTTTGCACTATTAGCTTGGGAACGTTGTCACTTGCCTTGAGTCCTAAACCGGTGCTTCTTTCACCGCTTTTTAGAGGGAAGCGGTATTTGTTTCTTCTTGGGTGCAACTGATTGCTTGTTTGTTTGTATGTTTGTTTGTTTGTGTGTTTTTGTGTCTGCTTGCATCCACAGTTTTGTCCCAAGACCCCACTTGCCTTGCGGAGTGCACTTTTCCTCTAAGTGTACTCGCGTGAGTTGAAAGGGCGTAGGGTGCGCTAATACCCGCTCGGCTAGTTTAGTAGTTAGCATGTGCTTACTCGAGGGCGAGTAAGGGTTAAGTGTGGGGGAGTTGATAAGTGTAGTTTGTAGTGCCTATTTCGTAGTGTTTTGGTCTCATTTTCCTTGTGGAATCGCTCCTTGGGAGCGATTTATGGGTTACTTATGCTTCCTTTAGTTCGTTTCAGGTGCAAACAAAGAAGCTCTTCTGCTGAGTCAACCGGGACGGGATGAAGCCATCCCGGACGGGACCACGGAGCCATCCCGGATGGGACCATGAAGCCATCCGGACGGGACCATCCATCCCGACCGGGATGAGCCTAATACAGCACCGCGTGACTTCCTTTCAATTCCTTTCCATTGTAACCCTATAAATACCCCTCCTCTTGTATTCCTTTGTTATGTTCTTCACTTCCCAGTAAACCCTAGACTACTTTAGGTTAGATTAGATTAGATTAGTGTAGATTAGTCGGTAATTAGTCCTTAATCTTAGTTTAGTACTTGTATTAAGGGAATTCTTCAAGATCCATCCAAGATTGACAACCTTGGTGGTTTGTTTTGGGTTTTCTTCATTAATGCAAGTTTCAATCTTTCCTCTTCACTAGTTTGGTACAATCTTCTTCTCCTTTTACTCTTAATCCTTTATTGTTTATCAAGTTTGAATCTTTATTATTGTTTGTTCTTGTTCTTGTTAGTTTGATTTAGTTTGTTTAGGTATGTTTTGTTTCTTATGATGATTCCTCTTGTTCTTGTTAGATGTAGTTTGATAATGTTAGAGTAGTAGTCTTGCTAGGGTTAGTAACGTGATTAGGGTGTTAATTGGATGATTAAGGGTTTGTTGGAGATGTTGGTGGAAGATTTGGGTTTCCTCTTGGTTTGATGCATATCACATGTTTGTTGAAATGCTTGAATGACTAGTATGTGCATATGCTTGTTTTTCTTGCTTTTCTCTTGTGGGTAATAGTTTGCTTGTGGGTTCGGTTCCCTCACTAAGTCGCGAGAGCCCGGTGAGGACGACCCCTAGGTCGGTCTAAGTTGCGAGAGCCCGGATGCGATCTAGGCCACAATAACGCGCTAGTAACCCCGTTTGTCATGTGTGTCGCCAAAATGGGTTTTACGTGGAACCTCTAGGTGGGTCTAAGTTGCGAGAGCCCGGACTATACCTAGATTACCCTACTACCTCCTTCACTCTAGCTCTTCCTTGACCATTCCGTTACCCCTTTGACCCCGACCTAATCCTAGCCCGTTTTCCTTGTTTGTTTTCTCCGGTAACTTAGTCTTAGTCTAGCCTTCTCCCCTTCTATCATTCTAGTTTAGCTTAGCTCGTTGACTTAGTCTCGTATTTGGGTGACCTTAGTCTAGACGCCTCTTACCGTCCCCGTGGATTCGACCCGACTTACCCTAGCTACCCACTAGGATTAGTTGGTTTTTACTTGATCGGTGGGATCCACGACAAATCCTACCATCATAAACCCACAATATCACCCGTTTTGTGTGATGAGCGATCCGTGAGAGTCCGACATAGACGTGTCTTGCAAGGTTGAACGTTCAGTATTGTTATCATTGGTCAAGCTTGTTGTATGTGGTTGTTTACATTAATTTTAATCGTTGCGCATTGGTTTGGGTAACATTGGAGCATATTCCGCTATGAGTTATATACATTCCATTAGGTTTGGGTTATAGTTTTGTGCTTGCTTAAGGACAAGCAAGGGTTTGCTTTGTGGAGATTTGATGCGCGTATTTTATATACACCTTTTATGCCTTTTATACGCGCATTCCGTGTTTATTGAATAGTGAAAGCTATTATTTTGCCCCGAATTGGCTACTTTGTGGTGTGTATTGTCCTTTTGCAGGAACGGAAGACAAAGGAGCTAAAACGAACCAAAACCGAGCGAAAACGAAGCTGGAAGAGCTGTTCGCTGAAATGAGTGTAATAGTCGACCGACTATTAGGATAGTCGGCCGACCATGACGATAGTCGACCGACAATTACTATAGTCGGCCGACTATTCTGGAGCTGCAGAGATCAAATTAATTAATGAATAGTCGACCGACTATTACAATAGTCGACCGACTATTACAATAGTCAACCGACTATTCCTAGGCCGCGGGCAGGTTTCGTGATCAGCAAGAAGTTTCCTAAACAGTTTTTAACTCATTCAAATTGTATAAATAGGGCTTTTCAGCCACATTAGAATTGACTTCTAAACTACTCCCTTATTCACTTTTATTCATCCTTAGACTTTTATCTCTTTTCTTATTCTCTTAAGATCACTATTAGTTTAATTTCTTCTCAAAACTCGGTTATTGTAAGACTTTCGAATTCGAATCGCCTTCGTTCCTTTTGGTAATTTTATTTAATCCTTCTTCCTTCTTTTTCATTCCGGATTGTTCTTTTTCTTCATATTTAATTATTCTTAACCGTTGTTTTATGCTTGTCGCAAATTTATTATTATTCATCGTGTTTAATCTAGTAAATCGTTAATTAATATTGTTGTTCTTAATTTAATTATGAGTAGCTAATTTCCGTCACTAGGATTTAGGGGATCTGAGAATTGAATGTGGTCGCAAAATAATTTATAGATCTGTCAATGATATTGTGTCTGAGTTGTTAATTGTAGCATATAATCGCGATTAGTCAGTTAATGCGCATGATTGATTAATTGAGTTCGGTAAACTTGAACCTAAGATCGAAAGTCTGGTAAAAGTTAGACCTGGTACAACATATTAGTTTGCCCTAATAAGATCGGAAGCCTTTAGACGCATGCTAGGGTGAATAGCGGACCGGAAGGACCTTTTCAATGCCCCTTAGACCAATATCTGCGACAAACCTGTGACTTAGACCGTGACCATAATAAATTCGTAGTGAACCGACAATCCTAGTTCTCTCTCCATATATCAATTTGTCTTAATTCATCTTATTTAATTTAGTAATTCTTCTCCTTTAGTTCTCTTTCCTTCACTACTTTTAGATTAGTTAAAACAAACAAACAAAACCCCCAGATTGTCACGTAGATAGACTTTAATTGCGAGTAGGATTTATTTGTCTCCATGTGAAATCGATCCCGACTTCCGTAGCTATATTTTTAGTTGGACCGTAGTTGGTTATTTTTTATAGGTACATGACTAGCTTATCAGAAGCCCCGGGGAGGGTCGACCAAACCAAGCTGCTCTTGTAACCAAACATGCACAAACCACGCCAAAACGTCACACCTTCAAACCAAATCAACCACAAAAACACACAAAAAAAAGCCAAGCAACAAGAAAACATGACACCAAAAACACCTGTAAAATAATCCTGGAACCCCGAAAAGGTGTCTTGTGAAGTCGGTTACGAGCATCGAGACCTATAATGAGCTCACCCAAAATAAGCAGAGAGGGTGATCGTCCATGTTCCATTCCCATCGCCACATCTAAAACTCCAGGGTTACCCCAACCTTCACGCGCCCTCGCATCCTCGAAAAGATGATAACAAGCCATCGCGATATTAAAAGCACGCCGACATGCTAAGGCCAAAACATTATAGGGACCAGCCTGTGAGAATGTCCTAAAAAGCAACTCTAAGTTAATACCATCTCTCCCAAAGAAAACCTTAGCCTCCTCCAATGAAGAAAGATCCAAAAAGTGACAAAACCGCTCTACGTAAGCATCATTCCCCAAAGGCGCGCATGGCCAAACCGAACTCCATCCACCTATTGCGTTTATCTCTTCAGGAAGAGGACAAATCTTACCCCCCGGGGAAGGCAAAAACATGGCCTTTTGAATCCCAAAACTTAGAGCATGCCAATAAGAAATCATCTTGTACCTTAACTCGACTCAGCGCAACGATCGTTGTCAAACCGTCACTTAAACAAACCTCGGGGTCGCATTTCTTAAAATAACCCACTCACTCGGTTAGGAGATTCCCGAAACCTGACATGACCCTAAGGATGGATGCTCTAGACCCTATGGATGTTCTAGTATGTCTAAAACGAGCACCCACAACCTGTATATGTAGCCTTAATTCCACAACAATTAGGAAACAACAAAAAATTCCATAAACAGGGCTCGGACAGCCCAGGCCCAGGCGCCCAAGTCTCCAGTCGCCCGAGCCTAGGCGACCCAGAACCCGAGAGCCTCAGCCCAGGCGCCTACCCCTAGGCAGACAACGTCTAGAGCAACCCAAAATAGAGACGGTGATCCCGTATTATAACCATATGCTGCCACATGACACCTCGGACATCGGGAACGACCTCCCTAAGTCACTAAAACCCGCTCCGAAGACTAAAATACCCATGCAAAACTTACAAGAACGCGAGTTCACCCGTCGGACACACTAGACTTAGGCGTCTTTTTCATTTTATTTTTAGGGGGATAAGCTACCCCACCTAGGCGTGTTGTAGCCTTTTAACGGTTACTATCAAGTCGCGTCTGTAGCCTTATAAGGCAACGATTATGAGTATGCCAAAAAGTGGTCTAACTTTTTTTCAAAAGTTGCCTGAATTTTTAACTTCGTCTTCGTTCTGAATGTCAAAAACAACTACACTCGTCTCCTAATACACTTGGTCAAAACACGTTAATATCTCGCCCTAAAGTCAAAACATTTTAATCGACGTACTATCTGACCCGATTCCCGCCTCAAACTAATGCATTTTAAAAACATCCAAAAAGAACTATTTTCGTACTCTCCTGCAACTCCAACGCATCCTAAACTAAAATCGAATCGCAAATAAATGAACACAAAAGTGATTACTTGTCAATCTAGGTAAACAATTCGCCAAACGAAAGCACAAGACTAGTCCAAATCAAATACTAAAAATCTCAAGAATATACACAAAACATACAAATCCATACACAAATCGAGGCTAGAAAGGACCCCTAGAAGCCGCGCCAATGGCTATCACGACCTCACAAATGTCGTCATCCAAATCAAGATTTTCCAGATCCAGAAGAGGAGACTCACTACCATCCATTCCCGACAGCGTGTCTAAGGAAGCCATCTTGGGAACTCCTCCAATCTCCTCGGTAGCACCCGTAGCTTGACCCGTAGCCTCAGCCTCAGCCTCCCTCTCAATCTGATGCCTAGCCTCACCCTGCGCGGAGGTCTCACCCTGAGACCGAGCCAGCTGCTCCTTTAGTTGGGCAATCTCGTCGGCCCGGGATTGCAGAAGCTGTCGCGCCTCAGCTACCTCCGCCTCAAGCTCGGTCACCCGAGTCTCTAGCTGCCCCACCTATTCCGGGACATCTTACAAATACACCTGAACATTCGAAAAACACACAAGCAGCCTAGAAAACTACCCTAGTCGCGCAAACTCACCGATTATCGATGTCCCAAAGTGTCACGGGAAACCCTCGAGGCATTGACCCAAAAGCGGTTGGCGGTCTGCCACAATCGCGGATGTCAAGCTGATGAATCCTGAAAGGTGAAACCGCGAAAGATAGACGAACCAATCCTAACTCTTAGAACCCAAACATAAAACGAAAGCCAAAACTCACCCGGTATACCCGGTCACGCCACTCTATCCCAGCGTCCATCTCCTCGGTCGAACACGGGGAGAGAGGCTCAGTGAAAGTTATCCCGGCCGCGTCCACCCTAAGCAGCGTCAGGGGAAAATCTGGGGACTAAATAGCATCAGCCGGGTCGGCCAGCTGAGGGAACAGCAAATCGGTCGGTCAAGGGGCAAGAAAGCACTAAACCATGAAACAAACCTTAGAACCAAAGATTAAAACCTTACCACAAGGCGGTGGCAAGCTAGCCGCTGGCTGATGTGAGATAAATTGGAGGCACCAGACACCAGGAGTGCATCGCCTCATTCTCCATCCCTACCCTCGAGGACCTCTGCGGTGGTCGGTGGTTTGACCATGGTCCGAGGAGGATCAATCGGTACCCTGAAATCGTCATACAAACACTGACGCAACAACCGCTCTCCCAGATACCAAAGCGGGCAAAACAACGCAGGAAGAAGCATCATCCTATAACTCCGAGGCCTCAGCTTCGCGGCCACATACCCAGGCACGCCCTCATAATCGGCCCAAGGGCGGGCCACAAACTACACAAACAAAACCAGCATCTCAATAAATCATAAAACTTGGGGGCTATTAGGAAAAATAGGCTTTAAAGAGAAACATACATCCTCGAGGCGCAATTGGTTAACCAGCGCGTTCTCCGACGGATAGTGGCTGATTGTACTCTTAGGCTGAGCCAGCCTCCACTCAATCCCCGCCAGGAATCTCTTCGGATGAACCCGCACCGTTTTAGGTGCTAAACAAGGGAAGTAGGAATAGATCCAAGCCTGCAAAATCCCAAAACACCTTAGCAAAACTAAGCCGAAATAAGCAGAACCTAAAACACAAAGTGAGAATAGCAACTAACCTCCAGTATTAGGCTCGGACCCACGATGGGCAAAGCTGAGGCCGACCCTATCACCAGCGGCCTCACCATGACTTGCAGGCAGCGAGTCATCTCCGCGAAAGCTGCGGTTACCCAATCAAAACGTCCTAACTGAGCCACGTCAGCTAGAAGAGGCAAAATCCTAGTACTAAACCTCTCGCCTTTATCCGAGAAGTGGGTCGACCCTAGGAAGTACCACAACCATAACCAGGCATCCTGCTCTGGTGTGTTGGGTTCTCGACCCTCTAACACCGCCACTCACTCGAAGTGATCGGTGATGTACGAGCTCACTAAAGCATGAGGCGTACTATATGCCTCACGCTCCAAACAATCCCCGATAAAGGCCCCGCACCTCATCACTATCTACCCTAGGGCCCTCGGCAGCCCACCTATACCTATTCGGACCCCAGGGAAAACCGGTAATCATCCCAAAATCCTCTAGGGTCATCCCGACCTCCCCAAAGGCCATATGGAAGGTCGAGGTAGTATTATGAAAGCGATCTACCATCGCTCTAATCACCATGAGGTTGCACTTAGTCTTGCAACCCACCAACCGGACCCACTGCTCGACCACGGGACCTAGAGCACTCCTCGCGATAATCCCCTTTACCACGGAGGTCAACTTCTGAGAGTAAATCTCAAGACATGTAGTAAAGCCCGAGAAAGTCCTCATCGGACCTGGGAACTGCAAACCAAGACAATACGAGTATAACCGAAACAAATCTAACACAACCCAAGCCAATACCCAAGATATAACCAATAAACATGAATAGGACACTCACCAGACAATAACGATGCGGTGAGAAATGTGTAGGTCGAGATGAAACAGCAACTGATGACCATCCCAGTCCCGAGCCCACTCGGGATCCTCGTAGCCAATCTCCTCATTCTCCGGTACGGGAACCGGAACATGGGCCCTCCTAGCAACTGTCTCGGGAAGTCTGAGCTTCCTCACCCTATCAAAATCGGCCTCGTTTATGGCCACCGGATCACGACGCTGGGATGAGATATTCCATCGTCTCCTGCGAATCCCACGGGGAGTCTGTGAACTCGTCCCGGCGGCCTCGCCACTAGTGCCAACCTTAGAAGTTCCCTCGGGACGCTCGTTATCACCTCTAACTATAAAGCCAAACAAAACACGAAAAACCCGTGCCTCAGGTCAGGCCAAAAAGCAGCTTAAACAAGTCAAAATAGGGTCAAAATTTCGGATAAGGATTTTAAAATTCTGAAAAGGCCGCTAACACCCATTTTCGATCCCGATCACGATGGAAATTGTTTTGGGAAAATCCGGCATCGTTACGACACCTTTTGGTCCGTCGTAAGACACACAAAACCTCACGGAAAGCCCCAAGCCACCCTAGCTCATAGAAATCGACAACGGAATTACCTGCATCCTCACAAACACTAATTGAACAAGACTATGCGAAACAAATGCGGGAATATCCGGGAAAACGGTCTAACCCTAAGCATCTCGAACCAATCACCATAGGGATTAGGGAGCCATTGTCGTACCTCGAAACCCCCAATCAAGCTTATAACTACCCTAACAACTCTAATGACCCTAATTTAACAATGGGATTAAGCACAAACATCGCACTTATTAGTAAATTAAAAATGCCCAAATCGATTTTCTAGGGTTTCAAGAAAACAAACTCACAATCAACCAAATCAAGCAAAACCGACAATAAACACGTAAAGAACAATTACCCAGAGTCGACATTTTCGAGTATGACGGAAATCGAGGCGGAAATCACGTAGGAAAAATCGAGAAGGCGATTCAAGGGCGAAGGGGTTGACACGTTCGGCTTTTGGATCGAAAAAATGAATCGCCCCCAACTTCGTTTAATTAAACAGGCCCAGTCCACGAGAACCCGACCGCCTCAGGTGACGTGCTCGGATCCTGAACCGCTCGGGGCTAGGCGCCTGAAGAATGGGGCGCAGATGGACGCGCGTCCGAACAGCCCAACACAGACTAAAAGGAAAACAAACAAGGCTTAACATTCGACATACACAAATAAAGCACACCCTTTTAAGATAAGCAAAACAACAACGACGAAACAATTACTAATCGACATCAATAAAGCACGCCCGTTACGAGGAAAAAAACGATAATGAAACAAGCTAAGGGCCGCACTTAACGTGAACGCTACACCCGAACACATAATAAAACAAACCGAACCGAACCAATCTAAGCAAACTCTGAACAAATCTCAAATACATAAAAAACCAAAACAAAGCAAAAGCAAATCCAAACAAAATAAGACAAACCCGCAAAATAAAAACACCCAACTAAAACAAATAAACAAAACAGCATTTTTGCCCGAGGGGTCTTAGATATCCCGGAGGCACAGCAAACAGCATTTTTTGCCTAAACGGGTCTTAGTTATCCGAGAGGCATTGGAGTCTGATACCTCCATAGCAATTTAATTCGAGTGGATACCAACTGTGGACATGACATAGGTCCACCCCGACGCGGCCACGCGCGGGTTTGGGTAGGCGAATGAATCTCCATATGAAATGGATCGAATTGAAATTTAGGTCTATGTGGAGTCGCCACCGAATTTTGTGGTTATTCGGAACCATTCGAGCCCACTCTATGTCGTAGTGGTCCGTATACAAAATACGGCCCATTTCCGATGTCAGAGTTTATTGGGCTCGTCCCTTTGCATTTGATACCAATACCGACGTTATCGGATAGTGTATTGAATGACTCTCGTGCGCCAACGGTTTCGGGCATCCGGAAACCGAGGTTCTGAGTAAGAGGTGAGGGTACGTGTTGGGAAGCCCACAAAGGACACCCAACCCCGCCCGCACATTAGCGGCCTCTACTAAGATTTCGAGTGACTTTCTAATACGCGCGCTAGTTAAACGGGAAAATGATATGCAAAGAGTATTTTCCCTAAACATGTGAATGGAATCGAAAAGGGTTTCTAAGTCAATTTAATGCAATTAGTTCTACGTCAAAGTGGAATTTAGCATGCGGGTTCATTTAGTATAATAAACGAACACAAATTAAATTGACAAAAGAAACAAGCAAACGGTTAGTAACGGTAAATCGATATTAACGGTTTATGCAAATAATGAATTGAATTGAATGATGTACAAGATGATGCATGTTTTGAAAAGATAGTATACACGTGATTAATTATGCACGTGTTGACCGAAGTCGTGAAATACTATCGGGTTTTGAAAATAGAATAATGTACGATTTATTGTGTTAATCGTTATGAGGTTACTCGATCGAGTGGTCGATAGACTCGATCGAGTAGATCCCAAAAAGAGGTTTCTGTTCCGCGTTTTAGACCATACTCGGCCGAGTTATTGACTAACTCGGTCGAGTACATGGCCACTCGACCGAGTCACTGTGAGACTCGACCGAGTGGGTGTCGTAACAGACATTCTGATCCGATTTTTGGGGTACCACTCGACCGAGTGGGTTAGGCACTCGGTCGAGTGCCCCCTGTACGAATTGTAATTCGTTTGCAATTTTGATGTTGATTTTGAAATTGCTTTTGATTTTTGATAATTCAACGATTTTACCGAATCGGACATAAATATTGCACAATTTACGCTCGACTTGGTTTTTTTTATAAATCGCAAATTTTGTTGAACCGAGTATAAATATTGTTGAATTTATACTCGACTCTAACTTTGAATACTCGTTGTATCCCACATTCGATTATTTGAATCGATATGGAATATTAGAGTGAAATAGAAAATAAATAAATTGATTTTAGCCGTTTTGAATTAATTATCGCGATATGAACAAATCACATTAATTAATTCATATGACTTGATTGCTAGATTCGACATCCAATCATGGGATTAGTATCGAATCTGAAATCAGCGCTTTATTTGAATAAAAAAAAGAACTTGATTCCCTCGACTTCTCCGACATCGGAATAAATCCCTAGGGATGGTGATGTCGGATCCGTGTCAACGGGTTTCGACCCTTATTGAAATACGATGTTTGCCTTTTTGAGAAATCGATGTGACATGCGAAAAACAAAAGATATGAAAATTATTGTTGAAATTGACCTATCTCAATAATCGAGTAATCGGGATATCGGAATAAGCGACCGTCAACGCGTGTGCAGTACACTTGTATATTCGGATTTCCTTATTCCCATATCACTCATACTTGACACAAATTGATAGGTATTTTAGTGCTTTGATACTAGTATTATACTATCGATATTAATGATGCGATAATAATGATAAAATGAAATAAAAAAAACGACCCGTATAATATCATGACGCGAGAAGGAAGAAGAGAAGAGGAGAAACGGTGTTTTGACACCCTCAACCTACATGTTCTTGTCTCGGATTAGAGCTCGTAATCGTGGCCTTAACACTAGAGTCTTCGAGGTTTATGGAGGTTAAGTTATGCTGGCTTGGGGTGTGATTCCAAAAACTAGTTTAGGGTTTGCTAGGATGTTTGCTTAGGGTTTGCTTGGGGTGTAAAAGTTGTGATTAGGGTTGCAAAGTTGTGGAAAAGTTGTTGAAGATGTGTGCATGGGGGTTCCTTATATAGGAAAAGCTAGGGCTTCGGTTTAGGGTTACTCGACCGAGTAGGTGGCTAACTCGGCCGAGTGGCCCGTTACGCCAGCCGTCGGGCTTGAATAAGGGCCCACTCGATCGAGTGGGCACTCGATCGAGTGGCCCAGCTGGGTCGCGCGGGTCACTCGCTTTGGACCGTGACCATGGATATTTGATGAGTTTGAGTTTGAATTGGGCTTTTGATATTTGAGGGGTTGTTTGGTATGTCTCGGAAACAACTTTGACCGGGATTGACCCAATCGTGACAAGTCGGTTTTAATTCCGGTGTCGGTTTCGGCCCAAATTAGCCTTGTTTGATTGGAAACGGCCCGCTGGGCCTGGATTTGAGGTTGATTTTGTGAGATTTGTACTCTGTAAGTGTGTTAGCCAGCGATTAATGGATTTGAGCCCGTATCCGAGCGCATAGAAGCATGTTAGCGTCCGATCATCATCGAGTGTTTTTTGGAAACTACCATAGACACCTGGCAGTCAAAATGCGGGTGTCTACAGAGCCCCCACTCTGACTGAGGCTTGGACAGGGCGAAAGTCAGAGTATCCACCAGGCCAATCGAGGATTGAAACCTGGCGGACTTTCGGCCGGGTCGTTTATAGTCCATCAGACTTGCGTGAAGGGCTCGCCAGCCGTAAGCTAGAAGTCATACCTGAGCCGATAACTCCGTGGGGAATTGGACTTGTCGCATAAGCCCTGGGTGGGCCTGTATGTAGACTCATCCCTTGAAATCCCGCCGTTGGCTTCCGCCGGGGAACTATCGTGGGTTGCACGTCCCTGTTTGAGTTGTGCCTGTACGAGTTACATAAAATGCATGCAACACATAGGTAGTAAAATGACTCGCGCTGGGGAGAAACGATTTATTGAAATTTTGAAAATTTTGAAATTTTGAAATTTGAAATCTTGAGATTTTTGAATTTTGGAAACTTTGATATTTTGACTCCTAACAAAGATTAGGAAAGTTCGGGATGGAGATTTCCGTGCTAGTATTGAGACTAGGATTGTGGTTCGATTCCTATTGAGATTAGGAAATTTTCCTAAATAGTTTGCAAGGCTAATGTTATATATAGCCCCTCCTCGCTCTTGATTTTCTTCATAAGTCCCATCACAAACAAACTCTTCTTAGAAGAAGGTCTCTTTAATTCCCTTAAGGTAAAAAGAAAGTCTCTCCATCTTCTTGAGAAAGTTGGCCATGGGGATTGATAGGTTGAGCGTGATGTTGCAGGAGTGGTCCCGTAGCTTTAGGGATGCAGATAGGGTGGCTTTGAATCAGACGGGGATAACCCAATTGTACCCGTTCCGTCAGATGGTGGTTGACCGCTACTTTCTGGATGCTTGTTTCGCTTATTGGGATGACATATATCATGTCTTTGCTTTCCCTCGGGGCGAAGTCTGCCCTTTACCTGAGGAGATTGCGGCTATAGGAGGATGGAACCCGATATTCCGTCCCGCCGTCCCGTACTCGATTTATGACCCGAGGAGGAAGCTGAGGGAATTTCTAGGGCTCTCTCACAACGAGGTGTCCCGTATGATGGATGGTGATAAAATTTCTCTGATCGACTTGGCTGAGAAATTTATGAACTCTCGCGATGTTCGGGTTAGACCGGCTTACAGCCGTAGGGCTTTCTCTTTTTGCATGCTCCATGTATATGCTTTTGAGGGTCATATGGACTTGTTATCCTGTATGGGAAGTACCCGTCTTCTGACCGTAGTGGATCTGATGGAGACTGAGCACAGCCCGGCTTGGTTGATCACGGGCAAGATTATCCAAGGATTGGACGATCGCAAAAGGGACTCATCCATTCGTCTTACCGGGAGCACCCGTTTGTTGCAAGTATGTCACTTGACCTCTTCTTTCAATTTTTTTGATTTTTTGCGAAAAAAAAAATTTACTGCAGGGGGTACTCGATCGAGTCACCCAGGCACTCGGTCGAGTACCCTCGATGAAACTCTCCTGATCTGTCTTCGGAGGTGCCACTCGATCGAGTCACTCTGGCACTCGATCGAGTGCCCTCGTAAAGAGCCTCCTGTTTGCGTTCAGGGGTACCACTCGATCGAGTGTCCCAAGCACTCGACCGAGTGGCCTTTAGGCGAACGCCTATTTTGCCTTGGAATCTCATGCTTTTGTTTCCTTTTGCAGATTTGGCTATATGAGAGACTATCAGTGATAGATCCTCCTCTCGATGCGGGCAACTACCGTCATAACCAGGTGATGACGAGGAGGCGGGCCATTGACTTTTCTCGTCAGATTACGCAGAAGTACTGGGACGAGGTTTTGTCTTTTCATGGCGGCCCGCTAATTCGATGGGTAGTTCCATGGTGGCTCATCTACCTTTGGAGTGGCTTGGACCCGAGGGACAGAGCCCGCTATCAGGTGATTCTTTCTTTCAAGCAGACGGTTCATCTCTATCCAGATCGCATACTAAGGCAGTATGGGTGGACCCAGCGAATCCCTGAAGTTGAAGCGGTTGTGAGTGACCCTACCCAGTTGACTGATGTAATGTGTGATACCTGGATGCAAAGGTGGTACACACGGCATACTTGGCCCATTGTCAAATCTCGCCACTCAATCTGGGTTTCAGATTCTTATACGAAGTGGACCAAAGCAGGAGATGCTAAAGCCCAAGCCGCTTTGAAAGTCGATGAAGCCTTCGACCTGCTGAGAAGGGAGCAAGCCAAAGACAACAGGGGGTTCTTTGATGAAGGAGACACTTCAGCTACCCTAGTTCGTCTAATGTCTGGTCACAAGAAGAAGACTAAGACTCAAGCTGAAGGGTCTAGTGCTAAAGGTGCTTGGGGGAAAGTGAGCCCCCAGATGGACTTGGAAAGGAGACTGGGCCCAAGACTACCCGTGCAGGACCGACTTGGCCCACGGGATAGACTGCCTGAGCATGTGCGGGCCCGACTTGGGCCGAAGATCGTGATTGAAGACCCGTCGTCAAAGAAACGGGCTCGGGCTAAGGAGGTTCCACTTGTGATTCGGGAACGCTCGCCACCACCCCGAAGACCTCAGGTTCCACGCGATCCGAAGGACAAGGGGAAGGGGAAGATGCCCGGATACTAGTCTCCTTATTTTATTATTTGAATATTATTATTATTTTTGTAGTGTGATTTTTTTTGTGAATGCCGTTTTGGCGTTTTTTTTTTTTTGTAGTCCCGAGTTTATCAAGATATTAATAAAGGACATATTATTGAACACCGATCCCGTCTTTCGTTTATTGTAGTGGTTGTACCCTTTTGAGGGGTTGCCTACGTATCCACAAATAGCGGAATCAAACCAAACGTAGTTCAAAATTGATTTAATTGATTTTTGCAATTTTCGAAATACATCAAGATTATTAATTCGAGATGTGCGACAGTAGAATAATTAATTCTAGCTTATTGACTTGTCTATAATTTTTGAAAATTTATAAAAAGACAAATTTTTATAAATTTTTGCAAATGACATTGAGATGGGATTTATGGGTAGTAGCGCTTCAGCTGGTCCAAGTTGGTTGGGTTGACAAATTCGTTCCCGTCCAAGTCTGTCAGCATCATCGCTCCTCCTGATAGAACCTTCTTGACTAAGTATGGCCCAGCCCAGTTGGGTTTGAATTTACCCCTTGGGTCAACCGGTAGTAAGGCACGAACCGATTTTAGGACCAGATCCCCTTCCTTGATGTTTCGGGGCCTAACCCTTTTGTTGAAAGCCCGTTGGATCCGTTTTTGATATACTTGAATGTTGTTGAGGGCCCGGGATCGCCGTTCGTCCAAAAGGACTAGCGAATCGTATCGGGCTTGGACCCAATCTTCCTCAGGTACTTGGCTTTCAAGTAGGATCCTAAGGGATGACACCTCTAGCTCGACTGGTTGGACCGCTTCCATTCCGTATGTCAAGTAATACGGGGTTGCCCCGGTCGCGGTGCGGATTGAGGTTCGATATCCCCATAGGGCAAAAGGTATTTTGTCGGGCCAGTCCCGGTAATTTTCAGCCATCTTTTTAAGTATGGTGACAATTGTTTTATTGGCCGCTTCTACCGCTCCATTTGTTTGAGGTCGGTAAGGCGAAGATGTATGCCTTTGAATTTTGTATTTTGCCAGCAATGCGGCAGTTTCAGCTTGAAAGTGGGTCCCGTGATCGCTGATGAACTCGTGAGGGATCCCATACCGGCATATTATTTTATTTTGGATAAATTTGGCCACGTGCTTGGCGTTCAAGACACGGTATGACTCGGCTTTGACCCATTTGGTGAAGTAGTCGATGGCCACCAAGATGAAGCAATGACCTCCCGTCCCGGAAGGATGCACCTTTCCCATTATGTCAATACCCCATGTCGAAAATGGCCATGGTGATGTCATGGTATATAATAGGGAAGATGGCATATGCCGTACATTGGCGAAGATCTGACAGTTATGGCAGTGTTTGACATACAACTGACAGTCTGTTTCCATGGTGTTCCAATAGTACCCAAGCCTCATGATTTTTCGGGCTAGCATATGGGCGTTCATATGCGGGCCGTTTTCACCATCATGGACCTCGGCCATGACCTTTTCGGCCTGTATTTTGTCGATGCATAGGAGTAGATCCCCTTGTGCCGTCTTTTTGTACAATTGCCCGTCATCAGTTCGAACAAATTGGGTTGCTAATCTTCGTAGGGCCTTTTTGGCCCGATTTTCAGCTTCCGGGGGGTACTCTCCCGTTGTCAGGTAGGTTAGGACAGCTTGATACCAAGGCTCCGGGTCAGTTATCTCGATATCCTGAATGGCGTGGATGTAGGCTGGCTTGGACCGTCTTTCGACACAGATTGGCATGCTGGTCAGGTGATCCGGGATGTTCAGTAAAGATGCTAATTTGGAAAGCGCATCTGCGAACTGATTCTCTTCCCGGGGCAGATAGATGTATTCTACCTTTTGAAATTGTTTCTCTAGAACCCTTACCCGTGCTTGGTAAGCCACGAGATTGGCGTTCCGAGTTTTCCATTTTTGGAGTGCTTGATTGATGACTAATGATGAATCACCGTGGACCCGGAGGTTTGTTACCCCTAAATCAGCGGCGGCTTGCAACCCGTGAATGCATGCTTCGTATTCGGCTGCGTTGTTGGTCACGTCGAAGTCCAACTTGATGGATAAGGGAGTGTGTTCCCCTCGGGGTGAAATTAACAGGATTCCGACCCCAAATCCTCGGAAGTTGGATGCCCCATCGAAATATAAATCCCACACTTCCGTATCGGTATGGAATATGTCTTCATCAGGAAAGGCCCATGTATCGGTGTGGCCTTCTTCGGATATTGGGCCGTCGGCGAGGAACTCGGCAACTACCCGGCCCTTGATGGCTTTTAATGGTACAAATTTGAGGTCGAACTCGGATAACATTAAAGTCCATCTTGACATCCTGCCGTTGAGGATGGGCTTCTCAAATAAGTACTTGATAGGATCCATTTTGGATAACACATGTACCTCGTGACTGAGCATGTAATGTCGGAGCTTTTTAGTGGCCCAAACCAATGCTAGGCACGTCTTTTCCAGCATTGTATATTTGCACTCATATTCGAGGAACTTTTTACAGATGTAGTAAATAGCCCGTTCTTCTGAATCGACTGTCTGGGCCAGCATAGCCCCCATGGCCGTCTCCGTCGTCGTTAGGTATAACGACAAAGGCAGACCGTGTTGAGGTGGCATTAGTACCGGCGGAGCAGACAGCATCTCCTTGATTTTGTCGAAAGTCGCTTGACATTTGCCGTCCCATAGCACCCGTTCTTCGATTTTTAGCTTTTTGAAGATGGGTTCGCATACCATGGTTAGTTTCGAAATGAACCGGCTGATGTATTGGACTTTTCCGAGAAACCCCCTTATTTCCTTTTCGGTCTTGGGTGGTTGCATCTCGGTGATGGCTTTGATTTTAGCTGGGTCGACCTCGATGCCGCGTTGGCTAACGATATGGCCCAGTAATTTGCCCGACGTTACCCCAAAACTGCATTTTTGTGGGTTCAGTCTCATGTTGTATTTACGTAGTCGGGTGAAGAACTTTCTTAGGGCTGAAATGTGCCCGCTTCGGTCCTTGGATTTGACGATCAAGTCGTCCACATAGACCTCCACTTCCTTATGCATCATGTCGTGGAGCAAGGTAGTGGCGGTCCGTTGATAAGTGGCCCCGGCGTTGATAAGCCCAAATGGCATGACGGTGTAACAGTAAGTACCCCAAGGTGTAATGAAGGTGGTCTTACCCATGTCCTCTTCTGCCATTTTAATCTGATTGTACCCGGCATACCCGTCCATGAACGATAGAAGGGCATGATCGGCCGTGTTATCCACCAGTATGTCGATGTGTGGTAACGGAAAATCGTCTTTTGGGCTTGCCTTGTTAAGATCCCGGAAGTCCACGCAAACCCGCACCTTGCCGTCCTTCTTGGGTACCGGCACGATGTTTGCAACCCAGTCTGGATATTCAGACACTTGTATAAAGCCTGCTTTAAATTGTTTATCGACCTCTTCCTTGACTTTAAGAGACCACTCGGGCTTCATTCTTCTGAGTTTTTGCTTTACCGGCTTGCACCCATCTTTGATGGGTATTCGGTGTTCGGCTATCTCCCGGTCTATACCTGGCATGTCCTTGTAGGACCATGCAAAGACATCTTTGAATTCCTGGAGGAGGTCTGTGAATTGTTTTCTCTCCTCTGGATCTAAAGATAGGCCCAACTTAAGCATCTGGGGCTCTAAAGTGGTTCCCACATTGATGGACTCGGTTTCTTCGGTTACCGGATCTCGGGATTCCCTTTGCTCGAGCTGCTCGACCAGATGTTGAGGTAGGGGTACCTGTTCGTCGGGTTTCTCAATGTCATTGCATATAAAATTTTTGAAATTGAGAAAATTTTGGAAATGAGACAAGTCGTAAGCAGAACGGTGTTCGTTATTATTATTGATGGTAAATCTTGAAAATAGCTCGAATAGAGCTGCCATCTGATCATTGGTCAGTGGCGGGATAGGGAGAGGTCTTGGGACAGGCCCCGAGACCTCAGTGGATAAGGGAAGAGGGGTTACAGACTCGTCTTTAGCACCAGACCCTCTAGACTCGGACTCAGACTCCGACTCTGACTCTGACTCAGACTCGGTATCCGGCATGTCTCTCTCACCGGTGGTCAACTTGTAGACCCGTCCTTGACCATCGGTCCATTTTATGGTCTTCCTCCAAGCCCTCGTTTCGGTGTTGGCGCCGACCTCGGTGATTAGCTTGGTTGGGTCGAACCGATCGCTGCGAAGGATCAGGTTGACCAAGTCGTTCTTTGGAGCGGGGACGGCTTTGTCTTCTCCGAACAAGAGCCCCAGCACGGGCTCGGAGTTGCTTTTGCTTTCCTTTGATTCGGCCTGGACGATGGTGAATATATCATCAGGGATGAAATTGCATTCCCGAGCCTTTTTGGTCTCGGGATATGTGACGGTGGGTTGGTAGAGGCCCACTTGGACGGCTCCGAAGACTGGAGTAACGAAGTAATCCGTTAACTTCAGGCTATAAGGGCTTATGTAAATACCCTTGATAATGTCGATGGCCTTGTGAATACCGGCCCGAACCACGTTCTCCGGGGTTATAGCATACCCCAACCCGAAATGTGACTCGCCATCATTTAGGACCTCGATAATCTTCCCAGCTGGAAGATATGGCCTTGAGGTTATTCCGGGTAGGTAACCCAGATTTTGTAGCATTGTGTCGATGCTAGTTGTGAAGTAGAGCCTAAAGAGATATTCTTCTTCGATCATGCCCACGAAATCAAATCCTCGCGGGTCGGCCCGGCCCGTAGCGTTGCAGCTTGCTATGGTAATTGGGGTCGCCTCCAGCGTGATGATACCGTCTTTGAGGGGCATCTTGACTTTTCGATGGAGGGTAGATGACACGGCCTTGACTGCGTGGATCCAAGGCCTTCCCAGCAAGAGATTGAACGATGAGGTGACATCTATCACCTGAAATTCCAATTCCTTTTCGATTGGGCCCGTTATGATCTTCAATTTCACGGCCCCGACGACAGGTTTTGGGCTTCCGTCGAAAGCCTGGATAGTCTGCGCCGTTGGAAGGTAATCGGCATCGGTGATGCCGAGTGCTTTTGCGGTCCTTAGAGGAAGGACATTCACGGCTGATCCATCGTCGATAAGGGTCATCGGGAGATATTTACCTTTGCAGATGACCGTGATGTATAGGGCCAGATTGTGATTGGGCCCAAATGGTGGCAGATCAGCTTCAGAGAAGGTTATGAGTGGGCCTTCTTCTTTGGATTTGCCCTTAAGGTAGGGCATGATGGTGGCTACCATTTCAGCAGGGGTAGCCTCTGAATCAACCTTGATTTCGTCGAGAGCCTTAGTCAGTGCTTCCCGATGAGCTTGCGAGCTAACCAATAGTTGCCATATGGTTAGATCGGCTCGGACCCTCTTCATTTGTTGGACCAGAGCCGTGTCTGGGCTTGGTTCTTCGAGGGTAGGCTCCGTCCTGGTGGGTTCAGTGACGGATATAGGAATGGAACGCCCAGCTGCGGCGAGATGATTGGTGGCTAAGGCCTTGGACTTAGCCTGTCGGACCTCTTCGAGGGTGATGGGGACAGCTTCCCCTTTGGTTAAGTACACATCATCCTCGTCGTCGAACCATATCCCGTTGACTTGTGGGATATAGGGAGAGATGAGGTGAGAACAGTCAATTACCTCACCGGTGAAGATAGCATGAGCGCTGAATGGGTTTTCTTTGTTGCTCGGCTTGTCTCCGGGCAACGGGATTTTCCCGCTCTCGATAAGGTCCTGGATCAGGTGTTTTAACCTCCAACATTTTTCAGTATCATGCCCGTTACCCCGGTGATACTGACAATAGGCCTGGGCATTGTAAGTTTTGGGCCTCTTTTCCACTGGAGGTTCTACAGTTGGACCTATCGGTTGGATTAGGCCCTTTGAGGATAGCCTCTGTAAGGCATAAGTATAGGTAGTCCCTATATCTGTGAATACCCGATTTGGTGTATTCTTTTTAGATGAGGTGTCGAGCAGGTTTACCTCGTCGAAGATGCTGCGAGTTGCAGCTGCGGGTGTGGGCTTGATTGTGGATGAACTTGCCCCTTGATAGCCCTTGGTAGAGGCCTTAGTCAGGCTCTCTAGCCTCAAGTCATCCTCGATTCTCGTGCCCATTTCAGTAAGGACAGCAAAGTTTGGGATGATGGCATACCGGAGGTGGACCCGGTAGGATGGGAGTAGATTTTTGACGAAGGCTTCCACTAGGGCCTTCTCGCCGGGCTTGTCGACCAGCTTCACACTCTCAGCCCTCCACCTTTGCAGATATTTCGTGAACCCTTCTTTGGGCTCTTGGGCCATTACCTCCAGAGTACGCATTGTAGTCTGGATTTCAGTGTTATCGGCGTAGTTCCGAGCAAATTCGGTCGCCACATCATCCCAAGTCTTGTATTTCTTGGGGTCGAGCCTGTAGAACCAGGCCCTGGGATGCTTCTCCAAAGAGGAAGGGAATAGGTGCTTGAACATGGTGGACTTTACTCCTTTGACTGCCATGAAGTCCTTGAAAGCCCGGATATGATGGACCGGATCTTCGGTACCCTCAAACATAGGAATTCCCGTTAAGTTGAGGTTGGCCGGTAGCTCGTCATTCAAAGGCGAATAAATGCGAGCATTTTCAGAGTGGATTGAGTTGCTTGTTGATAAGTGAACTTGCTCCTCGAGCCTGCGAACAACACTGACCAATTCGGCTATGGGCCCAGTGGAATCAGCTCCTTCAACTGGGACCGTCTTCTCTACAGTGCTCAGGCGGGTGTCCAAAGTTGCTTGGTTAGCGAGGATGGAGGCCAGTTGAGTCTCGATTTTGGTTAGGGCATTTTTCAATTCGTTCATCTTGCGTTGATGTCGGGTTGTGGTTGGCCTGTCTGTAAGAACACCGCGTAATCAGAAACTAGCCCAGAAATCCCGGAATAGAAAGTATATCCCAAACGAGACTAAAAAAGGGAAATGACTCGAGAAAGACACTTAGACGGGTGACTCGTGAAGTGTGGGCTTTCCTTAGGATTCGGCAAGTGGGCCTAGTCCTGTTCGAAGGAAGGTTCACGCGGGACATCCCCCAGACTTTTGACTCGATTGTGTTGACGGGCCCTCCTTCGTAAGAGTATGTCCTACTTAGGTGGGCTTTGCCTTAGTCTAATAAGGCGGACTGGGAAAGGGAAGAAACTCGTGATGTAAGATCGACAGAGTTTCGACGCTAGAGGAACTTGACAACTTAAGACATGACCCGACACTGCTAAATATGGGAAGTCCTGAGAGGAGGGAAGTTTTGAAAATTGATTGATTTTTGAAAAGGGACCGAATGGACTCGGTGAATGGCCCAAATTTCCGAAAAAGAGGACGAAAAGTCATTGGGCCATGAGTTTTGAAAGTTTGAGTTTTGATTTGGGCAGCATACCGGCTAGAAAATAGGCTATTTTGAGTAAAATCATAAGTCCTAAATTCGGTATGTCCCGGGTTTTGAAAATTGAATATCTTGAAAAGGAAGATGTAATTTTTGAAAAGTTGATATTTTTGAAAATGACTCGGAAACCAAGTAGCACGTAGTCACACAAGCATTATAACGACGCCATGTATGCTCTACACTAAGTCTCGGTCGGTCTGAAAGGGTCTATACCAGTGTACATAGTCTAGACGTTGATCGGGACGGACTCTCTAAGTCGAATTGAGCTTAGAACATGCCGCGAAACCCACTCGAATCGACTATGGACACCTTTTGACGTATCCATGTTGGAGTACATCAATGGTATAGTGGGACGTCGGTCACCAGTACCGGCCCGGGAAAATATGGGTTATGCATGAACCGTAGAACTAACACGCGCATTGTATTTGTCAAACGATTTCTATTCGAGTCTCACCCTGAGGATGCCGATGGTAAGTCACGCATCAGTTAATTCCCAGCGGAGTCGCCAAATTGTGGACATGACATAGGTCCACCCCGACGCGGCCACGCGCGGGTTTGGGTAGGCGAATGAATCTCCATATGAAACGGATCGAATTGAAATTTAGGTCTATGTGGAGTCGCCACCGAATTTTGTGGTTATTCGGAACCATTCGAGCCCACTTTATGTCGTAGTGGTCCGTATACAAAATACGGCCCATTTCCGATGTCAGAGTTTATTGGGCTCGTCGCTTTGCATTTGATACCAATACCGACGTTATCGGATATTGTGTATTGAATGACTCTCGTGCGCCAACGGTTTCGGGCATCCGGAAACCGAGGTTCTGAGTAAGGGGTGAGGGTACGTGTTGGGAAGCCCACAAAGGACACCCAACCCCGCCCGCACATTAGCGGCCTCTACTAAGATTTCGAGTGACTTTCTAATACGCGCGCTAGTTAAACGGGAAAATGATATGCAAAGAGTATTTTCCCTAAACATGTGAATGGAATCGAAAAGGGTTTCTAAGTCAATTTAATGCAATTAGTTCTACGTCAAAGTGGAATTTAGCATGCGGGTTCATTTAGTATAATAAACGAACACAAATTAAATTGACAAAAGAGACAAGCAAACGGTTAGTAACGGTAAATCGATATTAACGGTTTATGCAAATAATGAATTGAATTGAATGATGTACAAGATGATGCATGTTTTGAAAAGATAGTATACACGTGATTAATTATGCACGTGTTGACCGAAGTCGTGAAATACTATCGGGTTTTGAAAATAGAATAATGTACGATTTATTGTGTTAATCGTTATGAGGTTACTCGATCGAGTGGTCGATAGACTCGATCGAGTAGATCCCGAAAAGAGGTTTCTGTTCCGCGTTTTAGACCATACTCGGCCGAGTTATTGACTAACTCGGTCGAGTACATGGCCACTCGACCGAGTCACTGTGAGACTCGACCGAGTGGGTGTCGTAACAGACATTCTGATCCGATTTTTGGGGTACCACTCGACCGAGTGGGTTAGGCACTCGGTCGAGTGCCCCCTGTACGAATTGTAATTCGTTTGCAATTTTGATGTTGATTTTGAAATTGCTTTTGATTTTTGATAATTCAACGATTTTACCGAATCGGACATAAATATTGCACAATTTACGCTCGACTTGGTTTTTTTTATAAATCGCAAATTTTGTTGAACCGAGTATAAATATTGTTGAATTTATACTCGACTCTAACTTTGAATACTCGTTGTATCCCACATTCGATTATTTGAATTGATATGGAATATTAGAGTGAAATAGAAAATAAATAAATTGATTTTAGCCGTTTTGAATTAATTATCGCGATATGAACAAATCACATTAATTAATTCATATGACTTGATTGCTAGATTCGACATCCAATCATGGGATTAGTATCGAATCTGAAATCAGCGCTTTATTTGAATAAAAAAAGAACTTGATTCCCTCGACTTCTCCGACATCGGAATAAATCCCTAGGGATGGTGATGTCGGATCCGTGTCAACGGGTTTCGACCCTTATTGAAATACGATGTTTGCCTTTTTGAGAAATCGATGTGACATGCGAAAAACAAAAGATATGAAAATTATTGTTGAAATTGACCTATCTCAATAATCGAGTAATCGGGATATCGGAATAAGCGACCGTCAACGCGTGTGCAGTACACTTGTATATTCGGATTTCCTTATTCCCATATCACTCATACTTGACACAAATTGATAGGTATTTTAGTGCTTTGATACTAGTATTATACTATCGGTATTAATGATGCGATAATAACGATAAAATGAAATAAAAAAAAACGACCCGTATAATATCATGACGCGAGAAGGAAGAAGAGAAGAGGAGAAACGGGGTTTTGACACCCTCAACCTACATGTTCTTGTCTCGGATTAGAGCTCGTAATCGTGGCCTTAACACTAGAGTCTTCGAGGTTTATGGAGGTTAAGTTATGGTGGCTTGGGGTGTGATTCCTAAAACTAGTTTAGGGTTTGCTAGGATGTTTGCTTAGGGTTTGCTTGGGGTGTAAAAGTTGTGATTAGGGTTGCAAAGTTGTAGAAAAGTTGTTGAAGATGTGTGCATGGGGGTTCCTTATATAGGAAAAGTTAGGGCTTCGGTTTAGGGTTACTCGACCGAGTAGGTGGCTAACTCGGCCGAGTGGCCCGTTACGCCAGCCGTCGGGCTTGAATAAGGGCCCACTCGATCGAGTGGGTGAGGCACTCGATCGAGTGGCCCAGCTGGGTCGCGCGGGTCACTCGCTTTGGACCGTGACCATGGATATTTGATGAGTTTGAGTTTGAATTGGGCTTTTGATGTTTGAGGGGTTGTTTGGTATGTCTCGGAAACAACTTTGACCGGGATTGACCCAATCGTGACAAGTCGGTTTTAATTCCGGTGTCGGTTTCGGCCCAAATTAGCCTTGTTTGATTGGAAACGGCCCGCTGGGCCTGGATTTGAGGTTGATTTTGTGAGATTTGTACTCTATAAGTGTGTTAGCCAGCGATTAATGGATTTGAGCCCGTATCCGAGCGCATAGAAGCATGTTAGCGTCCGATCATCATCGGGTGTTTTTTGGAAACTACCATAGACACCTGGCAGTCAAAATGCGGGTGTCTACACCAACGCCCTCGAAGGAGTCTGATACCTCCACAACAATTTGATTCGAGTGGATACCAACGCCCTCGAAGGAGTCTGATACCTCCACAACAATTTAATTCGAGTGGATACGAACGCCCTCGAAGGAGTCTGATACTTCCACATTAATTTTGCCCGAGGGGTCTTAGTTATCCCAGAGGCACAGCAACAGCATCCTATGGGTCATAGGCATCCCGAAAGACAGTTATTCGAGTGGAGACTGACACCCTCTAATTGTTTATCCTGGTTTACTTTGTCCTAGAAGTCATAGGCATCCCGAAAGACAGCTATTCGAGTGGAGACTGACGCCCTCGAATAGTTTATCTTGGTTTACACTATCCTAGGGGTCATAGGCATCCCGAAAGACAGCTATTCGAGTGGAGACTGACGCCCTCGAATAGTTTATCTTGGTTTATTTTGTCCTAGGGGTCGGAGGCATCCCGAAGACAAATGTTCGAGTGCAGACTGACGCCCTCGAACATTTTATTTCGCTTTGTTTCGTCCAAGGGATCACAGGCATCCCGAAGACGACCACTCGAGTGGAGACTGACGCCCTCGAACGTTTTATTTCATTAAGTCCAAGGGTTCACAAGCATCCCAAAAACATTTTTTCAAGTTGAAACCAACATATATGCACATTCTTCACACCTACGCTTAACGCGTCACCTACACACAAAGACATTCAAAATTGAACAAACCTGTAAGCAATCCGAAAAAGGCAAAACACACGAGCATGATTAACTGAGAACGAGATGACAAGCACCGGCCCGGGCCCAAGCAAGCAACCGCAAGCGAAGACGTCAGGTACGATTTCTAAGCCTTGGCTGGCGAGCCTCAACACGTAGTCTAATGAACTTAAAACGATTCGACCGAACAGCCACCAGGTCGTAATCCTCAATTGACCCGAGTGGCTATACTTTGACTTTCGCCTTGTCCAATCCTCATTCAAAGTGGGGGCTTCTGTAGACACCCAGATTTGGACCTGGTGACTGCGGAAGTGCCCAACAAACACCCGAGGACGATAGGACTGCAACATAACGCGGGTTCGCGGTGTTTGAGGTAGTTTTTCTATAGAACGGATCAAATAAAATACTTGGAAAAATTAAACTAACATGATGGCAGCCTTAGTCGTGTCGTTACGGTCGCATAGACACTAATTAGAGTTAATTCTGACATCGGGACCCCGAGTCGGTCCTGAAACTCAAACCGAGTCAGCACCGCGCTAAGCGAACCTCGGGACGCACTCCCGAGGCCCACTAAACTCACGGCGCTAGGTCAAGCCCCAGGAAACCTTAGTCCCCAAGCTACGTATCATACACCCACCTCTCGATTTTGGAAAGTATCAAAATCGTATCTTCAAAACACCAACTGCTTCACCTCACGCACCTAAGTCTCCACACGCCTGAACCTAGGCGCCTGAGTCTTGGCGCGCCTCAACTCAGGCGTCCATATGGATGACGAGGGCCGAAAACACCTATAAATACCCCCCCCCCCCCCACCCACCCCCACCCCATTCATTCGACACACAAATTCACTCTTCTCTTCTCCCTCTAACTTCTCGCTAAGGGCTCGCACTTCGACACCCGAGGCAAACGATCCACTCGATTGTAGTTCCGAAAAAGCGACATCGACACTACTCCTCACCTTCGAGCACCCCACTCGATACCGAGGTGCCTGTGTTTGACTGGCTATAGTCTAGTAACGAAGTTCTGCCGGATTAGCCGCAGAATCAGTCCATAGTAACGGAGCTCTGCCGGAGTAGCCGCAGGAGGGGTCAGCGGTAACTGAACTCTGTCGAAATCACTAGGCAAGCTAGGAGGATCCGCCTTGGTAGCCGAGTCGTCACTAGGTTGTTATCTAAATAAAACTTTACATTCTCGCACTTTCTTTTATTATGCACTACGACAATACTAGGCAAGGACCCTAGGTCCGCAACACTTACTAAAACACGTAACATCCCAACTTCAACCGCAAACACTAAAATACACTAAATAGACCCGAGCAATTTCGAGACCCGTTCTCAACTATCTATGCATAGTGTCCCGTTTAGTGTATACTCCAAGGTTGCAACTCCTCACAATGTGATTTACTTATATTCGCATTTACAGCTTTCGTATGATTTTTTGCTTTTATGACCTTATAATCGCATGCTAAATCACCTAATACAGAAATCAAAACGTAAATAAGATAAAAATGAACAAAGTGATGGTCGGGTTCCGTATTAGGCCGAGTGCTCGGCTTACTAGGTTCGACGCATCTCTATTAATACCGAACCGGCGCATCTTAAGCAGAATACCAGGTAAGGTATATCACGAGATCGACTAATATCCGCATTATCGCGTTAAAACTAATTTGCTAATACATATAATAGTAGAACTCTCTACTCCCCTACGTGCATCTTTTCATGGCCTGCTTGTCACGTGAAATCGCATGCAAAGAATGTAAACACAACTACTTTGACGACAAGACTTACTTGTCCTTAAACAACCGACGTAGCAAAAGGTATAGGGTGAAAACAATGGATGATACAGTACTTTCGCCACAACAAAAGAACTAGGTTATCAGCCCACCAATTGATTAGTAGAGGCCGCTATAGTGCGGGCGGGATTGGGTGTTGACATCTATCGGATGTTGGCTTCCCAATACGTACCCTCACCCCTTACTCAGAATCGACGGTTTCCTGATTTCCGAAACCATTGGCAATGAGAGTTATTCCAGGCATGGAGTGCGTAAGGGTACAAGTCTTTATATTTAGGTCCCGTGCCCCTCAACTTTGAGCTGGCTAGGGATCAAAGTTGACTTGAACGGTTTCCGAGTCCCCATACATGACTCGGTGGCGACTCCACAAATCGGCAACGAATTCAGTTCACTAAAACGGTCGCCTTACCAAATGAATCGGCCTTTAAACATTTACAACCACGACTCGATAGATTCCAAACGAAAACGCGGGAGCCCGACCCCGTCTAGTACATGTTCGGATCGTCATCTGAATCGAGGTCCGAAATATCGCCCCGTACGCGAGATCGGACCGGCCTCCGATCGAGAGAGGGCCGCGTGGGTGGCCGCCGCCACACGTTGAAAAACCAGGTCAGTCCCACGCAGGCGCGCGCGGGGCGCCAGGGGTGCGGACGGACGTCCACAGGCGCGAATCGATAGAAGATCGAGTGGAAGAATCTGTTGACAACAGAAGGTTCGCCACTGAGTTCGATCGGTGTATGAATCGGTTGCAATTGAAGTTACTTCTTAATGACTACTCGGAACCATCACCCGAGTTTTATGAAGAGCTTTGACGGACTGGGATTTGTCGCGAATCCCGGCCGATCAAAGTAAAAACCAACTATCCTAAACTTGGGTAGTCGAGGGTAAGTCGGGTCGAATCCACAGGAACGATCTAGTTAAAACGAGAGTCTCGGTCAAGCTAAGGAATTAGTCAAAAGAGAAGAGAATGTTGGTTGGAAAATGATTCTAAACTAGCGAGCTAAACGAATCGAACAAACAAATGAAGACAAATACGATAAAAAGGACTAGGGTCAAGGTCAACGAGGTAATCTCAAAGGAGTTAACGGGGTTCACAAACGAGTCGATTATGGTCAGTAATTGGGAAGATAAAGGGTCTCTCTCGAGACTCTATCTACCCAGGACGATCCTAACGGCCTCTCGCACTTACTAGGTCGACCCACCCCAAAGAAAGTTCGACGAAATATAATTCACCTATCGCGGCCAAGACAAGCAAATCATACAAAAATGACAATCAATGGAGAACACCAACCATAATAGACAAGATAATGAACCCACAACAAAACCTACAAATATGAGACAAACCGAGTCTTCCTCGACCCTAAAAATTAACAACTCAAACATGATTAAAAGTAAACTAATTACGTTACCCACAACTCTAAACATAATATAAAACAATAATAACTAATAAAGATGCAAACTTTAATAAAAAAATAAAATAAGAGAGAAAGAGTCAAGAAATTATACCAAACTTGAAGAAATCGAGAATTGTATAAATGGAGGAGGATAGAATATAGAAGTATTTACTAAGCTAAATGATCTAAATAATCTACCAAAACACAAGATTAAAACTAAGTGTAATAGAGAAAAATGGAAGAGGAAAAAAAGAAATCCTAAAACTAGTGCTACTCTCGCCAATCTGCCCTCTAAATGACTGCCTCCCCGTCCATTTTCTTTCAAACAAAAAGGGTTTTCTTTCTTTTATACTCCAAATACTGTCAGCTCACACATGATGAAACGACATCCTCACATAAGCAAAACGCACTCAATTAAATGAAGGGCAACTCAGTCATTTCCCTCTTAATTCATTTCTTCAGAACTCGATTTTCTTCAATTGAAAATCCAACTGTGGCTGTTGTTGTTAGTTTGATGGTGGCGCGTCAGAGTTCAAGGCTGTCGGTGGATGAGCACGTCGGTGGTGCGCCGGAGTGGAGTCGTGGTCTGGTCGAGTCACGGCTATGACATGGCTGATTCCGACGAGGATGGGCGGAGTTGCAGGTCCTTGAGCCGGAGTGCAGCGGAGCTTCGTGGTGGTGGTCGAGCTTGGTCGGAGCAGAAGAGGTTCGCCGGAGTTCTGGGCTGGCCGGAGTTCGGTATGGAGGAAGGAACTGGGCTGCCGGTGGTGTTTGGGCTTGGTCGTAGGAAGTAATGGTGGTGTTGACGGTGGAGGTTGTACTGGGTCGAGTCAATTGGTGGCTGGAACTTGGCGCGGGGATGTGGTGCGAGTAGGGTCGGCCGGAGATGCCGAGAACGAGCTAGGTCAGAGAGATGGTCACGTCGCCGGAGTGAAGAGGATTGACGGAGCTGGAGTTCTCGGGCGTGGTTGAACTGGGCTGCCGACTTTTGGTATGGAGGAAGGAGTATAATAATGTTTGTGGGTTGATTAATTAAGGTGATGGAGGATGATGGACGGTTGATGGCATATTGAGGATTAAGGAGTGAAATGGGTTGATTACTGTAATTGCAAGAAATTAGAGAAGTGGTCAACTTCAATACCTTAACCCGCTTAATTCACTTGACTCGGTACCTACAAAATACAACGATAGTAGCAGTACCAAAGTCTATGACAAATAATATTTATTACGATAATTATAACTAAAACGACTAATTAACGCTTATTATCATATAAGAAGCTATAATGAGGTATAATAACGATTAAGCACACACAATCGACACGAATAAGTAAATAAACTAGTTTAGGACCCGTGCCAAGGCACGGCGTCAAAAATTATTGGATTCTGATTGTATGGTTCAAATATGATTTTGTTAAAGCTTAAAATACCGTTTACAGTTACCAAAAACCCTTAAAATAAAGTTCGTCTGTATATCGGTCAAAACACTAACATTGGTAAATGTACATTTATAATTTTGTTTAAAAACTTAAGAATGGGTAAAGACGGGGTGTTATTCTATTTAAGTAGGGTATTAATTGACCCATTATAAACTTAAGACGGATAACCCGTCTTAAGAGAGACCGACTCCAAACGAAAAGAAAACAAACAAAAAGATACCACCAAATTTGGGAGCCTCCCATTATACTCCAAATTTCCTCAAACGGACCAAAAGAAAATTGGGAGCCTTCATCCTTGCAAGTTGCAAGTCATATACAAAAATTTCCCAGAAAATCCTACTCTACTATCACTTTCCCAATTTGATTTTAAATCCCTAGAATCGATATGCTTGTAAATCTCTTTCCCATAAATTCTTTCTAGTATCACTTATTTCAATCAAATACTCATTTATTAAGACCATGAAGAATGTGAAGAACATGTACATCAAGAGTCAAAGTTGAAATAGTTCAGACGGAAGGTAATTTCGTGCAAATATAACTTAGTACCGTTTATTTCAAACTTAATTAAAGATAGTGTGCGTACATAGCTAACACCGTCCATGATATTATTCAGGTGCTATACAAAAATAAGTCAATTTCAGAGCAACCTTTATTTTAATTACATGCGATTCACATCTCATTTCATTCTGTGGTTAGCAAATAGGTAGAGTTTATATGATTTGTAGTACAACAGCCTTACTTGTGTTGTTGAGCACGATATAACTTGTTGCACCGCTCACAATAAAACATCCCTTCCTCTCCGATATCAACTTTACCATCACACACACCACAAGAATTATAAAATCAATTCCTTGATGTTTCGACGTGCATCGGAGTTGCAAGAACTGCGATATAACATGCCTGCCAGTTGAACATTCCATTTCAGTCAGATGGCCAGGTTAATATTATGAGGATATTAATGACCCTAATTGTTTTTCAAAGTTACCGTCTTAATTTCTGTAATATATTCTATTTTTTTAATCACAGATTTCTTGGTGAATACGTCCTCCATTGAAGTTGAGCTGCTAGGTAGTTGTGTCAATTCCAGTGTCACTTCACCCTGACCGACACTACAAATGAATTAAGTTAGTTAGAGTGTGATTTTGGTTGCTTCACCAAAAAAATGTAATCCCATCAAAGGATTAACGTTAATAGAACATCGTAAACTTTCATCTCCGATGAGTATTTGCATTACGACTCTACTGTCTACAGTTTGCATTATGTTAGAACACCTCACCTCGCCAGTATTTCCCTTGCTTCATCTATATCCGGATTAATAATGAGCCGCGAGGTGAAGAAAGAGTTGGATATAGAATAACCTCTTATAGAGTAACAAATATGCGGAGTTAAGTTAGGCGTGTGAAAATCTGCATTTAAAATTAAATTTGATTTGTTATATGGAATAAGTTCAGCATAAAACCCCCAAATCTCTTCAGTTTAACAAACTGTAGGACAACAATAATTGGTTTGTTACTTCCTTCCATTTGTTGTTGGAGTATCTTAGCGTAATTGCTCCAAAGGGCAATTTGCACTTTAGTTTGTTGCTGAAAATGCAATGGTGATATATATAAGTATAGTCATACCAATCACACGTCGATATATATATATATATATCGGATTTTCTAACATGTGCCCACTGGGCACATGTTAGTACCTTAATTAAGGTAGGTTTATCAATCAAATTATCATGAGAAGTTGAAAGATTAACCTATAATTACCATACTTAGAGAATATATTTGATAAACTTAAATACGGACGTATGACCTTGGTAATAATGTTAATTATGTAAATTACTCACTGACATATATCTCATATATGTATAAATTATAAATTTTTATGATTTTTTCTTTTTTATGGTTGGTTACTTTTGGTATAGATGGTAAATATGTATACTTGGTAAATATATACATGGTAATATGTGCGTATATCTGATTTATCTGGTATAGATGGTAATTATGTATACTTTTTCAATTGTGACGTTTTTATATACATGGTAAATATGTGAATTACCGATTGGAATATATCTCCTATATTTTTAAATTATACATATTTTTATGATCCAATTTTCTTTTTATGTTTGATTACTTTTGATGTAGATATGTTCATATATAATTTTTTTTCAATTGGGACGTTTATATATACATGGCATATATGTAAATCATGACATACATGTTAATTTATGTAAATTATGACATACATCTCGTATATTTTTAAATTACATTTTTTTATGAATTTTTTTTATGATTGGTTACTTTGGTATAGATATGTGCATATACAACTTTTTTCAATTGGAATGTTTTTATGTACATGGTAATTTATATACATTACATATATCTCGTATATTTTTAAATTACATATTTTTATGATTTTTTTTATGTGGGTATGCAATCTTTTCAGTTATATGCTTGTTGTATTGTTTCCTTATATGTAGTGTACGAATATTTTGTGCTACTGCATATATTTTTTGGTATATTATATAGTAAGTATATACCATACATACTGGAGTGATATGAATGGCTAGTTGGGCCGTTTTTATTTATGCAGGCTTTTGTATACAATTAGTAATGGAGATTCAGTCCATGATTATTTTGCACTTTGGCGGGAAAACTTTTAACAGGAACGCGACATGTGGCAGAGCATCTTTTAGAGGTTGTTCTTTTAGTTATATAGTATGATGGGGGTAAAATAATCACTAAAATGACTTTTATCAACTTCCCCACACTTAAACCTTACTCGTCCTCGAGTAAGCTCAAATAGTCTAAGACAAAACACATTTATTCACAAAATAAATAAATAAAACATAATAGCCGATACGAGACAATAAACGGGCTCGCTCCGTCCTTTCAACTCACAACGAGATACCGTGAGGAGAGTATCCCCTTGCAAGGCAAGTGGGGTCTTGCCAAAATTGCGAGACGACCAACAATAAAGCACGAAACTCGGGAATAATATGGTCGACTCTAACCAAAACGAGTCACCTCCCTCAACAAGGTGCCCAAGCAAATTCCAAATCGATAATCAAAATTCTAAAATCCAACTGAAACATAAAGAATGACTAAGAAATACTTCACAAGTTGCATATTTTATTGTACATCTACTAATCTATAAATTCGGTAAGCAAAATAGGGTGTAAGACGGAAATAGAGTGAACTAACATGGCGTTATAATCGAAAATCTTTATTATATAAAAGATGGTCCCAGGATAGTCTACGTGGCACATTGATTTCGCTTCATTTTGCAATCCTGACACTCTCATCGCACCTGCATATAGCTCCCTGCAGTGTATTGATATTGCATTCTTAGTCCCTCCAAATTATAATAAATTACTCCTCAAGTTCTCGAAACAATTATATCTAGCTTAAATATAGCAAACAAATATTTTATGTTATATATAGTAAAATAAAATACATTTATTTACGTTATTCTCCTATATATATAATATATTTATTTATTTATTACGCATATAAACTATATGCATATTTTTATTTGGTTTACATTGATAAATAATTTAGGTTTTTTTACACTTATATTTATTATAGTTTGCGTGAACACAATATATATAATACTTATATAAATTTCATATATTTACAAGTTCATATGATATATTCTACATAATATTATTAAAGTTATAAAACAAATTAACTTAATTTGCTATTACATTTTATTAAACCATAAAAATGAAAATAGTTTATAATCCGATTATTTTTTGATTTCGTCAATTAATCTGCTATTACAATTTACAAGATTCGTCAATTTTGATATCTTACAATCAAAAATCCGAATCTTATAACTGTGTTCAAATCCCACTATTTGCTCAATAAATTTTAGTTTCCATCAATGATAACCCGTGATAGTTGTTATTATACTTAGGTATAGTTGGTATTAATATAAGACTTAATCTTTTAATAGTTGGTATTAATATAATAAGCACCCCATAGTTGGTATTATTGTTATGAAATAACCCTAGATTTATAATTATGGTTATTTACAAATTTAGTTGACTAAATTAAAAAATCTGGTCCCATGCATGATATCTTATGGCAAAAGTTATGATATCTTACAAACAAAAATAATCAAATCTTTTAAATTTGTGGAAAATCACATTTTACGGCCACATACGTGATTGCTACAAAATATTTCTAATTGTAGATTACACTTACATTTACGGTTCTATTTACGTGATCAGTATCTTATGGTAATTTGGGTAAGTATTTTATTTACGGTTATATTTATATTATTTTCAATTGAAAATATTTTGTCAATTTTGGCAGTTGACATTCTTTAACGGCAATTTTGAAATTTGCATATTTTACAGCAAGTATCTTAGGGTAATTTTGGTAAGTAATATTGTATTAACATTAACATATATTCTCACCGAATATATTAAAAACATGGTTTAAAGTTAATACAATATTCTCACTGAATATTATATTAATACAATATTGCATTATACGAGTACAATTTATTGGTTATGGAATCAGTCTTTATTCTAATCATGTTTCCAACATGTGCCCAGTGAGAACACGTTAAGATGTTAATTGTAGAAGGAATCTCATTGATGTTATTTAAGTATGATAATTATTAGTTAGTATTTCAATTTCTCTTGATAAGATCATTGACAGGCTGAAGTCGTATGTCTCAAATTAGAATTTATATGCACATAAATCTGGATACTAAAACGTAGTATAATAGAAATAATGGTCGAACCCAAGGGAATCAGAATAACGAAATTATGCTAACTAAGGGGGCGTTTGGTTCAACAAAGGGAAAGAGAATGAAATCAACAAAGGGAAAGAGGAGGAAAGAAATGGGATTACCTCAAATTTAGGTTGTTGTTTGGTTTTCATTGAAAGAGAATGCATTTCATCCAACATTAACGGTTTGTCATCATCAAATTCATTAAAATATTATTTTATAATACTTATACATTATATCTGAAATAATATTTAAAATTGATTAATTTTAATATTAAAATTATAAAAATAAATTTTGTGTAACTTTTATATATTTTAATAATAAAATATTTATAAGATAATATAATTTGATCCAAATCCGACTCGTATTTGACCCGACCCGATAGTGGGGTGATGGTCATAGTGGTGGTGGGGGACGTTGGTGGTGGTGGTGGTGGTGGTTCATGGCAATGTGGTGGGTTAGTGGGGAAAGGGAATTGATTACCTTGGGGGGTGGGGGTAAGGGAGTAGAGGAGTTAGAGGGTTAGAGAGGGGGAAAGGGAATGACTGAAATGGGTAAACAAACACCAACAAAGGGAATTACTGACATTTATTCTCTTACCCTTTCCTGAATACCTCAAACCAAACGGCCCCAGTGTAGACAGAATCAATCAATCTCTAATTAAATTAAAGATCGTAGTAACCAAGGGGGGTTTTTTATGAATGAAATTCTAATAAACTAAAGCGAAAAGCTAATGATTCGAGATATCAAATGATGAGAAAGAACTTAGACACAAGCACAAATCCACACTCAATAGCGATTGGTCATTGTAAGACGGCTTCAATTAATAACCTTGACCACTCTATCGTGAATATGAAATTCCAATTCTCTTAAGAATAGTTAACTAAAACGAATCCCGCTCTTAATTAACCCTAACCGTAAAACAACCTAAACAATCCAGTTCTAGGTTCATTTAGACGGAAGCAATATAGATCTGAGAATTCGATAGAGAATAAATAGCACGTACAATCCAGTCGCGCCTTAGATATTTATATGAATCGCTTCTAGGTACTAATATCAACGTATCCCGTTCAATATTAATTCCTAGTTGTTACTAATGTAAAGTTAATCAGTAAATCCTACTCAATTAACGATACTAACGCTAGAACGATGCAATTAAATACTAGTTGTACACCTAGCAATCAACAACAACATTCATGAAATTGATAACAAAGCAATTCATAATAATCAAGGTTAATAATTAAAACATTCAAACTCACAAACGATTATCACACTACAAGAATAGATGGGCCTGGCGTCCATCCATTGGCTTCCGTTAGTGGACGTTGTATGAGTCCTGGCGTCCGCAAACAGACGCTAGAAAGTGGATGCCACGACCAGTCGCCTTTTTTTTACGGGCGTCCACTATTGGACGCCAAAAAAATTGGCGTCTGACAGCGGACGCTATGAATGGCGTCTTACTGTGGACGCCAGATGGCCCAAGATGGCATCCATAGTCGGACGCCATGTGCATCATGTTGGCGTCCGACTATGGACGCCATCTTGGGCCATCTGGCGTCCACAGTAAGACGCCATACCCCTGAATAGAAGATCGCCTTTAGCTTCCTCCGGCGTCTGGCTTGGCGTCCGTTATTGGACGCCATTTATGCTGATGCATTGCCGTAGCCAAGCATTCGATGTCTAGCCAAAACCTGCAAAATAAAACAAATCCACAACTGTCGACCATCCACAACACACTCTCAATCAACCAAAACACTTGATCTCCCGCCACATTTACGCTAAAAAAACATTTATATAAAAAAGTTTTAACATACGGTTTAAAGGTACATAAATCTAAACTAGTTCGAAGATACATAATCCATAAATCCAATTACAACACCAACACCAAAAAACAATCAGCTAACTGTGAAGCTAGCTGAAGCACCAGAGTTACCGCCATCCCCGCCAAAGGGGTCTCTATCATCTGGAGGGGAAGGGGGACGACCTTGGTTGCATTTGTTGAACATGGCCTGAAACATGGCCATCTGTTCCTGCATCTTCTTTATCTGCTCCGCCTGCTCCTTCAGTTGCTCCTTCATGGCCTCCTTTTCTTGGTCGGGCTGCTGAGATTCGGGTGGCGTATACTCCATCTGTGTGGAGGTGCCTAGACGCGCTGTGGGAGGTGTGAAGTAGATCTCGTGTGCATTCCCAACACCATACACACTACCTTTCTTGTACCCCTTCACGACCTTGAAATAGGTCTCATTCGGGTCTACTTCGGCACCATCAGTAGAACTCTCGTTATTTGCTAACTCCTCTTGGTAGGCATCCTGCGTACACAACAGTGATTTCAATTCAAGTTATTAGAAGATGAAATCAATAAAGATACTTATCTACCACCTAAAGTAAATATATAAACACAGTTGATTTGTTTGAAATAGTAAGTACTCACCCAGATTGCCTGATCTCTACTCGTCATAAAAGAAGTCCCTTCCGAGTCGGTCTTCCCGTGCATGTCCAGGAACACCTCAGGGGCGGTTGGCGTCCTCCCGAGTTCAGCTTGTAGCTGTTAAATAAGTACGACCGTTAGGCGAACGTATTTTACGTGAACGTAGTTTATGATTAATCAAGTAGGAGTACGATATTATTAGACATCATACCCTCTTGAGACGAAGAAACGAAGACTGTGAACCCCGATGATGTGTCGGGTCGGCCTTCCCCACATGCTCACAGTTCTTCATTTTGTTTTGGGATGCCCTCTTCGATCTGACCTTGAACCCCTGGTCGTCGTGGTACTTAACCCACCTCTCCAACGCCTCACCTGAAGTATGACAACACTAATATATTATTAGTTAATATTGTAAAAGATTGAAGTTAGATTGTTCTTTAAAATTGAGTAATATAAAAAACTACACCTTTCAGGTCTTTCAGCGCAGTCCCCCGCTTGTGGCGCTTGTTCATTACGTCTTTGAAGCGGCGTGAGCAAGTCTCATTGTACCGCTCATATACCCTTCCTTCGAGCTCCGGCTTCCAAAAGAACTTCAACTACAAAATCAAGGCGGATTAGTAATTAGTAAAAGAAATAATAAAAAACTACACATTATGAGTGCGGAACTCGGTAGCAAAAACAGTAAACAAACCCGGAAGTTGTTGAACCACTGCGCCCGCTGATCCGTCGGCACCTGAGTCCAACAGGCATACCCTAGACCTTTGTCGGTCATGTAGTTGTTAGTACAGCCAGTGGTCACCTCCCCATGGAGGAACCTGCACCAAGTCGAGAGACACAGACATGTACGAAATATTACAAGATGTATGTAGTCCAAAAGTTCATATGTTACAAAAGAGTGGGCATGTTAGATTATATTACCATACGCAACCGGGGTTGAGAATCACACGACCGTTCTCGTCCTTTTGTAGCTCCTCCGTGTCCCCCTGCCGCTGCTGCTCGTCATTCTGCTCCTATTCCGGCGTTTCAAGGACCACTTCCTCCTCCTCCTGCTGCGAGGTGGATGCGTGCACAGACCGACTACCTCCGCCACGTTTCCTCGTCGATCTACCGCCTGCCATTATCTTAACCTTGCAACAAATTAGCAACAATTAGCAATTACAATCTAACACAATTGAAATAACGTACACAATAAGTAACACAATGATTAATATGGGTAACCTACTACAACAAGTCTAGAGGTCATCTTCGCTGTCGTTATTGCCCTCAGCCTCATTGTCCTCACTCTGATCCTCCTCCTCTGTTTCCTCGCCCTCCTCTTGATCGTCCTCCAAATTCTCTTCATTGTGTCCGTCATCCTCCTCAAGGATCTCCGAAACATCCCTAACCATGTAATCTCCCTGTCCATCTTCAGTATCATCCTCAGAGTATTCATCTGCCCCAACATTCTGATCTTCTTCGGAGATTATGGTCTCGTCAATAGGAGACAAGCGTGTACCACTTGAAGCCGCATCTTCCTGGAACAAAGAACTGTCTATTTGCCCTCGTGGTTTTGTCGTAAAGACTGCCCACCATTGACTTTGATTTCTGTCATTTCTCGTGTACGGGGAAGGAGCAAAGTAGAATTGCTTGGCCTGGTGCGCGAGTATGAACAGATCGTAAGTAGGATATTTCCGGGTGTGGTTAACTTCCACGATCTTGTACCGTTCATGCACCCGGGTTCCGTTCACGGAGCTGTCTTTCCACTCACATTTGAACAACACAGCTCTATACCCCCGTTCTTTGCCGGTATAACACAACTCAAAAATATCCTCCAAAATGCCGTAGTACTCATCACCATCAAGAGATGTCACACTGACACCGAAATTACATCTAGCCTTGTTCTTACCATAGTTGAATGTGTGAAAATTGAACCCATTCACTGTGTACCGGTTCCAGGTTTTAACAACTCGCACTGGTCCGTAAGCCAAACTTCTAACCAAATCATCACGTATGTCTAAGGCAACTACGTGATCCTTTAGCCACTTAGGAAAATGTTCATCGTGCTTACTCCAAACGTCATCAGGGTTCACGTCAGGGTTCAAGGCGACATATTCAGTTACAAATTGTTTCTCATAAGGCTCTAAGATCTCACAATTAGAGAGTAGGTAAAGGTGCGCTCGGTTGTACTCTTTCTCATCTAGTACCCTAGAACCCTCGACGGATGAAGTTCCTTCATCGCCCTTCTTTTGAAAAAACTCTGGTATAGTAGGATCAATGGAAATCGAATGTTCTAGGTTCAGGTTCTTGGTTTTTGTTTGGATGTCTTTCTCGAAGTATAGGGAGAAGAAGTTCGCAATCTCTTCTGTCAAATATGCATTACAAATAGAACCCTCTACCCTAGCCTTGTTACCAATTTTCTTCTTCAGATGATTGAGGAACCTAAATAAACAAGTTATGTATTTTAATTAATAAAAGTTAGCTATGTTTAAATTAAATTTATAAATAAAGTTACAAAAATTTATGTACCTTTCAAATGGGTACATCCATCTATACTGGACAGGTCCTCCAACCTTAGCCTCGTAGGGCAAGTGGACCGGTAGATGCTCCATGGAATTAAAGAACGACGGTGGGAAGATCATCTCGAGTTTGCATAGTATTTGTGGAATCTGATCCTCCAGCCGAGTCATGTCCTCACTTGTTACTGTAGATGAACACAAATCTCGAAAAAACTGAGATATCTCAGTTATAGAATTTCACACTGTCGGTGGCAGAAGTTGCTTTAGAGCTACCGGAAGTAACCTCTCCATAAAGACATGGCAGTCGTGACTCTTTAACCCTTGCAGTTTTAGGTTCTTAAGATCAACACAGCGTTTGAAGTCGAAGGCGTACCCATCAGGAAACTTCAACTTCTGTACCCACTCCAACAACGCCTTTCTCTGGGCCTTGTCAAGTGTGAACAAGGCTCTCCGTTTGGACCCATCCCGTTTTATGTGCAGCTGAGGACGGTCACAAAAAATCTTTACATCTCGCCGGGAGCCGCAGTGTCACAACTCTTCCCCTCCACATCCATTACAGTGTGAATCAACTGCTCGAAGAAGTTTTTCTCTATATGCATCACATCTAAATTGTGACGAAGTAACAAAGTCCTCCAATATGGTAGGTCAAAGAATATGCTACGTTTAAACCAACCATTTTTCAACTTTTTCAGGTCTTTGAACTCCTGATCGGTTTCGTCAACAGTGGACGGGTACTCGGAAATCAACTCCCATATTTCATCTCCTGGGAGTCGATCAGGTGTGTCGTCAAGCACAACTCCACCCTTCTTGAACGCCTTCTTATTCTTCCTATACGGGTGACCCTCTGATAGGAACTGTCTATGACAGTCAAACCAACTAATTTTACTAGAATTTGGGAGATAAAAAGCTTTGCTCTCTTCCATACAACACGGACACGCTTTTTGACCCGCAGTAGACCATCCCGAGAGCATACCGTATGCGGGAAAGTCATTTATAGTCCACAACAAAGCTGCTTTCAACTGAAAGTTTTGTCTAAGAGAGACATCATATGTTTCGACCCCTACCTCCCACATTTGTTTCAATTCCTCAATAACAGGTTGCAAGTAAACATCCAAATGATTTTTTGGATTTTTGGGACCAGGCACAATAAGTGATAGAAAGATGAAAGGCTGTTTCAAACACAACCAAGGAGGTAGGTTATAAGGTGTGATCATCACAGACCAACAAGAGTACGACTTACCAAATTGGCCGAAAGGTGCAAATCCATCAGTACACAACCCTAGCCTTACATTTCGGGGTTCTGACGCAAAGTGGGGATGTAGTCTATCGAAACGCTTCCACTCCTCGCCGTCACTCGGATGACACATATTCCCTGGTACCCTAATATCCTCCTTGTGCCACCTCATTTGCTCCGCTATGATTTTTGTGGCATACAATTTTTGAAGCCTTGGTGCAATAGGGAAGAACGTAAGCTGACTTATTGGGATTGGTTTCTTACCCCTAACACCGCTTTTCTCTTTTCTACCCCTCAAAACAATATCCCCCTCAACCATCTTATACCTACCCTTACCACATCTCTTACATTCATCTAGCATCGCATCGTCTTTCCAAAATAACATACATCCATCTGGACAAGCATCAATCTTCTGATGCGGGAGTTGAAGGCCCTTTACAACTTTTTTGGTTGTGTAGAAAGTTCGGGTCATGATATTGTCTTTCGGGATTACTCTCTCGAGCAAGGCAGCAATACCATCGACACAGGCAAAGGGTAGGTTGAACTCACATTCAAGGCTAACTACCATAGATGCGACTTCTAACAAAGTCACCTCGCACCCTCCGTATAACGGTTTCTCCGAAGCGTTCAACATGTCGAAGAACGCCTTCGCTCGTGGGTTAGGTTCTTGTGGGTTAGGTGAGTCGTGTTGGTTGGGTGAGTCATTCCCATATGTGTTCTCGTTGTTAAACAAGTTGCACTCCACTACGTCAACTATCATACCTCTCAAACCCCCCTCATTTTGACGGTTTTCGGGTTCCTCAGACTGAGCTGGCTCACCATGACAAATCCAATTATAATAATTTGATGAAAAACCGTTATAGATGACATGTTCCTTAACTACAAGGACATCAAAAAATTTAATGTTCTTGCATTTAGTGCACGGACACCTAACCTCCCCCCTCGATGCATAGTCTACTGACTTTTTAGCGACCTCGACAAATGATTCCACACCCCTCAAAAATTCTACGGTGGGACGTCTCTTCTTATCAAGTCTACCCTCATACATCCATTTGCGTTCAACTCTCTTCATTTTCTATGTTCAAAAAATATATATAACAAATAAAAGTTTAATTTCCGTAACTTAATTTAGAACTTACTAAACGAAAATTTAATCACCACTTAACTTAAACTTAATTTCTCTAACTTAATTTCCATAGCTGAGTGTCCTCAATTTAACTTAATACGTCAAAGTAAACCCATTTTTTTAATTTGCAACTCTCTTATTAATTTTTAATTGACCTTACAAAAATTAGTCACCGAATTTAATCACAAATGTAATCACAATTTAATCCCAATTTACAAAAACTGTAGCTAATTTATCAATGTAATCCAAATTCAACCGAACAAAACACAACAATTCATGGCTCAGGTCAGACAGAAATAGCTTAAACAGGTCAAAAAAGGGTCAAATTTTCGAATGCAGATATCAAATTTCCAAAAGCGCCGCTAACACCTACTTACAACCCCAATCAGGATAGAAGTGGTTTCGGGAAAATCCGGCATTAATACGACACCATTTGGTCCGTCCTAAGTCACACAAAACCTCACGGAAGGCCCTAGAGGTGATTCTAGCTCAATTCAACCAATTTCATCAAACCCTAATCATAATTGTGATGGGCAAATCTAATCTACCTAAGCGAATTTGGGCTAAACTAATCAACCTAATCGAATTTTAGACCTAAACAATATTAACGAGCAAACTATCAATAAATAACGATAACAATCAAAAATAAGAACTAATTATAATGAATAAGAACTAAGTAAAGTAAGAAAACATACCACAAATTAAGAAAAAGTATGAAAATTGGAGAGGAATTTGAAAGGGAATCGGCGAGGGAGTGTGGAGAGGGTGTAGAGAGATACAAAATTTTTTAGAGAGTGAAGGGGGAGAGGGGGGGTGGGCGGGTATTTGTCGCCGAACACAAACGGACGGGCGTCCACTATCGGATGCCAGGTGGACGCCCGTAACTTCTCTTTGGCGTCCGACAGTGGATGCCATTTGCGGTATATGGCGTCCGTCTGTGGACGCCTGTTGGTCTGAATTTCGTCCTCCAAACTCAGTCGGACGCCAAGTTTGGCGTCTGAGGTGGACGCCCGGAAGTATTTTCAGACGCCATGTGGGCGTCCATATGCCCAGGACGCCAACCAAGCGGACGCCAGGGACTGTTTTTCTTGTAGTGTCAAGTGCTTCAAAGACTTGAATCTAAGTAAAGGAAATTAGTTACACATACTTGAAATTGGAAAATTAGGGTTCTTCAAAGTTCTCCCTTTTCTTCCTACAATGTCACGTTAAACCTTGATGTCATAATAATAATCTCCAACCAAACTTAACCTAATAATAGTCTTCTAATAATAATAATATATTAAAATATCCTAAGGATACTAGTAATACTAATAATAAAAAAACTAATAATAAAGTTTCCTAAATAAGATCTAAGTCTTAGAATATAGCAAATATCACGAGATAAGGACGGAATCGAGTGAAAGTTTCAGGCTTCCATGCGACTCGCCTGGGTGTCGCGCGACTCGCCTGGCCCACGGTAGCTGCTTCTCGTGATCCTTCGATTCTATCGTTCCGGGTCTTCGAGCGGGCTTTCTTCTTCTTCATGTTTCACTCGTGCTTGGCCCAAATCGACGGTCCAATGATTAGCATCCTCAAAATAGCCTAATATTACATTCATACCAAATCGACACAAATGCAATACAAGACAACCGATTTAGCTCACAAAATACACAAAAACCGTCGTAATAAATACGACTAAATACGGCCCATCAAATATCCCCATGCTTGAACCTTTACTCGTCCTCGAGTAAAACTCGAAGAACGCCATAAACACAACCATCACTGATCCAATATGCGTGAGAATAACAATAACACACCGGCCCTCACTCATCTTCCACCAATCTCCCTCGTTATGAGTTAAAGTACCTTCTAATCCAACATTCTCATGAAATTCAACTCAAAGGCTCAATTGACTTAACACACCCAATATCAAACTATTATCATTGACCCAATTCATCAAAACAAGGCACATTAGCAAATAAATATAAGCTAAAATTCACATCTAACGCCCCTTATTTCTCCAATCCTAGAACGGATCACATGTGCTACAAATGTCACCGGTGGTACAAAACATATACCACAATATTCCACAACCCACACATGTGATCAATCCTAAACGCCTCTAATAGTTCAATATACCAAACAAAACATCACCAATCGCATAGAATATAGTGCTACGACTACACCGCACCGCGATTCTTCTCACCTTAGCCAACTAATCCTACCCTTCCGACCTTCTATGTCGCCCTTCTTATGACGCCAACACCAAAAATGGAGAAAGTAGTAGTGAATTTTTTCCTAATTCCCTCATTTTGCCTAGAGCGTCCGCCCTTGCGGATTTTCACTCTAGCTTTCATTTTTTTCCCACACTACTCTCGTGGCACGCAACTCGATTTTTCTTTTTACCCGGAGCGCCCTTTCGGGTTTTCACTCCATCCTCGGCCACATTCCCCATTCTTGCCTAGGCGCCCTTTCCGGGTTTTCACCTAGCCGGGTTTATTTATTTCTTTTTTGTTTTTTTTTTGTTTTTTTCTAAAAGACGTAATACAAGCTAACTACTATATGCAACGAGATAATTTCCCTCCCCACGCTTGAATAACACATCGTCCTCGAATGTGTGAACTAAAGACAATAAAAGAAATGGGAAGAGAAATACCTCGGGCTCAAGAGTGAGAAGAGGAGCCGGCGTCACGTGACTTAGCCTCACGTGCCGCCCTCCTGGATGATCTCGCTTGCTCATGGGCTGTAAGCTCTCCATAAAACTCGGGAGATGGTTCCGAGTAGTCATTAGTGTGCAACTTCAACTGCAACCGATTCATACACCGACCAAACTCAGCAGCCAACCTACTATTATCAGCAGATTCTTCCACTCGATCTTCTATTGCTTCGCGCCAATCGCTCCAACGATCAAAATCAGACGTACCCTCGGTCTCCTCCACAACCGAGGCACTAGACTCGGTAGTCGGCCTAGGAAACTCCTCATCATGAGGAAGGTAAAATGCAGCCGCAGTAGGCCCCAACGGTAATGGTTTCCTATCTGGACGAGGCAAAATCATATAATGCTGGTGGGACGTGCCGAGCGTCCAGATTAGGTAGTGTTTAGCAATCGGTCGCGAAATCATAGAACAACTCTCCATGAACTTTATACTAATAGTACTATCACCTACGACAGGAGAGTCAGCCATCTTGGGTAGGCCAAGATACTGAGCTAGAAGAGTAACCATACCCCCCATCGGAATATTCCCCGAGACCGCCTTCTGGTGCTTCTCACAACCATTCAAGAATATATCGAGCCAATCCGGGGTTCCCAAACATTCGGGCATCATGGCCCACAAATACATCAAATCCGCCCTAGGTAGATGTGTCGGTTCACCTTTGCAAAGAAATGTGGAGTTCAAAAGTCGGTGAACATAACGAAGGGCTGGATGAATAATATCAGCATTCTTAGCCCCCTCATAAGCACTCCCAGCTATTTTCTTCCAAAATTCATCCATCATACGCGTAGTAGGAGTCAGAAATTCTGCCCTCCCTTTTGGTGCTATACCCAACGCCTCCCTCAACTCAGTAAAGTCTACATCTCGTTCTGAATCTCCGAGATGAAAAGTAATGTGAGGGGGATCGTCATCACGATGGACTTCTAGGGTGGACAAGAACTCAAGTGTGTAGCGCTTGTACGTGTTCGCGTGCATATCGTAATAGTTTGCTAACCCAATACGCGTTAATAACGTCAACACCTCTTCCCTAATCCCGAGCAACTCCAATGCCAAATTATCGACAAACTTTGTCGACAAAATAGCTCGATCAAATAGTTAACACCATACCGATTTCTGCTTCGTACTCAAATTATTACACCCCATATAGTCAACCGAGGTTGTTTTTTGCTTTTTCGGAGCCATGACGACACAGACTGAGACAACCAATACTAACCCGAGACAGAACCACTACCGAAACTGACCAACTAGACAGAGAATGGAGGCGGATTATGACTCGAATCAGCAACACCAACAACTCACAGCACACAACGAAGAACTATCCCTAAGCAGATTCTAAATAGATCGACAGGAGCACAAATTGCAAGGGATAATGAAAGGAGGGAGTTGGGTGACTTACTATCAGCACACAAGGAGGGATTTGAACTGAACCACGGATGCGAACTCGACAAAAAACAAAGATGTACCCACTCAACACCGACGAAACCCGACTCAAGCACTAGATCACTCTCCGGATGAAACAGAGATGAAAACAACACCACACGCGACCAACGACAGACCAGGCGGCAGACCCACACGCGAGTCGCCTGGTCCCTATGCGACTCGCCTGACACGGACCGACGACGACGATGCACAAGTACCGGTGACCACGAACACCAGCCAAAACTGATGCGCCGACAAAACCCGACTCACGCGCCCCGCCTGAACTTCACGCGAGTCGCCTGAACACAGACTACGACCTCCGACTGACTCGCGCAGACCGACGACGGAGACACACACGCCGACCACCCACCGGAGCGCGACCACCTGCCAGAATACCGGCGACAACTGACTCCGGCAACAACGCCGCGCACGCACGAACTGGGCCTTTGATTAGGGTTAGGAGATTTTGGGGAAAAATTGAAGGAGTATGAAGTTAGGAGTTTAGATTAATTTGATTCGGATACGAAGAGATTAGGGTTTTAGAATTTGATTTGGGGTAATTGAGATTGAATTGAGAAAAGAATTTAGGGTTTTGGAATTAGGAGAAGAAAGGGAGAGAGGGATGGGGATCGGGTTTGTTAGTTTTTGAATTTTTAATTTTATTTTATTTTTTAATTTTTTTTTTCGTCCAAAAATTATATTTTGGAGCAATTTTTGAACTTTTGATAGATTTTGGGAGTTACTTTTAACAAAATTTTCAAAAGGAATTAAATTTCAAAATTGGTATCTTAAAAGGGAGTAATTTTAAATTTACTCTAAAATTTAATTGATAAAAATCAGAGGTGTTACAACCCTCCCCACTAAAAGAAGTTTCGTCCTTGAAACTTACAAAAACATAAAAAAAAAATAGAATGGAAAAAAAAGTTATATCGCTTGAAGAAAATGAGAATGTTTAACTCGCATTACAATCTCGGTTTTAAAAAAAACTTCAAACGTGATATGAAATCGAAATTGAAGACAAAATTTATTTCAAGATAGGTTGGGCTCAGTTACCCAAAGTTTAAAATTATTTAAATTAATAAAATCGTAAGTTAAAAATTATTTGATAAAATAATGACAATAAATAATATTTGTAAACGAACTCGAGAGAGAGAGAGAGTACCCAAATATTTTCAAAGCAACAGTAAAACGTTTTGATTAAGAAATTCGACAATATTTTGTTTTAAGACCAAACAAAAATTTAAGAAATCAAATTTTGTAGTTAGTAAATAAAAACTGAACCAGTTGTCAACATTTTCAATAACAGATTTAAAGTCTACCGACAATAAAATAAAAAGTTAGACATACGATGTTTTCCGAAAATGTTAAACTGTTTTACATAATAATCTTATAGAAATCAAAATATTAGCAATTATGAAAACTTCCGTAAAATTTAAACATGCCTGAAAATCAAAATTTGAAATAATTTTGAAGTACTTTAAAATAAATTATTAAGGCATTTTGAAACAGGACTAAATATATGTTATCAACCAAAAATAAAACAAAAATGAAGCACAAAGTTTTGAAATTTAAAACTGAAAATGTTCAAATCTCACGATAACCCAAAATTTTAAATTAGTCAAACTTTTCATTACCTACGTTCGGGAAAATGGTAAACGAATAAATAGAGTCAAGGTCAACAACAAATCGAAACAAAAGTTTTCAGATCCGATAAAGAAGTCGAAGGGATTGGCCTAAGAAGAAGTAGCAGGATTTAAGAGAAGCTAAGGGGAGGACAAAATTGAGAGTCAAATAGAGCTCTCAAGGATTAGAGAATAATTTAACCATCTCGAGATTCATAGAACGACTCCCACAAACACGGGTTCCTAATTACCATCAATTAATACTAAGTTCCAATATTAGGCATTAGGTTGTTCTACTCAGACTTACAACGTCCAAAAATATCAACTGTTATAACCTCCAATAAAAAGTCTTGCATGATTATACACTTGTTCACACGACACAATACTAATCCTCAAATGGTTTAGAATCTAATCCGTTAATTAAGATGCTAACGGTCATCAGAACACACCCAAACTCTTGATCGATAAGGCTCCAAAATTCAAAGCTCATAAGTTTTGAACTCAAAGTATACTCCAAATTTCTCGAGTAAGAAACACTAAACAAAATCCACCAATTTAACAATGTTCAGACACGAAAAGTTCAAAATGATCACCAACATATTCTTAACGTCGCAAGTAGACAAAGGTTAAAGGAAAGCACGCCAAACCTTAGGTACACTTAACTTTACATGTAATGACAGATACTCACATTTTCAAACACGTCATTTGACTAAGGTTTCTGAGAAGTCCATCGAAGTTCAGGTCACAACGACGAAACCACTAAATGTTTAATAACTCAACGAAGCCACAATCTCGTTGGTCTAAGGGTTCTGTACTGTATATTCCATCAAGATGATTGACATTAAATATTCCTCACAATAACACGATAAATCCAACCTCTAATTGTGCAGATATTTCTCTTCTTCAAGGTTAATAATGATCTGTCCAAAATTAGGCCAGTCAACTCCATAATTAGTAGGTTACAACCTTACATTAATGATCAACGATCTAAACCATAAGGAACAAGGGTTAAGCTATGTCAGCCAAAATTTTCTAAAACATTCACGAGGACCTGAAATGATACCACAACACTCAGGCTAACACTTTAAACAATACTCTATGATCCCAAATATTAACGATGCATCCATCAAATAAGCATTACGTAAGAATCCCAAATTAATATTATCAGTTACACTTAGTTCGGTTCTAGGTTAGGTACTAGGTATCAATCAAAATATGATATACTCTCACTACTCCAAAAGATCATTCAACTTTAGTTAAGTACTCTATATAATCATGTAACCTACAACCCAGGCTGATCGGTATCCAAGGTATCATCCTAATTCCATCGAGCAACAATTTGCCATTCAAATCAATCCTCAAGAATTTCTTACTTGCTTACAAGATAAGGTAGAACTCACAATCCTCAAACCAGGTAACAAGGGTTTACTAACCTCAACTACCTATAACTTTTCACGGAGTTCACCGAGATGGAATTCGCTCACACGAAAGAATCTCAAGAGGAAAGATGGTAAATTAGAAGAATTAATCAAAGATTTATCTCAAGAATGAAGACAAGAATTTATAAGAGAAGAATTGGAAGAAGTAGAGGCAGGGAGAAAAGAATCAATGATCCTAGATAAATAAGATCTAAAACGAGAGGGGAATGTTCGGCCCTCTACGGTTCACAGAGGAATTCACGGGATATCTTCATCTTCTCATAGGGATACGAACATGCTAGTCTTGGGTTGTTCCATTTTTATTCAAAGCGAAATCGTAGCTGAGTCTACTCACCTAAATAGGACTAGAATCTACTCTTGATCATATGGTCTGTAGCTTGAGCAAACCGGATATGGGCCGCCAAGTTACTATTGTATCTTCCTTGTAGCACTAAGTTGTCCACTCGAGTCAGCAGGTGTTGAGAGTTCCAAGCAGATCTTGTCCGATCTACAGCAGCATCATATTAGCATCTTGTTCATTTATCTTCGTCTTGAAAAATGAAACAAATATTCAATGCTAATCATTGAGTTACAAAAACATGTAAGCCTAACAGTTAAGTCCTTACTTTGTTTCTACCCATCTCTCACTAATTTTTCATTAATGTTCCTGTAACACCCGCTATTTTCCTAGCGTTTTATCCTTTCCGTTATGACTTCGTCATAACTCTGTCACATTTCGACCGTATGTTTCATCATTTTTCCAAGCTTTATTTTCATTTTTGAGCCTAATGATATTTATTTTTATTTTTAAAGATTTTAATTCTTTTAAATCTATTTATTTGATTTTCTTCGTAAACTAATTATTTTTCCGCGAGGAATTCTACTTCTCTACGAATTAACGTTTTAATCTCGAATTTAAGTTATTTCTTTTCCTAAAAATGTAAACACATTCAAATAATATTTCCAACTAAGAAATAATTTTATTCATGAAAATTTACCGTTTAATAATTTTATTACGAAGTTTTACATTTATTTATTTTCTAGCGCGGGGTTTACTCAAATTGCTTTGAAATGCTTTTAATAATTTTACGATCCTTATTTTTATCGACTTACAACTATTTTGGAACCACCTTGAACCATTTTTTTTCGTGACACTCATGTCACACAACCACTACACATTTTTTTTGTGTAACATTTTATTTTTATAAAAACAATATGATTAAAGCATAAGATATTTCTTTCTCACAAATTAATATTGTTGACTCATGCAAACTCTTCACACTCCTCTCACATTCACTCTTGGCAGAAATTTTGGAGGTGAATGTACCTAGTTTTCATCAATTTTAAAGTCACCATTCACTCCATATCTCTTCACATTTTTCTCATAATTCATTCATCCATTTTATTCAAGCAAATACTCTCTTTCTCCCTATTTTTTTTCTTGTGAAATCTGACAAAAAACCAGCATCATTTCTGCCCAGAAATTTCGTGTTCATCATCTCCATTTTCCGTCTCCATTTTTGCTATATCGATCTTCTTTCCGTCTCCTTCGTTAAGGTATTAATCGACTTCGTTTCCAATCGTTGTCACCTTAATTTTTTAGCGATATTATGGTATTTTCATACCATGAAATTCATGTTTTTTTTAAGGTTCCGAAGCGGTCCCCCAGAAGACGAATATATCGTAGACTTGGATTTGGATTGAAGGTAACGTCGATGTTACTCGGTATTTCATGATTTTAATTGAGTATTTGTATGTATATATTTTTATGTTTTATTTTGGCAATATATGTATGTCATATAATCTGGAAAATTTTTAAAAGTTGAAAATTTGCATGTTTCGGTATTTTTATCGCTTTTACGGGATTAACGATTAAATCGTCATATTAATTTGTAAAATCATAATATTCGGCCTAAACATGCAATATATGTTTATGTTTATATTCTGAAAAAATGTTTTATTTGATGATTTTTAATAATTTAGTATTTTTCTGATATTTTAGTTATCGATTATTGAATTATTAACGTTTACGGACAAAAACGATTAAAAATCGATTTTTAGTTCTAGTACCTAAACATTTTATTTTAATATGATTTTTGACATGGTGAAACTTTCTGATTAAATAGAATTTTCTGATTTTTTTTTATAATTTTTCGGAATTGTTAAGTGGATGAATTAATTAATCACTTTAAATCATCGTTTATCGTTAAAACCGTGTTTGTAGTTTAAATTCTCGATTTCTGGTCTTTGGTTTAAATCTGGAAAAATATGATTCTGATAATTTCAAAATAAAATGTAATTTTATAATTTTTAGTGTTTTAATAAAATGTTAGGAACGATAAGTTTTATTAATGGAATCGTTAATTGTGAAAACGAGTTTTAAAGACGGTTTTGACGGGATTTATTAAATCTGAAATTTTTGGAAATCTGGAAAAATGGTAGATTATGGAAAATCATGATTTTTAGGTTTAATAATAATTTTTGGATATTAATAATTTAATCGTTTTGTAATTACTATTTTTGTTAATCGTTATTGTCGAGATTAGACGATTAGCGAGAAAACGCTTTAAAAACCGAGTTTTAGGATTCTGGAAAATTTTCTTTTCTGGACAGAATGTCCATAAATATATTTTAACCATTTTACGTAATTTTTTTACTATTTATTAAAGTCTTTAATTTATAAGTATTAATTTTCGGACAAATTGTGATTTATCGTTAAAATGCTTCGTCTTACCTAAAAGAATTATTTTTCCAGCAATTTTGAAAGTATTTAAATCTGAAATTTTAAGAGTTAAATCATCCCTTAACATACTCTAAATATATTTGTTGGTTTAATTAAATAAAGACGTTCAAATATTTAATTTGATATTTGCCGTAAAATCCTATTTATAATCGTATTGTCGAAACTAATAATAATTAGGGAATTTTAGTTTTATAAATTTTGGAAACACACCCTAATTAGTAGTATTTAAAATGTTTAAAACATTTCTAAATCATTTTATAAACGCTTGTATGACGTTTCAATAATTTCATTAACTCAAATGTTCTCGTTTTAAGAATTAATATCGTTAAGGCCGAAAGTACTAGTTTTATAAATCTACATTGTTTATTAAAAATGTTTATTGGTATAAACTAATATTTTTGCTATTTTGATATGAGGCTATTTTTAGTAAGTTTTTGAAAATAGAAGGTTCTTAAAATAGAAAGTTTCCTCTTTTGGAAAGTGATTCCTTTTCATTTTGTTCTCTTATTGTTTATATTGAATACATCTTTTAAATATCGATAATGGATTGTTTTGGAGTTATGGAATAAGGAAAAGTGTGGGTTTAGAGTAATATATTCTAGGGTTTACGTTTTTGCCATCAACTAAAAGGCTAGTGTATTAGGAATCGGTACATTAGTTGTTGAACCGGGTGACAGGTATCCCGGGAGTTGTGTACATTTTGACCTTAAGCTTAGGCCTCGCAGTAAGTCGCCGTCATAAGTTGAACTGGGTGACAGGTAATCCCAGGAGGGGTGTGCATTATCTTAAACTAGGGCCACGCATTTAAAAGTCGCCGCTCTATTATGGTTGAGTAGCCTAGTTAGAGACCGAAGTTTGATTTGTTTGAACCAAGTTCTCGAAGCTAGTTTTTGGTATTCTCCTAGTGAAAGTCTAGATTCTACATTAATCCTATCCATAACGCCATTTTGAATATTTTTATTGTTATCGATATAAATTGGTTTGCAGGTTGGCAAATATTTTTATGTTTCTTCGAAAACTCATTTGATTATTTCGTTTTACGCTGAAAGCTTATTTTAATATGCTCTTTTACTGTTTTCCATTTTTACTATTTTTCCTATATTAGTAATTACTGTTTTAAAATCTTGTTATACGGCTGGGAGAACGTTGACGTTGCCTCTCACTGATTGTGGCTGTTATGTTTTTAACATGACAGGTATGCATGTTTCCGGGTGTGGGCTAGCGGGCATTGTGGATCCTGCTATTATTAGTTCTTTTACAATTTTGTCTTGTGGATTGTTAAGCCCCTTTGTGGATCGTTTTAATTTTGGCCATTTTATTTAAGGCCTAATGTTTGACTTTACCATTTAAATTTTATCAAGACATAGTTACAGTGTGTTATAATCCCACTTCTACAGTGTTTCCGCCACTGTATTGCGTTAGAATTTCTAGGGGATTACAGTTGGTATCAGAGCATCACTGCTCCCAACGCTTACACCTGAAATTTGGAAAAATACCAGTAAATTATTTAAACAGTAAATAAAAATATTATTAGAGCAGGGTAGAAACAAGTAAGGACTTATTTGTTTAGCTTTCATGTTCCTGAAACTCAATGATTAGCATTGGATATTTGTTTTATATGTCCAAGAAGAAGATGATAAGTGGACAAGATGCTGACGTGATGCTGCTCTAGATCGAGACAGGACTTACTTAATACTCTCATCACCTGCTGACTCGAGTGGGCAACTTGGTGCTCCAAGAAAGATGTCGATGGTGACTTTTCAGCTCCGATTCAGTTTGCTCAAGATACAGCTAGATGATCAAGGGTAGATTCCAGTTCCATCACGGTGCAGCAGACTCAGATGTGAAATCACTTTGGATTCAAATGGAGCGACTCAATACTAGTGTGCTTGTTCCTCTACTTGAAGTTGAAGAAATCCAGCTAGATTCCTTTGTGATCTACGGAGGCCCGAAGATTCTCTTCTAGTTTAAGATCTTAATTATCTAGGATCATTGATTCTTTTCTTTCATCTTCCACCCTCTGATTCTTTCAATTCTTCTCTTATATTCTCATCTTCATTCTTATGGTGAGTCCTTCTTCTATTATTCTACTTTACCATCTTTCTCTTGAGATTCTTTGCTTAGACCGTATTCTGTCTTAGTGAACCCTTTTTAGAAGTTAAATATTTTGGAGGTTTAGTTAACTCCTTATTACCAACGGTTTGAGGATTGAGAGTTGTGCTCTGTTATCTAATCTAGTGAGCTTTTGAGGAATTGATTTGAATGGTATTAGTTGATTAACAGAATTAGGATTGTACCATAGAGATTGATCAAGCATGTGTTATGAATTACTTGATCGTATAGAGGACTTAGAGTTGTGTAATCCCCTAGAAATTCTAACGCAATACAGTGGCGGAAACACGGTAGAAGTGGGATTGTAACACACTGTAGCTATGTCTTGATTAAATAAAAATGGTAAGTCAATACATAAGGCATAAAATAAAAATGGCTACAAAATAAATAAATAAATAAAATCCATAAAAAGGGTTTTAACAATCCATAATACAGTGATCTGATTAAAACAAGCAGGATCCATAACTGCTCGCTAGCCCACCCGAAGGAAAACACATATACCTGCCATGTTAAAAACATAACAGCCACAATCAGTGGGGAGCAACGTCAACGTTCTCCCAGCCGTATAACAGGATTTTAAAACTGTAATTACTATTATAGAAAAATAGTAAAAATGGAAAACAGTAAAACACATTATAATAAAAATAAACTTTCAGTGAAAAACTTCGCGTATCAAAACAATATAATAAAAATGAGTTTTCCGAAGAAAAAATAAACCACTTGCCAACCTGCAAACCAAAATTATATCGATAATAATAAAAATATTCAAAATGGCGTTATGGATAGAATTAATGTAGAATCTAGACTTTCACTAGGACAATACTAAACTAGCTTCGAGAACTTAGTCAAAACAAATCAGACTTCGGTCTCTAACTAGGCAACTCAACCATAACAGGACTGCGTGCAGCGAGGTCCTGGCTTAAGTAATGTACACCTCTCCTGGACACCAACCGTAATCCAGTTCAACCCGACGGCGACTTACACGATGCGATATCTAAGTTTAAGGTCAAAATATACACACTCCTGAACACAAACCATGCTCAGTTCAACGACCAATGTGTCTCAACATAGACACACGAGCTTTATAGTTAATGGCAAAACGTACCTCCCAGACTATGTTACTCTAAACCCACACTTATCCTTATTCCATAACTCCAAAACAATCTATTATCGATATTTAAAAGATGTATTCAATACAAACAATAGGAGAACAAAAGAAAAATGAATCACTTTCCAAAAGAGGAAACTTTCTATTTTAGGAAACTTCTATTTTTAGAAACTTTACAAAAAATAGCATCATATCAAAATAGCGAAAATATTAGTTTATACTAACATCACATTTTTAGTAAACGATATAGATTTATAAAACTAATACTTTCGGCCTTAACGATATTAATTACCAAAGTGAACATTTAATTTTATGAAATTATTAAAATATCGTATAAGCGTTATAAAATGATTAAAAATGTCTTAAACATTTTAATATTACTAATTAGGGTGTTTTCAAAAGTTATAAAACTAAAATTCCCTAATTATTATTAGTTTCGTCAATAAAATTATAAATAAGATTTTACGGCAAACATCAAATTAAATATTTGAACGTCTTTATTTAATTAAACCAACAAATACATTTAGAGTATGTTAAGGGATGATTTAACTCTTAAAGTTTCATATTTAAATACTTTCAAAATTGCTGGAAAAATAATTCTTTTAGGTAAGACAAAGCATTTTAACGATAAATCACAATTTGTCCGAAAATCAATACTTATTAATTAAAGACTTTAATAAATAGTACAAAAATTACGTAAAATAGTTAAAATATATTTATGGACATTCTGTCCAGAAAAGAAAATTTTCCAGAATCCTAAAACTCGGTTTTTAAAGCGTTTTCTCGTTAATCGTCCAATTTCGACAATAACGATTAATAAAAATAGTAATTACAAAATGATTTAAGTAGTATATAAATTAGAATTATATAGTTTTTTAAAGCGGTTAATAATTGACAATGGTGATGGTTTGTATATTTTGTAGTTGCGTAAAACATTTTAAACAAGCTAAGTAAAATACTAGATCCGTGTCATTGGTCGTTTAACGTCAGAACATAACTTGGAGTTAATAGGTGTACCACAGTCATTCTTTCGTATGTCAATTATGAACATTATTATCACACGTCAAGGAACTCTATGAGCTAATAAATATTTTTTACCAAAATGATTAACGACAATATCAACTTTTAGTGATAATAATGTTTTTTAAACTCAACCTTTACTGCCAACCCCGTGACGTGGCACGGATATTACACTAGTTATTCTGTAACACAGGCTCTTTTGTTTTTTGGTCTGAATATCATACAATTGTCTCATGTGATAATCTGCGATGTTTTGAAAATTTGAATAAATTATCGGAAGAAAGGTTTATATTTTTAGAGGTACCGAGTATAACATACTACGGAGTATAATCAAAGCATAGCTAACTAAGCCTATGGTCAATCAATGTCCTTTGATTTTTAAGGTCTTTGAGTTAGCAATTTTTTGAGGTCAAAACTCAACTCTAAGTGAGTTTTACACATATTTTCAAGTTATTTTTACTCTGTAATATTTTGAACTTAATATCTAGATATAAAATTTTACGTCAAATCTCATAAATATTGTAAGATAAGTCGAAAATTTAATGGTAATAGACATAAAAAGCAATTATATACGGAGTAATGGACAAGTATGATATTGCGTCTTAGATTAAATATGATGAGACCAACGCAAGTCAAAGACGAATGCTACGGTTTTCGAAACAGGCAACCAGTATTACCTGCTTTATTTCAGTTGGGCAACCTGTATACCCAACTTCTGCAATTGTTGAATTCTTACGAATTCTTACTATAGTATTCCACCACCATCATCATCATCATCATCATCATCATATTATTATTATTATTATTATTATTATTATTTCACTTTACTTTTTGTTTCTATATATCTTTCCATGAGCTGACGAGCTACCAAACTAACCCATATACGGAGTACTTTATTATCTTAACTTATTTGAATAAATAAATTCTAAATCTTCTCCCTAAAATTCTTACACGATACTAGGAGTAATATAGGAGTAAATTCTTAAAGTGGGTGGCTCACCCAATCCTAACCTATCTGGTTAAACTCCTCTTCCTTTCATCTAATTTTTTCAAAGTTCCATATCCCAAAATCAATGATTTTTCTTTCTTTCTTTCTTTCTTTCGTGTATAATAATACCATCAAATGGTCGGTTAGTCGGTCTCATACAAGAAGTTGGGACAATCTTATTAATTAGTGATAGTTTAGTTGTACATTTGAAGTCATCATAATTACCTCATTAACAAGACAAGAGAAGCCAAAAAAAAAAAAGTAACCCTAGCTAAGCTAGCTATATGAAGTTGGAGTATTAGCACATCTAATTTTTTTCTAACCAACCTTAGCTTCCATGAAACCATATATATACACTTTATGCTTAAAACCCACTTATTCTTATATATTGGCCGGTGATACAAAGTAAAAGCTTTCTCTCTCCCACTCGACAATTATTTTACGCTCATCAATACTTGCAATAATCAAATAAAGAGAGAGAGAGAGGAGTGGGCAAGTTTCTCAACTAAAACCATTAACTACCTTTGCATTTAATGCCTTCACTTAAAACTTCTGTTCAAGTAGGTGGAAGAATATGAAGCCATCCAAAATTACAGGCTAGCTAGCTACTTAGCCAAGGACACATTGAAACTTGCTTTGTGGTGGTATGACTTTAAACTTTAAACCTTTCTTCTTCATTCATTCATTCTCAACTAGCTGAGCTACGGTTACCTACATTGGCTGCATACATACTAATAGAATATAAACGGGTCTCAATCATAACCTTAAGGTTTTTTTGAGATGGTTCGTTAACATGATATCAGAGCCAGAAATCACGAGTTCGAGCCCTAACAACCCCAATATCTCGAACTCTCAAGTGGAATCTCAGTACACGGTACGGGGGAGCCGGTGCGCACTAACCACTCTTCAAGCCCAAAGGGCATTCGAATATAAAAGGGCCTCAACCATAACCTTAAGGTTTTGGTTGAGATGGTTCGATTGGGGGGCGTAATAGAATATAAGCAAGGACTATTATTATTATTATTATTATTATTATTATTATTATTATTATTGTTACAACACCTTGCACAACTCTTAAGAATAATACTCCCTTAGTTCAAATCCAAATGATACGTTTTTTTTTTTTACACTTGTCGAGATACGTTTTACATCCTCAATATCTTTTGTTTTACATTAACAAAAATTATAAAAATTCGATATTCTTAATCTACTCATAAAGAGGAAACAAACAAGACTCTACATGACTATATGTTCTCTTATAGATTGTCCGGAATATTAACAATTTTCTTGAAATGTGAATAGTGTCTAAAAAGAAAGCGTATCCTTTGGATTTGAAGGCAGAAAGTACTTCGTATAAGGACTATTCACTACTCCCTCCGTTACAAAATATAGGTAGTTTTGGGTGCAAAACAACTCATTTATTTAATATGAGTTGTTTTGCATTTTTCTGTGCATTTTCTCTTCTTTCATTGGTTTGTATGAGCATTTTTCAATTTCTAAAGCAAATTAATACCACTTATGTTTTCCTTAATAAATTTGCAAATGACTAAAACTACCTATATTTTGTAACGGTATACTACCCCTCCGATTTTTAATAATTTCTCATTTGATTTTTTGGTGAAAAATAAGGGTGTAGAATTGTGTGACTCAAAAGAGAAGATGAATGAGAGAGAAATGTAAGGGTAATTTTAGACACATGTTGATGACACAAAATAGAAATAGGGAAGAAAAGATGTTTCAGCCAAATAAGAAAACAGGAAAAATAAATAAAAATCGGAGAGAGTATTCATTTAATTTAAGTTCAGAAATGGTTACTGGTTTCTTGTTACTAGTAGTAACACACTAAAACACACCTATCTAATAATACTACGTACGAGTACTACATATATATTATCTTCTATGAGTATCAAAATTCTTTTGGGAAAAAAGAGTATAGGCCAGGGTGGGTGAAATTTAAGAACAACAACTGGCTGCCCTTAGTAAATGCTATGTCTTCTTCTCTTTGTTATTTATTACCCATTTCACAATTTCTACCCTTTTATATATTTTATCTCTTCTGTTACACCTTCACAAAAATTCCCTATTTCCTCCTCATATTCATTTCGTCTTCATCTTCTTTCTCTTCATATACTATAATACTCATACTTGTCATTCATTTTATTGTGTTTTTTCTTCACTTTTTTCCAGGCCATTATCTATCAAGCGCAGAAGAAATATTATTCATGCACGTATACTGTGATCTAACAGAAGACCCAACTTTTTTTTAAAAAAAAAAAAAGGCAAATTTTGATAAATCTTACTCCCTGTACGTCACAGTTGAGCTTTAAATCTTAAGAAAAATCTTGCAAAAGTGTAGGAAAAGATACAATATTTTTTAAGGAAAGATGGTGCTACATTAGTTTGATTAAACAAAAGCCACATTGTGTCATTTTCTTCCTTTTCTTGTACATTTTAGTTTGGTTAACCTCCCAAGTCACTACACCGAACTAAGCCCACAACACACAATTAAAATGGGCATTCTCGTTGGTTTACTTTTGGTCACTCTCATCACATCGTACTTGCTGTGGTTCACGTTCATCTCACGCGCACTGAGAGGCCCACGTGTCTGGCCCTTACTAGGCAGCCTACCGGGCCTAATCGAGAATTTTGATAGAATGCACGACTGGATGGCCGAGAATCTCCACGCATGTGGCGGCACGTACCAGACCTGTATCTGCGCCATCCCTTTCTTGGCCCGTAAGCAAGGCCTTGTCACCGTCACCTGTGACCCCAGGAATCTGGAGCACATACTAAAGACCCGCTTCGACAACTACCCCAAAGGTCCGACGTGGCAAGCTGTTTTTCATGACCTACTCGGCAATGGCATCTTTAACTCAGATGGTGACACGTGGCGCTTCCAGAGGAAGACGGGCGCCCTCGAGTTCACAACCCGGACCCTCCGACAAGCAATGGCCCGGTGGGTCAACCAGGCCATCTACAACCGGCTTTGCCCCATTCTTGAAGCGGCCCAAAGCCGAGCTGAGCCGGTTGATCTCCAGGATCTCATGCTACGGCTTACATTTGATAACATTTGTGGCCTGGCTTTCGGTAGGGACCCACACACTCTAGCGCCACAGCTTCCGGAGAACGGCTTTGCCACGGCTTTTGATCAAGCCACGGAAGCTTCCCTCCAACGTTTCGTATTCCCTGAGATTATATGGAGGCTCAAAAAATGGCTTGGGCTTGGGATGGAAGTCACGTTGAGCCGCAGCATTGTCGACATAGATAAGTACTTGTCTGACGTCATCGAGACACGTAAGCAAGAGTTGATGAGTAGGCAGAAGGATTATGATGACTTGCTTTCTAGGTTTATGAAGAGGAAGGAATATTCATCCTATTCAGATAAGTTCCTACAATACGTGGCATTGAACTTCATCCTAGCTGGACGCGATACATCCTCCGTGGCTATGAGCTGGTTCTTTTGGCTAGTTATTCAGCATCCAACCGTTGAGGAGAAAATCCTGCGAGAAATAAGCAGTGTTCTCACGGAGACGCGTGGAAATGACGTGGCAAAGTGGGTAGCGGAGCCGTTGGATTTTGAAGAGGTGGACCGTCTTGTGTACATTAAGGCAGCATTATCAGAAACCCTAAGGCTTTACCCTTCTGTGCCGGAGGACTCAAAGCACGTGGTGGCCGATGATGTGTTGCCAGATGGTACATTTGTGCCAGCAGGTTCATCAATATCATACTCCATATACTCAGCTGGGAGGATGCAGAGCACGTGGGGAGACGACTGCTTAGAGTTCAAGCCCGAAAGATGGTTGTCCTCGGACGGAAAGTTTACCACACACGATCAGTTCAAATTTGTTGCGTTCAATGCAGGTCCAAGGATCTGCCTCGGGAAAGATTTGGCATACTTACAGATGAAGTCGGTGGCAGCCTCAATTCTACTGCGCCACCGACTGTCTGTGGCGCCAGGGCACAAAGTGGAGCAAAAGATGTCACTGACACTGTTTATGAAGTATGGACTCAAGGTGGTGGTACAACCCCGGGATTTAACCAAGGTGGTTGCATTGTATGAAGCAGAGAAGAAAGTGTAATTGCTCAAGTTAAACAAGATTGGTAAATGTCACATTGGTAATTCTTTTTCACAGTGGTGACCCAAAATTGACGGTGAGAGGTACATTACATTAAGTATACTGGTCAGCAGAGGAATCATATACAATACATGAGTTCAATAATTACAGCTCGAGCAGCTGTTTGGCCTTGCAATTCATGAGAAATTTGTTTCTTCAATTTGTACCCAAAAAATCATTTAAAGCCATGTGGTATTTGGGCCACCCTAGCGTGATAGCATCACAAGGTCAAGGCTCCTTGTGAAAATTTGTTCGGGCCATTCTTTATTTCAATTTTGTTTTTTATGATTTGTAAGTATCCCTTATCATATCAATAAAATTACTAGACATTAATTTTGTTATGTTGTATGGAAGATTTTTAAGTTTATAATGATGTCGTGCAAAGAACATTCCTTAAGTTATATAACGACTCTAGGGTTTTGCCAACAAATAATGGAGCTATAAGAAGTACGAAATGATAATTTAAGCTAGTAATATTTAACAAAGTAATAAGTTGAGCTACAAACACTGTAATATAATTGCAAAAAGACTAGACTAACCTTTGTCAACTGGTATTCATGAATACGACTGAATGAAGGATATTCAATGTTAGCGCAGTCATCTTCACTTCCCTTGACTTACCATTTTGGTACTTAGCCAGAGACGACGAGGGTTGTTGGGAAATTACGGTTTAGATTGTCATCTCCTTAGTCCAGGATTTTCTCACAAAAAGATCACCACACATCGTCCCAAGAACCAGTAAATTTTGTGGAAGGATTGTTGCGATGAACACAGAGTAATAGATCGAGGATGATCCAATCCAGCTACCTGAATAGAGTTAGATGCAGAAACTGATGTTCACGTCCATGATTGTTTCACATTCCATATAAGAAGCAAAAAATATCAAGTCTTGGATGTGTAAGATCAGCTCCTGTGCATATACCTTGCTGAATAATGACCTGGTTGCAGCTGTTCCAAAAACACTAGCAAGAACACCAGATGTGTTAGATTAGTCCCAACAATACACACTACAAATTAAAAAAAATGTTTGAAAAGAGAGTGAACATTTAAGGATTCCAGAGAGTAGTAATGGTCGTATACAGTCAAGTAAGTCATGAACTTCCTATCAGCTCGGACTGGGTCAGGTCAATTTTTGTGCTGACAGTCTTCTGTTATGAATTTACATATATTACTTGGGGTGTAATTTCAAATTAGTCTTTTTGGTCATTTCAAAGAGTACCTTTTTCAGATTGGGAAGTTTACGATTGGGTTAACATCTGGTCCAACATAGCTGAGACCAAATACAGTCAGGTTGGTTACTTCGAATTTCTAGACATTTTCAGTGGCAGCTAAACTTGTGTCCCAAGGCTAAATATGGTGTTGCCAACTGACAAGGAACTCAACTAGCTCTTACCATTGGGTTTGTAAAAAGATCTTTATTTGAGAGAGTTTGTCCATTGTAGGATAAAGATTGTCCTTATTTTGACAAACTTGGTTTGATTTTAAGAACCAAGTTTGTCCTTAAAACAAGAAAGTAGGACCTTTTCTTAATTAAATTCAATATGAGAAAAAACTATCTAAGAACTTTAATTAAATTTAATTAAAGTTCTTCCACTGGGACATAAAGTTCTTATACATAAGACATGAGATGGCGTAAGAAGAACTTTATATGAAGTTCTTCCATAGTGGTTGCTCTAGGTCTCATCGACAAGCATGTCAAGTTGAGCCTGCATTCAATCCCTGATACCAGGAAATGACGTTGCAAATACCCAAACACACATAAAAGTTGAGGTGAGGTTCATCAATCCTTGTGGGTCTCAGGATCACCAAGATTGAAGCCTACACCTCAGCATTTGGTGGATATTTAATGAGATCAAGATAAAAACACCTCAAATTTCAACAAGGATGGACCCATTCAGTAACCTAAGTTGCAGGGGTGCATTAGATAAGACTCATAAGAGTGACAAAACTCAAATACAATGAAATGAACTCCAATCAAGTGATAGATTGGCAAAAAGTTATAATTGACAGCAAGACCATTTTAATGAGGGTCAGTGAAAGACGAGAATAATCCACAAATTATGTGGGGTCCAATACCGTGGTGGTTGGAAAAGAGTCCAGATTTGAGCATGCACCGATCCTTCATAAAAAGGCTGTACATTCAGTCATCCTCATGTTACAGCCAGCACAACATACGAATAAAGAATAGAACGATAGCAGAAAGGAGTGATTAAGATCACTTAAATCTGATCAACATGTGGTTTCCAGGAATAACAGTAAAGTGATACTAACATGTAAGCAATATAAGCTATACAGCATCCTTAGAGAAGCGTATATACTGGAGTAATAATTTGACAATACTTGTGCGAATGATTATTTTCGAAACAGATGTTACAAAGAGGCCTCTGCTGAGAAGTGTGTCTGCAATCCAGCCTCCTGTGTTATCAGATTCCACAAGGTTAAACTTCAAAAACTGACATAAAGCAGGTGCATTCAGAATAAGTTAACAACTTCATATGCCCGTGACCAGCACTATTAGCTTCAAGATCTGAACAGAAGCTGATCCAAGGGCTACCAGAGTTGCAAAATTTACAACAGTTTTAGCCAGCAGATTTTTATTCACAGTGTGAAATTACAAACAGTTCCACCAATCCTGAATTTTCACTACCTATGAATGTTTTTGAAGTGCCTTTTCTACTAGTTTTCAGTATGCAATCTAAATTGAAAGCCAGGTGAAGTTTATTCGCAATCTTATCAGCCCAAATGGCACTTTGCATAGTTGTTGCTTCGTGATTAACTGACAAACATCTGGTCCATTACCGTATCCGTATGAAGGACAACTCTAATACCGACTGATAAAACCCACCAATAGATGGGAATTGCCTTTATTAACTAGATACAGATTACTACTGGAGTTTGCTAGAAAAGCTTTTTATCATTGCATAATTTTGTAATTACTATACTTCACAAGTCCCCTCCTTTAGTCCCTTTTCTCACTTTTTCAAACAAGGGATTCAAAACCATTGCACTTCCCTCCATTACTTCTCTACAAAAAATTCCCATAGGTATTCATACCAGCAAAAAGATCTCCCAATATGTCATGTCACATTAAGGTTGCCTTCATCTGGATTCTAGACCTGAGTTTCCGGAATCCGAATTAGCAATAAAAATGGACCATTATGTCAGAATGCTAAAGTTAAGTCGCAATGCATGATTTTGCAGCTTCTAGCATCATAAGCTTAGGGACGTTGTTGATTTGTACCACAATGATAAAATTAGGAACAATTCAGTTCAATTGTGGATTGTCCAACCCCGTGCTATGGCTCCAAATTTCAAGCATAGTGATGCAATTGCAAGCTATGTTAAATGAGTGAACACAATTTACAATCAAATATCTGGAATAAATATCCTCAAGACAAAAAATTAATATATAAATGAAGGGAAATTAGGTCATAGTTTCGTAGAATTTACCAGGAGAAAACGAGAAGAACAAAAGCTCCGTTTAATCGCCACACATAAAACGTTAAAATAATCTCAAACGTAATTCAACCATGAATTTCTGTCGTAGTATTAGAATTCGAGAAGAAAAGTAGAATGTGTGAAAGAGGAATCATACTGTAGTATATCTTCTATATCAGTTTTCTAATCTTTGCTTAAATACTAATTACATGAAACAACACATTCGCTAAGTATGGCTCCCTCCCACACTAACCCTATGTTGCACGAAGACTCTCCAAACCAACTTGTCGTGTCGGACACGGACACGGATACAAGACAATACGTGTCGGACACTGTAACACTGTGTCCGGTTTTTTTAATTTATTTGGACACGTATCGGACACGGTTTGTCATATTTGGAGACGTGTCCGACACGATTCGTAATATTTAGAGACTCGTTAGCAGGGCCGTCCAATGATATCATGAGACCCTGTTCAAAAATTTCGTTTGAGGCCCCGTTCAAAATTTTCGTTTGAGGCCCCATATTACATGAACTAGAAATCAAGCTAATATCATTTTTAATGAATCTCAAAGATAGACAATAAAATTAGGGTGGTACTTTTTTATACTTTGACATTACTCAATCATACCTCAAAATTACCACCCTACCCCTCCCATTTCCCCATTCCCAAATAAGTTTCTAGAGAGAAAAATATCAAATCTGTATAAATTTATGATAAGTATCAAATCTTTATTTTATATGATAGGTAATTTATTTTGGAAAAGATTAATTAAAGACGGAAGGTTATCAATTATAAACTAATTTAGGGAATTGGTGGAGGAATTAATATTACTCGGGTATTAAGTATTTTTTCTTGCTCCTATCTGTTGCAGTCTCCATGGTTAACTACTAAACTTTTTTCCCTAATATACTTAGGGGGCGTTTGGTTGGTGAAGGGGAAAGGGAATGAAATCAAGAAAGGGTATGGAAAGGAAAGGAAAAGGTTACCCTTTGATGTTACATGTTGTTTGGTTGCAAAAGTAAGAGAATCAGAAACAATTACAGGTCAGATATGAATACGAGTCGTTGAGTCAAAATTTGGTCGAGTTATATAAGTCATAATTCGGGTTATGGTTAGAAATAATTTTCGACGTCTTTCTTTTTACCAATTAAAAAGTTGGGTTTTTTTTTTCTATTGAGTATGCTGCTATTATATTAATTACACCCTATTTAAAATTTAAAAATTGTTTAAAAAAACTACTTGTATAATATTTTACAATTATTTTATTGATAAATGATACTCTTATAAATTTTATTTTTTAAATTATTTTTATAATTTATCATGTTAACCTTAATAACTTTTTAATTATTATTTTAAATATAATAAATTAACGGGTCAGGTCTCATCATCTCAAGTTCGGATCAAATGGGTCATGGGTCAAAAAATATGGGTCTTGACTCTAAAATAAATGGGTCAAGTGGGTCGAGTCAAAATTTAACGGGTTTTGGTGACGATGATGGTGAGGTGAGGCTAGGTAATGGGTAATGATCCAAACCCTTGGGGGTGAGGGTAATGGAGATAGAAGGGTTAGGGGTAATGGAGAGGAATGAAGGAGGGAAAGGGAATGGAAAAAATGATGAAACAAACAACAACAAAGGGAATGAGAAAGAGTGTTTCCCTTTCCCTTTCCCGTAGACCCCAAACCAAACGCCCCCTTAATAACAATGGTTTTTGGGCCCTCTACTTCTTGGGCCCCGGTGCGTCGAACTGAATCGAACCACCCTTGGGCCGGCCCTGCTCGTTAGACATATTGTAGGTTTATGGTGACTATTTGATACTATAAACACTTATTAAGAGACTAAATAACTAATTAATAATTATACTACGTTATTATAGTACTACAATTGTTTGAATTTTTAAGATTTATTTTTAACTTTAAGTCTATAAGACTTTAATTTTGTTTTGTTATTTAATTTTACGATAATTGTGATAGTGTAAGTAACCAAACGTATATCTTGGTATAAAAATCTTCAAATTTTCTTTGTTTGAATATGTATATTGATTTTTTTTCCTGTCATGTCCGTGTCCTTGTAGACATTTGCATTTTGACTGCTAGTGTCTATAGCAGTCTCCGACAAAACATCTGATGATGATCGGACGTTAACATGCATTAATACGCTCGAATATGGGACTCGGAATCAATAGTATCTGACGTGGGCACTTAGCGGAGTGTACGAATCTCCCATAATCGGCCTCAAATTCAGACTTAGTGGGTCGTTCCCAATAAAATAAAGCTAATTTGAGCCAAAACTACCACTGGGGGCAAAAACGTTTTTTGCGACCGAGTCAAAACCCGGTCAAAGTCGAAATCCGAGAATGAAACAAACCTTAAGCTGCGTCCAGATACAAAGCGAATCAAGTCAAAAACAAACCAAATCAAAAAGCCAAACAAAATCTAAACTTCCCTCATTTGGCTCACCCGCCTAAGGCACTCGATCGAGTGCCTAATGGCCACTCTATCGAGTGACCCTCCTAAAAACCACCAGCGGACCTATCAGTGGGGCACTCGGTCGAGTGACCCAAACCGGCCCAAAATTGTATATATACACCCCTTCCACCATCATTTCAAGGGGGACTTTTCACTACTTTTCTACTTCCCTTCCTTCACGTTTCTAGGCTTTCTTAGAGTCCCTCATACACTCTTGCATCCTAGTCATTCCCGAGATCAAAACTCACCAAAAACCGAGAACATTTCCTCCCTAATCATACACCCTAACTCACCCTACATACTCGAACTGCTCCCGTGCCTACGACGACACTCTACGAGCCCGTTTTCCGCGACTATTAACATGTAGGTTGAGGGTGTATCAAATCCCGTTCTTCTAGTCTCTAATTCTTTTCATTTTTGTATACTAATTACTAACTACTAACAGTTACTTATTGTTACTAACATTTATTTATCGTTACTAACTATTCTAACATCTAACATTTCATTTTCGCATCTAACTTTTATTTATTGTTCCTAACAATCTAACTTTTATTTATCGTCTTTTTACTTTCTGTTATTTATATATATATATATATAATATCGAATATATTATAATTTAACCAAAACTATTTTAATCGATTCGAGCAACGTCCAATGATGCTAAATTGATCGTCATAGGCTTTAAAAGCCCAATCATGACATCAAAATGCAAATGACTTAAGTTTTGTGATGAAGAATCAGATTCTTCAATCGAATACATTTGATGATTAAATGCCGCCTAAAGTCCGTTAAAATCCTCAACAAGTTGTACTAGAGGTGGCGCCCTTCGAGGCACGCCGCCTTAGGCACTTAAAGGTTAGGGCGCCTTATGGCGTATACATAGCCGTCGGATTATAACGTGATTGCGGCAATTTATTATCGAGCGTATTCGATATCATTTTAAAAATATCGCTCTAAGGCCCGGTGTCGATTTCATAATCGAATGTTGTGCGTAAAAGAGCTATCGACCATTGAATTAGCATGAAACCCGATGACGTCCGTCATATGGTCCGCAAGGATCGACAACGACATCGTGATGCGGAGGGAATCGATATTCATTCTAGTTCAATTAATTTTGATTTCACAAATTTCACTCTAAATGCTTGATACCGGTTCCGTAACCGAGCGTCGTGCACTACGAGTTATCGAGAATTGAACTAGTATAAATTGCTCGATATTTATATTTAGCTCGACCATGTCTCGATTCGAATCATAAGTCCACAAAATGGGTCGTTTTAAAATGAGTTGTCACTCGTTACAGAGGGCACTCGATCAAGTGCCTAAGGGCCACTCGATCGAGTGACCCCCTAAAAAACGGGCAGGGAGTTTTCGTCCAGGGCACTCGATCGAGTCCCCTCAATGACTTGGTCAAGTGACTCCTATAAGCTTTCAACGAGAGCCTAAAGACAATATAAAGTCCCATCGAGTCACATTTACGACTCTAAAGTCGATGCGTGCTAAATCGATCACGTAATCGTCTTCCAAAAACCTACACATATTACATCACTTCTAATCTATTATTATCTCGTTACTTTCACGACTTTGAGTAAATGTCTCTTGTGATTGATCCTACATCGACGACTCTTTAGTCGTATCCGATATATGATTATTCGAGACATCTCCATTTCACTATGATAAATCAGAACAAGACTTCGAGGCCCGAGATCAAGCTAGCACCACGCTTCGGTCCCGTACGCTAAAGGCGTAGTAAAGCCTTTGTCCTCCGATCGATGCACAACGCAATGTGTAAAGCGATTGAAGTTTGTCCAATTATTTGATTTACGATTTCAATTACATTTTCTATTTACGGGTCTGTTTATAGACTACATTTACCGTTGCTAATCCTTTTTATTATCACATTTTTGCCCGAGTATTGTGAATTCCGGGTTGTATTTCCGTCTGTGTAATTTGTAATTTATTTTCGAGTTTGTTTATTTACGATGTTTGCCATTTACTGCTTTCTAAATGGACATCGCATGCTAAATTCAACTTCGACGTTATTTAAGATGCATTAAACGACGTAGCTAAACATGTATTTCACATGCGTAGACCAAAATGCTGTTTGCATATCATTTTGCCGTCTTACTAACGCACGTACACGAAAATCGATCGATATCCTAGTAGAGGCCGCTAAGTGCGGGCGGGGTTGGATGTTCTTCGTGGGCTTCCCAACACGTACCCTCACCCTTTACTCAGAACCTTTGGTTTCCGGATGCCCGAAACCGTTGGCAAACGAGAGTCATTCGATACACGATATCCGATAACTCGGCATCGGTATCGTTATGCAAAGGGACGAACCCCATACGTTCCAGTACTAAAGAGGGCCGTGCTTTGTGCGCGATACGCCTAAGTATAGAATAGGTTAGAACGGGTCCGAACTCCCACAAAGTTCGGTGGCGACTCCAACTTCGATTTAAATTTCGACCCGAGTTCGGTGGCGACTCCAACTTCGATTTACCCAAACCCGCGCGTGGCCGCGTCGGGGTGGACCTATGTCATGTCCACAGTCGTACAAAATTTCGAATGCCGTATCAAGTATCCGATACGTGTTCGTGTCCGTATTGGTGCAAGCTAGCATTAACCCACCTTAAAGTGGAACAAATATAACGATTGGATTGGATGTGACGTAGTAGTTGGCTTAAAACAACGAAGCAAAAGACTTGTTTTGATGATTGACATAAGGAGAGTGTCGATCTACCAAATGTATGCGTCGATCGACTTAAACAAACTATCGATCGACCAAAACATATCACGCAACAAAAGTTGATTTAAATCTATTAATACGTCGATGGACTCAAGTATATAGTCGATTGACTAGAGACCTAGAGTTCTTAGTCGATCGAGTAGAAAGTGGGAACTCATTCCTAGCATTATTGTGTGTTGAACTTCAAATTGTTGTCATTATTTTGTTACTTATTGGGATTGGACGTGTAACATCTCGCTAGATAGCTAAGAGAACAAGATTTCTATCACAACTTGAATCAAATTAATCGGAGTAATAGAACTCAATATATTCAAGTTTGAATTGAACTTGACACTTGTACAAGTGATCATTCTTTTGGGTCTCATTTGGCATTTGTTTGGCATTTCCAACTAATTTCTTTGGCATGTCTTCTTGTTTCTTTCTCGATTCCCGTGTCAAGTATGACTTATTCAAATATCGAGTCAAACCTGCCCTGCAAAGTATCCAATTGTGTACATGGAAAAGCCCACGCGCATGGCCACACACGATTGTTTGCAGTGAATGAATCTCGGGGTAAAATTTATCTCAAATTGAAATAAAACCGAAGAGGAGTCGCCACTAAACTTTGTTGAAGTTTGGGCATGTTCGAACCCGCTTTAAACTTCGACACGCCATGCACAAAGAAAGATTTGCTTTGTTGCAGCAGGAGCTAAGGGTATGGACAATACATTTCAGAATGCAACTCAACAGTTTGGTCAAAACAAGTCCATACAACCCCCTTTAGATGGTCCTAGCCACCACACCAGGTCTAACCATCAGCTGCCACTTGGGTCAACTGAAAGTATGCAGCACTCGGGTTAATTAAGTCCTAGACATCCAAGGCAAATTTGTAACAACCCGGATTTTCAAAAACTTTTAATAATATAAATAGTATGAATAATAGGGTCAAAGGTGGCGGAAACACCCGACCAAATCCGAATCGTCACTATCTCAACACTTAACTAATACATTATTCGAAGTGTTCAAACTGAAAGTGTAACGACTTAAATAAAAGGGTCTCTCTCTCTCTCCACAGGTCTTCCCCAAAATCAAAGCATTCAACAACATTCTGAAAGACTTGAAAGGGGGGTCCACAGTCAATGGGGAGTAACTACATGTTCTCTCAGCAATGGTTATAACAAATTGAACATGAATAACAATAATAATGAAGGATAACATAATTAAATGACATATGAATATATCAATACACACGACCAACATGTTATTAGACACGATAATATAATTTATTGCAATCCATAAAATACTCATCACTCAACGGACACGACATATTTATATCAAATCATCCACGATGTTATTATTAAACATAACGATCAAGATAGATACTACGTATCCATCCATACATGTCGAGTAGGTAACAACAAACTTCATACAAAGACGTATAGGATATAGAATGAACACCGGCTAGAGTGTGTAACTGATACTCTAACTAGTCAGAGCGTGTAACTGACCCTCTGATACAGAGCGTGTAACTGACCCTCCGTTTTGTGAAGTATGTAACTGATACTCCACGGTACTATGTATAGCGTGTAACTGACGACTATATGTCTAAGACTTGGCCAGAACTCTCGATGCAGTAACTGTACGTCGAACGACACACGGGAATCCAGAACGTGTAACTGACGAATCTGGACCCACCGAACATAGACCAATTAAACCTCTTGCGAGCAGTATTGGTTCATTCCGATAGTATGTAACTGATACTACCGTCATCTATATCACTAACCATCATGTACGTTGCACAGTGTAACTGACTGCCAACTGCGTGAGCAACCTAACGACTTCTACGTAGTACAGTGTAACTGACTGCACTATGTAGTAATCAGACCTAGTATAGTGTCACTGACTATACCAGGGAAAATCAGGCCCTAGATAGTGTAACAGACTATACCAAGTATTAATCATTCATGATAAACATCACGACTCAAACGTAGAACAATGTAACTGATTATTCTAGAGAGACGAGTATAGAATTAATCAAACAACGATAACATAATGGAGTTATAGCACAACCAACTATAACCTTCAATAGTGATGGGGTTAAGGTCTAACAGACTATAACCCTAAACATCTAACCTGTATTAGTATTGAAGGTTAAGGTAAAGTTACCTTAACCTTGTCTACTAAAGTGAAGTTATGTATATAACGTCAACCCGAAGGTGGTGTCATAGTATAATCACTATAACGTCAACTTCAAGTTAACCTCAACTATAACCTTGTGAGGTTACAATAACCTCCGTGAGATTATAACACGCAATAAGGTTACATTATCCTCATGTGAAGTTGTACAGTAACTTTCCAATAAAGTTACATAAACCTCAACTAAGGTTACGTTAACCTTGATCATAATCTCGTGGAGTCACTTATATTGAACCCAACGAGACTATAACCCGCATTGAAGTTACCTTAACCTTAAGTGAAGTAATATAGTAACTTTCCATAAAGTTACATGATTTCAATCAAGGTTAGATTAACCTCAACCCTAACCTCAACATCGGGTGATGATAGGACGAGTCATCTAATACTTAGGGTTGGATCCCTAAAGCCATCGATGAAACAACCCTAGCATCTCCAAATGAAGAGAACAAGCGGCTCACGTACGAAGCTTTAGATGTCACAATGGCCGGATTAGATCTAACAATTCTAATATAAGCGAAAACGATAATTATAGATCTAACGATAATAAGAAATCGTTCAATTAACAAACCAATTAATTAGACTCTTTAAATCATGAATAAAGACACTACACAAATCAATTAAATCATGTTACGAGTCATTAAAATCACACAACACATTCAAAATGCATAAACATCAAAAGAATCACATCTAGTTACCTTGAAGCGTGCTAATTCTCGATCTCGTCTTCTATGACGTAGATGTCTTCACCCGGACCCGTATCGACGCCTAGTCCATCATCAATCACGTGCCAAATACCAAAAGAAAACCCTAATAAAAAACTACTAAAAGAACTACGAAAAACTAGCGCGAAAAGAAGCGAAACTTACGAAACAATGCAAAGGATTACGCTAGGATCGATTAGGATTCGAAATGGATGAAGATCTATGCTCTAATGAAGAGGAGGAGGCACGAAAATATGGAGAGGGAGGAGGTATATGGCGTGGCTAGGAGGAGAAGAAGAGAGGAGAAGATGAAAACCTAGGTTTAGGGTTCGCAAATGAGAAGGAAAGGTGAAATTCTCACCTAATCACATGTATATATAGGCAAGGATCATGGGTAAACCCTACTTGGGTCTAAATCTCAATGCTCCCTCATCAATCCACATGTGCAAAACAAGAATGGGTTAGCCTTGGCCCAAATTCCAAGCTAAACCGACAAAAGGTTACAAAGATGCGATTTCCAGACAATTAAATAAGAAAAAGGGAATATCCGAATAGAAAAATATAGGAATTGAATTAAATAAATAATTTTTGATATTATAATATATTAAATGGAATAAATAATTATGTCCGAAAATTCGGGGTGTTACATAATTCCAAATGAACAAGTCAGAAATCGAGGCCCAAATCTGATTTGTTGCAGGAAACAGATTTCAGAAAGTCAAGCTTTCCCTTTTTGGTGTAGACAAACTGAGCAAGAGTTAAAGTACTTTTGAGGTGTTCCTTCCTATTCAAACAAGCAGTAGAACTACGACCCAAGAGGACATTAAAACCTCGAGCAATTTCACCACAAAGAACAAGTTGCAGCAGCGTGCTCATACAAGCCAAGTAAAACCTGAAGGCACCACTTTATTTTCCAGTTTTATTTTTAATGCATTTGTCTGATTGTTCAGTTTCAATCTTTTCCCTTGGATGAAAAATTATGGACGTTATTTTGTAATATGTTGAGGCCTATATAAGGACCCTAACTTGCATTGTAATCTTAGCCCTTGGATGACAAAACCTTACTAAACTTGTGCATTGTTGTAGTTTAGAAGTCAGACCTGTTAAGCATACCTGTGCTAGGTTGTGGGAGCTTGAACAACAATCTGTTACATAACTTACTCTAATTTCTGTGCTTTGCTGTGAGTTAGCTTAGGTTGTGTGTGTTTAGTGCCCTAATTATATGTTGAACTATGAGTTAAGGCTTTAACCAACCCCAATTAGGTGATTGTTCCTCTGTGCTTTGCGGTGAGATTCTAGCTCATCTTCTATATTCTATTTCTATATCAAATTCTTGTCCAAATTCTGTGTAGACCCCCTAGTTTACACTGCAATTCTAGTATCATAGCTTTGGTTGTGAGTTCATCCAAACCTAACTCCATTAAAAACATAAAAACATCGCAATGAGTGAAGAAAGACTAACCAACATAGAAATTAAGGTGAATGACATTAGTGAGATTGTCAACCTAATGGTTCAAACTGTCAACAATCTAATTGACCAAGCCAACAACATGAGAGGTTTTGGAGGAGGTTTTGATGCAAGAGGTAGAGGTCATGGGAGAGGAGGAATAAAGAGGACCAAGTCCTGGAGCTGAAGATCTCTCAGACTTTGAAGAAAGCCAATTGATTAGCACATTTTATATCTATTTATTTCGTCCCCCAACTATCAGTTTACCGTATTTTTGTTTTTCTCTTAAATAAGCTGTAAGTGTTGATATTTGCTAGAAAGTCGATACTACCGTATATCGGGGTATTTTGCAGGGTAGGTTTATTTTCGGATGCATTTACATCTTGACGAGCTAAAAAGGCTAAACGAGAACAGGAACGAAAATTGAGAAGGAAATGAAGAAGAGTAAAGAAGTGAAGCGGAATGGCAAAACTATAGCACAACTCGATCTAGTCAGCTAATGCCTCGATCTAGTTTTTCCGCAACTTGATCTAGCCAGTGAAGAACTCGATCTATTTATTTCTAAACGAACTCAATCGAGTCAGACACGGACTCGATCGAGTGGACCTCTTTCTGGGCTACGAAGCTTTGTTCTGATTATTAGTCTTCTGGCCTCATTGGCTATTTTTAATGTTGTTGTTTGGATGAGATATAAGTTTCACTTTTCATTATTCAGTTTGAGCTTTAGTTTTAATGAGATTAGAGAACTTTCTTAGTTTTAGTTTTACGTACTTTGCATCCGGATTTTCTTGCATTACTTTTTGCCCTAATTCTTCGGTAATCAATCTTTTGATTTTAGTTTTAATTATAATTTTGTTTCTTCTTGTTAATTTCCTTTATGCTTTGTTATTCTCCTTGAATTATTGCTTTCGTTATTTACGTTGATTCTTCGCTTTAACCACAGATTCTTTATTGTTTTAGTATTCAATTTTCATCACCTTTAATATGTTTGATTTTTTAGTTAATTTTACTATGAGTAGCTAATTTTCCATCTAGGGTTTAGGGGATCTATAAATGTAATGATGGTTATAATTAATTGAGGAATTGTTAATTACATGAATCACCGCCTGATCATCGTTTTAACTCTGATTAATTGATTAGTGTCCATAATTATATGATTAGTATCACAATTAGGACTTTTACCCGACCGAGTTAAGAACTAATTAGGTCACGATAATTCGGGTAGACTAGCTTATTTCTAGCGACCGTAGGTTAAGTTTAGCTCTAAACGTTGTAGTGTACGGATTGGACCTGCACCTTAGGTAGTTCGATTAATGATTTTCTAGTTAATTCCCTGACTCGATTAACATTTATAGTGAACCTGAGACCTAGACTTTCTCCTTTTTGTCATTTCATCTTACTTATTTAGCATTTACTTTACCAAACCAAATAAAACTGTGACCCGTAATCTAGAGTCTAACTCTTAGGAATAGACAATTGATTGTCATCTCCTTCTGGTTCGACTCTTACTTCCCTATCTATATTAACTAGTGTCCTTAGGGTATCTTTGAATAGGGATACGACTTAGCCTATCACCAACAAGGAGATGAGCCTGAACACTTTGACAGGCATCTAAAGGTGGAAATTCTTGACTTTTCTGGTGGTTTAAACCCTGATGAGCTATTAGAATGGATTAGCGATGTACAAAGGATTTTAGAATACAAAGTGTTTTGGATGTAATCGATCGATATGAGCCGGCTGAGGTCGCCGGTATGCTTCGCCTTCTCGCTTCCTTTTAGCGCCCAGTCGGCTGCTGTCACTGCACAGGTGACAGAAAAGGGCCCCGGAAGGTGTCCGAGGTTGCCTCTCCGACGCTAAAGTTAACGATGAGTTTTACGGTAAATGTCTCGGTTTGAGTCAAGTGTCTTACCTCCATTTCTAGTGAGATAAGTGGTGCTTATTTGTTCTCCTTTGATTGGGGAGAATAGTGCCCTATTTATAGGGAGAATGGATCTCTCCTTATAAACAGGGCCTCGCTGGGCTTGGGTTGCCATCTGGGTCGCCGGCTGGACGTGGATGCCGTTGGCCGTCGAACTGGAACGATCCTTGTAGTGGCCATAGGTAGGTCAGTGTCCATCCAGGGGTAAGTAGACGTTGGCCTGAGAGGTAGGCGGACGTCGGTCGCCATACCATGGCCGAGCTAATTATGTGACCCCCATTAATTGCCCCAGCATCGTCAAGCTATGGCGCCTGCCCCTGCTAGCGGCGAGGCTGACGATAAACGCGCTTGGAGAGGATTCCTATCCGCTTGAGTGCCCTTGCGTGCAAGTATGACGCCCTTCTTATCTGGCTCCTCTTTTCCTTGGGAAGGTGTATGTAATGATTACTCTTAGGAAAATTGGGTTTACATGTCATAAATGTTCCATTGGATGAGTGGTTGGAGTGGCCTTAAATACATTTTTTGCCTATAAAAACCCTTGGACTTTTTGCCATTTCTAGGATTCTTTCATCTCAGGTCTCTTTTCTCTTCAAATTCAAAGTTCAAAAAAAGTATGTCTTCTCCCAATCGCATTCCTAGTGCGTCGTCCGTTCCCTCTCCTAGGGTTGTCCGGCTTAGGCGCCGTAGCATCTCCGTCAGGTCCTTGTCCTCTAGGAGGGGAGCTGGCTCATAAAGGTGCCGCTTTGCCAATCCTCCGACTGCTAGGACGCCACATGGTGTTGGTAGGTTTCGTCGTCGTCCCTCCTCCGCGAGGGACGAGGCGTGCCCCTTGATCTCCGTCGTGCATGACCATCGCCTATGCAGCTCCAAAGAGGAGGACGACTACTATAGTTCTCCCCCGCCCCATTCCTCCGACCCACCATCGCCGCATCGCCCAACCTAGGTTCGGCCTACAGCACCTCCCTTTCCTCCCTCTCTCCCCAGGGAGGGTTCAGACAAGGAGGTTTTGAGGGAGGAATTCGAGTATGCCTACTGGGTGGCATACGGGCGCCGTCTCCCAAAGATTGAACGCTCAGGTTTACCGGGCTTCATTTTGTCGGTGAAGGCGGTCGGAGGTATTGCTGTGATCGGTTATGGTTAACTTTTATCTTTATTTTTATTTTTAGATTTGCTGCGGGATTCTACCCTTAGAAGTATTATGGACGTCTGCCCATGTTTTGTAATCGGGGTGCGGGTGCCTTCTCCAAGTTTGGCTTGTGCGCCATTTTCAATGCACCCATTATGTAAATCGTGTCTGTAATTAAGGCTTCTTTAATGAAAAAAATCCTTAAAGCGTGACTTAGTAAATTGTGTATTTTTCCCGTAAATTGCTTCGTTAGTTAATACTTATTAGTGGGTCTTCTTTGGTAGACCTCTTACTAGCTGAGCTCCCACTCCCCTATATAAATAGGGGTTTCTTCCCTCACTTCTTCCGTTTCCCCCTTTCTTCTATCTCTCTTCATTTTTCTCTCTCTTTTCCGCCGCCTAATTCCGAGCCTTTTGGCGTTGCTTGGCATACTTGCTTTCTCCGTCGCCGGCGTAGCATCTGCAGGTCAATTTCTTCTTCCTTCTCTTTTAAATTCCTCCTTGTTTGGCTTTGGTATCATGTCCACCCATTCCCACCGGGCTTCTCTAGAGGACGGGGGCGACGAGGGTACGTCGGCTTCCGTCGAGTCAGGGGACAACGTCATTCTTTGCCCTATTCCCCTTTCTATGGTATACCATTTGGAAGGCAGGCCACGCCAGGGTAGTAGTGCTACGCTTGAGGCGGGGCCCTCGTCATCGGAATCTAGGGAGGTGGACAGTAGACAGAGCTCCCCTCGACGCCGTCAAGATGAGCAACCAGAGGTGGTGACCACTATGGTCGACCCTTCTTGGCGTCAACGGGTGTTGAACGAGGGTCGTATGGAAGTGGCGAGGGGGTTGTATTATTTGGGGGAAGAGTTTGAGTACTTGCTCCCTGAAGTGGGCTAAACAGCTTGCCAGCCGCCTGAGAGATGCACTGTGGTGTATGTAGAGTCCCTCAAGTTTGGATTGAGGTTCCCCCTCCCCTCCTTCATCTTAAGGCTGCTTCAGCGAATGAACATCTTCCTTGGGCAGCTGACCCCTCAGGCTATCCACTTCATCGTCTCTTTCTATTGGGTCTGTAGGTTTGAAAAGTGGATCCCGACGGTTGAGGCATTTTGTTCCAGGATGTTCCTTAAGGCTGTGTCATCCTCCCAGTATTGGGCATTGGGTCGTCTTGGTAACTTTGTGATCGTCTATCGTACCATCTCCAGCTGTTGTGACTAGAAGGAGAGATTCCTGTGTGTTCTCTCTGTCCATGGTTGGGGCTTTCCCTGCATGTTCCAGGATGATGTATGGCCTATATGGAGAAGGATGGCGAGCATGAGGGTCGACGACACGCGATGGATGAGTCTTGTCTTCACAAGTCAGATTGTGCCCTCCGCAACCTCTTCCGTGTGATTGTGGAGAAGGTAGGGAAGGATGAGAAAGCGTTGCCTGTCGTCTGGCTTCCTCCATTTAACTTAATATCGTCAAACGAATATTTGGAAGGGGTGGGCATGTACTGTTTTTCAACACCAGGTATTTGGGGTGTATACTTTCTGATTTTGAATGAGATTCCCATGCTTATCTTTACTCATGTCTTATCCGTTTTGTAGGCGGCTCAAGTTTTGCTTTCTAGACGACGGAGGAGCTAGAGCTGTTGGGGGTGGATTCCAAGCTTCTGCCAGTTACTAACCATTCCTCGCTTCCCGAGGTCGAACATCCAACGCTAATGATTTAATCGAAGAGCAAAGTCTCCAAGTCCAAGAGGCGTTAGCCAGCTCCTGAGCCTTCTCTTCCAAAGAGGCTGACTACTAAAAGCGCTGCGTTCTCGGTGAAGGTGGCTGGCAGCTACGCAGGTCATGGAGAAAGCTCTGGAGGTCTTAAGGAAGTCACTTCCCTCAAGGAGTCTAGTCCTCCCAAGGCTGCTGAAGGTGTGACCGTGGCAGTGGCGTCAGCTGCTCCGGTCTTGCCGTCTGTCCCTGAGGAGGTACCCGACGGTGGGCTTTCGAAGGAGCTGCCATTCAGGGAGGCTATGCTGTCTGGCGACCTGGTGGACAATATGCCGGCCGCCCAACTCTTAGAGGCTTCGAAGGACAAAGCCGTCATGTAGGATGCGGACACCACTCTGAATGCTTCATTCCTTTCACTCTCAGGAGGGGCATTATCTGATTTCTTCGAGGGTTTCGAGCTTGGCAACGTCTCTTCTAAAGACCCTTTCTTCAATGTGGCCAAGATTGAAACGCTCCAGCATCAGATCGCCGACGAGATCTCCTTGGTCAATAACTCTTTTGCTGCCTTCTCCAAACTAGGGTGCGCCTTGTTGAAGCCAAGCCCCGACGCCACTGTTTATCTGACCTGAGGGCTAATCTCTAGGAGGCTGAATGGAGAGTCAGGTCCGGGTCTGAGGCGCTCCAAGAGGCCGACCTTCAGGGGACCTCAAGAAAACGTCAAGCGATCGGGACAATCTGGAGGATAGGTTGTCCGCGACGGTTATGGAGCTTTGTTTGGTGAAGGAGAAGCTGGTTGATGCCTTGAAGGAAGCTGAACAGTTGAGGCAACGATAGTCGGAAATGGAGACCCTCTTTGTCAGCCAAGACAGAGGAGTTGGCGAAGAAATTAAAGGATCTAGCCAAGATGGAGATGGAGGCTGAGGAGTCGTTCGATGCCAGATATGCCGATGACCTGGATGTTCTTTCTAGGCTCAACAGTGACGTCCTTGAAGAGCTTGATCCTAGTTTCGAATAGACTCAGCACAGGGCCATCTTCAAGAGATTGGATGTCAAGAGGAGAAAGGCCGAGGCCAAGGGCTCTGAGGAAGATCTGTATGTCTTGGTGATCAACACATTTTATATCTATTTATTTCGTCCCCCGACCGTCGATTTATCGCGTTTTCTTCTCCTGATTATGCTTTAAGTGTCGATATTTTCTAGAAAGTCGATACTGCCGTATCTCAGGTTATTTTGCAGGATATGTGTGTTTTTGGATGCATTTACGTCTTGAAGAACTAAAAAGACTACGCCGAGAACAAGAATGGGAATCGAGAAGGAACAAAGAAGGAAACAAATGCAAATTAAGAAGAAAGAATGATTGCCTCCACAAGGGTCAACTTCAAACGTCTATATCATGAGTTATACAATAAGAGTGATTCTGGTGGCGTTGGAAAGCTCTTTCTCTTAGCTTTCTAAGGGTACATTGTAAGTCCGATTTGAACAAGTAACGAAGAAATAACAGCCGTTTGAAGTCGAGTGTGCGTTACAGTGACCTACAGCGCTACTCGATCGAGTGCCCCTACTGCACTCGATCGAGTGCCACTCCGTGAAGCTCCTGCCCATATTTTGGGGGGTCACTCGATAGAGTGCCATCTGGCACTCGATCCAGTGCACCCAATCTGGGCCGCACGTCAATTCTTTTTTCAACTTAGAATATGGGCCTGTTTTCGAGTCCAACTGATTTTCTATAAATCAGTTTTCATGACTTGTGTCAGACACTTTTCATTCTACACTTTTCTTTTACCTTCTTTTACACACTTTTCATTATTCAGTTCTCATAGTTTAGTTTACCTACCTAGAGATCTATACAATTTCCTTCATCATTCAGTATTGAATTTCAATTCTCTTTCAATTCATCTTTATTTATTGTTCTAGTATTATTTTTTCCTTCAATTGATTGTTAAGTCATCTTGATATGTTTAGATTCAATTTCTTTCTTTCTTGTCTGATTAGTTTTATTATGCGTAGCTAATTTCTCATCTAGGGTTAAGAGGATCTATGCATGTTAGGAGGGGTTATAATTGATTGATTGATTAATTATTAATCGCATGAACTATCACTTGTTTATCGTCTTAAATCTGATTGATTGTCTGATGCATAATTCAATTAATTAGCATAGCAATTAGGGCTTTTCGCCGACCGGGTTAAGTACTAATTAGGCCACGATAATTAGGGTAGACTGACTTAATGCTAGCGACCGCAGGTTAAATTTAGATCTAAAGGTTGTATTGTACCGACCGGACTTGCACCTTAGGTAGTTCGATTAATGATTAGTTAGTTAATTCCCTGACCCCGACTAATATTCATAGTGAACCTACGATCCTAGACCTTTATCTTATTATTGTCTTGTCTTAGTTACAAAACCCAAGAAAAACTGTGACCCATAATCTAGAATCTAATTCTTAGGATAAACAATTGAATTCCCATCTCCTTGTGGTTCGACACTTGACTTCGCTATCTACATTAGTTAGTGACCTTAGGTTATCTTTGATTAGGGATACGACTACCCCTGTCAAATTTTGGCGCCGTTGCCGGGGAGACGGTGTTATTTAGTTGTTTATCTTTTTTAGGTTCTAGGTTATTTTTTTGTATATAATTTTTTTTATTTTGTATATATTTTTTTATCATTCACCATTATGACCAATTTGTACTTCCCACAATTCAAACATGAGTCACTACATATTATTGGGATAGACTTGAGTCTTTCATTATTCAAAATGGCTTTAATGTTGATATACGGGATATGTGTCATATGATATATAATGGTGTTGATGATGAGTCACGGGCTAGAATTGAGGAAAATTGCGGAGGGATGTTTAATTATATCTCTTACGATGAACGATTGGAAATCCTTAAATATTTAGCCCGTAATAGTGCAGAATTAGAGTTGAGGCGGACAAATGACAAGGCGGAAATCGAGGCTTTGTTGCTGCAATTCGTGCAAGCTCAACAAAAGCAAGATACTCAAATAGGCCAGTTGCTAGATCATTATGAAATCTTGGACAGTTAAATTGCCCAATTAGCAAGCCAAGAGCAACAAAGTCAACCGGGTACATCTATGGAAGTAGTGAAGAACCTCCAGGTAAGTGTTCCATCTCCATCTCTTGTGAACATAATTGATGATGATGATGATGATGGGTATAATGTTCAATCTATTCAAGATCACCAGACCGCCATGAATGACTGTGAGTTAGAATGTGTTTTTTTTGAGGAAAACGTGTGTTTGGATGCTCTGAATGATGCTCTTTTAATTGAGGATAACATTAAGGATTTTGATTTGTGTGATTTTGAGAGAGTGTCATTTGATGTCAATTATGAGGTTTTGGAGACAAAATTGAACAAAAGAGAGGATCTTAAGCTTGAGAGGAAAAATGAAAAGGAAGAGAAGAATACACTTTTTGACGATTCCTTGAGTGGAAAAGGTGTGGCTACATGGGATAGCGAGAATGATTTCTTTGAAACACCAATTTTAGAGACATTCGAGTTTTTCTCTTATATTGAGGACGACCCACTTCCACCTATTGATTGTCTTGATTATATTTCTCTTGACCCTTTGTTTAAGCTTATGATTAGTGGGGAGGATTGTGATAATTCTTTCACGGAGATCGGTATGATTGATCCTTTGAGTAGTCTTAGGAGTTCTAACTCTTCTTTTATGCAATCTATACCCGATGATAAGCCTTGGGGTGAATCTGAGATATTTGATGTGTATGTCTTGTCTTACGAGCCGCCTATTAACATTCTTACTCTTCTTATGCACTATGACCACCATGCTGAGGATTGGTCTAGCTCGTCTGATAGGCTAAGACGACCATTGACTTTGTCTCTGTTCGTCTTCTTTATATCTTGGTGCTACTTATGCTTTTGTGTAGCACATGTGCAGATGTTTGATCTACTCCTGAGAGCCTTAAGCTGTTTTGACGGTCTTTTGTGGAGAACTGATCTATAAGACGAACCCCCACTTTGCAGCTGGTTTGGGGGAGCTATATTGTGTATACGGTAATTTCTTTCCTTTTTATTTTTGTTTTTCATGCTTCCTTAGATTTTTTCTTCCCCTTACATTGAGTTGTCCTTAGGATTGACTGTGGATTTCCTGTTTTTATCTACTGTACAGTCACATTGAGGACACTGTGACATTTAGGTTTGGGGGAGAGTTTGTGTGCTTTTGTGTGTTTTATTTTGTGTCGTGTGTTTTACCGCTTTCAAAAAGTTCTAAAAATCCAAAAAATAAAAATTGAAAAATCAGAAAAATCCAAAAATATTTTAATTTTTTGTGTGTTTTTGTGTGTGTGTCTGATGTAGAAGCGTGCAAAACGACAATGATGATAATGCTCTTAACACGATTTCTCCTAATTTTCAGCTTACTTCGTGCCTGAAAATACGTTTCGTCTTGAGATTTGATTAAATTGATATGAATGCCTATTTGAACTTTTAATTGCCAAATGAATAAATTTGACCACTTGTCGGCAAGCCACAAAATTCTGAGGATTTTAGAGTTTCCTAGGCCGTAACATCCATAACTGGTCTCATTATTATTTAGGAATTGAGTGGTTTTCTCCTTGTGGAATGTGTAACATCAATTTGCATAAATATGACATCCATATCTTGATATTGAATACGTGTTTGGTTTGAGGAGGAGGTACATGAGGAAAGACAATTTTGTTTTTGATGAGCTCCACATAACCAAAAATGACCCATTTTTACCACCTTGTAGATTTAGGTCGTTTTCCTTTGTTTAGTCCATTTCAACCGTTGTAAGCCTGTTTTTATTGCCTATATTATTTAGCTACAACCTAGAATAGCCTACCCTACCGGGATAGTCGCAGTGAACTTAATTGGAATTACTTCACTATTTGGTCATGTTTCGAGATTTTTGTATCTTTTGAACTTAGTGTGTAATATCGTTGTTGCGACTTTGTATTCGCCTTCCCCCCTGTTCGAGATTTGAAAAAAAAATATAGAAGCATGAAAGAAAAGAAAGAGAAAAAAAATGAAAAAAGAAAAAGAAAAGAAAAATGAAGAAAATAAATAAATAATATACGCTTCTTGTAATATTATTTCGGGGAATGGTCGAGAGAATTGAAAGTAGAGCTCAATTATAAATATGCGGAAGAAGAAAATTCCCTCTTATGCTCGTTTTAAGTTATTTCTCTAGTTGGCGATCGGAATTCATATTCGGGATTTTTGAATGGATAGTTTTTACTGTGTAGCTACGACTGGGCCCGGGTTTAGTTCCACATTCCCATACGTGTTTAGGCACAATCCATTTTCTTCCCTTACTCATTTAGCCATCCTTTGTAAGTCCTTGGGATGTACTATGGTCCTGATTGGTGGAACACGTATTTGATTGGGGAGATTGATTTCATGTTCGATTGCATGCATGTTTCATAAGTCGAGTGAGTGTTCTTATTCTTTCTTATCTTCACATTTATATACTCACCCGTTCTTACGAGTGTTGAGCGATAACCGCGAGAAAGTCCGACATTGATGGTCTTGCAAGATTGAAAGGCTGGCAAACAATTGTTCATTTAAGGCATGATTATTGATTTAGTTTTATTCTTTGGCATCCCGTGTTTTCTAGCCGGTTTAAAATGATTTTTAGGAGCATGATTGTAAGTTTGCTTTGAGTCGTGCTTCGCATCACTTGTCCTCGCTTGTATTATATGTTTGGTTTGCTTGAGGACAAGCAAAGAGTCGGTTTGGGGGAGTTTGATCAACACATTTTATATCTATTTATTTCGTCCCCCGACCGTCGATTTATCGCATTTTCTTCTCCTGATTATGCTTTAAGTGTCGATATTTTCTAGAAAGTCGATACTGCCGTATCTCGGGTTATTTTACAGGATATGTGTGTTTTTGGATGCATTTACGTCTTGAAGAACTAAAAAGACTACGCCGAGAAACGAGAATGGGAATCGAGAAGGAACAAAGAAGGAAACAAATGCAAATTAAGAAGAAAGAATGATTGCCCACAAGGGTCAACTTCAAACATCTATATCTTGAGTTATACAATTCCAATCAGAGTGATTCCGGTGGCGTTGGAAAGCACTTTCTCTTAGCTTTCTAAGGGTACATTTTAAGTCCGATTTAAACAAGTAACGAAGAAATAACAGCCGTTTGAAGTCGAGTGTGCGTTGCAGTGACCTACAGCGCTACTCGATCGAGTGCCCCTACTGCACTCGATCGAGTGCCACTCTGTGAAGCTCCTGCCCATATTTTGGGGGGTCACTCGATAGAGTGCCATCAGGCACTCGATCCAGTGCACCCAATCTGGGCCGCACGTCAATTCTTTTTTCAACTTAGAATATGGGCCTGTTTTCGAGTCCAACTGATTTTCTATAAATTAGTTTTCATGACTTGTGTCAGACACTTTTCATTCTACACTTTTCTTTTACATTCTTTTACACACTTTTCATTATTCAGTTTTCATAGTTTAGTTTACCTACCTAGAGATCTTTACAATTTCCTTCATCATTCGGTATTGAATTTCAATTCTCTTTCAATTCATCTTTATTTATTGTTCTAGTATTATTATTTCCTTCAATTGATTGTTAATTCATCTTGATATGTTTAGATTCAATTTATTTCTTTCTTGTCTGATTAGTTTTATTTTGCGTAGCTAATTTCTCATCTAGGGTTAAGGGGATCTATGCATGTTAGGAGGGGTTATAATTGATTGATAGATTAATTATTAATCGCATGAACTATCACTTGTTTATCGTCTTAAATCTGATTGATTGTCTGATGCATAATTCAATTAATTAGCATAACAATTAGGGCTTTTCGCCGACCGGGTTAAGTACTAATTAGGCCACGATAATTCGGGTAGACTGACTTAATGCTAGCGACCGCAGGTTAAATTTAGATCTAAAGGTTGTATTGTACCGTCCGGACTTGCACCTTAGGTAGTTCGATTAATGATTAGTTAGTTAATTCCCTGACACCGACTAATATTCATAGTGAACCTACGATCTTAGACCTTTATCTTATTATTGTCTTGTCTTAGTTACAAAACCCAAGAAAAACTGTGACCCATAATCTAGAATCTAATTCTTAGGATAAACAATTGAATTCCCATCTCCTTGTGGTTCGACCCCTGAGTTCGCTATCTACATTAGTTAGTGACCTTAGGGTATCTTTGATTTGCCGTGGGTCCCGCCAACAAATAATAACCAACTAATCCTAAATGGGAGCGATATATCAATTTGAGGGGAGGAATTTGCCGTGGATCCCGCCACCAAATAATAACCAACTAACCTAAGCTTGGTAGCTAGGGCAAGTCGGGTCGATCCTCAGAGATGGGGTGTCGGACTAGGGTGTGCTAGGGTCCTAGAATAGGTTCGAGACAAACTAAACTATGGCTAAGGTCGACTAAGAACTAAGCTAAACAAATAACTAATGATAAATGGAAGCTAAAAAATCAATAAGAAGAGGCTAGGGCTAGGTCGGGTTCATGGGCGTCAAGAAGATAAAAAGAAGGAAACGGGGGTCACTAGCATGCTCTCGTAGCCTAGGTTCCGATCGGGCTCTCGCTACTTAAACAGCCTAGGGGTCACCCTCATCACGCTCTCGCTACTAATGAGGTTACCAAACCTACAACCAAACACACACATACAAGAGAAGAGGCAAGAAAAACAAGGATGGATTGTCTCGAGTCTCACAAGCGTTTCATCAAACATGTGGAGTGCAAGGCAATTAGGAAACAACAATAACAACATCTAGCATCACCAATTTCCACCCTAATCATCCCTGATCGACACCCAATCCCCCTACTAACCCTAGGGGATAACTACTCACACATAATCAAACTAACAATAATACAAACAAGAGAATTCAATACAAACATCAAAACATTCATAATGGAAATGAAACTAGCAAGAACAATGAACACTAAACACAGATGAAAACTTGAATAACAATAAAGATTAAAGGAAAAGAGAAGAGAAAAGGATTATACCAAACTACAAAGGATGAAAAGATGAAAACTTGTATAGAAAGAACACCCAAAAACCTCCACCAATGTTGTCAAGATTGAATGGATTCTTCAAGAGATCTTCTTAATACAAGAGTAGATAACTAGATTAGGGACTAATTAAGGACTAATCTACACTATCCTAAGCTAATCTAACCTAAAGTAGTCTAGGGTTTAGTGGGTAATGATAAGCATAAGATTACAAGGGGGGGGGGGGGGGGGGGTGGTATATATAGGGTTACAAGAACAAAGGAGAAGAAAAGAGTTGACGCGGGCTGTAGTTGCTCCTTCCCGGCCGGGAAGGTGGTGGTCCCTAACGGGAAGAATAACACCGGGCGGTGTTATGCTCTTCCCGGTCGGGAAGGGTGATGATCCTGACCGGGATGGTCCATCAGAACACGCTTCTTTCTTGCACTCCTTCCCGACCGGGAAGGCTACTCTTCCCGCCCGGGAAGGGTCTTGTATGCCTCCAAGATGATCATAAAGGTCCCTATTTGCTCTTCATAGGCTTCTCATCGATTCTCGGTGCTCGGGATCGAGTCTAAGAGGCTCGGGAATGGGTCCCAAGTCTCGGGATCGAGTCTAAGCCACCGAGTGATCGTCGCTTCTCTTCGATGGCTCCAAATGTGTCGGAAACGAGTCAGAATCGTTCCATTTCTCCAATATTGGCCCTAGGAACCTAACACAAGCTAGAAGAAGCGTAAGTAGCCTCTAAAACCGCTCTGAAGATCGATTCCACAAGAGAAATCGGAACCAAACACAGCAAATAAGCACTACAAACCACACTTATCAACTCCCCCACACTTAACCCTTACTCGCCCTTGAGTAAGCACGAACTAACTACTAAACTAATAAAAACTAAAATACTAGCCGAGCGGGTATTAGCGCACCCTACGCCCTATCAACTCACGCGAGAACACTTAGAGGAAAAGTGCTCTCCGCAAGGCAAGTGAGGTCTTGCGACAAAACTGTGAATGCAACTGGACACGAAAACACACAAACAAACAAACAAACACATAAAAAAACAAACAATCGGTTGCATCCAAGGCAAAACAAATACCGCTTCCCCCAACAAAGCGGTGAAAGAGACACCGGTTAAGGACTCAAGGCAAGTGACAACGTTCCCAAGCTAGCAATACAAACCGAAATGGACAAAACCCTAACAGTATGACGACAAAGCAACAAAAAACGTTGGTAACTTACCTAGGTTCCTCCTAACCTTCTAAGAACGTACCACGGGACAATAGGCGGGATGGAAAAAGGATGAACCACGGAGTTAGTCGACACTGTAGGTAGGTGAGACCCCGCCCCCTTTAGCGATGAGCCAAGAGGGTCGTCCCATGTCCAAAGTCGCCCAACTAGTCCGAGTAAAAAGGTGGATAAGGTTGCAAAGTGAGGGAAGACCAACGGTTACCGCTATCATCCTTCCTAGGGATCCTTTGGTAGGCTCTTCACGGTAATAGTCGGTAAAAGGCTTATTTTCGAAGGGGTGAGAAATTTTTTTGTGAGATGATTTTCTTTGGCATTTTTCTTTTGTATTTGGCTTTTGAGTTGCTACGCCACTTCTTTTTCATTTGTTGTGCCTTTTTTTTTCTTCTTTCTTTCTTCTTTGTTTCTTTTCTTTCCTTTTCTTTCTTTCTTTATCTTTCTTTTTTTTTTCTTTCTTTTCTTGGCTTGCCTTTTGGATAAATCTTGTATTGTAGGCATTTCATGCAACCAATTGAGGACTTAGACAATTTGCAACTTATTTGTGGAAATGTGTAGGGGGTAGGGAAATGGGTGAGTCGGGACGACGTCCTCCCTTCAAACCCACAAAAAGGGGGAAACTTGGACTAATCAAAGCAATTTCGAACACGGTCACCTAAGGGACGGGACTCGGCAACCAAGGCCTTTTCACTCCGTGGGTGGTCATAATGGTCACAATGCAAATCCCGTAGTAAATCCCTAGTAGACTAGGTGGACTCAAGGTAAGAAACCAACGAAATCATTGATTTAAAGTCATTCTACTAGACTAAAGTCCAAGACTCGACTCATATTACTAGGAAGGAAAAGTAAACGCTTGCGCACTAGCCTCAAAACTGGGTTTTCGAAAACCTTTTATTACACACTATACACAACTAAACAAGACAAAACAAAGACACAACGAAAACGAAAGGAAAAGATACAAACACAACAAAACAAAACAAAACAAACAAACAAACAACCCCACAAAATAAACAATCACCACCCCGAAATATCCAAACAAGCCACCACATCAACCACAAACTCCAAAAAGCTCCACCCGAGCACACACCATCACATCACAACCTCCAAACTCCACAAAAAGGAAAAAGGAGAAAGAAATGAAGGGATATTACCGGATGTCTTGAGCTTTTCGAAACTTGTCGACGATTGCGTAACCTACAAGGAATTCGGGGGAGCAAAACACACAACACAACAAATATACGGCACAAGGACACAAAAGAAAAAGACACAAAAAGAAAATCTTGTTGGTTTTTTTATGAAAATTTTCAAAATTTTAAGGATTTTTAAGATTTTTTTTTCGAAAAAACTACGAAAATGAAGCTAAACTAGACTAATATATCGCTCCCCCACACTTAAACCGAGCAATGTCCTCATGCTCGATCGGTAGTGTGTGCGGAGACACTAAAAAGAAAAGAAAAGGGAAAATAAAGCTAAAAAAGAAAAATGAAAGTGAAGAAAGGGTAGAATGTGTCCGGCCGGGGTGTAATCAAGTCACCAAGGGCCGAGACAAGAAAAGATATGGATGGGGGAAGAAATAAAAAGAAGAAAATAAAAGGAAATGGGAGGGCAGGGCTAGGTGTAGTCAAGTCACCTAGCCCGGATTCCACCTAAATCCGATTAAATTTAACCAAAAGAAAATGAAAATAAAGAAAAGGTGGAAAGACTTGTAAGTTTAGATTTTTCAAAGGACTCTCGATTTAGTCACATCATCGAGAATCAGGAGCAATAATAACCAAGGCCCCGAGGGCCGCCAAGACGCCAAAAATGATAAGGGGAAGGGGAACATACAAAGGGAGACAAGTAATAAAAGACGGAAAAGAAATGAGAGTCGCCTACCAAACGGTTAGCAACTCACTAACTCCATCGCCTCAATGATCATATTAGGCACGGTGCTTGTCTTTATCATCGTTGTTCCTCTTCTTACTCAATGTAGTAGCACGGTTGAAGTTCTAGGCTTGCATTGGTGTGATGAGGGTGGGATTTGAGGTTAAACTCGGTGTAAAGGTTTAGAAGATGAGATGAAGGTGTATAATTGAAGTGTAGGGGTCATATGATAGAGGCTAAGGTGAGTAGGGAGGTTGGGTGGGGGTATAAAGTGGTTGGGTGGGGCTTAAATGAAGAAACCAAGGGAAAGGGGGCTACAGGAGCTCTTCCCGGTCGGGAGCAACTCATCCCGGTCGGGAGCAAGTTCATCCCGGTCGGGAGCAAGCTCATCCCGGTCGGGAAGCACCGTCAGTAGCTCCAGATTTCGTGCACACTTCATCCCGGTCGGGATGAAACCCTTCCCGGTCGGGATGACTCTTCTAGTCCTTCATTCCTCTTGAAAGCTCCACCCACAAGTCAACTAATACACCGGGATTTAGAATCCCGTCCCCAAAAGCTTGTACCAAGCTCAAAAACCGACTTCCTCCACCAAGCCTTGAAGCTTCTATCATCAATACCCCTTTCTAATTCTTCATCTTCACTTCAAACCTATCAAGTAGGCTCAATAACCACAATCAAGAATCCCTCCCTCACATCACTCAAGAAAATTCCAAATTACAAGAATTCCACAAAAACTAACAAATCCTAGAAACCAAACTATCCAATCAATCATATACAAAGACAAAAGCTAAAAAGAAAAGGAAAAGATATTTACAATAAGATACTCTCACCATCTACACCTCCATAGCCATCAAGAGCTCGGAGGAGTAAGTCAAATGCCCTAGCAACATCTTCATTAACGCTCATGTGGCCGATCCTAGCCATCAACAAGAGCTTCCAAGTCGGAGGTAAGAAGCGATCATCTTCATTATGCTCGGGGTTCTCGTGATCTTCCGGGTCTTTCCAACCATCATAGCAACGACTCTTATGACCATCCGGTAGGTATTGTGGCCAAAAGTCATGCTTGGCGTTATGATTTGGGAGATCACACCCTTGGGGTGTTGCTTCTTCTACGGGGTCAAGAGTAGCACTCTTTTCCACCGCCCGACAAGGATCCACTTCATCAACCGTCTCACAAGACAAGGAACTCGAAATCAAGTGCGGTAAAGAAGGTGAAGACATCCAAGTTTTCATCATTGGAGGCTTTAGGGGGGGACCTCATCGTCATTCTTACTAGAATTCTCACAATGAAGAAACTCAAGGCCTTTGATGGCGGCCTCAATTTCTTCGACGGTTTGGTCTAGCATAGCATCTCCAAATCCCCTAATCGGCTCCTGATAAGTGTAGTTTATAGTGCCTAAATTGCTATGGTTTGGTCCCATTTTCCTTGCGGAATTGCTCCTTGGGAGCGGTTCATGGGCTACTTATGTTTCCTCTAGCTCGTTTCAGGTTCCCGAGACCATTCATGAAGAGTTGGAGTGATTCCGACTCAATACATACACTTTTCGGAGCCAACGAAGCGGAGGAACGATCACTCGATGCCTTGGATTCGACCCCGAGACCTTGGGACCCGATCCCGAGCCCCTTAGCCTGATCCCGAGACCCGAATGTCGATGAGAAGCCCATGTGAAACAAAGAGGAACCTTAAAGATCATATTGGAGGCCTACAAGACTCATCCCCGACGGGAAGGAACTCATCCCGTCCGGGATGAGGTGCGCATTTAGCAATGTTTCTGTTTTGGACCCGCCCCGGTCGGGACCAACACGTCCCGGTCGGGACCAACCCGTCCCGGTCGGGATCAGACCGTCCCGGTCGGGACCGAACCGTCCCAGGCGGGATGAGAGAGCTGCAACCGCGAGACTCTTTATTCTTCCTCCTTCATTCTTGTAACCCTATAAATACTCCTCCTTTGTAATGTTTAAGCACCATACTTACCCTAGATTATTTTAGGCCTCTCTTAACCATTCAAAACCCTAATTAACCTCTTTTAATCTCTAGTTAATCTTTAGTTAATTTTAGTTTAATCTAGTTTAGATAATCTTGTATTAAGTGGGTTCTTGAAGATTCATCCAAGCTTGACAACCTTGGAGTTGATTTGGGTTCTTATCTATACAAGTTTGCATATTTTTCTTCATCTTGTTGTTGGTATAATCTTCTCTACTCTTGTTCTTGTTTATTTACTCAAGTTTAAATCTTTACTTAGTGTTTATTGTTATTGTTCTTGTTCTTGATAATGGATGTTTGGTTTTTCATGTTGTTTTATCTTATTATGGTTAGTTTGTTCTTGATAATGAGTGAGTAGTCTCCTTGTGGGGTTAGTAGGGGGATTAAGGGTAGATTATGGGTGATTAGGGTTTGATTAGGGGTAAAGGTAACTCTTTTGTTGTTAGTCACTTAATGGGCACTCTATGTGTTTGTTGATTTGCTTGTGTGAGTAGTAGTGGCCAATGCTCCCCATACTTGTGCTCATCTTCTCATTGTTTGCCTATTATGTGGTTGTGTTGAGGTTAGTCTTAGACGCGAGAGCATGAACTTACCTCGACGTTGGTCTACGTAGCGAGAGCCCGGACTGACTCTAGCAATTAGGAGACACCTACACCCTTGACAACACCAACTACCCTACTTCTCTTATGAACCCGACCTACCCCACTTCCTTTCATATTCGATTTCAACTTCTCACTTAGTCGTCGTTTCTTTTAGTTTATTAGTTTGTTTTATCATTAGTTATTCCATTTTAGCATTGTTTTAGCCTAGTTCATTGTTAGCCTAGTCTTACCTCTTCCACCACCATAGTTTACCAATTATTGCTTCCTTTGTGTTTGTTTGGTGATTTAGTCTCGTTTTTAGGCCGACCTAGTCTAGACTTTATCATACCGTCTCCGTGGATATCGACCCTAATTGCCCTAGCTACCCACTAGGAATAGTCGGTTAAATATTGATCGGTAGGACCCACGGCAAATCCGACCATCAATTTGGCGCCGTTGCCAGAGACGGTGCATTGTTTAGACTTAGTTTGCTTATAGCTAGACTTAGTTAGCCTTCTTTGTGTTCTTCTATCATCTCTTGTGCATATTTTGTAGGTTTCTCTTGTTTTCTTAGCCTTCTTTCCTCTTTGTTTTTTGTCGTGCTCATTTATTGTCTTTGCCTAGTGCCCGAAAAGCACTAGGTGGTCTTACGTTTGCTCAAGTGTGTAGTGTATGCCTAGGGGGAGAGGCGAGTTATTTCTCTTCAATCCAGAGCCAGAAAGGCTTTTTCGAGCCTTTCGCCAACGGACGATTAACCGGGTTAGAATCTCTCAACCAAGCGCTAGCAATACCCATCAAGAGCAAGCTCAAGGAACCGACTTTGACGAAGCATCTCGAGAGACGGCCGAAGGGAATTTCATCAATCTCTTTGGAAGTTCTAGTCCTAGTTCCCCCTCTACATCTACTTCAACTCCGTCTACAGCACCATCTCCCTTACATCCAATTATGCCGAAGTTTTCATCTCACTCCACATTTACGGAAGATGTCTTGCCGGGACCGAATACTCTACCGGCCGCTTATGCCGGAAATTTTGTGGCCAAGACTCAATTCATCCAACTTGTGGAGAGAAATCAATTTAGTGGTTTGCCCACTAAAGACCCGCACCAACATATGGAGACTTTCTTCGATTATTGTGACGCTATTTCTCAACCCGGGGTTACTCAAGATCAAATCCGTTGGGTATTATTTCCATTCTCATTAATTGGAAAAGTGAAGAAATGGATCAAGAGTCTCGATAGGGCAACCATGGGCATCGATACTTGGAATAAACTTGCATTGGCGTTCTACCAAAAGTTCTACCCTCCGGAGAAGACTAATTTGCTAAGGGCCTCCATCACTGGTTTCCAACAACGGGATGAGGAAACCCTTTATGAAGCTTGGGAGAGGTTTAAATCTTTGGTTAGATCGTGCCCCCACCATGGACTTGCACAATGGTTCTTAGTCCAACAATTTTGGAACGGTCTTTATGAGGACTCAAGAGCTATTCTTAACATGGGCTCCAATGGTAGGTTCACCGAGGTCGATGATGACCAAACATGGGCAAGGATCGAGGAGATGGCGGTTCATAATTCTCAATACTCAAGGCCTAGGAAGGCAAATCGAGGAGGTAGGCGCGAGGTTGATGCTATTACTCAATTAAGCATTGACCTTGGAGCTCAATTGAAGACCCACATGGAGAATTTTGACAAGAAGCTCCAAGGCCACCTCAATCAAGTTCAAAGCATTAGTTCCTCCAACCAACACTCGATTTAAGAAGTGAATGCTTTGGGATTTGCACCTCCTTTGCCTTATTATGGGATGTGTGATACTTGTGGAATCGTTGGTCATGATCCTATGCATTGTCAAGGAAGCGTTGAGCAAGTGAACGCCTTTCAAGAGTTCAAGCAAGGTGCCTCCTATTCTAATGAATACCAAGCTTCCAATCAAGTCCCTCAACAACAAGCTCTACAACTTCGTCCCTATGTTCCACCTCCCTTAAGGGACAACAACCAAGGTTACCAAGGTTATCAAGGCAACTCAAGGCCCTTCAACAATTTCAAGCAAAATAACCAAGGTACCTTCTACAACAACAATCAAGGGTTCCAACAAGGGAACTTCAATCAAGGTGGTTTCCAAGGAAACCAAAACTTCCAAGGACAACAAAACCAAAACCAAGGGTATCAAAACCACAACCATGGCAACAATTAAGGCCTTAATCAAGGCAATTATCATGGGTTCCAAGGGAACCGTCAACAACAAGTAACTCAAAGTCAACAACAACAAAGCAAGCCTAGGAGCCGATCTCCTACTCATGACTATGACATTCCTCTAGCCATCACCGATACTCCGCATAATCTACAATCTCCACCTCGAGATTTCAACATTCAAAAATCTACGACGGATATGCATAAAAACCAAATGGAGATGGCAAGGAACCAACAAGAGTTCTATGCTTTTATTCAAAGGGATAACATGGCGAGAGATGCTCATACGAAGATGCTTGAGACCCAAATATCTCAACTTGCTTCGGGAAGCTCCTCAAGGCAAAAAAGGCAACTACCTCCTCAAGGTGAAACACCAAAAGTTGAGCATGTAAATGCTATTACCACGAGGAGAGGTACATCTTATGACTCCCCTTCATTCCCTAGTGAGCAAGAACCAATGCAAGAACCAACAAAGAAAGTTGCATCTCCAATTCAAGGAAGCTCAAGCAAGGAAGATCCAATGGAGGAGCAAGTCTTATGGGAGATCGAAAAACCCATTGAAGACAAGCTTCCCCCACTTCAAGCAAAAGAAAAGGGTAAAGGAAAAGTGTCATGTGAGAAGTCCACCCCTATTGAGCAAAGCAAGGTTCAAATAAAGTTGCCTTTCCCAACAAGGCAAATGAAGACTAAGGTGGATGTCCAATTTGACAAATTCCTAGACATTGTGAAGAAATTGGATGTTAATGTCCCATTCACCGAGTTACTTACCCAAATCCCATCATATGGAAGATTCATGCGAGAAATCCTAGTTAGGAAGAGATCCATCGACAAGGAAGAGACTACTGCGTTCACAAGGGTGGTGAGCGAGCTTATCCAAGGTTCCACGCTTCCAAAGTTGAAAGATTCGGGTAGCTTCTCGATCCCATGCACCATAGGCAATTACAAGATCGAGAGAGCGCTATGTGATTTGGGTGCGAGTGTGAGCATCATTCCTTATTCCATTTGTTGCCGACTCGGGATGAAGGAGCTAAAGCGCACTTCCGTTACACTCCAGATGGACGATAGTTCATTCAACCGACCATTGGGGATGCTAGAGGATGTGCCGGTGAGAATCGGGAAGTTCTTCATTCCGGTCGACTTCATTGTGCTTGACATGCCGGAGAATGCTATCACTCCCATTATCCTTGGGCGCCCATTTCTACACACCGCCGACGTTATGATTGATGTGAAGAACGGTAGGATCACATTCGAGTTAGGCGAAGAAAAGATCGTGTTTGACCTCCAAGGCAACAATTCACCGACTAACGATGAGTCTTGCAATATGATCCACGCCACGAAAGACATTGATCTAGGAGTTGAGTTGGGACAAAGCTTGAAGAGCAATTCATATGAGCTTGAGGATGATGACTCCAAGATTGGGGAAGATGAGTGCCCATATCATGGGTTTGACGACAAGTTGAAAGGCAAGAAGCAAGATGAGCCTCCCTTGGGGCCGCATGAGGACAAGTGGACGTTTGGGTATATCCCAAAGGATCAAAAGTATAAGTTCAAGCCATTGAACTTACAAGATCGGGACGCCCCGGGAACGTCGAGACAAGGTCATGGAGAACCTTGGTATTTGGATGCTTATATTACTAGCTTGATTGAAGACTTTGCTAGAGCCTTCGATTTGTTTCTTCGTGCCCTTGATGGAGATGGAATGGGTTGTAGTATTGTTGAAAAAGATTGAAGAGTTCGCCACCCTTGGTTTGACGGAGTTCCACAAGAACCGTCTCTTTGTATATATCTCTTTCTCTTGTAATTTCTTTTAGTTTTGTGAAATTCTTGATTATTTGGATTGGGTTCCTAGCGATGTGAGGGAGGGAATTTGATGTTGTATTTGAGTTTATTGTGATAGGTGTGAAGTGAAAGTGTCTTCTAGGAAGGAAGGGTTAATGTTGGAGCTTGGATCGTGTGAAGGGGAGTCGGTTTTTGATAAGTGTAGTTTGTAGTGCCTATTTTGCTGTGTTTTGGTCCCAATTTCCTTGCGGAATCGCTCCTTGGGAGCGGTTCATGGGCTACTTATGCTTCCTCTAGCTCGTTTCAGGTTCCCGAGACCATTCTTGAAGAGTTGGAGCGATTCCGACTCAATACATACATTTTTCGGAGCCAACGAAGCGGAGGAACGATCACTCGATGCCTTGGATTCGACCCCGAGACCTTGGGACCCGATCCCGAGCCCCTTAGACTCAATCCCGAGACCCGAGAGTCGATGAGAAGTCCATGTGAAGAAAGGAGGAACCTTAAAGATCATATTGGAGGCCTACAAGACTCATCCCCGATGGGTATGGCCTCATCCCGTCCGGGATGAGGTGCGCATTTTGCATAGCTGCTGTGTTGGACCCGTCCCGGTCGGGACCAACCTGTCCTAGTCTGGACCAACCTGTCCCGGTCGGGACCAACCTGTCCCGGTCGGGATCAGACCGTCCCGGTCGGGACCATGGTGCTGCTGCGCGTGACTCTTTAATTCATCCTCCCTCATTCTTGTAACCTGATAAATACTCCCCTCTTGTATTGTTTAGGGATCTGACCTTACATTAGACTCTCTTAAGCCTCTTTACAAGATATAAACCCTAGATTTAGAGTTCATCCTTTTAGGTTAATCTTTCTTTAATCCTTAGTTAATCTTTGTTAATCTAGTTTAGTTAGTCTTGTATTAAGAGGATACTTGAAGATTCATCCAAGCTTGACAACCTTGGAGTTGATTTGGGTTTCTTATTTATGCAAGTTTACATCTTTTTCATCATCTTGTTGTTGGTATAATCCCCTTTACTCTTGTTCTTGTTTATTTAATCTAGTTTCAATCTTTTTATATTGTTATTGTTATTGTTCTTGTTCTTGATAATGGATGTTTGGTTTATGATGTTGTTTTCTCTTATTTTTGTTATGGTTAGTTTGATATTGAGTGAGTAGTCTTCTTGTGGGTTAGTAGGGGGATTAAGGGTAGATTATGGGTGATTAGGGTTTGATTAGGGGTAAAGGGTGAATCTGTGTTGTTAGTCACATATTGGGCACTCTATGTGTTTGTTGATATGCTTGTGTGAGTAGTAGTGACCATGCTTCCCATACTTGTGCTCATCTTCTCATTGTTTGTCTATTATGTGGTTGTGTTGAGGTTAGTCTTAGACGCGAGAGCGCGAATTTACCTCGGTGTTGGTCTACGTAGCGAGACCCCGGACCGACTCTAGCAATTAGGAGACACCTACACCCTTGACCACCCCAATTACCCATCTACACTTATGAACCCGACCTAACCCACTTCTTCTCCATTTTTGATTCATCTTCTTAGTTAGTCTTCGGTTCTTCTAGTTTGCTTGTCAGTTTAATATTTAGTTATTCCGTCTTTGCATTGTTTTAGTCTAGTCATTGTTAGTCCACTTCCTTCATCTTCAACCACCATAGTTTACCATTTATTGTCTTCTTTGTGTTTGTTTGTGTGACTTAGTTTTGTTGTGAGCGGACCTAGTCTAGACTTTACCATACCGTCTCCGTGGATATCGACCCCACTTGCCCTAGCTACCCACTAGGAATAGTCGGTTAAATATTGATCGGCGGGACCCACGACAAATCCCACCATCAATTTGGCGCCGTTGCCGGGGACGGTGCATTGTTTAGACTTAGTTTGCTTGTAGCTAGACTTAGTTACCCTTCTTTGTGCTCTTCTATCATCTCTTGTGCATATTCTCTAGATTTTTTCTTGTTTCATTAGTTTTATTTCTCCCTCTTTTCTCTTTGTCTTTCGATTGTGCTTGTTTATTGTCGTTACCTAGTGCCCATAAAGCACTAGGTGTTCTCACGTTTGCTCAAGTGCGTAGTGTATGCCTAGGCGGGGAGGCGACTTCTTTCTCTTTAATCCAGAGCCGGAAAGACTTTTTCGAGCCTTTCACCAACGGACGATTAACCGGGTTAGAATCTCTCAACCAAGCGCAAGCAATACTCATCAAGAGCAAGCTCAAGGAAATGATTTTGAGGAAGCATCTCGAGAGACGGCCGAAGGGAATTTCACCAATCCCTTTGGATATTCTAGTCCTAGTTCCCCCTCTACATCTACTTGAACTCCATCTTCACCACCATCTCCCTTACATCCAATTATGCCGAAGTTTTCGTCTCACTCTACTTTTGCGGAAGATGTCTTGCCAGGACCGAATGCTCTACCGGCCGCTTATGCCGGAAATTTTGTGGCCAAGACTCAATTCATCCAACTTGTGGAGAGGAATCAATTTAGTGGTTTGCCCACCGAAGACCCGCACCAACACATGGAGATTTTCTCCGATTATTGTGACGCTATTTCTCAAACCGGGGTTACACAAGATCAAATCTGTTGGGTATTATTTCCATTCTCATTAATTGGAAAAGCGAAGCAATGGATCAAGAGTCTCGATAGGGCAACCATGGTCATCGATACTTGGAAGAAACTTGCATTGGCATTCTACCAAAAGTTCTACCCTCCGGAGAAGACTAATTTTCTAAGGGCCTCCATCACCGGTTTCCAACAACGGGATGAAGAGAGCCTTTATGAAGCTTGGGAGAGGTTTAAATCTTTGGTTAGATCGTGCCCCCACCATGGACTTTCACAATGGTTTTTGGTCCAACAATTTTGGAACGGTCTTTATGAGGACTCAAGAACTATACTCAATATGGGCTCCAATGGTAGGTTCACCGAGGTCGATGATGACCAAACATGGGCAAGAATCAATGAGATGGCGGTTCATAATTCTCAATACGCAAGGCCTAGGAAGGCAAATCGAGGAGGTAGGCACGACGTTGATGCTATTACTCAATTAAGCATTGACCTTGGAGCTCAATTGAAGACCCACATGGAGAATATTGACAAGAAGCTCCAAGGCCACCTCAATCAAGTTCAAAGCATTAGTTCCTCCAACCAACACTAAATTCAAGAAGTGAATGCTTTGGGATTTGCACCTCCTTTGCCTTATTATGGGATGTGTGATACTTGTGAAATCGTTGGTCATGATCCTATGCATTGTCAAGGAAGCGTTGAGCAAGTGAACGCCTTTCAAGCATTCAAGCAAGGTGCCTGCTATTCCAATCAATACCAAGCTTCCAATCAAGTCCCTCAACAACAAGCTATGCAAACTCGTCCTTATGTTCCACCTCCCTTAAGGGACAACAACCAAGGTTACCAAGGTTATCAAGGCAGCTCAAGGCCCTTCAACAACTTCAAGCAAAATAACCAAGGTACCTTCCACAACAACAATCAAGGGTTCAATCAAGGGAACTTCCATCAAGGTGGTTTCCAAGGAAACCAAAACTTCCAAGGACAACAAAACCACAACCATGGCAACAATCAAGGCCTTAATCAAGGCAATTCTCATGGGTTCCAAGGGAACCGTCAACAACAACAAAACAAGCCTAGGAGCCGATCTCCTACTCATGACTATGGCATTCCTCTAGCCATCACCGATACTCCGCACAATCCACAATCTCCACCTCGTGATTTCGACATTCAAAAATCTATGTTGGAGATGCAAAAGGGTCAAATGGAGATGTCGAAAAACCAACAAGAGTTCTATGCTTTTATTCAAAGGGACAACATGGCGAGAGATGCTCATACGAAGATGCTTGAGACCCAAATATCTCAACTTGCTTCGGGAAGCTCCTCAAGGCAAAAGGGTCAACTACCTCCTCAAGGTGAAACACCGAAGTTTGAGCATGTAAATGCTATTACCACGAGGAGTGGTTCATCTTATAACCCTCCCCCACCCCCTAATGAGCAAGAACCAACAAGAGAAGTTGTGCCTCCAATTCAAGAAGACCGAAGCTTGGGAAATCCTATAGAGGAGCAAGTCTTATGGGAGATTGAGAAACACCAAGAAGACAAGCTTCCCCCACTTCAAGGAAAGGACAAGGGTAAAAGAAAAGTGTCATTTGAAGAGTCCACTCCTATTGAGCAAAACAAGATCCAAATCAAGTTGCCTTTCCCAACAAGGCAAATGAAGACCAAGGTGGATAGCCAATATGACAAGTTCCTTAATATTGTGAAGAAGTTGGATGTGAGTGTCCCATTTACCGAGCTACTTACCCAAATCCCGGCATATGGACGATTCATGCGAGAAATCCTAGCTAGGAATAGATCCATCGACAAGGAAGAGACTATTGCGTTCACAAGGGTGGTGAGCGAGCTTATTTAAGGTTCTACGCTTCCCAAGTTGAAGGATCCGGGCAGTTTCTCGATCCCTTGCACCATAGGCAACTACAAGATCGAAAGAGCATTATGTGATTTGGGTGCGAGTGTTAGCATCATTCCCTATTCCATTTGTGCTCGACTCGGGATGAAGGTGCTCAAGAGTACTTCCATTACACTCCAAATGGCCGATAGCTCTCTCAACCGACCTTTGGGGATGTTGGAAGATGTGCCAATTAGAATCGGGAAGTTCTTCATTCCGGTCGACTTTCTTTTACTCAACATGCGGGAAGATGCTATCACTCCCATTATCCTTGGGTGCTCATTTCTACACACCGCCGATGCTATGATCGATGTGAAGAATGGTAGGATCACCTTCGAGTTAGGCGAAGAGAAGCTAGTGTTTGACCTCTAAGGCAACACTTCGCCTACTAATAATGAGTCTTGCAATATAATCCACGCCACGAAAGATATTGATCTAGGGGGAGAGTCGGGACAAAGCTTGAAGAAGAACTCTTGTGAACTTGAGGATGATGACTCCGAGATTGGAGAGGATGAGCGCCCATATCATGGGTTTGATGACGAGTTGAAAGGTAAGAAGGAAGATGAGCCTCCCTTGGGGCCACATGAGGATCGGTGGATGTTTGGGTATATCCCGAAGGATCAAAAGTATAAGTTCAAGCCATTGAACCTACAAGATCGGGACGCCCCGGGAACGTCAAGACAAGGTCATGAAGAGCCTTGGTATTTGGATGCTTATATTACTAGCTTGATTGAAGACTTTGCTAGGGCCTTTGACTTGTTTCTTCGTGCCCTTGATGGAGATGGAACTAATCATTGTTGTTGAAGAAAATGATTGAAGAATGCACCACCTTGGTTTGACGGAGTTCCACAAGAACCGTCTCTTTGTATATATCTCTTTCTCTTGTAATCTCTTTTAGTTTTGTGAAATTCTTAATTATTTGGATTGATTGATGAGTGATGTGAGGGAGGGAATTTGATGTGTTATTTGAGTTTATTGTGATAGGTGTGAAGTGAAAGTGTCTCCTAGGAAGGAAGGGTTAATGTTAGAGCTTGGATCGAGTGAAGGGAAGTCGGTTTTTGAAGCCCGGAGCGAGCTTTTGGAGTCATAAAGGATAGGAAGACTCTTCCCGGCCGAGAAGAGGTCATCCCGACCGGGAAGGATGAGTCATCCCGACCGGGAAGGGTGTCATCCTGTCCGGGATGAGTGTGACAAAAGATGGGGCTACTGGAGTGCCATCCCGACCGGGACGAAGGCTTCCCGACCGGGACGAGCAGGTCTTCCCGACCGGGACCATCCCTCCCGGCCGGGATGGACTCCCTGTTCCTTCTTTGGCCTTTTCTTCGTCGTTTGAGCCCACCCTACCACTTTATACCCCCTCCCAACCTCCCTACATGTCCTTACTCTCATAATATGACCCCTACACCTCATTTACACATTTTCACCTCACTTTCTCTTCACTTTACACCGACTTTCACATCAAAACCCACCTCATTTTATCCTTGTGCCCCAACCATGGATCCGTATCGCGATTGGAGAGGAATAGCCATGACGACGACTAGCTACGTGCCGATATTGACTTATGAGACGATGGAGCGAGTGAGTTGCTAACCGTATGGTAAGGCAACTATCCTTTCTTTTCCGTTTTTTATAGCTTGTTTGCCCTTGTTTGTTCCCCTCCCCTTACACACTTTCGTGTCATGGTGGCCCTCGGGGCCTTGGTATTTGTTGCTCCCGACTCTCGATGATGTGACTACATCGAGAGTCATTTCAAAATCAAAATTTTACAAGATTTTCACCTCTTTTGTAGGAATTAGTCGGATTTGGGCGGAATCCGGGCTAGGTGACTTGATTACACCTAGTCCTCCCCTCCCATTTCCTTTTATTTCCTTCTTTTTATTTCTTCCCCCATCCATATCTTTTCTCGTCTCGGCCCACGGTGACTTGACTACACCCCGGCCGGACACATTCTACCATTTTCTCCATTTTTCTTTTTGGTTTTTAGCTTTATTTTCGTAGTTTCTTTTCTTTTGTACTCCCATGCACTACGGTCGAGCATGAGGACATTGCTCGGCTTAAGTGTGGGGGAGCGAAATTCTATCGTAGTTAGTTTTATTTTCATAGTTTTTCGGAAAGATCTTTCAAAATCCTAAAAATTTGAAATTTTTTCACAAAAATCAAAAAGATTTTCCTTTTGTGTGTTTTCCTTTTTATGTCGTTGTATCGTATATGTGTTTTGTTGTGCGTGTTTTGCCTCCCTTTTTCCTCTTAGGTCGCCTAATCGCCGCTAACTTTGGAAAGCTTTCAAGACTTTCGGTAACGCCTCTTATCCCTTTTTCCTCTTTACCTCTTGTGATGTTCGGAGGAGATTTGTGATGTTGTGTGCTCGGGAGGAGCTTTGTAAAGTTTGGTGTTGTTTGGTGGCTTGTTTGGAAGCTCGGGGTGGTGTTTGTGTTATTTATGCGTTTGTTTTGTTTTGTGGCCTTTTGTCTATTTTTCTTTCGTTTTCGTCGCGTCTTTGTTTTGTGTTGTGTAGTTGTGTCTTGTGTAAATAGGTTTTCGAAAACCCGGTTTAGAGGCTAGTGTGCGAGTGTTTACTTTCCCTTCCTAGTGGTATAAATCGAGTCCTGGACTTTAGTCTAGTAGAATGACCCTAAATCAATGATTTCGTTGGTTCTTTACCTTGAGTCCACCTAGCTTACTAAGGATTTACTACGGGATTTGCATTTTGACCATTTTGACCACCCACGGTGTGAAATGGCCTTGGTTACCGAGTTCCGTCCCCTAGGTGACCATGTTTGAAATTTGCTCGACTAGTCCAAGTTCTCCCCTTTTTGTGGGTTTGAAGGGAAGGGCCCGTCCCGACTTACCCATTCACCTACCTCCTACACATATCCACCGAATAAATTTGCAAATTGTTGAAATCTCTCTTTCTTGTTGCAAAGAAATGCCTATAATTCAAATCAAGCCAAAAGGGCAATGAAAAGAAAAAGAAAGAAAAAGAAACAAAGGAAAGAAAGAAGAAAAAGAAAATGCACAAAAAGCCAAAAAGAAAATAGAAAAGAAGAAAAAGAAATGGCATGGCAACACACAAAGCAAATATGCAAAAGAAAAGAGAAAATGCCAAAGAAAATCATTTCACAAAAAGAACCTAACCCCACAAAAATAAACCTTTTTCCGACTTTTGCTGTGAAGAGCCTACCAAAGGACCGAGTCCCTAGGAAGGATGATAGCAGCGAAAGTCGGTCTTCCCTCACTTTGCAATTATTTCCACCTTTTTACTTGGACTAGTTAGGCGGTGTCGGACATGGGACGACCCTCTTGGCTAATTGCTAATGGGGGCGGGGTCTCACTTACCTACAGTGTCGACTAACACCGGGGTTCATCCTTTTTCCATCCCGCCGATCGTCCCGTGGTACGTTCTTAGAAGGTTGGGAGGAACCGAGGTAAGCTACCAACGTTTTTATTGCTTTGTCGTCATACTATTAGGGTTTTGTCCATTTTGATTTGTATTGCTAGCTTGGAAACGTTGTCACTTGCCTTGAGTCCTAAACCGGTGATTCTTTCACCGCTTTTTAGAGGGAAGCGGTATTTGTTTCTTTTTGGGTGCAACCTTTTGTGTGTTTGTTTGTATGTTTGTTTGTTTATGTGTTTTTGTGTCCGGTTGCATCCACAGTTTTGTCGCAAGACCCCACTTGCCTTGCGGAGTGCACTTTTCCCTCTAAGTGTACTCGCGTGAGTTGAAAGGGCGTAGGGTGCGCTAATACCCACTCGGCTAGTTTAGTAGTTAGTTTGTGCTTACTCGAGGGCGAGTAAGGGTTAAGTGTGGGGGAGTTGATAAGTGTAGTTTGTAGTGCCTATTTTGCTGTGTTCTGGTCCCAATTTCCTTGCGGAATCGCTCCTTGGGAGCGCTTCATAGGTTACTTATGCATCCTTTAGCTCGTTTCAGGTTCCCGAGACAATTCATGAAGAGTTGGAGCGATTCCGACTCAATACGTACACTTTTTGGAGCCAACGAAGCGGAGGAACGATCACTCGATGCCTTGGATTCGACCCCGAGACCTTGGGACCCGATCCCGAGCCCTTTAGACTCGATCCCGAGACCCGAGAGTCGATGAGAAGTCCATGTGAAGCAAGGAGGAACCTTAAAGATTATATTGGAGGCCTACAAGACTAATCCCCGACGGGTATGGCCTCATCCCGTCCGGGATGAGGTTCGCATTTTGCATAGCTGCTGTTTTGGACCCGTCCCGGTCGGGACCAACCCGTCCCGGTCGGGACCAACCCGTCCCGATCGGGACCAACCCGTCCCGGTCGGGATCAGACCGTCCCGGTCGGGACCAATCCCGTCCCGGTCGGGACCATGGAGCTGCTGCGCGTGACTCTTTAAATCATCCTCCCTCATTCTTGTAACCTGATAAATACTCCCCTCTTGTATTGTTTAGGGATCTGACCTTACATTAGACTCTCTTAAGCCTCTTTACAAGATATAAACCCTAGATTTAGAGTTCATCCTTTTAGATTAATCTTTCTTTAATCCTTAGTTAATCTTTGTTAATCTAGTTTAGTTAGTCTTGTATTAAGAGGATACTTGAAGATTCATCCATGCTTGACAACCTTGGAGTTGATTTGGGTGTCTTATTTATGCAAGTTTACATCTTTTTCATCATCTTGTTGTTGGTATAATCCCCTCTACTCTTGTTCTTGTTTATTTAATCTAGTTTCAATCTTTTTATATTGTTATTGTTATTGTTCTTGTTCTTGATAATGGATGTTTGGTTTATGATGTTGTTTTCTCTTATTGTTGTTATGGTTAGTTTGATAATGAGTGAGTAGTCTCCTTGTGGGTTAGTAGGGGGATTAAGGGTAGATTATGGGTGATTAGGGTTTGATTAGGAGTAAAGGGTGAATCTTTGTTGTTAGTCACATATTGGGCACTCTATGTGTTTGTTGATATGCTTGTGTGAGTAGTAGTGGTCATGCTTCCCATACTTGTGTTCATCTTCTCATTGTTTGTCTATTATGTGGTTGTGTTGAGGTTAGTCTTAGACGCGAGAGCGTGAACTTACCTCGGTGTTGGTCTACGTAGCGAGAGCCCGGACCGACTCTAGCAATTAGGAGACACCTACACCCTTGACCACCCCAATTACCCATCTACACTTATGAACCCGACCTAACCCACTTCTTCTCCATTTTTGATTCATCTTCTTAGCTAGTCTTCGGTTCTTCTAGTTTGCTTGTCAGTTTAATCTTTAGTTATTCCGTCTTAGCATTGTTTTAGTCTAGTCATTGTTAGTCCACTTCCTTCATCTCCAACCACCATAGTTTACCATTTATTGTCTTATTTGTGTTTGTTTGTGTGACTTAGTTTTGTTGTGAGCGGACCTAGTCTAGACTTTACCATACCGTCTCCGTGGATATCGACCGTACTTACCCTAGCTACCCACTAGGAATAGTCGGTTAAATATTGATCGGCGGGACCCACGACAAATCCCACCATCAGTTTTTGAAGCTTGGAACGAGCTTTTGGGAGTTATAGAGGGTTAGGAGACTCTTCCCGGCCGAGAAGAGGTCATCCCGACCGGGAAGGATGAGCCATCCCGACCGGGAAGGGTGTCATCCCGTCCGGGATAGGTGTGCAAAAAAAATTGGGTCTACTGGAGTGCCATCCCGACCGGGACGAGGTCTTCCCGACTGGGACGGGCAGGTCATCCCGACCGGGACCATCCATCCCCGACCGGGATGGACCCCCTGTTCCTCCTTTGGCCTTTTCTTCGTCTTTTGAGCCCACCCTACCACTTTATACCCCCTCCCAACCTCCCTACATGTCCTTACTCTCATTATATGACCCCTACACCTCACATACACATTTTCACCTCACTTTCTCTTCACTTTACACCGACTTTCACATCAAAACCCACCTCATTATACCTTTGTGCTCCAACCATGGATCCGTATCGCGATTGGAGAGGAATAACAATGACGACGACTAGCTACGTGCCGATATTGACTTATGAGACGATGGAGCGAGTGAGTTGCTAACCGCATGGTACGACAACTATCCTTTCTTTTCCGTCTTTTATAGCTTGTCTTCTTTTGTTAGTTCCACTTCTCCTTATACACTTTTGTGTCATGGTGGACCTCGGGGCCTTGGTAATTATTGCTCCCGACTCTCGATGACGTGACTACATCGAGAGTCATTTCAAAATCCAAATTTGCAAGATTTTCACCCTTTTTGTAGGACTTACTCGGATTTGGGCGGAATCCGGGCTAGGTGACTTGATCACACCTAGTCCTCCCCTCCCATTCCCTTTTATTTCTTTCTTTTTATTTCTTCCCCCATCCATATCTTTTCTTGTCTCGGCCCATGGTGACTTGACTACACCCCGACCGGACACATTCCACAATTCTCTTCACTTTTCTTTTTGATTTTTAGCTTTATTTTCGTAGTTTCTTTTCTTTTGTGTCTCCATACACTACGGTCGAGCATGAGGACTTTGCTCGGCTTAAGTGTGGGGGAGTGATATTCTATCATAGTTAGTTTTGTTTTTGTAGTTTTTCCGAAAAATCTTTAAAAATCCGAAAAATTTGTAATTTTTTCACAAAAATCAAAAATATTTTCCTTTTGTGTGTTTTCCTTTTTATGTCTTTGTATCGTATATGTGCTTTGTTGTGCGTGTTTTGCCTCCCTTTTTTCTTATAGGTTGCTTGAATCTTCGATAGTTTTGGAGAGCTTTCAAGACTTCCGGTAACATCTTTATCTCTTTTTCTTCTTTATCTCTTGTGGGGTTTGGAGGAGATTGTGATGTTGTGTGCTCGGGAGGAGCTTTGTAAAAGTTGTGGTTGATTTGGTGGCTTGTTTGGAAGCTTGGGGTGGTGTTTGTGTTTTGTGTTCGTTTTGTTTGTTTTTGTTTTGTTGCTTTTGCTTCTTTTTCTTTCGTTCTTTGTTGATTCTTTGTTTTGTGGTGTGTAGTTGTGTCTAGTGTGTAAATGATTTTTCGAAAACCCGGTTTAGAGGCTAGTGTGCAAGTGTTTACTTTCCCTTCCTAGTAGTATAAATCGAGTCTTGGACTTTAGTCTAGTAGAATGACCATAAATAAATGATTTCCTTCGTTTCTTACCTTCAGTCCTCCTAGCTTACTAGGGATTTACTACGGGATTTGCATTTTGACCATTTTGACCACCCATGGTGTGAAAAGGCCTTGGTTGCTGAGTCCCGTCCCTTAGGTGACCGTGTACGAAATTGTTTGATTAGTCCAAGTTCTCCCCTTTTTTTGTGGGTTTGAAAGGAAGGGCCCGTCCCGACTTACCCATTCACCTACCTCCTACATATATCCACCAAATAAATTTGCAATTTGTCGAAATCTCCCTTTCTTAGTTGCAAAAAGAAATGCCTACAACAAAAAGGGCAAAGAAAAGAAAAAAAAAAGAAAGAAAGAAAAGATTGAAGAAAAAGAAAAGGCACAAAAAGCCAAAAAGAAAATACAAAAGTTGAAAAAGAAATGGCATAGCAACACACAAAGCAAAAATGCAAAAGAAAGAAAAATGCCAAAAGAAAACCGTGTCACAAAAATAATACCCACATCTCAATATAAGCCTTTTACCGACTATTACCGTGAAGAGCCTACCAAAGGACCGAGTCCCTAGGAAGGATGATAGCGGTAATGGTCGGTCTTCCCTCACTTTGCAATTATTTCCACCTTTTTACTAGGACTAGTTAGGCGGTTTTGGGACATGGGACGACCCTCTTGGCTCATTGCTAAGGGGGCGGAGTCTCACTTACCTACAGTGTCGACTAACAGCGTGGTTCATCCTTTTTCCATCCCGCCGATTGTCCCGTAGTACGTCCTTAGAAGGTTAGGAGGAACCTAGGTAAGTTACCAACGTTTTTATTGCTTTGTCGTCATACTGTTGGTGGGATTTGTCGTGGATCCCACCGCCAAATAAATAACCGGCTAAGACCTAACGGTAGTTAGGGTAAGTCGGGTCGTGTCCACGGAGACGGTTTGGTAAAGTTTAGACTAAGTCCACTCACAAACAAGACTAGGTCACACAAACAAACACAAAGAAGCGATAAATGGAAAACTATGGTAGAGGAGAGGTAAGAACTAGACTAATGATTGAACTAGGCTAAAACAATGCTAAACAATGCTAATGATCGAAATACCAAGTAAACTAGAATAAACGATGACTAAACAAGAAGTTGAAATCAAATATGGAAGGAAGTGGGTTAGGTCGGGTTCATAAGAATAGTAGGGTAATCGGGTTGATCACGGGTATGGGTGTCTCCTAGTGCTAGAGTCGGTCCGGGCTCTCGCAACTTAGACCGATGTCGAGTGAGTCCGGGCTCTCGCTACTTAGACTCTAGTCGAGGTAGGTCCGGGCTCTCGCAACTTAGACTATCCTCAACACTATCCTCAACATGACCACATACAAGACAAACAATGAGTAGAGGAAGACTAGCATGAGAAGCATGGCCACTACAACTCAAACAAGCATTTCAACAAACACATGGTGTGCCAAGTAACTGACTAACAACAAAGATTCACCCTTTACCCCTAATCAAACCCTAATCACCCATATCCTACCCTTAATTCCCCTACTAACCCACAAGGAGACTACTCACACATATTCAAACTAACTATAACAATGAAAAGAGAAAACAACATCATAAACATCAAAACATTCATGGTGAACAATCAAGAACAAAAAACAATAATCAATGATTAAAACTAGATGATAAAACAAAGATTAAGAGAAGAGAAATTATATCCACTACAATAGGATGAAAAAGATGAGAACTTGAATAATTAAGAAACCCAAATAAAACCCCAAGGTTGTCAATCTTGGATGAGTCTTCAAGAATCTTCTTAATTACAAGACTAATTAACTAAGATTAACTAAAGATTAAAGGAAGATTAAACTAATGAGAGGAGAACTAAATCTAGGGTTTATATGTTGTAGAGGAGCTTAAGATAGTCTAGGTTAAGGTAAGATGCATAAACAATACAAGAGGGAAGTATTTATAGGGGTACAAGAATGAAGGGGGGAGGAAAAAGGACTTCCGGCTACAGCACGCCGGTCCCGACCGGAAAGGACCGGTCCGGACCGGGAAGGGAGTGGTCCCGACCGGGAAGGTCTGGTCCCGACCGGGACGGACCCAAAACAGGAGACCCCTCAAATGTGCACTTCATCACGGACGGGATGAGGTCATACCCGTCGGGGATGAGTCTTGTAGGCCTCCAATATGATCTTTAAGGTTCCCCCTTGCTTCACATGGACTTCTCATCGATTCTCGGGACTCGGGATTGGGTCTCGGAGGCTCGGGATTGGGTCCCAAGGTCTTGGGGTCGAATCCAAGGCATCGAGTGATCGTTCCTCCACTTCGTTGGCTCCGAAAAGTGTATGTATTGAGTCGGAATCGCTCCAACTCTTCACGAATGGTCTCGGGAACCTGAAACGAGCTAGAGGAAGCATAAGTAGCCCATGAACCATTCCCAAGGAGCGATTCCGCAAGGAAATCGGGACCAAAACACAGCAAAATAGGCACTACAAACTACACTTATCAACTCCCCCACACTTAACCCTTACTCGCCCTCGAGTAAGCACAAACTAACTACTAAACTAGCTGAGTGGGTATTAGTGCACCCTACGCCCTTTCAACTCACGCGAGTGCACTTAGAGGAAAAGTGCACTCCGCAAGGCAAGTGGGGTCTTGCGACAAAACCGTGGATGTAACTGGACACAAAACACATAAACAAACAAGCACACAAACAAACAAACAAAAATTGGTTGCACCCAAAAGAAAACAAATACCGCTTCCCTCAAACAAGCGGTGAAAGAAGCACCGGTTTAGGACTCAAGGCAAGTGACAACGTTCCCAAGCTAGCAATACAAACCAAAATGGGCTAAACCCTAATAGTATGACGACAAAGCAATAAAAACGTTGGTAACTTACCTCGGTTCCTCCCAACCTTCTAAGAACGTACTACGGGACGATCGGCGGGATGGAAAGTGATGAACCACGGTGTTAGTCGACACTGTAGGTAAGTGAGACCCCGCCCCCTTTAGCAAAGAGCCAAGAGGGTCGTCCCATGTCCGAAACCGCCTAACTAGTCCAAGTAAAAAGGTGGAAATATGCAAAATGAGGGAAGACCGGCCATTACCGCTATCATCCTTCCTAGGGACTTGGTCCTTTGGTAGGCTCTTCACGGTAATAGTCGGTAAAAGGCTTATTTTGTGAGCTGTGAGGTTTCTATTTTTGTGAGACGATTTTCTTTTGGCATTCTCTTCTTCTTTTGCATTTGTGCTTTGTTTTGCCATGCCATTTCTTTTTCTTCTTTTCTATTTTCTTTTTGGCTTTTGTGCCTTTTCTTTTTCTTCATTCTTTTCTTTCTTTCATTTTCTTTCTTCTTCTTTTCTTTGCCCTTTTGGCTTGACTTGGCTTTTTGGCATTTCTTTGTATGACAAGAAAGGGAGAATTCAACAAATTGCAACTTATTGTTTGGATATGTGTGGGAGGTAGGTAAATGGGTGAGTCGGGACGATGCCTTCCCTTCAAACCCACAAAAAGTGGAGAACTTGGACTAATCAAACCATCCTAGACATGGTCACCTAAAGGACGGGACTTGGCAACCAAGGCCTTTTCACACCGTGGGTGGTGAAAATGGTCAAAATGCAAATCCCGTAGTAAATCCCTAGTAAGCTAGGTGGACTCAAGGTAAAGGACCAACGAATTCATTGATTTAGGGTCATTCTACTAGACTAAAGTCCAAGACTCGATTTATACTACTAGGAAGGGAAAGTAAACACTCGCACACTAGCCTCTAAACCGAGTTTTCGAAAACCTTTTTACACACAAGACACAAATACACAACACAAAACGAAGACACGACGGAAACGAAAGAAAAAGAGACACAAGGACACAAAACAAAAACAAAACGAAACAAACACATAAACAACACAAACACCACCCCAAGCTTCCAAACAAGCCATCAAGTCGACCACAAGCATTACAAAGCTCCTCCCGAGCACACAACATCACAATCTCCTCCAAGCTCCACAAGAGATAAAGAAGAAAAAGGGATAAAGATGTTACCGGAAGTCTTGAAAGCTCTCCAAAGCTATTGGTGATTTAAGTAACCTATAAGGAAAAAGGGAGGCTAAACACGCACAACACAACAAATACACGATACAACGACATAAAAAGAAAACACACAAAAGAAAATCTTTTTGATTTTTATGAAAAAATTTCAAATTTTTAGGGTTTTTAAAGATTTTTTGAAAAACTACGAAAATAAAACTAACTATGATAGAATATCGCTCCCCCACACTCAAACCGAGCAATGTCCTCATGCTCGACCGTAGTGCATAGGAGCACAAAATAAAAGAAACTACGAAAATAAAGTTAAAAATCAAAAAGTGGAGAAAGGGGTAGAATGTGTCCGGCCGGGGTGTAGTCAAGTCATCATGGGCCGAGACAAGAAAAGATATGGATGGGGGAAGAAATAAAAAGGAAGAAATAAAAGGAAATGGGAGTGGAGGACTAGGTGTAATCAAGTCACCTAGCCCGGATACCGCCCAAATCCGGCTAAATCCTACAAAAGGGTGAAAATCTTGTAAACTTTTGGATTTTGAAATGACTCTCGATGTAGTCACGTCATCAAGAGTCGGGAGCAACAACTACCAAGGCCCCGAGGGCCACCATGACACAAATGATGTAAGGGAAAGGGAATAAACAATGAAGACAAGCTATAAAGGACGGAAAAGAGAGGATAGTTTTCGTACCATACGGGTAGCAACTCACTCGCTCCATCGTCTCATGAATCAATATCAACACGTAGTCGTCGTCATCGTTATTCCTTCCCAATCGCGATACGGTTCCATGGTTGGAGCACAAAGGTAAAGTGAGGTGGGTTTTGATGTGAAAGTCGGTTTAAAGTGACGAGAAAGTGAGGTGAAATGTTTATGTAAGGTGTAAGGGTCATATAAGGAGAGTAAGGACAAGTAGGGAGGTTGGGAGGGGGTATACAATGGTTGGGTGGACTCAAATGACGAAGAAAAGGCCAAAGGAGGACAGGGGGTCCATCCCGGTCGGGATGGGTGGTCCCGGTCGGGATGACCGTCTCGTCCCGGTCGGGAAGACCTTGTCCCGGTCGGGATGAGCTATCAGTAGACCCATCTTTTGTGCACCTCATCCCGGACGGGATGACATCTTTCCCGGTCGGGATGGGCCTTCCATCCCGGACGGGATGACCTCTTCTAGGCCGGGAAGAGTCTCCTAACCCTCTATAGCTCCCAAAAGCTCGTTCCAAGCTTCAAAAACCGACTTCCCTTCACACGATCCAAGCTCAAACAATGACCACTCCTCCCTAGGAATCACCTTCACTTCACCTATCAAACAAAACTCAAATAACACATCAAATTCCCTCTCTCACATCGCTCATCAATCAATCCAAGTAATCAAGAAGTTCACAAAACAAAACAAACTACAAGGGAAAGAGATATATACAAAGAGACGGTTCTTGTGGAACTCCGTCAAACCAAGGATGGTGCATTCTTCAATCTTTTTCAACAACAAGAACTAGTTTCATCTCTATCAAGGGCACGAAGGAACAAGTCGAAGGCCCTAACAAAGTCTTCAATCAAGCTTGAGACATAAGCATCCAAATACCAAGGCTCTTCATGACCTTGTCTTGACGTTCCCGGGGCGTCCCGATCTTGTAAGTTCAAAGGCTTGAACTTATACTTTTGGTCGTTCGGGATGTACCCAAACGTCCACCGATCCTCATGTGGCCCCAAGGGAGGCTCATCCTTCTCTTTGCTTTTCAACTTGTCATCAAGCCCATGATGTGGGCACTCATCCTCTCCAATCTCGGAGTCATCATCTTCAAGTTCACAAGAGTTATTTTTTAAGCTTTGTCCCGATTCTCCCCCTAGATCAATGTCTTTAGTGGCTTGGATCATATTGCAAGACTCATCATTAGTAGGCGAAGTGTTACCTTGAAGGTCAAACACTAGCTTCTCTTCGCCTAGCTCGAAGGTGATCCTACCATTCTTCACATCGATCATAGCACCGGCGGTGTGTAGAAATGGGCGTCCAAGAATAATGGGAGTGATAGCATCTTCCCGCATATCGAGCACGATGAAGTCAACCGGAATGAAGAACTTACCGATTCTCACCGGCACATCCTCTAGCATTTCGAATGGTCGGTTGAATGAACTATCGGCCATTTGGAGTGTGATAGAAGTACTTTTAAGTTCCTTCATCCCAAGTCGGCAACAAACAGAATAAGGGATGATGCTCACACTCGCACCCAAATCACATAATGCTCTTTCGATCTTGTAGTGGCCTATGGTGCAAGGGATCGAGAATCTACCCGGATCCTTCAACTTTGGAAGCGTAGAACCTTGAATGAGCTCGCTCACTACCCTTGTGAACGCAATGGTCTCTTCCTTGTCGATGGATCTCTTCCTAGCCAAGATATCTTTCATGAATCTTCCATATGCCGGGATTTGGGTAAGTAGCTCGGTGAATGGGACACTAACATCCAATTTCTTTACAATACTAAGGAACTTATCATATTGGCTATCCACCTTGGTCTTCATTTGCCTTGTTGGGAAAGGCAACTTGATTTGGATCTTGTCTTGCTCAATAGGGGTGGACTCCTCAAATGACACTTTCCTTTTGCCCTTCTCTTTTCCTTGAAGTGGGGGAAGCTTGTCTTCTCGGGGTCTCTCGATCTCCCATAAGACTTGCTCCTCCGTTGGACTTCCCAAGCTTTGGTCTTCTTGAATTGGGGACATAGCTTCTCTTGTTGGCTCTTGCTCATTTCGGGGTGGGGGAGGGTTATAAGATGTACCTCTCCTAGTGGTAATAGCATTTACATGCTCAAATTTTGGTGTTTCACCTTGAGGAGGTAATTGCCCCGGTTGCCTTGAAGAGCTACCCGAAGCAAGTTGAGCTATTCGGGTCTCAAGCATCTTCGTATGAGCATCTCTCGCCATGTTGTCCTTTTGAATATAAGTGTAGAACTCTTGTTGATTCTTTGACATCTCCATTTGACCCCTTTGCATCTCCAACATAGATTTTTGAACGTCGAAGTCACGAGTGGGAGATTGTGGATTGTGCGGAGTATCGGTGAGGGCTAATGGAGCATCGTAATCATGAATAGGAGACCGACTCCTAGGCTTGCTTTGTTGTTGTTGACTTTGGGTTGCTTGTTGTTGACGGTTCCCTTGGAACCCATGAAAATTGCCTTGATTATGGCCTTGATTGTTGCCATGGTTGTGGTTTTGATATCCTTGGTTGAAGTTCCCTTGTTGGAGCCCTTGATTGTTGTTGTGGAAGGTGCCTTGGTTATTTGGCTTGAAGTTGTTGAAAGGCCTTGAGTTGCCTTGGTAACCTTGGTTGTTGTCCCTTAAGGGAGGTGGAACATAGGGACGATGTTGTTGTTGGTGTTGAAAGGCTTGTTGTTGAGGGACTTGATTGGAAGCTTGGTATTGATTAGAATAGGAAGCACCTTGCTTGAATGCTTGAAAGGCATTCACTTGCTCAATACTCCCTTGACATTGCATAGGATTATGACCAACGATTCCACAAGTATCGCACATCCCATAATAAGGCAAAGGAGGTGCAAATCCCAAAGCATTTACTTCTTGAATTGAGTGATGGTTGGAGGAACCAATGCTTTGAACTTGAGTGAGGTGGCCTTGGAGCTTCTTATCGATGGTCTCCATGTGTGTCTTCAATTGAGCTCCAAGGTCAATGCTTAGTTGAGTAATAGCATCAACCTCGTGCTTACCTCCTCGATTTGCCTTCCTAGGCCTTGAGTATTGAGAATTATGATCCGCCATCTCCTCGATTCTTGCCCATGTTTGGTCATCATCGACTTCGGTGAACCTACCATTGGAGCCCATGCTGAGTATAGTTCTTGAGTCCTCATAAAGACCGTTCCAAAATTGTTGGACTAAGAACCATTGTGAAAGTCCATGATGGGGGCACGATCTAACCAAAGATTTAAACCTCTCCCAAGCCTCATAAAGGCTCTCTTCATCCCGTTGTTGGAAACCGGTGATGGAGGCCCTAAGCAAATTAGTCTTCTCCGGAGGGTAGAATGTTTGGTAGAACGCCAATGCAAGCTTTTTCCAAGTGTCGATGCCCATGGTTGCCCTATCGAGACTCTTGATCCATTCCTTTGCTTTTCCAATTAATGAGAATGGAAATAATACCCATCGGATTTGATCTTGTGTAACCCCGGGTTGAGAGATAGCGTCGCAATAATCGGAGAAAGTCTCCATGTGTTGGTGCGGGTCTTCGGTGGGCAAACCACTAAATTGATTCCTTTCCACAAGTTGGATGAAGTGAGTCTTGGCCGTAAAATTTCCGGCATAAGCGGCCGGTAGAGCATTTGGTCCCGGCAAGACGTCTTCCGTGAATGTAGAGTGGGATGAAAACTTCGGCATTATTTGATGTAAGAGAGATGGTGGTGAAGACGGAGTTGAAGTAGATGTAGAGGGGGAACTAGGACTAGAATATCCAAAGGGATTGGTGAAATTCCCTTCGGCCGTCTCTCGAGATGCTTCCTCAAAATCGCTTCCTTGAGCTTGCTCTTGATGAGTATTGCTTGCATTTGGTTGAGAGATTCTAACCCGGTTAATCGTCCGTTGGCGAAAGGCTCGAAAAAGTCTTTCCGGCTCTGGATTAAAGAGAAAGAATTCGCCTCCCCGCCTAGGCATACACTACGCACTAGAACAAACGTGAGAACACCTAGTGCTTTATGGGCACTAGGTAACGACAATAAACAAGCACAATCGAAAGACAAAGAGAAAAGAAAGAAATAAAACTAATGAAACAAGAAAAATCTAGAGAATATGCACAAGAGATGATAGAAGAGCACAAAGAAGGGTAACTAAGTCTAGCTATAAGCAAACTAAGTCTAAACAATGCACCGTCCCCGGCGACGGAGCCAAATTGATGGTGGGATTTGTCGTGGATCCCACCGCCAAATAAATAACCGGCTAAGACCTAACGGTAATTAGGGTAAGTCGGGTCGTGTCCACGGAGACGGTTTGGTAAAGTTTAGACTAAGTCCACTCACAAACAAGACTAGGTCACACAAACAAACACAAAGAAGCGATAAATGGAAAACTATGGTAGAGAAGAGGTAAGAACTAGACTAATGATTGAACTAGGCTAAAACAATGCTAAACAATGCTAATGATCGAAATACCAAGTAAACTAGAATAAACGATTACTAAACAAGAAGTTGAAATCAAATATGGAAGGAAGTGGGTTAGGTTGGGTTCATAAGAATAGTAGGGTAATCGGGTTTATCATGGGTATGGGTGTCTCCTAGTGCTAGAGTCGGTTCGGGCTCTCGAAACTTAGACCGATGTCGAGTGAGTCCGGGCTCTCGCTACTTAGACTCTAGTCGAGGTAGGTCCGGGCTCTCGCAAATTAGACTATCCTCAACACTATCCTCAACATGACCACATACAAGACAAACAATGAGTAGAGGAAGACTAGCATGAGAAGCATGACCACTACAACTCAAACAAGCATTTCAACAAACACATGGTGTGCCAAGTAACTGACTAACAACAAAGATTCACCCCTTACCCCTAATCAAACCCTAATCACCCATATCCTACCCTTAATCCCCCTACTAACCCACAAGGAGACTACTCACACATATTCAAACTAACTATAACAATGAAAAGAGAAAACAACATCATAAACATCAAAACATTCATGGTGAACAATCAAGAACAACAAAGAATAATCAATGATTAAAACTAGATGATAAAACAAAGATTAAGAGAAGAGAAATTATACCCACTACAATAGGATGAAAAAGATAAGAACTTGAATAAATAAGAAACCCAAATAAAACCCCAAGGTTGTCAATCTTGGATGAGTCTTCAAGAATCTTCTTAATTACAAGACTAATTAACTAAGATTAACTAAAGATTAAAGGAAGATTAAACTAATGAGAGGAGAACTAAATCTAGGGTTTATATGTTGTAGAGGAGCTTAAGATAGTCTAGGTTAAGGTAAGATGCATAAACAATACAAGAGGGAAGTATTTATAGGGGTACAAGAATGAAGGAGGGAGGAAAAAGGACTTCCGGCTACAGCACGCCGGTCCCGACCGGGAAGGACCGGTCCCGATCGGGAAGGGAGTGGTCCCGACCGGGAATGTCTGGTCCCGGCCGGGACGGACCCAAAACAGGAGACCCCTCAAATGTGCACTTCATCTCGGACGGGATGAGGTCATACCCGTCGGGGATGAGTCTTGTAGGCCTCCAATATGATCTTTAAGGTTCCCCCTTGCTTCACATGGACTTCTCATCGATTCTCGCGACTCGGGATCGGGTCTCGGAGGCTCGGGATTGGGTTCCAAGGTCTCGGGGTCGAATCCAAGGCATCGAGTGATCGTTCCTCCACTTCGTTGGCTCCGAAAAGTGTATGTATTGAGTCGGAATCGCTCCAACTCTTCACGAATGGTCTCGGGAACCTGAAACGAGCTAGAGGAAGCATAAGTAGCCCATGAACCGCTCCCAAGGAGCGATTCCTCAAGGAAAACGGGACCAAAACACAGCAAAATAGGCACTACAAACTACACTTATCACATACTATTAGGGTTTTGTCCATTTCGGTTTGTATTGCTAGCTTGGGAACGTTGTCACTTACCTCGAGTCCTAAACCGGTGCTTCTTTCACCGCTTTTTAGAGGGAAGCGGTATTTGTTTCTTTTTGGGTGCAACATTTTGTGTGTTTGTTTGTATGTTTGTTTGTTTATGTGTTTTTTGTGTCCGGTTGCATCCACGGTTTTGTCGCAAGACCTCACTTGCCTTGCGGAGAGCACTTATCCTCTAAGTGTAATCGCGTGAGTTGAAAGGGCGTAGGGTGCGCTAATACCCACTCGGCTAGTTTGGTAGTTAGTTTGTGCTTACTCGAGGGCGAGTAAGGGTTAAGTGTGAAGGAGTTGATAAGTGTAGTTTGTAGTGCCTAAAATGCTGTGTTTTGGTCCTATTTTCCTTGCGGAATTGCTCCTTGAGAGCGGTTCATGGGCTACTTATGCTTCCTCTAGCTCGTTTCAGGTTCCCGAGACCATTCATGAAGAGTTGGAGCGATTCCGACTCAATACATACACTTTTCGGAGCCAACGAAGCGGAGGAACGATCACTCGATGCCTTGGATTTGACCCCGAGACCTTGGGACCCGATCCCGAGCCCCTTAGCCTCGATCCCGAGACCCGAGAGTCGATGAGAAGCCAATGTGAAACAAAGAGGAACCTTAAAGATCATATTGGAGGCCTACAAGACTCATCCCTGACGGGAAGGAACTCATCCCGTCCGGGATGAGGTGCGCATTTAGCAATGGTTCTATTTTGGACCCGTCCCGGTCAGGACCAACCCGTCCCGGTCGGGATCAGACCGTCCCGGTCGGGACCGAACCGTCCCGGGCGGGATGAGATAGCTGCAACCACGAGACTCTTTATTCTTTCTCCTTCATTCTTGTAACCTTATAAATACTCCTCCTTTGTAATGTTTAAGCACCATACTTACCCTAGATTATTTTAGGCCTCTCTTAACCATTCAAAACCCTAATTAACCTCTTTTAATCTCTAGTTAATCTTTAGTTAATCTTAGTTTAATCTAGTTTAGATAATCTTGTATTAAGTGGGTTCTTGAAGATTCATCCAAGCTTGACAACCTTGGAGTTGATTTGGGTTCTTATCTATACAAGTTTGCATCTTTTTCTTCATCTTGTTGTTGGTATAATCTTCTCTACTCTTGTTCTTGTTTATTTACTCAAGTTTAAATCTTTACTTAGTGTTTATTGTTATTGTTCTTGTTCTTGATAATGGATGTTTGGTTTTTCATGTTGTTTTCTCTTATTATGGTTAGTTTGTTCTTGATAATGAGTGAGTAGTCTCCTTGTGGGGTTAGTAGGGGGATTAAGGGTAGATTATGGGTGATTAGGGTTTGATTAGGGGTAAAGGTAACTCTTTTGTTGTTTGTCACATAATGGGCACTCTATGTGTTTGTTGATTTGCTTGTGTGAGTAGTAGTGGCCAATGCTCCCCATACTTGTGCTCATCTTCTCATTGTTTGCCTATTGTGTGGTTGTGTTGAGGTTAGTCTTAGACGCGAGAGCGTGAACTTACCTCGACGTTGGTCTACGTAGCGAGAGCCCGGACCGACTCTAGCAATTAGGAGACACCTACACCCTTGACAACACCAACTACCCTACTTCTCTTATGAACCCGACCTACCCCACTTCCTTTCATATTCGATTTCAACTTCTCACTTAGTCGTCGTTTCTTTTAGTTTACTAGTTTGTTTGATCATTAGTTATTCCATTTTAGCATTGTTTTAGCCTAGTTCATTGTTAGCCTAGTCTTACCTCTTCCACCACCATAGTTTACCAATTATTGCTTCATTTGTGTTTGTTTGGTGATTTAGTCTCGTTTTTAGGCCGACCTAGTCTAGACTTTATCATACCGTCTCCGTGGATATCGACCCTACTTGCCCTAGCTACCCACTAGGAATAGTAGGTTAAATATTGATCGGTAGGACCCACGGCAAATCCGACCATCAGCTCCTCCAATTTCCCATTCAAGACAAGTTCTAAGGCATCTATCTCTTCTTCCCAAGTATTACCTTCCTTTTCACTCACCTTGTCAAGTTGACCTAGAGGAGTCTTGTCTTCACTTGGCTTTGGATTGTCAAGATCCGGTTCATCACGAAGAAAATCATACAAATCCAATTTGATAGCCAATACATTGGCTCCCCAAGAGTTACCTTGAGAATCATGTTCAATTCCCTCCTCATTGTCGACCCTTGAAGCTTCAACTTCCTCCATTCTTCCCATATCTTCACCATCCAAGAAACACTCAACAATGATCTCTTGATTGACCCTCTCTTCTTTATTCATGGCTTCAAAATCGGGTTGATTTCCTTGAGGAGACAACCGACCTTCTTGCCCAAATGAACCTTCCTCAACGAATTGTGGAGCTCGAGTGGCCAACATCGTGAAACGAGCCATGAGTGCATTGATTCGAGCATCTTGCACCTCTATTTGCGCCTTGAACTCCTCTTTATCCCTTTGTATTTGAATCATCATCTCATGTTGACCCTTTTGCAATTGAACCATCATCTCTTGTTGAGTCTTTTGCATTTGAATCATCATTTGACAAGTCTTAAAGTTGGGGATTTTTGGTTGTGGGTTGTGTGAGGGTATTTGGTAGTTGTTAGGATGTTGAAATGATCCTTGACAACTTTCATGGTAACCATATGGAGGGGTTTCATAAGATTGTTGATGAGATTGGTATGGTTGGTAAAGTTGTGGGTCTTGGCAATTAGCCCCATGATTGTCCCATGATGATTGATGATAGCTTGGATACCACATTGTCGTAACGTTGCCTTGACGCACTAGAAGCACTTGAGCAAACGTTAGTAGCCTAGTGCTTTTGAGGCACTAGGATGAGAGAATAGCACACAAGAAGTAGAACGGAGATACACAAGGAGAAGGAAACACAAAAATCAAGAACAAAGTCTAAAACTAAGCACACAAAAGTCTAAACTAAGCCGTCCCCGGCAACGGCGCCAATTTGATGGGAGGGATTTTCCGTGGATCCCGCCACCAAATAATAACCAACTAACCTAAGCTTGGTAGCTAGGGCAAGTCGGGTCGATCCTCAGGGACGGGGTGTCGGACTAGGGTGTGCTAGGGTCCTAGAATAGGTTCGAGACAAACTAAACTATGGCTAAGGTCGACTAAGAACTAAGCTAAACAAATAACTAATGATAAATGGAAGCTAAAAAATCAATAAGAAGAGGCTAGGGCTAGGTCGGGTTCATGGGTGTCAAGAAGATAAAATGAAGGAAACGAGGGTCACTAGCATGCTCTCGTAGCCTAGGTTCTGATCGGGCTCTCGCTACTTAAACAGCCTAGGGGTCACCCTCATCACGCTCTCGCTACTAATGGGGTTACCAAACCTACAACCAAACACACACATACAATAGAAGAGGTAAGAAAAACAAGGATGGATCGTCTCGAGTCTCACAAGCGTTTCATCAAACATGTGGAGTGCAAGGCAATTAGGAAACAACAATAACAACATCTAGCATCACCAATTTCCACACTAATCATCCCTGATCAACACCCAATCCCCCTACTAACCCTATGGGATAACTACTCACACATAATCAAACTAACAATAATACAAACAAGAGAATTCAATACAAACATCAAAACATTCATAATGGAAATGAAACTAGCAAGAACAATGAACACTAAACAAAGATGAAAACTTGAATAACAATAAAGATTAAAGGAAAAGAGAAGAGAAAAATATTATACCAAACTACAAAGGATGGAAAGATGAAAACTTGTATAGAAAGAACACCCAAAAACCTCCACCAATGTTGTCAAGATTGAATGGATTCTTCAAGAGATCTTCTTAATACAAGAATAGCTAACTAGATTAAGGACTAATTAAGGACTAATCTACACTAATCTAAGCAAATCTAACCTAAAGTAGTCTAGGGTTTAGTGGGTAATGTCTAACATAAGCATAAGATTACAAGAGGGGTGGTATATATAGGGTTACAAGAACAAAGGAGAAGAAAAGAGTTGACGCGGGCTGTAGTTGCTCCTTCCCGGCCGGGAAGGTGGTGGTCCCGACCGGGACGAGATGGTCACGACCGGGAAGACTCTTGGTCCCGACCGGGAAGAATAACACTAGGCGGTGTTATGCTCTTCCCGGTCGGGAAGGGTGATGATCCCGACCGGGATGGTCCATCAGAACGCGCTTCTTTCTTGCACTTCTTCCCGACCGGGAAGGCTACTCTTTCCGCCCAGAAAAGGTCTTGTAGGCCTCCAAGATGATCATAAAGGTCCCTATTTGCTCTTCATAGGCTTCTCATCGATTCTCGATGCTCGGGATCGAGTCTAAGGGGATCGGGAATGGGTCCCAAGGTCTCGAGATCGAGTCTAAGCCACCGAGTGATCGTCGCTTCTGTTCGATGGCTCCAAATGTGTCGGAATCATTCCATTTCTCCAATATTGGCCCTAGGAACCTAACACAAGCTAGAAGAAGCGTAAGTAGCCTCAAAAACCGCTCTGAAGAGCGATTCCACAAGAGAAACCGGGACCAAACACAGCAAATAAGCACTACAAACCACACTTATTAATTAAGGATACGACTACCCCTGTCACTTGGTCATTGAGGGCAATCTTGTAGGGCCATCCTCTCCTCTGAAATAGGAAGCCAGGCCATCGTCCTTCTACGCCTCATGCACCTTCAGGGAGGCAGAGGAGGGAATGACAGCCGAGCGAGCCGACACGACGAACTCGTCTGCCTCTTGTTGATGCTTTTGTGAATCTTTATCACCTACCCTCTAGGCAATCAGTGGAATAGGTATGCCCTTTATGCTTTATTGCTTTTTAATTTCTTTTTGTTGTAGGTGGCTCTTGATCATTTGGGGACGGGTGCCGATTTGTAGTAATCGTAGCCTTTGTTTTGCTTTTTGGAATGTGTTGTACCAAACTTTGGCGTCTGAAGCGCCTTTTAACCTTATGCATTTTGGTTTTGCTTAGTTTAACTATACCAAGCTTTGGTGCCTGAGGCACCTTTTATCCTTATGCATTTTGATTTCGTTTAGTTTTATTATCTATCTTTCCCTCTCTTGGTGCTAACATTAATAGGGGGCCCTATGCCCCCAATGTCTTGGCATAGGGGGTTGCCGGTCTTTGCTGTCTATGGTAAATACCTACAGACAGTTTTGTGGAGGGCCTATGTCCCCATGCTTTGGCATAGAGGGTTGTTGGCCTTTGCCGTCTGTGGTGAAAACCTACAGACGAGCTTGTGGAGGGTCTATGTCTCCATGCTTTGGCATATGAAGTTATTGCCTTTGTCGTCTCTGGTGAAGACCTATAGATCGACGGACTTTTCGAGGGCCTATGCCCTCATGCTTTGGCATAGGGGATTGTTGGTCTTTGTCGTCTGTGGTGAAGACCTACAGACGGGCTTGTGGAGGGCCTATGCCCCCATGCTTTGATATAGGGGGTTGTTTGCCTTTGCGTTGGGGTGTCCATTCTTTGTCCTAAGTCGAATAGGGGCTCCATCCCTTATTTCCATCTACTTGTTGATTGGGAACACAAAGATCAAACGACAAGTAGAAGAAGAAAAACATAAAACCTTAGCATTCAAAGTTGGAAATTTTGTTTGTAGGCAGGGCCGACGACAACCTTGATCGTTCCCTGCCAGAAAAAGAAAATAGAGGTTCTTGCAATCCTAAACGTAGTATCTCCTAATGGTGTCTGAGTTCCAATGGGAGGGTAAGTCTTGCCCCTTGCCGTCCTTTAGCATGAAAGTACCTGGTCCCATGACTTGAGTAATTTCATACGGGCCTTCCTAATTGGCGCTTAGCTTGCCATGTATATTGCCCTTTTTGACGACAGCTGCCTTCATGAGGACGAGGTCTCCGACTTGGAACTTCCTGTGGTTCACCCTTTGGCTGTAAGCTTTTCTCATTCGTTGCTGGTATGCCACTAGGTTGATCCGAGCATCTTCTCTCACTTCGTCCACCAAGTCTAACGCCTCGGACATTGCAGTCTCATTATTGTCTCCATAGAAGTACTGGTTGTGGGTCGATGGGAAACGGGTTTCGATGGGGAGGAGGGCTTAGGCGCCATAGACCAGGCTAAAGGATGCGTGACCGGTTGAGACTTTCCACGTGGTCCTTAGTGACCATAGCACGCTGGGTAGCTCGTCGGTCGACCTACCCTTTAGGTTTTCCACCATCTTTCTTAGATCGTTTAAGATTTGCTTGTTGGTTGCCTCAGCTTGGCCATTTGTTTGAGGGTGGCAGACGGCAGAGTAGGCAACGACAATTCCTATGCCCCAGCCATTCTCTGATTGGGGGGAGGGGGTTGTCAAATTGTCGGCCATGATCGAAGACCAACACCTTGGGGACTCCGAACCTTGTTATCACGTTGCACCATATCAGCTTCCTCACTACGGGCTCCATAATTATTGGAATGGCTTCGGCTTCAATCCACTTGGAGAAGTAGTTAACGACGACGATTAGGAACTTCCTGCCCCCAGAGGCGGATGCGAACGGGCCAAGGATGTCCATCCCCCATTGTGCAAATGATATCGAATTTAGGATGGGTTATAAATCCCTTGCTGGCGCGTGGATCACTGGGGCGTGGATTTGGTAGTTTTGGCATTTCTTGGTAAGCTCCCTGGTGTCCTGGAGGATGGTAGGCCAATAGTAGCCCGCCCTCACGGCCTTATATGTGTGAGGCTTCTGCCGCCTATGTGGTGACCACATACTCCCGTGTGGATATCGTCTAGCACCTCCACAGCCTCTCTAGGTCTTAGGCACCTTAGGATAGGCGCCGACGCTCCCTTATTGTGTAGCTGATATTTTATGAGCATGTACATGACCGTCGTCATTAGCATGCGTTTTGCTTTGAAGTGGTCCTCTGGTAGCTTTTTGTCTGTTATGTACTCTATGATGGGCACTCTCCAGTCTTCCCCGTCGGCTTCCACACTATGCACGATGTCGTCGTCCTCTACCCCAGTGAGAATCTTTTCTCCTTTCTGACGTCTACCCAGGCTGATCGCCGAATGTCCTGTAGGTTGGAGCTTACCAGTTTTAATAGGGCGTCGGCCCTGTTATTCCGGGACCTTGGGATTGGTTTTATCTCATAGGATTTAAGGCAGGACAGTAGCTGCTTCACTTTTCCTAGGTACATCGCCATTGACGGCTCTCTGGTCTCGTATTTCCTGTTAATCTGGTTTGGTATTAGCTGTGAATCGGTGGAGACGACAACTCTCTCTTCCCCGGTGGCTTTCGCCAACTCGCCGCCAGCTTTGACATCTTCGTATTTTGCTTCGTTGTTGGACGCCTGAAAAGTGAATCGTAGGGCGTGCTCGAATTCTTCCCCATCAGGGCTAATTATGACCACGCCGACTCCAGATATGTTACTGGTGGCCGACCCATCAGTGAAGACCTCCCATACACTAGTTGGGGAGTTGTCTTCCTCTGAATGTGAGCACTTGGCTAGGAAATCCGCCAACGCTTGGGCCTTGATGGTTGTCCGGGATTGATAGACGATCCCTGCCCACTCAGCTCCACTGCGTACTTAAGCATCGTCCCTGACTTCTCAAATTTTTCTAACGCATTCTCATGTGGTAAGTTCGTCAGGACGGTTACTGGGTGAGCGTTGAAGTATGGTCTCAACTTTCTTGCTGCTATCACTACTGCGTATGCCTCTTTTTCCACCATTGGGTAGTTCTTTTTTGCTGGCCCTAGAGCGTGGCTGATAAAATATATCGGCTGTTGAGCTTTCTCTTCTTCCTTCAGTATTACCGCGCTTACCGTCACGTTAGTGGCAGCGATATACAGATATAGATTCTCCCCATTCGCTGGTTTAGCCAGCATTGGTAGCACTTTCAAATGTTCCTCCAAGCTTGCAAATGCCTCCCTCTGCTCTTCCTCTCATTTGAACTGCTTGTTCCCCTTCAGAATTTTAAAGAACGGGGTAGACTTGTCAGCTGCTCGGGAGATGAAGCATGAGAGGGCGGCCATCCTTTCTGTCAACCTCCGGATGTCTCTTATGGTCTTTGGCTCTGGCAGGTCCAGGATGACTTGCACCTTTTCTAGGTTGGCGTCGATCCCTCTTGCGCTTACTAGGAAGCCGAGGAATTTGTCTGACCTCAGGCGAAACGTGTATTTTTTCGGATTTAACTTCATTTTGTATTTTTTCATTGACTGGAACGTCTCCCTTAGGTCGTCCAGGTGTTGCTCGTCTTCCTTATTCTTGACAATTGCGTCATCTACATACATCTCCATGTTCTTTCTCCTTTGCCCTTGGAATATTTTATCCACCAATCTTTGGTCGGTCGCTCCTGCGTTCTTGAGGCCAAATGGCATCATTTTGTACATGAATGTGCCGACACTGGTGATGAATGCGCATTTGACTTTGTCAGATCCCCATAGGAACCCCTGGTGGTATCCTAAGAAGGCGTTTAGGAAGCTTAGCATTGAGTGGCCACTAGGGGCGTTCTCCAGCTGATCAATTCTTGACAAGGTGTAACAATATTTTGGACATGCTTTGTTGAGGTTGGTGAAGTCCACACACATAAGTCAGGTGCCTGACGACTTCTTCACCATGACGACATTTTGCTAGCCATTCGGGGTATTCACAAGGTTCGACGAATCCCGCTTTCAACAACTTGTCCACCTCTTCACTGATGGCGTCATCCTTTTCTGTTGACATGATCCTCTTCTTTTGCTTCATAGGTCGGCATGCTGGATCTATGTTCAACTTGTGGACTGTGATCTCTGGGTCCACTCCTGGCATCTCCTCGGCTGAGTAGGCGAACACGTCTACGTTCTCCCTCTGCAGGTCGATGAGTCGTCGCTGGTACTCTGGGTCCAAATCCGATCCCACCAATATTGGCCGTCCCTCATCTAGCTCTGCCATCATGCTCTCGCCTCCGGGCTTTAAGCGCTCTGGTGGCGGCAGTAGTTCCTTCTTGACCTTTCTTGGGGCCTTGAAGGTCGATACTGTTGTGGTTTCGAGGCTTGGAGGGTCGGTCTTTCTTTTTTCTTTAATCTCTTCCTAGCAATGCTTTACGGTGACGAAGTTGCATGACCTGGCTGATTCTTGGTCGTCGTACAACTTTCCTTCCTCATTGTTATTTGTGAGATACGCCATCGTTAGCGCTCTTATGGATACCAGGGCGTGCACCTCGTCCAGGGTGATCCGCCCGATGAGTGCGTTGTAAGCCGACTTGGCGTCCACCACCACGAACTAGATACGACTCGTCTAGCCGACGCCCCCTCTCCGAATATGATGGGGAGGTCGATGGTTCCCATGGACAAGACTCTGGTGCCGGAGAATCCATAGAGTGCCCCAGCCGTCGACTTTAGGTGGCGGTGGTCCAGTCCCATTTTCTTGAACGCTTCTCAATATAGTAGGTTGGTGTATGCTCCGGTGTCGATCATGCAACGCCTTACCGCGTGGTCGCTGATCCTAATGGTGAGGACCAGAGGGTCACTATTGGGGTAGACGACCCGCCTATAGTTGTCGGCAGTGATGCTGAGAGTCAAGATTATCGGCCTGGGTGTTTCAACCGCATAGCAGATCCGATGTGAAAGTTCTCGTAGATGCCTCGTCAGTTCACACCGTCTTCCCCCCCGGGGGGGGGGGGGGGGGGGGGGCTTCGTCGGCCACGTGGATTATATTATTGGTTTCCTTCCTTTTCTCTAGTTCTTTCTTGTCTTTGTCCTTGTTATTATGATGAGTCCTTGCTTCGTACGCCGCCAACAACCCTCGTCGTATGAGGTCCCCGATCTCATATTTGATGTTACGACACTTGTCCGCCGTATGTCCCTTGGTGTCGTGCAACGCACATTGTTTGCTCTGGTCGATTCTGGGGCCGACTCTGACTGGCCTCAGTCGTTTCTACTTCCTGCTGTTCTTTTCGATGTCGAAAATCTCTGCTGGGGGGCGGTTGAGCGCTGTATAGTGTTCGAAGCGAGGCGCGTAGGAAGTCTTGTCCCTTTGCCTTTATGACGTGCTACGATTTTTCTTCTCGTCTTCCTCCTCTACAGGACTACGGACTCTTTCTTTGCGACTGGCTTTCTGAGGTGAGGGTTCGTCATGTCGTAGTCGTTATTCTTCTTCGGTCATATATCCCTTCGCTGTCCTTCTGGCCTCTACCAGGGAGGTGGGTCTGTCTCGCAGCTGCTGCTTTGTGAGAGGGCCATCTGTAGACACCCAGATTCTGACCTGGTGGCTGCAGGAGTGCCCGCCAAACACCCGATGACGATCGAACGGCAACGCGACACGAGTTTCCGATGTTTTAGATGCTTTTTCTATAGAACGGATCAAATAATTACTCGGAAAAATTAATTCAACATCAAGATGGTCTTAGTCGTGTTATTACGGTCGCGTCGACACTAATTAGAGTTAATTCCGACACCGGAGCTCCAAATTGGTCCCGAAACACGCAAAGTCAAACCCGAGTTACCGCGTCAGACCGAGCAATCCTCGAGACACGCGCCCAAGGCCCATTGGCGGATGGTGCACTAGGTCACGGAAAACCTTAACCCCCAAGCAAGGTATAAGATAAAGTATAATCTCCGTTTTGTCAAGTTCTAAAATCGTATCTTCAAAACTCCAACCGCCCCCCTCCAGGCGACTTAATCTTCCTACGCATACACTCAGGCATCCCAGTTCTGGTGGGCACCACACCAGGCACCTGAAAAGTCGATTTGAACTACGAGAAAAACTATAAATACCCCCCCCCCTTCTACGCTCATTTCAACCCACAAATCATACTTCTCAATCCCCCTCCTCATCTTTAAAATCTTCTTCTAATTTAGCGTCGCACTCCGACTCTAAGTACGATCCACTCGATCATTTGTTCCAAATACGCGAATCGACACTACTCCTCGTAGTTCCTCGAGTCATTGGCTTGATCCGAACGAAAAGGGGCACCAGTGTTCGACTAGCCACTTCAAAGCACCGTAGCGAAGCTCTGCCGGATTTGCGGGAGGAAGCTAGGAGGATCCGCCTAAGAAGTCGTATCGTTACTAGGTTGTCATCTAAACACAATTTTATATTCCGTATTCTTTATGCACTTCGATAACGTCGAGTCCGACTCATATGGACAATAGGTCCATGGCACGTCGTAAACATACGTAACGTCCACAATTTCAACCATAAGCACTAAAACACCCTAAACTAAACTCAAGTAGCTCCGAGATCCGTTCTCGATCATCTATGCATCGTGTGTCGTTTAGTGTACACTCCGAGGGTGAAACTCCTCACAATGTGATTTACTTATATTTCGCAATTATCGCTTTCGTATGATTTACCGCTTTTATGATCATAATCGCATGCTAAATCACCTAACACGGAATTCAAAATGTAAACAAAACTAATAACGAACAAGTGGTGGTCGGGTTCTATATTAATCCCGATGCTCACCCCTCACACGTGGTTCGATGCATCCTCATTAATACCGAACCGATGCATCTTAAGCAGAATACCAGGTAGGTATACCACGAGAATGACTAATATCCGTATTATCACGTTAAAACTGATTTGTTAATACGTATAATATCTAGTACTCTCTACTCTCCTACGTGCATCTTTTCATGCCTTGCCTGTCACGTGAAATTGCATGCAAAGAATGTAAACACAACTACTTCGACCACAAAAGCTTGCTTGTCCTTAAACAACTGACTTAGCAAAAATCTAGGGTTAAAACAACGGATGTTATCGTACTTCCGCCACAATTAAGGAACAAAGTTATCAACCAACCGATTGATTAGTAGAGGCCGCTACGTGCGAGTGGGATTGGGTGTCAATGTTTAGCGGTCGTTGGCTTCCCAATACGTACCCTCACCCCTTACTCAAAATCTACGGTTTTTGGATGTCCGAAACCATTGGCAATGGGAGTCATTATAGACGTGGAATGCTTAAGGGTACAAGTCTTTATCTTTAGGTCCCCATGACACTCAACTTTAAGCCGACTAAGGATTAAAGTTGACTTGAACGGTTTTCGAGTTCCACAAATTAACTTGGTGGCGACTCCACAAATCGGCAACGAATTTGATTCACTAAAAAGGTCGTCTTACCAAACATATCGGCCTTTAAACACTTACAACCACATCTCGATCTTTTCTAACGGAAACACGAATGTCCGCATCCGTCTAGTACAATTCAAATCGTCAACCAAATTGAGGTCCGACACATCGCCCCGTATGCAAGATTGGACGGGCCCCATGGACGACGGGGCCGCGTGGGTGGCCGCCGCGACTGGGTCCTGCGCGCGAGCGCCGGGGCCAAGCGGTGTGGGCGAGCGTCCACAGTTTGGCGACTCCGTTGGGGATTTGGAAACTAGTTTCCAGCGGTGGTGTAACTCGAACGAGGTCGGTGAAGCTCATTTCATAGTTTCGTTCTTGTAGTCAGCTGGTCACTACAGGTTTTGGCCCTAAAAAGCCCACCCTAACCGATTTTAGGACCAATCGACTTCTTCACGGTAAGATCCTTAATGGACGCGCGGAGAGACCCTCAATTGATGTTCCGGCCGTTTAAGGTCGCCACGTATTCTGTGGATATGCCAAGCGAGTGGCATTGAGCGAACGGGACGACGCTCTCCTCCCCCGGTGACACGTCGTCACGTAAGCAAAGAGTATTTGTGGACGGTAGCCTATCCTAACCTACCCGTGTCTGTATCCTGCATGAGTGTATGCATTCGTAGTTATGTGTAGCGTTTTGTGACAACCCGAATAAAACATTAAAATCCAGATTCAACCACGACAACGTTTTCAACTACACCCAAACTCCATTTTCGAAAATACCTCATTTTCTCAAAACCACCTTTTAGTGTCGTTACTTCGGCCAAAATCACCTTGTTATTCTCAACAAGACACCTTAACGCCAGCACCCTGGTTAATTTCACTCATCGTTTTCAAAAACCGTCTTTAGCGCCATTACTCTAGCGAAAACGAAACTTGTTATTTTCGAAAAACAACGACACACCATTACTATTACCAAACTCCCGACTAATGGGATCAAGGTACCACATATGGTCACATTTTAGTTTCAAAATGTTCCCGCGCATACCGTTACTATTACCAAGCTCCCAACCAATGAGATCGAGGTACCTGATGGTGGGAATTGTCGTGGATCCCCACCGATCAAATAATAACCGGCTAAGACCTAAAATTAGTTAGGGTAAGTCGGGATCGTATCCACGGAGACGGTGTTGCAAAGTTTAGACTAGGTTGGCCTAAAACGAGACTAAGTCACAACAAACACAAAGAACTACTAATTGGTGAATTATGATGAGAGGAGAAGAAGAAAGTAGACTAACAATGAACTAGACTATAACAAGGCTAAATGAAATAACTAAACACAAACTAAACAATGAACTAAAGGAATGATGACTAACTAATAAGTTGAATCAAATATGAAGAAGAAGTGGGTTAGGTCGGGTTCAAAAGTGTAGTAGGGTGATTTGGGTGGTCAAGGGTGTAGGTGTTTCCAAATTGCTAGATTCGGTCCGGGCTCTCGCAACTAAAACCGATGTCGAGGTAGGTTCGCGTTTGATGGCGTCTAAACCCTTGTCCACATGGTATGTATAATGACTATTCTCAACATGACCACATACTAGACAAACAATGAGTAGAGGAAGACTAGCATGAGAAGCATGGCCACTACAACTCAAACAAGCATTTCAACAAACACATAGTGTGCCAAGTATGTGACTAACAACAAAGATTCACCCTTTACCCCTAATCAAACTCTAATCACCCATAATCTACCCTTAATCCCCCTACTAACCCACAAGGAATCTACTCACTCATAATCAAACTAACTAAAACAATGAAAAGATAAAACAACATCACAATCCAAACATCCATAATGAAGGAAAACAAGAACAATAACAAGAACACTAAGTAAAGATTCAAACTTGAAATAATAACAATAAACAAGAGAAAGGAAGATTATACCAACAACCAAATGATGAAAAGATGATAACTTGCATAAAAGAGAAACCCAAATCAACTCCAAGTTTGTCAAGCTTGGATGAATCTTCAAGTAATCCCTTAATTACAAGACTAATTAACTAAGATTAACTAAAGATTAAAGGAAGATTAAACTAATGAGAGGAGAACTAAATCTAGGGTTTATATGTTGTAGAGAAGCTTAAGATAGTCTAGGGTATCATAAGATACATAAACAATACAAGAGGGAAGTATTTATATGGGTACAAGAATGAAGGAGGAGGAAAATAAGAGGCGCGGCTACAGGTGCTTGGTCCCGACCGGGACGGGATCATCCCGACCGGGACGGCCTGTCATCCCGACCGGGATGGGTTGGTCCCGACCGGGACGGCCTGGCAGTGACCCCTTCAAAAGTGCACTTCATCCCGGACGGGATGAGGTGCATACCCGTCGGGGATGAGTCTTGTAGGCCTCCAATATGATCCTTTTGGTTCCTCCTTGCTTCACATGAACTTCTCATCGATTCTCGGGACTCGGGATCGGGTCTCGGAGGCTCGGGATTGGGTCCCAAGGTCTCGGGGACGAATCCAAGGCATCTAGTGATCGTTCCTCCGCTTCGTTGGCTCCGAAATGTGTATGTATTGAGTCGGAATCGCTCTAACTCGTCATGAATGGTCTCGGGAACCTGAAACGAACTAGAGGAAGCATAAGTAGCCCATAAATCACTCCCAAGGAGCGATTCCACAAGGAAAATGGGACCAAAACGCTATGAAATAGGCACTACAAACTACACTTATCAGTACCTAAAACGGTCACATTTTATTTTTAAAACGTTTTCACACATACCGTCACTACCGCTAAAATCTCAACCAATGAGATCAATGTACCTAATACGGTTACATTTTGTTTTCAAAACATTTTTGCACATACCGTTAGCATCATCGAAGTTCCAATAAATGAAATCAAGGAGTGTAACATGGTTACACCCAGGAAACATTTTTTACACAAACCGTCACTATCGTCGCAATTCCAATCAGTGAGATGGACAAACACGGTCGCACGTTTTCAAAATTTTCTAAAAATACAATCACCGCCAAAATTCCGTAATAAGAATTTGGTCACACTTTCGAAACACCACCACAAACACCGTATCTACACACAAATACACTTTACACGCCAACGTCGAGCCCCTAACTAATAGGAGTCTCAGTAATGACGCGACACCACAATTTTCAAATATTTTCAAAATTGGTTCTTCCACAACCGCATTTTCACAAAATCACAGTCCACACCTTTTGCTATCGTCTAATCTTCGACACTCGTATAACAACACTTTCCGACACGCCTTGAACGATGTCACTAAACCATCATAATGTCGGTTTCAAACTCATCCACTTTCAAAAACTCGTTTTCCAAAATCATCTATTTTTGAAAACATAAAAATTCTTTGATTCCATGAAAATAGTAAAAACGGAAAACCCTAGTGAGAGAGAGGTGAGAGTAGGCGATTTGGAGTCCCTGGCACGATGGCCAAGGCTCCGACAGCCTCCCCTACGCCGACCAACATCACTAGGCAGAGAAACAAAAGGAATTCTAAGGACATAGGAAATGCTGCTAAAGATCACCAACCCAAACCCTCCATGGACGTAACGTTGAAGGAGAAATCCATACAAGATGTCATGGGGGGGGGGGGGGGGGGTACCTGCATATGAATTCGGCGACGACGATGATCAGACCGGACAAGACGTGGATAATGATTCATCATCTGCGACCCTGACTCCATCCTTGGTTCCAACGAATGAGAAGGCAGATGATGAGGAGAGTCAATGGTTTACTAAACAGGGGAAGAAATCTATCCCATGTATGAAAGAGACCCCTCTTCTCCAACTTACACTGGATGATGTTCAACCCGAACTAGACTACTGGAAAAACGCCATTTATGGATTCATTGTGGGTGCTAACCCACCATGGTATATCCTTGAAGGCTTTTTGAAGAGAATATGGAAACATCACGTTATCGATAAAGTCTCTTTCTTGCCTAATGGAGTTTTCCTTGTACGGTTCAAGACAGAAGAGATGAAAAACGCTGTTCTCAACGCAGGATACTACCTATTCGATAATAAATCGATGATAATCAAGTCTTGGAGACATGATATAGACTTGAAAAAGGAGGAAATAAAGGTTCTATCCACATAGATAAGACTCAATGAACTGCCACTGAAATTTTGGGGGAAGAGCATTCAAAAAATTGCTAGCTTAATTGGTCCCTTCATGAAAATGGATGAAGCCACTGTCCAAAAGACTAGACTTGGATATGCTAGGATTTTAGTGGAGATTACTATTGGCCAGGAACTGCCTACAAGCATCCAATTCAGGGATGAAAATGGAGAGGTAGTTACTATTAATGTTGAATATGACTGGAAACCGGTTCTATGCAAGACTTGTCACAGGATGGGACATGATACAGTGGATTGTAGAACTGGAAAGAGGAAATCCGAAGAGAGAACAAAAGAGGTGAAGACTAAACAAGTTTGGAAACCGAAACTCCAAAGTGATACCAGTACTGCTGATGCGGCGCCTCAGGAGCCTAATCAATGTAAAGTTATAGAACCACAAGCAATGATCATAAACTACACTTCAAGAAATAACACAGCAGAACCTGACTCTGGCAGAGTATTTGACAACCCCACCTTCAAAACCCCGGATGGACTGCCACAACTGAATGCAAAAGAAACCTTTCGCCAAGTTCTGGTTTCTACTTCAAGCAGCCTGTTGAATGGAAAAAAGGGTGACTCCACTCCCAAAAAATCTTGATGAATTTGGGCTTTTGGAATGTTAGAGGTACGAATAAAAGGAAGAAACAACTTGAAATAAATAACTTTCTTCTTCAAAATAAGATTGGTTTATTTGGTTTGCTTGAGACAAAAATAAAACCAGGGAATCAAAGTTCTATTGGCACTAGTGTGTTTAATAATTGGAGTATTGTTACCAATGCTCATAAGCATCCTAGAGGTAGAATTTGGACTATTTGGGATCCTAATCAGTGCAATATCACTCCTATTTTTTGCACGAATCAGCTCATCCACTGCCATGTTACTGAAACTAAGTTTATGCTTTTAATGATATCCTTGAGAGAGCTCCTCTCTAGGATGATTTGAGAGAACTGGCGTCTAAGGTTTCCGGGCCTTGGATGGTCGGGGGCGACTTTAATTGTGTTCTCAAACCAGAAGAAAGACTTGGGGGTAACTTTGTCCTTACTGAAGCCATGCCTTTCTAGAATTGTATCGATGAATGTGAGCTAATGGAGTGTACTGCATCAGGGTCCTATTACACATGGAATAATAAGCAGAAACCTGAGGATATGGTCTTCTCTAGAATGGATAGATGCTTAGTTAACCAAGATTGGATTAGGGATAGAGAGAATTACCTAGCAAACTTCATGCCGGAAGGTCTTTTTGACCACTGCCCATGTTTGATCACGAATGGTAATGGAGAGACAGCTAGAAAGAGATCGTTTAAATACTTTAACATGTGGAGTAAATCCACAAACTTTAAAAGTATTGTCTCTGAATCCTGGAATCAGAAGATTACAGGCACTAAAATGTACTGTGTTGCAAAGAAGTTACAACATCTTAAGAAGCCGCTCGAATAATTAAGCAGAGATCACTTCTCGGATATCGAGAAGGCTGCAGACATTGCTCAAACTAAGCTCCTCGCAGTGCAAGTAAGTCTTCATAACAATCCCACTTGTGAAGATTTGCGAAATCAAGAGGCGATTGCTGCAGATGATTACGCCAGGCTCCACGAAGCCCGAATGGAATTTCTAAAGCAGAAAACGAAATGCAATTGGTTGAAGGATGGTGATCAGAATTAAAATTTTTTCCATGGTGCGATCAGAAGTAGAAGAATTAAGAATTCTGTTAACCAAATTCAGGATGCCAAAGGAATTATCCACAGAGATCAGGACGGGATTCAAGATGCCTTCCTAACTTATTACAAGAATTTACTAGGGGAAAGCTCTAATGTCAGGCCAGTTTGTCGAACAATCATTAAGCATGGTCCCAAGTGCAACGCTCAGCATAGACAGATCCTCGAGCAGCCTGTCACTGATGAAGAAATAAAAAACACCCTTTTTAGCATTCCGGATGATAAATCTCCTGGACCCGATGGCTACTCAAGCAAATTCTTCAAAGATTCCTGGGATGTTATTGGTGCCGAGATTGTTGAGGCCATTAAAGATTTCTTCTCCTCAGGTCAACTTCTAAAGCAAATGAACACGACAAGTATCACCTTAATTCCTAAGGTTGATCGTCCCTCTTCAGTCTTGCAATTCAGGCCCATAGCCTGTTGTAACATTATTTACAAGACTATTTCCAAATTGCTATGTGCTCGACTTGCAGCTGTCCTACCTGACATCATTTCTCCCACCCAAGGAGGCTTCATCAAGGGCAAGAGTATCTTGGAGAATATCCAAATCTGCCAAGATATTGTCAGACTGTATAATAGAAAGAGCGCTTCTCCGCGTTGCCTTTTCAAAATCGATCTCCGTAAAGCTTATGACTCCGTGAAATGGAGTTTCACTGAGCAAATGATGCTCGCTATAGAGATGCCAAGCCTATTCATTAAACAGGTGATGCAATGCTGTTCTACCGCATCCTATAGCCTCAGTTTGAATGGAGAAAGCTTCGGATTCCTTCAAGGTCGTCGGGGGCTTAGACAAGGGGATCCCCTTTCCCCTCTTCTTTTTACTCTTTGTATGGAGTACCTGACACGCATCCTAAGCCTTACCACTGAGCAAAACCAATTCAAATTCCACCCCATGTGTAAGGCCATGAAGCTCACTAATCTGATGTTCGCCGATGATCTTCTCCTTTTCTCTAAAGGGGATGTTCCTTCGATGATGGTCGTACTGAGATCCTTCTCTTCCTTTTCTGCAGCGACTGGTCTTAAAATGAGCAAAGGGAAGTCGAGTGTTTATTTTAACGGGGTTCCGAATAACGTGAAAAATGACATTTTGCAGGTATCGGGTTGCACGGAGGGGTCCTTGCCTTTCCTGTATCTAGGAATTCCCATCAAATCCTCCAAACTTACAATACTTGAATGTCAGCCGATTGTTCATAATTTAATGGAACAGATTCAGAAAATGGGCGCTAGGAAGCTATCCTATGCCGGAAGACTGATCGTGATCAAGAGTGTCTTATCTACACTTCATTCTTACTGGGCCTCTATCTTCATCATCCCGTCCACTGTAATGAAACAGATTGATTCTATATGCAGGAACTATCTATGGGATGGAGGGGTTGACTATCACCCATCCCCCATGGTTGCTTGGGACAAAATCTGTAATCCGATTAGGGAAGGAGGTCTCAACCTTCGACAAAATGCAGTTTGGAATAAGGCTGCCATTGGAAAACTTGCCTGGTGGGTGAGTAATTGTCAATGCAAATTGTGGGTCCAGTGGGCGCATCATGTGTATCTGAAAGGGAGAAATTGGAACTATTATCAACCTTCAATGAATTCTAGTTGGTCGTGGCGAAAAATTTGTCAGGCTAGAGACAGAATGGTCCATTTCCATGGCTCTACTGATCAGGGACGAAATAGTTATAGTATTGCAGATGCCTACGATTTTATAAGGGAAAAGAAAGCTCGTGTCACTTGGCATACACAAATATGGTCGAATTGGTCCATTCCGAAGCATCAGATTATAGCATGGCTGCACAGACATCAAGCCCTCAACGTCAAAGATAAACTAATGAATCTGGGCATCATTAACGAAGCTCCCTGCTGCATTTGTGAGACAGAACAAGAGACCATTGAACATCTCTTTACAAAATGTGAGTACAGCGGACGTCTGATTGAAGAAGTGAAGAGGAAGTGTGGATGGAATTGCAACATTAACCTGACCGAGATTGGGAGGAATCGACTCAAAGGAACGAAATTGCAAAGAGCTATTAAAAACGGAATTATTAATGCTCTAGTCTACCACATCTGGAACCAAAGGAATAAAAGCAGGCTGGAGTCTCATCTGACTAAACCGGAGGTCCTTGCTAGTATCATAGTCAAAGAATTTCAGATCTTTTGTAATAATAAGAAAGTTTACAAATTAGGCGCTAGAGACTCCCATTTCCTTGAGAGTCTTGTCCGTCCGTTGTAAATTCCATATTGTAAATCCATTTTATCAATATACTTACCTTTACCAAAAAAAAAACTTTGATTCCAAGCCGGGATCGAGATCAACTCCTTACGTCATACAACCGTGTGATTAACCGAAAACACGCGCGAATCAAGGGTCTCATTTCCGTGTCACTCGCCTATGAGCTCTCCTCGAGTCTTTTACGTCGTCCGGTGGATTCGTTCTGATCTTTCGATCCTTTCCCACAGAATCACTCCCCAACTTATCCGTAGATTCAAAAACCATCGAAAGCATCCGCAATGATGTCAATACCCTAACCGAATTGGTTCGCAATGTCCATGCTTTGGTAACCCATTTAACCTCCTCCGTTCGCCACATCCATAGCCGCCTCGATCTCCTCGAGAGTAGAGACACGTAGAGCGAGGCAAATGCAAATTCGGTCGATTATAACATCTGGGGGCTTACCCCAAGAAGGTCGTTCGAATACTCCGCACAACCAAACCTTCCTAAAATCAACATGGGAAAAACCTCAAGATCTAATAAAGCCATATCCAACAAAATAGACACATCACTAAGGGAGTTCACCCCAATAGACTCGTCCTACATCGAGACTCTCAAACATTTGATCAAGAAAGGACTACTCTTGCCCGTAGGTCTAACTCCGGATGCACCAATTGATAAATGACCCAAAAAATGGGATCATAATGAATATTGCCTATATTACCAAGGTAACGAACACGATACCGAAGCGTGCTTCGCACTGGAGCACGTCATCGATCCAAAACATGATCGAGGAAGGAACATTCCCTCCCTCAAAACGAGAAAAGGCAAATTTCACCTTTAGGAACACCGAGGGAGAGATAGTGACATCAATGATTGTCACGAGATATTTCAAACCCTTCGACGGTCCGTCGATCAAAACAGGCCTAGAATACCCACCACGGGTCACATCTCCAGAAAATTTCATAAAGATCGAAGCCTAAGAAGAAGGCTCTGAGCCTAGGTTAATGTCATAGTGGGGTCAAGTTATAATATTGTTATTTCCCTTCTACCATCGTTGTCATGTTGAGTATAAGGTACGGGGGACATGTCCCGACTTCCCTAGTCCAGTCTAAACATTACTCCTTTCGGAGTCTATTAATAAATGCAATTCTTTCTCTTCCATCACGAGCCTCGACAATGCTTGATTTAAATAATAATGCAAATACATTCGCATACGACTCGTTACGTTTAAACAAAATGCCATGCAATTATTGACTCCTCAAAGCAATGAGGAAATAAAACATATAAGAACCGAGATCCCGTGTTCTCTTTTACCTATTCCATGTCTGATATAGAAAGCCACATAATTATCCTTGGCCTTAGAATGAGCGTTACTGAATCCCATAACGAATCTAGATAGTCTCTTAGCTTGTGATCAAAGACGGAAGGCAAACCCATTTCCCACAATAAACATCCCTCAACTAAAGACCGTCCAACTCCTACCATAGGTGCTAGTTTGGCGAAAAGAAAAAGAAGTATGAAATGGCCAAAAGGAGCCAAAGAAAAAAGTGAAACCAAGGCCAAGCTAAACCGGTCCAATTCAATGATCAATAGAGAACTCAATGGTCAAAATGATATCCCAATCATCCAACTCGATTGCAAATACAAGTCCGAAAAAAAAACGAGTCAGCTAGCGCCAAATACTAGCCTCCCTACATTACAACCCCTAAGACCTTCCCGAGACACTTGCTAGAAGACAGTCCGAAATTTTGAGGATTCAAGCTCAATAGGGTAATCCCAACCATTAGAGCTAAACATGGAAATCAAGTCCCACGTAATTTACATCCGGCCCGATTGAAGCCTGAGTCATTTTTACTCAGCTTCCCCTTTCTACCACATTACGAAACCGTAACCTCATAGCCTTAACTCCACAAAAATCAGCTCCAGATTTTGATCCATCAAAACCACTTACGACCTAGCTTCATATTCCAAAACCATCCAAACCAGTCACCCTGACCTAAACACGGTATCTCGGTAATTATCACTTTCAAGGGGTCACACCCGATCGCTTCACCTTAGTCCTTAAACTAGGGTGAAAACCTGTACAAAACACCTCAAATACTTCGCATCGATAATTGGCATAAAGCAAAATCACTCACATTTTTATGAACTACGAACATGATTTGATTCCATCTAAACACGGATACGTAGGCAACCCTACCGAGGGTACAATCAACAAAAAAATAGCAAAATCGATTACTCGATTCACATGCAAATCGGAACCATCCCACACTCCGATTAATGAGTTATTTCAATGATGAAGCACAAACGACGAGCCGTGGACGGGGTGAAAACCCGAAAGGGCGGCCCGGGCAAAATGAAGAATCGAGTTGCGAGTTGCCGTGAAAAAAAAAATGACGAGCCGAGGATGGAGTGAAAACCTGAAAGGGCGCTCCAGAAAAAAAAAAAGAGTTGCGAGCCGTCAAAGAAAAAAAGCAAAAAAAAAGGAGCAAAAGAAGAAAAAAAAGCAGAACCAAAGGTGAGCCGAGGACGGGGTGAAAACCTGAACGGGCACTCCGGGCAAAATGAAGAATCGAGTTGCGAGGCACCACAAAAAATAAATGAAAAAAAGTGCTTCTCTTTAACGCAAAATTAATTAAATCGAGCCTTTGTTGAGACCCTTTACATCGAGCATCTATCACCCGGCTACTCCGGAAACATGACAACGTGTCAAGCAAAGCCCTACAAAAACTAGTACTAATATGCCACATAATATCAATTAATACAACATAGTACCAATGACTGGGCTCTACCGGTCCAACTTTTCTTTTCCCTTACCATTCGGGTGTGCTTCTTCGGGCCTCTCACCATAGACCCTCTGAACGCAGTCTTCCACCCTACCAGCCCATTCAGGGGCCCAGCTAGTCCCATTTTCCATCTTCAAACACATTTTTAATATGGGTCTTGTCAGTCTTGGCCCGTTTAGATGAATTAACGGCACTAGGATCGGTAACACTATCTTTTGACGAGTGCTTAGTGACATTAGCTCGTGTCGCCTCCTTATCCTGTAGCATCACAGTCTTCCTAACATTCGACTTGTCCCGACCTGTCGGATATCTGTAATCTTCCCGCCGGGCATGAGTGGGAATTGCCGATCGAACATTTTATATAGGGACAAGACGTAAAACCCTACGTCTCCATGACATTTCGAACTCCCTAAGAGAACCTTCCGTCCAAGGATGAGATTTAGTAACGACAGTAATAGCATCTGATATAGGTTGCCCCACACCCATTTGGCGCATTAACCTTGATAAGGCTAAAGTCGTATCATGCACCTTAATCAAAATAATCCTAACAAACAACTAACAGGTAGCTAGCAGCAAGTAAGGGTCGAATCCACAGAGAGACGGACGAATATCGCTAATTATCTAATAATCGATTCTAAACTATTTAAATTCCGGTTTGTCTAAATTGTTTTCTAAACTAATGCGATTATGTAAATTAAAAGGTTCTAATAATATTAAAAGGATCTAGGGCTTTCCGGTTCACTATGTAATTAAATTGGGTAAAGTTAATTAATCATTCAATCAATCAATCACAATTATTTAGGGCAAAGACACGGCCTTTCGGATCTTATGTCAACCTTAGGATAGATTCTGACGGGCTCTCGCAACTTACCAGATTATCCTACCCACTTACTTGTAACTCTACCATCACCAGGCTTTCGTTCTTAAGTTTGGGTTCCTAAACATTCAACTAGTTCAACGTCTCAAACTAATTGAACAACGATACAAAATAAGTAGTAAAGCAATAACATATGAATGATCAATCAAACAAAAAATTAAACTAACATCCCCAATTCAATTAACATAGATCCCCTTCAACCCTAGAAGAATAAATTAGCTACTCATAAGAAACGATAAAGCAACAAAAGAATTAAGCATAATTGAGATCAATATGAAAATAAGGGAAAAAGAAAAGGTACCAATTACGTAGAACTGAAAGATTAACGATCTAAAAGTATGACTACAAACTAGAAGAATTCTAATGCTAATAAAAAGTCTAAACTAAACTAATGAATAAGAAAGTGGGTTCATAAATCTAACCCTAAGGAGGGTATATATACTAATAATAATAATGAGTCATTACTCCTAGTTTCCTAAGGACTAGGAGAAACTAATTAGGAAAGAATATTCCGTAAAATAAGAGTAATGGTAAGTTACGGAGTCTATGAACTAAAAAAATTGCGCGAAACAGCTTCAAACCGGTCGGTTCGGGTCTGAACCGACCGGTTCAATGTCGTCCCAACCGGTTTGGGTTCGTCCCGACCGGTTCGGGTTTCCCGCACTGCGCGACGAATTTGAAATGCTTGCTGTTTCTTCGTTACTTATCGGATTTGGACGTGTGATATACAGTTGGAAAGCTAAGCAAAAAGGCTTTCTAACGCCATAAAATTAAGCTCAATCGGAGTTGTAGAACTCAAGATATTCACGTTTGAAGTTGACCTTTGTTTTCGCGATCATTCTTTCTTCTCGATTTGCATTTGTTTGAGCTTTCCAACTTATTTCTTTGTCGTTTCTTATTGTTTCTTCACTTCACATCCTTCCTCAAGTATTCACTTAGTATCTTCTAACTTTTATCACTTCTTGCTTGTGGATTTCATGGCTCGAATCTCGTTATTACCCAAAATATAGCTCAATTGCCTTCATTTGTTTCGTTTCCTACAAAACGTAAACAAAATACCCGACATAACAAAGAAGGATGAAAAGCTAGAAAAACAACTCCTAGGACACGTAAAACGAACCAAAATAAATGAAAATTTGGGGTTAAATATAAATACGAAATGAGTTCATCAAACCAACCACGGTAAATATAAACACAATCACTTAAGGACAGTATCTGCATAGTACGGGCCGATGATGAGAACCGAAACCCGATATGTCCGCTGATATGCCACCACGGAATTGTCCACCTAATAGCGACCCCTTCGTTGGCCTACAAGTAGGTAAACCATCCTCCTTCAGTGTAACCATCATTCCATGGCTGCGCCATCTTCCGACCCGCGTAGCCTTTGTAGCTATAACCCTCAATAAGCTCGATCAAACCCAGCCTCTCTTGTAGCCAAACCTGCATAATCACAACATACTGTCAAACTTTCAAACTAAGGCAAGTTTCAAATAAAGAAAATAGTACCTCGACGTACCTGCAGAATAATTCCGGAACCTCAGAAAGGAGCATGTTGTATCCGTGCACGGGTATCAAGACCCATGAAAAGTTCACCAAGAATAAGCAAAGAGGGCAATCACCCATGCTCCATTCCCATCACAATATCCAAAACCCGAGGACTACCCCACTCTTCATGCACCGACGCGTCCGTTCTCAAATAGGTAATAACACGCAACTGCGATACTAAGAGCCCGCTTACGGGCTAAGGCCGAAATGTCACAAGAGTCTTTCCGTGAAAATACCCTAACAAGTAACTCTAAGTTAATACCACCTTCTCCAAAGAAAGCCTTAGCTTCCTCCAACAAAGGAATGTCCAAAAAATTACGAAGCCGCTCCAAGGGAACATCACCCTCAATAGGAATACAAGAATGAACCGAATGCCACCCACTTATAGCATCTAGCTCTTCAGGGAGAGGGCAAATATTGCCCCTCGGGAAAACAAAAAACGTGGTTCTTAGCATCCCAAAAGCGAGAACATGCCAACAAAAAAAATCATCTTGAACTATAACTTGCCTTAGAGTGACAACAACAGACAAACCACCCTCCAGATCACCTTTCTTAAGACGACCCATCCACCCGGTCAAAAGATTCCCAAAACCCGATATGACACAAAATAATGCAAGGAAGCTATAAAGACACTACGGGTGTTCAATTATGTCTAAGATGAGCACCCATAACCCACATATATAGCCTTAACCGCACAACAATTAGGAAATTGCTGAAAATTTCCATAACAAAGAACTGGACCGCCTGAGCCCAAGCGCCCCAAAATCGGATCCCTCAAACCCACACGCCTCAGGAACGAACCACCCAAGCCCAGGCGTCTGAGCTTCAGACCGTCAGCCTTCTGGCGCCTGAACCCCATACTGTCAGTCCCGCTTCACCCCATCAGTCACCATCCGAGAACCCCGAACATTATGAACGACCTCCTAAAGTCACTCGATCCTTTCCCTAAAACCATAGCGCCCATTACGATCACCGCACAGACAAGTGGACAACTCATTTCCGTCCACCAGATCCACCAGACTTGGACGTTTTTTTTAGGGGGATAAGCTACCCCACCTAGGCGTGTTGTAGCCCCGAGTGGCATCGCCGATATGCGTCTGTAGCCCTACACGGCATCGTCAATAAAGCATAAAATATGGCCTAACTTTTTTTTATCATAGATATGTGTCTGTAGTCTTACACGACATTGTCATAAAAGCAAAAAAATGTAGTCCGACTTTTTTCTTTTTTACTTCACTTCGAACATGAGCGTCAAAACAATTACACTCGTCTCCTAGCACCAGACACACTCGGTCAAAACATGTTGGTCACGAAACGCTTTACGAATACTGCACACAACATCGAGTCAAATATTTTAGTCGACGTACCACTTGATCCAACTCTCGGCTCAGACTAACCTATTTAAAAGCATCCTGAAAGAGCATTTTCACACTCCTACGCAATCCTAATACATCTAAAACATATTAAACCACGACTGAACTATAAGCAAACCGAACTTGAAGTGATTACTTATCGTCTAAGTCAACATTTCAAAAAACACAAGACAAATAAGCCAATCAAAGCACTAAAAGTTTAAAATATACAAGATATACAAAATCCAAACACAAATCGGGCTTACAATCTAGGGAGGACCCCTAGAGGCTGCAGCTACAGCCAGTACAAGCTCGCCGAGACCGTCATCCAAGCCTAGATCCTCCTGATCAAAGATGGGGGACTCGAAACCACCCATACACTACAAGGAAATTGTACAAGGGCGACTGACTGGCCTGCGTCTGGAACAGTGGACGCCAATTTGGGACCGTTAAATAAATCGGGCGACCGTTCTCGGTCGCTAAATTTGGCGACCGACGCGTATCTGAGTAAGTGTATTATAACACCCACTATTTTTCCTATTGCCGTTAATTATTCTGTTGTGACTCCGTCATGACTCTATGTCAATTCCGTCTTCTATTTCCTTCATCATTCTGAATTCTTATTATTATTTTTTTGAGTCAAATAATATTTATTTTTATTTTAAAAGATTTTAATTCTTGTAAACCTATTATTTGATTTTCATTGTAAACTATTTATTTTTGCGCGTGAAGTTCTATTTTTCTACGAACTAATGTTTTAAGCTTGAAATTCAGTTATTTATTTTTCCTAAATGTCTAAACACATCTATATAATATTTCCAACTAAGAAATATTTTTATTTACGAAAAATTTAGCCTTTAATCATTTTATTACAAAGTTTCGTAAATAATTATTTTCTATCGCGAGGTTTACTCGAATTGCTTTGAAATGCTTTTAGTAATTATACGATTCTCATTTTTATCAATCTACGTTTAAAAGAAACAATTTTTGGCCCCTTTTTAGACCATGACACCCATGGTCACACATCTTCACATTTTTTTTCATTTGGTTTTATTAAGTGATTAAAGCCTTAGATATTTTTATTACCATAATGAATTTGGTGACTAATTGCAAAACTCTTCACTCTCCCTTGTTAATCCATTTTGGCTGGTTTTATAAGTGTATCTAACATTGATTTCATCAATTTTTAAGATCATATTCATTCACACAATTCACATAATTTATTTCTTTTCATTCATTCTCATTCAACCACATTAAACAAAGAAAATACTCTTCAATTCCTTCATATTGGCCATGAGTTTCGGCCATATTTTCCAGCCCAATTTTGTCCCTAATCGAGTCTTGATCGTCTCATTTTATCGTAAAATAATCGTCATTCCGATCCCTTCGTTAAGATAATAATCGATGTTGTTTTTTATCGTTATTTTCCTTGATTTTCTTAGTTTTCTCATGGTATTTTTCCACCATGCTTTTCTTGTGTTGAAGGATTTTTGAATGATCCCGAAGCCCACGAATTTATAATCGACTCGAATTTGGGTTAGAGGTAACGTCGATGTTACTCGGTATTTCATGATTTTAATTGTGTATTTGCATGTATATATTTTTATGTTTTATTTTGGCAATATATGTATGTCATAAAATCTGGAAAAATTTTAAAAGTTGAAAATTTGCATGTTTCGGTATTTTTATCGCTTTTACGAGATTAACGATTAAATCGTCATATTAATTTGTAAAATCGTAATATTTGGCCTAAACATGTAATATATGTTTATATTCTGGACAAATGTTGTTTTTGATGATTTTTAATAATTTAGTATTTTTCTGATATTTTTGATATCGATTATTGAATTATTACCGTTATCGGACAAAAATGATTAAAAGCCGATTTTTAGTTCTAGTACTTAAACATTTTATTTTAATCTGATTTTTGACGTGGTGAAACTTTCTGATGAAATAGAATTTTCTGAATTGTTTCATAATTTTTTGGGATTGTTAAGTGGATGAATTAATTAATCACTTTAAATAATCGTTTATCGTTAAAACCGTGTTTGTCGTTTAAATTCTCGATTTCTGGTCTTTGGTTTAAATCTTGAAAAATTATGATTCTGATGATTTCATACTAAAATATAATTCTATGATTTTTAGTGCCTTAATAAAATGTTACGAACGATAAGTTTTACTAATGAAATCGTTAATTGTGAAAACGGGTTTTAAAGACGGTTTTGACGGAAGTTGGTACTATTTATTCCAGTCTTTAATTAATAAGTATTGATTTTTGGACAAATTGTGATTTATCGTTAAAATGCTTCGTCTTACCTAAAAGAATTATTTTTCCAGCAATTTTGAAAGTATTTAAATCTGAAACTTTAAGAGTTAAATCATCCCTTAACATACTCTAAATGTATTTGTTGGTTTAATTAAATAAAGACGTTCAAATATTTAATTTGATGTTTGCCGTAAAATCTTATTTATAATTTTATTGTCGAAACTAATAATAATTAGGGAATTTTAGCTTTATAACTTTTGAAAACACCCTAATTAGTAATATTAAAATGTTTAAGACATTTTTAATCATTTTATAACGCTTATACGATATTTTAATAATTTCATAAAATTAAATGTTCACTTTGGTAATTAATATCGTTAAGGCCGAAAGTATTAGTTTTATAAATCTAATCGTTTACAAAAAAATGTGATGTTAGTATAAACTAATATTTTCGCTATTTTGATATGATGCTATTTTTGGTTAAGTTTCTAAAAATAGAAGTTTCCTAAAATAGAAAGTTTCCTCTTTTGGAAAGTGATTCCTTTTTCTTTTGTTCTCCTATTGTTTGTATTGAATACATCTTTTAAATATCGATAATGGATTGTTTTGGAGTTATGGAATAAGGATAAGTGTGGGTTTAGAGTAATATAGTCTGGATTGTACGTTTTGCCATCAACTATAAAGCTGGTGTGTCTATGTTGAGACACATTGGTCGTTGAACTGAGCATGGTTTGTGTTCAGGAGTGTGTATATTTTGATCTTAAACTTAGATATCGCATCGTGTAAGTCGCCGTCGGGTTGAACTGGATTACGGTTGGTGTCCAGGACGGGTGTACATTACTTAAGCCAGGATCTCGCTGCACGCAATCCTGTTATGGTTGAGTTGCCTAGTTAGAGTCCGAAGTTTGATTTGTTTTGACTAAGTTCTCGAAGCTAGTTTAGTATTGTCCTAGTGAAAGTCTAGATTCTACATTAATTCTATCCATAACGCCATTTTGAATATTTTTATTATTATCGATATAATTTTGATTTGCAGGTTGGCAGGTGTTTTAAGTTTTCTTCGGAAAATTCATTTTTATTATATTGTTTTGATACGTGAAGTTTTTCACTGAAAGTTTATTTTTATTATAATGTGTTTTACTGTTTTACTGTTTTTCATTTTTACTATTTTTCTATAATAGTAATTACAGTTTTAAAATCATGTTATACGGCTGGGAGAACGTTGACGTTGCTCCCCACTGATTGTGGCTGTTATGTTTTTAACACGGCAGGTATATGTGTTTTCCTTCGGGTGGGCTAGCGAGCAGTTATGGATCCTGCTTGTTTTAATCAGATCACTGTGTTATGGATTGTTAAAACCCTTTTTATGGATTTTATTTATTTATTTATTTTGTAGCCATTTTTATTTTATGGCTTATGTATTGACTTACCATTTTTATTTAATCAAGACATAGCTACAGTGTGTTATAATCCCACTTCTACAATGTTTCCGCCACTGTATTGCGTTAGAATTTCTAGGGGATTACAGTTGGTATCAGAGCATCACTGCTCCCAACGCTTACACCTGAAATTAGGGAAAATACCAGTAAATTATTTAAACATTAAATAAAAATTTTATTAGAGATGGGTAGAAACAAATAAGGACTTAACTGTTAAGATTATCTGTTCCTGAACTCAATGATTAGCATTGAATATTTGTTGCTTTTGTTGGAAGAAGACAAATGAACAAGATGTTGATAGGATGCTGCTCCAGATCGGGACAAGACCGTCTTAGAACTCTCAACGTATGCTGACTCGAGTGGACAACTTGGTGCTCCAAGAAAGATGTCGATGGTGACTTTTAGCTCCGGTTCAGTTTACTTAAGCTACAGGCAAGATGATTAAGAGTAGATTCCTGTTCCATGATGTCGCAGTAGATCCAGATGGAGCGACCCAAGACTTGTGTGCTCGTTCCTCTACAAGAAGATGAAGTAATCCATTTGGATCCCTTGTGAACTCTGGAGGCCTGAAGATTATCCTCTGGTTCCAGAACTTAGTAATATAGGGTCATCGACTCTTTTCTTCCTTCCTCTACTTTTTCTTATTCTTCTCTTTTATATTCTCTTCTTCATCCGCTTGATGAATCCTTGTTATATTCTTCTACTCTACCATCTTTCTCTTGAGATTCTTTGGATAGACCGAATTTTGTCTTAGTGAACCCGTGAAAAGTTATAGATGTTTGAGGTTTGGTGAACCCTTGTTACGTGGTTTGAGAATTGTGAGTTATACCTTGTTATCTATCTTAGTAAGCTTTTAAGGATCTATTTGAATGATAAATTGTCAATTAATGGAATTAGGTTGGTACTTTAGACACTGAACCTTGGATTATAGGTTACATGATTATTTGGAGGACTTAGAGTTGAATATATTTTGGGGTAGTAAGAGTATATCGTATTTGATGAATACCTAGTACCTAATTTAACCTAGAACTGAACCAAGTGTAGCTAATAATAGAATTTTGGGAGTCCTACCTAAATGTTATTTGATGGATGCATCGGGAATATTTGGGATCATAGAGTACTGTTTAAATTGTTAACCTGAGTGTTGTGGTACCATCAAAGGTTTTCATTAATACCATTAGAAATTTTGGTTAACATAGATTACCCGTGTTTCTTAAGGATTAGATCGTTGATCGTTGTTTAAGGTTGTAACCTATGAACTTTGGAGTTGATTGATCTAACTTGGATAAATTATTGTTAACCTTGAAAAGGAGAAACATGTTACAATGAGAGGTTGTATTTATAGCGTTGTTTTGAGGAATACTTAATGCGAATCATCTTGATGGATTTATAGTTCAAAACCCTTAGACCAACGATATTGTGGCTTCGTTGAGTTAATATTTTGGTGGTTTTGCTGTTACGATATGAAATTTGGTGGAATTCTCAGAAACCTTAGTCGAATGACGTGTTCGAAGATGTGAGTGTTTGCGCCATTAACTATAGGTTTGAGCGTGTTTGAGGATTTATTGTACTTCCCCAACTTCTGTACTTGTGGTATTATAAATATGTTGGTGATCATTTTTGAGGATTTCGTGTCCGAACTTTGTTAATTGGTGGATTTTATTTAGTCTTCCTTACTCGAGAAATTTGAAGTATACCTCGAGTTCAGACCTTATGAGCTTTAAATTTATGAACCTTAGTGATTGCGAGTTAGGGTATGTTTTGATAACCGTTGGAATCTTAATTAAAGGATTAGTCTAAATCATTTGTGGATTCTTACTATACTAATTGAAAGATTGTATTAGTATGTAAGACTTAACTTTGGAGGTTGTAGATTGAGTAGGACCACCTTGTACTGATATTGGACTTAGCGTTATTTGATGGGAATTAGGAACCCGTGTTTGTGGAAGTCGTGCTAGGAATCTCGAGACGATTAATTTCTTCCATAATCCTTGAGAGCTCTTTTTGATTCTCAACTCCGTCTTCCTTTCTGCTTCTCTTGAATTCTGTTATGGTAACTCCTGCCAATCCCTTCAACCTTTGTCGATTTTGAAAGCTCTTATTTTTAATTTATTTATCCTTGTTCCATTTACTCGTTAACTATTTTTCGAACTCCCTATTTTATAAAAAGTTTGACTACTTTAAAAAAAATGGATTATCGTAAAATTTTAACATTTTGAGTTATAATTTCTAATTGTGAATTTGCCCGTTTTGTAAAAGGCTTGACTAATTTAAAATTTTTGATTTTCATGAAATTTTAACATTTTGAAGCATAATTTCAAATTTTAAAACTCACCATTTTGTAAAAACTTTGAGCAATTTAACATTTTGGGTTATCGTGAAATTTAACCTTATTTATTTATTTATAATTTAAGAACTATATACTTCACTTTGTTTTATCTTTGGTTGATATTTATATTTAGATCTATTTCAAAATGCCTTACTAATTTATTTTAAATTATTTTTAATTTTTGATTTTCAAGCGATCAAAATTTTATGAAGACTTTTATATTTCCAAGTACTTCAATTTGTATAGGATTGTTATGTAAAACGTTTTAACATTGTCGAAATTATTTTGTATGTTCAAGTTTGATAACATTTTTGAAAACTTTCATAATTACTTTGATAACATTTTCGAAATTTTAACGTTTTGAAAATTGATTTTCATTTTATTGTTGGTGAACTTTTGAATCTGTTATTGAAAATGTTTGACGGCTGGTGCGATTTTTACTAACTACAAAATTTGATTTCTCCAAACTAAATTTTGTTTCATCAAAAAAGGAATAATATCGAATTTCTTAATCAAAATATTTTACTTTTGTTTTCAAAATATTTTTGTTATCCTATTTCCTTCGAGTTTGTTTACAAATGTTATTTGACGTCATTATTTTACCAAATAACTTTACTTTACGATTTCACTAATTAAAAAATTTTTTAAACTCCGGGTAGTTTAGCCCAATTCCTCTCGGAATAAATATTTGCATTTGATTTCATATCACTTTAAAAGTTGTAAAATTTTCTTTTACAGCAAAATTTTTATGCGAGATTTGTATCCTCACCTTTTCGAGTGGGGTAATCTTGTTTCCTTTCTGCTTATTCTTAGTTTCGAGGACGAAACTTTGTTTTAGTGGGGAGGATTGTAACACCCACTATTTTTCCTATTGTCGTTAATTATTCTGTTGTGACTCCGTCATTACTCTATGTCAATTTCGTCTTCTATTTCCTTCATCATTCTGAATTCTTATTATTTTTTTTTGAGTCAAATAATATTTATTTTTATTTTAAAAGATTTTAATTCTTGTAAACCTATTTATTTGATTTTCATTGTAAACTATTTATTTCTGCGCGTGAAGTTCTATTTTTCTACGAACTAACGTTTTAAGCTTGAAATTCAGTTTTTTTTTCCTAAATGTCTAAACACATCTATATAATATTTCCAACTAAGAAATATTTTTATTTACGAAAAATTTAGCCTTTAATCATTTTATTACAAAGTTTCGTAAATAATTATTTTCTATCGCGAGGTTTACTCGAATTGTTTTGAAATGCTTTTAGTAATTATACGATTCTCATTTTTATCAACCTACCTTTAAAAGAAATACTTTTTGGCCCCTTTTTAGACCATGACACCCATGGTCATCACACATCTTCACATTTTTTTTCATTTGGTTTTATTAAGTGATTAAAGCCTTAGATATTTTTATTACCTTAATGAATTTGGTGACTAATTGCAAAACTCTTCACTCTCCCTTGTTAATCCATTTTGGCTGGTTTTTTAAGTGTATCTAACATTGTTTTCATCAAATTTTAAGATCATATTCATTCACACAATTCACATAATTCATTTCTTTTCATTCATTCTCATTCAACCACATTAAACAAAGAAAATACTCTCAATTCCTTCATATTGGCCATGCGTTTTGGCCATATTTTCCAACCCAATTTTGTCCCTAATCGAGGCTTGATCGTCTCATTTTTATCGTAAAATAATCGTCATTCCGATCCCTTCGTTAAGATAATAATCGATGTTGTTTTCGATGTTATTTTCCTTGATTTTCTTAGTTTTCTCATGGTATTTTTCCACCATGCTTTTCTTGTGTTGAAGGATTTTTGAATGATCCCGAAGCCGACGAATTTATAATCGACTCGAATTTGGGTTAGAGGTAACGTCGATGTTACTCGGTATTTCATGATTTTAATTGTGTATTTGCATGTATATATTTTTATGTTTTATTTTGGCAATATATGTATGTCATATAATCTGGAAAATTTTTAAAAGTTGAAAATTTGCATGTTTCGGTATTTTTATCACTTTTACGAGTTTAACGATTAAATCGTCATATTAATTTGTAAAATCGTAATATTCGGCCTAAACATGTAATATATGTTTATATTCTGGAAAAATGTTGTTTTTTTATAATTTTTAATAATTTAGTATTTTTTTGATATTTTTGATATCGATTATTGAATTATTACCGTTATCGGACAAAAATGATTAAAAGCCGATTTTTAGTTCTAGTACTTAAACATTTTATTTTAATCTGATTTTCGACGTGGTGAAACTTTCTGATGAAATAGAATTTTTTAAATTGTTTCATAATTTTTCGGAATTGTTAAGTGGATGAATTAATTAATCACTTTAAATCATCGTTTATCGTTAAAACCGTTTTTGTCGTTTAAATTCTCGATTTCTAGTCTTTGGTTTAAATCTGGAAAAATTATGATTCTGATGATTTCATATTAAAATATAATTCTATGATTTTTAGTGCCTTAATAATATGTTACGAATGATAAGTTTTACTAATGGAATCGTTAATTGTGAAAACAGGTTTTAAAGACGGTTTTGATGGAAGTTGGTACTATTTATTAAAGTCTTTAATTAATAAGTATTGATTTTCGGACAAATTGTGATTTATCGTTAAAATGCTTCGTCTTACCTAAAAGAATTACTTTTCCAGTAATTTTGAAAGTATTTAAATCTGAAACTTTAAGAGTTAAATCATCCCTTAACATACTTTAAATGTATTTGTTGGTTTAATTAAATAAAGACGTTCAAATATTTAATTTGATGTTTGCCGTAAAATCTTATTTATAATTTTATTGTCGAAACTAATAATAATTAGGGAATTTTAGCTTTATAACTTTTGAAAACACCCTAATTAGTAATATTAAAATGTTTAAGACATTTTTAATCATTTTATAACGCTTATACGATATTTTAATAATTTCACAAAATTAAATGTTCACTTTGGTAATTAATATCGTTAAGGCCGAAAGTATTAGTTTTATAAATCTATATCGTTTACTAAAAATGTGATGTTAGTATAAACTAATATTTTCGCTATTTTGATATGATGCTATTTTTGGTAAAGTTTCTAAAAATAGAAGTTTCCTAAAATAGAAAGTTTCCTCTTTTGGAAAGTGATTCCTTTTTCTTTTGTTCTCCTATTGTTTGTATTGAATTCATCTTTTAAATATCGATAATGGATTGTTTTGGAGTTATGGAATAAGGATAAGTGTGGGTTTAGAGTAATATAGTCTGGGATGTACGTTTTGCCATCAATTATAAAGCTGGTGTGTCTATGATGAGACACATTGGTCGTTGAACTGAGCATGGTTTGTGTTCAGGAGTGTGTATATTTTGACCTTAAACTTAGATATCGCGTCGTGTAAGTCGTCGTCGGGTTGAACTGGATTACGGTTGGTGTCCAGGAGGGTTTTCATTACTTAAGCCAGGATCTCGCTGCACGCAGTCCTGTTATGGTTGAGTTGCCTGATTAGAGACCGAAGTCTGATTTGTTTTGACTTAGTTCTCGAAGCTAGTTTAGTATTGTCCTAGTGAAAGTCTAGATTCTACATTAATTCTATCCATAACGCCATTTTGAATATTTTTTTATTATTATCGATATAATTTTGATTTGAAGGTTGGCAAGTGTTCAAGTGTTTTATGTTTTCTTCGGAAAACTCATTTTTATTATATTGTTTTGATACGTGAAGTTTTTCACTGAAAGTTTATTTTTATTATAATGTGTTTTACTGTTTTTCATTTTTACTATTTTTCTATAATAGTAATTACAGTTTTAAAATCCTGTTATACGGCTGGGAGAACGTTGACGTTGCTCCCCACTGATTGTGGCTGTTATGTTTTTAACAGGGCAGGTATATGTGTTTTCCTTCGGGTGGGCTAGCGAGCAGTTATGGACCCTGCTTGTTTTAATCAGATCACTTTATTATGGATTGTTAAAAACCCTTTTTATGGATTTTATTTATTTATTTATTTTGTAGCCATTTTTATTTTATGGCTTATGTATTGACTTACCATTTTTATTTAATCAAGACATAGCTACAGTGTGTTATAATCCCACTTCTACAGTGTTTCCGCCACTGTATTGCGTTAGAATATCTAGGGGATTACATGTATTGCGTAAAAAATTGTACGGAAATGGGGGAGTCGGGCAACCGACGGCGGTCGCAAAATCGGACGTCGGGCGACGGCGACCGTTATCGGTCGCCATTTGCGGTCGCAAAATGCCCATTAGTAATTCCGCCCCTTAACAGCCCCCCACCCCCTTCTCATCCTTCATATAAAAAAAAACTCTCTCTTACTTGTCTATACCTAAACCGACGCATCTCCTTCCCCGAATTCCTATCAATTTCTTCCATTTTCTCTATTGTTAAGGTTTGTTTTTATTTTTTATTAAGTTCGATTTATTTATTTTTGTAGACACCCAGATTTGGACCTGGTGGCTCCAAGAGTGCCCAGCAAACACCTGATGACGATCAGACTGCAACGCGACGCGAGTTTGCGGAGTTTTAGATAGCTTTTCTATAGAACGGATCAAATAATTACGCAGAAAGATTAAATTAACATCAAGGCATCCTTAGTCGTGTCATTACGGTCACATCGACACTAATTAGAGTCAATTCCGACACCGGGACTCTGAATCGGTCCCAAAATATGCAAAATCAACCCGAGTCAGCACACCGAGCCAAGCGAACCCTAGGATGCACACCCGAGGCCCACTCGACGCAATAGCATGCTAGGTCAAAGGGGAAACTTAAACTCCAAGTTAGCAAATGATACGCACACTCTCGGTTTTGAAAAGGATCAAAATCGTATCTTCAAAATTCCGAACACCTCGCACCAAGCGTCCTAGCCCTCACACGCACGAACCTAGGCGCCTGAGAACAGGTGCCCCTGTACTCAGGCGTCCATCCAGGCGACATGAGCCGAAAACAATTATAAATACCCCCCACCTCATTCATTTGACACAAAACTTCTCATTCTCTTCTCCCTTTACTCATTACGAGTTTCTCTCGCTTGGGCTCGCACTTCGACACCCAAAGCAAACGATCCATTCGATCGTAGTCCCAATAAGCGAAATCGACGCTACTCCTCACCTTCGAGCACTCCACTCGATCCCGAGGTGCATGTGTTCAACTTTCTTCGAGTAGTCTAGTAACGGAGTTCTGCCGGATTAGCCGCAGAACGCAAACGGTTACGGAACTCTGCCAAAATCACAAGGCAAGCTAGGAGGATCCGCCTTTTGAAGTCGAACCGTCACTAGGTTGTCATCTAAATAAAACTTTACATTTCTGTATGATAATGTCAAACGTGGACACTAGGTCTATAACACATACTAAAACACGTAACGTCCCAACTTCAACCGTAAACACTAAAATACCCTAAATAGACCCGAGTAGTCCCGAGATTCATTCTCAACCATCTATGCATCGTGTCCCGTTTAGCGTATACTCTGAGGGTGCAACTCCTCACTATGTGATTTACTTACATTTTGCATTTACCTCTTTCGTATGATTTATTGCTTTTATGACCTTATAATCGCATGCTAAATCACGTAACACGGAATTCAAAACGTAAACAAGCTAAAACTGAACAAAGCGATGGTCGGGTTCCGTATTAGTCCCGATGCTCACCATACATGGTTCGATGCATCCCTATTAACACCGAGCCGACGCATCTTAAGCAGAATACGAGGTAAGGTATATCACGAGAACGACTAATATATGTGTTATCACGTTAAAACTGATTTGCTAATATGTATAATATTAGTACCCTCTACTCTCCTATGTGCATATTTTCATGGCCTGCTTGTCACGTGAAATCGCATGCAAAGAATGTAAACACAACTATTTCGACGACAAAGCTTACTTGTCCTTAAATAACCGACATAGCAAAGACATAGGGTTAAAACAACGGATGTTACAGTACTTCCGCCACAACAAGGAAACAAAGTTATCATCCCACCGATTGATTAGTAAAGGCCGCTATGTGGGGGCGGGATTGGGTGTCGATGTCTATCGGATGTTGGCTTCCCAATACGTACCCTCACCCCTTACTCAGAATCGAAGGTTTCGAGATGTCCGAAACCAGTGGCAATGAGAGTCATTCCTGGCATGGAGTGCTTATGGGTACAAGTCTTTATCTTTAGGTCCCGTGCCACTCAACTTTGAGCCGGCTAAGGATCAAAGTTGACATGAACGGTATCCGAGTCCCCATAATTGACTCGGTGGCGACTCAACAAATCGGCAATGACTTCGGTTCACTAAAAAGGTCGCCTTTCCAAACATATCGGCCTTTAAACATTTACAACCTTGACTCGATCGATCCCAACGGAAACACGGGTGCCCGCACCCGTCTAGTACAAGTCAGGATCTTCATCCGAATCGAGGTTCCAAACATCACCCCGAACGCGAGATCGGACCGGTCCCCGACCGGGAGGGGTCGCGTGGGTGGCCGCGGGGATAAAACCGGGTTTCTCCCGCGCAGGCGCGCGCGGGGCGTCGGAAGGTGCGGACGGACGTCCACAGTTTGGTGACTCCGCTGGGGATTTGGAAACAAGTTTCCAACGGTGGTGTAACTCGAACGAGGTCGGTGAAGCTCATTTCCTAGTTCCCTGTTGTGGTCACTACAAGTTTTAGCCCTTAAAAGCCCACCCTAACCGATATTAGGACCAATCGACCTCTTTGCGGTAAGATCCTTATGGACACGCGGAGAGATCCTCGGTTGACGCTCCGACCGCCTAACGCGCATCCCGCGGATATACCAAGCGTATGGCTCTAAGCTGCCGGTACGTCACTCATCTCCTCAGGTGACCTGTCGTCACCTAAGCAAAAGCTATTCGTGGGCGGTAGCCTACCCTAACCTACCCGTGTCTGCATCTTGCATGAGTGTACGCATTCCTAGTTATGTGTAGCGTGTTTGAACAACCCAAATAAAAAACTAAAATATGATTCAACCACGACAACAAATTCAATCGCACCCAACTCCGTTTTCGATAAAAAGAGAACATCTTCTTTTCAAAACTGCCTTTTCAGTGCCGATACTCCGGCCAAATTAGAATTAATTTTCAAAAACCTTTTAAACACCGTCATCACGATAAATTTTACACTCACTACTTTCGAAATACCCTTTTGAGTGCCATCACCTTGGCCAAAGTAAAATTCGTCGCTTTTCCAAACAGCAACGAAGACCGTTAATACCACCAAACTTCCAACTAATGGGATCAAGATACCCTAAACGGTTACATTTTATTTAAAAAAAACGTTTTCTTGCACATACAATTAACACGACCGAAACTTCAATTAATGAAGTCAAAGAAACAAAAACGGTTACACCCTCAAATTACTTTTCACAATACATCACCCACACCGTCGAAACGCCAGTTAATAGATACGACAAGCGTGGGCCACACATTTCAAATGTTTTCTAAAAAACGGGAGGCACTTTCACCACACAAATTCTGTAATAAGGATTTAGTCACATATTTGAAGCACCGTCACGGACACTACGTTCTGTCACGAACAACGTCTCCACCGCACGTATCGAGCTAATTAATTAATAATAGTCTCGATAAAAGCACAACGTTATCATTTTTAAAATCGGTTCCCTTAAGAATCGTGCTTCTTTTGTAAAACCACCATTTACGCTTTTGTTATCATCGAGTTTTCGACGCGCGTGTTGCAACGCATTTTCACGTCACAAACGATGTCCCTACACCATCGTAACACCGATTTTACAAACCCTCCCTTTCGAAAGAAAAGGTTTTATTTTCAAAAGCCCGATCATTTTCAAAAAACATCAAAACTCTTTGATCCCGAGCCGGGATCGCGATCAATTTCTTACGTCGTACAACCGTGTGATTAACTGTCTGTGTTATTTACTAGGGTCACTTCTGTTCGAGGTTTTACGTTTTGAGTTGTCTCATCCCGAGAAGTCCTCTTTAAATCTCACTCCCGAGATTTGTGTCAAGTCGTCTCGTTCCAGAGACATAAGACCATTAAGCGCTTCGCCGAACACACCGAGAGTCTAAAGCACCCGAGTCTCTAAATTGATGGCCGCAAACACGCGCAACTCAAGGGTCTCATTTCGGTGTCGCTCAATTATGAGCACTCCTCGAGTCTCTAGGATGTCTGATGAACCTGCCCTCATCAATACCACCTTTTCCGCAGTCATGTCAGGAGATTCAAGCGTGGACGCAAGTAACCATAGTGGGGACAACGCCGGACAATCCGCAGATAATACCATAGGAACCCTAACCAACCTGATCCGGGACTTACAGGCCACCATCATTACCGTGAACGCATCCGTAAACAGCATGGACTCTCGTCTAGGCCACTTAGAAGATAGGGCTTCAGATGAACACCAACCGGGTCCTCAACAAGGTCCTTCTAAACTCCACCCCGCTAGGAGGTATTCCCGCCGGAGTCACCCCTAATGATCCCATTAACTCGCTTTATGACGACATCCTACAGTCTGCCGTAAATCGCATAGATTTCCTTGAGAGTCAAATGCGCCTAAACCAGGGCAGCAATGTCCACCTCGAAAACCATAGGAAGTTCGAAATGGTAAATGACCAATTACCAGAAAATTTTTCCTAGCCGACATACCCAAGTTCAAAGGAACCGAGGATCCCCTCAATCACATTTGGGCCTTTAAGGATTACATGGCCATCAAGGGGGTCAAACCCAGCCTCTTAACTAGGATATTCCCTTCCTCTCTAGGGGACACACTGCGATCTTGGTTCAATTCGCTCGACCCCAAAAAGATATCCACTTGGGACGATATCTCCATAGAATTCGAAAAACAATATGCGGATAATTCCGAAACACAAGTCACCATTAGAAGCCTCGAAGTCCTTTCCCAAAATGAGAAGGAAGGCTTCTCCGAATTCCCGACTAGATGGAGAAAAGTCAGTACCCAATTAATAAACTGACCGGACGAAGCAACTTTAGTAGAAAAATTCGTCAATAACCTCAGACCCGCTTACGCCTCCCACCTTAGGTACCAAAATATCCATACCTTCAAAGAACTATCTACCTTAGGAATACGCCCAGAGGATGATATGAAAAAGAGGGTATTCTCCAAGATAATGGGGAAAGGCTATCAGGGTCCAACTACATCCACGGGAACCCGATCTTATGGATCATCCGGAAATAAAAAAACCGAGGAAGTACACCTAGTCGAACCAACCCCTAGAGGGAGGACAAACTTCAGCCCTAGAACCTTCTCCAAGTTAGGCATTACGTATACCGAAGCCTTAAAAAGGCTAATTGAGCAAGGAAAGATCGAGCCCATAGGTCCTACTATAGACCCACCCGCACATAAAAGAGCGAAGTCATGGGATTGTAATAAGTATTGCCATTTCCATCGTGGCAGTGGCAATGATACCGAATCTTGCTTTCGGCTTAAACATGTCATACAAGATATGATCAAAAATGAGACAATCCTACTCCCTCCACCCAAAAAACCAAACAATTCCACAAATCCCTTTAGCATCCATGCCATCTTTGACGACACCATCGACTGTTCCCAGCTTGACCCTCTAGAAGAGGACATCCTGAACATTGAGGATGAACCAGATAATCATGCAGAGCCCACACCTGTCAACCCCGCAAGTCATGCAACAGCGATCGAAAGCCTAACTCGCCTGGTCTCACAAATACACCCCCTACTATTAAGAATCGAGGCTAGGATAACTCGCATTGAGGAAAAGCTCGAGGAGTCCCCCGAGCCTCCCATCTCAGAGTGCAATGGGTCAATTAAGGGGGATAGCATAGGTTCACCCGAGACTATAAACCAAAGAAAAAGCACACCCAGATCGGGGTCAGCTATGCATCTGCGCTCCGAAGATTAGTATCCCTTCGCCTCCTACGACCCATAGACTCAAAACTAAAGCAAGAGTTAAAGAGACACGTTATTCAACATCCGCACAACACACACTCATAAACCAAACGAAAGAAACAACGACAAGACAATTTACTAGCCAATACCGGTAAAGCAAGCCTGTAAACTAACCCTGAACAAAGAACATTAATAAAACAAGCATAGGAACCCCAACTAACAAGAATGCTCACGCTCGATCACGTGATAAATCAAGCAAAACAAAGCCAATCTAAACAAAGTCTGAACAAATCCAAGCACATAACAAATCAGAACAAAGCAAAGCAAATCCAAAGAAAGTAAGACAAGTCCGCAAAACAAATTTAACTTAACCAAAATAAATGCCAGCAAACACTTTCGAGCCTAGCAGGGTCTTAGTTATCCTAAAGGCAATTTGTGTTTGAGCGGATACTTAGACGCTTCAACATTTTCGAGCCTAACGGGTCTCACTACTACAAGACCCTTGGTTTCTAGACGCTTTAAAGGTGGGTTCTCGACGTTTTAAAGTGTCGCAAATTTAATCCTCGACGCTTCCAGAAAGCGTGGAAATTTTGGGCGTCGGGAATTCTCGACGCATTTTTATGTCGCCATTCTCGACGCATTAAAGCGTTGAATATTTTATTCAAGACGCTTTTTTGCGTCACTACATGGTACACTAAAATATGCAGCCTCGACGCTTTTCTATGTCGCAATTTTTTTTCCTGGCAAATTTTTTTTCAAAGCGCGAGACTTTCTACTATTAAAAAGTCGAGAAATAATAATATAAAATTCAGTTATCGACACTTTGGTATCGTAAAAACATCGAGAATCTTATCATAAAGAATATTATACTAATTATATATTTCCAACAACTAACTATTGCTTGCGATTATATATTCTAAAAAGCACGACTCCACATTTACTGAATTGATATCAATAATACACAAAGATCGAGTCGGTCATTCAGAAAACAAACACTTAATTAAAATAATCTCCAATCATATATATATTTCGCATTCAATAAATAGAGTTTCATACGACGAATAGCTTGAATAATCTTCATCCAATCATATATTTCGCAATCCAAAGTAAAATGAAAAAAATTACTAAAAAACTACAGTATTATTTAAAAAGATACTTGTTTTCCTCCGAAAAAACATTGAATTTAATGTCCAAGTTCAAAACCAGTGAGCCAATTTTGTTATCCATCAATTCTGTCATCATCTCTCTTTTTGTGTTGTAGAACGTCTTGTAGTGGTAAAAAATATAATAAATAAAACTGAATAGACCATATAATGAACCATAAATAGGTAGAAAATATAAATGCATATTACATAAATAAATTACCTTAGGATCAACAATGTTGTGCAAGATTGTCTTTGTCATATTTGCACTCTCATCTGATGTTCCCCCACTACTCATTACATTCAAAAAAAAATTTAGTAACGAATTAGTCTCAGCATACTTCAATTGTAGCTCTTCATTTTTCTTCTTCATTCCCATGTTCTCCTTTGTCAACTTATCCACAACCTTTTGCACATACCGAAAAGTTGAAGTATCTTTTTCAATTTGGTGAGTCAGTTTAGTTTACAAAACCAACGAATAATATAATGAAGGCTTTGGCTCCATGGAGAATGGAGAGAAGACTCCTACAAAAGAAACAGTGAAAATAGTCGCAACCATTTAGCAATTGTTTTGCTTTACTCTGTATCGTCGGATCTATTGGAAATGAAACATGCAGCCATTAGGGCACTACTACAAATGAGCACTTGGGCCACGGTTGAATTCGTAGCAAAAGTGCTAAATTTTCGTGGCTAAAGTACTTTGCCACGGAAAGACCATCCGTGGCGCAAGTGGCCGTGGCAAACAAATAGCCTCGAGAAAAAAAAACGTGGCAAGTATTGATTTTAATGCCACGGAGTCTCCCGTGGCTAGAATTAATTTTTTGCCACGGATTATCCCGTGGCTAATTATGTTTGTAGCAAAACATTTATTCCGGTGAAAAAATATATAATAAATTAAATAAATTAATAACCGTAAGAATTCTCTACCCCTATAGTAGTCACATCTGGAACGATTACTAGCTTTATAGCAGAGTCATTCTAATATTATTTAATTCACCATACGCATCGAAGAGCCTTCCCAGGAGGTCACCCATCTTAACACTACTCTCCCTCAAGCACGCTTAACTGTGGAGTTCTTATGGCCAGCTACCAGAAATGAAATTGAACTTTATTGACATAATCATTGGTTTGAATTCTTTTAAAGTGATGTTTTTTTTTCACAAAGTACATTTACTTTTGAGTAATTAATTTTTTTACCCAATGATTTACATATTATGACTAAAAAATTATTATTCCAAAAAAAAAAGGAGTTTCGAAGTTGATTTCGGAGTCATGATTTCATTAATTTATCGATATTTCTATTTTAGTTTCTATTTTCCACGTTCTTTTATTGCTAGTTCTTTCGATATGCTTTTTCTTTTCGTTATCGGTCATTATTTTATTTCATCAGTATTTTATCCTCATTGACTTTTCTCTTGCCTACTTCATGTTTTACCCAAATTATTTTTCATAAAGTAAATTTTAGTTTAAATTCATGTTTTAAAATATCTTCCAAATAATATTACAGAACAATTATTGAATTAAAAAGTTGCCGATAAATTAATTTTGGATTTTCTCACTGTTAGTCCTTAATTATTATATTTTCTTACTTGTATTTGTTAATTATTTGATTTTCTTATTTATACCTCTCTTTTTTTTAAAAATTATTTTGACTGGTTTTTGAACTTAGACACAACTTTCTAATACATTAATCTTTCTTCCAAATCAAACAACTTGAAAGACAATTAAATTACAAAAATAATTATTGTTTTCACAGTCAAAGTTAATTCCATAAAAATATATAGACTGATTAGAATTCCTAAATACGAATTTAATAAAGCAATTTTTTTAACAATGAAAATATTGTAAGAGAATCAATAATTTGGAAAAAAAATCATTCTCAGTCACTTTCCTTTTTAAGTTTTTTTGTCTTAAAAAGAAGTGTATGTATTACATGTGAAAAAATTAATTAATTAAGCGGTAAAAATGAAAGAATCTTAAATAATATTAGACGTCTCAATGATGGATGATCAATCGCATGCTTCTTTTACTTGATATGCTATGTACGTCACATTTTAGCTAGCATATATAACACTATGTAAATGTTAGTTGTTTTTCAAAAGTCATACTTAAGATTATAGTATTTTAATAAAACATGTTGTCAAATTAAAAGAAATCAATTACTTCAAAAATGATGATTAGTAAAAAATCAACAAATTAGACAACCAAAGTTTTCTTGTATTTAATTTTACAAAAAATCAATTTTTTTTTTCTTAAAATAATCTAAATATAATAATACCAATTTTTTAAAATATTTTCAAAGTTAATATTTTTTTCATATTATCTTTAACTTTGAATTTTAATGAATTTTTTAAGATCAATATTTGACACTCGGCTTAACTTGAAAGTAATATAATTAATGTTTGGAGAACCATTAGCCACATGCATTTATTAAATCTGTGGCTAGAAATTAATTTTGCCACGGAAGTATATTATGTCGTGGCTAAATAATATTTGCCACTGAACAAATTCGTGGCTAAACATATTTTTGCCATGGGTGTTGCATCTTTCGTGGCAAGAGTGATTATTGGCCACGATTTTAATAAAATTCGTGGCGCAAGTGAATTTTTGCCACGGGAAAAAATGTTCCTGTGACATATTTTTTGTTCCAAGTAGTGAATCAAATTTTTTCCGTGGCTAGGTAAATTTTAGCCACAAATAACAAATTCCCGTGGCATAATTCGTGGCGCAAGTGCCAATTTGTTGTAGTGGCCTAACCACAGGACCTCGACTATGCACATCATTTCTTCTGATCAATTGTTCACCTTATAGAGAACTTTTAATATAGAATTCATTGGTTAATACATGCAGGTGTGAGAATCTGATGTTGTTCATCACAAGGATCAGATGCACGCCAATCATTCGATCAGCCAATATGCGTGCAGCAAGATTCTCAAAGAAAATATGCACCATACGCTTTTGCTTTTCTGAAGTTTCATCATCACCAAATCTAGGGAATCAAATGACACGCTTAACTTCGCTCCATGGAATAGGATTCTCAACTGCTTTAGGGGTAACACACTCCAATGGATGACAAACATCCCAGAGAATCTTGACACCAGACAAAGATGCGTCATATATACAGCTTTCAGAAAGGGAAGTTGTGCATATAATCTTTGATGGATAGTAATGTTGAGAAAAAGACATTGAAAAATGTAAATCCACATCATCCAGCAGCAACACAGAGTCCTTAGAAGATATAGGGAAAAGTTTAATGAGCGCTTCGACATCAGCATTTCATCTTCAGGAACACATAAACTTGGTTTAGATGACACAACTTGTGACATAATATCATGAGAGAAAGCACATGAATCACCATTCCAACAACCCTGCATATCAAATCATCACCTATTATTCTTTCACCAAAAAGAGAAATAAACAGCAATATATTCACTCTTTGAATCTTGAGCACATGTGCAGATTATTCATATTCTTAATTCGGAAATCGTAAGGTAACATTGGGCATGGACCACATGGTGGTGTACACGGCAACAATAAAAAAAAATCCTAGGTATAAAATCAATAAATAGTTTCCACCTACTTATCCATTCATTTGATTTATTTTACAGTTTGTGGATGTATGAGCTGATCCAAACAAACGACTGAAGAGTTTAGGGTACATGTGAAGGAGGATTATAAGAGTGACAGGTCAGATTTTTGTTTCTAATGCATAAACACCAAATTAATATGGAAAATATCAATATGAAAACATAAAATCACACAACTTCAGTGAGCATTGTTTATGTAACACTCCGTGTTTAATAAACGTAATTAAAATTTTTATCTTTCGTTAATCAAGTTTAAGACTCGAAAATATTTTAATAATAACCTGTCATTCTGACATTTTCTCGTCTCATAAAATTGAAAATGATTTATCAAAATTTTTATATAACGTTTTAAAATCAGTTACATGAAGTCGTGATCAGGTACTACGGAACGTACTTACTTCTTACAAATTTTTTTTAAAAAGAATTTTACGGGATCCCTTATTTTAATTCCGTAATCTTATATTTCAACTTTTTAAGAAAGAAAGGAAGACGTTGTATAAAAAAAATGGACTGAGAAGGTGAGTCCTATTTTTTTTTTTTTCTCTCTACGTATAAGCTTGTGGAGTATGCATAAGTAGGGTATGCATGTGGACTATGGATGAGTAGAGTATGCATAAGTATAATATGCATGGTATAAGCAAAAAGGGATGGCAGTAATATATGAATTTTAGAGTAGTGATTTGATAAGCCTACTCTACCTAGGGAATTTACCTCTATAAATAGTGCAGTACTCCGTATGCAGTAGACTCCATTACAGTATAAGTTTCTTGCGTAAAAGTTTTGATACGTACGTATCTTTTACTTCTATTTACGACTCTTCAAACCTTTCATCTTATTAGTCTATTTTACTTACGGTACTTATTATTTTATTTTTTTTATTATTTTAGTAAGGTCAGAATCTAACTAATTTATTTTCTTTTGTATTGGTAAATGTATCGTTCTAGAAGGAGGAGACGATATTCCCAGTTTAGACGACATCATCAACCTCGACAATCTTTAATTCTAATATAATTAATAAATAGTAGCTATCGAGGTAACCAAAATAACCAAACTTTTCTTTTAACAACATTTTATTTTTATATATATATATAAGTATATCGTGTTACTAACTTTAATAAATTGCTTAATTAAATATTTAGTCTTAATTGTATGACTAAATTACTTATATATATATATATATATAAATGTTATGTGATATTTTATTCATGTTATATATTTCGTTTACGACTAAATTTAACTTGACTAAATTATCACTTGTTAAATTTATTTATCGCAATTACATTTCTAATTATTTATGAAACGGATTAAACAGTTAAAAGAACCTAAAGAGAGTAAAATTTATGCACGTTATTTTAATTTCATGTTATTTGTACTTTTATCAGTTATTTATGTTCCTATACTTATAAATTCCATTTCATATTATTGGTTACTCTTGTTCATTTGACTTACTTATAGCATGTTTAAGTTTAAATTAGTTTTAATACTTTTATTGTTTATTTACGAATAATATTTTACTCCACTTACATTTTATAAACTTAATTACGTTTTCTATAATAAACGAACTTAAATTATTCAAAAACTTTTATACGACGATCATAATTATTAAAAGAAATTTCACGTCAAAATTTTATAAATCGACTAAGTATGAATTAAATTGTATTTTCCAAAAACAATAAAAATTTTAAATATACTTTTATTTATCCTAAGTTTTAAAATTTATATAAAACCTTATTTAAAAGAGAGGTTTTTATTTTAAAAATAAAGGATACTCCATATATGATTTTTGAGATATGATGTTTCGGGTGACACTTGAGGATTAAAGTGTAACATTGTCACACTGAAAGTAAGTTGAGGATTTAACTATTTCAAATGAATCCGACCAATTTATTTAAGGTCACTAAATGAAACACTACTTGTTCACGGACAACTTTTATATAACGTTTACGATACGAGTCTGGAACGAATAGCTTGTGTTGGATTCTAACACTCGTGGTGTTTCGACTGCACTTGAAAAGAAAAGCAGACTCAAAAGCTGCGGCTGAGAATCGACCTAGTGTTTAAGGTAGTCGTCCTACGGCAGTGAGAGCTGCGGTTCAAGAGTCTGCATAGAGTATGTGCGCACGTATAGACAAGATTCTGAAAACTGCGGGTTCCCTCTTGGTGATGTAGAGAATGTAATCACCAGCTTTCATTTCGCCCAGAGCCCCGTCTGAATAAACATATAATATAATTGAAGTTCGACCCAATTGAGCCTTATGGGTGAGATGTAAACCTCATGAGATCGGTTCGGTCTACGAGTCGGTAACAAGGTTACTTCTATTGGTGAGATGCAAGCCAATAGGATGTGGCGGTGATACTAGGAGCCACGACTCGTATGTTTATATGTTCACTTGAAAAAAAGATTTAAAATCAAATGGCTGCCAATGTCCCATCTTCTAAATATTATCGCTTTCATCACCTCACATGTTGGTTAATTGGAATAATGAAAATTATTTGTTACGTGAAATCCTTTAATATTTTTTACAAATATATCATTGCTTATTCACATGATCGTTTTATGTGTATGAAGTGATGTTAGATGAACGGTTTGGTTGTTGTGCCGCTCAGCGGTCTCTATTTTATATATTTTTGAAGGTATGGGGCGATGGGAAAGGATCGAGTGAGAGACTTAATAAAATATCTGTATAAAATATGGTTTATATTTTGTATTAGTAAATCAAGACTATGTTGTTATTAGTCGTTTCTTTTAAGGATCCGTAGTGATCCGGATTTCATCACACTCTGATATTGTATAATTAAATGACTTAGATAATTTTCCGCACTATCTATTAAATTAAGTCATCAAAAATCCGGGTTGTTACAGTTGGTATCAGAGCGACCTTGTGACCGTAAATGAGAATTGAACTTCATTTACCCAACGAGGAGCGCGCCTGGGTAAACTTATTAAAATACCAAGACCATATTAGATCACTAAAATGAGAGATTCACATAGAAACAGTTAAGATCCTGTTAAATCATTTATCGATGTGGAAATGATTTAAGGGAAACGCTTATGTGTTATCTTTCATTCATGTTAATTATATGATTTTATGTAAGGTGTAATAATAGGATAAGGAGAAACCAAGATTTTTAAAAAAATATGGTACTGTACCCAACCTTCCTGAATTGTTTTTTCAGTACTAACCTTTTTATCTCATCAATAATAGGTTGATGGCAGACCCTCCTTTGGCACCAGAAGAGTGTTATTTCTAGCCTACCATAGAGAGTTTAGACTCCCACATTTTAATTTTGGAAGAATACTTTCGCTACTATGCAGAACAAGTTAACCCTTTATACATGACTAGTCAGAAACTTAGGGGCTATGCTTTGATTCGTACCCTCCTGACTGCCGGTGACTGGGGATTTCCTAGATTCAGTTATCTACGTGATCTGGATGAACATCAGATGGCAGGACATGTGGGGTACCCTTCCAGTTTATGTACTCTAGCTAGGGTGAATCTCTACTTGAGGCATTATGAGACAGTCATAATAGAACGAAGGCGTGCCAATGAGGCAACCGTTCCTGATGAAATTGACATAGATACGGAGGAAATGCCACCTCCTTCTGATTAGGAATTATGGAGAATACTTTCAGACTAGATGACTGTTGTATATATAACAACTCAACCAGAATGTACTATCTACCACTTCAGCTTTGCCATAGACTGGCATAATTTTGTATCGAAGTAGTGATTAAGACACTAGGCTTTTAAGAACTTGATGTATAATTATATGTACCTGGTATCTCTCTATATATATGGATGTATGTATGTATGTGTATATATCGTTTTATTTCTAAGAGTTACTCTTTTCCATTTTTCTTTCTTATTATCCTTTATTGATTTCGTAAACCCTAAGTCACATTCGCAGAGTTAGAAACCTTACGTTCCCTTATTTTAAATTGTTATCTAAACCAAACTTTGGATAAGTTACTTTAACTTTTGAGAATAAATTACAGCCTAATGAAGCCAGATAATCCAAACATGGACATGTCTCCCGAGAAAAGGAATCGGTTTAAGAAATGGCTAGCCACAAAGAAGGTTGCGGAATATGACCGAAGGGATAAGCAAACCAATTGGATCGATAAAGCCTATGAGTTTAAATTCCATTTCCAACCTTTCTAGTACGAATTGATTAGTAAAAGAAACAGTTAATAGACGCGAACGTCAGTTTTAAGAGATATAGACCATAATACATTGTAGGAACAATAGCAGAGCACGGATATTGGTGCAGAAATATCAAGACTGGATTTCGTTATGCTAGAGTACTGGATGAATGGAAAACCCTATTTGCCGTAGATTTTCTTGGGAATAAATACGAAGATTGGTGGCAAGAGAAACACCCACCTGAAGGATTTTATATTAAGTGGGATGAGTTTAAAATAGCTTTGTACTATTTTGCTAAAGGACTAAATAGAAAGCTGGTAAGATCTAACAAATTTTAGTATTATTCCGAAATCGTATGAATAAAGGATGTAAACTACTTTTGTAATATGTTGTAAAACTTTTTGAAATATGTTATATATATAATTTAGTACCTAACTAAATAACATTATGTGCAATCCTTGACTTTTGTAACCTTTACACATTAAAGAAAATCACAGATGACGAGAAACAGAAACAATCCAGAAGAAGGAAGACGTCAACACTTCGAAGATGTTATCACCGGAATGGCTGGTCAGTTAGCCGCAACCCAAGCCCTTTTAACCCAAGCTATGAATGATAACCATCAGAACCCTAATCGTAACCATCCATCAGCTTTTGAAAAATTCTCTAAACACCGACCTTCTACCTATTCTGGATCAGACAATCCTACCGACCTATTCGAATGGTTAGAAGAGATGGAAAAACTTTTGAAACTTAGCCAAACACCTGTTGAGGAAATGGTGGAGGTAGCAACCTACTTTTTGAAAGAGGAAGCCAATAGTTGGTGGAGAATTGCTAAGGAAGGACATATAGCCACACCCATAGCTGATTGGAAAGACTTTAGGGGAAGAATTGAGGATAAGTTTTATCCTACCGCAATGAGATGGCAGAAGGAGCAGAAGTTTAACCAGTTAGAAATGGGATATATGACCTTACATGATTATACTAAGAAGTATGAGGAGTTGTCCAAACTTGCTAAGAGACTAGTACCAGATGAGCCCTCTAGAATTGCCCAATATGTTCGGGGAATGGAAACCGAGTTGGGAAAAATCATGTCGGGATTTGACTTTGGTACTTTTCAGAAAGCTTATGAGAAAGCCTTAATTGTGAACAATGTGATCCAAGCTGATAAGAAAAAGAAGAAACCCTTTATTCCAACTGTATCATCGTCCAGTTTCATTCAGAAACCCTTTTTCAATAGAAATAATTCTAACCAGAACAACTTCAGGAAACCGGCGTATAAGAACAACTATCAGAAACCTAACTACCAGCATACTAACCGAGCCAACAATGTCTCTTTTACAAACCAACCGCAAGTAAAAGATACTACCACTTGTTTTCTGTGTAAACATCCACCTCACCCAAACAAACAATGTAATGGCCAACCTATCACATGCTTCTACTGTAAAGTAGAAGGACACAAGTCATTTCAATGCCCAAAGAAACCAGGAATTAATGCGAATCAAGGACCGCCTTATGCATGAATTCAGGGAAATGTCTATGCCTTGACAGAGATGGACGCAGAGGAGTTTGAGGATGTCGATGTTGTCTCTGGTATGGTTTCCATTAACTCATGTTTGGCACGCGTGTTATTTGACACAGAGGCATCTTTGTCCCATGTATCACCCTCTTTTGCTACCCGAGCGAACTTATCCAACCCTGTGAGTGTGGATGCATCAATATCTTTACCTAACGGTCAAGTTGTGAGTTGTAACGTATTATTTGAGGATGTGCCTATTATCATTTTGGAGTCTACCTTCTTAGATAACCTGATAAGTTTTAATCTCCCTAATTTTGATGTTATTCTTGGGATGGATTGGTGAGGTAAGTATCATGCCCAATTTGAGTGTAGGGATCAGAAAATAACTTCGAGGAGCCCACTTGGAGATCGGGTATCCTATAGAGGCTTAAGATCGAATCGAAAGACTAAGCTAGTATCAACGATGAAACTGATGAGTATGTATCGAAAAAGATGTCATGTTTACCTTTGTAACATCACTAAGAATGAGGACAAGATGGAAATTAGTGACATACCTATTGTGAGAGAGTTCCCAGATGTGTTTCCTGAGGAATTACCTGGAATACCACCCTTGAGAGACGTGGAATTTACTATTGATCTCACATCAGGAACAGCCCCTATCTCTAAATCACCTTATAGGATGGCTCCTATAGAACTTCAGGAATTGAAAAAGCAATTGGAAGAAATGTTGGAAAAAGGATTCATTAGACCAAGCACATAACCTTGGGGAGCACCTGTACTTTTTGTTAAGAAAGACGGTAGTATGAGACTCTGTATTGACTATAGAGAATTAAATAAGGTAACCATTAAGAACCGTTACCCGATTCCGAGGATAGACGATTTGTTTGACCAACTTAAAGGAGCTGGTATATTTTCCAAGATTGAGTTAAGGTCAGGTTATCATCAGATTTTGGCCAGAGAGGAGGATGTTCCGAAAACCGCTTTTAGAACTCGTTATGGCCATTATGAGTTTCGAGTTATGCCTTTTGGGTTAACCAATGTACCAGCAGTCTTTATGGATCAGATGAATAGAACATTCCACGAATATTTGGATACTTGCGTGGTAGTATTTATCAATGACATTTTGGTGTATTCTAAAGACTCTGTCGAACATGAAAAACACCTACGTACTATTTTGAATATTTTGAGGAATCACAAGTGGTACGCTAAATTGTCCAAGTGTGAATTTTGGTTACATGAAGTTGCATTTTTGGGACATATTATTTGTAAGGAAGGAATTCAAGTAGACCCCGCTAAGATTGACGCTGTCAAGGAGTGGCAGGCACCTAAGAGTGTGGCTGAAGTAAGAAGTTTTCTAGGACTTGCGGGTTATTATAGGAGATTTGTACCCGAGTTTTCAAAGATATCAAGACCCATTACAAAATTACTTCAGAAAGAGTCAAAGTATATTTGGACCAAGGAATGCGAGAAAGCATTTCAGGATCTTAAGGAAAGATTGATTTCGGCACCGATTTTAACGTTACCAACTGATGGAGAAGAGTATGAGGTTTACAGTGATGCATCACTTAACGGTTTAGGATGTGTACTAATGCAGAAAAGGAAAGTAGCTTATGCCTCGAGACAGTTGAAAATTCATGAAAGGAATTACCCAACTCATGATTTGGAATTAGCCGCCGTTGTCTTCGCTTTGAAGATTTGGAGACATTATTTGTATGGAGTTAGTTGTAAATTTTACACCGATCATAAGAGTCTCAAGTATATATTCACTCAGAAGGAGTTGAATATGAGACAACGCAGATGGTTAGAACTGATTAAGGATTACCAAATTGAACTGTTATACCATGAGGGGAAAGCCAATGTGGTGGCTGACGCCTAGAGCAGAAAGAAAAGTCATTCGATGAGTACGTTGATTCATGATTTGGAGAAACTTGACATAGAAATAGTAAAGCATGGAGATACGACATTATTTAATATGGTGGTTGAACCTGATCAATTTCCTGAAATAAGAACCGTTCAATTAGAAGATCCTGAACTAATGAAATTGCGAGAAGAAGTTCATACGAGTAAAAAATAGGATTTCACTATTCATCAAGATGGAAGCTTGAGACTTAAGGGTAGATGGTGTGTACCCCATCATGATATTTTGAGGAATAAGATTCTGAGCGAAGCTCATAGTTCTAAGTATTCTATGCACCCAGGATCAGATAAGATGTATAAAGATTTGAAACAACGATTTTGGTGGTCGGACATGAAACGAGATGTAGCTGAGTTTGTAGCCAAATGTATCATTTGTCAGAAGGTGAAAATTGAAAACCAAAGACCAGGAGGCCTGTTACAACCTCTTGATATACCCAGAGAAAAGTGGACTTCGATTTCTATGGACTTTGTATGGGATTAACTAGGATACAGGGACAGAAAGACGCTATTTGGGTAATCGTGGATAGATTAACAAAAGTCGCACACTTTGTACCCATGAAGGAAAATTGGAGAGAACAATTACCTGAGGCCTACACCGCCGAAATAGTCAGACTTCATGGAGTACCCGAGGAAATTATTTCAGATCGAGATCCGAGATTTGTGTCAAATTTTTGGGACAAATTGCAACAACTATTGGGTAGTAAGATTAGAATGAGCACAACTTTTCACCCAACAACTGATGGTCAAACGGAAAGGACTATCCAAACCCTTGAGGATATGTTACGAGCATGTACCCTAGAATTTCCAGGAAGTTGGGAGAAGAACCTTCCGTTAATAGAATTTTCATACAATAATAGTTACCATGCTAGTTTGGGATGTGCACCTTTTGAAGCATTGTATGGAAAAAGGTGTAGAAGCCCAGTATGTTGGGATGACATTAGCGACAATGTCGGTTTGGGACCTCAGATTATCCAAGACCAAATTCAACAGATTAAAATAATTCGAGAGAAACTTCAAGCTGCACAGGATAGACAGAAAGCTTATGCCAATACGCATAGACGACCAATTGAATTTGAGGTTGGAGATAAAGTATTCCTAAAAGTTGCACCAATGAAAGGGGTGAGAAGATTTGGAATTAAAGGAAAATTGAGTCCTAAGTATATCGGACCTTACGAGATTTTGGATCGAATAGGTCAAGTAGCATATCGATTGGATTTACCCATTGACCTAGAGAAAGTTCATAATGTATTCCATGTATCCCAATTAAGGAGATATAGAAGTGATCCATCACACATTACTACACAAGATGCGATATCCTTAGAACCAAACCTTGTTTATTCGGAGAGGCCGGTTCGGATCCTAGAAAGGGAAGTACGTACCTTAAGGAGGAAGATAATACCTCTTATCAAAGTATTGTGGAGAGGTCAAAAATATGAACAAGCCACATGGGAAACTGAGGCCTCAATGCGAGAGAAACACCCACAACTATTTGATTAAGGTAGAGTATTAAATCTAAGTCGGACCCTAAAGTTATACCAGAATTTCGAGGACGAAATTATTTTAAGGGGGGAAGACTGTAACATTCCATGTTTAATAAACGTAATTAAATTTTTTGTCTTTCGTTAAACAAGTTTAAGACTCGAAAATATTTTAATAATAACCTGTCATTCTGACATTTTCTCGTCTCATAAAATTGAAAATGATTTATCAAAATTTTTATATAACGTTTTAAAATCAGTTACACGAAGTCGTGATCAGGTACTACGGAACGTACTTACTTCTTACAAATTTTTTTAAAATTTTTTTACGGGATCCCTTATTTTAATTCCGTAATCTTATATTTCAACTTTTTAAGAAAGAAAGAAAGACGTTGTATAAAAAAAATGGACTGAGAAGGTGAGGCCTATTTTTTTTCTCTCTACGTATAGGCTTGTGGAGTATACATAAGTAGGGTATCCATGTGGACTATGGATGAGTAGAGTATGCATAAGTGGAATATGCATGGCATAAGCAAAAAGGGATGGCAGTAATATATGAATTTTAGTGTAGTGATTTGATAAGCCTACTCTACCTAGGGAATTTACCTCTATAAATAGTGCAGTACTCCGTATGCAGTAGACTCCATTACAGCATAAGTTTCTTGCGTAAAAATTTTGATACGTACGTATCTTTTACTTCTATTTACAACTCCTTAAACCTTTCATCTTATTAGTATATTTTACTTACGGTACTTATTATTTTACTTTTTTATTATTTTAGTAAGGTCAGAATATAGCTAATTTATTTTCTTTTGTATGGGTAAACGTATCGTTCTAAAAGAAGGAAGAGATGATATTCCCAGTTTAGACGACATCATCGATCCCGACAATCTTTAATTCTAATATAATTAATAAATAGTAGCTATCAAGGTAACCAAACTTTTCTTTTAACAACATTTTATATATATAAGTATATCGTGTTACAAACTTTAATAAATTGCTTAATTAAATATTTAGGCTTAATTATATGACTAAATTACTTATATATATATAAAAATATTATGTGATATTTTATTCATGTTATATATTTCGTTTACGACTAAATTTAACTTGACTAAATTATCACTTGTTAAATTTATTTATCGCAATTACATTTATAATTATTTGAGAAACGGATTAAATAATTAAAAGAACCTAAAGAGAGTAAAATTTACGTACGTTATTTTAATTTCATGTTATTTGTACTTTTATGTGTTATTTATGTTCCTATACTTATAAATTCCATTTCATATTATTGGTTACTCTTGTTCATTTGACTTACTTATAGCATGTTTAAGTTTAAATTAGTTTTAATACTTTTATTGTTTATTTACGAATAAAATTTTACTCCACTTATATTTTATAAACTTAATTACGTTTTCTATAATAAACGAACTTAAATTATTCAAAAACTTTTATACAACGATCATAATTATTAAAAGAAATTTCACGTCAAAATTTTATAAATCGACTAAGTATGAATTAAATTGTATTTTCCAAAAACATTAAAATTTTTAAATATATTTTTATATATCCTAAGTCTTAAAATTTATATAAAACCTTATTTAAAAGAGAGGTTTTTATTTTAAAAATAAAGGATACTCCATATACGATTTTTGAGATATGATGTTTCGGGTGACACTTGAGGATTAAAGTGTAACATTGTCACACTGAAAGTAAGTTGAGGATTTAACTATTTAAAATGAGTCCGACCAATTTATTTAAGGTCACTAAATAAAATACTACTTGTTCAAGGACAACTTTTATATAAAATTTACGATACGAATCTGAAACGAATAGCTTGTGTTGGATTCTACCACTCGTGGTTTTTTGACTGCACTTGTAATGAAAAGCAGACCCAAAAGCTGCGGCTGAGAGTCGACCTAGTGTTTAAAGTAGTTGTCCTACGGCAGTGAGAGCTGCGGTTCAAGAGTCTGCGTAGGGTATATGCGCACGTATAGACAAGTACTTGATCAGTATTACTACCTAGGTTATGGGAGGAGAACAAGATTCTGAAAACTGCGGGTTCCCTCTTGGTGATGCAGAGAATGTAATCACCAGCTTTCATTTCGCCCAGAGCCCCGTCTGAATAAACATATAATATAATTGAAGTTCGACCCAATTGAGCCTTATGGGTGAGATGTAAACCTCATGAGATCGGTTCGGTGTACGAGTCAGGATGTAGCGGTGATACTACGAGTCACGACTCGTATGTTTATATGTTCACTTGGAAAAATGATTTAAAATCAAATGGCTGTCAATGTCCCATCTTCTAAATATTATCGCTTTCATCACCTCACATGTTTTAATTGGAATAATGGAAATTATCTGTTACGTGATATCCTTTAATATTTTTTATAAGTATATCATTGGTTATTCACTTGATCGTTTTATGTGTATGAAGTTATGTTAGATGAACGGTTTGGTTGCTGTCCCGCTCAGCGGTCTCTATTTTATATATTTTTGCATGTATGGGGCTATGGAAATGGATCGAGTGAGAGACTTAATAAAATATCTGTATAAAATGCAGTTTATATTTTGTATTAGTAAATCAAGACTATGTTGTTAATAGTCGTTTCTTTTAAGGATCCGTAGTGATCCGGATTTCATCACACTCTGATATTGTATAATTAAATGACTTAGATAATTTTCCGCATTATCTATTAAAAATTAAGTCATCAAAAATCCGGGTTGTTACAGTTTAAATCAATGACTAGTCACCTGGAAGAGGGCAACACACTATTAGAATTATAGGGAGATGAATACTTGAAACGTGGCAAAATATTTGCAAGCTGGCCTTTTGGTCTCCAGGGAATGAGAATATAAGCAAGCGTCACCCCTTCTACACCCCTTAACATAATACACACATGTAAGGACTTCTTAATTGGCGGTATCATGGATAAGGTTGACAAGGTTTTCATACAACATACACTCTTCACAAGCAACAAACAACCTACAATTGAACTTGTATAAGACGGGTTTAGGAGTAAGACCAACCTTATGATTCAACATTATGGATAAGGTAGAGTCGTAAAGGAGATTGGCCTAAGAAATACTTCTCTTTAATTAAAATGAAAAGAAAAAAAATGACGACAAAGTTCGTTTCACATATTATTAGATTGCCTCGTGTAAGACTTGATGCAAACCACCAATGAGATGAAAGACGACAACATGGTTCTGAATACACCGAGGACTTCTATAAGATGGTTTATTGGGCTTCAAAAACAAGAAAAGATAAATCAGGATGATATCGAAACTAAGTACGATTACATATAATGTTATCTAGGTTCTGAATACACCGAAGACCAACAGAAAAGGAGTACTTAGTATGAACTCTTAAAAGGTTATTATTAGGATTTTGCTAATTAAGTGGAAAATGTGGTAGATTTTTTTCTATGTAGAAGACGGTAGACATACCTCTTAAGGCACGAGTATCTTGGGAATAACTATGCAAAAACATACCATAACACGACAAAAACTAATTAAACCAGCTTATTAAATGATAAAGAAAGAGAGGAAGCACTAAGTAATATTGTATACACCATTTGCTTATATCCAGTGGTGACCAAGAAAGATCAAGTCCAAGTTTCAAAAGGTCTTGTTAAGTAACTCCAAGTTTTTATTAAATACGACTAGTTGGTTATCAGTAATAACACAAACACATAAGAAAAAAGAAATGAATAGTAGTAAGTAACAAGACCTTAGAGGAGGTTTACGTTGATACCGAGATCATAAAGATGTAAGACGAGCAGTAAGCTGAATGTCCAGCTGATGAAGATCAATATCACCTAAAATGAAAACATTGAGCTTCATATTGATAAACCAGATTACTTTTGCAGTAATAACTCCTATGTAAGCCTGGATATATGAATAGATGAACAAGTAGTATATCAGTTGTGTTGAAATTGTTTCTTAGAAAGTACAAATTCTTGGATTTACGTACTAGCTGATATCGTGCATTCTGACACGTGTTTCCTCCCCACTTCAAATGCCATCATCTAGAACACAAATTCGACTTAGAAAGCACAAGATGATACTTTGTATGAAAGTTCAAGTATTCTATTTATTCGTCAAGCAATAACCACATCAGTTTTTAACATAAATAATAGAGCAATAAAAAATGCACCAATGAATTCAAATGCGTAGTGGGTACGTTTACCATCCCTCGAGAATTAGTTTATCAACCAATTTATAGAGTTCAGTTTTACAAATTAATTGCTAAACAAAACTCTTAATAATATTTTTGGGGTTGTTTAAAAGTCATCTGGGCTCATCGGCCAAATTCTATCTTTCTGAAAGTTTAATCCATATCCAGCATTGGTTAGCCAGATGTGAAAACCAAGTTGGAGAATGAATTAAGTCACTAATTCAATATCAAAAAAATAAACCAACTAAAATGGCATTTCATAACCAAAACTCATAGAGTAATTAAATTGCAATCTAAATCGAACAAATCACTACCTAAAAATTAATTAGCAACCTACAAAAATCAGCAAACCTACCTTGCTTAAACTATCAGAGAAGAATTGACTAAAACAATAATGACCAACGGTGATCATCGATCGGCACACATGCATATGCAAGACAAATGAAAGGCACGAAAGTCAATTAGCGGCGTGGATCGTTGGATGACGGCGACAAGTCGGGGCTAGAAGCAAAAGACGAGATCAGCGACGCCGGTGAAGAGGCGGAGTGATTCAGCGGAGAGAGGATGCCTTGATTTTCGCTTCTTTGCCGGAAATTGTTGAGGATTTGTCGTATTCTTCGATTATGTTCGTGAGATCTTCGTTTGATTTGATTGTTACGAGGACGGCGAGATTTCTCGACGGAATTTAACACTGGAGAATCACCGTGTGGTCGCATAACTTGTGGAGTTTCTCTGCCAATTCTATAATCATAACAACAATCAAATCAATCAACAAATCGTTACACTAATTGCTCAGAATTCAATAAATTGGATAGAGATTGTTGAAAGATTACTAAATTATGCAATTTGATTGATCAAATTAGAGAGAAATTGATGAGAACTTAACGTAGAAATTCAATTAGGAATGGAGCGCAGTTACTTAGCCACTTAGGGTTTTCTTATAAAAAGAGATTTTCTTTTAGAAAGCGCGAGAATGAAATAATGGGATGGGCGCGTTACTAACTTTTGGCGAGATAAAAAAATTATTTTAATCAAAGGTAGAATATGAGTAAGACGCTTTGAAAAGCGTCGACCAAAGTGTCTAAAAAGTAAGGGTTTTGTAGTAGTGTCTTAGTTATCCCGAAGGCGACAACAACAACAATTTTTGCCTAAAGGGTCTTAGTTATCCTGAGGGCACATCAAACAACAATTTTTGCCCGAGGGGTCATAGGCATCCCAAAGGCACAACAAACAACAATTTTTGCCTAAAGGGTCTTAGTTATCCTGAGGGCACAGCAAACAACAATTTTTGCCTAAAGGGTCTTAGTTATCTTGAGGGCACAGCAATTCAGCAAACGATAATTTTTGCTCGAGGGGTCATTGGCATCCCGAAGGAACAGCAAACAACAATTTTTGCCTAAAGGGTCTTGTAGACACCCATATTTGGACCTGGTGGCTGCAGAAGTGCCCAGCAAACACCCGATGACGATCGGACTGCAACGCGACACGGGTTCGCAATGTTTTAGATAGTTTTTCCACAGAACGGATCAAATAAATTACTCAATAAAATTAAATTAACATCTTGGCAGCCTTAGTCGTGTCGCTACGGTCGCATAGACACTATTTAGAGTCAATTCGGACACTGGGACCCCGAGTCGGTCCCGAAACTCGAACTGAGTCAGCACCGCGCCAAGCAAACCCCGGGATGCACACCCGAGGCCCACTAAACACCACGACGCTAGATAAAAACCGGGGAAGACTCAATCCCCAAGCTTCGTATTATACACCCACCTCTCGGTTTTGGAAAGTATTAAAATTGTATCTCCAAAACTCCAAGCGCCTCAACTTGCGCGCATGTGTCTTTCCGCGCCTAAACCCAGGCGCCTGAGTTCTGGTGTGCCTGCGCTCAGGCGCCTATCCGGGTGATGAGGACCGAAAAACACCTATAAATACCCCCCTCTACCCCCTCATCTCGACACACAATTTTCAATTCTCTCTTCCCTCTTCAGTCGTAAAGAGTTTCTCGCTAAGGGCTCGCACTCCAACACCCGAGGCAAACGATCCACTCGATCGTAGTTCCGATAAAGCGACATCGATGCTACTCTACACCTTCGAGCACTCCACTTGATCCCGAGGTGTCTGTGTTCGACTAGCCATTTTAGTCTAGCAACGGAGTTCTGACGGATTAGCCGCAGAACCAGCCAGTAGTAGCGGAGCTCTGCCGGAATAGCCGCAGGAAGGGCCAACGGTAACAGAACTCTACCGAAATCACCGGACAACCTAGGAGGATCCGCCTTTGAAGTCGAGTCGTCACTAGGTTGTCACCTAAAAAAACTTTACATTCTCGAATCTCGCACCTTTATTATTATGCACTACGATAATACTAAATGTGGACAATAGGTCCACGACACTTACTAAAACACGTAACGTCCCAACTTCAACCACAAACACTAAAATATAATAAATAGACCCGAGTAATTTCGAGATCCGTTCTCAACTATCTATGCATTGTGTCCCGTTTAGTGTATACTTCGAGGGTGCAACTCCTCACAATGTGATTTACTTACATTTGCATTTACAGTTTTTCGTATGATTTATTGCTTTTATGACTTTATAATCGCATGCTAAATCACGTAACATGAAATTCAAAACGTAAAACAACTAAAACTGAACAAAGTGATGGTCGGGTTCCGCATTAGTCCCGGTGCTCACCTTACTAGGTTCGATGCATCCCTACTAATACCAAGCCGATGTGTCTTAAGCAGAATACCAGGTAAGGTATATCACGAGAACGACTAATATCCGTATTATCACGTTAAAACTAACTCGCTAATACCTACAATATTAGTACTCTCTACTCTCTTACGTGCATCTTTTCATGGCCTGCCTGTCACGTGAAATCGCATGCAAAGAATGTAAACACGACTACTTCGACGACAAAACTTACTTGTCCTTAAACAACCGACATAGAAATAGGTATAGGGTGAAAACAATGGATGTTACAGTACTTCCGCCACAACAAAAGAACAAAGTTATCAGCCCACCGATTGATTAGTAGAGGCCGCTATAGTGCGGGCGGGATTGGATGTCGATGTCTATCGGACGTTGGCTTCCTAATACGTACCCTTACCCCTTACTCAGAATCGATGGTTTCCGGATGTCCGAAACCATTGGCAATGAGAGTCATTCCAGGCATGGAGTGCTTAAGGGTACAAGTCTTTATCTTTAGGTCTCGTGTCCCTCAACTTTGAGCCGGCTAAGGATCAAAGTTGACTTGAACGGTTTTCGAGTCCCTATAATTGACTCGGTGGCGACTCCACAAATCGGCAACGAATTCAGTTCACTAAAAAGGTCGCCTTACCAAACATATCGGTCTTTAAACATTTACAACCATATCTGGATCGATCCCAACGGAAACACGGGTGCCCGCACCCGTCTAGTACAAGTCCGGATCTTCATCCGAATCGACGTTCCAAACATCACCCCGAACGCGAGATCGGACCGGTCCCCGACCGGGAGGGGGCCGCGTGGGTGGCTTCCGCCATACATTGAAAAACTGGGTCCGTCCCGCACGGGGCGCCGGGCGGTGCGGACGGACGTCCACAGTTTGGCAACTCCGCTGGGGATTTGGAAACAAGTTTTCAGTGGTGGTGTAACTTGAACGAGGTCAGTGAAGCTCATTTCTTAGTTCCTAGTTGTGGTCACTACAGGTTTTGACCCTTAAAAGCCCACCGTAACCAATATCAGGACCAATCGACCTCTTCACGGTAAGATCCTTACGAACACGCGGAGAGATCCTCGGTTGACGCTCCGGCCGCCAAACGCGTACCTCTCGGAATACCAAACGGGTAGTTCTGAGCGGACGGTATGACATTTGTCTCCCCAGATGACTTGTTAATACCTAAATAAAGACTATTCGTGAGCGGTAGCCTACCCTAACCTACCCGTGCCTGCATCCTGCATGAGTGTATGCATTCCTAGTTATGTGTAACGTGTTTGAACAACCCAAATAAAACACTAAAATCTGGATTCAACCACGCCAACATATTGAACCGCACCCAACTCCGTTTTCGAAAAAGGTCATCTTCAATATTGTTGTTTTAGCACCGACCAATTCAAAATGATTTTCAAAAACCTTTCAAAAGCACCGTCCCCATGACGGATTTTTCAAAAGACCTTTTTAAAAAAAATATATATACAAATATGCCATCACTTTGGCCAAAGTACAACCCGTCAATAGCGAATACCGTTAATACCACCAAGACTCCTGATCAATGGGATCAAGGTACCTCAAACGGTTACATTCTATTTCAAAAAAAACAAAAAGAAATGTTTTTATGCACATACCGTTAACACAACCGAAACTTCAATTAATGAGGTTAAGGAATCCGAAACGGTCACATTCACAAAACATCATTTTCAAAACGTATCACCAAACATCACGTTCTGTTACAAGCACCGCATACACCATAAATGTCGAACTAGCTAATTAATAGTAGTTTCGATAAAAGCACCACGTCACCATTTTCAAAACCGGTTCCCCTAAAAACCGTGCCTTCTTTGAAAAAACACCACTTACACTTTTGCTATCGTCGAATCTTCGACACACATGTAGCAACACACTTTCATGTCACAGACGATGTCATCATGCCATCATCACCCCAATTTTACAAATCATCCTTTTCGAAAGAAAAAACTTCCTTTTCAAAAGCCAGATCATTTTCAAAAAACAACATATCAAAACTCTTTGATCCTGAGCCGGAATCACGATCAACTCCTTACCTCATACCACCGTGTGATTAACAGTCTATGTTAGTTACTAGGATCGCCTCTACCTGAGGTCTTACATTTTGGGTCGTCTCGTCTAGAGAAAGTCCTCTTCTGAATCTCACCCCTGAGATTTGTATCAAATCGTCTCGCTCTAGAGACGTAAATTCATAAAGCGTTCCGCCGAATACACCGAGAGTCTAAAGCACCCGAGTCCCTAAGCCGACAGCTGCAAACACGCGCAAGTCAAGGGTCTCATCCTCGCGTCGCTCAGTTGAGAGCGTTCCTCGAGTCCTTAAATCGTCTGGTGGATTCAACCTCACCTTCAGTCCTGTTTCGTAGATCTAGAAATGTCCTCCAACGACAACACCGAACCACTCAACATAATGCTAGGGCTTGTTAAAGAACTCCAAAACAACATGGCCCAATTAACTGCCGCCCATGACAACATCCTACTCCAGCTCGGCAAGCTTGAGGGCGCGGCCAATGGGATACGAAACCTCCCTTAGGAGGAGGTGGACGAGAAGCCCTTCATCCCTAAAGGCAGGATGAGACTTGGGTCGGGTAGGTTTGTCCCAGCCCTTAAGGGGCGCCCCTTCAGAAGCCTTACCAACCTAGGCATGACCTACACCGAGGCTCTTAGAATTGTCAACGAGGACTGGTCGTTGTCACAGCTCGTCCCTACTCCGGATCCACCCCGCGAAGCCCGGGGGCAGATTAGGATCCCAATGCCTATTGCCTGTATCATCAGGGTAGGGGGCACGATACGGAGGACTGTGATCGCCTCAAACACGACATCCAGGACCTGGTGGATGCCGGAACTTTCCCTCTCGTGAAGGCACAGACGTCACAACCCGCTGCTGGCGAGACTAGTGACGGGGTGACCGCGTCAATAGTGGTGAAGACAAGCGACACCATCAAGGTGCTATTCCCTGGAGGGAGCCTCGATGCTTAGAGGCATGGTCGGTCTTTGTCGGAGTCTAGTTCACCTTAGGGCCTAGACTAAATAATAATAATAATGTCTTTTTTTTCTCTATTCGAGTCCGGGAGGTGAGAAGGGACATGTCCTTCACCTCTCCCTCAGCATACTTATTCGCGGGCATTAGCCCGCCTACTATTTATCAATAAAATAACTTTTCTTTTACAAACATGCCTCGACAATCGCTTGACCTTTTTTTCAATAACTTACTTTATCGCTTAAAGACTCGACACTATGCCATTTATCGATAACAATTAACTAAAGCGCAAGGGCTACAACGAACGGTCCACTTAACTTCACCCTAAAAAGAGATCAGGAACAACAACCCTAGGTTCAACCCATCACTGACCCCCCTGACCAAATAACAGCAAGTCTAAAACAAATGAGCATTCATACAAAATTGACTTCCCCGTTACCAACAATGCAGCCGAATACGAAGCCTGCCTAATAGGACTAAAAGCAGTCATATCTCTAGAAGTTAAAAACCTTAGAGTGCACGGGGATTTATCCCTAGTAGTCAACCAAGCCACGGGTACCTGGAGGGTTTATAGTGAAAGCCTAACTCCATACCGAACCAAAGTAGAAACAATATCCTGGGAATTCACCGAAATCAACTTCATACACATACCCCGCGAAGAAAACCAATTCGCCAACGCCTTATCCAAACTAGCCTCACTAATAAACATGCCCGACCATCTTTTCTCTATGACTATCTGCGTAGAGAGAAGCGAACAACCAGCCTACATCCATAACCTCGAAACTAACGATACCTCCGAGGAACCCTGGTACAAAGCAATCACAGACTTTAAAACCGACGGATCATATCCACCCAACACAATCACCAAAAACCAAAGAGCTCTACGAATACAAGCCGCTCATTAAGTCCTGAATCAAGGGCTATTATACAAACGAACCCCACAAGGAGTCCTTCTTAGGTGCATAAACAAAACCCAATCCGAGAGGGTCATGGAAGAAGTACATGACGGAGAGTGCAGACCCCACATGAGCGCACACCTACTAGCTAGAAAAATAATAAGACTGGGCTATTACTGGATTACCTTAGAGGCAGACTGTCGACGTCACGTTCGTCACTGCCACATTTGCCAAATATTTGCCAACATCCAATACCTACCGCCGTATCCTCTCCATACTATAGCCACACCCTGGCCTTTCTCTACTTGGGAAATTGACATCATAGGAAAGGTACACTCATACGGAACCGGCGGACACTGCTTTATACTAGTGGTCGTCGATTATTTAACCAAATGAGTAGAAGCCGCTTATTATAACGTACCAACCTCGATACAAGTAGCCCAATTGTTACAAAATAACATCATCTGCCGCTATGGCATACCTCACGAAATCATCAGTGATCAGGGGGCTCACTTCAGGGCCGACACCTTCCTCGACAAATAGAACATCCAAAGACACAAGTCCTCACCCTATAGACCTCAGACAAACGGGGCCGTAGAAGCAGCCAACAAAACCATCACCACGATCCTTAAGAAAATGATAGACAATTACCGGGATTGGCCAAACAAAATCCCCTTCGCCTTGTGAGGGTACCGAACATCCTACCGAACACCCACCGGAGCCACACCATATTACTTAACCTACGGTTCCGAAGCCGTGCAACCCATAGAGCTAGAAATACCGTCACTAAGGATACTAGCCTAGAGCGGTAATCCCGAAGAAGAATGGGAACAAAAACAATACGATGAGCTAGTACTCTTAGATGAGCATAGGATACATGCCCTATCCAACGTACAAGCCTACCAACAACGTATACAATGAGCCTTTAATAAACGAGTGAATTCCCGAAACATACACGAGGGAGACTTAGTAGTCAAGTCCATTAGAGAACCCCTTCCCATCGATTCCAGAGGGAAATTCAAACCAAACTGGGCGGGCCTCTACCTCGTTAAGAAAATACTCTCAGGGGGTGTCGTGATCCTCACCGACCTAGACAGCCAAGAGTTCTCAACCCCAACCAACATGGATCAACTCAAATGGTACTACCCATAAACATCCTAACAACCACAACCTGATCTCCGAATTAGGGGGAAACCCATGCAAAAAAAAAGCAATTTCGCATCGATAATTGGCATAACGAGTCTAAAGCAAAATCACTCATATTTTAAGAGAACTACGAACATGGTTTGATTCTGTCTAAAAGTGGATACGTAGGAAACCCTCCTTTCTTCGACTATGGACTTTAATTTTCACCCTCTATGTAAGCCTATGAGACTTTCTTGCCTTATGTTTGCTGACGATTTACTCCTTTTCAGTAAGGGAGATATTAAATCCATGATGGTGCTGATGAGAACGTTTGCTACGTTCTCTAATTCTTTCAGTCTTAAAATGAGCAAGGGAAAATTGAATGTCTACTTCAATGGAGTCAAATAGCTTGCTAAGCAAGATATTATTCACATATCGGGATGTAAAGAGGGTCAGATGCCTTTTCGGTATCTTGGGATTCCAATAAAACCGTCTAAGCTGACCATAAAAGATTGTTTTCCTTTGATTGAGAAAGTAGTGGACATGATCAGACAACTTGGGGCTAGAAAACTCAGCTACGCAGGAAGGTTAGTATTGGTTAAGTCCGTAGTATCTACTCTGCATAACTATTGGGCATCGATCTTCGTTTTGCCAAACTCGGTCATGAAACAAATAGACTCCATATGTAGGAACTTCTTATGGGACGGACAATCTGATTATGGAAGAGTTCCTTTGGTTTCATGGGCTAAAATTTGTACTCCTTTCAAAGAAGGCAGATTAAACCTGAAACAGTCTAACATTTGGAACGTGGCTGCTATTGGAAAATTAGCGTGGTGGATCGCGAGTAATCCAACCAGACTTTGGGTTCAATGGGTTAACCATATCTACTTAAAAGGACGAGATTGGGACTCTTATGAATCACCACAGAATACGAGTTGGTATTGGAAGAGAATATGCAAATTAAGAGAGAAAATGAAAACAGGCTACGAGGCTACTGCTTGGAGTAATCAAGGGAAGAATGCCTACACTATTGCTAAGGGTTACGAATGGTTTAGGGAAAAAAGAGACAATGTAAACTGGTTTAGGACGGTTTGGAACAGATGGCGCATTCCTAAGCACGGGTTTCTGAGTTGACTATAGCAACATAAAGCGATGAACACAAATGAGAAGCTGATGCAACTAAACCTGATTAGCGACCCGAACTGTCATCTGTGTGCTTCACAGATTGAAGACGTTCAGTACCTGTTCTGCAGATGCCGGTACAGCCAGGAAGTGCTGATGGGGATTGCGAAATGGCTACAGCTCAAAGTTGATTTATCAATTAGCGTTTCATGGAGAATTCATCTTAGAGGAACCAAACTACAAAGAGCCTTCAAGAACGGAGCTATTAACGCGGTCATTTATCATATTTGGAAGCAACGAAATCAAGCAAAAAATGAAGCTAGCATTAAGAGACCCGAATATGTAATAAAAGAGATTAAGAATGAGATCATTAGATATGCTAAGAACAAAAATCAGAACGGGCTTAGTGACAAGGATAAATCCTTTTTATTGAGGATGACTCGTTGACTAACCATTTGTATATTTGTGATTTTCATATATATACTATTACCTTTTACCAAAAAAAAAAGAAACCCTCCTTTGGGTACAACCAACCAAACAAAAAAAAACCGATTACTGGATTCACGTACAAACCGAAACTCTTTTCTACGTTCTGCTTGACGAGTGATTTAAGAAATGAAGCACAAATGACGAGCCGAGGACGGAGTGAAAACCCGAAAGGGCGCCCCGGGCGAAATGAAGAAACGAGTTGCGAGCCGTCGTCAAAAAAAAGGTGAGCCGAAGACGGAGTGAAAACCCGAAACGGCGCTCCGGGCAAAATGAAGAATCGAGTTGCGAGCCACCACGAAAAAAAAAGAGAAAATAATGATGTGCTTCTCATTAACAATAAATGTTGGTTAAGTCGAGTCTTTGTTGAGACCTTTACATCAAGCATCTGAAAGCCGACTATTCCGGAAAGTGACAACGTGTCAAAACTCCACAAAAACTAGTACTAATACGCCACATAATATAAAACTAATAGGACATAATACAAAACGGCTGAACTCTACCGGTCCAACTTTTTCTTTCCCTTACTATTCAGGTGTGCCTGCTTGTGCTTCTCACCATCAATCCTCTTAACACAAGCTTCCACCACCCTAGCCAAAGACGAGTCCAGCCAATCCCACTTTCCCTCCTCACTCACATTTTCAACATGAGTCTCATCAGTCTTGGCCCTAATAGATGAACTGACGGTACTAGGATCGGTAACGCTGTCTTTGGTCAGGCCCTTAGTGACATTCCCTTGAGTCACCTCCTCATCCTCTAGTGTCGTTGTCTTCTTAACTTTCGAGTTGCTCTGTCCTGACTGGTATTCACCACTCCCTCGCCGGACGGAAGCAATGTCGCTCGGTCGGACGCTCTCAATAACAACGGGACGCGAAAACCTCTGTTCCCAAGACACCCTAAATTCCCTAAATGAATTCTCTGTCCAGGAATCGAACCTAGAAAAACCCTTAGCAGTCTCCGAAGTGGATGGTTTAACGCCCATTTGATTCAACAACACGTGCGGATAAATATCAACCGGATCCCTCATGGATAGCATTAACAAAGCTTCGGTCGAAGACGAAAAAGGAAACCCGGTATGCCCACTGATGTTGCACCATGGGATAGACCACCTAATGCCCTACTACCCTCTAGCCAAATAGGAAAGCCACTCCTTTTTGGTATGACCTTTACTCCACACCTGCACCGTCTTCCGACCCGTGAAACCCCTGTAGTTATAACCTTTGAAGCCACAGGGAGGGTCGACTAAACCAAGTTGCTCCTGTAGCCAAACCTGCATAAACCACGACAAAACGTCACACCTTCAAACCAAAGCAACCACGAAAACAAAAAAAAAGAGAAAAAAGCCAAGCAACAAGGAAACATGACACCAAAAACACCTGTAAAATGATCCTAGAACCCTAAAATGGTGCTCGTAAAGCCGGGCACGAGCATCGAGACCTGAAATAAGCTCACCCAAAATAAGCAAAGAGGGTGATCGTTCATGTTCCATTCCCATCACAACATTCAGAACCCGAGGATTACCCCAACCCTCACGCGCCCTCGCATTCTCGAAAAGATAATAACAAGCCACCGCGATGTTAAAGACACGCCTACATGCTAGAGTCGAAATATCGTAAGAACCAGCCTGTGAGAATATCCTAAAAAGCAACTCTATGTCATTGCCATCTCTCCCAAAGAAATCCTTAGCCTCCTCCAACGAAGAAATGTCCAGAAAATGACAAAACCGCTCTACATAAGCATCATCCCCCGAAGGCACACAAGGCCAAACCGAATTCCACCCACCTATAGCGTCTAGCTCTTCGGGGAGAGGGTAATTTTTTTCCCCGAGAAAAGCAAAAACATGGCCTCTTGAGACCCAAAACCTAGAGCATGCTAATAAGAAGTCATCTTATATCTTGACCCGACTCAGCGCAACGATCATTGACAAACCATCGTTTGAACAAACCTCGGGGTCGCATTTCTTAAAATGACCCGCCCATTCGATTAGAAGATTCCCGAAACCTGACATGACCCTGAATATGGATGTTCTAAACCCTATGGATATTCTAGTATGTCTAAACCAAGCACCCACAACCCGTATATGTAGCCCTAATCCCACAAAAATTAGGAAACAGCAAAAATTTCCACAAACAGGGCTTGAACCGCCCTGACCCAGGCGCCCAAGTCTCCAGCCGCCCGAGCCCAGGTGACCTGAAACCCGAAAGCCATAGCCTGGGCGCTTGTCCCTAAGCAGATAACCTCTCAATCAACCCAAAAATAGAGACGTCGATTCCGTGTTGTCACCATTACTACCACCTGACATCCCAGACATCGGGAACGACCTCTTGAAGTCACTAAAACCCTCTACAGAGACCGAAATACCCATACAGGAGCTGCAAGGACACCTTTCACCTATTGGACACACCAGACTTAGGCGTTTTTTTATTTTTTCTTTTAGGGGAATAAGCTACCCCACCTAGGCGTGTTGTAGCCTTTAACGGTTATTGTTAGGTCGCGTCTGTAGCCTAATAAGGCAGTGTCATGAGTATGCAAAAAGTGGTATAACTTTTTTTCGAAAATCGCGCCTGGATTTTAGTTTCGACCTCGTTATGAATGTCAAAGCAACTACACTTGTCTTCTAATACACCCGATCAGAGCACGTTAACGCTTTACATCTCGCCCGTCTCGAGTCAAAACATTTTAATCGATGTACTATCTGATCCGATTCCCGGCCCAAACCAACGCATTTCAAAACGTCCGAAAAAACTGTTTTCGTACTCTCATGCAACTCCAACGCATCCTAAACTAAGATTAAATCGCAAATAAATGAACGCGAAGTGATTACTTGTCAATCTAGGTAAACAATTCACCAAACGAAAACACAAGACTAATCGAACTAATTCAAATACTAAAAATCTCAAGAAAATGTACAAAACTTACAAATCCATATACAAATAGAGTTTATAGACTAGGGAGGACCCCTAGAAGCCGCACCAATGGCTATCACAACCTCACAAATATTGTCGTTCAAACCTAGATCCTCTAGATCCAGAAGAGGAGACTCACTACCATCCATTCCCGACAACATATCTGTGAACGTCCGTTCGCACCGCCCGGCGCCCCATGCGCACCCGCGCGGGACAGACCAAATTTTCATCGTGTGGCAGCGGCCACGCACGCGGCCCCCTCCCACTCGGGGGCCGTTCCGATCTCGCGAACAGGGCGAACTGTCGGACCTCGATTCGGATGACGATCCGGACTTGTACTAGACGGGTGTTGACACCCGTGTTTCCGTTTGGGAATCGATCGAGTCGTGGTTGTAATGTTTAAAGGCCGATTTATTTGGTAAGGCAAGCTTTTTAGTGAACTTTATTTGTTGCCGATTTGTGGAGTCGCCACCGAGTGAATTATGGGGATTCGGAAACCGTTCAAGTCAACTTTGATCCCTTGCCGGCTCAAAGCTGAGTGGCACGGGACGTAAAGATAAAGACTTGTACCCTTAAGCACTCCTGCCTGGAATGACTCTCATTGCCAATGGTTTCAGACATCCGGAATCCGTCGATTCTGAGTAAAGAGTGAGGGTACGTATTGGGAAGCCAACATCCGATAGATGTCAACACCCAATCCCGCCCGCACTATAGCGGCCTCTACTAATCAATCGGTGGGATGATAACCTAGTTCTTTTGTTGTGGTGGAAATGTTGTAATATCCGTTGTTTTAATCCCTATGCCTTTTGCTATGTCGGTTGTTTAAGGACAAGTAAGTATTGTTGTCAAAGCAGTTGAGTTTACATTCTTTCCATGCAATTTCACGTGACAAGCAGGCCATGAAAAGGTGCACGTCGGGGAGTAGAGACTACTAGTATTATACGTATTAGCAAGTCAGCTTTAACGCGATAATACGGATATTAGTCGTTCTCGTGGTTTATCTTACCTGGTATTCTGCTTAAGATGCGTCGGTTCAGTATTAATAGAGATGCGTCGAACCTACTAAGGTGAGCACCCGAATTAATACGGAACCCGACCATCACTTTGTTCAGTTTCAGTTATTTTACGTTTTGAATTCCGTGTTAGGTGATTTAGCATGCGATTATAAGGTCATAAAAGCAATAAATCATACGAAAAAGTGTAAATGCAAATGTAAGTAAATCACATAGTGAGGAGTTGCAGCCTCGGTGTGTACACTAAACGGGACTCGATGCATAGATAGTTGAGAACGGATCTCGGAATTACTCGGGTCTATTTAGTGTGTTTTAGCATTTGCGGTTGAAGTTGGGACGTTACGTGTTTTAGTAGGTGTTCTTGGACCTAGCGTCCACGTCTAGTATTATCGTAGTGCATAATAAAAGAAAGTGCAAATATGGAAAGTCTTGTTTAGATGACAACCTAGTGACGACTCGGTTTCAACAGGCGGATCCTCCTAGCTTGACCAGTGATTCCGGCAGAGCTCCGTTACCGTTTACCCTTCCTGTGCCTACTCGGGCAGAGCTTCATTTTTTGGGATGAGAATTATCGTAGTGCATAATTTTTTTGGTGTTGTAGAATGTTTTGGTCATAATGTTGTGTTTTGGGATGAGTTTCTCAATCAACGCAGCGATACCGTCTACGCACCCAAAAGGTAGGTTATACTCACATTTAAGAGTCACTACCATAAACGCGACTTCTAACAATGTCACATCACACCCTCCATATAATGGCTTCTCCGCAGCCTCTAACATATCAAAAAAAGCTTTCGCTCGTGGGTTTGGCTCTTGTGGGGTTGGTTGGTCATCGTCGTTAGTGTACATGCTCTCATCATTAAACAAATTGCACTCAACCACATCAACAATCATTCTTCTCACCCCGCCCTCATTCTGATTCACCTTAGATTCCTCAAAAGCAGACTTCTCACCACGACAAATCCAATAATAGTAATTCGGACTAAACCCATCTGAGATAATATGTTCCTTAATCAAAATACTATCCAAGAATTTGATGTTCTTACATTTCACACAAGGACACCTAAATCTACCCTCTGACGTGTATTCGAGATGAGTTTTAGCGAACTATTAACACCCTCTAAAAATTCCGTTCTGGGACGTCGTCTCTTATCTAATCTTTTCTCATACATCCATTTTCGTTCCTGTCGCTTCATTTTTTTATCTAAAACAATTGAGACAATAACCACATACAAATTATTTCCTCTAAAGTAATTTACTAATATATATACACTACTCACATATTCTGTAAAATTCTCAATTTAAACATAGTGCTATTTGCACTCATTCAGTCCATAATTACATCACTAAATCGGCATAATTGTATTTCAATTCCAATTTGCTAACACATCAAAACAACCCAATTCATTCAACTACGTAACCGCAAACCCTAATTTTATACTAACAATCTATCTATTTCAAATTGGGGAACCTATTGGGCGATTAACATTCTAACTACACTAAATATTCCGACAACTAAAAAACTATCCAACCCAATAACTAATTTATTTATATCTATAAAAACATAACTAATTTACGTATATCTAAAAACAGAAATTAACAAATAATTGAAACTAAATATAGATAGATGTACATACCTTAAGGAAAATGAGAGAATTGAAGAAGGAATGAAGAAGAATGAAGGATGGGCGAGTTTAGAGAGAAGTTAGAGAGAAGGAGTGAAATGAGTGAATGAGCCGGGGGAGGGGAGGTGTTCGGCAACTTAAAAAAAATTGACACTTTTAGCGACCGAAATTGGTCGCGCGCCACTATGTTTAGCGACCGATTTCAGTCGCTACGCCAGATATTCAACGACCAATTTAGCGACCGAAATGAGTCGCGCGTCACTTGTTTTAGCGACTGATTTCGGTCGCTAAGGGTAATTTTTTTTTAAAAAAAATCCGTCTCCTCATTCAGCGACTAATATCGGTCGCGCGTTGAACTTTCAGTCGCTAAATTAGCCACTGAATTTCTCAGTCGCGCGTGGTTGGTAGCTAGATGAACTATTTCTTGTAGTGGTTAGTGAGGACTAGTTCTGTGGCTAATCCGGCAGAGCTTCGCTACTAGACTTGAGCTAGTCGATCACAGGCACCTCGGTATTGAGTGGGGTGCTCGAAGGTGAGGAGTAGCGTTGATGTCTCTTTTATCGGAACTACGATCGAGTGGATCGTTTTCCTCGGGTGTCGGAGTGCGAGCCCTTAGCGAGAGTTTAGAGGGAGAAGAGAAGAATGAGTATTGTGTCGAATGAATGAGGCGGAGGGGGTATTTATAGGTGTTTTCGGCCCTCGTCGCCCATATGGACGTCTGAGCTGGGGCGCACCAAGACTCAGGCGCCTGGGCTTAGGCGCAGTGAGGCTGAGACGCGTGAGGTGGGGCGGTTGGAGTTTTGAAGATACGATTTTGATACTTTCCAAAACCGAGAGGGAGGAGGATAATTTAATACTTGGGCGTTAAGGTTCCCGCGGGTTGACCTAGCGCCGTGAACGTTAGTGGGCCTCGGGTGTGCATCCCGAGGTTCGCTTGGCGCGGTGCTGACTCGGTTTGAATTTCGGGACCGACTCGGGGGTCCCGGTGTCGTAATTGACTATAATTATTGTCTATGTGATCGTAACGACACGACTAAGGCTGCCATGATGTTAGTTTTATTTTCTTCCGAGTAATTATTTGATCCGTTTTATAGAAAAACTATCTACAACATCGCGAACCCGCGTCGCGTTGCAGTCCTATCGTCATCGGGTGTTTGTTGGGCACTTCTGCAGCCTCCAGGTCCAAATCCGGGTGTCTACAGAAGCCCCCACATTGACTGAGGCTTGGACAAGACGAAAGTCAAAGTATAACCGCCCATGTTAATCGAAGATTACGACCTGGTGGCTGTCCGGTCGGGTCGTTTTAAGTCTAGTGGACTACGTGTTGAGGCTCACCAGCCATAGCTTAGAAATCATACCTGACGTCTTCGCTTGCGGTTGCTTGCTTGGGCCCGGGCCGTTGCTTAATATTTCGTTCTTGGTTCTTTATGCACGCGCTCTTTGTCTCTTGGATTGTTTAAAAGTTCTTTTAATTTTAAGTTTTTTTTGGTGTGTAGGTGACGCGTTAAGAGCACGTGCAAAAAACGTTCTTATGTGTTCTCTTTCATTTAAACAAATGTTTTTTTCGGGATGCTTGTGAACCCTGGATAAAACGTTCGAGGGCGTTAGTCTCCACTCAAACACCTGTCTTTGGGAAGCCTCTGACCCCTAGGACAAAACAGAATGAGATAAACTACTCGAGGGCGTCAGTCTCCACTCGAGTAGCTGTCTTTCGGGATGCTTCTGACCCCTAGGACGAAACAAGATGATATAAACTATTCGGGGGCGTTAGTCTCCACTCGAATAGCTGTCTTTGAGGATGCTCTGACCCCTAGGACTAAAAAAATGAGATAAAAGAACCATTCGAGGGCGTTGGTCTCCACTCGAACGACATTCTTTTGGGATGCCTCTGACCCCTAGTACAAATTTGTTGTTGCTAACTACTCGAGGGCGTCAGTCTTCACTCGAGCAGCTGTCTTTGGGGATGCTCTGACCCCTAGGACAAAATTATTGTTGCTAACTACTCGAGGGCGTCAGTCTCCACTCGAGCAGCTGTCTTTGGGGATGCTCTGACCCCTAGGACAAAGTTGCTGTTGTTAACTACTCGAGGGCGTCAGTCTCCACTCGAGCAGCTGTCTTCGGGGATGCTCTGACCCCTAGGACAAAGTACATCATTCGAGGGCGTCGGTATCCTCTCGAATGAAAAATGTTGTGGAGGTATCAGACTCCTTCGAGGGCGTTGGTATCCACTTGAAAATTGTTGTGGCCGTGCCTTCGGGATATTAACGTCCCCTCGGGCAAAATTGTTGTGCCTCTAGGATACTTGCGTCCCTCGGGCAAAATTGCTGTGCCTCTGGGATACTAACGTCCCTCGGGCAAAAATGTTGTGCCTCCGGATACTAACGTCTCTCGGGCAAAATGCCGCGCCTCTGGGATAGTAACGTCCCTCGGGCAAAATTGTTGTTTGTTTATTTGTTTTAGTTAAAAGTTTTTGTTTAGTGAGTTTGTCTTATTTTGTTTGGGTTTGCTCTTCCTTTGTTTTAGTTTGTTATGCATTTGAGGTTTCTTTTAGTGTTAGTTCGGTTCAGATTGCTTTGTTACGCGTTCGGGTGTAGTGTTCAGGTTAATACTTGTCTTATTATCGAGTGTGCTTTGTCGATGTTGATTAGTAATTGTTTTGTTATTTGTTATCTTGTTTGTCTTAAAAGGTGCGTGTTTTATGTGCATCGAATTTAGAGTTTCGTTTGCTTTGTTTTAATTTGTACCGGGCAGCTCAGACGCGCATTTGTTTGCGCTCCAATCTTCAGGCGCCTAGCCCCCAGCGTGCCAGGACTCGGACGCGTCGCCCGAAGCGGTCGGGTTTCTGGGTATCGGATCTGTTTAAGTTTTCGAAAGTTGGGGCGATTTGTTCATTCACACAAAACGTCGAACGCGTCAAACCATTCGCCCCAAATCGCCCTCTCGACTTTTCTTTGCCAAATTTCGCCCCGATTTCCGTTGTACGCGCCAATGTCGACTTCGGGTAATCGTTTTTTACTTGTTTATTGTCGGTTTTGTTTGATTCGATTGATTATGAGCTTGTTTTAGCTTGGAAACCCGAGAAAATCGATTTGGGGGGGTTTTTAGTATGTTAAATTTCGATGCTTGTGCTTAGTGCCATTGTTAAATTAGAGTCGATTAGAACTTGTTAGGTTTGTTATAAGCTTGATAGAGGTTCTCGAGGTGTGATAATGGCTTTCTAGGTTGATAGGTTCGAAATGCTAGGGTTAGGGACCGTTTTCCCGATTATTTTCGTGTTTATTTTGTGTAATCTCATTAAAATAGTGTTTGTGAGGATGTGGGTAGCTCTGTTGTCGGTTTTCATGGGCTAGGGTGGCTCCTAGGGCTTTCCGTGAGGTTTTGTGTCTTAAGACGGACCAAAAGGTGTCGTAACGATGCCGGATTTTCCCGAAACCACTTCCATCGTGACCGGGAACAAAAATGGGTGCTAACGGCCTTTTCGGAATTTTGATATCCTTTTCTGAAATTTTGACTCTATTTTGACCTATTTGAGCTGCTTTAGCCTGACCTGAGGCATAAATTTCCTTCTTTTTTTGTTTGTCATTGCAGTAAGAGGTAACATCGAGCGTCCTGAGAGAGCTCCTAGTGATGAGATTGTCGGGACGAGTTCACAGACTCCCCGAGGGATTCGTAGGAGACGACGGAGTACCTCGTCTCAGCGTCGTGACCCCAAGGCCATTAATGAGGCCGATTTTGATAGAGTGAGAATGCGTAGGCTTCCAGAGACGGTCGCTAGGAGGGCTCACGTTCCGGTTCCTGTACCGGAGGATGAGGAGATTGTCTATGAGGATCCTGAGTGGGCTCGCGATTGGGATGGTCATCAGCTGCTATTTCACCTTGACCGTCACATTTCTCACCGTATCGTGCGGGGTTTGGTGAGTATTCTATTCGGGTTTGTTAGCTATGTCTTAGATTTTTGACTCTAGCTAGGCTAGACTTGTTTTGTTTATGCTCGTATTGTTTCAGTTTGCAGCCCCCAGGTCCGATGAGGACTTTCTCGAGCTTTACTACGTGTCTCGAGATTTATTTTCAGAAGTTGACCCCTGCGGTAAAGGGGATTATCGCGAGGACTGCTCTAGGTCCCGTGGTTGAGCAGTGGGTTAGGTTTGTGGGTTGCAAGACTAAGTGCAACCTTATGGTGATTAGAGCGATGATAGATCGCTTCCACGATACTACCTCGACCTTCCATATGGCTTTTTGGGAGGTCGGGATGACCCTAGAGGATTTTGGGATGATTACCGGTTTGCCCTAGAGGCCGGATAGGATTAGGTGGGCCGCCGAAGGCCGTAGGCTAGATAGTGATGGAGTTCGGGGCCTCATCGGGGACTGTTTACCGCATGAGGCCTATAGTGCGCCTCATGCTTTGGTGAGTTCGTATATCACCGATCATTTTGAGCGAGTGGCGGTGTTAGAGGGTCGGGAACCCAACACGCCGGAGCAGGATGGCTGGTTGTGGTTGTGGTATTTCCTAGGGTCGACCCACTTTTCGGATAAAGGCGAGAGGTTTAGCACTTGGATTTTGCCTCTGCTAGAGGACCTGGCTCCGCTGGGTCGTTATGATTGGGTAACTGCGGATTTCGCGGAGATGACTCGCTGCCTACAAGTCATGGTGAGGCCGTTGGCGATAGACTCGGCCTCGGCTGTGCCCATCGTGGGTCCGGGCCTTATATTGGAGGTTAGCTACTATTCTCACTCTTCTATCTCGAGTTCTACTTAGTTTTTTGCTTAGTGTTGCTAAAGTTGTTTTCGGGGTTTGTTGCAGGCTTGGATCTACTCCTATTTTCCTTGTTTGACACCCAAGACGGTGTCGGTTCACTCGACGAGATTCCCGGCGGGAATCGAGTGGAGACTGGCTCAGCATAAGAGCACTACCAGCCACTACCCGTCGGAGAATGCGCTGGTTAACAAGCTGAGCCTCGGGGATGTAAGTTTTTTTTTTCTACTTAGCTTAGTAGCCCCCAATGTTTAAGATTTATCGTAGTGTGGGTTCATTTGTGTAATTTGTGGCCCGCCCCTGGGTTGATTATGAGGGCGTGCCGGAGTACGTGGCCAGGGAGCTGAGGCCTCGGAGTTACAGAAGGATGATCCTTCCTGCGATGTTTCGCCCGGTTTGGTATCTGGGCGAGCGATTGGTGCATCAGTGTTTATACGATGATTTCAGGGTGCCGGTTGATCCTCCCCGGACCATGTTTAAGCCACCGACCACTGTAGAGGTCCTAGAGGATAGGGACGGAGAGGGAGGCGATGCGCTCTTGGTGCCCGGTGCCTTTTATCTATCTCACGTCACCCGGCGGTAAGCTTGGTACCGCCTCATGGTAATGTTCAAATTTTGGTTCTAAGAATTATTTTTTGAGGTTTGTCGTTTCTTTGCCCTCTGATCGACCAATCCGTTATTTTCTCAGCTGGCCCACCCGGCTGATGAAATCCAGCCCCCAGACTTTCCCCTGACACTGCTTAGGGTGGATGCGGCTGGGATACCTTTCACCGAGCCTCTCCCCCTGTGTTCTGTTGAGGAGATGGATGCCGGGATAGAGTGGCGTGACCGGGTGTACCGGGTGAGTTTTGGTTTTCGTTCTTCGTTTGTGTTCTAAGGATTAGGGTTGGTTTGCCTAACTTCTATGGTTTCATTTCTCAGGTTTCCGCGGCTTGCCATCAGCGGTTGTGGCAGGCCGCCAACTTCTTTCGGGCCTATGCCTCGAGGGTTCCCCGTGATACTTCGGGGCCTCGATCGGTGAGTTTGTGTGATTGGGGTGGGTTTCTAGGCTGCTGGCGTACCCTTCTAATGTTTAAGTGTATTTGTAGGATGTCCCGGATATGGTGGGGCAACTGGAGACTCGGGTGACCGAGCTCGAGGCGGAAGCGGCTGAGGCGCGACAACTCCTGCAATCTCGGGCTAACGAGATCGCCTTCCTAAAGGAGCAGCTGGCTCGATCTCAGGGTGAGACCTCTGTGCAAGGTGAGGCTAGGCATCGGGTTGAAGGGGAGGTTGGGGATACGGGTGCTAGCGAGGAGATCGGAGAAGTCCCCGAGACGGCTACCTTAGACATGCTGTCGGGGATGGATGGTAGTGAGTCTCCTCTTATAGTCTTGGAGGATCTAGGTTTAGATGGCAACCTTTGCGAGGTTGTGATAGCTATTGATGCAGCTTCTAAGGGTCCATCCTAGTCTCGATTTGTGTGTGAATTTGTATATTTGTTTTTAAAATTTTAGTACTTGAATTAGTTGGATTAGTCTTGTGTTTTTATTCCGTGAATTGTTTATCTAGATTGACAAGTAATCACTTTCGCGTTCATTCATTTGCGATCTGACCTAGTTTGGAGTGTGTTGACGTTGTACAGGGGTATGAAAATATTTCCTTTTGGATGTTTTGAAATGCGTCGATTTGAGCCGGGAATCGGATCAGATAGTACGCCGATTAAAATGTTCTGACTCGAGATGGACGAGATGTAAAATGTTAACGTAAAACATTAACGTGTTTTGACCGAGTATATTAGTAGATGAGTTTAGTTGCTTTGACATTCATAACGAAATTGAAAGTTTAAGACTTGGGCAACTTTTAAAAAAGTTAGACCACTTTTTTGCATACTCATAATATTGCCTCGTCAACACACCCAATGATTAGACTTAATCCAAAAAAAAAACCCTAGATGTTCTCTAAGGCGATTTGCGGCGTTCTCTAGGGCGATTCTCAGGGATGATTAGCGGCGGCACTATGGCCAGAAACTCCGCCTCAAAAACGAAGAAAAAGAAGACGGCAGAGGCTGGTGATGGTTCCAAGGGGCAATCAGATGATCACAAGGACAATAAGAAGCAAGGAGCGAAGAACGACAAAGGACCTGATGTTAAGATGATGACTCATACTCGACCAATACATGAGATACCAGGAATCCCAGGACTTGATTTTGGAGACGAGGATACAAATGAGAATGGAAATGATGCAACCAATGGTCTTTGGATTACCCAAAGAGGACATAAAAAATCATCTACTCTTGCAACGAAGGAACCTGTGATTACAGGTGCAGTAGTTGACAAACCAATGTTACAGATTTTAGAGGAGGAGACTAAGGAGGAGGAGACATATTGGGCAAATGCTGTCTATTGTTACATCCTTGGGGCTAATCCTCCATGGGAGGTGGTAAAGGGATATGTCCAGCGTATATGGGGTAAACACGGAATAGATAAGATATCTTTTCTACCCAATGGGATATTCCTGGTACGATTCAAGCAGGAAGAGAAAAAAAATCTAGTCTTACAGGCTGGATTTCATATGTTCGACAACAAACCTGTGATTGTTAAAGCTTGGAAACCGGACATTGATTTGAAGAAGGAGGATATTAGGACTGTACCTACCTGGGTTAGATTGTACGACTTACCAATTAAATATTGGGGAAGTTGTCTACCTAAAATAGCAGGCCTAACAGGGAAATATATACAGTTGGATGCTGCCACAATTGACAAAACCCGACTTGGATTTGCTAGAATTCTAGTAGAGGTGTCAGTCCAGCAGAAATTTGAGGAGTCTATTCAGTTCTTAAGTCCCAAGGGAGATGTTGAAACGATCAAAATTGAGTATGAATGGAAACCCATTCTATGCACGCAATGCAAAAACCTTGGACATGATGCTGCCCACTGTCGGAAAACCAAACCAGGACCTGCTATTACGCAGAGGAAGGTGTGGCGACAGAAGACAGCAGTACCCCAGGAACAGCAACAGGTTCAGCACCCTACAAATACCCTGATGAGAAAGGAAGACAAGGGAGGTAAATCTTATGCTGAGGCTGTTGAAAATATAACTGAATCAGATAAAGAGCTAGGACAAACGGAAATGGTGGATTCTGTAGTAGTAACTGGTTTGAATATAGGCACCCCAATTGTGAATTTATCCAATGAATGTCGGATTTTGGAATGTTAGGGGGCTTAACAATGTAAATAAACAAAGAGAGGTGAAATGCTTCGTTCATAATAAAGGAGTGGGTCTTTTAGGCCTACTTGAGACGAAAATAAAGGCTGATAATAATAATAAAGTGATGCTCAATTTTCTGGATGGCTGGTGTGCTGTAACAAACACACATACTCATCCAGGAGGTAGAGTGTGGTTACTTTGGCAACCGTCTCTCTATGATGTTATGCCGCTGGTTTACAATGCTCAATTCATCCATAGCAGGGTGAAACACATCCCATCTGAACATGTCTTTCACCTGACTATGGTCTATGCTTTTAATGAGGGTGAAGAAAGGAGGGACCTTTGGGCTAATCTAGAAGTTATAGCCTCGAGTATGCAAGGACCCTGGGCAGTAGGAGGTGATTTCAACACGGTTATCTCTCCGGAAGAAAGAATGGGTGGTAAGACTAAACAGATAGACATGGATGAATTTGTGGACTGTATTACACATTGCGGTCTTTGTGACATCAAGGCCTCGGGTGCTTGGTTCACTTGGACCAATAAACAAGAAGTTGGTATGAGGAAATATAGCCGTCTTGATAGATTTCTTATTAATGAGGAGTGGGAGGATGCATTTCCTGAAACCCAAGCACATTTCCACCCAGAAGGTTTGTTTGATCACACCCCGTGCACTGTTAGTAGGTGGGGAGGTGAGGAGAAGCGTAATAACAGCTTTAAGTACTTTCATATGTGGAGCTTCGCAAATGGTTTTGATGATATCGTTCGAAAGGGGTGGGGGATGCCAGTACAAGGCACCCTTATGTACTGTCTTGTCCGTAAATTGAAGGGTCTAAAAAAGGAATTGAGGGCACTCAATAAAGCTCGATTTTCAGACATTGAGATTAAGGTTCATGATTTATCTACAAACCTGGCTGACATTCAGAAACAGATTGCTGCCTCTGCTCCAACTGATGATCTAATTAGTGAGGAAAGGAGGATTGGAATTGAACTACAGCTCCTTACTAAGGCAAGGGACAGTTTCATAGCTCATAAGGCGAAAATTCAGTGGTTCGAGGAAGGGGATGCCAACACAAAATTTCACCAGGCCATAAAAAAACGACTGATCCGGAACAAAGTTACACAAGTCAGGAATGTGAGAGGAGACCTATGTAGCGACGTGAACAACATCCAACAGGCCTTTCTTGAATATTATCAGGAACTGTTGGGAAAAAGTAAAAAGGTTATTCCAGTACGAGATTCAATTATATCACAAGGCCCTACTTGTAATCAATCTCACAATATATCCCTCCTTGCTCCTGTTACCAAAGAAGAGATTAAGGCTGCGTTCCTATCTGTGCCAGATGACAAAGCTCCCGGACCAGATGGGTACTCAAGCTCTTTCTTCAAGGACACCTGGAAGATTATTGGGGATAATGTCACGGAGGCAATCACTGATTTTTTTATGACAGGTAAATTATTGAAAAAGGTGAATGCTACCAACGTCACGCTTATTCCCAAATGTGATCGGCCTGATTCTGTCACCCAATTCCGACCGATTGCCTGCTGCAACATGATTTAGAAGGTGATATCAAAACTTCTTTGCAACAGATTATCTATTGTGGTACCTCAAATTGTTCAAGAGAATCAAGGAGCCTTTATTAAAGGAAGGTCGATTATTGAAAATGTATTAATTTGTCAAGACCTTACTAGGATGTACTCCAGATCGAAGGCATCACCTAGGTGTCTATTTAAACTAGACATTCAAAAAGCATATGACACGATTGAATGGGGTTTCATAGAGGACTTATTGAAGAAATTGAGATTCCCGACCAAATTTGTGGGCTGGATCATGCAATGCATTACGACCCCTACTTACTCTATTGTGCTGAATGGAGCGGCTTTTGGCTTCTTTAAAGGACGGAGGGGACTCCGTCAAGGAGATCCCATATCCCCCCTTATTTTCACTCTCTGCATGGAATATCTCACGAGAACCATCAGCTATGCCACGACTAATTGGCCTTTCAAATATCACCCTCAATGCAAGGAATTAAGGTTAACCCATCTAGCTTTCGCTGATGATCTTATCATTTTTTGCAAAGGAGAGGTGCCATCTATAATGCTACTTATGCGGGCAATGTCTACATTTTCACAAACCACGGGCCTTGACATAAACAAGGACAAATCGGAAGTGTATTACTATGGAGTTAAAGAGCAGGACAGAGCTGATATCTTCCAAGTGACGAGAATTAAAGAGGGTTCCCTCCCGTTTCGTTATCTGGGAGTCCCGGTTCAGGCAGGAAAGCTCAGTAGAAGTGACTGTGACAGCCTAACGGAGAAAATTATTGCGCGTATCAGGAGCATTGGGGCTCGGAAACTGTCTTATGCTGGCCGTGTTACACTGATCAACTCGGTACTCAATACTCTATATAACTATTGGTCGAGTATTTTCTTACTGCCCAATTACATTACAAAAAGAATTGAAGCAATCTGTAGGAACTATTTATGGGACGGAAGTGCGGAATATAGAAGAATACCGCTTGTAGCATGGGAGAAAATCACTTGGCCGAAATCTGCAGGGGGCTTGGGGATTAAAAAACCGGGAGACAGCAATGTTGCAGCTATCGGCAAGCTTGTTAATTGGATCTATGAGAAGCGGGACAGCCTTTGGATTAAATGGGTGACCACTATCTATCTTAAATCGACTCAGTGGCATGACTATATACCACCGAAGGACGCTCCTTGGGCGTGGAAATCGGTCTGCAAAGTTAAGGAGAAATTAAAACAGGGATTTGTAGATGGCAAATGGACCCATGATGCTAAAGGATATTCGGTTCATGGAGCGTATGATTGGATGAATCCTTGTCCTAATCTTCATCCCTGGACTGCCATTGTGTGGAACGCTTGGAATGTGCAAAAACATGGTATGATATTGTGGCTGATAATTCAGAAGGGCATCAACACGAAGGAAAAACTTTTCAGGTTGGGATGTATTGACGACGAAAAGTGTTGTATTTGCCAAGCTGACATTGAAACGGATGCTCACTTGTTTTTTGACTGCCTGTACAGCAAGAAAATACTCGCTGCTGTTAACCTGTTTACAGGTTACACCTCGTCCTTAAGCACCCTCATTGCTAATGAAGATGGATCGATCAGGTGGAAACTACAAACTACGATTTTAACTGCAACCTATTATCATATTTGGCATCAAAGAAATAGGGCGAGGATAGAGAACAGTCTCCTTCGCCCTGAGTTGGTTGCACAACAGATTGCTACTGAGGCTAGAAGAAGAATTAAGATAAAGGAGACGGAAGATATTACTAATGAAGACATCATACAACTCCGGAACATAGGCTTTGATTGCTAATTGAGAGTTTCTGATACCGTCTGTTGGTATTTTTTGATGTACAGAATATATACTTCATTGTAAAAAAAAATTTGATGAATGGATCTACTTACATTTCACCAAAAAAAAAATATTGCCTCGTCAGGCTACAGACGCGACTTGATGATGACTGCCAATAGGCTACAACACGCCTAGGTGGGGTAGCTTATCCCCCTAAAAAAATTAAAAAAAAAAACGTCGAAGTCCCGAGCGTCCGACGGGTGAACTCGCGTTCCGGTGGTCCCTGCACGAGTGCTTCATTTTTCGGGGCGGGTGTTAACGGTTTCGGGAGGTCGTTCCCGATGTCCGAGTTGTCGTGCGGTAGCCATGGTTATGACGTGGGATTGGTGTTTCTAGCTTTGGGGTTGCCCTAGATGTTGCCCGCTTGGAAACGGGCGCTTGGGCTGAGGCTCTCGGGTCCAGGGTCGCCTGGGCTCGAGCGGCTGGAAATTCGGGCGGCTGGGCCGAGGCGGTTCGGGTCCGGGTTATGGAAATTTTCGTTGTTTCCTAATTCTTGTGGGATTAGGGCTATATATACGGGTCGTGGGTGCTTGTTCTAGACAAACTAGGATATCCATAGAGTCTAGCACGTCTATATTTAGCGTCATGTCGGATTTTGGGAATGTTCTTTCCGAGTGGGCTAGTTCTTTTAAGAAGTATGACCCCGAGATTTATTCGAATAACGGTTTGTCAGTGGTTGTCGCGCTAAGTCGAGTCAAGGTACAGGATGACTTCTTATTAGCATGCTCTAGGTTTTGGGACTCGAAGGGTCATGTTTTCGCTTTTCCCGGGGGTAAAATTTGTCCTTTGCCCGAAGAGATAGATGCTATAGGTGGGTGGAGCTCGGCTCGTCCTTGTGTGCCTTATGGGGATGACGCTTACGTGGAGCGGTTTTATCATTTTTTGGATCTTTCGTCATTGGAGGAGGCTAAAGGTTATTTTGGTAGGGATGGCATTAACTTAGAGTTGCTTTCTAAGACGTTCTCACAAGTTGGTTCTCACCATGTTTCGGCCTTAGCCTGTAGACGCGCTTTTAATGTTGTGATGGCTTGTTATCATGTTTTTGAGGATGCGAGGGTGTGTGAAGGCTGGGTAACCCTCGAGTTTTGGATGTGGTGATGGGGATGGAACATGGATGATCCCCTTCTTTGCTTATTTTGGGCGAGCTTATTCTAGGTCTTAATGCCCGTGCTCGACTCCATGATACATCTTTCCGAGGTTCCAGGATCATTTTGTAGGTATATTTTTTTGCCATGTTTCTTCGTAGCTTGGCTTTTTTTGTGTTTTATTTTTTGTGGTTGTTTTTTCGACTGTTTTGGTTTGGAGGTGTGATTTTTGTGGTGATTTGTGCAGGTTTGGTTGCAGGAGCAGCTTGGTTTGGTCGACCCTCCTCAATGCATCAAGGCTTATAACTATAAGGGTTTCACGGGTCGGAAGACGGCGCAGGTGTGGGGCAAAGGTCACAAGGAAAAGGATTGGCTCTCCTATTTGGCTAAAGGGGATGTGGTCATCAGATGGTTCATCCCGTGGTGGAATATTAGTGGGCGTGTCGGGTGGAATATTACCCGGGCATGTTGTCAAATCAAATGGGTGTTAAACCTTCCATTCCAGAGGATGCTAAGATTATTACTAGTTTCGACCCATGGACCGAGGATTTTTTTAGAAGCTTTAGGGTGTCTTGGGAACAGAAGTTTTTGCATCCCGTTGTTAAGGAAAGTGTTCGACCGATCGAAATTGCCTCCGTCCGGCAGAGGGTTTGTGAACACCCGTCGGGACAGAACAACTCAAAAGTTAGGAAGACCACGCTGCTAAGGGGCGAGGAGGTGACTCGAGAGACTAAGTGCCTAACCAAAGACAGTGTTACCGATCCTAGTTCTGTCTGTTGATCTAAGCGGGCCAAGACTAACGAGACCCATATTAAAATCGTGGAAGATGAAGGGAAGTTTGACTGGCTGGGTTTGGCTAGGGCGTTAGAGGCTTGCCTTCAAAAGATCGAGGATGAGGAAGGCAAGCTGGTACACCCGGATGGCAAAGGAAAGGAAAAGTTGGACCGGTAGAGCTCGGCCATTTTGTATTATGTGTTATTATTTGATATTATGCGGCGTATTAGTACTAGTTTTTTTTTTGTGGAGTTTTCACACGTTGCTGACTTTCGGGATGTCCGGGTTTCAGATGTTGGATGTAAATGCCTCGACAAAGGCTCGATTTAACCGAATTTTCTTATTAATGAGAAGCACATATATTTTTGTTTTTTTTTCGTGGTGGCTCGCAACTCGATTCTTCATTTTGCCCGGATCGCCCTTTCGGGTTTCCACCCCGTCCTCGGCTCAGCATTTTTTCTTTCTTATTTTTTGCTCTTTTTTGCTTTTTTTTTACGGCTCCCAACTCAATTCTTCATTTTGCCCGGGGCGCCCTTTCGGGTTTTCACCCCGTCCTCGGCTCGTCGTTTGTGCTTTGCCATTTTGAATCACTCGTTGGCCGGGACGTGAAAGAAGTCTTGGTTTGTACATGAATCGATTAACCGATTTTTTGTTTTGTTTTGTTTTGTTTTGGTTGTACCCAGAGAAGGGTTGTCTACGTATCGGTTTTTAGGCGGAATCAAACCATGCTCGTAGTTCTATCATAAAGTGTGAGTGATTTTGCTTTAGACTCGTTTATGCCATTTATCGATGCGAATTTGAATTTTTTCTTTTTGCTTTTCTTGCTTCCCCCCTAAGTCGGAGATCGGGACATGATTTTCAGGGTGTTTATGGGTAGTATCATTTGAGCTGATCCATGTTGGTTGGGGTTGAGAACTCTTGACCGTCTAGGTCGGTGAGAATCACGGCGCCCCCCCCCCCCCCCCCCCCCCCGAGAGTATTTTCCTAACAAGGTACGGGCCCGCCCAATTTGGTTTGAATTTCCCTCTAGGGTCAACGGGAAGGGGTGCTCTAATGGACTTAATTACTAAATCTCCCTCGTGTATGTTTCGGGATTTCACTCGTTTGTTAAAGGCTCGCTGGATTAGTTGTTGGTACGCCTGTACATTGGATAGGGCATGTATCCTACGTTCGTCTAGGAGTACTAGTTCGTCATATCTTTTTCAGTTCCATTCTTACTCAGGGATACCACTCTCGGCTAATATTCTTAGTGACAGTATTTCTAGCTCTATTGGCTTGACGATGAGCCGTAGGTTAGGCAATATTGTGTGGCTCCAGTGGGTGTTCGATAGGATGTTTGGTACCCCCATAAGGCAAAGGAAATTTTGTTTGGCCAATCTCCGTAGTTGTCTATCATTTTCTTAAGGATTGTGGTGATGGTTTTGTTGGCTGCTTCTACGACCCCATTTGTTTGTGGTTTATAGGGTGAGGATTTGTGTTTTTGGATTTGGTATTTGCCTAGGAGCTTTTGGTTGTCGGCCCTGAAATGAGTCCCCTGGTCGCTGATGATCTCATGAGGTATGCCGTAGCGGCAGATGATGTTGTTTTGTAAGAATTTCACTACTTGTTTTGAGGTTAGTACGGTGTAAGAGGCAGCCTCTACCCATTTGGCGAAATAATCAACGGCCACTAGTATAAAGCAGTGTCCGCCGGTCCCGGATGGGTGTACTTTCCCTATGATGTCTATCCCCCAAGTGGCGAAGGGCCAGGGCATGGCCATAGTGTGTAGAGGATAAGGAGGTAGGTGTTGGATGTTGGCAAATATTTGGCAATTGTGGCAATGGCAAACGTGATGTCGACAGTCTGTCTCTAAGGTAATCCAGTAATAGCCCAGTCTCATTATTTTACAGGCTAGTAGGTGTGCACTCATGTGGGGTCCGCACTCCCCGTCATGTACCTCTTCCATGACTCTCTCTAATTGATTTTTGTTTGCGCATCCAAGGAGGAGTCCTTGTGGGGTTCTTTTGTATAGTAGCTCTTGATTTAGGACGTAATGGGTGGCTTGTATTCGTAGGGCTCTTTTGTTCTTGGTGTTTGTGTTGGGTGGATATGACCTGTGGGTTTTAAAGTCTAGGATCGCTTTGTACCAAGGTTCTTCGGGGGTATCGTCGGTTTCGAGGTTATGGATGTAGGCTGGTTGTTCACTTCTCTCTATGCAAATAGGCATGGAGAAAAGGTGATCGGACATGTTTATTAGTGAGGCTGGTTTGGATAACGCATCGGCGAATTGGTTTTCCTCACGGGGTATGTGTATGAAGTTAATTTTAGTGAATTCCTGGGACATCGTTTCTACTTTGGTTTGGTATGGGGTTAGGTTTTTGCTATAAACTTTCCAGGTACCCGTAACTTAGTTGACCGCTAAGGATGAACCTCTATGTACTCTAAGTTTTTTGACTCCTAGAGATATGGCTGTTTTTAGACATATTAGTCTTCGCGTTCTGCTGCGTCTTAAGTCCGGTTGGGTGGCTGGTTGTTCGTTTGCAAGCTTATTGTTGTTTACTCAATAGTTGGTTGAATCTAAGGCTGTTATTCCCGATTTCCTTTCTAGGGTGAAGTTGAGTGGGCTGTTCGTGGTAGCCCATGCGTTTTAGTAGGTCGTTATCGATAATTGGCATAAAGTCGAGCCTTTTTAAAGCGTTAAAGTAAACTGTTGAAAGAAGTTAAGCTATTTGTCGAGGCATGTTTGTAAAAAAAAGGAAGTTGTTTTATTGATACATAATAAAACGGGCTAGATGCCCGTGATTTGTTTTTGGAGGAGGTGGAGGACATGTTCCCTCGCACCTCCCTAGACTCGATAAGATAAAAGACAAGACATTTATTATTATTATCTAGTCTAGGCCCTAAGATGAACTAGACTCTACCTAAGACTGGCCTTGCCCCCCTAAGCGTCGAGGCTCCCCCCAGGGAAAAGCACCTTGATGGTGCCGCTTGTCCTCACCACCTCAGACGCGGTTGCCCCGTCACTAGTTTCGTCGGCGGAGGGTTGCGATGTATGTGCCTTCACAGGAGGAAAGGTTCCGGCATCCACCAGATCTTGGATGTCGTGTTTAAGGAGATCACAGTCCTCAGTATCGTGTCCCCTACCCTGATGAAACAAGCAATAGGCACTGGGATCTCAGTCCGCCCCCCGGGCCTCACGGGGTGGATCCGGGGTAGGGACGAGCTGGGACATATGCCAGTCCTCGTTGGCAATTCTAAGGGACTCAGCATAGGTCATGCTAGTTCGGTTAGGCTCCTAAAAGGACGTCCCCCTAGGGCGGGGACAAATCTAGCTGGCCCTAATCTCATCCTGCTCTTAAGAATGAAAGGTTTCTCTTCCACTTCCTCCCGAGGAAGGTCTCGCGCCCCATGGGCCACACTCTTAAGCTTTCCGAGCTGGAGCAGGATGTTATCATGGGCGGCAGTTATTTGGGCCATGTTATTCTGAAGCTCCTTAACAACGCCTAGCATTATGTCGAACGGTTGAGTGTTGTCGTTGGAACACATTTCTAGATCTGCGAAACAAGACTGAAGGTGGGGTTGAATCCACCAGACGATTTAGGAACGCGAAGGACGCTCATGACTGAGTGACGTGGAAATGAGACCCTTGACTTGTGTGTGCGGTCATTGGCTTAAGGACTCAGGTCCTTTAGACTCTTGGTGTATTCGGCGAAACGCCTATTGAGCTTAGGCCTCTACAACGAGACGATTTGACACAAACCTCGGTGGTGAGGTTTAAAGAGGACTTCTAGAAATGAGACGACCCAAAATGTAAGACCTCGAATAGAGGTGATCCTAGTAACTAACATAGACAATTAAGCACACGGTTGTACGACGTAAGAGGTTGATCGCGATCCCGGCTCAGGATCAAAGGATTTTGATATATGTTTCTTTCAAAACGACCAATTTTGCAAAAAATTTGAAAGGGAGGATCTGCAAAAAATAGTGCGATGATGGCGTGATGACATCGCTTGTGACGTGAGAGTGTGTTGTTATGTGTGTGCGTCGGGAATCCGGTGATGATGAAATATAAATGTTTTTTTGAAAGGAGCACAGTTCTTTAGAGGAACCAGTTTTGGAAATGATTACGTGATGCTTTTACCGAAACTACTATCAACCAGCTAGTTCGATACTTGTGGTGTATGCGACGCTCGTGGTAGAGCATGAAGCTTAGTGACAGCGTTAAAAGTGTAACTAAATCCTTAGTGGGGGATTTAGGTGATGAACAGTGTTTTAGAAAAATCTTTCTTTTTAGAAAAAAAACTTTTTTAAACTAGTGACCCACGTTCATCAGTTGTGTTAACCAGCATTTAACGGTGGGAGGGTGCATTAGAAAAAATGTGTTTTGAAAGTGTGACCGTTTTTCGAGTTCCTTGACTTCATTAATTGAAGTTTCGGTTGTGTTAACGGTATGTGTGTAAAACATTTTTTTTTTTAAATAAGAAATGTAACCGTTTAGTGTACCTCGACCCCATTGATCGGGAGCCTCTGTGGTATTAACGGTATTCGTTGTTGACGGATTTTAATTTGGTCAAGGTGATGGCATTGAAAACATTATACCTTTTTTATTTTATAAAAAGTTGTGAGGGTAAAATTTGCCACGATGACGGCGTCTAAAAATGTTTTCCCTTTTTAGAAATCACGATTTGTCCGGAGTATTGGCGTTTAAAAGGTCGTTTTTTAAAAGATGAGGTTTACATTTTTTTGCGAAAAAAACGGAATTGAGTGCGGTTGAGATGTTGGCGTGGTTGAATCCGGATTTTAAGTGTTTTATTTGGGTTGTTTGCAAACACGCTACACATAACTAGGAATGCATACACTCATGCAGGATGCAGACACGGGTAGGTTAGGGAAGGCTACCGCCCACGAATAGTCCTTACTTAGGCATTGACAAATCATCTAGTGAGACGAGTGCCATACCGTCCGTTCGGAATTATCCGCTTATTAATCCCGCGGGTTACGCGTTAGGTGGCCGGAGCGTCAACCGAGGATCTCTCCGCGTGTCCCTAAAGATCTTACCGCGAAGAGGTCGATTGGTCCTGATATCGGTTAGGGTGAGCTTTTTAGGGCCAAAACCTGTAGTGACCACAACTAGGAACTAAGAAACGAGCTTCACCGACCTTGTTCAAGTTACACCACCGCTGGAAACTTGTTTCCAAATCCCCAGCGAAGTCGCCAAACTGTGGACGTCCGTCCGCACCGCCCAGCGCCCCGCGCGTGCCCGGCGCCCTGCGCGCTCCAGCGTGGGACCGACCCAGTTTTCATCGTGTGGCGGCGGCCACCCACGCACCCCCTTCCAGTCGGGGGCCGGTCCGATCTCGCGAACGAGGAGAAGTGTCGGACCGCGATTCGGATGACGATCCGGACTTGTACTAGACGGGTGCCGGCACCCGTGTTTCTGTTTGGGAATCGATCAAGCCGTGGTTGTAAATGTTTAAAGGCCGATTTGTTTGGTAAGGCGACCCTTTTAGTGAACTGGATTCGTTGCCGATTTGTGGAGTCGCCACCGAGTCAATTATGGGGACTCGGAAACCGTTCATGTCAACTTTGATCCCTTGCTGGCTCAAAACTGAGTGGCACAGGACCTAAAGATAAAGACTTGTACCCTTAAGCACTCCATGCCTGGAATGACTCTCATTGCCAATGTTTTCGAACATCCGGAAACTGTCGATTCTGAGTAAGGGGTGAGGTTACGTATTGGGAAGCCAACATACGATAGATGTCAATACCCAATCCCGCCCGCACTATAGCGGCCTCTACTAATCAATCGGTGGGCTGATAACCTAGTTCTTTTGTTGGGGTGGAAATGTTGTAACATCCATTGTTTTAAACCCTATGCCTTTTGCTATGTCGGTTGTTTAAGGACAAGTAAGTATTGTTGTCAAAGCAGGTGAGTTTACATTCTTTGCATGCTATTTCACGTGACAAGCAGGCCATGAAAAGGTGCACGTAGGAGAGTAGAGAGTACTAGTATTATACGTATTAGCAAGTCAGCTTTAACGCGATAATACGGATATTAGTCGTTCTCGTGGTATACCTTACCTAGTATTCTGCTTAAGATGCGTCGGTTCGGTATCAATAGAGATGCGTCGAACCTACTAAGGTGAGCACGCGGATTAATACGGAACCCGACAATCACTTTGTTCAGTTTTAGTTATTTTACGTTTTGAATTCCGTGTTAGGTGATTTAGCATGCGATTATAAGGTCATAAAAGTAATAAATCATACGAAAAACTGTAAATGCGAATGTAAGTAAATCACATAGTGAGGAGTTGCACCCTCGGAGTGTACACTAAACGGGACTCGATGCATAGATAGTTGAGAATGGATCTCGGAATTACTCGGGTCTATTTAGTGTGTTTTAGCATTTGCGGCTGAAGTTAGGACGTTACGTGTTTTAGTAGGTGTTCGTGGACCTAGCGTCCACGTCCAGTATTATCGTAGTGCATAATAAAAGAAAGTGCAAATATGGAAAGTTTTGTTTAGATGACAACCTAGTGACGACTCAATTTCAACAAACGGATCCTCCTAGCTTGACCAGTGATTCCGGCAGAGCGCCGTTACCGTTTACCCTTCCTGCGGCTACTCCGGCAGAGCTTCGTTACTGAGGACTTTCTGTGGCTAATCCGGCAGAGCTTCGCTACTAGACTTGAGCTAGTCGATCACAGGCACCTCGGTATCGAGTGGGGTGCTCGAAGGTGAGGAGTAGCGTCGATGTCTCTTTTATCGGAACTACGATCGAGTGGATCGTTTTCCTCGGGTGTCGGAGTGCGAGCCCTTAGCGAGAGTTTAGAGGGAGAAGAGAAGAATGAGTATTGTGTCGAATGAATGAGGCGGAGGGGGTATTTATAGGTGTTTTCGGCCCTCGTCGCCCATATGGACGTCTGAGCTGGGGCGCACCAAGACTCAGGCGCCTGGGCTTAGGCGCGGTGAGGCTGAGACGCGTGAGGTGGGGCGGTTGGAGTTTTGAAGATACGATTTTGATACTTTCCAAAATCGAGAGGGAGGAGGATAATTCAATACTTGGGCACTAAGGTTCCCGCGACTTGACCTAGCGCCGAGAACATTAGTGGGCCTCGGGTGTGCATCTCGAGGTTCGTTTGGCGCGGTGCTGACTCGGTTTGAGTTTCGGGACCGACTCGGCGATCCCGGTGTCGGAATTGACTCTAATTAGTGTCTATGAGACCGTAACGACACGACTAAGGCTGCCATCATGTTAGTTTTATTTTCTCTGAGTAATTATTTGATCCGTTCTATAGAAAAACTATGTACAACATCGCGAACCCGCGTCGCGTTGCAGTCCTATCGTCATCGGGTGTTTGTTGGGCACTTCTGCAGCCACCAGGTCCAAATCCGGGTGTCTACAATATCCAAGGTAGTCGTCTCGGAAATCCCCCCAACCTCCTCAGTAGCACCAGTAATGTGACCTGTAACCTCAGCCTCAGCCTCTCTCTCCATCTCAACCCGATGCCTAGCCTCACCCTGCGCGGAGGTCTCGCCCTGAGACCGAGCCAGCTGCTCTTTAAGTTGACCAATCTCGTCGGCCCGAGATTACAGGAGCTGTCGCGCCTCAGCCGCTTCCGCCTCATACTCAGTCACCCGAGTCTCTAGCTGTCCCACCATATCGGGGAATGTCCTGCAAGCATAACTCGCACTTGAGGAAAACACAGAAACAATCTAAGAGCCAACCTTAAGTACACACACTTACCGATCGAGGCCCTGAAGTGTCACGGAGGACTCTCGAGGCATAAGCCCGGAAGCGGTTGGCGGCCTGCCCCAACCGCTGATGGCAAGCCGACGAAACCTGAAAGGTGAAACCACGCAAATTAGCCAAACCAATCCTAACTCTTAGAACCCGAAGCCAAGACAGAAGCTGGAACCTACCCGGTATACCCGGTCACGCCACTCCATCCCAACATCCATCTTATTGGCAGAACGCCGGGGAAGATGCTCAGTGAAAGCAACCCTAGCTCTATAACATCAACCGGGTCGGCCAGCTGAGAGAAAAGCAAATCGGCCAGTCAGGAGCAAGTAAACATTAGATGATACGAACTTTAGAACCAAAGATTAAGCTCTTACCACATGGCGGAGGCAAGCTAGCCGCTGGCTGACATGAGATAGATAGGAGGCACCAGGGACCAGGAGCGCATCGCCTCCTTCCCCATCCCTACCCTCGAGGACCTCTGCGGTAGTCGGTGGTCTGAATGTGGTCCGGGGAGGATCAACCGGTACCCTGAAATCGTCATACAAACACTGACGCACCAACCGCTTGCCCAGATACTAAACCGGGCGAAACAACGCAGGAAGGAGCATCCTCCAATAACTCCGAGGCCTCAGCTCCGCAGCCACATACCCGGGCACGCCCTCATAATTGGCCCAAGGGCGAGCCAAAAACTATACAAACAAAACCAACGTCTAAATAAATCCTAAAGCTTAAGGGCTACTAAATAAAATAGGCTATAAAGAGAAAACTTACATCCTCAAGGTGTAGCTGGTTGACCAGCACATTCTCCGAAGGGTAGTGGTTGATTGTACTCTTAGGTTGAGCCAGCCTCCACTCGATCCCCGCCGGAAATCTCTTCTGATGAACCCGCACCGTTTTAGGTGCCAGACAGGGGAAGTAGGAATAGATCCAGGCCTGCAAAATCCCGAAACACCTTAGCAAAACTAAGCCAAAAATAAGCAGAACCTAAGATACAAAGACGGGAATAACAACTAACCTCCAAAACAAGGCCTGGACCCACGATGGGCAGGACTGAGGCCGACTCCACCTCTAACGGCCTCACCATGACTTGCAAGCAGCGAGTCATCTCCGCAAAAGCCGCGGTTACCCAATCAAAACGTCCTAGCTGAGCCAGGTCAGCTAGGAGAGGCAAAATCCTAGTACTAAACCTCTCACCTTTATCCAAGAAGTGGGTCGATCCTAGGAAGTACCATAACCACAATCGGTGATGTACGAACTCACTAAAGCATGAGGCGTACTATAGGCCTCACGCTCCCAACAATTCCCGATGAGGCCTCGCACCTCATCACTATCTAACCTAGGGCCCTCAGCAGCCCACCTAATCCTCTCCGGATCCTAGGGCAAACCGGTAATCACCCCGAAATACTCTAAAATCATCCCGACCTCCCCAAAGGGCTTGTGGAAGGTCGAGGTAGTATCGTGAAAGCGATCTACCATCGCTCAAATCACCATAATCTTGCACTTAGTCTTGCAACCCACCAACTGGATCCACTACTCGACCACGGGACCTAAAGCGGTCCTCGCGATAATCCCTTTTGCCGCGGGGGTCAAATTTTGAGAATAAATCTCAGGGCATGTCGTAAAATCCGAGAAAGTCCTCATCGGACTTGGGGGCTGCAAACCGAAGCAGTACAAGTATAAACAAAACAAACCAAACCCAACTGCGACCGAATTTCAAAACCTAAAAAAGGCAAAAGCTAAATACTCACTAGGCCCTGCACAATGCAGTGAGAAATGTGTAGGTCAGGACGAAACAACAACTGGTGACCGTCCCAACCCCGAGCCCATTCGGGATCCTCGTAGCCAATCTCCTCATTCTCCGGTACAGGAACCGGAACATGGGCCCTCCTAGCAACCGTCTCGGGAAGCCTACGCTTCCTCACCCTATAAAAGTCGGCCTCCGGATCACGACGCTGAGACGAAATGCATCGTCGTCTCCTACGAATCCCACGGGGAGTCTGCGAGCTCATCCCGGCGGCCTCGCCACTAGTACCAACCGAAGGAGCCCCCTTGGGGTGCTCGGTATCACCTATAGATGCAAAACCAAACAAAACACGAAAAACCCATGCCTCAGGTCAGGCTGAAACAACTTAACCAGGTCAAAATAAGGTCAAAATTTCGAATAAGGATATTAGAATTTTGAAAGGACCGCTAACACCTATTTTCGATCCCGGTCGCAATGGAAGTGGTTTCGGGAAAATCCGACATCGTTACGACACCTTTTGGTCAGTCGTAAGTCAAACAAAACCCCACGAAAGGCCCTAGAGACCATTCTAGCCCATAAAAATCGACAAAGAAGCTACCCATATCATCACAAACACTAATCGAGCAAGATTACACAAGACAAGTATGGGAGTAACCGAGAAAACGGTCTCTAACCCTAGCATTTCGAACCTATCACTATAGGGAGCCATTGTCATACCTCGAAATCCCCTATTCAACTTGTAACTACCCTAACAAGCTCTAATCGACCCTAATTTAACAATGGGATTAAGCACAAGCATCGAAACTTAGCAAATTTAAAACACCCTAATCGATTTTCTAGGGTTTCAACAAAACAAACTCACAATCAACCAAATCAAGCAAAACCGACAATAAACAAGCAAAAAACACTTACCCGGAGTCGACATTCTCACCTATGGCAGAAATCGAGATGGAAATCGGGTAGGAAAATCGAAAAGAGCGATATAGGGGCGAAGGGGGTGACACGTTCGGTTTTTAGGACGATTGAACGAATCGCCCCCAACCTTCGCCAACTTAACCAAACCCGACCGCCTCAGGTGACGCACCCAAATACTAAACCGCTGGGGGCTAGGCGCCTGAGGATTGGGGCACAGATATACGCACGTCTGAACAATCCAACACAGACTAAGATAGAAACAAACGAGGCTTAACACGAAACATGCACCGTTTAAAACAAGCAAACTAACGACGATGAAGCAATTACTAATCGATATCGATAAAGCACACCCGTAACAAGAACGATAATAAAACAAGCATAAGAACCACGCTTAGCAAGAACGGCACATTCGAGCACGTAATAAATCGAACCAAACAAAGCCAATCAAAGCAAACTCCGAACAAGTCCCAAATGCATAACAAATCAAAACAAAGCAAAGCAAACCCGAACAAAATAAGACAAACCTGCAAAACAAAGGCAACTTATCTAAAAACAAATAAACAACAACAATTTTAATTCGAGTAGATACTAACACGCTCGAAGGAGTCTTATACCTCCACAGCAATTTTTGCCCAACGGGTCTTAGTTATCCGGAAGGCATTGGAGTCTTATACCTCCACAACAATTTTAATTCGAGGGGATACTAACACGCTCGAATGAGTCTTATACCTCCACAGCAATTCATGCCTAACGGGTCTTAGTTATCCGAGAGGCATTGGAGTCTTATACCTCCACAGCAATTTTTGTCTAACGGGTCTTAGTTATCCGAGAGGCATTGGAGTCTTATACCTCCACAACAATTTTTTGCCCAACGCGTCTTAGTTATCCGGAAGGCATTGGAGTCTTATACCTCCACAGCATTTTTTGCCTAACGGGTCTTAGTTATCCGAGAGGCATTAGAGTCTTATACCTCCACAGAAATTTTTGCCTAACGGGTCTCAGTTATCCGGAAGGCATTTGAAGCTTATACCTCACAACATTTTGGAGCCCGAGGGGTCGTAGGCATCCTGAAGGCGATTATTCGAGTGGAGACTGACGCCCTCAAATATTTTATCTTGTGTTATTTTGTCCAAGGGGTCATAAGCATCCCGAAGACGATTGTTCGAGTGGAGACTGACGCCCTCGAACATTTTATCTTGTTCTGTTTTGTCCTAGGGGTCATAGGCATCCCGAAGGCAGCTGTTCGAGTGGAGACTGATGCCCTCAAACATTTTATATAGTTTCATTTCGTCCAAGGGGTCGTATGCATCCCAAAGACAATTGTTCGGGTGGAGACTGACGCCCTCGAATATTTTATATCATTTTATTTTGTCCAAGGGGTCATAGGCATCCCGAAGGCAGCTGTTTGAGTGGAAACTGACGCGCTCGAACATTTTATATCATTTCATTTTGTCCAAGGGGTCATAGGCATCCCGAAGACAATTGTTCGAGTGGAGACTGACGCCCTCGAATATTTTATATCATTTTATTTTGTCCAAGGGGTCATAGGCATCCCGAACGTAGCTGTTCGAGTGGAGACTGACGCCCTCGAACATTTTATTTTCGTGCCCAAGGAGTCATAAGCATCTCAAAAGGCATTTCATTAAGTCTGAGGGGTCATAGGCATCCCAAAGCCAAGTGTTCGAATGGAAGCTGGCACATCGAACATTTTTCCACACGCACGCTTAACGCGTCACACACACACGATAGATGAGCTCAGAATGATTTTTTTTAGCATCCGAAAAGGCAAAACACACGAACATGAAGAACCTAGAGCAAGATGACAAGCACCGGCCCGGGCCCAAGCAAGCGATCACAAGCAAAGATATCAGGTATGATTTCTGAGCTTTGGCTGGCGAGCCTCAACACGTAGTCTAACCTACTTAAAGCGACCCGACCGAACAACCACCAGGTCGTATTCCTCGATTGACCTAGGTGGCTATACTTTGACTTTCGCCTTGTCAAAAGTGAGGGCTTCTGTAGACACCCAGATTTGGACCTAGTGGCTGCAAAAGTGCCCAGCAAAATCCCGATGACGATCGGACTGCAACGCGACGCGGGTTCGCGATGTTTTAGATAGTTTTTCCATAGAACAGATCAAATAAATTACTTGGAAAATTTAAACTAAAATCTTGGCAGCCTTAGTCGTGTTGTTACGGTCGCATAGACACTAATTAGAGTCAATTCTGACACCGAGACCCCGAGTGAGTCCCGAAACTCAAACCGAGTTAGCACCGCGCCAAGCAAACCCCGGGATGCACACCCGAGGCCCACTAAACACCACGGCGTTAGGTCAAAACCGGGGAAGACTTAGTCTCCAAGCTTCGTATTATAAACCCACCTCTCGGTTTCGTAAAGTATCAAAATCGTATCTCCAAAACTTCGAGCGCCTCACCTTGCGCTCCTGTGTCTTCCGCGCCTAAACCCAGGCGCCTGAGTTGTGGTGCGCCTGGGCTCAGGCGCCTATCCGGTGATGAGGACCGAAAAACACCTATAAATACCCCCCTCCACCCCTTCATCTCGACACACAATTTTCAATTCTCTCTTCCCTCTTCACTCGTAAAGAGTTTCTCGCTAAGGGCTCGCACTCCGACACCCAAGGCAAACGATCCACTCAATCGTAGTTCCGATAAAGCGACATTGATGCTACTCCTCACCTTCGAGCACTCCACTTGATCCCGAGGTGCTTGTGTTCGACTAGCCATTTTAGTCTAGCGACGGAGTTCTGCCGGATTAGCCACAGAACCAGCTAGTAGTAGTGGAGCTATGCCGGAATAGCCACAGGAAGGGCCAACGGTAACGGAACTCTGCCAAAATCACCGAGCAAGCTAGGAGAATCCGCCTTTGAAGTCGAGTCGTCACTAGGTTGTCACCTAAATAAAACTTTACATTCTCGCACCTTTATTATTATGCACTACAATAATACTAAATGTGGACACTAGGTCCACGACACTTACTAAAACACGTAACGTCCCAACTTCAACCACAAACACTAAAATACACTAAATAGACCCAAGTAATTCCGAGATCTGTTCTTACCTATCTATGCATCGTGTCCCGTTCAGTGTATACTCCGAGGGTTCAACTCCTCACAATGTGATTTACTTACATTCGCATTTACAGTTTTTCGTATGATTGATTGCTTTTATGACCTTATAATAATCTCATGCTAAATCACCTAACACAGAAATCAAAACGTAAAACAACTAAAACTGAACAAAGTGATGGTCGGGTTCCGCATTAGTCCCGGTGCTCACCTTACTAGGTTCGATGCATCCCTACTAATACCGAGCCGATGCGTCTTAAGCAGAATACCAGGTAAGGTATATCACGAGAACGACTAATATCCGTATTATCACGTTAAAACTGACTTGCTAATACCTATAATATTATTACTCTATACTCTCCTACGTGCATCTTTTTATGGCGTGCCTGTCACGTGAAATCGCATGCAAAGAATGTAAACACGACTACTTCAACGACAAAACTTACTTGTCCTTAAACAATCGACATAGCAAAAGGTGTAGGGTGAGAACAATGGATGTTACAGTACTTCCGCCACAACAAAGGAACAAAGTTATCAGCCCACCGATTGACTAGTAGTTGCCGCTATAGTGCGAGCGGGAATGAGTGTTGATGTCTATCAGACGTTGGCTTCCCAATACGTACCCTCACCCCTTACTCAGAATCGACGGTTTCTGGATGTCCAAAACCATTGGCAATGAGAGTCATTCCAGGCATGGAGTGCTTAAGGGTAAAAGTCTTTATCTTTAGGTCCCGTGCCTCTCAACTTTGAGCCGACTAAGGATCAAAGTTGACTTGAACGGTTTCCGAGTCCCCATATTTGACTCGATAGCGACTCCATAAATCGGCAACGAATTCAGTTCACTAAAAAGGTCACCTTACCAAACATATCGGCCTTTAACATTTACAACCACGACTCGATCGATTCCAAACGGAAACACAGGTGCCTCCACCCGTCTAGTACAAGTCCGGATCGTCATCCGAATCGAGGTCCGAAACATTGCCCCGTATGCGAGATCGGACCGGCCCTCAACCCGAAGGGGGTCGCGTGGGTGGCTGCAGCCATTCATTGAAAAATCGGGTCGGTCCCGCGAGGGGCACCGGGCAGTGCGGACGGACGTCCACAGTTTGGCGACTCCGCTGGGGATTTGGAAACAAGTTTCCAGCGTTGGTGTAACTTGAACGAGGTCGGTGAAGCTTATTTTGTAGTTCCTAGTTGTAGTCACTACAGGTTTTGGATTTAAAAAGCCCACCACGCAAATAAAACACTAAAATCTGGATTCAACCACGCCAACATATTCAACCGCACCCAACTTCATTTTCGAAAAAGGTCATCTCCAAGATTATTGCTTTAGCATCGACCAATTCAAAATGATTTTCAAAAACCTTTCAAAAGCACCGTCCTCATGACGGATTTTTCAAAAGACCTTTTTTTTAAAAAAAAATGCCATCACTTTGGCCAAAGCAAAACCCTTCACCAGCGAATACCGTTAATACCACCAAGACTCCCGATAAATGGGATCAAGGTACCTCAAACGGTTACATTCTATTTAAAAAAAATTGTTTTTATGCACATACCATTAACACAACCGAAGCTTCTATTAATGAGGTCAAGGAATCCGAAATTGTCACATTCACAAAACATCATTTTCAAAACGCTATCACCAAAAATCATGTTCTGTTACAAGCACCGCATACACCAAAAATGTCGAACTGGGTAATTAATAGTAGTTTCGATAAAAGCACCATGTCACCATTTTCAAAACCGGTTCCCCTTAAAATCGTGCCTTCTTTGAAAAAACACCACTTACACTTTTGCTATCGTCGAATCTTAGACACACATGTAGCAACACACTTTCACGTCACAGACGATGTCATCATGCCATCATCACCCCAATTTTACAAATCATCCTTTTCAAAAAAAAAATCCTTTGCAAAAGCCCGATCGTTTTCAAAAAACAACATATCAAAACTCTTTGATCCTCAGCCAGGATCGCGATCAACTCCTTACGTCGTACAACCGTGTGATTAACTGTCTATGTTAGTTACAAGGATCGCCTCTACCCGAGGTCTTACATTTCGGGTCGTCTCGTCTAGAGAAAGTCCTCTTCTGAATCTTACCCCTGAGATTTGTGTCAAATCGTCTCGCTCTAGAGACATAAATTCATAAGGCGTTCCGCCGAATACACCGAGAGTCTAAAGCACTCGAGTCCCTAAGCTGATAGCCGTAAACACGCGCAAGTCAAGGGTCTCATCCCCGCGTCGCTCCGTTGAGAGCATTCCTCCAGTCCTTAAATCGTCTGGTGGATTCAGCCTCACCTTCAGTCCTGTTTCGCAGATCTAGAAATGCCCTCCAACGACAACATCGAACCACTCAACATAATGCTAGGGCTTGTTAAAGAAATCCGAAACATGGCCCAAATAACTGTCGCCCATGACAACATCCTACTCCAGCTCAGCAAGCTTGAGGGCACGGCCAATGGGACACAAAACCTCCTTCAGGAGGAGGTGGACGAGAAGCCCTTCATCCCTAAAGGCAGGATGAGACTCGGGCTGGCTAGGTTTGTCCCAGTCCTTGGGAGGCGCCCCTTCAGAAGCCTTAACGACCTAGGCATGACCTACGTCAAGGCTCTAAGAATTGCCAACGAGGTCTGGCAGTTGTCACAGCTCGTCCTTACTCCGGATCCACCCCGCGAAGCCCGGGGGCGGATTGGGGTCCTAGTGCCTATTGCCTGTATCATCAGGGTAGGGGGCACGATACGGAGGACTGTGATCGCCTCAACCAAGACATCCAAGACCTGGTGGATGCCGGAACCTTCCCTCTCGTGAAGGCACAGACGTCACAACCCGCCGTTGGCGAGACTAGTGACGGGGCGACCGCGTCTGTAGTGGTGAAGACAAGCGACACCATCAAGGTGCTATTCCCTGGAGGGAGCCTTGATGATTAGAGGCATGGTCGGTCTTAGTCGGAGTCTAGTTCACCTTTGGGCCTAGACTAAATAATAATAATAATGTCATTTTTTTCTCTTTTAGAGTCCGGGAGGTGAGAAGGGACATGTCCTCCACCTCACCCCCTAGCATACTTATTCGCGGGCATTAGCCCGCCTACTATTTATCAATAAAACAACTTTTCTTTTACAAACATGCCTCGACAATCGCTTGACCTTTTTTTCAATAACTTACTTTATCGCTTAAAGACTCGACACTATGCCATTTATCGATAACAATTAACTACATCGCAAGGGCTACAACGAACGACCCACTTAACTTCACCCTAAAAAGAGATCAGGAACAACAACCCTATGTTCAACCCATGACTGACCCCCCTGACCAAATAACAGCAAGTCTACAACAAATGAGCATTCATACACACTTGACTTCCCCATTACCAACAATGCAGCCGAATACGAAGCCTGCCTAATAGGACTAAAAGCAGCCATATCTCTAGGAGTTAAAAACCTTAGAGTGCACGGGGATTCATTTCTAGTAGTCAACCAAGCCACGGGTACTTGGAGGGTTTATAGTGAAAGCCTAACTCCATACCAAACCAAAGTAGAAACAATATCCCGGGAATTCACCGAAATCAACTTCATACACATACCCCGCGAAAAAAACCAATTTGCCGACGCCTTATCCAAACTAGCCTCACTAATAAACATGCCCGACCATCTTTTCTCTATGCCTAACTGCGTAGAGAGAAACGAACAACCAGCCTACATCCATAACCTCGAAACCGACGATACCTCCGAGGAACCCTGGTACATAGCAATCATAGACTTTAAAAGCGACGGATCATATCCACCCAACACAAACACCAAAAACCAAAGAGCTCTATGAATACAAGCCGCCCATTACGTTCTGAATCAAGGACTATTATACAAACGAACCCCACAAGGAGCCCTCCTTTCGGTGCATAAACAAAACCCAATCCGAGAGGGTCATGGAAGAAGTACATGACGGAGAGTGCGGACCCCACATGAGCGCACACCTACTAGCCAGAAAAAAAATAAGACTGGGCTATTACTGGATTACCTTAGAGGCAGACTGTCGATGTCACGTTCGTCACTGCGACAATTGCCAAATATTTGCCAATATCCAACACCTACCGCCGTATCCTCTCCATACTATAGCCACACCTTGGCCTTTCTCTACTTGGGGAATTGACATCCGGGGAAAGGTACACTTATCCGGGACCAGCGGACACTGCTTTATACTAGTGGTCGTCGATTATCTCACCAAATGGGTAGAAGCCGCTTCTTATACCGTACTAACCTCGAAACAAGTAGCCAAATTCTTACAAAATAACATCATCTGCCGCTATGGCATACCTCATGAAATCATCAGTGATAAGGGGGCTCACTTCAGGGCCGACACCCAAAAAATCTTCGACAAATACAAAATCTAAAGACACAAGTCCTCACCCTATAGACCTCAGACAAATGGGGCCGTAGAAGCAGCCAACAAAACCATCACCATGATCCTTAAGAAAGTGATAGACAATTACCGGGATTGGCCAAACAAAATCTAGGCGAAGGTACCGAACACCCACCGGAGCCACACCATATTACTTAACCTACGGTTCCGAAGCCGTGCAATCCGTAGAGCTAGAAATACCGTCACTAAGGATACTAGCCGAGAGCGGTATATCCGAAGAAGAATGGGACCAAAAACAATACGACGAGCTAGTACTCTTAGATGAGTGTAGGGTACATGCCTTATCCAACGTACAAGCCTACCAACAACGTATACAACGAGCCTTTAATAAACGAGTAAAATCCCGAAACATACACGAGGGAGACTTAGTAGTCAAGTCTATTAGAGCACCCCTTCCCATTGATCTCAGAGGGAAATTCAAACCAAACTGGGCGGGCCCTTATCTCGTCAAAAAAATACACTCGGGGGGCACCGTGATCCTCACCAACCTAGACGGCTGTGGACATGACATAGGTCCATCCCGACGCGGCCACGCGCGGGTTTGGGGAGGCGAATGAATCTCCATATGAGAATGGATCGAATTGAAATTTAAATCGAAGTGGAGTCGCCACCGAACTTTGTGGGAGTTCGGGCCCGTTCGAACCCACTCTATGTCGTAGTGGGCCATGTACAAAATTAGGCCCATTTCCGATGTCAGAGTTTTGGGCTTGACTGCGTCGATCACCTGAAACTCCAGTTCTTTTTCAATTGGGCCCGTTATGATTGTCAATTTAACGGCCCCGGCTACCGGTTTTGGGCTTCCGTCAAAAGCCTGGATAGTTTGCGCTGTTGGGAGATAGTCGGCATATATGATGCCGAGGGCCTTAGCGGTCCTTAGAGGTAGGACATTTACAGCGGACCCATCGTCGATAAGGGTCATCGGGAGGTACTTCCCTCGGCAAATGACCGTGATGTAAAGGACCAGATTATGATTGGTCCCGAACGACGGTAGATCGGACTCAGAGAAGGTTATAAGTGGACCTTCTTCCTTGGACTTGCCCTTGAGATAGGGCATAATAGTGGTTACCATTTCAGTGGGGGTAACCTGTGAGTCGACCTTGATTTCATCGAGAGCCTTAGTCAGTGCTTCTCGATGTGCTTGTGAGCTGACTAGTAGTTGCCATATGGTTAGATCAGCTCGAACCCTCTTCAATTGTTGGACCAACGTCGTGTCACTGCTTGGTTCTTCGAGGGTAGGATCCGTCCTGGTAGGTTCAGTGACGGTTGGGGGAGCAGGGCGCCCGGCGGTGGCGAGATGGTTAGTGGCTAAGGCTTTAGACTTAGCCTTTCGGACCTCTTCAAGGGTGATGGGGACAGCTTCCCCTTTGGCTAGGTAAACATCATCCTCGTCATCGAACCATATCCCATTGATTTGTGGGATATAAGAGGAAATGAGGTGAGAACATTCAATTACCTCACCGGTGAATATTGCATGGGCACTGAACGAGTTTTCTTTGTTGCTCGGCTTGTCTCCGGGCAACGGGATCTTCCTGCTCTCGATCAGGTCCTGGATCAGATGCTTCAGTCTCCAGCATTTTTCAGTATCATGCCCGTTACCCCGATGATACTGGCAGTAGGGTTTGGCGTTATAACTTTTGGGCCTCTTCTCTACTAGAACTTCTGGAGTTGGAACTATCGGTTGGATCAGGCCCTTTGAAGATAGCCTCTGTAAGGCATAAGTATAGGTATTCCCTATATCTGTGAATACCCGCTTTGGTGTATTATTTTTGGATGAGGTGTCAAGCAGATTTACCTCGTCGAAGATGCTGCGAGGTTCAGCTGCAGGTGTGGGCTTGCTCGCAGATGAGCTTGCCCCTTGATAGCCCTTGGTAGAGGCCTTAGTCAGGCTCTCTAACCGTAAGTCGTCCTCAATCCTCGTACCCATTTCAGTTAGGGTAGCAAAATTGGGGATAACAGCATACCGGAGATGAACCCGGTAGGAAGGGAGGAGGTTCTTGACAAAAGCCTCCACTAGCACTTTCTCGCTGGGCTTATCGACCAGCTTAACACTCTCGGCTCGCCATCTCTGCAGATATTCGGTGAACCCTTCTTTGGGCTCTTGGGCCATCACTTCCAGAGTACGCATTGTAGTCTGGATCTCGGTATTACCAGCGTAATTCAGAGCAAATTCGGTCGCCACATCATCCCAAGTTTGCATCTTGGCCGAAATCCTTAGGGAAAGGGAGAAATCTAAAGCTAGATTGCATGCTTTAACGGCTCAAACCCTAATGCTCTTAACTCGATCCTCACAACTTGATGAGGGATGTTCATTTGGGGAAGGGGAACAACCCAATGACGAGGCCGTTAATGAATTCCCTATAAGGAGCGAGTCTTACTTTGAAGAGCCTCAATCGTCTACCCAAAAAGAGACGAATGAGGATATGACTCTTGGTGAAGGCATCGTTGGTGAAGAATTGGAGGAGGATAGTGAGTTGGACGAGTTGGTGGAATTTGTGAAGTTGTTGGGTGAAATTGATGAGCCCAAGTTGCCCATGTGTGATAATGTGGATAAGCATCAAGAGCCCCTTGTAAGTGAACCAAGCAATGATTTGGAAGAGATTGAAACCGCCGGTAGAAGTTTCAATTCTCTCCTCCAAGATGATGTGGGGCCTAGTGATGAAGATGGGGAACCACAACTTGAGGAAAGTGTGGGGGTGTGCAACAAGGAAATGGGGCCAAAACCGCTTTTTGTGCCTCGTTTCTTGGAAATGAAGCTTGCTTGTGATTGGAGACAGTGCCTAGGGAGAAAGAGGTCGGTGAAGCTCGTAGGATGGATAGACCCCGGAGACGACATGAATGATGACGTTGGGTCTTTTGATTCCTACTTCTTGCCTCCACCTTGGAGGTCGTGGAGGTTGGCTAGGCTCGAGCGCTTCTTGGGCCTTCATTATGATATCGGTAGTTCGTTCGACTTGCTCCTCCATGCCCTTGAGGGATATGGTTGAAGAAGAGTCCACCATCCTAGGTTTGACGGAGTTCCTAAAGAATCGTCATGTTGTATATTCCCCCTTCCTCTTCTTTAGAGTACTTGTGCTTGTATTTGTGTGTTTTATCTCTTGATTTTGTTAGTTTTGTGATATTCTTGTAATATTGGATTGTTGATGAGCGTTGTGAGGGAGAGAATTTGATGTTTTGTTTGAGTTTATTGTTATAGGTGAAGTGAAAGTGACTCCTAGAAAGGAGTGGTTAGTGATAGAGCTTGGATCGTGAGTAAGGAAGTCGGTTTTTGGGGTCATGGGAGTAATGTGTCGTCCCGACCGGGATGGGGCCGTCCCGATCGGGATGAGGGTACCAAAAGTCGAGTCTACTGGAGTGCCATCCCGACCGGGAAGGGAGCTTCCCGATCGGGACGGGTGTGACATCCCGACCGGGACCATCCATCCCGACTGGGATGATCCCCTACTCCTTTTTGGTGCCTCTTCTTCGACATTCAAGCCCACCCAACCATTATATACCCCCACCCAACCTCCCTACCTTCCTTGCTCATATCATACCACTCACATACTTCATTTTCATATCCTCACTTCATCTTCTATCTACTTTAGACCGGTATACACACCAATTTCCACCCCCTCACACCATTATAAACCCACTACCTTAGCCATGCGGTTTTCTCAAGCTTGAAGAAGGATAACAATGACGACAACAAGCAAGTGTCTATATTGATCATTGAGACGATGGAGCGAGTGAGTTGCTAACCGGTCGGTATGGCAACTATCCTTTCTTTTCTGTTTTTTATTGCTTGTTTTCCCCTTGTTTATCCCCTTCCCCTTTGTCATGGTGGCCTTCGAGGCCTTGGTATATGGTTGCTCCCGACTCTCGATGATGTGACTACGTTGAGAGTCATTTCAAAATCCAAATTTGCATGATTTTCACCCTTTTTGTAGGATTTAGTCGGATTTGGGCGGAATCCGGGCTAGGTGACTTGATTACACCTAGTCCTCCCCTCCCATTTATTTTTATTTCTTTCTTTTTATTTCTTCCCCCATCCATATATTTTCTTGTCTCGGCCCATGGTGACTTGACTACACCCCGGCCGGACACATTCTACCATTTTCTTCACTTTATTTTCGATTTTTAGCTTTATTTTCGTTGTTTCTTTTATTTTCTTTTGTGCTCCCATGCACTACGGTCGAGCATGAGGACATTGCTCGGCTTAAGTGTGGGGGAGCGATATTCTATCGTAGTTAGTTTTATTTTCGTAGTTTTTTCGAAAAATCTTTAAAAACCCTAAAAATTTGAAAAAATTCCACAAAAATCAAAAAGATTTTCTTTTGTGTGTTTTCCTTTTGGGTCGTTGTATCGTGTATTTGTTGTGTTGTGCGTGTTTTGCCTCCCTTTTTCCTTATAGGTTGCTTGAATCACCATTAGTGTTGGAAAGCTTTCAAGACATCCGGTAACATCTTCTATCCCTTTCCCTCTTTATTTCTTGTGAAGTTTGGAGAAGGTTTGTGATGTGGTGTGCTCGGGTGGAGCTTTGTAATGCTTGTGGTTGATTTGGTGGCTTGTTTGGAAGCTCGGGGTGGTGTTTGTGTTGTTTATGTGTTTGTTTTGTTTTGTTTTTGTTTTGTGGTCTTTTGTCTCTTTTTCTTTCGTTTTCGTCGCGTCTTTGTTTTGTGTTGTGTAGTTGTGTCTTGTGTCTTGTGTGTAAATAGGTTTTCGAAAACCCGGTTTAGAGGCTAGTGTGCAAGTGTTTACTTTCCCTTTCTAGTAGTATAGATCGAGTCTTGGACTTTAGTCTAGTAGAATGACCCTAAATCAATGAGTTCGTTGGTTTCTTACCTTGAGTCCACCTAGCTTACTAGGGATTTACTACGGGATTTGCACCTTTGACCATTTTGACCACCCACGGTGTGAAAAGGCCTTGGTTGCCGAGTCCCGTCCCTTAGGTGACCATGTCTAGGATGGTTTGATTAGTCCAAGTTCTCCACTTTTTGTGGGTTTGAAGGGAAGGCGCCGTCCCGACTCACCCATTTACCCACCTCCCACACATATCCACACAATAAGTTGCAATTTGTTGAATTCTCCCTTTCTTGTCATACAAAGAAATGCCCAAAAAGCGAAATCAAGCCAAAAGAGCAAAGAAAAGAAAATGAAAGAAAATGAAAGAAAGAAAAGAATGAAGAAAAAGAAAAGGCACAAAAGCCAAAAAGAAAATAGAAAAGAAGAAAAAGAATGGCATGGCAAAACAAGGCAAAAATGCAAAAGAAAAGAGAAAATGCCAAAAGAAAATCGTCTCACAAAAATAGAAACCTCACACCTCACAAAATAAGCCTTTTACCGACTATTACCGTGAAGAGCCTACCAAAGGACCGAGTCCCTAGGAAGGATGATAGCGGTAATGGTCGGTCTTCCCTCATTTTGCATATTTCCACCTTTTTACTTGGACTAGTTAGGCGGTTTTGGGCATGGGACGACCCTCTTGGCTCTTTGCTAAAGGGGGCGGGGTCTCACTTACCTACAGTGTCGACTAACACCGTGGTTCATCCTTTTTCCATCCCGCCGATTGTCCCGTGGTACGTTCTTAGAAGGTTAGGAGGAACCGACGTAAGTTACCAACGTTTTTATTGCTTTGTCATCATACTATTAGGGTTTTGTCCATTTTGGTTTGTATTGCTAGCTTGGGAACGTTGTCACTTGCCTTGAGTCCTAAACCGGTGCTTCTTTCACCGCTTGTTTGAGGGAAGCGGTATTTGTTTTCTTTTGGGTGCAACCGATTTTTGTTTGTTTGTTGGTGTGTTTGTTGTTTATGTGTTTTGTGTCCGGTTGCATCCACAGTTTTGTCGCAAGACCCCACTTGCCTTGCGGAGTGCACTTTTCCTCTAAGTGCACTCGCGTGAGTTGAAAGGGCGTAGGGTGCGCTAATACCCACTCGGCTAGTCTAGTAGTTAGTATGTGCTTACTCGAGGGCGAGTAAGGGTTAAGTGTGGGGGAGTTGATAAGTGTAGTTTGTAGTGCCTATTTCGTAGTGTTCTGGTCCCATTTTCCTCGTGGAATCGCTCCTTGGGAGCGATTTATGGGCTACTTATGTTTCCTCTAGTTCGTTTCAGGTTCCCGAGACCATTCGTGAAGAGTTGGAGCGATTCCGACTCAATACATACACTTTTCGGAGCCAAAGAAGTGAAGGAACGATCACTCGATGCCTTGGATTCGACCCCGAGACCTTGGGACCCAATCCCGAGCCTCCGAGACCCAATCCCGAGTCCCGAGAATCGATGAGAAGTCCATGTGAAGCAAGGAGGGACCAAAAGGATCATATTGGAGGCCTACAAGACCCATCCCGGTCGGGACAACCCTCATCCCGTCCGGGATGAAGTGCAAACAAAGAAGCTCTTCTGCTGAGTCAACCGGGACGGGATGAAGCCATCCCGGACGGGACCATGGAGCCATCCCGGACGGGACCATGAAGCCATCCCGGACGGGACCATCCATCCCGACCGGGATGAGCCCAATACAGCACCGCGTGACTTCGGCCTTTCAATTCCTTTGCTCTTGTAACCTTATAAATACCCCCCCTCTTGTAATCTTAGCAAATATTCTTCACCTCTCCTTAAACCCTAGACTACTTTAGGTTAGATTAGATTAGATTAGTGTAGATTAGTCTTTAGATTATCGTTAATCATAGATTAATGCTTGTAATTTGGGAATTCTTCAAGATCTCCATTCAAGCTTGACAACCTTGGATGTTTGTTTTGGGTTCTTCCATTTATGCAACTTTCCTTCTTCTTTTCATCTTCTAGTATGGTATAATCTCTTTTCCTTTATCTTAATCTTTGTTCTTTCATCAAGTTTGAATCTTTAGTTCTTGTTTATTGTTTTGTTCTTCATCTTTGCTAGTTTCATATATGCATCCTCTTGTTCTTGTGTTGGTTTATCTTATTTTTGTTAGTTTTAGATTAGATATGTTAGAGTAGATTCTTGCTAGGGTTAGTAAGGTGATTTGGGTGTTTAATGGGTGATTAAGGGCTTGTTGGAGATGTTGGTGGAAGTTTTGGGTTTCCTCTTGGTTTGATGCATGGTACATGTTTGTTGAAATGCTTGAATGACTTGAATGCATATGCTTGTTTTTCTTGCCTTTCTCTTGTGGGTGATAGTTTGTTTGTGGGTTTGGTTCCCTCACTAAGTTGCGAGAGCCCGGTGAGGACGACCCGTAGGTCGGTCTAAGTTGCGAGAGCCCGGATGCGACCTAGGCCCCGATATCACGCTAGTAACCCCGTTTGTCGTTTGTGTCGCCGAGGTGGGTTTTAGGTGGAACCTCTAGGTGAGTCTAAGTTGCGAGAGCCCGGACTATACCTAGATTACCCTACTACCTCCTTCACCTTTACTCTTCCTTGACCATTCTGTTGCCCCTTTGAACCCGACCTAATCCTAGCCCGTTTTCCTTAGTTGTTCTCTCCGTTACCGTAGTCATAGCTTTAGTCTTCTCTCCCTTCCCATTACTCTAGTTTAGTTTAGCTCGTTGACTTAGTCTCGTATTTGGGTGACCTTAGTCTAGACGCCTCTTACCGTCCCCGTGGATTCGACCCGACTTACCCTAGCTACCCACTAGGATTAGTTGGTTATTTATTTGATCGGCGGGATCCACGACAAATCCCTTGCATCAATTTGGCGCCGTTGCCGGGGACGGTGCTAGTTTAGACCTTGTTTACCTAGTTACTTGACTTTGTCTTTGTGTTTGTGTTTTTCTGTTTTCTTTTTGTTTCTTTGCTTCTTGTGTGTGTGAGGTTTATTTCTCTTTTGTCAAGTGCCCAAAAAGCACTAGGCTTCTCACGTTTGCTCTTAGTCTACAGTTTATGCTTAGAGGTGGTGACTATCTTCTTCTTGCAACTTAGAGCCGCTTTAACGGACGGTTGCTAGATTGAGAGGTCCTCAACCGGGTATGAGCTACGATTTTCGAGCGAGCATGGGGTTTGATCTAAACTCCACACACTCGGGAGCCGATTTGAGCTACTCCTCTTCTTCCATGAACCAAGGGTATGACATGACGTCCCCCTACCACTATCAAGCTTCTTGGGGGGATCAAGACTCTAGTGGGTATGAACTTCAAGGTTATGAAAACGGCTACCAACAAGTGAACGATTACCAATCCTACGATCATGGTGACTATTACTCGAGTTATCAATGTGAACCCACCATGTTCAATCAAGATTCACCTTATGGAAGCCAATACCCCCCAAACCCACCATATTACCCTCCACCCCAACCACAATATGAACCCCATGACCCACAATACTACCAATCACCTCAACCTCACTACCAACAATATGATGCCCCACCCCTTGGGCATCATCAAGATTATCAAGGAGCTTTACAAGACCCCGATGACCACCAATTGCCAAATTTGGAGCTATATCAATCGATGCTTCAAATGCAACAAGAAATGGCCATCCAATCGCAAAAGAATAGTGAACTCTTGGCCGAAATCCTTAGGGAAAGGGAGAAATCTAAAGCTAGATTGCATGCTTTAACGGCTCAAACCCTAATGCTCTTAACTCGATCCTCACAACTTGATGAGGGATGTTCATTTGGGGAAGGGGAACAACCCAATGACGAGGCCGTTAATGAATTCCCTATAAGGAGCGAGTCTTGCTTTGAAGATCCTCAATCGTCTACCCAAAAAGAGACGAATGAGGATATGACTCTTGGTGAAGGCATCGTTGGTGAAGAATTGGAGGAGGATAGTGAGTTGGACGAGTTGGTGGAATTTGTGAAGTTGTTGGGTGAAATTGATGAGCCCAAGTTGCCCATGTGTGATAATGTGGATAAGCATCAAGAGCCCCTTGTAAGTGAACCAAGCAATGATTTGAAAGAGATTGAAACCGCCGGTAGAAGTTTCAATTCTCCTCTCCAAGATGATGTGGGGCCTATTGATGAAGATGGGGAACCACAACTTGAGGAAAGTGTGGGGGTGTGCAACAAGGAAATGGGGCCAAAACCGCTTTTTGTGCCTCATTTCTTGGAAATAAAGCTTGCTTGTGATTAGAGACGGTGCCTAGGGAGGAAGAGGTCGGTGAAGCTCGTAGGATGGATAGACCCCGGAGACGACATGAATGATGACGTTGGGTCTTTTGATTCCTACTTCTTGCCTCCACCTTGGAGGTCGTGGAGGTTGGCTAGGCTCGAGCGCTTCTTGGGCCTTCATTATGATGTCGGTAGTTCGTTCGACTTGCTCCTCCATGCCCTTGAGGGATATGGTTGAAGAAGAGTCCACCATCCTAGGTTTGACGGAGTTCCTAAAGAACCGTCATGTTGTATATTCCCCCTTCCTCTTCTTTAGAGTACTTGTGCTTGTATTTGTGTGTTTTATCTCTTGATTTTGTTAGTTTTGTGATATTCTTGTAATATTGGATTGTTGATGAGCGTTGTGAGGGAGAGAATTTGATGTTTTGTTTGAGCTTATTGTGATAGGTGAAGTGAAAGTGACTCCTAGAAAGGAGTGGTTAGTGATAGAGCTTGGATCGTGAGTAAGGAAGTCGGTTTTTGGGGTCATGGGAGTAATGAAGACCCTTCCCGACCGGGAAGGGTGTGTCGTCCCGACCGGGATGGGGCCGTCCCGATCGGGATGAGGGTGCCAAAAGTCGAGTCTACTGGAGTGCCATCCCGACCGGGAAGGGAGCTTCCCGATCGGGACGGGTGTGACATCCCGACCGGGATGATCCCCTACTCCTTTTTGGTGCCTCTTCTTCGACATTCAAGCCCACCCAACCATTATATACCCCCACCCAACCTCCCTACCTTCCTTGCTCATATCATACCACCCACATACTTCATTTTCATATCCTCACTTCATCTTCTATCTACTTTAAACCGGTATACACACCAATTTCCACCCCCTCACACCATTATAAACCCACTACCTTAGCCATGCGGTTTTCTCAAGCTTGAAGAAGGATAACAATGACGACAACAAGCAAGTGTCTATATTGATCATTGAGACGATGGGCGAGTGAGTTGCTAACCGGTTGGTATGGCAACTATCCTTTCTTTTCCGTCTTGTTTTACCCTTGTTTATCCCCTTCCCCTTTGTCATGGTGGCCTTCGAGGCCTTGGTATATGGTTGCTCCCGACTCTCGATGATGTGACTACGTTGAGAGTCATTTCAAAATCCAAATTTGCATGATTTTCACCCTTTTTGTAGGATTTAGTCGGATTTGGGCGGAATCCGGGCTAGGTGACTTGATTACACCTAGTCCTCCCCTCCCATTTCTTTTTATTTCTTTCTTTTTATTTCTTCCCCCATCCATATCTTTTCTTGTCTCGGCCCATGGTGACTTGACTACACCCCGGCCGGACACATTCTACCATTTTCTTCACTTTAATTTCGATTTTTAGCTTTATTTTCGTTGTTTCTTTTATTTTCTTTTGTGCTCCCATGCACTACGGTCGAGCATGAGGACATTGCTCGGCTTAAGTGTGGGGGAGCGATATTCTATCGTAGTTAGTTTTATTTTCGTAGTTTTTTCAAAAAATCTTTAAAAACCCTACAAAATTGAAAATTTTCCACAAAAATCAAAAAGATTTTCTTTTGTGTGTTTTCCTTTTGGGTCGTTGTATCGTGTATTTGTTGTGTTGTGCGTGTTTTGCCTCCCTTTTTCCTTATAGGTTGCTTGAATCACCATTAGTGTTGGAAAGCTTTCAAGACATCCGGTAACATCTTCTATCCCTTTCCCTCTTTATTTCTTGTGAAGTTTGGAGAAGGTTTGTGATGTGGTGTGCTCGGGTGGAGCTTTGTAATGCTTGTGGTTGATTTGGTGGCTTGTTTAGAAGCTCGGGGTGGTGTTTGTGTTTTTTATGTGTTTGTTTTGTTTTGTTTTTGTTTTGTGGCCTTTTGTCTCTTTTTCTTTCGTTTTCGTCGCGTCTTTGTTTTGTGTTGTGTAGTTGTGTCTTGTGTGTAAATAGGTTTTCGAAAACCCGGTTTAGAGGCTAGTGTGCAAGTGTTTACTTTCCCTTTCTAGTAGTATAGATCGAGTCTTGGACTTTAGTCTAGTAGAATGACCCTAAATCAATGAGTTTGTTGGTTTCTTACCTTGAGTCCACCTAGCTTACTAGGGATTTACTACGGGATTTGCACCTTTGACCATTTTGACCACCCACGGTGTGAAAAGGCCTTGGTTGCCGAGTCCCGTCCCTTAGGTGACCATGTCTAGGATGGTTTGATTAGTCCAAGTTCTCCACTTTTTGTGGGTTTGAAGGGAAGGCGCCGTCCCGACTCACCCATTTACCCACCTCCCACACATATCCACACAATAAGTTGCAATTTGTTGAATTCTCCCTTTCTTGTCATACAAAGAAATGCCCAAAAAGCCAAATCAAGCCAAAAGGGCAAAGAAAAGAAAAAGAAAGAAAATGAAAGAAAGAAAAGAATGAAGAAAAAGAAAAGGCACAAAAGCCAAAAAGAAAATAGAAAAGAAGAAAAAGAATGGCATGGCAAAACAAGGCAAAAATGCAAAAGAAAAGAGAAAATGCCAAAAGAAAATCGTCTCACAAAAATAGAAACCTCACACCTCACAAAATAAGCCTTTTACCGACTATTACCGTGAAGAGCCTACCAAAAGACCGAGTCCCTAGGAAGGATGATAGCGGTAATGGTCGGTCTTCCCTCATTTTGCATATTTCCACCTTTTTACTTGGACTAGTTAGGCGGTTTTGGGCATGGGACGACCCTCTTGGCTCTTTGCTAAAGGGGGCGGGGTCTCACTTACCTACAGTGTCGACTAACACCGTGGTTCATCCTTTTTCCATCCCGCCGATTGTCCCGTGGTACGTTCTTAGAAGGTTAGGAGGAACCGAGGTAAGTTACCAACGTTTTTATTGCTTTGTCGTCATACTATTAGGGTTTTGTCCATTTTGGTTTGTATTGCTAGCTTGGGAACGTTGTCACTTGCCTTGAGTCCTAAACCGGTGCTTCTTTCACCGCTTGTTTGAGGGAAGCGGTATTTGTTTTCTTTTGGGTGCAACCGATTTTTGTTTGTTTGTTTGTTGGTGTGTTTGTTGTTTATGTGTTTTGTGTCCGGTTGCATCCACAGTTTTGTCGCAAGACCCCACTTGCCTTGCGGAGTGCACTTTTCCTCTAAGTGCACTCGCGTGAGTTGAAAGGGCGTAGGGTGCGCTAATACCCACTCGGCTAGTCTAGTAGTTAGTATGTGCTTACTCGAGGGCGAGTAAGGGTTAAGTGTGGGGGAGTTGATAAGTGTAGTTTGTAGTGCCTATTTCGTACTGTTCTGGTCCCATTTTCCTCGTGGAATCGCTCCTTGGGAGCGATTTATGGGCTACTTATGCTTCCTCTAGTTCGTTTCAGGTTCCCGAGACCATTCGTGAAGAGTTGGAGCGATTCCGACTCAATACATACACTTTTCGGAGCCAACGAAGTGAAGGAACGATCACTCGATGCCTTGGATTCGACCCCGAGACCTTGGGACCCAATTCCGAGCCTCCGAGACCCAATCCCGAGTCCCGAGAATCGATGAGAAGTCCATGTGAAGCAAGGAGGGACCAAAAGGATCATATTGGAGGCCTACAAGACCCATCCCGGTCGGGACAACCCTCATCCCGTCCGGGATGAAGTGCAAACAAAGAAGCTCTTCTGCTGAGTCAACCGGGACGGGATGAAGCCATCCCGGACGGGACCATGGAGCCATCTCGGACGGGATCACCATCCCGGACGGGACCATGAAGCCATCCCGGACGGGACCATCCATCCCGACCGGGATGAGCCCAATACAGCACCGCGTGACTTCCTTTCAATTCCTTTGCTCTTGTAACCTTATAAATACCCCCCCTCTTGTAATCTTAGCAAATATTCTTCACCTCCCCTTAAACCCTAGACTACTTTAGGTTAGATTAGATTAGTGTAGATTAGTCTTTAGATTATCGTTAATCATAGATTAATGCTTGTAATTTGGGAATTCTTCAAGATCTCCATTCAAGCTTGACAACCTTGGATGTTTGTTTTGGGTTCTTCCGTTTATGCAACTTTCCTTCTTCTTTTCATCTTCTAGTATGGTATAATCTCTTTTCCTTTATCTTAATCTTTGTTCTTTCATCAAGTTTGAATCTTTAGTTCTTGTTTATTGTTTTGTTCTTCATCTTTGCTAGTTTCATATATGCATCCTCTTGTTCTTGTGTTGGTTTATCTTGTTTTTGTTAGTTTTAGATTATATATGTTAGAGTAGATTCTTGCTAGGGTTAGTAAGGTGATTTGGGTGTTTAATGGGTGATTAAGGGCTTGTTGGAGATGTTGGTGGAAGTTTTGGGTTTCCTCTTGGTTTGATGCATGGTACATGTTTGTTGAAATGCTTGAATGACTTGTATGCATATGCTTGTTTTTCTTGCCTTTCTCTTGTGGGTGATAGTTTGTTTGTGGGTTTGGTTCCCTCACTAAGTTGCGAGAGCCCGGTGAGGACGACCCCTAGGTCGGTCTAAGTTGCGAGAGCCCGGATGCGACCTAGGCCCCGATATCACGCTAGTAACCCCGTTTGTCGTTTGTGTCGCCGAGGTGGGTTTTAGGTGGAACCTCTAGGTTAGTCTAAGTTGCGAGAGCCCGGACTATACCTAGATTACCCTACTACCTCCTTCACCTTTACTCTTCCTTGACCATTCCGTTGCCCCTTTGAACCCGACCTAATCCTAGCCCGTTTTCCTTAGTTGTTCTCTCCGTTACCGTAGTCATAGCTTTAGTCTTCTCTCCCTTCCCATTACTCTAGTTTAGTTTAGCTCGTTGACTTAGTCTCGTATTTGGGTGACCTTAGTCTAGACGCCTCTTACCGTCCCCGTGGATTCGACCCGACTTACCCTAGCTACCCACTAGGATTAGTTGGTTATTTATTTGATCGGCGGGATCCACGACAAATCCCTTGCATCAATTTGGCGCCGTTGCCGGGGACGATGCTAGTTTAGACCTTGTTTACCTAGTTACTTGACTTTGTCTTTGTGTTTGTGTTTTTCTGTTTTCTTTTTGTTTCTTTGCTTCTTGTGTGTGTGAGGTTTATTTCTCTTTTGTCAAGTGCCCAAAAAGCACTAGGCTTCTCACGTTTGCTCTTAGTCTACAGTTTGTGCTTAGAGGTGGTGACCATCTTCTTCTTGCAACTTAGAGCCGCTTTAACGGACGGTTGCTAGATTGAGAAGTCCTCAACCGGGTATGAGCTACAATTTTCGAGCGAGCATGGGGTTTGATCTAAACTCCACACACTCGGGAGCCGATTTGAGCTACTCCTCTTCTTCCATGAACCAAGGGTATGACATGACGTCCCCCTACCACTATCAAGCTTCTTGGGGGGATCAAGACTCTAGTGGGTATGAACATCAAGGTTATGAAAACGGCTACCAACAAGTGAACGATTACCAATCCTACGATCATGGTGACTATTACTCGAGTTATCAATGTGAACCCACCATGTTCAATCAAGATTCACCTTATGGAAGCCAATACCCCCCAAACCCACCATATTACCCTCCACCCCAACCACAATATGAACCCCATGACCCACAATACTACCAATCACCTCAACCTCACTACCAACAATATGATGCCCAACCCCTTGGGCATCATCAAGATTATCAAGGAGCTTTACAAGACCCCGATGACCACCAATTGCCAAATTTGGAGCTATATCAATCGATGCTTCAAATGCAACAAGAAATGGCCATCCAATCGCAAAAGAATAATGAACTCTTGGCCGAAATCCTTAGGGAAAGGGAGAAATCTAAAGCTAGATTGCATGCTTTAACGGCTCAAACCCTAATGCTCTTAACTCGATCCTCACAACTTGATGAGGGATGTTCATTTGGGGAAGGGGAACAACCCAATGACGAGGCCGTTAATGAATTCCCTATAAGGAGCGAGTCTTGCTTTGAAGATCCTCAATCGTCTACCCAAAAAGAGACGAATGAGGATATGACTCTTGGTGAAGGCATCGTTGGTGAAGAATTGGAGGAGGATAGTGAGTTGGACGAGTTGGTGGAATTTGTGAAGTTGTTGGGTGAAATTGATGAGCCCAAGTTGCCCATGTGTGATAATGTGGATAAGCATCAAGAGCCCCTTGTAAGTGAACCAAGCAATGATTTGGAAGAGATTGAAACCGCCGGTAGAAGTTTCAATTCTCTCCTCCAAGATGATGTGGGGCCTAGTGATGAAGATGGGGAACCACGACTTGAGGAAAGTGTGGGGGTGTGCAACAAGGAAATGGGGCCAAAACCGCTTTTTGTGCCTCGTTTCTTGGAAATGAAGCTTGCTTGTGATTGGAGACGGTGCCTAGGGAGGAAGAGGTCGGTGAAGCTCGTAGGATGGATAGACCTCGGAGACGACATGAATGATGACGTTGGGTCTTTTGATTCCTACTTCTTGCCTCCACCTTGGAGGCCGTGGAGGTTGGCTAGGCTCGAGCGCTTCTTGGGCCTTAATTATGATGTCAGTAGTTCCTTCGACTTGCTCCTCCATGCCCTTGAGGGATATGGTTGAAGAAGAGTCCACCATCCTAGGTTTGACGGAGTTCCTAAAGAACCGTCATGTTGTATATTCCCCCTTCCTCTTCTTTAGAGTACTTGTGCTTGTATTTGTGTGTTTTATCTCTTGATTTTGTTAGTTTTGTGATATTCTTGTAATATTGGATTGTTGATGAGCGTTGTGAGGGAGAGAATTTGATGTTTTGTTTTAGTTTATTGTGATAGGTGAAGTGAAAGTGACTCCTAGAAAGGAGTGGTTAGTGATAGAGCTTGGATCGTGAGTAAGGAAGTCGGTTTTTGGGGTCATGGGAGTAATGAAGACCCTTCCCGACCGGGAAGGGTGTGTCGTCCCGACCGGGATGGGGCCGTCCCGATCGGGATGAGGGTGCCAAAAGTCGAGTCTACTGGAGTGCCATCCCGACCGGGAAGGGAGCTTCCCGATCGGGACGGGTGTGACATCCCGACCGGGATGATCCCCTACTCCTTTTTGGTGCCTCTTCTTCGACATTCAAGCCCACCCAACCATTATATACCCCCACCCAACCTCCCTACCTTCCTTGCTCATATCATACCACCCACATACTTCATTTTCATATCCTCACTTCATCTTCTATCTACTTTAGACCGGTATACACACCAATTTCCACCCCCTCACACCATTATAAACCCACTACCTTAGCCATGCGGTTTTCTCAAGCTTGAAGAAGGATAACAATGACGACAACAAGCAAGTGTCTATATTGATCATTGAGACGATGGAGCGAGTGAGTTGCTAACCGGTCGGTATGGCAACTATCCTTTCTTTTCCGTTTTTTATTGCTTGTTTTACCCTTGTTTATCCCCTTCCCCTTTGTCATGGTGGCCTTCGAGGCCTTGGTATATGGTTGCTCCCGACTCTCGATGATGTGACTACGTTGAGAGTCATTTCAAAATCCAAATTTGCATGATTTTCACCCTTTTTGTAGGATTTAGTCGGATTTGGGCGGAATCCGGGTTAGGTGACTTGATTACACCTAGTCCTCCCCTCCCATTTATTTTTATTTCTTTCTTTTTATTTCTTCCCCCATCCATATCTTTTCTTGTCTCGGCCCATGGTGACTTGACTACACCCCGGCCGGACACATTCTACCATTTTCTTCACTTTATTTTCGATTTTTAGCTTTATTTTCGTAGTTTCTTTTATTTTCTTTTGTGCTCCCATGCACTACGGTCGAGCATGAGGACATTGCTCAACTTAAGTGTGGGGGAGCGATATTCTATCGTAGTTAGTTTTATTTTCGTAGTGTTTTCGAAAAATCTTTAAAAACCCTAAAAATTTGAAACATTTCCACAAAAATCAAAAAGATTTTCTTTTGTGTGTTTTCCTTTTGGGTCGTTGTATCGTGTATTTGTTGTGTTGTGCGTGTTTTGCCTCCCTTTTTCCTTATAGGTTGCTTGAATCAGCATTAGTGTTGGAAAGCTTTCAAGACATCCGGTAACATCTTTTATCCCTTTCCCTCTTTATTTCTTGTGAAGTTTGGAGAAGGTTTGTGATGTGGTGTGCTCGGGTGGAGCTTTGTAATGCTTGTGGTAGATTTGGTGGCTTGTTTGGAAGCTCGGGGTGGTGTTTGTGTTGTTTATGTGTTTGTTTTGTTTTGTTTTTGTTTTGTGGCCTTTTGTCTCTTTTTCTTTCGTTTTCGTCGCGTCTTTTTTTTGTGTTGTGTAGTTGTGTCTTGTGTGTAAATAGGTTTTCGAAAACTCGGTTTAGAGGCTAGTGTGCAAGTGTTTACTTTCCCTTTCTAGTAGTATAGATCGAGTCTTGGACTTTAGTCTAGTAGAATGACCCTAAATCAATGAGTTCGTTGGTTTCTTACCTTGAGTCCACCTAGCTTACTAGGGATTTACTACGGGATTTGCACCTTTGACCATTTTGACCACCCACGGTGTGAAAAGGCCTTGGTTGCCGAGTCCCGTCCCTTGGGTGACCATGTCTAGGATGGTTTGATTAGTCCAAGTTCTCCACTTTTTGTGGGTTTGAAGGGAAGGCGCCGTCCCGACTCACCCATTTACCCACCTCCCACACATATCCACACAATAAGTTGCAATTTGTTGAATTCTCCCTTTCTTGTCATACAAAGAAATGCCCAAAAAGCCAAATCAAGCCAAAAGGGCAAAGAAAAGAAAAGGAAAGAAAATGAAAGAAAGAAAAGAATGAAGAAAAAGAAAAGGCACAAAAGCCAAAAAGAAAATAGAAAAGAAGAAAAAGAATGGCATGGCAAAACAAGGCAAAAATGCAAAAGAAAAGAGAAAATGCCAAAAGAAAATCGTCTCACAAAAATAGAAACCTCACACCTCACAAAATAAGCCTTTTACCGACTATTACCGTGAAGAGCCTACCAAAGGACCGAGTCCCTAGGAAGGATGATAGCGGTAATGGTCGGTCTTCCCTCATTTTGCATATTTCCACCTTTTTACTTGGACTAGTTAGGCGGTTTTGGGCATGGGACGACCCTCTTGGCTCTTTGCTAAAGGGGGCGGGGTCTCACTTACCTACAGTGTCGACTAACACCGTGGTTCATCCTTTTTCCATCCCGCCGATTGTCCCGTGGTACGTTCTTAGAAGGTTAGGAGGAACCGAGGTAAGTTACCAACGTTTTTATTGCTTTGTCGTCATACTATTAGGGTTTTGTCCATTTTGGTTTGTATTGCTAGCTTGGGAACGTTGTCACTTGCCTTGAGTCCTAAACCGGTGCTTCTTTCACCGCTTGTTTGAGGGAAGCGGTATTTGTTTTCTTTTGGGTGCAACCGATTTTTGTTTGTTTGTTGGTGTGTTTGTTGTTTATGTGTTTTGTGTCCGGTTGCATCCACAGTTTTGTCGCAAGACCCCACTTGCCTTGCGGAGTGCACTTTTCCTCTAAGTGCACTCGCGTGAGTTGAAAGGGCGTAGGGTGCGCTAATACCCACTCGGCTAGTCTAGTAGTTAGTATGTGCTTACTCGAGGGCGAGTAAGGGTTAAGTGTGGGGGAGTTGATAAGTGTAGTTTGTAGTGCCTATTTCGTAGTGTTCTGGTCCCATTTTCCTCGTGGAATCGCTCCTTGGGAGCGATTTATGGGCTACTTATGCTTCCTCTAGTTCGTTTCAGGTTCCCGAGACCATTCGTGAAGAGTTGGAGCGATTCCGACTCAATACATACACTTTTCGGAGCCAACGAAGTGAAGGAACGATCACTCGATGCCTTGGATTCGACCCCGAGACCTTGGGACCCAATCCCGAGCCTCCGAGACCCGATCCCGAGTCCCGAGAATCGATGAGAAGTCCATGTGAAGCAAGGAGGGACCAAAAGGATCATATTGGAGGCCTACAAGACCCATCCCGGTCGGGACAACCCTCATCCCGTCCGGGATGAAGTGCAAACAAAGAAGCTCTTCTGCTGAGTCAACCGGGACGGGATGAAGCCATCCCGGACGGGACCATGGAGCCATCCCGGACGGGATCACCATCCCGGACGGGACCATGAAACCATCCCGGACGGGACCATCCATCCCGACCTGGATGAGCCCAATACAGCACCGCGTGACTTCCTTTCAATTCCTTTGCTCTTGTAACCTTATAAATACCCCCCCTCTTGTAATCTTAGCAAATATTCTTCACCTCTCCTTAAACCCTAGACTACTTTAGGTTATATTAGATTAGATTAGTGTAGATTAGTCTTTAGATTATCGTTAATCATAGATTAATGCTTGTAATTTGGGAATTCTTCAAGATCTCCATTCAAGCTTGACAACCTTGGATGTTTGTTTTGGGTTCTTCCGTTTATGCAACTTTCCTTCTTCTTTTCATCTTCTAGTATGGTATAATCTCTTTTCCTTTATCTTAATCTTTGTTCTTTCATCAAGTTTGAATCTTTAGTTCTTGTTTATTGTTTTGTTCTTCATCTTTGCTAGTTTCATATATGCATCCTCTTGTTCTTGTGTTGGTTTATCTTATTTTTGTTAGTTTTAGATTAGATATGTTAGAGTAGATTCTTGCTAGGGTTAGTAAGGTGATTTGGGTGTTTAATGGGTGATTAAGGGCTTGTTGGAGATGTTGGTGGAAGTTTTGGGTTTCCTCTTGGTTTGATGCATGGTACATGTTTGTTGAAATGCTTGAATGACTTGTATGCATATGCTTGTTTTTCTTGCCTTTCTCTTGTGGGTGATAGTTTGTTTGTGGGTTTGGTTCCCTCACTAAGTTGTGAGAGCCCGGTGAGGACGACCCCTAGGTCGGTCTAAGTTGCGAGAGCCCGGATGCGACCTAGGCCCCGATATCACGCTAGTAACCCCGTTTGTCGTTTGTGTCGCCGAGGTGGGTTTTAGGTGGAACCTCTAGGTGAGTCTAAGTTGCGAGAGCCCGGACTATACCTAGATTACCCTACTACCTCCTTCACCTTTACTCTTCCTTGACCATTCCGTTGCCCCTTTGAACCCGACCTAATCCTAGCCCGTTTTCCTTAGTTGTTCTCTCCGTTACCGTAGTCATAGCTTTAGTCTTCTCTCCCTTCCCATTACTCTAGTTTAGTTTAGCTCGTTGACTTAGTCTCGTATTTGGGTGACCTTAGTCTAGACGCCTCTTACCGTCCCCGTGGATTCGACTCGACTTACCCTAGCTACCCACTAGGATTAGTTGGTTATTTATTTGATCGGCGGGATCCACGACAAATCCCTCGCATCAATAGATAAGGTCTTGGAGCGTATTAGATGTTTGGGGACGAAAAAGCTATCTTATATGGGGAGACTTATACTCATCAAATCTGTTCTTAAATCGCTGTATAACTACTAGGCTGCCATCTTTCTTCTTCCTGCAGCGATTATTAAGAGAATCGAAAGTATGTACAGGAACTTTCTTTGGGAAGGAGGCTCGGAATACAAACGTACTCCTTTAGTAGCTTGGGAGAAAATTTGTAAACCCATTAAAGAGGGTGGATTGGGAATTAAAGATGATCTTGTATGGAACAAAGCGGCGATCAGAAAACTTGCCTGGTGGATATATACGAAAGCGGACTCGTTATGGGTCAAATGGGTGAATAACGTTTACATAAAACAACAAGAATGGCTGGATTATTCGCCCCCTATTGATTCCACATGGACTTGGAGGAAGATATGCAAGGTGAAAGATATTTTCAGGGATGTATTCGAATCAAATATCTGGACTGTTGATGCTGATCACGATTATTCAATCAGCAAAGGTTATCACTAGCTACGAAATGAAGGTTTCTCGAGTCATTGGACACATATTGTATGGAATAGATGGACTTATCCCAAACACAACTTCATTAATTGGATTTATCATCACAATGGCCTTAACACAAAGAAGAAATTACGCGATTTTGGCATTGTACAGGATGATAGTTGCTGCATCTGCGGGACAGCTTCGGAGACAGCGGAACATTTGTTCTTTGCGTGTGAGTATAGTAAGCAACTGATAGGAATGCTAAATGGATGGCTACAATCTAATTGCCCGACTACTAACGCTCAGGCATGGAGGAATAGCAGGACAGGCTCGAAACTCAAAAGGAATGCAATAAACGGTGTTCTGAATGCAGCTATATATCATATTTGGTGTCAAAGGAACAGAGCTCGATTTGATGGGACTCTACTGCATCCGAGAACTATAGCGCGGAAGATACAGGAAGATTTCAAGCTCAAAATTAGAAGAGGATTGGATGGGAATTTAACTGTAACTGAAAAGCATTGGCTTGACAGGCTGTTAGATACTTGTTATATCTCATAGCTATGTTAAGCGTGATGTATCTGTGTATACATATGTTACCATTATTTATACAATTTTTACACTTTACCAAAAAAAAGAAAGCCTTTTTCCACAAGGTCAAATTTCGGTCTATTTAAACTGCAAATTTCTTTTCTACCCCTTTCAATTTTAAAAACCTATTTCCTAGCACGTGAGTTGCTTTCAGGACTTCGATTTCAAAATGAAGCAAAAAACATTTTCTCCAGCGCAAGCCAGTCTATAGATGTTAACTACATTTCCTATGTGCTATCTTGCTATCTGTTATGCCTGCTATTTCTGCCTATCTATCTAACATTTCAGGTGTCAGCTAGTGCTTCCCAACGGAACAACAAAGGCGGTGTTTCTCCTGGAATGCTACATCCAAGATGTGATGTGTCGGCATACGGGTACACCCAAGACTTTAGAAGCAAGTCCTCGTGCAGCTACTTTACTCCCCAGCGTGAGTCGATGTTTCTCCTGGAATGCTACATCCAAGATGTGATGTGTCGCCATACAGGTACACCTAGGACTTCAAAGGCAAGTTCGACTCCCCACGGAGCTATCATCATCAGGACAGGTATGACTCTCTGCTTATGGCTGGCGAGCCCTTCACGCAAGTCTAATGGACTCTAAACGACCCGACCGGAAGGCTGCCAGGTCTTAATCATCGATTGGCCTAGTAGCTACTCTGACTTTCGCCTTGTCCAAGCCTCAGTCAGAGTGGGGGCTCTGTAGACACCCGCATTTTGCCTGCTAGTGTCTATAGCGATTCTCGACAAAACACCCGACGATGATCGGACGCAAACGTGACTTAATACGCTCGAATAAGGACTCAGAATCAATAGTATCCGACGTGGGCATTTAGCGGAGTACAAATCTCTCAAAACCGACCCCAAATCCAGGCCCAGTGGGTTGTTTCCAATAAAATGAGACTAATTTGGGCCAAAACCGACACCGAAAATAAAACCGTCTTTTGGCGACCGGGTCAAAACCCGTTCAAAGACAAATCCGACACAAAAAAAAGCCAAGTGCGCTTCTAGAAGCTAATCTCAACTACCAAATCACATTCAAAATTGTCAACAAATCTTTCCTAAAAACACTCCCTCCGTTTTTAGCCACTCGATCGAGTGGATCACACCCACTCGGTCGAGTAAAGCAGTGAACCGGCCGACCCGGACTCGAACCGGGCACTCGATCGAGTGCACACACTCCACTCGATCGAGTGACCCTAAACCGGGGTCCTCCTTATAAATACCCCATCACATCAATTCATTTCACATCTTTTTTTTCACCCATTCAACCCTAATCATTCCATTTGCAACTTTACACAATACTTACACAACCTTCATCACCCTTGAGTCCTAGGCACTCATACACATACACACACATACATTCAAATTCTCGAGATCAAAACTCGTCAAAGACATACACCATAACTCTACTTACATATCTCGACACTCCCGCGCTCACGCCGCCACTACGAGTCCGTTTCCGAGATCGTTTAAGCATGTAGGTTGAGGGTGTCATTAAATCCCATCATCTCTTTCTCATTACTCTTTTCTTTTCGATTATATATATATATATATATGATGGGGGTCGGTAGCCAGCCTCGGGTCGCCTGCCAGTCAGGCCCCAGGGCGCCCAATCCATTAGTAAGAGATGGCCTGCCCAGCAGACCTCCCAGCAATGTCGTTGAAAACCCCAAGTGAATGGCCTTAATCATTTAGCTGCCTGGCCTGGCCTTATCGCCTGCTGAACAGGGCAACCAGGCCCCTTGCCTGCTTCCAGGGTGCCCTACCCAAGCAAGACCAAAGGAGAACCGGGGACCCATCCGTCATTTCGCCTAAAGGTAAGGGGAAGTGGGTGGACAAGGTGATTCCACGTGTCGCACAAGCATCCACCCATTTCCCTCTCTTCTTTTCTCTTTTCCTCTCTCTTGTGGGAAGGTATAAATACTTTCCCATTTCCCACATGAGAGGGGTTGGATTTTCTCTCTCTAGACTCTTACTCCTAAAAACGCCACCTAGTTCCTCACGAGCTAGGTTCGTCAAGGCATTTCACGGACTAACTTAGGCATCGGAGAGGGTTTCCTCGGACAACCTCCGAGGCCCTGTGCGTTCATTGTGCAGGGAGCAGGCCAACTCCGCCGGGAAGGTCCGATCAAGGGAGTGAGACGAAGGGGAGGTTTAAGGAAGCCAGACGATCAATTGTTCACTAATAACTCAATTATACAACCCGGATCCAGAGCCGGGTTAATCGTTTCCGTGACCGGAATAATTTGGCGCCGTCTGTGGGGAACTTACGGTTGTGCTCACGAGTTACCCACTAAAATCAACCACTCATAATCACAAAAAACTAAAACAATCATGCCAGAAATTGTCGATACCAGTGCAGGGACGGGCCCGACGGTCCCACCGGTGGCCCCCCTGTATGGTATGCCACAGTTGGAGAGGGTTACTCCTGCCACAATCCTGGGGATGGGGGGAACTAGCCTCCACGGCGGGCCAAACGCTGCTTTAACACCTGAGTTGGGGACACACCCTGGACACGCTCTGAATCTGACTCCAGCTCAGATGGCGCAGACGGCCGCTTTCTTCTCTGCAATGCTAAACCAGGAGTTCACTCCTGAGGACCTGATAGGCAGGGTCGCATCGGCCCCCAGGCAGCCACCCTCAGTAAGCAGGGATGGAGCTGGGGGCACGAGGCGGACCGCCGCCAGAAATGCTCAGAGGAAGGCAAAAAGGACGGCACAAGCGTACGCGCATGTGCAAAGGCGCATTACAACAGGCAACCCAGAACCACCTGTCCAGCAGGCGTTCTCCATTCACACAACAGAATCCGCGTCTGAAGAACAGAGAGGCTTATCCCGGAAATTACAGGAGCGAATGAGGCCCAGGGAGCCCATGTCAAAACGCCTAGGAGAAAAGCCAGGCGGGGTTTTCTCCAGGTTAACACCGACGGTCAAAGAGCAGTCAGCCCCTGGTTTATCCCAAAGCCTGCAGTCAAGGCTCAACCGGGGGCAACCGCTCGAATCTAAGTATCACCAGGGTGAGAGCCTCTGTCACTCTCAGAGGAAGAGACCCAGGCAAATCTCCCTTGAGACAGAAGATGAAGCAGCGAGCAGGCCGCCTCCAAAGCACCGCTCCCCCAGTATGAGGAAACCGGCCCATAGACAATGGGATACTCATGGTAACCAATCTGGGGAAAGCAGGTCACGATTGGTAGGCAGGCCCACAAAAACCCCACTTCATCCTGAGGTACAAGAATACCCCATTCCAAAAATTAAAATGCCCACCATTAAGTTTGATGGGACAACAGACCCAGAAGACCACCTGGCGGCATTTGAGAGCCACATGGGCATGTACGACGTAGATGATGCCATCTGGTGCAAAGTTTTCCCAACCACCCTGGTAGGGCTTGCACAAGGATGGTTCAAGGACCTCCGCCAGGGGTCAATCAAGTTCTTCATAGAGTTGGCCGAGATCTTCCTCGAACAATATGCTGGGAATAAAAGAAGACGCCTCACTCGTTTCGATCTTATGACCCTAAAGCAGAAAAAGGGTGAAAGTGTAAGGGAATACCTGAGAAGGTTTGATCTATCCTACCAGCAGGTCAGGGAGATCGATGATTCCACCGCCGCCTACGCCCTGACAATCTCCCTGCTTCCAGGAGAAATGAAAAATCAGATGATCAGGGCCCAGCCAGAAACCTTGGCCATGGCCAGGAAAATTGCTGAAGGGTTTATTCTGCAGGAGGAGTTCCACGGCCTGACGGATACCCCTGCAGGCCAAACAAGGCCGCAAGGGGGACCGCAGGGTGGGCGTGGCAGAAATGAGCCAGGCAAGCAGAGAGAAGAGGGAGACACACCCAAGAAGGAGCGCACTGTCTACCAGCCCAGGTTTGACAGTTACACTGCCCTCAACAAATCCAAGGCGGAGATCTTCGAACTAGAAAAGGAAACCGCTAAGTGGAATCGCCCGAACAAACCTCGCAGCCCAAAGGGAGACCCCAAGAAATTCTGCACCTTCCACGACTGCATAGGCCACACCACCGAGGAATGTCGCCACTTGAAAGATGAAATCGAGAAGTTAATCAGGAACGGTTGGTTGGCCAACTACGCAGCCAAGAATAAGTCTCTGAAAGAAGTGTCCGAAAAACCCGAAGGGTCAGGGCAGAATCGCATGGTGATCCACGTAATATCAGGGGGTACTGAGGGCCAGCTCAGTCGAAGAGGCCAAAAAAGACAAATGCGTGAACTGAAGAACCAGATCTGTTATGCTGAGAAAGCAGGAAGTCCAAGAGGAGTAACATTAAGCATCACCCCTGAAGATGCAGGGCGTGTGGTGTACCCGCACAGTGATCCTTTGGTGCTGTCCCTGGAGATCAGCAACCACATTGTGCGGAGGTGCATGGTAGACACTGGCGCATACACGAATCTGCTGTACAAGGACGCCTTCGAGAAAATGGGCCTGGAAAAAAGGCACCTACGACCTGCCCCCGGATCGTTATACGGGTTCAGTGGAGCAGGCGTGCTGCCCATGGGAGTCATAGACCTACCCGTAACCTTTGGGGAAGGCTCTACTGCCAGAAACATCAGGGCAACATTTGTTGTTGTGGATGCAAGATCCGCCTACAACGCCCTAATTGGCAGAGCCACCCTGGACGAAATCGAGGCGGCCATCTCCATCAGGGCCCTCACTATAGCATATGTCACCGATTTCGGGCTAGAAGGAAAAGTGCGCGGGGACCAAGAGTGAGCCAGACAATGCTACTCCGTGGCCCTGCAAACACACGAAAAAGAGAGAAAAGGAAAAAGAAAGGCTGACAGTTCCCCCAGCAGGGAGGGCGAAATTCCAGCCGAGAATTAGGCGTCCAACCACCTGGAGCCAGGGGGCGAAAGCATGCTGGTAGACTTAGAGTCGGGGAGGCAGGTCCTAATAGGAGCTGACCTGGAGGAGTCCTACCAGGCTGAACTGATCAAGCTGCTGAAAGAAAACAAGGACGTATTCGCCTACTCGGCTGATGAGATGCCCGGGGTTGATCCATCGTGCATCGTTCACAGGCTGAACGTAAGCACGAACGCTCGCCCTGTAAAGCAGAAAAAGCGAAATATGTCCGCAGAGAAGGACGCGGCAATCAAGGAAGAAATTGACAAGCTTTTGAAAGCAGATTTTATTGAGGTCTGTGACTACCCAGAATGGCTGGCGAATGTAGTCATGGTCAAAAAATCGTCGGGCGCATGGAGAATGTGCGTAGACTTTACAAATCTCAACAAGGCCTGCCCAAAAGACTGTTATCCGCTCCCCAGAATCGACCAACTGGTGGACGCCACCAGTGGTTATACCATGCTGAGCTTCCTAGACGCCTTTTCAGGGTATCATCAAGTATACTTATGGCAGCCGGACAGAGTGAAGTGTGCGTTCATCACCAGTTCAGGCACCTACATGTACAAGATGATGCCATTTGGGCTTAAAAATGCAGGGGCCACATACCAACGTTTAGTTGATAAAGTGTTTGAAGGTCAAAAAGGCAGAAACATTGAGGCCTACGTCGATGACGCCATCGTGAAAAGCAAAGAAGACAGGGAGCACCTGATAGACCTGCAGGAGACCTTCCGTTCCCTGCGCACCTACAAAATGAAACTCAACCCAAAAAAGTGTACATTTGGGGTCCGTTCCGGTAAATTCCTGGGATTCTTGGTCAGCTCTCGGGGGATAGACGCCAACCCTGAAAAAATTCAGGCAGTTTTAGACCTTCCTGAGCCCAAGACCATTAGAGACATCCAGCGCCTGACGGGCCGCATGGCCGCCTTGGCGCGATTCGTCGCCCGATCAGCAGACAAGTCTACTCCTTTCTTCAAGATACTGAAAGGAAACAAACAGTTCAAGTGGGAAAACGAGCAGAAAGAAGCCTTCGAGCAATTGAAGGACCATCTTAAGAAGCTCCCCACCCTGGCAAGACCAGTAGCAGGGGAAAAACTTTTCCTCTACATCGCTGTGACTAATATAACTGTCAGCGCGGTCATTTTACGGGAAGAGGCGGGCACCCAGCAACCTATATACTTTGTAAGTCATGCGCTGGGGGCAGCCGAGAAAAATTACCCGATGGTCGAAAAGCCGCCTATGCAGTCATTATTGCTGCCAGAAAACTCAGACCCTACTTCGACGCGCATCCGGTCGTGGTTCTCACCGACCAACCGTTGGAGAAAGTGTTGGAAAAGTTTGAGAAATCAGGGAGATTACTGAAATGGGCGATCGAGCTGAGTGGGCTAGGGATATCTTACCAGCCAAGAACAGCCATCAAAGCCCAAGCCTTAGCAGATTTTCTGGCTGAATGCTCCCATTCAGGGGAAGAAGAGACCCCTGCCGAGGAGTGGGTCGTGCATACTGATGGATCCTCGACAGCCAATGGCGCAGGCGCAGGCGTCGTACTGACCAGCCCAGGGGGGGGCTGACTTTGAGCATGCACTCAGGTTTGTCTTCCCGGCATCGAACAACGAAGCAGAGTACGAAGCAGTACTCGCAGGCGTCAAGCTAGCCAAGGCCGCAGGGGCAGAACGGATTGTCCTAGCAACAGACTCCCAGCAACAGACCCCGTTTGGTCTGGTATATGGAGCAGAGGCGTTATTACCAATTGAGGCAAGGATCCCTTCTCTGCGCTCCCTGCAGTACGACCGGGCTGAAAACGAAGCTGCAATGGTCGAGGCCTTGGACGTGGTCAATGAGTTAAGGGAGGAAGCCAGTACCAACATCGTTGCCTACCAGCAATGAATGAGGAAAGCCTTCAACACCAAAGTCCGCCAGAGGAACTTCCAGATGGGTGAACTGGTTCTGAGAAAAACGCAGGCGGTTGGAAAATCAAGGGAGCATGGAAAACTAAGTGCCAACTGGGAAGGTCCATACCAAGTGACTCAAATCCTGGGACTAGGCACATACAAAATCGCCAACCTTGAAGGACAAGAATTGCATGCTCACTGGAATGCGGACACCCTGAAAAAATATTACATCTGAACAAAATTCGAAGATAGTTTTTATTTTTGCTAAAAACAAATGGCGGAGGACGGTCAAAGAATGTCGACGGCTCCGATCACTCAAAATGTCACAAGTTTTATAAAGAAATGAGAAAGATCCAGATTTATACTCGTTGCCCGTTCAAACTTGCGCATTCACACACAAACGAGCAGGGGGCAATAGGGGGAGGCCCCCTGTTGCCAAAATCAGGAAAAATGAACCCCCCCAACAAAAAATCCAAGCCTCCCTGCTTACCTACCGGGTAGGCAGGGGGCAGGCCCCCTGGACTTTGAACAAAAGCCAGGGACAGGCCGGATCAACAAGGACTGGGGGCAGGCCCCCCAACCTTGTATAAAAAACGCAAAAGCGTCCCTGCTTGCCTCTGGGCAGGCAGGAGGCAGGCCCCCTGGACTTTGAATAGAAGCCAGAGACAGGCCAGATCAACAAGGACTGGGGGCAGGCCCCCCAACCTTGTATAAAAAACATAAAAGCTACCCTGCTTACCTCTGGGCAGGCAGGGGGCAGGCTCCCTGGACTTTGAATAAAGACCAGGGACAGGCCAGATCAACAAGGACTAGGGGCAGGCCCCCCAACCTTGTATAAAAAACGCAAAAGGCCCCCTGCTTGCCTCTGGGCAGGTAGAAGGCAGGCCCCCTGGACTTTGAATAGAAGCCAGGGACAGGCCAGATCGACAAGGACTGGGGGCAGGCCCCCCAACCTTGTATAAAAAACACAAAAGCTACCCTGCTTACCTCTGGGCAGGCAGGGGGCAGGCCCCCTGGACTTTGAATAAAGACCAGGGACAGGCCGGGTCAACAAGGACTGGGGGCAGGCCCCCCAACCTTGTATAAAAAACGTCTAAAGAACCCCCCTGCTTACCTCTAGGCAGGCAGGGACAGGCCGCGCGTCAAACTCATAAAAAACCGAACAAAAAACAGACAAAGCAAACAGAAAAATCTACATAAAAAGGAATAGTGTCAAAGGAACACAGGATAAGAGTTTTTAAAACAAGTGATTACAATTAAATACGGCAGCCGGCCACCAAAGGGCTCGGCGCGCAAAGAAGTAAGGAAGTTAAAGCGTTGGCACAGGCGCAGCAGGAGACGAGCAAGAGCCCTCTGAGGAAGATTGCCCTCCATGTTAGGCAGGGGGAGCGTCTGGGCCGGAAGTAGCAGCTCCTTCAGACAGTCTGCACATTTGAGCTTCGTCCTTGGCAGTATAGAGGGCTCGAAAAGCATCTTCATCAAAACCAGGGAACATCTCCCTGACAGCCTCCATAACTACCCCCAAACAAGAGTTGGCGCCATTCACAAAGCCCGCCGACACAGCCGTATCCACCTCCTGGAGTATTTCGTCCCTCTCCTTCTCCCATTCCTTGGTCTTCGCCGCCAAATCGCCAAGAGCCGCCTGCAGATCTGAGTTTGCCTTGGAAAGGCGCTCCTCTAGGTCGACGACGCTCTCCTTGGCGTGATCCAGCTCAGCCAAAGCTTTCCTGGCCTGCTCCAACTCCGCGAAGGCCTGCTGAGCTCTCTTTGACTCCTCCCCCAGGCGGGACATCTCCCTGATAGCCTTCTCATTCTCAGACTTCCAGTGGATCGCCTGACCCTTGGCCTCTTCCAGCTCGGCCTCCTTTTTCGCCAACTGATCCTTCAGGCTGGCAATGAGAGCAACGTCCCTCTCGACTGTAGAAAGGCGGTCAGAGTTAGACAGTTCCTCATCACTCAGGCGGCTAAGGGCCGCCAGCTCTGCAGAAGCCTGGATGATTTTTGCAGTACGCTGGATGTACTGGGTCACTTGGTTGGTGGCAGAATTGACGGTCTTGAGAAGATGGTCCGCTAGAACTGCCCCGGAGTCGGAAAGTAAGGCGGAAACATCTTGACTATCGCCGGCGGTGTAATGGAATTCAGTGTTCTCCTCAAAAAAGAGGGTAGCAGGGACCCCCTGAGCAAAACGTTTAGGTTCAGGCGTGGTAGTCTCCAGGTCCACCACTTGGTCAGCATTTGGAGCCTCCCTGCTCCTCTTTCTAATCAGCCCCCTGGGAGTACTCTCCCCAGTCTCTTCGGAGCCTGCAGCCCGCGGCCCCGAGGGAATCTGAACCCCTGCTGAAAGGCCCCCCTGCCTGCCAACAGGTGAAGGGGTAGCCTCACAGGCAATCACCTTCGCAACTGGAGAGGGAGTGGCCTCAGAAACCGCCGTTTTTGCAGGCGTTGCTCTAGGAGGGGGAGGAAGCCTTGGTCTACTGAACGACAGACCCTTCAAGTGCTTCATCAGATTCTTCTCACCTCTCTTAAAATCAGGGGGAAGAGAAGGGCGACTTTGGACAACAGTGAGAGTCTCGGTCAGGCCCAGGCGCCTCACCTCCTCTTTTCTCCAAACGAAGGTAGCAAGATCTGCAAGGCAAACATACAAACTGTCAGGGCACTTTAAAAGAAAAAAGAGTAAGAAAGAATCATCAACACTCCTGAACTACCTTCATCTAGACCCGGGTTCATGCCCAACCGGGTCAAGTATTTATCAGACGCAATAAGCTCCGCATGGGGGAGGCATAATGTAGGGCCATACACCCCATACTTATCAGTGTGGGCAGCAAAATAGCCCGTCAATTCCTTGTCTTTCTCGCCCAACTTCACCTCCAAGGCTCTTCCGCCCACGCCAGGGTGATACTCCTCAGGGGTCTCTAGCCTGGTGTGGACGTGATTCCTGAAATGACGGGGAATCTTCCACCCATGGATGCTGTGTACATAAAGGAAGTTGTTCTTCCAGTCTCTCAAACTATCTATGGCAGGCCACACCAAAGAATGTCCCTTCTAACTCAAAAGGGACCAATAACCAGGGGAGCCCGCACTCCCAGAAGAAACCATTTGTAAGCCCACCATAAACCGCAGGGCGTCAATGGAAGGCTCGGTGCGGTGGAACAGACAAGTCCAGACATATGAAATCAACGCCCTGACAGCCGTGGCTGTCAGCTGGGCGATGGCGACGTTCATACGCCTGAATATCTCTTCCAGGGAAGGATGGAGGGGAAAGCGAAGGCCGAACTCCAGACATTTGTGGTAAACCGCTATGCACCCGTCGGGAGGGTTGCATACGGTATCCTTTTCGCCGGGGACAACGACTGTGTACCCCTCCCCGAAGTTGTAAAACCGCTCAATCACACCGGCGGCGTTCTTTGCAAGGATCGTCTCCCGATTTTTCGGGTCAGGGAAAGTACTCAAAGGGATGCGGTATTTGACTTTATCTAAATAGTAAACCCTACCCCTTTCCCGACGAACAAGGGGGCCAGAGGTTCTAGAAGGGTCAACTTCCAACGCCTCATCGTCCGAGTCAATGGCGTCAAACGAAGGGGGGTCAGGAGAGTTACCACCCCCGCTGTCCGCCGAATGTTCTTCCTCAAAACCAACCTCCCTAGAGGAGGAGGCAAAATTCACCCCTTCCCCCCTCTTTGATGGGTCAGTAAAGGGTAGAATCCGCTCACGGGTTCTAGACATTTTACTCTAATGGAAGCGGAAAACAGGAAATCAAAAAGAAAAAGCAGGAAATGGAAGACAAAAGTCTGACCTAAGATCGCCTGCCAGTGCGGTAAAAGCCCGAAGAAGGAATCTCCCAGGGAAATGGGGGTACAAAGTGGGGTACGATTCGTCAACACCCAAGGGTTTTGCAGAAAGAGAGAGTGGGAAGATTTCAAGAAAAGAGATTGAAGAAGGAAAAAGAAGGAGAATGTGCAACTGATTGCTTTTATAGGGAGAAGGGCATACAAAGAGTCGCCAAAATCTCAGGAGTCCACCCAAAGACCACTGCCCACGCGTCACTTCCTCAGAAGTCAGCCCTGTGTGGTTTCCCAAGAAATAATCTCGAAAGGACCAAAAAGTGTCAAGGGATTGATCACCCTATGACGTCCCCCCTTCACTTCAAACAAAAAGTAATAAACAACATTAAAAACACGACGTACAAACACATTGCCTGAATTTCATTTCATTAAACCTTAAAAAAAGAAAATTACATTCAGTGCCCAACAAGGAAAGAAAATATACAAGGGCCCAGAAATTCCGGCCCAACAAGCAAACGCCCTGCCACGCAGGCCTAATCATCATCCAAGTCAGGGGAAGGGTTCCCAGGGTTGCCTGGGCCCCCAAAGTCCGAACCCCAGTCCCAGTCTGGGGAGTCTTTGAAAGTATCATCAGGGATCCCATCCTCATCCCTGTCACTCAAACAACCAAGACCCTCACTGTCGTCGGAATCTCGGCTGCTATCCTCCCAGTCCCTGCCAAAGGGAACGGCCTGGGATTCGTCGCAGGTGCGACAACCTGTCTTCTTCACAGGCGAGGAGGGGCCTGACGCCAAGGAGGAGTCAGTATCAGAGAAGTTGGGATCAAATTGCTCAGGGTGCAGCCACGAAAAGCACTCGTGGCATCCCCTGTCAAAGCAGCCCCCTCCCTGGGGGCAACGCCTGAATCTAGGCGCAGCAGGGGGTGAGGACCTCTTGAGATGCTTGTTCACCCTAGTAGGAGCCTTCTTGCCCTTCCGGCGAGAATGAAGCCGTGAACGGCGGCTACGGCGGACAGCTCGATAAGCAGCTCGAGCATACTGAAGCCTCCAAAATCCTCTAAAAATGAAAGTAACGTAGCGAACTCCGTGGCGAGTCACAGATTTTTTGATCCAAACCATGATTAAGACAGAAAAAGGAAGGAAAGTTGGAAATGGGTCGAGAAAATGGTGGAGGAAGATACAATTTATACAAAGAGCAGAAGCAGGGCATTAATGGTGCTCCAACCACTTCTGCAAAGATGAGAGCCAATCATCAAACTGGCGCACTGTTCGAAAATCCACTTTGCAAAGAGGGATAATCATGAAAGAAGACGTTTAAACTCTCTGCATACCCAGAAAAATTAAAGCTCACTTCCTCGGGAACCCGCGACGCATTTAATGCAAGAGTGATGGTAGGGATTTGTCGTGGATCCCAACCGTCAAATAAAAACCAACTAATCCTAACTAGGGTAGCTAGGGTAAGTTGGGTCGAATCCACGGGGACGGGAGGTCGGACTAAGGTATGCTACGGTCTAGGACTAGGTTCGAGACGAGCTAATCTAAGGAGGGGGAGACTAGGGCTAAGCTAGGTCTAAAGTAAGAAAACAAACAAGGAAAACGGGCTAGGATTAGGTCGGGGTCAAAGGGGTAACGAAATGGTCAAGGGAGAGCTAGAGTGAAGGAGGTAGTAGGGTAATCTAGGTCGGTCCGGGCGGTCGCAACTTAAACCGACCTAGAGGTTCCTCATGGAACCCATTTTGGCGGCACACATGACAAACGGGGTTCTAGAGTGTTATGGCCTAGATCGCATCCGGGCGGTCGCAACTTAGACTAACCTAGGGGTCGTCCTCACCGGGCTCTCACAACTTAATGAGGGAACCGAACCCATAACAACTAACACCCACAAGGGAAAGGCAAGAAAAACAAGCAATCTAACTTACTTAGTCATTCAAGCAATTCATCAAACATGTCATATGCATCAACCAAGAGGAAACCCAAATCTTCCACCCACATCTCCAACAAACCCTTAATCACCCAATTAACACCCTAATCACCCTACTAACCCTAGCAAGAACACTACTCTAACATATCAAAACTAAAACTAACACTAACAAGAGGAATCAACACAAACAACAAAACATACATAATGAAACTACCAAATATGATGAACAAAACAATAAACAAGAACTAAAGATTCAAACTTGATGAACAATAAAGGATTAAGAGTAAAAGGAGAAGATTATACCATACTAGAAGATGAAAGGAAGAAGAAAACTTGCATAGATGAGAAAAACCCAAAACAAACATCCAAGTTTGTCAAGCTTGGTGAAGATCTTGAAGAATTCCCAAATTACAAGCATTAAACTAAGATTAACGATAATCTAAAGACTAATCTACACTAATCTAATCTAATCTAATCTATGCTAAAACTAGGCTAGGTTTTGTGGGTAATGTCTAACATAACATAGGATTACAAGAGGAGGGGTATTTATAGGGTTACAAATGAAAGGGAGAAGAAAGAAATTGAAATGCGGGTGAAGCTGGGTGGTCCCGACCGGGACGGGTCATCCCGACCGGGACGGACCCACCATCCCGACCGGGACGGGTTGGTCCCGACCGGGACGGACCTGCAGTAGCATCTCCAATCGTGCACTTCATCCCCGACGGGATGAGGTGCATACCCGTCGGGGATGGGTCTTGTAGGCCTCCAATATGATCCTTTTGGTCTCTCCTTGCTTCACATGGACTTCTCATCGATTCTCGGGACTCGGGATCGGGTCTCGGGACTCGGGATTGGGTTCCAAGGTCTCGGGGTCGATTCCAAAGCATCGAGTCATCGTTCCTTTATCTCGTTGGCTCCAAAATGTGTATGTATCGAGTCGGAATCGCTCCAACTCTTCCAACTCGGTCTCGGGAACCTGAAACGAACTAAAGGAAGCATAAGAAGCCCCTAAACCGCTCCCAAGGAGCGATTCTACAAGGACAATGGGACCAAAACACTACAAAATAGGCACTACAACCCACACTTATCAACTCCCCCACACTTAACCCTTACTCGCCCTCGAGTAGGCACATACTAACTACTAAACTAGCCGAGTGGGTATTAGCGCACCCTACGCCCTTTCAACTCACGCGAGTGCACTTAGAGGGAAAGTGCACTCCGCAAGGCAAGTCGGGTCTTGCGACAAAACTGTGGATGCAACCGGACACAAAACACACAAACAAACAAACACACAAAAGGTTGCACCCAAAAGAAAAAAAATACCGCTTCCCTCAAACAAGCGGTGAAAGAAGCACCGGTTTAGGACTCAAGGCAAGTGACAACGTTCCCAAGTTAGCAATACAAACCAAGATGGACTAAACCCTAATAGTATGACGACAAAGCAATAAAAACGTTGGTAATTTACCTCGATTCCTCCTAACCTTCTAAGAACGTACTACGGGACGATCGGCGGAGTGGGAAGTGAAGAACCACGGTGTTAGTCGACACTGTAGGTAAGTGAGGCCCCGCCCCCTTTAGCAAAGAGCCAAGAGGGTCGTCCCATGTCCGAAACCGCCTAACTAGTCCAAGTAAAAAGGTGGAAAATATGCAAAATGAGGGAAGACCGACTAATGCCGCTATCATCCTTCCTCGGGACTCGGTCCTTCGGTAGGCTCTTCACGGCAAAAGTCGGAAAAAGGTTTATTTTGAGAGGTAGGGGTTATTTTTGTGTGACGGTTTTCTTTTGGCATTTTCTCTTTTCTTTTGCATTTTTGCCTTGTTTTGCCATGCCATTCTTTTTCTTCTTTTCTATTTTCTTTTCGGCTTCTGTGCCTTTTCTTTTTCTTCATTCTTTTCTTTCTTTCATTTTCTTTCATTATCTTTTCTTTGCCCTTTTTGGCTAGATTTGGCTTTTTGGCATTTCTTTGTATGACAAGAAAGAGAGGAATCAACAACTTGCAATTTATTGTGTGGATATGTGTAGGAGGTAGGGTAATGGGTGAGTCGGGGGTCGCGATTTCCCTTCAAACCCACAAAAAGTGGAGAACTTGGACTAATCAAACAATCCTAGACAATGTCACCTAAGGGACGGGACTCGGTAACCAAGGCCTTTTCACACCGTGGGTGGTCAAAATGGTCGAAATGCAAATCCCGTAGTAAATCCCTAGTAAGCTAGGTGGACTCAAGGTAAAGGACCAACAAAATCATTGATTTAGGGTCATTCTACTAGACCTAAGTCCAAGACTCGATTTATACTACTAGAAAGGGAAAAATTTGCACTCACACACTAACCTCTAAACCGGGTTTTCGAAAACCATTTACACACAAGACACACAACAAAACACAAAACAAAGACTCGACAAAAAACAAAAGAAAGAGAAACAAGGGCAACAAAACAAGAACAACACAAATAAGAACACAAACACCACCCCTATCTTCAAACAAGTCTCCAAATCCACCACAATCTTTACAAAGCTCCTCCCGAGCACACATCATCACAAAACTCCTCCAAACTCACAAGAAGCAAAGAGGGAATAAGGGATGAAGAGATGTTACCGGAAGTCTTGAAAGCTCACCAAAGCTAATGGCGATTAGGCAACCTATAAGGAAAAGAGGGGGGCAAAACACGCACAACAAAACAAATATACGACACAATGACACAAAAGGAAAACACACAAAAAGGAAAATCTTTTTGATTTTTGTGAAAAAATTTCAAATTTTTAGGGTTTTTAAAGATTTTTTTCCAAAAACTAAGAAAATAAAACTAACTACGCTAGAATATCGCTCCCCCACACTTAAGTTGAGCCATGTCCTCATGCTCGACCGTAGTGCATGGAGCACAAAAGAAAAAGAAAATAAACTACGGAAATAAAGCTAAAAATCAAAAATAAGGGTGAAGAAAATGGTAGAAGGTGTCCGGCCGGGGTGTAGTCAAGTCACCATGGGCAGAGACAAGAAAAGATATGGATGGGGGAAGAAAATAAAAAGAAGGAAATAAATGGAAATGGGAGGGGAGGACTAGGTGTAATCACGCCACCTAGCCCGGATTCCGCCTAAATCCGACTAAATCCTCAAAAAGAAAGAGTGAAAAACTTGTAAATTTTGGATTTTGAAAATGACTCTCGATGTAGTCACATCATCGAGAGTCGGGAGCAACCATATACCAAGGCTTCGAAGGCCACCAAGACATCAAGACACAAAAGTGTACAAGGGGAAGGGAATAAACACAAAAGAAAACAAGCTATAAGAGACGGGAAAGAAAGGATAGTTGCCGTACCAATAGGTTAGCAACTCACTCGCTCCATCGTCTCAATGATCAATATAGGCACAAAACTTGTCTTCGTTCTTGCTATTCCTCTTCATTCCCGATAATACCGCATGGTGAGGAAGTAATGGTGTGAGGGGAGTGGGATTCGATGTGAAACTCGGTGTAAAGGGAAGAGAAATGAAGTGTAATGGTCATATGACGTGAGCAAGGATGGGTAGGGAGGTTGGGTGGGGGTATACAATGGTTGGGTGGGCCCAAATGTCGAAGAAGAGGCCAAAAGAGGAGAAAGGGGACCATCCCGGTCGGGATGGATGGTCCCGATCGGGAAGACACACTCGTCCCGGTCGGGAAGCTCCCTTCCCGCCCGGGATGGGTCTTCTTGACCTCCAAAACCCCAAAAGCTTCACCGAAGCTTCAAAAACCGACTTCCATACTCACGACCCAAGCTCTATCATTAACCATTCCTCTCTAGGAATCATCTTCACTTTACACCTATGACAATAAGCTCAAATACAACATCAAATTCCCTCCCTCACATCGCTCATCAACAATGCAAATAAACAAGAATTCCACAAAGGCTAAAAAATCCTAGAAACCAAACTATACAAACAAACATAAACACAAATACAAGAACAAAAGAAAAGGGAAAAGATATTTACACTAACTACTCTCTCCAACTACCCCTCCATAGCCATCAAGAGCTCGAAGGAGTAAGTCAAATGCCCTAGCAACATCTTCATTGAAGCTCACATGGCCAAGCCTAGCCACTTTCAAAAGTTTCCAAGTCGGAGATGAGAAGCGATCATCTTAACTAAGCTCGGGGTTCTCGTGATCTTCCGGGTCTTCGGAACCAACATAGCTACGACTCTTATGACCATCCGGTAGGTATAGTGGTCTAGAGTCGTGCTCGGTGTTATGATGTGGGAGATCACACCCTAGGGGTGTCGCTTCTTCTACGGGGTCGAGAGTGGAACTCTTTTCCACCGCCCGACAAGGATCCTCTTCACCAATCGTCTCACAAGACAAGGGACTAGACATCGAGTGCGGTGGAGGAGGATAAGGCATCAAGTTTTCTTCATTGGAGGGTTTAGGATCCTCTAATTTCCCGTTCAAGGCAAGTTCCAAGGCATCTACTTCTTTTTCCCAAGTATTGCGCTCCTTTTCACTCACCTTGTCTATATGGCCTAGAGGAGGTATGTCTTCACTTGGCTTTGGATTGTCTAGTGGTTCATCACGAAGAAAATCGAACAAATCCAATTTTAACACCAATACATTGGCTCCCCAAGAGTTATCTCGAGAATCATGTTCACTCCCCTCCTCATTGTTGGCCCTTGAAGCTTCAACTTCCTCTATTCTCTCCATATCTTCACCGCCCAAGCAACACTCAACAATGGTCTCTTGATCGACCCTCTCTTCTTCATTTGTAGCTTCAAGGTTGGGTTGACTTTCTTGTGGAGGCACCCGACCTTCTTGCCCAAATGAACCTTCCTCAACATGTAGTGGAGTTCGAGTGGCCAACATCGTGATATGAGCCATGAGTGCATCGATTCGAGCATCTTGCACCGCTATTTGGGCCTTGAACTCCTCCCTAACCCCTTGTATTTGAGTCACCATCGCTTGTTGAGTCCTTTGCAATAGATCTATCGAATCATGTTGACTCTTAAGCAATTGATGCATCATTTGAATAGTCTCAAAGTTGGGATCTTGTGGTCGTGGGTTATGTGAGGGTGTTTGGTAGTTGTTAGGATGTGGGAACGATCCTTGACAACTTTCTTGGTAACCATAAGAAGAGGGTTCATAAGATTGTTGATGAGGTTGATATGGTTGGTAAAGTTGTGGGCTATGGTAATTCGCCCCATAGTTGTCCCGTGATGATTGATGGTAGCTTGGACGAGCCATGTCCATAACGTCGCTTTGGTACCTAGGATGAGCTAGAAGCACTTGAGCAAACGTTAGTATCCTAGTGCTTTTGAGGCACTAGGAAGGGAGAGTAACACCCAAGAAGAAAAACGGAGATACACAAGGAGAAGAGAACACAAAAATCAAGAACAAAGTCCAAAACTAAGCACACAAAAGTCTAAACTACGCCGTCCCCGGCAACGGCGCCAATTTGATGGTAGGATTTGTCGTGGAATCCCAACCGCCAAATAAATAACCGGCTAATCCTAACTGGGTAGATAGGGTAAGTCGGGTCGAATCCACGGGGACGGGAGGTCGGACTAAGGTATGCTACGGTCTAGGACTAGGTTCGAGACGAGCTAATCTAAGGAGGGGGAGACTAGGGCTAAGCTAGGTCTAAAGTAAGAAAACAAACAAGGAAAACGGGCTAGGATTAGGTCGGGGTCAAAGGGGTAACGAAATGGTCAAGGGAGAGCTAGAGTGAAGGAGGTAGTAGGGTAATCTAGGTCGGTCCGGGCGGTCGCAACTTAAACCGACCTAGAGGTTCCTCACGGAACCCATTTTGGCGGCACACATGACAAACGGGGTTCTAGAGTGTTATGGCCTAGATCGCATCCGGGCGGTCGCAACTTAGACTAACCTAGGGGTCGTCCTCACCGGGCTCTCACAACTTAATGAGGGAACCGAACCCATAACAACTAACACCCACAAGGGAAAGGCAAGAAAAACAAGCAATCTAACTTACTTAGTCATTCAAGCAATTCATCAAACATGTCATATGCATCAACCAAGAGGAAACCCAAATCTTCCACCCACATCTCCAACAAACCCTTAATCACCCAATTAACACCCTAATCACCCTACTAACCCTAGCAAGAACACTACTCTAACATATCTAAACTAAAACTAACACTAACAAGAGGAATCAACACAAACAACAAAACATACATAATGAAACTACCAAATATGATGAACAAAACAATAAACAAGAACTAAAGATTCAAACTTGATGAACAATAAAGGATTAAGAGTAAAAGGAGAAGATTATACCATACTAGAAGATGAAAGGAAGAAGAAAACTTGCATAGATGAGAAAAACCCAAAACAAACATCCAAGTTTGTCAAGCTTGGTGAAGATCTTGAAGAATTCCCAAATTACAAGCATTAAACTAAGATTAACGATAATCTAAAGACTAATCTACACTAATCTAATCTAATCTATGCTAAAACTAGGCTAGGTTTTGTGGGTAATGTCTAACATAACATAGGATTACAAGAGGAGGGGTATTTATAGGGTTACAAATGAAAGGAAGAAGAAAGAAATTGAAATGCGGGTGAAGCTGGGTGGTCCCGACCGGGATGGGTCATCCCGACCGGGACGGACCCACCATCCCGACCGGGACGGGTTGGTCCCGACCGGGACGGACCTGCAGTAGCATCTCCAATCGTGCACTTCATCCCCGACGGGATGAGGTGCATACCCGTCGGGGATGGGTCTTGTAGGCCTCCAATGTGATCCTTTTGGTCTCTCCTTGCTTCACATGGACTTCTCATCGATTCTCGGGACTTGGGATCGGGTCTCGGGACTCGGGATTGGGTTCCAAGGTCTCGGGGTCGATTCCAAAGCATCGAGTCATCGTTCCTTTATCTCGTTGGCTCCAAAATGTGTATGTATCGAGTCGGAATCGCTCCAACTCTTCCAACTCGGTCTCGGGAACCTGAAACGAACTAAAGGAAGCATAAGAAGCCCCTAAACCGCTCCCAAGGAGCGATTCTACAAGGACAATGGGACCAAAACACTACAAAATAGGCACTACAACCCACACTTATCAAAGAGTGTTCAGGGAGTCAACCTCCCGCCGTCCCAAAAACAAGATGTCGCCTGCCGAGCAGGAGCCCCGCTCCCCCTCAGCCGGCGGGGGCCAATTGATGGGGGTCGGTAGCCAGCCTCGGGTCGCCTGCCAGTCAGGCCCCAGGGCGCCCAATCCATGAGTAAGAGATGGCCTGCCCAGCAGACCTCCCAGCAATATCTTTGAAAACCCCAAGTGAATGGCCTTAATCATTTAGCTGCCTGGCCTGGCCTTATCGCCTGCCGAACAGGGCAACCAGGCCCCTTGCCTGCTTCCAGGGTGCCCTACCCAAGCAAGACCAAAGGAGAACCGGGGACCCATCCGTCATTTCGCCTAAAGGTAAGGGGAAGTGGGTGGACAAGGTGATTGCACGTGTCGCACAAGCATCCACCCATTTCCCTCTCTTCTTTTCTCTTTTCCTCTCTCTTGTGGGAAGGTATAAATATTTTCCCATTTCCCACATGAGAGGGGTTGGATTTTCTCTCTCTAGACTCTTACTTCTAAAAACGCCACCTAGTTCCTCACGAGCTAGGTTCGTCAAGGCATTTCACGGACTAACTTAGGCATCGGAGAGGGTTTCCTCAGACAACCTCCGAGGCCCTGTGCGTTCATTGTGCAGGGAGCAGGCCAACTCCGCCGGGAAGGTCCGATCAAGGGAGTGAGACGAAGGGGAGGTTTAAGGAAGCCAGACGATCAATTGATCACTAATAACTCAATTATGCAACCCGGATCCAGAGTCGGGTTAATCGTTTCCGTGACCGGAACAATATATATATATTTATATATATATATATATATATATATATTTATATATATATATATATATATATATATATATTTATATATATATGTATTACTATTATTATTGTTCCGGTATGGAAACAATTAAACCCGACTTTGAATTCGTATCTTAACAAGTGTAATTAATGCTCAAAGTGATCAATGCTAGTCTTCCTTTGATCTCCCCTCCTCCTCACTCCGATGATCGAACTTCCCCGGCGGAGGCGGTCTGTCCATGCACAATGAACGCACAGGGCCCCGGAGGTGTCCGGGGGAACCCTCTCCGATGCCTAAGTCAGTTCGTGAATAGCCTTTAGGAACCTAGCTCGTGAGGAACTAGGTGGCGGTTATAAAGTGAGAGTCTAGAGAGAGAAATTCCAACCTCTTCTTTGTGGGAAACGGAAGAGTATTTATACCTTCCCACAAGAGAGAGGAAGGAGAAGAGAGAGTGGGAGAATGGGTGGACGAGAGGGTGACAAGTGGCTTCACCTCATCCACTCATTCCCCTTTACCTTAGGCAAAATGACGAGAGGGCCCCTGGTCTTCCCTGCCCCTGCCGGGCATGTGAACGCTCCGAGGCCCAGAAGGCAGAGGGTCTTGGTTGTCCTGCTCGGCGGGCGGTATTGCCCTGCCGGGCAGGTGGGTGCCTTGGAGTGATGACTCCTTGCTTAATGACCTGCCAGGCAGGCTCTTCTTCATTCCTGGGTCGGGCCGTCCTGGGACCCAAATGGCGGGTGACCCATCGCAGGCTACCGACCCCCATCAATTGGCCCTCGCCGGCTAAGGGAAAGCAGGGCTCCCCTTGGCAGGCGATCTCTGGGATGGGAGGTTGATCCTTAGCATTTAATGCGCTGCGTGTTCCCGAGGAAATAAACTCAACTGCATTGGGCATGCAAAGAGTTGGAATGTTCTTGGCTCATGATTACCTCTTTTGCAAAGAGGATTTTTGGGCAGCGTGCCCTCTCAGTGATTGGCTCCTCTCTTTACTGAAGTGGTTGGGGTGCCATAAATGGTGGGTCTTGTCTTTGTATAAATTCTGGTCTCCACCATTTTCACGTTCCATCCTCAATTCTTCTTCTAGCTTCATTTTTAAAAGAACAATGTCTTGGGTTAAGAAAACAGTTCTTCGCTGTGGAGTTCGTGTGGGTACTTTTTGCTTTAAAGGATTCTGGAGATTGAGATATCCAAGCGCGGCTTTTCTGGCCCTGCGTCGCAGTAGGCGACTCCGGCTTTGCTCTTCTCGGAATGCCAGAAGGAGACCTGCTAGAAGGAGACCTGCTAGGGTAGGCAAGCGTTCTATTCAATCCTCATCCCCTTCTGGGCCCATGATTGGGCGCTGCTCTGGCTGTTTTGATCGGGGGTGTTATACGTGCTTCCCCTGGCTGCACCCAGAGCAGTTCGTTCCCAACTGCCCTGAGATTAACTCTTCCCCTGAGTCGGGCCCTTCTTCCCCTGTGAAGAAGGTGGGTTGTGGTTCCTGCGATGACGTCAGGACGGTTCCTTACGGCAGGGACTGGGACATCAGCAGCCGTGATTCCGGGGATAGTGAAGGTCAAGGCTACTCCTCCGGCGGTGGCGAGGATGATTTCCCTACTGATCCTTTCAAAGACTCTGATGATTGGGACTGGGGGTCAGCTCTGGATGACTATAGCCCAAGGAATTACTCGGGCCCTGATGATGACTAGGCCTGCTCAGGATTCGCAGGCTGGTTAATTGAGCCAGAAAGTCAGGCTCTTTTTGTACTTTTTCTTTTGTGTTGAATGTAACTTGTCCATTTTTGGGCCTTTTTCAATGAATGAAAGATCAGGCGGTTTTTTGTTTTTTAATGAATGCGGGGATGACGTTACTGGATGATCAATCCTCTGACACCCTTTGCCTTTTCGAGGATCAATCCTGGAGGAAACTGAAATCGCGGTGGATACGAGTTTTCAGGATGGAGCCAACTCTTCACTGGAACTTGTCATGGAGGTAATCAGGGAGATGTTCCCTGATTTCAACGAGGAAGCCTTCAGAAGCCTTTACTCTATCAAGAATGAAGCTCGGGCTAACAGGCCGGCTGATGAGGTTGCTGGTTCTAGTCAGGATGCCCCCAACGTTTAATGTGCAGGGGTTTTACCATCTTCTTTAATCTTGCTCTGATCCTGCTGCACTTTTATCCTTCGATAATTTTTAACTTTTGCGCCTGAGCTTTGATGGGCCGGCTGTCTTGTAATATTTTAGTCCCCTTGTTCTTGGATCTTTCTAATGTTCTTTTGTAAAAACACTTAATCTGTTATGAATGTCTTTCTTTTTATTTCAGTCTGCTTTTTCCTATTCAAAGATACGGCCTGACCCTGGCTTCTATTCGAAGTTCAGGGGGCTTGCCCTCTACCTGCCCAGAGGCAGGGAGGGGTTTTTGGTGTTTTTTATACAAGGTTGGGGGGATTGCCCCCAATCCTTGTTTGTTTTGGCGTGCAAAGCCTGGCCTGACCCTGGCTTCTGTTCGAAGTCTAGGGGGCCTGCCTTCTGCCTGCCCAGAGGCAGGGTGGGGTTTCTTGGCGTTTTTTATACAAGGTTGGGGGGATTGCCCCCAATCCTTGTTTTGGCGTGCGAAGCCTGGCCTGACCCTGGCTTCTTGTTCAAAGTCCAGGGGGCCTGCCCCCTGCCTGCCCAGAGGCAGGGAGGGGTTTTTGGCGTTTTTATACAAGGTTGGGGGGATTCCCTCCAGTCCTTGTTTTGGCGTGCGAAGCCTGGCCTAACCCTGGCTTCTTGTTCGAAGTCCAGGGGGCTGCCCCCTGCCCGCCCAGAGGCAGGGAGGGGTTTTTGGCATTTTTTATACAAGGTTGGGGGGATTGTCCCCAGTCCTTGTTTTGGCGTGCGAAGCCTGGCCTGACCCTGGCTTCTGTTCGAAGTCTAGGGAGCCTACCCCCTGCCTACCCAGAGGTAGGTAGGGGGACTAGAATTTTTGTTGGGGGGCCTATTTTCCTTGGTTCCAGCAACAGGGGGGCCTCCCCCTATTGCCCCCTGCTCGTTTGTGTGTAAAAAACTGCTAATTTTGAACAGACAACGAGTATGGACTGCAAACTTTTCATTTCTTCGAAATTTGCTACAATCATTTGTGGTCGGAGTCGTCGACATTTCTGTTTTGACCGTCCTCCACCGGTTTTTCTTTGAAAAGTAAAAAAGAGCTATCTAGCTTCCTATTTTTAAACATAGTACTTCTTTAAAGTGTATGCATTCCAGTGGGCAGCTAACTCCTTGCCTTCAAGGTTGGCGATCTTGTAGGTGCCTGGCCCCTTAATCTGGGTTACCTCGTATGGGCCCTCCCAGTTGGCGCTCAGCTTTCCATGTTCACGCGATTTCCCTACCGCCTGCGTTTTCCTTAGAACTAAGTCTCCCACCTGGAAGCTTCTCTCATTTACCCTTCTGTTGTACACCCTTCTCATTTTTTGCGGTAGGCAGCTATGTTAACGCTAGCCTCCTCCCTGACTTCGTGGACTAAGTCCAAGGCTTCAGCCATTGATGCTTCGTTATCTGCCTGATTATATTGTTGGAATCTCAGGGTTGGTATTCGGGCTACTATGGGTAGCAAGGCCTCTGCTCCATAGACGAGGCCGAAGGGTGTCTGACCTGTAGACTCCTTGCGTGTGGTTATGATTGACCATAGAATACTTGGCAATTCGTCTGCCCACCTGCCCTTGAGGTCGTCTACCATTTTCTTTAACCCATTCAGGATCTGCTTGTTGGCAGCTTCAGCCTGCCCATTAGTTTGTGGGTGGCAGACAGCGGAGTAGGCGACTGCTATTCCGTGTCCTTCCAGCCAGACTCTCAGGGGGTCATTGTCAAACTGCCTTCCATGGTCGAACACCAGCATCTTTGGTAGGCCAAATCTGGTTATGATATTCCTCCAGATGACTTTTCTAACTGCAGGTTCAGTGATGTTAGGGACTGCTTCAGCTTCGATCCATTTTGTAAAGTAGTCAATCCCTACTATTAAGAACTTCCGACCTCCTGTGGCTGCAGTGAAGGGGCCCAGTATGTCCATTCCCCATTGAGCGAAAGGAATCGGGGAAAGGATTGGCCTGATGAGCTCCTGGGCTGGAGCATGGATTGACGGGACAAAGAGTTGGCACTTTCTGCATTTTCGAGTCAGATCTTTTGCGTCTGCTAGCAGGGTCGGCCAGTAGTACACTGCCTTCAGGGCTTTGTGGGCCAGGGACCTTCCTCCTATGTGATGCCCGCAGATTCCTGAATGAATGTCGTCTAGAACTTCCTCCGCCTGCCCTGCCCCTAGACACTTGAGCAGGGGTGAGGAAAACGACTTTTTGTACAGGTCATCTCCTATTAGTACAAACTATGCGGCCCTTGCCAGCATTTTTCTCTTTTGAGCGGGGTCAAGCGGTAGGATTCCATGTTTTTTGAATTGGATGATTGGAGTCATCCAATTTTCAGGGCCATCTTCCTCTGTATGAGAGCATTCGGCCAGGAAATCTGCCAGGGCTTGTGCTTTAATGGTTGCCCTGGGCTGATAGGATATTCCGAGCCCGCTTAACTCGACGGCCCATTTTAGCAACCTTCTTGATTTCTCGAATTTTTCTAAGACTTTTTTCCAATGGTTGGTCTGTTAGCACTACAACAGGGTGTGCTTCGAAGTATGGTCTGAGCTTTCGGGCTGCGACGACGACTGCGTATGCTGCCTTCTCAACCACTGGGTAATTTTTCTCGGCTGCCCCCAGGGCATGACTCACGAAGTATATGGGTTGTTGAGAGCCTGCTTCCTCTCTTAAGATAACTGCACTTACTGTTGAGTTGGTCACAGCGATGTAAAGGAAAAGTTTTTCCCCTGCCACTGGTCTTGCCAGGGTAGGGAGCTTTTTCAAATGTTCCTTTAGTTGTCTAAAGGCTTCCTTTTGCTCGTCTTTCCACTTAAACTGTTTGTTGCCTTTCAAGACCTTGAAGAACAGCGTTGATTTGTCCGCTGACCTGGCGATGAAGCGTGCCAGGGCAGCCATCTTGCCGGTTAGGCCCTGGATATCTCTAATGGTCTTCGGTTCTGGAAGGTCCAAGACTGCCTGAACCTTTTCAGGGTTGGCGTCTATTTCCCTTTCGCTGACCAGAAAATCCAAAAAATTTCCGGAGCGAACTCCGAATGTGCATTTCTTGGGGTTGAGCTTCATCTAGTAAGCGCGCAGGGAGCAGAAGGTTTCTTGCAAGTCTGTCAAGTGTTGATTATCCCACTTGCTTTTTACTATTGCGTCGTCGACATAGGCCTCCAAATTCCTACCCTTCTGTTTTTCAAAGACCTTGTCTACTAATCGCTGGTAGGTGGCGCCTGCGTTCTTCAGTCCGAACGGCATCATTTTGTACATATAAGTGCCATGGCTGGTGATAAAGGCACACCTCACCCTGTCAGGCTGCCACAAATACACCTGATGGTACCCTGTAAAGGCATACAGAAAGCGTAGCGTGGAGTACCCACTGGTGGCGTCTACCAGCTGATCTATTCTGGGAAGGGGATAACAGTCTTTTGGGCAGGCCTTATTGAGATTCGTGAAGTCCACGCACATTCTCCATGCACCTGAGGATTTCTTCACCATTACCACATTTGCTAGCCATTCAGGATAATCACAGATTTCAATGAAATCTGCCTTTAAAAGTTTTTCTATTTCCTCCTTTATGGCTAGGTCCTTCTCTGCGGACATGTTTCTTTTCTTTTATTTTACAGGGCGGGCCTCCGGATTCACGTTCAACCTGTGAACGATATAAGCCGGGTCGACCCCCGGAATTTCGTCTGCCGAGTAGGCGAACACATCTCTATTATCCCTCAGGACCCTGATTAACTCCGTCTGGTAGGACGCCTCTAGATCGGCTCCTATGAGAACTTGTCTGCCAGGCTCTTGGTCCACCAGCATACTCTCCTCCCCAGGTTCCAGGTGGTCAGCTGCCTGCTGTCTGGCTGGGATCTCACCCTCCCTGGTGGGGGAATTGTCAGCTTTTCTTTTTCCCTTTCTTTCGGTTTCATGGGTTTGCAGGGCCACAGAATAGCATTGTCTGGCTGACTCCTGATCCCCATGAATTTTCCCTTCCATGCCAAAATCCGTTATATAGGCTACAGTCAGAGCCCTGATTGATATAGCCGCTTCGATTTAGCCCAAGGTAGCTCTGCCTATCAGGGCGTTGTATGCAGACCTTGCGTCTACTACAACAAATGAGGCCCTGACATTCCTGGCGGAAGCTTCTTCCCTAAATGTTACCGGTAAGTCAACGATACCCATGGGGAGTACACATGCCCCGCTAAACCCGTACAGGGATCCAGGGGCTAGCTTCAGGTGCCTTTTTTCCATATTCATCCTTTCAAACGCATCCTTGTACAATAGATTGGTGTATGCTCCTGTATCTACCATGCATCTTTTTACGATGTGGTTGCTGATTTCCAGGGACAGTACCAAAGGGTCGCTGTGGGGGTATATTACCCGCCCTGCATCCTCGGGGGTGATGCTTAGGGTCGCGCCCTTGGGACTTCCTGCCTTCTCAGCATAGTAGATTTGATTTCGCAATTCTCGGATTTGCCTCTTTTGGCTTCTCCTGCTTGCTGGGCCCTCCGCATCCCCTGATATCACATGGATTATCATGCGAGTCTGCGCCGAGCCTTCAGGCTTATCTGCTACGTCTTTCTGGCCTTTTTTTCTTGCTGCGTAATTGCTCAGCCAGCCGTTCCTGATAAGCTTCTCGATTTCGTCTTTCAGGTGGCGGCACTCCTCGGTGGTGTGCCCCACACAATCGTGGAACGTGCAAAAAAAAATTCGGATCTCCTTTTGGGCTGCGAGGCTTATTAGGGCGATTCCATTTAGCCGTTTCTTTCTCCAGTTCGAAAGTCTCTGCCCTGGATTTGTTAAGGGCTGTGTAGTTGTCGAATCTGGGTTGGTACGTTGTGCGTTCTTTTCTCGGGGTATCTCCCCCCTCATCTTTCTGTCTGTTCTGCTCGTTCCTGCCACGTCCACCCTGCGGTCCTCCCTGCGGCCTGGTCGGCCCTAGAGGGGTATCCGGCAGGCTGTGGAACTCTTCCTGCAATATGAAGCCCTCGGCAATTTTTCTGGCTTTAGCCAGGGTCTCAGGCTGAGCCCTGATCATCTGGTTCTTCATCTCCCCTGGGAGCAGTGAGATGGTCAGAGCGTATGCAGCCGTTGAGTCGTCGATCTCCCTGACCTGCTGGTAGGACAGGTCAAATCTCTTTAGGTACTCTCTAACACTTTCCCCCTTCTTCTGTTTTAAGGTCATGAGGTCAAACCGAGTGAGCCGACGCCTCTTGTTTCCTGCGTATTGTTCTAGGAAAGCTTCAGCTAGCTCTATGAAGAAACTGATCGATCCCTGACGAAGATCCCTGAACCATCCCTGTGCTAGCCCAACCAGGATAGTTGGAAAGACTTTGCACCAGACTGCGTTGTCTACGTCATACATGCCCATGTGACTTTCAAATGCTGCCAAATGATCTTCTGGGTCTGAAGTCTCGTCGAATTTGACGGAGGGCATTTTAGTTTTTGGGATGGGGTATTCTTGCACGTCAGAGTGGAGAGGTGTTTTGGTGGGTCTGCCTACCAATCGTGACCTGCTCCCTCCAGAGTGGTAACCGTGGTCATCCCATTTTCCAGGGGTCGGTTTCCTTGCACTGGGGGAGCGGTGCCTTGGCGGCAGCCTGCTTATTGCCTCGTCCTCCCTATCAGGGGTGGGATGTCTGGATCTCTTTCTCTGGGGCTGATAAAGGTTGTCGCCTTGACGATGCCTTGACTCGAGTGGTCGCCCCCGGTTGAGCCTGGATTATAGGCTTTGAGATAGCCCCGGAGCTGGCTGCTCCTCTGCTGCTGGCGTCAACCTGGAGAAGACTCCGCCCTGCTTCTCTCCCAGACGTTTAGATGCAGGCTCTTTATGCCTCATTCGGTCTTGGAGGCTTTGAGATAGACCCCTTTTTCCCTGGCAGCCGTGGACTCCGTAGTGTGTATAGAGAACGCTTGTTGTTGAGCTGGCTGCTCTTGATTGCTGGTAATGCGTTTCTGGGCTTGTTGGTACCCCTGAGCAACCTTCAGCGCTTTCCGTTGGATGTTCCTGGCGGCGGTTCGCTTTGTACCCCTGGCACCCTCTCCACTCTCAAAGTGAAGCTGCCTGGGAGTAGTAGCAATCCTGCCAACCAAGTCCTCTGGAGTGAACTCTTGATTAAGCATCGCTGAGAAGAAGGCTGCAGTTTGCATAACCTGGGCGGGGGTGAGGTTTAAATTAGGCCTCCGATGGCCAACCTGCCCAGCTGTGACTGTAGCGCCTTCCTCAGGCGTCTCACGAAGGCTGGTACGCCCCACCCCTGGGATTGTTGCAGCGGGCGTTCTCCCAGGTGCAGGCATTCCATATGGAGGGATCAGCGGTGGTACCGTCGGACCCGCCCCGGAGCTTGCCTCTATGATTTCAGGCATTTTTGTTGTGATTGATTGTGGTTGATTTTTGTGGGTGATTTCGTGGGTACAACCAGATGTCCCCACAGACGGCGCCAAATTGTTCCGATATGGAAACAATTAAACCCGACTTTGAATTCGGACCTTAACAAGTGTAATTAATGCTCAAAGTGATCAATGCTAGTCTACCTTTGATCTCCCCTCCTCCTCACTCCGATGATCGAACTTCCCCGGCGGAGGCGGTCTGTCCCTGCACAATGAACGCACAGGGCCCCGAAGGTGTCCGGGGGAACCCTCTCCGATGCCTAAGTCAGTTCGTGAATAGCCTTTAGGAACCTAGCTCGTGAGGAACTAGGTGGCGGTTATAGAGTGAGAGTCTAGAGAGAGAAATTTCAACCCCTTCTTTGTGGGAATTGGAAGAGTATTTATACCTTCCCACAAGAGAGAGGAAGGAGGAGAGAGAGTGGGAGAATGGGTGGACGAGAGGGTGACAAGTGGCTTCACCTCATCCACTCATTCCCCTTTACCTTAGGCAAAATGACGGGAGGGCCCATAGTCTCCCCTGCCCCTGCTGGGCATGTGAACGCTCCGAGGCCCAGAAGGTAGGGGGTCTTGGTTGCCCTGCTCGGCGGGCGGTATTGCCCTGCCGGGCAGGTGGGTGCCTTGGAGTGATGACTCCTTGCTTAATGGCCTGCCGGGCAGGCTCTTCTTCATTCCTGGGTCGGGCCGTCCTGGGACCCAAATGGCGGGCGACCCATCGCAGGCTACCGACCCCCATCAATTATTATTATTATTATTATTATTATTATTAATCACTAACACTAACATTTAATTTTATCGTTTACTAACACTTTAATTCTTTGTTACTAACTTTTTATTCTTTCGCTTTCTAACATTTAACATTTAAATACCGTGTATGTATATATGTATATAATAAATCTTCGGATCGAACACGTTTGACTATGAGCACCGCTCCAAGTTCGTTTAATCCCTTTACGAGTCACGACGGAGGTGGAACCCTTCCGAGGAGCGCTGCCCCAAATACTCAAGGGCGTAACGTGATTGTGGTCATTCATAGTTGAACGCGTTCGATGCCATTTCCGAGATTAGTACGGAACCCATTGACGCGAAAACCGACATCATATAATCCGTAAGGATTAGTATTGATGTCGTGACGCGGAGGGAGACAATTTCGTCACTAATCAAATTTTCGATCCAATAACAACATTTTCTATAAAATTCCGATAACGGTATTATAATCGTATAATACGCGGTTATTGCACCGGAAGCCGAGTTAAATTTAAATCATGCAATATTTTTATTTAACTCGGTCAACCATCGATTTTAAATAAATAAAAAAAGAAACCATCACGTTTCGAAGTGAGCAGCAGCTCATACAAGGGCACTCGATCGAGTGCCATAGGCTACTCGATCGAGTAGCACTACAAAAATCGGGCAGTAGCTCCTCTAAGGGTTCACTCGGTCGAGTCCTTGCCATGACTCGATCGAGTGGGTCCCTTTGTTCAAAATAAATCGAGAGCTTCAAGCATCATCCGAGCCTCGTCTTTTTTACGACTTAGTCGTCGCGTGCAAGGACAATCACGTGATCCTATTTTCCAAAATTCATGCATTTTAATTCACTTCTACGACTTTGATCGATGTCTTTCACAATTAGTTTTGTGTCGACGACTCTTTAGTCGAATCCGATACATGACTAATTTAGACGCCAATTTTTTGATGTGATAAGTCGGGACAAGGCATCGAGATTCGGAATCGGGCTAGCACCACGTCTAGGTCCCATATCTCCGTCCTCCGTTTAATACACAATATAATGTGTATTTAATTGGAGTTCGTCCATCATTTATTCAATTTACGGTCTAGCTTATATTTACTATTTACGGGTCCGTTTATAGTTAATATTTACCGTTTCCTGATTCGATTATTCTATTTTATTGCTCGTTGTATTGTGAATTCCGGGTTGTATTCCGCCCGTGTAATTTGTAATTTATTTACGAGTTTTCTATTTTCGATGTTTGCCATTTATTTATTTAAATGAACATCACATGCTAAATCACTTTGACGTGAATCAAGATGCATTAAAATGACGTAGCTCACATTTAATTCGCATGCTTAGCCGAAAACGTTGTTTGCATATCATTTAATCAATTTACTAGCGCACGTACACGAACTCGAACGATCTCTTAGTAGAGGCCGCTAAGTGCGGGCGGGGTTGGGTGTCCTTAGTGGGCTTCCCAACACGTACCCTCACCCCCTTACTCAGAATCTCAGTTTCCGGATGTCCGAAACCGTTGGCGCACGAGAGTCATTCTATACACGATAACCGGTAGAGACGGTATCGGTATCGCAATGCAAACGGGACGAGCCCCATAAACTCTGAAATCGAAATGGGCCGTACTTTGTGTACGGTCTACGACGACATAGAGTGGGCTCGAATGGGTCCGAATTCCCATAAAATTCGGTGGCGACTCCAACTTTGGCTTAAATTTCGACCCGAGATCAATCTCACCACGAGATTCATTCGCCTACCCAAACCTGCGCGTGGTCGCGCCGGAGTGGACCTACGTCATGTCCACAGTTGTATTTAATTTTACCCAAAAAAATTATAAAACAAATTCTCGTAAAACCAAAAACAAAAATGTAGTCGCTTGTATGAATAAAATATTTGTAGCAATGTTCATTATTTTTTTAAGATGTTCTTTATAAAGTTAACAAATTAAACCACCGATAAATTTTATAACTGAAACAATTTCTATGTTAAAGATTCGTATAACTACTAAGGAGTTATAAGAAATTCAAGAGTAACTGAACATAAATGTAAGTGAATTACCACCATCCTCTTGAGAGGAATGGGCCCTCAATTACCACCATACCAAAGTGAAACTAGTGATATAATATGCACTCCAATATGTATATTACAAATAATGGTTCACATTTTTTTGGGCCCCTTTCTAACTTGGGCTCTGGGCCGTCGCCACTCCAAACTATGCCCAGGGCCAGCCCTGCGTATCATATAGATGGTGAGTATTTACCCAAAACCTCTTGTACCAAGTTGTAGACAACTACTCAAGTAAACCAATGAGCTACATAATTTTAATGTATCACAATATTGAAATATTATAATTAATAAGACTATACGTTTAAGTCTTCAGCTACTTTGATTTCGTTCCTTTGTTTAGCTTTTAGATAATTGTGGGGTATTTTTTCATCAAATACAAATAAATGAGTTAGACGAAGAAGGTATGTATTTCCTAGTCACTCTGCCTAATACATACGGAATATTTTTTTGTAAGTTTTCTTAAACGAAACAAAAATTCAAAGTCAACGTCAATTTATAAAACAAAACTTGGTTTTCAACCAATTACTTTTACTGTATAAATTCACTTATAAAAAAATCAAAATACAAACCGTAAAAATTTCTAAATGCCCCCTTATCGGAAAATTATGGATTCACCCCTGAGGACCCACATAGAGTCCTAAACCGATAACGAGCATTCATATGCCATGTTTAATGTTCTTAGGATTAGCGTGGTTGTATTTAGTAGCAGCCGAAATACACTTCAAATTGATATGAAAAGTGAAATATAATTTCTTGTATAAAGCTGATTGATCGGAAATTAAAATAAAGTTTCTTTGAAGTACTATCAAGACGGGAGAAATTCCTCTCCATTGTTTCTTCTCTCCATTACTTCCCGATGGTCCAGATATATTTTGTAGCGATCAAACGGTTATTAGTTTTGATGAGATGAAGAGTGTTTAATACTTTTATACGGTTGTATTAGAGGTAATGGAAAAAAAAGGGAAAAAAGTATTATACACCTGGTTGTATAGTAGGATTGTACAACCAGGTGGTTATATTACTTTTTTATATATATATAAAATTTAAACTCCTCCTCTTTCCCCTCTAACTTCAATCACATTTAAAGTCCTCTTTTTCCTTTTTTTTCCTTGTAGTTTTCTGCTTCCTTAAAAACACTCCCTCTTCAATTTCTCGTATGTATCAATTAAAATTTCATTTTTTTAAACCAAACTTTGCCCATAAACATTTCGAACTGTTTACAGTATATTTTCGTGATGTCGAAATACGTTCATTAAAAACTCTGAGTATGTGTGCAAAAATTATGAGCTAACAAAGTAAAGTTCTCGAGCTTTCAAAATAATTTTTCGTGTATGAGTTTCTATGACAAACATTTCAAACTTTCCGAGCTTCATATTATTTTTACGAGCTTTTAATTCTTGTATCCGAGCTTAGTACCAACTAGTGCATTTTCCATCTTTCGTAGTGGTGCAACATATACTTTAAGACGATGCAAACTATCAATTCTAAAAAAAATTGAGCTATAATGAAATCAACTCGAGCCATGAATTGATTATAATGTAATTTTTGAAATCCGAGCTAACTATAATACTCGTAAGAAATTATTGACCCTATAAATAAACTTTCTCAGCTATCATGACCATATAAATAAACTTTCTCTTCAAACCTTTTACGAGTACAATATTTTTTTAAGCTTCGTATCATGAGATTTTTTGAGTTTTAATTAATTTTACGAGTGTCGTATGTATCAATTAAAACATCATTTTTTTTAACCAAACGTAGCCCATAAACATTCCAAATTGTTTACCGTATATTTTCGTGATGTCGAAATACGTTCACTAAAAATTCCGAGTATGTGTGCAAAAATTATGAGCTAACAAGTAAAGTTCTCGAGCTTTCAAAATAATTTTCCGAGTATGAGTTTCTGTGACAAACATTTCAAACTTTTCGAGCTTCATATTAATTTTTACGAGCTTTTAATTTTTGTATCTGAGCATAGTATGATTTTTTGAGTTTTTAATTAAATTTTACGAGTGTCGTATGTATCGATTAAAATTTCATTTTTTTAACCAAACTTTGCCCATAAACATTCCGGATTGTTTACAGTATATTTTCGTGATGTCAAAATACGTTCACAAAAAATTCTGAGTATGTGTGCAATAATTATGAGCTAACAAGTAAAGTTCTCGAGCTTTCAAGATACTTTTTCGAGTATGAGTTTCTGTGACAAACATTTCAAACTTTTCGAGCTTCATATTAATTTTTACGAGCTTTTAATTTTTGTATCCGAGCTTCGTATGATATGAGGGTCCTTTAATATGAGGGTCCACTAACTTGTAATCAATAAATATATTTTCGTGATGTCAAGATACATTCACTAAAAATTCCGAGTATGTGTGCAAAAATTATGAGCTAACAAGTAAAGTTCTCGAGCTTTCAAAATAATTTTTCGATTATGAGTTTCTGTGACAAACATTTCAAACTTTTCGAGCTTCATATTATTTTTACGAGCTTTTAATTCTTGTATCCGAGCTTAGTACGAACTAGTGCATTTTTCATCTTTCGTAGAGGTGCAACATACTTTAAGATGATGCAAACTATCAATTCTAAAACTTTTTGAGCTATAATGAAATCAACTCGAGCCATGAATTGATTATAATGTAATATTTAAAATCCGAGCTAACTGTAATACTCGTAAGAAGTTATTGACCATATAAATAAACTTTCTCACTTATCTTGACTATAATACGAGCTGTAAATAAAATGCAATATTATATTTAATATTCGAGGTACTTGCAATCCTTCTTGAGCTAATAAATATACTTACTACTCCTTTAATATGAGGGTCCACTAACGGAAAAAAAAATGACAAACTATAAATTAAAAAATGACTCCAACTACAGACAATCTGGTGCAAACTATGTCAGTACTAAAAACTCGATAAATATGAAATTACATCATAACTGATAATCCTCCAGCGTCCGGCATCGTGAGAATTTCACGAAGACCTACGTGACTATCACCAAGATTATTAATAGTAGATGTAGTTCGTGCAGTATCCGACACCTTTCCTACATTACTCGATGCCCGTTTACGTGCCCAAGTCTCGGCAACCTTAAATCTCCCACGAGCTCGACTACTTTCAATATCCATCAAACTCCTCTTCCTAGTCAATTTTCAAGTATTCAATTAAAAAAATTGAGCTACAAGGAAAACAACTCAAGCTAGGAATAAATTATGAGTACAATTTAATATCTAAAATTCGGGATAATTGTAATACTCGTGAGAAATTATTGAGCTAGTGAATAAACAATTTGAGTTATCATGTCCATAATTGGAGCTAACATTAAAAAATAATGTAATATTTAAAATCCGAGCTAATTGTTAATTTGTTATACTTTTGAGTTAGTAAATATAATTACTTTCCATGCATATTTTTAATATGAGATATCACTAATATTTCTAGAGTTTCAGTACCAAATTTTAGTAACATAAAAAATTAGTGATACTATTGACAATTACCTTCACAACGAGATGCATCCTCTACTTCTTGTCCCGGAGCCAATGATAATGCTTTCGAAGTTACAATTTCCAAAGAAATTTCATTTTCCCTCGTCACCAAAAAAAAAAAATCATTTTCCTTAGGAATTTCATTATCCGTTGGCGATGATAAATTAATAGTTCCCTTTGCAATTGAATCTTCACAACACCATTTTTTTTTTTTTTTTTTTTGGTAAAGGGTAAGTATATTAATAAAGGAATTACTGTACAAATGAGTGACTACATCAGCTTATGCAGCCATCTAGCATCTTTAGCCTTTAACGGATATTTCACCTTGCACATTATTCTATTCTTTACATCCAATTTGATCAATTTAACAATACTCTGCGGATGCTGCAATTTTCCTTCTATTCTGCAAATATTTCGACTCCTCCATATGTGAACAACACCATTGTTAGTTCAAGATAAAATATAAAAACATTATCCGACAAATTACACGATCTTTTTAAGCCGAGATACAATTAATTTTTAGGTCCATTATCAATTCTTAAACGTTTTGAGCTATTATGAAAATAACTCGAGCTATAATTAAAATGTAATATAATAGTTAAATTTTGAGCTAATTGTCATACTTTTTGAGCATATCAATATAACTACTACCCTTTTAATATAATGGTCCAAATTTTCTCATTAAATAGTTAATCGAGTATAACTTTTTGAGTTTCGTTGTAAATAAATTGAGCTATGCTGCCGTAAAAAACTTTTCATTCCGTAATTAACATTCGACAATATTAAATCAATCTATGAAAAAAATTACGTTTACTTATTGCATATCATAAAATACAACCAATTAACCATGAAAATTTACAATATGCAAAACAAAGTCTAGAAATATGTACGGAGTAATAATATTAACAGTTCATACTAATATTACCTTGACAAGGAGAATTAACTTGTTGTTGTCTTCTAGAATTGATCGTTTCCAAGTTGAATTCTTCAATATCCATTGAAAAATGGATTTACTATACTTATTTAATGGAGAAACATGAGAAAAAGAGAAAAATATGTTGGCAGTTACACAGTTAGAGAAAGAATGGGGAAGAACTGATGATTACGTACATTAGTATTTGGTTAGGTTAATTAAAATATAGCAGTGAAATGACATAACTAACCTGGTTGTATATAAGCATTATACAACCAGGTGTATAATCCTCTTACTGAAAAAAAAAAGTATTCCATCCGTATTCAAATAATTGTAGTTTTTTTTTTTGAGATACTCACCTCTCTTCAATATCTCCCAAAATATATAACTAAATATATTGAAATGTATTCTTATATTATCGAAACTTTTTTCATAAATATTTTTATGGCGTAATTTTATTCGGAGTTATTCTTCGCAGTACCAATTTTACTCGACGCAGTACCTTTTGCACATAATTTTCCATTATACGCCCTTCACTGAAAAATAGAAATATTCTACTACTCTCTAACCCTCTCTAATCCAGATCTATTGAATCAACAATTCATTTCAATTCTAAGTTCTAACAATGATACGAGCCATTCAATATATCAAATTTATGAGAGCATGAATACAAGGTTGATAGAAAAACAGGTATGAATTGACGTTTATCCCTAATTATTGAAATTAGGGTTCTAGAAATTGTTCAATTTTTTCAATTATCATCAATTTTTTCAATCCCCAATTATTGAAATTAACCGGGTTTCAGAAATCGTCGAATTTTAAATTATTATTGATTTCCTCCAATCCCTAATTATTGAAATTAGGGTTTTTCGTCCAATTTTTTAAATTATCATCGATTCGCTCCAATCCCTAATTATTGAAATTAGGGTTCTAGAAAATGTCTAATTTTTTCATTTACCATCGATTCTCCTCCAATTAGAACTATACAAATCAAAACAAATATACTAACTTCAAAGAGGAAATGGAAAGAGGATGATGAGATTGGAAATGATTGGAGAGGGGAAATGAGAAGTACTGGGTTAAAGTACTGGGTTAAATCAAATAAATTGGAGAGAAGATGATGAGAAAAGAAATAAAGAGGAAATGGAAAGAGGAATTTGAGGTGAGGGGAAATGAGAGGGACAAACTTGGAAATATCGTACTGCGTCGAGGAAAACGCGTACTGCGAAGAGCAACACCCTAATTATTTGAATAAGGAGAGAGAAATGAAGGTATCCATAGGAGGTAAGCAGGATAATATATTATACTCCCTCCGTCCCACTAAGATTGCCCCGTATTCCTTTTTGGGTAGATTCTTAAAGATTGTCTCATTTCTCAACTTTTTTTTTTAGTTTATCCTTTTTACAACTTTGTCCCTACTAAGTTAAAGTATTTACCATTTTGTCATTTCACTATCTCACACCACCTAACACAACATTATGACTCACCCTATAAAGGGAGTATCATTGCCTATATACTCAATCATATCACCATTTTCGTAGTTATTGTGCAAAAGTAAATGGGACAAACATTTTGGGACGGAGGGAATAGGTTTGATTCCCTCCCGTAATATGGGCTACCTACGCTCTTTGTCGGAGGAAAACAAGATGCGGATGTCTAATTAGACATATATTTGGCTTAGAAGTCCTATTTACACGTAAGAAAAAGGTGATATGTCCCTGACAAAACGCTTCAGTGTGCCCCCTTTGGTCCATCAACTTTAATGTTTTTTATCATTGATTTGGTCCAGTTCAGCTACATTGAACGAATACTCACTCTGAAATTTTAGCCGACCAGAGCAGCTGACCCAACCCATATTAACACTAACAAAAACCGACTCTACTTATAAGTGTGGTACAAGCGTAGATCATGCAACTGTAAAATAGGACTGTAAATCTGCAATGTGTTGAGCTACTCCTTCGGTCCAAGAAGGGAAAAAACATGTCCAAAACTCAGGTCTTGTGGATGTGGCTATGATCTCCAACCTCCAACATCTGGCAACTCAGCAAAAAATACAACTAATTGAACCTGGAGAAAAGTTTAATCAGAGAAAAATACTCCGTATATCGGTATAGAACCAAAGAAGATCAAAATACAACTGCGCACATTATAACCTTTTAAGACACGTCCATATCTGGCCCTACGTAACTAGGAATACATGTACTGAAATCGATTATGTTGTGTCTTTTATTTGTTGTTACATACTCCCTCCGTTCAAATCCAAAGGATACATCTACTTTTTTCCACTTACCGGGACATGTTTTACACAGTCAATATCTTTCGTTTTACATTAACAAAAATTCGATATTCTCAATCTACTCATAAAGACGAATCAAACAAAATCTCACATGACTATATTTTCTCTTATAAATTATCGGAAATATTGACAATTCTCTTGAGTTGTGAATAGTGTCCAAAAGGGAAGCATACCCTTTCGATTTGAAAGGAGGGAGTAACATGTCAGATTTACAAAACCTCACTAATGATGCAAGTTAATCTCAAACTCCTTTTTATTAAAATCCCGCAAAAAAATTACAACAAATTACCTCAAACAAAATTTGGAACCCTAGTGACTATAAAAAGAATGGACAAAATACCTCAAGGTGAAAATGAAATTGAAATAGAAACTGAAAAGAGATTGAAGAGAAGAGACTTCATCCCATTTGACGTCGCCTTGTATCCAACTCATTGCTCCGTTTACGCGCAGCATTAACTGCTGGTATCCATCCAACTTATTACTTGTTTGGCAGACCCACACCCGCCTCATGTCTGGAGCAAGAATCATATAATTCATGTATGTATACAAATACATATTGCTCCAAGTATTTCATCTAAAAGACGTCCACATCATGTGAAATTTGCTACTCTTCTCTTCCTGCACATGATGTTATAATTCACACTGTTAACGGAGTAGCATATGTAGTACAACAAATAGACACGCATTACTAAAACATACAAGAAAAAAGATAGCTCGTGACTAGCAGAAAATATAAGAATTCTTATAAAAAATTCTCATTGTCTTATCCAGCAACTTTTCAATAGCACGGTCTGTCGGTCTCATTGCAGTATAGCCCAAAACAAACTACGAGTAGGATTTATTCAATATTTATTTTTATATCCATGCCCCATACTTTATGATTATAAGTTATAACGAATTAAAAAGGGGATTACTTTTAAACACAAATAAGTAGGACAAACTTAAATAAAAATACTCTACTTTCATTACTCTTATCTAAATATTTTCGGGTGACCCGTCACTTTAATGTTTATCAAAAATAGTAAATACTCAGTATTACTAACTGACAATATTAACAGTATTACCACCACAACGCCCAGCCCAGGCCTGCCCCAAGCAACACAAAGCACCCCAACACCGCCCCATCATAACATCAGATCCCAAAGGCACCAACAACCCCAGCGCCCCCTCACAAACTGTCCTCTAAATCCACCAACTCCAATGAAGAGGCGATGGTGAAAGCAGAGTGTGTTAGTGGGTTTCATTGGTGGTAACGCAAGGGAGGTGGGAGGTTGTGAGTAGCGAAGATTGATGGGTGTGCAACGGTGAGGTGAAGGCAAAGCCGAAGGAGCTTAGAAAGTGGTGAGTGAGGGGTGGAGATTGGTGGTGGACCTAGTGGTGTAACAGTTTCAACACCAGTACACCACCCTGCGACCACCAACGCCCATCCCAAATCAATATTCCCAAATTGATTCGAGGATCTAGAGAAAGGAAATCCCTTGATCCAAGTGGCAGTGCAGGGCGGCGACGAATTACTACGATGAGCAGTGGGCTGGTGAGTCAACGGCGGCATATTGGCGGGGTGCGGTAGAGATGGAGAAACAGGGACATATATTTTGATGAGTTAACTCGTTTTTTTTATGATGTTCGTGCTAACAGAGGTGGACGATGATGATGTAAAGGTGGTGCGTAAGGATTGTAGGTGGCCAAGGTAGTGAACGGTGGTGGCGGTGAACATATTTGAGCTTGATCTAGTAGTGGTGATGATGTGTTGATGGGTGTTAATGGAGGAAGAGAATGACGGGGATTCATCTTTAATACGAGTACAAATTAGTGTACCCATTATGTAGAATGATAGTTAATGAGAAGAATCAAAAAAAATTAAAAAATAAAATAAAATTATCGTTTACAATCATTTAAATTATACTACGTATATAATTGTTTATATGAATATATCAACGACGAGCGTTGAGAAATCTTCTTACTACTAAGAGATTAAATCTCACTAACATTTTTCCCGCCTAAAGCTATCCACCACCAAAAATTAAAAAATATGTAAAATGAGCTATATGCAAATCGAACTATTGACCTCATGTGTGTCACCCTTCTTCTCTACAACTACACTCCAACATCTTACTAATTCAATATATCACTATATTACACCTAAAGTTAGGGGTGAGCAAAACCGGTTCGGGTACCCGGTTTTAAAAACCACATTTTTCCGAACCGAAACCAACCCAGTTTAAACCGGGTACCCTGTTTTTTTTTCATTTTGTAAATCGAAACCAAACCGGTTTTTATGACCTGGTTTTTAAATAAAATGGTTATCTTTGGTATAAACCGGTTTTTTTAACCGATTTTTTCTCTTTAAAAGTATAAACCAGTTCAAAACCGGGTACACGGTTTTGAAAATTTATGAACCAAACCCGAAGCGGTTTTCACTAAAAAAACCGGTTCGGGTACCCGAACCAATTTTTAACTTCTAAAACCCAGATTTCCGTGTGTTTTAACTCAGGTTTCGGTTCGGTTTCGATTTTTAAAATCGGTTCGGTTTTTTTGCTCACCCCTACCTAAAGCTATACATCACAAAAATTATGTAATTAAGGAAATTTGATTGATTACACTGATTAGGAAAATCACGTAATTTACATAGAAGATATCCAACACAATATTTAATATAGAATGTATGATCAAATTTTTTTTTTAAAAGTATAAACATGACGTATATTCCGTTTTTAACCAAATAATTGCACTATTTTTTTTAATAGGAGATTGCACTTTCCCATGCAATATTTTACGTAGGATATAAAATAGTTATACTTGTTAGTATATATTTATCTGATCATATTCGAAGAACATATTCTTAACATCGATATAAATTTAGTAACTACATAAAAACGGAATATATTTTTATTGCTTATACAAAGCCTAATATATATAGTAAAACTCACTGAAAATTCTCTATATATACTACTCTAAGAGAATATCAATTACTAACATTTTCCTCAAAAATACACTAATTTAAATCGGAAAGTAAAAGAACATTTCACTACTAAATTCGCAAACTATTCATTTTCATTAATGTCAAAGAAATTGACAAAAAAACTTCTTTTTATGAAAATAATTAGAGAAATTTTAAGATATAATGTCATTAACCTTGTGGAAACAAAATCAATTCTCTGAAAAATTTAATTTTGAAATGAGCTTTTTACTTTATAACTTTTACAAAAATATACTCAATCCATACCGGTGTTAGGTTGGAGGTTTGGGAATGGATTGACTGGATTCAATCTATTCCAATATTTGGTTTGGGTATTTAGAAATGGAGTTAGACCCCCAAGGGATTGTAAATCCACTTCAAACCCTTGGAATTACAACCCCTACCCCCATGGCCCCACCCCATGATTCTAAATCCATACCACCTCTAATCAATATATATATATATATAAAAGAGGAACTTTTCGAGCGATGTGATTGGTCCGTTCCATCAAAACTCAATTTAGCAAAGTATCATTAATAGTAAAAACAATAAGTAGAGAATCTTTTAATTATTACAATAATATATTTAATCTATTATATCAATGTGATGTTTATAAATTTCATTCAAAAACCTTTAAATTTCATTTAACAAAAAATTATCATAAAAAAAATTATAAAAATGAAATAATTAGATTCATGGTAGAAAATGCTTTCATTTGAGTATAAATTTCATATTATTTGTTTCATATTATTTGATCAAAAAAGTGATGAACTTATTACATATTAAGATAACAAAGTTATCCCACATCGACAAATTATAATAAGGTGATGAAATTCTATATTATAAATAAGAGTAATCATCCGTCCTTAGATATCCACCAAAAATCTTTTGATTCATAAAAAACTCTTAGGATTATAACCTTAAGTAATATCCCACATCGAAAAATTATGATGAGATTTTGGAATTCTATAATATAAATAAGAGTAATCATTATTTTTGAATATCGACCAAAAAACTTTTGAGTCTTAGAAAACTCTTAATAAGCCTACAAACTAAAAATTGTTCCACATCGAAACAATTATCCCACATCGAAAAATAATTACCCCGTAAGAACTCTTAAAATTATAACCTTAAGTAATTATCCCACATCGAAAAATTATGATGAGGCTTTGGAATTCTATAATATATAAATAAGAGTAATCATTGTTTTTGAATATCGACCAAAAAACTTTTGAGTCTTAGAAAAACTTTTAATAAGACTACAAACTAAAAATTGTTCCACATCGAAACAATTAAAATAAGATGATATTCTATATTATAAATAAGAGTAATCATATGTTCTTTTGGGTCTAAAAATGAGCTCTTAAGACGCTAAATTATCCCACATCAAAAAAATTATGATAATGAAATTTTATATTATAAATAAAACTAATCAATCCTTCTTAAATATTAATAAAAAAACTTTTGAGTCTTAGAAAATATTTTAATAAGACTACAAACTTGAATAAGATAATCTCACATCGAAAAATTATACTCCCTTCGTTCCATTTGATACTTTGCATTTGCTTTTTGAACATTATTCATAGGTGAGTGAAAACGTCAATGTAACTAATTAAGTGTAATCATTCCTCCAAATTATAATGAGGTGATGAAATTTTATGTTGTAAATAAGTGTAATCTTTCATCCTTAAATATGACTAATCATTCGTTATTAGATATCTTCCAAAACTCAATCGAGTCTTAAAACCTCTTAAAACTATAAACTCAAGTAAAATTATTATAAGAGTTCTTAAGACTACATCTAAACTTAAGTCAAAATTATTTTATATCAAAAAATTATAAGGTGATGAATTTGATATTATAAATAAGATTAATAATTCGTTCTTAAATATAAAAAATAAAATAAAATTGAGTCTGACAAAAGTAGTTAAGACTATAAGATTATCCCACATCGAAAAATTATAATAAGGTGATCGAATTTAATTACTTCATATAAATAAGAGTAATCGCTCATTCTTAAGTAAGTTAGATATAAAAACAAACTCTTTTACTTCGAAAATGTATCCTAACGTTGTCTCACATCGAAAAATTATGATGAGGAGGTGAAATTCTATATTATAAATAATAATCATTGTTCCTTGGGTATCACCTAAAAAAAATTGAGTCTTAAAAATGCTCATAGGACCCTAATCTGATGGAAAAGAGAAATCATGTGTCTAGATATTAACCAAAAATCTGAGTTCTAAAAAGAGTTTTTAAGACTATAAACCTGAGTAGAATCATCGCATATCGAAAAATTATGATGAGGTGATAAAATTCTGTATCACAAATAAGAGACATCATTCATTTTTAGATATTAACAAAAAAAATAGTCTTATAAAAGCTCTTAAAGTTATAAATTTAAGTAAAATTATCCCACATCGAGAAATTATAATAAAGATGATGAAATTCTACAATATAAATACGGAGTAAAAACAATCCTTCGTCTTTAGATATCAACGAGAAATCTTTGGAGTCCTAAAAGAACTTTGTAAGACTATAAACTTAAGTAAAATTATCTCACATAGAAAAATTATGATGAGGTGATGAAATTCTACATCATCAATAAGAAAAAATTATTCGTTTTTAGATATTAATAAAAAATCTTTTGAATCTTATAATACTCCTCTTAAGGCTATACATTGAATTATTCATTCTTAAGACTATGTCTAAACTTAAATCAAAATTATTCATTCTATATCGAAAATTTATGAGGTGAAGAAATTTGATATTATAAATAAGATTAATCATTCGTTCTTAGATATATAAAAAAATAGACTTACAAAAGTATTTGAGAGTTGAGACTATAAACTTAGGTAAGATTAACTCACATCGAAAAATTATAATAAGGTAATCGAATTTTATTATATAAATAAGAGTAATAGCTCATTCTTAAGTCGTTAGATATAAAAACAAACTCTTTTATTATTATAATTATCTTAACGTTGTCTCACATCGAAAAATTATGATGAGCTGATTAAATTCTATATTATAAATAAGATTAATCATTCGTCAATAGATATTAACCAAACATCTTTTGAGTCATATAAAAACTCTATCTCACAACGAAAAATTATATAATAGGGTGATGAATTTTCATTATATAATTTGTCCTTAAATATCGACAAAAATTAAAGATCTTTTAAGAGTATAAAATTAAGTAAAAACTATCTCACATTGAAAGAATAATGTCAATGAAAGAATAACGTCGTATGTATAAATTAAGTAGTTTTCATTTCTATAATTGTAGTTATAAGTAAAAAGTGAGCTTAATATAGTAAAAATGTTGGACCAAATAAAACATATTCCGTATATGCGATGGAATGAAGATAGAAAGACGGGCGAAAAAAGAATATGGAAGAAGATAGAAGAAAGGACGAAGTACTCCGTAGTATAATTGTACCACATTGAAGATTATCATAAGGGGATGATCATATGATTATAAATTGAAGTCATTATTGGTTCTTAGATATCAACTATCAACCCAAATATTTATCGAATTGTCTTAAAGAGATATATTACGAGTTTTAAATACAACGCACGCGGATAATTTTATTTGACATTTACCGCATGTATGACCTCCTAAATAACACATTCACGTATGTGGATAATATTCCTTTACTATTAAACTTACTCTTACCTTCTTTCTACTATTGTGTAGTCTCAAAAATTTATGCAATTCTCTGACTTGGTGTCATTATCATTGTCACTAAAAATCGGCCCGTGCATCGCACGGGCTTTCCAACTAGTATAAATATAATCCATTCCACCCTCAAACACAAACAAGTATGGGTATCCAATTCCAATTCTTCATGGAATCACATTCCATTCCAATCTATTCCAGTACTTTGAACCAAACGCCCCCTAAGATCTTCCCATTTATTAAATGTGAGAATTATAATAATTAAATGGAAAGATCATTTTGGTACGAAAGGAGTACAAAATACGAAATATACTACAGTATTAAACTCCGTATAAAAAAAAGTTTCAAAAATTACATACTTCCTCTGGTCTTTAATGTTCTACCCATTATATATTCATTTAGGTGGTATAAAATAATAAAATGGGTAGAAGATAGAAGGAAGGACGAAGTAATATAAGTCTGAGACAGTCCATTTTTAAAAAAAAAAAATTAATTTGCTAATGAAAAATTGAATATCTTTTTACACAAAGAGACCATTTCACGGCATGCTAACCATTAAAAAAAAGTTCATTATTATACAATTTTTAATAAATATTTATTCGTTTTACAGTATGTTGAAGAGAGCAGTGCCGTAAACAGTATTTTCATTAATTACACATTATTTAATGCATTTCTAACTTTTAATTGAACCTCCTTAATATTTCTAACTTCAAAACATACTTATAAAGTATTTCCTACAAAGCAAAGTTAAGTGTTAATATTTGATGAAAAATATTATTATAGTTTTTATATCGAGTAATTATATTCATGAACATAATTTCCCAATACGACTTAATTATTTCCCAATACGACTTAATAATATACCATCCCGCGTCTAATAACGCAAATTTAATTAGAGAGAATATAGGATAATGATTGGGTTTAGAAAATTGGGTTTGCTAGGTTAGTTTGATCCACAAGTAGAGAGTTCTTTTGTAGCATATGGGTTGGATTGTGTTACATCGCTTTTAAAATTTGGTGTTTTTCCTAATTTTCTATCCATATATAGATTTTATTTTGCAAGATAACACAAAGTTCATTACTCCGTAATTGATATTGATTTATATTCAATTTCATATTACATCTTAAAATGTGCACCATACGGAATTACTTTTTTCTAACGAGCCTTTACTCAATTCTAACGACATTTTACCGCTTTACCCCTCTCATTTCATCACATCAAAAAGTTTGGGGTCGAAACCACCCATAAACCCACCATGAACCACCACAAATATCGAAACCGTTTGGGATCGGTGGCTGAGATGGTTGGAGTCAGGTTGACACGGGCTTGGGGTCGGGTCGACAGGGGCTGAGGTCGGCGGCGGGTTGGATGGTGTCAGATCGAAGCCGGTGTAGGTCGAGTGGTGGGCGGTGGAGAGATGATTAGGGTAACCTGGGGTTTGGGTTAGTGTCAGGTGGTGTGCGGTGGGCGGGTGAGGGTGAGGTGGCCCTGGTGGGGTGGATCATAGGGTGGGGGTCGGGGGAGGGAGAGGGCAGGTTGTAAATTGGGGGTTTTTTCTTTTCTTTTTTTGATTATTTTATTTATTTAAATTTTCCTTTTTTTTCTTTGTTATTTGTTGTTTTCATTTTTTTTTTTCTTTTTTTTCTTTTTTGTTTGTTGTGATGTAAACCTTAATAAATTAATAGTTTGGTAAATTAATAATTAATAATTTGGTAATAAATTAATAATTAATTTTGCATCAGTAATTGAATTAGAAGTCATAATCGAATTCAGAAACAATTGATTATTTAAATTGATGGAGTAAAAAACCCGAAATAAGCGTACTTGAATCCCAATTTAAAAGGTAAAAGTTTGTATAGATAATGGGAAGAATTTAGGAAAATTCGTTAAGATTGAGTAAAGGCTCATTAGGAAAAAGCACGGCTCTTTTTAAAAGTTGGTTTTATTTTCAGGAATGAAATTTTTAGAAGGGTTCATCTTTAATTAAGAAAAAACCTACTCAAGCAATTAACCGGATATCATAGGTACATAATGATCTAAGTGCATTATGAGAAGGTAAGGCAAATAGAGTAGTTTGTTGTGGGTTAAAATAAAGTTCGGATTATATTGAGAAGACAGTGTATAGTTGAGATAAGTCCTATAAAATTTCAGGGTTCTTAAGCAAAACATGTGTGACTGTGGGAGGTTTTTTTTTATTAGTTCTATTGTTAAAGGGCTGGTCTCATGCGGTGAGACAGTCCTATATAGAGTAACAATTTATCTCGTCGATATAAGTGGCCATTAACTAACCATCAAGCCAGCTTTGAATCTTTAGTATCCACATCACTGTAGAATTAGCCAGAATACGCAGAGTGAAAACTAAGAAATCCAGAAACTGTCACCAGATGTGTGCCAAATGAGGTAGGGACTGCACTGCTGTTTTGAGCAACTTTTGAATCCCTTGAAGATGAAAGGCTATTGTAATTATTCATAAAAATGCAGGAGCTTAAAATCTGAGGATGTTAGCCACGTATACTGAAAAGAGGCACCCTGCAGAAAGTGGTTCTATGGTTCAAACTTCAGGTCAGCTCAGGTCAGCAACTCAATAATGGTAAATAATTCACTATTTTCCTTGAGGATCTAGGATTGGCTCATTGACTGAATGCAGTTTATACTTTATACCTTCATTAATTAGGCATAAAGGGTATTTTCCAATGACTCCCAAGGGAAGTACTACATGACAGAAGAAAAATACAGAGTAGAGTATAACGAGTCGTTTTGTTGCATTCCACTCTGTGCCACAGGCAACAGTAACAGGTAGTGATTGTTCTCTCCATGAAATTTCAAAGTTTGCCACCAGTAATATGAGGGGATATAGACATTAAGAATAGAAATTTTGAAGATGAACTTACGTGTCTCCATGCAGGATCATCATCACTAATGAATAAAGCTACTGACTTCTGTTCTAGATCCGTAGAGTAGCTCACGCATCCTCTCAGACCACTTCAAGTTCAGCCTCCTGGCAAAATCTTCTACCTCCCTGAGTTTATCAAGTTGATACATAACATGCCATATTCACACAGGCCTTAGAAAAACATTTTCAGGAAAACTAATCAGGTAAAGTACATATATGCATGTTCTGCAATAGATCATGTGTCCAACTTTGACAACAAACTTGCACCTGTATGAAATTTGCAAACAGATTGAAATCTTTATCTCACAAGTTCAACTCTATACAAAAAAAGAGCTAGAACAAATAACCAAGACTTGAGAAGTTTATCCATTCCTGTTCTACTTTTATTTGTCCACTATTGTTCCACCGCCTCATGAAAAAAAATCGTGCAAACATGAGATGTTTCATAAACAAATTCTTCAATTACACTTGCTTTAAATCTTAGATAAAAAAACTACATGTACTCTACGTCATTATCAGCCAAAAGTAGAAGGCTTGATTACTCAGGAATATAACTTTCTGCTGATTTAACTCATATAGGTGTGTTGTGTGTATAGATGTACGCATGTGCACCTTCAACTACACTTGCTCTAAATCTTACTAAAAAACTGCAATTGCTCCATCAGCCAAAATTACAAGTCTTGAATGCTACGAGTATGTAATACAGAGTATAACTTTTCAGCTGGTGTTACACATATAAGTGTGTGTGGATGTATGCCTGTGCACCCTTCAGAGTTCAGGCACCCAGCATTCTCTGACATATTCTCATATAAAGGAATCAATGTTTGACTTATGAGATGATATAGTTGCAAAATAGACAGCCAACCTAATTTATTTCAAGAACCTATATTCCTCTCACCAAGAGAGTCAAATTACACTCATTTCACAAGCAGCTCACTAGTTTGTGAAAAGCGTAAATCCATGATGCCCCATAATTTGGTGGACAAAGCAATACAGTTTCAACTTGTAATGATCATGCAAGGACCACACTGAGGCAAGTATATTAAGTAATCAGATAATAACAAATGAAGCTTGACATGTTCCCAACATATGATTAAGGTTTTAATAATTTTAAAACAAACCTATCAATCTGTTCCTTTATAGCAGGATCAATGTCATCATCACCATCATCTAAACTTCCATCAACAGAAAAGCCATCATCCACATCTGATAACTCTCGCCGTACGTTGGGGCTAGGTTCAGCGCTACATCCTTCAGAATTTTTATCCTTAGTATCCTGTAACATCGTAAAAAAATATTTCAACAATTTCGTGATAGTCAAAACGAGAAGGATTAGCATAAAGTGGGGGGAATCAAGAGCTTGACCTTGTCATTTTCAACACCATTACTCAAAGGATAATTCTTCGAAGGATCTTTCCTCCTTCGATGTTTCTTCTTGTTCTTAGATAATTTGGGCATTTTACTATCTGAGGTATGAAAATAAAATTGTCAACATGCCTCGCCAGTGAAACAAATTTAAATACTCCCTCCAGTTTTAAATGATTGCCCCATTTATGCAATATATGTGAGGAGTATCATATTGAAATGGGGCAACCATTTAAAACCGGAGGGAGTAGCAATTAGATATGTAAAATAGGTCTCTCATTTTAATAGAAGAGGGGGTACAAGAGAATACACATGTGGGTTGACGTGACAAATACTCACAGAGACGACACACAGGTATGCAAAATGCAATCAGACAAAGCCAACATATCTTTGCAGATCAAAGAGAGGATAGACCAGCAACAAGTCAGCTAACTAAACTAAAACAAGAAAATATGAATAGAATGTAGATACGAGTATTAGTAAATTAAACGGAACTCCGTCGCCAAAAGGACATTTTGATGTTCTTGGATATAACAAAGTACTGTACTACATTGCAATAAGAAATTTACCCAGTAACTTCCAATCTAGACAAAAAGCTCACAGTTTACACAGATAAAGAGGCGTGTAACTAAATTGCAGAAGGTATTATTACTAAATGAAAGCACATCGCCGCTGAAAATCTCGACGCCAGAGAAGAGATAATTAATCAACACATATAGGTGTAGTAGATAATTAATTGACTCCATATTATAAGAAAGATGATACATTTAACTCTATGTGCAAAGTCCCCTTTGATACTAATGTTAAAGGGCAAACGCCTAGGTGACACCAATTTCTTGTGTTGCATATAAACCTTGGCCTAAAATAAAGAGGGGTGTAAGTAGTCAAGTACCTCGCAAAAGGTCTTATAATTAAGTGAAAACACATAAGATGCTGAAAATCCAGACACCAACAAGAGACGAGATAACTGAATAATCAGCACACAGACACACACAGGTGTAGAAGAATGAAACAATTCCATATAATAAGAACGATAATACTCCTACGATTTAGCTTTACGTGCATGTTGTGCAAGGTCCCTTTTGATACTAATGTTACAGAGCAAACACTCTTGTGAAGTAAAAATGTCGTGTTGCATAAAGATCGGCCTCTGTATGATTCCGAAGAATGCTGATTTTTTTTGAACTTTTTCAGAGCTCTCTTAAGTTGCCAAATATTTTCTAAAGGACAGATAGAATAGTCCATAAGCCATGGTGCTATAGTACTATAGTTGTTAACTATTTCACTAGGTTAAGGGAAAGGCAATCCCTATTACCAAGTTTCACAGTTCGCACAAGCCATGCCTGAACTTTTGAGAAATGGGGACTCTATCCTCAAATGAAGATACGAGGACATATAGCTAAATCAAGTTTCTTTTATATTATATTTGAAATAGGGTGTAAGCGACAGCTGTTGACCTGTAAGAGACAAAAGACCTACAATCATTTTAAACCGATCATCCGTGCTCAATTCATGAACGTCTAACACGCGTCCCTTCAGCCACTGTTATCACACGAGCCTCATTTTGTCTTCTTTAGAAGAATTGTCGAATTTATAGGATTTGATAGAGATTCCAAACCAAAATCCTTGCATGTCATGTCTAACAGAATAAGAGACGCAACAGGAGCAAGGCTAGATCAAGCAGAAACAACAGCAGAGCCGCCAATCCATCAAACTCCTCCACCTACACTCAATGCTTTGCAATTTTCTAAGGCATGCTTTGAAAATCTGTGGGTTTAGACTGTGTAGAAGACCGAATATTTGGACTGTAGGTCTAGTGAAGTTGGAGATATAGAAGCTAGGACGATCAATTTTGATAAAAATGTCATTCAAGGATCTGATTTTTTCGGATATCTAGGATCTACTGTATTATTCAATAAGAGGATTAGACGGGAATATGGCTCATAGGATTAAAATATGGTGGTTGAAATGGAAGAGTACCACAGGGTTTTAATGTGATCTCCCGTGCTTCATAGACTACCGCATTGCGATTTGTGAGGAATAGAGGAAGAATTAGGAGAACTTGGATGAAGGTGATTGAAAACAGTGAGGTTACTTAGAAGCAAACAAATGCATGGTGATGCAGGCCTGGAAAGAGTGGTATGGCGGGAAATGATACATGTGGATGACAGAGGTTGATTTTATTTTATTTTTGTTTTATAATTACGTTAGTATGATCTTTAAGATTTATTTGCTCATGTATTTTTTTTACTTGATAGAGTACTAATTGATTACACTTTTAATAATTTTCAAACTTTTTACCTATAATCCTTTATACAATCACACTTTTCTAATAAATGACCATCCTTAGTTTATCGAATTTCTTTACACTTTACATTTTCACTTATTTATGTACAATTATAATTGGTTTGTATCTAATTTTCACAAAAGCTATTAATTTTTATTTGGTTTGTATCTAATTTCCACAAACGCTATTAATTTTTATTTTTGTGCCAAAGTTAATAAAAGTAAAAAACATTTTCTTTTTTGTTATACTTTCAAGTTTAGATTGGATTTTGATAATGTTCCGCCTCACATTTCTCCCTTTCCTTTTATCTTATTGTATTTTGAGCTGTGTGTGTGACCAATGATGGTTTCCGAGGATGATTCATGCCGTGTTACATTTTGGACTACGGCTCTGATTTTGTTAAACGATCAAGGACATGTCTAAACATGGTCACCTTGGCTCCATTAGGCCCCACTCAAAAAAATTGCCTAGGGGAATAAGGCCATATTAAACTCCACAGAGAGCTACCCCAAAAAATCAGCATAGAGGTCAGAGAGGTTCAGTGGTAGCAAGGACACGGTGAAGCCTACGAATCTACAATAACCCCAGGCTAGTCCAATTGAACATTTGTACGAGGACATAGTCCAAAAGTGTCCAAGATCTGAAGATCAAGGAAATGAAAAGATTAGCAACTAGCATCACCCACAGGAAAAAGGTCATGTCTTTCTTTATCTTGGGTCCATTCTCACACCCTGTGTGGACATACAGCAACATAGTTTTTGTGTTTCCTTTCGTGAGTGACGCCTAAAATCATTCGGCAATTTATTTTCCTTCAAAAACTGTATCATGGTTCCTAAATAGACCTTGAATGTACATGACGTCCTTTCGTCTCCGGCTTTTTAGGTTAAAATGTTTGTAATTAAGTCCTACAAAAGGGACCTGTCACCTATCATAGACTACGCAATGCCGCGTCTACAAATGAGAAAAGCAGAAACTTTTCATACCAATCTTCCATTGTGGAAGTGATAAAATACTTTGGAGAGAGTTAGTCTTAACCTATGTGATCGGGAAAGTACCTATCGATTTCATAGTTCTTTGACATAAGAGTCCAGTTCTTTCTATATCCTTTTGAACATTAAAAGCCCGCCTTTATGCTGCAACACAGGTAAGTGTACTCCCAAAATGAAGAGCCACAGTAAAGTAGACTACAAATACATCTGATACTTTTAAACAAAAGCTATTAACATTTTAACGTTTGCAATCTGTTCCAAACATCTCATCGTAAGATAACAATGTATCATAAGGGTTAAGACATAAGGCTCCCTGTGTTTAAAGCTGCAAGGTTGTCAATTCAAGCTACCGTTGGTCTACAGTTTGAATAAAAAACAGCATCATGTGGCATTTGTAACTTAGACCGTGACAACAACATCAATGTATCATTGTATGGTCAACATAAGAAAATAAAATTTCAGCTGCTAAGTTGTGGAAATTATGGCGACAATGTTAGTCTTCACATAAACAAAGTGATTAGGGCCAAACAAAAATTCACTAATCACTGATAAGATGAGTCTTTAAATAAGTACATCAAATTAAAACAACAAATGTGACCGCTATACTAACAACAAAAGAACAGTTAGCACATTAGAAACAAAGGTCTCAATTAGTCATTTCTTAGACCTCCAACCACTGCAATGAATCAATGCCCGACCTTACATCATTAATAGCAATGCCAACTTTTATGATTCAAAGTTCAAACAAACTGTACCAATGAAGAGAGAGGGTAAACCCGCTTACCTTCATCACCTCCATTTATAAATGACAACAAATCATCAACAGAACGATCATCTACATGCATTTCTTCGGCTTCTGCAGTCTGAGATAAGAGAATCCAACGCCATTAAATAAACAGTTCACAAGAATAATGGTTAAGTGACAAGATGAGCAAATCCTTCAGCAGTGCTACCTTCAGTTTCTCCCTCTCTTTCAGCTCTTTCCTCCTCTTTGCATACAACCGATTCAAAAGTCTGATTCGGGGATCATCAGTCATGTTTCGTAAAGGTTCCAACTTCTCCTCCTAAAACAATCAAATCTGCATTAACATGATAGACAGATAAAGCGGCCATGTCAAGAACACACACAATTTTGCGAGCATCAGAAACCTCTGTAAGATCATCAGGCAAACAGAATATCTCACGTATCTCCTCCGGAGTTTTTCCTTCGATCATTCGTGCAAGTGCACGGCTTGTTAATTCAACCAAAGGCTTCAGCTGCAGGCTATCAGCAGCAGATGCCAATTCACAGAGTCGCTTGGTATCCATACGTATGAATTTCTCATCAAACGACTTCCGTTCCTATGAAAGAAGTCATGACTCGTGAGTCAGATCATGGATTTTGCTAGCTATACATAAAGGTTATTGAAAATTATTTGGGTACAAAAAAATATAGTCTGTTTCCCTTTCTCACATTTTTCTCTTTCATTGTATTTTATGTGCACATCCAGCTCACTGACAGTTTGAAATGACTTGATCAATGTCAGCCAAACCCAAATCATTTTGAGATTGGGATTTTAGTGTTGATATACTAAAAAGTACAGTCCACTATACTAAATCAAGAGTTAGGGAGAAGAAAAGATTATGTTCCTAAAAAGCCAATAAAAAAGTAAAAGGTATGGAGTAAGTTTTAGAAGTAGTAATGAGTACACAAGATAAATCCTAGAAGCAGGGCAAACCTTATTAGAATGTCCTGGTACTTGATGAAAACGGCAGTAATCAAGAATCAAACTTAACATAGCAGGATTAACTCTTTGCGGTAAACATATTGCATGACTCTTGGATGTTCCCTTGCCCGCATGTATTTCATGACATATGACAGGACAAAAAGTTGCTACCTCTTGTTCAACTTGTTGAAGTGAACCATCAACTGTCTGAAGCCATATGTATGACTTCATGATCTGGGCATAATAGTTTGAAGCGGGTAAGCTGTCAAAGATTCAAACAACACGTTAAGTTAGGGACAATGATGCCAATCGAGTTATTTTTAAAAGTTCAAAAACATGATAGAATCTACAGGAACAGGGACTAAGTCACTAAGTATTATAACATTGTTGTAGCTACAAATTTCAGGCCTTGTAACAAGCATGCATTTTACATTGTTCTACTGCTTTACGATGCTACAAGCCTCTTCAGAACTTCACAGCCATAAATCAGACGAGTCTCAATGTTTCTTAGCAAAGCCAAATTATTGCATTAGACAGAAATGAACTTCTAGGTTTACAGCATACAAGCTAGTTAGCTACCTTCCCAGCTACAAAATAACAATAGAGTTTCAGTTCAACGAATACATGAATAAAAATAGACAATTGACTATTGGAGTATATGTTGTTTGAATTGAGGAAAATGTATGTTGATCATTAAATCAAAGATATCATAAATAAAATGGCAATAGGGATTTACTCAACATACCTTGATTTAGATTCCACCACATCCAGTTCTGACATTTGATTGTGAGTATCAAAATGATGATAAAAATATCAAAACGTTGCTTCTTTGTCACAGACAACTCTACCAAATCAACAGGATGATGTATGTTTATGCCCTCAATAGATAATTGCAGCTAACTATAAAATCCTCAAGACTGAGCAATATGCAGTCAGCTCAAGTAGGACGGTGCAAATCACGCTGCTGTTACACATTAATGAAGTCAGATGATTTAGAGACAGGAACCAAGAAAGAGGACTGGTTTCCAACTAATAAGTGTTGAAAAAATACATATAAATGAAACGTAAGCAATGAAGATTACCAATTGGCAACAAGTAACAACCCTGCCCCGAAAACCACACACCAAAAAAAGGTGAATGAGACATTATTTCATTTAATAAGGTCATTTACTTTCCTTTAGGCATTACATGTATAGAAATGAAAGCCCAACTCGACAACTCTATGAAATCATCAAACAGTAACGATGATATTATATTTGCCAAAGCTAACGTAAATAACAGAACTAAGCTTACTCACAAGAAACTACAAACTACAACCCAAAAACCAATCAACCAAAGCCTTCAGCCCAAGCCGACAAGTCAACAGATAGCTCTTAATATCAATTTCATGAAACAAATTGAGACCAATATCTAGAACAATCAAAATGAATTAATTAACCAACAAACAGAAAGACAACACTAAAACAACAAACTCCAAGCCAGTTAAATCATTCATCACCAGATTAGATTGCCGCAAAATGAATTCAACAGATTTTAAACCCATAGAACACGAAACAAGACCTTACACCAACTCCGACCCCTAAAACTAATCCTAATATACTAAGCCTGAACTTTAGTCTATCTATCCATAATAAACACAATCATCAAACATAAATTTCATTTCTAACCACCAACGCACCAAATACCCGTCCAAAGAATCTCGACCTAATACGAACACATTCCAAATCCACAAATCATCAAATTAAACCTAAACCTAAACCCAAAACCAAACAATACTCCATCAACAATAAACACATCCATCAAGCATCAATTTCAAGTTAAACCACAAAAACAACAAATTCACATACAAAACACAGCATCACAAATCAAAATCTTAAGCTAATAACATATTCCAATCCACGGAACTCGAAACTAAACCTAATCCTAATCCCAACCCTTGACTAGTCTATCTAAAATAAACACATTCATGAAGCATCAATTTCGAATTAAAAAAATCACATACAAACAATAACATCAGAAATCAAAATTTCAACCTGATAACACATTTCAAATCCACATAACTTGAAATTAAACCTGAACCTAATCCTATGCATTCAAATCCATAACTTCAAATCAAACAACGAAAACAACAGATTCACACCAAAAAAATATAAACGTCAAAACCTCAACCTAATAATCAGCCATTTCCAAATTTAACAATACGATAAAGACCAAAAATGAAAACACAGTACCTAACGAAGAACAAGATGATGACAAAGTCGCCGGCGAACGGAAAGCAAATAACAGACGAAAATCGAAGGTAAAGAAGAGAGAGAAATGCGAAGGAAGTGAAACATGGAAGACAATGTACGGCTAAGGATATCAATGGCGACAGGGTTTTCTCTCTCCTCTCTCCGAAAGCCTTCAACCCCCGATGTTACTATTTTCTTTTTTCTTTTTTTTTCACTTTTTTGATTTGTTTCCGGATAATTCACGCGGTGCCCCGTTTACCACTTTGCAGATTGCACCACATAGATGATACCTCATTTTAAATTAGTTAACCTTGTATTAGTATAGATCTTGTGCAATGCACGGTATTTATAAAATATTTATCGTATAAAATATTTCATTTAAGATTTAAAATAAAAAATTTATTATTTTATTTTTATTATTTATCGACGGTGTACTTTAGAAATAGGAAAATATTTTTTAAATCGCAAAACTAATCAAAATATTTGAGTAACGACTTGAAATGTACGGAGTATTAAATAACGTGTAATTAATGAAAATATTGTCTATATTTTTTATATACTCGGTTTATGTCATCTCACATTTCGAGATACTCACTTCTCTCTTTAACATACCATAAAATACATAAATATTTATCAAAAATTGTATAATAATGAACTTTTTTTAGTGTTTGGCACGCCGTGATACGTTCTCAGTGTAAGACTAATATTATGTAATTTGTGAAACTTTTTTTATATGGATTTTAATAGTATATTCCGTATTTTGTACTCTCCCGTACCAAAATAATCTTTCTATATGATAATTATAATCCTCACATTTGAATAAATGGGAAGATCTTACTGGTATCGAGTGAGTATATACTCACTCCGTCCCGATTAATTGTTTGCTTTTGCTTTTGGCACAAAAGGGAAAAGGTCCAATGATGAAGTGACATGTGAAGCCAAATTCATGAGGAGATCAAATTACATATATATAAAAAAATATCCCTAAAATAAAAAGGCAAAGAATTCATTGGGACGGGGGAGTATATCTTTGTAAAAGTTAAAGTAAATAGCTCATTTCAAAAATAAATTTTTTAGATAACTGATTTTTTTTCTTAAAGTTAATGACATCATATCTTAAAATTTATCTAAGTATTTTCATAAAAAGAAGTTTTTTTGTCAATTTCTTTAACATTAATGAAAATGAATAGTTTCGGAATTTATTCGTGAAATGTTCTTTTACTTCTCAATTTAAATTAATGTATTTTTGAGAAAAATGTTAGTAACTGTTATTGTCTTAGAGTAGTATATAGAGAATTTTCGGTGAGTTTTTACCATGTATTAGGCTTTGTAAGAGCAATCGGAATATATATTCCATTTTTATATAGTTACTAAATTTTATATCGATGTTAAGAATATGATTTTTGAATATGATCAGAAAATATAGAATAATAATCATAACTATTTTATATTCTATGTAAAATATTGTACGGGATAGTGCAATTTTCTATTAACAAAAATAATGCAACTATTTGGTTAAAACGGAATACAATATTTTTATACTTTAAAAAAAAATTGATCATACATTCATATTAAATATTGTATGTGATATCTTCTATGTCAAAAAACGTGATTTTCGTAATCAATGTAATCAATCAAATTTTCTTAATTACATACTTTCTATGGTATATAGCTTTATGTATGATGTTGTGATATTTTAATCGATAAGATGTTAGAGTGTAGTTGGAGAGGAGAAGGGTAGCACATATAAGGTCAAGGGTTCGATTTGCACATAGCTCATTTGATTAATTTTTTAATTTTTGTTGGTGGATGGCTTTAGGCGGGAAAATACATGAGTTGTGTTATTTGGTTAGTGGAAAGGGGGATTTTAGGTTTAAATGTCTGTGGCACCCCTGATAGATTTTTAGTTAGTTTAACTAAGCTTAATTAGTGATTAGTTTATTTTGGAGCAAAAATAGTGGAAAACTGAGTGAATGCAAATGCTACTCCTGTATTTTCAATGTTTTAAACATGGTACCTCAGTGTTTCCACTCTTTGCTCATATTTGATTCAGTACATTTGCCTTTTTGGACACTATTCATCAATGTGGAGAATTTTCAATATAAGTTCTAATATATAGAAGAAAAGATAGTCAAGTGAGATCTTGTTTAAATCGTCTAACCGAGTGCATTATGAATATCAAATTATTCTAATTTTTAGTAATATGGAACTAAAGATATGGACAAAAGAAAACGAGCATTGACATACGTGCATAAAACAAATGTTTCAATGTTTTGCCCATAATACCCCTTAATGAATCGTAACTGCTAGGTTAATGAACATATTCCACTTTGCATAGTGCTCTTACAAACTTCATGACTATCATCTTTCGTTCTAACTTTGCACCATTGAAATCAACCACACTCATCGCACTTGCAATACTGCTTTAACTAGTGCAAAACTCGTGCCTACGCACGATTTTTAATAATTATACAAATATTTTAGTGACTTACAAAAGTGTTTTTTAGTGCCTACAAATTTTTTTGTATTCCCTTTGTCTAAGTCAATAACTTACACATTTTTTAGTGTTTCAGTCAACCGTTCACGTTTTCGTTTTATCCTTCACTTTTTTGTTTTTAAGAATAATAAAAGCAATTATTTTCTCATTACCTTATTTTTTTGTATAGACTAACATTTTATTAGGATGAAATGAGTATAAAATTAGTCACTATTTTGTCTTTTTATGATTAGAAGCGAATTTTTAAATTTGGAAATAGACCTACCAAATTTCGACTCGACTCGTAAACTCGAGCCATTATTTTAGGTTCATGAGTAAGACCCTTAATTTTGACCCACTGTCTGTTTGGCGCGAACCCGGGATAATATGTCAAAATCTGACACGAATGGGTCGACCTGTTGCATACTTGGATCGATGACGTATCATTAAAATTATCATGATATTAGTATTTATATGAGTATATTATATTTAAAAGAATAATTTAAAAATTACTCCATACTAACTTTAATATTATAAAGTACGAAAAGAAAAAATTTATAGCATTTAATAATAAAATATTTATAGAATAATATAGTTTTTTATACAATTTTTTTATTTATAAATACGATAAATATTTAATTTAATAACACTAGTGATACTAAATATTATTAATATGAAAAAAAATTAATTGATAAAACGCATCGAAAATTATATATGCCCAGTATTCTGACCCTAACCCGACCCGTGTAATTTATTTGACCCGACCCGTAATTTGTCTAACCCGTATGACCTAAGTCGTTTGACTCGTGTGACAATTTTTTTCCAATGTGAGAAATTGGTAGAATTGATAACTAATAAAGATTTTGGTTATTGTATAGATGAACATTGAACAATTGGGCTTGTAATGAATTGGACAAAAGTTTATTTTCTCAAGCCCAATTTATGTAATGAAGGAGTAGAATTTTGGCAGGAAAGTTGAAATGACTTATTTGCTCATTGGTTTTTGTTTTAGTGAATACGGGATGAGTTTGTTATAGTAGGATCAAATGCTCGTATATTTGTTCTTATATTGAATCTCGCACATGATTCGTTGTCTACATTATCTCCTCTTGAACGAGGTAAAAAATGACAGTATGTGAAGTGGAGTAAGTTCTTTATTTGTTATGCTACTGTATTGACCATAATCCCAATAATTTGGTATTTATAAGCAAATGAACAATGGTTAATTCATTAACTTAGCTGTTACGGAGTACAATTCATTCAGGGGTATCATAGGCAAAACATTAAAAACAACATGAATACCATGGGCAAAAAATTAAAACCACATAGGTACCATGGGCAAAGAATTGGAAACACAAGGATACCACTGTCAAAACATTGAAAACATAGGGGTACCATGTGCATTCCCTCAATTTTTCACTATTTTCGTTCCAAAATAAATTAACCACTAATTAAGTCTAATTAAACTAGCTTTTAACGACGTTATGACTGAAAATTGATCAGGGTACCACGAACACAAAACACAAAACACAAGGTTTAGGGTGTAAACGAGCCTAGTTGAGCGCGAGCCTGAGGCTGCTCGGCTCGAGCTCGAAAAGCAAAATGGAAGTCTCGGCTCGAGCTCGAGCTCGTCGAGCTTCGGAAACAGTGGCTCGAGCTCGAGCTCGAGCTCGACAATGAAACCATGGCTCGAGAAAAGGCTCGACTACGGCGAGTTGAGCTCAATTCGCTGGCCCAAGTTGAGCTCGACTCGCATGGTGGGTTGGGCTCGAGCTTAAAGGCTTAACTTATTTGAATTTTTTACTAATGAAAGGAAAGTTAAATGAATACATTATTGATTTACGAGTGTCTTAAGCTATTACGAGGAAAAGAGAAATAAAAGTACAAATTGTAATGATAGAAAGATAAGAATCGATGTCTTGAATATTACAATTTGCAACATTATAGTAATAAAATAAAATCCGTCTTAATAAGAGGCGTATATGATATACCAAACATTCTGAAACTAAATTAACTACAAAAGACAAAACAATATATTGAAACTAAATAAACTAAATCGAATTAATAGCTACTCCTTTTTGCATATTCACTCCAAAACCGTAGATTTGATGTTAATTTGGTTTATCTCAGGTAATAAGACTAAACAATATATTGACTAAAAATTCTTCATCAAAAAATTTAAGGTTATATGACTAAATCATGATTTACTTTCTTTTTTATGATTAATAGGTATATTTGATTTAGGTAGCGGAAAGGAAAGTGTAACTTTAAAATAATATCGAGCCGCTCGCGAGCTATTCGAGCCGAGCCAGGTCTTGCTCGGCTCGACTCATAAATGATCTGAGCCGAGCTCACACGAGTCGAGCTTTGACCGAGCTTTGATCGAGCCGATCTGGAGCTGCTCGCGAGCTGTCTCGGCCCTAACAAGGTTACTACACGAACAAACTTAAAATGGGGGGGGGGGGGCACCATTTGTAATCTGTCTAAGTTCGAGGGTACCGTGGGAAATATCCCTTTATTTTATTTTTTAAGAACATAGATTGAAATTTTTAACTAACCATAGGGCATATTCTCGAAACCACAAGTTCTAGGGGGAAAAATTAGCCTAGGATACTCCTTCGTTCAAATCCAAATGGGTACATTTGCTTTTTCACATTTGCCGAGATGTGTTTTACGCCATCAATATCTTTCATTTTATGTTACAAAAAATTATAAAAATTTGATATATTCTTAATCTACTCGACGAATCAAATAAGATCTTACATGACTATATTTTTTCTTATAGATTGTTGAGAATATTAACGATTCTCTTGAGTTGTGAATAGTTTCCAAAAGGAAAGCGTACCATTTGGATTTGAAGGGAGTTGGGATGGCAATGGATCGGGTTCGGATCGGGTGGAGTCTCACCCGCATCCGTTCACTCAATCCATCCATCCACCCGATTGATAAATGTGTTTTGTAGTGCTTATTTCTTGTGTTTGGTCTCGCTTTCTCTTGTGGAATCGATCTTTAGAGCGGTTTCGAGGCTACTTACGCTTCTTCTAGCTTGTTTTAGGTTCCTAAGGCCTATCTTGGAGAAATGAAATGATTCCGACTCGTTTCCGATGCATATGGAGCCAATGAAGCAAGAGAAGCGACGATGATTCGGTGACTTAGACTCGATCCCGAGTCTCTTGGAGCACATTCCCGAGCACCGAGAGTCGATAAGAAGCACAGGAAGAGCAAGTAGGGACCTACATGACCGTATTTGAAGCCTACATGGCCTTCATGACCGTGACCATGACTATCACAGTCAGGACGAAGTGAACCAACAATCAGGAGCCCCTGATGGGCCTTCCCGGCCGGAATCATGACCTTCTCGAGTGGGATCAGCCTCTTCCCGACCGGGATCATCACCTTCCCAGCCGGGAAGGGCCCAGCTAGTCCTCCGCTTCGACGCTTCAATTTCTTCACTTAAGGAACCCTATATATACCCTTTCTTGTATTGTTTTAAGGACCTACCTCATACAAAACTCTAGATAGAGAACTCTTATCATTAGCTTACTTTCTCCTTAATCTTTCCTTAATCATTTGTTAATCTTAGCTTAATCTTAGTAGTTACTCTTGTATTATTGGGATTCTTGAAGACTCTACCAATCTTGACAACATTGGTGGAGATTTTGGGTTTTCTTTATATACAAGTTTTCATCTTTTCATCTCCTTGTTGGTTTGATATAATCTTTCTCTTCTCTTTTCCTTTAATCTTTGATTGTTAGTAATGTTTCATTCTTTATTTCTTGTTTATTGTTCTTACTAGTTTCATCTTCATTATGAATGTTCTTGTTCTTATGTTAGTTTCTTTAGTTAATGTTAGTTTCAACTTAAACATGTGTGAGTAGATTCATGTGGGGTTAGTAGGGGGATTAGGTGTTGATTATGGGTGATTAGGGATTGATTGTGGGTAAAGGTTGAATCTTTGTTGCTAGTCACTTGTCTTGCATGCCATGTGTTTGATGAAATGCTTGTTAGAGTAGTAGTGGTCAATGCTACTCTTGCTAGTTTCCTCCTTCTTGTTGTATGTGTGATCGGTGGTTGAATTCTCTTGTTTTGGGTAACATCTTGCTTGAGTTTTCGGGTTTGTCTTTGACGCGAGAGCGCGGCCTTACCTTAGTGACTAGATGGAATCTACACCCTCGATTTCCCCACTAGCCTTATACACCTATGAACCCGACCTAACCCTACTCTTCCCCTTATTTGATTTCTTCTTCATCTTAGCTATTATTCTTCCAGCTTGTTGTTTCATTTTAGTTTTAATTGTATCATTTAGTTTATGTTATACCTAGTTCATTCATAGTTATAGTTTTATCCCCTTCATTGTTTTAGTTTGTTCATCCTTGTTTCTTAGCCTAGCGATTGTGTTATTAATCAATTTTCTTTAGTTATCATTCTTTGTGACCTTGTGACCTAGTCTTGTATTTAGGTAAACCTTAGTCTAGACCCTTTTTCCATCTCCGTGGATCGACCCGACTTCCCTAGCTACTTGTTAGGATTAGTTGGTTTACTTGGTGTCGAGATCCACGACAACTCCCACCATCAACTTGGCGGCGTTTCCAGGGACGGTGCATGTTTAGACTTTGTTTGCTTATTTGCTTGACTTAGTTACCGTTTTGTGTTCTTTTTTATCCATTTTGCATATTTTGTTGTTTTTGTCCTTGTTTTTATTGTGTGTTCTTCTTTCTTTGTCTTTTGTGGTGTTCGTTTATTGTCTCTACCTAGTGCTCACAAAGCACTAGGTGTTCTCACGTTTGTTCCAAGTGTGTAGTGCATGCCTAGGAGGGGAAACGACTTCTTTCTCTTCAATCCAGAGCCGGAAGGACTCTTTAGAGCCTTTCGCCAACGGACAATTGCTAGAGTTAGAAATTCCCAACCGTGTACAAGCAACAACATTGAAGAACAAACTCAAGGATTTGACTTAAATGAAGCATCTCGAGAGACCACCGAAGGGACCTTCTTGAATCCTTTTGGTACATCTAATCACTCTTCTCCACCTAGTTCTCCTTCAACATCTATATCAACACCATCTACACCATCATCTCCCGTACATCCAAACATGCCAAAGTTCTCATCTCACTCCACTTTCACCGAGGATGTCTTGCCGGCACCGAGCACTTTAACGGCCGCTTATGCCGGAAATTTTGTGGCCAAGACACAATTCATTCAACTTGTGGAGCGATATCAATTTAGTGGTTTGCCTACCAAAGACCCGCACCAACATATGGAGACATTGTCCGATTATTGTGATGCTATTTCTTAAACCGGGATTACTCAAGATCAAATTCGATGGGTTCTTTTCCTGTTTTCTCTTATTGGAAAAGCTAAGCTATGGATCAAGAGTCTCGATAGGGCGAGCATGGGGATTGATACTTGGAAGAAGCTTGCATTGGCCTTCCACCAAAAGTTTTACCCTCCCGAGAAGACAAATTTGCTAAGAGCCTCCATCACCGGTTTCCAACAAAGGGATGAGGAGAGTCTTTACGAATCATGGGAGAGGTTCAAAGCTTTGGTTAGATCTTGCCCCCACCATGGGCTTTCGCAATGGTTTTTGGTCCAACAATTTTGGAATGGGTTGTATGAAGATTCAAGGGCCATACTCAACATGGGTTCAAATGGAAGGTTTACTGAGGTCGATGATGACCAAACATGGTCTAGGATTGAAGAAATGGCGGTCCATAATTCTCAATATTCTAGACCTAGAAAGGCAAATAGAGGGGGAAGACACAAAATCGATGCTATCACACAACTTAGTGCCGATCTTGGAGCACAATTGAAGACCCACATGGACGCCATCGATAAGAAGCTCTAAGGTCACTTTAATCAAGGTCAAGGCACAAGTTCTTCCCACCAACAATCTATCCATCAAGTTAATGCTTTAGGAGTGGCTTCTCCAACCTCTTATTATGGGATATGTGAGATTTGTGGGATATATGGACATGAGCCTCAACATTGTCGAAGTAGCATTGAGCAAGTGAATGTTTTTCAAGCATACAAGCAAGGTGCCCCATACTCTACTTACAAGGCTCAAAATGTGCCAAATCCTCATATGTTCCAAGCTTTCCAACAACAAGCTCAACAACAACACCGTCTACCATACGTTGCTCCTCCCTTAAGGGACAACCAAGGCTACCAAAGTTATCAAGGCAATCAAAGGCCTTTTAACAATTTCTAACAACAAAATGCTTACCAAAACCAAGGTGCCTTCAACAATCATCAAGGGTTCCAAAGTCAAGGAAACTTCAATCACCAAGGTGGTTTCCAAGGAAACCAACACTCTCAAGGGTTTCAAAACAACAACCAAGGTTACCAAAATCACAATCAAGGTAATCTCCAAGGCCTAAATCAAGGCAATTCTCAAGGGTTCCAAGGGAACTTGCAAAACCAACAAGGGTTCCAAAATGCTCAACAAGAAAACAAGCCAAGGAGCCGATCTCCAACTCATGACTATGGCTTTCCACTAACCCTCACTAATACTCCACACAACCATCAATCCCCGCCTCGGGATTTTGATATGCAAAAGACAATGTTGGAGATGCAAAGAAGCCAAATGGAGATGCAACGAAATCAACAAGAGCTTTACACTCAACTTCAAAAGGAAAACAAGGCAATAAATACTCATGTGAAGATGCTTGAAACCCAACTAGCTCAAGTTGTTTCGGGTAGTTCTTCACGGCAAAAAGGTCAACTACCTCCTCAAGGCGTACCATCAAAATTTGAAACCGTGAATGCCATCACCTTGAGGAGCGGTGCATTCTATGATTCTCCCTTGTTTCCTAATGATCATGAAGCTATGAAAGAAGTGGAATCTCCATCTCAAGGCAATGAAAATTTGGGGAACCTCGTGGAAGAGCAAGTCTTATGGAAAATTGAAAAACCGATTGAAGATAAGCTTCCCCAACCCCAAGAAGAAGATAAAGCAAAGAAGAAGGTGTCAAGTGAAAAATCAAAGCCTAATGAACCTGACAAGATCAACATCAAGTTGCCATTTCCATCGAGGCAATTGAAGACAAAGGCGGATGTTCAATTTGACAAGTTCGTCGATATTGTGAAGAAACTAGATGTGAGCATCCCCTTCACCGAGTTAATTACCCAAGTCCCGGCCTATGGAAAATTCATAAGGGAAGTTTTGGCTAGGAAACGATCCTTGGACAAGGAAGAGACAATAGCATTTACAAGAGAGGTGAGTGATCTTATTCAAGGCTCCACCTTACCTAAGCTCAAGGATCCGGGTAGTTTCTCAATTCCATGCACCATCGAGACTATGAAGATCGAGAGGGCGTTGTGTGATTTAGGGGCGAGTTTAAGCATTCTCCCTTATTCTATTTGTGAGCAACTTGGAATGAAAAAGCTCAAATGTACCTCGATTACACTCCAAATGGCAGATCGTTCACTCAATCGAACATTAGGAATGTTGGAGGATGTGCCGCTAAGGATTGGGAAATTCTTCATTTCGGTTGACTTCCTTGTACTCGACATGCCCGAGGATGCAATCACCCCTATTATTCTCGGATGACCATTTCTACACAACGCCGGTGCATTGATCGATGTCAAGAAGGGTAGGATCACTTTTGAGTTAGGCGACGAGAAGCTTGTGTTTGACCTTCAAGGCAACACCTCGCCTACAAGTGAAGAATCATGTCATATGATCCATGCCGTCAAAGACATCAAGCTAGGGGATGAATCGGGTGAAAAGCTTGGTGAGGTAAACAATTTGGTTACCTTGTGTGAAAACTTGAAGAACCTTGATAAGCTTGATTGTGAGAAGCTAGAGAGTAGCTTGGAGATGAGTGAATTCACTTGCTTGAGTTCCAAATCTCTCCATGTTGATAATGTGCTAGATGATGATGCTTTTGAGCTTGGGGTGGATGAATGCCCTTGTAATGTCGATGTGGATAAGTCGATTGGAAAGAGGAAGGTTGAGCCTCCTTTGAGGCCCCATGAAGAGGAATGGAAGTTTGGGTATATCTCAAAAGATTGCAAGTACAAGTTCAAGCCATTGAACATAGTGGATCGGGATGCCCTGGGGATGTCAAGACAAGGTTATGAAGAACCTTGGAGTATATCTTGGTGTTCCACACGTGATGCGTGCGATTTATATATGATTATTCCGTCTTTTACACACGCATTTTCATGCATATCGAGTAGCATTGTCTACTATTTTCCCCCGAATTTGATACTTTGTGTTCATGTTGCATCTTATGCAGGTTTGAACCCATGGACGGATAAACAAGGCAAAAATCGTGCTTAAAGATGAAATCTTTTGCAAAATAAGAAAAGAGAATGATTGTTTCCAAACAGGTCTACTTAAAACGTAAATATCTTGAGTTTTACAACTTCAATTGAGCTGATTCCTGTTGCGTTGGAAAGCTCTTTCTCTTAGCTTTCCAACGGTATATTACACGCTCGATTTGAAGAAGTAACGAAGAAATGGCAAGCGTTTGAAGTTGAGCGCGCAGTGCTGAGAACGGAAACAGGCCTACGATAGTCGAACGACTATCCTAATAGTCGACCGACTATCCAAATAGTCGACCCACTATTCAAAATTCTCGACTGACTATTCTCGAGACTGGACGAAGACCGAGACTTTCCTAATTTGATTTTTAGGGTTAACAAGACTTTTGAGCTTTTGTTTTAGCTTAGTATTTAAGAAACTATTAGACTAGAATTCTTTAACCTCTTTTTTTATTCTTTTAATTTTCTTTAGACTACTTCTTCCCTTATGTTTTACTCTCTTTAGATTTCTTTCTACCCTCAACTTTTAGATCTAGATTTATGAATTCTTTTCTACTCTTTCTTTAAACTCGGTAATCTAATTCTTTCTTTGTTCTTTCTTATTCTCTTTGTTCTTTATTCTTTCTCTCTTAATCTTATTAATTCTTTTATTCTTAATTTCTCTTTAGATCTATTCACTATGCTTAATTTATTTATCATCTTTATTATTGTTGTCGTAAATTTCTCCATGAGTAGCTAATTTCCCTTGCTAGGATTTATGGGATCCATGAATTGAATATGATTGCTAATTAGTTTATAGATCTGTCTACGATATTGCGTCTGAGTTGTTAATTGTAGCATTTAATTGAGATTAATTGATTAAGTCGACGTAATTGATTAATTAAATTGATGAACTCGAACCTAAGATCGGAAGCCTGGTAAAAGTTAGACCTGCTACAACACATTAGTTTGCCCTAATAAGATCGGAAGCCGTTAGAAGCATTCTAGGGTGAATAGCGGACCGGAAGGACCTTTTCACTACCCCTTAGACCAATATCTGCGACAGACCTGTGACCTAAACCGTGACCGTAGGAAATTCATGGTGAACCGACGATCCTAGTTTTCTCTCTATATTTATTCATCTTATTTATTTTAGTTATTTCTTCTCCTTTAATTCTCTTTCTTTCACTACTTTAGTTTAGTTAACCCAATTACAAACCCCTGATTTGGTTACTTAGATAGACTTAAGTTGCAAGTAGAATTTATTTGTCTCCTTGTGGATACGATCCTGACTTCCCTAGCTATATTTTTAGTTAGACCTAAGTTGGTTATCATGACTGGAGTTTGGTGAGAACGGGATGTTTATTATTGATAGGTATACGACTAGCTTATCAAATTTTGGCGCCGTTGCCGGGGAGACGGTGTTTTTCTGTTTGTTAATTTTAGTTTGTCTTTTATTTCAGGGAATTCTAGTTTCCTGAGACGATTCTTATAATTTGTTTTTCTTAGTTATTTTTTATTTTTATTTATTATTATTATTATTATTATTTATTATTATTATTATTATTATTATTATTATTATTATTATTATTATTATTATTATTATTATTATTATTTTCTTTCTTAGTTTTTTTTTTTTTTTTTTTTTTTTTTTTTCTCTACCATTATTATGACTATCTTCCACTTCCCTCAATTTGAACATGAACCACTGCATACTTATTTTGATAAACTTGACTCTTTTATTACACAAAATGGCTATTATGTGAGTGTGTGGGAGGTGAGTCATATGATTTACGATGGTGTCGATGATGCGACACGGGCTTATATTGAGGGAAATTGTGAAGGCATGTTTAAATACATGTCTTATGTAAAAAGATGGGCGCTACTCCAATATTTAATCCGAAACAGTTTGGAGTCAGAGATAAAGAGGAAGGCTGAGATATCGGAGCTTAAGGCGATGATGCAACAACTTATAGATATGGTAACTTTAAAGGAAAATGAGCATGATACTTCATGTAAGTTAGATGCTAGAGTTAATTTCTCACATTCTACTGACTATGTTATGACTGAAACTGTTGCATCTATTAGACAGGACATACGCCCATTTGAGGAAGATGATGATGATGATGTGTATAGTGTTCAATCTCACATCGTTCCCCAAACTCCCATGATTTCTAACTTGATGCAGGATGATGACTTGCATTCCTTGGATACTTGTGAACCACCTTATTCTTCTTCGGAGCAACTTTCACACCCTTTAGTCAAATATTCTTCTCATTTTGTGAATGTTGTTGTGGCAAACAATGATTGTGAGATGGAAAGTTTTATATTTGAGGAAAACGCATGTTTGGATGCTTTGACTGATGTTTTTTCTGAAGATAACATTGAGGATTTTGGTTCATGTGAATTTGAGAGTGTGTCATTTGATGTCAATTTTGAGGTTTTGGAAAGAGAGTTGAACAAAGGAGAAGCCCGTGAGCGTGAGAGAAAAGATCAAACGGACGAGAGTCGGGAAGAGAGTGTACCTTTGAATAGTACTTTGAGTGAAGAGAGTTTCAGCATTAAGGATACTTGGGATTGCGAATCTGATTTCTTTGAAAAACCTATTTTAGAGAAATTTGACTTTTCCCATTGTTTTGAAGATGAATCTCCTTCACCCATTGATTATCATGATCTCGATTCCCTTACACCTTCGCTTGAGCCTATGATTATGGATGAGGATTGTGAGACTCTTTTAGAAGAGATTGTTTTGGCTCTTGGTTTCTCGTTTGATGGTTGTTTGCTTAAGAACACTGAAGATGACGATCATAACAACTTTGAAGAAGGTGAAAAATATAAGTTTGATGCTTTGAGTAGTTTTGAGTTATCTGACTCTTATCCTGCGCAATTTGAGTCAAATGATAAGACTTGGAATAATTTTGAGATATTTGGTATTTATGTCTTTTCTCATAAACTGCTCATTAGTGTTCTTACTTATCATGTTTATTATTGGTCATGCTTGTTGATGTTGATTTCCTATGACCACTTTGCTGATGATTGGTCTAGCTTGTTTGACAAGCTAATGCGGTCGTTGACTAGTTTTTTAGGTGATTCATTAGGTTGCTGAGATATGTTCTATATATTTTTTTTGTTTCTCTTGTGTGTTTTTTTTTGTTTTGTTGTTTTTTGTGTGTAGGTACCGGTTTTTGCGACGGAGACATCGACAATTCCGATTATGAAGAAGATGCTTCGATGCGGTTTGGGGATGTCTCCTTTATATGTATCTTGTAAGTAGTCTTTTTTTTCCTTTTACACTTTCATCGTCTTTCATATCTTTCCCCATATTTTTTTATGCCTCTTATTATTTGTTGTACACAATGAGAGCATTGTGTGGTTTGGTTTGGGGAGGGTATGCATCTGTTGTTTTCATCCATCTGCATATTTCTTGCATTTTCGCATGCATAAAAAAATCAAAAAAATCAAAAATATGTTTTTGCATACAGTCGAGTCGGAATGGTTATATAATGATGATGATATTGCTTTTATGTCTTCATTAGCTTGCTTATGCCTTGCATCGTTATCGTTTTTGTATATAATTACATGCATCATTCTCTTGTCATTGATTATTTTACTGAACGAATAAACTTGACTCATTGTTGGCAAACTACTAAGATTTGTAAGGAATTAGAGCCTTAAACTGATGACATCCATGATCAGTTTCATTTAGGTTGAGAGTAGTACTCCTTATGAGGCATGTAACATCAAACTGCATAAGCATGACATTCGTCTCTTAGGTACCTGTACGTTTTTGACTCGTGGTTTTGACATGTGTGAAAAAGGCAAATCCTTTCTTTTAATTAATTCTCATGAGCCTCACATAGCCAAATTAACCTGTTTGACCCGTTTATCAACTACATGCCATATATAGCCTACCGTAGTCAAGCTAGTAGATTAGTTGGACGGAATTGTTTTTTTGGGGTTGATTTTGGTACCGTGACAATTGAGAAGGGAATGAAAAAATAGATGAAAAAAAGGAGATTTATTTGAATGAAAAAGGAAGGAAAAGAAAAAAATGACAGGAAAGAAAAGAAAAAAATAAAGTGAAACTAGAAGAAGGATGTGTTTTTGCTATGAGAAAAGAATTGATCTCTCTAATTTCATTGTTATTAGTGGGAAGCGGTTTTGATAAGGCGCTTGTTGCTATGCCTAATTTCTTTGACTGGAGTTTGGTAAGAACGAAATATTTATTATTGATGGGTGTAGGGAATAATAGCTTGGCTTTTAACTCCTCATATCCATATCGTTTTGCCCCTTCTTACCCGATTAACCTCACTTTATACTATATGTAAGTCCTTGGCACTTGTCTTTACCCGATAGAATGCGTATGTACGGTTATTAGAGATTAATTTCATGTTAGATTGCATGCATGTTCTTGTAGGTCGCAGTTTAGGTGAGTGTTTCGTCTTTCCATTTTTACATAAACTCACAATATCACCCCTTTTGTGTGATGAGCGACCCGTGAGAGTCCGACATAGACGAGTCTTGCAAGGTTGAAGGTTCAGTATTGTTGTCATTGGTCAAGCTTGTTGTATGTGGTTGTTTACATTAATTTTAATCGTTGCGCATTGGTTTGGGTAACTTTGAAGCATACTCCGCTATGAGTTATATACATTCCATTAGGATTGAGTTCATCATTTTGTGCTTGCTTGAGGACAAGCAAGGGTTCGGTTTGGGGAGGTTTGATGCGTGCGATTTATATATGATTATTCCGTCTTTTACGCACGCATTTTCATGCATATCGAGTAGCATTGTCTACTATTTTCCCCCGAATTTGATACTTTGTGGTCATGTTGCATCTTATGCAGGTTTGAACCCGTGGACGGATAAACAAGGTAAAAAGCGTGCTTAAAGATGAAATCTTTTGCAAAATAAGAAAAGAGAATGATCGTTTCCAAACAGGTCTACTTAAAACGTAAATATCTTGAGTTTTACAACTTCAATTGAGCTGATTCCTGTTGCGTTGGAAAGCTCTTTCTCTTAGCTTTGCTCTTTCTCTTATCTTTCCAACGGTATATTACACGCTCGATTTGAAGAAGTAACGAAGAAATGGCAAGCGTTTGAAGTTGAGCGCGCAGTGCTGAGAACGGAAACAGGCCTACGATAGTCGAACGACTATCCTAATAGTCGACCGACTATCCAAATAGTCGAACCACTATTCAAAATTCTCGACCAACTATTCTCGAGACTGGACGAAGACCGAGACTTTCCTAATTTGATTTTTAGGGTTAACAAGACTTTTGAGCTTTTGTTTTAGCTTAGTATTTAAGAAACTATTAGACTAGAATTCTTTAACCTCTTTTTTTATTCTTTTAATTTTCTTTAGACTACTTCTTCCCTTATGTTTTACTCTCTTTAGATTTCTTTCTACCCTCAACTTTTAGATCTAGATTTATGAATTCTTTTCTACTCTTTCTTTAAACTCGGTAATCTAATTCTTTCTTTGTTCTTTCTTATTCTCTTTTTTCTTTATTCTTTCTCTCTTAATCTTATTAATTCTTTTATTCTTAATTTCTCTTTAGATCTATTCACTATGCTTAATTTATTTATCATCTTTATTATTGTTGTCGTAAATTTCTCCATGAGTAGCTAATTTCCCTTGCTAGGATTTAGGGGATCCATGAATTGAATATGATTGCTAATTAGTTTATAGATCTGTCTACGATATTGCGTCTGAGTTGTTAATTGTAGCATTTAATTGAGATTAATTGATTAAGTCGACGTAATTGATTAATTGAATTGGTGAACTCGAACCTAAGATCGGAAGCCTGGTAAGAGTTAGACCTGCTACAACACATTAGTTTGCCCTAATAAGATCGGAAGCCGTTAGAAGCATTCTAGGGTGAATAGCGGACCGGAAGGACCTTTTCACTACCCCTTAGACCAATATCTGCGACAGACCTGTGACCTAGACCGTGACCGTAGGAAATTCATGGTGAACCGACGATCCTAGTTTTCTCTCTATATTTATTCTTCTTTATTCATCTTATTTATTTTAGTTATTTCTTCTCCTTCTTTCACTACTTTAGTTTAGTTAACCCAATTACAAACCCCTGATTTGGTTACTTAGATAGACTTAAGTTGCAAGTAGAATTTATTTGTCTCCTTGTGGATACGATCCTGACTTCCCTAGCTATATTTTTAGTTAGACCTAAGTTGGTTATTTTTGATAGGTATACGACTAGCTTATCAACACGCTTTAATGAAGATTGTTCAAGAGCTTTCGACTTGTTGCTCCGTGCCCTTGAAGGCTATGGAGTTGTGTGCAACAATATGGGAAATGAATGAAGAATTCACCATCCTTGGTTTGACGGAGTTTCTCAAGAACCGTTGTGTTGTATATTTCTCTTTCCTCTTCCTTTCAATTATTGAGTTGTATTTGTTTGTTTGTTTGGTTTCTAGGATTTGTGTGTTTTGTGGAATTCTTGTAATTTGGAATTTTGTTGAGCGATGTGAGGGAGGGAGTTTTGATGGAAGTTTTGAGCTTACTTGATAGGTTTGAAGTGAAGATGAAGAATTAGAAAGGGTTATGGATGATAGAAGCTTCAAGGCTTGATGGAGAAAGTCGGTTTTTGAGCTTTTGACAAGCGTTTGGGGACGGGATTTTGAATCCTGAAGTATTATTTGTCTTTTGGGTGGAGTTATTAAGGAATGAAGAGCTGGGGAAGCCATCCCGCTCGGGATGAGCATCATCACGCCCGGGACGAGTTGCGCTGCAAAAGACTACCCTCTGACTACCTATCCTGACCGGGATCAAGGTCTTCCCGACCGAGAAGGACTCCTCCCGACCGTGATGAGTGTCTTCACGACCGTGAAGGGTCCTGCAACCCCCTTTCACCTTCTTTCCTTCATTTAAGTCCCACCCCACCACTTTACACCCCCACCCAACCTCCCTACTCACCTTTGCCTCTATCATTTCATCCCTACGCTTCAATTATACACTTTCATCTCATCTTCTCATCACTATACACCGAGTTTCCCCTTAAATCCCAACCTCATTACACCATTACAAGCCCGATGCTCCAATTATGCCACTATATTTAAGAAGAGAAGGAATATCGATGACGAAGACAAGCAAGGTGCCGATAACGATCATTGAGGCGATGGAGATGATTGAGTTGCTAACCGTTTGGTAGGCGAATCTCCTTTCTTTTCCGTCTTTTATTGCTAGTCTCTCTTTGTATGTTCCCCTTCCTTTTATGCTTTTGGTGTCATGGTGGCCCTCGGGGCCTTTGTGGTGATTGCTCCTGATTCTCGATGACGTGACTACATCGAGAATCCATTGAAAATCCAAATTGTCAAGTTCTTTTCACTTTTTCCTTATTATTATTCCTTTTGGTAGAATTTGGTCGGAATCGGGGCTAGGTGACTTGATTACACCTAGCCCTCCCCTCCCATTTCCTTTTATTTTCTTCTTTTTATTTCTTCCCCCATCCATATCTTTTCTCGTCTCGGCCCTTGGTGACTTGATTACACCCCGACCTGACTCATTCTACCCTTTCTTCACTTTCATTTTTGATTTTTAGTTTTATTTTCGTAGTTTTTTTTCTTTTTTAGTGTCTTCCACACACTACCGATCGAGCATGAGGACATTGCTCGATTTAAGTGTGGGGGAGTGATATCTTAGTCTAGTTTAGTTTTATTTTCGTAGTTTTTTCGAAAAATCTTAAAAATTCCTAAAAATTTCATAAAAAACCAAAAATATTTTCTTTTGTGTCTTTTTCTTTTGTGCCTTTGTTTCGTATATTTGTTGTGTTGTGCGTGTTTTGCCCCCTGAATTTCCTTGTAGGTTGCGTGATCGTCGATAAGTTTCGGAAAGATCAAGACATCCGGTAATATCCTTTCATTTCTTTCTCCTTTTTCCGTTTTGTGGAGTTTGGAGGATGCTTTGTGATGGTGTGTGCTCGGGTGGAGCTTTTTGGAGTTTGTGGTTGATGTGGTTGCTCGTTTAGAAGTTTCGGGGTGGTGTTTGTTTATTTCTTTGTGCGTTTGTTTTGTTTTGTCTTGTATAGTTTGTGAGTCTAGTGTAGAAAATGTTTTTGAAAACCCGGTTTTGAGGCTAGTGTGCAAGTGTTTACTTTCCCTTTCTAGTGATATGAATCGAGTCTTGGACTTTAGTCTAGTAGAATGACTTTAAATCAATAGTTTCGTTAGTTTCTTACCTTTATTCCACCTAGTCTACTAGGGATTTACTGCAGAATTTGCATTTTGACCACCTTGACCACCCCCGAAGTGAAAAGGCCTTGGTTACCGGGTCTCGTCTCTTAGGTGACCATGTTCAAAATTGTTTGATTAGTCCAAGTTTTCCACCTTTTTGTGGGTTTGAAGGGAAGGCACCCCCGACATACCCATTTCCCTACCTTCTACACATTTCCACAAATAAGTTGCATTTTGTTGAAGTTCCTACACTTGGTTGTGACAATTGCCTACAATACAAAATTTGGCCAAAAGGGCAAACCAAGAAAAAGAAAGAAAAAGAAAGAAAAAAAAGAAAAAAAAGAAAGAAGAAAAAGAAAAGGCACAACAAATCAAAAACAAAATACAAAAGAAGAAAAAGAAATGGCATAGCAAATCAAAAGCAAAAAAATGCAAAATAAGAACAATGCCAAGAAAATCATTCCACAAAAAAATATCCTACCCCTCAAGAATAAGCCTTTTACCGATTGTTATCGTGAAGAGCCTACCAAGGACCGAGTCCCTAAGAAGGATGATAGCGGTAATGGTCGGTATTCCCTCACTTTGCAACCATTATCCACCTTTTTACTTGGACTAGTTAGGCTATTTTTGAGCATGGGACGACCCTCTTGACTTATTGCTAAAGGGGGCGGGATTTCACTTTACCTACAATGTCGACTAACTCCGTGGTTCATCCTTTTTCCATCCCGCCTATCGTTCCGTAGTACGTTCTTAGAAGGTTAGGAGGACCTAGGTAAGTTACCAACGTTTTTATTGCTTTGTTGTCATACTATTAGGATTTTATCCATATCGATTTGTGTTATTAGCTTGGGAACTTTGTCACTTGCCTTGAGTCCTTAACCGGTGTCTCTTTCACCGCTTTGTTGAGGGAAGCGGTATTTGTTTCTTCTTGGATGCAACCGATTGTTTGTTTGTTTATTTGTTTGTTTGTTTGTGTGTTTTCGTGTTCGGTTGTATCCACAGTTTTGTCGCAAGATCTCACTTGCCTTGCGGAGAGCACTTTTCCTCTAAGTGTTCTCGCGTGAGTTGAAAGGGCGTAAGGTGCGCTAATACCCGCTCGGCTAGTATTTTAGTTTTTATTAGTTTAGTAGTTAGTTCGTGCTTACTCGAGGGCGAGTAAGGGTTAAGTGTGGGGGAGTTGATAAGTGTGTTTTGTAGTGCTTATTTCTTGTGTTTGGTCCCGCTTTCTCTTGTGGAATCGCTCTTTAGAGCGGTTTCGAGGCTACTTACGCTTCTTCTAGGTTCCTAAGGCCTATCTTGGAGAAATGGAACGATTCCGACTCGTTTCCGCATATGGAGCCAATGAAGAGAAGCGACGATGATTTGGTGACTTAGACTCGATCCCGAGTCCCTTGGAGCCCATTCTCGAGCATCGAGAGTCGATAAGAAGCCTAGAAAGAGCAAGTAGGGACCTATGTGACCGTATTTGAAGCCTACATGGCCTTCCCCACCGTGATCATGACCATCACAGTCGGGACGAAGTGAACCAACAATCAGGAGCCCCTGATGGGCCTTCCCGGTTGGAATCATGACCTTCCCGACCAGGATCATCACCTTCCCGACCGAGAAGGGCCCAGCTAGTTCTCCGCTTCGACGCTTCAATTTCTTCACTTATGGAACCCTATATATACCCCCTCTTGTATTGTTTTAAGGACCTACCTCATACAAAATCCTAGATAGAGAACTCTTATCATTAACTTAGTTTCTCCTTAATCTTTCCTTAATCTTTTGTTAATCTTAGCTTAATCTTAGTAGTTACTCTTGTATTATTGGGATTCTTGAAGACTCTACCAATCTTGACAACATTGGTAGAGATTTTGGGTTTTCTTTATATACAAGTTTTCATCTTTTAATCTCCTTGTTGGTTTGGTATAATCTTTCTCTTCTCTTTTCCTTTAATCTTTGATTGTTAGTAACGTTTCATTCGTTATTTCTTGTTTATTGTTCTTACTAGTTTCATCTTCATTATGAATGTTCTTGTTCTTATGTTAGTTTCTTTAGTTAATGTTAGTTTCAACTTAAACATGTGTGAGTAGATTCATGTGGGGTTAGTAGGGGGATTTGGAGTTGATTATGGGTGATTAGGGATTGATTGTGGGTAAAGGTTGAATCTTTGTTGCTAGTCACTTGTCTTGCATGCCATGTGTTTGATGAAATGCTTGTTAGAGTAGTAGTGGTCAATGCTACTCTTGCTAGTTTCCTCCTTCTTGTTATATGTATGATCGGTGGTTGAATTCTCTTGTTTTGGGTAACATCTTGCTTGAGTTTTCGGGTTTGTCTTTGACGCGAGAGCGCGGCCTTACCTTAGTGACTAGATGGAATCTACACCCTCGATTTCCCCACTAGCCTTATACACCTATGAACCCGACCTAACCCTACTCTTCCCCTTATTTGATTTCTTTTTCATCTTAGCTATTATTCTTCTAGCTTGTTGCTTCATTTTAGTTTTAATTGTATCATTTATTTTATGTTATACCTAGTTCATTCATAGTTATAGTTTTATCCCCTTCACTGTCTTAGTTTGTTCATCCTTGTTTCTTAGCCTAGCGATTGTGTTAGTAATCAATTTTCTTTAGTTATCATTCTTTGTGACCTTGTGATCTAGTCTTGTATTTAGGTTAACCTTAGTCTAGACCCTTTTTCCGTCTCCGTGGATCGACCCGACTTCTCTAACTACTTGTTAAGATTAGTTGGTTTTCTTGGTGTCGGGATCCACGACAAATCCCACCATCACCGATCCATCCATCATCCGTTAAAACACTCATCCTAGTCTGATCCACTCGTCATCCACGAGTGAAACAGATGATTCGGGTGATTAAGCAGGTGATTCACTTGTACCATTATTTAAGAAATAAATACCAAATCGAAAATATTTGATTGCAACACCTAGATTGCGACTTGACACCTAACATTTGCTTACGAAAATACGAGACAAATTCAAACATTACAAGTAAGACATGAAAATTAAATAGAAAAACTCAATACATCAGACATAAAAACTATTACGGCTAATTAGTTTTTTTTAAAGGGAAACGTCTCATGGTGTAGACACCCGCATTTTGCCTGCTAGTGTCTATAGCAGTCTCCGACAAAACACCCGACGATGATCGGACGTAAACATGCTTTAATGCGCTCGAATATGGGCTCAGAATCAATAGTATCTGGCATGTGTTTTTAGCGGAGTACAAATCTCACAAATCCGACCTCAAATTCAGGCCTAGTGGGCCGTTTCCAATAAAATAAGACTAATTTGAGCCGAAATCGTCACCGGAAATAAAACCGTCTTTTAGCGACGGAGTCGAAACCCGGACAAAGTCGAATCCCGAGACGAGACCAGCCATACATGTGTCTAAATACAAAGTGAATCAAGCCTAGTCAAAACAAATCAACCAAAACAAATCAAATCCCAACTTACCATAACAAAATCCGAAGCTTTCACACTCGGTCACGGGCCCTCGATCGAGTGCCATAGGGCCACTCGATCGAGTGACCCTAGACGGGTGCCAAGCCTATAAATACACCCCTCCTCCTCTTCACTTCAGAACTTTACACCATCCACCCTTTTGCAAACCCTACACACTTCACAACATTTCAATAACCTTTCACCATCATTCAACCCTTACAACTTTGATCTTGGCTTCAAACTCACACACACATACACATACGATCAATCTCGAGATCAAAACTCGTCAAAGACTGAGAGCAAAACTCGTCAAATCCTCTCCCCAATCATACACACCATAACTTGCCTACATATCTCGACGCTCCCGTGCCTAAGCCACTACTAGTTGAGTCCGTTTTCGAGAGACTAAAGCATGTAGGTTGAGGGTGTAAATTCAAATCCCGATACTTCTCTTCTTCTTCCCTCTCTTTCTCGTCATTTTCTTTATATATATATATATATGTATGTATGTACGTATGTATATATTATTTATATTAATTATACTAACACTAACATTTTAATTTCGTTACTAACATTTTATATTTTTGCATTCTAACATTTTATTTATGTACTTTAACAACTAACATTTTAATTATTGTTTATTTATATTTTGTTATAATACTAATACCGTGTATATTTACTTAGTAAAAAATCGATCTCGGGTCGAATATGTTTAATTACAAATTCCGTCCAAAGTCCATTTAATCCCTTTACAAGTCGTATTGGAGGTGGCGCCCTTCGAGGTGCGCCGCCCTAAACACTTAAGGGTATAATGCGATCACGGTGATTCGTTGTTAAACATGTCCGACACCATTTTTCAAAATGTTTATTCTAAAGATGTGATATCAACTCCGTAGTCGAATATCATGTTTAAAATAATTAATCAAAAAATGGGACTAGCACGAAACTCGTTGACGCCGAATTAATTGTCACACAATCCGAAAGGATTGATTACGACATTATGATGCAGAGGGAATCGATATTTGTTCTAGTCCGACCAAGTTCAATTTTACAAAATTTGCTCTAAATACTAGATGTCGATTCTATAACCGATTGCCGAGTATAGTGAGCCCTCCGAGAGTTAAACTAATATAAATCGAACAATATTTATATTTAGTATAATTACATCTCGACTCAAAACATAAAATTGCGAAATGGGTCGTTTTAACAAAACGAGTCCTTTCTCGTACAAAGGGTACTCGATCGAGTGCCTAAGACCACTCGATCGAGTGACCTCCTCAAAAAGAGGCAGGGGGTCCTCACGAAGGGCACTCGATCGAGTTCCTTCCATGACTCGATCAAGTGACCTCCATAATGTTTCTACGTGAGCCTCCTAAATAATATAAGCCTCGTCCAATCTTTTTTACGACTTTTTAGTCGTCGCGTGTGTAGACACCCACATTTTGACCGCTAGGTGTCTATAGTAGTTCCCGCCAAACACCCGATGATGATTGGACGTAAACGTGCTTTGACAGACTTGGATATGGGCTCGTAATTATGGACATTTAGTTTAGACTTGTTAAGGAATACAAATCTCACAAAACCAACCTCAAATCCAGGCCCAGTGGGTCGTTTCGAGTCAAATAACACTAATTTGGGTCGAAACCGTCACCAGGAGTAAAACCGTCTTTTAGCGACCGAGTCAAAACCCGGTGAAAGATATTTCCCGAGACTTGTGGACCGATCGTGATGGATCACGTGTCCAATTCGGACCCCAACTCCACAAAAATCAGCCATACAAAATAATAAACAATTCCGTTTAAGATAGAATTTGATCTCGAGTAGGAATCCTATCCGAGAACCGATCCAAACACTCGACCGAGTGCAATTACTCGGCCAAGTAGCATGAATCAGCCGGTTTCCTCTTTTCTTCCCTCACAAGAAAGCGGAATTCTCGTTCTTCTCAGCTTCTTACTCAAGCGGTAATTCTAGCTCAAACGGGAATCCTATTCAAAAACCAATTCGAGCACCCGACCGAGTGTAAAACACTCGGCCAATACACCCTCAAAACAGCCGTGTTTCCCTTTCTTCTTGGCCAAGAAAGCGGAATTCTTATGCTCCTTAAACTCCTAAGTTTCCTATCCTAAGCGGTATTCAAACTCTCCTAAACCAAGGTTGGAAACTCCCTATAAATAGGACCTCCCGTCCAACACAAAACACAACGTTTTTCCAGCCAATATACACGGTTTTTACACACCCATCACACCGAAAAAATAGCCTTATAACACGGTTTACATACATCCTCGATAGTTAGAAAATCCCGACACCTTTCCGAAGTCTTGAAATACCGACGAAGCCGGCCAAACCCGACGTCCCAAACCACCCAAACCGATACACCTTAACTCATCCTCATCATCTCGACGCTCCCAAGTCTAAACCACTTCCCGACGAGCCTTATCCCGAGAAAACAAAGCATGTAGGTTGAGGGTGTAAATCAAACCCGTCTCTCCTTCTTCTCTTCTCTTCTCCTCGTTTTTCTTATTATGGGTCTCTCGTCGGTCTCTTTTTTAATATGGATACTACTAAAAACTATTTTCATATATCGAATATTCTTAAAATATGATGTCGATTCTATATAATCGAATATCATATTCACAAGAACTATATTAAGTTTTTTTCGACGACATCATTATATTTTGTTCAAAATCCTTTTTCAAACTTTTCGTTCAAAGTCTTTTTTTTTTTAACTTTTCCTTCAAAAAACAAACTTTTTTTCAAAACCTTTTCTAAGGTCATTCCGACTATTCGATATCGATTTCATAATCGAATATCGAATACGATGAATATCGAAAATATAAACCGAGTATAAATTAATCCATATTTGTACGCGATTTATAAAAATTAATGATTTTCGACAAAAAAATATGTACGGACAGACCCGCATGCGAGTCGCGCTCGGTCCAGGCGACTCGCGCACGAGTCTGTGATCCGGTTCTTTTTTTTAGTTTTCGTTCGTTTATTTTTATTATTCTACGAAACGATTTCTAAATTTATATCTTTTCCAAAACTATTCCAAATATTTGATATATAATCAACTATCGAATATAACGAATATCGAGAATATTAAGTCGAGTACGAATTATGCGATATTCGTACGCGATTTAATCAAAAATTTTCCAAAAACCGTCGTCGAAATCCGGCCGCCACGCGACCCGCCTGAGTCTCGGGCGAGTCGCGCGGCTGACTGCCCACATGCGTAGGGGTGTTCACCGGTCCGGAACCGGACCGGACCGGACCGGACCCGGTTGGACCGAAGACCGGTCAGGTGCTCGAGCCAGAACCGAAACCCGGACCGGTCATGTGTTAGACCGGACCGGGACCGGACCGGTCAGACCGGTCTTAACCCGGACCGGACCGGTCGACCCGGATGTCGCGTGGTTACGTACGGCTATTTGTAAATTTGTAACTTGTAAGAATTTGGTTAAGATGAAAAGTTTCAACGTAAATTGTTTATAAATGAATACGTAAATAACGTAGTCATAACTCATAAAGAATTGAGAACTAAATAGCAAAGTCTAAGGTAAAAATAAAATACGAAACTAATAATGTATTCTTAAAATTTAATAATGACGATTGACGAGACTAATAAAATCTTCGAATCTTTGAGGTCTTCGGTCTTCAACTCTTCAAAGTTGGAGAAGGGAAATAAGATTTTATAAGAATATAAAATTATAAGTTACAAATTTAAGACTATAAGAATATAAGAATTATGGGAAGTTAAGAATATAAAATAGGATTATAAGAATATAAGATTATAAGATTATATAGGAAATAAGAATTATGGGAAGTTATGATTTGAGAATATTGGGAATTTGAGTATTATAGGAAATAGGAATTCAAATAGGAATTAATTTGAATTTGACAGAAGTCAGTAAGTCACACAATATTGGGAAGTATGGGAACTTGATTACTTGAGAAGGGGTGTTCACCGGTCTACCGGTCCGGACCGGTTTTTTCCGGGTTTTAGACCGGACCGGACCGGAAACCGGAAAGTCCATGGAGGAGGGACCGGGGACCGGACCGGTTGTGGGTAGGTCCGGTTCGGTCTGGACCGACCGGTCCGGTTCGGTCCGGTTGGTCGGTCTGGACCGGTTTTTGAACAGCCCTACACATGCGTCTTTCTCGCTTTTTTATTATTTTTCGAACTTCGTTTTTATAACAAAACAACGTTTTAAACAATATTTTTCAGATTTCGTTTAATATTTATTTTCTCGATTTCGCATATTTGTTTATTATTCAATCGTTACTAACTCGTTTTCTCGTGTTTGTAGCAATTTATTTTTCCTATTTCTTTTTATCATTTTATTAGACTAAAACGAACTCACATGCTAAAATAACTTTGACGTTATTAGTTTAATGTGCATTAAACGACTTAACAACCCATTTATTTTTCCTCACATGTCTTAGGAAAATAATCTCTGCATATCATTCAATCGTCGAACTAACGCGTGTACACAAAACCGAAAGATATCTTAGTAAAGGCCGCTAAGTGCGGGCGGGGTTGGGTGTTCTCACTGAACTTCCCAACACGTACCCTCACCCCTTACTCAGAACCGTGGTTTCCGGATGTCCGAAACCATTGGCAACGAGAGTCATTCAATATACGATTAACTGCTCAAGTCGGCATCGGTATCGAACTGCAAAGGGACGAACCCGATAAACTCTGACATCGAAAATGGGCCAGGTTTTAAATATGGCCCTGATAAGTGTAGTTTGTAGTGCCTATTTCGTAGTGTTTTGGTCCCATTTTCCTTGTGGAATCGCTCCTTGGGAGCGATGTATGGGCTACTTATGCTTCCTCTAGTTCGTTTCAGGTTCCCGAGACCATTCATGAAGAGTTGGAGCGATTCCGACTCAATACATACACTTTTCGGAGCCAACGAAGCGGAGGAACGATGACTCGATGCTTCGGAATCGACCCCGAGACCTTGGGACCCAATCCCGAGTCCCGAGACCCGATCCCGAGTCCCGAGAATCGATGAGAAGTTCATATGAAGCAAGGAGGAGCCAAAAGGGTCATATTGGAGGCCTACAAGACCCATCCCCGACGGGTATGCACCTCATCCCGTCGGGGATGAAGTGCGAGTTTGAGGGAGCTACTGCAAGGCCGTCCCGGTGGGGACCAACCCGTCCCGGTCGGGATGGTGGGTCCGTCCCGGTCGGGATGACCCGTCCCGGTCGGGACCAAGTGCTGTTGCCCGCATTTCACTTTCTTTCTTCTCCCTTCCATTTGTAACCCTATAAATACCCCTCCTCTTGTAATCTTATGTTATGTTCTTCACTTCCCACTAAACCCTAGACTACTTTAGGTTAGATTAGTTTAGATTAGTGTAGATTAGTCGGTAATTAGTAGTTAATCTTAGTTTAATCTTGTATTATTGGATCTCTTGAAGAATCCATCCAAGATTGACAACCTTGGAGGAATTATTTGGGTTTTCTTCTATACAAGTGTTCATCTTTTCATCCTTCACTAGTTTGGTATAATCTTCTTCTCCTTTTACTCTTAATCCTTGTTTGTTCATCCAAGTTTGCATCTTTGTTCATTTTATTGTTCTTATTTCATTGTTTTCACTAGTTTCATTTTGGATGTTTTGTTGTTTGTGTTGATTCATCTTGTTAGTGTTAGTTTTAGTTTAGATATGTTAGAGTAGTGTTCTTGCTAGGGTTAGTAAGGTGATTAGGGTGTTAATTGGATGATTAAGGGTTTGTTGAAGATGTTGGTGGAAGATTTGAGGTTTCTTCTTGAGTGATGCATATTACATGTTTGATGGAATGCTTGAATGACTAAGTAGGTTGGAATGCTTGTTTTCTTGCTTCCCTTTGTCGTGTGTGTCGCCGGATGGGTTCCATGAGGAACCTCTAGGTCGTGTGTCCTAGATTACCCTACTACCGCTTTCACTCTAACTCCTCCTTGGCCATTCCGTTACCCCTTTGACCCCGACCTAATCCTAGCCCGTTTTCCTTGTTTGTTTTCTTTAGTCTTGGTCTAGCTTTCTCCCCTTCTATCATTCTTTAGCTTAGCTCGTTGACCTAGTCAAGTACTTGGGCCGACCTAGTCTAGACGCCTCTTACCGTCTCCGTGGATTCGACCCGACTTACCCTATCTACCCAAGTTAGGATTAGCCGGTTATTTATTTGACGGTTGGGATCCGCGACAAATCCCACCATCAAATTGGCGCCGTTGCCGGGGACGGTGCTAGTTTAGACTTTGTTTTCCTAGTTACTTGGCTTTGTCTTGTGTTTTGTGTTTTTCTTTTTTCTTTGGTTACCTTGCTTCTTGTGTGTGTGTGGTTTATTTCTCTCTTGTCTAGTGCCCAAAAAGCACTAGACTTCTCACGTTTGTTCCTAGTCTACAGTTTATGCTCAGAGGTGGTGACTATCTTCTTCTTGCGATTAAGAGCCGCTTTAACGGACGGTTGCTAGAATGAGTGGTTTCCAACCGAGTATGGACTACGATTTTCGAGCAAGCATGGGGTTTGATCTAAACTCCACACACTCGGGAGCCGATATGAGTTACTCCTCTTCTTCCATGAACCAAAGCTATGACATGATGTCCCCCTACCATAATCAAGCTTCTTGGGGTGATCAAGACTCTAGTGGGTATGAACCTCAAGGTTATGAAAATGGCTACCAACAAGTGAACAATTACCAATCCTACGATCATGGTGACTATTACTCGAGTTATCAATGTGAACCCACCATGTTCAATCAAGATTCACCTTATGGAAGCCAATACCACCAAGACCCACCATATTACCCTCCACCCCAACCACAATATGAACCCCATGACCCACAATACTACCAACCACCCCAACCTTGCTACCAACAATATGATGGCCCACCCCTTGGGCATCATCAAGACACCATGTTTAATCAAGATTATCAAGATTATCATCAAGATTATCATCAAGATTATCAAGATTATCATGGAGATTATCAAGACCCCAATGATCACCACATGCCCGACATGGAGGAGTCTCAATCACTTCTTCAAATGCAAAGGAGCCTTCAAGAAACGGCCGTTCAATTGCGAAAACAACAAGATGAATTAATGGCCCAAATTCGAAGGGGAAACGAGGCGAGGAATGCTCATTTAAATGCATTAGCGGTTCAAACCGTAATGTCTTTATCTCGGGCATCACATTTAGATGAAGGGTGCCCACTTGAGAGAGAGGAGCAACCTAATCACGAAGCCGCCGATGTAGTTCCCTTTGTTAGAGAGATTTGCTTTGAAGAACCTCAATCGTCTACCCAAAAAGAGACGGATGAGGATATGACCCTTAGTGAAGGCAACATTGGTGAGGAATTGGAGGAGGATAGTGAGTTGGATGGTTTGGTGGAGTTTGTGGAGTTGTTGGGTGAGATTGTTAGCCTCGAGTTGCCCTTGTGCGATAATTTGGACAAGCATCAAGAGCCCCTTGCTAGTACACCGAAAGATGACTTGGAAGAGAGTGAAACCGCCGGTAGAAGTTTCGATTCTCCTTTCCAAGATGATGTGGGGCCGAGTGATGAAGATGGGGAACCAGAACTTGAGGAAAGTGTGGGGGTGTGCATCGAGGAGATGAGGCCAAAACCGCTTTTTGTGCCTTGTTTCTTGGAGATGAAGCTTGCTAATGATTGGAGGCGATGCCTAGGGAGGAAGAGGTCGGTGAAGCTCGTAGGATGGATAGACCCCGGAGATGACTTGAAAGATGACGATGGGTCTTTTGATTCCTACTTATTGCCTCCACCTTGGAGGCCGTGGAGGTTGGCAAAGCTCGAGCGCTTCTTGGGCCTCCACTATGATGTCGGTAGCGCGTTCGACTTGCTCCTCCATGCCCTTGAGGGCTATGGTTGAAGGAGAGTCCACTATCCTAGGTTTGACGGAGTTCCTAAAGAACCGTCATGTTGTACATTCTCCTCTCTTCTTTAGAGTACTTGTGCTTGTATTTGTGTGTTCTATCTCTTGATTTTGTTAGTTTTGTGTGATTCTTGTAATTGTTTTGGTATTTTGATGAGCGATGTGAGGGAGTGAATTTGATGTGTAATTTGATGTGATAGGTGAAGTGAAGATGACCCCTAGAAAGGAGTGGTTAGTGGTAGAGCTTGGACCGTGAGTAAGGGAGTCGGTTTTTGGGGTCATGGGAGTCATGAAGACCCTTCCCAACCGGGAAGGGTGTGTCGTCCCGACCGGGATGGGGCCGTCCCGATCGGGATGAGGGTGCCAAAAATCGAGTTCACTGGAGTGTCATCCCGATCGGGAAGGAGGCTTTCCGACCGGGACGGGTATGTCATCCCGACCGGGACCACCCATCCCGACCGGGATGATCCCCTGCTCTTTTTTTTGGTGCCTCTTCTTCGACATTCAAGCCCACCCATCCATTGTATACCCCCACCCAACCTCCCTACCTTCCTTGCTCTGATCATACTACCCATGTACCTCATTTACATACCTTAACCTCATTTCCTCCTCACTTTAGACCGATATTCACATCAAATCCCACCCCCTCGCCCCATTTCTACCTCTACCATGCGGTTCTATCAAGCTTGAAGCGGGATAGCAATGATGAAGACAAGCGAGTGCCTATATTGATCTATGAGACGATGGAGCAAGTGAGTTGCTAACCTATTGGTACGACAACTATCCTTTCTTTCCCGTCTTTTATAGCTTGTTTTCTTTTGTGTTTATTCCCTTCCCCTTGTACACTTTTGTGTCTTGGTGTCATGGTGGCCTTCGAGGCCTTGGTTTTGGTTGCTCCCGACTCTCGATGACGTGACTACATCGAGAGTCATTTTCAAAATCCAAATTTTACAAGTTTTTCACTTTTTCTTTTTGAGGATTTAGTCGGATTTAGGCGGAATCCGGGCTAGGTGACTTGATTACACTTAGCCCTCCCCTCCCATTTCCTTTTATTTCCTTCTTTTTATTTTCTTCCCCCTTCCATATCTTTTTCTTGTCTCGGCCCATGGTGACTTGATTACACCCCGGCCGGACGCCTTCTACCCTTTTCTCCACTTTTTGATTTTTAGCTTTATTTTCGTAGTTTCTTTTCTTTTGTGCTCCATGCACTACAGTCGAGCATGAGGACATGGCTCGACTTAAGTGTGGGGGAGCGATATTCTAGCATAGTTAGTTTTATTTTCGTAGTTTTTCCAAAAAAATCTTTAAAAACCCTAAAAATTTGAAAAATTTTCACAAAAATCAAAAAGTTTTTCCCTTTGTGTGTTTTCATTTTGTGTCATTGTGTCGTATATTTGTTTTGTTGTGTGTTTTGCCTCCCCCTTTTCTTTATAGGTTGCCTAATCGCCATTAGCTTTGGAGAGCTTTCAAGACTTCCGGTATCATCTTCATCCCTTTTTCTTCTTTACCTCTTGCGGAGTTTGGAGGAGTTTTGTGATGATGTATGCTCGGGAGGAGCTTTGTAAAGATTGTGGTGGATTTGGAGACTTGTTTGATGATAGGGGTGGTGTTTGTGTTCTTTATGTGTTTGTTTTGTGTTGTTCTTGTTTTGTTGCTTTTGTTTCTTGTTTTCTTTTGTTTTTGTCGAGTCTTTGTTTTGTGTTTTGTTGTGTGTCTTGTGTGTAAATGGTTTTCGAAAACCCGGTTTAGAGGTTAGTGTGTGAGTGCATATTTTCCCTTCCTAGTAGTGTAAATCGAGTCTTGGACTTTAATCTAGTAGAATGACCCTAAATCAATGATTTCGTTGGTCCTTTACCTTGAGTCCACCTAGCTTACTAGGGATTTACTACGGGATTTGCATTTTGACCATTATGACCACCCACGGTGTGAAAAGGCCTTGGTTACCGAGTCCCGTCCCCTAGGTGACCGTGTCTAGGATTGTTTAATTAGTCCAAGTTCTCCACTTTTTGTGGGTTTGAAGGGAAATCACGACCCCCGACTCACCCATTTACCTACCTCCCACACATTACCACACAATAAAATTGCAAATTGTTGATTCCTCTCTTTCTTGTCATACAAAGAAATGCCAAAAAGCCAAATCTTGCCAAAAAGGGCAAAGAAAAGAAAAAGAAAGAAAATGAAAGAAAGAAAAGAATGAAGAAAAAGAAAAGGCACAAAAGCCAAAAAGAAAATAGAAAAGAAGAAAAAGAAATGGCATGGCAACAAACGAGCAAAAATGCAAAAGAAAAGAGAAAATGCCAAAAGAAAACCCGGTTCACAAAAATAACCCCTACCTCTCAAAATAAGCCTTTTTCCGACTTTTGCCGTGAAGAGCCTACCAAAGGACCGAGTCCCTAGGAAGGATGATAGCGGCATTAGTCGGTCTTCCCTCATTTTGCATGTTTTTCACTTTTTACTTGGACTAGTTAGGCGGTTTCGGACATGGGACGACCCTCTTGGCTCATTGCTAAAGGGGGCGGGGTCTCACTTACCTACAGTGTCGACTAACACCGTGGTACATCCTTTTTCCATCCCGCCGATCGTCCCGTAGTACGTTCTTAGAAGGTTAGGAGGAACCGAGGTAAGTTACCAACGTTTTTGTTGCTTTGTCGTCATACTATTAGGGTTTAGTCCATCTTGGTTTGTATTACTAGCTTGGGAACGTTGTCACTTGCCTTGAGTCCTAAACCGGTGCTTCTTTCACCGCTTGTTTGAGGGAAGCGGTATTTCTTTTCTTTTGGGTGCAACCTTTTTGTGTGTTTGTTTGTATGTTTGTTTGTTTATGTGTTTTAGTGTCCGGTTGCGTCCACAGTTTTGTCGCAAGACCCCACTTGCCTTGCGGAGTGCACTTTTCCTCTAAGTGCACTCGCGTGAGTTGAAAGGGCGTAGGGTGCGCTAATACCCACTCGGCTAGTTTAGTAGTTAGTTTGTGCTTACTCGAGGGCGAGTAAGGGTTAAGTGTGGGGGAGTTGATAAGTGTAGTTTGTAGTGCCTATTTCGTAGTGTTTTGGTCCCATTTTCCTTGTGGAATCGCTCCTTGGGAGCGATGTATGGGCTACTTATGCTTCCTCTAGTTCGTTTCAGGTTCCCGAGACCATTCATGAAGAGTTGGAGCGATTCCGACTCAATACATACACTTTTCGGAGCCAACGAAGCGGAGGAACGATGACTCGATGCTTCGGAATCGACCCCGAGACCTTGGGACCCAATCCCGAGTCTCGAGACCCGATCCCGAGTCCCGAGAATCGATGAGAAGTTCATATGAAGCAAGGAGGAGCCAAAAGGGTCATATTGGAGGCCTACAAGACCCATCCCCGACGGGTATGCACCTCATCCCGTCGGGGATGAAGTGCGAGTTTGAGGGAGCTACTGCAAGGCCGTCCCGGTCGGGACCAACCCGTCCCGGTCGGGATGGTGGGTCCGTCCCGGTTGGGATGACCCGTCCCGGTCGGGACCAAGTGCTGTTGCCCGCATTTCACTTTCTTTCTTCTCCCTTCCATTTGTAACCCTATAAATACCCCTCCTCTTGTAATCTTATGTTATGTTCTTCACTTCCCACTAAACCCTAGACTACTTTAGGTTAGATTAGTTTAGATTAGTGTAGATTAGTCGGTAATTAGTAGTTAATCTTAGTTTAATCTTGTATTATTGGATCTCTTGAAGAATCCATCCAAGATTGACAACCTTGGAGGAATTATTTGGGTTTTCTTCTATACAAGTGTTCATCTTTTCATCCTTCACTAGTTTGGTATAATCTTCTTCTCCTTTTACTCTTAATCCTTGTTTGTTCATCCAAGTTTGCATCTTTGTTCATTTTATTGTTCTTATTTCATTGTTTTCACTAGTTTCATTTTGGATGTTTTGTTGTTTGTGTTGATTCATCTTGTTAGTGTTAGTTTTAGTTTAGATATGTTAGAGTAGTGTTCTTGCTAGGGTTAGTAAGGTGATTAGGGTGTTAATTGGATGATTAAGGGTTTGTTGGAGATGTTGGTGGAAGATTTGAGGTTTCTTCTTGAGTGATGCATATTACATGTTTGATGGAATGCTTGAATGACTAAGTAGGTTGGAATGCTTGTTTTCTTGCTTCCCTTTGTCGTGTGTGTCGCCGGATGGGTTCCATGAGGAACCTCTAGGTCGTGTGTCCTAGATTACCCTACTACCGCTTTCACTCTAACTCCTCCTTGGCCATTCCGTTACCCCTTTGACCCCGACCTAATCCTAGCCCGTTTTCCTTGTTTGTTTTCTTTAGTCTTGGTCTAGCTCTCTCCCCTTCTATCATTCTTTAGCTTAGCTCGTTGACCTAGTCAAGTACTTGGGCCGACCTAGTCTAGACGCCTCTTACCGTCTCCGTGGATTCGACCCGACTTACCCTATCTACCCAAGTTAGGATTAGCCGGTTATTTATTTGACGGTTGGGATCCGCGACAAATCCCACCATCAGGCCCACTACGACATAGAGTGGGTTCGAATGGTTCCGAATAACCATAAAATTCGGTGGCGACTCCTACTACGATTTAAAATTCTATTCGATCCATCTCATATGGAAATTCTATCGCCTCCCCAAAACCCGCGCTTCGCCGCGTCGGGGTGGACCTATGTCATGTCCACAATTTGGCGACTCCACTGGGGATTAATTGATGTGTCACTTACCATCAGCATCCTCAGGGTGAGACTCGAAAAGAAATCGTTCGATTAGTAATGTACACGTTTTAGTTCAACGGTTCATGCATAACCCCGTTCTATCCCGGGCCGGTTACTTGTGACCGACGTCCCACTATTCCACGGTGCATTCCCACTTGGTTGCACTAAAGACTTCGATCGCGGAACTCGCATGGGTTTTACGGCAGATTCTAAGACCAACTCGGCTTAGAAGGTCCGTCCTGATTTGCGAGAATGCGATCGTTGTTGGTATAGACCCTATTCGACCGACCGAGACTTAGACTAAGAGCATACATGGCGTCGTTATACTGTTTCTATGACTACATGCTACTTGATCTTCTTTGGTCTTTTCAAAAACCGTCATTTTTCAAAAAACTTGCATCTTTCCAAATCCATTCTTTTTTTCAAAACCCGGAAAGCTGCCGAATTTAGGACTTATGATTTTGACTCAAAATAGCCTATTTTTAGCCGGTATGCTGTCCAAACCTTTTAAAAAAAAAAAGCCCGAAATCTCGGCCCGATAACCCCTCCCTCGGTTTTCAAAAAAAAAATCGGGTCTTCCAATCCGACTTTGCTCGGTTTTCAAATTCAAATTCACTTTTCAAAACCCTTTTCTCCTTAGGACTTCCCGTATTTAGCAGTGTCGGGTCTCGTCATAAGTTAGAATCTATAGCGTCGAAACTCCATCGATCTTATATCACGGATTTCCACCCCATCCCAGTCCGCCTTACTTGTCAAGGCACGGCCCACCTTCGTAGGACCAACTCCTACAAAGGAAAGCCCGTTTACACACTCGAGTCTAAAGTCTGGGGTATTCTCACGTAGACCTTCCTTCGAACAGGACTAGGCCCACTTTCGCCGAATCCTAAGGAAGGCCCACCATTCACGCGTCATCCGTCTAGAAGTCGGTTTTTCGGTCTGTTTCTAGTCTAGTCTTTTCCTTGCTCGGGATGTACTTTTGATTCTAAGATCTGGGTCAGTTACTGATTACGCGGTGCCCTTACAGACAGGTCACCCCACACTCGAGCCATGACGCAAAAAGCCATAGATGAATTGACCACCTCATTGGCCCAAATCCAAGACCAATTGAGGAAAATGCGGGAAGACCAGATCGCCATCGTTACTCGGGTTAGTGCCGTGGAACAGGGAACCCCCAATGCTTCGATCGAAGATGACGGACCTCTAGCCGCATTGGCCAGTGCAGTCCTCAAACTGCAAGAACAGGTCCATCTGACAACCCAAAGCTCCATCCATACAGAGAATGCTAGGATCTACACCCCACTGACCGATGAACTACCCACCAATCTCAATCTGACGGGTCTGCCAATGTTCGAGGGTACTGAAGACCCGGTCCACCATATCCGGGCTTTCAAGGAGTTCATGGCCCTCAAAGGGGTTAAGTCCAACATGTTCAAGCACCTATTCGCTTCTTCCCTCGAGAAGCACCCAAGAGCCTGGTACTACCGGCTCGATTCCAAGAAATACAAAACTTGGGATGACGTGGCAACGGAATTCGCTCGGAACTACGCCGACAATACGGAAATCCAGACCACTATGCGCACCCTGGAGGTAATGGCCCAGGAACCTAAGGAAGGATTTACAAAATACCTTCAACGCTGGAGGGCTGAAAGCGTCAAACTAGTCGATAAGCCCAGTGAAAAAGTGCTGGTTGAAGCCTTTGTCAAGAACCTACTTCCAGCTTACCGGGTCCATCTCCGGTACGCCATCATACCTAGCTTCGCGGTCCTAACTGAAATGGGAACGAGAATCGAGGATGATTTAAGGCTGGAAAGCCTCACTAAGGCCTCCACCAAAGGATACCAAGGGGCCAGCTCATCAACGAGCAAGCCCGCAACTACTGCTGCCACTCGTAGCATTTTTGACGAGGTAAATGCACTTGATACCTCATCCCAGAAGACTAGCACTCCCCGGGTATTCACCGACATAGGCACTACCTATGAAAATGCCCTTCAGAGGCTATCATCAAAAGTCCTGATCACCCCGATAGGCCCAACACCTGATATCCCGGTCGAACGCCGCTCCAAGGCCTACAACCTCCAGGCCTACTGTCACTATCATCGTGGTAAGGGGAACGATACCGAGAAATGTTGGAAACTAAAGCACCTTATCCAAGATCTCATTGAAAGCGGGAAAATTCCTTTGCCCGGGGGTAAACCCAACAACAAGGACAACCCGTTAGCCACTCACGCCATCTTTTCCGGAGAAGTAATGGATTGCTCACACCTCATTTCTCCATTTATCCCACAAATAAACGGGATTTGGTGCGATGACGAAGACGATGTCTACCTCACCAAAGGGGAAGCCGTCCCCATCACGCCCGAGGAGATTCAGAAGGTTAAGTCCAAGGCCTGAGCCACTAGTCAAGCCCTCATCATTGTCGAACCACTTAAGGTGGAGCCTGCCCCGGAAGAGCCGACTGCTGAAAAGGCTCTTGTAAAACAGCTAAGCAAAACTCGAGTTGACCTCTCTATATGGCAACTCTTAGTTAGCTCCCAGGAACATCGAGAGGCACTCACTAAGGCTCTCGACCAAGTCAAAATCGACTCCATGACAACTCGGCCGAAATGGTAGCCACAGTCTTGCCTCACCTAAAGGGGAGATCCGTAGAGGAAGGCCCACTGATTACCTTCTCCAACGCTGATCTACCACCATTTGGGCCAGCCCACAACATGGCCCTCTACATCACGGTTATCTGCCGTGGAAAGTACCTACCCATGACCCTAATTGACGACGGGTAAGCGGTGAATGTCCTTCCCTTAAGGACCGCCAAAGCCCTCGGCATCACCGAGGCCGACTATATTCCAACAGCTCAAACCATTCAGGCTTTTGACGGAAGTCCAAAGTCAGTAGCCGGAGCCACAAAACTCACTATCATAACGGGCCCGATAGAAAAAGAGCTGGAGTTTCAAGTGATCGACGTCACTTCTTCCTTTAACCTTCTGTTGGGAAAACCTTGGATCCATGCAACCAGGGCCGTGTCCTCTACCTTGCATCGGAAAATCAAACTACCTTTGCATGACTCCGTCATCACTCTAGAAGCCACACCTATGACCGTGGCTAACTGCAACACCTCAGGCCGCACCGATCTATGGGGGTTCGACTTCGTAGGAGCCATCGAAGAAGATCATCTCTTCCGCCCTTATTTCACGGTCCACCTTGACCGGATGCTACAAAATCTGGGCTTTCTACCTGGGGTTACATCAAGGCCCGATCTCCCTGCAGGAAAAATTCTCGAAGTTCTGGACAATGGAAGGACCCAAACCGGCTTGGGCTACACCCTGACCCCGGAAAACATGGGTCAAACTGAAACCAGTAAGGTTATCTTTGTCACTCCAGTGTTCGAGACTGTTCAAACTGGCCTATATCGGCCTACCACCACACGCCCTGGGACCCACTTGACCCAGGACTGCAACTACATACCAGACGACATCTTCGCTCTCATCCAATCCGAAGATGCTAAGAATGCCGAGCCCGCGCTAGGGCTACTTTTTGGAGAAAAACTCGCGGTTCCAACACCAAAGGAAGAGCTAGTCAGCCTCATTCTCCGCAGTCGCACCTTTGACCCATCTAAGCTAATCTCGGAAGTCGGGTCCGGAACTAGAGCTTGAAGGAAAACTGTCAAATGGACCGACAGTCAAGGAAGAACTTACAAGCTAATCACAGGAGAAGGAGAGATGCCAGAATCTGAGTCTGAGTCTGAGTCGGAGTCCGAGTCAGAGTCTAAGATCGAGTCTAGTAAGTCTGGTGCTAGGGTCAATCCTGTAACTCCCCCTCTCCCTTTAGCCATTCCTGGTACCTCGGGGTCTGTCCCGGGCACCCTACCTATCCCGCCACTGACTAGTGATCAGATGGCCGCTCTTTTTGAGCTCTTTTCCCAATTTATGATCAATAATAACAACCGTTCTGCTTACGACTTGTCTCATTTTCAAAACTTTCTCAATTTCAAAAATTTTATGTGCAATGACATTGAGAAGCCCGACGAACAGGTATCCTTGCCTCCACACCTGATCGAGCAACTAGAGCAAAGGGAATCCCGCAATCCGGTAATCGAAGAAACCGAATCCATCAACGTGGGAACAACCTTAGAACCTCAGATGCTTAAGATAGGGTTAACCTTAGATCCCGAGGAGAAACAACAATTCATAGCTCTCCTTCAAGAATTCAAAGACGTCTTCGCATGGTCCTACAAGGACATGCCGGGTATTGATCGCGAAATAGCCGAGCACCACATACCAATCAAGGAAGGGTTCAAGCCGGTTAAACAAAAACTCCGACGCATGAGGCCCGAATGGTCCCTCAAAGTCAAGGAGGAAGTCGATAAACAATTCAAGGCTGGGTTCATACGAGTCTCCGAGTATCCAGATTGGGTTGCAAACATAGTACCAGTCCCTAAAAAGGATGGTAAGGTTCGTGTCTGTGTAGACTTTCGGGATCTTAACAAAGCGAGCCCGAAAGACGATTTCCCGTTGCCACACATCGATATACTGGTGGACAACACAGCAGATCATGCCTTTCTATCATTTATGGACGGATATGCGGGGTATAATCAGATAAAAATGGCCGAAGAAGATATGGATAAGACCACCTTCATTACACCTTGGGGTACTTATTGCTATACTGTTATGCCATTTGGTCTCATCAATGCCGGGGCCACCTATCAACGAACCGCCACAACTTTATTACATGACATGATGCATAAAGAAGTGGAAGTTTACCTGGACGACATGATCGTCAAATCCAAAGACAGGGACGGTCACATCACCGCCCTGAGAAAATTCTTCACCCGATTACGCAAATACAACATGAGGCTAAACCCTCAGAAATGCAGTTTCGGGGTAACATCTGGCAAATTACTGGGTCATATCGTTAGCCAACGAGGTATCGAGGTCGATCCAGCCAAAATCAAGGCCATCACCGAGATGCAGCCCCCTAAAACCGAAAAGGAGATAAGAGGGTTTCTCGGAAAAGTCCAATACATCAGTAGGTTCATCTCAAAGCTAACCATGGTGTGTGAACCGATCTTCAAGAAGCTGAAAATAGGAGAACGATTACTATGGGACGACAAATGTCAAACAGCCTTTGATAGAATCAAGGAAATTTTGGCCTCACCACCGGTCCTAATGCCACCTCAGCATGGTTTGCCTTTGTCACTATACCTAACCACGACAGAGACAGCCATGGGGGCTATGCTAGCTCAAACGGTCAATTCCGAAGAACGAGCCATATACTACATCAGCAAGAAGTTTTTAGAGTACGAATGTAAGTACACCATGCTCGAAAAGACGTGTTTAGCTTTGGTCTGGGCCACTAAGAAGCTCCGACATTACATGCTCAGTCACGAGGTACAAGTATTATCCAAAATGGATCCAATCAAATACCTCTTCGAAAAGCCCATCCTTAATGGCAGAATATCAAGATGGACCCTGATGTTGGCAGAATTCGATCTAAAATTCGTACCACTAAAAGCCATCAAAGGACGAGTAGTAGCCGAGTTTCTCGCTGACAGTCCCGTAACCGAAGAAGGACACACCGACACTTGGTCCTTCCCAGACAAAGACATTTTCCACACTGATACCGAAGCATGGGACTTGTACTTTGACGGGGCATCCAATTTCCGAGGATTTGGAGTCGGGATCCTCCTAATCTCACCAAAAGGGGAACATACCCCCGTATCAATCAAATTAGACTTTGACGTCACTAACAACGCTGCTGAGTATGAAGCATGTATCCACGGGCTACAAGCCGCCGCCGACTTAGGGGTCACAAACCTCCGAGTACACGGTGATTCATCTCTGGTCATTAATCAAGCGCTCCAAAAATGGAAAACTCGAAATGCTAATCTCGTGGCCTACCAGGCACGAGTAAGGGGTCTCGAGAAACAGTTCCAGAAGGTAGAATATATATACCTACCTCGGGAAGAGAATCAATTCGCAGATGCACTCTCAAAACTGGCATCTTTGCTAAATATTCCCGACCATATGACCAGTAAGCTAATCTGTGTCGAAAGACGATCCGAGCCAGCATATATCCACGACATCGAAGAAGTCGAGATACCTGATCCCGAGCCGTGGTATCAAGCCGTGTTGACATACCTAGCAGCCGGGGAATATCCACCCGGAGCTGACAACCGAGCCAAAAAGGCCCTGCGAAGACTGGCAACCCAGTTCATCCGCACCGACGATGGGCAACTCTACAAAAAGACAGCACAGGGGGCTCTCTTTCGATGTGTCGACAAAACCAACGCCGAAAAAGTTATGGCTGAAGTACATGATGGCGAATGCGGTCCACACATGAATGCCCAGATGCTAGTCCGAAAAATCATGAGACTCGGTTACTACTGGAATAGCATGGAAACCGTCTGCCAGCTATATGTTAGACATTGCCATAATTGTCAGATTTTTGCCAATGTACAACATATGCCACCATCCCTGCTATACACCATGACGTCACCATGGCCATTTTCCACGTGGGGAATCGACATAATTGGGAAGATAAACCCCTCGGGAACTGGAGGACACTGCTTCATTTTGGTAGCGATCGACTATTTCACCAAATGGGTCGAAGCTGAATCCTACCGCATCCTCAACGCCAGCCATGTTGCCAAATTCATTCAAAATAAGATAATATGCCGGTATGGGATCCCTCATGAATTCATTAGTGACCACGGGACCCATTTTCAAGCCGAAACAGCAGCCTTGTTGACCAAGTACAAAATTCAAAGACATACATCTTCACCCTACCGACCCCAAACCAACGAAGCGGTAGAAGCGGCTAATAAAACAATTGTCACCATACTCAAAAAGATGACTGATAATTATCGAGACTGGCCCGACAAAATACCATTTGCACTTTGGGGATATCGGACCTCGATTCGTACTGCGACCGGGGCAACACCGTATTACCTTACATACGGCATGGAAGCAGTCCAACCCGTTGAGTTAGAAGTACCATCACTCAGAATCCTACTTGAGAGTCAAGTACCTGAAGCTGATTGGGTTCGAACACGATATGACTCGCTAGTCCTTTTAGATGAACGACGATCTCGTGCCCTCAATAATATTCAAATCTATCAGAAGAGAATCCAGCGGGCTTTCAACAAAAGGGTGAGGCCCAGAAACATCAAAGAAGGAGATTTGGTCCTCAAATCAGTTCGAGCTTTATTACCAGTAGACCCAAGGGGAAAATTCAAACCTAACTGGGCTGGGCCATATCTGGTAAAGAAGATTCTATCAGGTGGAGCGGTAATGCTAACGGATCTGGACGGGAACGAGTTTGTCAACCCAACTAACCTGGACCAGCTGAAACGCTACTACCCTTAACCCACCTCTCTCAATGTCATTTGCAAAAGTTTATCCAAAACATCTTTTTTCAAACTTTTAAAAAGACAAGTCAAAAGCTAGAATTACTTATTCTACTGTTACAAACATCTTGAACCAATAGTCTTGATGTGTTTCGAAATTGCAAATTAATTCAGTCTGAACTACGTTTGGTTTGATTCCATTTATTATGGATACGTAGGCAGCCCCTCAAAAGGGCACAACCACTGCAATCGAGAAAAAGGAAAACGGGAACGGTTCTCTAATAAACCTTTCTTTATTTATTCCAAAAATAGCAAAATTACAAAAACAAATCAGCACACAATAAATAAATACTAATACTTAAATAATATAAAACTAGGGCATTTTTCCCTTTCCTTTGCCCTTAGCCTCCTTTTCGGTCCATCGGCGTCGAGGTGGAGGTGAATGCTCCCTAATCACCAAGGGAACCTCCCTAACCCGGGCTCGTTTCTTCAAACTCGGCTCCCCGGGCACCTCATTATCACGCGGGCCTAGCCTGTCTCGGACCGCTAGCCTCGGTCCGAGTCTTCCCTCCAAGTCGCTAGCACCAGTCTCATTAGCCCGAGTCTTAGTTTTTGATTTAGAACCCGACCCTGGCTCAACGAAGGTAATGGGAGTCTCCTCGAAGAACTGCCTGTTATTTTTGGCCGATTCTCTGCGGGCCAAGTCAAGAGCTTCTTCAGTCTTCAAAGTTTTACGGGTCTCCTGTGATTTCTCAGAAGTCCATTTGTGATATGATTCAGAAACCCAAGTAGTTTGACAAGGGCGAGGTATAGTCCACATGACACGGGTAAACCAGCGCTGTAGCCACGTGTCACACATAGCGTCCGTCAATTGGATCGAAACGCTAATAATTGCCTCAGTCTCAGGGATCTCCTGAAACGAACCGAACTGTCTTAGGATACGGTCCGGATAGATATGGACAGTCCAGTCCAAAGACAAAATCACCAGATAACGGGCCTTGTCTCTCCTAGCTAACCCTGTCAGCCTCGAAAGGAACCACCAGATGACGTTCCATCTGATCAAAGGCCCACCATGGAACGTTAGCTCTTCATCCCAATACTTTTGAGTTATGAGATGACTTGATCTTATTCGGCGAGACCTTGAACCAATCTGACTACTGCGATATTTGGGTATGTTCACCGGGGCTCTATGATAGACAGACGCTCGGATAACCAAATCTGCAAAAAAAAAAAGTTTTCGAAAAGTCAAAAACTTTCGAAATTCGAAAAATTCGGAAAAAATCGAAAAAATCAAAATTTTCGTAAAAATTGGAAAAATTCGAAAATTTCGGCAAAATCAAAAATTTCGAAAAATCCGGAAAATTGAAAATTCCGGGAAAATTCGAGATTACCGCAAAAATCGGGAAATCGGGCAATTGTTCGAGAAAAACGATTAAATACCTGCAAAAGACGGATGCTCCCTGTCAATTGCTGACTTGGTTCGAGTCTCCTAGCGTCAAGACCCATAATAATCTCGCCAGTTATCAGCCAAGCCGGGCTGTGACTTGTCTCCATTTGGTCAACTATGCTGATTAGCCTGATCTCACCTAAGCATGAGTCAGTATCCATTCGACCTTCGAAGGCATATCTATGCAGCATACAAAAGGCAAAGGCCCTACGCCTATGGGTAGAAGTAATTCTTTCACTAACCGGGTCCATAAATTTGTCAGCCAAGTCAAATAGAGAAACTGAATTTCCCTTCACCATACGGGCTGTCTCAGCATGCGACAAGCCTAGAAAATCCCTCAACCTCCTCCTTGGGTCAGGATAAAATGGGGGAATAGCAGGACGAGCATTAGGGCACCACCCGCCAATAGCCGCTATCTCTTCAGGAAGAGGACATATTTCTCCTCGAGGAAATGCAAAAACATGAAAGGTAGTATCCCAAAAGGATAAGCAAGCATCAAGGAAGTGCGAATCTACTTTAAGTCGCTGAAGTGGGAATAAAGCCACAATTCCCATTTGAGTTAACTGGACTCTGTCTTCATCTCGAAAATTCTGGGCCCACGCATGAAGCATCGCGGTCAAATGGTCAATACCCATTGCAAGAATAGTTTCTTTTATTTTATCTTAAAAAGTCTAAGGATTTTGAGATAGAAGAAAAAGATTTGGGTGGGAATATGAAAAATAAGAAGCCAAAGCCCTCTATTTATAATAGGGAATATCTCTTTTCCTAGTCATCACAGGAATAGGACTTTGGCCCCCACTTCCCCTATTTCATCTAAGCATACAGGCCTAACTAGGAAATTCCAGGAATCCGTGTCAGAATCCGATTAGGAATCAAAGTCATCCCAAGCATCCTTATTTTCAAACTTTCCAAAAAAAAAATTCAACCTTTTTCTTTTCAAAATTTTTTCGAAAAAATCATCATTTCTTCCCCAGCATGAGTCAGTGTTTCGCCTAAATGTTACATACAAATTATGTCAGCATACAGGTACACCCAAGACTCCCAGAAATTCTAAGTTCCCCAGTGGAAAAGCTCAGGCAACTTCTTAGCTTCCAAGGCAAGCTCCCGCGCAATTCTAAGACAGGATATATCTGCAAACAGGTATACCCATAGCTTCCTAGGCAAGCACCCGCGACATTATCAACATCAACTCAGGTATGATTTCTATTCTATGGCTGGCGAGCCCTTCACGCAGGTCTAATGGACCCTAAACGACCCGATCGGAAGTCTGCCAGGTTTTAATCCTTGATTGACCTGGTAGCTACTCTGACTTTTGCCTTGTCCAAGCCTCACTCAGAGTGGGGGCTCTGTAGACACCCACATTTTGACCGCTAGGTGTCTATAGTAGTTCCCGCCAAACACCCGATGATGATTGGACGTAAACATGCTTTGACAGACTTGGATATGGGCTCGTAATTATGGACATTTGGTTTAGACTTGTTAAGGAATAAAAATCTCACAAAACCAACCTCAAATCCAGGCCCAGTGGGTCGTTTCGAGTCAAATAACACTAATTTGGGTCGAAACCGTCACCAGGGGTAAAACCGTCTTTTAGCGACCGAGTCAAAACCCGGTGAAAGATATTTCCCGAGACTTGTGGACCGATCGTGATGGCTCACGTGTCCAATTCGGACCCCAACTCCACAAAAATCAGCCATACAAAATAATAAACAATTCCATTTAAGATAGAATTCGATCTCGAGTAGGAATCCTATCCGAGAACCGATCCAAACACTCGACCGAGTGCAATTACTCGGCCAAGTAGCATGAATCAGCCGGTTTCCTCTTTTCTTCCCTCACAAGAAAGCGGAATTCTCGTTCTTCTCAGCTTCTTACTCAAGCGGTAATTCTAGCTCAAACGGGAATCCTATTCAAAAACCAATTCGAGCACCCGACCGAGTGTAAAACACTCGGCCAATACACCCTCAAAATAGCCGTGTTTCCCTTTCTTCTTGGCCAAGAAGGCGGAATTATTATGCTCCTTAAACTCCTATGTTTCCTATCCTAAGCGGTATTCAAACTCTCCTAAACCAAGGTCGGAAACTCCCTATAAATAGGACCTCCCGTCCAACACAAAACACAACGTTTTTCCAGCCAATATACACGGTTTTTACACACCCATCACACCGAAAAAATAGCCTTATAACACGGTTTACATACATCCTCGATAGTTAGAAAATCCCGACACCTTTCCGAAGTCTTGAAATACCGACGAAGCCGGCCAAACCCGACGTCCCAAACCACCCAAACCGATACACCTTAACTCATCCTCATCATCTCGACGCTCCCAAGTCTAAACCACTTCCCGACGAGCCTTATCCTGAGAAAACAAAGCATGTAGGTTGAGGGTGTAAATCAAACCCGTCTCTCCTTCTTCTCTTCTCTTCTCCTCATTTTTCTTATTATGGGTCTCTCGTCGGTCTCTTTTTTAATATCGATACTACTAAAAACTATTTTCATATATCGAATATTCTTAAAATATGATGTCGATTCTATATAATCGAATATCATATTCACAAGAATTATATTAAGTTTTTTTCGACGACATCGTTATATTTTGTTCAAAATCCTTTTTCAAACTTTTCGTTCAAAGTCTTTTTTTTTAACTTTTCGTTCAAAAAACAAACTTTTTTTCAAAACCTTTTCTAAGGTCATTCCGACTATTCGATATCGATTTCATAATCGAATATCGAATACGACGAATATCGAAAATATAAACCGAGTATAAATTAATCCATATTTGTACGCGATTTATAAAAATTAACGATTTTCGACAAAAAAAATATGTACGGACAGACCCGCACGCGAGTCGCGCCCGGTCCAGGCGACTCGCGCACGAGTCTGTGATCCGGTTCTTTTTTTTAGTTTTCGTTCGTTTATTTTTATTATTCTACGAAACGATTTCTAAATTTATATCTTTTCCAAAACTATTCCAAATATTTGATAATCAACTATCGAATATAACGAATATCGAGAATATTAAGTCGAGTACGAATTATGCGATATTCGTACGCGATTTAATCAAAAAATTTCCGAAAACCTTCGTCAAAATCAGGCCGCCATGCGACCCGCCTGAGTCTCGGGCGAGTCGCGCGGCTGACTGCCCACATGCGTCTTTCTCGCTTTTTTATTATTTTTCGAACTTCGTTTTTATAACAAAACAACGTTTTAAACAATATTTTTCAGATTTCGTTTAATATTTATTTTCTCGATTTCGCATATTTGTTTATTATTCAATCGTTACTAACTCGTTTTCTCGTGTTTGTAGCAATTTATTTTTCCTATTTCTTTTTATCGTTTTATTAGACTAAAACGAACTCACATGCTAAAATAACTTTGACGTTATTAGTTTAATGTGCATTAAACGACTTAACAACCCATTTATTTTTCCTCACATGTCTTAGGAAAATAATCTCTGCATATCATTCAATCGTCGAACTAACGCGTGTACACAAAACCGAACGATATCTTAGTAAAGGCCGCTAAGTGCGGGCGGGGTTGGGTGTTCTCACTGAACTTCCCAACACGTACCCTCACCCCTTACTCAGAACCGTGGTTTCCGGATGTCCGAAACCATTGGCAACGAGAGTCATTCAATATACGATTAACCGCTCAAGTCGGCATCGGTATCGAACTGCAAAGGGACGAACCCGATAAACTCTGACATCGGAAATGGGCCAGGTTTTAAATATGGCCCAATACGACATAGAGTGGGTTCGAATGGTTCCGAATAACCATAAAATTCGGTGGCGACTCCTACTACGATTTAAAATTCTATTCGATCCATCTCATATGGAAATTCTATCGCCTCCCCAAAACCCGCGCTTCGCCGCGTCGGGGTGGACCTATGTCATGTCCACAGCGTGTCAATTCAATCACGTGCCTCCTCTTTCAAAATCATGCATTGCATTATTATTCTAACCGTTACTAATTCGATTGTTCCAATTTTTTGCTCGTTGTATTGTATTTTCGGGTTGTATTTCTGCCCGTGTAATTTGTATCTATTTACGAGCTTTCTATTTTGATGTTTACATTTATCGCACTTAAATGAACATCACATGCTAAATCACTTTGACATGAATTAAGATGCATTAAAATGACGTTGTAACACCCGCTATTTTATTCTTTCCGTTAGGACTCCGTCTTAACTCTGTCACTTTGCGGCCTCATATTTCATCATTTTACTAAGCTCTATTTGAATTTTTGAGTTTAATAATTTTTATTTTTAATTTTAAAGATTTAAATTCTTTTTAAATCTATTTATTTGGTTTCTTCGTAAACTAATTAATTTTTCCGCAAGGAATTCTATTTCTCTTCGAATTGACATTTTTAAACTTGGATTTAAGTTATTCCTTTTCCTAAAAATGTTTGAATACGTTTCTATAATATTTTCAACTAGTAAATATTTTTATTTACAAAAATTTAGTTGTTAATGATTTTTATTACGAAGCTTCGCGAATAATTATTTTCTTACGCGAGGTTTACTCGAATTACTTTGAAATGCCTTTAACTATTTTACGATTATACTTTTTATCAACTTATAAATTATTTGAGACCATTTCCTCACATTTTGGACCGACCTAAGCTCTTGATCACAAGTTTTGCTACGTTTTATTTAAACGTTTCATTTTATCACGTTAAAACGTAAACGTAAGATTATTTCTTTTCATTCATTGTTGCATTATTATCAAAACTCTTCATACTCCTTTCTTTTTTCTACTTGGCCGGCCACTTTAACATGTTTCACATAGTTTTCATCAAAACATTAATCCCATTTATATTTAGGAAACCATCCATTTCCATACTTCACTTTGTTCATTCATCAAGTTAAAAAAAATCTACCTTCATCCTCTTGGCCGTGGCACTCCCCCCCTACTCTAGGATTATTCTTGCTTCAATTCTAGTCTTAATCGACTCAAATTCATCGTCAAATAATCCACTTTCCGTTCTCTTCGTTAAGGTATTAATCAACGTCGTTTTCGATCAATATTTACCTTGATTTTTATTAGTTTTCTCATGGTATTTTTTTGCCATGATTTTCGTGTTTGGTAGGATTTTTGGACGATCCCGAAGCCGACGAATATATTCTCGATTCAGACTTGGAGTAGAGGTAACGTCGATGTTACTCGGTATTTCATGATTTTAATTGAGTATTTGCATGTATATATTTTTATGTTTTATTTTGGCAATATATGTATGTCATAAAATCTGGAAAATTTTTTAAAGTTGAAAATTTGCATGTTTCGGTATTTTTATCGCTTTTACGAGATTAACGATTAAATTGTTATATTAGTTTGTATAATCATAATATTCGGCCTAAACATGTAATATATGTTTATATTCTGGAAAAATGTTGTTTTTGATGATTTTTAATAATTTAGTATTTTTCTAATATTTTTGATATCGAATATTGAATTATTACCGTTTACAGACAAAAACGATTAAAAGCCGATTTTTAGTTCTAGTACTTAAACATTTTATTTTAATTTGATTTTTGACGTGGTGAAATAGAATTTTCCTAATTTTTTTCATAATTTTTTGGAATTGTTAAGTGGATGAATTAATTAATCACTTTAAATCATCGTTTATCGTTAAAACTGTGTTTGTTGTTTAAATTCTCGATTTCTGGTCTTTGGTTTAAATCTGGAAAAATTATGATTCTGATGATTTCATATTAAAATGTAATTTTATGATTTTTAGTGCCTTAATAAAATGTTAGGAACGATTAGTTTTATTAATAGGAATCGTTAATTGTGAAAACGGGTTTTAAAGACGGTTTTGACGGGATTTATTAAATCTGGAACTTTTGGAAATCTGGAAAAATGGTAGATTCTGGAAAATCATGATTTTTAGGTTTAATAATAATTTTGGATATTAATACTTAAATCATTTTGTAATTACTATTTTTATTAATCGTTATTGTCGAGATTGGACGATTAACGAGAAAACGCTTTAAAAACCGAGTTTTAGAATTCTGGATTTTTTTTTCTGGACAGAATGTCCATAAATATATTTTAACTATTTTACGTAATTTTTGTACTATTTATTAAAGTCTTTAATTAATAAGTATTGATTTTCGGACAAATTGTGATTTATCGTTAAAATGCTTCGTCTTACCTAAAATTATTATTTTTCCAGCAATTTTGAAAGTATTTAAATCTGAAACTTTAAGAGTTAAATCATCCCTTAACATACTCTAAATATATTTGTTGGTTTAATTAAATAAAGACGTTCAAATATTCAATTTGGTGTTTGCCGTAAAATCCTATTTATAATTTTATTGTCGAAACTAATAATAATTAGGGAATTTTAGTTTTTTAACTTTTGAAAACACCCTAATTAGTAGTATTAAAATGTTTAAGACATTTTTAATCATTTTATAACGCTTGTACGATATTTTAATAATTTCATAAAATTAAATGTTCACTTTGATAATTAATATCGTTAAGGCCGAAAGTACTAGTTTTATAAATCTACATCGTTTACTAAAATGTGTTATTAGTATGAACTAATATTTTTGCTATTTTGATATGATGCTATTTTTGGTAAAGTTTCTAAAAATAGAAGTTTCCTAAAATAGAAAGTTTTCTCTTTTGGAAAGTGATCCTTTTCTTTTTGTTCTCTTGTTATTTATAATGATTATATCTTTTATATATCGATAATGGCTTGTTTTGGAGTTATGGAATAAGGACAAGTGTGGGTTTAGAGTAATATAGTCTGCGAGGTACGTTTTGCCATCAACTATAAAGCTGGTGTGTCTATGTTGAGACACATTGGTCGTTGAACTCAACATGGTTTGTGTTCAGGAGTGTGTATATTTTGACCTTAAACTTAGATATCGCATCGTGTAAGTCGCCGTCGGGTTGAACTGGATTACGGTTGGTGTCCAGGAGGGGTGTACATTACTTAAGCCAGGACCTCGCTGCACGCAGTCCTGTTATGGTTGAGTTGCCTAGTTAGAGACCGAAGTCTGATTTGTTTTGACTAAGTTCTCGAAACTAGTTTAGTATTGTCCTAGTGAAAGTCTAGATTCTACATTAATCCTATCCATAACGCCATTTTGATTATTTTATTTATTATCGATATAAATTGGTTTGCAGGTTGGCAAATATTTTTATGTTTCTTCGGAAACCCTTTTGATTAATTTGTTTTACGCTAAAGCTTATTTTAATATGCTGTTTTACTGTTTTCCATTTTTACTATTTTTCCTATATTAGTAATTACTGTTTTAAAATCCTGTTATACGGCTGGGAGAACATTGACGTTGCTCCTCACTGATTGTGGCTGTTATGTTTTTAACATGACAGGTATGCTTGTTTCCGGGTGTCGGCTAGCGGGCAGACATGATCCTTGCTCGATAATTTTAATAATTATGTTTGTGGATTGTTAAACCCCTTTGTGGATTTATTTACTTTGGCCATTTTATTTTGGGCCCAATGTTTGACTTCACCATTTATATTTTTATAAAAACATAGTTACAGCGTGTTATAATCCCGACTCTACAGTGTTTCCGCCACTATATTGCGTTAGAATTTCTAGGGGATTACAGACGTAGCAACCCATTCTATTTTTTATATCATCGTAAAACGTTGTTTGCATAATATTCCACCGAATTACTAGCGCGCGTATTTAAAAATCGAACGATATCTTAGTAGAGGCCGCTACGAGCGGGCGGGGTTGAGTGTTCTTTGTGGGCTTCCCAACATGTACCCTCACCTCTTACTCAGAACCTCGGTTTTCGGATGCCCGAAGCCGTTGGCGCACGAGAGTCATTCGATATACGATACCCGATAACTCGGCATCGGTATTGTAATGCAAAGGGGGACGAACCCCACAAGCTCTAGTATCAAAGTGGGTTGTACTTTGTGCACGGTCCACTGAGATAAAGAGTGGGTTCGAACGGGTCCCGAACTCCCACAAAGTTCGGTGACAACTGACGACTCCTATTTTGATTTAAATTTCAACCTGAGAACTATCTCACATGGGAAACATTTCGCCGCCCAAACCCGCGCGTGGCCGCGTCGGGGTGGACCTATGTCATGTTCACAATTTGGCGAATCCGCTGGGGAAGACTGATGTACAACTTGTCATCGGGATCCTCAGGATGAGACTCGAGGAGAAATCGTTCGATTAGTATAATACGCGCGTTAGTTTTACGGTTCATGCATAACCCCATTTTTACCCGGGCTGGTACTGGCGACCGACGTCCCACTATACCGCGATATATTCCAAATTGGTTATTTCAAGGTGTTCATGGCTAATTCGTATGGGTTTCGCGGCATGTCCTTATACAAATTGGTAGGGGAGTCCGTCCCGATTCTCAAAAAGGCCATGCGCACTGGTATAGACCCTATTATGACCGACCGAGACTTAGTGTAAATGCATACATGCTGTCGTCATATGTGGACGTCCGTCCGCACCGCCCGGCGCCCTGCGCGCGTCCGCGCGGAACTGACCCGGTTTTTCAATGTATGGTGGCGACCACCCACACGGCCCCCTCCCGGTCGAGGGCCGGTCCGATCTCGCGTACGGGGCGATGTTTCGGACCTCGATTCGGACTTGTACTAGACGGGTGCGGGCACCCGTGTTTTCGTTTGGAATAGATCGAGTCGTGGTTGTAAATGTTTAAAGGCCGATTCGTTTGGTAAGGCGAACTTTTTAGTGAACTGAATTCATTGCCGATTTGTGGAGTCGCCACCGAGTCAATTATGGGGACTCGGAAACCGTTCAAGTCAACTTTGATCCTTAGCCGGCTCAAAGCTGAGGGGCACGGAACCTAAAGATAAAGACTTGTACCCTTAAGCACTCCATGCCTGGAATGACTCTCATTGCCAATGGTTTCGGACATCCGAAAACCGTCGAATTTGAGTAAGGGGTGAGGGTATGTATTAGGAAGACAACATCCGATAGATGTCAACACCCAATCCCGCCCGCACTATAGCGGCCTCTACTAATCAATCGGTGGGCTGATAACTTTGTTCTTTTGTTGTGGCGGAAGTACTGTAACATCCATTGTTTTCACCCTATACCTTTTGCTACGTCGGTTGTTTCAAAGTAGTTGGGTTTACATTCTTTGCATGCGATTTCACATGACAAGCAGGCCATGAAAAGATGCACGTAGGAGAGTAGAGAGTACTAATATTATACGTATTAGCAAATCAGTTTTAACGCGATAATACGGATATTAGTCGTTCTCGTGATATACCTTACCTGGTATTCTGCTTAAGATGTGTCAAACCTAGTAAGGCGAGCACCCGGACTAATACGGAACCCGTCCATCACTTTGTTTAGTTTTAGTTGTTTTACGTTTTGAATTCCGTGTTAGGTGATTTAGCATGCGGTTATAAGGTCATAAAAGCGATAAATCTTACAAAAGCTGTAAATGTGAATATAAGTAAATCACGTTGTGAGGAGTTGCACCCTCGGAGTATACACTAAACGGGACACGATGCATAGATAGTTGAGAACGGATCTCGGAATTACTCGGGTCTATTTAGCGTATTTTAGTATTTGCGGTTGAAGTTGGGACATTACATGTTTCAATATGTGTTTATGGACCTAACGTCCATGCCTAGTATTGTCGTAGTGCATAATAAAGAAAGTGCGAGAATGTATAATTTTGTTTAGATGACAACCTAGTGACGACTCGGCTTCAAAGGCGGATCCTCCTAGTTGCCTGGTGATTTCGGCAGAGTTCCGTTACCGTTGACCCTTCCTGCGGCTACTCCGGCAGAGCTCCGTTACTATTGGCTGATTCTGCGGCTAATCCGGTAGAACTTCGTTACTAGACTATAGCTAGTCGAACACAGGCACCTCGGGATCAAGTGGAGTGCTCGAAGGTGAGGAGTAGCGTCGATGTCGCTTTTATCAGAACTATAATCGAGTGGATCGTTTGCCTCGGGTGTCAGAGTGCGAGCCCTTAGCGAGAATGATAGAGGGAGAAGAGAATAGTTGTGAATTGTGTCGAATGAATGACGTGAGGGGGGGGGGGTATTTATAGGTGTTTTCGGCCCTCATCACCCAGATAGACGCCTGAGTCTAGGCGCACCAAGACTCAGGCGCCTGGGTTCAGGCGTGGGAAGACTCTGGCGTGCAAGGTGAGGCGCCCGGTGTTTTGAAGATACGATTTTGATACTTTCCGAAACCGAGAGATGGGTGTAAAATACGTATCTTGGGGACTAAGGTTTCCCCGGGTTTGACCTAGCGTCGTGAGTTTAGTGGACCTCGGGTGTGCATCTCGAGGTTCACTTGGCGCGGTGCTGACTTGGTTTAAGTTTCAAGACCGACTCGGGGTTCTAGTGTCAGAATTGACTCTAATTAGTGTCTATGCGACCGTAACGACACGACTAAGGCTGCCATCATGTAAGTTTAATTTTTCCGAGTAATTTATTTGATCCGTTCTATAGAAAAACTATCTAAAACATCGCGAATCCGCGTCGCGTTGCAGTTCTATCGTCATTGGGTGTTTGTTGGGCACTTCTGCAGCCATCAGGTCCAAATTTGGGTGTCTAAAGAAGCCCCCCACTTTGACTGAGGCTTGGACAAGGCGAAAGTCAAAGTATAGCCACTCAGGTCAATCGAGGATTACGACCTGGTGGCTGTCCGGTCGGGTCGTTTTAAGTCCATTGGACTACGTGTTGAGGCTCGCCAGCCAAGGCTTAGAAATCATACCTGATGTCTTTGCTTGCGGTTGCTTGCTTGGGCCCGAGCCAGTGCTTGTCATCTCGTTCTCAGTTCTTCATGCTCGTGCGAATTGCTTAAAAGTTTGTTCAATTTTAAATGTCTTTGTGTGTAGGTGACGCGTTAAGCGTAGATGTGAAGAATGTTCATATGTGTTGGCTTCCATTTGAACAAATGTTTTTGGGATGCTTGTGAACCCTTGAACTTAATGAAATAAAATGTTCGAGGGCGTCAGTCTCCACTCGAGCGATCGTCTTCGGGATGATTGTGACCCCTTGGACAGAATAAAGCGAAATAAAATGTTCGAGGGCGTTAGTCTCCACTCGAACAGCTGTCTTTTGGGGTGCCTATGACCCCTAGGATGAAGTAAAACAAGATAAACTACTCGAGGGCATCAGTCTCCACTCGAATAGTTGTCTTTCGGGATGCCTATGACCCCTACGTCAAAGTAAAATAAAATGCTCAAGGGCGTCACTCTCCACTCGAACGCTCGTCTTTGGGATGCCTCTGACCCCTAGGACAAAATAAACCAAGATAAACTATTCGAGGGCGTCAGTCTTCACTCGAATAACTGTCTTTCGGGATGCCTATGACCCCTAGGACAAAGTAAAATGAGATAAACTATTCGAGGGCGTCGGTCTCTTCTCGAATAGCTGTCTTTCGGGATGCCTATGACCCCTAGGACAAAGTAGAACAATATAAACTATTCGAGGGCGTCAGTCTCCACTCGAATAGTTGTCTTATGGGATGCCTATGTGTGGACATGACGTAGGTCCACCCCGACGCGGCCACGCGCGGGTTTGGGTAGGCGAATGAATCTCGTGGTGAGATTGTTCTCGGGTTCGAAATTTAAGTCAAAATGGAGTCGCCACCGAATTTTGTGGTTATTCGGAACCATACGAGCCCACTCTATGTCGTCATGGGCTATGCACAAAGTACGGCCCACTTCGATTTCAGAGTTCATGGGGCTCGTCCCTTTGCATTGCAATATCGATACCGTTTAAACCGGCTTTCGTATATAGAATGACTCTCGTGCGCCAATGGTTTCGGGCATCCGGAAACCAAGGTTCTGAGTAAGGGGTGAGGGTACGTGTTGGGAAGCCCACTAAGGACACCCAACCCCGCCCGCACATGGCGGCCTCTACTAAGACATCGTTCGCGTTCGTGTGCGCGCGCTAGTAAAATGACTAAATGATATGCAAATAACGTTTTCGGCTAAGCATGCGAATTATTGGTTAACTACGTCATTTAATGCATCTTGATTCACGTCAAAGTGATTTAGCATGCGATGTTCATTTAAATAAATAAATGGCAAACATCAAATAATAGAAAACTCGTAAATAAATTACAAATTACACGGGCGGAATACAACCCGGAATTCACAATACAACGAGCAATAAAATAGAATAATTGAATTATAAGCGGTAAACGTTAACTAGAAACGGACCCGTATATAATAAATATAAACTAGACCGTAAGTTGTGCAAACGGACGAACTTCGATTAAATACACATTATATTGTGTATTAAACGGAGGACGGAGATATGGAACCTAGACGTGGTGCTAGCCCGATCCCGAATCTCGATGCCTTGTCCCGACTTATCACATCGAGGAATAGAGTCTAAATTAATCATGTTTCGGATACGACTAAAGAGTCGCCGACACAAGATTAATAGTGCGAGACCGTCGATCAAAGTCGTTTTAAGTGTAGTGATATGCATGAGTTTTGAAAAAGAAGATCACGTGATTGACTTTACACGTGTGGATCGAAGCCGTAAATATTTGACGAGGCTTACGGTATTTAGAAGGCTCACAGTTTAGGCATGATACAAGACACTCGATCGAGTCATGAGGGAGACTCGATCGAGTGCCCCTCGTGGAGACCTTCTGCCTGATTTTTGGAGTGCTACTCGATCGAGTAGGCTTGTGCACTCGATCGAGTGCCCTCTGTACGGGTGTTTAATTTGTGCTTTGAAACGACCCATTTTGGCTTTTATGTTTTTGAATCGAGATGCAATTACGCTAATATAAATATTGTCCAATTTATATTAGTTTAAATCTCGATGGCTCGTCATACTCGACATTCGGTTATAGAACCGACATCTAGTATTTAGAGCGAATTTGCAAAATCGAGTTTGATCGGGCTAGAACAAATATCGATTCCCTCCGCGTCATAATGTCGTAATCAATCCTTTCGGATCGTGTGACAATTAATTCGGCGTCAATGGGTTTCGTCCTAATCCGATTTGTCGATGATTCTTTTAGAATAATATTTTGAAAGAGATGTGGTCGGACATATTTAACGACGAATCTCCACGATCTATTACGCCCTTAAGTGTTTAGGGTGGCGCACCTCGAAGGGCGCCACCTCCAATACGACTTGTAAAGGGATTAAATAGACTTTTGGCGGAATTCGCAATTAAACATATTCAACCCGAAAATTCGACCGTCGTTGCAAACTTAAGTCCTCGGCATTTTAATATCGTAATTTAGCCTTAAGGCCTACGATCATTAATTTAGCCTCAACGGACGTTGCTCGGATCGTTTTGAAAATAGTTTTGTTTGTAAGTATACACGGTATTATTAATATAACAAAATGTAAATGAGCAATAATTAAATGTTAGAGGTTAGAATACGGTAAGTAAATGTTAGATGTTAGTTGACATAAAATAAAATGTTAGATTGCGATAAATAAAATGTTAGTAGCAAAATTGAAATGTTAGTAACAAAATTAAAAATGTTAGTATTAGTGTTAGTAATAATGATAATAATAATATATAGTAATAATAATAATAATAATAATAATAATAATAATAATAATAATAATAATAGTGTGTATATATATATATAATCAAAAAAGAGAAAGGAGAAAGGATGTCGGGATTTGAATTACACCCTCAACCTACATGCTTAATTGGTCTCGGAAACGGACTCGTAATAGCGACGGGAGCGCGGGAGTGTCGAGATATGTAGGGTGAGTTATGGTGTGTGTCTTTGACGAGTTTTGATCTCGAGAATTTGAATGTGTATGTGTGTATGTAGATGATGGATGATTGAATGTTTGAAGGTGTGTTTGATGGTTGATGTATGTAAAGTTGTAGTGTGATTAGGGTAAAAAGCTGTGTGAAGGTGGTAAAAAGGTAGAAAAAGAGTTGTCAATTGTGTTGGGGTGATGGGGTATTTATAGGGAAATACCCCGGTTCAGGGTCACTCGATCGAGTGGCGCGGGTGCACTCGACCGAGTGCCCGGTCTGGGTCTGGATCGGCCGGTTTATGGCCTTACTCGACCGAGTGGATGTGAGCCACTCGATCGAGTGGGTATGAATGGAGGGAGTGTAAATAAGGCATGATTTGTTGCCTTTTTTGAATGAGATTTGTTTGTTGGACAAGCTTCTAGAAGCGAACTTGGCTGTTTTTTGTGTCGAATTCGTCTTTGACCGGGTTTTGACCCGGTCGCCAATAGACGGTTTTATTTCCGGTGTCGATTTTGACCCAAATTAGTCTCATTTTATTGGAAACGACCCACTGGGCCTGGATTTGAAGTCGGTTTTGAGAGATTTGCACTCCGCTAAATGCCCACGTCGGATACTATTGATTCTGAGTCCGTATTCGAGCGTATTAAGTCACGTTTACGTCCGATCATCATCGGGTGTTTTGTCGGAAACTGCTATAGACACTAGCAGGCAAAATGCGGGTGTCTACAGAGCCCCCACTCTGACTGAGGCTTGGACAAGGCGAAAGTCAGAGTAGCTACCAGGCCAATCGAGGATTACGACCTGGTAGCCTTCCGGTCGGGTCGTTTATAGTCCATTAGACTTGCGTGAAGGGCTCGCCAGCCATAAGCAGAGGGTCATACCTGTCCTGATGATTATAGCTCCGTGGGGAGTCGGACTTGCCTTTGAAGTCCTAGGTGTACCTGTATTTGCACGTAATATCTAGGTGAAACACCGACTCATGCTGGGGAGTAAAGTAGCTGCGCGGGGACTTGCTTCTGAAGTCTTGGGTGTACTCTTATGCTGACACATCACGCTTTGGATGTAGCGTTCCAGGAGAAACACCGCTTTTGGTGTTCCGTTGGGAAGCACTAGCTGGTACCTGAAATGTTAGATACATAGGCAGAAATAGCAGGCATAGCAGATAGCACATAGGAAATGCAGTTAGCATCTATAGACTGACTTGCGCTGGGGAAAATGGTTTTTGCTTCATTTTGAAATCGAAGTCCTGAAAGCAACTCATGCGCTAGGAGATAGGTTTTCAAAATTGAAAGGGTAGAAAAGAAATTTGCAGTTTAAATAGACTGAAATTTGACCTTGTCGAAAAGGATTTTATCAAATGGCTAAGTGTTGCAAACTTTGAAGCGAAAATTTAAGGAGAGAGATACCGACAAACTCGACTCTGGATGCGACAAGACGAGCTGACAGACACGACTTGACTCTCGAGGGGTTGGACTGTGACTCGGTAGAGGGGTGGGCCACCTAAGATGACAAGACTCTTAAGCTGCGCTATTCCATAGCCTAGGCGAGTGACAACACGGTCGAACATCAAAATGGGATAGATATGCTATAGGGTGGCTGCAGTAGTCTGTAACGAGACTGTAACGACAGGACTTAGCAGTAGCAATGTTGTAGTCTAGTGTTCTTTGAATTTTTGGTTTTGGGGCATATTTCCAAAGTGGGTGTCGCTTCGAGTCCCTGACGGATTCTCGTCTTCGACTGAGCCGAGTACTAGGACACTCTATAGAAAGAAGGCAAGATTTTGAAAGTCTTTGGATTTTGTGAGTGGATGGAGATCTTCTGTCTAAGAGAAGCCTCCTGGACGACAAAGCTAACTGTTGAGAACATGACAGTGTCGTGACCGGAATGATGGTGCTTTTTGAACTTGTGTCAATGTGGGTGGTTGTGCCCTTGTTGAAAGGCTGCCTACGTATTCACGTGTAGTGAAATCAAACCAAGCCGTAGTTCAGTGGATTGGAAGATATATTATGGTGCCTAGTTTATTAGGGGTTTGTGTGTAACTAGCCATAGCGATGGTGTAGGCTAGGTGAATTCCCAATGATGTCTTGATCAAAGGGCTAGAACAGTTAGGATGTTGATCCCGTGACTGTGAGCGTTCTCCGGGGTAGCCCCCAGAGGTGGTGTGAACTATTTGGGCATGTTCTATGCCGACCGCAGGTTGAGTTCCCGTGTTTGGGGCTGGTAACTGGTTTGGATGTTTTTGGAAATGTGGAGCTAGGTCGCAAGTGGCCTTGATGATTCGAAATCTGGAGCTCGATTTTGTGGAGCTAAGGCTTCGAGGGTAAGGTATTGCAATGTGGTAGGAAAGGGGGAAGTCGAGTAAAAATGACTCGGACTTCGATCAGGGTAGGTTTGATAATGCGGGATCTGATTTCCATGTCTGGCCCTAATGGTTAGGGGTATCCTATGGAGCTTGAATCCTCAAAATTCCGGGCTGTCTCTTAGCCTAGGTCTCGGGAAGGTCTTGAGGGTTGTAATGTGGGAAGGCTAAATGTGGTGTTAGCTAACCAGCTTGATTGTCTCTCCCCTTTTTGATGGTATAGGTATCGATAATTTTTGAATTGACCGTACCCTGGTCAAGGAGCTTTCACTTGAGTTGACCGTTAAACATGGTCCTGGGTTTTTGAATTTTTTTTGTTTTTTTTTGTTGACCTCTTAGCCCCGGTCGTGAGATTCTTCATTTGAGTTGACCGTGCCCCAGTCAAGGGTGCCTCTTTTTGATGATGGCCTACTTTTTTTGTTTTAGGCTTTTGCTTTTCCTTGGACTTTTGATTTTTTTTTGTCCAGTTTTTTTTTTCACGGTAATCCCCTCCCATGATGTTGTGGGTGGATTCGGGGTTGGACCTATCAGTTAGATTAGGCTTGTGGAGCAAAACCTTTGTAAGGTGTAAGCCTAGTTGGTGTTTATGTGAGTGCAACTCGCGATGGAGTACTCTACGATAAGCATGGTGATTTGGATCTCGGTATTGTCATCATAATTCTGAGCAGGCTTAGAGGGAGCATCGTCCTTAGTTGGGTATTTTTGGCATCAAGCCTATAGAGTCACGATGCTTTTTTTTTTTTGCTTCTGGTCAGACTAACGCCTAAAGTAGGGATTGGTCAGTTTTATTGGAGGGGTGTTTATTGTGGGAAATGGGCTTGCCTTCCGTCTTGAACCCAAACTAGGAGACTATCTAGACGTGTCATAAGATTTGATACTGCTCCTGTTAAGGGTAGTTTTGTGGCTTTCTATACCAGACATGGAACAGGTTAAGGAAAACACGGGCCTCAATTCCTACAGTCATTATAGATGTGCCTATAATAGTCACGTGCATGTGCTCACAGTGTATGATGGTGTTCATCATGTTCTCGGAAACACATAAGGAAAGCATATATGAGAGATAGAAAAGCTGATTTTATTGAATTTTGAAAAGAGAACAGAATACAGTTGACTCTGACTCTGACTTTGAAAGGAGGATGTAGGATATCCTAGACTCGGACTCAGACTTAGACTCGAATCGAATCCGGACTTTCGGATACTTGGTTGGTCGTTTCTTTTTGGTAAGGTCCTTGATTGGAGAAAACGACAGGTGCCACAACTCGCCTAAACTCGACTTTGCGCAAATGCAAGAGAGGGAGTCAAACTAGACATGGCCCGGGGTGACGGGTCGACAAAGACTCTTGGACCGGGATACTCGAACGTTGACCTAGACGAGGTAACAACCCTGACTTGGACTTGACGATGAGACTCAAGCTGCACGAGGGTAAGTCCGAAAATGGGGCGACCGTGTTTGACCGCGTCACGTGTTTGGACCAACCGTGGCTACCTAAACCTTTAGGAGACTCGGGTGTTCGTAGCATAGGTACGACTCGAAGAAGACATCATAAGGATGCCGGTGTATATTGAACGTAAGGTACCCCTTAAGGTGACTGTGGTCGAATGCTCGGGTGGAGGAGAACCCCCGAGTGAGACTGAAGACTCTGATAGGACTCAGATGGTGCGTCATTTGAATGACTCGAAAGTGACACACGTGAGACACCACGTGTAGGACATGACCCTTAGAGCAACCGTGATTGATCGCTCTGCTGAAGGTTAGCCCCCGAGTGAGACCGAGGACTCTAAAAGGACTCAGATGGTGTGACATCTAAGAGACTCGAAAGTGGCACACGTGAGACAACACGTGTAGGACGTGACCCTTAGAGCAACCGTGATTGATCGCTCTGCTGAAAGATAGCCCCTGAGTGGGATTGTGGGTTTTCTTAAGACTCGAGTGTCGGGCGAGTGACCCTTAGATGTAACGACCACAAACCTTTGGTTATAGGGTTATGCCTTGTAAAAGGTTGACTCGGCCTCGAGGAAAGGCAGACGAGGTAAGGGAAGAAACTCGCGATGTAAGATCGGCAGAGTTTCGACGCTAGAGACCCTTGACTTGACTTGAATAAGGATAGACCCTTAAGTTAAAGGACTTGAATTGGGATGACTCGACTAACGGATTGAAAGACGGGCAAAATTCCCCTAGGAAAGGTCGTGGGGACCGTCCTGTCGGAGGGAAAGATCGCGTGTGACTTTCTAGTTAGGACTCGAGTGTATGGACGAACCTTCCACTTACGAGTGTATGACTCGTGTTGGTCGGTTATGCCTTTAGAAAAAGGCGGACTAGGAAGGGGAAGGAACCCGTGATGTAGGATCGACGGAGTTTCGACGCTATAGACCTTCGACAGATTATGAAAAGACCCGACACACAGATTACGGTAGGTCCTATAATAAGGAAGGTTTTTGAAAAATGATTGAATTTTGAAAATTGAGAGGACAGTCCTGAAATTGGCAGTGGGTCAATAGGACCGGGCATTTTGAAATGTTAGAATGGTTGCGAGTAATTTCGCGTTTTGAAAATTGAGGAGGCGATCCCGTCTTTTGAAATTGGCAGCATGCCGACAGGGTCGAGTTTTTTTTGATAAGTTGAATATTTGGAATTTTGAAAATTTGAATATCGAAAATAAATTTCCGAAAATTTGAAAATCGAAAATAAGATCCCGAAGATTTGAAAATCGAAAACGGCATCTCGGAGATTTGAAAATCGAGAATCACATCTCGAGGATCTGAAAAAAAATCGAAATGGAATTTTGAAATTTGAAAATCAAAATGGAATTTGAAAATTCGAAAATCGAATGGTGGATCAGAAATTCGAATTTTGAAATGGACAGCATGCCGGCTAGAAAATAGGCTATTTTGAGTCAAATCGTAAGTCTAAATTTCGGCTTCATTCCGAATTTTGAAAATTGGATATTTTGAAAAGACGGGTCCCGAAACGGACAGTATTTCGGGTTTTTCAAAATTTGGTATTTTTGGAAAGATGCATTTTTGAAATGACGGTTTTTGAAAAAAATGACACGGAAACCAAGTAGCACGTAGTCAAGCAAGCATTACAACGACGCTTATGTATGCTTTACACTAAGTCTCGGTCGGTCAAAATAGGGTCTATACCAACAACGATGGCATTCTCCGGGTTTCCCCGGGTTTGACCTAGCGTCGTGAGTTTAGTGGACCTCGGGTGTGCATCTCGAGGTTCACTTGGCGCGGTGCTGACTTGGTTTAAGTTTCAAGACCGACTCGGGGTTCTAGTGTCAGAATTGACTCTAATTAGTGTCTATGCGACCGTAACGACACGACTAAGGCTGCCATCATGTAAGTTTAATTTTTCCGAGTAATTTATTTGATCCGTTCTATAGAAAAACTATCTAAAACATCGCGAATCCGCGTCGCGTTGCAGTTCTATCGTCATTGGGTGTTTGTTGGGCACTTCTGCAGCCATCAGGTCCAAATTTGGGTGTCTAAAGAAGCCCCCCACTTTGACTGAGGCTTGGACAAGGCGAAAGTCAAAGTATAGCCACTCAGGTCAATCGAGGATTACGACCTGGTGGCTGTCCGGTCGGGTCGTTTTAAGTCCATTGGACTACGTGTTGAGGCTCGCCAGTCAAGGCTTAGAAATCATACCTGATGTCTTTGCTTGCGGTTGCTTGCTTGGGCCCGAGCCAGTGCTTGTCATCTCGTTCTCAGTTCTTCATGCTCGTGCGAATTGCTTAAAAGTTTGTTCAATTTTAAATGTCTTTGTGTGTAGGTGACGCGTTAAGCGTAGATGTGAAGAATGTTCATATGTGTTGGCTTCCATTTGAACAAATGTTTTTGGGATGCTTGTGAACCCTTGAACTTAATGAAATAAAATGTTCGAGGGCGTCAGTCTCCACTCGAGCGATCGTCTTCGGGATGATTGTGACCCCTTGGACAGAATAAAGCGAAATAAAATGTTCGAGGGCGTTAGTCTCCACTCGAACAGCTGTCTTTTGGGGTGCCTATGACCCCTAGGATGAAGTAAAACAAGATAAACTACTCGAGGGCATCAGTCTCCACTCGAATAGTTGTCTTTCGGGATGCCTATGACCCCTACGTCAAAGTAAAATAAAATGCTCAAGGGCATCACTCTCCACTCGAACGCTCGTCTTTGGGATGCCTCTGACCCCTAGGACAAAATAAACCAAGATAAACTATTCGAGGGCGTCAGTCTTCACTCGAATAACTGTCTTTCGGGATGCCTATGACCCCTAGGACAAAGTAAAATGAGATAAACTATTCGAGGGCGTCGGTCTCCACTCGAATAGCTGTCTTTCGGGATGCCTATGACCCCTAGGACAAAGTAGAACAATATAAACTATTCGAGGGCGTCAGTCTCCACTCGAATAGTTGTCTTATGGGATGCCTATGTGTGGACATGACGTAGGTCCACCCCGACGCGGCCACGCGCGGGTTTGGGTAGGCGAATGAATCTCGTGGTGAGATTGTTCTCGGGTTCGAAATTTAAGTCAAAATGGAGTCGCCACCGAATTTTGTGGTTATTCGGAACCATACGAGCCCACTCTATGTCGTCATGGGCTATGCACAAAGTACGGCCCACTTCGATTTCAGAGTTCATGGGGCTCGTCCCTTTGCATTGCAATATCGATACCGTTTAAACCGGCTTTCGTATATAGAATGACTCTCGTGCGCCAATGGTTTCGGGCATCCGGAAACCAAGGTTCTGAGTAAGGGGTGAGGGTACGTGTTGGGAAGCCCACTAAGGACACCCAACCCCGCCCGCACATGGCGGCCTCTACTAAGACATCGTTCGTGTTCGTGTGCGCGCGCTAGTAAAATGACTAAATGATATGCAAATAACGTTTTCGGCTAAGCATGCGAATTATTGGTTAACTACATCATTTAATGCATCTTGATTCACGTCAAAGTGATTTAGCATGCGATGTTCATTTAAATAAATAAATGGCAAACATCAAATAATAGAAAACTCGTAAATAAATTACAAATTACACGGGCGGAATACAACCCGGAATTCACAATACAACGAGCAATAAAATAGAATAATTGAACTATAAGCGGTAAACGTTAACTAGAAACGGACCCGTATATAATAAATATAAACTAGACCGTAAGTTGTGCAAACGGACGAACTTCGATTAAATACACATTATATTGTGTATTAAACGGAGGACGGAGATATGGAACCTAGACGTGGTGCTAGCCCGATCCCGAATCTCGATGCCTTGTCCCGACTTATCACATCGAGGAATAGAGTCTAAATTAATCATGTTTCGGATACGACTAAAGAGTCGTCGACACAAGATTAATAGTGCGAGACCGTCGATCAAAGTCGTTTTAAGTGTAGTGATATGCATGAGTTTTGAAAAAGAAGATCACGTGATTGACTTTACACGTGTGGATCGAAGCCTTAAATATTTGACGAGGCTTACGGTATTTAGAAGGCTCACGGTTTAGGCATGATACAAGACACTCGATCGAGTCATGAGGGAGACTCGATCGAGTGCCCCTCGTGGAGACCTTCTGCCTGATTTTTGGAGTGCTACTCGATCGAGTGGGCTTGTGCACTCGATCGAGTGCCCTCTGTACGGGTGTTTAATTTGTGCTTTGAAACGACCCATTTTGGCTTTTATGTTTTTGAATCGAGATGCAATTACGCTAATATAAATATTGTCCAATTTATATTAGTTTAAATCTCGATGGCTCGTCATACTCGACATTCGGTTATAGAACCGACATCTAGTATTTAGAGCGAATTTGCAAAATCGAGTTTGATCGGGCTAGAACAAATATCGATTCCCTCCGCGTCATAATGTCGTAATCAATCCTTTCGGATCGTGTGACAATTAATTCGGCGTCAATGGGTTTCGTCCTAATCCGATTTGTCGATGATTCTTTTAGAATAATATTTTGAAAGAGGTGTGGTCGGACATATTTAACGACGAATCTCCACGATCTATTACGCCCTTAAGTGTTTAGGGTGGCGCACCTCGAAGGGCGCCACCTCCAATACAACTTGTAAAGGGATTAAATAGACTTTAGGCGGAATTCGCAATTAAACATATTCAACCCGAAAATTCGACCGTCGTTGCAAACTTAAGTCCTCGGCATTTTAATATCGTAATTTAGCCTTAAGGCCTACGATCATTAATTTAGCCTCAACGGACGTTGCTCGGATCGTTTTGAAAATAGTTTTGTTTGTAAGTATACACGGTATTATTAATATAACAAAATGTATATGAGCAATAATTAAATGTTAGAGGTTAGAATACGGTAAGTAAATGTTAGATGTTAGTTGACATAAAATAAAATGTTAGATTGCGATAAATAAAATGTTAGTAGCAAAATTAAAATGTTAGTAACAAAATTAAAAATGTTAGTATTAGTGTTAGTAATAATGATAATAATAATATATAGTAATAATAATAATAATAATAATAATAATAATAGTGTATATATATATAATCAAAAAAGAGAAAGGAGAAAGGATGTCGGGATTTGAATTACACCCTCAACCTACATGCTTAATTGGTCTCGGAAACGGACTCGTAATAGCGACGGGAGCGCGGGAGTGTCGAGATATGTAGGGTGAGTTATGGTGTGTGTCTTTGACGAGTTTTGATCTCGAGAATTTGAATGTGTATGTGTGTATGTAGATGATGGATGATTGAATGTTTGAAGGTGTGTTTGATGGTTGATGTATGTAAAGTTGTAGTGTGATTAGGGTAAAAAGCTGTGTGAAGGTGGTAAAAAGGTAGAAAAAGAGTTGTCAATTGTGTTGGGGTGATGGGGTATTTATAGGGAAATACCCCGGTTCAGGGTCACTCGATCGAGTGGCGCGGGTGCACTCGACCGAGTGCCCGGTCTGGGTCTGGATCGGCCGGTTTATGGCCTTACTCGACCGAGTGGATGTGAGCCACTCGATCGAGTGGGTATGAATGGAGGGAGTGTAAATAAGGCATGATTTGTTGCCTTTTTTGAATGAGATTTGTTTGTTGGACAAGCTTCTAGAAGCGAACTTGGCTGTTTTTTGTGTCGAATTCGTCTTTGACCGGGTTTTGACCCGGTCGCCAATAGACGGTTTTATTTCCGGTGTCGATTTTGACCCAAATTAGTCTCATTTTATTGGAAACGACCCACTGGGCCTGGATTTGAAGTCGGTTTTGAGAGATTTGCACTCCGCTAAATGCCCACGTCGGATACTATTGATTCTGAGTCCGTATTCGAGCGTATTAAGTCACGTTTACGTCCGATCATCATCGGGTGTTTTGTCGAAAACTGCTATAGACACTAGCAGGCAAAATGCGGGTGTCTACACTATGACCCCTAGGACAAAAGTTGTCGTTGCTGTGCCCTTAGGATAACTAAGACTCTTTAGGCAAAGTTGCTGTTGATGTGCCTCTAGGATAACTTAGACCCCTAGGGCAAAAATTGCTGTTGCTCTGCCTCCGGGATAACTAAGACCCCTCGGGCAAAAATTGCTGTTGCTCTGCCTCCGGGATAACTAAGACCCCTCGGGAAAAAATTGTTGTTGCTGTGCCTCCAGGATAACTAAGACCCCTCGGGCAAAAAATTGTTGTTGATGTGCCTCCGGGATAACTAAGCCCCCTCGGGCAAAAATTTATGTTGTTTATTTGTTTTAGTTAAGTGGCTTTTGTTTCGTGGTCTTGTCTTATTTTGTTCGGGTTTGCTCATGCTTTGTTTTGGTTTGTTATGCATTTGAGATTTGTTTAGAGTTTGCTTAGATTGGTTTGTCTTAGGCTGCTTTATTACGTGTTTGGGTGCAGAGTCACGTTAAGTGCTGCTTTTATGCTTGTTTCATTATCGTTTTTTGTAACGGGAGTGCTTTGTCGATTAGTAATTGTTTCGTCATCGTTATTTTGCTTGTCTTAAAAGGGTGTGCGTTATTCGTGTATATCGAATGTTAAGCCTCGTTTGTCTCTGTTTTAGTCTGTGTTGGACTACTCAGACGCGCACCAATCTGCGCCCCAATTTTCGGACGCCTAGCCCCCAGCGGTTCAGAATCCGGGCGCGTCACCTGAAGCGGTCGGGTTCTCGTGGACCGGGTTTGTTTAAGTAAACGGAGGCTGGGGGTTTCTTAATTCGACCCAAAAGGCGAACGCGTCACCCCCTTCGCCCCTAAATCGCCTTTTCAGTTTTTCTACGCGATTTCCGTCTCGATTTCCGCCATACGCGAAAATGTCGACTCCGGGTAAGTGTTTTTTACTCGTTTATTGTCGGTTTTGCTTGATTTGGTTGAATGTGAGTTTGTTTTGTTGAAACCTTACGGACGGGGATTTGTCGTGAATCCCGATCGATCAAAGTAAAAACCAACTAATCCTAAACTTGGGTAGTCGAGGGTAAGTCGGGTCGAATCCACGGGGACGGTCTAGTCAAAATAAAGGTCTCAGTCTAGCTAAGGTTTTAGTCGAGAAAAGAAAAGGTTTTGGTTTAAAGAAGGTTCTAAACTAGCGAGCTAAACAAGTCAAACAAACAAATGAAATAAATACGATAAAATGGACTAGGGTCAAGGTCAACGAGGTAGTCGCAAGGGAGTTATCATAGTTTACAAACGAGTTAACTATGGTCGGTAATTGGGAAGATAAAGGGTCTCTCTCGAGTCTCTATCTACCCGGGACGGTCCTAATAACGGGCTCTCGCACTTATTACTAGGTCGACCCACCCCAAAGAAAGCTCGACACAATATAATTCACTCACCGCGGCCAAGACAAGTAAATCATACAAAAATCACAATTAATGGAGAATACCAACAATAAGTCGACAAAGTCCGTAAACACACAACAAACCCACAAAATGAGACAAACCAAGTCTTCCTCAACCCTAGAAATTAACTAGTCTAACATGGTTAAAAGTAAACTAATTAAGTTACCCACTACTCTAATTATAATAATAAACATGAATGACTAATAAAGATGCAAACTTTAGACTAATTAAACAATAAAATAAACTAAAACTGAAAATATAAAAGATGAACAATAGAGAAAATGGAGAAGACATTGTACCAAACTTGAAGAAGAATTGTATAAATGATGGAGAATATGAAGTAGAAGATTAACCGAACTAATTAAACTCAATAAAAACTCGATTAAGACTAAGTGAAAATAAAATATCCCAAGAGAAAAGGAAAGGATGCAAGCTACCGCTACTCTACTCTATGTGCTACTGCGGCTCACTACTGCTGCTATCTACCCTACCGACTCCCCTCTTTCTTTTGAGGGTTCTCTAGTTTTTATACTGCCTCCCTCTACACTCTCCCTTCAGTTCCCATTTTCAGTCAACAAAAGTCAAGTGACACCTCATTAATGAAGGGCAAATACGTCAATTGCAACCCAATTCAATTGCTTCCAATTCAATCAATTAATTCCAATTCAATGAACCCAACACCAGAACCGACATCAATTCAATGACCAGAGATGAGTCGACGCCGGAGGTGAAGCTTTGCCGGAGCTGGTGCGACGGAGCTGTGGTAGTTCGAGGAGGCGCACGCCGGAGAAATGGGCAGAGCAGGGGCAGCAGGTGCGCCGGTCCGAGTTGGGCAACGCCGTGGTGGTGATGCTGGGGCTGCCGGAGTTCGGCTGGACCAAGTCAGAGGAGCTCGGTTGTCTTGGTCGAGTTAGAGGTGCGCGGCTGAGCATGGACAGGTGGTCGGAGCTCGACGGTTCTGGCCGGAGTTCGGATTCAGTCGTGGTGGCTGGAGAAGTCGGACCTGGCCGAAGCTCGGGGTGAATAACGGAATGATTAAGGGTGAAAATGGTGATTGATTTTGGTGATGGAAGGAAGTGAATTAGTGGATGAAATTTGATAGCAGCTCTTTAATGGTGGTTGAAGGAAAATGAATAATGGAGGGAGAAGAAGTTGTGATTGAATGGAGAAGGTGATCGATTGATGTAGGAGATGAATGTGGTGGAGGATGATTTAGGATGAGAGTAAATAAAGGTGTATGAAAAGTGTCAGATAAAACTGCAGCCTACAGGGATTATACGAGCTTGGGAGGAATTGGGTCAAGGTCAAACTCGACTCTGACTTATCTCGATTTGGTTTTGACCCGTCTCTTCTCGTTAATTTCCGCTCCAAATCCTACAAAATCAAATTAACAAAACGCAGACAAAATTTCCATATTTGTTTTGCGTGATATTGTTTAAATAGTGTTTGTGAGGGTGTGGGTAGCTTTCTTGTCGGTTTTCATGAGCTTAGGGTGGCTCCTAGGGCTTTCCGTGTGGTTTTGTGTGCTTTAAGACAGACCAAAAGGTGTTGTAACGATGCCGGATTTTTCGGAAACCACTTCCATCGTGACCGGGATCGAAAATGGGTGTTATCGGCCTTTTCGGAATTTTAATATCCTTATCCAAAATTTTGACCCTATTTTGACCTGTTTAAGCTGCTTTAGCCTGACCTGAGGCATGGGTTTTTCGTGTTTTGTTTGGCTTTATAGTTAAAGATGATACCGAGCGTCCCGAGGGAGCTTCCACGGTAGGTGCTAGTGGTGAGGCCGCCGGGACGAGTTCACAGACTCCTCGTGGGATTCGCAGGAGACGACAGATCATTTCTTCTCAGCGTCGTAATCCGGAGGCCATAAATGAGGCCGATTTTGACAGGGTGAGGAAGCGCAGGCTTCCCGAGACAGTTGCTAGGAGGGCCCATGTTCTGGTTCCCGTACCGGAGAATGAGGAGAGTGGTTACGAGGATCCCGAGTGGGCTCGGGACTGGGATGGTCACCACTTGTTGTTTCATCTCGACCTACACGTTTCTCACCGCATCGTGCTTGGTCTGGTGAGTGTCCTATTCGTGTGTATTAGCTATGTCTTTGATTTTGACTCGGGTTAGGTTAGGTTTGTTTTGTTTATACTTGTATTGTTTTGGTTTGCAGTCCTCAGGTCCGATGAGGACTTTCTCGGGCTTTACTACATGTCTTGAGATTTATTCTCAGAAGTTGACCCCCGCGGTACAGGGGATTATCGCGAGGACTGCACTAGGTCCCGTGGTTTAGCAATGGGTCCGGTTGGTGGGTTGCAAGACTAAGTGGAAGCTCATGGTGATTGGAGCGATGGTAGATCACTTTCATGATACGACCTCGACCTTCCATATGGCTTTTGGGGAGGTCTGGATGACCTTAGAGGATTTCAGGATGATTACTGGTTTACCCTGGGGTTCGGATAGGATTAGGTGGGCTGCCGAGGGCCCTAGGCTAGATAGTGATGAGGTGCGGGGCCTTATTGGGGATTGTTTGGAGCGTGAGGCATATAGTGCGCCTCATGCTTTGGTGAGCTCGTACATCACCGATCACTTCAAGCGAGTGGCGGTGTTAGAGGGTTGAGAACCCAACACGCCGGGTATGGTTGTGGTACTTCCTAGGATCGACCCACTTCTCGGATAAGGGCGAGAGGTTCAATACTAGGATTCTGCCTCTCCTGGCTGACCTGGCTCAGCTAGGACGTTATGCTTGGGTAACCGCGACTTTTGCGGAGATGACTCGCTGCTTGCAAGTCATGGTGAGGCCGTTGAAAGTGGAGTCGGCCTCAGCCTTGCCCATCGTGGGTTCAGGCCTTGTATTGGAGGTTAGTTTTGGCTTAGTTTTGCTAAGGTATTTCGGGATTTTGTAGGCTTGGATCTATTCCTACTTCCCCTGCTTGGCACCTAAAATGGTGCGAGTTCATCCGAAGAGATTCCCGGCGGGGATCGAGTGGAGGCTGGCTCAGCCTAAGAGTACAACCAGCCACTACCATTCGGAGAACGTGCTGGTTAACCAGCTACGCCTCGAGGATGTAAGTTTCCTATTTATAGCCTATTTTATTTAGTAGCCTCCAAGGTTTAGGATTTATTGAGATGCTGGTTTTATTTGTGTAGTTTGTGGCCCGCCCTTGGGCCAATTACGAGGGCGTGCCTGGGTATGTGGCTGCGGAGCTGAGGCCTCGGAGTTATAGGAGGATGCTCCTTCCTGCGTTGTTTCGCCCGGTTTGGTATCTGGGCGAGCGGTTGGTGCGTCAGTGTTTGTATGACGATTTCAGGGTGCCGGTTGATCCTCCCCGGACCATGTTCAGACCACCGACCACCGCAGAGGTCCTCGAGGGTAGGGATGGAGAAGGAGGCGATGCGCTCTTGGTGCGTGGTGCCTCCTATCTATCTCACGTCAGCCAGCGGCTAGCTTGCCACCGCCTTGTGGTAATGTTTTAATCTTTGGTTCTAGGGTTTGTTTCACGGTTTAGTATTTTCTTGCCCCTTGACCGGCCGACTTGTTGCTCTCTCAGCTGGCCGATCTGGCTGATGTTATTCAGCCCCCAGAGTTCCCCCTGACGCTACTTAGGGTGGATGCGGCCGGGATAGCTTTCACTGAGCCTCTCCCCCCATGTTCTGCCGAGGAGATGGACGCCGGGATAGAGTGGCGGGACCTGATTTACCGGTTGAGTTTTGGCTTTTGTTTTTGGTTTGGGTCTTAAGAGTTAGGGTTGGTTTGTCTAACTTCTGTGGTTTCACCTTTCAAGTTTCATCAGCTTGTCATCAGCGGCTATGGCAGGTCACCAACGCTTCCGAGTCTATGCCTCGAGGGTTTCTCGTGACACTTCGGGACCTCGATCGGTGAGTTTGCGTGACTAGGGTAGCTTTCTAGGCTGCTTGTGTGTTTTTCTAATGTTTAGGTGTATTTGTAGGATGTCCCGGATATGGTGGAGCAGCTGAAGACTCGGGTGACCGAGCTCGAGCCGGAGGTGGCTGAGGCGCGACAACTTCTGCAATCCCGAGCCGACGAGATTGCCCAGCTAAAGGAGCAGCTGGCTCGGTCTCAGGGTGAGACCTCCGCGCAGGGTGAGGCTAGGCATCGGATCGAGAGGGAGGCTGAGGCTGAGGCTACGGATGCTACCGAGGAGGTTGGAGGAGCTCCCGAGACGGTTACCTTAGACATGCTGTCGGGGATGGATGGTAGTGAGTCTCCTCTTCTGGATCTGGAGGATCTAGGTTTGGATGACGACATTTATGAGGTCGTGATAGCCATTGGCGCGGCTTCTGGGGGTCCTCCCTAGCCTCGATTTGTGTATGGATTTGTGTGTTTTGTATATTTTCTCGAGATTTTGTATAGATTTAGTTGAATTAGTCTTGTGTTTTCGTTTGGCGAATTGTTTACCTAGATTGACAAGTAATCACCTTTGCGTTTATTTATTTGCGAGTCGATCTTAGTTTAGGGTGTGTTAGTGTTGCATGGGGAGTACGAAAACAGTTCCTTTTGGATGTTTTTGAAATGCGTTAGTTTTAGCCGGGAATCGGAGCAGATAGTACGTCGATTAAAATGTTTTGACCTGAGACGGGTGAGATGTAAAACATTAACGTGTTCTGACCGAGTGTATTAGGAGACGAGTGTAGTTGTTTTGACATTCAGAATGAGGTCGAAGTTAAAATCCAGGCGATTTTTGAAAAAAAGTTAGACCACTTTTTGGCATACTCATAACGTTGCCTTTTAACATTCTCATAGGCTGGTTCCTACGATATTTCGGCATTAGCATGTAGGCATGCTTTTAACATCGCGATGGCTTGTTATCATCTTTTGGAGGATGCAAGGGCGCATGAAGGTTGGGGTAACCCTCGAGTTTTGGATGTGGTGATGGGAATGGAACATGGACGATCACCCTCATTGCTTATTTTGGGTGAGCTTATTCTAGGTCTCGATGCTCGTGCCCGACTTCACAAGACATCTTTTCGGGGTTCCAAGATCATTCTACAAGTGTTTTTGGTGTCATGTTTCCTTGTTGCTTGGCTTTGTTTTTTTTGTTTTTTTTGTTTTGTGGTTGCTTTGGTTTGGAGGTGTGACGTTTTGACGTGGTTTGTGCAGGTTTGGTTACAGGAGCAGCTTGGTTTGGCCGACCCTCCCCGGGGCTTCAAAGGTTATAACTACAGGGGTTTCACGGGCCGGAAGACGGTGCAGGTGTGGAGTAAAGGTCATACTGAAGGGGAGTGGTTCTCCTACTTGTCTAAAGGGCAGTTGATCATTAGGTGGTCCATCCCGTGGTGGAATATTAGTGGGCGCGCTGAGTTTCCATTTTCGTCTTCAACCGAGGCTTTGTTAATACTATCCATGAGAGATCCAGTTTATATTTACCCGCGCGTGTTGTCGAACCAAATGGGCGTCAAACCTCCTACTTCGGAGACTGATAAGGACATTTCTAGTTTCGACTCATGGACAGAGGATTCGCTTAGGGAATTTAGGGTGTCTTGGGAACAGAGGTTTTCGCGGCCCGTCATTATTGAGATCGTCCGACCGACCGACATTGCTTCCATCCGGCAGGGGGTTTGTGAACACCCGTCCGGACAGAGCAACTCAAAAGTTAAGAGGACAGCGCCGCTAGGGGACGAGGAGGTGACTCGAAGGAATGTCACTAAGTGCCTGACCAAAGACAGTGTTACCGATCCTAGTTCCGTCAGTTCATCTATGCGGGCCAAGACTAACGAGACCCATATTAAAAATGTGAGAGAGGAAGGAATGTGGGATTGACTGGACTCGCCTTTGGCTAGGGCGGTTGATAAGGCTAAAGTCGTATCACCTTAATCAAAATAATCCTAACGAACAACTAACAGGTAGCTAGCAGTAAGTAAGGGTCGAATCCACAGAGAGACGGATGAAAATCGCTAATTATCTAATCATTGATTCTAAACTATTTAAATTCCGTTTTGTTTGAATTGTTATCTAAACTAATGCAATAATATAAACTAAGAGGTTCTAACAATATTAAAAGGATCTAGGATTTTTCCGGTTCACTATGCAATTAAATTGGGTAAAGTTAATTAATCATTCAATCAATCAATCAAAGTTATTTAGGGCAAAGACACGGCCTCTCGGATCTTATGTCAACCTTAGGATAGATTCTGACGGGCTCTCGCAACTTACCAGATTATCCTACCCACTTACTTGTAAGTCTACCCTTACCAGGCTTTCGATCTTAGGTTCGGGTTCCTAAACATTCAACTAGTTCAACGTCTCAAACTAATCAAACGATAATACAAGACAAGTAGTAAGGCAATAACATATGAATGATCAATCAAATAAGTAATTAAACTAACATCCCCAATTCAATTAACATAGATCCCCTTCAACCCTAGATAAATAAATTAGCCACTCATAATAAACGATAAAGCAATAAAGAAATTATGCATAATAAAGAACAATATGAAAATAAGAGAATAAGAAAAGGTACCAATTAAGTAGAACTGAAAGATTAACGGTCTAAAAGTATGAGTACAAACTTGAAGAATTCTAATGCTAATAAAAAGTCTAAACTAAACTAATGAATATGAAAGTATAAAAGTGAAAGGTCTCCTTAAACCTAACCCTAAGAAGGGTATTTATACTTATTACAATGAGTCTAATTAGGAAATAGGACATAATTTAATAAAATAATCTCGTAGGATTTTAATTAAGGCAGAATACGGATTCTTCAGAAGATTAGGAAAGTCACTCTGACGTGTCGTGAACCGCTCGGTACAAAAACGAACCGACCGGTTCACAAACGAACCGACCGGTTCACAAACGAACCGACCGGTTCACAAACGAACCGATCGGTTCAACATCAAACCGACCGGTTCGGTTTTCCTGCACTGCGCGACGAATTTGAAATGCTTGCTGTTTCTTCGTTACTTGTCGGATTTGGACCTGTAATATACCGTTGGAAAGCTAAGAGAAAGAACTTTCCAACGCCACAAAAATTAGCTCAATCGGAGTTGTAGAACTCAAGATATTCACGTTTGAAGTTGACCTTTGTTTTCGCGATCGTTCTTTCTTCTCGATTTGCATTGATTCGAGCTTTCCAACTTATTTCTTTGTCGTTTCTTATTGTTTCTTCACTTCACGTCCTTCCTCAAGTATTTACTTGGTTTCCTCTAACTTTTATCACTTCTTCCTTGTGGATTTCATGGCTCGACTCTCATCATTGCCCAAATATAGCTCAATCGCCTTCATTTGTCTTGTTTCCTACAAAACGTAAACAAAATACCCGACATAACAAAGAAGAATAAAAAGCTAGAAAAACGATTCTTAGGACACATAAAACGAACCAAAATAAAGGAAAAGTTGGGGTTAAATATAAATACGAAATGAGTTCATCAGCGGTAGAAGCTTGTGTTCAAAGGATCGATGATGAGAAACATAAGCAGGTACACCCGAATGGCAAGGGAAAGAAAAGGTTGGACCGGTAGAGTTCAACCGTTTTGTATTATGTCTTATTAGTTGATATTATGTGGCGTATTAGTACTAGTTTTGTGGAGTTTTGACACGTTGCTTTCTAGTGTATCCGGGTTTTAGATGCTTGATGTAAATGCCTCGATAAAGGCTCGATTTAACCAAATTTTATTATTAATGAGAAGCACCTTATTATTTTTTTTTGTGGTGGCTCGCAACTCGATTCTTTTTTTTTGCCTGGAGCGCCCTTTCGGGTTTTCACTCCGTCCTCGGCTCACCCTTTTTGTTTTTTTTTACGGCTCGCAACTCGATTCTTCATTTTGCCCGGGGCGCCCTTTCAGGTTTTCACCCCGTCCTCGGCTCGTCAAATTTTTTGTTTGTTTTTTTTATGACGGCTCGCAACTCGTTTCTTCATTTTGTCCGGGGCGCCCTTTCGGGTTTTCACCCCATCCTCGGCTCGTCGTTTGTGCTTCGTCACTTAAATCACTCATTAGCTAGAACGTGCAAAGAGTCCCGATTTGTACATGAATCGAGTAATCGATTTTTTATTTACTTGTTGGTTTGTTTGGTTGTACCCGAAGGAGGGTTGCCTACGTATCCGCTTTTAAACGGAATCAAACCATGTTCGTAGTTCTTTCAAAAATGTGAGTGATTTTGCTTTAGACTCGTTATGCCAATTATCGATGCAAATTTGTTGTTTTTTTTTCTGTCGTTTTGCATGGCTTCCCCCTAAGTCGGAGGTCGGGATGGGGTTGTCGGGATGTTTATGGGTAGTATCGTTTGAGTTGATCCATGTTGGTTGGGGTTGAGAACTCTTGACCGTCTAGGTCGGTGAGGATCACGGCGCCCCCCGAGAGTATTTTCTTAACGAGGCAGGGGCCCGCACAGTTTGGTTTGAATTTCCCTCTAGGATCGACGGGAAAGGGTGCTCTAATGGATTTGATTACTAAATCTCTCTTGTGTACGTTTCGGGATTTTACTCGTTTATTAAAGGCTCGCTGTATGCGTTGCTAGTAGGCTTGTACGTTGGATAAGGCATGTATCATACACTCGTCTAAGAGTACTAGCTCGTCATATCATTTTTGGTTCCATTCTTCTTCGGGAATACCGCTCTCAGCTAATATCCTTAGTGACGGTATTTTTAGCTCTACGGGTTGTACGGCTTCAGAACCGTAGGTTAGGTAGTATGGTGTGGCTCCAGTGGGTGTTCGATAGGATGTTCGGTACCTCCATACGACGAAGGGGATTTTGTTTGGCCAATCCCGGTAATTGTCTATCATTTTCTTAAGGATCGTGGTGATGGTTTTGTTGGCTGCTTCTACGGCCCCGTTCGTTTGAGGTCTATAGGGTGAGGATTTATGTCTTTGGATTTTGTACTTGTCGAGGATTTTTTGGGTGTCGGCCCTAAAGTGAGCCTCCTGATCACTGATGATTTCGTGAGGTATACCTTAGCGGCAGATGATGTTATTTTGTAAGAACTTGACTACTTGCTTTGAGGTTAGTACGGTATAAAAGGCGGCTTCTACCCATTTGGTGAAATAATCGACGGCCACTAATATAAACCAATGCCCGCCGGTCCCAGATGGGTGTACTTTTCCTTTGATGTTTATTCCCCAAGTAGAGAAAGGTCAGGGTGTGGCTATAGTGTGGAGAGGATATGGCGGTAGGTGTTGGATGTTGGCAAATATTTGGCAATTGTGGTAGTGACAAACATGATGTCGACAGTCTGCCTCTTAGGTAATCCAGTAATAGCCCAGTCTCATTAATTTTCGGGCTAGTAGGTGTGCGCTCGTGTGGGGTCCGCACTCTCCGTCATGTACCTCTTCCATGACTCTCTCGGATTGGTTTTTGCTTATGCACCTAAGGAGGACTCCTTGTGGGGTTCGTTTGTATAATAGTCCTTGATTCAGGACGTAAGGGCGGCTTGTATTCGTAGGGCTCTTTTGTTCTTGGTGTTAGTGTTGGGTGGATATGACCCGTGGGTTTTAAAGTCTAGGATTGCTTTGTACTAGGGTTCCTCGGGGGTATCGTCGGTTTCAATGTTATGAATGTGGGTTGGTTGTTCGCTTCTCTCTACGCAGATAGGCATAGAGAAAAGGTGATCGGGCATGTTTATTAGTGAAGCTAGTTTGGATAGCGCGTCGGCGAATTGGTTTTCTTCGCGGGGTATGTGTATGAAGTCGATTTTGGTGAATTCCCGGGATATTGCTTCCCCTTTGGTTTGGTATGGGGTTAGGCTTTCACTATAAACCTTCCAGGTACCCATGGCTTGGCTGACTACTAAGGATGAATCCCCGTTTACTCTAAGGTTTTTTAACTCCTAAAGATATGGCTGCTTTTAGACCTATTTGACAGGCTTCGTATTCAGCTGCGTTGTTGGTAACGGGGAAGTTTAGTTTGATGGGGGTTTGTTCGTCACAGGCTCATCGTCGTTTGGTCAGAGGGGTCAGTGATGGGTTGAACCTAGGGCTGTTGTTCCCGATCTCTTTTTATGGTGAAGTTAAGTGGGTCGTTTGTTGTAGCCCTTGCGTTTTAGTCAATTGTTATCGATAAATGGCACAGTGTCGAGTCTTTAAGCATTAAAGTAAGTTATTGAAAGTAGTCAAGCGATTGTCGAGACATGTTTGTAAAGAAAAGAGAGTTGTTTTATTGATAGATAGTAAAACGGGTTAGGTGCCCGTGATTAAGTTTGTTTTGGGGGAGGTGGAGGACATGTCCCTCGCACCTCCCTGGACTCGATAGAAAAAAAACATCATCATTATTATTATTAGTAAGCCTAGGCCCTAGGATGAACTAGACTCTATCTAAGACCGGCTTACCGCCTTTGGGGGAGGGGGCTATCGTGACTCAATCACCTCGTGACACTGCCGTCATATGTTGTCTGTGTTTTAGAACCCGTCATTGTCCTCCGAAGACGTTCCCCTCGAGGGGCGCCTGGAAGTGGCCTTCCGAGGTGGCTCATTGAGAGGCTTAAAGTTACTTGTGACGACCACTGATGTCACTATTTCTCCCTCGGCAACTGAAAAGGTAAAGTCTGCCTTTTGCCACTTTGCTGGGGAGAATGTTCCTGCTTCGATTAGGTTTTCGATGACGTGCTTCAATGTGAAAATTGCCTCAGTGTCGTGCCCATTGCCTTGGTGGAAGAGACAGTAAGCATTAGGACTCCATGTTTTGCTCCGCTTACCAACCGGTGGGTCTGGGGTGGGACCCAGAGGTTTGAGCAGTCATTGATCTATTAAGTGTTTAAGAGTTTCGGTATACGACGAGTTGATCTTGGTGAACTCTTTTCGGGGTGTCCTAGTTTTGTTGGGTAATGCCTTGCGGGGCATTGAGGTTACCTCTCTACTGATCTTAGGGGATCTTGCCCTTTCGGAGCACCGGGGTGACCTGTTCGGAGTGGGTTCTTGGGTGTGGTAATTGATTAAACTGGTATCTGTCCCGTTCTCCATTCCTCTACTTTCGAGGAAATTAGGACGACTGTCAATATGACGAACGAAACAGGATAGATGGTCTATCGAGGTGCGAATATCATGAACCACCTCGGTCAGGGTATTGACGTTGATGCAGAGGTTTTCGATTACTCCTAGTTCTGAAGACATGTTGGGGAATGATTTCTGCAAGATTACGTCGATTAGAGACTGACGCCAAGACGGATTCGCCGGATGGCTTAGGGACTCGAGGAATGCCCGTAATCGAGCGACACGGAAACGAAGCCCTTGACACGCGTGTGTGTGTGCGGTCACTGGCTTAGGGATTCAGGTGCTTTAGACTCTTGGTGTATTCGGCGAAACGCCTAATGAATTTATGTCTCTGAAATGAGACGATTTGACGCACACCTCGGAGGTGAGGTTTAAAGAGGACTTCTCGGAATGAGACGACCCAAAATGTAAGACCTCGGGTAGAGATGACCCTAGTAACTAACACAGATAGCTAATTACACGGTTGTACGACGTAAGAAGTTGATCGCGATCCCGGCTCAGGATCAAAGAACTTTGATATGTGTTTTTTTTTTAAAACAACCAATCTTTGCAGAGGAATTTTTTTTTTGAAAAGGACGATTCATAAAAATGGGGTGATGATGGCGCGACGACATCACTTGTGACGTGAAAGTGTGTTGCTATATGCGTGCGTCGGGAATCCGGCGATAGCGAAAGTGTAAATGAGTTTTTTTTGAAAGGAGCATGGTTCTTAGGGGAACCAGTTCTGAAAATGATGACGTGGTGCTTTTATCGAAATTACTATTAATTAGCCGGTTCGATAGTCTTGGTGTATGTGATGCTCGTGGTAGAGCGTGATGTCCGTGACGGTGCTTTGAACGGTGTGACTAAATCCTTATTAAAGAGTTTCGGTAGTGAATAGTTTTTTTTTAGAAAAAACTTTTAAAACGAGTGTCCCACGTTCGTCGGTTGCATTAACTAGCATTTAACGGTGGGGGGTGATGTATTATGAAAAGTGTTTTGAGGGTGTAACCGTTTTGGGTTCCTTGACTTCATTAATTGAAGTTTCGGTTGTGTTAACGGTATGTGTGTAAAAAAACATTTCTCCTTTTTTTTGAAATAAAATGTAACCGTTTCAGGTACCTTGATCTCATTGATCGGGAGTTTCGGTGGTATTAATGGTATTCGTTGTTGACGGGTCTTATTTTGGCCAACGTGATGGCACTAAATTTTTTTGAAAATAGTGAGTGTAAACTTTGCCATGATGACGACATCTAAAATGCTCTCCTTTTTTTGGGAAATTATGATTTGACCGGAGTATCGGCATTCAAAAGGTCATTTTTGAAAAGAAAAGGTAGTTTTCGAAAACAGAATTGGGTGCGGTTAAATATGTTGGCGTAGTTGAATCCAAATTTTTAGTGTTTTATTTGGGTTGTTCAAACACGCTACACGTAACTAGGAATGCAGACACTCATGCAGGATGCAGACACGGGTAGGTTAGGGTAGGCTACCGCCCACGAATAATCTTTACTTAGGCAACAAATCATCTAGGGAGACGAGTGTCATACCGTCCGTTCGGAACTATCCGCTTATTATTCCCGCGAGGTACACGTTAGGCGGCCGGAGCATCAATCGAGGATCTCTCCGCGTGTCCCTAAGGATCTTACCGCGAAGAGGTCGATTGGTCCTGATATCGGTTAGGGTGGGCTTTTTAGGGCCAAAACCTGTAGTGACCACAACTAGGAGCTAGGAAATGAGCTTCACCGACCTCGTTCAAGTTACACCACCACTAGAAATTTGTTTCCAAATCCCCAGCGGAGTCGCCAAACTGTGGACGTCCGTCTGCACCGCCAGGCGCCCCGCGCGCGCCTGCCCGGACCGACCCGGTTTTTCAATGTATGGCGACGGCCAACGACGCGGCCCCTTCCGGTCGAGGACCGGTCCGACCTCGCGTACGGGGCGATGTTTCGGACCTCGATTCGGATGACGATTTGGACTTGTGCTAGACGGGTGCGGGCACCCATGTTTCCGTTTGGAATCGATCGAGTCGTGGTTGTAAATGTTTAAAGACCAATTCGTTTGGTAAGTGTAGACACCCACATTTTGACCGCCAGGTGTCTATAGTTGTTTCCGTAAAGCATCCGATGATAATTGGACGTAAACATGACTTAATACGCTCGATTTTGGACTCGAAATCAATAATAATTGGCGCGAGCTTTTAACGGAGTAAAAATATCACCAAACCAACCTCAAATTCAGACCCAGTGGGTCGTTTCCAGTCAAATGAGACTAATTTGGGTCAAAACCGAGACAAGGGGCAAAACCGTCTTTTAGCAACCGGGTCAAACCCCGGTCAAAGACATTTCCGAGACAGAAAATCTGTCACGCGGGGTTCGAGAATCCAATTTGAAGTCGGATTCCTCACAAAAATCAGCTACAAAAACATTAAACAATTTCATAAGAGATAAAACTCGATCTCTAAGAAGGAATCCCACCCGGCTCAGACCCACTCGATCGAGTGGACCGGCCACTCGGTCGAGTGAGCTCTTAAAAAACGCCAAATCCAACATCAGATCGGGCACTCGATCAAGTGTTGTGCACTACTCGGTCGAGTGACCCTTATTCCAGCTAAAAAACGGGTGTTTCTTCCCATGCAAGCAAGTCTCTCCTATCCACAAACGGAATCCCACTTCACCCCAACCGGTTGCTTTCTTCCTTTGCAAGCAATCTATTTCCTATCCAAGCCGGGTATCTCTTATCCCAAGTCGGGTATTTCATCCTATAAATACCCCACCCTCGCAACACAATTACACATCGATTATTCATAACATCAAATTTTACACAACATCTACGACAACTCCCGACACACATTCATTCATAACATCCCGACATCAACCCGAATCTTTAGCAACCTTAGGCAAACTATACCGGAATTCCATCCCGATCTTTCCTAGAAATCCTATAGGAAAACCAAGCCGAAATACAACACCTTAACTCCTCCTATATCCTCGTTACTCCTACGCAAGCGCCGTTACTACGAGTCCGTGATCGAGGTCAAAATTAGCATGTAGGTTGAGGGTGTTACAAATCCCGATCTCTCTCTTTATTCTCCTCTTCTCGTTTTTTTTCTTTCGTCCGTCGTCGTTATCATCATCATTTCTAATATCATTATTAATATTTTTACTACTATTCTAATTAGCACTAATGAGTCGCCCCTAAGCATTTGATATCGACTCCATAGTCGAATATCGGATCTAAAGGAGTCAATCAAACAAACCATTTTCAAAAGCTATTCTCGCTGATGCTGAAATATTGTCACATAGTCCTAAAAAGACTAATACGACATTACAACGTGGAGGGATCTATTTCGATTCAAAACAATTTCTAAAAACATTTTTTTCCTAACAATCGCTCTAAGTATTGGATATTGATTTCGTAGTCAAATATCAAATATTGACAAGTTTTGAAAATTTTAAGTCGGGTATAAATTATGCCATATATTTACACGACTTAGCGAAATTATCGGTTTTCAAAATTAAAAGCAACTTCGAAAATTGCGAATTGAGTCACCACTCGAACAGGGGGCACTCGATCGAGTGCCATAGCCACTCGATCGAGTGACACCCCAAATCAGAGGCAGAATACTTTTCGAGGTCCACTCGATCGAGTGTCATACCTGACTCGATCGAGTGGCACCTCAAAATCGAAGCAGGAGGGTTTTTTAAGGGGCACTCGACCGAGTCCCTCCATGACTCGATCGAGTGATCTTTTGTCACGACAAATCCGTGAGCCTTCAACATATTTCGAGCTTCGATAAATCTTTTTAGCGACTTCGGTCAACATGTGTCAGTTTATCACGTGTCCTACTCTTTTCAAAACCATGCATCATGTCATTTATGTCATTCTAATCTTTTTACAAACCGTTATATCATCACTAACTCGTTTGTTTCTATTTTGGCGTTCTTTTGTTTTATTGTACTAAAACGAATCTCACATGCTAAAACAACTTCGACTTAGTTCAAAGATGCATTAAACGACGTAGATCAAACATAATTCACATGTTTAGTTCAAAACATTGTTTGCATATCATTCAACCGTCAAACTAACACGCGTACACCAAAAACGAACGATATCTTAGTAAAGGCCGCTAAGTGCGGGCGGGGTTGGGTGTTCTTTGTGAACTTCCCAACACGTACCCTCACCCCTTAATCAGAACCATGGTTTCCGGATGGCCGAAACCGTTGGCATACGAGAGTCATTCAATACACGATTACCGATAATGTCGGTATCGGTATCGCAATGCAAAGGGACAAACTCCATAAACTCTGAAATCGGAATGGGTCGTACTTTATGCACGGCCCACTACGACATAGAGTGAGTTCAAACGGGCCCGAACTCCCACAAAGTTCGGTGGCGACTCCAACTTCGATTTAAATTTCAATTCGAGATCCATCTCACATGAGATTCATTCGCCTCCCCAACCCCGCCCGTGGCCGCGTCAGGGTGGACCTATGTCATGTCCACAATTTGGCGACTACGCTAGGGATTCCTGATGTACCACTAGTCGTCGGGGTTCCTAGGGTGAGACTCGAAAAGAAATCGTTCGATTAGTAATGTACGTATTTTAGTTCGATGGTTCATGCATAACCCAAATTTTTCTCGGACCGGTTACTTGTGACCGACGTCCCACTATACTGCGGTGCATTCCTAAATGGGTGCACTAAAGACTTCTATGGCTGAACTCGCATGGGTCTCACGGCATGTTCTAAGTCCAATTCGGCTTAGGAAGTCCGTCCTGATTTGCGAGAAAGCCGTCGTTGTTGGTATAAACCCTACTTCGACCGACCGAGACTTAGTTTAAGAGCATACATGGTGTCGATAGATTGCTTCCATGACTACATGCTACTTGATTTACATGTCATATTTTTCAAAACCGTTATTTCAAAATTTGCATATTTTCAAAATTATTCATCTTTCAAAACCCGGGACGCTACCGAATTTAGGACTTACGATTTTACTCAAAATAGCCTATTTTTAGCCGGTATGCTGCCCGAACATTTTCAACCTTAAAAAAAATTCGACCCGATGGCCCTTTGCCGATTTTCAAAAGAAAATCGGGCCGTCCATCCAACCTTTTTTCGGACTTTTCTAAGTCCAAATTTCCCTTTTCAAAAACTTTCCTCTACTTACGACTTCCCGTATTTACTAGTGTCGGGTCGTGTCATAAGTTGTCAAAGTCTCTAGCGTCGAAACTCCGTCGATCTTACATCACGGGTTTCCTCCCTATCCCAGTCCGCCTTACTGGTCAAGGCACGACCCACCTACGTAGGACATACTCCTACAAAGGCGGGCCCATTCACACTTTCGAGTCCAAAGCCCGGGGAATTCTCACGTAGACCTTCCTTCGAACGGGACTAGGCCCACTCTGCCGAATCCTAAGGAAATTACACCACCCACGACTCATCCGTTTAGGTGTCAATCTCGAGTCATTTTCTTGTCTACTTGTTTCCTTGCTCGGGATGTGCCTTCTCTTTTTGGGTTCCAAGATCCGGGTTCTGTTTCTGATTACGAGGTATTCTTACAGACAGGCCACCCTTCACCAGATCCAAGATGCAAGAAGCCGTAGACCAGTTGACAGCCTCATTGGCTAAAATTGAGACCCAAATGACAAAAATGAGGGAAGACCAAATAGCTCTCATACCCATGTAAGCGCTGTGGAACAAGGAACTCCTGGAGGTGGGACCGAGATTACTGGGCCTTTAGCTGAATTAGTTGGCGCAGTCCGCAAACTGCAGGAACAGGTCCATTTATCGACCAACAACACCATCCACACGGAAAATGCCCGTGCCTATTCACCTCTGACCGACAAACTGCCCGCTAACCTCAACCTTACAGGCCTACCAATGTTCGATGGGACTGAAGACCCGGTACTCCATATCCGGGCCTTCAAGGAATTTATGGCTGTTAAGGAGGTGAAGTCAACCATGTTCAAGCACCTCTTCGCTTCTTCCCTCGAGAAGCATCCGAAAGCCTGGTACTACAGGCTTGATTCCAAGAAATACAAAACTTGGGATGACGTGGCGACGGAATTTGCTCGAAACTATGCCGACAACACTAAAATCCAGACCACGATGCGCACCCTGGAGGTTATGGCCCAGGAACCCAAGGAAGGATTTACAAAATACCTTCAACGATGGAGGGCCGAGAGTGTGAAGCTGGTCGATAAGCCCAGTGAAAAAGTCTTAGTGGAGGCCTTCGTGAAGAATCTCCTCCCCTCTTACCGGGTCCATCTCCGGTACGCGATCATACCCAACTTCGCCACCTTAACCGAAATGGGGACAAGGATCGAGGATGACTTAAGGTTAGAGAGCCTTACTAAGGCCTCTACCAAAGAGTATCAAGGGGCCAGCTCATCCACTAGCAAGCCCACAACTACAGCTGCTACTCGTAGCATTTTCGATGAGGTCAATCTACTTGATATTGTAGACACCCAGATTTGGACCTGGTGGCTGCAGAGGTGCCCGACAAACACCCAATGACGATAGGACTGCAACGCGACGCGGGTTTGCGGTTTTTTAGGTAGTTTTCCATAGAACGGATCAAATAATTACTCGGGAAAAAATTAAAACTAACATGATGGCAGGCTTAGTCGTGTCGTTACGGTCGCATGGACACTAATTAGAGTCAATTCCGACACCGGGACCCCCGAGTCTGTCCCGAAACTCAAACTGAGTCAACATTGCGCCAAGCGAACCTCGGGATGCACACCCGAGGCCCACTAACGTTCACGGCGCTAGGCCAAGTTGCGGGAACCTTAACGCCCAAGTATTGAATTATCCTCCTCCCTCTCGGTTTTGGAAAGTATCGAAATCGTATCTTCAAAACTCCAACCGCCCCACCTCACGCGTCTCAGCCTCACCGCGCCTAAGCCCAGGCGCCTGAGTCTTGGTGCGCCCCAGCTCAGGCGTCCATATGGGTGACGAGGGCCGAAAACACCTATAAATACCTCCCTCCGCCTCATTCATTCGACACAATTCTCATTCTTCTCTTCTCCCTCTAAACTCTCGCTAAGGGCTCGCACTCCGACACCTGAGGCAAACGATCCACTCGATCGTAGTTCAGATAAAAGCGACATCAATGCTACTCCTCACCTTCGAGCACCCCACTCGATACCGAGGTGCCTGTGATCGACTAGCTCAAGTCTAGTAGCGAAGCTCTGCCGGATTAGCCGCAGAACTAGTCCTTAGTAATGAAGCTCTAGCCGCAGAAGGATCCGCCTGTTGAAACCGAGTCGTCACTAGGTTGTCATCTAAACAAAACTTCCATATTTGCACGTTCTTTTATTATGCACTACGATAATACTAGATGTGGACGCTAGGTCCACGAACATCTACCAAAACACGTAACGTCTCAACTTCAACCGCAAATACTAAAACACACTAAATAGACCCGAGTAATTCCGAGATCCGTTCTCAACTATCTATGTATCGAGTCCCGTTTAGTGTACACTCCGAGGGTGCAACTCCTCACTATGTGATTTACTTACATTCGCATTTACAGCTTTTCGTATGATTTATTGCTTTTATGACTTTATAATCGCATACTAAATCACCTAACACGGAATTCAAAACGTAACACAACTAAAATTGAACAAAGCGATGGTCGGGTTCCGTATTAGTCTGGGTGATCGCCTTACTAGGTTCGACGCATCTTTATTAATACCGAACTGACGCATATTAAGCAGAATGCCAGGTAAGGTATACAACAAGAGTGACTAATATCTGTATTATCGCGTTAAAACTGACTTGCTAATACGTATAATACTAGTACTCTCTACTCTCCTACGTGCATCTTTTCTTGGCCTGCTTGTCACGTGAAATCGCACGCAAAGAATGTAAACACAACTACTTTGACAACAATACTTACTTGTCCTTAAACAACCGACATAGCAAAAGACATAGGGTTTAAAACAACGGATGTTACAGCATTTCCGCCACAACTAAAGAACTAGGTTATCAGCCCACCGATTGATTAGTAGAGGCCGCTATAGTTCGGGCGGGATTGGGTGTCGATGTCTAACGGACGTTGGCTTCCCAATACGTACCCTCACCCCTTACTCAGAATCGATGGTTTCCGGATGTCCGAAACCATTGGCAATGAGAGTCATTCCAGGCATGGAGTGCTTAAGGGTACAAGTCTTCATCTTTAGGTCCCGTGCCACTCAGCTTTGAGCCGGCAAGGGATCAAAGTTGACTTGAACGATTTCCGAGTCCCCATAATTGACTAGGTGGCGACTCCACAAATCGGCAACGAATTCAGTTCACTAAAGAGGTCGCCTTACCAAACAAATCGGCCTTTAAACATTAACAACCACGACTCGATCGATTCCAAACGGAAATACGGGTGCCTGCACCCGTCTAGTACAAGTCCGGATCGTCATCCGAGTCGAGGTCCGACACTTCGCCCCGTACGCGAGATCGGACCGGCCCCCGACTGGGAGGGGACCGTGTAGGTGGCCGCCGCCACACGATGAAAACCAGGTCGGTCCCGCGTGGGCGCGCGCGGGGCGCCGGGCGGTGCAGACGGATGTCCACAGTTTGGCGACTCCGCTGGGGATTTGGAAACAAGTTTTCAGCGGTGGAGTAACTTGAACAAGGTCGGTGATGCTCGTTTCTTAGTTCCTAGTTGTGGTCACTACAGGTTTTGGCCCTAAAAAGCCCACCCCAACCGATATCAGGACCAATCGACCTCTTCGCGGTAAGATCTTTAGGGACACGCGGAGAGATCCTTGTTTGAGGCTCCGGCCACCTAACGCGTAACCCGCGGAATTAATAACCGGATCGTTCCGAACGGACGGTATGGCACTTGTCTCCCTAGATGATTTGTCAATGCCTAAGTAAGGACTATTCGTGGGTGGTAGCCTACCCTAACCTACCCGTGTCTGCATCCTGCATGAGTGTACGCATTCCTAGTTATGTGTAGCGTGTTTGCAAACAACCCAAATAAAACACTTAAAATCCGGATTCAACCACGCCAACATCTCAACCGCACCCAATTCCATTTTTTTTGCAAAAAATGAAAACCTCATCTTTTCAAAAACGACCTTTTAAACGCCGATACTCCGGTCAAATCGTGATTTCTAAAAAAGGGAAAACATTTTTATACGCCATCATCATGGCAAATTTTACACTCACCACTTTTTATAAAAAAGAAAAGGTATAATGTTTTCAATGCCATCACCTTGGCCAAATTAAAACCCGTCAACAACGAATACCGTTAATACCACCGAGGCTCCCGATCAATGGGATCGAGGTACACTAAACGGTTACATTTCTTATTTTCAAAAAAAAATGTTTTACACACATACCGTTAACACAACCAAAACTTCAATTAATGAGGTCAAGGAACTCAAAAACGGTTACACTTTCTAAACACTTTTTTACAATGCACTCTCCCACCGTTAAATGCTAGTTAACGCAACCGACGAACGCGGGTCACTAGTTTTATAAAAAGTTTTTTTTTTCTAAAAAGAAAAGTTTGCTAAGAACACTATTCACCACCTAAATCCCTTAATAAGGATTTAGCCATACCTTTAAAACACCATCATTAGACTTCACGCTCTACCACGAGCACCACATCCACCACGAGTATCTAACTAGATAATTAATGGTAGTTTCGATAAAAGCATCACGTCATCATTTTTTCAAAACTGGTTCCCCTAAGAACCATGCTCCTTAAAAAAAAGACATTTACACTTTTGCCATCGTTGGATTTCCAACGCACACGTATAGCAACACACTTTCACGTCACAAGCGATGTCGTCACGCCATCGTTGCACTATTTTTACAAATCATCCTTTTCAAAAAAAATTCCTTTTCTGCAAAGAATTGGTAGTTTTAAAAAAAAACATGTATCAAAATTCTTTGACCCTAAACCGGGATCGCGATCAAATTCTTACGTCGTACACCCGTGTGTTTAACTGTCTGTGTTAGTTACTAGGATCACCTCTACTCGAGGTCTTACATTTTGGTTCGTTTCATTTCGAGAAGTCCTCTTTAAACTTCACCTTCGAGGTTTGGGTCAAATCGTCTCGTTGTAGAGACCTAAAATTCGTTAGGCGTTTCGCCGAATACACCAAGAGACTAAAGCACCTGAGTTCCTAAGCCAATGACCGCACGCACACGAGTCAAGGGTCTCATTCCCGTGTCGCTCAGTCACGAGCATCCCTCGAGTCTCTTACGTCGTCCGGTGGAGCCATTCTGACCTTTTGATCCTTTCTCACTAGAATTACTCCCCAACATGTCGGTAGATTCGAGCGCCATCAAAAACATCCGCAACGATGTCAGTACCCTAACCAATTTGGTTCGCAACATCCATACTTCGGTAACCCGTTTGACTTTCTCCGTCCGTTGCATCGATAACCGCCTCAATTTCCTTGAGAGTAGAGACCCAGAAAGCGAAACAAACGCCAACCCGGGCAATTACCACACCCAAGAGCCTACCCAGGATAGATTATCCCAACGCTCCTCCCGATCGAAGCTTACCAAAGTCGATACGGAAAGAACACCGGGACCTTATAAGACCACATCCAACAAAGTAGAAAGATCACTGAGGGAGTTTACCCAATCAATTCATCTTACGCCAAAGCCCTTAAGCACCTAGTCGATCAAGGGTTGCTCTGGCCCAGGGGCCCCCACTCCGGACCCACCAGTTGGCAAACGAGGCAAAAATTTGACCCCTAATGCTTATTGCCTATATCACCGAGGTAACGGGCACGATACCAAATCCTGCTATCGACTCAAACATGTCATACAAGACATGATCGAAAATGGGACGATTCCTCTCCCTCCACCCAAGAAATCACACAATACCACAAACCCCTTTAGCATTCACACTGTCCCTGGGACACCATCGGTTGTTCCCACTGCGACCTTATAGAGGAGAATGCCATGACTATCGAGGAAGATGCCGACAACTCACGGGCATCCACCGAGACGAGTAAATCTGTGTCTGAGTCGGAGTCTAGTTTGTCTTAGGGCCTAGACCTAATAGTATAACAAATGTCTTTTGTTTTTACATCAAGTTAGGAGGTGCGAGGTGATCTGTCCTCCACCTCCCCGAAAACAATATATCGGGCGCATAGCCCGCTTATTACTATCAATAAAAAAAAATAAACTTTTCTTCCTTTATAATGCGCCTCGACAATCGCTTGATTTAAAACATACATTTCTCACTTACGACTCGATACTATGCCATTTATCGATAACAATCAAATAAACCTCAAAACAACGAGGAGTTACAAGAACCGAGATCCCGTGTTCCTTTTTTTACCTATTCCATGTCTGTTATAGAAAGCCACAAACTACCCCTTAGAACGAGCATTCTAGAATCCTATGACGAATCTAGATAGTTTCCTAGCTTGTGATCAAAAACGGAAGGCAAACCCATTTCCCACAATAAACATCCCTCAAATAAAGACCGACTAATTCCTACCATAGGTGCTAGTCTGACAAAAAAAGAAAAAAACAAGAAGGGTCTGAAATGGCCAAAAGGAGCCAAAGAAAGAATGAAACCAAGGCCAAATTAAACCGGCCCAATTCAATGATCAGGACCAAAATCAACGGTCAAATGAAACCCCCAATCATCCAATTCGACTTTAAGTGCAAAGTCCGAACAAAAAGCAAAAAAAAAGAGAGAAAAAGAAAAATGAACAGGCCAGTCAGCTAGCACCCAAATACTAGCCTCCCTACATTACAACCCTTAAGACCTTTTTGAGACACTTGTTAGAAGACAGTCCGGAATTTTGAGGATTCAAGCTTAATAGGATAATCCCAACCGTTAGGGCCAGACATGGAAATCGGATCCCACGTAATTTACAACCCACCCGATTGAAGTCTGAGTCATTTTTACTCAGCTTCCCCTTTCCTACCACATTACGAAACCGTAACCCCATAGCCTTAACTCCACAAAAATCAAGCTCCAGATCTTAGTTCATCAGAGCCACTCACTACCTAGCTCCACATTCCAAAACCATCCAAGCCAGTCACCCTGACCCAAACACGGTATCTCGGTAATTGTCACTTCCAAGGGGTCACACCCAACCACTCCACCTTAGTTCTTTAACTAGGGTGAATACACTCTCAACATCTCACATTGATAATTGGCATAACGAGTCTAAAGCAAAATCACTTACACCTATAAAGAACTACGAACATGGTTTAATTCCGTTTAAAAGCGGATACGTAGGCAACCCTCCTTCGGGTACAACCAAACAAACAACAAACAAATAAACAAAAAAATCGATTACTCGATTCATGTACGAACCGAGACTCTTTCCACGTTCTGGCTAATGAGTGATTTCAATGATGAAGCACAAACGACGAGCCGAGGACGGGGTGAAAATCCGAAAGGGTGCCCCGGGCAAAATGAAGAAACGAGTTGCGAGCCGTCGTAAAAAAAAAAAGAAGAAAAGAAGAAAAGAAAAGAAAGCAAAAAAAGCAAAAGAGGGTGAGCCGAGGACGGAGTGAAAACCCGAAAGGGCGCTCCAGGCAAAAGGAAGAATCGAGTTGCGAGCCACCACAAAAAAAGGAAAAAATAAAAAATGTGCTTCTCATTAATGAAAAATCAATTAAATCAAGCCTTTGTCGAGGCCCTTTTCATCGAGCATCTAACATCCGGCCACCCCGGAAAATGACAAAATGTCAAGCAAACCCCACAAAAACTAGTACTAATACGCCACATAATATCAATTAATAGAACATAGTACTAAGTGGCTGGGCTCTACCGGTCCGACTTTCCCCTTTTCTCGCCATTCGGGTGTGCCTAATCGGGTCTCTCACCATCGGCCCCTCCGAACACAAACTTCCAGCGCCCTAGCTAAAGGTGAGCCTAGCCAATCCCACTTCCCCTCCACACTCACATTCTCAATATGGGTCTTATCGGTCTCGGCCCGTTTAGATGAACCGACGAATACTAGGATCGGTAACGCCATCTTCGGTTGGGCGCTTTGTGACATTAGCCCACATAACTTCCTTATTCTGTAATACGATCATCTCCACAATCTTTAACCTTTTTTCTCACATCCAACAACCCCAGACATCGGGAACGACCTCCCGAAACCGTTAAAACCCGTCCCGAAAGCTGAAGCACTCGTGCAGGGACCACAGGAACACGAGTTCACCCGTCGGACGCTCGGGACTTGGACGTTTTTATTTTTTTTAGGGGGATAAGCTACCCCACCTAGGCGTGTTTTAGCCTATTGGCAGTCATCGTCAAGTCATGTCTGTTGCCTAACAAGGCAATATTATGAGTATGCAAAAAGTGGTCTAACTTTTTCAAAAGTTGCCCAACTTTTAAACTTCGATTTCGTTCTGAATGTTAAAGCAACTAAACTCATCTCCTAATATACTCAGTCAAAACACGCCAATGTTTTACGTTAGCATTTTACATCTCGTCCATCTCGAGTCAAAACATTTTAATCGACGTACTATCTGATCCGATTCCCGGCTTAAACTAATGCATTTCAAAAAATCCGAAAAGCATTTTCATACTCTCATGCAATATCAACGCATTCTAAAACGCCCTAAACTACAACGAAGTCGCAAACAAACGGAACTTGAAGTGATTACTTGTCAATTTAGGTTAACGTTTCACCAAACGTAAAAAAAAACGCAAGACTAACCTAGCTAAATGCAAGTACTAAATTTTAAAAACAAATATACAACATATACAAATTCACACACAAATCGAGACTAGGATGGACCCCTAGAAGCCGCACCAATAGCTATCACAACCTCGCAAAGGTTGCCATCTAAACCTAGATCCTCTAAGTCTATAAGAGGAGACTCACTACCATCCATCCCCGACAGCATGTCTAAGGTAGCCGTCTCGGGGACTCCTCCGATCTCCTCACTAGCACCCTTAGCCTCAGTCTTCCCTTTAACCCGATGCCTAGCCTCACCTTGCGCAGAGGTCTCACCCTGAGACCGAGCCAGCTGCTCCTTTAGGAGGGCGATCTCGTCAGCCCGAGATTGCAGGAGATGTCGCGCCTCAGCCGCTTCCGCCTCGAGCTCGGTCACCCGAGTCTCCAGCTGCCCCACCATATCCGAGATATCCTACAAATACACTTAAACATTAGTAAGGTACGCCAACAGCCTAGAAAACCACGCACCCTAATCACACAAACTTACCGATCGAGGCCCCGAAGTATCACGAGGAACCCTCGAGGCATAGGCCCGGAAGCAGTTGGCGGCTTGCCACAATCGCTGATGGCAAGCCGAGGATACCTGAGAAATGAAACCATAGAAGTTAGGCAAACCGACCATAATCCTTAGAACACAAACGAAGAACGGAAACCAAAACTCACCCGGTACACTCGGTCACGCCACTCTATCTCGGTATCCATCTCCTCAGCAGAACACGGGGGGAGAGGCTCGGTGAAAGGTACCCCAGCCGCATCCACCCTAAGCAGCGTCTGTAACACCCTGATTTTATAAAATAAATTAAATTAAAGTTATATTTGTATCTTTATTTTTACGATTTATACTAATAAATGAGAAAATAGTCGATTTTGTTTTTTTTTTGTAAAGTGTAAATATTATAAAACTCGAATCAGTCGTACAAACAAAACTAAGAGTTAAGCAACTCCACAATCAAATTCACACTCACGAATGAGAGGATTCATCTCGATATCAGCCTATCTAACCAATTTTTATCCTTTGTATGCGGTATGCCCTTAAGCTGACTAAGTATTCTTCCGGTAATATTCCGTCGGATCCCCTCAAAGCAAGCTTGAGGGTGCTGAATGGTGAGGTTATGTCTACTGTTATTCCTTCGTTTCCATATGTGATACATCATCGCATTGATGCAACTGTTAACGATGCCTGTTTTCAGTCTCGACCACCTTCTGTTAAGTCACCATTGTAGCAGGTCCTTTAAATATATTTTTAGTCGAGACTATTTTCACTAATAATTTCTTATTTGTTTACAATTGACTATTTTTAGTAAGATCCGTATTATTTATAAATAAAAGCTATTTGCTAAAAAGAATATGAAACCTTTGTAAAATTCATTTCATTTATAAAATTCATTGACTCAATTAATTTTGAGATCGTTTTTCATAAAACATCTCTTTTCCAATATTTATAGTTTTAACTCAATTTCCTAATTATTTATAAAATACTATATATTGAATTATTATATTTTATTTATATTTTGAGTAACGAATTTAGAAATATATTAAAGTTACGATAACGACGATAATAATAAAATGTTAATTTCGTTAGAAATGCTATTTTAATACATTTCACTTATTTTGATAATTTACGTATTTTCTATAAGATTTTCTATTTTAAGTAAGTTTCTAAAATTAGTAAGTTTCTATTTATAGAAAGTTTCCCTTTTAATATAAAATGTTTATTCCTTTTATTCATATTATTATAATGATTATATCTCTTGTACATATCGATAATGGTTGCTTTGGAGTTATGGAATAAGGACAAGTGTGGGGTAGAATAGTATATTCTGGGGTTTACGTTTTTGCCATCAACTATAAGGATGGTGTGTCTTTATGGGGCACACTGGTTGTTGAACCGAGCATATATGGTGTTCGGGAGTGTGTGTAAATTTTGACCTTAAACTTGTGCCTCGCAGTGTAAGACGCTGTCGGTTTGAAATGAGTATTTATGGTGCTCGGGAGGGGTGTGCATATTATCTTAAACTAGGGCCACACATTTATAAGTCGCCGTCCTATTATGGTTGAGTAGCCTAGTTAGAGATCGAGGTTTGATTTGTTTGAACTAAGTTCTCGAAGCTAGTTTTAGTATTCTCCTAGTGAAAGTCTAGCCTTCATCACTAATCCTATCCATAACGCCATTTTGAATATTTTTATTATTATCGATACATTTTGATTTGCAGGTTGACAAATATTTTAAGTTTTCTTCTGAAAACTTGTTCTGATTTTATTATTCCAATATTCTAAATTTTCTCCGAAAGCTTATTTTTATTATATCATTTAATGTTTTCCATTTTAAGTATTTTGATATAATAACCCTATTATTTTTTTTCTTTCATATGGTATGATACGGCTGGGAGAACGTCCGAGTTACTCCCCACTGACGTGGCTGTTGTGTTTATAACATGACAGGTATTTGCTGCTGAGTTTTGGGTGTGAGCTAGCGAGTAGCGTGAATCCTACTCTTTCTTCATTCTTGTAATTTATGGATTTGTATAAACCCGTTTGAAGATCTTTAATTTTAGCCCTTTTGTAAAAAGAGGCCTTTGTATTGACTTACCATTTCTTTTAATAAGATATAGTTTGTCAGTGTGTTTTAATCCCAACTCTACAGTGTTTCCGCCACTGTATTGCGTCAGAATTTCTAGGGGATTACAGCGTCAGGGGAAAGTCTGGGGGCTGAATTTCGTCAGCCGGGTCGGCCAGCTGAGAAAATAACGGATTGGTCGATCAAAAGGCAAAGAAACGACAAACCGCAAAAAAAACAAGTCTTAGAACCAAAATTAGAACATTACCACGAGGCGGTACCAAGCTAGCCGTCGGGTGACGTGAGATAGGTAGGAGGCACCGGGCACCAAGAGCGCATCGCCTCCCTCTCCGTCCCTATCCTCTAGGATCTCTGCGGTGGTCGGTGGTCTAAACATGGTACGGGGAGGATCAACCGGCACCCTGAAATCGTCATATAGGCACTGACGCACCAACCGCTCGCCCAGATACCAAACTGGGCGAAACAACGCAGGAAGGATCATCCTCCTGTAACTCCGAGGCCTCAGCTCCCTTGCCACGTACTCTGGCATGCCCTCATAATCAACCCAGGGGCGAGCCACAAACTACACAAATGAACGAACACTACGGTAAATCCTAAACCGTGGGGGCTACTAAGCTAAGTAGGACAAGAAAAAAAGAAAAAGAAAACTTACATCCTGAGGCTCAGCTTGTTAACCAGCGCATTCTCTGACGGGTAGTGACTGGTAGTGCTCTTAGGCTGAGCCAGCCTCCACTCGATTCCCGCCGAGAATCTCTTCGGGTGAACCCGCACCGTCTTAGGAGCCAAGCACGGGAAATAGGAGTAAATCCAATCCTGTAAAGTCCCAAAACAACTTTAGCAAAACCAAGCCAAAAGAACTTGAGATACAAAGGTAAGGATAGTGACTAACCTCCAGTATGAAGCCTGGACCCACGAAGGGCACAGCTGAGGCCGAATCTATCGCCAACGGCCTCACCATGACTTGCAGGCAGCGAGGCATCTCCGTGAAAGCCGCGGTTACCCAATCATAACGACCCAGCTGAGCCAGGTCCTCTAGCAAAGACAAAATCCTAGTGCTCAACCTCTCGCCTTTATCCGAGAAGTGGGTCGACCCAGGAAATACCACAACCACAACCGGGCATCCTGCTCCAGCGTGTTGGGTTCCCGACCCTCCAACACCGCCACTCGCTCAAAGTGATCGGTGATGTACGAACTCACCAAAGCATGAGGCGCACTATATGCCTCATGCGGTAAACAGTCCCCGAACCCCATCACTATCTAGCCTAGGGCCTTCGGCGGCCCACCTAATCCTATCCGACCCCCACGGCAAACCGATATTCATCCCAAAATCCTCTAGGGTCATCCTGACTTCCCGAAAAGCCATGTGGAAGGTCGAGGTAGTATCGTGGAAGCGATCTATCATCGCTCTAATCACCATAAGGTTGCACTTAGTCTTGCAACCCACCAACCTAACCCACTGCTCAACCACGGGACCTAGAACAGTACTCGCGATAATCCCCTTTACTGCAGGGGTCAACTTCTGAAAGTAAATCTCGAGACACGTAGTAAAGCCCGAGAAAGTCCTCATCGGACCTGGGGGCTGCAAACCGAGACAATACGAGCATAAACAAAACTAGTCTAGCCTAGCCAGAGTCAAAAATCTAAGACATAGCTAACAAACCCGAATAGAATACTCACCAGACCCCGCACGATACGGTGAGAAATGTGACGGTCAAGGTGAAATAGCAGCTGATGACCATCCCAATCCCGAGCCCACTCAGGATCCTCATAGATAATCTCCTCATCCTCCGGTACAGAAACCGGAACGTGAGCCCTCCTAGTGACCGTCTCCGGAAGCCTACGCTTCCTCACTCTATCAAAATCGGCCTCATTAATGGCCTCAGGGTCACGACGCTGAGACGAGGTACTCCGTCGTCTCCTACGAATCCCTCGGGGAGTCTGTGAACTCGTCTCGACAACCTCATCACTAGGAGCTCTCTCGGGACGCTCGATGTTACCTCTCACTACAAAATCAAAAAAACAAACAAAAAAGAAGAAGAAAATTCGTGCCTCAGATCAGGCTAAAGCGGCTCAAACAAGTCAAAATAGGGTCAAAATTTCGAATAAGGATATGAAAATTCCGAAAAGGCCGTTATCACCCATTTTCGATCCCGGTCACAATGGAAGTGGTTTCGGGAAAATCCGGCATCGTTACGACACCTTTTGGTCCGTCTTAAAGCACACAAAACCTCACTGAAAGCCCTAGGAGCCACCCTAGCTCATGAAAACCGACAAGAAAGCTACCCACACCCTCACAAACACTATTTAAACAATATCACGCAAAACAAATACGGAAATAATCGGGAAAACGGCCCCTAACCCTAGCATTTCGAACCTATCACCCTAGGATGCCCTTATCGCACCTCGAGAACCTCTATCAAGCTTATAACTAACCTAACAAGCTCTAATCGACCCTAATTTAACAATGAGACTAAGCACAAGCATCGAAACTTAACATAAAAACCCCCAAATCGATTTTCTAGGGTTTCCAAACTGAAACAAGCTCATAATCAATCAAATCAAACAAAACCGACAATAAACAAGTAAAAAATGATTACCCGAAGTCGACATTGGCGCGTACGATGGAAATCGAGGCGAAATTTGGCAAAGAAAAGTCGAGAAGGCGATTTGGGGTGAATGGTTTGACGCGTTCGACGTTTTGTGTGAATGAACAAATCGCCCCAACTTTCGAAAACTTAAACAGACTCGATACCCAGAAACCCGACCGCTTCAGGCGACACGTCCGAGTCCTGACATGCTGGGGGCTAGGCGCCTGAAGACTGGAGCGCAGACAAATGCGCGTCTAAGCAGCCCAGTACAAATATCTTAGCTAGACCGAGACCTTTATTTAACTAGATCATCCCTGTGGAATTCTACCTGACTTACCCTCGACTACCCAAGTTTAGGATTAGTTGGTTTTTATTTTGATCGATCGGGATTCACGACAAATCCCCGTCATCACAACATAAAGTAGACTAAAGTACATGATCGAACCAATCATGATGCTTAAATCTAACAACTTTGACATAAAATCAATTTTCCTATTGATGTCACAAACTATTTCCGTTTGTTTCTTCATTTTTTTCTTCCAATCTTGTTGAATGGGCACTTGATGAACTACCTCAATGATATTATTATTAGTTCTTATTCCGTTCTACCTATGCACCATTGAAACTATCCACATTCATCACAGTTATAGTATAGCTTAAATGAATTTGTTGCAATTAATCCGGATGCTTGAATATTTGCTCTTCTATTGCATCTTACACATATTTTGTTTTCCATATGAATTATTCTTAGAGTTGAACTTGTAACACCCCTGATTTTATAAATTAAAATTATGTTCGTATTTTATTTTTATGATTTAACTCGTAATACAAAAAAATTTATAAAACGAATTTATCGTTTAATCTTTTCAAACTCCTAAAATTCTATTTGACTCGGAAAGTCTTCTTATATTTAAAACATATTTTTATTTCTGTTTCAATTCATTTTATACATTTAATTTAAATTTTATCGAAAGTTTATTTCGACGATTTAAATTCTAAATTATTTTATTTATTTACGTTTAAGCTCGAATTTTCTATTTTTCGGGTCGAAACTCATTTATTTTATGTTTCGTCAAAATATTTATTACATTTCCTCGAGAAATCAATTTGAGTCACTTGATCGAAGATTTATTATTTATCGGGAAATACTTTTCATCGTCTAATTATCTATTTCTATACGATTCGTTTTCATCTCGAATAATTTACTTACTTGTTTTATTCGACAACCCGATTATTTATTAATTTTATTGACTCGATTTTAACTCGGTTTCGTGGGTCAATTAACTTATCGTTCCGGAGTTCTTCAACTAACCGATTCTTTTAATTAATCCTTTGGTTCTTTTTCACTTGTCAACCTCTGACTCCTCCACTTGCCCTTGCATCCTTATCTGCTTTCAACCCCCTGTACGGTTTCATTCAACCGCTTCACCTCTCATCCCTTCCTTTCCCCTTCTTCTCTTCGTTCTACTTAATCAACTCTATCAATCTCTTTCGTCTCCCTGCTTCTGCCGCTTCATATTACCCCTCGTTCTGCTCTTTCTTCCCCTTATTTGATGCTCGCTGCTGCTATCATCTCACCCGGCTGTTGTTTCGTGCCCCTGATGTTGCTGCTCATTTCTTCTTCTTCTTCTTCTTCGCCTGTTCTGCCACCATCTCTTTCAGGGCATCATTTTTGTTTTTTTACGGTACTGCACTTGCTGTCTTTCTTTCTTCTTCTTCTTCGTTTGGTTTTCTGTTGTTGCTGTCTACCTTCTTCTTTCTTTTCCTTCTTTTTCTGTTCGGTTCTACACGTTATGTCGTACTATTTTTTTCGATGCGTTGCTATTGAGGATTGGTTGATGTTGCCGGTCGGTTCTGTTTCTTGTCGTTTAGTACTCTCCTTCTCTTCCTTCATCTTCCTTGTTTTTGTTCTATTTTAGTCGCTATTGTTGTTGGTGTGCTGTTCTGCTGCATTTTACTATTTCTGTTGACCTCCGAGTCGATTCGTCGTCGTGTTTGCTGCTGCTTTTCATTTAAGTCGTTTCTCGTCGTTATTGTCGTTCTGATTTGTCTTTTTTTCGTGCCCTATTTTTACTCGTTTCCTATTCCGTTCTCATTTGTATCGTCCTCTATTCTTCTTCGTACACTTTTCTTTGCCTCTGCTGTACATTCTGTTGCTGCTATTGTGGTCGTCTGTTGCTGATTTTGGCATTGGTACTGGTGCCGTTCGCCGATGTGGATTTATGTTGCTCATCTACTGTTCTTTTGACTTCATATTGGTCGTTAGTCGATGTTGTCGCTGTGTGAACGTGTTGTTCGTTATTGCTGTTGGAGTCGCCGTGTGTTATCGTTGTCTTGCTCTCTCGTCTCCTCTGTTTTGAAGCTGCTATCCTTTCGTGTTCTGATGTTCGCCGTCTTTTGTCTTTTCTGCTTTGTTTTCCCGCTCTTTCTCCTCGTGTTACGTCTCGATTATCGTGATGAAGACTAGTGGTTCTACAACTTGGAGCATAAGGACGATATTTCTACTGATTTGAAGCTTGGGTTGATCAAGAAGGACGAGTACGAGTTCATTTCGGATGTCGACTTAAGGTAACTTTAGGATGTTACTCGATTTTATATCGTATGTTTGAGTAGTAGTATGTAGTAAATATTTTAACTTTCGTTTTCTAATTTTAGCTATATATTATTGCTAATTATATTAATTTTAAATCGTACGCCTTATAAATATTTTACGACTTTCAATGTCATTTTATAAATCGTTAGTAATTTAATTATTTACGATCGTTATAATATTTTGTTGGTTATCGTGACACTAGTAACTAAATAATAACGATTTCATATTTGCTTCATATTTCGTAAATTTATAACTTTCACGTGAAAATCGTATTTTTATATTTTAATCGAAATTTGTATACTTGTTAATAAGTTAACTTTTGTTTTACGATTTATTCTAACAAATGAGAAAATAGTCATTTCGTTTTAAATATATTTTTAGTCGAGACTATTTTCACTGATAATTACCTATTTGTTTTCGATTGACTATTTTTATTAAAATCCATATTATTTAAAATTGTTTGTTAAAAATTAATTTAAATTCTTCGTAAATTTCATTTCATTTATAAAGTTTGTCGACTCAATTAATTTTGATATCATTTTCTTAAAGCATCTCTTTTCTAAAATTTATAGTTTTAACTCGATTTCCTAATTATTTATAAAATACTATAAAGTGACTTATTATATTTTATTTATATTTTGAGTAACGAATTTAGAAATATATTAAAGTTACGATAACGACGATAATAATAAAATGTCAATTTCGTTAGATATGCTATTTTCACTTATTTTAATTAATAACTTACGTATTTTCTATAACAAAATTTCTATTTAAAGTAAATTTCTAAAATTAGTAAGTTTCTATTTATAGAAAGTTTCTTTTAATATAAAATGTTTATTCCTTTTATCCTCATATTATTTATATTGATTATATTTATTTTTGAATATCGATAATGGCTTGATTTTGGAGTTATGGAATGAGGACAAGTGTACAGGTAGAGTAATACAGTCTAGGGTATATGTTTTGCCATCAAATATAAAGCCGGTGTGTCTATGTTGAGACGCATTGGTCGTTGAACTGAGCATGGTTTGTGTTCAGAAGTGTGTATATTTTGACCTTAAACTTAGATATCGCATTGTGTAAGTCGCCGTCGGGTTGAACTGGATTACGGTTGGTGTCCAGAAGGGGTGTACATTACTTAAGCCAGGACCTCGCTGCACGCAGTCCTGTTATAGTTGAGTTGCCTAGTTAGAGACCGAAGTCTGATATGTTTTGACTAAGTTCTCGTAGCTAGTTTATTATCATTCTAGTGAAAGTCTGTTCCGTAGCACTGATCGAATTTGCATAACGCCATTTTTTAATATAATATTAATATTATTATTATTATTATTATTATTATTATTATTATCGATTGGTTTGATTTGCAGGTTGACAAATATTTTAAGTTTTCTCGGAGAACTTATTTTATTATATTATATCGTTTTTAATGTTTTTCTCGTTTTAAGTATTTTGATATAATAATGATTATTTTTCCATATAATATAATTTGGCTGGGAGAACATCCAAGTTACTCCCTACTGGCGTGGCTGTTATGTTTATAACATGACATGTATTTGCTGCTAGGTTTTGGGTGTGAGCTAGCGAGTAGCGTGGATCCTACTCTTTCTTTATTCATGTAATTTATGGATTAGTATAACCCGTTTGGAGAATTTTCTGTTTAGCCCTTTTGTAAAAAGTGGCCTTTGTATTGACTTACCATTTCTTTTAATAAGATATAGTTTCTCAGTGTGTTTTAATCCCAACTCTACAGTGTTTCCGCCACTGTATTGCGTTAGAATTTCTAGGGGATTACAAAACTTGAATGTGATGACTGACATTGTTGGAAGTTTGATTTGTGTGGATTGTTTGTTCTTCTTCTGCCAAAATAAAGAAGAGTGAATTTATAAGCACGTGTGTAACGGCTAGTTCAGTAATCTAGCAGTTGCTTTGCTTCAATGAGTTGTTGCTTTGCTTTCAGGGGTACCATGAGAACAACAATGAAAACTTGAGGATGTCATGAGAACTATTCTCCTTTTGAACTATTATAATGCAGGGTTCTGAAAAGTAGTCATTAATGATGTAATTAATTTCTCCCTCAAAATTTAATTAACAACTAATTGAAACAACTAATTAACTTCGTCATAACAGAAAAAAGGGTAAGGGCAAATCAGGAACTAAACTATAGAACTCAAGGTTTCCATGGGAACAAACATAAAAGTAAGGGTATCATGTGTAACGTGACATAGTTCGAGGGTATCATGAAAATTTTCCCTAACAACATAAGCTGAAACTAGTTTACTCAATGAATAATTGTATCGTATGATAAACGAGTCCAAACATGATACCATATACATACGGATTGAACATGTATCTTCGAATTGATTTTCATGTGTATACTTCATGTTGATTTTAACTTCGTGCACACTTTTTTATATTATAAATTATAAATTATTTGTGTTAAAGATTGAATATATATATCAAAATAATATTTTCTACATAGTTCTTTTCTTTACACCCGTGCAACTTTACACGGGTATTAACCTAGTTTGTAAGTAAAACTGTCAAATTTCGACTTGACTCGTAAAGTCGACCCATTTTAATTTCTAGGTTCATGAGTCAAGACCCTAAAATTTTGACCCACGACTTGTTTGGTTCAACCTGAAATGATCCATTAATTTAGGATCAAACCAATCGAACGGGACGACCCGCTGGATTGATGACGTGTATGTCATTACTATTATTATGATATTAGTATATATGTGAGTATATCATATTTAAAATAATAATTTAGAAAATTATTAACATTAATATTGTAAACTAAAAAATACAGTAATAATTTTATATAATTTTTATTACATTTAATAATAACAATATTTATAAAATATAATTTTTTAAAATAACAATAGTACTAGTTTGTGAATTTAATTGTGTTAGTGATATTAAATACTGATGGGAGTTGGCAGTCTGCTGCGGGTCGCCCGCCTGTTAGGCCCCAGGGTGATCCGACCCAAGAGCAGAGGAGGGCCTGCCCTGCAGGCCACCAAACAAAGATTGCTAAACTTCCAACCCTGAAACGCTCAGCTGGCCAGCGCGGCCCTGCCGTTAGCCAAACAGGGCAGTCAAGCCCCCCCTGCAAGCTTGTCCCAGGGCGCTCTCGCCCCGAGTAGGGGCAGGGGGGACCAGGGACCCCTCCGTCTTTTTGCCTAAGGTAAAAAGGAAGTGAGTGGACAGAATGACTCCACGTGTCACTCTCCATTCCACTTATTCTCCTTCTCTCCCCCTTTCTCTTTTCTCTCTCTTGGGGGAAAGTATAAATACTTCCCCTCCTCCCACATAAAAATGGTTGGATTTTCTCTCTCTAGACTCTCACTCTAAAAATCACCGCCTAGCTCCTCACGAACTAGGTTTGTTAAGGCATTTCACGGACTGACTTAGGCATCGGAGAGGGTTCCCTCGGACACCTCCGAGGCCCTGTGCGTTCATTGTGCAGGGTGCAGGCCGTCTCCGCCGGGGAAAGTCCGATCACCGGAGTGAGGAAAAGGAGAGGTGGAAGAAAGTCGACGAAAACTACCGAGTAGAATCATAACCAAAAGACCCGAGTCCGAAGTCGGGTCAATTGTTTCCATACCGGAACAATTTGGCGCCGTCTGTGGGGAAGAGTTCGATTGTGCTCAGGAATTTCCCACTAAAATCAATCGCAATCAATCAATATGCCTGAAATTGTCGATGCCAATTCTGGGGCGGGTCCGACGGTCCCACCGGTGACCCCCCTGTATGGCATGCCACTGCCAGAAAGGACGCCCGCCGCCACACTTCCGGGAGTGGGGCGGGCTAGTCTCCGGGGAGCACCCGATAAAGACACCGCTGTAATAGTTGGGCAGGGGGCACATCCGAGGCATACCCTGAACCTCACCCCTGCTCAGAGGGCACAGACAGCGGCCTCTTCTCGGCAATGCTTAACCAGGAATTCACTCCTGAGGATCTGGTGGGCAGGGTCGCAACGACCCCCAGGCAGCTTCACTTCGAAAGTGGGGAGGGAGCTTGGGGCACGAAGCAGACCGCCGCCAGAACTATCCAAAGGAAGGCGAAGAAAACGGCTCAAGTGTATGCGCAAGTGCAGAAGCGTATTACAGCAGGCAATCAAGAGCAACCTGCTCAGCAGACAGCGTTCTCCATACACACCACTGAATCCACAGCTGCCCTCGTAAAAAGAGGTCTGTCCCAAGATCTGCAGGACCGAATGAGACACAGAGAACCTGCATCCAAGCGTCTAGGGGAAAAACAGGGTGATGTTTTTTCCAGACTGACGCCTGTAGCAGAGCCACAACCAGCACCAGGGCTGTCTCAAAGCTTGCAGTCAAGACTCAACCAGGGGCAACCCCTGAAGTCAAGACATCGGCAGGGTGATAACCTCGAGCCTACCCACAAAAAACGCTCGCGATATCTTTCCCCTGCCAGAGACGATGAAGCAACGAGTAGATAGTCGCCCAGGCACCGCTCCCCCGGCAGTAGGAAACCGAACCCTGACACATGGGACGACCACGGTTACCACTTCGTCGGGAGCAGGTCAAGAATGGCACGCAGACCTACCAAGACCCTACTTCACCCTGAAGTACAGGGGTACCCCATTCCAAAAATTAAAATGCCATCCGTCAAGTTCGATGGAACTACCGACCCGGAGGACCATCTGGCTGCATATGAAAGTCACATGGGCATGTACGATGTCGACGATGCGGTCTGGTGTAAGATCTTCCCCACCACCCTGGTGGGTCTGGCCCAGGGGTGGTTCAGAGACCTACCATAGGGTTCAATCAATTACTTTATTGAACTGGCCGAAGCTTTTCTAGACCAGTATGCTGGAAACAAAAGACGCCGTCTCACCCGTTTTGACCTAATGACCCTTAGACAGAAGAAGGGCGAAACTGTCAGGGAATACTTGAAAAGGTTCGATTTGTCCTTCCAGCAAGTCAAGGAGATAGACGACCCGACAGCGGCGTATGCACTGACCAACTCTCTGCTCCCTGGAGAAATGAAGAATCAAATGATCAGAGCCCAGCCAGAAACTCTGGCCAAGGCTCGAAAAATTGCGGAAGGTTTTATGCTGTAGGAAGAGTTCCACAGCCTGCCGGATACCCCCGCAGGGCCTGCCAGGCCGCAGGGGGGACCGCAGGGTGGGCGCGGCAGAGCTGAAGCAGGGAAACAGAGAGCTGAGGAAGGAGACCCCCCCAGAAAGGAGCGCGTGGCCTACCAGCCCAGATTTGACAGCTATACAGCTCTCAATAAATCCAGGGCAGAAATCTTTGAGCTGGAAAAAGAAACAACTAAATGGAATCGCCCAAGTAAGCCACGCAGCCCGAAGGGGGATCCGAAGAAATTTTGTACGTTCCACGACTGTGTAGGACATACCACCGAGGAATGCCGCCACCTGAAGGATGTGATTGAGAAACTCATCAGGAATGGCTGGCTGAGCAACTATGCAGCAAGGAGCAAGGCCCAAAAAGAGACGGTGGAGAAACCTGAAGGCTCGGTGCAGAATCGCACGATAATCCATGTGATATCAGGGGATGCAGAGGGCCAGACAAGCAGGAGAGGCCAAAAAAGACATCAAAACAAGCTCTAGATTTCGAGTCATCAAAACCAGATCCCACATTATCAAACCAGCCCTCGAAGCCTTAGCTCCACAGAACCGAGCTCCAGATTTTGAGTCATCAAAGCCATTTACTTCCTAGCACCACATTTCCAAAAACATCAAATTCCCCGAGAGCAGAACTCGTTAAAAATCCCGAGAACAAAACTCGTTAAAATTCCCCGAGAGCAGAACTCGTTAAAAATCCCAAGAGCAGAACTCGTTAAAAATCCCGAGAACAAAACTCGTTAAAATCCCATCCAAACCAGTTACCAGCCCCGAACACGGGAACTCAACTTGCAGTCGGCATAGAACATGCCCAAATAGTTCACACCATCTCTGGGGGCTACCCCGGAGAACGCTCACAGTCACAGGATTAACATCCTAACCATTCTAGTCCTTTGATCAAGACATCATTGGGAATGCACCTAGCCTACACCATCGCTATGGCTAGTTACACACAAAGCCCTAACAAACTAGGCGCCATATACATCTTCCAGTCCAGTGAACTACGGCTTGGTTTGATTTCACTACACGTGAATACGTAGGCAGCCTTTCAACAGAGGCACAACCACTCACATTGACACACATTAAAAAGGCACTATCATTTCGGTCACGACACTGTCATGTTCTCAGTAGCTAGCTTTGTCGTCCTGGGGTCTTTTCTTAGACAGAAGACCTCCATCCACTCACAAAATCCAGATAAATCCAAAAAAAATCTAGCCTCCTTTCCGTAGTGTGTCCTAGTACTCGGCTCAGTCGAAGACAAGAATCTGTCAGGACTCAAGGCAATACCCATTTTGGAAATGTATCCTAAAATAGGAAATCCAGAAGGGCACCAGACTAAAACAGTCTCATTACAGGCTACTGTAATCCCCCCATAGCATATCTATCCCATTTCGATGTGCGACCATGTTGCCATTCGCCTAGGCTACGGGATAGCGCAATCTAGGAGTCTTGTTAGGCGGCCCACAACTCTATCAGGTCACGGTCCAACCCTTAGAGAGTCCAGTCTGTGTCAGTCAACTCGTCCTGCTGTGTCCAGAGTCGAGTCTGTCGGTAGCTCTCTCTCTTCAAATTCCACTTTGAAATTTGCAAAAGTTTAGCCATTTGAAAAAAAGATCTTTTTCGACAAGGTCAGATTTCAGTCTATTTAAACTGCGAATTTCTTTTCTACCCCTTTCCATTCTAAAAACCTAACTCGTGATTGCTTTCAGGATTTCAAATTCAAAATTTCAAAAACTTCAAAAATCATCTTCCCCAGCACGAGTCATTTTACTACCTACGTGTTGCATACATTTTTATGTGACTTATACAGGTACGACTCAAGCGAAGACATGCAAGTCATCAAATCTCCCCAGCAGCATTTTTCGGGATAGCATGGGATAGGCCAACACACAGGCACACCCAAGGCTTACACGACAAGCCCAAATTCCCCACGGAGTACAAACATCAAGCTTAGGTATGATTTCTGTCTTGCAGCTGGCGAGCCCTCCACGCGAGTCTAACGGACTATAAACGACCCGACCGGAAGTCTACCAGGTCTTAACGGGCTTGGTAGCTACTCTGACTTTCGCCTTGTCCAAGCCTCAGTCAGAGTGGGGGCTCTGCAGACACCCGCATTTTGACCGCCAGGTGTCTATGGCAGTTTTCAAAAAACACCCGATGATGATCGGACGCTAACGTGTTTCTATGCGCTCGGATACGGGCTCAAATCCATTAATCGTTGGCTAACACACTTACGGAGTACAAATCTCACCAAACGGACCTCAAATCCAGGCCCAGTGGATCATTCCGAGTCAAACAAGACTAATTTGGGCCGAAACCGACACCGGAAATAAAACCGACTTTTTGCGATTGGGTTAACCCCGGTCAAAGTCGTTTCCGAGACACACAAAAACATCCATACAACCATCAAAAGTCCAAGTCAAACACAAAACCCATCAAACACCCAAAGTCAAGGTCCAAAACAATGGACCCGTGCAACCCGACTGGGCCACTCGATCGAGTGACCCACCCACTCGATCGAGTGGGTTTGTTTTGAGCCCGGCTGCAGGCTTCACGGGCCACTCGACCGAGTTAGCCCTTTACTCGGTCGAGTAACCTTAATTCGGGTGCCCTAGCCTTGCCTATATAAGCAACCCTCATGCAACAACTTTTTTTCACAACCTCAAGAACCCTACTACACCCTAGAGCAACCATACACACACACATACAACGTCATTTGCAAACCCTAATCAAACCCTAGCAATTCTACACTATCAAAAACCCTAAACTTAGTTTTAGGAATCAATCCCGAGCCACCATAACTTAATCTTCATAAAACCTCGAAGACTCTTGTGTTAAAGCCACGGTTACGAGTCCGTTCCGAGACAAGAACATGTAGGTTGAGGGTGTCAAAACCCCGTTTCTTCTCTTTTCCTCCTCCTTCTCGTGTCGCGTCGTCATTATCTTCATATGGGTCGCGTTTTTTTATTTTATTTTATCGTTATTATCGCATCCTAATATTACTAATATCGATAGTATCAATATCAAAGCATTAAAATACTTATCGATTTGTGTCGAATAAGAAGGATATCGGAATAAGGAAACCCGAATATACAAGTGTACTGCACACAGCGTTGCCGGTCGCTTATTCCGATACCCCGACTATTTGATTATTGAGATAAGTTAACTTAAACAATAATTTGTTATTTTTGTCGTCATCATCATTAATCTTGCATTCATCAATTTTTAACATCAATTTTCAATAAGGGTCGAAGCCCGTTGGCGCGGATCCGACATCACAATCCCTCGGGATTTATTTCAATGTCGGAAAAGCCGAGGGAATCAAGTTTTCTATTTCAGCAAAGAGTCGATTCCCTAGATTCGATACCTATTTCATAATTGGATATCGAATCTAGCGATCTAGTCGCATAAATTAATTAACGCGATTTGTTCATATCACGATAGTTAATTTAGGACGACTAAAATCAATTTAATATTTTCACTCTAGTATTCCATATCGATTCAATAATCGAATATGGGATACTACAAGTATTCAAAATTGGGATTGAATATAAATCTCGCAATATTTATATTCGATTCAACAAAATCAACGATTTATAAAATCCGGGTCGAGCATAAATCGTGCAATATTTATGTTTGACTTGGTAGAATCGTCGAATTATCAAAAATCAAAGAAGCAATTTCAAAATCAATACGATTTCACAAACGAATTGTAAATCGTACAGAGGGCACTCGACCGAGTGCCTAGCCCACTCGGTCGAGTGGCACCTCAAAACCGGATCAGAATGTCTATTACGACCCCCACTCGATCGAGTCTCACAGTGACTCGGTCGAGTGGCCATGTACTCGACCGAGTTGGTCAATAATTCGGCCGAGTACGGTCTAAGACGCAAAGCAGAAACTTCTTTTACAGGTCTACTCGATCGAGTCCATCGACCACTCGATCGAGTGACCTCATAACGACTAAAACAACGAGTCGTACACTCTTCTACTTTCTAAATTCGACATTATTTCACGACTTGGGTCAACACGTGCTCAATTAATCACGTGTATTACTATCTTTTCAAACCATGCATCATCTCGTTACATCATTCAATTCAATTCCTTATTTGCACAAACCGTTATTATTCGTTATATCATTACATCGTTACTAACGCGTTTGTTGTTTCTTTTGTCAATTTAATTTTTGTTCGTTTATTGTACTAAATGAACCCGCATGCTAAAATTCAACTTCGACGTTAGAATTAATTGCATTAAATTGACTTAGAAACCCTTTTCAATTCCATTCACATGTTTAGGGAAAATACTCTTTGCATATCATTTTCCCGTTTAACTAGCGCGCGTATTGTAAGTCATTCGAATTCTTAGTAGAGGCCGCTAATGTGCGGGCGGGGTTGGGTGTCCTTTGTGAGCTTCCCAACACGTACCCTCACCCCTTACTCAGAACCTCGGTTTCCGGATGCCCGAAACCGTTGGCGCACGAGAGTCATTCAATACACAATATCCGATAACGTCGGTATTGGTATCAAATGGAAAGGGACGAGCCCAATAAACTCTGACATCGGAAATGGGCCGTATTTTGTATACGGACCACTACGACATAGAGTGGGCTCGAATGGTTCCGAATAACCACAAAATTCGGTGGCGACTCCACTTCGACCTAAATTTCAATTCGATCCATTCTCATATGGAGATTCATTCGCCTACCCAAACCCACGCGTGGCCGCGTCGGGGTGGACCTATGTCATGTCCACAGCAGGAAATTTTTAATTGTGGGGATCGACTATTTTACCAAGTGGATCGAAGCCGAAGCAATGCCAAACATCACAGAGCCTGCGGTCAGGAAGGTAATCTGGATGAACATCATTACCAAGTTTGGCCTGCCAAAAATGCTGGTATTCGATCACGGAAGGAAATTAGACAACGACCCTTTGAGAATTTGGCTGGAAAGCCATGGCATAGCAGTCGCCTACTATGCTGTCTGCCATCCCCAAACCAACGGGCAGGCTGAAGCTGCCAATAAACAAATTCTGAATGGACTCAAGAAGATGGTGGATGAGCTTAAAGGCAGATGGGCAGATGAGCTGCCAAGCATACTATGGTCAATCAGGACTACCCAAAAAGAATCCACGGGTCAGACCCCCTTCAGCCTGGTATACGGGGCGGAGGCCCTGCTGCCCATAGAGGTGCAGATCCCCACCCTGCGATCTCAACAATATAACAGGGTGGACAATGAAGCAGCAGTGACTGAGGCCCTAGACCTAGTCAACGAAGTAAGGCAGGAGGCTAGCATGAACATAGCCGCCTACCAGCAACGAATAAGGAAGGCGTACAATAGGAAGGTGAACGAAAGAAGTTTCCAAGTAGGGGACTTGGTCTTAAGAAAAACGCAGGCAGTGGGAAAGTCGCGGGAGCATGGAAAGCTGAGCACCAACTGGGAAGGCCCATATGAGGTAACCCAGATTAAGGGGCCAGGCACCTACAAAATCGCCAATCTTGAAGGCCAAGAATTGGCCGCCCACTGGAATGCGGACACCTTAAAAAAGTACTACGTCTAATGCTAAGGAAACTTAAGTAATTCTCGTTCGAAAAATTGGCGGAGGACGCTCAGAATGCAATGTCGACGGCTCCGACCACAGTTATTTTAAGAGTTTTTTAAACAAGAAATGAAAAAGTCTGAAAGTTTATACTCGTTGTCTGTTTAAAACTTGCATTTTTTCACACACAAACGAGCAGGGGCAATAGGGGGAGGCCCCTCTGTTACCAGAACCAAAGGAAATAGACCCCCCAACAAAATTACAGAATTCTAAGTCCCCCTGCTTACCTCTGGGCAGGCAAGGGGCAGGCCCCCAGGACTTCGACCAGAAGCAAGGGTCGGGCCGGGCCCCACGTGCCGAATGAACAAGGACTGGGGCATTCCCCCAACCTTGTATAAAAAACGCTAAGTCCCTCTGCCTACCTCTGGGCAGGCAGGGGGCAGGTCCCCTGGACTTCAACCAGAAGCCAGGGTCAGGCCGGGCCCCACGTGCCGAATGAACAACGACTGGGGCATTCCCCCAACCTTGTATAAAAAACGCTAAATCCCCCTGCCTACCTCTGGGGAGACAGGGGGCAGGCCCCCTGAACTTCGACCAAGAAGCCAGGGCCAGGCCGAGCCCCATGCGCCAAACGAACAAGGACTGGGGGCATTCCCCAACCTTGTATAAAAAAACGCTAAATCCCCCTGACTACCTCTGGGCAGGCAGGGGGCAGGCCTCCTGGACTTCGACCAGAAGCCAGGGTCAGGCCTAACTATAAAAAGAAAAAGCAGGCAAAGTAGAAACAAAAAAGATGCATCCATAAACAAATAAAAGAGTTTGAACAAAGAAGAGACAATAAGAATCCAGGAACAAAAAGAAGTTAAGATATTACATCAGATAGGCAGCCGACCACATCAGGGCTCGGCGCGCAAAAAAGTTAAAATGTCAGCGAGGGAGCAAAGGCGCAGTAGGATAAGGGCAAGAGCCCTCAGAGGACGACTGCCCTGCACGTTAAACATTGGGAGCATCTTGACTAGGGCCAGTAGCCTCGTCAGGCGGCCTATTTGCCCGAGCTTCGTTCTTGGTAGCATAGAGACCTCGAAAGGCATCCTCATTAAAATCAGGGAACATTTCCCTAATAACTTCCATAACAAGCTCCAAGGAAGAAGAGGCCTCATCATGAAAGCTCGTTTCCACTACGGCATCGGCTTCCTGCAGAATGGCATCCTTCTCCTTCTGCCATTCCTTGTCCTTTACCTTCAAGTCATCCTGGGCCTTCTTGAGGTCTGAATCAGCCTTGGACAGGCACTCTTCCAGGTCAACTGCTCTTCTTTTGGTATGCTCCAGCTCAGCCACTGCTTTTTTAGCCTGCTCCACTGCCTGCCTGCCCTCTTTCAGCTCCGCCTCCAGTTTAGACGCCTCCCTCACAGCTCTTTCACCCTGAACCTTCCACTGGGTCGCCTGACCCTTGGCCTCCTCCAAATCGCCCTCCTTTTTCGCCAGATGGTCCTTCAAGCTGGTGATAAGGGTAACATCCCTTTCAACCATAGCCAGGCGATCAGGGGGAAGGAGCGCAGGGGTAACAACTAACTCTTCATCACTCAGACAGCTAAGGGCCGGCAGCTCAGCAGAAGCTTGAAGCACCCTGGAAGTGCGCTGGATGTACTGGATCACCTGATTAGTAGTGGAGGTTACATATTTGGTGAGGTGATCCGCCAAAATAGCACTGGAGTCTGAGAGCAGGGCAGAGACGTCCAGACTGTCGCCAGCAGTATATTGGAACTCAGTGTTTTCCTCTGAAAAGAGGGTGCCTGGGACATCGCGAGCAGGGCGCTTGGGGTCAGGAGTGTCGGCGTCGGCCTCTAAATCGACCACATGCGTAGCACCTGAGGGCTCTATGTTCCTCTTCTTCCAGCTCTCCAGGGGAACGCTCTCCCCGGTTTCTTCAGAGTCAACAGGTCGTGGTCCCAGGGGAGTATGAGTCCCTACAGGGGAACCACCCTGCTTGCTGGCAGGAGAGGGAGTGGCCTCCGAGGTAGCCTCCGTCTCCGCGCCACGGGTAGCAGAAGGGGGAACCGTCGGCTTTGCAGGCGGTAGCCTCAGAGGGAGAGGAAGTCTTGTTCGGCTGGCGGAGATGCTCTTCACGTAGTTCATCAAGTTTTTCTCACCTTTCTTGTAGCTGGAAGGAAGGGAGGGACGCTTTGTAACAATGGTGAAGTCATCGTCTAATCCGAGGCTCCTTACCTTCTTCCTTGACCAGAGACGAGTGGCGAGGTCTAAAAGAAAATCAGTGAGAAAAATATAGAAAGGTAGAGCCGAAAGGAGACAATGCCAATAAAGTCCCTGAACTACCTCCTTCGAGGCCAGGAATTAGACCCACTTGGCCCAAATATTCATCAGTGGCTATGAGCTCCGCATGAGGAAGCCAGAAGCCAGGGCCACATACGCCTGATTTATCTACAATAGCGACAAACTTCTTAACCAACTCCTGGTCCCATTCATTCAGTTTCACCTCCAGGGCCCTCCCCCCAATGCCCGGGTGATACTCCTCACGGGTTTCCAGGCGGGTATGGACATGATTCCTAAAGTGTCGAGGAATCCGCCACTCTGAAGCACTGTGCACATACAGGAAGTTGTTTTTCCAGTCCTTCAGACTGTTCAGAGCTGGCCAGACCGGAGTGTATCCCTTCTGCCTTTGGATAGACCAATATCCAGGGGAACCCTCTCCCCTAGAAGAGGACACCATCTGCAGTCCGACCATATATCTCAGAGCGTTGATTGAGGGCCTCTCGCCATGAAATATGCATGCAGGTCCACGTATAAGTTATTAATGATCTAACCGCCACAGCGGTCAACTGAGCTATGGCCACATTCATCCGCCTGAAAGTCTCCTCCAAGAAAGGGTGTAAGGGGAAACGCAGGCCAAATTCTAGATATTTGTGATAGACGGCTATGCAGCCATCAGGGGGGCAACATACAGTGTTCTTCTCTCCTGGGACAACAATTGTGTACCCCTCCCCGAAATTGTAAAATCGCTCAATTACCCCGACAGCATTCTTCGCCAAGATCAAGTCCCGGTTATTGGACTCCGGGTAGGTTTTCAGGGGGACCTGGTACTTGGCCTTGTCTAAGTAATAGATTCTCCCCGCTTCCCTGGGGACAAGTGGGCCGGCAATTCTGGAAGGATCAATTTCCATTGCCTCGTCGTCAGAATCGACGACGTCAAAAGGAGCAGGGTCAGGAGAGTTGGCATCTCCGCTCATCTCCGAATAGTCTTCTTCAATCGTCCTAACACCAGTCCCCCCCCAGAAGAGGAGGCAAGGTCAGCTCTACCCTCTTCCCTACCCTCCGCCTTCTCAGTCGACGGGTCGATAAATGTAAGGATGCGAGCGCGGTGACTAGGCATAATGATTTAAGAAGAAGGAAAAGCGAGGAAATGAAAAAGACGAGGACTTAGGACAAGATTCTAACCTAAATCGACGGCTGCCGGATGAAGGTCCAAGAGAGAGAGCTCCTCAGTCTAGAACATTTTCGGTGGTGAAAGAGTATGATGAAAGGCTTGGGTTTTTCTTTCAAAAAGCGTAAAGAGGGAAATGGGGGGAGTAGGAATGCTTATATAGGCCTGGGTAAGTGAAGAATCGCCCATCCTAAAGAACTTCCCCAGGAAATGCCCCCACGTGTCACGCTTTCAAAACCGACCACCCACCGCTACCCAAGAAAAGCCTCGAAAAGGTAAAAGAGGTCAGAGGGTTAATCATTCCATGACGTCACCCCTTCATTAAAAAAAACAACACATAAAAAAGCCTGCCTGATCTTCCATTAATTAGAAAAGACCCGAAAATGGGCAGTTACAAATTCAGTAGACAGAAAGGTAAAATACAAAAGGAGCCTGATATCCTGGCTCAGTCAACCAGCCTGCAAATCCAGGGCAGGCCTAATCATCATCACAGCCAAGGGAATAATCCCCGGGACTATTATATCCCCCTGCATCAGATCCCTAGTCCCAGTCATCTGAGTTCTTAAAAGGATCGTCAGGGCCTTCTTCTTCGCCCTTACCGGAGGAGTAGCCCTGGCCTCCACTATCTTCAGAGTCATGGCTGCTTGTGTCCCAGTCATGGCCAAAAGGGACGGCCCTGACGCCATCGGAGAGGCCACGGTCCACCCTTCTCACCAAAGGAGAGGAAGGGCCTGACTCAGGGGAGGAATTCAATTCAGAGCAATTGGGATCGAATTGCTCTGAATACAGCCAGGGGAAGCACTTGTGACATCCCCTGTAGAAACAGCCCCCCGCCTGGGAGCAACGCCTGGGCATGGGCTTTGTAGGAGGCGGTGATTCTTCAGGGCGCTTGCCAGCCCTGACTGAGGTTCCCCTCCTGACAGTCCGGGAAGGACGAGAATGAGTTCGTCTGTTACGACGAAGGATCAAATGGGCTAATCTATGATATTTCAACCTTCGACGCCCTCTGAAACAGAGGACGTCCACAGAGACTCCACAGCGAAGAACCGTTTTCGTAATCCAAGACATTTTTCTTTGCAAAGAGAAGAAGAAGAGGGAGGATGGATCGTGAAAATGGTCAAGGAAATCAAGATTTATACACGAGCAAAAGCCAAGCATTAATTGGCACCTCAACCGTTTTTGCAAGAAACAGCCAATCTATGGCCATGCACGAAAACCAAAAATCACTTCACAAGAAGAAAAATCATGACTAAAGAACATTCCAACCCCTTTTGGCATGCCCAATGCGGTTGAGTTTCCTCCCTCGGGAACGCGCGACGCATTAAATGCAAAAGTGGAGTTCAGAAGTCAACCTCCTGCCATCCCAACCAAGAAATCGCCTGCCAAAAGGAAGCCCTGCTTCCCCCTAGCCGGCGAGGGCCAATTGATGGGAGTTGGCAGCCCGCTGCGGGTCGCCCGTCCGTTAGGCCCCAGGGTGATCTGACCCAAGAGCAGAGGAAGGCCTGCCCTGCAGGCCACCAAACGAAGATTGCTAAACTTCCAACCCTGAAACGCTCAGCTAGCCAGCGCGGCCCTGCCATCAGCCAAACAGGGCAGTCAAGCCCCCCCTGCCTGCTTGTCCCAGGGCACTCTCGCCCCGAGCAGGGGCAGGGGGGACCAGGGACCCCTCCGTATTTTTGCCTAAGGTAAAAAGGAAGTGAGTGGACAGAATGACTCAACATGTCACTCTCTAGTCCACTCATTCTCCTTCTCTCTTCCTTTCTCTTTTCTCTCTCTTGGGGGAAAGTATAAATACTTCCCCTCCTCCCACATAAAAATGGTTGGATTTTCTCTCTCTAGACTCTCACTCTAAAAACCGCCGCCTAACTTCTCACGAACTAGGTTCGTTAAGGCATTTCACGGACTGACTTAGGCATAAGAGAGGGTTCCCTCGGACACCTCCGAGGCCCTATGCGTTCATTGTGTAGGGTGCAGGCCGTCTCCGCCGGGGAAAGTCCGATCACCGGAGTGAGGAAAATGAGAGGTGGAAGAAAGTCGACGAAAACTATCCGAGTAGAATCATAACCAAGAGACCTGAGTTCGAAGTCGGGTCAATTGTTTCCATACCGGAACAAATATGAATACTATTTTTCAATAGTTAACTTTTAATCGATAAAATGTATGATCTCGAAAATTATATATGTCCAGTATTTTGACCATAATTCGACCCATGACATGTATTTGACCCGATCAATATTTTTTCCAACTCGTATAACCTGACCCGTTTGGCGGGTCTTTTAGAAAGTATGCGAATAGATTCTGAGTTATTACGTTACAGTTTTTTTTCCTTTTTAATGTATGTAATTAGTTGAACTGATCAATTGATAGTTAAATAAGGACCTTGGTTATTGTATGAGTTGATATTGCACATTTTCACAATGGGGCTTGTAATGAATTTGGCCAAAAAAAATTTTTTCAAACCCAATTTAGGTAACGAAAGTGTTTAAATTAGACGGGATAGTTGAAATGATTACTTTGTCCCTTGGTTTTGTTTTAGTGAACACAAAATCTTGTGAGAGACGGCTTCTTCCTAAGTTATTGAGAGCGACCATTTGTCAGTACCACTTTTAAGTCTTATTCGTAGCTATTTTTTTATTAGATGTACATCTAAATAACATTATTGGTGACTCTTGTCTCAAGACTCATGTGAGTCTTACCAATAATGTTGCAAAAATTTGTGTAAAGTCTTAACATTATTGGTAGTCTTAAGAGAGTCTTGTCTCAAGACTCGTGTAGGGTCTATCAATAATGTTAAAGATTCAACTTTAAGACTTTTGTGGGGTCACGACTCATGTTACATATTTCTCGACATATTATCCAATAAACAATTCGTATTTATATAATTTTTTATTTTCTATTGTTTTTAAAGTCTCACATCTTTGTTTTGTCCATCTATTACTAACTATTTTTTTCCGTCTTGGTCATTTGTTTATCTTTAATATTATTTGTGAGAAATTTTGTAATCAAAGGAAAATAAATGAACATTAATCCTTGTTTTTGTTGTTCGACCCCTAATAAATTTATTAAATATGAAATACATATTTAACTAATAAAACACATAATTATCCAATTTAACGTACGGAGTAATTACATAATTAAACACTTAATCAACTAATTTCACTTAATTAACTAATTAAACACTTACTCCGTATTTAACAAATAAAAATGCAATTTCGCTTAATTAACTAATTAACTGAGTTAACGTAATTAAATACTTATTTAACAAATAAAAATGCAATTAAGTAATTATACGTAATTTGCTAATTAAACACGAAATTAACCAATTTAATGTAGTCGTTATTTTGAAAAGGAAAAAAAGCGGATGACCGTCCGGCCACCGACGTTTTTTTTTTTGGAAAATAACAATTACGAGTATATTTTGGTTCTATGGGAATTTTAAGTCAATAACCTAAATCGAAACACCTAAGACCATGTATGATAAAATAATTATTAAAATATCATAAATTAATATAAGTAAGACATAATTAAAATATTGTAAATCATCTGGATCTATAATATGAACGAAGTCCAAAAGATCGTCTAGCCGTCTTTTGTATATCACACAAAACCAACAACAATAAGAAAAACAAGTTAAAATTTTTAATTAAACTAAATAAAAAAGTAATTAGTAATTTGAACCAAACAAATAAATTGTAATTGTTTAATCACAAACTAAACCAAATTGATTAGCTTTTTTTTTACCAAAAGAGGATAAAGTGATTGATAAGTGTAGTTTGTAGCGCCTATTTCGTAGTGTTTTGGTCCCATTTTCCTTGTGGAATCGCTCCTTGGGAGCAATTTATGGGCTACTTATGTTTCCTCTAGCTCGTTTCAGGTTCCCGAGACCATTCGTGAAGAGTTGGAGCGATTCTGACTCAATACATACACTTTTCGGAGCCAACGAAGCGGGGGAACGATCACTCGATACCTTGGATTCGACACCGAGACCTTAGGACCCAATCCCGAGCCTCCGAGACCCGATCCCGAGTCCCGAGAATCGATGAGAAGTCCATGTGAAGCAAGGAGGAACCTTAAAGATCATATTGGAGGCCTACAAGACTCATCCCGTCCGGGATGAAGTGCACATTTAGCATGGCTCCTGTTTTGGGCCCCTCCCGGTCGGGACCGACCCGTCCCGGTTGGGATCAGACCGTCCCGGTCGGGACCAATCCCGTCCCGGTCGGGACCAGCGTGCTGTAGCCGGAACTCCTTTTTTTCATCCTCCCTCATTCTTGCAACCTTATAAATACTTCCCTCTTGTATTGTTTATGCAGGTTATCATACCCTAGACTCTTTTAAGCCTCCATTAAGCATTCAAACCCTAGATTAGTGTTCCTCACATTAGTTTTAATCTCTCTTTAATCTCTAGTTAATCATTGTAATTAGTTCTTGGATTAAGGGAATACTTGAAGATTCATCCAAGCTTGACAAACTTGGAGTTGATTTGGGTTTCTCTTTTATGCAAGTTATCATCTTTTCATCATTTGGTTGTTGGTATAATCTTCCTTTCTCTTGTTTATTGTTATTTATTCAAGTTTGAATCTTTACTTAGTGTTCTTGTTATTGTTCTTGTTTTCTTTCATTATGGATGTTTGGATTGTGATGTGGTTTTCTCTTATTGTTGTTAGTTTATCTTTGATTATGAGTGAGTAGTCTCCTTGTGGGTTAGTAGGGGGATTAAGGGTAGATTATGGATGATTAGGGTTTGATTAGGGGTAAAGAGTGAATCTTTGTTGTTAGTCACATAATGGGCACTCTATGTGTTTGTTGATATGCTTGTGTGAGTAGTAGTGGCCATGCTTCCCATACTTGTGATCATCTTCTCATTGTGTGTCTATTTTGTGATCATGTTGAGAATAGTCATTATACATATAATGTGGACTAGGGTTTAGACGCCATCAAACGCTAACCCACCTTGACATCGGTTTAAGTTGCGAGAGCCCGGACCGATTCTAGCAATTAGGAGACACCTACACCCTTGACCACCCAAGTCACCCTACTACACTTTTGAACCCGACCTAACCCACTTCTTCTTCATATTTGATTCAACTTATTAGTTAGTCATCATTTCTTTAGTTCATTGTTTAGTTTGTGTTTAGTTATTTCATTTAGCCTTGTTATAGTCTAGTTCATTGCTAGTCCATTTCCTTCTTCTCCTCTCATCATAATTCATCAATTAGTAGTTCTTTGTGTTTGTTTGGTAGCATAGTCTCGTTTTAGGCCGACCTAGTCTAAACCTTGCAACACCGTCTCCGTGGACACGACCCGACTTACCCTAACTACCGTTAGGTTATTTGGTTATATTATTTGATCGGCGGGATCCACGACAAATCCCACCATCAATTTGGCGCCGCTGCCGGGGACGGTGCATTGTTTAGACTTAGTTTGCTTATAGCTAGACTTAGTTACCCTTTTTTGTGCTCTTCTATCGTCTCTTGTGCATATTCTCTAGATTTTTCTTGTTTCCTTAGTTTTATTTCCTTCTTTTCTCTTTGTCTCTCGATTGTGCTTGTTTATTGTCGTTACCTAGTGCCCATAAAGCACTAGGTGTTCTCACGTTTGTTCTAGTGTGTAGTGTATGCCTAGGCGGGGAGGCGAATTCTTTCTCTTTAATCCAGAGCCGGAAAGACTTTTTCGAGCCTTTCGCCAACGGACGATTAACCGGGTTAGAATCTCTCAACCAAGCGCAAGCATTACTCATCAAGACCAAGCTCAAGGAAGCGATTTTGAGGAAGCATCTCGAGAGACGGCCGAAGGGAGTTTCACCAATCCCTTTGGATATTCTAGTCCTAGTTCCCCCTCTACATCTACTTCAACTCCGTCTTCACCACCATCTCCCTTACATCCAATAATGCCTAAGTTTTCATCTCACTCTACATTCACGGAAGATGTCTTGCCGGGACCTAATGCTCTACCGGCCGCTTATGCCGGAAATTTTAAGGCCAAGACTCACTTCATCCAACTTGTGGAAAGGAATCAATTTAGTGGTTTGCCCACCGAAGACCCGCACCAACACATGGAGACTTTCTCTGATTATTGCGACGCTATCTCTCAAACCGGGGTTACACAAGATCAAATCTGATGGGTATTATTTCCATTCTCATTAATTGGAAAAGCGAAGCAATGGATCAAGAGTCTCGATAGGGCAACCATGGGCATCGACACTTGGAAGAAGCTTGCATTGGCGTTCTACCAAACATTCTACCCTCCGGAAAAGACTAATTTGCTTAGGGCCTCCATCACCGGTTTCCAACAACGGGATGAAGAGAGCCTTTATGAGGCTTGGGAGAGGTTTAAATCTTTGGTTAGATCGTGCCCCCACCATGGACTTTCACAATGGTCCTTAGTCCAATAATTTTGGAACGGTCTTTATGAGGACTCAAGAACTATACTCAACATAGGCTCCAATGGTAGGTTCACCGAGGTCGATGATGACCAAACATGGGCAAGAATCGAGGAGATGGCGGTTCATAACTCTCAATACTCAAGGCCTAGAAAGGCAAATCGAGGAGGTAGGCACGAGGTTGATGTTATTACTCAATTAAGCATTGACCTTGGAGCTCAATTGAAGACACATATGGAGACCATTGACAAGAAGCTCCAGGGCCACCTCACTCAAGTTCAAAGCATTAGTTCCTCCAATCAACACTCAATTCAAGAAGTAAATGCTTTGAGTTTTGCTCCTCCTTTGCCTTATTATGGGATGTGTGATACTTGTGGAATCGTTGGTCATGATCCTATGCATTGTCAAGGGAGTATTGAGCAAGTGAACGCCTTTCAAGCGTACAAGCAAGGTGCCTCCTATTCCAATCAATACCAAGCTTCCAATCAAGTCCCTCAACAACAATCTATGCAACCTCGTCCCTATGTTCCACCTCCCTTAAGGGACAACAACCAAGGTTATCAAGGCAACTCAAGGCCCTTTAACAACTTCAAGCAAAATAACCAAGGTACCTTCCACAACAACAATCAAGGGTTCCAACAAGGGAACTTCAATCAAGGTGGTTTCCAAGGAAACCAAAACTTCCAAAGACAACAAAACCACAACAATGGCCTTAATCAAGGCAATTCTCATGGGTTCCAAGGGAACCATCAACAACAAGCAACTCAACCTAACCGTCAAGAAAGGAAGCCTAGGAGCTGATCTCCTATTCATGATTATGGTTCTCCATTAGCCCTCACCAATACTCCGCACAATCCACAATCTCCAACTCGTGATTTCGACATTCAAAAATCTATGTTGGAGATGCAAAGGGGTCAAATGGAGATGTCAAAAAACCAACAAGAGTTCTATGCTTTTATTCAAAGGGACAACATGGCGAGAGATGCCAATACGAAGATGCTTGAAACCCGAATAGCTCAACTTGCCTCGGGTAGCTCTTCAAGGCAACCGAGGCAATTACCTCCTCAAGGTGAAATACCGAAATTTGAGCATGTAAATGCTATCACCACGAGGAGAGGTACATCTTATAACCCTCCCCCACCCCTATTGAGCAAGAACCAACAAGAGAAGTTGTGCCTCCGATTCAAGAAAACTCAAGCAAGGAACATCCAATGGAGGAGCAAGTCTTATGGGAGATTGAGAAACCCCAAGAAGACAAGCTTCCCCCACTTCAAGGAAAAGACAAGGGTAAAAGGAAAGTGTCAGTTGAAGAGTCCACCCCTATTGAGCAAAACAAGATCCAAATCAAGTTGCCTTTCCCAACAAGGCAAATGAAGACCAAGGTGGATTCTCAATATGAAAAGTTCCTTAACATTGTGAAGAAATTGGATGTTAGTGTCCCATTCACCGAGCTACTTACCCAAATCCCGGCATATGGAAAATTCATGAAAGAAATCTTGGCTAGGAAGAGATCCATCGACAAGGAAGAGACCATTGCGTTCACAAGGGTGGTGAGCGAGCTCATTCAAGGTTCTACGCTTCCAAAGTTGAAGGATCCGGGTAGATTCTCGATCCCTTGCACCATAGGCCACTACAAGATCGAAATAGCATTATGTGATTTGGGTGCGAGTGTGAGCATCATTCCTTACTCTATTTGTTGCCGACTTGGGATGAAGGAGCTTAAAAGTACTTCCATTACACTCCAAATGGCCGATAGTTCATTCAACCGACCATTGGGGATGCTAGAGGATGTGCCGGTGAGAATCGGGAAGTTCTTCATTCCGGTCGATTTCATCGTGCTCGATATGCGGGAAGATGCTATCACTCCCATTATCCTTGAGCGCCCATTTCTACACACCGCCGGTGCTATGATCGATGTGAAGAATGGTAGGATCACCTTCGAGCTAGGCGAAGAGAAGCTAGTGTTTGACCTTCAAGGTAACACTTCGCCTACTAATGATGAGTCTTGCAAAATGATCCAAGCCACGAAAGACATTGATCTAGGGGTTGAGTCGGGGCAAAGCTTGAAGAAGAACTCTTGTGAACTTGAAGATGATGACTCCGAGATTGGAGAGGATGAGTTCCCACATCATGGGCTTGATGACAAGTTGAAAGGTAAAACGGAAGATGAGCCTCCCTTGGGGCCACATGAGGACCGGTGGACGTTTGGGTATATCCCGAAGGATCAAAAGTACAAGTTCAAGCCTTTGAACTTACAAGATCGGGATGCCCCGGGAACGTCAAGACAAGGTCATGAAGAGCCTTGGTATTTGGATGCTTATACTACTAGGTTGATTGAAGACTTTGCTAGGGCCTTCGACTTGTTTCTTCGTGCCCTTGATGGAGATGGAACTAGTTTTTGTTGTTGAAAAAGATTGAAGAATGCACCATCCTTGGTTTGACAAAGTTCCACAAGAACCGTCTCTTTGTATATATCTCTTTCCCTTGTAGTTTGTTTGGTTTTGTGAATTTCTTGATTATTTGGATTATTGATGAGCGATGTGAGGGAGGGAATTTGATGTGTATTTGAGTTTATCGTGATAGGTGTGAAGTGAAAGTGTCTCCTAGGAAGGAAGGGTTAATGTTGGAGCTTGGATCTTGTGAAGGGAAGTCGGTTTTTGAAGATTGGAACGAGCTTTTGGGAGCTATAGAGGGGTAGGAGACTCTTCCCGGCCTAGAAGAGGTCATCCCGTCTGGGATGGAAGGCCCATCCCGACCGGGAAGGATGTCATCCCGTCCGGGATGAGGTGCACAAAAGATGGGTCTACTGACAGCTCATCCCGACCGGGACGGTGGCTTCCCGACCGGGACGAGCAGGCCATCCCGACCGGGACCACCCATCCCGACCGGGATGGACCCCCTGTCCTCCTTTGGCCTTTTCTTCGTTGTTTGAGCCCACCCAACCACTTTATACCCCCTCCCAACCTCCCTACATGTCCTTACTCTCATTATATGACCCTTACACCTTACATACACGTTTTCACCTCACTTTCTCTTCACTTTAAACCGACTTTCACATCAAAACCCACCTCACTATATCTTCATACCCCAACCATGGATCCGTATCGCGATTGGAGAGGAAGAACAATGACGACGACAAGCAAAGTTCTTACATTGACCATTGAGACGATGGAGCGAGTGAGTTGCTAACCAATGGGTACGGCAACTATCCTTTCTTTTCCGTCTATTATTGCTTGTTTTCTATTGTTTGCCTCCCCTTTCCCTTGAGTCATGGTGTCTTGGTGGCCCTCGGGGCCTTGGTATTTGTTGCTCCCGACTCTCGATGACGTGACTACATCGAGAGTCATTTCAAAATCCAAATTTTCAAGATTTTAGACCCTTTTGTAAGAATTAGTCGGATTTGGGCGGAATCCGGACTAGGTGACTTGATTACACCTAGTCCTCCCCTCCCATTTTTTTTTATTTCTTTCTTTTTATTTTTTCCCCCATCCATATCTTTTCTTGTCTCGGCCCATGGTGACTTGACTACACCCCGGCCGGACACATTCTACCATTTTCTCCACTTTTATTTTTGATTTTTATCTTTATTTTCGTAGTTTCTTTTCTTTTGTGCTCCCATGCACTACGGTCGAGCATGAGGACATTGCTCGACTTAAGTGTGGGGGAGCGATATTCTATCGTAGTTAGTTTTATTTTTGTAGTTTTTCTAAAAATCTTTAAAAATCCTAAAAATTTGAAATTTTTTCATAAAAATCAAAAAGATTTTCCTTTTTGTGTGTTTTCCTTTTATGTCGTTGTATCGTGTATTTGTTGTGTTGTGCGTGTTTTGCCTCCCTTTTTCCTTATAGGTTACTTGAATCACCAATAGCTTTGGAGAGCTTTCAAGACTTCCGGTAACATCTTTATCCCTTTTTCTTCTTTATCTCTTGTGGAGTTTGAAGGAGATTGTGATGTTGTGTGCTCGGGAGGAGCTTTGTAAAGTTTGGTTGATTTGGTGGCTTGTTTGGAAGCTCGGGGTGGTGTTTATGTTGTTTATGTGTTTGTTTTGTTTTGTTTTTGTTTTGTGGCCTTTTGTCTCTTTTTCTTTCGTTTTCGTCGCGTCTTTGTTTTGTGTTGTGTAGTTGTGTCTTGTGTGTAAATAGGTTTTCGAAAACCCGGTTTAGAGGCTAGTGTGCGAGTGTTTACTTTCCCTTTCTAGTAGTATAAATCGAGTCTTGGACTTTAGTCTAGTAGAATGACCCTAAATCAATGATTTCGTTGGTTTCTTACCTTGAGTCCACCTAGCTTACTAGGGATTTACTACGCGATTTGCATTTGACCATTTTGACCACCCACGGTGTGAAAAGGCCTTGGTTGCCGAGTTCCGTCCCCTAGGTGATCATGTTTGAAATTTGCTCGACTAGTCCAAGTTTTCCCCTTTTTGTGGGTTTGAAGGGAAGGACGCTTCCCGACTCTCCCATTTACCTACCTCCTACATATATCCACACAATAAATTGCAATTTGTGATTTCTCTCTTTCTAAATTGTCAAGAAATGCCAAAAAGGCAAATCAAGCCAAAAGAGCAAAGAAAGGAAAAAGAAAAGAAAAAGAAAGAAAGAAAAGAATGAAGAAAAAGAAAAGGCACAAAAGCCAAAAAGAAAATAGAAAATAAGAAAAAGAAATGGCATGGCAAAACAAAGCAAAAATGCAAAAGAAGAAGAAAATGCCAAAAGAAAACCGTCTCACAAAAATAATCCCCACATCTCAAAATAAGCCTTTTTCCGATCATTACCGTGAAGAGCCTACCAAAGGACCGAGTCCCTAGGAAGAATGATAGCGGTAGTGGTCGGTCTTCCCTCACTTTGCAATCATTTCCACTTTTTACTTGGACTAGTTAGGCGGTTTCGGACATGGGACGACCCTCTTGGCTCTTCGCTAAAGGGGGCGGGGTCTCACTTACCTACAGTGTCGACTAACACCGTGGTTCATCCTTTTTCCATCCCGCCGATCGTCCCGTAGTACGTTCTTAGAAGGTTAGGAGGAACCGAGGTAAGTTACCAACGTTTTTATTGCTTTGTCGTCATACTATTAGGGTTTTGTCCATTTTGGTTTGTATTGCTAGCTTGGGAACGATGTCACTTGCCTTGAGTCCTAAACCGGTGCTTCTTTCACCGCTTGTTTGAGGGAAGCGGTATTTGTTTTCTTTTGGGTGCAACCGATTTTTGTTTGTTTGTTTGTGTGCTTGTTTGTTTATGTGTTTTTGTGTCCGGTTGCATCCACAGTTTTGTCGCAAGACCTCACTTGCCTTGCGGAGAGCACTTGTCCTCTAGGTGCTCTCGCGTGAGTTGAAAGGGCGTAGGGTGCGCTAATACCCGCTCGGCTAGTTTAGTAGTTAGTTTGTGCTTGCTCGAGGGCGAGTAAGGGTTAAGTGTGGGGGAGTTGATAAGTGTAGTTTGTAGCACCTATTTCGTAGTGTTTTGGTCCCATTTTCCTTGTGGAATCGCTCCTTGGGAGCGATTTATGGGCTACTTATGTTTCCTCTAGCTCGTTTCAGGTTCCCGAGATCATTTGTGAAGAGTTGGAGCGATTCCGACTCAATACGTACACTTTTTAGAGCCAACGAAGCGGGGGAACGATCACTCGATACCTTGGATTTGACCCCGAGACCTTGGGACCCAATCCCGAGCCTCCGAGACCCGATCCCGAGTCCCGAGAATCGATGAGAAGTCCATGTGAAGCAAGGAGGAACCTTAAAGATCATATTGGAGGCCTACAAGACTCATCCCTGACGGGAAGGAACTCATCCCGTCCGAGATGAAGTGCACATTTAGCATGGCTCTTGTTTTGGGCCCCTCCCGGTCGGGACCGACCCGTCCCGGTCGGGATCAGACCGTCCCGGTCGGGACGCCGGAACTCCTTTTTTTTCATCCTCCCTCATTCTTGTAACCTTATAAATACTTCTCTCTTGTATTGTTTATGCAGGTTATCATACCCTAGACTCTTTTAAGCCTCCATTAAGCATTCAAACCCTAGATTAGTGTTCCTCACATTAGTTTTAATCTCTCTTTAATCTCTAGTTAACCATTGTAATTAGTTCTTGGATTAAGGGAATACTTGAAGATTCATCCAAGCTTGACAAACTTGGAGTTGATTTGGGTTTCTCTTTTATGCAAGTTATCATCTTTTCATCATTTGGTTGTTGGTATAATCTTCCTTTCTCTTGTTTATTGTTATTTATTCAAGTTTGAATCTTTACTTAGTGTTCTTGTTATTGTTCTTGTTTTCTTTCATTATGGATGTTTGGATTGTGATGTGGTTTTCTCTTACTGTTGTTAGTTTATCTTTGATTATGAGTGAGTAGTCTCCTTGTGGGTTAGTAGGGGGATTAAGGGTAAATTATGGATGATTAGGGTTTGATTAGGGGTAAAGAGTGAATCTTTGTTGTTAGTCACATAATGGGCACTCTATGTGTTTGTTGATATGCTTGTGTGAGTAGTAGTGGCCATGCTTCCCATACTTGTGATCATCTTCTCATTGTGTGTCTATTTTGTGATCATGTTGAGAATAGTCATTATACATATAATGTGGACTAGGGTTTAGACGCCATCAAACGCTAACCCACCTTGACATCGGTTTAAGTTGCGAGAGCCCGGACCGATTCTAGCAATTAGGAGACACCTACACCCTTGACCACCCAAGTCACCCTACTACACTTTTGAACCCGACTTAACCCACTTCTTCTTCATATTTGATTCAACTTATTAGTTAGTCATCATTTCTTTAGTTCATTGTTTAGTTTGTGTTTAGTTATTTCATTTAGACTTGTTATAGTCTAGTTCATTGCTAGTCCATTTTCTTCTTCTCCTCTCATCATAATTCATCAATTAGTAGTTCTTTGTGTTTGTTTGGTAGCATAGTCTCGTTTTAGGCCGACCTAGTCTAAACCTTGCAACACCGTCTCCGTGGACACGACCCGATTTACCCTAACTACCGTTAGGTTAGTTGGTTATATTATTTGATCGGCGGGATCCACGACAAATCCCACCATCAGTGATTCTGAATAAAGTTTGACTGATAATGTATAAAATATGAGGTGAGTCTGAACAATAAATAAATAATAAAAGTGAGTGGAAAGCTGAGGTGACATGGTCTACTTATCAAAGTCTTGCTGATAATGTCACCCTTAGTGAATAGGAGATAGAGATTCCCCACCTCAAAAAAACTGATAATGGTTGGATCGTTATGAAACCGGAAAGTAGTGATTGAGCCCTTCTTTCCTCTTTTTTCGCGATAATTGTTTAGTTTGCATTAGCTCAATTGTGAAATCAAACCTTTTAACTCTTGATTGGAGCAATTAGACCCTTAACATTGTCAATATGTGAAATTAAACCCTTCTATTTTTTCCGATCAATTGCACAATTTCTCGCCAATTTCTTGTCAATATCTCGTTACTATCAATAAATATTTCATCTCAAAATACACCAGTATAATACGTATACGTATAGAAATACATATTCCCAAGTAATACAAATAAAAGAAAATGTCATTTGTATGTATTCGTAATGTATGTATTCGTATATCCCAAATAGTTCAATAAAATATTTTATCTCGTAATGTACGTATTCGTATTATTCCGTAATGTACGTATTCGTATTTTACCGTAATGTACGTATTCATATTGTAGTATGAGAAATTGGCGAGAAATTGAACAATTGATCGAAAAATAAATAAAAAATGGTTTAATTTCACAAAGTTAGGGGTCTAATTGCCCTAATTAAGAGTTAAAAGTTTGATTTAAAAGTAGAGGGACTCAATCACTATTTTCCCGAGTACGAAACGAATCTAAATTATCTAAAAGTAAAGTAAAGCAACGGAGAAGAAGAGTTTCCTGTGGGGTTGATTTGCATTTGGATGAGGATGCATAAGTGAACGAGTGGCAGTTGAAAAGTGGTTAAAATTTGTGCAGTGGCTGGCGGGTGTAGAGCAGGAAAAGAAAAGTTGAGGAATGGGGGGAGAGTTGTATGCGTTGGATTTCGACGGCGTCATCTGCGACAGTTGTGGCGAGAGCTCCCTCTCCGCTCTCAAGGTTTCTGCTTTTCCTACTCCACACACACACACACATATATATATATATGTGTATATATCCCTCTCCGCGTCTCTTCTCTTATATTTTTAGTCTACCACCATCATAATCGATCATAATTCAATCTTGTTTGATCTTCATCATCATGATTATTCATATTCCCTCTAATTAATAATCGCAATGAATTGTTCTTTTTTTTTTTTGGTGTAATGTTGTTGTAGGCTGCCAAGGTAAGATGGCCCAGTCTATTCAAAGCCCTCGACCTCACCCTCCAACAATGGATTCTTGATCAAATGCATACGGTCGGTAACACTATTTATATCATTATCAGAAGATTATTGTTTGGAACGTTTCATTTTGCTTTCTTCTCTTTTGAATCGAACCCCTTTCATGTAATTAATAAACTTGAATTATTGTTGTATTGAATATCAATCCAATTTATAATTGTGAATCTGAGCCTGCACGAAGTGAATGTCACCAATTGAACTGATACAAGTGCTTCTACATATCGCCATAGGTCAATGAATGCAACCAACCATGAACCATTCAGTCTAGAGCTTCATGTCTACTAGTTTCGCATACTTGATGGTACCGTGTAAATAAAATACTACTCGTAATAATAATAATCTTAATTCATTCCACCAATTGCAATTTGGCTATATATGTTCCTTCTCATAGCAGTCACATTGGGATCGGGATCTTATTCATCACTCACAAGCAAAAATACACTGTATCTAAACATTCTAAACTACGCTAACACACAACTACCGTATCTGGTTTTTCACAGATACATGGGACGGGAGCCTATCTATGATATGATGTAAGACTTTTTCATAAATAAATATTATAGTCAATTGTCCTATCGATGGGAGTGACTTGGTCTTTAGGGAAATAACCCACTAATCCCACACTCCTCTCCCACCTTTGTGATAGCAAGAGCCGTAAAAGAGCAAGTCATTAATTTCTTATTAAGGTTACTAAGTGTACACTCAATCAATCCGAATACTAAAAGCAATGGCTTGAGGTTATTTCTCGGTCTAATTTATCCGTTTCCGCTCTCGATTTATCTTATGTTCATATTGCAATTAGATCAGGATACATATTTTAGACTTACATGAGACATTCAAGTATTGTTGTTGAGAGAAACATGGCTCTCCTCACTGCCTAAATACCTATAGCATGAGAGGTCAAGGCTGAATGACAAGCGTGTTGTAGGGGGCGGAGTTGGGGAGTCTGTACTCATTGATATATTGTGCATTATCATTTTCTGCAATATACGCATTCTTCTTGAATTGAAATAATAGAATGAGCTTCATCAATTCTCTTCTTGTAGGTACGACCTGTGGTTGAAACGGGATACGAGAATTTACTGCTTGTGAGATTGCTATTGGAGATCAGAGTTCCTTCTATCCGCAAATCTGCAGTGAGTACTGAGTACAAAGGTTATCTGTACTTTCTGTGTCTCTCAACTATTGTCCATGTAAACTTCATATTTTTGTCGGCTTCTGCTTTGTAAGGTTGCAGAGGGGCTTACGGTCGATGGCATACTTGAAAACTGGCCGAAGCTGAAACCCATTATCATGGAGGAATGGGGTGAGAACAGGGAGTTCTTGGTAGATCTCTTTGGTAAAATAAGAGATGAATGGATTGAGACTGATCTTGCTACATGGATTGGTGCCAATAGGTGAGTTCTTTTAATTATGTTCCGGATACGTACATACATGTTTGCTTACATGTACCGCGTGGTTTCTTTAATTGAAAGATAAAATTAGTAAAATCTGAGAAGAATGATCAGAAAGTGCATCATTGGTTTGATCTTTGATACATCAGCATATGTTTATATTGGCCATTATGTAGATTAAATTAAGCAAGACGAACTTCTTATATTTTCTGTGTGATGCTTTTACTAAATGATGGAGCCTCATACATTGCCTGAAATTCTGTTCCATATTTTTTAGTATGTAATGGATGGTGCTCTATCTGTCTACAGACTATACCCTGGGGTTTCAGATGCTCTAAGATTTGCTAGTTCAAAGATTTACATTGTTACCACAAAGCAGGTAATTAACTTGTCGTTTTTTCTGGCTCATTTTGTACTTATTCAGTGTGCATGAACTAGTTCTTTTTTTTTGGTATAAATGGATCTGCAACGGCAACGATGTATGCTGGTTGCTTTTGGATTCAGGATATGATGTTGATGCTGAACCTATCTGTAGATTAGTCCTTTCTGTATTATCTCAATTTTGTTCTAGTTTACTTACTTTTTCTTCCTTTTTCTCCTTAATCAGAGCCGATTTGCGGATGCGCTATTGCGAGAACTTGCTGGGGTAACTATCCCACCTGAAAGAATATATGGTCTGGGGACTGGGTAAGCCATTTACTAGTTAAACTGACTGTTTACCCTTAGTTTTTTTTTTAAAAAAAATAAATTATTCTATTGTACCATCATGTGGGTGTGACACTAGTTTTACTCCATTGCTATTTACAATTTTTTTTTCCAACATTCACAGCCCAAAGGTGGAAACACTTAAGAAGCTCCAAAATCAACCAGAACATCAAGGGCTTACCATGCAGTAAGATCTTAATCCTGTTGCTGGAAGCTGACAAGTCGTGTTTTGTTAATTGCTAAATTGTTTTGAAATCTGCATACTTGCTTGTAAATTATGCTCCGGTATTTAACTATTTATTATAGTATTATTACACCATCTGCACTTGTTTGACAAGTAGGGTCTGACAATGTACTGATATAATACAGCTTTGTGGAGGACCGATTAGCTACTCTTAAAAATGTTATGAAGGAGCCAGAGTTGGATGGTTGGAACTTATATTTAGGTAAAAGGAAAATTCAATTTTATTTACGAAGTATTTCTTTTGTTTTTGTTTGAGGTTTAACTGTATGGAGTCAAATACACCATCCTTCAATTCGGAATAATTTGGCAGCTCCTTTCTAGTGTGAGCCATTCAATACATTTATCGTGGCACTTTCATCATGGGTCACCCTTAAGTGGTCTCTGTGTTGTTAACATGGGGGTAAGGCTGTACACATCTGAAACTACCCTGTCCTCCCTTTTATGAAGCTCGTGAGTTACTTATGTAGATGTTATTTATTTTCTACAAACTAGATGTACTTAAGCTTATTGCCATTGTGGTCTGGCTGTTCACTGTAAACCAGCTATTGCTTATCAGAGTGCGATTCTAATACTTGTATGCATGAGCAGGTGATTGGGGATATAACACCAAGAAAGAAAGGGATGAAGCAGCTAACATCTCTAGAATTTGTCTGCTCGAGTTGTCTGAATTTAGTAATAAGCTAAAATAGAAATTCTTGCTGGTTAAGCATACACAACCTGTTGTACTTATCAACCTATCAAGGCTACTCCAACTGCATTTCTGGAGCTTTACTGAAACAATATATGACAGTACATGGTTTTAATATGATGTTGTGCAATCCATTTTCTATTCATATTCTTCATTTGTTCATCATAATAATGTAGTCCTACATTTGCGATTCACTTGTTACCTGTACCATTGAAGGAAACATCGTCACAAATTTGCAATTTACTTGACCTTCCAGTTACCAAGGATTAATTGCGGAATTTGTTAGAAAAGATATTAAGTAGCAGTTAAGTATCCCTCCACACAATTTATGCTGGTAGATGCAAGGGAATCGTGGATAAGATCAGCAGGCATCGAGATGAGCAGGTAGATTATTGCTGTAATATGTTCTTATGGATGGTGTCAGAGATTTGCAGCTGTAATCTATCTATATCTATATCTATATTCTATCTATCTATTCTATATATTATTATAAATCAAAAGACCAAGGCTGCCTACGTGGCATAGCTAATTGAAGCCAATTCCCTTCAACGAGGATGATTAAGGCCATAAGCTAAATTGGGTGATTTTGCTTCATAGTGGTTCGAATTGGGTGAGGGTCAAACAACTCAGTTAATGCAGTTGTATTGCCGAGGTAGGCGTGGTTAATACATTTTTTGATACAGTAAATCTATTCAAAAGTAATAAAATCACTTCATTTTGCCAAACTTTGTATTAATTCCTTTAAATAAATACCAAACATACACTAAATTAATTCTCATTATATAGATATAAGTGTCTTAAAACTCCTCACATTAGTTGTTGCAGTAAACATAACTAAATTCTTTTTTGCCATTTTTAAAAAAATGTAGTGAATACTTGAACTATTTACAAGAAGACTATTGAAAATAAAAACGTTATTTTATTTCAGTTCCAAATAAATTCAAATAATGTCGAGGTGAGATTCGAGCTTAACTCGAGTGCAGTCAAATTTTTCATTTATTTTATTTTCACTTAATAGCATAATTAACACCTAAAATAAATTGGTGTAAAATTGTCTCAATGTAATTTTTTTTAATAATGAAATTAGTAGTTACGGATTTGTACTATGGAGTATTAATTAGCATTTTTAATGTAATTAGTAATTTAACAAGTGACTTAATAATTTGTTTCAATATAATGCTACACATAGTCACATAGTTTAACAAGTGAGTACGGAGTATTAATTTTTTCTTCGTACTATAATGTTACACATACTCACAATTCAATTCACTAAGCTTAGGAGTACTCCGTAATATAAACATGTTTTCTCAATAAACGATTCTACGCTAATAATAATTTCTAGCTGACTAAAATAGAGGGTACTAAGTATGACCTTTTTCACAGTTGTTATACTATTATTTTATTAAATAATGTCAGTAATAAATATCTCATTGGCTAATTCGAAATTACTTTTGTCGAATATTTTATTTACGTTCATTATTACACGCGGACACGAATATAAAATATCAATAATTTAGTTAGTAATTCACATTTCATTATTTTGTGAAATTCGATAAACACATCAACAAATGAGTGATCTATAAGCTTCAATATAGGTTCAAGTTCATATGTTTCTTTGAACAAATACCAATCTATATAATACTCTCTCCGGACACTATTTAATGCCCCATTATCTCAATATTTGCGAGGAATATTTTAATGAAATAAGACAAAAAATAGTGACCGGAGGGAATAGTATGATACGATAAACTGGGTTATATTTTCAAGGCAATTTTAATCTTAGAATATATTTAACGACTCACATTAAAATTTTGGTAGCTAATCAGTATATCTGTCAAACGAGTTGGACAGATCAGTTTATACGGGTCATGGATCGATTATGGATATACAGGTTGCGGATGACTGAAACAAATTGTTGGTATTATTACTACATTAAATTGTATAATGTGGTGATTTTTATACAAATAACTGATTTTTATTACTACAATATGGTGTTTATATTATACATACCTTACATTTTCTTCTTCCTAAATATAGGCTTTCAACACCGACTGCCATCAACTCCCTTCAAGTAATTCATGTCCTCGAGGAGGAAGAGGTAGGTAGAGCTCTACACTGTTGAAAATGTTAGAACACTTGGTGAGATTCGTGAAAACTACAAGGTGACTGTCATGAATTTGTTTATCAATATTATCTTAACATTCTCTCAAACATGTCATTTTCTATATGAGTTCATCTTTTTCTCAGGCTAGGTTTTACTTCACATATGGACGCATTATCGACCTTGACATTTCAAATGGTTGGTACTACGACAGTTGTAAATCCTGTAGGTCTAAAGCGACTAAGAACGAACAAGGGAAATGGACTTGCGGTTGATCGGGTTGTAATGGAAACAACAATGGTTTTAATCAAAGCGTCCCCAGGCAATTGATTAAATCCTATTATTATTTAACTTCTTTGATAAATCACAGTGCATTATGTTAAAAGAATTAACAATCATTGATATTTGCACTTACATATATCAAGTCAAGTTTGTTGTATCAGATGTCCTATCTTATGAGATTCCTTTAGTTGTCGATCTTCGACACCCATGTACACCAATAAAAGAATATTCTGTATTCTGAGTATATTCTAGATTATATTTCTTAGAGATTATATTCTTTAGAGATATTTATTTCCATTGTATTGTAGATTGACTAGAATAAAAGATATCGAGAATATTGTATTGATAATATATAAGGAGACTTGTATTGAGTTATTGATCAATAGAAAATACAGAGAATTTTCCCTTTCTCACGATACTGAAATTTATCATGGTATCAGAGCTCTTTTGAGCGATCCTGAATTTATTCACAAAACAAAATAAAAAAAAAATCGACATGGCTGGAGGAGAAAAAAGACCGAAAGAAAGCGGATCCAGTTCGACAACAATTCCAGTTACGTCACCACTTTATCTACATCCTTTTGATAATCCTAGTCTGAATGTCACACTGTGGACATGACGTAGGTCCACCCCGACGCGGCCACGTGCGGGTTTGGGTAGGCGAATGAATCTCGTGGTAAGATTGATCTCGGGTTGAAATTTAAGTCATAGTTGGAGTCGCCACTGAATTTTATGGGAATTCGGACCCGTTCGAACTCACTCTACACTTAGGCGTTTCGTGCACAAAGCACGGTCCGCTTTTAGTGCTAGAGCTTATGAGTTCGTCCCTTTGCATTACGATACCGACGCCGAGTTATCGGATATCGTGCATCGAATGACTCTTGTATGCCAACGGTTTCGGACATCCGGAAACCATGGTTCTGAGTAAGGGGTGAGGGTACGTGTTGGGAAGCCCACGAAGGACACCCAACCCCGCCCGCTCTTAGCGGCCTCTACTAAGATACCGTTCGAGTTCGTGTACGCGCGTTAGTAAAATGACTAAATGATATGCAAACAGCGTTTTCGGCTAAGCATGCGAATTAAATGTGTGCTACGTCATTTTAAAGCATCTTGATTCACGTCAAAGTGATTTAGCATGTGATGTTCATTTAAATAAATAAATGGCAAACATCGAAAATAGAAAACTCGTAAATAAATTACAAATTACACGGGTGGAATACAACCCGGAATACACAATACAACGAGCAATAAAATAGAATGATCGAATTATAAGCGGCAAATGCTAACTAGAAACAGACCCGTATATAATAAATATAAACTAGACCGTAAGTTGTGCCAATGGACGAACTTCGATTAAATACACATTATATTGTGTATTAAACGAAGGACGGAGATATGGAATCTAGACGTGGTGCTAGCCCGATCCCAAATCTCGATGCCTTGTCCCGACTTATCACATCGAGAAATTAGCGTCTAGATTAATCATGTACCGGATACGACTAAAGAGTCGTCGACACAAGATTAATAGTGAAAGACAATCGATCAAAGTCGTTTAAGTGAAATGATATGCATGAGTTTTGAAAAAGTAATCGCGTGATTGACTTTGCACGTGACGACTAAGTCGTAAAAAAAGACGAGGCTCGGATGATGAAACAAAGCGCTCGACTTGCCTGGACAAAGGAATCCACTCGACCGAGTCATGGCAAGGACTCGATCGAGTGAGCCTTTGAAGGACCTACTGCCCGATTTTTGGGGTGCTACTCGATCGAGTGGGCTTGTGCACTCGATCGAGTGCCCTCTGTACGGGTGTTTAATTTGTGCTTTGAAACGACCCATTTTGTAGTTTTTATATTTTTGAATCGAGATGCAATTACGCTAAATATAAATATTGTCCAATTTATATTAGTTTAAATCTCGATGGCTCGTCATACTCGACATTCGGTTATAGAACCGACATCTAGTATTTAGAGCGAGTTTGCAAAATTGAGTTTGATCGGGCTAGAACAAATATCGATTCCCTCCGCGTCATAATGCCGTAATCAATCCTTTCGGATCGTGTGACAATTAATTCGGCGTCAATGGGTTTCGTCCTAATCCGATTTGTCGATGATTCTTTTAGAATAATATTTTGAAAGAGATGTGGTCGGACATATTTAACGACGAATCTCACGTTCTATTACGCCCTTAAGTGTTTAGGGAGGCGCACCTCGAAGGGCGCCACCTCCAATATGACTTGTAAAGGGATTAAATAGACTTTAGGTGGAATTCGTAATTAAACATATTCAACCCGAAAATCCGACCGTCATTGCAAACTTAAGTCCTCGGCATTTTAATATAGTAATTTGGCCTTAAGGCCTACGATCATTAATTTAGCCTTAACGGACGTTGCTCGGATCGTTTTGAAAATAGTTTTGTTAAATAATTATACATGGTATTATATAAGACGGAATATAAACAGTAAATAAAATGTTAGGTGTTAGAGTACGTAAATAAAATGTTAGATTGCGATAAATAAAATGTTAGTAGCAAAATTAAAATGTTAGTAACGAAAATAAAATGTTAGTGTTAGTAGTTAGTAATATTAATAATAATAATAATAGTATATATATATACAATCAAAAAAGAGAAAGGAGAAAGGATGTTGGGATTTGAATTACACCCTCAACCTACATGCTTAATTGGTCTCGGAAACAGACTCGTAATAGCGACGAGAGCGCGGGAATGTCGAGATATGTAGGGTGAGTTATGGTGTGTGTCTTTGACGAGTTTTGATCTCGAGAATTTGCATGTGTATGTGTGATAAGTGTGTTTTGTAGTGCTTATTTGTTGTGTTTGGTCCCGGTTTCTCTTGTGGAATCGCTCTTTGGAGCGGTTTCTAGGCTACTTACGCTTCTTCTAGTTCATTTCAGGTTCCTAAGACCAATCTTGGAGAGGTGGAACGATTCCGACTTATTTCCGACATATTTGGAGCCAACGAAGAGAAGCAACGATCACTCGGTAGCTTAGACTCGATCCCGAGTCCTTGGGACCCATTCCCAAGCCCTCTAGACTCGATCCCGAGCACCTAGAATCGATGAGAAGCCTATGAAGAGCAAGTAGGGACCTTTGAGATCATATTGGAGGCCTACAAGACCCATCCCGGTCGGGAAGAGTGGCCATCCCGGTCGGGATGAAGAGCAAACAAAGCGGAGCTACTGACAGCTGATCCCGGCCGGGACCATGAGCCATCTCGGTCGGGACCACCATCCCGGTCGGGATCATCACCCTTCCCGACCGGGAAGAGCATAACACCGCCCGGTGTTATTCATGATCCCGGTCGGGACCAAGAGTCTTCCCGGTCGGGATGAACTCCATTCCGGTCGGGATGGACCTAGTTCAGCCCGCGTCACTTCTTTTCTTCTCCTTTGCTCGTGAACCCTTATAAATACCCTTCCTTTGTATTGTTTAAGCACCTTAGACTACTCTACATCATTCTAAACCCTAGATAGACTCTCTTCAACCTTAGTTTAATCTTTCAATCTTTTGTTAATCTTAACTTAATCTTAATAATTAGTCTTGTATTAAGAGAATTTTTCAAGATTCATCCAAGATTGACAACCTTGGGAGATTGATTTGGGTTTTTCTTATTAATACAAGTTCTTATCTTTTCATCTTCTTGTTAGTAGGTATAATCTTCTTACTCTCTTTACTCTTAATCCTTGTTTAATCTTTCAAGTTTTAATCTTTACATATTGTTCATTGTTCTTGTTAGTTCATAATGAATGTTTGGATTATTATGTTGATATCTCTTGCTAGTGTTAGTATTAGTTTGATAATGTGTGAGTAGACTTATTGTGGGGTTAGTAGGGGGATTAAGTGTTGATTATGGATGATTAGGGTTTGATTGTGGGTAAAGGTGAACTCTTTGTTGCTAGTCACATATTGAGCACACTATGTGTTTGTTGAATTGCTTGTTTGAGTAGTAGTGGTCATGCTCCTCATGCTTGTCTTCTTTTTCTCATTGTGTGATTGATTTGTGGTTGAATCTTTGTGTATTGGGTAATATCTTTCATGAGTATTCGGGTTTAGTCTTTGACACGAGAGTGAGGACTTTGGCTTTGACGCGAGAGCGCAGACCGACCTTAGTAACTAGGTGACACCTACACCCTCGATCTCCCAATGATCCTATTACACTTATGAACCCAAACTAACCCTACCTTTTCCCAATTTGAATTCTCCATCTTGTTAGCTTTTATTCATCTTGTTAGTTTATTGTTTTAGCTTTAGTGTTCCATTTAGTCCTTGTTGCATCTAGTTCATTGTCAATCTAGTTTCTCCTCTTCCAATCATCTTAGTTAATCAATTCTTGTCATTCCTCCCTTTCTTTGTGTTGTTTTGGTAATTTAGTCTTGTTTGTGAGTGACCCTAGTCTAGGCACCTTCTACCATCCCCGTGGACTCGACCCGACTTACCCTAACTACCCGTTAGGATTAGTTGGTTTTACTTGTTGGTGGGGACCTACGGCAATTCCCTACCATCAATTTGGCGCCGTTGTCGGGGACGGTGCATGTTTAGACTTAGTTTGCTTATTAGCTTGACTTAGTTAACCCTCTTGTGTTATTTTTCTATCTCTTGTGCATATTTTGTAGGCTTTTTCTTTGTTTTATTAGCTTTCTCCTCTCTTTGTCTTGGGTTGTGTTCGTTTATTGTCTTTGCCTAGTGCCCATAAAGCACTAGGTGTTCTCACGTTTGTTCCAAGTGTGTAGTGCATGCCTAGGAGGAGAGACGACTTCTTTCTCTTCAATCCAGAGCCGGAGAGACTCTTTAGAGCCTTTCGCCAACGGACGATTGATCGGGTTAGAAATTCTCAACCGGGTACTAGCAATACCATTGAAGAGCAAGCTCAAGGATCCGACTTTAACGAACAACCTCAAGGCAATACCGAAGGGATCTTCATAAATCCTTTCTTCAAGTCACTCTTCTCAACCTAGTTCTCCATCAACACCATCTACACCATCATCTCCCGCACATCCAATAATGGCGAAGTTCTCTTCTCATTCAACCTTCACGGAAGACGTTTTGCCCGGTCCCACCGCTTTACCGGAGACATACACCGGAAATTTTGTGGCTAAAACGGCTTTTATCCAATTGGTTGAAAGAAGTCAATTTAGTGGGTTGCCTACCGAAGACCCGCACCAACACATGGGGACCTTCTCCGATTATTGTGATGCTATTTCTCAAACCGGGATTACTCAAGACCAAGTTCGTTGGGTTCTTTTCCCATTTTCTCTTATTGGTAAAGCGAAGCAATGGATCAAGAGTCTCGATAAGGCAACCATGGGGATTGATACTTGGAAGAAACTTGCATTGACGTTCTACCAAAAGTTTTACCCTCCGGAAAAGACGAATTTGCTAAGGGCCTCCATCACCGGTTTCCAACAACGGGATGAAGAGAGCCTTTATGAAGCATGGGAGCGGTTCAAGGCTTTGATTAGATCGTGCCCCCACCATGGTTTATCACAATGGTTCCTTGTACAACAATTTTGGAATGGGTTATATGAAGACTCAAGGGCCATACTCAATATGGGGTCCAATGGAAGGTTCACCGAAGTTGATGATGATCAAACATGGTCAAGAATCGAAGAAATGGCGGTCCTTAACTCTCAATACTCAAGGCCAAGAAAGGAAAGTAGAGGGGGAAGGCATGAGATTGATGCCATTACACAATTAAGTGCCGACCTTGGAGCACAATTGAAGACACACATGGATACTATTGACAAGAAGCTCCAACACCACTTTAATCAAGGTCAAAGCACTAGTTCCTCCAATCAACAATCAATCCATCAAATTAATGCTTTGGGAACGGTTACACCATCATCTTATTATGGAATATGTGAGATTTGTGGTATACATGGACATGAGCCTTCATATTGTCGAAGTAGCATTGAGCAAGTGAATGCTTTTCAAGCATACAAGCAAGGTGTTCCATATTTCTCCCACAGGCCTCAAAATGTGCCAAATCAATATATGTTCCAAGCTTCCCAACAACAAGCCCAAAAACAACACCGTCCAATCTATGTTCCTCCTCCCTTAAGGGACAACAACCAAGGCTACCAAGGTTATCAAGGCAATCCAAGGCCTTTTAACAACTTCCAACAACATAACCAAGGTGCCTTCAACAACAATCAAGGGAACTTCAATCATCAAGGTGGTTTCCAAGGAAACCAACATTCTCAAGGATTTCATAGCAACAACCAAGGTTACCAAGGTCACAATCATGGTAACTCTCAAAGCCAAAGTCAAAGCAACTCTCAAGGGTTCCAAGGGAACTTTCAACATCAACAAGGGTCCCAAAATACTCAACAAGAAAGCAAGCAAAGAAGCCGGTCTCCAATTCATGATTATGGCATTCCATTAGCCATCACTAACACTCCACACAATCAACAATCTCCACCTCGGAATTTCGATACACAAAAGCAAATGTTGGAGATGCAAAGAAGTCAATTGGAGATGCAAAGATCCCAACAAGAACTTATTGCCCAACTTCAAATGGAGAACAAGGTGAGAGATATTCATATGAAAATGCTCGAAACCCAACTAGCTCAAGTTGCTTCGGGTAGTTCTTCAAGACAAAAGGGTCAACTACCTCCTCAAGGTGTACCAAAAAAATTTGAACATGTGAATGCCATCACCTTGAGGAGCGGTGCAACTTATGACTCTCCCTTGTTCCCTAATGAGCAAGAAGCCATGAAGGAGGTTGTTGATAAGTGTAGTTTGTAGTGCCTAGTTTGTTGTGTTTTGGTCCCATTTTCCTTGCGAAATCGCTCCTTGGGAGCGGTTCATGGGTTACTTATGCTTCCTTTAGTTTGTTTTAGGTTCCCGAGACCATTCATGAAGAGTTGGAGCGATTCCGACTCAATACATACACTTTTCGGAGCCAACGAAGAGAAGGAACGATCACTCGATGCCTTGGATTCGACCCCCAGACCTCGGGACCCAATCCCGAGGCCCTTAGACTCGATCCCGAGACCCTAGAGTCGATGAGAAGCCCATGAGAAGCAAGGAGGGACCTTAAAGATCATATTGGAGGCCTACAAGACCCATCCTCGACGGGAAGGACCTCATCCCGTCCGGGATGAGGTGCGCAAATTGCAATGGTTCTGTTTTGGACCCGTCCCGGTCGGGACCAACCCGTCCCGGTCGGGACCGAACCGTCCCGAACGGGATGAGCGAGCTGTAGCGCGTGACTCTTTTATCTTCCTCCTTCATTCTTGTAACCCTATAAATACTCCTCCCTTGTATTGTTTAAGCATCTTACATTACCCTAGACTATCTTAAGCCTCTCTTTAACATTTAAACCCTAGATCTAGTTCTTCTCTCGTTAGTTTAATCATCCTTTAATCTTTAGTTAATCTTTGTAATTAGTCTTGTATTAAGGAGATTCTTGAAGATTATTCCAAGCTTGACAACCTTGGAGTTTTATTTGGGTTTCTTATTAATTCAAGTTTACATCTTTTTCATCCTTTGCTAGTTGGTATAATCCTCTTCTCCCTTTTACTTTTGTTCTTTGTTTATTCATCAAGTTTTAATCTTTATATTTTGTTTATTGTTATTGCTTGTTCATCATGAATGTTTTGATTATTTTGTTGTTCTCTCTTGTTCATGTTAGTTTTATCTTGATAATGAGTGAGTAGATTCCTTGTGGGGTTAATAGGGGGATTAAGTGTGGATTATGGGTGATTAGGGCTTGATTGTGGGTAAAGGTGATTCCTTTGTTGCTAGTCACTTATTGGGCACACTATGTGTTTGTTGTATTGCTTGTGTGGGTAGTAGTGGCCAATGCTTCTCATACTTGTTCTCATCTTCTCATTGTGTATTCGATTTGTGGTTGAATGTTTATGTTTTGAGTAGCATCTTGCATGAATGTTCGGGTCTAGTCTTAGACACGAGAGTGCGGACTTTGGCTTTGGCGCGAGAGCGCAAACCGACCTTAGTAACTAAGTGGCACCCACACCCTTTATTACCCAATCATCCTACTATGCTTATGAACCCGACCTAATCCTACTCTTTTCCATATTTGATTTCTCTACCTCTTTAGCCTTCTTCTCTAGTTTGTTAGTGTTTCTAATCTTTAGTTGTTCATTAGTTTTTGTTATAGTTTATTCATTGTTAGTCTTGTTCATACCTCTTCTCCCATCATAATTTGTCAATTATCATTTCTTTATGTTTGTTTGTGACTTAGCCTTGTTTGTAAGTAGACCATAGTCTAGACATTACATTACCGTCTCCGTGGACACGACCCGACTTACCCTAGCTACCGTTAGGATTAGTTGGTTATATATTGATCGGTAGGACCCGCGGCAAATCCCTACCATCAGTTGTATCTCCATCTCAAAGCCACGAAGGTTGGGAAAATCTCATGGAGGAGCAAGTATTATGGGAGGTTGAAAAACCTAATGAAGACAAGCTTCTTCCACCCCCAAAACAAGACAAAGGAAAGAAGAAAGTGTCAATTGAAAAATCCCAACCTATTGAGCAAGAAAAGATACATATCAAGTTGCCATTCCCAACAAGGCAAATGAAGACCAAGGTGGATGTTCAATATGACAAGTTCCTTGCTATTGGGAAGAAGTTGGATGTAAGCATCTCTTTCACCGAGTTAATTACCCAAGTCCCAGCCTATGGAAAGTTCATGAGAGAAATCTTGGCTAGGAAGAGATCCGTTGACAAGAAAGAGACCATAGCGTTCACAAGAGAGGTGAGCGAGCTCATTCAAGGCTCTACACTTCCTAAGTTAAAGGATCCGGGTAGTTTCTCAATCCCGTGCACTATAGGGAACTTGAAGATTGAAAGGGCACTATGTGATTTGGGGGCGAGTGTGAACATTCTTCCTTATTCTATTTGTGAGCGACTTGGGATGAGAGAGCTCAAGTGTACCTCTATTACACTCCAAATGGCCGATCGTTCACTTAATCGACCATTAGGGATGTTAGAGGATGTGCCATTAAGAATAGGGAAATTCTTCATTCCGGTCGACTTTCTTGTACTTGATATGCCGGAGGATGCCATCACTCCCATTATCCTTGGCCGCCCATTTCTACATACCGCCGGTGCAATGATTGATGTAAAGAATGGTAGGATCACCTTTGAGCTAGACGACGAGAAGCTCGTGTTTGACCTTCAAGGCAACACCTCGCTTACACATGAAGAGTCATGTAATATGATCCACGCCATGAATGACAAAGATCTAGGGAATAAGTTGAGTGAAAGCTTGAAAGATGACAACTTGTGGGGAATTGAAGATGATGATTCCGAGCTTGGGGTGGATGAATGCCCATGTGATGTGTTTGATGACAAGTCGGTTGGCAAGAAGAAAGTTGAGCCTCCCTTGAGGCCTTGTGAAGATAAGTGGAAGTTTGGGTATATCCCGAAGGATCGAAAGTACGTTGAACTTAGTAGATCGGGAGGAGGAATTGTATAAGTTTTATTCTTTTACTGTTAGTCTAATTTTATGGTTTGAATTGTAAAGAATTGAAATGATTGGTTTATTGTATCGTTATGAGATTATTGTTTGATTTATGCGGCTCTGAAGTTATATGGGATTGGTTTTAGTTGAGTGTCGAATCAGAATGTTTACTGCAAGAGTATTTGATTGAAACTAAGACTGGGCTTGTATGTTATTGTTTTGAACTTCATGCTTGGTTAATTATTTGTGTATATGTTGGAAATATCTGAGAATTTGGAGGATTTGGAAGACACCCAACATACAAGCATCGTAATTCGTTCATCATTGTGACCCCCCCCCCCCGATGCGAATCGTCTCGTCCAACAGACAAGACTCAATAATGCCGCTGCAACTTACTGTATCTTCAAATTCCCTTACTACTACATACCGGTTTTTTTCATTTATCATTCTATTCCTGTCATATTAATGCATACATTGTTCTGATTGTTGATTTTTTTGGAACTCGTAATCAAAGTTTCTTGTATTTGTCATATTATTCGGATGAAAGCAAGTCATTATTCTGATTCATGGAATAGTTTTAAGCTTCCATGAATTTTTGTGTACGCTAACCCTTGTCTTTTCTTCTAATCATGTATGATTGCAGTGAACTGTATAATGATTGACAGACTAACAGTAAAGTTTTAATCGTGCTTCTAAACAATTTTTGGGAATGCATTGAGTGAAGATTTTTGTTAGCTAAAGATCTTTTGGACAGAGGATATGACTAGAGGTAGTGCAAATGACTTTATGTGTATGCTGGAGTAAGATTTCATCTGTGTCATATTTGACTTGTACTACTTTTGGTTAGCCTTTGTTAGAGTGTGATAATGATACCTTTCTATGTATAGTTTGTGAATATCATAGATTGCTTCATCAAATATTATTATCTACTCATAATTAACTGTTATCTTCTGTAGAGACCGTGAATCCTGAATTTCAGTAACTAGTAGTAACGGAGGATGAAGGTTTCCATTTCCATTGCTGAAGGGCTTGACACGTTAAAAGAAATGACTCGAGCTATGAATGAGGTTTGCTTGCCACTTTTTCATTAGATTGTTCTCAGGATAGAAGTCATAATAGAACTAAAGCTAAAAAATTGAAGGAAATCGAAAGATAAGTTCGTCTCATGGATGAAAAACAGGAAAAGGTAACTTATTATTATCTTTGTTGGTCTGACAAAGAAACGTAGCAGCACATCTTCTTTTTGTGCGCTTATTCAAGGCAGTGTATCACCATTCTGCGGGTTTTTTTGGACTGTAATGAGCATGCCCAGGACATTCTGAACTGGTGCAAGAATCTTAGATATAAATGAGGTGTGTTATTAGGATTACACCAACTTCCTGTTATTTTACACAGTAGTTCTAGAAATGTCATCTCAAGTGCCTTAAGCTTAATTAAAAGCGCGCATAAACAAAGAACTATAGACTACATAATTTGGTTCTCCTAGTTGCTAAACTCTTCAACAAAAACCCTAATTTTATCGTCTCCGTCGATCGATTTTGAATTATCTTCTACAGGTTTCTCCCTTTCTTCAGCTCTTTCATTAATTGTCCATCATATATTCATATGTCATCGATTCCCCTTATTTAGTGAATTTATTTTCTATTCATTGCTTCAATTAGTAATTCAGTTCTTAATTTTTTATATTTTGTGATGTTTTTGCCTGATACGTTGCTCAAACCCACGTAGGCAACAATGGGTGTTGCGGACAAGTCGTACCTCTCGTCCCTTAGTATAAAGCTGCGTGGGGGAAGGTAGTGATGATTCGTGTAAACTTATAATTTTCTGTTCTCTTTGGCTTAACTATCTATGTATGTATTTTTGGGGGGTTTGCTTCTCATGGGCTGGATGTATATATTTGTAAGGGGCAGCCCTGTCCTGACAGATGCGGGGACCTTATTCTTCTTTGCTACATGTTGATTGCAGTTGTTGAAGAACGCTATCCTGATGCAGGTACATCCAATTTTTATTTTTATTTCTGACATCTTTTGCCCGACCTCTCTTTTTTTTTTATTGATTTTTGCTAACAAGTGACTATGGATTTAGACTTTGCCTAGTTCCTGGATCAGACTTGTTAAATCAAGGGTCTAGTTTTGTATAGTTTTTGTTAGTGCAACTAATATAAGAGTCCAAGTAACTTATGATTGAGCAATCACACTCAAGGTGTACTGAAGTTCGAGATTAATTCTGAGCAACAGGCAGGCTGTAAGCAAGTTTCTCAGTTTGGATGTCGAGTTTGTAATTTTAGGTTTTGGGAGAATGTACACTTGTTTATAAGATTCTCATAGAGTCATATTTTTTGATCAATTACACTTCTAATAAAGGAAAAAAGCATAGGCTGATACTCCGTAGAATAGTTGAGAAAGTGAGGGAAAGGGAGTGCTGACAGCTGCGTGGTTTTGGGCAAAGTTTGAGGTAGAAATAAGCGCATGTTGTAAAGAGCACAAATCATTATAACTGTTTCATAAGTTTGGATACTGTATTAACTTAGTACTATTTCAGGTGTGTAAAAGAGAAGAACATACCCTGATGTACAAGTCCGTGATTAACTAAGAAGGCTCTGAATATACAGATTCACTACTGGAAGTGCAGTTGAAACAGATGAAGGCTTCACTGGATAAAGGCAACCGATTAACGAAGCACTTCGAAGCTTTGCCGAATTTTCCAATAACTAGAAACTCTAGCAATTTTAACTTTTGTATGATACCAATTTACGCTCATGTATTTTTTGACTAGGTGTTAACGAATTGATTTGATACTCATATTAGCCTTTGTAATGAAAAAATTTATTTTCAATATCATACATGATATTATTTCATATGTTTTGTGTTTTTTGTAAGCAACCACCTTTTATTTTGTAAGAAAAATCCCAAATAATAAAAAGCTTTACAAAAATGACGTATTTCAATGGAAAAAAATCTTAATAAAGGAAAGAAAAAAAGGTGGGAGTAATCATTCATAAGAAGGGTTTAGGTGGCATTTATTTAATCATTTACCAGCATATCCATAATTGTCACTAGAAGTTTTAGCGACATTGGATCTGGTGGCATTTGAGCAAATGCTACTATTATTTTGTTGCAGCATTTACATATGCCACCTGAATACAAATTAAATACCACTAAAGATATATTCTCTTGTAGTGTCATGGCGGCCCTCGGGCCCTCGATAGTTGTAACAACTCGGTTCTTCTAATGACATTAATTAACAAGGCGGAAAATAATTAAGTCGTAAAAAGGGGTAAAAATTAAAAAAACCGTTGACTCAAGTGAGTCTTTTACCGATAAATGAACCGTTTGTTAAAATACAACAACTGAAACCCGAATTACAAATTTCTAAATACAATAGTCTGACAAAATTTGTGTTACAAGATTTATAGATTGACACTCTCATCTGCTAAGTTGTATCTCTTGCACTCAAGCATGCACCCATGTCCAGTCTCGAGGGTTCGTCAACCTGAATGCATATTTAAATATACATGTCCCACTTAGTGGGAGTAACCTAACCGTCCTTCTAACACGGCCCCGAATAATCAATGTAGTATAACGTTTAGGTTATCTAATTAACAGATAAGCAGGCATATCACATTACAAATCGACATGTATACAATGTGAGATACACATGAAGTGATTTCAGTTAACATGCGAATCAACTTACATATATAAGACACGTAGGTTATATAGAATAAAGTAATACATACATCATATGAGTATCATGTGAATAGAATACAGTAAAGCATGGATCATGAATTCATAGAAGTGTCATGTCAAAATAGAGTAAGACATACATAATACAAATGATATGAAACATAATATCAATCATAATCAATGTTCAGGCAAGACATATAACAAAACATCACTTCCCATTATCAAGCATTTCAATCACATCATTAGTCATAAGAGTATAGAACAGTAATGAAGCATAATGTGATTTAGAAAACTGTAGTCATTTACTTTTAAAAACAATGGTTTCCTTTCACATATTGCACGGGACGTGACTACTAATGTCTCATGCACACTTAAGGCTTGCATCTCACCATAAGTGCGGATGGGAACATCAATCCCACCAATCATATCGATACTAGGAGGTTTACATCTCACCCCTAGTGCTCAATAGGATCGAACACCTAAATTGACTCAGTTTAGTCGACTGACATACGGAGAAGAAGGACTGCAAGTGCATGGACTCAGAGGCTCCGCTAAACCGAACATGTCCCATACACTGCTAAGGCAAAGGTCGGAAGGTATTCCGCCCCCAAAGATATCCGATATAGAGAGTGAGAGCTGATCAGTGCCCTTGTCTATGTATGCGCACACACCCAATCCATACTCTTGGTCTCGGGAAAGAGAACCTTTACACAACCGAGCACCTCAATGGCAACTGGACGACTACTACTCTACCGACAAACTCATAAAGAGCTGGCTGCCCATTTACTTCTTAGCATTTTCTCGCACCGGCAGGATGCATCATGGCCTCCCATGAGCAGTGACTCCGAGTGTCGTAGTCTACTTTCGAAGCTGTCTTCTATCGCATCGTCCTCTAAACATTACCAAGATAGCGCCCAACACGAAACGTAGGCTGAATTTGGGTGTCTTATAAAGACAGAGTCTCTGGAATATCGAGCTCAGCGGTCATTGTGGGGCACATGTCTGATAACCAGAGGGATGAAACAATACCGGGTTCCATAAGGATGACCGGTCTGTGGGCTGTGTATTGACTCGGAACAAGTCATTACAACATGGAATGGTGAAGAAGACTCAGAGGGTACTGTCAGGGCACATGTTCATTTTCACCATGATTGGTGTCGATAACATCGTTCGTGAAAACGTGTCTGATCACCGGCTTAGGTAACACACCGACTAGAAGTACGGTTGTTCCTATGGAATTTAAGTATGTCGATTTTAAGATTAACAAACATTATCAATCGTCGTAAAGTTTATCTTAACTGATAGTTTTAGCCGGCATGCTGTCCATTTTAAAATTCGAATTTCCGATCCACCATTCGATTTTCGAATTTTCAAATTCCATTTCGATTTTCAAAATTCAAAATTCCATTTCGATTTTTTTTCAAATCCTCGAGATGCGATTCTCGATTTTCAAATCTCCGAGATACCGTTTTCGATTTTCATATCTTCGGGATCTTATTTTCGATTTTCAATTTTTCAGAAATTTATTTTTGATATTCAAATTTTCAAAATTCCAAATATTCAACTTATCAAAAAAAAAAAACTCGGCCCTGTCGGCATGCTGCCAATTTCAACAGACGGGATCGCCTCCTCAATTTTCAAAACGCGAAATTACTCGCAACCATTCTAACATTTCAAAATGCCTGGTCCTATTGGCCCACTGCCAATTTCAGGACTGTCCTCTCAATTTTCAAAATTCAATCATTTTTCAAAAACCTTCCTTATTATAGGACCTACCGTAATTCGTGTGTCGGGTCTTTTCGTTATACGTCGAAGGTCTTTAGCGTCGAAACTCCGTCGATCCTACATCACAGGTTTCTTCCCCATCCTAGTTCGCCTTTTCCTAAAGGCATAACCGACCAACACGAGTCATACAATCGTAAATTGAAGAGTCCTAACTAGAAAGTCACACGCGATCTTTCCCTCCAACAAGACGGTCCCCATGACCTTTCCTAGGGGAATTTTGCCCGTCTTTCAATCCGTTAGTCGAGTCGTCCCAATTCAAGTCCTTTAACTTAAGGGTCTACCCTAATCACAGGGTCTATCCTTATTCAAGTCAAGTCAAAGGTCTATAGCGTCAAAACTCTGCCGATCTTACATCGCGAGTTTCTTCCCTTACCCCGTCTGCCTTTCCTCGAGGCCGAGTCAACATTTTACAAGGCATAACCCTATAACAAAAGGTTTGTGGTCCTTACATCTAAGGGTCACTCGTCCGACACTCAAGTCTTAGCAAAACCTACAATCTCACTCGGGGGCTACCCTTCAGCAGAGCGATCAATCACGGTTGCTCTAAGGGTCATGTCCTACATGTGGTGTCTCACGTGTGTCACTTTCGAGTCATTCAGATGCCGCACCATCTGAGTCCTATCAGAGTCTTCAGTCTCACTTGGGGGCTGTCCTCCACCCGAGCATTCGACCACAGTCACCTTAAGGGGTACCTTACGTTCATCATACACCGGCGTCCTTATGATGTCTTTTTCGATTCGTACCTATGCTACGAACACCCGAGTCTCCTAAAGGTTTAGGTCGCCACGGTTGGTTCAAACACGTGACACGGTCAAACACGGTCGCCCCATTTTCGGACTTACCCTCATGCAGCTTGAGTCTCATCGTCGAGTCCAAGCCAGGGTTGTTACCTCGTCTAAGTCAACGTTCGAGTATCCCGGTCCAAGAGTCTTTGTCGACCCGTAACCCCGGGCCATGTCTAGTTTGACTCCCTCTCTAGCATTTGCGCAAAGTCGAGTTTAGGCGAGTCGTGGCACCTGTCGTTTTCTCCAATCAAGGACCTTACCAAAAAGAAACGACCAACCAAGTATCCGAAAGTCCGGATTCGATTCGAGTCTAAGTCTGAGTCCGAGTATAGGATATCCTACATCCTCATTTCAAAGTCAAAGTCAGAGTCAACTGTATTCTGTCCTCTTTTCAAAATTCAATAAAATCAGCTTTTCTATTTCTCATATATGCTTCCCTTATGTGTTTCCGAGAACATGATGAACACCATCATACACTGTGAGCACATGCACGTGACTATTATAGGCACATCTATAATGACTGCAGGAACCGAGGTGATAAGCTAGTCGTATACCTATCAAAGATAACCAACTTAGGTCTAACTAAAAATATAGCTAGGGAAGTCAGGTCGAATCCACAAGGAGACAAATAAATTCTACTTGCAATTGAAGTCTATCTAAGTAACCAAATTGGGGGTTTGTAATTGGGTTAACTAAACTAAAGTAGTGAAGGAAAGAGAATTAAAGGAGAAGAAATTACTAAAATAAATAAGATGAATGAAGATGAATAAATATATGGAGAGAAAACTAGGATTGTCGGTTCACTACGAATCTCATATGGTCACGGTCTAAGTCACAGGTCTGTCGCAGATATTAGTCTAAGGGGTATTGAAAAGGTCCTTCCGGTCCGCTATTCACCCTAGCATGCGTCTAAAGGCTTCCGATCTTATTAGGGCAAACTAATGTGTTGTAGCCGGTCTAACTTTTACCAGGCTTCCGATCTTAGGTTCAAGTTTACCAGATTCAATTAATCAATCATGCGCATTAACTGACTAATCGCGATTAAATGCTACAAGTGACAACGCAGACACAATATCATTGACAGATCTATAAATTATTTAGCGACCACATTCAATTCGCAGATCCCCTAAATCCTAGCGAGGGAAATTAGCTACTCATAATTAATTTAAGAATGACAAGATTAATAAAAGAATTTACTAGATTAAACGTCACGAATAATAATAGAATTACGACAAGCATAAAACAAAGATTAAGAATAAGTAAATATGAAGAAGAACAATCAAGAACGAGGAAGAAGGAAGAAGGAAGAAAGATTAGATAAAATTACCAAAAGAAATGAAGGCGATTAGAATGTTGCAATCTTACAATAACCGAGTTTTAAAGGAAGAAATTAAACTAGAAGTAATTCTAAGAGAATAAGGAGAATAAATCTAAAGAAGAGTCTAGGAGAAGTAAAAAGAATAAGGGAGAAGTTGTATATAAAATCCAGTCTAATAGTTTCTTAAATACTAAGTTAAAACAAAAGCCCAAAAGTATTGTTAACCCTAAAAATCAAATTAGGAAAGTCTCGGTCTTCCTCCAGTCTCGAGAATAGTTGGTCGAGAATTTTGAATAGTCGGTCGACTATTTGGATAGTCGGTCGACTATTAGGATAGTCGTTCGACTATCTGTTTCCGTTCTCAGCACTGCGCGCTCAACTTCAAACGCTTGCCATTTCTTCATTACTTCTTCAAATTAGACGTGTAATATACCGTTGGAAAGCTAAGAAAAAGAGCTTTCCAACGCAACTAAAATCAGCTCAATTGGACTTGTAGAACTCAAGATATTTACGTTTAAAGTAGACCCATTTGGAAACGATCATTCCCTTTTCTTATTTCGCAAAAGATTTCATCTTTAAGCACGATTTTTGTCTTGTTTATGCACCAACGGGTCCATTCTCTACAAAAGATGCAACAAGACCACAAAGTATCAAATTCGGGGGAAAATAGTAGATAATGCTACTCGATATGCATGGAAATGCGTGCGTAAAAGACGTAATAATCATATATAAATAGCACGCATCAAACCTCCCCAAACCGAACCCTTGCTTGTCCTCAAGCAAGCACAAAACTATAACCCAATCCTAATGGAATGTATATAGCTCATAGCGGAACATGCTTCAAAGTTACTCAAACCAATGCGCAACGATTAAAGTCAATGTAAACAACCACATACAACAAGCTTAACCAATGACAACAATACTGAACCTTCAACCTTGCAAGACTCGTCTATGTCGGACTCTCACGGATCGCTCATCACACAAAACGGGTGATATTGTGAGTTTGTGTAAAAACGAAAAGACAAAGCACTCACCTAAACTGCGACCTACAAGAACATGCATGCAATCTAACATGAAATTAATCTCTACTAACCGTACATACGCATTCTATCGGATATAGACAAGTGCCAAGGACTTACATATGGTATAAAGTGAGGCTAATCGGGTAAGAAGGGGCAAAACGATATGGATATGAGGAGTTAAAAGCCAAGCTAGTATTCCCTACCCCCATCAATAATAAATATTCCGTTCTCACCAAACTCCAGTCGAAGAAATTAGGCATAGCAACAAGCGCCTTATCAAAATCGCTTCCCACTAATAACTATGAAATTAGAGAGATCAATTCTTTTCTCATAGCAAAAACACATTCTTCTTCTAGTTTCACTTCATTTTTTCTTTCCTTTATTTCCCTTTTTTTTCCATTCAATTTTTTTCTTTCATTGAATTTTTTCTCTTTTTTTTCCATTTTTTTTCTCAATTCATTTTTTTCCAATTCCCTTTTTTCTTTTCCAATATCTTGGTTCCAAAATTAACCCGAAAAAAAATAATTCCGTCCAACTAATCTACTAGCTTGACTAGGGTAGGCTATATATGGCATGTAGTTGATAAACGGGTTAAACAGGTCAATTTGGCTATGTGAGGCTTATGGGAATTAGATAAAAGAAAGGATTTGCCTTTTCCGCACATGTCAAAACCACGAGTCAAAAACGTACAGGTACCTAAGAGACGAATGTCATGCTTATGCAATTTGATGTTACATGCCTCATAAGGAGTACTACTCTCAACCTAAATGAAACTGATCATGAATGTCATCAGTTTAAAGGCTCTAATTCCTTACAATTCTGAGTAGTTTGCCAACAATGAGTCAAGTTTATTCGTTCAGTATCGTTAACCAAAGATGCAAGAATATCGCAGGTAATTATACACAAAAACTCTAACGGCGCACTAGCATAGACAACTAATGAAGACATAAAAGCAATATCATCATCGCTACATAGCATTCCGACTCAACTAAGACTCGACTAAATGCAAAAACATATTTTTGATTTTTTAAATTTTTTTATGCATGCGAAAATGCAAGAAATATGCAGATGGATGAAAACAAGAGATGCATACCCTCCCCAAACCAAATCACACAATGCCCTCATTGTGTACAACAAATAATAAGAGGCATAAAATAATATGGGGAAAGATATGAAAGATGATGAAAGTGCAAAAGGGAAAAAAATGAAACTACTTACAAGATACATATAAAGGAGACTTCCCCAAACCGCATCTAAGCATCCTCTTCATAATCGGAATCGTCGCCGTCTCCGTCACCTCCGTCGTCCTTGGAGCTCACAAAAGCGGTACCTACACACAAAAAACAAAAAAAACAAAAAAACACAAGAGAAGCAAAGAAAATATATAGAATACATTTTAGTAACCTATGTGAAACGCCTAAAAAATAGGTCAAGGATCGCATTAGCTTGTCAAACAAGCTAGACCAATCAGCAGCAAAGTGGTCATAAAGAATCAACATTAACAAGCATGACCAATAATAAGTATGATAAGTAAGAAGAGTAGTGAGCAGTTTATGAGAAAAGACATACAAACCAAATATCTCAAAATTAGCCCAAGTCTTATCATTTGACACAAATTGCACAAGAGGAGAGTCAAATAACTCAAAACTACTCAAAACATCAAACTTATATTTTTCACCTTCTTCGAAAAAGTTGTTATGATCGCCATCTTCAATGTTCTTAAGCAAACAACCATCAAACGAGAAACCAAGAGCCAAAACAATCTCTTCTAAAAGAGTCTCACAATCCTCATCCATAATCATAGGCTCAAGCGCAGGTGTAAGGGAATCGAGATCAATATAATCAATGCGTGAAGGAGATTCCTCTTCAAAACAATGGGAAAAGTCAAATTTCTCTAAAATAGGTTTTTCAAAGAAATCAGATTCGCAATCCCAAGTATCCTCAATACTGAAAAGCTCATCACTCAAAGTATCATTCAAAAGTATACTCTTTTCCCGACTCTCGTCCGTTTGATCTTTTCTCTCACGCTCACGGGCTTCTCCTTTGTTCAACTCTCTTTCCAAAACCTCAAAATTGACATCAAATGACACACTCTCAAATTCACATGAACCAAAATCCTCAATGTTATCCTCAGAAAAAACATCAGTCAAAGCATCCAAACACGTGTTTTCCTCAAATATAACACTTTCCATCTCACAATCATTGTTTGTCACAACAACATTCACAAAATGAGAAGAATATTTGGTCAGAGGGTGTGAAAGTTGCTCCGAAGGAGAATAAGATGGTTCACAAGTATTCAAGGAATGCAAGTCATCATCCTGCATCAAGTTAGAAATCATAGGGGTTTTGGGAACAATTTGGGACTGAACACTATACACATCATCAACATCTTCCTCCAATGGGCATATGTCCTGTCTAATAGATGCAACAGATTCAGTCATAACATAGTCAGTGGAATGTGAGAAATTAACTTTAGTATCTAACTTACATGGAGTATCATGCTCGTTTTTCTTTAAAGTTACCATATCTATAAGTTGTTGCATCATCGCCTTAAGCTCCGATATCTCAGCTTTCCTCTTTATCTCAGACTCCAAACTGTTTCGGATTAAATATTGGAGTAGCGCCCATCGTTTCACATAAGACATGTATTTAAACATGCCTTCACAGTTTTCCTCAATATAAGCCCGTGTCGCGTCATCGACACCATCATAAATCATATGACTCACCTCCCACACACTCAAGTGATAACCATTTTGAGTAATAAAAGAGTCAAGTCTATCAAAATAAATATGCAGTGGCTCATGTTCAAACTGAGGGAAGTAGAAGATAGTCATAATGGTGGAAAAAAATTGAGAATAAAAATATAAATATAAATAATAAATAAATAAGAAAAATAAAACTAAATAATAATAATAATAAATAAATAAATAAAACTAAATAATAATAATAATAATAATAATAATAATAATAATAAATAAATAAATAAAATAAAAATAATAATCGTCTCAAGAAACTGGAGTTCCCTGAGACAGAAGATAAACTAAAACGACAAGTAAAATTAACCGTCTCCCCGGCAACGGCGCCAAAATTTGATAAGCTAGTCGTATACCTATCAAAGATAACCAACTTAGGTCTAACTAAAAATATAGCTAGGGAAGTCAGGTCGAATCCACAAGGAGACAAATAAATTCTACTTGCAATTGAAGTCTATCTAAGTAACCAAATTGGGGGTTTGTAATTGGGTTAACTAAACTAAAGTAGTGAAGGAAAGAGAATTAAAGGAGAAGAAATTACTAAAATAAATAAGATGAATGAAGATGAATAAATATATGGAGAGAAAACTAGGATTGTCGGTTCACTACGAATCTCATATGGTCACGGTCTAAGTCACAGGTCTGTCGCAGATATTAGTCTAAGGGGTATTGAAAAGGTCCTTCCGGTCCGCTATTCACCCTAGCATGCGTCTAAAGGCTTCCGATCTTATTAGGGCAAACTAATGTGTTGTAGCCGGTCTAACTTTTACCAGGCTTCCGATCTTAGGTTCAAGTTTACCAGATTCAATTAATCAATCATGCGCATTAACTGACTAATCGCGATTAAATGCTACAAGTGACAACGCAGACACAATATCATTGACAGATCTATAAATTATTTAGCGACCACATTCAATTCGCAGATCCCCTAAATCCTAGCGAGGGAAATTAGCTACTCATAATTAATTTAAGAATGACAAGATTAATAAAAGAATTTACTAGATTAAACGTCACGAATAATAATAGAATTACGACAAGCATAAAACAAAGATTAAGAATAAGTAAATATGAAGAAGAACAATCAAGAACGAGGAAGAAGGAAGAAGGAAGAAAGATTAGATAAAATTACCAAAAGAAATGAAGGCGATTAGAATGTTGCAATCTTACAATAACCGAGTTTTAAAGGAAGAAATTAAACTAGAAGTAATTCTAAGAGAATAAGGAGAATAAATCTAAAGAAGAGTCTAGGAGAAGTAAAAAGAATAAGGGAGAAGTTGTATATAAAATCCAGTCTAATAGTTTCTTAAATACTAAGTTAAAACAAAAGCCCAAAAGTATTGTTAACCCTAAAAATCAAATTAGGAAAGTCTCGGTCTTCCTCCAGTCTCGAGAATAGTTGGTCGAGAATTTTGAATAGTCGGTCGACTATTTGGATAGTCGGTCGACTATTAGGATAGTCGTTCGACTATCTGTTTCCGTTCTCAGCACTGCGCGCTCAACTTCAAACGCTTGCCATTTCTTCATTACTTCTTCAAATTAGACGTGTAATATACCGTTGGAAAGCTAAGAAAAAGAGCTTTCCAACGCAACTAAAATCAGCTCAATTGGACTTGTAGAACTCAAGATATTTACGTTTAAAGTAGACCCATTTGGAAACGATCATTCCCTTTTCTTATTTCGCAAAAGATTTCATCTTTAAGCACGATTTTTGTCTTGTTTATGCACCAACGGGTCCATTCTCTACAAAAGATGCAACAAGACCACAAAGTATCAAATTCGGGGGAAAATAGTAGATAATGCTACTCGATATGCATGGAAATGCGTGCGTAAAAGACGTAATAATCATATATAAATAGCACGCATCAAACCTCCCCAAACCGAACCCTTGCTTGTCCTCAAGCAAGCACAAAACTATAACCCAATCCTAATGGAATGTATATAGCTCATAGCGGAACATGCTTCAAAGTTACTCAAACCAATGCGCAACGATTAAAGTCAATGTAAACAACCACATACAACAAGCTTAACCAATGACAACAATACTGAACCTTCAACCTTGCAAGACTCGTCTATGTCGGACTCTCACGGATCGCTCATCACACAAAACGGGTGATATTGTGAGTTTGTGTAAAAACGAAAAGACAAAGCACTCACCTAAACTGCGACCTACAAGAACATGCATGCAATCTAACATGAAATTAATCTCTACTAACCGTACATACGCATTCTATCGGATATAGACAAGTGCCAAGGACTTACATATGGTATAAAGTGAGGCTAATCGGGTAAGAAGGGGCAAAACGATATGGATATGAGGAGTTAAAAGCCAAGCTAGTATTCCCTACCCCCATCAATAATAAATATTCCGTTCTCACCAAACTCCAGTCGAAGAAATTAGGCATAGCAACAAGCGCCTTATCAAAATCGCTTCCCACTAATAACTATGAAATTAGAGAGATCAATTCTTTTCTCATAGCAAAAACACATTCTTCTTCTAGTTTCACTTCATTTTTTCTTTCCTTTATTTCCCTTTTTTTTCCATTCAATTTTTTTCTTTCATTGAATTTTTTCTCTTTTTTTTCCATTTTTTTTCTCAATTCATTTTTTTCCAATTCCCTTTTTTCTTTTCCAATATCTTGGTTCCAAAATTAACCCGAAAAAAAATAATTCCGTCCAACTAATCTACTAGCTTGACTAGGGTAGGCTATATATGGCATGTAGTTGATAAACGGGTTAAACAGGTCAATTTGGCTATGTGAGGCTTATGGGAATTAGATAAAAGAAAGGATTTGCCTTTTCCGCACATGTCAAAACCACGAGTCAAAAACGTACAGGTACCTAAGAGACGAATGTCATGCTTATGCAATTTGATGTTACATGCCTCATAAGGAGTACTACTCTCAACCTAAATGAAACTGATCATGAATGTCATCAGTTTAAAGGCTCTAATTCCTTACAATTCTGAGTAGTTTGCCAACAATGAGTCAAGTTTATTCGTTCAGTATCGTTAACCAAAGATGCAAGAATATCGCAGGTAATTATACACAAAAACTCTAACGGCGCACTAGCATAGACAACTAATGAAGACATAAAAGCAATATCATCATCGCTACATAGCATTCCGACTCAACTAAGACTCGACTAAATGCAAAAACATATTTTTGATTTTTTAAATTTTTTTATGCATGCGAAAATGCAAGAAATATGCAGATGGATGAAAACAAGAGATGCATACCCTCCCCAAACCAAATCACACAATGCCCTCATTGTGTACAACAAATAATAAGAGGCATAAAATAATATGGGGAAAGATATGAAAGATGATGAAAGTGCAAAAGGGAAAAAAATGAAACTACTTACAAGATACATATAAAGGAGACTTCCCCAAACCGCATCTAAGCATCCTCTTCATAATCGGAATCGTCGCCGTCTCCGTCACCTCCGTCGTCCTTGGAGCTCACAAAAGCGGTACCTACACACAAAAAACAAAAAAAACAAAAAAACACAAGAGAAGCAAAGAAAATATATAGAATACATTTTAGTAACCTATGTGAAACGCCTAAAAAATAGGTCAAGGATCGCATTAGCTTGTCAAACAAGCTAGACCAATCAGCAGCAAAGTGGTCATAAAGAATCAACATTAACAAGCATGACCAATAATAAGTATGATAAGTAAGAAGAGTAGTGAGCAGTTTATGAGAAAAGACATACAAACCAAATATCTCAAAATTAGCCCAAGTCTTATCATTTGACACAAATTGCACAAGAGGAGAGTCAAATAACTCAAAACTACTCAAAACATCAAACTTATATTTTTCACCTTCTTCGAAAAAGTTGTTATGATCGCCATCTTCAATGTTCTTAAGCAAACAACCATCAAACGAGAAACCAAGAGCCAAAACAATCTCTTCTAAAAGAGTCTCACAATCCTCATCCATAATCATAGGCTCAAGCGCAGGTGTAAGGGAATCGAGATCAATATAATCAATGCGTGAAGGAGATTCCTCTTCAAAACAATGGGAAAAGTCAAATTTCTCTAAAATAGGTTTTTCAAAGAAATCAGATTCGCAATCCCAAGTATCCTCAATACTGAAAAGCTCATCACTCAAAGTATCATTCAAAAGTATACTCTTTTCCCGACTCTCGTCCGTTTGATCTTTTCTCTCACGCTCACGGGCTTCTCCTTTGTTCAACTCTCTTTCCAAAACCTCAAAATTGACATCAAATGACACACTCTCAAATTCACATGAACCAAAATCCTCAATGTTATCCTCAGAAAAAACATCAGTCAAAGCATCCAAACACGTGTTTTCCTCAAATATAACACTTTCCATCTCACAATCATTGTTTGTCACAACAACATTCACAAAATGAGAAGAATATTTGGTCAGAGGGTGTGAAAGTTGCTCCGAAGGAGAATAAGATGGTTCACAAGTATTCAAGGAATGCAAGTCATCATCCTGCATCAAGTTAGAAATCATAGGGGTTTTGGGAACAATTTGGGACTGAACACTATACACATCATCAACATCTTCCTCCAATGGGCATATGTCCTGTCTAATAGATGCAACAGATTCAGTCATAACATAGTCAGTGGAATGTGAGAAATTAACTTTAGTATCTAACTTACATGGAGTATCATGCTCGTTTTTCTTTAAAGTTACCATATCTATAAGTTGTTGCATCATCGCCTTAAGCTCCGATATCTCAGCTTTCCTCTTTATCTCAGACTCCAAACTGTTTCGGATTAAATATTGGAGTAGCGCCCATCGTTTCACATAAGACATGTATTTAAACATGCCTTCACAGTTTTCCTCAATATAAGCCCGTGTCGCGTCATCGACACCATCATAAATCATATGACTCACCTCCCACACACTCAAGTGATAACCATTTTGAGTAATAAAAGAGTCAAGTCTATCAAAATAAATATGCAGTGGCTCATGTTCAAACTGAGGGAAGTAGAAGATAGTCATAATGGTGGAAAAAAATTGAGAATAAAAATATAAATATAAATAATAAATAAATAAGAAAAATAAAACTAAATAATAATAATAATAAATAAATAAATAAAACTAAATAATAATAATAATAATAATAATAATAATAATAATAAATAAATAAATAAAATAAAAATAATAATCGTCTCAAGAAACTGGAGTTCCCTGAGACAGAAGATAAACTAAAACGACAAGTAAAATTAACCGTCTCCCCGGCAACGGCGCCAAAATTTGATAAGCTAGTCGTATACCTATCAAAGATAACCAACTTAGGTCTAACTAAAAATATAGCTAGGGAAGTCAGGTCGAATCCACAAGGAGACAAATAAATTCTACTTGCAATTGAAGTCTATCTAAGTAACCAAATTGGGGGTTTGTAATTGGGTTAACTAAACTAAAGTAGTGAAGGAAAGAGAATTAAAGGAGAAGAAATTACTAAAATAAATAAGATGAATGAAGATGAATAAATATATGGAGAGAAAACTAGGATTGTCGGTTCACTACGAATCTCATATGGTCACGGTCTAAGTCACAGGTCTGTCGCAGATATTAGTCTAAGGGGTATTGAAAAGGTCCTTCCGGTCCGCTATTCACCCTAGCATGCGTCTAAAGGCTTCCGATCTTATTAGGGCAAACTAATGTGTTGTAGCCGGTCTAACTTTTACCAGGCTTCCGATCTTAGGTTCAAGTTTACCAGATTCAATTAATCAATCATGCGCATTAACTGACTAATCGCGATTAAATGCTACAAGTGACAACGCAGACACAATATCATTGACAGATCTATAAATTATTTAGCGACCACATTCAATTCGCAGATCCCCTAAATCCTAGCGAGGGAAATTAGCTACTCATAATTAATTTAAGAATGACAAGATTAATAAAAGAATTTACTAGATTAAACGTCACGAATAATAATAGAATTACGACAAGCATAAAACAAAGATTAAGAATAAGTAAATATGAAGAAGAACAATCAAGAACGAGGAAGAAGGAAGAAGGAAGAAAGATTAGATAAAATTACCAAAAGAAATGAAGGCGATTAGAATGTTGCAATCTTACAATAACCGAGTTTTAAAGGAAGAAATTAAACTAGAAGTAATTCTAAGAGAATAAGGAGAATAAATCTAAAGAAGAGTCTAGGAGAAGTAAAAAGAATAAGGGAGAAGTTGTATATAAAATCCAGTCTAATAGTTTCTTAAATACTAAGTTAAAACAAAAGCCCAAAAGTATTGTTAACCCTAAAAATCAAATTAGGAAAGTCTCGGTCTTCCTCCAGTCTCGAGAATAGTTGGTCGAGAATTTTGAATAGTCGGTCGACTATTTGGATAGTCGGTCGACTATTAGGATAGTCGTTCGACTATCTGTTTCCGTTCTCAGCACTGCGCGCTCAACTTCAAACGCTTGCCATTTCTTCATTACTTCTTCAAATTAGACGTGTAATATACCGTTGGAAAGCTAAGAAAAAGAGCTTTCCAACGCAACTAAAATCAGCTCAATTGGACTTGTAGAACTCAAGATATTTACGTTTAAAGTAGACCCATTTGGAAACGATCATTCCCTTTTCTTATTTCGCAAAAGATTTCATCTTTAAGCACGATTTTTGTCTTGTTTATGCACCAACGGGTCCATTCTCTACAAAAGATGCAACAAGACCACAAAGTATCAAATTCGGGGGAAAATAGTAGATAATGCTACTCGATATGCATGGAAATGCGTGCGTAAAAGACGTAATAATCATATATAAATAGCACGCATCAAACCTCCCCAAACCGAACCCTTGCTTGTCCTCAAGCAAGCACAAAACTATAACCCAATCCTAATGGAATGTATATAGCTCATAGCGGAACATGCTTCAAAGTTACTCAAACCAATGCGCAACGATTAAAGTCAATGTAAACAACCACATACAACAAGCTTAACCAATGACAACAATACTGAACCTTCAACCTTGCAAGACTCGTCTATGTCGGACTCTCACGGATCGCTCATCACACAAAACGGGTGATATTGTGAGTTTGTGTAAAAACGAAAAGACAAAGCACTCACCTAAACTGCGACCTACAAGAACATGCATGCAATCTAACATGAAATTAATCTCTACTAACCGTACATACGCATTCTATCGGATATAGACAAGTGCCAAGGACTTACATATGGTATAAAGTGAGGCTAATCGGGTAAGAAGGGGCAAAACGATATGGATATGAGGAGTTAAAAGCCAAGCTAGTATTCCCTACCCCCATCAATAATAAATATTCCGTTCTCACCAAACTCCAGTCGAAGAAATTAGGCATAGCAACAAGCGCCTTATCAAAATCGCTTCCCACTAATAACTATGAAATTAGAGAGATCAATTCTTTTCTCATAGCAAAAACACATTCTTCTTCTAGTTTCACTTCATTTTTTCTTTCCTTTATTTCCCTTTTTTTTCCATTCAATTTTTTTCTTTCATTGAATTTTTTCTCTTTTTTTTCCATTTTTTTTCTCAATTCATTTTTTTCCAATTCCCTTTTTTCTTTTCCAATATCTTGGTTCCAAAATTAACCCGAAAAAAAATAATTCCGTCCAACTAATCTACTAGCTTGACTAGGGTAGGCTATATATGGCATGTAGTTGATAAACGGGTTAAACAGGTCAATTTGGCTATGTGAGGCTTATGGGAATTAGATAAAAGAAAGGATTTGCCTTTTCCGCACATGTCAAAACCACGAGTCAAAAACGTACAGGTACCTAAGAGACGAATGTCATGCTTATGCAATTTGATGTTACATGCCTCATAAGGAGTACTACTCTCAACCTAAATGAAACTGATCATGAATGTCATCAGTTTAAAGGCTCTAATTCCTTACAATTCTGAGTAGTTTGCCAACAATGAGTCAAGTTTATTCGTTCAGTATCGTTAACCAAAGATGCAAGAATATCGCAGGTAATTATACACAAAAACTCTAACGGCGCACTAGCATAGACAACTAATGAAGACATAAAAGCAATATCATCATCGCTACATAGCATTCCGACTCAACTAAGACTCGACTAAATGCAAAAACATATTTTTGATTTTTTAAATTTTTTTATGCATGCGAAAATGCAAGAAATATGCAGATGGATGAAAACAAGAGATGCATACCCTCCCCAAACCAAATCACACAATGCCCTCATTGTGTACAACAAATAATAAGAGGCATAAAATAATATGGGGAAAGATATGAAAGATGATGAAAGTGCAAAAGGGAAAAAAATGAAACTACTTACAAGATACATATAAAGGAGACTTCCCCAAACCGCATCTAAGCATCCTCTTCATAATCGGAATCGTCGCCGTCTCCGTCACCTCCGTCGTCCTTGGAGCTCACAAAAGCGGTACCTACACACAAAAAACAAAAAAAACAAAAAAACACAAGAGAAGCAAAGAAAATATATAGAATACATTTTAGTAACCTATGTGAAACGCCTAAAAAATAGGTCAAGGATCGCATTAGCTTGTCAAACAAGCTAGACCAATCAGCAGCAAAGTGGTCATAAAGAATCAACATTAACAAGCATGACCAATAATAAGTATGATAAGTAAGAAGAGTAGTGAGCAGTTTATGAGAAAAGACATACAAACCAAATATCTCAAAATTAGCCCAAGTCTTATCATTTGACACAAATTGCACAAGAGGAGAGTCAAATAACTCAAAACTACTCAAAACATCAAACTTATATTTTTCACCTTCTTCGAAAAAGTTGTTATGATCGCCATCTTCAATGTTCTTAAGCAAACAACCATCAAACGAGAAACCAAGAGCCAAAACAATCTCTTCTAAAAGAGTCTCACAATCCTCATCCATAATCATAGGCTCAAGCGCAGGTGTAAGGGAATCGAGATCAATATAATCAATGCGTGAAGGAGATTCCTCTTCAAAACAATGGGAAAAGTCAAATTTCTCTAAAATAGGTTTTTCAAAGAAATCAGATTCGCAATCCCAAGTATCCTCAATACTGAAAAGCTCATCACTCAAAGTATCATTCAAAAGTATACTCTTTTCCCGACTCTCGTCCGTTTGATCTTTTCTCTCACGCTCACGGGCTTCTCCTTTGTTCAACTCTCTTTCCAAAACCTCAAAATTGACATCAAATGACACACTCTCAAATTCACATGAACCAAAATCCTCAATGTTATCCTCAGAAAAAACATCAGTCAAAGCATCCAAACACGTGTTTTCCTCAAATATAACACTTTCCATCTCACAATCATTGTTTGTCACAACAACATTCACAAAATGAGAAGAATATTTGGTCAGAGGGTGTGAAAGTTGCTCCGAAGGAGAATAAGATGGTTCACAAGTATTCAAGGAATGCAAGTCATCATCCTGCATCAAGTTAGAAATCATAGGGGTTTTGGGAACAATTTGGGACTGAACACTATACACATCATCAACATCTTCCTCCAATGGGCATATGTCCTGTCTAATAGATGCAACAGATTCAGTCATAACATAGTCAGTGGAATGTGAGAAATTAACTTTAGTATCTAACTTACATGGAGTATCATGCTCGTTTTTCTTTAAAGTTACCATATCTATAAGTTGTTGCATCATCGCCTTAAGCTCCGATATCTCAGCTTTCCTCTTTATCTCAGACTCCAAACTGTTTCGGATTAAATATTGGAGTAGCGCCCATCGTTTCACATAAGACATGTATTTAAACATGCCTTCACAGTTTTCCTCAATATAAGCCCGTGTCGCGTCATCGACACCATCATAAATCATATGACTCACCTCCCACACACTCAAGTGATAACCATTTTGAGTAATAAAAGAGTCAAGTCTATCAAAATAAATATGCAGTGGCTCATGTTCAAACTGAGGGAAGTAGAAGATAGTCATAATGGTGGAAAAAAATTGAGAATAAAAATATAAATATAAATAATAAATAAATAAGAAAAATAAAACTAAATAATAATAATAATAAATAAATAAATAAAACTAAATAATAATAATAATAATAATAATAATAATAATAATAAATAAATAAATAAAATAAAAATAATAATCGTCTCAAGAAACTGGAGTTCCCTGAGACAGAAGATAAACTAAAACGACAAGTAAAATTAACCGTCTCCCCGGCAACGGCGCCAAAATTTGATAAGCTAGTCGTATACCTATCAAAGATAACCAACTTAGGTCTAACTAAAAATATAGCTAGGGAAGTCAGGTCGAATCCACAAGGAGACAAATAAATTCTACTTGCAATTGAAGTCTATCTAAGTAACCAAATTGGGGGTTTGTAATTGGGTTAACTAAACTAAAGTAGTGAAGGAAAGAGAATTAAAGGAGAAGAAATTACTAAAATAAATAAGATGAATGAAGATGAATAAATATATGGAGAGAAAACTAGGATTGTCGGTTCACTACGAATCTCATATGGTCACGGTCTAAGTCACAGGTCTGTCGCAGATATTAGTCTAAGGGGTATTGAAAAGGTCCTTCCGGTCCGCTATTCACCCTAGCATGCGTCTAAAGGCTTCCGATCTTATTAGGGCAAACTAATGTGTTGTAGCCGGTCTAACTTTTACCAGGCTTCCGATCTTAGGTTCAAGTTTACCAGATTCAATTAATCAATCATGCGCATTAACTGACTAATCGCGATTAAATGCTACAAGTGACAACGCAGACACAATATCATTGACAGATCTATAAATTATTTAGCGACCACATTCAATTCGCAGATCCCCTAAATCCTAGCGAGGGAAATTAGCTACTCATAATTAATTTAAGAATGACACCATCATACACTGTGAGCACATGCACGTGACTATTATAGGCACATCTATAATGACTGCAGGAACCTAGGCTCCTGTTTTCCTTTACCTGTTCCATGTCTGGTATAGAAAGCCACAAAACCACCCTTAGCAGGAACGGTCTCGAATCCTATGACAAATTTAGGTAGTCTCCTAATTTGGGTTCAAGACGGGAGGCAAGCCCATCTCCCCACAATAAACACCCCTCCAATAAAACTGACCAATCCCTACCTTAGGCGTTAGTCTGATGATAAGTGTGGTTTGTAGTGCTTATTTGTTGTGTTTGGTCCCGCTTTCTCTTGTGGAATCGCTCTTTGGAGCGATTTTCGAGGCTACTTACGCTTCTTCTAGTTTGTTTTAGGTTCCTAGGACCATTATTGGAGAAATGAACTGATTGCGACTCGTTTCCGACACATTTGGAGCCAACGAAGAGAAGCGACGATCACTCGGTGGCTTAGACTCGATCCCGAGCCCTTGGGACCCATTCCCGAGCCCCTTGGACCCGATCCCAAGCACCAAGAATCGATGAGAAGCCTAACAAGAGAAACCAGGGACCTTTGGGACCATAAGGGAGGCCTACAAGACCCTTCCCGGGCGGGAAGAGTAGCCATCCCGACCGGGAAGGAGTGCGCGAAAACAACACCCACTGATGGGCCATCCCGACCGGGAAGGATGACCCATCCCGACCGGGACCATCCATCCTGACCGGGAAGAGCAATAACACCGCCTGGTGTTATGCATAACACCGCCCGGTGTTAAGCATGATCCCGATCGGGACCAGATCCTTCTCGGTCGGGACAACTCCATCCCGATCGGGACCACCACCATCCCGGCCGGGAAGGAGCAGCTGCAGCTCGTGACTCTTCTTTTCTTCTCCTTCACTCTTGTAACCCTATATATACCCCCCTCTTGTAATCTTATGCTTATGTTAGACATTACCCACTAAACCCTAGACTACTTTAGGTTAGATTAGCTTAGATTAGTTTAATCTCTCCTTAATTAGTCCTTAATCCTAGTTTAATCCGAGTTTCATCTTTGTAATATTGAAGACTTTTTGGGTTGATCTACTCTATTGACAACATTGGAGATCTTCCTTTGGGTTTATTTATGCAAAGATTCTACCTTTTCCTTTCATCTGTGTTTGGTATAATTCCTCTTCTCTTTAATCTCTACTATTTAGTTTTCATTTGTGTTTATGTTTAGTAATCTTCAATAATCCATTATGAATGTTCATGTTTATGTTTGTTTCATTATGGGTGTTGGGTTTACTATCTTGAACATGGGTGAGTAGTCATCTTGCTAGGATTAGTAGGGGAATTTGGTGGTGTTCCGGTTACGGAAACAATTCACCCGGCCTTGGATCCGGGCTGTATGATTGGGTTAATAATGAACAATTGACCGTTTGATTTCCTTCAGCCTCCCCTTCCTCTCACTCCCTTGATCGGACCTTCCCGGCGGAGTTGGCCTTCTCCCTGCACAATGAACGCACAGGGCCTCGGAGGTTGTCCGAGGAAACCCTCTCCGATGCCTAAGTCAGTCCGTGAAGTGCCTTGACTAACCCAGCTCGTGAGGAACTAGGTGGCGTTTTTTAGGAGTAAGAGTCTAGAGAGAGAGAATCCAACCCCTCTTATGTGGGAAATGGGTAAGTATTTATACTTTCCCACAAGAGAGAGGAAAAGAGAAAGAGGAGGAGGGAAATGGGTGGATGTTGGCGCGACACGTGGACTCACCTTGTCCACCCATTTCTCCTTACCTTAGGCTAAATGACGGATGGGTCCTCGGTTCTCCTTCGGTTCTGTTTAGGCGGGAACGCCCTGGAAGCAGGCGGGAGGCCTGGTTTGCTCTGTTTGGCGGATGGCTCAAGGGATTAGGGCCACACTTGGAGATTTCAATGACTTTGATGGAAAGGCTGCTGGGCAGACCTTTCCTCCTTCTGGGACTGGTCGCCCTGGGGCCTGATTGGCAGGCGGCCAAAGGCAGGCAACCGACCCCCATCAATTGGCCCTCGCCGGCTGAGGAGGAGCGGGGTTCCTGCTCGGCAGGCGACGTCTTGCTTTGGGACGGCGAGAGGTTGTCTCCTTGGACACTTGCATTAAATGTGTCGCATGTTCCCGAGGGAACATGCTTTAATTTCTCTGGGCACGCAGGGAGTTCAAACGTCTTTTGTTATGATTACCCTCCTTTGCATAGAGAATTTTTGGGCAGTGTGCCAGTTCGATGATTGGCTCTCTTCCTTGCAGAAGTGGTTGGGGCACCATTAATGCCCTGCTTCTGTTTTTTGTATAAATTGCATCCTCCTTCACTATTTTTATGATCCATTTCCAATCTTCATTCTCTGCCTTTAATCATGGCTTGGATCAAAAAAAGTGTAACTCGTCGTGGAGTTAGGTATGTTACTTTCATCTTCAGAGGTTTTTGGAGGCTTCGATATGCTCGTGCTGCTTACCTAGCTGTTCGCCGGAGTCGCCGTTCACGACTTCATTTTCGCCGGAGGAGTCAGAAGGCCTCTGTTAGGATGGGCAAACGCCCTAGGAGGTCCTCGCCTACTGCTGCGCCTAGGTTTAGGCGTTGCTCCCAGGGAGGGGGCTGTTATGACAGGGGATGCCATGAGTGTTTTCCATGGCTGCACCCTGAACAATTTGACCCCAACTTCTCTGACACTGATTCCTCCTTGGCGTCAGGTCCCTCTTCGCCTGTGAAGAAGACAGGCTGTCGCACCTGCGACGAATCCCGGGCCGCTCCCTTTGGAAGGGACTGGGAAGATAGCAGCCATGACTCTGATGACAGCGAGGGTCTTGGTTGCCTGAGCGACAGGGATGAAGACGGGGCTTCTGATGACCCTTTCCAGGGCTCCCCAGACTGGGACTGGGGTTCGGCTCTCGAGAGTCCAGGCAGCCCTGGGGATTGTTCCCCAGATTTGGGCGATGACTAAGCCTGCGTGGCAGGGCGTTTGATTTCTGTCAGGCCGGAACTTTTGGGCCTTATGTATTTTTCTTTTCGTATCTGTCTTAAGATGTAACTTTCCTTTGTAAGACTTAATGAAATGAAGATCAGGCGACGCGTTTGTGTATTGCGATTTTTTTTTTTTTTTTTTTTTTTAGGGGGGACATCATAGGGTGACCAATCTTCTGACACCCTTTGGTCCTCCCGAGGTTTTTCTTGGGAAGCTGCCTAGAGCAAAACTCCCTAGGGGCGACACGTGGACCGCAGCCTTTGGGTGAATTCCTGAGGGTTGGGCGACTCTTGGCATGCCTTTCTTTCTATAAAAGCGATCAGTCATCCACTCTTTCATTTTTTCCAATCTTTCTTTTCCTTCGAAACTCCCTCATTCTCTTTGTCTTTGTCAAAAACCCTTGGGTATTGACGGATCGTATCCTACCTTGCACCCCCATTTCCCTGAGAGACTCTTTCTTCGGGCTTGTGACGTGCTGTCAGGCGATCTTAGGTCAGATTTTCATCCTCCATTCTTTTTCTCTCTTCGATTTCCTTTTTTCCGCTTCTTTTTTAGAGTAACATGTCTAGAACCCGTGAACGGATTTTGCCCTTTATCGACCCATCAAAGAGGGGAGAAGGGATGGATTTTGCCTCCTCCTCTAGGGAGGTTGGTCTTGAGGAAGAGCATTCGGCGGGCAGTGGGGGCGGTAATTCTCCTGACCCCCCTTTATTTGATGCTATTGACTCGGACGACGAGGCGTTGGAAGTTAACCCTTCCAGAACTTCCGGCCCCCTCGTTCGTCGGGAAAGGGGTAGGGTTTACTATTTAGACAAGGCTAAATACCGCATCCCTCTGAGTACTTTCCCTGACCCGAAAAATCGGGAGACGATCCTTGCCAAGAACGCCGCCGTCGTGATTGAGCGGCTCTATAACTTCGGGGAGGGGTATACAGTTGTTGTCCCCGGCGAAAAGGATACCGTATGCAACCCCCCGGATGGGTGCATAGCGGTTTACCATAAATGTTTAGAGTTTGGCCTTCGCTTTCCCCTCCATCCTGCTTTAGAGGAGATCTTCAGGCGCATGAACGTCGCCATCGCCCAGCTGACAGCCACAACTGTCAGGGCGCTGATCTCATATGTCTGGACCTGTCTTTTCCACCGCATGGAGCCTTCCATCGACGCCCTACGGTTTATGGTGGGTTTACAGATGGTTTCTTCTGAGAGTACGGGCTCCCCTGGTTATTGGTCCCTCTTGAGGCAGAAGGGACATTGTTTGGTGTGGCCTGGTATGGACAGCTTGAGGGACTGGAAGAACAACTTCCTTTACATACACAGCATCCATGGGTGGAGGATTCCTCGTCATTTCAGGAATCATGTCCACACCAGGCTGGAGACCCCTGAGGAGTACCACCCTGGCGTGGGTGGAAAGGCCTTGGAGGTTAAGCTAAGTGAGAAGGATAAGGAGTTGACGGCCTACTTTGCTGGCCACACTAACAAGTATGGGGTGTATGGCCCCACCTTATGGCTCCCTCATGCGGAGCTTATAGCGACTGACAATTATTTGACCCGGTTGGGCATGAATCCGGGTCTAGATAAAGGTAGTTCAGGAGTGCTGGTGATTCCTTCTTACTCTTTTTTCTTTTGAAAATGCCCTGACAGCCTGTTTGTTTGTCTTGCAGATCTTGCCACCTTTATTTGGAGAAAAGGGGAGGTGAGACGCCTGGGCTTGGACGAGAATCTCACTGTTATCCAAAGTCGCCCTTCTCTTCCCCCTGATTTTAAGAGAGGCGAGAAGAATCTGATGAAGCATTTGAAGGGCCTGTCATTCAGTAGGCCAAGGCTTCCCCCTCCTCCTCGAGTAACGCCTGCCCAGACGGCGGTTTCTGAGGCCACCCCCTCTCCAGCTGCGAAGGCGATTGCTTACGAGGCTACCCCTTCGCCTGTTGGCAGGCAAGAGGGCCTTTCAGCAGGGGTTCAGATTCCTCCGGGGTCGCGGGCCGCAGGTTCCGAGGAGACTGGGGAGAGTACCCCCCGGCCACTGATTAGAAAGAGGAGTCGGGAGGCTCCCAGTGCTGACCAGGTGGTGGATTTGGAGATTTCCACGCCTGAACCCAAGCGTTTTGCTCCGGAGATTCCCGCCACCCTTTTCTCTGAGGAGAACGTTGAGTTCCACTATAATGCAGGCGACAGCCAAGATGTTTCCGCCTTACTCTCCGACTCAGGGGCAGTTCTAGCATACCATCTTCTCAAGACTGTCAAGTCTGCTACCAGTCAAGTGACCCAGTACATTAAGCGCACCTCCCGAATTATGCAGGCTTCCGCGGAGCTGGCTACCCTCAGTCGCCTGAGTGATGAGGAACTGGCCAACTCTGACCGCCTTTCTGCAGTCGAGAGGGACGTTGCTCTCATTGCCAGCCTGAAGGATCAGCTGGCGAAAAAGGAGACTGAGCTAGAAGAAGCCAGGGGTCAGGCGATCCACTGGAAGTCGGAGAGCGAGAAGGCTACCAGGGAAGTGTCTCGCCTGGGGGAGGAGTCCAAGAGAGCACAGCAGGCCTTTGCTGAATTGGAGCGGGCCAGAAAGGCTTTGGCTGAACAGGACCATGCTAAGAAGAGCGTTATTGACCTCGGGGAGCGCCTTTCCAAGGCAAACTCTGATCTGCAGGCGCCCCTTGGCGATCTGGCGGCAAAGACCAAGGATTGGGAGAAAGAGAGGGACGAGATTCTCCAGGAGGTGGAAACGGCTGTGTCGGCGGGCTTCGTTAATGGTGCTAACTCTTGCCTAGGGGTTGTCATGGAAGCTGTCAGGGAGATGTTCCCTGGTTTTGACGAAGATGCTTTCCGAGCCCTTTATACTGCTAAGGACGAAGCTCAAATGCGCAGACTGTCTGAGGGAGCTGCTGCTTCCGGCCCAGACGCTCCCCCTGCTTAACATGGAGGGCAGTCTTCCTCAGAGGGCTCTTGCTCGTCCCCTGCTGCGCCTGTGCCAATGTTTTAATTTCCTTACTTCTTTGCGCGCCGAGCCCTTTGGTGGCCGGCTGCCGTACTCTTGATTGTAACCATTTGTTTTGAAAACTCTTGTCCTGTATTCCTTTGACACTACTTTTTTTTATGTGAATTTTCTGTTTGCTTTTGTATATTTTGATTCCTCATGAACTTGATTTGCAGTCTGCCTGCCTGTAGGTAGGGGGGTTCCTGATTGTTTCACTTTTATACAAGGTTGGGGGGCCTGCCCCCAGTCCTTGTTAGTCTGGCCTGCCCCTGGCATTTGTTTAAAGTCCAGGGAGCCTGCCCCCTGCCTGCCCAGAGGCAAGCAGGGTGGCTTTTGCGTTTTTTATACAAGGTTGGGGGGCCTGCCCCCAGTCCTTGTTAGTACGGCCTGTCCCTGTCCTTTGCCCAAAGTCCAGGGAGCCTGCCCCCTGCCTGCCCAGAGGCAAGCAGGGTGGCTTTTGCGTTTTTTATACAAGGTTGGGGGGCCTGCCCCCAGTCCTTGTTAGTACGGCCTGTCCCTGGCTTTTGTCCAAAGTCCAGGGGGCCTGCCCCCTGCCTGCCCAGAGGTAAGCAGGGTAGCTTTCGCGTTTTTTATACAAGGTTGGGGGGCCTGCCCCCAGTCCTTGTTAGTACGGCCTGTCCCTGGCTTTTGTCCAAAGTCCAGGGGGCCTGCCCCCTGCCTGCCCAGAGGTAAGCAGGGTGGCTTTTGATTTGCGTTGGGGGGTTCACTTTTCCCAATTTCGGCAACAGGGGGGCCTCCCCCTATTGCCCCCTGCTCGTTTGTGTGTGAAAGACGCGAGTGTGAACAGGCAACGAGTATAAATCTGTATCTTCTCATTTCTCTTAAAAAATTTTCCTTTTTGACATTGGGGTGGTCGGAGCCGTCGACATTTTTGACCGTCCTCCGCCTTTTTTAGTAAAAGTAAAAACTGCCTGTATTCTTGTTCAGACGTAATATTTCTTTAGTGTGTCTGCATTCCAGTGAGCATGTAGCTCTTATCCCTCAAGGTTGGCGATTTTGTATGTGCCTGGTCCCAGAACCCGAGTTACTTGGTATGGGCCCTCCCAGTTGGCACTTAGCTTTCCATGTTCTCTTGACTTCCCAATCGCCTGCGTCTTTCTCAGAACCAGCTCGCCCATCTGGAAATTCCTCTGTCGTACTTTGCTGTTGAAGGCTTTCCTCATTCGCTGCTGATAGGCAACGATGTTGGTACTGGATTCTTCCCTTAACTCATTCACCAGGTCCAAGGCTTCGACCATTGCAGCTTCGTTTTCAGCCCGGTCGTACTGCAGGGAGCGCAGAGAGGGGATCCTTGCCTCAATTGGCAATAATGCCTCTGCTCCATATACCAGACCAAATGGGGTCTGGCCTGTAGACTCTTTTCTGGTGGTTCGGATTGACCAGAGTATACTGGGGAGTTCGTCAGCCCACCTACCCTTGCAGTCATCCACCATTTTCTTCAGGCCGTTCAGGATTTGTTTGTTGGCTGCTTCCGCCTGTCCGTTGGTTTGAGGATGACAGACAGCTGAGTAGGCGACTGAGATGTTGTGGCTTTCCAGCCAGATTCTCAGCGGATCATTATCAAATTGCCTGCCATGGTCAAATACCAACATCTTTGGTAGACCGAATCTGGTGATGATATTTCGCCAGACCACTTTCCTGACCGCCGGCTCAGTGATGTTGGGCACTGCTTCGGCCTCCACCCATTTGGTGAAGTAGTCTATGGCGACAATTAAGAATTTTCTGCCCCCTGTGGCCACCGCGAAGGGTCCTAGAATGTCCATCCCCCATTGAGCGAAGGGGATGGGGGATAGGATTGGCCTGAGCTCCTGGGCTGGGGCATGGATTGATGGGGCAAAGAGTTGGCATTTCCTGCATTTCTGGGTCAGGCTCCTGGCATCCGCCAGCTTGGTAGGCCAGTAGTAGCCTGCCCTGAGGGCCTTGTGGGCCAGTGCTCTCCCACCAATGTGATGTCCACAAATCCCTGAGTGGATATCCTCCAATACCTCAGCGGCCTGATCCGCCCGCAGGCATTTGAGCAGGGGATAAGTAAAAGACTTCTTGTAAAGCTCTTCATTAATGAGTATGAACCAGGCTGCTTTAGCCTGTATCTTCCTTTTTTGTAATGAATCTGATGGTAAGATACCATGTTTCTTGTACTGGATGAAGGGAGTCATCCAGCTTTCTGGCTCTTTTTCCACAGTATTAACCGCCTGACAGGGGTTAGTGGACTTCTCGTGCAAAACGTCGACCCACACTGATCTCCGGATGTCCTGCAGACTGGAGCTTGCCAGTTTCGACAGGGCGTCTGCTCTGTTGTTCTGGGATCGGGGGATCTGTTTGACCTCATAAGATTTTAGGCCGGATAACTCTCCCTTCACCATCTCCAGGTATGTGGCCATTGCTTGGTCCCTTGCTTCGTATTCTCCATTGATTTGGTTGGCGATGAGCTGGGAGTCTGTCGCCAAGACAAATCGTTCTGCTCCTGCGGCTTTAGCTAGCCTGATGCCTGCGAGGACTGCTTCGTACTCTGCTTCGTTGTTTGATGCTGGGAAAACGAATCTGAGGGCGTGCTCAAAGTCAGCCCCTCCTGGGCTGGTTAGTACGACGCCTGCACCTGCGCCATTGGCTGTTGAGGATCCGTCAGTATGCACGATCCATTCCTCGGCAGGGGTTTCTTCCTCCCCTGAATGGGAACACTCAGCCAGAAAATCTGCTAAGGCTTGGGCCTTGATGGCTGTTCTTGGCTGGTAAGATATGCCTAGCCCACTCAGCTCAATCGCCCATTTTAGTAATCTCCCTGATTTTTCAAACTTCTCTAACACCTTCTCTAGTGGCTGGTCAGTGAGAACCACGACTGGATGTGCGTCAAAGTAAGGCCTGAGTTTCCTAGCAGCAATTATGACTGCATAGGCGGCTTTTTCGACCATCGGGTAATTCTTCTCGGCTGCCCCCAGCGCATGACTTACAAAGTATATAGGCTGCTGGGCGCCTGCCTCTTCTCGTAGGATGACCGCGCTGACAGTTATATTGGTCACTGCAATGTAGAGGAAAAGTTTTTCTCCTGCTACTGGCCTAGCCAGGGTGGGGAGCTTCTTAAGATGGTCTTTTAGTTGCTCAAAGGCCTCTTTCTGCTCGTTTTCCCACTTGAACTGTTTGTTTCCTTTCAGTACCTTGAAGAAAGGGGTAGCCCTGTCTGCTGACCGGGCGACAAACCGTGCTAAAGCGGCCATGCGGCCCGTCAGGCGCTGGATGTCTCTGATGGTTTTTGGCTCAGGGAGGTCTAGGACTGCCTGAATTTTCTCAGGGTTGGCGTCTATTCCCCGAGAGCTGACCAGGAACCCCAGAAACTTGCCGGAGCGGACCCCAAAGGTACATTTTTTGGGGTTGAGTTTCATCTTGTAGGCGCGCAGGGCGCAGAAGGTCTCCTGCAGGTCCATTAGGTGCTCTCTGTCCTCTCTGCTTTTTACGATGGCGTCATCAACGTAAGCCTCGATGTTTCTGCCTTTTTGTTTCTCGAACACTTTATCAACTAACCGCTGGTATGTAGCCCCTGCATTTTTGAGCCCGAATGGCATCATCTTGTACATGTAGGTGCCTGAACTGGTGATGAACGCACACTTCACCCTGTCCGGCTGCCACAAGTATACTTGATGATACCCTGAAAAGGCGTCTAGGAAGCTCAGCATGGAGTAACCACTGGTGGAGTCTACCAGTTGGTCGATTCTGGGGAGCGGATAACAGTCTTTCGGGCAGGCCTTGTTGAGGTTTGTAAAATCTACGCACATTCTCCATGCGCCTGACGACTTTTTAACCATGACTACATTCGCCAACCATTCCGGGTAGTCACAGACCTCAATAAAATCTGCTTTCAAGAGTTTGTCAATTTCTTCCTTGATTGCTGCGTCTTTTTCCGCAGACATGTTTCGTTTCTTCTGTTTTACAGGGCGAGCATCCATGCTTACATTCAGCTTGTGAACGATGCATGATGGATCAACGCCGGGCATCTCGTCTGCAGAATAGGCAAATACGTCTTTGTTTTCTTTTAGCAGCTTGACCAGTTCAGCCTGGTAGGATTTTTCCAGGTCAGCTCCTATCAGGACCTGCCTGCCTGGTTCCAAATCTACCAACATGCTTTTGCCCCCTGGCTCCAGGTGGTCGGGCGCCGGTTGTTCGGCTGGGATCTCGCCCTCCCTGCTCGGGGAACTGTCAGCCTTCCTTTTCCCTTTCCTTTCTTTTTCGTGTTCTTGCAGGGCCACGGAGTAGCATTGTCTGGCTGACTCCTGGTCCCCGCGCACCTTCCCTTCTAGTCCGAAATCGGTGACATACGCTATGGTGAGAGCCCTGATGGAGATGGCTGCCTCGATTTCGTCTAGGGTGGCTCTGCCAATTAGGGCGTTGTAGGCAGATCTTGCATCCACAACAACAAAGGTTGCCCTGATATTCCTGGCAGTAGAGCCTTCCCCAAAGGTTACGGGCAGGTCTATGACTCCCATGGGCAGCACGCCTGCTCCACTGAATCCGTATAATGATCCGGGGGCAGGTCGTAGGTGCCTTTTTTCCAGGCCCATTTTCTCGAAGGCGTCCTTGTACAGCAAATTCGTGTACGCGCCTGTGTCCACCATACACCTCCGCACAATGTGGTTGCTGATCTCTAGGGACGGTACTAAAGGATCACTGTGCGGATATACCACGCGCCCTGCATCATCAGGGGTGATGCTCAAGGTCACCCCCTTTGGACTCCCTGCTTTCTCAGCATAGCAGATCTGGTTCCTTAGTTCGCGCATTTGTCTTTTTTGGCCTCTTCGACTGAGCTGGCCCTCAGTGCCCCCTGAAATTACATGGATCACCATGCGGTTCTGCACTGACCCTTCGGGTTTTTAAGACACTTCCTTCTGAGACTTATTCTTAGCTGCGTAGTTGGCTAACCATCCGTTCCTGATTAACTTCTTGATTTCGTCCTTCAGGTGACGGCATTCTTCAGTGGTATGGCCTATACAGTCGTGGAAAGTGCAGAATTTCTTGGGGTCTCCTTTTGGGCTGCGAGGTTTGTTCGGGCGGTTCCATTTAGCAGTTTCTTTTTCCAGTTCGAAGATCTCCGCCCTGGATTTGTTCAGAGCAGTGTAACTGTCGAATCTGGGCTGGTAGACTGTGCGCTCCTTCTTGGGAGTGTCTCCCTCTTCCCTTTGCTTGCCTGGCTCACTTCTGCCCCTTCCACCCTGCGGTCCCCCTTGAGGCCTTGTTTGGCCTGCAGGGGTATCCGTCAGGCCATGGAACTCCTCCTGCAGAATGAACCCTTCCGCAATCTTCCTGGCCATGGCCAAGGTTTCTGGCTGGGCCCTGATCATCTGGTTTTTCATTTCCCCTGGAAGTAGGGAGATTGTCAGGGCGTAGGCGGCAGTGAAATCATCGATCTCCCTAACCTGCTGGTAGGATAGATCAAACCTTCTCATGTATTCCCTCACACTCTCACCCTTTTTCTGTTTCAGGGTCATGAGATCGAAACGGGTAAGGCGTCTTCTCTTATTTCCGGCATACTGTTCGAGGAAAATTTCAGCCAACTCTATGAAGAATCTGACTGACCCCTGGCGGAGGTCTCTGAACCATCCCTGTGCGAGCCTTACCAGGGTGGTTGGGAAAACTTTGCACCAGATGGCATCATCTACGTCATACATGCCCATGTGGCTCTCAAAGGCTGCCAGGTGGTCTTCAGGATCTGTCGTCCCGTCAAATTTGATGGTGGGCATTTTGATTTTTGGAATGGGGTACTCTTCTACCTCAGGGTGCAACGGGGTTTTTGTGGGCCTGCCTACCAGTCGTGACCTGCTTTCCCCAGACTGGTTACCGTGAGATTCCCATTGTTTATGGGTCGGTTTCCTCGCACTGGGGGAGCGGTGCGCTGGTGACGGCCTACTGGCTGCTTCATCCTCTGTTTCCGGGGAGGTCTGTCTGGGCCTCTTCCTCTGAGAGTGGCAGAGGTTCTCACCCTAATGGTACCTGGACTCGAGTGGTTGTCCCCGGTTGAGTCTGGATTGCAGGCTTTGGGATAAGCCCGGGGCCGACTGTCCCTTGGCTGCAGGCGTTAGCCTGGAGAAAACTCCGCCTGGTTTTTCTCCCAAGCGTTTTGACATGGGCTCCCTGGGCCTCATGCGCTCCTGTAATCCTCGGGATAAGCCTCCCTGTCCTCCAGACGCTGATTCTGTTGTATGAATGGAGAACGCCTGCTGAACAGGTGGCTCTGGATTGCCAGTAGTAATGCGCCTTTGCACATGCGCATACGCTTGAGCCGTCCTCCTCGCTTTCCTCTGGGCATTCCTGGCGGCGGTCCGCCTCGTGCCCCCGACCTCATCCCTGCTAATTGGGGATGGTTGCCTGGGAGCCGATGCGACCCTGCCTACCAAGTCCTCAGGAGTGAAATCCTGGTTCAGCATCGCAGAGAAGAAAGCGGCTGCCTGCGCCATCTGAGCTGGGGTCAGATTAAGAGCGTGTCGTGGGGGTGCCCCCAGCTCAGGCGTCACCGCAGTGTTAGGTCCACCGAGGAGACTGGTTCCCTCTACCCCTAAGATCGTGGCAGGAGGAACTCTCTCCGACTGCGGCATACCATACAGGGGGGTCACCGGTGGGACCGTCGGACCCGTTCCTGCACTGGCATCAACGATTTCTGGCATGATTGTTTTAGTTTTGTGATTATGAGTGGTTGATTTTAGTGGGTAACTCGTGAGCACAACCGTAAGATCCCCACAGACGGCGCCAAATTGTTCCGGTTACGGAAACAATTCACCCGGCCTTGGATCCGGGCTGTATGATTGGGTTAATAATGAACAATTGACCGTTTGATTTCCTTCAGCCTCCCCTTCCTCTCACTCCCTTGATCGGACCTTCCCGGCGGAGTTGGCCTTCTCCCTGCACAATGAACGCACAGGGCCTCGGAGGTTGTCCGAGGAAACCCTCTCCGATGCCTAAGTCAGTCCGTGAAGTGCCTTGACTAACCCAGCTCGTGAGGAACTAGGTGGCGTTTTTTAGGAGTAAGAGTCTAGAGAGAGAGAATCCAACCTCTCTTATGTGGGAAATGAGTAAGTATTTATACTTTCCCACAAGAGAGAGGAAAAGAGAAAGAGGAGGAGGGAAATGGGTGGATGTTGGCGCGACACGTGGACTCACCTTGTCCACCCATTTCTCCTTACCTTAGGCAAAATGACGGTTGGGGCCTCGGTTCTCCTTCGGTTCTGTTTAGACGGGAACGCCCTGGAAGCAGGCGGGAGGCCTGGTTTGCTCTGTTTGGCGGATGGCTCAAGGGATTAGGGCCACACTTGGAGATTTCAATGACTTTGATGGAAAGGCTGCTGGGCAGACCTTTCCTCCTTCTGGGACTGGTCGCCCTGGGGCCTGATTGGCAGGCGGCCAAAGGCAGGCAACCGACCCCCATCAGGTGGTTTAATGGGTGATTAAGGGTTTGTTTAAGATGTTGGTGGAAGTTTTGGTTGCCTCCTAGTTTTGTGCATAGAACATGTTTGATGAAATGCTTGAATGACTTGTAGTTGCAAATGCATGTTTTCTTGCCTTCTTCCTGCGGTCTTGTATGTTGCTAGGTTGGGTTCTTGCGCGAGAGCGAGGAACCTCTAGGTCGGTTTAAGTAGCGAGAGCCCGGACTATACCTAGATAACTTGACTACCCCTTCACCTTAGCTCTTCCATGATCATTCCATCACCCTTGAACCCGACCTAATCCTAGCCCTTTTCCTAATGGTTTTCCTCTTCTTCTTAGTTATTACTCCTTTAGTTAGTTGTATCCTTTAGCCTTAGTTGTTATACCTAGTTCGTTCCTAGTCATAGTTTATTCCCTTCTTATCGTTCTAGTTTAGTTTAGCCTCGAGACCTAGTCTAGTCTTTAGGTAGAATTTGGTCTAAACCCTCTTTACCGTCCCCGTGGACTCGACCCGACATGCCCTTTCTACCCATTTAGGATTAGTTGGTTTTACTTGTTGGTAGGGATCCACGACAAATCCCTCCCATCAATTTGGCGTCTGATAAGTGTAGTTTGTAGTTCCTTATTTGTTGTGTTTAGTCCCGGTTTTCCTTGTGAAATTGCTCCTTGGGAGCGGTTTCTGGGCTACTCATGCTTCTTCTAGTTCGTTTCAGGTTCCCGAGACCATTCATGAAGAAATGGAACGATTCCGACTCGTTTCATACACTTTTTGGAGCCAACTGATGGTGAGGATTGTCGCGGGTCCTACCGATCAATATATAACCAACTAATCCTAACGGTAGCTAGGGTAAGTTGGGTCGTGTCCACGGAGACGGTATTGTAATGTCTAGACTAGGTCCACTCTCAAACAAGGTTAAGTCACAAACAAACACAAAGAAATGATAATTGACAAAATATGATGGGATAAGAGGTATGAACAAGACTAACAATGACTAAGCTATAACAAAAACTAATGAACAACTAAAGATTAACTAAGCAAATAAACTAGAGAAGATGATCGACTAAAGAGATAGAGAATTCAAATATGGAAAAGAGTAGGGTTAGGTCGGGTTCATAAGCATAGTAGGATGATTGGGTAATCAAGGGTGTAGGTGTCACTTAGTCACTAAGGTCGGTTTGCGCTCTCGCGCCAAAGCCAAAGTCCGCACTCTCGTGTCTAAGACTAGACTAGGTCTCGAGGCTAAACTAAACTAGAACGATAAGAAGGGAATAAACTATGACTAGGAACGAACTAGGTATAACAACTAAGGCTAAAGGATACAACTAACTAAAGGAGTAATAACTAAGAAGAAGAGGAAAACCATTAGGAAAAGGGCTAGGATTAGGTCGGGTTCAAGGGTGATGGAATGATCATGGAAGAGCTAAGGTGAAGGGGTAGTCAAGTTATCTAGGTATAGTCCGGGCTCTCGCTACTTAAACCGACCTAGAGGTTCCTCGCTCTCGCGCAAGAACCCAACCTAGCAACATACAAGACCGCAGGAAGAAGGCAAGAAAACATGCATTTGCAACTACAAGTCATTCAAGCATTTCATCAAACATGTTCTATGCACAAAACTAGGAGGCAACCAAAACTTCCACCAACATCTTAAACAAACCCTTAATCACCCATTAAACCACCAAATTCCCCTACTAATCCTAGCAAGATGACTACTCACCCATGTTCAAGATAGTAAACCCAACACCCATAATGAAACAAACATAAACATGAACATTCATAATGGATTATTGAAGATTACTAAACATAAACACAAATGAAAACTAAATAGTAGAGATTAAAGAGAAGAGGAATTATACCAAACACAGATGAAAGGAAAAGGTAGAATCTTTGCATAAATAAACCCAAAGGAAGATCTCCAATGTTGTCAATAGAGTAGATCAACCCAAAAAGTCTTCAATATTACAAAGATGAAACTCGGATTAAACTAGGATTAAGGACTAATTAAGGAGAGATTAAACTAATCTAAGCTAATCTAACCTAAAGTAGTCTAGGGTTTAGTGGGTAATGTCTAACATAAGCATAAGATTACAAGAGGGGGGTATATATAGGGTTACAAGAGTGAAGGAGAAGAAAAGAAGAGTCACGAGCTGCAGCTGCTCCTTCCCGGCCGGGATGGTGGTGGTCCCGATCGGGATGGAGTTGTCCCGACCGAGAAGGATCTGGTCCCGATCGGGATCATGCTTAACACCGGGCGGTGTTATGCATAACACCAGGCGGTGTTATTGTTCTTCCCGGTCAGGATGGATGGTCCCGGTCGGGATGGGTCATCCTTCCCGGTCGGGATGGCCCATCAGTGGGTGTTGTTTTCGCGCACTTCTTCCCGGTCGGGATGGCTACTCTTCCCGCCCGGGAAGGGTCTTGTAGGCCTCCCTTATGGTCCCAAAGGTCCCTGGTTTCTCTTGTTAGGCTTCTCATCGATTCTTGGTGCTTGGGATCGGGTCCAAGGGGCTCGGGAATGGGTCCCAAGGGCTCGGGATCGAGTCTAAGCCACCGAGTGATTGTCGCTTCTCTTCGTTGGCTCCAAATGTGTCGGAAACGAGTCGCAATCGGTTCATTTCTCCAATAATGGTCCTAGGAACCTAAAACAAACTAGAAGAAGCGTAAGTAGCCTCGAAAATCGCTCCAAAGAGCGATTCCACAAGAGAAAGCGGGACCAAACACAACGAATAAGCACTACAAACCACACTTATCATCAGACTAACGCCTAAGGTAGGGATTGGTCAGTTTTATTGGAGGGGTGTTTATTGTGGGGAGATGGGCTTGCCTCCCGTCTTGAACCCAAATTAGGAGACTACCTAAATTTGTCATAGGATTCGAGACCGTTCCTGCTAAGGGTGGTTTTGTGGCTTTCTATACCAGACATGGAACAGGTAAAGGAAAACAGGAGCCTAGGTTCCTGCAGTCATTATAGATGTGCCTATAATAGTCACGTGCATGTGCTCACAGTGTATGATGGTGTTCATCATGTTCTCGGAAACACATAAGGGAAGCATATATGAGAAATAGAAAAGCTGATTTTATTGAATTTTGAAAAGAGGACAGAATACAGTTGACTCTGACTCTGACTTTGAAATGAGGATGTAGGATATCCTATACTCGGACTCAGACTTAGACTCGAATCGAATCCGGACTTTCGGATACTTGGTTGGTCGTTTCTTTTTGGTAAGGTCCTTGATTGGAGAAAACGACAGGTGCCACGACTCACCTAAACTCGACTTTGCGCAAATGCTAGAGAGGGAGTCAAACTAGACATGGCCCGGGGTTACGGGTCGACAAAGACTCTTGGACCGGGATACTCGAACGTTGACTTAGACGAGGTAACAACCCTGGCTTGGACTCGACGATGAGACTCAAGCTGCACGAGGGTAAGTCCGAAAATGGGGCGACCGTGTTTGACCGCGTCACGTGTTTGAACCAACCGTGGCGACCTAAACCTTTAGGAGACTCGGGTGTTCGTAGCATAGGTACGACTCGAAAAAGACATCATAAGGACGCCGGTGTATGATGAACGTAAGGTACCCCTTAAGGTGACTGTGGTCGAATGCTCGGGTGGAGGACAGCCCCCAAGTGAGACTGAAGACTCTGATAGGACTCAAGTGGGATGTCGGTCACAAGTAACCGGCCCGGGCAAAAAATTTGGGTTATGCATGAATCATTAAACTAATGCGCGCACACTAATATACGAACGATTTCTCTTCGAGTCTTACCCTAGGAACCCCGATGACATGTGGTACATCTGGTACATCTGGTCCACCCCGATGCGGCCACGCGCGGGTTTGGGTAGGCGAATGAATCTCGTGGTAAGATTGATCTCGGGTTGAAATTTAAGTCATAGTTGGAGTCTCCACCGAATTTTATGGGAATTCGGACCCGTTCGAACTCACTCTACACTTAGGCGTTTCATGCACAAAACACGGCCCGCTTTTAGTCCTAGAGCTTATGAGTTCGTCCCTTTGCATTACGATACCGACGCCGAGTTATCGGATATCGTGCATTGAATGAATCTCGTATGCCAACGGTTTCGGACATCCGGAAACCATGGTTCTGAGTAAGGGGTGAGGGTACGTGTTGGGAAGCCCACGAAGGACACCCAACCCCGCCCGCTCTTAGCGGCCTCTACTAAGATACCATTCGAGTTCGTGTACGCGCGTTAGTAAAATGACTAAATGATATGCAAACAGCGTTTTCGGCTAAGCATGCGAATTAAATGTGAGCTACATCATTTTAAAGCATCTTGATTCACGTCAAAGTGATTTAGCATGTGATGTTCATTTAAATAAATAAATGGCAAACATCGAAAATAGAATACTCGTAAATAAATTACAAATTACACGGGCGGAATACAACCCGGAATTCACAATACAACGAGCAATAAAATAGAATGATCGAATTATAAGCGGCAAATGCTAACTAGAAACGGACCCGTATATAATAAATATAAACTAGACCGTAAGTTGTGCAAATGGACGAATTTCGATTAAATACACATTATATTGTGTATTAAACGAAGGACGGAGATATGGAACCTAGACGTGGTGCTAGCCCGATCCCAAATCTCGATGCCTTGTCTCGACTTATCACATCGAGAAATTAACGTCTAGATTAATCATGTACCGGATACGACTAAAGAGTCGTCGACACAAGATTAATAGTGAAAGACAATCGATCAAAGTCGTTTAAGTGAAATGATATGCATGAGTTTTGAAAAAGTAATCACGTGATTGACTTTGCACGTGACGACTAAGTCGTAAAAAAAGACGAGGCTCGGATGATGAAATAAAGGGCTCGACTTGCCTGGACAAAGGAATCCACTCGACCGAGTCATGGTAAGGACTCGATCGAGTGAGCCTTTGAAGGACCTACTGCCCGATTTTTGGGGTGCTACTCGATCGAGTGGGCTTGTGCACTCGATCGAGTGCCCTCTGTACGGGTGTTTAATTTGTGCTTTGAAACGACCCATTTTTGTAGTTTTTATGTTTTTGAATCGATATGCAATTACGCTAAATATAAATATTGTCCAATTTATATTAGTTTAAATTTCGATGGCTCGTCATACTCGACATTCGGTTACAGAACCGACATCTATTATTTAGAGCGAGTTTGCAAAATTGAGTTTGATCGGGCTAGAACAAATATCGATTCCCTCTGTGTCATAATGCCGTAATCAATCCTTTCGGATCGTGTGACAATTAATTCGGCGTCAATGGGTTTCGTCCTAATCCGATTTGTCGATGATTCTTTTAGAATAATATTTTGAAAGAGATGTGGTCGGACATATTTAACAACGAATCTCCACGATCTATTACGCCCTTAAGTGTTTAGGGCGGCGCACCTCGAAGGGCGCCACCTCCAATGCGACTTGTAAAGGGATTAAATAGACTTTAGGCGGAATTCGTAATTAAACATATTCAACCCGAAAATTCGACTGTCGTTGCAAACTTAAGTCCTCGGCATTTTAATATCGTAATTTGGCCTTAAGGCCTACGATCATTAATTTAGCCTCAACGGACGTTGCTCGGATCGTTTTGAAAATAGTTTTGTTAAATAATTATACGCGGTGTTATATAAGACGGAATATAAACAGTAAATAAAATGTTAGGTGTTAGAGTACGTAAATAAAATGTTAGATTGCGATAAATAAAATGTTAGTAGCAAAATTAAAATGTTAGTAACGAAAATGAAATGTTAGTGTTAGTAGTTAGTAATAATAATAATAATAATAATAATAATAATAATAATAGTGTATATATATATAATCAAAAATGAAAGGATGTCGGGATTTGAATTACACCCTCAACCTACATTCTTAATTGGTCTCGGAAACGGACTCGTAATAGCGACGGGAGCGCGGGAGTGTCGAGATATGTAGGGTGAGTTATGGTGTGTGTCTTTGACGAGTTTTGATCTCGAGAATTTGAATGTGTATGTGTGTATGTAGATGATGGATGATTGAATGTTGAGGTTGAAAATGTATTGCTTGGGATTGTGTAAAGTTATGTGTCAAAGTTGATGGGTAAAAAGTTGTGTAAAAAAGTTGGTAAATGAATGAGTATGGGGGAGTATATATAGAGAATGCCCCGGTTTAGGGTCACTCGATCGAGTGGTGTAAGTGCACTCGATCGAGTGCCCGGTTCAGGAACGGTTAGCCCGGTTCATTGCCTTACTCGACCGAGTGGGTGTGAACCACTCGATCGAGTGGGTGTGAACGGAGGGAGTGTAATTAGGGAAAGATTTGTTGACTTTTTTTGAAAGGATTTGGTTGTTGTGACTTGATTCATTTTGTGTATTTAGACATAATGTGAGGCTGGTTCGTTTCAGGATTCGACTTTAACCGGGTTTTGACTCGGTCGCTAAAAGACGGTTTTATTTCCGGTGACGGTTTTGACCCAAATTAGTCTCATTTTATTGGAAACGACCGATTGGGCCTGGATTTGTGGTTGGTTTTGAGAGATTTGCACTCCGCTAAATGCCCACGTCGGATACTATTGATTCTGAGTCCGTATTCGAGCGTATTAAGTCACGTTTACGTCCGATCATCATCGGGTGTTTTGTCGGGAACTGCTATAGACACTAGCAGGCAAAATGCGGGTGTCTACACACACAAATCATCTTCAATGGAAGTAATTATGATATGTGGGCAGATGCAGTCAAGAACGGACTAGATGCCAAGAATATACTGGCATTCATCGAAGGAAAGGTGGCAAAACCGGAGGGAGATGAAGAAACCAACCATGAAATCGTGGCATGGCGACAGTGCAACGCCATGCAACGAGCATGGCTAAGAAACGTAATTGACCCAAAGTTACACCCGAGCATCAGTTTTTAGCAACCTATTAAGGAGGTCTGGGACGAACTACGGGAGCGATATTCGGAAGGGAATGCTCCCCGCGTTCACCAATTGAAGAGCGATATGAACGAGTGTAAGCAAGGAAAAGAAAACGTAGTGGAATACTACACAAGATTGAAGATAATATGGGATGAATTAGCAAATTACAGGAAAGTTAAAACGTGTACGCTTGGAGCGGCTGCCTCGATCGCGAAGGAGCGAGAAGAAGAAAAGGTACACCAATTCCTTATGGGATTAGATTCAAAACTGTATGCTAATGTTAGAACTAACCTTCTCATGGAGGAACCAATTGTTTCCTTAACTTGTGCCTATTCGACGATATTGAGGGAAGAAAGACACGCGTCCATGACAAAAGCCAGGGAGGACCACCAAGAGGCGGCTATGGCGACGCGCGTGGTTGGAAAAGGCCGAGGAACAGGGAGCAACGATGACGGTCCACCTAAGTGTACTCATTGTGGTAAGTATTATCACACAGAAGAAAACTGTTACGATAAGCATGGGTATGAGGAGGTGAAGGCAAGAGAGCGAGGAAGAGGTCGATGCGTAGGACGTGGCAGCCGAGGAAGAGGAAGGGGACGCGGAGGACACGTCGCTAACGCCACAACAAACTCTTTAGGGCACAAGAATGCAACTTTCACCGAGGAGGAGATGGAACGTCTTTGCAGTCTACTTGGAGCCAGTCCCGAGGGTAACGATAAGTTACAAGGTATGAAATTAATTTCAAAGGTTGAATGGTTGATAGATAGTGGAGCATCACACCATATGACGGGAAGACGTGAACTCCTGGAAAATACTCGAGATGAGAGGGTTTCCACCGTCGGGTTACCGGATGGTCGGGAGGTGAAAGCCTCGGTACACGGTGAAATCAAATTGGACGAGGATTTTATTCTAAAAGACGTTCTTTACGTGCCAAATCTTACTAGCAATCTTATTTCTGTTCAGTAGCTAATTCATGAAAATAATTGCGTGATAACGTTTTATCCTGATTATTGTGTAATGCAGGACCAGATCACGAGGATAGCGATTGGACGGGGTGAGTATCGACAAGTGGTTTATTATTACGAGCCAAAGGAAATAAAGATGGTCAGGAATGTAACGGTCTCGAAGGAAAATCAACTTTGGCATAAGAGACTTGGACATCCGTCTAAGAGTATATTTTCTCGTTTTACTACTTTAGTTGGTCGTAATTTGAATTGGGCATCGGAAGTAGCTTGTGATTCTTGTTGTAGGGCTAAACAGACACGTACTCAATTTCAATTTAATAATAAACGATGCAATTCTTTATTTGGAATTATTCATTGTGATATCTGGGGACCGTATAGAGTAGCGAGTTTGACCCGGGCACACTACTTCCTAACCATCGTAGACGACCATAGTAGAGGGGTTTGGGTTTACCTCATGAAAGAAAAAAGTGAAGCGGGAAATTTACTTAAAGATTTTTGCCAAATGCCAAAAACCCAGTTTGAAAAGAGAGTTAAAATAATCCAGAGTGATAATGGAACCGAACTACTATCTGGGGAAATGGAGAATTATTATGCAGAGAATGGAATTTTATTACAAACTAGTAATGTTGACACACCCCAACAGAATGGTCGGGTAGAGAGAAAGCACCGACATATCCTCGAAAAGGCAAGAGCCCTTCGCTTTCAAGGAGAGTTACATATCCAATTTTGGGGAGAATGCGTCTTGACCGCCGCATACCTAATAAACCGTACACCCACTCCTTTGTTAGATGGAAAAACTCCATATGAACTTCTGTATCAAAAGAAACCAAAGTTTGATAATTTACGGGTTTTAGGTTGCTTATGTTATGCTCATAACAAAGATAAACCTAAAGATAAGTTTGGAGAGCGTGGTAAACGGTGTGTATTTAGTGGATATCCATGTAGTAAAAAAGGTTGGAAGGTATATGATTTAAAAGAAAAACGAATTTTTGTGTCTCGAGATGTTCAATTTTTTGAACACACCTACCCTTTTTCTACTACACCAAATACCACAACACCTGTCAATTCCAACCCAACACAAAACACCAAAAACCCACTGTATGTTATTACATACCCGAGAATCAAGGGGTAAGGAGGAGAGAATTGGGTTTGACCGAAGAGAGTGAGGAGCAGAGAGAGGACAATCAGGAAAGAGACATAGAAAGGGGGCAAATTGACGAAACAGAAATCAGCCGAACCATGGAGGAGAATCGTGTACAGGAGGGAGGTGTCAACAATGACACAATTGAAGATGGTGCCGGTATTGAAGAGAAAATGGGCCGAGGTGCTAGACTCCGTTTTGAACCGAGTTGGAAGAAAGATTATGTTTGTAAGTCGACAAGAATAATTAACCCCAACTCAAATGCTCATCACGCCCTTGATGCTTCCACGGGATCAGGTACGCGTTACCCTTTAATTAATTACGTTAGAACCGATTGTTTTTCAGTTGATCACAGATTGTTCATGGCTAAACTCGATGAGGAACGAGAACCAAGCCACTACCGAGAGGCCGCGAAGAATGAAAGGTGGCGGGAAGCCATGAAGACTGAGATAGATGCCCTTGAAAGGAATGAGACATGGAAGTTGGTTAGTTTACCACAAGGCAAGAAACCAATTGGGTGTACAAAATCAAATACCGAGCTGATGGGACGGTCGAACGATACAAGGCCAGGTTAGTTGCTCAAGGCTTTACACAGGTGGAGGGTGTAGATTATCATGAGACTTATGCACCTGTAGCGAAAATGACCAGTGTGAGATGCATGTTGGCCGTGGCGGTACAGAAAGGTTGGTTCATAGAACAATTGGATGTGAACAACGCATTCTTACATGGAGACCTTGATGAGGAAGTTTACATGAAAATCCCACAAGGATTTGACAAAGGACGGAACAACAAGGTATGTAAATTACTTAAGCCTATTTACGGTTTGAAACAAGCTTCGCGAAATTGGTTCGCAAAATTGACCTTTTCATTGAAGAAATATGGGTTTGTTCAGTCGTTGGCAGATTATTCATTGTTCAAGTTTAATAGAAGTGGTGTATTCATTGGTGTTTTGGTCTATGTTGACGACATGATCATCGTTAGTAATAATAGTAAGGCATGTCGAAAATTCAAGAATTTCCTAGATCGGAGTTTTGGAATTAAGGACCTCGGAAAAATAAAATATTTCCTAGGAATAGAAGTAGCACACGATAAGGGTGGACTATTTCTGAATCAAAGGAAATATGCGATAGGAATAATTGAGGAGACGGGAATGCGGGGAGCACGCACGGCGTGCACATCAATACAGCCGGGACACTCATTAGCCATGGCAAAGGGGTATGTACTTAAAGATGCATTGAAATACCGACGACTAGTGGGTCGGCTCGTGTATTTGACCATAACGAGGCCGGACGTAGTCTACGCGGTACATGTAACACCCGCTATTTTTCCTAGCGTTTTTATTCTTTCCGTTATGACTTCGTCATAACTCTGTCACATTTTGGCCTTGCGTTTCATCTTTTTCCAAACTTTATTTTCATTTTTGGGTTTAATGATATTTATTTATTTATTTTAAAAGTTTTAATTCTTTTAAATCTATTTATTTGATTATCTTCGTAAACTATTTATTTTTCCGCAAGGAATTTTATTTCTCTACGAATTGACATTTTTAAGCTTGGTTTATTCCTTTTCCTAAAAATGTTTAAATACATTTATATAATATTTTCAACTAAGAAATATTTTTATTTACAAAAACTTAGCCATTAATGATTTTATTACGAAGCTTCGCGAATAATTATTTTCTTACGCGAGGTTTACTCGAATTGCTTTGAAATGCCTCTAACTATTTTATGATTCTTCTTTTTATCAACTTATAAATCATTTGAGACCTTTTCCTCATATTTTGGACTGACAAAGCTCCTTGTCACAATTTTACTACGTTTTATTAATACGATTCTTTTTATTACGTAAAATACGTAAAACCGAAAAGATATGATTATTTTCCTTCTCATTTAATTGTTGCATTATTGCTCAAACTCTTCACACTTCCTCTTAACCTCGTTGGATTTCACATTGATGACACCACATTGGATTCCTCAAATTATTTATTCTCATTTAAGCTTTAGTAACCTCCCAACTCTTTTACATTCATTTTTCATAAAAATCATTCAACACCCTATTTCCTTCTCCCTTCCTTGGACTTGGCATTTCTGGTTTTTCAAGGCCTAATTTTGCTTCATTTTCGAGTCATAATCGTCTCATCTTTATCATCAATTGATCCTCTTTCCGAGCCTATCGTTAAGGTAATAATCGATGATGTTTTCGCTCGTTATTTACCTTGATTTTCTTAGTTTTTCTCATGGTATTTTTCTACCATGAATTTCTTGTATGGTAGGTTTTGTGGACTATCTCGAGGTCGACGAGTATCTTATCAATTCTAATTTGGACTAGAGGTAATGTCGAGGTTACTCGGTATTTCGTGATTTTAATTGTGTAGTTTCATGTATATTTTCATATTTCATTTTTGACAATATATGTATGTCATATAATCTATAAAATTTTTAAAAGTTGAAATTTTGCATGTTTCGGTATTTTTATCGCTTTTACGGTATTTGTTGCATTAATTTGTAAAATCGTAATGTTTGGCCTAAACTTGTAATATATGATTATATTCCATAAAAATGAAGTTTTTAATGATTTTTAATAATTTTGTATTTTTATGATATTTTGATATCGATTACTGAAATTTTACCGTTTACGAACAAAAATGATTAAAAACCGATTTTTATTTTTAGCACTTAAACATTTTATTTTAATCTGAAATTTTAGGTGGATAATCTTTTTGACGAAAAATCATTTTTTGAATTTTTTCATAATTCTTTGGAATTGTTAAGTGGGTGAATTAATTAATCACTTTATATCATCGTTTATCGTTAAAACCTTGTTTGTCGTTTAAATTTTCGATTTCTGATCTTTTGTTTAAATCTGGAAAAAAAATAGTAGTTTCTGGAAAATCATTATTTTTATGTTTAATAATAGTTTTTGGATATTAATACTTAAATCGTTTTGTAATTACTATTTTTATTGATCGTTATTGTCGAGATTAGACGATTAACGAGAAAACCCTTTAAAAACCAAGTTTAAGGATTCTGGAAAATTCTCTTTTCTGGACAGAATGTCCAAAAATATGTTTTAGCTATTTTACGTAATTTTTGTACTATTTATTAAAGTCTTTAATTAATAGTAATGATTTTAGAGCGGTTGAAAGGGATTCCTCTTGCTCTTGCAATGGCGAAACACAAGAGGAAGACGACTAGATCCAATACTGCTACTACTAGTGCCCGTAAGAACAAATATTATACTAATTCTAATACACAAAACAATAGAAACATCTTTAATAATAGCAGCAATTCATACGAAGCTCTAGATGACGATTTTATTGAATCAGTTCTTGATGAACCAGCTGAACCATCTTCTATTCGAGATTTTAGCCTCAATTCTGGCTTGAATATCATTGTAGAAGGTGAATCAGAGTCCGATAATCCAGCTATGGAACAACCTTGGATGGAGGTGTGCACCAAACAACCTGCCGCTTCCCCTTTACTGAAGATTGAACTAGAAGATGTGCAGGGTGAGATTGATTTTTGGTCTACTTCTGTATACTGTTATGTACTAGGAGCTAATCCTCCAGCTCATGTAATGGTGGGGTATGTTCGTAGAGTTTGGAAGAATTTTGATGTTGATAAAGTGTCAATGAAAACTAATGGAATCTGAATTGTGCGTCTCAAATCTCTAGAGCATAAGAACACCATTTTGCAGTCTGGAACGATGTTGTTTGATAGTAAGCCTTTCATTGTTAAGATTTGGACTCCGGATGCTAAAATAATGAAGAATCCTATAGAAGAGGTACCTATTTGGGTACGTCTGCATAATTTAGACATGAAGTATTGGGGACCTGTTCTTCCTAAGTTTGTTGGACTCATTGGGAAACCTATTCGTAGTGATAAAGCTACAGAGGATAGAGAATTCCTTGGGTATGCTAGATATATGGTAGAGGTCAAGATGAATCATAAGCTGCCTGATGTTGTGGAGTTCCTGGATGATAAAAATGAAAAACAAACATTAAATGTTCAATATGAGTGGAGGCATGTTATATGTACTCGATGCCAAGGAATTGGTCATGATGCGGAGGCTTGCAGGAAAAAGGATGAATAGAAGAAGGAAAGGGGCAAGGTTTGGGTTCCTAAACAACCTGTCCAGGCCCCTCCAATTGTTTCTCCTCCTATAGCGACCCATGCTCCCATCCCTGGCACTCCAGCAGCATCTCGTTCTCCTGGCGAAGGAGAGAATCCTCCAGTTCTAGAGGGCCTTTCCTTTTCTGAGACGCTTACAACACAATAAGACGCAACATATTGAATAGTTTGGGAAAGGGGAAACACAATTTTCGCACTCTTAATGGTTAATCTAGCTTTTTGGAATGTTAGAGGTATAAATAATATGAATAAGCAGGGAGATATTCGAAGATTTCTGCATATTAATAATGTTGGATTATGTGGACTACTAGAAACTAGGGTCAAGACTCAATCTATGAATAGAGTTCAGGATAGTTTGGGAAGACAATGGGAATTCATCACTAATAATGTGGTCAAGAAAGGGGGGAGAATCTGGGTACTATGGAATCCGAATTTCTTCCAGGTTTCTGTGATTACCAGTGAGGCACAAGTTATTCATTTGAAGTGTGAATATAGATAAACAGGATTTAGATGGAGTTGCTCAATAGTTTATGAATATAATAAGCTCGCGGACAGAACTGGGTTATGGACTTCACTTACTGATAGAGCCACTGCCCAGCAACTTCCATGGTTGATAATGGGCGACTTTAACAACGTCTTGAAATTGGATGAAAGAATTGGAGGTGCTGTTTCCCTTAATGAAATAGCTGATTTCCAGGAGTGTGTGGAGAGGTGCGGACTCAATGATGTGTACTCTTTGGGCGCCTATTATACATGGAATAACAAACATAAAGAGGAAGGGAGGGTGTTTAGTAGAATAGACAGAGTATTGACTAACGACTCATGGATGATGAATGGGCCGTCAGGAAGCATTTCTTTTCTTCTTGAGGGTCCCTATGATCATAGTCCTTGTCTCTTGAACCTCTGGGACAGCGAAGACAGGGGTACTCGACTTAATAGAGCATTCAAGTATTCCAACATATAGAGTAGGCATGAGGATTTTATACCCATTGTTAAGGAGATTTGGAGTATGAAGGTTGAAGGAGTGATCATGTTTCAGGTTGTTAAGAAACTTAAAGCGCTTAAAAAGCCCCTAAAGATCTTAAATACCACTGCTTATGGTGATATAGAAAATGCAACAAGGGTTGCAGAACTGCTATGGACCAAAATTCAGGAAAAATTGCATTCTGATCCTACTTGTAGACTGTTGCAGCAGGAGGAATCGATTGCAGCTCAGACTTATAGAGATTTAGCTGATGCTAGGAGGGCTTTTCTGGCACAGAAAGCTAAAGTGCAGTGGTTACAAGATGGAGATGATAACACTCGGTACTTCCATTGTACCATTAAGGCACGAAGAGCACAGAATAAGGTCCTAGCTATTCAAGATAAGGCTGGAAAGATGTGTACAGATAATGTTGGAATTCGAAAAGGACGTGTGCTGAGTAATCAACAATCTTCACAGCTTTGCACTATGGTTACTAGATGGTTACTCTTCCAAATTTTTTAAAGATGCGAAGGCTGTTATTAAAGATGATCTGGTTCGAGCAGTTCAAGAATTATTTATTTCTGGGAAACTCTTAAAACAGATCAACTCCACCATCATTACCCTGATTCCTAAAAAAGAGAGGCCAGAAACCGTCATGGACTTTCGGCCCATAGCTTGCTGCAACGTTCTGTATAAATGCATTGCTAAAGTTCTAAAGTAATAGATTGGCCACGATAATGCCTGAAATAATTAGTTCGAATCACAGTGGCTTTGTCCCCGGTCGAGATATTGTTGACAACATCTTGATCTGTCAAGATATAGTGCGGTTGTATAACAGGAAGACTTGTTCCCCTAGGAGCATCATGAAAATTGATTTGAGGAAAGCCTACGACTCGGTTGAATGAAGTTTCCTTAGGGGCATGCTAGAGGGATTGCGATTCCCAACTACTATGGTTAATTGGGTAATGGAATGTGTTACCTCTCCATCTTATACACTTGCTTTGAATGGTTCACAGTTTGGGTATTTCAAAGGTAGGAGGGGCATTCGACAAGGAGATCCCATGTCCCCTTTTCTATTTGTCATTTGTATGGAGTACCTCACCCGCATCCTTGATTATGTTACTGACAGAAGGGATTTTCACTTTCATCCCTTATGTAAAGGGCTTAGATTGAGCCATTTATGCTTTGCTGATGATTTGTTGATGTTTAGTCGAGGTGGCCAAGATTCAAATAGAGTATTATTGAGAGCTATGATGACTTTTACTGAAGCTTCTGGTCTTACAATGAATAATGAGAAATCGGAGATATACATGAATGGTGTTCGGGATAAGGACAGACGTGATATCCTAGCTATGTCCGGATTCTGCCAAGGACGGTTCCCATTCAAATACCTTGGTGTACCCATTTCTTATAAGAGGCTGACCAATGGAGAATGTGCTATCTTAGTAGAAAAAGTTGTGCAGCGGATTCGAGGATGGGGAGCACGTAAATTGAGCTATGCTGGAAGGTTAGTGCTTATTAAAGCAGTTTTGAGTCATTTACATGATTATTGGGCTCGCATATTCCTACTTCCTGTTGGCATTATTAAGAAGATTGAAGCAATTTGTCGTAATTATTTGTGGTCGGGTGAGAGTGATTATGGCAAGATTCCGCTCGTTGCTTGGAAGCAATGTTGCCAACCAACCAAGTATGGAGGTCTGGGACTCATTAATAGCTTGGACTGGAATATAGCCGCCATTGGTAAGTATTCTTGGTAGTTAGCTCAGAAGAAGGACCATCTTTGGGTTAAATGGGTCTCTCATATTTATCTCAAACAGGCTGATTGGTTTGATTATATTCTGTCTCCTAGTTCTAGCTGGGCTTGGAGACAAATTTGCAAAGTCAGGGATAAACTAAGAGGAGGCTATAAGGGTAATGAGTGGGGTGATGGTTCCTATACTACACAAAAGGGTTATGGATGGCTACAACCTTTTGAAGTGAAGGTCCCTTGGATGGCTTATGTTTGGAATAGACTTTCTATTCCCAAGCATCGTTTCATTAATTGGCTGGTCATGCAGAATAGGTTGCTTACACGAGATAGACTCATTCACTTTGGGGTCCTTGGAGAGAATTCTTGCTTTCTTTGTGGTGGTGGGCCTGAGACTAAGGTGCACCTATTCTTTGAGTGTGCCTTTTCCCAGCAGTTGATCCTTGGAGTGAAGAATTGGTTACAAGTTAAGATGCCGCTTGAGCTAGGTAACATCATCACTTGGAGATGTCCCTGCCTTATGCAGAAGAAGATTATTCAAGGCATTTTAGCAGATGTAGTGTACCATTTGTGGCACGCTAGGAATGTTTGTAGGCTTGAGACATATCTTATTAGACCTGATGTGCTCCTTTGTCGAATTCAGGGAGAGTTTAGGAATCATATGCGATGTACTAGATCTATCTTGAGATGTAAGCAAGATTGGATAGACCGGCTATGCTTGGTGATGTAGCGTCGTTGTAAACAGCTAGACTGTATGGTGTTAATGTTTCATTGATGATAAGTGTAGTTTGTAGTGCCTATTTCGTAGTGTTTTGGTCCCATTTTCCTTGTGGAATCGCTCCTTGGGAGCGATTTATGGGCTACTTATGCTTCTTCTAGTTCGTTTCAGGTTCCCGAGACCATTCATGACGAGTTGGAGCGATTCCGACTCAATACATACACTTTTCGGAGCCAACGAAGCAGAGGAACGATCACTCGATGCCTTGGATTCGACCCCGAGACCTTGGGACCCAATCCCGAGCCTCCGAGACCCGAACCCGAGTCCCGAGAATCGATGAAAAGTCCATGTGAAGCAAGGGGGAACCTTAAAGATCATATTAGAGGCCTACAAGACTCATCCCCGACGGGTATGGCCTCATCCCGTCCGGGATGAAGTGCACAAATGAGGGGTCTCCTGTTTTGGGTCCGTCCCGGACAGGACCAGACCTTCCCGGTCGGGACCACTCCCTTCCCGGTCAGGACCGGTCCTTCCCGGTCGGGACCGGTGTGCTGTAGCCGGAACTCTTCTTTCCTTCCTTCTTCGTTCTTGTAACCCTATAAATACTTCCCTCTTGTGTTGTTTATGCATATTACCTTAACCTACCTTACCCTAGATTGTTTTTAGGCCTCTCTCAAGATTTTTAAACCCTAATTAATCTCTCTTAATCTTTAGTTAATCCTTAGTTAATCCTAGTTTATTCTAGTTGTAATTAGTTCTTGTATTGAGAAGATTCTTGAAGACTCATCCAAGAGTGACAACCTTGGAGATTATTTGGGTTTCTTATTAATGCAAGTTTGCATCTTTTTCTTCCTCTTGTTGTTGGTATAATCTTCTTACTCTTGTTCTTGTTTGTTTATTCAAGTTTGAATCTTTATTTAGTGTTCCTTGTTATTGTTCATATTGTTCTTGTTAATGGATGTTAGGGTTATGATGTTGTTTCCTCTTATTGTTGTTTGTTTCTTCTTGATTATGAGTGAGTAGATTACCTGTGGGTTAGTAGGGGAATTAAGGGTAGATTATGGGTGATTAGGGTTTGATTAGGGGTAAAGAGTGAATCTTTGTTGTTAGTCACATATTGGGCACTCTATGTGTTTGTTGATATGCTTGTATGAGTAGTAGTGGCCATGCTTCCCATACTTGTGCTCATCTTATCATTGTTTGTCTAGTATGTGATCATGTTGAGGATTGTCGTAGTCACGAGAGTGCGGACTAGGGTCTACGTAGCGAGAGCCCGGACCCACCTCGACATCGGTCTAAGTAGCGAGAGCCCGGACCGACTCTAGCACTAGGAGACGCTCATACCCATGATCAACCCGATTACCCTACTATTCTCATGAACCCGACCTAACCCACTTCCTTCCATATTTGATTCAACTTCTTGTTTAGTCATCGTTTATTCTAGTTTACTTGTTATTTCAATCATTAGCATTGTTTAGCATTGTTTTAGCCTAGTTTATCATTAGTCTAGTTCTTACCTCTCCTCCACCATAGTTTTCCATCTATCGCTTCTTTGTGTTTGTTCGTTTGACCTAGTCTTGTTTGTGAGTGGACTTAGTCTAAACCTTACCAAACCGTCTCCGTGGACACGACCCGACTTACCCTAACTACCGTTAGGTTAGTTGGTTATATTATTTGATCGGCGGGATCCACGACAAATCCTACCATCAATTGATATAATATAAATTCACATTTCACCAAAAAAAAAATTACGATTTATCGTTAAAATGCTTCGTCTTACATAAAAGAATTATTTTTCCAGAAATTTTGAAATTATTTAAATTCGAAACTTTGAGAGTTAAATCACCTCTTATCATATTCTAAATTTGTTTAATGATTTAAATTAAATAAAAGACGTTAAAAGATTTAATTTGACATTTGCTGTAAGATCTTATTTATGCTTGTTTTGTCGAAACTATTAATAATTAGGGAATTTTAGTTTTATAAATTTTGGTAACACCCTAATTAGTAGTACCAAAGTTTTAAGACATTTTTAATCATTTTATAAACACTTGTATGATATTTCAATAATTTCATAAACCCTTTTATCCTTATTTTGGAAATTAATATTGTTAAGGCCGAAATTATTAGTTTTATAAATCTATATCTTTTACTAAAAATGTTTTATTAGTATGAACTAATATTTTCGCTATTTTGATATGATGGTATTTTTGTAAAGTTTCTAGATATAGAAGTTTCCTAAAATAGAAAGTTTCCTCTTTTGGAAGGCGATTCTTTTTCCCATTTGTTCTCTTATTATTTACAATGATTATATCTTTTGTTTATATCGATAATGGCTTGTTTTGGAGTTATGGAATAAGGACAAGTGTGAGGTTAGAGTAATATATTCTGGAGTGTGTGTACATTTTGACCTTAAACTCGTGCCTCACAGTGTAAGACGCCGTCGGGTTAAACTGAGTATTTATGGTGCTCGGGAGGGGTGTGCATAGTATCTTAAACTAGGGCCACGCATTTATAAGTCGTCGTCCTATTATGGTTGAGTAGCCTAGTTAGAGACCGAAGTTTGATTTGTTTGAACTAAGTTCTCGAATCTAGTTTCTAGTATTCTCCTGGTGAAAGTCTAGCTAGCCATCTACGCTAATTCTATCCATAACGTCATTTTTATTTTTATTATTGTCAATAACATTTTGATTTGAAGGTTGGCAAATGTTTTATGTTTTCTTTGGAAAACTCATTTTTATCATATTGTTTCGTTACGTGAAGTTTTTCACTGAAAGCTTATTTTCCTTATAATCTTTTTCTGATTTTCATTTTTACTATTTTTCTATAGTAGTAATTACATTTTTAAAATCATGTTATACGGCTGGGAGAACGTTGACGTTGCTCCCCACTGATTGTGGGTGTTATGTTTTTAACATGGCAGATATATGTGTTTCTCTTTGGGTGGGCTAGCGAGCAGTTATGGATCCTGCTTATTTATTTTAATAATTATGTCTTACGGATTGTTCAAACCCCTTTTGTGGAGTGTTTTAAATTTTGGCCATTTTTATTCATGACTTATTGTTTGACTTTACCATTTTAATTTACGAAGACATAGTTACTGTGTGTTTTAATCCCGATTCTACAGTGTTTCCGCCACTGTATCGCGTTAGAATTTCTAGGGGATTACAGTTGGTATCACAGCATCACTGCTCCCAACGCTTACACATCTGAAATTAAGGAAAATACCAGTAAATTATTTAAACAGTAAATAAAAATATTATTAGAGATGGGTAGAAACAAGGATTTATTTGTTTAGCTTTCCTGTTCCTGAAACTCAATGGTTAGCATTGAATATTTGTTTTATTTGTCCAAGAAGAAGATAAGTGGACAAGAGGTTGACATGATGCTGCTCCAGATCGGGACAAGACCTACTTAGAACTCTCAACGTCTGTTGACTCGAGTGGATAACTTGGTGCTCCAAGAAAGATGCCAATGGTGACTCTTCAGCTCCGGTTTAGTTCGCTTAAGCCACTGGCCAGATGATCAAGAGTAGATTCTAGTTCTGTGACAGTGCAACAGACTCAGATGTGAAATCACTTTGGATCCGGATGAAGAAACCCAATTCTAGTATGCTCGTATCTCCACGAGATGATGAAGATATCCCGCGATTTCCTTTGTGGAACCTTAGAGGTCCGAACATTCCCGTCTCATTTTAGATCTTAGTTATCTAGGACCATCGATTCTTTTCCTTCTTCCTCCACTTCTTTCAACTCTTCTTTTATAAATTCTCGCCTTCATTCTTGAGGCAAATCTTCGACTAATTTTCTTACTTTACCATCTTTCCTCTTGAGATTTTGGTTTGACCAAATTCCGTCTCAGTGGACCCCGTGAAAATTCATAAATGTTTGAGGTTTAGTACACCCTTGTTAAATGGTTTGAGGATTGTGAGTATACTCTGTTATCTATCTTAGTAAGCTTTTGAGGATCGATTTGAATGATAAATTGTTGATTGATGGGATTAGGATGATACTTTAGACACTAAACCTTGGGTTATAGGTTACTTTGATTACTTTGGAGTACTTAGAGCTGAATATATTTTGGAGTAGTAAGAGTATGTCATATTTGATGGATACTTAGTACCTAACCTAGAACCGAACTAAGTGTAACCGATAATATTACCTTGGGGTTCTTACCTAATGCTTATTTGATGGATGCATCGCAAAATTTGGGATCATAGAGTATTGTTTAAAGTGCTAGCCTGAGTGTTGTGGTACCATTAAAAGTTTCCATTATTGTTGTTAGAAATTTCGCTGACATAGATATCCTGTGTTTCTTATGGATTAGATCGTTGATTGTTGTCTAAGGTTGTAACCTACGAGCTTTGAAGTTGAGTGATCTTACCTGGATGAATTACTCTTAACCATGAAGAAGAGAAATATCTTGTACCATCATAATTTGGGCTTATTGTGTTGTTTTGGGGATTACTATAATACAAATCATCTTATTGGGACTTTCAGGTTAGAACTCTTTGACCAGCAAGATTGTGCCTTCGTTGATTTATTAAATATATTGTGGTTACACCGTGGTGATTTAAAATTTGATGGACTCATAGAAACATTATTCGAATGACATATTTGAAGATAATGTGAGTGTTCGCTATTACCTATAGATTTGAGCGTGCTTGAGGATTTGTTATATGTTCCTAACTCCTGTACTTGCGGCATTATAAATATATTGATGATCATTTTTGAGGATTTCGTACCCGAGCCTTGTTAAATTGGTGGACCTTGTTAGTGTTCCTTACTCGAGAAATTTGGAGTATACTTCGAGTTCAAACCTTATGAGCTTCGAGTTTAGAAACCTTATCGATTGCGAGTTTGGGTGTGTTTTGATGACCGTTGGAATTTTAATTGATGAGTTTAGAATTTAAATCATTTGTGGATTCTTACCATACTAATTGAAAGATTATATAAGTATGTAAGACTTAATTTTGGAGGTTGTGGCAGTTGATAATTTTGGAGGTTGTAGATTTAGTGGGACCACCTAGTACCGATATTGGACTTAGTATTGTTTTGATGGAATTATGAACCTTTTTGTGTGAGTCGTACTAGGAATCTCAAGATGGTTAATTTCTTCTGTAATCCTTGAGAGATCTGTCTGACTCTCAACTCCGTCTTCCTTTCTGCTTCTCTTAAATTCTGTTACCCCAACTGCTGCCAACCCCTTTAACATTTATCGATTTTGAAAACTTTTGTTTTAATTTATTTTGTCCTTGTTCTATTTACCCGTTAACCATTTTTATTTGAACTTCCTATTTTATAAAAAGTTTGACTAACTAAAACTTTTTGGATATCGTGAAATTTAACATTTTTGAATTTTAATTTAAAAATTTTATACTCCACTTTTCTTTTATTTTTGGTTGATATTTATATTTAGATCTATTTCAGAAAGCCTTAATAATTTATTCTAAATTATTTCATTTTTATTTTCAAGCAATCAGAATTTTATGAAGACTTTCGTATTTCCAAAAACTTCAATTTCTATATGATTATTACATAAAATGTTTTAACATTGTCGAAATTATTTTATATTCAGATTTGATAACATTTTTGAAAACTTTCATAATTACTTTTGTTCCGGTATGGAAACAATTGACCCGACTTCGGACTCGGGTCTCTTGGTTATGATTCTACTCGGATTGGTTTCGTCGACTTTCTTCCACCTCTCCTTTTCCTCACTCCGGTGATTGGACTTTCCCCGGCGGAGACGGCCTACACCCTGCACAATGAACGCACAGGGCCTCAGTAGTGTCTGAGGGAACCCTCTCCGATGCCTAAGTCAGTCTGTGAAATGCATTAACGAACCTAGTTCGTGAGGAGATAGGCGGCGGTTTTTAGAGTGAGGGTCTAGAGAGAGAAAATCCCACCATTTTATGTGGGAGGAGGGGAAGTATTTCTACTTTCCCCCAAGAGAGAGAAAAGAGAAAGGGAGAGAGAAGGAGAATGAGCGGACTGGAGAGTGACACGTGAAGTCATTCTGTCCACTCACTTCCTTTTTACCTTAGGTAAAAAGACGGAGGGGTCCCTGGTCCCCCCTGCCCCTGCTCGGGGCGAGAGCGCCCTGGGACAAGCAGGCAAGGGGGGCTTGACTGCCCTGTTTGGCTGACGGCCAGGCCGCGCTAGTCAGCTGAGTGTTTCAGGGTTGGAAGTTTAGCAATCTTCGTTTGGTGGCCTGCAGAGCAGGCCCTCCTCTGCTCTTGGGTCGGATCACCTTGGGGCCTAACGGGCGGGCGACCCGCAGCAGGCTGCCAACTCCCATCAATTAGCCCTCGCCGGCTAGGGGGAAGCAGGGCTTCCTTTTGGCAGGCGACTTCTTGGTTGGGATGGCAGAAGGTTGACTTCTGGATTCCACTTTCGCATTTAAAGCGTCGCGCGTTCCCGAGGGAGGAAACTCAACCACATTGGGCATGCCAAAAGGGGTTGGAATGTTATTTAGTCATGATTGTTGTTCTTGTGAAGTGATTTTTGGTTTTCGTGCATGGCCGTAGATTGGCTCTTTCTTGCAAAAACGGTTGAGGTGCCAATTAATGATTGGCTTTTGCTCGTGTATAAATCCTGATTTCCTCGACCATTTTCACGATCCATCCTCCCTCTTCTTCTTCTCTTTTCAAAGAAAAATGTCTTGGATTAGGAAAACGGTTCTTCGCTGTGGTGTCTCTGTGGACGTCCTCTGTTTCAGAGGGCGTCGAAAGTTGAAATATCATAGATTAGCCCATTTGATCCTTCGTCGTAACAGACGAACTCATTCTCGTCCTTCCCGGACTGTCAGGAGGGGAACCTCAGTCAGGGCTGGCAAGCGCCCTGAAGAATCACCGCCTCCTACAGGGCCCATGCCCAGGCGTTGCTTCCAGGCGGGGAGCTGTTTCTACAGGGGATGTCACAAGTGCTTCCCCTGGCTGCATCCAGAGCAATTCGATCCCAATTGCTCTGAATTGAATTCCTCCCCTGAGTCAGGCCCTTCCTCTCCTTTAGTGAGTAGGGTGGACCATGGCCACTGCGATGGCGTCACCTTTTGGCCATGACTAGGACACAAGCAGCCATGACTCTGAAAATAGTGAAGGCCAGGGCTACTCCTCCGGTAAGGGCGAAGAAGAAGGCCCTGACGATCCTTTTAAGGACTCAGATGACTGGGACTGGGGATCTGATGCAGGGGGATATAACAGTCCCGAGGATTATTCTCCGGGCTGTGATGATGATTAGGCCTGCCCTGGATTTGCAGGCTGGTTGACTGAGCCAGAATATCAGGCTCCTTTTGTATTTTACCTTTCTGTCTACTGAATTTGTAACTGCCCATTTTCGGGCCTTTTCTAATTAATGGAAGATCAGGCAGGCGTTTTTATATGTTGTTGTTTTTTTTTAATGAAGGGGTGACGTCATGGAATGATTAACCCTCTGACCTCTTTTACCTTTTCGAGGCTTTTCTTGGGAAGCGGTGGGTGGTCGGTTTTGAAAGCGTGACACGTGGGGGCATTTCCTGGGGAAGTTCTTTTGGATGGGCGATTCTTCACTTACCCCGGCCTATATAAGCATTCCTACTCCCCCCATTTCCCTCTTTACGCTTTTTGAAAGAAAAACCCAAGCCTTTCTTCATACTCTTTGACCACCGAAAACGTTCTAGACTGAGGAGCTCTCTCTCTTGGACCTTCATCCGGCAGCCGTCGATTTAGGTTAGAATCTTGTCCTAAGTCCTCGTCTTTTTCATTTCCTCGCTTTTCCTTCTTCTTAAATCATTATGCCTAGTCACCGCGCTCGCATCCTTACATTTATCGACCCGTCGACTGAGAAGGAGAAGGGTAGGGAAGAGGGTAGAGCTGACCTTGCCTCCTCTTCTGGGGGGGGGGACTGGTGTTAGGACGATTGAAGAAGACTATTCGGAGAGGAGCGGAGATGCCAACTCTCTTGACCCTTCTCCTTTTGACGTCGTCGATTCTGACGACGAGGCAATGGAAATTGATCCTTCCAGAATCGCCGACCCACTTGTCCCCAGGGAAGTGGGGAGAATCTATTACTTAGACAAGGCCAAGTACCAGGTCCCCCTGAAAACCTACCCAGAGTCCAAGAACCGGGACTTGATCTTGGCGAAGAATGCTGCCGGGGCGATTGAGCGATTTTACAATTTCGGGGGATGGGTACACAATTGTTGTCCCAGGGAGAAGGACACTGTATGTTGCCCCCCTGATGGCTGCATAGCCGTCTATCACAAATGTCTAGAATTTGGCCTGTGTTTCCCCTTGCACCCCTTCTTGGAGGATACTTTCAGGCGGATGAATGTGGCCATAGCTCAGTTGACCGCTGTGGCGGTTAGATCATTAATAGCTTATACGTGGACCTGCATATTTCATGGCGAGGGGCCCTCAATCAACGCGCTGAGATATATGGTCGGACTGCAGATGGTGTCCTCTTCTGGAGGAGAGGGTTCCCCTGGATATTGGTCTATCCAAAGGCAGAAGGGATACACTCCGGTCTGGCCAGCTCTGAACAGTCTGAAGGACTGGAAAAACAACTTCCTGTATGTGCACAGTGCTTCAGGGTGGCGGATTCCTCGACACTTTAGGAATCATGTCCATACCCGCCTGGAAACCCGCGAGGAGTATCACCCGGGCGTTGGGGGGAGGGCCTTAGAGGTGAAACTGAATGAACGGGACCAGAAGCTGGTTAAGAAGTTTGTTGCTATTGTAGATAAATCAGGCGTATGTGGTCCTGGCTTCCTCATGCGGAGCTCATCGCCACTGATGAATATTTGAGCCGAGTGGGTCTAATTCCTGGCCTCGAAGGAGGTAGTTCAGGGACTTTATTGGCATTGTCTCCTTTCGGCTCTACCTTTCTATATTTTTCTAACTGATTTTCTTTTGCCCTGCAGACCTCGCCACTCGTCTCTGGTCAAAGAAGGAGGTAAGGACCTCGCCACTCGACTTCACCATTGTTACAAAGCGTCCCTCCCTTTCTTCCAGCTACAAGAAAGGTGAGAAAAACTTGATGAAGTACGTGAAGAGCATCTCCGCCAGCCGAACAAGACTTCCTCTCCCTCCGAGGCTACCGTCTGCAAAGCCGACGGTTCCCCCTTCTGCTACCCGTGGCGTGGAGACGGAGGCTACCTTGGAGGCCACCCCCTCTCCTACCAGCAAGCAGGGTGGTTCCCCTACAGGGACTCATACTCCCCTGGGACCACGACCTGTTGACTCTGAAGAAACCGGGGAGAGCGTTTCCCTGGAGAGCAGGAAGAAGAGGAACAGAGAGCCCTCAGGTGCTATGCATGTGGTCGATTTAGAGGCCGACGCCGACACTCCTGACCCCAAGCGCCCTGCTCGCGATGTCCCAGGCACCCTCTTTTTAGAGGAAAACACTGAGTTCCAATATACTACTGGCGACAGTCTGGACGTCTCTGCCCTGCTCTCAGACTCCAATGCTGTTTTAGCGGATCACCTCACCAAATTTGTAACCTCCACTACTAATCAGGTGATCCAGTACATCCAGCGCACTTCCAGGGTGCTTCAAGTTTCTGCCAAAGCTGGCGGCCCTTAGCCGTCTGAGTGATGAAGAGTTAGTTGTTACCCCTGGGCTCCCTCCCTCTGATCGCCTGGGTATGATTAAAAGGGATGTTACCCTTATCACCAGCTTGAAGGACCAGCTGGCGAAACAGGAGGGCGATTTGGAGGAGGCCAAGGGTCAGGCGACCTAGTGGAAGGTTCAGGGTGGAAGAGCTGCGAGCGAGGCGTCTAAACTGGAGGCGGAGGTGAAAGAGGGCAGGCAAGTAGTGGAGCAGGCTAAAAAAGCGGTGGCTGAGCTGGAGCATACCAAAAAAAGGGCAGTTGACCTGGAAGAGCGTCTGTCCAAGGCTGATTCGGACCTCAAGAAGGCCCAGGATGACTTGAAGGTAAAGGGCGAGGAATGGCAGAAGGAGAAGAATGCCATTCTGTAGGAAGCCGATGCCGTAGTGGAAACGAGCTTTCATGATGGGGCCTCTTCTTCCTTGGAGCTTGTTATGGAATTTATTAGGGAAATGTTCCCTGATTTTAATGAGGATGCCTTTCGAGGTCTCTATGCTACCAAGAACGAAGCTCGGGCAAATAGGCCGCCTGACGAGGCTACTGGCCCTAGTCAAGATGCTCCCAATGTTAAAAATTTGGGTAGTCGTCCTCTGAGGGCTCTTGCCCTTATCCTACTGCGCCTTTGCTCCCTCGCTGACATTTTAACTTTTTTGCGCGCCGAGCCCTGATGTGGTCGGCTGCCTATCTGATGTAATATCTTAACTTCTTTTTGTTCCTGGATTCTTATTGTCTCTTCTTTGTTCAAACTCTTTTATTTGTTTATGGATGCATCTTTTTTGTTTCTACTTTGCCTGCATTTTCTTTTTATAGTTAGGCCTGACCCTGGCATCTGGTCGAAGTCCAGGAGGCCTGCCCCCTGCCTGCCTAGAGGTAGTCAGGGGGATTTAGCGTTTTTTTATACAAGGTTGGGGAATGCCCCCAGTCCTTGTTCGTTTGGCGCATGGGGCTCGGCCTGGCACTGCCTTCTTGGTCGAAGTTCAGGGGGCCTGCCCCCTGTCTGCCCAGAGGTAGGCAGGGGGATTTAGCGTTTTTTATACAAGGTTGGGGGAATCCCCCAGTCCTTGTTCATTCGGCACGTGGGGCCCGACCTAACCCTGGTTTCTGGTCGAAGGCCATGGGACCTGCCCCCTGCCTGCCCAGAGGTAAGCAGGGGGACTTAGAATTCTGTAATTTTGTTGGGGGGTCTATTTCCTTTGGTTCTGGTAACAGAGGGGCCTCCCCCTATTGCCCCCTGTTCGTTTGTGTGTGAAAAAATGCAAGTTTTAAACAAACAACGAGTATAAACTTTCAGACTTTTTCATTTCTTGTTTAAAAAACTCTTAAAATAACTGTGGTCGGAGCCGTCGACATTGCATTCTGAGGGTCCTCCGCCAATTTTTCGAAAGAGAATTACTTAAGTTTCCTTAGCATTAGACGTAGTACTTTTTTAAGGTGTCCGCATTCTAGTGGGCGGCCAATTCTTGGCCTTCAAGATTGGCAATTTTGTAGGTGTCTGGCCTCTTAATCTGGGTTACCTCATATGGGCCTTCCCATTTGGCGCTCAGCTTTCCATGCTCTCGCGACTTTCCCACTGCCTGCGTTTTTATTAAGACCAAGTCCCCTACTTGGAAACTTCTTTCGTTCACCTTCCTGCTGTACGCCTTCCTCATTCGTTGCTGGTAGGCGGCTATGTTCATGCTAGCCTCCTGCCTTACTTCGTTGACTAGGTCCAAAGCCTCAGTCACTGCTGCTTCATTGTCCACCCTGTTATACTGTTGAGATCGCAGGGTAGGGATCCGCACCTCTATGGGCAGCAGGGCCTCCGCCCCGTATACCAGGCCGAAGGGGGTCTGACCCGTGGATTCTTTTCGGGTAGTCCTGATTGACCATAGTATGCTTGGGAGCTCATCTGCCCATCTGCCTTTAAGCTCATCCACCATCTTCTTGAGTCCATTCAGAATTTGTTTATTGGCAGCTTCAGCCTGCCAGTTGGTTTGGGGATGGCAGACAGCAGAGTAGGCGACTGCTATGCCATGGCTTTCCAGCCAAATTCTCAAAGGGTCGTTGTCGAATTGCCTTCCGTGATCGAATACCAGCATTTTTGGCAGGCCAAACCTGGTTATGATGTTCCTCCAGATTACCTTCCTGACCGCAGGCTCTGTGATGTTTGGCACTGCTTCGGCTTCGATCCACTTGGTAAAATAGTCGATCCCCACAATTAAAAATTTCCTGCCCCCAGTCGCAACAGTAAAGGGGCCCAATATGTCCATTCCCCACTGGGCGAAGGGGATGGGAGACAGAATTGGCCTGAGTTCCTGGGTCGCGGCGTGAATCGATGGGGCGAAGAGTTGGCACTTCCTGCACCTTTGAGTTAAATCTTTTGCGTCAGCTAGCAGGGTTGGCCAGTAATATCCTGCTCTCAGAGTCTCAGGGCGTTGTGGGCCAGCGACTTCCCTCCTATATGATGACCGCAGATCCCCGAGTGGATGTCATCTAGGACCTCTGCAGCCTGCCTTGCCCCCAGACACTTGAGCAGGGGTGAGGAGAATGATTTCTTGTACAGGTCTTCGCTTATCAGTATGAACCACGCGGCTCTCGCCGGCATCTTTCTTCTTTGAGCAGGGTCAGATGGCAGAATTCCGTGTTTTTTGAATTGGATGATTGGGGTCATCCAATCTTCAGGACCTGCTTCTTCAATGACGTTGACCGGCTGGCAGGGATGGTAGATTTTTCCTGGACCACGTCTACCCAGACCGACATTCGTATGTCCTGTAGGCTGGAACTGGCCAACTTTGACAGGGCATCCGCCCGGTTATTCTGAGACCGGGGGACCTGCCTGAATTCATAGGACTTGAGCCCTGACAATCTCTGCTTCACCTTATCCAGATATGCGGCCATCGCTTGATTTCCAGCTTCGTATTCTCCGTTAATCTGGTTAGCGATGAGCTGGGAGTCTGTTGCTAAGACGACCCGCTCTGCTCCCGCGGCTTTGGCCAGATTAATGACTGCGAGAACGACTTCATATTCGGTTTCATTGTTGGATGCAGGGAAGGTGAACCTGAGAGCATGTTCGAAGTCCACTCCTTCAGGGCTGGTCAATACGACCCCAGCCCCTGCACCGTTGATTGTGGAGGATCCATCTGTATATACCACCCATTCACCGGCGGGTGGATCGTCTTCTTCCGAATGAGAGAACTCGGCCAGAAAATCTGCCAAGGCCTGCGCCTTGATGGCTGCCTTGGGTTGGTATGATATTCCCAGCCCGTTCAATTCAATGGCCCATTTCAGCAGTCTCCCAGACTTCTCGAATTTTTCCAGTACCTTCTCCAATGGCTGATCGGTCAGTACCACAACAGGGTGTGCGTCAAAGTATGGTCTGAGTTTTCTGGCTGCGATGACGACTGCGTAGGCTGCCTTTTCTAGCACTTGGTAGTTCTTTTCTGCTGTCCCCAGGGCATGACTTACGAAATATATGGGTTGCTGGGAGCCTGCCTCTTCCCTTAAGATCACTGCTTATTGTTGAATTTGTTACAGCGATGTAGAGGAAGAGCTTCTCCCCTGCCACTTGTCTTGCCAGGGTGGGGAGTTTATTCAAATGCTCCTTGAGCTGCTCGAAAGCCTCTCTCTGCTCATCTTCGCATCTGAACTGTTTGTTTCCTTTTAATACTTTGAAGAATGGGGTTGATTTGTCTGCTGACCTGGTGATGAAGCGTACCAGGTCAGCCATCCTGCCCGTCAAGCGTTGGAGGTCTCTTATGGTTTTTGGTTCCGGAAGATCCAAGACGGCCTGAACCTTTTCAGGGTTGGCGTCTATCCCCCTTGTGCTGACCAAAAAGCCCAGGAACTTTCCAGAGCGAACTCCGAATGTATACTTTTTGGGATTGAGTTTCATTTTATAGGTGCGCAGGGAGGAGAAAGTCTCCTGCAAATCCATCAGGTGTTCCTTGTCCCCTTTACTTTTCACGATGGCGTCATCGACGTAGGCCTCCAGGTTTCTACCCTTCTGATTTTCAAAGACTGTCGATTAGTCGTTGGTAGGTGGCGCCTGCATTTTTTAGTCCAAATGGCATCATTTTATACATGTAAGTGCCATAGCTGGTGATGAAGGCGCACTTCACCCTGTCAGGCTGCCAAAGATACACCTGATGGTACCCTGAAAAAGCATCTAGAAAACTCAGCGTGGAGTACCCACTAGTGGCGTCTACCAGCTGGTCTATTCTTGGAAGGGGGTAGCAGTTCTTCGGGCAAGCTTTGTTGAGGTTTGTGAAGTCCACGCACATCCTCCATGCACCCGAGGACTTCTTTACCATTACCACATTCGCTAGCCATTCAGGGTAGTCGCAGATTTCTATGAAATCCGCCTTCAAAAGTTTTTCTATTTCCTCTTTGATGGCCAGGTCTTTTTCTGGAGACATATTTCTCTTCTTCTGCTTCACAGGGCGGGCCTCCGGGCTTACATTCAGCCTGTGAACGATATAAGCTGGGTCGACCCCCGGCATTTCATCTGCCGAGTAGGCGAACACATCCCTGTTACTCCTTAGGACTTTGATCAGCTCTGCTTGGTAGGACCCTTCCAGGTCAGCCCCTATGAGGACTTGTCTCCCTCGTTCCAGGTCCACCAGCATGCTTTCCCCCCAGGTTCAAGGTGGTCAGCTGCGGATGGTCAGCTGGAATCTCTCCCTCCCTGCTGGGGGAACTGTCAGCTTTTCTTTTTCCTTTTCTTTCGGTTTCGTGGGTCTGTAGGGCCACGGAATAACATTGTCTGGCCGATTCTTGGTCTCCGTGCACCTTTCCCTCCATGCCGAAGTCCGTCACATAGGCTATGGTTAGAGCCCTAATTGATATGGCAGCTTCAATTTCATCTAGGGTGGCTCTACCTATCAGGGCGTTGTATGCAGACTTCGCGTCTACCACAACGAATGACGCCCTGACATTCCTAACGAAGCTTCCCTCCCCAAATGTCACTGGCAGATCTATAATCCCCATGGGAAGCACGCCTGCTCCGCTGAATCCATACAGCGATCCAGGGGCAGGTCTGAGGTGCCTCTTTTCTAGGTTCATCTTCTCAAAAGCGTCCTTGTACAAGAGGTTTGTGTAGGCGCCAGTGTCCACCATGCATCTTCTCACGATGTGATTGCTGATTTCGAGGGACAGTACCAAAGGGTCACTGTGGGGGTATATTACTCGCCCTGCATCATCAGGGGTGATGCTCAGGGTTATGCCCTTGGGACTTCCGGCCCTTTCAGCGTAGCAGATTTGATTTCGTAATTCACGGATTTGTCTTTTTTGGCCTCTCCTGCTTGTCTGGCCCTCTGCATCCCCTGATATCACATGGATTATCGTGCAATTCTGCACTGAGCCTTCAGGTTTCTCCACCGTCTCTTTCTGGGCCTTGCTCCTTGTTGCATAGTTGCTCAGGCAGCTATTCCTGATGAGTTTCTCAATCTCATCCTTCAGGTGGCGGCATTCCTCGGTGGTATGTCCTACACAGTCGTGGAACGCACAAAATTTCTTCGGATCCCCCTTTGGGCTGCGTGGCTTACTTGGGCGATTCCATTTAGCTGTTTCTTTTTCCAGCTCAAAGATTTCTGCCCTGGATTTATTGAGAGCTGTATAGGTGTCAAATCTGGGCTGGTAGGCCACGCGCTCCTTTCTGGGGGTGTCTCCTTCCTCAGCTCTCTGTTTCCCTGCTTCATCTCTGTCGTGCCCACCCTGCGGTCCCCCCTGCGGCCTAGAAGGCCCTGCGGGGGTATTCGGCAGGCTGTGGAACTCTTCCTGCAACATAAAACCTTCCGCAATTTTTCAAGCCTTGGCCAGAGTTTCTGGCTGGACTCTGATCATTTGATTCTTCAATTCTCCAGGGAGCAGAGACTTGGTCAGTGCATATGCCGCTGTCGGATCGTCTATCTCCTTGACCTGCTGAAAGGGCAAATCGTACCTTTTCAAGTATTCCCTGACAGCTTCGCCCTTCTTCTGTCTAAGGGTCATTAGGTCAAAACGGGTGAGACGACGTCTTTTGTTTCCTGCTACTGGTCTAGAAAAGCTTCGGCCAGTTCAATAAAGTAATTGATTGAACCCTGTGATAGGTCTCTGAACCACCCCTGGGCCAGACCAACCAGGGTGGTGGGGAAGATCTTACACCAGACCGCATCATCGGCATCGTACATGCCCATGTGACTTTCATATGCAGCCAGATGGTCCTCCGGGTCGAAAGTTCCATCGAACTTGACGGATGGCATTTTAATTTTTGGAATGGGGTACCTCTGTACTTCAGGGTGAAGTGGGGTCTTGGTAGGTCTGCCTGCCATTCTTGACCTGCTCCCGACGGAGTGGTAACCGTGGTCGTCCCATGTGTCAGGGGTCGGTTTCCTACTGCCGGGGGAGCGGTGCCTGGGCGGCTGTCTACTCGTTGCTTCATCGTCTCTGGCAGGGGAAAGATATCGCGAGTGTTTTTTGTGGGTAGGCTCGAGGTTATCACCCTGCCGATGTCTTGACTTCAGGGGTTGCCCCTGGTTGAGTCTTGACTGCAGGTTTTGAGACAGCCCTGGTGCTGGTTGTGGCTCTGCTACAAGCGTCAGTCTGGAGAAAACATCACCCTGTGTTTCCCCTAGATGCTTGGATGCAGGTTCTTTGTGTCTCATTCGGTCCTGCAGATCTTGGGACAGATCCCTTTTTCGAGGGCAGCTGTGGATTCAGTGGTGTGTATGGAGAACACTGTCAGCTGAGCAGGTTGCTCTTGATTGCCTGCTGTAATACGCTTCTGCACTTGCGCATACACTTGAGCCATTTTCTTCGCCTGCCTTTGGATGTTTCTGGCGGCGGTCCGCTTCGTGCCCCCAGCTCCCTCCCCACTTTTGAAGTGAAGCTGTCTGGGGGTCGTTGCGACCCTGCCCACCAGATCCTCAGGAGTGAATTCCTGGTTAAGCATTGCCGAGAAGAAGGCCGCTGTCTGTGCCATCTGAGCAGGGGTGAGGTTCAGGGTATGCCACGGATGTGCCCCATGCCCAACTATTACAACGGTGTCTTTACCGGGTGCTTCCTGGAGACTAGCCCGCCCCACTCCCGGAAGTGTGGCGGCGGGCATCCTTTCTGGCAGTGGCATGCCATACAGGGGTTCACCGGTGGGACCGTCGGACCCGCCCCAGAATTGGCATCGACAATTTCAGGCATATTGATTGATTGCGATTGATTTTAGTGGGAAATTCGTGAGCACAATCGAACTCTTCCCCACAGACGTCGCCAAATTGTTCCAGTATGGAAACAATTGACTCGTCTTCGGACTCGGGTCTCTTGGTTATGATTCTACTCGGATAGTTTTCGTCGACTTTCTTCCACCTCTCCTTTTCCTCACTCCGGTGATCGGACGTTCTCCGGCGGAGACGGCCTGCACCCTGCACAATGAACGCACAGGGCCTCGGAGGTGTCCGAGGGAACCCTCTCCGATGCCTAAGTGAGTCCGTGAAATGCCTTAACGAACCTAGTTCTTGAGGAGCTAGGCGGCGGTTTTTAGAGTGAGGGTCTAGAGAGAGAAAATCCCACCAATTTTATGTGGGAGGATGGGAAGTATTTATACTTTCCCCCAAGAGAGAGAAAAGAGAATGGGAGAGAGAAGGAGAATGAGTGGACTGGAGAGTGACACGTGGAGTCATTCTGCCACTCACTTCCTTTTTACCTTAGGCAAAAAGACGGAGGGGTCCCTGGTCCCCCTGCCCCTGCTCGGAGCACCCTGGGACAAGCAGGCATGGGGGGCTTGACTGCCCTGTTTGGCTGACGGCCAGGCCGCGCTAGTCAGCTGAGCGTTTCAGGGTTGGAAGTTTAGCAATCTTCGTTTGGTGGCCTGCAGAGCAGGCCCTCCTCTGCTCTTGGGTCGGATCACCTTGGGGCCTAACGGGCGGGCGACCCGCAGCAGGCTGCCAACTCCCATCAACTTTGATAACATTTTCGAAATTTTAACGTTTTCAAATTGGTTTTCGTTTTATTGTTGGTGGACTTTTGAATCGGTTATTGAAAATGTTTGACGACTTGTCCGATTTCTAATAACTATAAAATTTGATTTCTCCAAACTAAATTTTGTTTCATCATAAAACGAAATATTATCGAATTTCTTAATCAAATTGTTTTACATTTATTTTGAAAATGTTTTGGTTGCCACATTTCCTTCCAGTTTGTTTACAAATGCTATTTAGCGTCGTTATTTTATCAATAACTTTACTTTATGATTTCACTAATTTTAAAAATCAATTTCCGAGTAGCTTAGCCCAATTTCTCTTGGAATAAATATTTGAATTCGATTTCGTATCACTTTGAAAGTTGTTAAAAAAGAAAAAAAAATTATACAAATTCGTATCCCCATCTTTTCGAGTAGGGTAATCTTGATTCTCTTTCTGCTTACTTTTAGTTTCGAGGACGAAACTTTCTTTTAGTGGGGAGGATTGTAACATCCGCTATTTTTCCTAGCGTTTTTATTCTTTCCATTATGACTTCGTCATAACTCTGTAACATTTCTGCCTTGCGTTTCATCTTTTTCCAAGCTTTATTTTCATTTTTGGGTTTAATGATATTTATTTATTTGTTTTAAAAGTTTTAATTCTTTTAAATCTATTTATTTGATTTTCTTCGTAAACTATTTATTTTTCCGCAAGGAATTTTATTTCTCTACGAATTGACATTTTTAAGCTTGGATTTAAATTATTCCTTTTCCTAAAAATGTTTAAATACATTTATATAATATTTTCAACGAAGAAATATTTTTATTTACGAAAATTTAGCCATTAATGATTTTATTACGAAGCTTCGCGAATAATTATTTTCTTACGCGAGGTTTACTCGAATTGCTTTGAAATGCCTCTCAATATTTTATGATTCTTCTTTTTATCAACTTATAAATCATTTGAGACCTTTTCCCCATATTTTGGACTGACAAAGCTCCTAGGTCTCTTGAGAGACGGTCTCTCATTAACTTTACTGAGAGACTAAGTACAAATGGAAGTAACAGTGGTACCAAACCTAATAGAAGTGGGTACGATTAACGTAAAAGATTATACAAATATAAAGAGGGTACGCTTGTTATAAAAACAGGTACAAAACAAAGTTGTCATTTAAGGGTACGAATAGAACATAAAGTGGTACTAAAGAGTGGTCTCTCAATAAGTTATTGAGAGACCGTCTCTCTCAAGAATTTGTGTTCATTTTATTACGTAAAATACGTAAAACCGAAAAGATATGATTATTTTTCTTTTCATTTAATTGTTACATTATTGCTCAAACTCTTCACACTTCCTCTTAACCTCATTGGATTTCTCATTGGATTCCACATTGATGATACCACATTGGATTCCTCAAATTATTTATTCTCATTTAACCTTTAGTAACCTCCTAACTCTTTTACATTCATTTTTCATAAAAATCATTCAACACCATATTTCCTTCTCCCTTCCTTGGACTTGGCATTTCTGGTTTTTCAAGGCCTAATTTTGCTTCATTTTCGAGTCATAATCGTCTCATTCTTATCATCAATTGATTCTCTTTCTGAGCCTATAGTTAAGGTAATAATCGATGATGTTTTCGATCGTTATTCACCTTGATTTTCTTAGTTTTTCTCATGGTATTTTTGTACCATGAATTTCCTGTATGGTAGGTTTTGTGGACTATCTCGAGATCGACGAGTATCTTATCTGTTCTAATTTGGACTAGAGGTAACGTCGAGGTTACTCGGTATTTCGTGATTTTAATTGTGTAGTTGCATGTATATTTTCATATTTCATTTTTAACAATATATGTATGTCATATAATCTAGAAAATTTTTAAAAGTTGACAATTTGCATGTTTCGGTATTTGTTGCATTAATTTGTAAAATCGTAATATTCGGCCTAAACTTGTAATATATGATTATATTCTGTAAAATGAAGTTTTTAATGATTTTTAATAATTTGGTATTTTTATGATATTTTGATATCGATTATTGAAATTTTACCATTTACGAACAAAAACGATTAAAAACCGATTTTTATTTCTAGCACTTAAACATTTTATTTTAATCTGAAATTTGAGGTGGATAATCTTTTTGACGAAAAATCATTTGCTGAATTTTTTCATAATTCTTTGGAATTGTTAAGTGGGTGAATTAATTAATCACTTTATATCATCGTTTATCGTTAAAACCTTGTTTGTCGTTTAAATTTTCAATTTCTGATCTTTTGTTTAAATCTGGAAAAAAAATAGTAGTTTCTGGAAAATCATTATTTTTATGTTTAATAATAGTTTTTGGATATTAATACTTAAATCGTTTTGTAATTACTATTTTTATCGGTTAGACAAGAAAGGTTTCAGCTTTCAAGGTAAAGGTGGAGTTCTTAAAGTCTGCAAGGGTTCAAACGTGGTTCTGAAAGGTACCAAGCGCGGTACTTTATATCATCTTCAAGGATCTACACTGTCTGGTTCTGTTGTTGGTGCATCCTCTGATGGTGAAAGAGGGATGCAAACTCTGTCTGATCTGGCTCCGTATAGCAAGGTCCAACACGGTTTGGACTTGCTACAATTTGGAAGTATCTGATCGCCCTTTGCTGGGCAATATCTGAGGCAGAAGGGGGAGAGGAGTTTTATTTCTGGTACATCTGGCATTCGTTGGAGTGCATCTGGTACATCTGTCGGATTGAGAAGATTTCTGATACATCTGATCTGGCATTCTTTGGAGTGCATCTGGTAATCTGATCTGGCATTAGTTGGAATGCATTTGTCTGATCTGATTGAGAGACAATTCGAGGCAAGGTGGAGATTGTTAGGAAATAAGTGCCTAGCAATTGTCTTTTCGGATCTCGAATTTGTTTCCGACCTGAATATGTTTAATTAGGAAGGTTTCCTTATTAATATCTGATTGATTAGAGTTTCTTAATCAATATCTGAGTATCTGACCTAGGATTTCCAATTGTATAGGGTTTCCTAATCTGTTTAGGGTTTCTGTTTAGGTTGAGAGTAGTATATAAACTCTCATACCTCTACCCTAGAAATTATGATATCAGTCTGAAATCTGTAACCCCTCCTCAAAGTTAATAAAACTATCCCCTCCTTCTGCCCGTGGATGTAGCTAACTGGGTGTTAGTGAACCACGTAAATCTGTCTGTCTCTCGATTTTACGTTCTTATTTGTTTGTCTTTCTCTTCCGTTATAACAACTGCAAACAGTTAAACATAAATCGTATTGCAGAAAACACGGTACGTGATACAAAGTACCTATTAAACAGGAGCAAAGGGAAGTATTCAACTACACACACAAGCAGGCTATTGATGTACACAGGAGGACAACGACATATTATTACTGAAACATACGAGTACATCAAACAATCAACATAACCCGTCACCATAAATCGACAACCGCATTAATTAACAAACTACAAAGTAGAATTTATGATCACAGTAGCTAAGCTTCTTCTTAACATGAAGATTCAGTAATTCAATGCGATTATCAACGCACTTTTTATGTTTAAGGCATGTGGAACTGCTTTTTCGAATCCCCTTTAACCCAAATCAGCAAGAACCCTAGACATTCCTCCATCAAGAACAATACATCTAATCCAAATCCACATGTCAGATTCATCTTAGTCTAATCTAATACATTTAATCAAATACATCTTAATACATCTAATCTAATCCGCATAAGTCATATTCATTTCACATATATGCTGGCAATTAAAGTTTAACATCTTAAATAAAATTATTATTTTCAGGACCATGCATCTACACATTATACAATGCACATTTGTTGGTGTTATGCCTTCTCAAGTTCTTTTTTAATCTGCCAGCATATAGTATATAAATCTCAATGATGTCAAAACTATTCCCTCACACTTATGTGGACGTCTGTCCGCACCACCCGACGTCCCACGCGGGACCGACCTGGTTTTTCAATGTATGGCGGCGGCCACCCACGCGGCTCCCTCCCGGTCAGAGGCCGGTCCGATCTTGCGTACGGGGCAATTTTTGGACCTCGATTCGGATACGAACTTGTACTAGACGGGTGCGGGCACCCATGTTTCCGTTTGGAATCGATCGAGTCGTGGTTGTAAATGTTTAAAGGCCGATATGTTTGGTAAGGCGACCTTTTTAGTGAACTGAATTCGTTGCCGATTTGTGGAGTCACCACCGAGTCAATTATGGGGACTCGGAAACCATTCAAGTCAACTTTAATCCTTAGCCGGCTCAAAGTTGAGGGGCATGAGACCTAAAGATAAAAACTTGTACCCTTAAGCACTCCATGCCTGGAATGACTCTCATTGCCAATGGTTTCGAACATCCAGAAACCGTCGATTCTGAGTAAGGGGTGAGGGTACGTTTTCGAAAGCCAACATCCGATAGATATCAACACCCAATCCCGCCCACACATAGCGGCCTCTACTAATCAATCGGTGGGCTGATAACTTTGTTCTTTTGTTGTGGCGGAAGTACTGTAACATCCATTGTTTTCACTCTATACCTTTTGCTACGTCGGTTATTTAAGGACAAGTTGGTTTTGTCGTTGAAGTAGTTGTGTTTACGTTCTTTGCATGCAATTTCACGTGACAAGCAGGCCATGAAAAGATGCATATTGGAGAGTAGAGAGTACTAATATTATAGGTATTAACAAGTCAGTTTTAACGTGATAATACGGATATTAGTCGTTCTCGTGATATACCTTACCTGGTATTCTGCTTAAGATGCGTCGGCTCGGTATTAATAGGGATACATCGAATCGTTCATGGCGACCACCTGGACTAATACGGAACCCGACCATCGCTTTGTTCAATTTTAGTTATTTTACGTTTTCAATTCCGTGTTAGGTGATTTAGCATGCGATTATAAGGTCATAAAAGCAATAAATCATATGAAAAACTATAAATGCGAATGTAAGTAAATCACATTGTGAGGAGTTGCACCCTCGAAGTATACACTAAACGGGACAGGATGCATAGATAGTTGAGAACGAATCTCGGAATTACTCGGGTCTATTTATTGTATTTTAGTGTTTGCGGTTGAAGTTGGGACGTTACGCGTTTTAGTATGGGTAGTGGACCTAGTGTCCACGTTTGACATTATCGTAGTGCATAATAAAGGTACGAGAAAGTAAAGTTTTGTTTAGATGATAACCTAGTGATGGTTCGGCTTCGAAAGGCGGATCCTCCTAGCTTGCCTGGTGATTTCGGCAGAGTTCCGTTACCGTTGGCCCTTCCTGCAGCTATTCCGGCGGAGCTCCACTACTACTGGCTGGTTCTGCGGCTAATCCGGCAGAACTCCGTTGCTAGACTAAGAATGGCTAGTCGAACACTGGCATCTCGGGATCGAGTGGAGTGCTCGAAGGTGAGGAGTAACATCGATGTCGCTTTATTGAAACTACGATCGAGTGGATCGTTCACCTCGGGTGTCGGAGTGCGAGCCCTTAGCGAGAAACTCTTTACGAGTGAAGAGGGAAGTGAATTGAATTATGTATCGAAATGAGGGGGTGAAGATGGGTATTTATAAGTGTTTTTCGGTCCTCGTCACTCGTATAGGCGCCTGAGCCCAGGCGCACCAGAACTTAGGCCCCTAGTTTTAGGCGCGTGAAGACACAGGCGCGCAAGGTGAGGCGCTCGGAGTTTTGAAGATACGATTTTGATACTTTTCAAAACCAAGAATCGGGTGTATAATACAAAGCTTGGGGATTAAGTCTTCCCCGGTTTTGACCTAGCGCCGTGCTGTTTAGTGGGCCTCGGGTGCGCATCCCGGGCTTCACTTGGCGCGGTGCTGACTCGGTTTGAGTTTCGGGACCGACTCGGGGTCTCGATGTCAGAATTGACTCTAATTAGTGTCTATGCGACCGTAACGACACGACTAGGGCTGCCAAGATATTAGTTTAATTTTTCTGAGTAATTATTTGGTCCGTTCTATAGAAAACTATCTAAAACATCGCGAACCCGCGTTGCATTGTAGTCCGATCGTCATTGGGTGTTTGTTGGGCACTCCTGCAGTCACCAGGTCCAAATCTGGGTGTTTACAGAAGCCCCACTTTGACTGAGGCTTGGACAAAGCGAGTCAAAGTATAGCCACCCAGGTCAATCGAGGATTACGACCTGGTGGCCTTTCGGTCGGGTCGCTTTAAGTCCGTTAGACTACGTGTTGAGGCTCGCCAGCCGAAGTTCAGAAACCATACCTGACGTCTTTGCATGTGGTTGCTTGCTTGGGCCCGGGCTGGTGCTTGTCATCTTGTTCTACGTTCTTCATGTTCATGTGTTTTGCCTTTTCGGATGCTCAAGACTTCGTCCGAGTTTATCTATCGTGTGTGTGTGACGCGTCAAGCGTGTATGTAGGAGAAGATGTTCGATGTGTCAGCTTCCATTCGAACACTTGTCTTCGGGATGCCTATGACCCTTCAGACTTAATGAAATGCCTTTTGAGATGCTTATGACCCCTTGGGCATGAAAATAAAAAAAAAATGTTCGAGGCCATCAGTTTCCACTCGAACAGTTGCCTTTGGGATGCCTATAACCCCTTGGACAAAATGAAACAAGATAAATTGTTCGAGGGCGTCAGTCTCCACTCGAACAATCGCCTTCAGGATGCTTATGACCCCTTGGGCAAAATGAAACAAGATAAAATGTTCGAGGGCGTTAGTCTCCACTCGAACAATCGCCTTCGGGATGCTTATGACCCCTTGAACAAAATGAAACAAGATAAAATATTCGAGGCCGTCAGTCTCCACTCGAACAATCGCCTTCGGGATGCTTATGACCCCTTGGACAAAATGAAACAAGATAAAATATTCGAGGGCGTCAGTCTCCACTCGAACAATCGTCTTTGGGATGCCTATGACCCCTTGGACAAAATAAAACGATATAAAATGTTCGAGGGCCTCAGTCTCCACTCGAACAGCTGCCTTCGGGATGTCTATGACCCCTTGGACAAAATAAAATAAGATAAAATATTCGAGGGCGTCAGTGTCCACTCGAACAATCGCCTTCGGGATGCTTATGACCCTTCGATCGTGTCAGTATCCGCTCGAATTAAAATTGATGTGGAGGTATAAGACTCCTTCGAGCGTGTCAGTATCCGCTCGAATTAAAATTGTTGTTGTTTATTCGTTTTAGTTAAGTTGCTTTTGTTTTGCGGGTTTGTCTTATTTTGTTCGGGTTTGCTTTGCTTTGTTTTGATTTGTTACGCATTTGGGATTTGTTCAGAGTTTGCTTACATTGGCTTTGTTTGGTTCGTTTTATTATGTGCTCGAGTGCAGCGTTCTCGCAAAGCGTGGTTCTTATGCTTGTTTTATTGTCGCTTTTGTTACGGGCGTGCTTCATCGATATCGATTAGTAATTGCTTCGTTGTCGTTAGTTTGCTTGTTTTAAAGGGTGCATGTTTCGTGTATATCAGACGTTAAGCCTCATTTGTTTTGTCTTAGTCTGTGCTGGACTGGTCAGACGCGCATTCATCAGCACCCCAATCCTCAGGCGCCTAACCCCCGGCGGTTTAGGATTTGGGCGCGTCACCTGAGGTGGTCGGATTCTTGTGGGTCGAGTTTTCTTCATGTCGGCGAAGGTTGGGGCGATTTGTTCATTTGTCCCAAAACACGAACGCGTCAACCCTTTCGCTTCTATATCGCCTTTTCGATTTTTCAACCCGATTTCCGTCTCGATTTCTGCCATACGTGAGAATGTTGACTCCGGGTAAGTGTTTTTTGCTCGTTTATTGTGAGTTTGTTTTGTTTAAACTTGTTGTGTGTCAAATTTAGACCGTTTTTCCTCTCATTTGGACCCGTTTTTCCCTCGTTTTGCGAGACTTGAGCGCGATTATCGCCGTATTTTGAGTAATTCTCGCATTAGTGTCTCTCTTTTGCATTTTACATTTTTTTGGTTGTTTTCTGCCTATTTTGATCGGATTTTAGACCAAAAACGTGTCTGAGCTCCTATGAGCATGAGAGAGAGGGAAACCGTCCAAAAAGCAAAGCACACAACTCAAAATCCAAAGTCCCAACCCAAGAGGTGAAACCTTTAGCGAAAAGGAAAAACTATAAGTCCATTGGGCATCTTCACCGGAGAAGTCGAACTTCAAATAAATATATCTAGAGTTCTAGACCTCGGATCGAAGCCATTCTAGTTAGAGGTGAAAGCTTATCTTCTTAGCTTTCCAACGACATATCACACTCCCCAATCGGAGTTCAAATGAGAGAGTTATGGTCCTCTGAAGTCACAGGGCGAAATTTCACTCGATGAGAATTTGACCGGGCGAAATTTCGCCAGACGGTGTTCCTCCCCAGATTGCCATTTCGGACAAAAAAGTTCACCGGGCAAAATTTCACCCGATGAAGTTCACCAGGCAAAAATGACCGGGCGAAATTTCGCCCGATGGAGAAAAGCGCCAAAAACCGCAAAATGAGAAGAAAATCTCACTGGGTGAAATTTCACCCGGTGGGATTAATTCGTCGAGCCGCAGGGCGAAGTTTCACCCCATGAAGACTCATTGGGCAAAGCTTCATCTCAAAGGACAAAGTCTCACTAATGGCAAGGATTAGATTATGGTCTAAGATTGTGTGACCCATTAAGGGCTTATTATATATAGTAACCCTAGGTTTTCATTTGATTTTTGTGTCTTAAGTGTGCCTCCTTAGGTTAGGGTAGTTTTAGTAGGCCTCCATTAGTAGTAATCTAGTAGTATTCTTAGTAATTCTCTATAATTCTAGTAGTTTACGTAGTAATTGGTAGTAGATCTACTTAGTTTCCATCATCAATTCTCTAGATTTCAAGTTTGTAGAAGATTATTTCAAGTTTTATTTGAAGATTTGTGAGGTTTATTGAAGAATTAGTGACAAGATCTTCATTCTCTTCATCAAAGATTCAATCTTTATTTATACAATCTTCTTATTTCTTGTAGATCTTCATAGTTGGTATATTTCTCTTCTACTCTCTAATCTCTAGTTTAGGTTAATGTTGTTTTCTCATTATTATCTTGTTTAGATCATCTTAGTATTGTTAGTTTCTCTAGATTTTATTTATGTTGTTCTAGATTACTCTCTAGTTTATTTTGTTAGATATTATCTCTTCCATAGTTTAGTGGGTAATTGTTAGATCATAGTTCTCTTATTGTTTTGTTGTTAGTTTCTTTATATTTAGTCATTATGTATGTTGTAGTTATTTTCTCCTTAGTTAATGTTTTGTTGTTTACCATGATTAGTGAGTAGATCTTTGTTAGGGGGCTAGGGGAGGATGGATTTGGGCAACATAGATTAAGGATTCTTGTGATTGAATGCACTTGGGTTGATTTGTATATTTTGGAATTGTTGTATGCTTGTTGACTTTACTTGATCAATTTAGTTAACTCGTATTCACTCTCGTCAATATGGGGAAACTCGGGGCTTGGGGAATTCCGACTTAGTGACCTAGCTTCTTCGTCGCGAAAGCGAGTCTTAGTGAGGTCGGGTGTAGAGACCGAAAGGTGACCCATCCCTTATCAATTGTGTATTGTTTGCTTGATTCCTTGTTTTTGTATCCCGTTTCTGATTCCCCGACTCCTCCTAACATTTTTCCTATATTGACTTTCTTTTTAGCTATTAGACCGACCACCTTAGTCTAGTTTAATTACCTCAAACGCCCCTTAGAACCCAAACGTATTTGGACTTTTACTCGACCGACTTTACGTAGACCGTCCCTTGGATCGATCCCGACCTACCACTACTACATTAGTTAGGTTAGTCGGTGTTTATAAATATTGTTTGATCGTGCGGGTCGCGACGCTCGCGCATCAAAATGGCGTCGTTGCCGGGGACGGCGATTAGTTGATTGAGTTTTTGTGTTTTTGTGTTTGGCTTTGCTGTTATTTTTATTTCTCTCTACCCTAGTGCCACTTGGTGCTAGGAGACTCACCTTCTACTTGAGTCTTTTCCCAGGAACTGGTTATCACGTTTTGGTTCGATACCGAGCCAGAGATGTTTTCTAAAGCTATGAGATTCCGAGGAAATAACTCAACAAAGGTGATTCCACATTCATATCTCACACCACCAAACATTCATCCTATCCTTCCACCTCCTCCATATCCATTCATATCACCAACTACTACCACTCCCACCACTAATAATCCACCTACTCCTTTCACTCCACAAAATTCTCCAACTACATCACCTCTTATCACTCCACAAAAAATTTCTCCACCTTCTCCACCTCCCATTTCATCACCACCCCCAAGAAACTTCCAAGAACCCATCATGCCATCTATTGATTCACATTCCCAACCCTTGGAAAGCACTTCCATGAACAATGAATCAAAGCTCGAATTAAAATCAGAAGAACTAACAAAGAGGTTTGATGATATAACTCCTAATTCTAACTCAAGGAATGTGAACCAAGTTCAATCAAGGCCACCAAGACGACCTCCACTACCAAAAATCCCTTGTGAGTGTTGTGGAAACTATGGTCATAAGTCCAACAATTGTATTCCTTCTTATAAAGTAATGTGCTATCAAGAATGCAATGAAGTCCAAGTGTTTCAAAATATCAATCCAATGCCTCAAAATGACCCTTATCCAAACACACACAATCCCAAAACAAGGAACCATGTGCAACAATACAACTCTTATGCTAATCATGGTGTGCAAAATCCGGGACCAATGTATCAAGGGGGGCAACAACAAATGCCCTTCAATTCAAACAATCAACAAAGATCTTTCATTCAAGGGCTTCCCAAAGCAACTCCATTCTTGCCACCTCTTCAAGAGGAAAATTTTAACAATCAAGGAGGCGATTATTTCCAAGGCCAAGGTGAATTCCATAATCAACACATGAATCAAGGAAACAATTACCAAAATCTTGAAGGTAATTTTCGCAATCAAGGGAATAGCCACGGTTTTCAAGGTTATAATCAAGGTATTCAAAGCTTCAATCAAGGGGATTATATCCAAGGGTATCATCCCAACTCCAATCAAAGTTCCCAAGGATACAATCCTGAATATAACCAACCTCCACCTTTCCATGGCAATTACCAACAAGGTCAATGGAATGACCAATGTGAGCATCCTATACAAATCATGCAAAAGGTGATAACATTCTTAGCCAATGAGATTGCGGATATAAGAAAGGAACTCAAAGCTAGGAAATCACAAGAAGACCACCAAGGCTCCTACCTTTCCGACACATCCACCACAAGGATTACCCCGACAACCTCAAAATCCTAATTACCCGCAACAAAAAGCATATGCCAATGCCGCCACATGGAATGAAGGAAAAGAACTAGTAGACCCTCACAAAATCATCGGTCTAAATCAAGTGGAAAAACCGAAGGTGAAACATGTTGAAAAGAAAAGTGCCCCTCATTCTAGCAAGGTAACAAGACATCCTCCAACGACAACTTGTTGTGAGGAAGATCCTTGTGTAACCGATGTAATCGAGCCCGAAATAAGGGACCCTTCTAAGTACATCAAAGAAGATAAGGGTCATGTGATAGAGGCAATTCAAAAAGAGAAAAGCATGTCACCTCCTAAGTCATATGTGCCACCTTCGCCATTTTTATCTCAAGCTACGATCAATAGGAAGGACATCAAGTCCACCTCATTCTCCGACTTGCTAAAGAAGGATAAGGTAACTCCCCCTCTCACCGAGATAGTTGCCCGATCTGATGATGCAATTGTGGTTGCACTCACCGAAGAGTGTAATTCGGCCTTATCAAGCAAGATCCCCACCAAAATGGGTGATCCAGGGAGTTTCTCAATACCTTGCACAATAGGGAATGTTGAAATCGATTATGCTCTATGTAATCTTCGAGCAGCCGTGAGCATTATCCCTCTATCAGTCGTGAATGATCTCAATATTAACAACATGAATCAAACACCAATCAAAATTCGACTAGCCGACGGTTCCATCAAGACCCCGGTTGGTATGATTAAAGACATGCTAGTTCAAGTTAAAAATCTTTTGATCCCTACCGACTTTGTGGTAATGAATGTGAAAGTAAACAAGCATGCCCCCATAATCCTAGGTAGGCCCGTTTTGGTCACCGGCGGAGCAATCATAGATGTTAAAAAGGGAAAGCTTTCGTTTAATATCGGTGAAGAGATCGTGCAATTCAAATTACCTATCACGTCAGAAAACCCAATGGTGAGTGATGTCTTCAGAAATGAAATGTTTGAATACCTCCTAGATGCCGAGTCCCTTGTGATAGAAAAGGAGAATGAAGCTAAGTCGAGTAATTTACTCGATAATGTTGAAACAAAGGTGAAGCTTAATGATTTGACCACCGTGCAACCGCCTACGAGTTCATCTTCCAACACTTTTCCAACTTCCCGTAGGGGAGCTATCAAAAAATCCAAAAAGAAGAAATCTAAAAGTGTGGTGAACATGGAACCAAGAGACGGAAAGCTAATGACGCGCAACGAGGGTGTAAGCCCCGTTGATAAAGCAAAGGTCGAAGTTGGCAATCAAAAGTTAAAATGGGACGAAGTATCCCGGCTAGTACAAGAAGTTAAAACCACCCTCCAAAAATTATCAAGTATCATGTGTGTGTCCGAGCCACAAGCAAGTTTTGATGGAGGTGAACTATGGATCGGTCGCTATGATGGCGACCCGGGTTGAGTTTGTATCACGTTTGATGAGGTTTGGTGGTATCCTCAACAACCACCTTGTATATAAGTATCATATTTCTTTTTGTTTGTTAGCTTTGTTAGCTTGAGAACAATGGATGAACTTGGATTTCGCCATGGAGCAATTATTTGGATGAAGATCAAGCCTTCGGAGGAGTTATGGAGCTTATTTGAAGACCACAAGAATGTTTGTGGGAGATATTGATTATGTAATGTGAGTCGAGTCGTTATTTGAGATATTAGGTGAATACTGAAGAGTCATGAAATGGCAAGGCGGAAAAACGAAGCATACAAGACCGCCGGGCGAAACTTCGCCCGGTGAGACTTGACCGGGCAAAATTTCGCCCTACGGAAAAGTTGCCAGATTTGCCGGAATTGACGAAGACACCACCGGGCGAAATTTCGCCCAGTGAGATTTTCACCGGGTGAATTTTCACCCGGTGGAAAAAAGTTGGCAAAGTCGATATTCATGACGAAATACCGTCGGGTGAAATTTCACCCGATGGTGCTTGGCCGGGTGAAATTTCATCCGGAGACAAGCTTGAACGGATCACCTATACACTATTTACTCACTACAATATCAATTCTCTCCTTCCCAAAGACCCCACATAACTTTCCCTCCAAACACAAACACCAAATATTCACAATCTTCTTTTCAAACTTTCCTTTCCCTCCTCAATTCCCTTTATTTATATCACCTTCACCTCACATTCATTTCACCTTATCACTCCTCATAAAATCAAACCACCATACCCCAACCACATTCATACCTTCTCCATCTTGGATGATTATTTTGGGTGCTTGAAGAGGCGAAACTAAAGTTTTTGGGAATATTCTTGCAAATTTATAATTATGGAGACAGGGGCAAAGCAAGCCGCTCGAAAGCAAGGTATGGCTTCGACTTCTAAACCTTCTAAATGTTTTACATCTTCTAAGTCTTATAATCCTACAAATTTATCTTGTCTTAATACTTCTCTAGGTCAGACCTTCTCTGAAAAGATCTTTCAGAGCAGTAGGTGGCCTTGTCCCCAAACAATGACCAATCTAGGAATAGTTGACGATATTAAAGAGTTATCGTCAAGGACAGGAACTAGCGAGCTTCTTAGCCTCGCGGCCTTCACCTATAAAGACCTTACTTGTGAGTTCCTAGGAACCTTTGCCATTGACAATCCGACCACACCAAGAGCGGTCAAATTTAGACTATTCGGCAAACCCCATCGTTTGACTATTTCGGAGTTTGGCCTTATGCTAGGCCTACCCTCATCGGGTACCGGACTTAGTGAACCCTCGAGCAACATACAAGCCTGTGTATCTAGGAGAGATATTTGGAAGCGTATATCACGCTGTAAAGGGGGTTACGAGGCTAATTTATCATTTGCCTCCGAAATCCGTAACCCTGCAACTCGCTATTTTTGCGAGATGCTCTCCCACTGCTTGTTACCCTCGGCCGATAATATTTATACTCTTAATGTGTGTGTCTTGCAATTGATTTGTGACTCTTTTTTGGGTAACCCTAACCCCTTAGACCTATCACATGTCGTGGCGTTGCATTTTCACCGTATCATTATTACCCAACGCCCCTCCTTAGATTGTGGAGGTCTCGTGACCGTAATTGCAAACAAATTGGGTTATTCGACCGACCACCTCACCTCATTAGACAATTCCATATGGCTTGACGATGCCTATTTTCTGACTTGGATTTTTCATGTACCTCATCAGCGCCTCGTCTACATTAGCCATGGAAGAGCTTTAATAGTTCCGAACACACACCGAACCACTATCCTTGTTCACCACAATTGAGACCTACCCGTGGGTCCCGGTGAATTCCGACTGACCAAAACTGAGTCGGGAGGAAGGGGAGTTTGGGAGTATGCACACTAAGAATTACCCGAAGGTCGTACGATCTATGACCTATGTGAGATTGAATCCGACTTTACCCTCTCGCTTAGAGACGGTCCGAAGGAGTTTTCCCCGAGCCATCCTCCGAGGGTATACCTTTTTTCTATGGGTCTTCTAGCGCTTCATTTGCGTCGGACAATCACTCAAACTAGACCCTCTCCCGGAGTCGGTGTTGTGTGTGTGTGTGTGTTGTGTATTTATGTGTGAGTTGGGTCGCTGAGTCTTTAATCATCTATAATTGCATGTCCTTTGGTTGATTCCGTTCTTATTCCTTTTATCCTATTGTCATTGTGATTGATCTATCTCTAACATAACATTGCAAGTTGTCCCATTGATCGATTGTTGCGGCCGAAGCGGCCTTGGTTTTGCACCCGGTCTTTAGGTGATGTGATTACGCCATTGACCTTTTGAAAATCCAATTTTTTCTCATTTTCTCAAATTTTTCTTAATCCGGGCTAGGTGACGTGACTACACCTACACCCATTTTTCATCCTTTCTTTTAATTTCTTTTCTTTAATTTTATTCTCATTTTCTTAGTCACTTGGCTAGGGTCTAGGTGATGTGATTGCACCTAGGCCCGGTACCCTTTTATCGTTTTCTTTTCGTTTGTTTTCTTTCTTCAAAAATTTCGAAAAATCCAAAAACATTTGAAAAATTATAAAAATCCAAAAAGATTTTTCTTATTTTTTCTTTTTCCGTCTCTTTTGATCTTTTCCCCTACTTGTGCATTGAGGACAATGCACAGTTTTAGTGTAGGGGAGGGATCTACTATCCTTTTGTTTTTCAAAAATCTTTCCAAAAACCATAAAAATTGAAAATTTTCGAAAAACCAAAAACATTTTCTTTTTATTTTCCTTTTCTTTTTCCCTTTTTCTTTTCTCGTTTTCGTTATGTTTTTGTGTTCCTTGTATAGTCCTGTTCTCTACTCTTACAGGTAACCACCACCTTGATAGCAAGATTTGAAGAGATTATGAAAGCACCCCGCTTGGTAACTTTCTTCCTTCTTTCTTCTTTAGTTTTGTAGAGGAGTTAGGTGGTTGCTATTGGGAGGCTCTCGAGGAGATGAGCATTTTGGGTGTTGTGGATGATTTGTGTGCTTGAATGTCGTTGGAGTACGGAGTGCATGACTTTACTTGTGTTTTCTTTTATTTGCCTTTTCTTTTTCGTGTGTTCCTTTTGTTCTTGTATAGCGTGTCTAGGACTAAATGTTTTTGAAAACCCGATTACGAACTTATTGCATGAGTTTACATTCCATTGTGGATAACCCATTGTAGATTTTGGACCTTAATCTAGTAGAATGACTCTAAATCAATGAACTTGTTGATCGTTTAGCTTGAGTCCACCTTTTCTACTAGAGGTTTACTTTGGGGTTTGCATTTGACCACCTTGACCACCCATGGAAGAGTTAGGCCTTGGTTCTCGCATCCCGTTTTGTAGGTGACCTTGCTCGAATGACCATTGCACCTTTAGTCCAAATTCTCCATCTTTTGTGGGTTATCCGGGGAAGGCGCCGTTCTCGGTTACCTATTTTTTTTCCACCTATACATCACCACAATAAGTTTACACAAAAATAACCTCCAAGCTTGGTTTTGAACCACATCAAAGAGCCAAAAAGGGCAAACCAAAGCAAGAGAAAAGGGCACAAAAATATGAAAAACAAGGGAGAGAAAAGGAGCTTCAAATGAAATCATATCATCAAAAAAAACAAAGAAAAGAAAAAGAAAGCCCTTTGATCGATTCATCGCCGTGAAGTGCCAACTAGAGGACCGAGTCCCGAGGTAGGAAGATAGCGGTGATTGGTCGATCCACCACAAAAATTGTAAACACTCCACTTTTTGTTTGGGCTAATTTAGGAAATTCGAGTTTGGAACGACCCTCTTGGCTTAGCCAAAGAGAGCGGGACTGCACCTACCTACAGTGTCGAACGAATCCATGGTTCACTTTTTCCACTCCGTTATACGCCCCGTCGTACCCCTTTAGAAGATTAGGAGGACCTAGGCTAAGTTATCAACATTTATATTGCTTAATTGTCATAGTATTAGGCTTTGGTCCTTGTTTACGTGGGTCATTTATCTTGGAAGTTTATTGTTGTTTTAGGTAAGTAATCGGTGTCTTCCCCGCCGTCTCGATGAGGGATTCGGTGTTTTATTTTTGCTTTGGATGCGTCTATTCTTTCGTGTTATGTGTTTTTGTGTGTTTAGTAGTATCCACCATTTTGAGCAAGCCCCAACTTGCCTTGCATGGGAGTACCTTACCTCATAGGTATTCCGATGTGAGTTGAAGGGACGGAGCGGGCCCGTTAATTGCCCCGTATCGGCTTAGCGTAGTCTAGCTAGTAGTAGTATTTAATTTCTTTTTGGGTCTTTGCTCGAGGACGAGCAACGATTTAGTGTGGGGGAATTGTTGTGTGTCAAATTTAGACCCGTTTTTCCCTCGTTTTGCGAGACTTGAGCGCGATTATCGGCGTATTTTGAGTAATTCTCGCATTATTGTCTCTCTTTTGCATTTTACGTGTTTTTGGTAGTTTTCTGTCTATTTTGATAGGATTTTCGACCAAAAACGTGTCTGAGCTCCTATGAGCATGAGAGAGGGGGAAATCATCCGAAAAGCAAAGCACACAACTCAAAATCCAAAGTCTCAACCCAAGAGGTGAAACCTTGAGCGAAAAGGAAAAACTATAAGTCCCATTGGGCATCTTCACCGGAGAAGTCGAACTTCAAATGATTATATCTAGAGTTATAGACCTGGGATCCAAGCGATTCTAGTTGGAGGTGAAAGCTTATCTTCTTAGCTTTCCAACGACATATCACACGCCCCAATCGGAGTTCAAACGAGAGAGTTATGACCCTCTAAAGTCACATAGCGAAATTTCACCCGATGAGAATTTGACCGGGCGAAATTTTGCCAGACGGTGTTCCTCCCCAGATTGCCATTTCGGACAAAAAAGTTCACCGGACAAAATTTCACCCGATGAAGTTCACCGGGCGAAATTTCACCCACCGGGTGAAATTTCGTCCGATGGAGAAAAGCGCCAAAAAACCGCAAAATGAGAAGAAAATCTCACCGGGTGAAATTTCACACAGTGGGATTAATTCATCGAGCCGCAGGGCGAAGTTTCACCCCATGAAGACTCATTGGGCAAAGCTTCATCTCAAAGGACAAAGTCTCACTAATGGGCAAGGATTAGATTATGGGCTAAGATTGTGTGACCCATTAAGGGCTTATTATATATAGTACCCCTAGGTTTTCATTTGATTTTTGTGTCTTAAGTGTGCCTCCTTAGGTTAGGGTAGTTTTAGTAGGCCTCCATTAATAGTAATCTAGTAGTATTCTTAGTAATTCTCTATAATTCTAGTAGTTTACATAGTAATTAGTAGTAGATCTACTTAGTTTCCATAATTAATTCTCTAGATTTCAAGTTTGTAGAAGATTATTTCAAATTTTATTTGAAGATTTGTGGGATTTATCGAAGAATTAGTGACAAGTTCTTCATTCTCTTCATCAAAGATTCAATCTTTATTTATGCAATCTTCTTATTTCTTGTAGATCTTCATAGTTGGTATATTTCTCTTCCACTCTCTAATCTCTAGTTTAGGTTAATGTTGTTTTCTTATTATTATCTCGTTTAGATCATCTTAGTATTGTTAGTTTCTCTAGATTTTATTTATGTTGTTCTAGATTTTCTCTAGTTTATTTTGTTAGATCTTATCTCTTCCATAGTTTAGTGGGTAATTGTTAGATCATAGTTCTCTTATTGTTATGTTGTTAGTTTCTTTATATTTAGTCATTATGCATGTTGTAGTTATTTTCTCCTTAGTTAATGTTTTGTTGTTTACCATGATTAGTGAGTAGATCTTTGTTAGGGGGCTAGGGGAGGATGGATTTGGGCAACATAGATTAAGGATTCTTGTGATTAAATGCACTTGGGTTGATTTGTCTATTTTGGAATTGTTGTATGCTTGTTGACTTTACTTGATCAATTTAGTTGACTGGTATTCACCCTCGTCAATATTGGGAAACTTGGGGCTTGGATAATTCTGACTTAGTGACGTAGCTTCTTCGTCGCGAAAGCGAGTCTTAGTGAGGTCGGGTGTAGAGACCGAAAGGTGACCCATCCCTTATCAATTGTGTGTTGTTTGCTTGATTCCTTGTTTTTGTGTCCCGTTTCTTATTCCCCGACTCCTCCTAACATTTTTCCTATATTGACTTTCTTTTTAGCTATTAGACCGACCACCTTAGTCTAGTTTAATTACCTCAAACCCCCCCTTAGAACCAAAACGTATTTGAACTTTTACTCGACCGACTTTACGTAGACCGTCCCTTGGATCGATCCCGACCTACCACTACTACATTAGTTAGGTTAGTCGGTGTTTATAAATATTGTTTGATAATGCGGGTCGCGACGCTTGCGCATCAAAACCCTAGAAAATCGATTTGGGTGTTTTTAATTTGCTAAGTTTCGATGCTTGTGCTTAATCCCATTCTTAAATTAGGGTTGATTAGAGCTCGTTAGGGTAGTTACAAGTTGAATAGGGGATTTCGAGGTACGACAATGGTTCCCTATAGTGATAGGTTCGAAATTCTAGGGTTAGGAATCGTTTTCCCGGATACTCCCGTACTTGTCTTATGTAATCTTGCTCGATTAGTGTTTCTGATGATAAGGGTAGCTCCTTTGTCGATTTTTATGAGCTAGAATGGTCTCTAGGGTCTTCCGTGAGACTTTGTGTGACTTACGACGGACCAAAAGGTGTCGTAACGATGTCGGATTTTCCCGAAACCACTTCCATTGTGACCGGGATCAAAAATAGGTGTTAGCGGCCCTCTCGGAATTTTAATATCCTTATTCGAAATTTTGACCTTTTTAAGCTGTTTCTGCTTGACCTAAGGCACAAGTTTTTTTTGTTTTGTTTGGTTTTACAGCTAGAGGTGATACCGAGCGTTCCGAGGGAGCTCCTTCGGTTGGTACTAGTGGCAAGGCCGCCGGGACGAGCTCACTGACTCCCCGCGGGATTCGTAGGAGATGACGAAACATTTCATCTCAGAGTCGTGATCCGGAGGCCACAAACGAGAGCGACTTTGACAGCGTGAGGAAACGTAGGCTTCCCGAGACGGTTGCTAGGAGGGCCCATGTCCCGTTTCCTGTACCGGAGAATGAGGAGATTGGCTACGAGGATCCCGAGTGAGCTCGGGGCTGGGACGGTCACCAGTTGTTGTTTCGTCCTGACCTACACGCTTCTCGCACCGTGCGGGGCCTGGTGAGTATTTAGCTTATGCCTTTTTTAGGTCTTGAAATTCGGTTTTGGTTGGGTTTAGTTTGTTTTGTTGATACTTGTATTGCTTCGGTTTGCAGTCCCTAGGTCCGATGAGGACTTTCTCGGGGTTTACGACATGTCTTGAGATTTATTCTCAAAAGTTGACCCCCGCGGCAAAGGGAATTATCGTGAGAACCGCTCTAGGTCCCATGATCGAGCAGTGGGTCCGGTTGGTGGGTTGCAAGACTAAGTGCAACCTTATGGTGATTAGAGCGATGGTAGATCGCTTTCATGATACTACCTCGACCTTCCACATGTCCTTTGGGGAGGTCGGGATGACTTTAGAGGATTTCGGGGTGATTACCGGTTTGCCCTGGGGTCCAGAGAGGATTAGATGGGTTGCTGAGGGCCCTAGGTTAGATAGTGATGAGGTGCGGGGCCTCATCGGGGATTGTTTGGAGCGTGAGGCCGATAGTACGCCTCATGCTTTGGTGAGTTCGTACATCACCGATCACTTTGAGCGGGTGGCGGTATTAGAGAGTCATGTACCCAACACGCCGAAGCAGGATGCCCGGTTGTGGTTGTGGTACTTCCTAGGATCGACTCACTTCTCGGATAAGGGCGAGAGGTTTAGTCCTAGGATTTTACCTCTCCTGTAACACCCCTGATTTTTTATAAATTTAAATTTAGAGTAAATTAAAAATTACTCCCTTTTAAGATATCAATTTTAAAATTTACTTCCTTTTGAAATTTTTGCTAAAAATAACTCCCAAAATCTATCAAAAGTTCAAAAATTGCTTCAAAATATAATTTTTTGACGAAAATGCACCTAACTTTTTTATGCCATATTACTTCATCTCACCCTCTAGCTAAGGGTAGTTTCGTCCTAAAAATAAATTTGGGAGCAACTTTTTAACTTTTGATTGATTTTGGGAGTTATTTTTAACAAAAAATTCAAAAGGGAGTAAATTTTAAAATTAGTATTTTAAAAGGGAGTAATTTTTAATTTACTCTTAAATTTAATTAAAATTATGTTCGTATTTTTATTTTTACGATTTAACTCGTAATTCTTAAAATTATTATAAAACGAATTTATCGTTTAATCATTTCAAACTCCTAAAATTCTATTTTTATATTTAAAATATATTTTTATTTTTATTTTCGATTTATTTTATATATTTAATTTAATTCTTATCGAAAGTCTATTTCGACGATTTAAATTCTAAATTTTTTTATTTATTTATATTTAAGCTCAAATTTTCTATTTTTCGGCTTAAAGCTCATTTATTTTAAGTTTCGTGAAATTATTTATTTTCTTTTCCTCGAGAAATCAATTTAATTCACTTTATCAAAAATTTATTATTTATCGGGAAATACTATTTGATCGTGTAATTATTTATTTCTATCAGTTACGTTTTCGTCTCGAGTATTTTATTTACTCATTTTATTTGACGACTCGATTAATTATAAGTTTATTAACTCGATTCGTGGGTCAGTCAACTTATCGTAACAGAATTCGTATTCAATTAATTATTCCGTTTTCTTATCATTTATTTATTTATTTATTTTGGTGGAGACCACTGACTCTTTTGCCTTTCCCACTTCAAACGTACCCATCCCCCTTGCTCTTCTTTTTCCCACCGCTTCAACACTTCTCATTACTCTCACACCTTATTTACGTCACCCTGGTTCAGCCCCCTCTTGTAGATCGTTCTTATTCATCCTTATTTTTTTTTCTGTCCCCTTCTCGATATTGCTGTTGCTGCTGCTGTATTATCATTGCTGCGCTGCTGTCTTTGTTGCTATCGGCCGCTGTACGCACTACTGTTGCTGCTGTATGCAACTGTTGCTGCTGCTGTGTTGTTGTCTGCCGCTGCTGTGTTTTTTTGTCCTGCTGATACGTTCTGTTGCTATACGGTACTGCTACTGCTGTTTTCGTCCCTTCTTCTTCTTCTTCTTATTTCTTTTTGTCGTCGTTGCTGGCTGTTATTGCTGACAGTGTTTCATGCTACTGCGTATTGTTGCTTCTCCTTTCCCTTCTTTTCGTTCTGTCGTTTCAGTTTTATCCTTAGTTCGATCTGTTTTAGTGTTCTTTTTAATCAATTCCCTGCTTTTACCCCAATCGGTCGGGCGTTTCTAATTTCTGTTCTCATTCCTCTTGCTGCAATCGCTATTATCCTGCTGCTGTTACGGCTTAGTATCGATGTTTTGTTCTTGATCGTTTTTCTGGGCTTCTTCGACGTGTTGTTCGTGTCTACTTCTCTTATCATTCTTCTCCTTAATCTTCTTCTCTTGTATTATTCTTTCGTTCTCGGTTTTCGCATCCCGACTCTAATGTTATTATTTTATTCTTGTTGTTACTGTTGGTACATTTGTGCTGCTGCTTTCCTTCTTCATTTCTCATCCATTTTTCCTTTCTCCGAATTGTGTGGGTTCGGTTGTCAATTTTTCATCATGTTTCGCTGTTGTTGCTGAGATGTGTTGTTTATATAATTTGGCTGATGCACACTTTATCCCTCCTATTTCGTTCCTTTTATTTCCTGATTTCTTCTTCCCTAATTCCGGAACATCATGTTTCCCGATTCTTCTTTCTTCTGATTCGTACGTTCCCGTCTCTTCGTATTTTCAATCTGATTCAGCCTTGAAGCCCTTACGAAGAACAGATGTCTGGCGGCCTTCAGATTCGAAGATTTGAGCTACGGATTTTAAGGCAGGCTAGTTCTTGATCGGGTTGGTATCGACTGGAGGTAACTTTAGGACGTTACTCGATTTTATATCGTATGTTTGAGTAGTAGTATAAAGTAAATATTTTAACTTCGGTTTTCTAATTTTAGCTATTTATTATTTGCTAATTTTATTAATTTTAAATCGTATGCCTTATAAATATTTTACAAGTTTTCGATATTGTTTCATAAATCATTAGTAATTTAATTATTTACGATCGTTATAATATTTTGTTGGTTATCGTGACACTAGTAACTAAATAATGTCGATTTCGTATTTCGTCATATTTCGTTAATTTATAATTTTCACTTAAAAATCGTATTTTTTATATTTTAATCGAAATTTATATACTTGTTAATAAATTAATTTTTGTTTTATGATTTATTCTAATAAATGAGAAAATAGTCGATTTTGTTTTAAATATATTTTTAGTCGAGACTATTTTCACTAATAATTTTCTATTTGTTTCTGATTGACTATTTTTATTAAAATCCATATTATTTATTAATAAAAACTATCTGTTAAAAATAATTTGAATTCTTCGTAAATTTCATTTCATTTATAAAGTTCGTCGACTCAATTAATTTTGTTATCATTTTCTTAAAACATCTCTTTTCTAAAATTTATAGTTTTAACTCGATTTCCTAATTATTTATAAAATACTATAAAATGACTTATTATATTTTATTTATATTTTGAGTAACGAATTTAGAAATATATTAAAGTTACGATAACGACGATAATAATAAAATGTTAATTTTGTTGGAAATGCTATTTTAATACATTTCACTTGTTTTAATAACTTACGTATTTTCTATAAGACTATTTCTATTTTAAGTAAGTTATTTGGTAAATTACTGTATGAAGAGATTATGGAATAGATAAATTGTCATGCACAATTATTTGATATCTAAAAGTTTAGATGATTAATGAATGAATAATTTGTATATTTTGTTTGAATGACTATGTTTGTCACTATTTCGTGGCGTGACAACATGTGGGGGAAGTCATTCAACTTATTTGATAAAATTATTCATGCGTCAATTTTAGAGTCGATATCTTATAATTTGGGAAGAGTATGTATATCTCTAATTGTTGAGGAAAGTGATGATCAATAGCAGTGGCGAGTCCAAGTACATCCATGGTGTAACACGTGTTACACCATAATAACTGAGATTTTTTAGTTTGTTGGAGCATTAATTAAGGTATTAATAACAAAATTATACCTTCAATATATCAAATATCTTCCTAAACTACGGAGTATTTCATATCTTCCTAAACTATTTATTCTTCTAGTTAACCTCCCCCAATCAATCTCACTCTCTTTCTTAATTATCATAATATCCTAATTAATCCTCTAAATTAATCTCACACTCTCTCCCCCTTAATTTCAATTTGTACGTCAATGCTGCTACTACTCCCTTAATTAGTCCATCTTTTTCCTAAATCATACCAAACGTTTACAATTTTTCAATCAATTCCAAAAAATCTTTTCTTAATTTTCCCAATCTATTTATTTTCGGCTAAGATGATTTCCTATTTTACTATAGTCGATTAATTACTATGACATTCATAAAAAATAAATTACAGAATAGCATGGGCGATGAATGGTTGAATGATTGTTTAATTACTTTTGTAGAAAGTGATGTATTTTTAAAAGTAACAATCGACGAAATTGTAAAAGAATTCAAGAATATGAGAACTCGTCGAATAGTGTAAGTTAAAGTTGTCGTGAAATTGTGTTGTACTACAGATTTTATGCAAAGTAATTTTTGCTCATACCGTCGCCTTTTACGTTGTGCTACACCAAAAAATAAATCATGGACTCGCCCCTGATCGATAGCATGTTTTATACGTGAATAGTTGAACCAAATGTAGAAGTTTTAATTTGTTGTCTAAGTCAATAAATAATGGTTGTGTAAGGTTCAATTATTTATGTTGTACATTTGACTTACACCACTTTATATGAGATTATGATGATTGGTTTTATGTGAGTAAAGCATATATCTTTTAATTTGTGGATGTGCAAAAATAAAATATAAGTGAAACAATCATCGAGATTCGTTGTTCTCTAATATAAGAATGATGATGTATATATAGTGACTTCAATAAAATAATTCGGAGTATGATTTGGGTGCAAAAAACACACACTTCGTGTAACATATATAAATGTAGCTTATGTAGTTAGTACATTTGGTTTGTGTATATTACCAAAATCTTATTTAGCGTTATGGTGCAATATTGAGAATTGCACTATGTTGGATATTTATAAAGATGTTGGATCACAAGGTGAGATGCTACTATGATCATGAGCAAGCTTTCACCTTTATAATAATTTTATTATAAGTCTATTGAAAAGACTATTATAATTTTATCTGTTGTGTATGCATATTATTTTGCTCTCTTAACTTTACCGGGGTAAGATGCATGGTGATTGGGAGCTTAATATTTATTGCAAAATTGTGGGGGAATCAATTATTATGCATTTGATGCTAAATTTCAGCTTCATATGACTAAAAATGATGTGTAGTAAATTACAAACACACATGTATGATGCAAATTTGAGAGAGTTGAAATCATCTAATATAATTTGGTGTATTTGAAAGGTTGAGCATATAGATCTTAATGGTCTTATAGCCAAATTTGGGTGGTCCTCGTGAGACGGACTTGATGAGATCACTGTAATGATAGAGGTTGAGCATATAGCTCTTAATGGTCTTATAGCCCAAGTTTGGATGCTCCTTGTGAGACGGACTTGATGAGATCACTGTAATCATAGATGTTGAGATACTTATCTTAATGAATTTAGATCCCTATGTTTGGGTGTCTTGTTGTGAATGACTTGATGAATTCATCGTAGTATTGAGAGGTTGGGCCACTACAAGAAAATCAGCCCCGGGTGTCCACCTGGTGGGCGTCCTTGGCATATGGACGCCTACATGGCGTCTGAAAAGATAAACGGGCGCCCACCGTCGGAATCCAAACTTGGCATCCGACAGAAGTTGGGAAGGAAGAAATTCAGGCTGACGGGCGTCCTGATGGTAAGGATTTGCCGTGGTTCCCCACCGATCAATTAGAGTCCAACTATACCTAACGGGTTGCTAGGGTAAGTCGGGTCGTATCCACGGAGACGGCTATAGGTGTCTAGACTAAGTCTACCTAAGAACGAGGCTAAGTCACAAACAAACACAAATAAGACGATAATTGACAAACTATGATGGTTGGAGGTGATGAAAGTGGACTAACAATGTACTATGTATGACATAAACTAATCGAAACAACTAGAGATTAAAGACACTAACAAACTAGAGAAGATGGATAAAGAGGTAGAGAAAACAAATATGGGAAGGAGTAGGGTTAGGTCGGGTTCATAAGTGTAGTAGGATAATTGGGAGGTCAAGGGTATGGGTGTCACTTAATTACTAAGGTCGGTTTGCGCTCTCGCGCCAAAGCCTAAGTCCGCACTCTCGTGTCTAAGACTAGACCCGAATACTCATGCAAAGTATTACCCAAAACATAAGCATTCAACCACAAATCGATTACAAGATGAGAAGATGAAAACAAGCATGAGAAGTATGGCCACTACAACTCAAACAAGCAATTCAACAAACACATAGAGTGCTCAACTTGTGACTAGCAACAAAGATTCCACCTTTTCCCTTAATCAAATAAACCCTAATTACCCATAATTCACACTTAATTCCCCTACTAACCCCACAAAGAATCTACTCACTCATAATCAATCTAATACTAACAATGATAAGAGAAATCAACATAAACAACCAAACATTCATCATGAACAAACAAGAACAATAAACAATATATAAAGATTAAAACTTGAAAGATTCACAAAGATTAAGAGAAAAGAGATTATACCAACTAACAAGGGAATAAAAAGATGAGAACTTGCATTAATAAGAAACCCAAATAATCTCCAAGGTTGTCAATCTTGGATGAGTCTTCAAGAATCTTCTTAATACAAGACTAATTAACTAGATTAATCTAAGATTAACAAAAGATTAATATTAAACTAAACTAGAGATGAAGAGAGTCTAATTAGGTTTTTTGAATCTTGTAGAGAGGTCTAAGATAGTCTAATATATTCCCCCCTTAAACAATACAAGGGAGGAGTATTTATAAGGTTACAAGAGTGAAGGAGAAGAAAAGAAGAGGTGCGTGCTGCAGCCCTCCCATCCGAACCGGGATGAGACAGTCCCGTCCGGGACGAGACAGTCCCGTCCGGGACGAAACGGTCCCGACCGGGACGACTCAAAACAGGGGCTATCTCTTTTGCGCACTTCTTCCCGATCGGGAAGGCTATGTAGGCCTCCAATAAGAGCTCTAAGGTCCCTCCTTGCTTCTCATGGGCTTCTCATCGATTCTCGGGGCTCGGGATCGAGTCTAAGGTGCTCGGGAATGGGTCCCAAGATCTCGGGATCGAATCCAAGGCACCGAGTGATCGTTCCTTTTCTTCGTTTGCTCCAAAAGTGTAGGAAACGAGTCGGAATCGTTCCAATTCTCCATAAATGGTCTTGGGAACCTAAAACGAACTAGAAGAAGCATAAGTAGCTCAGAAACCGCTCCAAAGAGCGATTCCACAAGGGAAAACAGAACCAAACACAACGCATTAGGCACTACAAACTACACTTATCAACTCCCCCACACTTAACCCTTACTCGCCCTCGAGTAAGCACCTACTAACGAAAAACTGAAGGAAACTAGACTACTAACCGAGCGGGTATTAGCGCACCCTACGCCCTTTCAACTCACGCGATAACACTTAGAGGAGTGCCATCCGCAAGGCAAGTGGGGTCTTGCGACAAAATTGTGGATGCAACCGGAAGCGAAAGCACACAAACAAACAAACAAACACACACACAAACAAACACCAAACGGTTGCATCCGAGACAAAACAAATACCGCTTCCCCCAACAAAGCGGTAAAGAAACACCGGTTAAGGACTCAAGGCAAGTGACAACGTTCCCAAGCTAGCAATACAAACCGAAATGGACAAAACCCTAATAGTATGACAACAAAGCAATAAAAACGTTGGTAACTTACCTAGGTTCCTCCTAACCTTCTAAGAACGTACCACGGGACGATCGGCGGGGTGGAAAAAGGATGAACCACGGAGTTAGTCGACACTGTAGGTAGGTGAAGCCCCGCCCCCTTTAGCGTTAAGCCAAGAGGGTCGTCCCAGATCCAAAATCGCCCAACTAGTCCAAGTAAAAAGGTGGTCAAGGTTGCAAAATGAGGGAAGACCGACCATTACCGCTATCATCCTTCCTAGGGACTCGGTCCTTTGGTAGGCTCTTCACGGTAATAGTCAGAAAAAGGCTTATTTTTGAGGGTGAGGGTTCTTTTTGTGAGATGATTTTCTTTGGCATTCTTTTCTTTTGCATTTGAGTTTTGAGTTTCAATGCCACATCTTTTTTTTTCTTCTTCTTTTGTACTTTGTTTTTCTTTTGTTGTGCCTTTTCTTTTTTTCTTCTTTCTTTTCTTTTCTTTCTTTTTTCTTGGTTTGCCCTTTTGGCTTGATTTTGTAGGCATTTCTTGCAACCAAGTAAGAGCTTCAACAATTTTGCAACTTATTTGGGGAAAATGTGTAAGAGGTAGGGAAATAGGTAAGTCGGGGGTCGCAATTTCCTTTCAAACCCACAAAAAGGTGGAGAACTTGGACTAATCAAACAACCTCGAACATGGTCACCTAAGGGACGGGACTCGGCAACCAATGCCTTTTCACACCGTGGGTGGTCATAGTGGTCAAAATGCAAATCCCGTAGTAAATCCCTAGTACGCTAGGTGGACTCAAGGTAAAGGACCAACGAAACTATTGATTTAGGGTCATTCTACTAGACTAAAGTCCAAGACTCGATTCATACTACTAGAAAGGGAAAGTAAACACTTGCACACTAGCCTCAAAACCGGGTTTTCGAAAACCTTTTTACACACTAGACACAACTACACATCACAAGACGAAGACACGACGAAAACGAAAGAAAAAGAGGCAAAGGCAACAAAACAAGACAAAACAAAACAAACACATAAAGAGAACAAACACCACCCCGAATTTCCAAATAAGCAATCAATCAACCACAAATCTTCACAAAGCTCCACCCGAGCACACATCATCACAAATCTCCTCCACACTCCATAAGAGATAAAGAGGAAAAAGGGATAGAAAGGCATTACCGAATGTCTTGAAAGCCTTCCAAAGTTAACGGTGGTTGGGCGACCTACAAGGAAAAAGGGAGGCAAACACATACAACACAAAAAAAGTACGACACAACGACACAAAAAGAGAAAGACACAAAAGAAAATCTTTTTGATTTTTGTGAAAAAATTTCAAATTTTTATGGTTTTTTTTTAGATTTTTCTAAAAACAACGAAAATAAAATTAAACTATACTAGAATATCGCTCCCCCACACTTAAACCGAGCAATGTCCTCATGCTCAATCATAGTGTATGGAGACACTAAAGAAAAGAAAAGAAACTACGAAAATAAAGCTAAAAAGCAAAAATAAAGCGGAGAAAATGTAGAATGTGTCCAGCCGGGGTGTAATCAAGTCACCATGGGCCGAGACGAGAAAAGACATGGATGGGGGAAGAAGAAAAGAAAATAAAAGGAAATGGGAGGGGAGGACTAGGTGTAATCAAGTCACCTAGCCCGGATTCCGCCCGAATCCAACTAAATCCTAACAAAAGAAAAAGTGAAGATACTTGCAAATTTGGATTTTGAAATGACTCTCAATGTAGTCACGTCATCGAGAGTCGGGAGCAACGACTACCAAGGCCCCGAGGGCCACCATGACACAAAGTGTATGAGGGGAAGGGAACAAACAAAGGAAGACAAGCAATAAAAGACGGAAAAGAAAGGATAGTTGCCGTACCGATCGGCTAGCAACTCACTCGCTCCATCGTCTCAATGTTCGATATTGGTACATAGCTAGTCTTCGTAATTGTTATTCCTCTTCGATCTTGATAAGCCCGCATGGTTGAAGTATTTAAGCTTGCAAAGGTATAGGGAGGTGAGTTTTGATGTGAAACTCGGTGTAAAGTGAAGAGAAAATGAGGTGAATGTGTGTATATGAAGTGTAGGGGTCATATGATAGGTGCAAGGGTAGGAAGGGAGGTTGGGAGGGGGTATAAAATGGTTGGGTGGGCTCGAATGTCAAAGAAGAAGAAAGTGCATTATCCCGGTCGGGATGGATGGTCCCAGTCGGGACGGCACACCCTTCCCGGTCGGGAAGCCCCCTTCCCGGTCAGGACGACACAACAGAAAGCTCAATATTTGGCACCCTCATCCCGATCGGGATGACATCCTTCCCGGTCGGGATGGTTCATCCTTCCCGGTCGGGATGCTCTCATCCCAGTCGGGAAGAGTCTTCTAACCCTCTATAACCCCAAAAGCTTATCCAAAGCTTCAAAAACCGACTCCCTTGCTCACAATCCAAGCTCTATCAATAACCACTCCTCTCTAGGATTCATCTTCACTTCACACCTATCAAATAAGCTCAAAACATTCATCAAAGTTCCTCCCTCACATCGCTCATCAAAATACCAAATCACAAGAATTTCACAAAACCTAAAAGAATTACAAGAAAGAGATATATACAATAAGACGGTTCTTTTGGAACTCCGTCAAACCAAGGATGGTGCATTCTTCAATCATTTTTCCCCAACACTATGGCCAATTCCATCGCCATCAAGGGCACGAAGAAACAAATCGAAGGCTCTCGAGAAATCTTCGATCAAGCTAGTGGAATACCAACTTCCACTCCAAGGATCCTCACATCCTAACCTCGACGTTCCCGGGGCATCCCGATCTACTAAGTTCAAGGGTTTGAACTTGTACTTGTGATCCTTCGGTACATACCCAAACATCCATCTGTCTTCATGTGGCCCCAAGGGAGGCTCAACTTTCTTCTTGCCTTGCACTTTGTCCTCACGATCATGATATGGGCATTCATCCACCCCAAGCTCGGAATCATCATCTTCAATTCCATATAAGTTGTTCTTCAAGTTTCCACCCGACTCATCCCCTAGATTGATGTCTTTCATGGCATGGATCATATTACACGATTCATCATTAGTAGGTGAGGTGTTGCCTTGGAGGTCAAACACAAGCTTCTCGTCGCCTAGCTCAAATATGATCCTACCGTTCTTTACATCAATCATGGCACCAACGGTATGTAGAAATGGGCGTCCAAGGATAATGGAAGTGATGGCATCCTCCGGCATATCAAGTACTAGGAAGTCAACCGGGATGAAGAATTTCCCTATTCTTAAGGGCACGTCCTCTAACATTCCTAATGGCCGATTAAGGGAACGATCCGCCATTTGGAGTGTGATAGAGGTACACTTAAGCTCTCTCATCCCAAGTATCTCACAAATGGAATAAGGAAGAATGCTCACACTTGCTCCCAAGTCACATAATGCCCTTTCAATCTTCAAGTTTCCTATGGTGCACGGGATTGAGAAACTACTCGGATCCTTCAATTTAGGAAGTGTGGAGCCTTGAATGAGCTCACTCACTTCTCTTGTGAACGCTATAGTCTCTTCCTTGTCAAAGGATCGCTTCCTAGCCAAGATTTCTCTCATGAATTTTCCATATGCCGGGACTTGGGTAATTAGCTCGGTGAAAGGGATGCTCACATCCAATTTCTTCACAATGTCAACAAACTTGTCAAATTGAACATCCACCTTAGTCTTCATTTGCCTTGTTAGGAAAGGCAACTTGATGTGTATCTTGTCTTGCTCATGAGGTTGTGACTTTTCAATTGACATTTTCTTTTTTCCTTTGTCTTTCTCTTGGGGTGAGGGGAGCTTGTCTTCAATAGGTTTCTTAACCTCCCATAAGACTTGTTCTTCCATGAGATTTCCCCAATTTTCATTGTCTTGAGATGGAGATTGCACTTCCTTCATTGCTTCTTGCTCATTCGGAAACAAGGGAGAATCATAGGATGCACCGCTCCTCAAGGTGATGACATTCACCTGTTCAAACTTCGTCGGTACATCTTGAGGAGGTAGTTGCCCATTTTGTCTTGAAGAACTACCCGAAGCTACTTGAGCTAGTTGGGTTTCAAGCATTTTTACATGCGTATCTCTTGCCTTGTTCTTTATTTGAAGGTTAGTAAAGAATTCATGTTGAGCTTTTTGCATCTCCAATTGGCTTCTTTGAATATCCAAAATTACCTTTTGCATCTCCGGATCTCGAGGTGGAGATTGTTAATTGTGTGGGGTATTGGTAATGGCTAGAGGAATGCCATAGTCATGAGTTGGAGACCGGCTCCTTTGCTTGCTTTGTTGTTGAATACCTTGAGAGTTGCCTTGATTAAGGCCTTAAGTGTTACCATGGTTGTAGTTATGGTGTCCTTGGGAGTGTTGATTCCCTTGGAAACCACCTTGATTAATGTTCCCTTGTTGGAATCCTTGATTGTTGTTGAAGGTACCTTGGTTATGTTGTTGGAAGTTGTTAAAAGGCCTTTGATTGCCTTGATAACCTTGGTAGCCTTGGTTGTTGTCCCTTAAGGGAGGTGGCACATATGGACGGTGTTGTAGAGATTATTGTTGGGAAGCTTGATGGGAAGCTTGGAACATATGAGGATAGGGGGCACCTTGCTTGAACGCTTGAAAGGCGTTCACTTGCTCGATACTACCTCGACAATGTAGAGGCTCATGTCCAACTATCCCGCAATTATCGCATATCCCATAGTAAGATGTAGGAGATACAACTCCCAAAGCATTAACTTGTTGAGTTGAACGTTGGTGGGAGGCACTTGCACCTTGACCTTGATCAAAATGGCTTTGGAGCTTCTTGTCAATAGATTCCATGTGGGTTTTTAGTTGAGCTCCAAGATCAATGCTTAGTTGTGTAATGGCATCGATCTCGTGCCTTCCTCCTCGATTCGCCTTCCTAGTCCTTGAGTATTGGGAGTTGTGTACCGCCATCTCCTCAATTCTTGACCAAGTTTGGTCATCATCCACCTCGGTAAACCTTCCATTCGATCCCATGTTGAGAATGGCCCGTGAATCTTCATATAACCCGTTCCAAAACTGTTGAACAAGAAACCACTGTGATAGACCATGGTGAGGACAAGAGTGGATCAAGGCTATGAATCTTTCCCACGATTCGTAGAGGCTTTCTTCATAACGTTGTTGGAATCCCGTGATAGAGGCTCTCAATAGATTTGTCTTCTCCGGGGGATAAAATTGTTGGTAGAAAGCTAAGGCTAGCTTCTTCCAAGTATCAATACCAAGAGTCGCCTTGTCTAACCCTTTAAACCATTGCTTAGCTTTACCGATCAAAGAGAAAGGAAATAATACCCACCGGATTTGGTCTTGGGTTATTCCCGTTTGTGAGATAGCATCGCAATAATCCGAAAAGGTTTCCATGTGTTGATGAGGATCTTCGGTTGGTAACCCACTAAATTGAATTCTTTCGACCAATTGGACGAATTGCGTTTTTGCCACGAAGTTGCCGGTATATGCCTTCGGTAAAGCGGTTGGACCGGGCAAAACGTCTTCCGTAAACGTCGAGTGCGAAGAGAAATTAGGCATTATTGGATATGCGGAAGAGGACGGTGTTGATGGTGTTGATGTAGATGTAGAAGGAGAACTGGGTTGAGAACCATGACTAGAAGTACCAAAAGGATTGATGAAATTCCCTTCGGCCGTCTCTCGAGGTATTACGTCTAAGTCGGATCCTTGAGCTTGTTCTTGATTGGTATTGCTAGCACTTGTGATGGTGGGATTTATCGTGGATCCCGCCGATCAAATAAATAACCGACTATTCCTAGTGGGTAGCTAGGGCAAGTAGGGTCGATATCCACGGAGACGGTATTGTAAGGTCTAGACTAGGTCGGCCTAAAAACAAGACTAAGTCACAAACAAACACAAAGAAATGCTAATTGACAAACTATGATGGGAGAAGAGGTGAGACAAGGCTAACAACGAACTAGACTAAAACAATGCTAAAATGGAATAACTAATGATCAAACAAACTAGTAAACTAAGAGAAACGATGACTAACTAAGAGGATGAAATCAAATATGAAAGGAAGTGGGTTAGGTCGGGTTCATAAGTGTAGTAGGGTAATTGGGGTGGTCAAGGGTGTAGGTGTCTCCTAATTGCTAGAGTCGGTCCGGGCTCTCGCTACTTAGACCGATGTCAAGGTGGGTTCGCGCTCTCGCGTCTAAACCCTAGTCCACACTTTTATGTCTAACGACTATTCTCAACATAATCACATACTAGACAAACAATGAGTAGAGGAAGACTAGCATGAGAAGCATTGGTCACTACAACTCAAACAAGCATTTCAACAAACACATAGTGTGCCCAATATGTGACTAACAACAAAGATTCACCCTTTACCTCTAATCAAACCCTAATCACCCATAATCTACCCTTAATCCCCCTACTAACCCACGAGGAGACTACTCACTCATTATCAAGAATAAACTAACAATAGTAAGAGAAAACAACATCACAAACCAAACATCCATAATGAAGAACAATAACAATAACAATAACAATATAAAAAGATTCAAACTTGATTAAATAACAAAGATTAAGAAAAGGGAGGATTATACCAACAACAAGATGATGAATAAGATGTAAACTTGCATAAATAAGAAACCCAAATCAACTCCAAGGTTGTCAAGCTTGGATGAATCTTCAAGTATCCTCTTAATACAAGATTAACTAAACTAGATTAACAAAGATTGACTAAGGATAAAAGAGAGATTTAAAACTAATGTGAGGAACACTAATCTAGGGTTTGAATGCTTAATAGAGGCCTAAAATAATCTAGGGTAAAAGTAGTGTAAGGTATGGTGCTTAAACATTACAAAGGAGGAGTATTTATAGGGTTACAAGAATGAAGGAGGAAGAAAAGAAGTCACGCGGCTACAGCTCCATGGTCCCGACCGGGACGGGATTGGTCCCGACCGGGACGGTCTGATCCCAACCGGGACGGGTTGGTCCCGACCGGGACGGGTCCAAAACAGAACCTATGTTAAATGCGCACCTCATCCCGGACGGGATGAGTTCCTTCCCGTCGGGGATGAGTCTTGTAGGCCTCCAATATGATCTTTAAGGTTCCTCCTTGCTTCACATGGACTTCTCATCGACTCCCGGGTCTCGGGATCGAGTCTAAGGGGCTCGGGATCGGGTCCCAAGGTCTCGGGATCGAATCCAAGGCATCGAGTGATCGTTCTCCGCTTCGTTGGCTCCGAAAAGTGTATGTATTGAGTTGAAATCGCTCCAACTCTTCACGAGTGGTCTCGGGAACCTGAAACGAGCTAGAGGAAGCATAAGTAGCCCATGAACCGCTCCCAAGGAGCGATTCCGCAAGGAAAATGAGACAAAAACTCGGCAAAATAGGCATTACAAACTACACTTATCAACTCCCCCACACTTAACCCTTACTCGCCCTCGAGTAAGCACAAACTAACTACTAAACTAGCCGAGCGGGTATTAGCGCACCCTACGCCCTTTCAAATCACGCGAGAACACCTAGAGGATAAGTGCTCTCCGCAAGGCAAGTGAGGTCTTGCGACAAAACCGTGGATGCAACCGGACACAAAAACACATAAACAAACAAAAACATACAAACAAACAATTAAACGGTTGCACCCAAAAGAAAACAAATACCGCTTCCCTCAAACAAGCGGTGAAAGAAGCACCGGTTTAGGACTCGAGGCAAGTGACAACGTTCCCAAGCTAGCAATACAAACCAAGATGGACAAAACCCTAGTAGTATGACGACAAAGCAACAAAAACGTTGGTAACTTACCTAGGTTCCTCCTAACCTTCTAAGAACGTACTACGGGACGATCGGCGGGATGGAAAAAGGATGAACCACGGTGTTAGTCGACACTGTAGGTAAGTGAGACCCCGCCCCCTTTAGCAATGAGCCAAGAGGGTCGTCCCACGCCCAAAACCGCCTAACTAGTCCAAGTAAAAAGGGTGAAAATATTTGCAAAGTGAGGGAAGACCGACCTTTGCCGCTATCATCCTTCCTAGGGACTCGGTCCTTTGGTAGGCTCTTCACGGCAAAAGTCGGAAAAAGGCTTATTTTTGTGGGGTTAAGATCTTTTTGTGAGACGATTTTCTTTTGGCATTTTCTCTTTTCTTTTGCATTTTTGCTTTGTATGTTGCCATGCCATTTATTTTTTCTTCTTTTCTATTTTCTTTTTGGCTTTTTGTGCCTTTTCTTTTTCTTCAATCTATTCTTTCTTTCTTTTTATTTTCTTAGCCCTTTTGTTGTAGGCATTTCTTTGCAACGAGAAAGGGGGATTTCAACAATTTGCAAATTTTATTTGGTGAATATGTGTAGGAGTAGGTGAATGGGTAAGTCGGGACGGGCCCTTCCCTTCAAACCCACAAAAAGGGAAAAACTTGGACTAGTCGAGCAATGTCAAACAAGGTCACCTAAGGGACGGGACTCGGCAACCAAGGCCTTTTCACACCGTGGGTGGTCAAAATGGTCAAATGCAAATCCCGTAGTAAATCCCTAGTAAGCTAGGTGGACTCAAGGTAAAAGACCAACGAATTAATTGATTTAGGGTCATTCTACTAGACTAAAGTCCAAGACTCGATTTATACTACTAAGAAGGGAAAGTAAACACTCGCACACTAGCCTCTAAACTGTAATCCCCTAGAAAATCTAACGCGATACAGTGGCGGAAACACTGTAGAGTCGGGATTAAAACACACTGTAACTATGTCTTAGTAAAATTAAAATGGTAAAGTCAAACAATGGGCCTTAAATAAAATGGCCAAAATTTAAAACAATCCACAAAAGGGGTTTGAACAATCCATAGGACATAATTATAAAAATAAATAAGCAGGATTCACACTGCTCGCTAGCCCACACCCGGAACACGTATACCTGCCATGTTAAAACATAACAGCCACAATCAGTGGGGAGCAACGCCAACGTTCTCCCAGCCGTATAACAGGATTTTAAAACTGTAATTACTATTATAGAAAAATAGTAAAAAGGAAAACAGTAAAACATCATATTAAAATAAGCTTTAGCGTAAAACAAAATAATCAAAAAGGGTTTCCGAAGAAACATAAAAATATTTGTCAACCTGCAAACCAATTTATATCGATAATAAATAAAATAATCAAAATGGCGTTATGGATATTCGGTTAGTGTGCACAAGGCTAGACTTTCACTAGGAATAATACTGGAAACTAGCTTCGAGAACTGTAAACTTAACTCATAACAGAATCCAGTCTCTAACTAGGCAACTCAACTATAACAGGACTGCGTGCAGCGAGGTCCTGGTTTAAGTAGTATACACCCCTCCTGGATACCAAATGTATCCAGTTCAACTGACAACGACTAACACGATGCGATATCTAGCTTAAGGGCACAATGCACACTCTCCTGGGCGAAACTACGCCCAGTTCAACGACCAAATGTGCCCCAAATGGGCACACCGGCTTTATAGTTGAAGGCAAAAACGTACTTCCCTGACCGTATTACTCTAACCCCACACTTATCCTTATTCCATAACTCCAAAACAAAGTCATTATCGATATTCAAAAGATATAATCATTATAAATAATAAGAGAACAAAAGGAAAAATGACCACTTTCCAAAAGAGGAAACTTTCTATTTTAGGAAAATTCTATTTTAGGAAACTTTACTAAAAATAGCATCATATCAAAATAATGAAAATATTAGTTCATACTAATACCACATTTTTAGTAAACGATATAGATTTATAAAACTAATACTTTCGGCCTTAACGATATTAATTATCAAAGTGAACATTTAATTTTATGAAATTATTAAAATATCGTATAAGCGTTATAAAATGATTAAAAATTTCTTAAACATTTTAATATTACTAATTAGAGTGTTTTCAAAAGTTAAAAAGCTAAAATTCCCTAATTATTATTAGTTTCGACAATAAAATTATAAATAGGATTTTACGGCAAACATCAAATTAAATACTTGAACGTCTTTATTTAATTAAACCATTGAATATATTTACAGTATGTTAAGGGATAATTTAACTCTTAAAGTTTCAGATTTAAATACTTTCAAAATAGCTGGAAAAATAAATCTTTCAGGTAAGACGAAGCATTTTAACGATAAATCACAATTTGTCCGAAAATCAATACTTATTAATTAAAGACTTTAATAAATAGTACAAAAATTACGTAAAATAGTTAAAATGTATTTATGGACATTCTTTCCAGAAAAGAAAATTTTCCAGAATACATCGACTCGGTTTTTAAAGGTTTTTCTCGTTAATCGTCTAATCGCGACAATAACGATTATTAAAAATAGTAATTACAAAACGATTTACGTATTAATATCCAAAAATTATAATTAAACTTAAAAATTATGATTTTCCAGAAACTTAAAATTTTCCCAAGGTGTCAAAATTCCAGATTTCACAAAATTAGGTAAAACCGTCTTTTAAGCCCGTTTTCACAATTAACGATTCCATTAATAAAACTTATCGTTCCTAATATTTTATTAAAGCACTAAAAATCATAGAATTACATTTTATTATGAAATCATCAGAATCATATTTTTTCCAGATTTAAACCAAAGACCAGAAATCGAGAATTTAAACGACAAACACGGTTTTAATGATAAACGATGATTTAAAGTGATTAATTAATTCATCCACTTAATAATTCCGAAAAATTATGAAAACATTCATAAAATTCTATTTCAACAGAAAGTTTCACCATGTCAAAACCAGATTAAAATAAAATGTTTAGGTACTAGAACTAAAAATCGGCTTTTAATCGTTTTGTCCGTAAACGATAATAATTCAATAATTGATAACTAAAATATCAGAAAAATACTAAATTATTAAAAAACATCAAAAACATCATTTTTACAGAATATAAACATATATTACATGTTTAGGCCGAATATTACGATTTTACAAATTAATATGACGATTTAATCGTTAATCTCGTAAAAGCGATAAAAATACCGAAACATGCAAATTTTCAACTTTTAAAAATTTTCCAGATTATATGACATACATATATTGTCAAAAATAAAATTATAATAATATACATGCAATTACACAAATAAAATCATGCAATACCGAGTAACACCGACGTTACCTTCAATCCAAATCTGAGTCTACGATAAATTCATCGGCTTCGGGGTCGACCAAGAATCCTAAATCACATGACATACATGGTACAAAAATACCATGAGAAAACTAAAAGAATCAAGGTAAATAACAATCGGAGATAACATCGATTATTACCTTAACGAAGGGGAAAGAGAGACGATAATTTAGAAGGCGAAAATAGGACGATCAAAGCTTGATTATGGACGAAAATGGCTGCTGAAAATGGGCAGGAACACCAGCCAAAAAGAGGGAGAAAGAAAAGGGTTTTGCTAAAATAAAATGGAAGAATGAATAAAGAGGAAAATGTGAAGAGATATGGAATGAATGGTGACTTAAAAGTTGATGAAAACTAGGTACATTCACCTCAAAAATTCAGCCAAGAGTGAATGTGAGAGAAGTGTGAAGAGTTTGTATTAATCCACCAAAATGAATGAAGAAAGAAATAAATATCTAATGTTTAACATAATAAAATGAAGTGTATAAAAAAATGTAGTAGGGGTGAGCCAAGGGGGGTCACGGTCCAAAATGTGGGAAAATGTCCCAAAATAATTTGTAAGTTGATAAAAAGAAAATCGTAAAATTGTTAAAGGTATTTCAAAACAATTCGAGTAAACCTCGCGTAAGAAAATAATTATTCGCGAAACTTCGTATTAAAATCATAATGGCTACTCTTTAGTAAACAAAAATATTTCTTAGTTGAAAATATTATACAAATGTATTTAAACATTTTTAGGAAGAGGAATAACTTAAATCCGAGCTTAAAAACGTTAATTCGTAGAGAAATTGAATTCCTCGCGGAAAATAGATAGTTTACGAGGAAAATCAAATAAATGGATTTAAAAGAATTAAAAATCTTTTTAAAATATAAATAAATATCATTAAACTCAACAATGAAAATAGAGCTTAGTAAAATGATGAAATATGAGGCCGAAAAGTGACAGAGTTAAGACGGAGTCCTAACGGAAAGAATAAAAATGCTTAGGAAAAATAGCGGGGGTTACATAAACCGGGTTTTCGAAAACCATCTTACACACAAGACACAACTACACACACAAAACAAAGAAAAAGAAGCAAAAGCAACAATACAAAAACAAAATAAAACAAACAAACAAAGGGAACAAACACCACCCCTAGCTTCCAAACAAGCCACCAACCAACACCAAACTTTACAAAGCTCCTCCCGAGCACACAACATCACAAATCTCCTCCGAACATCATAAGGGGTAAAGAGGAAAAAGGGATAAAGGTGTTACCGGATGTCTTGAAAGCTTTCCAAAGTTAGCGGCGATTAGGCGACCTAAGAGGAAAAAGGGAGGCAAAACACGCACAACAAAACACATATACGATACAACGACATAAAAAGGAAAACACACAAAAGAAAATCTTTTTGATTTTTGTGAAAAAAATTTCACATTTTTAGGGTTTTTTCAAGATTTTTAGAAAAACTACGAAAATAAAACTAACTATGATAGAATATCGCTCCCCCACACTTAAGCCGAGCAATGTCCTCATGCTCGACCGTAGTGCATGGGAGCACAAAAGAAAAGAAACTACGAAAATAAAGCTAAAAATCAAAAAGAAAAGTGGAGAAAATGGTAGAATGTGTCCGGCCGGGGTGTAGTCAAGTCACCATGGGCCGAGACAAGAAAAGATATGGATGGGGGAAGAAAATAAAAAGAAAGAAATAAAAGGGAATAGGAGGGGAGGACTAGGTGTAATCAAGTCACCTAGCCCGGATTCCGCCCAAATCCGTCTAAGTCCTACAAAAAGGGTGAAAATCTTGTAAAATTTGGATTTTGAAATGACTCTCGATGTAGTCACGTCATCGAGAGTCGGGAGCAACAAATACCAAGGCCCCGAGGGCCACCATGACACAAAAGTATATAAGGGGAGGGGAACAAACAAGGGCAAACAAGCTATAAAAGACGGAAAAGAGAGGATAGTTGTCGTACCATTCGGTTAGCAACTCACTCGCTCCATCGTCTCATGAATCAATGCCGGCATGTAGCTAGTCGTCGTTGTTATGCCTCCCCAATCCCGATACGGATCCATGGTTGGAGCACAAAGGTATAATGAGGTGGGTTTTGATGTGAAAGTCGGTGTAAAGTGAAGAGAAAGTGAGGTGAAAATGTGTATGTGAGGTGTAGGGGTCATATAATGAGAGTAAGGACATGTAGGGAGGTTGGGAGGGGGCATAAAGTGGTAGGGTGGGCTCAAACGACGAAGAAAAGGCCAAAGGAGGAACAGGGGGTCCATCCCGGTCGGGATGGGTGGTCCCGGTCGGGATGACCTGCTCGTCTCGGTCGGGAAGCCTTCGTTCCGGTCGGGATGACCTGTCAGTAGACCCATCTTTTGTCACACCCATCCCGGACGGGATGACATCCTTCCCGGTCGGGATGACCTCTTCTCGGCCGGGAAGAGTCTCCTAACCCTCTATAGCTCCCAAAAGCTCGTTCCAAGCGTCAAAAACCGACTCCCCTTCACACGATCCAAGCTCAAACAATGACCACTCCTCCCTAGGAATCACCTTTACTTCACCTATCAAACAATGCTCATACACACATCAAATTCCCTCCCTCACATCGCTCATCAACAACCCAAATAATCAAGAATTTCACAAAACTAAAAGAAATTACAAGAGATAGAGATATATACAAAGAGATGGTTCTTGTGGAACTCCGTCAAACCAAGGTGGTGCATTCTTCAATCTTTTTCTTCAACAACAATGATTAGTTCCATCTCCATCAAGGGCACGAAGAAACAAGTCGAAGGCCCTAGCAAAGTCTTCAATCAAGCTAGTAATATAAGCATCCAAAAACCAAGGCTCTCCATGACCTTGTCTCGACGTTCCCGGGGCATCCCGATCTTGTAAGTTCAATGGCTTGAACTTATACTTTTGATCCTTCGGGATATACCCAAACGTCCATCTATCCTCATGTGGCCCCAAGGGAGGTTCATCTTGCTTCTTGCCTTTCAACTTGTCATCAAACCCATGACATGGGCACTCATCTTCTCCAATCTCGGAGTCATCATCCTCAAGTACACAAGATTTTCTCTTCAAGCTTTGTCCCTACTCAACCCCTAGATCAATGTCTTTCGTGGCGTGGATCATATTGCAAGACTCATCGTTAGTAGGCGAAGTGTTGCCTTGGAGGTCAAACACTAGCTTTTCTTCGCCTAACTCGAAGGTGATCCTTCCATTCTTCACATCGATCATAGCACCGGCGGTGTGTAGAAATGGGCGCCCAAGGATAATGGGAGTGTTGGCGTCTTCCGGCATGTCAAGCACAATGAAGTCGACCGGAATGAAGAACTTCCCGATTCTCACCGGCACATCCTTTAGCATCCCCAATGGTCGGTTGAATGAACTATCGGCCATTTGGAGTGTAATGGAAGTACTTTTAAGCTCCTTCATCCCAAGTCAGCAACAAATAGAATAAGGAATGATGCTCACACTCGCACCCAAGTCACATAATGCCCTCTCAATCTTGTAGTTGCCTATGGTGCAAGGGATCGAGAAACTACCCGGATCCTTCAACTTTGGAAGCGTAGAACCTTGAATAAGCTCGCTCACCACCCTTGTGAACGCAATAGTCCCTTCCGTGTCGATGGATCTCTTCCTAGCTAGGATTTCTTTCATGAATCTTCCATATGCCGGGATTTGGGTAAGTAGCTCGGTAAATGGGACACTCACATCCGACTTCTTCACAATATTAAGAAACTTGTCATATTGGCTATCCACCTTGGTCTTCATTTGCCTTGTTGGGAAAGGCAACTTGATTTGGATCTTGTTTTGCTCAATAGGGGTGGACTCTTCAAATGACACTTTCCTTTTTCCCTTGTCTTTTGCTTGAAGTGGGGGAAGCTCGTCTTCTTGGGGTTTCTCAATCTCCCATAAGACTTGCTCCTCTATAGGATTTCCCAAGCTTTGGTCTTCTTGAATTGGAGGCACAACTTCTCTTGTTGGCTCTTGCTCATTAGGGGGTGGGGGAGGGTTATAAGATGTACCTCTCCTCGTGGTAATAGCATTTACATGCTCGAATTTTGCCATTTCGCCTTGAGGAGGTAGTTGCCCCCTTTGTCTTGAAGAACTTCCCGATGCAAGTTGAGATATTTGGGTCTCAAGCATCTTCATATGAGTTCTTGTTTCCTTGTTTTCATTTAAGATTTGGGCTATGATCTCTTGTTGTGATCTTTGTGTCTCCAATTGACTCCTTTGCATTTCTTGAGTACTCCTTTGCATATCCATCATTTTCTTTTGCATGTTGAAATCTCGAGGTGGAGATTGTGGATTATGCGGAGTATCGGTGATGGCTAGAGGAATGTCATAGTCATGAGTAGGAGATCGGCTCCTAGGCTTGCTTTGTTGTTGTTGACATTGAGTTGCTTGTTGTTGACGGTTCCCATGGAACCCATGAGAATTGCCTTGATTATTGCCATGGTTGTAATTTTGTTGTCCTTGGAAGTTTTGGTTTCCTTGGAAACCACCTTGATTGAAGTTCCCTTGTTGGAACCCTTGATTGTTGTTGTGGAAGGTACCTTGGTTATTTTTGCTTGAAATTGTTGAAGGGCCTTGGGTTACCCACATAACCTTGATAACCTTGATTGTTGTCCCTTAAGGGAGGTGGAACATAGGGACGAGGTTGCATAGCTTGTTGTTGAGGGACTTGATTGGAAGCTTGGTATTGATTAGAGTAGGAGGCACCTTGCTTGAATGCTTGAAAGGCGTTCACTTGCTCAACGCTTCCTTGACAATGCATAGGATCATGACCAACGATTCCACAAGTATCACACATCCCATAATAAGGCAAAGGAGGTGCAAATCCCAAAGCATTCACTTCTTGAATCGAGTGTTGGTTGGAGGAACTAATGCTTTGAACTTGATTGAGGTGGCCTTGGAGCTTCTTGTCAATATTCTCCATGTGGGTCTTCAATTGAGCTCCAAGGTCAATGCTTAATTGAGTAATAGCATCAACCTCGTGCCTACCTCCTCGATTTGCTTTCCTAGGCCTTGAGTATTGAGAATTATGAACCGCCATCTCCTCGATTCTTGCCCGTGTTTGGTCATCATCGACCTCGGTGAACCTACCATTGGAGCCCATATTGAGTATAGTTCTTGAGTCCTCATAAAGACCGTTCCAAAATTGTTGGACTAAGAACCGTTGTGAAAGTCCATGGTGGGGGCACGATCTCACCAAAGATTTAAACCTCTCCCAAGCTTCATAAAGGCTCTCTTCATCCCGTTGTTGGAAACCGGTGATGGAGGCCCTAAGCAAATTAGTCTTTTACGGAGGGTAGAATTTTTGGTAGAACGCCAATGCAAGCTTCTTCCATGTGTCGATGCCCATGGTTGCCCTATCGAGACTCTTGACCCATTGCTTCTCTTTTCCAATTAATGAGAATGGAAATAATACCCATCGGATTTGATCTTGAGTAACCCCGGGTTGAGAAATAGCGTCACAATAATCGGAGAAAGTCTCCATGTGTTGGTGCGGGTCTTCGGTGGGCAAACCACTAAATTGATTCCTCTCCACAAGGTGGATGAATTGAGTCTTGGCCACAAAATTTCCGGCATAAGCGGCCGGTAGAGCATTCGGTCCCGACAAGACATCTTCCGTAAATGTAGAGTGAGATGAAAACTTCGGCATAATTGGATGTAAGGGAGATGGTGGTGAAGATGGAGTTGAATTAGATGTAGAGGGGGAACTAGGACTAGAATATCCAAAGGGATTGGTGAAATTCCCTTCGGCCGTCTCTCGAGATGCTTCCTCAAAATCGTTTCCTTGAGCTTGCTCTTGATGAGTGTTGCTTGCGCTTGGTTGAGAGATTCTAACTCGGTTAATCGTCTGTTAGCGAAAGGCTCGAAAAAGTCTTTTCGGCTCTGGATTAAAGAGAAAGAAGTCGCCTCCCCGCCTAGGCATACACTACACACTAGAACAAACGTGAGAACACCTAGTGCTTTATGGGCACTAGGTAACGACAATAAACAAGCACAATCGAAAGACAAAGAGAAAAGAGGGAGAAATAAAACTAATGAAACAAGAAAAATCTAGAGAATATGCACAAGAGATGATAGAAGAGCACAAAGAAGGGTAACTAAGTCTAGCTAAAAACAAACTAAGTCTAAACAATGCACCGTCCCCGGCAACGGCGCCAAGTTGATCGTGGGACTTATCGTGGATCCCGCCGATCAAATAAATAACCGACTATTCCTAGTGGGTAGCTAGGGCAAGTAGGGTCGATATCCACGGAGACGGTATTGTAAGGTCTAGACTAGGTCGGCCTAAAAACAAGACTAAGTCACAAACAAACACAAAGAAATGCTAATTGACAAACTATGATGGGAGAAGAGGTGATACAAGGCTAACAATGAACTAGACTAAAACAATGCTAAAATGGAATAACTAATGATCAAACAAACTAGTAAACTAAGAGAAACGATGACTAACTAAGAGGATGAAATCAAATATGAAAGGAAGTGGGTTAGGTCGGGTTCATAAGTGTAGTAGGGTAATTGGGGTGGTCAAGGGTGTAGGTGTCTCCTAATTGCTAGAGTCGGTCCGGGCTCTCGCTACTTAGACCGATGTCAAGGTGGGTTCGCGCTCTCGCGTCTAAACCCTAGTCCACACTTTTATGTCTAACGACTATTCTCAACATAATCACATACTAGACAAACAATGAGTAGAGGAAGACTAGCATGAGAAGCATTGGCCACTACAAATCAAACAAGCATTTCAACAAATACATAGTGTGCCCAATATGTGACTAACAACAAAGATTCACCCTTTACCCCTAATCAAACCCTAATCACCCATAATCTACCCTTAATCCCCCTACTAACCCACAAGGAGACTACTCACTCATTATCAAGAATAAACTAACAATAGTAAGAGAAAACAACATCACAAACCAAACATCCATAATGAAGAACAAGAACAATAACAATAACAATATAAAAAGATTCAAACTTGATTAAATAACAAAGATTAAGAGAAGGGAGGATTATACCAACAAAAAGATGATGAAAAAGATGTAAACTTGCATAAATAAGAAACACAAATCAACTCCAAGGTTGTCAAGCTTGGATGAATCTTCAAGCTTCATGAAAGAAATCCTAGCTAGGAAGAGATCCATCGACACGGAAGGGACTATTGCGTTCACAAGGGTGGTGAGCGAGCTTATTCAAGGTTCTACGCTTCCAAAGTTGAAGGATCCGGGTAGTTTCTCGATCCCTTGCACCATAGGCAACTACAAGATCGAGAGGGCATTATGTGACTTGGGTGCGAGTGTGAGCATCATTCCTTATTCTATTTGTTGCCGACTTGGGATGAAGGAGCTTAAAAGTACTTCCATTACGCTCCAAATGGCCGATAGTTCATTCAACCGACCATTGGGGATGCTAGAGGATGTGCCGGTGAGAATCAGGAAGTTCTTCATTCCGGTCGACTTCATTGTGCTTGACATGCCGGAAGATGCCAACACTCCCATTATCCTTGGGCGCCCATTTCTACACACCGCCGGTGCTATGATCGATGTGAAGAATGGAAGGATCACCTTCGAGTTAGGCGAAGAAAAGCTAGTGTTTGACCTCCAAGGCAACACTTCGCCTACTAACAATGAGTCTTGCAATATGATCCACGCCACGAAAGACATTGATCTAGGGGTTGAGTTGGGACAAAGCTTGAAGAGAACTTCTTGTGAACTTGAGGATGATGACTCCGAGATTGGAGAAGATGAATGCCCATGTCATGGGTTTGATGACAAGTTGAAAGGCAAAAAGCAAGATGAACCTCCCTTGGGGCCACATGAGGATAGATGGACGTTTGGGTATATCCCGAAGGATCAAAAGTATAAGTTCAAGCCATTGAACTTACAAGATCGGGATGCCCCGGGAACGTCGAGACAAGGTCATGGAGAGCCTTGGTTTTTGGATGCTTATATTACTAGCTTGATTGAAGACTTTGCTAGGGCCTTCGACTTGTTTCTTCGTGCCCTTGATGGAGATGGAACTAATCATTGTTGTTGAAGAAAAAGATTGAAGAATGCACCACCTTGGTTTGACGGAGTTCCACAAGAACCGTCTCTTTGTATATATCTCTATCTCTTGTAATTTCTTTTAGTTTTGTGAAATTCTTGATTATTTGGGTTGTTGATGAGCGATGTGCGGGAGGGAATTTGATGTGTGTATGAGCTTTGTTTGATAGGTGAATTAAAGGTGATTCCTAGGGAGTAATGGTCATTGTTTGAGCTTGGATCGTGTGAAGGGGAGTCGGTTTTTGAAGCTTGGAACGAGCTTTTGGGAGCTATAGAGGGTTAGGAGACTCTTCCCGGCCGAGAAGAGGTCATCCCGTCCGGGAAGGATGATCCATCCCGACCGGGAAGGATGTTATCCCGTCCGGGATGGGTGTGACAAAAGATGGGTCTACTGACAGGTCATCCCGACCGGGACGAAGGCTTCCCGACCGGGACGAGCAGGTCATCCTGACCGGGACCACCCATTCCGACCGGGATGGACCCCCTGTTCCTCCTTTGGCCTTTTCTTCATCGTTTGAGCCCACCCTACCACTTTATGCCCCCTCCCAACCTCCCTACATGTCCTTACTCTCATTATATGACCCCTACACCTCACATACACATTTTCACCTCACTTTCTCTTCACTTTACACCGACTTTCACATCAAAACCCACCTCATTATACCTTTGTGCTCCAACCATGGATCCGTATCGTAATTGGGGAGGCATAACAACGACGACGACTAGCTACATGCCGGCATTGATTCATGAGACGATGGAGCGAGTGAGTTGCTAACCGAATGGTACGACAACTATCCTCTCTTTTCCGTCTTTTATAGCTTGTTTGCCCTTGTTTGTTCCCCTCCCCTTATATACTTTTGTGTCATGGTGGCCCTCGGGGCCTTGGTATTTGTTGCTTCCGACTCTCGATGACGTGACTACATCGAGAGTCACTTCAAAATCCAAATTTTACAAGATTTTCACCCTTTTTGTAGGACTTAGTCGGATTTGGGCGGAATCCGGGCTAGGTGACTTGATTACACCTAGTCCTCCCCTCTCATTCCCTTTTATTTCTTTCTTTTTATTTTCTTCCCCCATCCATATCTTTTCTTGTCTCGGCCCATGGTGACTTGACTACACCCCGGCCGGACACATTCTACCATTTTCTCCACTTTTCTTTTTGATTTTTAGCTTTATTTTCGTAGTTTCTTTTCTTTTGTGCTCCCATGCACTACGGTCGAGCATGAGGACATTGCTCGGCTTAAGTGTGGGGGAGCGATATTCTATCATAGTTAGTTTTATTTTCGTAGTTTTTCTAAAAATCTTGAAAAACCCCTAAAAATTTGAAAAAAAATTCACAAAAATCAAAAAGATTTTCTTTTGTGTGTTTTCCTTTTTATGTCGTTGTATCGTATATGTATTTTGTTGTGCGTGTTTTGCCTCCCTTTTTCCTCTTAGGTCGCCTAATCGCCGCTAACTTTGGAAAGCTTTCAAGACATCCGGTAACACCTTTATCCCTTTTTCCTCTTTACCCCTTATGATGTTCGGAGGAGATTTGTGATGTTGTGTGCTCGGGAGGAGCTTTGTAATGTTTGGTGTTGGTTGGTGGCTTGTTTGGAAGCTAGGGGTGGTGTTTGTTCCCTTTGTTTGTTTGTTTTATTTTGTTTTTGTATTGTTGCTTTTGCTTCTTTTTCTTTCGTTTACGTCGTGTCTTTGTTTTGTGTGTGTAGTTGTGTCTTGTGTGTAAGATGGTTTTCGAAAACCCGGTTTATGTAACCCGCTATTTTTCCTAAGCATTTTTATTCTTTCCGTTAGGACTCCGTCTTAACTCTGTCACTTTTCGGCCTCATATTTCATCATTTTACTAAGCTCTATTTTCATTGTTGAGTTTAATGATATTTATATATATATATTTATGTATGTATATATATATATATATATATATATATATATATATATATATATATATATATATATATATATATATATATATATATATATATATATATATATATATATATATATATATTTGAGTTTGATGGTTGTAATATTTGATTTATTTCAATTTATTTAAGTTACTATTGGTAGTTATATATAGTTAATTTTGATTAGGTTGATTGTTGATGTAAGCTTAGGGTAGTCAATTCTAAATTAAGGTCAATTCTAAATTAAGCTTATATATAGTTAATACAATAAGGTCAATTCTAAATTAATAAGACATTTGGGTTTACTTTGATATATTTGTGATTAAATTGAGGAAATTAAGTTAGAGAAATTGAGTTTAAGTTAAATGGTGATTAAATTTTCGTTTAGTAAGTCCTAAATTAGGTTAGGAAAATTAAACTTTAATTTGTTATATGCTTTTTGAACATAGAAAATGAAGAGAATTGAACGGAAATGGATGTATGAGGGAAGACTTGATAAGAAGAGACGTCCCACCGTCAAATTTTTGAGGGGTGTTGAATCATTTGTCGAGGTTGCTAAAAAGTCACTAGACTGCATCGAGGAGGGAAGTTAGGTGTCCGTGTACTAAATGCAAAAACCTAAAAAATTTTGAGGTCGTTATGGTTAAGGAACATGTCATCTATAATGGTTTTTCACCCGATTATTATCATTGGATTTGTCATGGTGAGTCATCTCAGTCAAAGGAACCCGAAAACCGACAAAATGAGGGGGGGTTGAGAGGTATGATAGTTGACGTTGTGGAGTGCAACTTGTTCAAAAACGATAAGACATATAGGAATGACGACTCACGCAACTCGTTGCTAATATTTGGATATACTAGAAATTTTAAAATTTCTAGTATTTCACTAATGGTAAGGATTTGTCGTGGAATCCCACCGATCAAATAAATAACCAGCTAATCCTAACTGGGTAGATAGGGTAAGTCGGGTCGAATCCACGGGGACGGTAGAGGCGTCTAGACTAGGTCGGCCCAAATACTAGACTAAGTCAACGAGCTAAACTATAGAATGATAGAAGGGGAGAGAGCTAGACTATGACTAAGAAAAACAACAAGGAAAACGGGCTAGGATTAGGTCGGGGTCAAAGGGGTAACGAAATGGTCAAGGAGGAAGTAGAGTGAAGGAGGTAGTAGGGTAATCTAGGACACACGACCTAGAGGTTCCTCATGGAACCCATCCGGCGACACACACGACAAAGGAAAGCAAGAAAAACAAGCATTCCAACCTACTTAGTCATTCAAGCATTCCAACAAACATGTAATATGCATCACTCAAGAAGAAACCTCAAATCTTCCACCAACATCTCCAACAAACCCTTAATCATCCAATTAACACCCTAATCACCCTACTAACCCTAGCAAGAACACTACTCTAACATATCTAAACTAAAACTAACACTAACAAGATGAATCAACACAAACAACAAAACATCCATAATGAAACTACCAAATATGATGAACAAAACAATAAATAATAACTAAAGATTCAAACTTGATAAACAATAAAGGATTAAGAGTAAAAGGAGAAGAAGATTATACCAAACTAGTGAAGGATGAAAGGATGAACACTTGTATAGAAGAAAACCCAAATAATTCCACCAAGGTTGTCAATCTTGGATGGATTCTTCAAGAGATCCAATAATACAAGATTAAACTAAGCTTAACTACTAATTACCGACTAATCTACACTAATCTAATCTAATCTAACCTAAAAATAGTCTAGGGTTTAATGTCTAATGTAGTGCATAAGCTTTACAAAACAAGGGAAGAGTATATATAGGGTTACAAATGGAAGGGAGAAGAAAGAAAGGAAATGCGGACTGCAGCACTTGGTCCCGACCGGGACGGGTCATCCCGACCGGGACGGACCCACCATCCCGACCGGGACGGGTTGGTCCCGACCGGGACGGCCCTGCAGTAGCCTCCTCCAAAGTGCACTTCATCCCCGACGGGATGAGGTGCATACCTGTCGGGGATGAGCCTTGTAGGCCTCCAATATGACCCTTTTGGTTCCTCCTTGCCTCTCATGGGCTTCTCATCGATTCTCGGGACTCGGGATCGGGTCTCGGAGGCTCGGGATTGGGTCCCAAGGTCTCGGGGTCGATTCCAAAGCATCGAGTCATCGTTCCTTTATCTCGTTGGCTCCAAAATGTGTATGTATCGAGTCGGAATCGCTCCAACTCTTCCAAATCGGTCTCGGGAACCTGAAACGAACTAAAGGAAGCATAAGAAGCCCCTAAACCGCTCCCAAGGAGCGATTCTACAAGGAAAATGGGACCAAAACACTACAAAATAGGCACTACAAACCACACTTATCATTCACGTTGCTAATTGTTGTTGACATTGTTTAATTTGTTGCAAGGTTAAGATGGCAGGCGGTAGATCCACCAGGAGACGTGGTGGGGGAAGTAGGTCTGTTCAGATATCCACCACGCAGCAGCAGCAGGAGGAACGGGTCCCCAAAACGGGACCGGAGCATAATGAGCAGCAGCAGGAGCTGGAAAAAGACGAGAACGACCGGGTGAAGATTGACCCTGGTCGCGTTTGGTAATATAATCTAACATGTCGACTCTTTTGTAACATATGAATTCTTCGACTATATCTTTTAAGATTTCATACATATATGTGCTTCTCGACTTGGTGCAGGTTTCTGCATGAGGAGGTCACCGGAGGCTGTACTAGCAGCTACATGGTCGACAAAGGGCAGGGGTATGCTTGCTGGAGTATTGTGTCGTTGGACGTACGACAGTGGTGGTTCAACAACTTCCAGGTACGTGGATTGTTTTGTTACCGAATTTTTATTTTACAATGTAGACTTTGTAAATATTTTCGCTACTAATTAATAATCCGCCTTGATTGTGTAGTTGAAGTTCACTTGGGATAAAGAGTTAGAAGGAAGGGTGTGGGACCGATATAACGAGACCTGCACATGACGTTTCGCTTGCATCATGAACAAACGCCACAAGCGGGGGAGTACGCTCAAAAACCTTAAAGGTGTAGTTTTTAATAGTACTCAGTTTTAACAAACAATCTAACTTCAATCTTTTACTGTATTAACTAATATATTAGTATCTTCATATTTCAGGGGAAGCGTTGGAGAGGTGGGTGCGTACCATGATAGCACGGATTTCAAGGTCAGGTCGAAGAGGGGACAGAAAAACAAAATGAAGAACTGCGAAAAGGAGGGAAAGGCGGACCCGACACATCATCGGGGTTCTCATTCTTCGTACCGTCGTGCCCTGAAGGTATGATTTTTATTAATATCATAGTATTACTTAAATTCTCATAAACTATGTTCGCATAATATTCACCTAACATTCATACTCGTTTAATAGATACAAGCTGAACTCGGGAGGATGCCAACCGCGCCCGAGATATTCCTGGACATGCAGGCGAAGAGCGATGATGAAGGGACGACTAGTTTTGTCACGAGGAAAGATCAGGCAATCTGGGTGAGTACTAACTATTTCAAATAAATCAACTTTGTCTATACTTTAGGTGATAGATAACTATCTTTAATGATTTCATCTAATAATAACTTGAATTGAAATCATTGTTGTGTACGGAGGATGCCTACAAAAATGACCAGGCTAACCTCGAGACTGCTTCTAATGCTACCCAAGTCGACCCGAATCAAACTTTCTTCAAGGTCGTCTCCGGGTACAAGAAAGGAAGTGTGTACGGTGTAGAAAATGCACACGGGATGTACTTCACACCTCCCCCACCGCGTCTCAGCACCTCTACACAGATGGAGTACACGCCAGCAGGATCTTAGCAGCCCAACCCGGAGAAGGAGCAAATGAAGGAATAGTTGGCACAGCTGTAGGAGCAAATGAAGGAACAGCAGAAGAAAATCAAGAAGATGCAGGAACAGATGAACATGTTTCAGGCCATGTTTACGAGATGCAACCAAGGTCGTCCCCCATCCCCTATAGACGACAGAGACCCCTTTAACAGGGATGGTGGTAACTCTGGTGCTTCAGCTAGCTTCACAGTTAGCTGATTGTTTTTTGTTGTTGTTGTAACTGGATTTATGGATTATGTATCTTCGAACTAGTTTAGATTTATGTACCTTCAAACCGTATGTTAAAAATTTTTTATATGAATGTTTTTCCAGCATAAATGTGTCGAGAGATAAAGTGTTTTCGTTGATTGAGAGTGAATGAAGTTGAGGTATTGTGGATGGTCCACAGTTGTGGTTGGTTGAGAGTTGTGGATGTGGTTTATTTTTCAGGTTTTGGCTAGACATCGAACGCATGTTTACGGCCATGCAACAGCATACATGGCGTCCAATAACGGACGCCATGGCATACGCCAGAGGAATCTAAAATCGACGAAAAATGGTAGATATTCAGGGGAGGTGGCGTCTGACAGTGGATGCCAGGTGACCCTGGATGGCGTCCACTGTTGGAAGCCAACCTAATCCAGATGGCGTCCAACAGTGGACGCCATCCAGGGGCACCTGGCGTCCACTGTCAGACCCCACCCCTAGCGTCCACTGTCAGACACCCGTTTTTTTGGCGTCCAACAGTGGACGCCCGTTTTAAAAATAGACGACCGGTCGTGGCTTCTACTTTCTGGCGTTTGTTTGTGGACGTCCGTCCCCATATAGCGTCCACTGACGCAAGACATTAGGTGGACGCCCGGGGCTGCTTTTGTTGTAGTGAGCTTAGAGGTCTTAATGATTATGTAGCTTATAAATGAGTGGGTTATGTGGAGATATCTTTGATAGAATCACCTAAGTGAGTGTGAAGGGTTGGCCTCCTTCTAGGAGAGATTGAATTATCTCTTTAGAGAACACATTAGAATCTCAAGGTTCATTTGGCCATAAATTTGTTGAATCGTATCGTGGACTCGTGTGGAACTTAAGGTATGATATGTGTTGTGAGAATAATTCAACCGAAGTTCAATAAGGAATTCAATTCGAAAGATATTCTCTTATTGTAAGTAAGTTGTTGCCTCATTTCACTAATATGTTAATTCAAATCGAAAGATATTAATGTCAAAGTGTCAACCTTTCCATATGCTCAGGATTTTTGTTTTCGGTTTATCATTTGCAATAGTTGGGCTTTGTTTAGAAATAATGCAAAGTAGAATTGTTGACCATTGTTGCATAGTAAGAACATCTCCCATTAGTAGCATATTAAACCCAATTCATTATCATGATTATGAATGTCATTATCTTTAGAATAATGATTATTCATTTTCCATCATAAGTGACTTTGGATACTTTTTGAGGTTAGTCTCATATGGCCCTTATTATATAAAGTAAGAGTTATGAGAAAGATAAGAAATATGAGAATATACATCAAATACTTCATCATCCAAATCTCTTTGATAACTGAGTATAGCACTGAGTTTTAACTCCTAATGTTTGAGTACACAACTTTTTAGGAGTGTTGTGTGACCTTGGGGAACAACGTCCATTGCGATTTGTGCCATAGTCAGGACGATTTTGATTCTCATTCAGTGACCTTCATACCACAACACAACGACGTATATCCTCTAATTATATATCACCCCTTAGTGATCCTATATTTCCAACATATCATGCATTGCAGAGATGAAACTGAAGAGGAAGATAAAAATCACGGAGGGGACTACTAGAACTAGAAAGCTTTCGAGACTACTGTTACATACTATTGTTACGTGATTGATGATTGAATTAGGGTTGAATTAATGTAAAAAGAGTTCTAGGGTGATTGATGATTGAAAAAAGTTGTGAATTTGTGTGTTGCATGGGGTGTATATATAGGCTAGGCCAAGGTACCCCGGTTAGGGTTACTCGACCGAGTAAGTGGCTGACTCGGTCGAGTGGCCCATTGTGCCAGGAGTCGGGCTCAAACAAGGGCCCACTCGATCGAGTGGGCTGAGCACTCGATCGAGTGGCTCAGCTGGGTCCCGCGGGTCAGCTGTTTTTGGACCGTGGGTTGGACATTTGATGGGTTTTGTATTTGGACTGGGTTTTTGATGTTTATGTGGCTGTTTTGTATGTCTCGGAACGACTTTGACTGGGGTTTTGACCCAATCGCTAAAAGTCGGTTTTATTTCCGGTGTCGGTTTTGGCCCAAATTAGTCTTGTTTGACTCGGAATGGTCCAATGGGTCTGGATTTGAGGTCCGTTTTGTGAGATTTATACTCCATAAGTGCTTAGGCCAACAACTAATGGTTTTGAGCCCATATCCGAGCGCGTAGAAACACATTAGCATTCGATCATCATCGGGTGTTTTTTGGAAACTGTTATAGACACCTGGCAGTCAAAATGCGGGTGTCTACAGAGCCCCCACTCTGACTGAGGCTTGGACAAGGCGAAAGTCAGAGTAGCTACCAGGCCAATCGAGGATTGAAACCTGGCAGACTTCCGATCGGGTCGTTTATAGTCCATTAGACTCGCATGAAGGGCTCGCCAGCCATAAGCTAGAAGTCATACCTGAGCTGATGACGATAACTCCGTGGGGAATTGGACTCATCGCATAAGTCCTGGGTGTGCCTGTATGTAGGCTCATCCCGTGTTATTCCGGGAAAATGCCACCTAGGGCCTTCCGCTGGGGAGATATGGTGGGCTATACGTTCCTGTTTGAGTCGTACCTGTATAAGTCACATAAAAATTTTGCATGCAACATGTAGGTAGAAAAATGACTCGTGCTGGGGAAAATGATTTTCCGAATTTTTGAAAGTTTTGAAAATTTTGAAATTTTGAAGTTTGTTTGAAATTTTTGACTCCTAAAGAAAATTAGGAAAGTTCGGGATGATCATATCCGTGCTAGTATCGAGACTAGGCTTGTGGCTTGATTCCGTTTAGGATTAGGAAACTATTGCGCAAGAAAAGATATGGAAAGAGAGTTATAGAATTAATGCTATAAATACCCCTCCCTTGTCCTTTGATTTCTTACAACTCCTATTACAATTCATCCCTTCTCAAAAGAAAGTCTCTTTACTCCTTCCAAGAAGAATAGCCATGGGAATCGACAGATTGACTGTGATGCTGCAGGAATAATGGTCCCAACGTTTTAGGGACACAGATAGGGTGGCTCTCACCCAGACGGGTATTACTCAGCTGTACCCGTTTCGTCAGATGCAGGTTGATCGCTATTTTCTGGATGCGTGCCTGTCTTATTGGGATGACATATATCATGTCTTTGCCTTTCCTCGAGGAGAAGTTTGCCCTCTACCCGAGCAAATTGCTGTTGTGGGAGAATGGAACCCGATACTCCGACCTGCCATACCTTATTCAGTTTATGACCTGAGGAGGAAGCTTCGAGAATTTTTAGGGCTTTCTCACAACGAGGTATCTCGTATGATGGAGGGTGATAATATTTCTCTGATCGACTTGGCTGAGAAATTTATGAATCCTCTCGATGTCCGGGTCAGACCGGCTCACAGCCGTAGGGCTTTTTCTTTCTGCATGGTCCAAGTTTATACCTTTGAGGGTCACATGGATTTATTGTCTTGTATGGGTAACGCCCGCCTCTTGACCGTGGTTGATTTGATGGAGACGGAGTATAGCCCGGCTTGGCTGATCACGGGTGAAATCATCCAAGGCTTAGATAATCGCAAGAGGGATTCCTCGGCTCGTCTCACCGGAAGTACCCGTCTACTGCAAGTATGTTACTTTGAATTTTATTTTTCCCAATTTCTTGATTGTTTTTTTTTTCGCGACTTTTCTGCTGCAGTGGGCACTCGATCGAGTCACCCTGGCACTCGATCGAGTGCCCTCGTAAAAAAGCCCCCTGTTTGTGTTCAGAGGTACCACTCGATCGAGTGTCTCAGGAACTCGACCGAGTGCCCTTAGGCTGACGCCTATTGCGCCTCGGGAACTCATGTTTTGTTTCCTTTTTCAGATTTGGCTATATGAGAGACTATCAGTGATAGATCCTCCTCTTGATGCGAGCAACTACCGTCATAACCAGGTGATGACGAGGAGACGGGTCATTGATTTTTCTCGTCAGATTACACAGAAGTATTGGGCGAGGTGTTATCCTTCCACGGTGGTCCGTTGATTCGATGGGTAGTGCCGTGGTGGCCCATCTATGTTTGGACTGGCTTGGACCTGAGAGACAGGGCTCGCTATCAGGTAATATTGTCCTTCAGGCAGACAGTTCACCTTTATCCGGACCGCATACTAAGGCAGTATGGGTGGACCCAGCGGATCCCCAAAGTTGAAGCAGTTGTGAGTGACCCTACCCAACTGACCGATGTAATGTGCGATAACTGGATGCAAAGATGGTACACCCGGCATACTTGGCCTATTTCCAAATCTCGCCACTCAATCTGGGTTTTGGACTCCTATGTGAAGTGGACTAAAGCGGGTGATGCCAAAGCCCGTGCTGCTCTGAAGGTTGATGAGGCTTTTGACCTGCTGCGAAGGGAGCAAGCTAAAGACAACAGGGGCTTCTTCGATGAAGGAGAGACTCCAGCTACCCTGGTCCGCCTAATGTCAGGTCACAAAAAGAATACTAAGACTCAAGTTGAAGGGTCTAGTGCTAAAGGTGCGCGGGGGAAAGTGAGCCCCCAGACTGACTTAGAAAGGAGATTGGGCCCAAGACTAGCAGCGCAGGACCGACTTGTCCCACGAGACAGGCTACCCGAGCACGTGCGGGCTCGACTCGGACCGAAGATTGTTGCCGAAGACTCGCTATCAAAGAAACAGGTTCGTGCTAAGGAGGTTCCCTTTGTGATTCGGGAACGCTCGTCCCCGCCCCGGCAACGTCGGGCTCCACGCGACCCGAAGGATAAAGGGAAGGGCAAGATGCCGGGATATTAGCCTCCTTTGTTTTATTATTTGAGTATTATTATTTTTTTTTTTGGGTGTGATTTTTTTTTGTATTTTGCCGTTTTGGCGTTTTTTTTTTAATTTGAATTTCCCGAGTTTATCGGTTTTTAATAAAGACGTATTAATGAACACTGTTCCCGTCTTTTCGTTTATTGCAGTGGTTGTACCCTTTTGAGGGGTTGCCTACGTATCCACAATTAGCGGAATCAAACCAAACGTAGTTCAAACATGGAGTTTTTTGCAATTTTTGAAATACATCAAGACTATTAGTTCGAGATGTGTGACAGTAGAATAATTAATTCTAACTTATTGACTTGTCTATAATTTTTTGAAAATTTATAAAAAGACAAATTTTTATAAATTTTTGCAAATGACATTGAGATGAGGGTTTAAGGGTAGTAGCGCTTCAGCTGGTCCAAGTTGGTTGGGTTGACGAATTCATTCACATCCAAATCTGTCAGCATCACTGCTCCTCCTGATAGGACCTTCTTGATTAAGTATGACCCAGCCCAATTGGGTTTGAATTTTTCCCTTGGGTCAACCGGTAGTAAGGCACGAGCCGATTTTAGGACCAGATCCCCTTCTTTGATGTTTCTGGGCTTAACTCTTTTGTTGAAAGCCCGTTGGATCCTCTTTTGATATACTTGGATATTGTTGAGGGCCCGGGATCGCCGTTCGTCTAAAAGGACTAGCGAGTCGTATCGGGCTTGTACCCAATCTGCTTCCGGTACTTGGCTCTCCAGTAAAATTCTTAGGGATGGTACTTCTAGCTCGACCGGTTGTACCGCTTCCATTCCGTATGTCATGTAATACGGGGTTGCACCGGTTGCGGTGCGAATTGAGGTTCGGTACCCCCAGAGAGCGAAACGTATCTTGTCGGGCCAGTCCCGGTAATTTTCAGCCATCTTTTTAAGTATGGTGACAATTGTTTTATTGGCCGCTTCTACCGCTCCATTTGTTTGGGGACTGTAGGGGGAAGATGTATGCCTCTGAATTTTGTATTTCGCTAGCAACGCAACGGTTTCAGCTTGGAAATGGGTCCCGTGATCACTGATGAAGTCGTGTGGGATCCTGTATCGACATATAATCTTATTCTGGATAAATTTAGCCACGTGCTTGGCGTTCAAGACACGGTATGACTCGGCTTCGACCCATTTGGCGAAGTAGTCGATGGCCACCAACATAAAGCAATGAGCTCCCGTCCCGGAAGGGTGCACCTTTCCAATTATATCAATACCCCATGCCGAAAATGGCCATGGTGATGTCATGGTATATAATAGGGAAGATGGCATATGCTGTACATTAGCAAAGATCTGACAATTATGGCAGTGTTTGACGTATAATTGACAGTCTGTTTCCATGGTGTTCCAGTAATATCCGAGCCTCATGATTTTGCGGGCTAACATATGGGCGTTCATATGCGGGCCATTTTCACCATCGTGTACTTCGGCCGTAACCTTTTCGGCCTGTGCTTTGTCGATACACAATAGAAGAGCCCCCTATGCCGTCTTTTTGTATAACTGCCCGTCATCCGTGCGCACAAATTGGGTTGCCAATCTTCGCAGGGCTTTCTTGGCCCGGTTTTCAGTTTCCGGGGGATATTCTCCCGTTGACAAGTAGGTTAGGACGGCCTGATACCAAGGTTCTGGATCAGTTATTTCGATATCCTGGATGGCGTGGATATAGGCCGGCTCGGACCGTCTTTCAACGCAGATTGGCATGCTGGTTAGATGCTCCGGGATATTTAGAAGGGATGCTAATTTGGAAAGCGCATCTGCAAATTGATTCTCCTCTCGGGGTAGGTAGATATACTCTACCTTTTGGAATTGTTTCTCTAGAACCCTTACTCGTGCTTGGTAAGCCACGAGATTGGCGTTACGAGTTTTCCATTTCTGGAGCGCTTGATTGATGACCAGTGATGAGTCACCGTGGACCCGGAGGTTTGTTACCCCTAAATCAGTGGCGGCTTGCAACCCGTGAATGCATGCTTCGTATTCGGCTGCGTTGTTGGTCACGTTAAAGTCCAATATGATGGATAAGGGGGTGTGCTCCTCTCGTGGCGAGATTAGTAGAATCCCGACCCCAAATCCTCGGAAGTTGGATGCCCCATCAAAATACAAATCCCATGTTTTGGTATCGGTATGGAATATGTCTTCATCAGGAAAGGCCCAAGTATCGGTGTGGCCCTCTTCGGATATCGGGCTATCAGCGAGGAATTCTGCCACTACCCGGCCCTTGATTGCTTTCAATGGTACAAATTTGAGGTCGAACTCAGCTAGCATTAAGGTCCATCTGGACATCCTGCCATTGAGGATGGGCTTCTCGAACAGGTACTTGATAGGGTCCATTTTGGACAAGATATGTACCTCGTGGCTAAGCATGTAATGTCGGAGCTTTTTAGTGACCCAAACCAAAGCTAGGCACGTTTTCTCGAGCATTGTGTACTTGCATTCGTATTCTAGGAACTTTTTACTGATGTAGTAAATAGCCCGTTATTCTGAATCGACTGTCTGGGCCATCATAGCCCCCATGGCTGTCTCGGTCGTTGTCAGGTATAACGACAAAGGCAAACCGGGTTGAGGTGGCATTAATACCGGCAGTGCAGACAGGATCTCCTTGATTTTGTCAAAAGCCGTTTGACATTTATCGTCCCATAGTATCCGTTCTCCGACCTTCAGTTTTTTGAAAATGGGCTCACATACCATGGTTAATTTCGAAATAAACCGGCTGATGTATTGGACTTTCCCGAGAAACCCCCTTATTTCTTTTTCGGTCTTGGGTGGCTGCATCTCGGTGATGGCTTTGATTTTAGCTGGGTCGACCTCGATGCCGCGTTGGCTAACGATATGGCCCAGTAATTTGCCCGATGTTACCCCGAAACTGCATTTTTGAGGGTTCAGCCTCATGTTGTATTTGCGTAGTCGGGTGAAAAAATTTCTTAGGGCCGCAATGTGCCCACTTCGGTCCTTGGATTTGACGATCATATTGTCGACATAAACCTCCACTTCCTTGTGCATCATATCGTGTAGTAAGGTAGTGGCGGTCCGCTGATAAGTGGTCCCGGCGTTGATAAGCCCAAATGGCATAACAGTGTAACAGTAAGTACCCCAAGGTGTAATGAAGGTGGTCTTACTCATATCCTCCTCTGCCATTTTGATCTGATTGTATCCGGCATACCCATCCATGAATGATAGAAGGGCGTGATTGGCCGTGTTATCCACCAGTATGTCGATGTGTGGTAACGAAAAATCGTCTTTTGGGCTGGCCTTGTTGAGGTCCCGGAAGTCCACACATACCCACACCTTGCCGTCCTTCTTGGGTACCGGCACGATGTTCGTGACCCAGTCTGGATATTCAGACACTTGTATAAAGCCCGCTTTGAATTGCTTGTCGACTTCTTCTTTGACTTTGAGGGACCATTCGGGCCTCATTCTTCTGAGTTTCTGTTTTACCGGTTTGCACCCATCTTTGATGGGTATTCGGTGTTCAGCTATTTCCCGGTCTATTTTCGTCATGTCCTTGTAGGACCATGCGAAAACGTCTTTGAATTCCTAGAGGAGGCCTGTGAATTGTTTTCTCTCCTCTGGATCTAAGGATAGGCCCAACTTAAGCATCAGGGGCTCTAAAGCGGTTCCCACGTTAATGAACTCGGTTTCTTCAATTACCGGATCTCGGGACTCCCTTTGTTCGAGCTGCTCGATTAGATGCGGAGGCAGTGGTACCTGTTCGTCGGGTTTCTCAATGTCATTGCATATAAAATTTTTGAAATTGAGAGAATTTTGGAAATAAGACAAGTCGTAAGCAGAACGGTTTTCGTTATTATTATTAATGGTAAATTTTGAGAAAAGCTCGAATAGAGCGGCCATCTGCTCGTTGGTCAGTGGCGGGATAGGGAGAGGTCTTGGGACAGGCCCCGAGACCTCAGTGGAAGTGGCTAAGGGAAGAGGGGTTACAGACTCGACTCTAGCACCAGACCCTCTAGACTTGGACCCAGACTCCGACTCTGACTCTGACTCTGACTCGGACTCGGTATCCGGCATGTCTCCCTCGCCGGTGGTCAGCTTGTAGGTCCGTCCCTGGCTGTCGGTCCACTTGATGGTCTTCCTCCAGACCCTTTTCCCAGTGCCCGTACCGACCTCGGAGATCAGCTTCGTTGGGTCAAACCGATTGCTGCGAAGGATCAGGTTGACCAAGTCATCTTTTGGAGCGGGGCCGGCCTTGTCTTCTCCAAATAAGAGCCCCAGCACGGGCTCGGAGTTGTTTTCCCCTTCCTTGGACTCGGTTTGAACAAGGGTAAATATATCATCGGGGATGAAATTGCATTCTCGAGCCATTTTGGTCTCGAGATATGTGACAGTGGGTTGGGAAAGGCCCACTTGAATAGCCCCGAAGACCGGAGTGACGAAGTAGTCAATTAACTTCGGGCTATAAGGGCCTATGTATGTACCCTTGAGGATGTTGGTAGCCTTGTGAATACCGGCCCGGACCACGTTTTCCGGGGTTATAGCATACCCCAATCCGAACTGTGATTCACCGTCGTTTAGGACCTCGATAATCTTCCCAGCTAGAAGATTTGGCCTCGAGGTAGCTCCTGGTAGATAGCCCAAGTTTTGTAGCATCGTGTCGATGCTAGTGGTGAAGTAAGGCCTGAAGAGATATTCCTCTTCAATCATGCCCACGAAATCAAATCCTCGTGGGTCGGCCCGGCCCGTAGCATTACAGCTTGCTACAGTTATAGGGGTGGCTTCTAATGTGACGACCCCGTCCCGGAGTGGCATCTTGACCTTCCTATGTAAGGTGGAGGACACGGCCTTGACTGCGTGGATCCAAGGCCTTCCGAGTAGCATGTTGAAGGATGAGGTGACATCAATCACCTGGAACTCCAGTTCTTTTTTGATTGGGCCCGTTATTATTGTTAGTTTAACGGGCCCAGCCACCGTTTTTGGGCTTCCGTCAAAAGCCTGGATAGTTTGCGCCGTTGGGAGATAGTCGGCGTCTGTGATGCCGAGGGCCTTAGCGGTCCTTAGAGGTAGGACATTTACAGCGGACCCATCGTCGATAAGGGTCATCGGGAGGTACTTCCCTCGGTAAATGACCGTGATGTAAAGGGCCAGATTATGATTGGGCCCGAACGGCGGTAGATCGGACTTAGAGAAGGTTATAAGTGGGCCCTCTTCCTTGGACTTGCCCTTGAGATAGGGCATAATAGTGGCTACCATTTCAGTGGGGGTAACCTGTGAATCGACCTTGATTTCATCGAGAGCCTTAGTGAGTGCTTCTCGATGTGCTTGTGAGGTGACCAGTAGTTGCCATATGGTTAAATTAGCTCAAACCCTCTTCAATTGCTGGATCAAAGTCGTGTCACTGCTTGGCTCTTCGAGGGTAGGATTGGTAGGTTCAGTGACGGTTGTTGGAGTAGAGCGCCCAACTGTGGCGAGGTGGTTGGTGGCTAAGGCTTTGGACTTAGCTTTTCGGACCTCTTCTCTCGTGACGGGGACAGTTTCCCCTTTTGCCAGGTAGACGTCGTCCTCATCATCGAACCATATCCCGTTGATTTGTGGGATATAAGGGTAAATGAGGTGAGAACAGTCAATTACCTCGCCGATGAATATAGCATGGGTACTGAACGGGTTTTCCTTGTTACTCGGCTTGTCCCCGGGCAACGGTATTTTCCCACTTTCGATCAGATCTTGGATCAGATGCTTTAGTTTCCCGCATTTTTCAGGATCATGTGCATTACCACGATGATACTGGCAATAGGCTTGGGCATTGTAGCTCTTGGGCCTTTTCTCCACTGGAAGGTCGGGAATCGGACCTATTGGTTCGATAAGGTCTTTTGAAGATAGCCTTTGTAAGGCGTAGGTATAGGTAGTCCCTATATCTGTGAATACCCGATTTGGTGTATTCTTTTTGGATGAGGTGTCAAGCAGATTTACCTCGTCGAAGATGCTGCGAGTTGCAGCTGCAGGTGTGGACTTGCTCGCAGATGAGCTTGCCTCTTGATAACCCTTGGTAGAGGCCTTAGTCAGGCTCTCTAACCGTAAGTCATCCTCGATCCTTGTACCCATTTCAGTAAGGGTAGTAAAATTAGGGATAACAGCATACCGGAGATGGACCCGGTAGGAAGGGAGGAGGTTCTTGACAAACGCCTCCACTAGCACTTTCTCGCTGGGCTTATCGGCCAACTTAACACTCTCGGCCCGCCATCTTTGCAGATATTTGGTGAACCCTTCTTTGGGCTCTTGGGCCATCACTTCCAGAGTACGCATTGTAGTCTAGATCTCGGTATTATCAGCGTAATTCCGAGCGAATTCAGTTGCCACATCATCCCAAGTTTTATATTTCTTGGAATCGAGCCTGTAGTAAAAGGCCTTGGGATGCTCCTCCAGGGAGGAAAGGAATAAGTGAGTAAACATGGTGGACTTCACCCCTTTTACTGCCATAAAATCTTTGAAAGCCCGGATGTGGTAGACCGGGTCTTCAGTACCCTCAAACATTGGAATTCCCGTAAGGTTGTGGTTAGCGGGTAGCTCATCATTCAAAGGTGAATAGGAACGAGCAATTTCAGTGTGAATCGAGTTGTTCGTTAACAGGTGAACTTGTTCTTCGAGCCTGCGAACAGCGGTGACTAGTTCAGCTATGGGCCCAGTGGGCTCGGATCCAGGAGGAGGAGTTCCCTTCTCCATTGCACCCACACGAGTGGCGAGTGTCGTCTGATCAGCCTGGATGGTAGTCAGTTGGGCTTCGATCTTGTCTAGGGCATCCTTCAATGCGTCCATTTTGCATTGATGTCTAGTTTTGGGTGGCCTGTCTGTAAGAACACCGCGTAATTAGAAACTAGCCCGAATCCCGAAATAGAAAGTACATCCCGAATAAGACTGAAAAGGGAAATGACTCGGAAAAGACACCTAGACGGGTGACTTGTGAAAGGTGGGCCTTCCTTAGGATTCGGCGGGTGGGCCGAGTCCTGCTCGAAGAAAGGTCCACGTGAGACATCCTCAGACTTTGGACTCGGTTGTGTAAACGGGCCCTCTTTTGTAGGAGTATGTCCTACGTAGGTGGGCCTTGCCTTAGTCTAATAAGGCGGACTGGGATGGGGAAGAAACCCGCAAGGTAGGATCGACGAAGTTTTGACGCTAAAGACCTCGACGACTTATGACACGACCCGACACTGCTAAATACGGGAAGTCCTAAGATGAGGAAGGTTTTGAAAATGGATTGTTTTTGAAAAAAATCCGAGCAAGCTCGGGGAAGGGCCCGATTTTTCGAGAAAATCGGAAAGTGCATCGGGCCACAAGTTTGAAAGTTAGAAAATGTTTTCGAGTTTTGAAATGGGCAGAATACCGGCTAAAAATAGGCTATTTTTGAGTAAAATCATAAGTCCTAAATTCGGTATACGTCCGGGGTTTCGAAATTGGATATCTTGAAAAAGATGTATTTTCGGAAAGTTGACGGTTTTTTGCAAACGACACGGAAACCAAGTAGCATGTAGTCAGGCAAGCATTATAACGACGCCATGTATGCTTTACACTAAGTCTCGGTCGGTCTAGATAGGGTCTATACCAGTGCACATAGTCTAGACCTTGATCGGGACGGACTTTCTAAGTCGAGTTGAGCTTAGAACATGCCGCGAAACCCACTCAAATCGACTATGAACACCTTTGACATATCCATATTGGAGTACATCACGGTCTAGTGGGACGTCGGTCGCGAGTACCGGCCCGAGAAAATATGGGTTATGCATGAACCGTAAAACTAAAACGCGTATTGTACTAGTCAAACGATTTCTATTCGAATCTCACCCTGAGGATGCCAATGGTAAGTCACGCAACAGTTAGTCCCCAGCGGAGTCGCCAAATTGTGGACATGACATAGGTCCACCCTGACGCGGCCACGCGCGGGTTTGGGGAGGCGAATGAATCTCCATATGAGAATGGATCGAATTGAAATTTAAATCGAAGTGGAGTCGCCACCGAACTTTGTGGAGTTCGGGCCCGTTCGAACCCACTCTATGTCGTAGGGGGCCGCATACAAAATATGGCCCATTTCCGATGTAAGAGTTTATTGGGCTCGTCCCTTTGCATTGCGATACCGATACCGTCACCACCGATTATCGTGTATAGAATGACTCTCGTGCGCCAACGGTTTTGGGCATCCGGAAACCGAGGTTCTGAGTAAGGGGTGAGGGTACGTGTTGGGAAGCCCACGAAGGACACCCAACCCCGCCCGCACATTAGCGGCCTCTACTAGGATATCGAATGATTTTTGAATACACGCGTTAGTTGAACGATGGAAATGCTTATGCAAACATTGTTTTCCCTAAGCATATGAGAAATTGAATGGGTTTCTATGTCAATTTAATGCAACTAATTCTAACGTCGAAGTTAAATTTAGCATGCGAAGGTTCATTTTGTGCAATAAAATAAACAAAGAATTGAATTGACAAAAGAACAAACGGTTAGTAACGGTATAACGATAATAACAGTTTGCGAATTATGGAATAATGTAAATATGATGATGCATAGCTTGAAAGAATGATGCTTCACGTGATAGATTAGGCACGTGTTGACTTAAGTCATAAAAAACGGTTAACGAGACTCGAATGCTATTGTAGGACTCACGGTTTTGTCGTGATAAGGGGCCACTCGACCGAGTCATTGAGGGACTCGATCGAGTGGACCTCTAAGAAGGCTTCTGTCCAGATTTTGTGACGGTACTCGAGCGAGTTACGAGGGAACTCAACCGAGTAGTTATCATGAAAGTATTCTGTCTCGTATATTGGACCCTACTCGATCGAGTTATTGACCAACTCGACCGAGTACGTTGCCACTCGATCGAGTCATTGCGAGACTCGACCGAGTGGAGGTCGTCAGAACCTTCTGTCTCGTTTTTTGGGGTGCCACTCGACCGAGTGGGCTAGGCACTCGATCGAGTGCCCCCTGTACGAACTAGGGTTCACATGCAATTTGATTATTGGTTCCGAAATTGCCTTTGATTTTTGATAATTCGATGACTTTGTCGAATCGGGCATAAATATCGTTTAATTTACACTCGGTTCGCGTATGTGATACTCGTCATATTCGACGTTCGATTATTGAATCGATGTCGAATATTAGAGCGAAACTAGAGAAATTGCTATGAGTCGTTTAAGTCAACCAAAGCGTTATGAATTTTCCTCCGCGTTTATAGTGTCGTAATTCTAACGAATTAAATGACATCTACGTTAGCATCAACGCAAAATCGAATTGATTAAACTATTTGACTAGATCGTTAGATTCGATATCCAATTATGGAATTGGTATCGAATCTAAAAGATCGATGCTTTGCTTGAATTGAAAGACGTGATTCCCTCCGCATCCCGACATCATAATTAATTCTTGCGAATTGTTTGATGTCGGATCCGCATCAACGGGTTTCGACCCTTATTCGAAGATGCTCGATTTGAAAGATAGTTTTGATATATGCGATTAAATGATGGATACGCGAACGAAATAAAAAAAACTATTGTTTAAGTTGACTCGTTTCAATAATCAAGTGCTAGGGGTCAGGATAAGCGACCGGCAACGCTGTGTGCAGTACACTTGTATATTCGGGTTTCCTTATTCCGACATCCTTCGCACTCGACACAAATCCGTGAGTATTTTAATGTTTTGTACTAATAATACTATCGATATTAGAATGCGATAATAAAATAAATAAAAAACAAAAAAACGAAGAGAAGGAGGAAGATGACGAGAGGGAGAAGAGAAGGGGTTTTTGCACCCTCAACCTACATGTTTCTTATGCTCGGACGAAACTCGTAGTGACGGCTTGCACGGGAGTATCGAGTATGTAGGCTAAGTTGTGGTGGTTGGGGTTCGAATTCCTAAACGCTAGGGTTAGGGTTTGTATGTAGTATTGACTAGGGTTTGATTAGGGTTTGCTTAGGGTTGAATTAGGGTTGAATTAATGTAAAAAGAGTTCTAGGGTGATTGATGATTGAAAAAAGTTGTGAATTTGTGTGTTGCATGGGGTGTATATATAGGCTAGGCCAAGGTACCCCGGTTAGGGTTACTCGACCGAGTAAGTGGCTGACTCGGTCGAGTGGCCCATTGTGCCAGCAGTCGGGCTCAAACAAGGGCCCACTCGATCGAGTGGGCTGAGCACTCGATCGAGTGGCTCAGTTGGGTCCCGCGGGTCAGCTGTTTTTGGACCGTGGGTTGGACATTTGATGGGTTTTGTATTTGGACTGGGTTTTTGATGTTTATGTGGCTGTTTTGTATGTCTCGGAACGACTTTGACTGGGGTTTGACCCAATCGCTAAAAGTCGGTTTTATTTCCGGTGTCGCTTTTGGCCCAAATTAGTCTTGTTTGACTCGGAAGGGTCCACTGGGCCTGGATTTGAGGTCTCTTTGTGAGATTTGTACTCCATAAGTGCTTAGGCCAACAACTAATGGTTTTGAGCCCATATCCGAGCGCGTAGAAACACGTCAGCGTCCGATCATCATCGGGTGTTTTTTGGAAACTGCTATAGACACCTGGCAGTCAAAATGCGGGTGTCTACAGGGTCCTTAGATCCACAATTGTCATTTGCGGGTGTCTACAAAGCTGGGGACCGATATGTGTCCATTACGCGGTATTCTTACAGACAGGCCACCCGTAACTAGAAGCCAACGCAAGATGCAAGAAACCTTGGACGAACTGAAAGCCTCACTGGCTAAGATGGAGGCCCAATGGAATCAGGACCGACCAAACCACTCTTGCCACCCGCCTGAGTGCCATAGAGAAAGGGACTCCCAATACCGGATCCGAACCCACTGGGCCCATAGCTGAACTAATCAGCGTTGTTCGCAAACTTGAAGAACAGGTCCACTTGTCAACTAACAACGCTATCCACACGGAAAATGCCCGTGCCTATTTACCCCTGAATGATGAACTGCCCGACAACCTCGACCTTACGAGCGTACCAATGTTTGAGGGTACTGAAGACCTGGTTCATCACATTCGGGCTTTCAAAGAGTTCATGGCCGTCAAGGGAGTAAAATCCACTATGTTTAAGCACCTGTTCGCTGCTTCCCTCGAGAAGCATCCAAAAGCCTGGTACTACAGGCTCGATTCCAAGAAATACCCGACTTGGGATGACGTGGCAACGGAGTTCGCTCAGAACTACGCTGATAATATTGAGATCCAGACTACAATGCGTACTCTGGAAGTCATGGCCCAAGAGCCCAAAGAAGGGTTCACTAAATATCTTCAAAGATGGAGGGCCGAAAGTGTGAAGTTGGTAGACAAGCCCAACGAGAAGATACTAGTGGAGGCGTTCATCAACAACCTCCTACCTTCCTACCGCGTCCATCTTAGGTATGCCGACATTTCAAACTTTGCGGTGCTTACCGAAATGGGCATTAGGATTGAGGACGATCTTCGACACAATGAAGATCTGGGTGAAGCTTCTACTGAAGGCTATACTGGACATCAACTCGAGTCCTTAGAAGCCGACGACTAATGACAACATCATCCGAGAGTCCAGATTTGATTTAAGTCCGAGTCTGAGTCTGAATCTAGGATGTTCTATTTCAAAGTCAAAGTCAGAGTCAGAGTCAGTTGTATTCTGTCTTCTTTTTTTCAAAATTCAATAAAATCAGCTTTCAATATTATTTTTCATATATACTTTCCTTATGTGTTTCCGAGAACATGATGAACACCATCGTACAATGTGAGCACATGCACGTGACTATTATAGGCACATCTATAATGACTGTAGGAAATTGAGACCCGTGTTTTCCTTTACCTGTTCCATGTCTGACATAGAAAGCCACAAAACTACACTTAGCAGGAGCGGTATCAAATCCTATGACGAATCTAGGTAATCTCCTAGTTTGGATTCAAGACGGGAGGCAAGCCCATTTCCCACAATAAAACACCCCTCCAATAAGACTGACCAATCCCTACCTTAGGTGTTAGCCTGACCAAAATTCAAAAAACCCATGACCGGGGCTAAGAGGTCAACCAACAAAAATTCAAAAAACCTAGGACCGGGGCTAAGAGGTCAACCAACAAAAACCCAGGACCGGGGCTAAGAGGTCAACTAACAAAAATTCAAAAACCCATGACCGGAGCTAAGAGGTCAACCAACAAAAAATTCAAAAAACCCATGACCGGGGCTAAGAGGTCAACCAACAAAAATTCAAAAAACCCAGGACCGGGGCTAAGAGGTCAACCAACAAAAACCCAGGACCGGGGCTAAGAGGTCAACCAACAAAAATTCAAAAACCCATGACCGGGGCTAAGAGGTCAACCAACAAAAATATTCAAGAACCCATGACCGTAGTGAAAACGGTCAAATTCGAAATTATCAATCCTCATACCATCCAATAGGGGAGAAACAATCAAGCTGGTCAGCTAACACCACATTCAGCCTTCCCACATTACAACCCTCAAGACCTTCTCGGGACCTAGGCTAGAGACAGCCCAGAATTTTGAGGATTCAAGCTCCATAGGATACCCTAACCATTAGGGCCAGACATGGAAATCAGATCCTGCATCATCAAACCTGCCCAATCGAAGTCCGAGTCATTTTCACTCGACTTCCCCCCTTTCCTACCACATTACAATACCTTACCCTCGAACCCTTAGCTCCACAAAATCAAGCTTCAGATGTCAGAACATCAAAGCCACTTTCTACCTGGCACCACATTTTCAAAAACATTTAAACCAGTTACCAACCCCAAACACGGGAACTCAACCTGCGGTCGGCATAGAACATGTCCAAATAGTTCACACCACCTTTGGGGGCTACCCCGGAGAACGCTCACAGTCACAGGATCAACATCCTAACTATTCTAGCCCTTTGATCAAGACATCATTGGGAATGCACCTAGTCTACACCATCGCTATGGCTAGTTACACACAAAGTCCTAATAAACTAGGCACCACAACATATCTTTCTTCACTGAACTACGGCATTGTTTGATTTCACTACACGTGAATACGTAGGCAGCCTTTCAACTGAGGCACAACCACTCACATTGACACACATTCAAAAAGCACCATCATTCCGGTCACGACACTGTCATGTTCTCAACAGCTAGCTTTGTCGTCCTGGGGGCTTCTCCTAGGCAGAAGTTCTCCATCCACTCACAAAATCCAAATACTTTCAAAATCTAGCCACCCTTCTATAGTGTGTCCTAGTACTCGGCTCAGTCGAAGACAAGAATCTGTCAGGACTCGAGACAACACCCACTTTGGGACTATACCTCAAAACCGAGAATTCAAGAGCACTAGACAACAACATTGTTAAGCCTTGTTGTGCAGTTGTGGTCTCATTACAGACTACTGCAATTCCCCGATAACGCATCCTTCCCTTTCCTAGGATTCGACCATGTTGCCACTCGCCTAGGCTGCGGAATAGCGCGACTTAAGAGTCTTGTTAGGTGGCCCACCCCCCTACCGAGTCACGGTCCAACCCCTCGAGAGTCCAATCGTGTCTGTCGACTCGTCCGGTCACGTCCAGAGTCGAGTCTGTCGGTAGACCTCTCTCTTCAAATTCCCGCTTTAAAGTTTGCAAAACTTAGCCATTTGAAAAAAACTCTTTTTGACAAAGTCAAATTTAAGTCTATTTAAACTGCAAATTTCTTTGCTACCCCTTTCACTTTGAAAACCTAGCACGTGAGTTTCTTTCAGGATTTCGATGTCAAAGTTCAAAATTTTCAAAAAAAAAAATCCAAAATTTCAAAAGATTCAAAATCTCAAAATTTTCAAAAATTCAAAAATCATTTTCCCCAGCACGAGTCATTTTACTACCTACGTGTTGCATACAAAATTTTATGTAACTTATACAGGTACGACTCAAGCAAGGACATGCAACCCACTGTATCTCCCCAGCGGAAAGCCCTAGGTGGCATTTTCCCCAGAATGGCACGGGATGGGCCCACATATAGGCTCAACCAGGACTTATGCGACAAGTCCGATTCCCCACGGAGTTACTATCATCTACTCAGGTACGACTCGAGGCTCCAAAAGCAAGCCCGTACAGCTCACATATCTCCCCAGCGGAAAGCCCTAGGTCGGATTTTCCCGGAATAGCACGGGATGGGCCTACATATAGGCGCACCCAGGACTTATGCGACAAGTCTGATTCCCCACGGAGTTATCATCATCAGATTAGGTATGATCTCTATCTTATGGCTGGCGAGCCCTTCACGCGAGTCTAATGGACTATAAACGACCCGATCGGAAGTCTGCCATGTTTCAATCCTCGATTGGCCTGGTAGCTACTCTGACTTTCGCCTTGTCCAAGCCTCAGTCGGAGTGGGGGCTCTGTAGACACCCGCATTTTGACCGCCAGGTGTCTATAGCAGTTTCCAAAAAACACCCGATGATGATCGGATGCTAACGTGTCTCTACGCGCTCGGATATGGGCTCAAAACCATTAGTTATTGGCTTAAGCACTTACGGAGTACAAATCTCACAAAACAGACCTCAAATTCAGGCCCAGTGGGTCGTTTCCAGTCAAACAAGACTAATTTGGGTCAAAACCGACACCGGAAATAAAACCGACTTTTAGCGATTGGGTCAACCCCGGTCAAAGTCGTTTCCGAGACACATAAAAACAGCCACATAAACATCAAAAACCCAGCGCAAATACAAAACCCATCAAATATCCAATCCACGGTCCAAAACATTGGACCCGTGCGACCCAGCTGAGCCACTCGATCGAGTGCTCAGCCCACTCGATCGAGTGGGCCCTTATTCAAGCCCGGCTGCAGGCGCTTGGGCCACTCGACCAAGTCAAGGGGCTACTCGGTCAAGTAACCCTAGCCGGAGGTCCATGGCCATGCCTATATAAACACCCCATGCAACACACATTTACATAACTTTACACACCTTTTCGAAACCCTAATTCAACCTCATTCTATACTAATCTACATCCAAACCCTAACCCTAGATTAGGAGACAAAACCCTAAACCACCACAACTCAACTTACATCTCGATCACTCTCGTGCATGCCACAACTAGACGAGTCTATACAGAGAACAAGAACATGTAGGTTGAGGGTGCAAAACCCGTCTTCTTCCCTTCTCCTCTCTCTCTCGGCTTCTTTCTCTTTTTCGTCGTTCTTTTGTTTTTTTTATTTTACCATCGCATTCTAGTATCGATAGTATTATTAGTATAAAACATTAAGATACTCGCGGATTTGTGTCGAGTGTAAAGGATGTCGGAATAAGGAAACCCGAATATACAAGAGTATCGCACTCAGCGTTGCCGGTCGCTTATCCTGACACCCTAGCACTTGATTATTGAAACGAGTCAACTTACACAATAATTTTTGTTTTCGTTCGCGTAGCCTTCATTCAATCGCATATTTCATCGTTTTTCTAAAAATTATGTTAGAAGCATTTTTTTTATAATGGTCGAAACCCGTTGATGCGGATCCGACATCAAACAATTCGCAAGAATTAATTATGATGTCGGGATGCGGAGGGAATCAAGTCTTTCAATTCAAGCAAAGCGTCGATCTTTAGATTCGATACCAATTCCATAATTGGATGTCGAATCTAACGATCTAGTCAAATAATTTAACCAATTCGATTTTTCGTTGATGCTAACGTAGATGTCATTTAATTCGTTAGAGTTACGACACTATAAACGCGGAGGAAAATTCATATCGTTTGGTTGATTTAAAAAATGACCTATAGCAATTATCTTCTATTTCGCTCTAATATCCGATGTCGATTCAATAATCGCACGTTGGATATGACGAGCACGATACACACGAATCGAACATGAATTAAGCAATATTTATGCCCGATTCGACAAAGTCATCAATTTAGCAAAATCAAAAGCAATTTCGAAATCATTAACAAAATTGCGAAACGAACCCTAGTTCGTACAGGGGGTACTCGATCGAGTGTCTAGCCCACTCGGTCGAGTGGCACCCCAAAAAACCAAACAGAATGCTTTTTCGACCTCCACTCGGTCGAGTCTCGCAATGACTCGGTCGAGTGGCCAGGCACACGGTCGAGTTCCCCCGTAACTCGGTCGAGTGACGTCACAAAATCCGGACAGAAGCCTTTTCAGAGATCCACTCGGTCGAGTCCATCAATGACTCGGTCGAGTGGCCCCTTATCACGTCAAACCGTGAGTCCTACAATATCATTCGAGTCTCGATAATGTTTTTTTTATGACTTAGGTCAACATGTGTCCAATCAATCACGTGAAACATCACTTTTCAAAAAAACATGCAACAGCATATTTACATTATTCTATATTATTCGCAAACTGTTATTATCGTCATACCGTTACTAACCGTTTGTCACTTTTCTTGTTGATTTAGTTGTTTATTTTATCGTACTAAAATGAACCTTCGCATGCTAAAATACAACTTTGACGTTAAAATTTTAGTTGCATTAAATTGACATAGAAACCCATTCAATTTCTCACATGCTTAGGGAAAATAATCTTTGCATATCATTTTCCCGTTCAACTAACGCGCGTATTCAAAAATCATTCGATATCTTAGTAGAGGCCGCCAATGTGCGGGCGGGGTTGGGTGTCCTTTGTGGGCTTCCCAACACGTACCCTTACCCCTTACTCAGAACCTCGGTTTCCGGATGCCCGAAACCGTTGGCGCACGAGAGTCATTCAATACACGATAACCGGTAGTGACAGTATCGGTATCGCAATGCAAAGGGACGAGCCCAATAAACTCTGACATCGGAAATGGGCCGTATTTTGTATACGGCCCACTACGACATAGAGTGGGTTCGAACGGGCCCGAACTCCCACAAAGTTCGGTGGCGACTCCACTTCGATTTAAATTTCAATTCGATCCATTCTCATATGGAGATTCATTCGCCTCCCCAAACCCGCGCGTGGCCGCATCGGGGTGGACCTATGTCATGTCCACAATTATTAATATCCAATTTTTCTAATTTTTACTAATATGTTACGAAAGATATTAACGATACAAAATACGCGTTGGCAAACGTAAAAAAGCAAAAAGAAAGCTTGGACTTGAACGGAGGAAGTACATTACAAATTGATCCACTTAACATTAAATCAAAAATAAAAAGTAATAAAATAATAAAATGTGGCCCACTACCCTCCCTCTTTCCTCCTTCCCATCCGTGGAGACGGGGTTCACTGCCCCTGCATTACTCCGACACGGCTGCCGGCGGCCGTGTCCCGTGTCGACACGACACGGCGGCTGACACGACACGGGACACGTGTCAGATTCGTCCTTCACAGACACGACACGGACACGGCAAAAAGGAAGAGGAGAGAGCAGATCTGGATGTACGAAGTTCGAAGAGCTTACCTTGGATGCTAAGTTTTGACCGACCATTGCACCACTAATCTCATACAAAGTTACGAACAGAGCACCCATAATCGGAGTACGCCGATCCGAAGTAATATGTATATGGACTTATGGAGTTTGAAGTCACGAAGATTGGATTTCGAAGATTGTAGTTAGACTAAATAGATTGGGAAATGGAAGCCATTGGTGACTTGATGAGGACTCGAGGAAGAAGAAGAAGATAACTTTTGAAGTTTGAAGAAGAAGATAACTTTTGAAGAAGAAAGGAAGAAGGAGGTGTACTGTATTATTTCAGAAAAAGAGAAGAAAACGGTGCTTTTTAATTTTTATGGGGAAGGGGAACCTATTTTATTATTATATTGATTATAGTAATCAATCAATTACAAAGTAAAATAGTATGGTACAGTTGTTTACTTGTACTTGTAACTTGTAAGTCGTAACTTAGTCAAGTTGTAATTAAAGTTCAAGGACATATATATTTAATGTCGTGTCCGTGTCGTGTCTGCTAACTTGGTCAAGACACACCGCTGACCGTGTCCACGTATCCAGAAATATCAAAAATTATGTGTCCGACACGTCGACACGTGTCTGTGTCCGACACATGTCTACGAGTCTGAGTAACATAGCACTGCCCTTCTCCATCCTCCATTTTTTTTTTCACTCCAAGGATCAATTTCAATCCATCCAACCTATAGATCCACTTTTTATCCTTTGCTAACCATGCTCTAAAAACATGTGTAAGGAGTAGTATAATTTATCGAATCATCAAGCCTTTGAAACCAAAAAAATTAGGTAGTCATTGGTCGTAGTTCTTGAGAAATATAGCCCTACATTCCAACAATTTCTGGTTCCATCACGCTCTTACCATTTTAGTTGTGGCTGACATGTGTAAAATAGCTGATAATTACTAGAAGAATTGATTTTGCCTTGCTCTTAAGGGGTCGTTTGGTTACTTATCCAATTATCGGGAAGTGCAAGTTCTCAGGAAGTGCAGGGGTTGTTTGGTTGCCCACTTCCCGGGAATTGTCACTTCCTCCACAATGGGGAAGTTACTCACCAAGTCTGTGTAGAACTTCCCGCATGAAGTCATTTCCACATGGCAACCAAACAATATTTTTTAATTACCATGAAATACAAATTCACGTGAATTTAAAGTTGCCAGTAATTTCATCTTTCCATGGTGAACCAAGCGAACCCTCAAGAGATGGTTCACTTTTGGAATACAAGTGGGTTGGTAGTAATAAAAGCACAATAAGATTGAGAGATTCATATTTTAACTCAATATCATGGCTTGGAACTTGTTACAAAGTACAAACCACCATAAAAGGTTTACACTAGATATTTGTCTGCAAGGTCCCTTATTATATATCGCCATAGATAGTACTGCAAATGCTATAATCAATCAATCAACTGAAACCGGTTGCATTCGCTCGGCTTCTTCCCGCAAATCTTGGAACAACGCAGATGACAGGTACCGCTCTCCGAAGCTCGGGTGGACAGTCTATGATCAACCAAAGGGTATATATTAACCATAACCATTATAAGTAGAAAGTTAAGTTAGTCATTAAAACCAGGATTTTGATTCACCCGTCTTACCACAATAAGTTTGCCCTTGTTTTCTGGTCTTTTAGCAAGTTCCAGTGCTGCTACTGTGTTAGCTCCTGACGATATCCCAACCTTTACAAACCAAGGGGCAAAACTAACATCAGATAAATTGGGAACATATCACATTACAAATCTGCAATATATTCTCCAAGCAAGTTACGCATTCCGACTATGGAAAGAGCTTTGGGTTTAAGTGTTTAACGCGCAGATGTTTTTAGATTTGTAATGGACTGCCGAAAATAGGAGATATTGGGCTCTGAGGCCTATATTTGACAGATAGAACCAACACTTGCTTCCAGGGCCGAACATCTAAAAGGGTTTTCGTTAGGTTCTCAGAATAACATGGTCTCCAAATTTTCAAATTTTGAGGTCCTAGTTGTTAATTATTTCATTATGGCATAGTGATGAAGGTTGACAACAAATACTAGACTAACACAGAAACAAACTGAGATAAAGCACAACATTAGACACACCAGTCACCACACTACCATCGATCATAGTACGCTATTGCGATGCACAGCCTATAGCACAATTTAATACAATGCACCTAAAACTTAGTGATATTCTACTAATTAATGATCTGAATTTGAGGAAATATGATGATATTGAAGAGAAGTGAAAAGTAAAATCCAATAGCGTTACCATAAGTCCTTCCTGTAAAGCTAGCTGTCTGGCCATCTTTACTGCATCATCACTCTTAATCTGTTACAGTTTTCGCAGATCATAAACATTGAAGAGTAAACTATATTTATACATTGCTTATATCATACTTCCTCCGTTCCATTTGATTGTTTGCATTTGGTTTTTTGGGCACTATTCATAGATGAGTGAAATCGTCAATGTAACTGAAGGAGTTATGTCCACTGTCCTACGGATTAACCCGCTTATGCCTTGCTAGAGGTCGATGTCGGATTGACATGTAAATGAGTTACGTGTCTGGTAGTCTTAAGTGGGCCCATTGGGTCACACACAATGTGTATGGGATATTATTAATATATATCGATATATTAAATATATCGGGTCAGTAGTAATACGGACCCAGCTGCGTTGTCGGGTTATGGTAATTAGTGTTATACTAATAATCTAATTATGGTAATTAGAGTTATAGAAATAACCTAATTCTACCTTCTCATCTCCTATATAAGAAGGTTCATATGATGAACCAAGATATGAAATTAAGAGTATTGATTCATAATATATTCGTCTTATAACTCAGTTATAAGAGAGATAGAGAGAGAATTTTGTGAGACCGTCTCACAAAACCCTTATACTAGCATATACGTCGCAGTTCCGTACCCGTGTGGATACCAAAGGAGGCATCACGTTTGGGGTGCTCTATTCTGTCCGTGGAGATTATTTATTCTGTCTGTGGAGATTATTTATTCTTGTCCGTGAAGATTATTTATTCTATCCGTGGAGATTATATATATTTCTGGGTTTATTATACTTCTTATTAATACGCTGTTCCGCTGCAAATAAGGTATAAATGTTATCCCTCTACTTTTGTCTTTTCGGTTAATACTCGTAACAGGTCCTTGGGTTTAAGGGTTGTAACCCTACAGTGGTATCAGAGCCTCTGTTACGTAGTATTAATCTAATTGACGTGAATCTATGGCTCATAATTGGTTATGAGAGATTTCACCCGCTTATTAATTTGATATATATTTTTGCATGTGTTGAGAATTGTTCTCCTTGGTTTATTATTTTGTGAGACATATATATTGACCTCATGTATTGACCTCATGTATGTTTTGTTTTGTTCACTCTATGTGTCCGTATAATGTACATTGACATATTGTATGTGCGTACACATATACTACTAAGGGTTATTTGATGTTCATGGTAACAGAGTAATTTACATATGCTTTGCGGCTAGTCCATGAAATTTGCGTTCACGTTTAGGGTTTGTTTTAATTTACGAATTTAATTTGTTAAATTCTAAAATTGACTCGTAAAATTAATTTAAGATCTAATATTGATTATTTTTAATTTAATTTGCCCTAAATTGATCCACTATAATCTCAAATTTCTTTGTTGACGATGAGACTAATTAGATTAGTCAAGATTCGATTGAAATTGAACATAAAATTACTAGAATTTAATGTTGACGATGAGTCCTAATATGATTAAGACAAGACTCGTTTTAATTATAAGTGGAGACGGAACGAAAAGAGACCAACCCGGTTGGCACGACTCGGTGGGCACGAGTGTGACTCGGTCGGCATGGGTATGTCCCGGTTGGAACGGGATGACCCGAGCGGCAAAGGTTTGACCAAGACGACACAATATTTACTCGGACGACATGGTGTCGGGTCGAGCGACGCTTTTAAGAAAAGTCGTTTTCTTGCGTTTGTGTGTTGATTATGAATCAAAACGGATTATACTTTTATTTTTCCGAATCTATGAAAAATTAGTTTTCAAAATCGGTTAAATAATATTATGCATTTTAATTATCATATTATCATAAATAGATCGGAAAAGAGTTTCTCGAGTCTTATTTGATTTTGATGAATTGTTCATATTTATATGACAATTATAAGATGCAGATTGATTGTGAATCAAGTTTTGTATATCCGTTCAAATTTTCCGGGTGGGAAATTGTTCCTCGTAGTTGGAAAAATGAAAGGTATTGGTAAAATTGTTCAAACCAAATAGCAATTATGAATTGTAATATGATTATGAATCAAAATATGGGATCTTTTAACTTGTTTTGTTTTATGCACAAATCACTAGTAACAATTGAAATATTATGTCATACGATGCATGAATTTTATTGTTTGAGACTTGTGTCCTGTGTGCTTAGAACTAATAGGTCGCCTTGTAAGTTGACCTAGTGGCATGGTTAGGGCCCATATGCATTTAATCCCTCGCACAAATATTAAGTATTGCCTTTCCAGAATTGACCACTACAACAATTTCATATCATTGGTTGAAGTGACTGCCTAAGCGGTGCTTTGCCGATGTGTGTGGACTGAGTAGGTGGGTAACAATTACCCACAGGTTCAGTCTGGTTTGCTTAACATTGCTATCAAGTCGGACTTGGGCTTTGAGGCAAATAGTTGGTGTCATATGATGACTAATTCCAACGAACCAAGAATTACATATTGATGTAATTGACAATGTTGTTGTCTACCTTTACTTTTGGAGCTTGAGCAGTGAGCCCAAGTTCACTTGAGCGACAAAAGGTTTAGGATCTTGGAATATTATGCGAACTTGAGGGTAGTTTTCATGATTTTATTTTTAAATTGTTTAAGATTATGAATATTAATTATCGTTTTACCTAGCATATAATTGTAGTTGTAATTTAGCCCCTTTATCACATTTATTAAAGATGAGTTTGAATTGTTCAACCTTGTCGATTGATATCTTGAGAATTGTTTTCAAAATTAGAGATATGGATTTTGTCCTTATGAAGGATAATTTCGACAAATTATAACCAGTGTTAATGTACAGTATGGACTGTATAATTAGAGTCATGGAGATGACTATTATAAGTACCAAAATCAATTGTTTCAATAAAGGGAACCGTTCCCATTGAGTGAGAAAATGTTAAAGATGATCCAATTAATCCATGTCATATGATGAATGATTATCTTGATAATCCGGAGAATTTTGGATGTTTCTTTCTAAAGTAGAATTAGGAATTGAAATCGTTTCAATTAGTACTAAGTTTAGGTCACTCTATTATGAATAAACATGTGACTTAATAAAGTTTCTCACCTTTTAGCATGAGATGTTAAAAGACGATTGAACATTATATCAAGAAGGCAAATAATACAAATGTTCTATGAGTTCATTAAGAAAATTGCTTGAGATAATTATTAATAAATCTAAGATGTTGGTTAAAGTAAGGGAAGGATAATTGTTATCATATCCAAACTTGTTGCCAAATTTAGATTAGGTACGATTTTATTAGTCATTAATGTAATGACAAATATATGACATTGGTAGATAGCTTTCTAGAAGTGTCTAAAAATTCTGCAAATCAATTGAAGTATGACTTCAGGTGTGTATGTTACTGAAGTAATAGTTACTTTCATTCCACTGTTTTGGTATAAGATACTAAATGCAACTATTACATTATGGATGTGATGGCTCAAAGAGGGTGGAATAATGGTATATAAGTGAAGTGTTTTATGATGAAATGGACAAACGTTGTTGTTTCATATATAAAAGAAAAATCACTTAATTTTACCATAAAGCTGAATACTAGAATTGAATAATTGTTATTCTTGTACTAGTCATAAGCAAGGACATTGATTCTGTTTCATGTATGGGCATGAAAAGTTTTGATAAAAGTAGAACAATTGTTGCTCTATATCTTGCAAGAATATGAGGTACAATAAGGCTAAACATGATTGTTGAGCTCTACATTCCTAGTAGTGAATGCTTTTATTTGTAACATAACGACCAAAAGGTTCAACTCCCTCGACCTGAATTTTACCCATCACGACATTGTCTTTAATCCATGAGACAAGAAATATAAGAATAAGTTTCATAATGATGATATTATTAACCTTATTGATAAAGATCAACTGAGGTGAATGAATCTTGTTTAGATGGATAAATGACATTACAAGTGACTCCTATTAATTGTAGTGGGAGGGTACTTAGACTTGTTAGATCACACATATACAGATACGTGTGAGTTTAACTAGTGATGTTACAAAATGGGTAACATGTATGGTTTTGTTCATTTGATGAAATTGGAACTGAATGATTTGAATTGTTCAAGAAAATTCAGATGAAAGTACATGATCAACTTGATAAGTTGGTACGAGTCGTTCGATATGATTGAAACAGGGAGGAATTGAACTAAAAGATAGTGATCATCTTAGAAGTAGTGAAAAGTGTTTCAAACTACATCGAACCATATTTGATATGATTTAGTCTATGATGAGTCATATGCAGATTTTATTGACATTTTAGAAGATTATGCTCTATAAAAGTCTTTGTACAATGTTGATGAGATTGTCCATGTAAGTCGGAGAATAGACATCATATGAGATATGGATTGAAATGTTCTAAAATAGTCTTTTCTTAATTATCAAGTCTTAAAGATTAAAGAAAATCGTTTTCTAGAACTTGGACTCAATTATGACATGTGTTTTATTAGGGATATTATGTTAACTCTACAAACCATCCAAAGAACGAAATTGTTTTGTTGCATGGAGTGGTATGTTTCTTTTAAAAATATGTGATTTCTAATAGAATCAGTTAGAGTAGAATCGACCTTGAATTGTTCAAGATTAACAGGAATTCTCTACAACCGTTGAAGAGGATATTGATGCATCCATGAAAAGTCATGATCATCTTACCTGCAAAATATTACCCTACATAGGTTTGACCTATGATGAAACAATAATGGACAAAGACTCCAAAAGTCACATAAAATCTAATAGATTTCATATACCATGATTACCAAATATAGACTTTGGTTAAATGGGTCTTATAGTGAAGAATAGTCTTCAATATAAAGATGATGTGAATTGATATAAGAGTATCTATGGAGCATAACTAGTAGTTAAGGATTGATCTCATAGTAATGACTATGGAAAAATCTTTTTTACAACATTATGCTTAAGTCTATTAGAATTGATTTAGCATTTTGATTGTCATCACTCATTTGATGAGTTTTGGACATATATATGTGAAATACATTTCTTGAAAGGAATGCAATATGATGTGTGTGCGACACATCGTATGAATTTCATATTATTAAAATTGCTAGGCAAATGTGAGTATTCCAATTTGATTGGAGCATGGAGAAAGTATCTTCGCTTTCAATATGGTAATTCAAATATGTTTGTTTTCCATTGAGACGAAGAAAGACAATGTGTACAAGAGGATAGTGGGAGTGCATTTATCATTATGATTTGGTATGTAAGTGACATACTTCTCTAACTAAACGACATTTGATGCTTTGCAAGAAATGTGTTTATTTTGTGCTCGTGTGACGAGTAAATACTAATCTAGTGAGTGTCACTAGAATGCTATCTAAGAATTGTTCTTTTGCGCTTAAGAAGCAAAAATGGAATTATTTAAGAGATGCGCATGATGTGATAAGCGAATTATTGTAAACAAGTTACAACGATTCATGTTTCCAAATAGACAAAGATGACGTGAGATTGTAATCTCAGTAAATTTTGTTTTGGATAATAAGTTGTGTATTGGAACGATTCCAAAGGACAACTTTATGACTAATATTATAACTAAAGTTAGTGTCCTATTGCTTTTGAAGCAAATAGACGTTTGATTACGAATCAAACACACATTCAACTTTAAAGTTTATAAAGCAATTGTTGCTTATGAAACTAACAATTTACCTTAATTGAGAGAAGGTAGATTGATTATATGTTTGTAAATAACCAATACAAATGTTGTATGTCCAGAAACCTCCTCTACATAAAGATCATATTGTTATGATCGGTATAAGACGCATGAGCGAGTGGTCTTAGTACTTTTAGAGGTGTTTGGTTTAGTGGGAGTTATTTCGATAATTGATATATTTATGACATATTGTCATTTGGTTAATGTAACCGAGTCTTGTCCCTAAATAATTTACATTGATGAAATAGATCACTAAGTACGTGACTTAGTCTTGGAACTCTATTTGGATGATGTAATTATTTTGTCTGATCTCTAGTCAGGGTATTGTGTTGGGACATTTGAATACCTTTAAATGACTAGTGTGTGAGTTGGTTGATGACTAAGTTTCTTGAGTCATAGGTATTGAAATACTAAACCAGGCACACGGGTGTATGTTGGGAACATTCATTAGACAGACCCGCCGAAAAGGATTTTACTAAGATTTCGCTTAGTGTCAGTAAAGTTCTTTGCAAGTTATGAACTTGTACGGTCTTTAGACCTGAGTCTTTGACTATTCTGTACATGTGATGTGTATGTTTTGATACTATTCCTCGTCAGCTGTGAAAGGGGGCTATGGATGGTTATTGGGCATGCATGGATCATGTGATAGGATGTGGTTAGACAAGAGGGGATGTGCTCTTCCTTTATTGAAGGGAATTTATTGTTTCTTGGCCACTCGAAGAGTGTGACTTGTGCAAATGCGTGGCCGCGCTCAGATAGGATGATTGTCATCTATCTGCTCTTTTAACAAGTCAACTCAAAGATTCGAGTAAAAGATTGAGACATGTGAGGATGACACTTCTTCTTACCTCATTCTCAATTGGAGACAATAGTAGCAAAGAGACTTAACGCCGTTCTTGAGAGGACATGTACAAGTGGGAGACTGAAGGAGTTATGTCCACTGTCCTACGGATTAACCCGCTTAAGTCTATGTATCCGATATGCCTTGCTAGAGGTCGATGTCGGATTGACATGTAAATGAGTTACGTGTCTGGTAGTCTTAAGTGGGCCCATTGGGTCACACACAATGTGTATGGGATATTATTAATATATATCGATATATTAAATATATCGGGTCAGTAGTAATACGGACCCAGCTGCGTTGTCGGGTTATGGTAATTAGTGTTATACTAATAATCTAATTATGGTAATTAGAGTTATAGAAATAACCTAATTCTACCTTCTCATCTCCTATATAAGAAGGTTCATATGATGAACCAAGATATGAAATTAAGAGTATTGACTCATAATATATTCGTCTTATAACTCAGTTATAAGAGAGATAGAGAGAGAATTTTGTGAGACCGTCTCACAAAACCCTTATACTAGCATATACGTCGCAGTTCCGTACCCGTGTGGATACCAAAGGAGGCATCACGTTTGGGGTGCTCTATTCTGTCCGTGGAGATTATTTATTCTGTCTGTGGAGATTATTTATTCTTGTCCGTGAAGATTATTTATTCTATCCGTGGAGATTATATATATTTCTGGGTTTATTATACTTCTTATTAATACGCTGTTCCGCTGCAAATAAGGTATAAATGTTATCTCTCTACTTTTGTCTTTTCGGTTAATACTCGTAACAGGTCCTTGGGTTTAAGGGTTGTAACCCTACAGTAACTTCTAATATACAGTATTAGACAAAATATAATCATGTGAGATCTTGTTTAAATTGTTTAATCAAGTATGTTATAAATATCAAATTTTTATAATTTTTAGAAATACGTAACTAAAGATATAGACAAAAGAAAACGTGCATGGACAAGTGTGAAAAAGCAAATGCAAACAATCAAATGGAACGGTGGGAGTATAATTATAAGGAGACAACAATTTACCTCAAGAACAGCATCCATAACATCCATGTCTAAAATATCCGGTTTGAATCCAACCCCATTGCCAGTTATAAGATGAGGCCCTGTTTACCTCAAACCAACGTAAGCGCATAATATTTGGTTTTGAAGTATATGTTGTTATAGAGCAAAGTAGCTACATGTACATGTTATGTTGCAAAATAGCAGTACTCAACGCAGCAATTTGCATTACGAATCACTCAAAAACAGCAATGTGGCTACACCAAACCCTTTTCCTTGCCATATGAGAGAGCTTCTGTAAATAAGAAGGTGCATGTAAATAGTCTACATACCTGGTTTACCACCATTGAGTACATTGCTTTCAGCTGGTTCAACACCGTAAATCTACACCATCAATAACTTTTTAAGTTCCAGAAAAAAAAATGGTGATAGCAAGTGTATAGCAACGAGAAAATGTACCTTAACATTAGGGTTTTGAGATTTGAGATACTGTCCCACACCAGAGACAGTTCCTCCACTTCCAATCCCCATCACAAAGATGTCTACTTTACCTTGAGTGTCATTCCATATTTCTGGACCTGTCGTCTCAAAATGCACCTGTTTGTACCCCAATTATGAAATATCTTAGATTCCTGTTTATTTGACCATATTCACAATCAAAGAAACAAGGAATTTTTGGATGATAAACATGACTTGCAAGTAAATATCAAAAACAACAGTTAACCAACGGCTCACAGCTGACTCTCGTTTAGAGTTTGCTTTGTCTACCAACTTCCTGATATAGGAAGCGTAGGCGGTTTAGTAAAGCCATACTGTTTTACTCGATCATATATACTCCGAAACCTAAAAAACTGGCCTAGGTTTGATTCGTTTGAAGAAGAGAAGGAAGACCTGAGTATTAGCAGGATTAGCGAATTGCTGAAGCATGAAACCGTGAGGAGTGGTATCCAAAAGCTGATAAGCCTTCTTGACAGTACCTCCCATTCCTTTATCAGGGTCAGTGAGAATTAAATCAGCACCAAATGCTAACATGGTTACCCTTCTCTCTAAGCTAGTGTAAGATGGCATTGTCAGGACCATCTTGTATCCCTTCATTGCAGCAATGAAGGCCATGCTTATCCCCATGTTCCCTGATGTCGGCTCTATCAGAACTGTCTGAGTTCCCAGAAATTATCTCAAATGTTAGATACAGATTGTATGGACTACTGTAGAACAAATAACAAATGATCTGCCAGCTGCCCTTAGCTTATATGAATGAATACTGACCTTCCCTGGTGTAATAAGTCCCCTTTTCTCGGCATCTTTGATCATTGCTAGAGCTGGTCTGAAGCAAATATAATGGTCACGGTCAGTACAGTTATTTTCTGATGCTATAATATTTCAGCAAAAACTTTTGCGCACAAAGTTTGAAAGAAGTTTATAAAGTGAGACATTGAGACATATGTGTGTACCACTGCACGTACCTGTCTTTGATACTAGCAGTAGGCTGCATCATCTCTTGTTTGACGGCTATATGAGCTCCACATCCTTCACTAATCTTGTTTAAGAAAACCATGGGAGACCCTCCTATAAGCTGCCGTATGATCGAGATTGTGTATGTGATGTCAGTTCACTGTAAAAGTACGACTGTAGCAATGGCAATGACATTATTCATGGTCTACGATTTCCGATAGGATAATGATCATCATCGTTTCTATCGTCCCAAGAAGGCACGCAGTGTTAGATGAACCATCTCATTGTTAAGACCCACCTAATAATATCTTCATATCCTATTAGGCAGAATTGAGGTTCATGTGCAAGTGTGCAACAACCTCTTATATTTTTACCTCTGCTATAACTAACATACCAACCAACGTGACTACATCGATCCTGGCATTCCCTAGCAATTTTTTCGACAACCAAACAACCATTTAGACCCGGCCCCTATTCACTGAAGATATTACTGGAGAAGTTGAGATAATATTTAGGAATATTTCTTTACCTTGTAATTTAGTCATATTATGTAGTCTTTGTATTATTGTCAAATGCGGTAACTTTCCTACTTCTCTAGCTTGCGCTCACGTTAATGAAATACTCAATTCATTCTCAATATCTTTTCAACATGTTATCAGAGCAAGAGGTCACGAGTTCGAACCTGGCAGCCCCAATATCTATAACTCTCAAGTAAAATTTCAGCCCACAATACGACTAGGGATGTCAATTGATCGGGTTCGGGTCGGGTGAAGCCTCACCCGCATCCATCTGTTACATTAAATACATCATCCGTCATCCATCCATCCATCATCCGCGGGTAAAACGGATGAATCGGGTGATAAATGGATGACGATTTAATTATTTTTAAAAGCTCAAAAAATGTATTAAATGTTATTCATGCTAAACATATAAAGCCAAATTGTGAGTATTATATTAAGGGGCCGTTTGGTTGGAGGGTTTCAGGAAAGGGTAAGGGAAACAAACTTACCGATTCCCTTTGTACATGTTTGTTTGGCCAAATGAATGAAACCCTTTCCCCATTTCACCTATTAACTAAACCCCATATCCCTCTAAGTTGAAAACCCCACCCCCCAAGGGTTTAGAATTCTCTTTCCCTCCCATTACCCCATTCATGTATCTCCCTCTTGCCCTATAACGTTACTCTCATAATCGTTACGTCTCCAACCTCGCACCTCCCACCTCCGATCTCCCACCACCAACGTCCACATCTCACTGTGTGTACGGGTCACTAGACTTGTCAAACGACCCGACCCAGAAATCCGATCCACCTGATCCATTTTTTTAGATTGTGAACCCGTTTTTTCGACCTGTAACCCGTTTGACCCGAACCCAATATGACCCGTTAATTCAGGATTGAAACCCGACTCGCCTGGGTTGACCCGTTGGATCAACGAGAATTTATCAAAATTAATAAAATATTAATATTTAAATATTATACTCCCTCCGATTACCTATGTTCTTCCCTATTTCCTTTTTGGGCTGAGTTTGATTTTCTTCCCTCTTTCCATTTAAGGAAAGTTTTATCATCTTCATTAATTAATATAATATTCCTCTCTCCTACTTTTCCACCACACTTTTTCTCATTTAATTAATATAATATTCCTCTCTCCTACTTTTTCATTCTACTTTTTCTCATTTAATTAATATAATATTTCTCTCTCTTACTTTTTCATTTCACCCTCCATATTTTATTAATATAATTACTCCCTCCTTATTTTCTTCCCCAAAAAGAAAGGGGAAGAACACAGGTAATCGGAGGGAGTATTTGTATTTATAATTAAAAAAAATTAACTTTTAATATTTTAAATTAAAAAGATGAAAAATATTCAACTTAATAATTTTTTTTATCATTTAATAACAAAAAAATTATTAAAATAATTTTAAAAAATGATTTTAATATTTTTTAATAATTTAATAATAAAATAATTATTAAAGTAATTTCAAAAAATGATTTTAATATTTTATAAATATAAACATTATAATTAAAAGTATAATAATAATACTATTAAAAAAAGCTTAATATTAAATTTTATTTTAAATTTGTAATTGTCATAATTAATTTTATTGTTATTCAATATTACAAGAATATATGTTGTTTTGAAAATGTTTTTAAAAAAAATAAGTAGTAAAAAGTTGGTGAAAAATAATACGGAGTATTGAAAAAATAAGGTAAATCGATATAATAAAGAAAGCATGTTAAAAAAAAATTGATTCCTAATTGTAACCAAACGACCGCAAAGTAACAAGGGGTAATGTCATTCATTTCCAAGACTGAACCAAACAACAAGTTAAATTGAAGGCAATCCCTTTCCTTTTCCCCTCTTTCCCTTTCCTAATCTCATTCCCTTTCCCCGCTGCGAACCAAACGCCCCCTAAGAACTCTTACTTAATCTTGTAACTTAATCTTTGTTTTGACATTATAAAAAGTATAATAATTTAGTACTTCCTATTAAATATCCTAATTTTCATATAAATGTATATTTTCTTTTTGTAAAATATTAAGAATATCGGGTGACGGATGGATAACAGGTGGATTTAGCTTCATCCGTCATCCCCATCATCCGCTAATTTTGGGTTTTCGTCCATCCATTTCGGGTGGATGGATATTTAACGGTTTCGCGTGAAATTGATATCCCTAAGTACGACTCTTCAAGCCCAAAAAGATAATGCTCCATCTCAAAGAGATTCTCATTTGATTATTATATTTCTCACATTGGAATAAAAGTGAACATATTTAGTGAGACGAAGGGAGTACTCGATACAACACCCCAAGCAAATTGATGATTTATTGATTTGTTTATAATAGGACGATTTTATACCAAGACATTGGATGATGGCAAAATTATAACAATGATAATTAGAAACTGTTCCGGGAGTTTCAAAATCTCAACAGCATATCCACATACGACAGACCACCGACTATGGATCTGTATATATGTATGTGTCTCCAACTAGTTCAATAATGGGCACATGCATGCATCTTATTCCATAATCCTTGGCTCCTTGTCAATTAATGAACTTTGTTCTGTTTTGAGCAAGGCCAATATTCTTGCCAAACTTTATCATGTCCATCCATTATTTACGACTAAACTTTGGGTTCAATCTTCTCAAATTCAATTCTTGTATTTGAATTTTTAGAATTTCAAATTCAAAATGGTGTTTGGTACTCTTGCAATTGGTTTCAGGCGAGTGAATTGGGCCAATATCACTAATTTTTATTCTTATTTTTGAAAAACTTTCATCAAAAAAATGTAAATTTTCAAATACGAGAAAAAATAAAGAAAAAAAAAAATATTCTAACAAGATTAAATTTTTTTGGTGCTGATTGTAACAAGATTATGCGGAAAGACAAACAAATGATAAGCGACGGAATTGAAATGACTATCCATATACTATAAGCCAGCACAGACCCCGTGCATTGATGCCCGATATTTTTAATAATTATTTTTATAGCATATTCATTCTAGATTTTAAATTATTAATTAATTCATAATTTTATTTTTACATTTAACAATGGTACATGTATAGTAGATATACAAAAAAAAATTGAAACTGCGAAAACAAATCAAAATAATTGGTAAATGTTTTGAAATGTCATTAATGATGTATTTTAATGAAAATACTACAGTATATTTTTATAGTCCATAAATGTATGTAATATGTCATCTCGTATTTAGTAATACTCACATCACCTATTAATATATCATAAATATTAACTCATGAAATATTTTTTTTCTTATTTAGAAAATAGTGTAGTTTATAGATAATTTTTTAGCAAATATAATGTTATTATCATCTAATCGACTGATTAATTTTCTAATTAAATAGAATCAGATCAGATAATATTTAAATAAATACTTGCGTTTTTTTATTTTAAAAATCTTTTTCACCTTTAATGATTTATCATAAAAGTAATTAGTATCATTAGAGTTTTAAAAATATGAGTTAATTAATAATTTGTTTCTAAAATATTTTTTTTCCAAAATAAGACTTTTGAAGGGAAAAACGTTTAACATGTCTGCAGACATTATTCTCTTAGTATAACATAATATTTCAAATTCAAATTTGACTTGTAAATTTGAACTATGTTGAATTTGATATCAATTTCAAATTCACTTAAAATATTTCAAATACGAAATTCATTTTCAAATTCAAGTTTTCAAACCTGTCATTGCATCATACATCTATGATTTCTTACGGTGTATTAACTACTCTCTCCTTTTCACTAAGATCTTCTTCCTTTCCTTTTTTGGAAATGTTTTCTAACACCTTCCTCTTTTTTTTTGATCCAAAATACATCGTTAATATTATCTCATCTTTTACCTCACCCCACCACAACCATATAATCTCATTCCCTTAAACATCGTGGAGTAGGTCTGCTGAGAGACGCTCTTTCATTAACTTTACTGAGAGACTAAGTACAAATGAAAGTAATATTGGTACCAAACCTAATTGAAGTAGCTACGATTAACATAAAAGATTATACAAATATAAAGAGGGTACACTTCTTATGAAAACAAGTATAAAACAAAGTTGTCATTTAAGGGTACGAATAGGATATAGACTGATACTGAATAGTGGTCTCTCAATAAGTTATTGAGAGACCGTCTCTTTCAAGAATTTGTGAACATCGTGCCCTAAACACCAAGAAGTACTTAGTGAAATGAAGGGAGTATGAACTACCATGACATCGTACATCAGTGAACTTAAGAAATTTTCTATGCCTAAACTTTTTTTGTTCTTCAAAATAAAACTTTTTTTTGGCAAGTGGTATTTTTTATTCATATAACTTAAAATAACTTTACTTTATAGTTTTTTTTTATTTATTTTCACTTCTCCCGTTAAAATGTTCTAACTACTGTCTCTATTCCAAAGCTTACACATCTGTAAACCAATCATTGAGTCCAAAAATTACATTTGTATTTTTGAGTAAGTTTCCTCATTAAGGATGTATCCGTCAAATAATAGATGTATTAAATAAGGCTAAGTTTATCCACAGACCATTTTTTTCCTCAGACTCTGCCACCTTAATTTTCAACTCACATTTTTATTCTTCAGATTCAGATTCAGGCTTAGACCCACTACAAAAATACACTTTATCTATGGATTTATCTCAGATTTTCTCACCCCCACATACCTTATTTTATATTATTCTTTTATTCATCTTATCTCAACTTTATTTCTACCTTGTCTTACGTTATTTTTTTTATTTTTTTTATTTACCTCATCTCACCTCAACTTTCTACCGAAGATGTCTTAGCCTAGTGGTTAGGACTAGTGCTCTGGAACAGTAGGTCTCAGGTTCGAATTTCCCCTTTTCTATATTGTAATGGCACTAAGTGCGTTCTTCGTTGAACCAAAAAAAAAGCTTTCTACCTATTTTATTTATTTTTTATTTTTTTATTTACCTCAATATTTACGTTTATTTTATAACTCAAATAGTTACAATTAAATAAATAATTGTTAAATAATAATAATAATAATTATTATTATTATTATTAATATTATAATAATACTAATATTAATATTAATAATCAATATTAATATTTAATAGTAATAAAATTATTAACAATAAAAATAATATTCCGTATTAATTTTTATAATTATTATATTAATATTAATTATTATAAATTTATCCTCAGACTCATACCAACCACATTATGAAGGTATGAATCTCAAACTCAAAAAATCTGATTCTCATACTCTTATTCAGACCCCCTTTAAACCTAACCTAAAGGCAACCCTAGAAATGACAACTTATTTGTTTATCTGTCCAGGTAAATATTATTTAACCCATCAAATTTATGATAGATATTTTCGTGACAAACAAGAATTTGTATTTCTAGTATACTCCATACTACCTGTAAAAGACTTTATGAGGCCATATTTTAATTAAATACTGGAGTAAGCAAATGATAGAGACGATGAGTGAAGTGCAGGGCCGCCCGTCCCCGTCCCAATGAGATCCCATCCTTAAATGAGAAGATGAAAAACATGTTACTAAAAGGAAAGAAAGAAATTAAATGAAGTATGTGACTGACATGAGAAACATGAGGTTTGATGTTAGTCCCAGGAAAAGCAGAGGGAAAATGAGCGAAAGGGGCAGCTGATGATGATGGTGGTGCAGCAGCAGCAGAACTGCCACTGCTAGAGAAATATCTCACTGTTTTTGTGATCAACCCAGATGATGTTCCTGATCTTCTCACCATGCTCCTAATAACACCATTATTTGTCGCCATTATAGTGATCGAGTGACGCTAAATTAAAATGACCACTCACATTAATTAATGAACTACTACTCGGTCGTTATTAATTAGCTAGTTTTAGCAATAAGTCTGTTTTATTTGGGAGTGACTGAGTGTATGTACAACTTTGCTGCTTTTGTAGTGTTAGGTGTTAGGATTGTGTCACCCACTCACTCATTCACTCCGTCCACTCGCGGTAGGCCAGGGTCGCTTAACACCATGTTCAAAAAATTATTCCCATATTATACGGCACAAAATTACAAAACGATCAATTTATGTTATAAAGTGATCACTTTGGATTAAATAGTAATCATATTAAAGTTAAAACAAATACTTATATGAGACGGTCTCACGGTAAGTTTGTTTATTGTGAGACCTCTCAAATAGTCAATTATTTTTATTATTACTTTAATTTTATTAGTATGTCTCACGATAAATTATCGTGAGACGATCTTCCAAGAGAATTACTAGTTAAATACGAGTAATAATTAAAGGATTATACAACCAGTTGTACATAGTTCTATGTACAACTGGTTTTAAGATTTTGAGCTTTATCACAAAGTTTTCGAGTTTTGATGTAGATTTTTTGAGTTTTAATGTAAAGTTGTCGAGTTAAATCACATAAATGTTTAAGCTTAAAAACTTAGAACTTAGCTCAGAAACTTTTATAAGCTCAGTAAATATATATAAAAGCTCAACAATTTTGTCTTGGTTGTACAATGTTATTGTACAACCAAGTGTATAATGCTATTTTCCGTTAAATAATACCCCCTTCGAGTTATTAACATTATTTTGAGTGAAAAAATAAGAAAGAAAAATGAGTGGCTTCAAAAAGTAGGAAGAGAGAACTTGGTGAGTGAATGTGACACATTTACGACCTAAAATGAAAAGTGGATAAAAGATCAAACTCAACCCAGAAAAAATACAGGTCAAGTACTCGGAAGGAGTAACCATTTTTTTATACTAAAAAAATTATCTCTAACTCACGTAAGAACTCGGAGAGAGTAACCATTTTTTTATACTCCTAAAAAAGATGGTCACTTTTAACCATAATTACAAATTTAATCGGAGGATAATTGTAATTTGTACTCATAATATCAGAGCCGAAAGCAAATGAGAAATTTTAAGCTTATGATTAGTCAATGAGAAAGAAAAAAGTTTGCTTTATTTTTTCACTGAGGTCTTACTTTTCCTATGCATCTCGATCTTCTTTCTACTTTTCCCAAGCACCAGTTACTCAATTATAACTGGACGTGGAAAAACTGACCCAGATGGAAAGATACGTCTACACTCTCAAACTCGATTCATTAGATACTTGGATGATATCTGAATTGAAAATCTGACCTTGATTTGTGCAATTCAAATTGAGTTGACCTGATTCGAACTAATTTGAATATATATTATGAGTTAAAAATTGAAAATAATGAATTTGAAAATGACACTGTTTTTGAAACAAACCAACCCGATCCGTATGACCGTACTGACCCGGAAATTTCTGGATACAAACATCGGATCCGAAATCAACGTGGCTTACCTGTTTGCCAAGTCTAATTAGAATATGAACTAGTGTGATACCCGTGAAAAAATTTCACGGGTTGATTATTCGTTCAGAGTCTGAAGTTTAGTTTATGTGTTAAAGGTGGGCGAAAGTATGAACAGATTCTAGTACGTCGAAATATTTGTATAAGTAGTCAATTGTCCATCGATGAATATAGTTATAATAAAGGAGATATTGTACAAATAATAAACTCTCGTAAGTTTGACAATGTCATATACTCTCTCCGGGATGCTATGTTCTTCCCCTTTCTTAATCTGGTTGGGAGGAACATTTAGTAACTCATAAAAGAAAGATAATGGTATATAAATCTGAGGTCAAATGTGATTACATGCTGGTAGCCTAAAAAGGACAAAGGGAAGAAGATCAAATTCCGCCCCAAGCATAAGTAGAGAACATCGCATGAGCTCGGAGATAGTAAATTGGTTTAATATCACTATATCCTTGTTCAATTTTTTATTTTGGATCATAGATATCTAGAATTTGTTCGGTTTGCATGGTTTTCCACCAAAATGGACATGATTTTAAAAATGAAGAATATGAATTGGTTGTCTAACCCAAAAGAGGGTGAACAAAATATACAAATTAAACCAAAACAATTTTAATCGTGGGTTAAATTGAATGTGTACAACTATTTTATGTGGGTTAACCCAACATAATCATCCAAACAAATTTTTTGTCCCAACAATTAACTACTTGTGCTTACAAACTACGGAGTACAACCCAAACTTATATACAATATATACTCCGTAAGAGTTACGGAGTAATATATTTCTACCTTCATTAATTAACTCATATTTGACACATATAAAAGACGTATTGTAATTTTACTATGATTCGATATGGACCAAAACAACCCTAATATATATATCCGTCTGAAACAATCATTTTAATATGATTAAAATATCCGTAAAAATAAACGAATAATCTGTACATTATAACAAATTGAGAGTTATTTAAGAATAGAGTTGAAATGATTAAAATTGTAATGATGAGAATGCAATTTTAGTAATTAAATATATATTTGCCTGAAACAATAATTTTACTATGGCTAAATATTTCTAAAAAATAAACGAATAATCTACATTGTACATATAACGTATCACTTAAGGAGAGATATGAAAGGATTAAAATTGTAATGAGAATGTAATTTTAGGAATCAAACTGTAAATTATTAAAGTTTCTCAGTGAATCACAACATTAATGGAACTCACAATAAATGTGAAATGCTACAAAAAAATTGTAGATTTATTAGTTTAAATACTCTAAATGATAAAAATTAATTTAAAATAAACTTTGATACTTTGTATCTGTAATATCATTCAATAATAAAATACAATGATTTTTCCATTATCACGTTTTTATAATTATTTCAAAAGTAATGGTTGTTTCGAGAAATTTCAAATAAGATCGATCTAATTTGTATGTAATAATTATTATAACTAGAAAAGCAATATTAGAGACCTTAATTTAATGATCCTTCCGATTTTAATTAAAAAGAATTGAGCTTATTCCGAGCTTAAATAAAATAACACTAAGAAATAAATCGGTTGATTGATTTATAATTAACGATTAAATGATTTGTAATTATTATAACTGGAAAACCAATATTACCGTATTCATTTTAAAGTTGCACTTTTTCTAACATAATTTACTAAATCTTACTATTCTTGACATAATGTTAACTTTGAGAATCAAGAACCGCAAATAATATATAATCATGATACCTATTGCTATAACCGATACATTTTAGAATAATGAAGAGTCATTGCTTTTTTGTTCCCACTATTGAATGCGTTCAATGTTTCGATTTATGTAAATATAAGCGGTGAGTTTTATGCAATGTAGTTGCAAAAAATTAGTAGTCTCAATTAGCTATTACAATTTATGCAATTTTTATACTTGCAATCAGATCAATCTAAACACAATTAGATGTAATTAGATTAGATGTAGCATCTGATACTATATTCGGACGTTATTAACTAACGCTTAATTAACTCATCTTATTTTAAAACTAATTATTTAATTACGTAATTCCAAAAAATGTTAAAACAAAAATAAAAATTAGAAATAAAGTTGAACTAACAAAATTATTTTCTATAAATTGTGCCAAAAAATTAGGAACCGTCTATAAATATTTAGGAACTGAAATTATGCTAAAAGATTTATAATATATATTTATATACACACACATTGTAATTATGTCATTTAATATCTCCTTAATTATAGAAGGATTAGTTAGATTTGTTCCTTAATTTAAAACAAATTAGGAAACAAATACAATTAGTGAAACAAATATAATTAGTTCCTTTAATATTTTCTTTAAATATTCCTAGAAAATCATTACAATATCTGAAATTATTTTCTGAAATTTTATAAATCTAAAATATTAGAAAATATAATTAGAACTATTATATATTAGTAATATACAAGTTCAAAATTCAATCCGAAATATAATTTATATTGAACCAAAAATATTTATATTATTTACAAATATATAAAATAAAATACGTGTATGTATATAAAATATAACATAATTAGAAATATATGTATATATATAGTTATTTATATATAGTTAAGAGGGTTGTGTAACTGATTAACAAAAAGCAATTAAGAGATAAGTGCTTCGTAAATTGTAATTTGGGATTTTTCTTGTTTTTTTTAATAAATCTATACACATCCACGGTATGCGAAAAGACTATTGTAGGTTTTTTCTACATTTTTTTCAATGACTGATGTTGTGTCTCAGTGGATTGGGTTTGTGGGATTTGTGTTGAAGGGTGTGAGTTCGAAGCAATTCATTTGGGTCGTCGGCGTTTCAGCTGGATCGTCGGCGCTTTATACGTGATTTGACTGTATTGCCCTCCTCTAATAATCGTTAATATAATTAATTGGTTTTGTATATAAATCTAATTTTATGTTTCCGAGTATTAATTTGTTACGGTTTTTGTAATTTAACGGTTTTTGTGACACATTTCCCCGTAAACCCGGGATCATGTTGCCCTTTTTATTAATATAATTAATTTTATAATATATTATTTTATATTATATTATATTATTAATATAATTAATTAATTTTATATAAATGTAATTTTCTCGTTTCCGAGTATAAATGTGTCCCCTTTTTTATAATTTAACGGATTTTGGGACACGTTTCCCAATAAACCACGGGAATCTTATTTAGAGTTCTCTATTTAAACCTTCTCGTACTTCGTAATTCATTTAAACCGCTTTTCAAGAAATTGACCATACCGTTCCAATCAAATAAGTTTTTTTTTATATCTCATTTATCTTCTAATTTTGTACTCCGTAATTAGTTTCTCCATTAGGTATTGATTAGGGTGTTAGTTATGCTTCCCCGTAGTTTTACGACTCAGGACGTTGGATTAAGTAGTTTGATTTGTTAATTGTGGCTTGATTGGAGATTAATTAACGAATTGTAGGAAGAATTAACGTCGGGAATAATTAAAATCCCAAAAAGAAATACGAAACGTTGGATTTGTGTCTGAAAACATTAGAAAATCGCGTTTTTGGGATCCGAAAAACGTGAGAAGATCACGTTTTTGGGATCCGAAAAACGTGAGAAGGTCACGTTTTTGGGATCCGAAAAACGTGAGAATCCCACGTTTTTCAGATCCCAAAAACGTGAGAATCTCACGTTTGTGGATCCAAAATAACGTGATGTTCTCACGTTTTGGTGCATGTTTGGTTTTTTTTTTTAATAATAAATATTCCATATAAGTACCTTTGATTATTGGCTGTAATAAATAATTATTATTGGTTGTTGATGATTACGTACCTCGATTAACATTATAAAATTGAGATTTGATTAGAGATTAATTAACGGGTATTAGGAAGAATTAACGTCGGAAATAATTAAAATCCCCCCAAAAAAATACAAAACGTTGGATTTGGGTCTGAAAACGTTAGAATAGAATATATATATAAGTATAGAATAAGTGAGAATAATATAAGTGTAGAATACGTTATTAATTTTTAGTTATATGCGTTATTTAAGTATTGAATTATACGTAACCAAAAAAAGACGGTTTTACAAAATAATCAAAACCGTTACGTTATAGAGTATATTTTTTCACAAATAACTAAATAAACAACAATTAATAATGTTAATGGAATAAGTTAAAGGAGGGACAAATGAGTCAATTCACATTATAAAGCGCCGACGATCCAGCTGAAACGCCGACGACAAGGAATAGCTCTTGAGTTCGATTCCTATACACCATTGTGTTCACATTAGAGGGAAACTTCACCATTGTAGGAGAAAAATATTGATGATTGATAACACGCAAATTTGGACCGTTTTACCCCCTATTTTCACTCGTATTTGACTTGATTTTGTGTGCTTTAACGTCAATATAACTTATTTTTGACTATATTTCGTATTTTCTAGTTTTAATTTGGTTTTTTCGTATTTATCGTCTTTTCCGTAGAATTCCGTACTTCTTTTGTGTGTTTTTGTCTTTTTTTTGGTGGAAATGTGAGGTGTATTATATTATATCACAAAAAGGTATGACAAGTTACAAAACATGTACAGCCAGGAAAAAAAATTAGTCCTTGGCTAGAAAAAAATTTACTCTATCTGTTTCAGTCTCTTTGATATGCTGAAGTTGTAGAATGCCATGTAGTCTAATTTTGATCTCCTTTTTCACTTCTCTAGCAATGTTCTCAGGTCTAGGAAGGTAACCGTTAATACGAGCCTTATTCCTCGTCATCCAGATGCAATAATGATATGCATTCATAGTCATGGCAAGCATTCTTCCATCCGGGCCATCTGGACTTTTATAATCTGGTGGGAACGGGCATTGTATCCAGTGTTCCAGTTCCTTTTTTATCCGATTGCTGTACTCACACTTAATAAACAAATGTTGGCCAGTTTCAGGCGCTGCATTACAAATGCAGTAGCTGTCTTTTGTACAGCAGCCTATCCTCTTCAGTTTGTCTCTCGTATTCAATCCTTTGTTGAGCATTAACCAAGTGGTGACCGAGTGCTTTGGGGTGTTCCAGTTATCCCAAGTCATTTGATGCCAATCTGGCGTGGGATGCTCACCAGAAAGCCATTTGTATCCTCCTGCAACCGAATATTCCTTCACATCAGCAGTCCATACCCCGTCTTCATACCCAGCTTTCAGTTTCTCCTTGGTTTTACATATTGATTTCCAATTCCAAGCAACATCCAGAGGGGGGCTGTATGTGTGCCAGTCTTTTCCTTTCAAATAATTCGATTGAATCCACTTCACCCAAAGTCTTTCATCATTATCATATAGCCAATTTACAAGTTTCCCAACTGCAGCGATGTTCCATGTGCCCGCTCGTTTAATACCAAGGCCTCCTTCTCGTTTTGGTTTAGTAACCATGTCCCAGGAGACAAGTGGAATTCTTCTATATTCAGCTGATCCTTTCCATAGGAAATTCCTACAAACGGCCTCGATTCTATTTATAACTCCCTTAGGCAACAAGAAAATGGTAGCCCAATAATTATAGATAGTGTTGAGAACTGAGTTAATGAGCACTATTCTTCCGGCATACGAAAGTTTCCTGGCGCCCAAACTTCTAATTCTCGTTAACATTTTGTCCGCAATACATGAGCATTCAATCTTATTGAGCTTCTTAGTTTTCACCGGGATACCCAAATATGTAAACGGTACCTCACCTTCAGTAAAACCAGTAGCGCTAATAACATCCTTCTTTGTCTCTTGTCGTACTCCATTGAAATAGATGGCTGACTTCGAGTTGTTTAGAGTTAGTCCAGAAGCTTTGGAGAAAGACGATAATGCTCTAATGAGCAGCATGATGGACTGTGGTTCCCCTTTAAAAAACATCATCAAATCATCCGCAAACATAAGATGTGTTAACTTGAGTTTTTTACACATAGGATGGTATTTGAAAGGCCATTTATTAGTAGCATATTTCAGCATTCTACTAAGATACTCCATACATGTGTTTTTGTCTTATAGGTACGTGTTCGTGAATAAAGAGGCGAGTTGAAGCAAGAGGAGCCAAGTCAAGAGATCGAGTCAAACCCCAAGTCAAACCCGACTCACTTAACCCACATTTTCATAATCTATCTCACCCATTTACCTCACACAAATAACCCATCACATATACTCACCCTTATCTAATCTCATAACCCACTACAAACCCAATTCACTAACCATTTCCCATAACCCATTTTCATTAACCCAACTCCATCATCCAATTCAAACCAACCCATTTCCAAGTCAAGGTCAACTCGACCTTGACCTTTGACCAACCCATCTCCATCCTCCAACCTATTACCCAATTCAAACTCCATACTCCCTCCATTAACCCACCTTCAACCTTACTCCATTAACCCACCACAACCAACAACTCCCTCCGTTCTCCATCTCCCTTGAGCTCCGGCAGCCACCACTCCAAACTTTACTACCATACCCGACAATCACCTCCAGGGGCTCCAGCCACCTCTACTCCGTCCACGACCACCACCTTCACCTTACTTCCTCAACCGACACAGCCTCCGACCACCTTCAACTCTCACCTCGCCAGAACTCCGACCCGCATCAACGTCGACCTCCTCTACCTCCGTAAACCACCGCGCCTGACCACCATACCCGACCCTCCGTCACGTTCTCCCCCCAGATTCCGGCGAGAGGCAGCAACCAGCAGCAACCGAGCGCCTCATTTCCGACGCCTTCCTCGACTAACTCCGGCGAACAACAACAACACAGAAACGGCAGATCCGACAATGGGCAACCAACGGAGCAACGACAGCAGTACACCGGCACGACGTACTCACCGACGTGACCGCCGTCCCCCATCTCCGGCAACCCAGAAACGACAGCAACAACTTCCTCGCGCGCTGCAGCTCCGGCGACAATCGCCGGCGTCGACCCAGATCCGGAGTTCGAGAGTTAGGAACCGATATTTGAATGGAGACTCGAGGAATTTAATTGGAATGGACGTGTGAGATCTAACTTGGGTCGAGACTTATAATCGAATTGGGATGAGTGAAGCTGTCGATGTGTGGGATGATTTTTCACCCTATGATGTGATCGGGTGAAATCGGGATTACCGCAGGGCAAATTTTTGCCCAGTGGTGATTTATGCAAAACCGCAGGGCGAACTTTCACCGGATGGATTTTGTAGGGTGAAATTCTGTTGTTGGGTATTGGGCTGCCACTTATTGGGCTTAAAAGATTAGGGTTTTGAGACCCCTCTTTTCTCTCCTCTCTATATATATGTAACCTCTCATTTGAGGAGGACAACTTCACTCTATCACCACAACACTACCTAAGCCATAAAAATTAGTAGATTATTAGTAAATTATTAGTAGACTATATTAGTAGATTATTAGTTTTTAGTAGGGAGATTTTTGGAGGGTGACAATCCAAAAATCTCCACCTATTCTAGATCTAATTAGTTCTTCCTTTTGCAATTTTTTATTGAAGATTCTTGGAGATTTTCAAGGGATTAGTGACAATTCCATTGTCAACTTTATCAAGCTTCTTCTTATTTTATTGCAATTTTCTTCCTTATTGTTTATCTTCAATAGTTGGTATATTTCTCTTCCTCTCCCTAATCTCCTTAATTTCTCTAGATCTCATTTATGCTATTTTAGATCGTTTTCTTCATTATGAATTTTGAGTAGATTTCTTGTTAGAGGTTAAGGGAGGAATATCTTGGGTAATTTGAATTGAGGGATGTTGGTGGGTTGCTTGCTTGTTGATTTATCATGTTTGAGTTTTTGTGTCTTCGTTGACTTAGAACCGTGGCTAGATCGACCTTGACTCACTCCTGTCAATATGAGGAAACTCGGGGTAGGAGTTACTTTGACTTGAGACTTACCCTTTTCCGCCGCAAAAGCGGGATCGAGATAAGTTGTGTGAAGAAACCGAAAGGTGGCATTTTCCCTTTATCAACGTTGTGACTAAAACCCTAGTCCGAGATTCTTAGACCCCAATTTCCGATTCCCGACTCCCCCTAACACCTTTTCCCTATTAGGTTATCTCTTCTTAGCTCACCGCTTCTTAGTGTAGACTCAACCCAAAAAACCTCAAAAATAGACTCCAAACACTTTTTGACTGAGACTCTACCGACTTTACCTAGACCGTCCTTGAGGATCGATCCCGACTTACCACTATTACGTAGTTAGTTTGTCGAGTTTATAAATATTGTTTGATCGCGTTAGATAGGCGACAATCCGACGCGCATCAATGATGTTCATAAATGACATAATCGTAATATTTTACTATAAACGTACACCCGTAAATTTATGGAGTAGTTATGCGCTTTAGTTATAATAAAAAAAAATTCTCTATAATTTTGTTTACATAAATAATTACATTTATTATCGGAAAATGAAGTCCCCTTTTTCCCCATTTAGTTTTAAAAATTACAACAAATAATTGGTCCATGAAAAATGCACATTGATGATATAAAATATTTTCAATTAAAGTTTAAGTATACTTGTGAAATATAGAGAAATTAAGGTCTTGCAATTTATAAGTCTCTATAGTCCTATAGTCAAACAATTAAAATATGATAAGTCAGCCTCAGAAACATAAATCTGATTGTGCTCTACATAAAAAGACAAAAAATATGGAGTAATGTAGGTAGAGTACTACATATATCAATGAAAGAACTCTTTTACCCACACTATGCATTAATTTTTTTTAAAAAAAATTACAATGTTTTTAAAAATTTAAAAATTTTGGGGAATCAAAATTCAAGTGATGGGAAATAAGTAATTTATGGTGAAGATTAAAAAAATAATTACATGTTGGTTATGTAAAATGTATTATGTTATTAATCTCTGTATATTTATTTTGATTATGTGAACCGTGTTATTTAATTGCTGGTTATTTTATACAGAGTATAAATAAATAGTAATTGCATAATACAATCAACACTATCGAGATACCAAAAAATTATGGACAATGTATCACGTTAATTACAACTATTCTCATATGACACGTCTTTTATTGTAAAGAAAAGGTCATTAATTCATTATGTATCCAGTAAATTTTCTAAAGGACAGCCTAAATTATGAAAATCATTTATGTTGAGAGATTAATTATAACATAAGAATTACGGAGTATTATTTTTATTTTATTAATAAAATACTGGTTTTTTTCTCTTTGTTTTTTTTAAAAAAAATAACATTTTTGTTTCTCGAGTAAAACTTCAACCTTCTGATGGTAGGGATTTGTCGTGGAATCCCAACCGTCAAATAAGTAACCGGCTATTCCTAACTTGGGTAGATAGGGCAAGTCGGGTCGAATCCACGGGGACGGTAAGAGGCGTCTAGACTAGGTCGGCCCAAGTACTTGACTAGGTCAACGAGCTAAACTAAGCTAGAGAATGATAGAAGGGGAGAGAGCTAGACTATGACTAGGAAGAACAACAAGGAAAACGGGCTAGGATTAGGTCGGGGTCAAAGGGGTAACGGAATGGTCAAGGGAGAGCTAGAGTGAAGGAGGTAGTAGGGTAATCTAGGTCGGTCCGGGCGGTCGCAACTTAAACCGACCTAGAGGTTCCTCATGGAACCCATTTTGGCGACACACATGACAAAAGGGGTTCTAGCGTGTTATGGCCTAGATCGCATCCGGGCGGTCGCAACTTAGACTAACCTAGGGGTCGCCCTCACCGGGCTCTCGCAACTTAATGAGGGAACCGAACCCATAACAACTAACACCCACAAGGGAAAGGCAAGAAAAACAAGCAATCTAACTTACTTAGTCATTCAAGCAATTCATCAAACATATCATATGCATCAACCAAGAGGAAACCCAAATCTTCCACCCACATCTCCAACAAACCCTTAATCACCCAATTAACACCCTAATCACCCTACTAACCCTAGCAAGAACACTACTCTAACATATCTAAACTAAAACTAACACTAACAAGATGAATCAACACAAACAACAAAACATACATAATGAAACTACCAAATATGATGAACAAAACAATAAACAAGAACTAAAGATTCAAACTTGATGAACAATAAAGGATTGAGAGTAAAAGGAGAAGAAGATTATACCAAACTAGTGAAGGATGCAAAGATGAACACTTGTATATAAGAAAACCCAAATAATTCCTCCAAGGTTGTCAATCTTGGATGGATTCTTCAAGAGATCCAATAATACAAGATTAAACTAAGATTAACTACTAATTACCGACTAATCTACACTAATCTAATCTAATCTAACCTAAAGTAGTCTAGGGTTTAAGGAGAGGTCAAGAACATCCTCTAAGATTACAAGAGGAAGGGTATTTATAGGGTTACAAATGGAAGGGAGAAGAAAGAAAAGTGATGCGCAGGAATTTGGGTGGTCCCGACCGGGACGGATCATCCCGACCGGGACGGACCCACCATCCCGACCGGGACGGGTTGGTCCCGACCGGGACGGCCAAGCAGTAGCCTCTCCAATTGTGCGCTTCATCCCCGACGGGATGAGGTGCATACCCGTCGGGGATGGGTCTTGTAGGCCTCCAATATGACCCTTTTGGTTCCTCCTTGCCTCTCATGGACTTCTCATCGATTCTCGGGACTCGGGATCGGGTCTCGGGACTCGGGATTGGGTCCCAAGAATCGATGAGAAGTCCATGAGAGGCAAGGAGGAACCAAAAGGGTCATATTGGAGGCCTACAAGACCCATCCCCGACGGGTATGCACCTCATCCCGTCGGGGATGAAGCGCACAATTGGAGAGGCTACTGCTTGGCCGTCCCGGTCGGGACCAACCCGTCCCGGTCGGGATGGTGGGTCCGTCCCGGTCGGGATGATCCGTCCCGGTCGGGACCACCCAAATTCCTGCGCGTCACTTTTCTTTCTTCTCCCTTCCATTTGTAACCCTATAAATACCCTTCCTCTTGTGATCTTAGCGGATGTTCTTCACCTCTCACTAAACCCTAGACTACTTTAGGTTAGATTAGGTTAGATTAGTGTAGATTAGTCGGTAATTAGTGGTTAATCGTAGTTTAGTACTTGTATTAAGGGAATTCTTCAAGATCTTCACCAAGCTTGACAACCTTGGATGTTTGTATTGGGTTTTCTTCATTAATGCAAGTTTCAATCTTTCCTTCACTAGTTTGGTATAATCTTCTCTTCCTTTTACCCTTTTTCTTGTTTAATTCATCCAAGTTTGCATCTTTGATTGTTAGATTGTTCTTAGTTCATAGTTATCACTAGTTTGATTATTTATGTTTTGATGTTTGGGTTGATTCATCTTGTTAGTGTTAGTTTTAGTTTAGATATGTTAGGGTAGTGTTCTTGCTAGGGTTAGTAGGGTGATTAGGGTGTTAGTTGGATGATTAAGGGTTTGTTGGAGATGTGGGTGGAAGATTTTGGGTTTCCTCTTGGTTGATGCATATGACATGTTTGATGAATTGCCTGATTGACTAAGTAAGTTAGATTGCTTGTTTTTCTTGCCTTTCCCTTGTGGGTGCTAGTTGTTATGGGTTCGGTTCCCTCATTAAGTTGCGAGAGCCCGGTGAGGGCGACCCCTAGGTTAGTCTAAGTTGCGACCGCCCGGATGCGATCTAGGCCATAACATGCTAGAACCCCTTTTGTCATGTGTGTCGCCAATATGGGTTCCATGAGGAACCTCTAGGTCGGTTTAAGTTGCGACCGCCCGGACCGACCTAGATTACCCTACTACCTCCTTCACTCTAGCTCTCCCTTGACCATTCCGTTACCCCTTTGACCCCGACCTAATCCTAGCCCGTTTTCCTTGTTTGTGCTCTTGTTGTTCTTCCTAGTCATAGTCTAGCTCTCTCCCCTTCTATCATTCTATAGTTTAGCTCGTTGACTTAGTCTAGTATTTGGGCCGACCTAGTCTAGACGCCTCTTACCGTCCCCGTGGATTCGACCCGACTTGCCCTATCTACCCAGTTAGGATTAGCCGGTTATTTATTTGACGGTCGGGATTCCACGACAAATCCTTACCATCACCTTCACAAAAAAACTTTGTGGGAGTTCGGGCCCATTCGAACCCACTCTATATCATGGTGGGCCGTGCACAGAGTACGGCCCATTCCGATTTCAGAGTTTATGGGGTTCGTCCCTTTGCATTGCGATACCAATACCGGCATTATTAGAAATCGTGTATTGAATGACTCTCATATGCAAATGGTTTCGGACATCCGAAAACCACGGTTCTGAGTAAGGGGTGAGGGTACGTGTTGGGAAGTTCACAAAGAACACCCAACCCCGCCTGCACTTAGCGACCTCTACTTAGATATCGTTCGTTTTTCGTGTACGCGCGTTAGTTTGACGGTTGAATGATATGCTGATGGGAGGGATTTGCCGTGGATCCCTACCAACAAATAATAACCAACTAATCCTAACTGAGTAGAAAGGGTAAGTCAGGTCGAGTCCACGGGGACGGTAAAGAGGGTTTAGACCAAGTTCCACCTAAAGACTTGACTAGGTCTCGCGGCTAAGCTAAACTAGAATGATAAGAAGGGAAGGAACTATGACTAAAAATAAGCTAAGAAGGAGAAATCAAATAAGGAAAGAGTAGGGTTAGGTCGGGTTCAAAAGTGTAGTAGGATGGTTGGGTAATCGAGGGTGTAGGTTTCACCTAGTCACTAAGGTCGGTCCGCGCTCTCGCGTCAAAGCCAATGTCTGCACTCTCGTGTTTAAGACAAAACCCGAATACTCATGCAAGATATTACCCAATACACAAGGATTCAACCACAAATCAATCACCCAATGAGAAGAATAAAACAAGCAAGAGGAGCATTTGCAACTACTACTCTAACAAGCATTTCATCAAACACATGGGGTGCTCAACATATGACTAGCGACAAAGATTCAACCTTTACCTACAATCAACCCTAATCACCCATAATCAACACATAATCCCCCTACTAACCCCACAAAAAAGTCTACTCACACATGTTCAAACTAATACTAACAATAATAAGAGGAAACAACACAAATATCCAAACATTCACAATGAAACTAACAAGAACAAGAACAATAAGAAAAGATTGAAACTTGAAAGATTAAACAAAGATTAAGAGAAAAGAGATTATACCAACTACAAAGTGGATGAAAAGAAGAGAACTTGCATTAATGAGAAATACCCAAAACAATCTCCCAAGGTTGTCATCTTGGATGAATCTTGAAGAATTCCCTTAATACAAGGATTAAACTAAGATTAACGATAAACTAAAGACTAATCTACACTAATCTAAGCTAATCTAGTCTAAAGTAGTCTAGGGTTTAGTGGGTAACGAAGAACATAAGCTAAGATGGTGTAATAATACAGGGGGGGGGGGGGGGGGGGTATTTATAGGGTTACAAGAGTGGAGGAGGCGAGAAAAGCAAAACAGCCTATTTCTGGGCTCATCCCGTTCGGGATGGATGGTCCCGTCCGGGATGGCTTCATGGTCCCGTCCGGGATGACTTCATCCCATCCCGGTTGACTCAGCAAAAGAGCTTCTTTGTTTGCACTTCATCCCGACCGGGATGAGGGTTGTCCCGACCGGGATGGGTCTTGTAGGCCTCTAATATGGTCCCAACCGATCAACTTGAGTGTGCAACTTGTAGGCCTCTAATATGGCCTCCCTTGTATTGTATACTCGATTCTTGGTGCTCGGGATCGGGTCCAAGGGGCTCGGGAACGGGTCCCAAGGTCTCGGGATCGAGTATAGGCTACCGAGTGATCGTCGCTTCTCTTCGATGGCTCCAAATGTGTCTGAAACGAGTCGGAATCGCTCCATATCTCCAATAATGGTCATAGGAACCTAACAAAAGCTAGAAGAAGCGTAAGTAGCCTCTAAAATCGCTCCGGAGAGCGATTCCACAAGAGAAACCGGGACCAAACACAACAAATAAGCACTACAAACCACACTTATCAACTCCCCCACACTTAACCCTTACTCGCCCTCGAGTAAGCACGAACTAACTACTAAACTAATAAAAACTAATAAAAACTAAAAAACTAGCCGAGCAGCAAACAAACAAACACACACACAAACAAACACCAAACGGTTGCATCCAAGACAAACCAAATACCGCTTCCCTCAACAAAGCGGTGAAATAGACACCGATTAAGAACTCAAGGCAAGTGACAACGTTCCCAAGCTAATAACACAAACCCAAATGGACCAAACCCTAATAGTATGACGACAAAGCAATAAAAATTTTGGTAACTTACCTAGGTTCCTCCTAACCTTCTAAGAACGTACTACGGGACGATAGGCGGGATGGAAAAAGGATGAACCACGGAGTTAGTCGACACTGTAGGTAAGTGAAGCCCCGCCCCATTTAGCGTTAAGCCAAGAGGGTCGTCCCATGTCCAAAATCGCCCAACTAGTCCAAGTAAAAAGGTGGTCAAGGTTGCAAAATGAGGGAAGACCAACCATTACCGCTATCATCTTTCCTAGGGACTCGGTCCTTTGGTAGGCTCTTCGCGTTAATAGTCGGAAAAAGGCTTATTTTTGAGGGTGAGGGTTCTTTTTGTGAGATCGTTTTCTTTTGGCATTCTTTTCTTTTGCATTTGGCTTTTGAGTTGCTATGCCACTTCTTTTTCTTCTTTTGTATTTTGTTTTTGTTTTGTTGTGCCTTTTCTTTTTCTTCTTTCATTTTCTTTCCTTCCTTGGCTTGCCTTTTTTGATATGTTTTGTTTTGTAGGCACTTGGAACCAAGTAAGACAATTTGCAACTTATTTGTGGAAACGTGTATGAGGTAGGGAAATGGGTAAGTCGGGACGACGCCTTCCCTTCAAACCGACAAAAGGGGGAGAACTTGGACTAATCAAATCAATTCCGAACACGGTCACCTAAGGGACGGGACTCGGCAACCAAGGCCTTTTCACACCGTGGGTGGTCATAATGGTCAAAATGCAAATCCCGTAGTAAATCCCTAGTAAGCTAGGTGGACTCAAGGTAAGAAACCCACGAAATCATTGATTTAGGGTCATTCTACTAGACTAAAGTCCAAGACTCGACTCATATTGCTAGGAAGGGAAAGTAAACACTTGCGCACTAGCCTCAAAACCGGGTTTTCGAAAACCTTTTTACACACTAGACACAAACACAAGACACAACAAGGACGAAAGGAAATGAGACACACACAACAAAACAAAACATAATAAGAGGAAAGAAAAAAATATAAAAACAAAACATACACCACCCCGAAACATCCAAACAAGCTACCACAACCACCACAAATTTCAACAAGCTCCACCCGAGCACACATCATCACAATTCTCCTCCAAACTTCACAAGAAACAAAGAGGAAAAAAGATAGAATGACGTTACCGGTTGTCTTGAGCTTTCCGAAAATTACGACGATCAAGAAACCTATAGGGAAAAAGGGCAAACACACACACAAAACACAAAGTAAAAATCTTTTTGATTTTTGTGAATTTTTTTTTTTCAAATTTTTAGGGGTTTTTAAGATTTTTTTCGAAAAGAAACTACGAAAAATAAAGCTAACTAGACTATCGCTCCCCCACACTTAAACCGAGCAATGTCCTCATGCTCGATCGGTAGTGTGTGGAGACACCAAAAAGAAAAGAAACTATGAAAAATAAAGCTAAAAATCAAAAATAAAAGCGAAGAAAGGGGTAAAATGTGTTCGGCCGGGGTGTAGTCAACTCACCAAGGGCCGAGACGAGAAAAGATATGGATGAGGGAAGAATGAAAAGAAAATAAAAGGAAATGGGAGGGGAGGACTAGGTGTAATCAAGTCACCTAGCCCGGATTTCGGCCGAATTCGACTAAATCCTATCAAAAGAAAGAGAAATCAAAGAAAAAGTGAAAATACTTGTAAATTTGGATTTTGAAATGACTTCCGATGTAGTCAGGTCATCGAGAGTCGGGAGCAAAGACTACCAAGGCCCTGAGGGCCACCATGACACAAAAGTGCATAAGAGAAAGGGAACAATCAAAGGAAGACAAGCAATAAAAGACGGAAAAGAAAGGATAGTTGCCGTACCGATCGGTTAGCAACTCACTCACTCCATCGTCTCAAAGTTCGATAACGGCACATAGTTAGTCTTTGTCATTGTTGCTCCTCTTCATTCTTGATAAGGCCGCATGGTTGAATTACAAAGGTTTAAAGAGGTGGGATTTGATGTGAAACTTGGTGCAAAGGTTCATAAATGAAGTGTAAGGGTGGGATAATAGAGGCAAGGGTGAGCAGGGAGGTTGGGAGGGGGTATAAAGTGGTTGGGTGGGATCAAACGTCGAAGAAGAGGCAAAAAGGAGGAGCAGAGGACCATCCCGGTCGGGATGGATGGTCCCGGTCGGGATGACACACCCTTCCCGGTCGGGATCACACTCCAGAAAACTCGATTTTTGGTACACTCATCCCGATCGGGATGGCTCCTTCCCGGTCGGGATGGTTCATCCTTCCCGGTCGGGATGGTTCATCCTTCCCGGTCGGGATACCTTCTTCTCGGTCGGGAAGAGTCTTCTAGCCCTTCATAATCTCGATAGCTTCACCCACAAGGCCACCAATACAAACCCGACTTCCTTGCTCAAAATCCACGCTCTATCAATAACCACTCCTTTCTAAGATTCATCTTCACTTTGCACCTAACAAATAAGCTCAAAACATCATCAAATTCTCTCCCTCACATCGCTCATCAAAACACCAAATTACAAGAATTTCACAAAACAAACAGTCCTAGAAACAAAATCATAAATAACACAATTACAAACACAAAAACTAAAGAGAAGAGAGAAAGGGGAATGTACAACATGACGGTTCTTAAGGAACTCTGTCAAACCTAGGATAGTGGACTCTTCATTCCTAGCTATAGCCATCAAGGGCTCGGAGGAGAAAGTCAAATGCTCGAGCCACATCGTAAATAGGGCTCATGGAGTACCCGAGCCATGCTATCCTCCAAAGCCTCCAAGTCGGAAGCACTAAGTAGCCACACAAAGACCCAATATCATCTTCCTTGTTATCTCCGGGGTCTATCCATCCTACGAGTTTTAACGACCTCTTCCTCCCTAAGCACCGTCTCCAATAACTAGCAAGCTTCAAGTCTTCATCATGAGGCACAAAAAACGGCTTTGGCCTCATTTCCTTGTTGCACACCCCCATACCTTCCTCAAGTTGTGGTTCCCCATCTTCAAGTCCCGAAACAACACTTGTCCCCACATCATCTTGGAGGAGAGAATTGAAACTACTACCGGCGGTTTCAATCTCTTCCAAACCATTGCTTCGCTTACTTGCGAGGGGCTCTTGATGTTCTTCCACATTTTCGCACAAGGGCAACTTGGGCTTGTCATTTTCACCCAACAACTTCACAAATTCCACCAACTCATCAAACTCACAAACCTCCTCCAATTCTTCACCAACAATGCCCTCAACAAGGGTTATTTCCTCATTCGTCTCTTCTTGGGTAGACGATTGAGGTTTTTCAAAGCAAGTCTCGCTTCTTAAAGGGGATTCATTAGCGGCTTCGTCATTGGGTTGTTTCCCTTCCCCAAATGAACATCCCTCATCAACTTGTGAAGATCGAGTTAAAAACATGAGGGTTTGAGCCGTTAAAGCATTCAATCTAGCATTACGTTCCTCACTTTCCCTTCGGAGTTCGGCCAAGATTTCATAGTATTTTTGCAATTGTATGGTCATTTCTTGTTGCATTTGAAGAATCGATTGATTTAACTCCAAGTTGGGCATTTGGTGGTCATTGGGGTTTTGGAGTGTTACTTGTGAACCTTGATGATGCCCAAGGGGTGGGCATCATATGGTTGGTAGTGAGGTGGATATGATTGGTAGTATTGTGGGTTTTGGGGCTCATATTGTGGTTGAGGGGAAGGGTAATGTGGTGGGTTTTGGGGAAATTGGCTTCCATATGGTGAGTCATGATGAAACATGGTGGGTTCACAATGATTGCTTGAGTAATATCCACCATGATCATATGATTGATAAGCATTTACTTGTTGGAAGCCGATTCCATTTCCTTGAAATTCATACCTACGAGTGTCTTGATTATCCCAAGGAGCTTGATAGTAGTAGGGAGATGTCATGCCATACCCTTGATTCATAAAGGAAGAGGAGTAGCTCATGGTGGCTTCCATGTGTGGGGAGTTTAGATCAATCCTCGCGTTTTGCTCGAAAACTAGGCTCCTACCCGGTTGGAAACCTCTCAAACTAGCAACCATCTGTTTATGCGGCTCTGAGTCGTAAGGAAGAGGGTGGTCACCACCTCTAGGCAAAAAACTGTAGACTAGGAGCAAACGTGAGAAGTCTAGTGCTTTTTGGGCACCAGACAAGAAGGAAATAAACTTCACACACAAAAGAAGCAAAAGAAAACAAAAAAACTACAAAAAACGAAGACAAAATCAAGTAAAAAGGCAAACAAAGTCTAAACTAGCACCGTCCCCGGCAACGACGCCAAATTGATGGGAGGATTTGCCGTGGGTCCCAACCGATCAAGTAGAGTCCAACTAATCCTAACGGTAGCTAGGGTAAGTCGGGTCGTGTCCACGGAGACGGTATTGCAATGTATAGACTAGGTCGACCTAAAACGAGACTAAGTCACACAAACGAACACAAAGAGAACGATAATTGACAAACTACGATGGTTGAAGGTGATGAAAGTGGGCTAACAATGAACTAACTATGACATGAACTAAATGAAATAACTAAAACAAACTAAACAATGAACTAGAGAAATGATAACTAACAAAAAGGATGAATCAAATATGGAAGGGAGTAGGGTTAGGTCGGGTTCATAAGTGTAGTAGGATGATTGGGTAATCAAGGGTGTAGGTGCCACTTAGTTACTAAGGTCGGTTTGCGCTCTCGCGCCAAAGCCAAAGTCCGCACTCTCGTGTCAAAGACTAGACCCGAATACTCATGCTAGATGCTACTCAAAACACAAGGATTTAATCACAAATTAGTCAAACAATGAGAAGAGGAGTACAAGTATGAGAAGCATTGGCCACTACTACCCACACAAGCAATACAACAAACACATAGTGTGCCCAATATGTGATTAGCAACAAAGGAATCACCTTTACCCACAATCAAACCCTAATCACCCATAATCCACACTTAATCCCCCTACTAACCCTACAAGGAATCTACTCACTCATAATGAAATCAAAACTAAGACTAACAAGAGAAATAGACATAATAATCAAAACATCCATAATGAACAAACAAGAACAATAAACAATATGTAAAGATTCAAACTTGATGAATAAACAAAGAACGAGAGAAAAGAGATTATACCAACTACAAGAGGATGAAAAAGATGAGAACTTGAATTAATAAGAAACCCAAACAAATCTCCAAGGTTGTCAAGCTTGGAAGAGTCTTCAAGAATCTCCTTAATACAAGACTAATTACTAGATTAAACAAAGATTAACTAAAGGTTAAAGGAAGATTAAACTAATGAGAGGAACACTAAATCTAGGGTTTGAATGTTGTAGAGAGGCCTAAGAGAGTCTAGGGTAATGTGTTTTTCTTAAACAATACTACCTCCGTCCCACTAAGATTGTCACATTTCATTAAAATACTCCTCACAAATAATAGGGAAATGGGACAATCATTCAGGGACGGAGGGAGTACAAGGGAGGAGTATTTATAAGGTTACAAGAGTGAAGGAGAAGAAAAGAATCAAACACGGGCTACAGCAGGGTCATCCCGACCGGGACGAAATGGTCCCGACCGGGACGAAGTGATCCCGACCGGGACGGCATGGTCCCGACCGGGACGGACCCAAAACAGACCCAGTTGCTTTTGTGCACCCCATCCCGGACGGGATGAGGTCCTTCCCGACCGGGACGGGTCTTGTAGGCCTCCAATATGATCTTTAAAGTTCCTCCTTGACTCTCATGGGTTTCTCATCGATTCTCGGGGCTTGGTATCGAGTCTAAGGGGCTCGGGATCGGGTCCCAAGGTCTCGGGATCGAATCCAAGGCATCGAGTAATCGTTCCTTCTCTTCGTTGGCTCCAAAAGTGTATGAAACGAGTCGGAATCGTTCCAATTCTTCATGAATGGTCTCGGGAACCTAAAACGAACTAGAAGAAGCATAAGTAGCCCATAAACCGCTCCCAAGGAGCGATTCCACAAGGGAAACGGGACCAAAACACAACAAATTAGGCACTACAAACTACACTTATCATATGCAAGCAGTGTTTTTGACTAAACATGTGAAATATGTTTGATCTACGTCGTTTAATGCATCTTTGAAATATGTCGAAGTTGTTTTTAGCATGTGAGGTTCGTTTTAGTGCAATAAAACAAACAACGAAAATAAAGCACAAAGGTTGAAACAATTGAGTTAGTAACGATAAAGACGATTTGTAAATAGATTAGAATGATATAATAAGACACGATGCACGGTTTTGAAAAGAGTAGGACACGTGATGGACTTGACACGTGTTGACCGAAGTCATAAATTTTTTTGATGAGGCTTATTGCATGTGAAGAGCTCATGATTTGGTGCGTGACTGAGGCCACTCGGTCGAGTCATGAGAAGACTCGGTCGAATTCCCTGCTTAAAACCCCTCTGCCGGTTTTTTGGGGTGCCACTCGATCGAGTGCCCCCTGTACGAACAATGGTTCGTTTCAAAATTTAGATTTCGAATTTGCTTTAGTTTAAAATCGATAATTTATTTAAGCCGCGTAAAAATACGATATAATTTATACTCGACTTAATTTTGATACTCGAGATATGCACGCTATTATTATGAGATCGATTATCGGGAATTTTAGAAAAGACGTTATAAGTCGTTTTAAATCGAACTAGGACAAAATAATTCCCTCCGCGGTATAATGTCGTAATTAATCCTTTCGGACTATGTGACAATTATTTCAGCATCAACGGGTCGTGCTAGTACGATTTATTGACTGATTCTTTTAGACATGATTTTCGACCACGAAGTCGATACACATCTTAAGAATAAACGTTTTATTTGTTTGATTAGAGCGAAAGTCGATTCCCTCCGCGTCACGACATCGTAATTAATCCTTGCGGATTAAGTGATGTTCGATCTGCATCAACATGTTTCGTTCTAACCTTAAAAAAAGGGGAATCGAACATGTTTAAATAGGAATATTCGCGATCCCATCATGCCCTTGAGTGTTTAGGGCGGAGCTCCACCACTGATACAACTCGTAAAGGGATTAGAAGGGTCTTATACGAAGTTCATCTTTAAACGTATTCGATTCGAGATCGTTTTGTAAATTGATGTATGCGCGATGTGTTAATGTTAATTACGACAATAAAAAATAAATGAAAAAGACGAAAAAAATAGACGAGAAGGAGAAGAAGAAAAGAGAGAAAACGGGATTTTGTAACACCCTCAAACTACATGCTAATTTCGACCTCGATTAGGAACTCGTAGTAACGGCGTTTGCGCGGGAGTAACGAGGATATAGGAAGAGTTAAGGTGTTTGTTTGTAGGATCGGTTTTCTCGGGATTCCTAGAGGATTTCTAGAGGAAAGATCGGGATTATATTGCCTAGAATTGCTGAAATTTTGGGTTGTTAATTGTGTTGAGGGAGGTGGGGGTATTTATAACAAAATACCCCGGCTTTGGATAGAAAAAGCCCGGTTTTGGATGAAAAGAAACACCCGGCTTTGGATAGGAAGAGGTTCGGATTTTGGATAGAAAAGGGGCCACTCGATCGAGTGGTGCATGGCACTCGATCAAGTGCCCGGTCTGACACCGGTTCTCGTGGGTTTTATGAGCCTACTCGACCGAGTGGGCCGGTCCACTCGATCGAGTGGGTCTGGTCGGGTGGGAGGTTTCTTTAGAGATAGAGTTTTATCTCTAACGAAGTTGTTTAATTGCTTTTATCCTCTTTGTAGTTGATTTTTGTTTAGTCTTTGACTTCGAGTCAGACTTTCGAAGCTTGCATGACTGATTTATGTCTCGGAAATGTCTTTGACCAGGGTTTGACCCGATCGCTAAAAGACGGTTTTACCCTTGGTGTCGGTTTTGACCCAAAATAGTCTTATTTGATTGGAAACGACTCATTGGGCCTGAATTTGATGTCGGTTTGGTAAGATTTTTACTACGATAAAAGCTCGTGCCAAATACTATTGATTCTGAGTCCAAAATCGAGTGTATTAAGTTATGTTTACGTCCGATCATTATTGGGTGTTTGTTGGAAATTGCTATAAACACTAGCAGGCAAAATGCGGGTGTCTACAGAGCCCCCACTCTGACTGAGGCTTGGACAAGGCGAAAGTTAGAGTAGCTACCAGGTCAATCGAGGATTAAGACCTGGCAGACTTTCGGTCGGGTCGTTTATAGTACATTAGACTTGCGTGAAAGGGCTCGCCAGCCATAAGATATAAATCATACCTGAGTTCTGTTATCTTGGATAGCTTTGTGGGGACTTGTTTTTTGAAGCCCTGGGTGTATCTGTATGCGGATACATCCCATCTTGGAGCTGCGCGGGGACTTGCCTCTAAAGCCCTGGGTGTATCTGTTTGCAGACACATCCCAATCCGGAACTACGCGGGAGCTTGTTTCTGAAGCCTGGGTGTATCTGTTGGCAGATACATCCCAATTTGCATGTGCCATTTTAAGTGAAATTCCGTCTCATGCTGGGAAGATAAAAACTTGACGTTCCCTTGGGGAAGCACAAGCTGATACCTGAAATGTTAGATATATAGGCAGAAATATCAAATATAGCAGATAGGAAATGCAATTAGCATCTATAGACTGACTTGCGCTGGGGAAATAAAAAATTTGATTTTTTAAAAAGCTTTTTGAAAATTTTGATTTTTCTTGAAAATAGGATTACTCAGGATGACTCGATTTCTGTATCAGATTCGGAAAAGGGCTTTAAAACCTTGGGCAAGGCCTGTATGAGCTAAGAAAGAATTGAAGAATTCCTATTCCTAAGGCAGTTAGGGATGTTAACAGGATTTCCTTATTATAAATAGAGGGTTCCCTGCTTCAATTTTCTGCATCTCAACTCAAATCTTTCTTCTCCTTTCTCAAAATCTTTTAGACTTTCAAGAAAAAAAAATCCTGCTATGGGTATCCGGAATTTGACTGCAATGCTTCAGGCATGGTCCTAGTATTTTCGGGACGAAGAAAAAGTTCAGCTGACTCAGATGGGAATTACTGCTTTATTCCCGCTTCAACATCTTAGGGTCGATTCGCACTTTCTAGACGCCTGCCTAACCTTTTGGGAAACTACTGATAAGTGTGTTATGTAGTGCTTATTTCTTGTGTTTGGTCCCGGTTTCTCTTGTGAAATCGCTCTTTAGAGCGGTTTCGAGGCTACTTACGCTTCTTCTAGCTTGTTTTAGGTTCCCTTGACCTATCTTGGAGAAATGGAACGATTCCGACTCGTTTCCGACGCATTTGGAGCCAACGAAGAGAAGCGACGATGACTCGGTGGCCTAGACTCAATCCTGAGCCCCTTGAGACCCATTCTCGAGCATCGAGAATCGATAAGAAGCCTAGGAAGAGCAAGTAGGGACCTATGAGATCATATTTGAAGCCTACAAGACCCATCCCAGTTGGGAATACATCCATCACGACCGGGACGAAGTGACGAGCAAGACAACGCCTCTGACAGCCCATCCGGGCCGGGACCATGAGCTTTCCGGTCGGGACCATCCCATCCCGATCGGGACCGACATCATCCCGACCGAGAAGAGCATAACACCGCACGGTGTTATGCATAACACCGCCCGGTGTTATGCACCATCCCGACCAGGATCAAGAGCTTCCCGACCGGGACCATTTCTTCCCGAACGGTATGACTTCCTTCCCGGTCGGGAAGGCCCCAGTTCAGCCCCTGTTTCATTTTTCCGCCTCCCTTATTCTTGTAACCCTATATATACCCTCCTCTTGTATTGTTTTAAGCATCCTTGACATTACCCACTAAACCCTAGACTACTTTAGGTTAGATTAGCTTAGATTAGTGTAGATTAGCCTTAATTACTCCTTAATCTTAGTTTAATTCTTGTTGAATCTTTGTATTATTGAAGATCTACTGAGGGATTTCTCTATTGACAACATTGAATTCCATTTCTTTGGGTTGGATTTAATCAAAGTTCTCTCTTTTCCATTCATCTTCTAGTTGGTATCATCTTTCTCTTCTCTTTTCTTTTAATCTTTCATAGTTAGTAAAGTTTCTTTCTTTATATCTTGTTCATTGTTCATCCTTGTTTTCCATTATGAATGTTTTTGTTCTTAGGTTGATTTCTCTTGTTTATGTTTGTTTTAGTTTAGTTATGTGTGAGTAGTCCTCTTGCAAGGATTAGTAGGGGGATTTGGTGCTTTAATGGGTGATTAAGGGTTTGTTTAAGATGTTGGTGGAAGTTTTGGTTGCTTCTTAGTTGTATGCATAGAACATGTTTGATGAAATGCTTGAATGACTTGTAGTTGCAAATACATGTTTTCTTGCCTTCTCCTTGTGGTCTTGTATGTTGCTAGGATGGGTTCTTGCGCGAGAGCGGGGAGCCTCTAGGTCGGTTTTGGAGCGAGAGCCCGGATTATACCTAGATAACTCGACTACCCCTGCACCTTTGCTCTTCCTTGATCATCTCATCACTCTTGAACCCGACCTAATCCTAGTTCTTTTCTTATTTGATTTCTTCTTCCTCTTAGCCATTATTCTCTTAGCTTTAGTTGTTCTACTTAGTTTGTCCTTAGTCTTAGTCTCTCCCCCTTCTTAATTTTAGCTTAGTTTAGCCCTGTGACCTAGTCAAGTCTTTAGGTGAAACTTAGTCGAAACCCTCCTTACTGTCCCCGTGGACTCGACCCGACTTGCCCTATCTACCCGGTTAGGTTTAGTTGGTTTTATTTGTTGGTAGGATTCCCGACAAATCCTTACCATCAATTTGGCGCCGTTGCCGGGGACGGTGCTAGTTTAGATTTTGTTTGCCTATTTACTTGACTTTGTCTTTGTGTTCGTGTTTTTCTTTGTTTTCCTTTGCATCTTGTGTGTGTGTGAAGTTTATTTCCTTCTTGTCTAGTGCCCAAAAAGCACTAGACTTCTCACGTTTGCTCCTAGTCTACAGTTTATGCCTAGAGGTGATGACCGCCCACTTCTTTACAACTTAGAGCCGGAAAAGTTTTTTCGAAACCTTCGTCAACGGACAGTTGTTAGATTGAGAGGTTCCCAACCAGGTACAAACAACGATTTTGAGCAAAATGTGAGGATTGATCTAAACTCCCCACCCATGGAGGCCACCATGAATTCCTCTTCCCTCTTTATGAATCGAGACTATGCCATGACGTCTCCCTACTACTATCAAGCTTCATGGGGTAATCAAGACACCCGTGGGTATGAGCTTCAAGGACATGGAAACGGCTATCAACAAGTGAATGCTTATCAATCCTATGATCATGGTGATTATTACTCAAGCTATCATTGTGAACCCACCATGTTTCATCGTGTTTCTTCACATGGAAGCCAATTTCCCCAAAACCCACCATATCACCCTTCACCTCAACCACACTATGAGCCCCAAAACCCACAATACTACCAATCATCTCAACCTCACTACCAACAATATGATGCCCCACCCCTTGGGCATCATCAAGGTTTTCAAGTAGAACTTCAAAACCCCGATGACCACCAAATGCCTAACTTGGAGTTATTACAATTGATTCTTCAAATGCAAAAGAGCCAACAAGAAATGGCCATCCAATTGCAAAAGGACTATGAAATCTTGACCCAAATCAGAAGGGAAAATGAGGTGATGGATGCTCGATTAAATGCTATAGCGGCTAAAACCGTAATGTCTTTAACTCGAACGTCACAACTTGGCGAAGGGTGCTCGTTTGAGCAAGGGGAGCAACCCAATCATGAAGCCGCCGATGAAATCCCTTTGAGAAGCGAGACTTGCTATGAAGAACCTCAATTGTCTACCCAAGATGAGACAAATGAGGAAATAATCCTTGATGACGGCATTGTTGGTGAAGCATTGGATGAGGTTAGTGAGTTGAATGAGGTGGTAGGAGTTGTGAAGTCATTGGGTGAAAATGATGAGCTCAAGTTGCCCTTGTGCGAAAATGTGGAAAACATCAAGAGCCTCTTGCAAGTATGCGAAGCAATGGTTTGGAAGAGATTGAAACCGCCGGTAGAAGTTTCAATTCTCTCCTCCAAGATGATGTGAGGCCAAGTGATGTTTTGAGACTTGAAGATGGGGAACCACAACTTGAGGAAGATATGAGGATGTGCAATAAGGAAGTGGGGCCAAAACCGCTTTTTGTGCCTCATGTTAAGTATATGAAGCTTGCTTGTGTTTGGAGACGGTGCTTAGGGAGGAAGAGGTCTATAAAGCTTGTTGGTTGGAAAGACCCCGGAGACCACATGAAAGATGACAATGGGTCTTTAGATGACTACTTCTTGCTTCCGACTTGGAGGCTTTGAAGGATAGCTTGGCTCAGGTACTCAATCAGCCCTCATTATGATGTGGCTCAAGCATTTGACTTGCTCCTCCGAGCACTTGATGGCTATGGATAAGAAGGAAGAGTCCACCATTCTCGGTTTGACGGAGTTCCTCAAGAACTGTCATGTCGTATATTCCTCTTTCCCTCTTCTTTTGAGTTTTTGTGTTTGTATTTGTGTGTTTGTTTGTTTGGTCTCTAGGTTTGATTTGTTTTGTGGAATTCTTGTAATTTCGCATTTTGATGAGCGATGTGAGGGAGGGATCTTTGATGGAAGTTTTGAGCTTACATGATAGGTTTGAAGTGAAGATGAAGTTTTGAGAGGAGTTGTTGATGATAGGAGCTAGGATCTTGGGCAAGGAAGTCAGTTTTTGAGCTTGGTACAAGCTTTTGGGGACGTGATTTTGGATCCCGAAGTATTGTTTGTCTTTTGGGTGGTATTAGTATTGAAAGAAGGCTTCAAGGCTCGGGAAAGGTGCTATCCCGACCGGGATCATTACCATCACGACCGGGACGAAGTGAGCAACGATTCTGGAGCTTCTGACTAGGCTTCCCGCCCGGGAACAAGTCCTTCCCGACCGGGATGAAGGCTTCCCGACCGGGAAGATGTATGTCACGACCGGGATGGTGTCCAACAGCCCCCTTTGCCTCGGTTTCTTCATTTAAGCCCCACCCCACCACTTTATACCCCCACCCAACCTCCCTACTTACCCTTGCCACTATCATTTCACCCTTGAACCTCAATTATATACCTTCATCTCATCTTCTCTTCACTATACATCTAGTTTTCCCTCAAATCTCAACCTCATTTACACCATTACAAGCCCGGTACTTCAACCATGCGACTACATTGATAAAGAAGAGGAAAAACGATGACAAAGACAAGCAAGGTACCAAGATAAATCATGGAGACGATGGAGTTGGTTGAGTTGCTAAACGTTTGGTAAGGCGACTCTCCTTTCTTTTCCGTCTTTTGTTGCTTACTCTTCGTTTGTTCCACTTTCTTTTATGCATTTTGGTGTCATGGTGGCCCTCGGGGCCTTTGGTGGTTAGTGCTCCCGATTCTCGATGATGTGATTACATCGAGAGTCATTTGAAAAATCCAAATTGACAAGTCTTTTCACTTTTTCTTTATTTTTATTTTCTTTTGGTAGAATTTAGTCGGATTTAGGCGGAATCCGGGCTAGGTGACTTGATTACAGCTAGCGCTCCCCTCCCATTTCCTTTTCTTTTCTTCCTTTTATTTCTTCCCCCATCCATATCTTTTTTCGTCTCGGTCCTTGGTGACTTGATTACACCCCGGCCGGACACATTTTACCTTTTCTTCACTTTCGGTTTTTATTTTTAGCTTTATTTTTCCCATTTTCTCTTTTTTTTTGTGTCTTCCACATACTACTGATCGAGCATGAGGACATTGCTTGGTTTAAGTGTAGGGGAGCAATATCTTAGTCTAGTTTAGTTTTATTTTCGAAGTTTTTTCGAAAAATCTTTAAAATCCCTAAAAATTTGAAAAAATTTCATAAAAAATCAAAAAGATTTTCTTTTGTGTCTTTTTCTTTTGTGTCTTTGTGTCGTATATTTGTTGTGTTGTGTGTTTTGCTCCCCCGAATTCCTTGTAGGTTGCGCGATCGTCGACAAGTTTCGAAAAGCTCAAGACATCCGGTAATATCCCTTCATTTCTTTCTCCTTTTTCCTTTTTGTGGATTTTAGAGGATGTTTTGTGGTGGTGTGTGCTCGGGTGGAGCTTTTTGGAGTTCGTGGTTGTAACACCCCTGATTTTAGAAATTAAATAAAATTAAAATTATATTCGTATTTTTTATTTCGTTTACGACTTAAATCGTTATCCTTGATTTTAGTTCTTATTGAACTTATTTCGGTTTCGTCTTAAATTCTAAAATCTTTATTTTATTTCGAATTTCTATTTTAACTCGAAAGTTTATATTGATTAAGTTTCGTTAAAGTATTTATTATTCCTCTTCGAGAATCAATTTAATTCAATTTTGTCGAAACTTGTTTCTTCACGAATATTTATTTTACCTCAAGTTACGTTTTATATATTTTAGGGTTATTTCATAACAATAATACCAACTATGAGGGTCCTTCTTATATTAATACCAACTATACGTAATCCCGTTTTAATATGAACTATCCCCTCATTAATCTCTCTTTATAACCAAAGCTTTTTTTACCTTAAAAACCGGTAATTGTGACCTGCTAGGTTTTGGGTGCGCCTCTTCTTCTTCTTCCCATTTATATTCATCAAATTAAAAGTCATCCTCCATTATCAACCTTCAAAACCTTCATTGACACAATGAGACGTGGTTATTCATCTGGATCCTCCTCTAATTCGTATCCTTCAAATGTCAGAATTTTTTTTGCAAACGTCAGCTAAGATGCTCCAATTTTATTTACCAGAATTTCAAAATAAGATGCTTCAATCTATTTACCTAATTTCAGAAAATTTAAGAAAAACAATGGCGAGAGGAGATGTCGAGTTCAACAATGGCGAGAGAAGAGTACGTAGTAACGAGGGAGGAAGTGTACAGAGTATGGTGGGAGGGGGGACTTTAATTCAAAAAGAAATTAAAAGGAAAAGGGAACCGGCTCATCAGGTAGCCGGTAACTTGTTATAAAGAGAGATAAATGAGGGGATAGTTCATATTAAAATGAGATTACGTATAGTTGGTATTAATATAAGAAACACCCTCATAGTTGGTATTATTGTTATGAAATAACCCTATATTTTATTAGGATGATTATTTATTTATTTTCAGATTCTTTATTAGTCTCAAATATTTACTTTGAACACGAGAGATATTTTATTTACATTTTACGGTCGAGTTATCTTTTCTTCTAACTCGGTTCTAACCTTATTTCTTTCTTGGGCCGACTTACGAATTCCAACCCGACCCATTTATCAGCTTAAGCCTAATCCCCTACTTAATTATTTTAACCTAATAATAAAACTCCCTTCTTTTTTCCTCTCTTAATCAACCGCATACCCCACCACCCCACCTGCAAGTTTCGGTTTCCGATTTCTTCTTCTCCCCTGTTTCCGGCCGTTGTTTCCACCGTTTCCAGCCGCTGCTGCTACTGTGTCGTCCTCTGTCGCCTGGGATTGAAGGGTAATTCCTATCTCCTTCGTTTTTCTTCTTCTCTCCCTGTTTCATCATTGTTTATCGTGGTGTGTGTTCGTCTCCCTCGGTGCATTTTCCCCTGTTTTCGGTTGCTGACGATTTATCATCTTTCTGCCTCCTTCTCGTTCTTTGTGTTGTGGTGTTCGTGTCTGTCCTGTTGTGCACGGTTTCTTCTTCTTCTTCTTCTTCTTCGTTTCCCCAGTTTCCTCATCATTTGTTGCCACTGCTGTTCTCTACTGCTGTTATGGTTCGTGGTTGTCTTTGTTGTCGACATTCTGTTTTCTTCTTCGTTACTTCTTTGTTTCCTGTTCGTGTGCTACTGTTGTTGCACATTCTGTTGCTGCTATATGTTGTTTTCCGTCTGCGGGTACTCGTCCCTTCGTCTGATCTGTTGCTGCTGTTTGTACGTTTGTATGCCAAACTTCGTGCCTGATTCTGATCAGTTTGTCGTTGCCTTTGCTACTTCCTTCAGCTCTGCTTCGTCTTCTGTTGTCGTCGTTTGTTGCTACTGTTGTTTGGTTTTACTGCTATATTGACTTCCGATTCTCCTTTTCTTATTCCTCTTCCATTTTTGCTCGTTTGTTTGTCACTGTGTATTGTTAATGGACGTACATTGCTCTTCTCGTTTGTGCCGCTGCCATTTATCGATGCTTTGTCCTTGATCGTATTTCCGTGCTTCTTCGGCCTGCTGTTCATGTCTACTTCTCTTGTCATTCTTCTCCTATTTCGTTGATGTTGTTTCTACTGTTTTGCTTCCTTCGTGTTCCCTCCTTTTTCTCGTTCTCTCCTCCCTCTTCCCCTTATCTTTATCTTCGGATTTCGCTCTACAGTTATGTACTGCTCGTCGTTCGCTGTTGCTCGTTGTTTTTGAGGTTGCTGTTACTGCCCTAGTCGTCCCGTCTCGAGGCAATTTTGAAGCAGTTTTGTAGAAGTATCAAGGGTCGGAGCTCGGTTCGAAGGGCAAATATATTGACGATCAACTCAAGGTAACTTTAGGACGTTACTCGATTTTATATCGTATGTTTGAGTATTAGTATGTAGTAAATATTTTAACTTCCGTTTTCTAATTTTAGCTATTTATTATTTGCTAAAAATATTATTTTAAAATTGTGTACCTTCTAAATATTTTACAAGTTTTCGATATCGTTTTATAAATCGTTAGTAATCTAATTATTTACGATCGTTATAATATTTTGTTGTTTATCGTGACATTAGTATCTAAATATTATTGATTTCATATTTTCGTCATACTTCGTTAATCTCTAATTTTTAACTTGAAATCGTATTTTAATATAATAATCGAGATTTGTATACTTATTTAATAAATTAATTTTCGTTTTACGATTTATAATAATAAATGAGAAATAGTCGATTTATTTTTAAATATATTTTTAGTCGAGACTATTTTTTACTAATAATTTCCTATTTGTTTCCGATTGACTATTTTTATTAAAATCCGTATTATTTAATAATAAAAGCTATTTGTTAAAAATAATTTGAAATCTTTGTAAATCTCATTTCATTTATAAAACTCGTTGACTCAATTAATTTTGATATCGTTTTTCTTAAAACAATTCTTTTCTAAAATTTATTGTTTTAACTCGATTTTATAATTATTTAAAAATACTATATATTGCCTTATTATATTTTATTTATACTTTTTGTAACGAATTTAGACATATAATAAAGTTACGATAGCGACGATAATAATAAAATGTTAATTTCATTAGAAATGTTATTTTTAGTACATTTCACATATTTTAGTAACTTAAGTATCTTCTATAATAATATTTCTATTTTAAGTAATTTTCTAAAATTAGTAAGTTGCTATTTATAGAAAGTTTCCATTTTATATAAAATGTTTATTCCTTTTATCCTCATATTATCTATATTGATTATATTTATTTTTAATTATCGATAATGGCTGTTTTGGAGTTATGGAATGAGGACAAGTGTATGGGTAGAGTAATACAGTCTAGGGTATACGTTTTGCCATCAACTACAAAGGTGGTGTGTCTATGTGAGACACATTGGTCGTTGAACTGAGCATGCTTTGTGTTTAGGAGTGTGTATATTTTGAACTTAAACTTAGATATCGCATCGTGTAAGTCGCCGTCGGGTTGAACTGGATTACGGTTGGTGTCCAGGAGGGGTGTGCATTACTTAAGCCAGGACCTCGCTGTACGCAGTCCTGTTATAGTTGAGTTGCCTAGTTAGAGACCGAAGTCTGATCTGTTTTGACTAAGTTTTCGAAGCTAGTTTAGTATCATCCTAGTGAAAGTCTATTCCGTTGCACTAATTGATTTCCATAACGTCATTTTGGATTTTATAATTATCGATTGGTTTTGACTTGTAGGTTGACAGTCGCTTTAAGTTTTGCTAAAAACTTATGTTACTATATTGTTTTAATTGTTTTCTATTTTACCTATTTTGATATAGTAATATTATTATTTTTCATATGATATAATATGGCTGGGAGAACGTCCGAGTTACTCCCCACTAATGTGGCTGTTATGTTTATAACATGACAGATTTTTGCTGCTGGGTTTTGGGTCTGAGCTAGCGAGTAGCACGGATCCTACTCTATCAATTATGTTACTTCTGGATTATTTGTAAACCCTTTTAAGGATGTTTATTTTAGCCCTTTTGTAAAAAGTGGCCTTTGTATCGACTAACCATTTCTTTTAATTAGAATATAGTTTGTCGGTGTGTTTTAATTCCAATCTACAGTGTTTCCGCCACTGTATTGCATTAGAATTTTATAGGGGATTACAGTTGGTATCAGAGCATTGTTGCTCCCGACGCTTACACCTGATTCTAGGAAAAATACTCGTAAATGATTTGAACATTAAAGAAATATTAGTGAGAGATGGGTAGATACCAAAGTAAGGACTTAACTGTTAGGTTGTACTTGTTCTTGTAACTCAATGATTAGCATTGAATATTTGTTTCATTTTTCTCAAGACGAAGATGAATGAACAAGATGCTGACGTGATGCTGCTCTAGATTGGAACAAGATTTACTCAGAACTCTCAACACCTGCTGACTCGAGTGGACAAATTTGTGCTACAAGGAAGATACGACGGTGACCTTTCAGCCCAAATTCAGTTTGCCCAAGCTACAGGCCGTCAGATGATCAAGATTAGATTCCTGTTCCAAGACTTGTGTGCTTGTCCCTCTACAAGAAGATGAAGTTTTTCCGCGAACTCCTTTGTGGGACCTTAGAGGCCCGAAGATTCTCTTCTCGTTTAAGGTCTGATTTTACTAGGATCATCGATTCTTTTCTTCCTTCCTCTACTTCTTCCAATTCTTCTCTTGTACATTCTCTTCTTCATCCGCTTGGTGAATCCTTGTTATATTCTTCTACTCTACCATCTTTCTCTTGAGATTCTTTGGCTAGACAGATTTCCGTCTCAGTGAACCCCGTGAAAGGATATAGATGTTTGAGGTTTAGTAAACCCTTGTTACCTATGGCTTGAGGATTGTGAGTTATACCATGTTATCTATCTTAGTAAGCTTTTGAGGATCGATTTGAATGATAAATTGTCGATTAAAGGAATTAGGTTGGTACTTAAGATTTTGAACCTTGGGTTATAGGTTACTTGATTATTTTGGAGTACTTAGAGTTGAATATATTTTTGGAGTAATAAGAGTGTGTCATATTTGATGGATACCTAGTACCTAACCTAGAACTGAACTAAGTGTAACTGAAAATATTACTTTGGGATTCTTACCTATTGCTTATTTGATGGATGCATCGTGAATATTCGGGATCATAGAGTATTGTTAAAGTGTTAGCCTGAGTGTTGTGGTACCATTCAAGGTTTTCATTAATATCGTTAGAAAATTTTGGTTGACATAGATTACCCATGTTTCTTGAGGTTTTGATCGTGATGTGTAAGGTTGTAACCTTTGAACTTTGGAGTTGAGTGATCTAACTTGGATAAAATTGTTGTTAACCTTGAATAGGAGAAACTTATTGCACAATTAGAGGTTGAATTTATCGCGTTGTTTTGAGGAATACTTAATGCGAATCATCTTGATAGATTTATAGTTCAGAACCCTTAGACCAACGAGATTGTCGCTTCGTTGAGTTAATACTTTCGTGGTTTCCCTGATACGATATGAAATTTGGTGGAATTCTCAGAAATCTTAGTCGAATGACATGTTTGAAGATGTGAGTGTTCGCGCCATTACCTATAGGCTTGAGCGTGTTTGGAGAATTGTTGTACTTCCCCAACTTCTGTACTTGTGGCATTGTAAATATGTTAGTGATCATTTTTGAGGATTTTGTGCCCGAACATGCTTAAACTGGTGGATCTCGTTTACTGTTCCTTACTCGAGAAAAGTGGAGTTTACCTTGAGTTCAAATCTTTTGACCTATGAATATAGGAGCTTTATCGTCACGAGTTTGGGTATGTTTTGATAATCGTTGAAATCTTAATTAATGAGATTAGATTCTAAAGCATTTGTGGATTAGTATTGTGTCGTTTGAACGATTGAATAATCATGCAAGACTTTATACTGGAGGATGTAGCAGATCATAATTTTGGAAGTTGTAGACTTAATAACGACTTATTGCCTAGTATTAGTATACTCGTTATTGTTTTGATGGAATTAGAAACCCGTGTTTGTCGGAGTCGTACTAAGAATCTCGAGATGGTTAATTTATTCTCTAATCCTTGAAAGTTCTATTTGACTCTCAATTTCGTCCTCCCTAGCTTCTCTTTAATCTTGCTACTTCTTCTTCGGCCAATCCCTCCGACTTCTTTATAGAGTTGAAAACTTTTGTTTTGATTTATCGTTTAACCTTTGCTCTTTTTATCCGTTAACCACTTTCCCGAACTCCCTCTGTTATGATAGTGTGACCAATTTAAAATTTTTGGTTCCCTTGAAATTTTTACATTTTGGAGCATAGTTTCAAATTTTGAAACTCCCTTTTTATCAAAAATTTGTGTAATTTAAAACGTTTGAGTTATCGTGAAAATTTGTCATTTCTGAGTTATTAATTTCAAAACTTTATACTTCATTTTTATGTTATTTGATTTTGATTGATAACTTTTAAAGCTATTTCAAAATGCCATAATAATTTATTTTAAAGTTTTCAAAAATTGTTTCGAATTCTGTTTTTGGTTTCCAAGCGATTGAAACTTTATGAAAACTTTGATAATTGCAAATAATTTCATTTCTATAACCATTTTTATGTAAACGGTTTAACATTTTGTAGATAATTTCGTATATACAAGTTTTTGTTTTATCATTGGTGGACTTTTGAATCTGTTATTGAAAACGTTTGACGACTGGTTCGATTTTTACTAACTACAAAATTTGATTTCTCAAAATTTGCTTTTGTCTTAAAACGAGGTGTTATCAAATTTCTTAATCAAAACTTTTCACCGTTGTTTTGAGAATGTTTTGGGTACTCTTTCTCGCGCGAGTTTGTTTACAAACATTTTATTTTATCGTCTTTATTTTATCAAATGACTTTAACTTGCGTGTTAAGTAATTTGAAATATTTTACACTTCGGGTGGCGTGATCCAGTTAATTTTATAATAAATATTTGCTTTCAATTTTATATTAAGTTTGAAGTTGTAAATTTCGTTTTGAGTTAACAGCCTCATTTTGTTCGAGGAAAATGACTTTCATTTCTACGATATTTTTTTTACGTCCTTGTAAGTTTCGGGGACGAAACTTTTTTTTTAGTGGGGAAGATTGTAACACCCCTGATTTTAGCAATTAAATAAAATTAAAATTATATTCGTATTTTTTATTTCGTTTACGACTTAAATCGTTATCCTTGATTTTAGTTCCTATTGAACTTATTTCGGTTTTGTCTTAAATTCTAAAATCTTTATTTTATTTCGAATTTCTATTTTAACTCGAAAGTTTATATTGATTAAGTTTCGTTAAAATATTTATTATTCCTCTTCAAGAATCAATTTAATTCAATTTTGTCGAAAATTGTTTCTTCACGAATATTTATTTTACCTCGAGTTACGTTTTATATATTGTATTGGGATGATTATTTATTTATTTTCAGATTCTTTATTAGTCTCAAATATTTACTTTGAACACGAGAGATATTTTATATACATTACGGTCGAATTATCTTTTCTTCTTACTCGGTTCTAACCTTATTTCTTTCTTGGGCCGACTTACGAATTCCAACCCGACCCATTTATCTGCTTAAGCCTAATCCCCTACTTAATTATTTTAACCTAATAATAAAACTCCCTTTTTTTCCTCTCTTAATCAACCGCATACCCCACCACCCAACCTGCAAGTTTCGGTTTCCGATTTCATCTTCTCCCCTGTTTCCGGTCGTTGTTTCCACCGTTTCCAGCCGCTGCTGCTACTGTGTCGTCCTCTGTTGCCTGGGATTGAAGGGTAATTCCTATCTCCTTCGTTTTTCTTCTTCTCTCCCTGTTTCATCATTGTTTATCGTGGTGTGTGTTCATCTCCGTCGGTGCATTTTCCCCTGTTTTCGGTTGCTGATGATTTATTATCATCTTTCTGCCTCCTTCTCGTTCTTTGTGTTGTGGTGTTCGTGTCTGTCCTGTTGTGCACGGTTTCTTCTTCTTCTTCGTTTCCCCAGTTTCCTCATCATTTGTTGCCGCTGCTGTTCTCTACTGCTGTTATTGTTCGTGGTTGTCTTTGTTGTCGACATTCTGTTTTCTTCTTCCTTCCTTCTTTGTTTCCTGTTCGTGTGCTACTGTTGTTGCACATTCTGTTGCTGCTATATGTTGTTTTCCGTCTGCGGGTACTCGTCCCTTCGTCTGATCTGTTGCTGCTGTTTGTACGTTTGTATGCCAAACTTCGTGCCTGATTCTGATCAGTTTGTCGTTGCCTTTGCTACTTCCTTCAGCTCTGCTTCGTCTTCTGTCGTCGTCGTTTGTTGCTACTGTTGTTTGGTTTTACTGCTATATTAACTTCCGATTCTTCTTTTCTTATTCCTCTTCCATTTTTGCTCGTTTGTTTGTCACTGTGTATTGTTAATGGACGTACATTGCTCTTGTCGTTTGTGCCGTTGCCATTTATCGATGCTTTGTCCTTGATCGTATTTCCGTGCTTCTTCGGCCTGCTGTTCATGTCTACTTCTCTTGTCATTCTTCTCCTATTTCGTTGATGTTGTTGCTATTGTTTTGCTTCCTTCGTGTTCCCTCCTTTTCCTCATTCTCTCCTCCCTCTTCCCCTTATCTTTATCTTCGAATTTCGCTCCACAGTTATGTACTGCTCGTCGTTCGTGTGCTACTGTTGTTGCACATTCTGTTGCTGCTATATGTTGTTTTCCGTCTGCGGGTACTCGTCCCTTCGTCTGATCTGTTGCTGCTGTTTGTACGTTTGTATGCCAAACTTCGTGCCTGATTCTGATCAGTTTGTCGTTGCCTTTGCTACTTCCTTCAGCTCTGCTTCGTCTTCTGTCATCGTCGTTTGTTGCTACTGTTGTTCTGTTTTACTGCTATATTAACTTACGATTCTTCTTTTCTTATTCCTCTTCCATTTTTGCTCGTTTGTTTGTCACTGTGTATTGTTAATGGACGTACATTGCTCTTGTCGTTTGTGCCGCTGCCATTTATCGATGCTTTGTCCTTGATCGTATTTCTGTGCTTCTTCGGCCTGCTGTTCATGTCTACTTCTCTTGTCATTCTTCTCCTATTTCGTTGATGTTGTTGCTATTGTTTTGCTTCCTTCGTGTTCCCTCCTTTTCCTCGTTCTCTCCTCCCTCTTCCCCTTATCTTTATCTTCGGATTTTGCTCCACAGTTATGTACTGCTCGTCGTTCGTGTGCTACTGTTGTTGCACATTCTGTTGCTGCTATATGTTGTTTTCCGTCTGCGGGTACTCGTCCCTTCGTCTGATCTGTTGCTGCTGTTTGTACGTTTGTATGCCAAACTTCGTTCCTGATTCTGATCAGTTTGTCGTTGCCTTTGCTACTTCCTTCAGCTCTGCTTCGTCTTCTGTCGTCGTCGTTTGTTGCTACTGTTGTTTGGTTTTACTGCTATATTAACTTCCGATTCTCCTTTTCTTATTCCTCTTCCATTTTTGCTCGTTTGTTTGTCACTGTGTATTGTTAATGGACGTACATTGCTCTTGTCGTTTGTGCCGCTGCCATTTATCGATGCTTTGTCCTTGATCGTATTTCCGTGCTTCTTCGGCCTGCTGTTCATGTCTACTTCTCTTGTCATTCTTCTCCTATTTCGTTGATGTTGTTGCTATTGTTTTGCTTCCTTCGTGTTCCCTCCTTTTCCTCGTTCTCTCCTCCCTCTTCCTCTTATCTTTATCTTTGGATTTCGCTCCACAGTTATGTACTGCTCGTCGTTCGCTGTTGCTCGTCGTTTTTGAGTTTGCTGTTACTGCTCTAGTCGTCCCGTCTCGAGGCACTTTTGAAGCAGTTTTGTAGAAGTATCAAGGGTCGGAGCTCGGTTAGAAGGGCAAATATATTGACGATCAACTCAAGGTAACTTTAGAACGTTACTCGATTTTATATCGTATGTTTGAGTAGTAGTATGTAGTAAATATTTTAACTTCCGTTTTCTAATTTTAGCTATTTATTATTTGCTAAAAATATTATTTTAAAATTGTGTACCTTCTAAATATTTTACAAGTTTTCGATATCGTTTTATAAATCGTTAGTAATCTAATTATTTACGATCGTTATAATATTTTGTTGTTTATCGTGACATTAGTACCTAAATAATATTGATTTTATATTTTCGTCATACTTCGTTAATCTCTAATTTTTAACTTGAAATCGTAGTTTAATATAATAATCGAGATTTGTATACTTATTTAATCAATTAATTTTCGTTTTACGATTTATACTAATAAATGAGAAATAGTCGATTTAGTTTTAAATATATTTTTAGTCGAGACTATTTTTCACTAATAATTTCCTATTTGTTTCCGATTGACTATTTTTTTTATTAAAATCCGTATTATTTATTAAAAAAAGCTATTTGTTAAAAATAATTTGAAATCTTTGTAAATCTCATTTCATTTATAAAACTCGTTGACTCAATTAATTTTGATATCGTTTTTCTTAAAACAATTCTTTTCTAAAATTTATTGTTTTAACTCGATTTTTATAATTATTTAAAAATACTATATATTGCCTTATTATATTTTATTTATACTTTTTGTAACAAATTTAGACATATAATAAAGTTACGATAGCGACGATAATAATAAAATGTTAATTTCATTAGAAATGTTATTTTTAATACATTTCACATAATTTAGTAACTTACGTATCTTCTATAATAATATTTCTATTTTAAGTAAGTTTCTAAAATTAGTAAGTTTCTATTTATAGAAAGTTTCCATTTTATATAAAATGTTTATTCCTTTTATCCTCATATTATCTATATTGATTATATTTATTTTTGATTATCGATAATGGCTGTTTTGGAGTTATGGAATGAGGACAAGTGTATGGGTAGAGTAATACAGTCTAGGGTATACGTTTTGCCATCAACTATAAAGCTGGTGTGTCTATGTGAGACGCATTGGTCGTTGAACTGAGCATGGTTTGTGTTCAGGAGTGTGTATATTTTGAACTTAAACTTAGATATCGCATCGTGTAAGTCGCCGTCGGGTTGAACTGGATTACGATTGGTGTCCAGGAGGGGTGTGCATTACTTAAGCCAGGACCTCGCTGCATGCAGTCCTGTTATAGTTGAGTTGCCTAGTTAGAGACCGAAGTCTGATCTGTTTTGACTAAGTTCTCGAAGCTAGTTTAGTATCATCCTAGTGAAAGTCTATTCTGTTGCACTAATTGATTTCCATAACGTCATTTTGGATTTTATAATTATCGATTGGTTTTGACTTGCAGGTTGACAGTCGCTTTAAGTTTTGCTAAAAACTTATGTTACTATATTGTTTTATTTGTTTTCTATTTACCTATTTTGATATAGTAATATTATTATTTTTCATATGATATAATATGGCTGGGAGAACGTCCGAGTTACTCCCCACTGATGTGGCTGTTATGTTTATAACATGATAGGTTTTTGCTGCTGAGTTTTGGGTGTGAGCTAGCGAGTAGCACGGATCCTACTCTATCAATTATGTTACTTCTGGATTATTTGTAAACCCTTTTAAGGATGTTTATTTTAGCCCTTTTGTAAAAAGTGGCCTTTGTATCGACTAACCATTTCTTTTAATTAGAATATAGTTTGTCGGTGTGTTTTAATCCCAATCTACAGTGTTTCCGCCACTGTATTGCATTAGAATTTTATAGAGGATTACAGTGGTTGATTGGTTGCTTGTTTGGAAGTTTTAGTGTGGTGATTGTTTATTTCCTTGTGTGTTTCTTTTGTTTTGTCTTGTTTCGTTTCATTTTCTTTCGTCTTTGTTTTGTCTTGTTTAGTTTGTGTCTAGTTTAGAAAAGGTTTTCGTAAAGCCGGTTTTGAGGCTAGTGCGCAAGTGTTTACTTTCCCTTTGTAGTGATATGAATCGTGTCTTGGACTTTAGTATAGTAGGATGACTTTAAATCAATAGTTTCGTTGGTTTCTTACCTTGAGTCCACCTAGGATAACCCCAACCGTTAGGGGCAGACATGGAAATCAGATCCCACGTAATTAGGGTTGTGCAGCAATAGGGTCGGACCGGAAAAATAGACCGGACCGGAAAAATAGACCGGACCGGACCAGAATTGTGAAGACCGGACCCTGAATAATAAAATCAGGGTCGGTTTCCGGTCCATAGAATTATGCGATTCCGGTTTCCGGGTCGGGTCGGGTCAGACCCGGAATTTTCAGGGTTGGACCGGTTGACCCTGTTTTTTGCATTTGGGCTCCTAACTCAACAGCCCACTCCAAATCTCCAATAACTCCTATCAGTCTATCACCCTAACACTCCTAACACTCTAAGTCTCTAACAGTATCCAACTGCCAACAATACTCTAAGTCTCTAACCCTAACCCTAACCCTAATCCCATTTCCTCCTCGGACTGCCTGAGCTCCGGCGCCGTTCATCTTCTTCCGAGGCCCTTCATCAATTTCCGGTGAGTTCCTTCGTTTCTGTCTTTTTGATTCATCAATTTTTCGTTTTTTTTATTTTATTTTCGTTTCTTGTCTTCCTCGCTCGTTCCGACTTCCTTGTCTTCATTGTTCCGAGTTCCGACTTGCAGAGTTGCACTAGACTTGCAGAGTTGTACGAGAATGTAGCCTATATCTTAACCAGAATGTGACCTAAGTTTACAGCAAAATTATTTAATCGAATTAGATATGTACTTTTTTAATAAGATGTATAAGTCTGATATGGAGTAGAGTTTTTTTGTTGGCTTTAGACAATTTTGCAATCAATCTTTCGTCATTTTTTTTTTCGTAATTTTCGATTCCTAGTTACGATTTCTGATTAATTTCTGATTTCTGAATACTGATTACGATTTCCTTGTCTTCATGTTTTTTATTTTATTTTTTATTTTCGACGCCATTCATCGTTACGATGTCTGTTTAATGTTTATATTTGCGTTTTTTCATTTTCTCGTTTCTGTTTATGCAATTCCGATTTCTGGTGAGATTAATTTAACGTTTCTGTTTATATCGTTTCTGATTTCTCGTTGCTTTGTATACTACTAGTCTACTACAATTAACTGAATATTTGCTTTGTCTATCAATTGAGGTCTTGAGGATATTTTATTATGCTTAGTACTCCGTGAGAATATAAAATGTATGCTTTGTTTATAAAATGTATTTGATTATGCTTATTCTTATGTAGTTATGTTAGTATCATTTTCTAATTTAGTTTCTTAAATTAAATGTAGGAAAGAGTCACGGCGTCGACAAAGAATTCTTGCAATGTAAGCTTTTTTATTACAAATCCGTTATTTTATTCATCTACATAAGTATTTTGTATTTTCAATTACAACTATTGTATCATTGTTTTGTTGGTTTTAATACTTTTCTTTAATTTGTTAGATGTCGAGCTCCCAATCCAAAGTTCACAATTCCAATTTGTCATCCTATGAAGCAACCGAGAATGTGATTGTGGACATTTTAGATGAAGATATGGAAGAGCAACCGACTAATAATTGTCGACAACGTCCGTTTATTGGTGAGTATAAACCACATCCAACCAAACTACCGAAGGATGGGCGTCGTTATATCGTACGCAAGAGTAAGAGACGGGCACTTTATTGGCCAGACTTCACCGAGTACTTGGATCGTTTTGGCTGAGTGTAACTTCTGTGAAGATGCAACTTTTGCAGCTGATTCCACCGTAAATGGGTCGAAAAATATTGGTAAACATTGGGACACTTGCTCAAAGAATCCGGCCAGCAGCAACAGCAAGAGCAAAGGTAAACAATCTCACTTGGTCTTTGATCCACTTAGTAAAGAGGAACAAGAGGTTAGATTTAAGCATAAGGAAGTTACTTTAGAAGATGTCAGAAAAGCATTGATTTACATGATCATACTTGATGAGTTGCCATATCGATTTGTGGAGAGGCCTGGATTTTGACATTTTATGTCTGTTGTTATGTATCTGTTTCGCGTACCTTCTCGTACTACTATAGCACGAGATTGTTACCAATTTTACCTTGATGAGAAAATGTCTTTGAAAACTTTTCTTAAAAATTCTTGTCAAAGGGTATGTGTAACTACTGATACTTGGACTTCAAATCAAAGGATAAACTACATGTGTCTCACTGCTCATTTTATTGATGACAAATGGAGGTTACAAAAAAGAATCTTAAACTTTTGTACAATTTCAAGTCATAAAGAGGAAGCTATTGGCAAAGCTGTTGAGGATTGTTTGAATGCATGGGATTTGGGTAGTAAATTATTTACTGTTACAGTTGATAAAGCAAGCTCAAATGATGTTGCATGTGCTTATTTGAAAAGGTTTGTTAAGAAAAATGGCGGCATTAGTGATGGGAAGTATTTGCATATGAGATGTATAGCCCACATAGTTAATCTTATTGTTTGGGATGGCCTAAAGGATCATGGGAAATATGTAGATAAGGTACGGGCTGCAGTTAAATATGTTAGGAACTCCCCTGCTAGAATTGCCTTGTTTAATGAACAAGTGGAGAGGTGTAAAATTGATTGTCAGTTGTCATTGTCACTTGATGTTTCTACAAGGTGGAATTCGACCTATTTAATGCTTGATAGGGCTACAAAGTATAAAGATGTATTTGGTCGAATAGAGCTTCCCATTGTTTTGGAACCAGAGTACTTGGGTCCTATTGATGATGATGATTGGGATAAACTTGACAGACTTGTTGTGTTTTTAAAGGAGTTTTACGATTTAACACATCGTATTTCGGGTTCATTGTATGTAACAAGTAACACTCTCTTCTTTCAAATTGGCCACACCCATGATTTGCTTAATGAATGGTTGAAAAAAGATGATTCTGAGTTTAAAGCAATGGCCACCCAAATGAAAGCAAAGTATGATAAATATTGGGGTGATGTGGAAAAAATGAATATGTTGATTTATTTGGCTGTTATCTTGGATCCGAGTTTCAAATATCTTGGGGTGAGTATTGCTCTATGTAATATGTATGGGGTGCAAAAGGGTGAATTGTTGGCTGGGAAGGTAAAACAGTTTGCATATGAGATGTATGATGAGTATAGACGTATTTATGCACCAATAAGTGGTGAGAGTGGTGAAGTCGGTCAGAATATGTCTAATGCGTCATCAACAAGCTCACAATCCGCCTTGAGATACATGAGTAACATTGAAGAACAAGTCAAGAGGCAAATGAGTGGGGCAAATCGTCTTATTAGAAGCGAATTTGATCGTTACTTGAATGAGCAAAAAGGAGATGATGAAGAGAGGGATATACTAGCTTGGTGGAGAGGAAATGCAATTAGATTCCCTATTTTGGCACATATGGCTAGAGATGTTTTGGCTATGCCAATATCTACGGTAGCATCGGAATCTGCATTTAGTGCTGGAGGTCGCACTCTTGATGCGTTTAGAAGTTCTTTAACGCCAAAGGTAAAGTTTATTTTTTGTAAAAAAACCGATCTAATATTTATCCACTTAAAGATACCTTAGTAATGTATTGATGAAGTTATTTTCTTGCTTTAAATTGTCTAAGATGGTGCAAGCTCAAATATGTGCACTAGATTGGATTCGAGCTTCAATTCGTGAATCAAAACTTGACATGGAAGAGAACTTGGACGAACTTGAGAAATTAGAGAAAGGTAACAAGTTTTTTCGTGTTGTGCTCGAATATGTTTAATTTATCTAATTTTGTGTTGAACTCGTAGTATTATCTTAAAGGCTTTATTGATGTTAAACTTATTTTTTATTTGGTTTTTTCTATTACAGATTATGAGAAGATGAGCTTGAACGATGCAACGATCTATGTTTGCTGAGAATCTTTGATGTTTTAATTCTTGGTCTTGGACTCTTAGTATTTTAAATTTGTTGTTTGGACATTTTAACGATGCAACATTCGAACGTTTTGTAAATTTGTTGTTTGGACACGTGGACTTTTACTTTAATTTCTTTGAATGGTTTATTAATTTGGGTGAGATTGAACTATGAAGAATTGAAGACGTAAGCAATGAAATATTGAGATCTGTTGCAAACTAGCAGCACTGTGTACTGCTGTGGTAGACTTTGTACATACAGTGTCGAGACAAAACAGGTCAAACCGGTCCGGACCCGGTCCGACCCGGAATTTTCAGGGTCGGTTCAGGGTCAGCGTTTTCTGATTCAGGGTCAGGGTCAGGGTCGGGGAATTTTACAATTCCGGTTCAGGGTCGAACAGGGTCCGGTCCGGGTCGGGCCGGGTTCGGACCGGTGCACAGCCCTACACGTAATTTACATCCCACCCGATTGAAGTCTGAGTCATTTTTACTCAGCTTTCCCTTTCCTACCACATTACGAAACCTTAGCCCATAGCCCTAACTCCACAAAAATCAAGCTCTAGATTTTGATCTATCGAAACCACTTACTACCTAGCTCCACATTCCGAAACCATCCAATCCAGTCACCCTGACCCAAACACGGTATCTCGGTAATTTTCACTTTCAAGAGGTCACACCCAATCAATCCACCTTAGTTCTATAACTAGGGTGAATACACTCTAAACATCTCACATTGATAATTGGCATGACGAGTTTAAAGCAAAATCACTCACATCTATATATGAACTACGAACATGGTTTGATTCCGTCTAAACACGGATACATAGGCAACCCTTCCAAGGGTACAACCAACAAAAAAATTAATAACAAAAATCGATTACTCGATTCACGTGCAAATCGGAACCTCTTTCCCGCGTTCCGGTTATGGAGTGATTTCAATGATGAAGCACAAACGACGAGCCGAGGACGGGGCGAAAACCCGATAGGGCACTCCGGGCAAAATGAAGAAACGAGCTGCGAGCCGTCGTCAAAAAAAAAGAAAAAAAAAGAAAAAGAAAAAAAAAGGAACAAAAGGTGAGCCGAGGACGGGGTGAAAACCCGAAAGGGCGGTCTAGGCAAAATAAAGAATCGAGTTGTGAGCCACCAAAAAAAAAATAATAAAAAAAACATGTGCTTCTCATTAATAAAAAAAATCAGTTAAATCAAGCCTTTGTCGAGGCCCTTTACATCGAGCATCCGAAATCCGGCTACCCCGGAAAATGACGACGTGTCAAGCAAAACCCTACAAAAAACTAATACTAATACGCCACATAATATCAATTAATACAACATAAGAGTAAACGGCTGGGCTCTACCGGTCCAACTTTTCCTTTCCCTTGCCATTCAGGTGTGCTTGCTTGAGTCTCTCACCATTGACCCTCCTAACGCAAGCTTCCACCTCCCTAGCCAAAAGCGAGCCCAACCAATCTCACTTCCCCTCCTCACTCACATTCTCAATATGGGTCTTGTCGGTCTCGGCTCGTTTAGATGAACTGACGAATACTAGGATCGGTAACGCCGTCTTTGGTCGGGCACTTAGCAACATTAGCCCGCATAGCTTCCTTATTCTATAGTACAATCATCTCCACAATCCTTAACCTTTTACTCACACCCGACAACCCCCAACGTCAAGAACGACCTTCTAAAGTCACTAAACCCCTTTCCAAAAGCCGAAATGTCCGCGCAAGAGTGACAAGTCCACGCGAACAATACATTACATCCATTGGGTCCACCAGACTTAGATGTTTTATTTATTTTCTTTTTTTAGGGGATAAGCTACCCCACCAAGGCGTGTTGTAGCCTTTAACGGTTATTGTCAAATCACGTCTGTAAAATGAATACACAAAAGTGGTCTAACTTTTTTTAAAGAGAAGATAGCCTAGCTCTTCCTAACGCACTCGGTCAAAACATGCCGACTTTCTTTTACATGTCGCACCATGTCAGGTCAAACATTTTAATCGACGTACTATCTGATCCGACTCCTGGCTCAAACTAACGCATTTCAAAACATCCAAAAGGAACTGTTTTCGTACTCCCATGCAACACTAACGCACCATAAACTAAGATCGAATCGCAAATAAATGAACGCAAAGTGATTACTTGTCAATCTAGGTAAACAATTCGCCGAACGAAAACACAAGACTAATCCAGCTAATTCAAGTACTAAAATTTTAAAAACAAATATACAACATATACAAATTCATACACAAATCGAGGCTAGGAAGGACCCCTAGAAGCCGCACCAATAGCTATCACAACCTCGCAAAGATGGCCATCTAAACCTAGATCCTCCAAGTCTATAAGAGGAGACTCACTACCATCCATTCCCGACAGCATGTCTAGGGTAGCTGTCTCGAGGACTCCTCCGATCTCCTCATTAGCACCCGTAGCCTCAGCCTCCATTTCAACCCGATGTCTGGCTTCGCCTTGCGCAGAAGTCTCACCCTGAGATCGAGCCAATTGCTCCTTTAGGAAGACAATCTCGTCAGCCCGAGATTGCAGGAGCTGTCGCGCCTCAACCGCTTCCGCCTCGAGCTCAGTCACCCGAGTCTCCAGCTGCCCCACCATATCTGGGACATCCTACAAATACACTTAAACATTAGGAGGGTACGTCAACAGCCTAGAAAACAACCCTAATTACACAAACTGACCGATCGAGGCCCCGAAGTATCACGGGAAACCCTCAAGGCATAGGCCCGGAAGCGGTTGGCGGCCTGCCACAACCGCTGATGGCAAGCCGATGAAACCTTAAAGGTGAAACCACGGAAGTTAAACAAACCAATCCTAACTCTTAGAACACAAACCCAAAACGAAAGCCAAAGCTTACCCGGTACACCCGGTCACGCCACTCTATCCCGGCGTCCATCTCCTCAGCAGAACACGGGGGGAGAGGCTCGGTGAAAGGTATCCCAGCTGCATCCACCCTAAGCAGTGTCAAGGGAAAATCTGGGGGCTGGATTTCATCGGCGGGATCGGCCAGCTGAGAAAACAACAGATTGGTCGGTCAGAGGGCAAGAAAATGACAAACCGCAAAACAAATCTTAGAATCATAATTAATACATTACCACGAGGCGGTACCAAGCTAGCCGCCGGGTGATGTGAGATAGGTAGGAGGCACCTGACACCAAGAGTGCATCGCCTCCTTCTCCGTCCCTATCCTCGAGGATCTCTGCGGTGGTCGGTGGTCTAAACATGGTTCGGGGAGGATCAACCGGCACTCTGAAATCATCATATAAACACTGACGCACCAACCGCTCGCCTAGATACCAAACTGGGCGAAACAACGCAGGAAGGAGCATCGTCCTATAACTCCGAGGCCTCAGCTCCGCAGTCACATACTCCGGCACGCCCTCATAATCTGCCCAAGAGCGGGCCACAAACTACACAAATAGAACCAACACCTCAAAAAATCCTAAACCTTGGGGGCTACTAAGTTAAATAGGACATACGAAAAAAACTTACATCCCTGAGACCTAGCTTGTTGACCAGCGCATTTTCTGACGGGTAGTGGCTGGTTGTACTCTTAGGCTGAGCCAGCCTCCACTCGATCCCCGTCGGGAATCTCTTCGGGTGAACTCTCACCATCTTAGGCGCCAAACAAGGAAAATAGGAATAAATCAAAGCCTGCAAAATCCCAAATACCCTTGGTAACACTAAGCCAAAAACTAAGTAAAACTGGAGATAAAAGAATGAGAATAGTAACTAACCTCCAGTATAAGGCCCGGACCCACGATGGGCACAGTTGAGGCCGACTCTATCGCCAACAGCCTCACCATGGTTTGCAAGCAGCGAGTCGTCTCCGCGAAAGCCGCGGTCACCCTATCATAATGACCCAGCTGAGCCAAGTCAGCTAGTAGAGGCAAAATCCTAGTACTAAACCTCTCGCCTTTATCCGAGAAGTGAGTCGACCCTAGGAAATACCACAGCCACAACCGGGCATCCTGCTCCGGCGTATTGGGTTGTCGACCCTCTAGCACCATCACCCGTTCGAAGTGATCGGTAATGTATGAGCTCACCAGAGCATGAGGCGTAACGAATGCCTCACACTCCAAAAAATCCCCGATGAGGCCCCGCACCTCATCACTATCTAGCCTAGGACCTTCGACGACCCACCTAATCCTATCCGGCCCCCAGGGCAAACCGAAAATCATCCCAAATCCTCTAGGGTCATCCCGACCTCCCCAAAAGCCATGTGGAAGGTCGAGGTAGTATCATGAAAGCGATCTATCATCGCTCTAATCACCATAAGGTTGCACTTAGTCTTGCAACCCACCAACCTAACCCACTGCTCAACCACGGGACCTAGGGCGGTCCCAGAAATAATCCCCTTTACCGCGGGGGTCAACTTATGAAAGTAAACCTCGAGACACATAGTAAACCCCGAGAAAGTTCTCATCGGACCTGGGAGCTGCAAACCAAAACAACACAGACATAAACAAAATAAACCTAATGATAAGTGTAGTTTGTAGTGCCTAATTTGCGGTGTTTTGGTCCCATTTTCCTTGCGGAATCGCTCCTTGGGAGCGGTTCATGGGCTACTTATGCTTCCTCTAGATCGTTTCAGGTTCCCGAGACCATTCATGAAGAGTTGGAGCGATTCCGACTCAATACATACACTTTTCGGAGCCAACAAAGCGGAGGAACGATCACTCGATGCCTTGGATTCGACCCCGAGACCTTGGGACCCGATCCCGAGCCCCTTAGACTCGATCCAGAGACCCGAGAGTCGATGAGAAGACCATGTGAAGCAAGGAGGAACCTTAAAGATCATATTGGAGGCCTACAAGACTCATCCCCGACGGGTATGGCCTCATCCCGTCCGGGATGAGGTGCACGAATAGCACAGGTTCTGTTCTGGGTCCGTCCCGGTCGGGACCAGCCCTTCCCGGTCGGGATGAGCCCTTCCCGGTCGGGACCGGTCCGTCCCGGTCGGGACCATGGTGCTGCTGCGCGTGACTCTTTAATTCATCCTCCTTCATTCTTGTAACCATATAAATACTTCCCTCTTGTATTGTTTAGGTATCCTACCTTACATTAGACTCTCTTAAGCCTCTTTACAAGAGATAAACCCTAGATTTAGAGTTCATCCATTTAGATTAATCTTCCCTTAATCTTTAGTTAATCTCTTTTTAATCTAGTTTGTAACTAGTCTTGTATTAAGTGGGTTCTTGAAGATTTCTCCAAGCTTGACATCCTTGGAGTGGATTTGGGTTCTTATTTATACAAGATTGCATCTTTTTCTTCCTCTTGTTGTTGGTATAATTTCTTATTCCTTGTTCTTTGTTTATTTACTCAATTTTGAATCTTTACTTAGTGTTCTTGTTATTGTTCTTGTTCTTCATAATGGATGTTAGGTTTTTATTTTATGTTGTTTCCTCTTATTATTGTTGGTTTCTTCTTGATAAAGAGTGAATAGTCTCCTTGTGGGGTTAGTAGGGGGATTAAGGGTAGATTATGAGTGATTAGGGTTTAATTAAGGGTAAAGGTGACTCTTTTGTTGTTAGTCACATAATGGGCACTCTATGTGTTTGTTGATTTGCTTGTGTGAGTAGTAGTGGCCAATGCTCCCCATACTTGTGCTCATCTTCTCATTGTTTGTCTATTTTGTGGTTGTGTTGAGGTTAGTCTTAGACGCGAGAGCGCGAACTTACCTCGGCGTTGGTCTACGTAGCGAGAGCCCGGACCGACTCTAGCAACTAGGGGACGCTTGCACCCACGATCACCCCAATTACCCTACTAAACTTATGAACCCGACCTACCCCACTTCCTTTCATATTTGATTTCATCCTCTTAGTAGTCATCGTTTCTTTTAGTTTACTAGTTTGTTTGATCATTAGTTATTCCATTTTGGCATTGTTTTAGCCTCGTTCATTGTTAGCCTAGTCTTACCTCTTCCGCCACCATAGTTTACCAATTATTGCTTCCTTTGTGTTTCTTTGGTGATTTAGTCTCGTTTTTAGGCCGACCTAGTCTAGACTTTGTCATACCATCTCCGTGGATATCGACCCTACTTGCCCTAGCTACCCACTAGGAATAGTCGGTTAAATATTGATCGGCGGGACTCACGGCAAATCCTACCATCACCTAACCTAACCCAAGCCGAGAATCTAAGACACAACTGATCAGCACAAACAAAACACTCACCAAACCCCGCACGACGCGGTGAGAAATGTGACGGTCAAGGTGAAATATCAGCTGATGACCATCCCAATCCCGAGCCCACTCGGGATCCTCGTAGATTATCTCCTCATCCTTCGGTACAGGAACCAGAACATGAGCCCTCCTAGCAACCATCTACGGAAGTCTACGCCTCCTCACTCTATCAAAAACGGCCTCATTAATGGCCTCAGGGTCACGACGCTGAGACGAGGTACTCCGTCGTCTCCTACGAATCCCTCGGGGAGTCTGTGAGCTCGTCCCGACGGTCTCACCACTAGAAGCTCCCTCGGGACGCTCGGTGTTACCTCTAACTACAATATCAAACAAAGCAAAAAAGGGAAAAATTCATGCCTCAGGTCAGGCTAGAGCAGTTTAAACCGGTCAAAATAGGGTCAAAATTTTGGATAAGGATGTTGAAATTCCAAAAAAGCCACTAGCACCCTTTTTCGACCCCGGTCACGATGGAAGTGATTTCGGGAAAATCCGGCGTCGTTACGACACCTTTTGGTCCGTCTTAAGACACACAAAACTCCACGGAAAGCCTAAAGGTCATCCTAGCCCATAAAAATCGACAAGAGAGCTACCCGCATCCTCACAAACACTATTTGAACAAGATTACGCAAAACAAATACGGAAATAATCAGGAAAACGGTCCCTAACCCTAGCATTTCGAACCTATCACCCTAGGAAGCCATTGTCGCACCTCGAGAACCTCTATCAAGCTTATAACTAACCTAACAAACTCTAACCGACCCTAATTTAACAATGGGACTAAGCACAAGCATCGAAACTTAACATACTAAAAACCCCCAAATCAATTTTCTAGGATTTTCAAACCAAAACAAGCTCATAATCAATCAAATCGAACAAAACAGACAATAAACAAGTAAAAAATGATTACCCGGAGTCGACATTGGCGCGTACGACGGAAATTGAGGCAAAATTTGGCAAAGAAATGTCGAAAAATCGATTTGTAGGCGAAGGGAGTGACGCGCTCGAGTCTTAAAACAAATGAACCATCACCCCCAATTTTCGATTACTTAAACAGACCCGATCCCCAGAAACCCGACCGCTTCAGGTGACGCGCCCGAGCCCTGGCACGCTGGGGGCTAGGCGCCTGAAGATTGGAGAGCAGGCAAATGCACGTCCGAGCGGTCCAGTACAAATTAAAACAAGAACAAACGAGACTCGAAATTCGATGCACAAAAAGCACACACCCTTTTTAGAGACAAGACAAAACAACAATAATGAAACGAATAATAATAAATATCGACAAAACACGATACCAAGACAAGCATAAAAACCGCACTTAACACAAACACGCTGCACCCAAATGCATAACAAAACAATTTGAACCAAAACTAATCTAGCAAACTCTAAACAAATCCCAAATGCCTAACAAATTAAAACGAAGCAAGAACAAACCCGAATAAGATAAAACAAATACACAAAACAAATAAGCAAACAACAATTTCCTCGCCTAACGGGTTTTAGTAATCCAAGGCGGGAAGGAGTCTGATACCTCCACAGCAAATTGATTCGAGTGGATACCAACGCCCTCGAAGGAGTCTGATACCTACACATCAATTTGATTCGAGTGGATACCAACGCCCTCGAAGGAGTAGGATACCTCCACAGCATTTTGCCCGAGGGACGTTAGTATCCCGGAGGCACATCAATTTTGCCCGAGGGATGTTAGTATCCCGGAGGCACAGCAATTTTGCCCGAGGGACGTTAGTATCCCGGAGGCACACCATTTTGCTAGAGGGACGTTAGTATCCCAGAGGCACAACATTTTGCCCGAGGGACGTTAGTATCCCGGAGGCACAACAATTTTGCCCGAGAGACGTTAGTATCCCGGAGGCACAACAATTTTGCCCGAGGGACGTTAGTATCCCGGAGGCACAACATTTGCCCGAGGGACATTTGTATCCCGGAGGCACAACATTTTGCCCGAGGGACGTTAGTATCCCGGAGGCACAACAGTTTTGCCCGAGGGACGTTAGTATCCCGGAGGCACAACATTTTGCCCGAGGGACGTTAGTATCCTGGAGGCACAGCATTTTTGCCAGAGGGACGGTAGTATCCTGGAGGCACAGCGTTTTGCCCGAGGGACGTTAGTATCCCGGAGGCACAACAATTTTGCCCGGGGTACGTTAGTATCCCAGAGGCACAATAATTTTGCCTGAGGGACGTTAGTATCCCGGAGGCACATCATTTTGCCCGAGGGACGTTAGTATCCCGGAGGCACACCATTTTGCTAGAGGGACGTTAGTATCCCAGAGGCACAACATTTTGCCCGAGGGACGTTAGTATCCCGGAGGCACAGCAATTTTGCCCGAGAGACGTTAGTATCCCGGAGGCACAACAATTTTGCCCGAGGGACGTTAGTATCCCGGAGGCACAACATTTGCCCGAGGGACATTTGTATCCCGGAGGCACAACATTTTGCCCGAGGGACGTCAGTATCCCGGAGGCACAACAGTTTTGCCCGAGGGACGTTAGTATCCCGGAGGCACAACATTTTGCCCGAGGGACGTTAGTATCCTGGAGGCACAGCATTTTTGCCAGAGGGACGGTAGTATCCTGGAGGCACAGCGTTTTGGCCGAGGGACGTTAGTATCCCGGAGGCACAACAATTTTGCCCGGGGTACGTTAGTATCCCAGAGGCACAATAATTTTGCCTGAGGGACGTTAGTATCCCGGAGGCACAGCATTTTGCCCGAGGGACGTTAGTATCCCGGAGGCACATCAATTTTGCCCGAGGGACGTTAGTATCCCGGAGGAACAACAATTTTGCCCGAGGGACGTTAGTATCCCGGAGGCACAACAATTTTGCCCGAGGGACGTTAGTATCCCGGAGGCACAACAACAACAATTTTGTGAAAGGTTCATAACCTGATGGGAGGGATTTGTCATGGATCCCCGCCAACAAATAAAAACCAACTAACCTAGTGGGTAGCTAGGGCAAGTCGGGTCGAATCCACAGGGACGGGGTGTCGGACTAAGGTATGCTACGGTCTAGGACTAGGTTCGAGACGAGCTAATCTAAGGAGGGGGAGACTAGGACTAAGCTAGGTCTAAAGCAAGAAAACAATCAAAGGAAACGGGCTAGGATTAGGTCGGGGTCAAAGGGGTAACGAAATGGTCGAGGAAGAGCTAGAGTGAAGGAGGTAGTAGGGTAATCTAGGTATAGTCCAGGCTCTCGCAACTTAGACTCACCTAGAGGTTCCACCTAAAACCCACCTTGGCGACACAAACGACAAACGGGGTTACTAGCGTGATATCGGGGCCTAGGTCGCATCCGGGCTCTCGCAACTTAGACCGACCTAGGGGTCGTCCTCACTGGGCTCTCGCAACTTAGTGAGGGAACCAAACCCACAAACAAACTATCACCCACAAGAGAAAGTCAAGAAAAACAAGCATATGCAACTACTAGTCATTCAAGCATTTCAACAAACATGTGATATGCATCAAACCAAGAGGAAACCCAAATCTTCCACCAACATCTCCAACAATCCCTTAATCATCCAATTAACACCCTAATCACCTTACTAACCCTAGCCAGATACTACTCTAACATATCTATACTAAAACTAACACTAAGAAGAGAAATCAATTCAAACAACCAAACTAGCATAATGAAACTAACAAGAACTATGAACTATGAGCAATCCACACAACAAAGATTCAAACTTTAATGAAAGAACGAGATTAAGAGAAAGGAATATAAGATTATAACTACTAACAAGATGAAAGGAAGAAGGAAACTTGCATAAATGAGAAAAACCCAAAACAAACATCCAAGTTTGTCAAGCTTGGTGGAGATCATGAAGAATTCCCAAATTACAAGCATTAATCTATGATTAAAGACTAATTACCGACTAATATACACTAATCTACGCTAAAATAATCTAGGGTTTAGTCTAATGTGAAGTCCCTCCACTTAACATAACAAGGGAAGAGTATATATAGGGTTACAAGTGGAAGGGAGAAGAAAGGAAACAAAGCGCGGCAGCAGCACGCCCTTCCCGGCCGAGAGAAGGTGGTCCCGGTCGGGAAGGGGTCGGTCCCGGCCGGGAGGAGCTGGTCCCGGTCGGGATGGACCCAAAACAGCAGCTCCTCTTTTGTGCGCTTCATCCCGGACGGGTTGAGGTCATACCCGTCGGGGATGAGTCTTGTAGGCCTCCAATATGATCCTTTTGGTCCCTCCTTGCTTTACATGGACTTCTCATCCAATCTCGGGACTCGAGATCGGGTCTCGGAGGCTCGGGATTGGGTCCGAAGGTCTCGGGGTCGAATCCAAGGCATCGAGTGATCGTTCCTTCTCTTCGTTGGCTCCGAAAAGTGTATGTATTGAGTCGGAATCGCTCCAACTCTTCACGAATGGTCTCGGGAACCTGAAACGAACTAGAGGAAGCTTAAGTAGCCCATAAATCGCTCCCAAGGAGCGATTCCACAAGGAAAATGGGACCAAAACACTACGAAATAGGCACTACAAACTACACCTATCAACTCCCCTACACTTAACCCTTACTCGCCCTCGAGTAAGCACATACTAACTACTAAACTAGCCGAGTGGGTATTAGCGCACCCTACGCCCTTTCAGCTCACGCGAGTACACTTAGAGGAAAAGTGCACTCCGCAAGGCAAGTGGGGTCTTGCGACAAAACTGTGGATGCAACCGGACACAAAACACATAGACAAACAAACATACGAACAAACACATAATCGGTTGCACCCAAAAGAAAACAAATACCGCTTCCCTCAACAAAACGGTGAAAGAAACACCGGTTTAGGACTCAAGGCAAGTGACAACGTTCCCAAGCTAATCATACAAAACGAGATGAACTAAACCCTAATAGTATGACGACAAAGCAATAAAAACGTTGGTAACTTACCTAGGTTCCTCCTAACCTTCTAAGAACGTACTACGGGACGATCGGCGGAGATGGAAAGTGATGAACCACGGTATTAGTCGACACTGTAGGTAAGTGAAGACCCGCCCCCTTTAGCGTGAGCCAAGAGGGTCGTTCCATGTCCAAAACCGCCTAACTAGTCCAAGTAAAAAGGTGGAAATGAATGCAAAATGAGGGAAGACCGACCATTACCGCTATCATCCTTCCAAGGGACTCGGTCCTTTGGTAGGCTCTTCACGGTAATAGTCGGTAAAAGGCTTATTTTGAGATGTGAGGATTATTTTTGTGAGACGGGTTTTCTTTTTGGCATTTTTCTTTCTTTTGCATTTTTGCTCGTTTGTTGCCATGCCATTTCTTTTTCTTCTTTTCTATTTTCTTTTTGGTTTTTTGTGCCTTTTCTTTTTCTTCATTTCTTTTCTTTCTTTCATTTTTCTTTCATTTTCTTTTCTTTGCCCTTTTTGGCAAGATTTGGCTTTTTGGCATTTCTTTGTATGACAAGAAAGAGAGGAATCAACAAGCTGCAAGTTATTGTGTGGATATGTGTAGGAGGTAGGGTAATGGGTGAGTTAGGGGTCGCGATTTCCCTTCAAACCCACAAAAAGGGGGGAAAACTTGGACTAATCTAGCAAATTTCAAACATGGTCACCTAAGGGACAAGACTCGGTAACCAAGGCCTTTTCACACCGTGGGTGGTCATAATGGTCAAAATGCAAATCCCGCAGTAAATCCCTAGTAAGCTAGGTGGACTCAAGGTAAAGGACCAACGAAATCATTGATTTAGGGTCATTCTACTAGACTAAAGTCCAACACTCGATTTATACAACTAGGAAGGGAAAATAGACGCTCGCACACTAGCCTCTAAACCGGGTTTTCGAAAACGGTTTGCACACAAAACACACAACACAACACAAATCAAAGACATGACGAAGATGAAAGAAAAAGAAACAAAGGCAACAAAACAAAACAAAATAAAACAAACACAAAAACAAAACAAACACCACCCCGAACTTCCAAATGAGCAACCAATCATCCACAAACTTTACAAAGCTCCACCCGAGCACACCACAACACATATCTCCTCCAAACTCCACAAGAAACAAAGAGGAAAAAGGGGTGAAAAGATGTTACCGGGTGTCTTGAAAGCTCTCCAAAGCTAGCGGTGATTAAGCGACCTATAAGGAAAAAGGGAGGCAAAACACGCACAACAAAACAACAATACGACACAACGACACAAAAGAAAAACACACAAAAAGAAAATCTTTTTGATTTTTGTGAAATTTTTTCATATTTTTAGGGTTTTTTAAAGATTTTTCGAAAAACTACGAAAATAAATTAAGCTACACTAGAATATCGCTCCCCCACACTTAAACCGAGCCATGTCCTCATGCTCGATCGTAGTGTGCGGAGAGACAAAAGAAAAAGAAAAGAAATTACGAAAATAAAGCTAAAAATAAAAAAGAAAAGTGAAGAAAGGGTAGAATGTGTCCGGCTGGGGTGTAGTTAAGTCACCGTGGGCCGAGACGAGAAAAAGATATGGATGGGGGAAGAAAATAAAAAGAAGGAAATAAAAGGAAATGGGAGGGGAGGGCTAGGTGTAATCAAGTCACCTAGCTCGGATTCCGCCTAAATCCGACTAAATCCTACAAAAAAGGGTGAAAAACTTGTAAAATTTGGATTTTGAAAAGGATTCTCGATGTAATCACATCATCGAGAGTCGGGAGCAACCAAAACCAAGGTCTCGAAGGCCACCATGACATCAAGACACAAAAGTGTACAAGGGGAAGGGAATAAACACAAAAGAAAACAAGCTATAAAAGACGGGAAAGAAAGGATAGTTGCCGTACCAATAGGTTAGCAACTCACTCGCTCCATCGTCTCATAGATCAATATAGGCACAAAACTTGTCTTCGTCATTGCTATTCCTCTTCATTCTCGATCAAACCGCATGGTGAGGTAGTAATGGTGTGAGGGGGTGGAAATTGATGTGAAGGTCGGTGCCAAGTGGATAGAAGATGAAGTGAGGGTATGAAATGAAGTATATGGGTGGTATGATATGAGAAAGGATAGGTAGGGAGGTTGGGTGAGGGTATACAATGGTTGGGTGGGCTTAAATGTCGAAGAAGAGGCACCAAAAAGGAGTAGGGGACTATCCCGATCGGGATGGATGGTCCCGGTCGGGATGACACGTCCGTCCCGGTCGGGAAACCCCCTTCCCGGTCGGGATGGTACTCCAAGAGACTCGAAATATGGCACCCTCATCCCGATCGGGACGGCTCCTTCCCGGTCGGGATGACACACTCGTCCCGGTCGGGAAGCTCCCTTCTCACCCGGGATGGGTCTTCTTGACCTCCAAAACCCCAAAAGCTTCACCAAAGCTTCAAAAACCGATTCCCATACTCACGATCCAAGCTCTATCATAAGCCATTCCTTTCTAGGAATCACCTTCATTTCACCTATCAAACAAAGCTCAAACACACATCAAATTCCCTTCCTCACATCACTCATCAAAATACCGAATTCCAAGAATTCCACAAAACTAACAATCCTACAAACCAAAATATCCAAACAACCAAAAACACAAATACAAGCACAAAAAGAAAAGGGAAAATATATTTACACTAAAATACTCTCTCCAACTACCCCTCCATAGCCATCAAGAGCTCGAAGGAGTAAGTCAAATGCCCTAGCAACATCTTCATTGAAGCTCACATGGCCAAGCCAAGCCACTTTCAAAAGATTCCAAGTCGGAGGTGAGAAACGATCATCTTCATTATGCTCGGGGTTCTCGTGATCTTCCGGGTCTTCGGAACCAACATAGCTATGACTCTTATGACCATCCGGTAGGTATAGTGGTCTAGAGTCAAGCTCGGTATCATGATGTGGGAGATCACACCCTAGGGGTGTCGCTTCTTCTACGGGGTCGAGAGTGGAACTCTTTTCCACCGCCCGACAAGGATCCTCTTCACCAACCGTCTCACAAGACAAGGGACTAGGCATCGAGTGCGGTAGAGGAGGAGAAGGCATCAAGTTTTCTTCATTGGACGCTTTAGGATCCTCCAATTTCCCATACAAGGCAAGTTCCAAGGCATCTACTTCTTTTTCCCAAGTATTGCGCTCCTTTTCACTCACCTTGTCTATATGGCCTAGAGGAGGTATGTCTTCACTTGGCTTTGGATTGTCTAGTGGTTCATCACGAAGAAAATCGAACAAATCCAATTTCATCGCCAATACATCGGCTCCCCAAGAGTTATCTCGAGAATCATGTTCACTCCCCTCCTCATTGTCGGCCCTTGAAGCTTCAACTTCCTCTATTCTTCCCATATCTTCACCACCCAAGCAACACTCAACAATGGTCTCTTGATCGACCCTCTCTTCTTCATTTGTAGCATCACGATCGGGTTGAATTTCTTGTGGAGACACCCGACCCTCTTGCCCAAATGAACCTTCCTCAACATTTAGTGGAGCTCGAGTGGCCGACATCGTGCTATGGGCCATGAATGCATTGATGCGAGCATCTTGCACCTCTATTTGGGCCTTGAGCTCCTCCCTAACCCCTATTATTTGAGCCACCATCGCTTGTTGAGTCTTTTGCAATAGAGCTATCGCATCATGTTGACTCTTAAGCAATTGAGACATCATTTGAAAAGTCTCAAAGTTGGGATCTTGTGGTTGTGGGTTATGTGAGGGTGTTTGGTAGTTGTTAGGATGTTGTGATGATCCTTGACAACTTTCATGGTAACCATATGGAGGGCGTTCGTAAGATTGTTGATGAGGTTGGTATGGTTGGTGAAATTTTGGGACTTGGCCATTTGCCCCGTAGTTGTCCCGTGACGATTGATGGTAGCTTGGACGAGCCATGTCCATAACGTCGCTTTGGTACCTAGGATGAGCTAGAAGCACTTGAGCAAACGTTAGTAGCCTAGTGCTTTTGAGGCACTAGGAGGGTGGAATAGCACACAAGAAGAAAAACGGAGATACACAAGGAGAAGAGAACACAAAAGTCAAGAACAAAGTCCAAAACTAAGCACACAAAAGTCTAAACTATGCCGTCCCCGGCAACGGCGCCAATTTGATGGGAGGGATTTGTCGTGGATCTCCGCCAACAAATAAAAACCAACTAACCTAGTGGGTAGCTAGGGCAAGTCGGGTCGAATCCACAGGGACGGGGTGTCGGACTAAGGTATGCTATGGTCTAGGACTAGGTTCGAGACGAGCTAATCTAAGGAGGGGCAGACTAGGACTAAGCTAGGTCTAAAGCAAGAAAACAATCAAAGGAAACGGGCTAGGATTAGGTCGGGGTCAAAGGGGTAACGGAATGGTCGAGGAAGAGCTAGAGTGAAGGAGGTATTAGGGAAATCTAGGTATAGTCCGGGCTCTCGCAACTTAGACTCACCTAGAGGTTCCACCTAAAACCCACCTTGGCGACACAAACGACAAACGGGGTTACTAGCGTGATATCGGGGCCTAGGTCGCATCCAGGCTCTCGCAACTTAGACCGACCTAGGGGTCGTCCTCACCGGGCTCTCGCAAATTAGTGAGGGAACAAAACCCACAAACAAACTATCACCCACAAGAGAAAGTCAAGAAAAACAAGCATATGCAACTACTAGTCATTCAAGCATTTCAACAAACATTTGATATGCATCAAACCAAGAGGAAACCCAAATCTTCCACCAACATCTCCAACAATCCCTTAATCATCCAATTAACACCCTAATCACCTTACTTACCCTAGTAAGATACTACTCTAACATATCTATACTAAAACTAACACTAAGAAGAGAAATCAATTCAAACAACCAAACTAGCATAATGAAACTAACAAGAACTATGAACTATGAGCAATCCACACAACAAAGATTCAAACTTTAATGAAAGAACAAGATTAAGAGAAAGGAAAAGAAGATTATACCTACTAACAAGATGAAAGGAAGAAGGAAACTTGCATAAATGAGAAAAACCCAAAACAAACATCCGAGTTTGTCAAGCTTGATGGAGATCTTGAAGAATTCCCAAATTACAAGCATTAATCTATGATTAAAGACTAATTAACGACTAATCTACACTAATCTATGCTAAAATAATCTAGGGTTTAGTCTAATGTGAAGTCCCTCCACTTAACATAACAAGGGAAGAGTATATATAGGGTTACAAGAGGAAGGGAGAAGAAAGGAAACAAAGCGCGGCAGCAGCACGCCCTTCCCGGCCGGGAGGAGGTGGTCCCGGTCGGGAAGGGGTAGGTCCCGGCCGGGAGGAGCTGGTCCCGGTCGGGATGGACCCAAAACAGCAGCTCCTCTTTTGTGCGCTTCATCCCGGACGGGTTGAGGTCATACCCGTCGGGGATGAGTCTTGTAGGCCTCCAATATGATCCTTTTGGTCCCTCCTTGCTTTACATGGACTTCTCATCCAATCTCGGGACTCGGGATCGGGTCTTGGAGGCTCGGGCTTGGGTCCCAAGGTCTCGGGGTCGAATCCAAGGCATCGAGTGATCGTTCCTTCACTTCGTTGGCTCCGAAAAGTGTATGTATTGAGTCGGAATCGCTCCAACTCTTCACGAATGGTCTCGGGAACATGAAACGAACTAGAGGAAGCATAAGTAGCCCATAAATCCCTCCCAAGGAGCGATTCCACAAGGAAAATGGGACCAAAACACTACGAAATAGGCACTACAAACTACACTTATCATAACCCTCTAATTAGACTCCTCTAATTAGTTCCTAAATTACACCTGTTAATTTAGTATATAAAAATCTAGTTACATGCATGAGATAAAAATGACAAAACTAGATACAAGAAGAAATTTCCTTACATAAACAAAGAAGAAATAATGGGCACAATAAGAAAACTCCTTTTCTTATTGTTCTTGAGCTTATATTAGTATGGATGATCCTCCAAAACTTGAATCTTCAAAGAAGAAGACCTCTTTTAAGGTGCACCCAAGATTTACCCAAATAATCACCATTATTATTAACTAGATAATAGTAGTGATGAACTTATACTAATATTATGAATATGACTACTTTAGTAATAAGGATGAATATTAGTATGAAAGAGTATTTTTGGAGAAGAGGAAAGCAATCACTAATTAAAAGTTAGAGCAAAAATGAGAACACAATGTTCTCTTATTTAAGCCCCAAAAACCGGCCACCCCCTCTCTAGGGAAGAGAAAAATGCTTATTTTAATTGCATGCTTAGAGGTCTAGGGTCTAGGGTAATTATGACCATTATTCTTACATGCACATAAATAAGAACAACCATAATTACCCTTACTCTTCTAGTGTGCCGTGTACTTGTATAAAATGGGTCCATTTTATTTTTGTCATTTGTCTTACAAATGCTTATGTGTGACATGATTAATTATCTTATATAATTGATCACATCAAATAAATAATATAATCTTAACTCTTTATGTGGTATATTACAATTATATCAATATATAATTGGTCCCATAATATAAATTTACAACTCCTTGTAAATATTAATTGCTAATCACCACTACCCATAAAAGCATACAAAACCTCAACTAATTTAGTAATTAACTTTTAAATACTAAAGTAGGTCTTATTTAATCGTATTATAATAAGACGTAAAATTTATTCAGTCAATTATCGTATAATAGACTAATAAACTTAATCGGACTGAGTTCAAAACTCTATCTCCAAGAAACAACTCTCATTACCAAGCATATATGAAATATATACGCAAGGAACTAATTAACTGTATCAAATACAAATAATTAGTTTTCTATTTGGGTCTCATCCTATCGGTGTGACCGAAAGGGATCAGTTGATCACCGCCGTCATACGACAATAACGTCTAACTCTAGTCAGCTGAGCGTTATCGATTTACGTTAATCAACTGACGTGGAGTATCAATGTACAAATAATCCCAAGTATATTCCGTCCATGAGATTTAATATATAAATGCACTATTGTGGAGGACACTTGCTCCAACAATTTGTCCTAGGGGTCAGAGCATCCCCGAAGACAGCTGCTCGAGTGGACACTGACGCCCTCGAGTAATTAACAACAACAACTTTGTCCTAGGGGTCAGAGCGTCTCCGAAGACAGCCGTTCGAGTGGAGACTAACGCCCTCGAATGGTTCTTTTATCTCATTTTGTGATGTCCTAGGGATTAGAGCATCCTCAAAGACAGCTGCTCGATTGGAGACTGACGCCATCAAGTAGTTAACAACAGCAATTTTCTCCTAAGGGTCAGAGCATCCCCGAGGACAGCTATTCGAGTGGAGACTGACGCCCTCGAATAGTTTATATCATCCTGTTTTGTCCTAGGGTCAGAAGCATCCCGAAAGACAACTACTCGAGTGGAGACCGACGCCCTCAAGTAGTTTATCCCATTTTGTTTTGTCCTAGGGGTCAGAGGCATCCCAAAGATAGGTGTTTCTACTAATCAATCTGTGATGTCAACACCCAATCCCGCCCGCACTATAGCGGCCTCTACTAATCAATCGGTGGGCTGATATCCTAGTTCTTTTGTTGTGGTGGAAGTACTGTATTAGTCCTAGGGCTCATTTCCACAAGGGTACGTATTGGGAAGCCAACATCCGATAGACGTCAACACCCAATCCCGCCCGCACTATAGCGGCCTCTACTAATCAATCGGTGGGCTGATATCCTAGTTCTTTTGTTGTGGTGGAAGTACTGTAACATCCATTGTTTTAACCCTATATTTAGCTACGTCGGTTATTTAAGGACAATTAAGTTTTACCGTCGAAGTAGTGGTGTTTACATTCTTTGAATGCGATTTCACGTGACATGCAGGCCATGAAAAGATGCACGTAGGAGAGTAGAGAATACTAGTATTATACGTATTAGCAAATGAGGTTTAACGTGATAATACGGATATTAGTCATTCTTGTGGTATACCTTACCTGGTATTCTGCTTAAGATGCGTCGGTTAGGCATTAATAAAGATGCGTCGAACCTAATATGGTGAGCACCCGACTAATACGGAACCCGACCATCACTTTGTTCAGTTTTAAGTTATTTCACGTTTTGAATTCCGTGTTAGGTGATTTAGCATGCGATTATAAGGTCGTAAAGCAATAAATCATACGAAAAACTGTAAATGCGAATGTAAGTAAATCACATTGTGAGGAATTGCACCCTCTGAGTATACACTAAACGGGACTCGATGCATAGATAGTTTTGAGGACGGATCTCAGAATTACTTGGGTCTATTTAGTGTGTTTTAGTATTTGTGGTTGAAGTTGGGACGTTACGTATTTTAGTAGATACTTGTGGGCCTAGCGCCTACATCTAGTGTTGTCGTAGTGCATAATAATAGAAAGTACAAATATGGAAAGTTTTGTTTAGATGGCAACCTAGGTACGACTCGATCAACAGGCGGATCCTCCTAGCTTGACCAGTGACTCTGGCAGAACTCCGTTACCGTTTGACCTTTCTGCGGCTACTCCGGCAGAGCTTCGTTGCTAAGGACTAGTTCTGTGGCTAATCCGGCAGAACTTCGTTACTAGTTTTGAGCTAGTCGATCACAGGCACCTCGGTGTCGAGTGGGATGCTTGAAGGTGAGGAGTAGCGTCGATGTCACTTTTTTATCGGAACTACGATCGAGTGGATCGTTTGCCTCGGGTGTCGGAGTGCTATCCCTTAGCGAGAGTTTAGAGGGGAAGAGAAGAATGAATTGTGTCGAATGAATGAGGCGGAGGGGGGGGGGGGGGGTATTTATAGGTTTTTTCGGCCCTCGTCGCCCATATGGACGTCTGAGATGGGGCGCACCAGGACTCAGGCGCCTGGGCTAAGGCGTGGTAAGACCCAGGCGCGTAGGTGGGGCGGTTGGGATTTTGAGGATACGGTTTTGATACTTTCCAAAATCGTGAGACGGCTGTATATTATGTTTCTTGGGTGTTAAGGCTTCCTGCAGCTTGACCTAGCGCCATGGGTTCATTGGGCCTCGGGTGTTCATCCCGAGGTTTGCTTGACACGGTGCTGACTCGGTTCGAGTTTCGGAGCCGGCTCGGGGTTCCGGTGTCGGAATTAACTCTAATTAGTGTCTATGTGACCGTAACGACACGACTAAGGCTTCCATCATGTTAGTTTTTAATTTTTCTGAGTATTTATTTGATCCGTTCTATCGAAAAACTACCTACAACATCACGAACCCGTGTCGCGTTGCAGTCCTATCGTCATCGGGTGTTTGTTGGGCACTTCTGCAGCCACTAGGTCCAAATCTGGGTGTCTACAGAAGCCCCCACTTTGACTGAGGCTTGGACAAGGCGAAAGTCAAAGTATAGCCGCCCAGGTCAATCGAAGATTACGACCTGGTGGCTGTCTGGTCGGGTCGTTTTAAGTCCAGTGGACTACGTGTTGAGGCTCGTAAGCCATAGCTTAGAAATCATACCTGACGTCTTTGCTTGCGGTTGCTTGCTTGGGCCCGGGACGTTGCTTGATATCTTGCTCTTGATTCTCTGTGCGCGTGCGCTTTGTCTTCATCGGTTTATTTAAAGGTTTTTTTTAATTTTAAGTGTGTTTTTGCTCGCTAGCAACGCATTAAGTGTAAGGGTAAAGGACGCTCATTTTGTGTTGGCTTTTATTTGCACAAGTATATTTTGGGCTGCTTGTGAACCCTTGATGGAACAGAACGTTCGAGGGCGTCAATCTCCACTCGATCGGTTGTCTTTGGGATGCTTATGACTCCTCGGACAAAAACAAAGTGATATAAAACCATCCGAGGGCATCGGTCTCCACTCGAATAGCTGTCTTTCGGGATGCTTTTGACCCCTAGGACTAAAATAAAGTGATATAAAACCATTTGAGGGCGTTAGTCTCCACTCGAATAGCTATCTTTCGGGATGCTTCTGACCCCTAAGACAAAATGAAATGAGATAAATTACTCGAGGGCGTTAGTCTTCACTCGAGTAGCTGTCTTTCGGGATGCCTCTGACCCCTAGGACAAAAAGAAATGAGATAAACTACTTGAGGGCGTTAGTCTCCAGTCGAGTAGCTGTCTTTCGGGATGCCTCTGACCCATAGGACAAAACGAAATGAGATAAACTACTCGAGGGCGTTAGTCTCCACTCGAGTAGCTGTTTTTCGGGATGCCTCTGACCCCTAGGACAAAAATTGCTGTGCCTCTGGGATAACTAAGACCCCTCGGGGAAAATTATTGTTGCTGTGCCTCCGGGATAACTAAGATCCCTCGGGCAAAATTGCTGTGCCTCCGGGATAACTAAGACCCCTCGGGCAAAATTGTTGTTCCCCCGCGATAACTAAGACCCCTCGGGCAAAATTGATGTGCCTCCGGGATAACTAAGACCCCTCGGGCAAAATTGCTGTTTGTTTATTCGTTTTAGTTAAAAGTTTTTATTTTGTGGGTTTGTCTTATTCTTTTCTGGTCTGCTTTTGCTTGGTCTTAATTTGTTTTGAGTTCGCTCAGAGTTTGTATAGATTAGCTTGAATTGCTTTATTATTCGTTCGAGTGCACTGTCTAAGCTAAGCGCGGTTCTGATGTTTGTTTCGTTATCGAGAGTGTATTATTGACGTCGATTAGTAATTATTCCGCTCATTGTCATTTTGTTTGTTTTAATGGTTGCATGTTTTATGTATATTGAGCTTTGAGTTTGTTTGCTACGCTTTATTTTAGTCTGGGCTGGACCGTTCAGGCGCGCATCCTTCAGCGCTCTAAGACTCAGACGCCTAGCCCCCAGCGCGCTGGAACTTAAACACGTCAGCTAAGGCGGTCGGGTTTTCGTGGTCTGGGACTGTCTAAGTAAACGAAAATTGGGGGCGATCGTTTCATTTCACCAAATTCGAACGCGTCAAGCCTTTCATCCCAAAACCGCTTTCTCGATTTTTCTTGCCAAATTTCATTCCATTTTCTGCTATTTACGACTATGTCGACTCCGGGTAAGTGTTCTTCACTTTTTTAATGTCGGTTTAGCTTGATTTGATTGATTATGAGTTGGTTTTGTTAGAAACCTAGAAAATCGATTTGGGTGTTTTTTATTTACTAAGTTTCGATGTTTGTGCTCAATTTCATTGTTAAATTAAGGTTGATTAGAGCTCGTTGGAGTAGTTATAACCTTGATAAGGATGTTCGAGGTGCGACAATGGCCTCTTATAAGAATGTGTTTGGAACGCTAGGGTTTAAGGATCGTTTCTCGATTATTCCCATGTTTATTTTACGTAATTTTGTTCAAATAAAGTTTATGAGGATGTGGGTAGCTCTCGTGTCGACTCTTATGGGCTGGGATGACTTTTAGGACGTTCCGTAAGGTTTTGTGTGTCTTAAGACGGACCAAAAAGTGGCGTAATGATGTCGGATTTTCCCGAAACCAATTCCATTATGACCGGGATCGAAAATGGGTGCTAGAGGCTTTCTCGGAATTTTGATATCTTTATCCGAAATTTTGACCCTATTTTGACCTGTTTAAGTTGATTTAGCCTGACTAGGGTTATGTTTTTTGTTTTTGGTTCTGTTTAAAGCTAGAGATGGTACCGAGCGTCCCGAGGAAACTTCCTCAGTTGGTGCTAGTGCGGGGCTAGTTTGCAGACTCCCCGAGGGATTCACCGAAGACACATGAGCATCTCGTCCCAGCGTCGCGATCCCGAGACTATTAATGATGCTGAATTCAATAGAGTGAAGAAGCGTAAGCTTCCGGAGACGGTTGCTTGGAGGGCTCACGTTCCGGTTGCTGTACCGGAGGATGAGGAGGTTGTCTACGAGGATCCTGAGTGGGCTAGGGATTGGGATGGTCATCAACTGATGTTTTACCTTGACCGACACATTTTTCACTGCGTCGTGCGAGGTATGGTGAGTGACCTATTCGTGCTTATTAGTTATGTCTCAGGTTTTATTTTTTTGGCTCGGGTTAGGTTTGGTTTGTTATGTTTGTCCTTGCATTGTTTTGGTTTGCAGTCCCCAGGTCCGATGACGACTTTCTCGGGTTTTACTACGTGTCTTGATATCTATTTTCAGAAGTTGACCCCTACGGTAAAGAGGATTATCGAGAGGACCGCTCTAGGTCTTGTGGTTGGGCAGTGGGTTAGATTGGTAGGTTGCAAGACTAAGTGCAACCTTACAGTGATTAGAGCAATGATAGATCGCTTCCACAATACTACTTCGACCTTCCACATGGCTTTTGGGGAGGTCGGGATGACCCTAGAGGATTTTGGCATGATTAGCGGTTTGTTCTGGGGTCTGGATAGGATTAGGTGGGCTACCGAAGGCCCTAGTCTAGATAGCGATGAGGTGCGGGGCTTAATCGGGGATTGTTTACCGCGTGAGGCATATAGTACGCCTCATGCTTTGGTAAGTTCTTATATCACCGACCACTTCGAGCGAGTGGCGGTGCTGGAGGGTCGGGAACCCAACACGCCGGAGCAGGATGCCCGGTTGTGGTTTTGGTATTTTATAGGGTCGACCCATTTCTCGGACAAGGGCGAGAGGTTCAGCACTAGGATTTTGCCCTTCCTGGCTGAGCTGACTCAGCTAGGGCGCTACGATTGGGTGACCGCGACTTTCGGGGAGATGACTCGCTGCCTGCAAGTCATGGTGAGGCCGTTGGTGATAGAGTCGGCCTCAGTTATGCTCATTGTGGGTCCGGGCCTTATACTGGAGGTTAGTTATTGTTCTCACTCTTGTATTTGAAGTTCTACTTAGTTTCGGCTTGGTTTTGCTAAGGTTATTTTGGGATTTTTCAGGCTTGGATCTACTCCTACTTCCCGTGTTTGATACCTAAGATGGTGCGGGTGCACCCATAGAGATTTCCGGCGGGGATCGAGTGGAGGCTTGCTCAGCCCAAGAGCACAATCAACCATTACCCGTCGGAGAATGCATTAGTGAACAAGCTACGCATTGAAGATGTAAGTTTCCTTCTTTTATTTTTATGGCTTATTTTGCTCAATAGCCCCCAAGGTTCGGGATTTACTAGGATGTTGGTTTTGTTTGTGTAGTTTGTGGCCCGCCCCTGGGCCGATTATGAAGGCGTGCCGGAGTACGTGGCCGCGGAGCTGTGGACATGACATAGGTCCACCCCGACGCGGCCACGCGCGGGTTTGGGGAGGCGAATGAATCTTCATATGAGATGGGTCGAATTGAAATTTAAATCGAAGTGGAGTCGCCACCGAACTTTGTGGGAGTTCGGGCCCGTTCGAACCCACTCTATGTCGTAGTGGGCCGTATACAAAATACGGCCCATTTCCGATGTCAGAGTTTATTGGGCTCGTCCCTTTGCATTTGATACCGATACCGACATTATCGGATATCGTGTATTGAATGACTCTCGTGCGCCAACGGTTTCGGGCATCCGAAAACCGAGGTTCTGAGTAAGGGGTGAGGGTACGTGTTAGGAAGCCCACTAAGGACACCCAACCCCGCCCGTACATTAGCGACCTCTACTACGATATCGAGTGACTTTCTAATACGCGCGTTAGTTAAGCGGGAAAATGATATGCAAACATTATTTTCCCTAAACATGCATGAAATTGAAAGGGTTTCTATGTCGATTTAATGCAACTAATTCTAACGTCGGATTTGAATTTAGCATGCGAATGTTCATTTTAGTACGATAAAACAAACAATAAATCAACAAGAAAAGCAACAAACTTGTTAGTAACGGTATAACGATAATAACAGTTTGTAGAATGATGCAATATAGAATGAAGTGTCTCGGAAACTACTTTGACCGGGGTTGACCCAATCGCTGAGAGTCGGTTTTATTTCTGGTCTCGGTTTTGACCCAAATTAGTATTGTTTGACTGGTAACGACCCACTGGGCCTGGATTTGAGGTCAGTTTTGTGAGATTTGTACTCCGTAGGTGCTTAAGCCAACAACTAATGGTTTTGAGCCCACGTCTGAGCGCGTAGAGACACGTTACTGTCCGATCATCATCGGGTGTTTTTTGGAAATTACCATAGACATCTGGCAGTCAAAATGCGGGTGTCTACAGAGCCCCCACTCTGACTGAGGCTTGGAAAAGGCGAAAGTCAGAGTCGCTACCTGGCCAATCGAGGGTTGAAACCTAGCAGACTTCCGATCGGGTCGTTTATAGTCCATTAGACTTGCGTGAAGGGTCCGCCGGCCACAAGATAGAAATCATACCTGAGCTGATGATAATACCTCCGTGGGGAATCAGACTTGTCGCATAAGTCATGAGTGTGCCTATATGTGGGCCCATCCCGTACAATTCCCGGAAAATGCCGCCTCGGGCTTTCTGCTGGGGAGATATAGTGGGTTGCATGTCCCTGCTTGAGTCGTACCTGTATAAGTTACATAGAATTCTGCATGCAACACGTAGGTAGAAAATATGACTCGCGCTGGGGAAAATGATTTTTAAATTTTTTTAAAATTCTGAAATTTTTGAAAATTGGAATTTTTGAAATTTTTGACTCCAAAGAAGTTTAGGAAAGTTCGGGATGACTAATTCCCGGGCTAAGATTAGGGAATCTCCAGACGAGGCCTGTATGTTGATTTCCTGTTAGAATTAGGAAACTTTTCATGGAAAAGTGATATGGAAAGAGGATTGTAAGGTTGATGCTATATATAGCCCTCCCTTGTCTTTGATTTTCTTCACCAACTCCTCATAATTCATCCCTTCTAAAAAAGAAAGTCTCTTTTCAAGAATTTTTTAGCCATGGGAATCGATCGATTAACCCTGATGTTGCAAGAATGTTCCCGATACCTTAGGGATACAGATAGGGTGGCTCTCAATCAGACGGGTATTACACAGCTATACCCATTCCGTCAGATGTAGGTCGATCGTTATTTCCTTGATGCCTGCTTGTCTTACTGGGACGACATATATCATGTCTTTGCCTTTCCCCGGGGAGAAGTTTGTCCCTTACAGATAAGTGTAGTTTGTAGTTCCTAATTTGCTGTGTTTTGGTCCCGTTTTCCATGCGGAATCGCTCCTTGGGAGCGGTTCATGGGCTACTTATGCTTCCTCTAGCTCGTTTCAGGTTCCCGAGACCATTCATGAAGAGTTTGAGCGATTCCGACTCAATACATACACTTTTTGGAGCCAACGAAGCGGAGGAACGATCACTCGATGCCTTGGATTCGACCCCGAGACCTTGGGACCCGATCCCGAGCCCCCAATCCGAGCCCCTTAGACTCGATTTCGAGACCCGAGAGTCGATGAGAAGTCCATGTGAAGCAAGGAGGAACCTTAAAGATCATATTGGAGGCTTACAAAACTCATCCCCGACGGGAAGGAACTCATCCCGTCCGGGATGAGGTGCGCATTTAGCATTGCTACTGTTTTGGACCCATCCCGGTCGGGACCAACCCGTCCCGGTCGGGACCGAACCGTCCCGGGCGGGATGAACATGCTGTAGTCCGCGTGACTCTTTTCTTCCTCCTTCATTCTTGTAACCCTATAAATACTTCTCCTTTGTAATGTTTAAGCATCATACTTTACCTTAGATTAGACTCTCTTAAGCCTCTTTACAAGAGATAAACCCTAGATTTAGAGTTCATCTTTTTAGATTAATCTTCCTTTAATCCTTAGTTAATCTCCTTTTAATCTAGTTTGTAACTAGTCTTGTATTAAGTGGGTACTTGAAGATTTCTCCAAGCTTGACATCCTTGGTATTAATTTGGGTTCTTATTTATACAAGATTGCATCTTTTTCTTCCTCTTGTTGTTGGTATAATCCTCTTTACTCTTGTTCTTGTTTATTTAATCAAGTTTGAATCTTTTTATATTGTTCTTGTTATTGTTCTTGTTCTTCATTATGGATGTTTGGTTTGTGATGTTGTTTTCTTTTACCATTGTTAGTTTATTCTTGATAATGAGTGAGTAGTCTCCTTGTGGGTTAGTAGGGGGATTAAGGGTAGATTATGAGTGATTAGGGTTTGATTAGGGGTAAAGGGTGAATTTTTGTTGTTAGTCACATAATGGGCACTCTATGTGTTTGTTGATAAGCTTGTGTGAGTAGTAGTGGTCATGCTTCCCATACTTGTGCTCATCTTCTCATTGTTTGTCTATTCTGTGGTTGTGTTGAGGTTAGTCTTAGACGCGAGAGCGCGAACTTACCTCTGTGTTGGTCTACGTAGCGAGAGCCCGGACCGACTCTAGCAATTAGGAGACACCTACACCCTTGACCAACCCAATTACCCTACTACACTTATGAACCCGACCTAACCCACTTCTTTTCATATTTGATTCAACTTCTTAGTTAGTCATCGGTTCTTTTAGTTGGCCTGTTAGTTTGATCTTTAGTTATTCCGTTTTAGCATTGTATTAGTCTAGTCATTGTTAGTCCACTTCCTTCATCTCCAACCACCATAGTTTACCATTTATCGTCTCCTTTGTGTTTGTTTGGTAGCATAGTCTCGTTTTAGGTGGGCATAGGCTAAACTTTGCAACACCGTCTCCGTGGATACGATCCCGACCTACCCTAACTACCGTTAGGTCTAGCCGGTTATATTATTGACGGTGGGGACGTGACAAATCCCCACCATCAATTTGGCGCCGCTGCCGGGGACGGTGCATTATTTAGACTTAGTTTGCTTATAACTAGACTTAGCTACCCTTCTTTGTGCTCTTCTATCATCTCTTGTGCATATTCTCTAGATTCTTCTTATTTCCTTAGTTTTATTTATTCATTTTCTCTTTGTCTCTCGATTGTGCTTGTTTATTGTCGTTGCCTAGTGCCCGAAAAGCACTAGGTGTTCTCACGTTTGCTCAAGTGTGTAGTGTATGCCTAGGGGGAGAGACGAATTCTTTCTCTTCAATCCAGAGCCGGAAAGACTCTTTAGAGCCTTTCGCCAACGGACGATTGGCCGGGTTAGAATCTCTCAACCAAGTACTAGCAATACCATTGAAGAGCAAGCTCAAGGATCCGACTTTAACGAGTCACCTCGAGAGACGGCCGAAGGGATCTTCATAAACCCCTTTGGTTCATCTATCCATTCTTCTTCACCTAGTTCCCCGTCTAGTTCTACATCAACACCGTCTACACCATATTCTCCCGCATATCCAATCATGCTGAAGTTTTCATCTCACTCTACATTTACGGAATATGTCTTGCCGGGACCGAATACTCTACCGGCCGCTTATGTCGGAAATTTTGTGGCCAAGACTCAATTCATCCAACTTGTGGAGAGAAATCAATTTAGTGGTTTGCCCACCGAAGACCCGCACCAACACATGGAGACCTTCTCCGATTATTGTTACGCTATTTATCCACCTGGGGTTACTCAAGATCAAATCCGTTGGGTATTATTTCCATTCTCATTACTTGGAAAAGCGCAGCAATGGATCAAGAGTCTCGATAGGGCAACCATGGGCATCGATACTTGGAAGAAACTTGCATTGGCGTTCTACCAAAAGTTCTACCCTCCGGAGAAGACTAACTTGATAAGGGCCTTCATCACCGGTTTCCAACAACGGGATGAGGAAACCCTTTATGAAGCTTGGGAGAGGTTTAAGTCTTTGGTTAGATCATGCCCCCACCATGGACTTGCACAATGGTTCTTAGTCCAACAATTTTGGAACGGTCTTTATGAGGACTCAAGAGCTATTCTTAATATGGGCTCCAATGGTAGGTTCACCGAGGTCGATGATGACCAAACATGCATGGGCAAGAATCGAGGAGATGGCGGTTCATAATTCTCAATACTCAAGGCCTAGGAAGGCAAATCGAGGTGGTAGGCACGAGGTTGATGCTATTACTCAATTAAGCATTGACCTTGGAGCTCAATTGAAGACCCACATGGAGAATATTGACAAGAAGCTCCAAGGCCACCTCAATCAAGTTCAAACCATTAGTTCCTCCAACCAACAATCGATTCAAGAAGTGAATGCTTTGGGATTTGCACCTCCTTTGCCTTATTATGGGATGTGTGATACTTGTGGAATCGTTGGTCATGATCCTATGCATTGTCAAGGAAGCGTTGAGCAAGTGAACGCCTTTCAAGCGTTCAAGCAAGGTGCCTCCTATTCTAATCAATACCAAGCTTCCAATCAAGTCCCTCAACAACAAGCTCTACAACTTCGTCCCTATGTTCCACCTCCCTTAAGGGACAACAACCAAGGTTATCAAGGCAACTCAAGGCCTTTCAACAACTTCAAGCAAAATAACCAAGGTACATTCAACAACAATCAAGGGTTTCAACAAGGGAACTCCAATCAAGGACTTCAAAATTACAACCATGTCAACAATCAAGGCCTTAATCAAGGCAATTCTCATGGGTTCCAAGGGAACCGTCAACAACAAGCAACTCAAAGTCAACAACAACAAAGCAAGCCTAGGAGCCGATCTCCTACTCATGACTATGGCATTCCTCTAGTCATCACCGATACTCCGCATAATCCACAATCTCCACCTCGAGACTTCAACGTTAAAAAATCTATGATGGATATGCATAAAAATCAAATGGAGATGGGAAGAAACCAACAGGAGTTCTATGCTTTTATTCAAAGGGATAACATGGCGAGAGATGCTCATACGAAGATGCTTGAGACCCAAATATCTCAACTTGCTTCGGGAAGCTCCTCAAGACAAAAGGGGCAACTACCTCCTCAAGGTGAAACACCGAAATTTGAACATGTAAATGCTATTACCACGAGGAGAGGTACATCTTATAACCCTCCCCCACCCCCTAATGAGCAAGAACCAACAAAAGAAGTTGTGCCTCCCACACCCATTATCCTTGGGCGCCCATTTCTACACACCGTCGGTGCTATGATCGATGTGAAGAACGGTAGGATCACCTTCGAGTTAGGCGAAGAAAAGATCGTGTTCGACCTCAAAGGAAACACTTCGCCCACTAACGATGAGTCATGCAATATGATCCACGACACGGAAGACATCGATCTAGGGGTTGAGTTGGGACAAAGCTTGAAAAGCAATTCATATGAGCTTGAGGATAATGACTCCGAGATTGGAGAGGATGAGTGCCCATATCATGGGTTTGATGACAAGTTGAAAGGCAAGAAGGAAGATGAGCCTCCCTTGGGGCCATGTGAGGATAGATGGACGTTTGGGTAATATCCCGAAGGATCGTAAGTATAAGTTCAAACCATTGAACTTGGTAGATCGGGATGCCCCGGGGATGTCGAGACAAGGTCATGGAGAACCTTGGGATGTGGACGGTTATATCTCAAGCTTGATTGAAGACTTTGCTAGGGCCTTCGACTTGTTTCTTCGTGCCCTTGATGGAGATGGAACTAATCGTTGTTGTTGAAGAAAAAGATTGAAGAATGCACCACCTTGGTTTGACGGAGTTCCACAAGAACTGTCCCTGTGTATATGTTTCTTTCTCTTGTAGTTTGTTTGGTTTTGTGAATTTCTTGATTATTTGGATTATGGATGAGCGATGTGAGGAAGGGACTTTGATGATTGTGTTTGAGCTTGTTTGGTAGGTGCATAGTGGAGATGAATCCTAGAGAGGAGTGGTCATTGTTAGAGCTTGGATTGGGTGAAGGAGAGTCGGTTTTTGAAGTTTGGAACGAGCTTTGGGAGTTATTGTGGGTTAGAAAACTCTTCCCGACCGAGAAGAGTGCATCCCGACCGGGAAGGATGAACCATCCCGACCGGGAAGGATGTCATCCCGTCCGGGATGGGTGTGACAAAAGATGGGTCTACTGGAGTGCCATCCCGACCGGGACGAGGTCTTCCCGACCGGGACGAGCAGGTCTTCCCGACCGGGACCATCCATCCCGACCGGGGTGGACCCCTGTTCTTCCTTTGGCCTTTTCTTCATCGTTTAAGCCCACCCTACCACTTTATACCCCCTCCCAGCCTCCCTACCTATCCTTGCCTTTATTATATGACCCCTACACCTCATATACACATTTTCACCTCACTTTCTCTTCACTTTACACCGACTTTCACATCAAAAACCACCTCATTATACCTTTGTGCTCCAACCATGGATCCGTATCGTGATTGGAGAGGAATAACAATGACGACGACTAGCTACGTGCCGATTTGACTTATGAGACGATGGAGCGAGTGAGTTGCTAACCGCATGGTACGACAACTATCCTCTCTTTTCCGTCTTTTATAGCTCGTCGCCATTTGTTTAGTCCCTCCCCTTATACACTTTTATGTCATGGTGGCCCTTGGGGTCTTGGAATTTGTTGCTCCCGACTCTCGATGACGTGACTACATCGAGAGTCATTTCAAAATCCAAATTTTACAAGATTTTCACCCTTTTTGGTAGAAATTAGTCGGATTTGGGCGGAATCCAGGCTAGGTGACTTGATTACACCTAGTCCTCCCCTCCCATTTTCTTTTATTTCTTTCTTTTTATTTCTTCCCCCATCCATATCTTTTTTTGTCTCGGCCCATGGTGACTTGACTACACCCCGGCCGGACACATTCTACCATATTCTCCACTTTTCTTTTTGATTTTTAGCTTTATTTTCGTAGTTTCTTTTCTTTTGTGTCTCCATACACTACTACAAATCCCTCACTTTCTAGACACTTTAAATTCGACGCTTTTAAATGCGTCGACCCTACTTTTACTAATATTCCACTTTTAATAAAAAAAACCGCTTATCGGGGCCAAAACTTAAAGAACGCGCCCATTTGATAATTTCATTTCATTCTCCCGCTCCCTAGCTTTCCTAAAAGAAAACCTCTTTTCTTATGGTGAAAACCCTAACTGACTGCGTTCTATCGCTCCTCCAACTAATTGAATTCTGTGTCTTTTCTCTTGCATATGCACGTGGGCCGACCGATCATCATCATCCTTCGTCATTATTGTTCAGTAGATTCCTCCCTGATAATCTATGCAAGTAGGTTTGGTTATTTTGTTGAGTTTCTAATTAATTTTTAGTTACTGATTTGTTCAATTGAGATTGTAATTTCATTACTCTATTAGTTTTGCTTATGAAATGCGATTTTAGTTGGTTTAGTTTCATTTTGATATTGAATTGGTAGTTTATTTGATTCGTATTCCACAACTTGGTTTTTACATCTGGGTAATTAGTGATGAGTATGGATTGAACTTTCATAAAAAAAATTGGCCGATGAGCCTAGATGACTTTTACCCCCCCCCCCCCCCCCCAAAAAAAAAAATATTATTAAGAGTGTTGTTTTAGCATTTAATCTGTAAAGCTGAACTCTAGAAATTGGATGATAAACACAAGTTGTAGAGGGAGGGTGAACTTCGCACTAATTAAGTATTTGAAGTCATTGGTGCGCTTGTTTATTGCTCTTTTATTTATGTTAGAAAATAACATGGTTGTTGCTTGATGAATACCTGCTCTTTCGTACAAAGTATTGATCATCTTGCACTTACTAAGTTGAATATGTGTTTTAGGTGATGACACTTGAAGTGGGGAGGAAATATATGTCAGATTGAATACAATATCAACTAGTATGTAATTAAATCCCTGAAGTTGGACTTGCTAAGAAAAATTTCGACACAACTGATAAACTATTTGTTATTCTATTCATATATCCAGGCTTACTTAGGAGTTGTACTGCAAGTAATCGGGGTTATTAAGGGTTTATTGATATGAAGCTCATTGTTTTCATTTTAGGTGATATTGATCTTCATCAGTCGAACATTTTTCTGGTCGTCTTATTCATCATTATGATCTCACTATCAACGTCGACCTAATCTAAGGTCTTCTTTCTAACTACTATTCATTTCTTTACTCTTGTGTGTTTGGATTATTGCTCATAACCAACTACGAAGTATTTAGTTAGAATATGTAGTTACCTAACAATTCCTTTTTGAAACTTGATCTTTCATTTTCCGCCACTGGATATAAACAAATGATACTATATACTACGTATAAGGTAGATGTTAACCAATATACATGGTGTTGTTTCTCAAAAGTCTTTCTTAGCATTTGTTTCATCTGTTCTTATAAATATATGACTGCTGGTATATACTTAATGAAGAATTGATCATTCTTATATATTGTCTAAATAGCCAAGTCAAATAAATTTGGCTCTTCAACTACCAAAGTGAAATATAAAAAAAATCATTTCTAAGCATTCTAATTGACACAACCTTATTAGCATCTTGTAGTATATGTATGGGATGTCTTATTGTCCATGGGAAGAGTATTAGAATGGCTTTCTTGTAGGCTAGAGTAACAAGGTCATTTTTTTGGAAAACAACGCAATAATGCTATGAGAAATTTGAGGTTTTTATTATTAAGTCAAATCGTGATTGGTTTGCTGCTGTTGTAAGTAAATTCCCTCACTCTATTTGTTTTATGAATTTATAAATACAAACTTATCTTCCAAGATTAGTCTCATATTTAGTGAAATTCAGTTATTAGGCTCATTATCTTTCTACTGCTATTTGTTTTCCCTCATTTTCTTTCAACCTAGCTCTACTGTACTGGTACTGCAGGTATCAAAAGATGTTCAAGGTTTAATATGTACGAAGTCCAATCCTGATGAGTTTGAGCTTATAAAGTTAACTTATTAGATGATTAAAAAGTTAGAACTCTTGTGGGAGTAATGGTATGTTTGCTTTTTAATTATGGATCAACGTCGTTGACAACCTTCCAAGTGTCATCTTTTTGATTTTGTTAAGTATCTTTCGCTGCACTTCTTATATTTATCAGTTAAATTCTCTTAATGTTTAACCTTTTGGGTGATCCGGACATTAATATGTTATCCTTCCAGTATCCTTGTTTCGCTAAATAGATTTGTCATACATTAATACGTCTGATACTACTGATACTACTAATACGTTTGATACTACTAATACGTCTGATAGTACTAATACGTCTGATACTACAAATACGTCTGACATTCATTTATGTAGGTCAACTATCATTTAGAAAGGTAAGGCACACCTCTTCTTCTAAAAAAGACACGCACCAGTTGACAGTCTTGACACAAGGATTTTACATATTTTCATTGATTTTCCTTTTTTCTTTCTTTTGTCTGTTTTTCTCTCCTAAGAACCAACATCTAGTAATTTACATTTTTTGTCGAAAATTCTGCTTATTTTCTAAGGGCGGATTTGTAGGTGAATAGTAGGGTAATTAGCAATAGAAACTATGTTGCAAAAGACATTAATTTCGGTACTGAAGCTCGCTTGGGCTGTGATGCTTCAAGGAGTTAATGAGTTAGCTGAAGCTGTGAAGGTGACTATGGGATCAAAGGTATGATTTTTATGCTCGCACTACCTTTTTGGTAGGGGGCACATCGTATCATTGGTGGTTGTTAGTGAAATGTAGCTCTAATTTGAGTATATTTTTAGTATTTGTATGATGAGGGTGGTCTGATCGAGTCTAAGTGACAATGAGGGCAACAATCGTACTGTCATGTATGATTTCTGTAATGAAATCTAGGAAGCATCACAAGTGCAATCACCACGAGCCGAAGGTTTCATCTTCAATGAAACTGAGGAGAGCAGCAAAATAGGATCTTTAATTTAGAACGTTTGAATTCATACCTTTATTTTTATTTATTTGGATGACGATTTAAGATATTGATTCATGTTAGTCGACCCCAACTCTTTTTGAGATTAAGGCTCTGATGTCGTTGTTTGAATTCATACATTTCACGAGTGTGGCAGAGTGGCAGCTAGATGTAACCTATATATTCTTAGATGTAATTACAGGGTCGCAACGTTGTTACTGAAAGGGAACATAAAGGTCCCAAGGTTACTAACGACGGTGTCACAGTTGCCAAAAGTATCAAGTTCAATGACAGGACTAAAAATCTCGGTGCAGAGCTTGTGAAACAGGTTGCGAAGGCTACCAATAGTGCTGCAGGGGACAGTATTTATCTTCCTCTTCTGCTTTTATATTTAACTCCTTAATTGTGTTAAAACCTCCCACTATACCGTGATCGACTTAGTTTCGAATCTTGTATCTGAGGTGTTGTTTGTATACTTTCGGTACAACTTGTGCCACAGTCTTAACACAGGCAATTCTAGTGGAAGGGTGCAAGTCTATAGCAACTGGTGTCAACGCAATGGATTTGCGCAATGGAATAAATATGGCAGTCGATGCTGTAGTAGCTAATCTGAAGAGCAGGGCCGTGATGATAAGCACGCCATAGGAGATCACCCAGGTAAACGTACTTAATTGTGGGGTTGTTTGTAATGCTACACAGTAGTGTAATTCACTGTTTGTATACGAGAAGGTATTTATGGGAACATTGGTCTGTGAACTGATGATATTTGTTGTCAACAGGTGGCTACCATTTCTGCTAATGGCGAGCGTGAAATAGGTGAACTTTTCTCTAGGGCGATGGAGAAAGTGTGCAAGGAAGGTGTTATTACTGTTTCTGTAAGTTACTATTCGAATATTCCAAATCTGTAACTAGTCCTGTCAGATTGCTTTGTGAAAGTTAATAAAAATTAATAAGCCCTTAATGATCAGGATGGTAACACGTTGGATAACGAGTTGGAAGTGGTGGAAGGCATGAAGCTTGCGAGGGGTTATATTTCTCCTTATTTCATTACTGATGAGAAGACTCAGAAATGCGTAAGAAACCTTCAGTAGAAATACATAACTATTTTCTTCCATTTTTGACTGATATTTATATTTCTCGACTTACCCCTTAAGAATCGCCTTGACAGGAACTAGAAAATCCGCATGTGCTCATCCTTGAAAAGAAAATTTTGAGTGCAGAATCACTTATCAGATCATTGGAGTTGTCTATTCAGGTTATTTCTTCCCCATGTCGTTCGACTTATATATTTGGAACAGTTTTTGGCCAATCTTCTCGTATACTTACACGTATGTTGAAATGGGTTCTCAAAAAACAAGTACGCCTTTATTGATAGTGCAAATATGACGAAGACAATCTTGCATAGCATGGCTGATCCGCGGGCATTTTATTTCTCTAATATGCCTTTATATTTCCCACCTATTTATGATTCATTATATAGTCTATTCAGTATTTCTTATCATACTTTTTTACCATTGCAGGACGTTCTATAACACAAAAAGGGAGATGGTGGAATTGATAGATGACAAAATCGCCTCACTTTTTTGAACTTGGACATTTTAAACTGAATGTTTTTTCGGACGAAGAGACGTACCTTTTTAAATAATAATTGTATAGAATTTTTTTATTTCTACTTTGGATTGCGAAATACTCGTATATGATTGGATGAAGATTATTTTAGGTGTTCGTCTTATGAAAATTTACTTGATTGAGAAATGTATGATTGGAGATTATTCTAATTAAGTGTTTGTTTTATGAACCTTTAATAATTTAATTTGTACGTAGTTATTGTTATACGGAGTAATTATTAACAATAAGTTCAGCTCGATCTGCAATTGCAAGGAGTAGTCAGATGTTGGATCGAAATATATTATTAATATATTATTTGTGAAAAGATTCTCAACGCTTTTACGATGTCAAATTGTCGATAAATGATTTTTATATTACTATTTTTGACTCTTTTAACAGTTGAATGTCTTGACTCAGAAAAAAATTGTCCGGGAAAAAAATTGCGACATAGAAAAACGTCGAGGTTGCATTTTTTATGGTACATGTGGTAACCCAAAAAGGCGTCATGAATAAAATATTCAACGCTTTAATGTGTCGAAAACGATGACACAAAAATGCGTCGAGAATTCCTGACGCCCAAAATCTCCACGCTTTCTGAAAACGTCGAGAATTAAATTTACGACACTTTAAAGCGTTGAGAACTTACCTTTTAAGCGTCGAGAAACCAAGGGATTTGTAGTAGTGATACACTACGGTCGAGCATGAGGACATTGCTCGGCTTAAGTGTGGGGGAGCGATATTCTATCATAGTTAGTTTTATTTTCTTAGTTTTTCGAAAAATATTTAAAAAATCCTAAAAATTTGAATTTTTTTCACAAAAATCAAAAAGATTTTCCTCTTGTGTGTTTTCCTTTTCATGTCGTTGTATCGTATATGTGTTTTGTTGTGCGTGTTTTGCCTCCCTTTTTCCTCTTAGGTCGCCTAATCGCCGCTAACTTTGGAAAGCTTTCAAGACATCAGGTACCGCCTTTATCCCTTTTTCCTCTTTACCCCTTATGATGCTCGGAGGAGATTTGTGATGTTGTGTGCTCGGGAGGAGCTTTGTAAAGTTTGGTGTTGGTTGGTGGCTTGTTTGGAAGCTCGGGGTGGTGTTTGTGTTGTTTATGTGTTCGTTTTGTTTGTTTTTGTTTTGTTGCTTTTGCCTCTTTTTCTTTTGTTCTTTGTTGAGTCTTGGTTTTGTGGTGTGTACTTGTGTCTAGTGCGTAAACGGTTTTCAAAAACCCGGTTTAGAGGCTAGTGTGAGAGTGTTTACTTTCCCTTCCTAGTGGTATAAATCGAGTCTTGGACCTTAGTCTAGTAGAATGACCCTAAATCAATGATTTCGTTGGTTCTTTGCCTTGAGTCCACCTAGCTTACTAGGGATTTACTACGGGATTTGCATTTGACCATTTTGACCACCCACGGTGTGAAAAGGCCTTGGTTGCCGAGTCCCGTCCCTTAGGTGACCTTGTTTTGACATTGCTCGACTAGTCCAAGTTCTCCCCTTTTTGTGGGTTTGAAGGGAAGGGCCCGTCCCGACTTACCCATTCACCTACCTCCTACACATATCCACCGAATGAATTTGCAAATTGTTGAAATCTCCCTTTCTTGTTGCAAAGAAATGGCTATAATTCAAATCAAGCCAAAAGGGCAAAGAAAAGAAAAAGAAAGAAAAAGAAAGAAAGAAAAGATTGAAGAAAAAGAAAAGGCACAAAAAGAAAGCCAAAAAGAAAAATAGAAAAGAAGAAAAAGAAATGGCATGGCAACACACAAAGCAAATATGCAAAAGAAAAGAGAAAATGCCAAAAGAAAAACGTCTCACAAAAAGAACCTAACCCCACAAAAATAAGCCTTTTTCCGACTTTTGCCGTGAAGAGCCTACCAAAGGACCGAGTCCCTAGGAAGGATGATAGCGGCAAAGGTAGATCTTCCCTCACTTTGCAATTATTTCCACCTTTTTACTTGGACTAGTTAGGCGGTTTCGGACATGAAACGACCTTCTTGGCACATTGCTAAAGGGGGCGGGGTCTCACTTACCTACAGTGTCGACTAATACCGTGGTTCATCCCTTTTCCATCCCGCCGATCGTCCCGTAGTACGTTCTTAGAAGGTTAGGAGGGACCTAGGTAAGTTACCAACGTTCTTATTGCTTTGTCGTCATACTATTAGGGTTTTGTCCATTTCGGTTTGTATTTCTAGCTTGGGAACGTTGTCACTTGCCTTGAGTCCTAAACCGGTGCTTCTTTCACCGCTTTTTAGAGGGAAGCGGTATTTGTTTCTTTTTGGGTGCAACCTTTTGTGTGTTTGTTTGTATGTTTATGTGTTTTTGTGTCCGGTTGCATCCACGGTTTTGTCGCAAGACCTCACTTGCCTTGCGGAGAGCACTTACCCTCTAGGTGTTCTCGCGTGAGTTGAAAGGGCGTAGGGTGCGGTAATACCCGCTCGGCTAGTTTAGTAGTTAGTTTGTGGTTACTCGAGGGCGAGTAAGAGTTAAGTGTGGGGGAGTTGATAAGTGTAGTTTGTAGTGCCTAATTTGCTGTGTTTTGGTCCCGTTTTCCTTGAGGAATCGCTCCTTGGGAGCGGTTCATGGGCTACTTATGCTTCCTCTAGCTCGTTTCAGGTTCCCGAGACCATTCATGAAGAGTTTGAGCGATTCCGACTCAATACATACACTTTTAAGAGCCAACGAAGCGGAGGAACGATCACTCGATGCCTTGGATTCGACCCCGAGACCTTGGGACCCGATCCCGAGCCCCTTACACTCGATCCCAAGACCCGAGAGTCGATGAGAAGTCCATGTGAAGCAAGAAGGAACCTTAAAGATCATATTGGAGGCCTACAAGACTCATCCCCGACGGGAAGGAACTCATCCCGTCCGGGATGAGCGAGGTGCGCATTTAGCATTGCTACTGTTTTGGACCCGTCCCGGTCGGGATCAGACCGTTCCGGTTGGGACCGAACCATCCCGGGCGGGATGAACATGCTGTAGCCCGCGTGACTCTTTTCTTCCTCCTTCATTCTTGTAACCCTATTAATACTCCTCCTTTATAATGTTTAAGCATCATACTTTACCTTAGATTAGACTCTCTTAAGCCTCATTACAAGAGATAAACCCTAGATTTAGAGTTCATCTTTTTAGATTAATATTCCCTTAATCCTTAGTTAATCTCCTTTTAATCTAGTTTGTAACTAGTCTTGTATTAAGTGGGTACTTGAAGATTTCTCCAAGCTTGACATCCTTGGTATTAATTTGGGTTCTTATTTATACAAGATTGCATCTTTTTCTTCCTCTTGTTGTTGGTATAATCCTCTTTACTCTTGTTCTTGTTTATTTAATCAAGTTTGAATCTTTTTATATTGTTCTTGTTATTGTTCTTTTTCTTCATTATGGATGTTTGGTTTGTGATGTTGTTTTCTCTTACTATTGTTAGTTTATTCTTGATAATGAGTGAGTAGTCTCCTTGTGGGTTAGTAGGGGGATTAAGGGTAGATTATGAGTGATTAGGGTTTGATTAGGGGTAAAGGGTGAATCTTTGTTGTTAGTCACATATTGGGCACTCTATGTGTTTGTTGATATGCTTGTGTGAGTAGTAGTGGCCATGCTTCCCATACTTGTGCTCATCTTCTCATTGTTTGTCTATTCTGTGGTTGTGTTGAGGTTAGTTTTAGACGCGAGAGCGCGAACTTACATCGGTGTTGGTCTACGTAGCGAGAGCCCGGACCGACTCTAGCAATTAGGAGACATCTACACCCTTGACCACCCCAATTACCCTACTACACTTATGAACCCGACCTAACCCACTTCTTTTCACATTTGATTCAACTTCTTAGTTAGTCATCAGTTCTTTTAGTTTGCTTGTTAGTTTGATCTTTAGTTATTCCGTTTTAGCATTGTATTAGTCTAGTCATTGTTAGTCCACTTCCTTCATCTCCAACCACCATAGTTTACCATTTATCGCCTCCTTTGTGTTTGTTTGGTAGCATAGTCTCGTTTTAGGTGGGCATAGTCCAAACTTTGCTACACCGTCTCCGTGGATACGATCCTGACTTACCCTAACTACCGTTAGGTCTAGCCGGTTATATTATTGACGGTGGGGATGTGACAAATCCCCACCATCACTTACCCGAGGAGATTGCTGCTGTGGGGGGATGGAACCCGATACTTCGTCCTGCCATACCCTATTCGGTGTATGACCCAAGGAGAAAGCTTCGAGAATTTTTAGGGCTTTCTCACAACGAAGTATCCCGCATGATGGAGGATGGCAATATTTCACTGATCGACTTGGTGGAGAAATTTATGAATCCTCTTGATGTCCGGGTTAGGCCGGTTCACAGCCGTAGGGCTTTTTCTTTCTGTATGCTCCATGTTTATGATTTTGAAGGTTACATGGATTTATTGTCTTGTATGGGTAATGCCCGCCTCTTGACCATGGTTGATCTGATGGAGACGGAGCATAGTCCGGCTAGGCTTATCACGGGCGAAATTATCCAAGGCCTAGACAACCGCAAGAGGGATTCGTCTGCCCACTTGACCGGGAGTACCCGTTTGTTGCAAGTATGTCGGATTTTTTTTATTATTTTTCCAACTTCTTGATTTTTGATTTTTTTTTCGCGATTTTTTCTGCCGCAGTAGGCACTCGATCGAGTCACCCTGGCACTCGACCGAGTGCCCTCGTAAAAAGTCCCCTGTTTGCGTTCAGAGGTACCACTCAATCGAGTGTCCCTCAGGCACTTGATCGAGTGCCCTTAGGCGGACGCCTATTTTGTCTTGGGAACTCATATCTTTGCCTTCTTTTTCAGATTTGGCTATACGAGAGGCTATCAGTGATAGATCCTCCTCTTGACGCGAAAAATTACCGTCATAATCAGGTGATGACGAGGAGACGGGCCATTGACTTTTCTCGCCAGATTACCCAGAATTATTGGGACGAGGTGTTATCATTCCATGGTGGTTCATTGATTCGATGGGTAGTGCCGTGGTGGCCCTTCTATGTTTGGACCGGCTTGGACCCAAGGGATAGAGCTCGTTATCAAGTAATTTTGTCTTTCAGGCAGACGATCCATCTTTACCCCGACCGCATACTAAGGCAGTATGGTTGGACCCAGAGAATCCCGGAGATTGAAGCAGTTGTGAGTGACCCTACCCAACTGACTGATGTGATGTGCCATACCTGGATGCAAAGATGGTATACCCGACACACTTGGCCTATTCCCACATCTCGTCACTCAATCTGGGTTTCAGACTCCTATGTGAAGTGGACCAAAGCAGGCGATGCCAAAGGCCGAGCTGCTCTGAAGGTCGATGAAGCTTTTGATCTGCTGCGAAGGGAGCAAGCTAAAGACAATAGGGGCTTCTTCGACGAAGGTGACACTCCAGCTACTTTGGTCCGTCTAATGTCAGGTCAGAGAAAGAAGACTAAGACTCAAGCTGAAGGGTCTAGTGCTAAAGGTGCGCGGGGGAAAGTGAGCCCCCAAACTGACTTAGAAAGGAGACTGGGCCCAAGACTAGCAGTGCAGGACCGACTTGGCCCACGAGATAGGCTACCCGAGCACGTGCGGGCTCGACTTGGACCGAAGACTGTGGCCGAAGACCCGCTGTCAAAGAAACGGGTTCGAGCTAAGGAGGTTCCCCTCGTGATTCGGGAAAATGACATTGAGATAGGGTTTCAAGGGTAGTAGCGCTTCAACTGATAGGACCTTCAAATGACATTGAGATAGGGTTTCAAGTTGGTCGGGTTGACGAACTCGTTCCCGTCCAGGTCTGTCAGCATCACTGCTCCTTCTGATAAGACCTTCTTGACTAAATATGGCCCAACCCAATTGGTTTTGAATTTTCCTCTTCGGTCAACCGGTAGTAAGGCACGAACCGATTTTAGGACCGGATCCCCTTCTTTGATGTTTCTGGGCCGAACTCTTTTGTTGAAAACCCGTTGGATCCTCTTTTGATATATTTGGATATTGTTGAGGGCCCGGGATCGCCGTTCGTCTAAAAGGACTAGCGAATCGTATCGGGCTTGGACCCAATCTGCTTCCGGTACTTGGCTTTCAAGTAAAATCCTGAGGAATGAAACTTCTAGCTCGACTGGTTGGACCACCTCCATTCCATATGTCAAATAATATGGAGTTGCTCCGGTTGCGGTGCGAATTGAAGTTCGGTATCCCCATAGGGCAAAAGGTATTTTGTCGGGCCAGTCCCGGTAATTCTCAGCCATCTTTTTAAGTATGGTGACAATCATTTTATTGGCCGCCTCTACCGCTCCATTTGTTTGGGGACGGTAGGGAGAAGATGTATGCCTTTGAATTTTGTATTTTGCTAGCAACGTAGCAGTTTCAGCTTGAAAGTGGGTCCCTTGATCACTGATAAACTCGTGTGGGATCCCGTATCGGCATATGATCTTATTCTGGATAAATTTGACCACGTGCTTGGCGTTGAAGACACGGTATGACTTGGCTTCGACCCATTTGGTGAAATAGTCGATGGCCACCAGAATGAAGCAATCAACTCCCGTCCCGGAAGGGTGCACCTTTCCAATTATGTCAATGCCCCATGTTGAAAACGGCTATGGGGATGTCATGGTGTATAATAGGGAAGATGGCATATGTTATACATTGGCAAAGATCTGACAGTTATGGCAGTGTTTAACATATAGCTGACAGTCTGTTTCCATGGTGTTCCAATAATACCCGAGCCTCATGATTTTTCGGGCTAGCATACGGGCTTTCATATGCGGGCTATTTTCACCATCGTGTACCTCGACCATAACCTTATCGGCCTATACTTTATCGATACATAGGAGGAGAGCCCCCTGTGCCGTCTTTTTGTAAACTGCCCGTCATCCGTATGAACAAATTGGGTCGCCAATCTTCGCAGGGTCTTCTTGGCCCGGTTTTCAGTTCCCGGGGGATATTCTCTCGTTGCCAAGTTGGTTAGGACGGCCTGATACCAAGGTTCTGGATCAGTTATCTCGATATCTTCGATGGCGTGGATATAGACCGGCTCGGACCGTCTTTCAACGCAGATCGACATGCTAGTAAGATGTTCCGGTATATTTAGCAGGGATGCTAATTTGGAAAGTGCATCTGCAAACTGATTCTTCTCTCGGGGTAGGTAGAGATATTCCACCTTCTGGAATTGTTTCTCTAGAGCCCTTACTCGTGCTTGGTAAGCCACGAGATTGGCGTTCCGAGTTTTCCATTTTTGAAGTGCCTGATTGATGACCAGCGACGAGTTACCGTGGACCCGGAGGTTTGTTACCCCTAAATCAGCGGCGGCTTGCAACCCGTGAATGCATGCTTCGTATTTGGCTGCGTTGTTGGTCACGTCAAAGTCCAATTTGATGGATAAGGGGGTGTGCTCCTCTTGTGGTGAGATTAACAGAACTCCGACCCCAAATCCTCGGAAGTTGGATGCCTCGTCAAAATACAAATCCCATGTTTCGGTATCGGTATGGAATATGTCTTCATCAGGAAAGGCCCAAGTATCGGTGTGTCCTTCTTCGGATATCGGACTATCGGCGAGGAATTCCACCACTACCCGGCCTTTGATGGCTTTTAATGGTACAAACTTGAGGTCGAACTCAGATAACATTAAAGTCCTTCTGGACATTTTGCCATTAAGGATGGGCTTCTCGAACAGGTACTTGATAAGATCCATTTTGGATAATACATGTACCTCGTGACTGAGCATGTAATGTCGGAGCTTTTTAGTGGCCCAAACTAGATCTAGGCACGTCTTCTCGAGCATTGTGTACTTGCACTCGTATTCCAAGAACTTTTTACTGATGTAGTAAATAGCTCGTTCTTCCGAATCGACTGTCTGGGCCAGCATAGCCCCCATGCCTGTCTCGGTCGTTGTTAGGTACAACGACAAAGGCAGACCAGGTTGAGGTGGCATTAGTACCGGCGGTGCAGACAAGATCTCCTTGATTTTATCGAAAGCCGCTTGATATTTATCGTCCCATAGTACCCGTTCTCCAATCTTCCGTTTTTTGAAAATGGGCTCACATACCATGGTTAGTTTTGAAATGAATCGGCTGATATATTGGACTTTCCCGAGAAACCCCCTTTTTTTTTCGGTCTTGGGTGGCTGCATCTCGGTGATAGCTTTGATTTTAGCTGGGTCGACCTCGATGCCGCGTTGGCTAACGATGTGGCCTAGTAATTTGCCCGACGTTACCCCGAAACTGCATTTTTGAGGATTCAGTCTCATGTTGTATTTTTGTAGCCTGGTAAAGAACTTTCTTAGGGCCGTGATGTGCCCGTTTCGATCTTTGGACTTAACGATCACGTCGTCCACGTAGACCTCCACTTCTTTATGCATCATATCATGTAATAAAGTAGTGGCGGTCCGTTGATAAGTGGCCCCGGCATTGATAAGCCCAAATGGCATAACGGTGTAACAGTAAGTACCCCAAGGTGTAATGAAGATGGTCTTACTCATATCCTCCTCTGCCATTTTGATTTGATTGTATCCGGCATACCCGTCCATGTATGATAGAAGGGCATGATCGACCGTGTTATCCACCAGTACGTCGATGTGTGGTAACGGAAAATCGTCTTTTGGACTGGCCTTATTAAGGTCCCGAAAATCTACACATACCCGCACCTTGCCGTCCTTCTTGGGTACCGGCACGATGTTCGCGACCCAGTCTGGATATTCAGACACTTGTATAAAGCCCGCTTTGAATTGCTTGTCGACTTCTTCTTTGACTTTAAGACACCATTCGGGCCTCATTCGTCGGAGTTTCTGTTTTACCGGTTTACACCCATCTTTGATGGGTATACGGTGTTCAGCTATTTCCCGGTCTATATCTGGCATGTCATTGTAGGACCATGCGAAGACGTCTTTGAATTCCTGGAGGAGGTCTGCGAACTGTTTTCTCTCCTCTGGATCTAAAGATAAGCCCAACTTAAGCATCTGGGGCTCTAAAGTGGTTCCCACATTGATGGACTCGGTTTCTTCAGTTATCGGATCTCGGGACTCCCTTTGTTCGAGTTGTTCGATCAGATGTGGAGGTAGAGGTACCTGTCCGTCGGGTTTCTCAATGTCATTGCATATAAAATTTTTGAAATTGAAAGAATTTTGGAAATAAGGCAAGTCGTAAGCAGAATGGTTTTCGTTATTATCATTAATGGTAAATTTTGAAAAAAGCTCGAAAAGAGCGGCCATCTGCTCGTTGGTCAGTAGCGGGATAGGGAGAGGTCTTGGGACAGGCCCCGAGACCTCAGTGGAAGTGGCTAAGGGAAGAGGGGTTACAAACTCGACTCTAGCACCAGACCCTCTAGACTTGGACTCAGACTCCGACTCAGACTCGGACTTGGTATCTGGCATGTCTCCCTCGCCGGTGGTCAGCTTGTAGGTCCGTCCTTGGCTGTCGGGCCACTTGCTGGTTTTCCTCCAGGCCCTTTTCTCGGTGTCTGCACCGACTTCGGAGATTAGCTTGGTTGGGTCAAACCGATCGCTGCGGAGGATCAGATTGACCAAACATCCATTGGAGCAGGGACGGCCTTGTCTTCTCGAAATAGGAGCCCCAGCACGGGATCGGAGTTGTTTTCCCTTTCCTTGGACTAGGCTTGAACAAGGGTGAATACATCATCGGGGATGAAATTGCATTCCCGAGCCGTTTTGGTCTCGGGATATGTGGTGGTGGGTTGGTAGAGGCCCACTTGAGTAGCACCGAATACATGAGTGACGAAGTAGTCAGTTAACTTCGGGCTATAAGGGCCAAAGTAAGTGCCCTTGATGAGGTTGGTGGCCTTGTGAATACCGGCCCGGACCACGTTTTCTGGGGTTATAGCATACCCCAACCCGTACTGTGATTCGCCATCGTTCAGGACCTCGATAATCTTCCCAGCTGGAAGATATGGTCTCGAGGTAGCCCCCGGTAAGTAGCCCAAGTTTTGTAACATCGTATCGATGCTAGTGGTGAAGTAAGCCCTGAAGAGATATTCCTCCTCGATCATGCCTACGAAGTCAAACCCTTGCGGGACAGCCCGGCCCGTAGCATTACAGCATGCTACGGTAATGGGGGTCGCCTCCAGTGTGATGACACCGTCCTGAAGCGGCATCTTGACTTTTCTGTGGAGGGTAGAGGATACGGCCTTAACTACATGGATCCAAGGCCTTCTGAGTAGCAAGTTGAAGGATGAGGTGACATCAATAACCTTGAACTCCAGTTCTTTTTCGATTGGGCCCGTTATGATTGTCAATTTAACGGTCCCGTCTACTGGTTTTGGTCTTCCGTCAAAAGCCTGGATAGTTTGCGCCGTTGGGAGATAGTCGGCATCTGTGATGCCGAGGGCCCTAGCGGTCCTTAAGGGAAGGACATTTACGGCAGATCCGTCATCAATCAGGGTCATCGGGAGGTACATCCCTCGGCAAATGACCGTGATATATAGGGTCAAGTTATGGGCGGCCCCAAATGGTGGTAGATCGGACTCGAATAAGGTTATGAGTGGGCCTTCTTTTTTGGATTTGCCCTTGAGATAGGGCATGATAGTGGCTACCATTTCAGTGGGGGTAACCTGTGAGTTGACCTTGATCTCATTGAGAGCCTTAGTCAGTGCTTCCCGATGTGCTTGCGAGCTAACCAGAAGTTGCCATATGGTTAAGTCACCTCGAACCATCTTCAATTGTTGGACCAAAGCCGTGTCACTGCTTGGTTCTTCGAGGGTAGATTCCGTCCTGGCAGGTTCAGTGACGGTTGTTGGGGTAGAGCGCCAGGCTGTGGCGAGGTGGTTAGTGGCTAAGGCTTTGGACTTAGCTTTTCGGACCTCTTCACTTGTGATGGGGACAGTTTTCCCTTTGGCCAGGTAAACGTCGTCCTCATCGTCGAACCATATCCCGTTAATTTGTGGGATATAAAGGGAAATGAGGTGAGAACAGTCGATTACCTCTCCCGTGAATATAGTATGGGCACTGAACGGGTTTTCTTTGTTGCTTGGTTTGTCCCCGGGCAACGGTATTTTCCCGCTTTCAATCAAATCTTGGATCAGATGCTTCAGCTTCCAACATTTTTCCGTGTCATGCCCATTACCTCGGTGATACTGGCAATAGGCTTGGACATTGTAGCTTTTGGGCGTTTTCTCCACTGGAAGTTTGGGAGTCGGGCCTATTGGTTGTATAAGGCCTTTTGAAGATAGCCTTTCTAAGGCGTAGGTATAGGTAGTCCCTATATCCGTGAATACCCGAGTTGGTGTATTCTTTTTGGATGAGGTGTCAAGCAGGTTTACCTCATCGAAGATGCTGCGAGTTGCAGTTGCAGATGTGGGCTTGCTCACAGATGAACTGGCCCCTTGATATCCCTTGGTAGAGGCCTTAGTCAGGCTCTCTAACCTTAAGTCATCCTCGATCCTTGTACCCATTTCAGTTAGGGTAGAAAAATTGGGGATGACAGCGTACCGGAGATGGACCCGGTAGGATGAGAGGAGGTTCTTGACAAAGGCCTCCATTAGCACTTTTTTGCTGCGCTTATCAACCAGCTTCACACTCTCGGCCCGCCATCTTTGGAGATATTTTATGAACCCTTCTTTGGGCTCTTGGGCCATTACTTCCAGAGTACGCATTGTAGTCTGGATCTCGGTATTGTCAGCATAATTCCGAGCAAATTCAGTTGCCACATCATCCCAAGTCTTGTATTTCTTGGAATCAAGCCTGTAGAACCAGGCCTTGGGATGATTTTCAAGGGAGGAAGGGAATAAATGCGTAAACATGGTGGACTTCACCTCTTTGACCGCCATAAAATCTTTGAAAGCCCGGATGTGGTGGACCGGGTCTTCAGTACCCTCAAACATTGGAATTCCCGTGAGGTTGAGGTTAGTAGGTAGCTCGTCATTTAAAGGCGAATAAGAACGAGCAATTTCAGTGTGGATTGAGTTGTTCGTTGACAGGTGAACCTATTCTTCGAGCCTGCGAACAACGCTGATTAGTTCAGCTATGGGCCCAGTGGGCTCAGATCCAACGGGATGAGTCCCCTTCTTCATGGCGCTCACACGAGTGGCGAGTGTCATTTGGTCAGTCTGGATGGCAGCCAATTGGGTTTCGATCTTGGCTAGTGCGTCCTTCAGTTCGTCCATCTTGCGTTGATATATGGTCTCGGGTGGCCTGTCTGTAAGAACACCGCGTGATCAGAAACTAGCCTGAATCCCGGAATAGAAAGTACATCCCGAACAAGACCGAAAAGGGAAAAGACTCGGAAAAGACACCTGGACGGGTGACTTGTGAAAAGTGGGCCTTCTTTAGGATTTGGCGGGTGGGCCTAGTCCTGTTCGAAAGAAGGTCCACGTGAGACATCCTCAGACTTTGGACTCGATTGTGTAGACGGGCCCTCCTTTGTAGGAGTATGTCCTACGTAGGTGGGCCGGGCCTTAGTCTAATAAGGTGGACTGGGATGGGGAAGAAACTCGCGATGTAGGATCGACAGAGTTTCGACGCTAAAGACTTCGACGACTTATGACATGACCCGACATTGCTAAATACGGGAAGTCCTAAGAAGAGGAAGGTTTTGAAAAATGGATCATTTTTGGAAATTCCGAAAGAACTCGGGGGAAGGGCCGATTTCTTTCATAAAACTCGGAAAGTGTATCGCGCCACAAATTTGAAAGTTCGAAAGTATTTTCGAGTTTTGAAATGGGCAGAATACCGGCTAGAAATAGGTTATTTTGAGTGAAATCATAAGTCCTAAATTCGGCGTACGTCCCGGGTTTTGAAATTGAATATCTTGAAAAAAAATGTATATTTTTTTTAAAAAAGTGGACGGTTTTGAAAACGACTCGGAAACCAGGTAGCATATAGTCACGCAAGCTTTATAACGACGCCATGTATGCTTTACACTAAGTCTCGGTCGGTCTATAGAGGATCTATACCAGTGCACGTAGTCTAGACGTTGATCGGGACGGATTTTCTAAGTCGAGTTGAGCTTAGAACATGCCGCGAAACCCACTCGAATCGACTATGGACACCTTTGGACATATCCATATTGGAGTACATCACCGTATAGTAGGACGTCGGTCGCGAGTACCGGCCCGGGAAAATATATGGTTATGCATGAACCGTAAAACTAAAACGCGTATTGTACTAGTCAAACGATTTCTATTCGAGTCTCACCCTGAGGATGCCGATGGTAAGTCACGCATCAGTTAATCCCCAAAGGAGTCGCCAAATTGTGGACATGACATAGGTCCACCCCGACGCGGCCACGCGCGCGTTTGGGGAGGTGAATGAATCTCCATATGAGATGGGTCGAATTGAAATTTAAATCGAAGTGGAGTCGCCACCGAACTTTGTGGGAGTTCGGGCCCGTTCGAACCCACTCTATGTCGTAGTGGGCCGTATACAAAATACGGCCCATTTCCGATGTTAGAGTTTATTGGGCTCGTCCCCTTGCATTTGATACCGATACCGACATTATCGGATATCGTGTATTGAATGACTCTCGTGTGCCAACGGTTTCGGGCATCCGGAAACCGAGGTTCTGAGTAAGGGGTGAGGGTACGTGTTGGGAAGCCCACTAAGGACACCCAACCCCGCCCGCACATTAGCGGCCTCTACTAAGATATCGAGTGACTTTCTAATACGCGCGTTAGTTAAACGGGAAAATGATATGCAAACATTATTTTCCCTAAACATGCATGAAATTGAAAGAGTTTCTATTTCGATTTAATGCAACTAATTCTAACATCAGAGTTGAATTTAGCATGCGAATGTTCATTTTAGTACGATAAAACAAACAATAAATCAACAAGAAAAGCAACAAACTTGTTAGTAACGGTATAACGATAATAACAGTTTGTAGAATGATGCAATATAGAATGAAGTGAAATAAAGTAAATAAGATGTATCATGATTTTGAGAAGTGATGTTTCACGTGATGGATTAGACACGTGTCGACTTAAGTCATAAAAAAGTTTAATGAGACTCGAATGGCCTTGTAGGACTCACGGCTTGGCGTGATAAAGGGCCACTCGACCGAGTCACTGAGGAACTCGACCGAGTGAACCTCTGAAAAGGCTTCTGTCCCGTATTTTAGACCCTACTCGGTCGAGTTATTGACGAACTCGGCCGGGTACACTGCCACTCGATCGAGTCATTGCGAGACTCGACCGAGTGGAGGTCGGAAAACATTCTGTCTCGGTTTTTGGGGTGTCACTCGACCGAGTGGGCTAGGCACTTGATCGAGTGCCCCCTGTACGAACCAGGGTTCGTTTTGCAACTCGTTATCGGTTTCGAAATTGCTTTTGATTTTGATAATTCGACGACTTTGTCGAATCGGGCATAAATATTGATTAATTTGTGCTCGATTCGTGTGTATGATACTCGTCATATCCAACGTGCGATTATTCAATCGACATCGGATATTAGAGCGGGATATAAAAGTTGCTATAAGTCGTTTGAAGTTAACTAGCACGATATAAATTTTCTCCGCGTTTATTGATGTCGTAATTAATTCAATCGAATTAGAAGACATCTATATTAGCATCAACGAAAATCGTGTTAATTAATTTATTTGACTAAATCATTAGATTCGACATCCAATAATGGAATTAGTATCGAATCTAACAGATCGATACTTGAATTAAAAAAACTCGACTTGATTCCCTCCGCATCCCGACATCATAATTAATTTTTGCGAATTGTTTGATGTCGGTTCCGCATCAACGGGTTTCGACCCTTTTTAAAAAAAAGGTACTTGTTTTGAAAAAGGTTTTAGAATTGATGAAATATGCGATTGAATGATGCTGCGAACGAAATAAATATTATTGTTTAGGTTGACTTGTTTCAATAATCAAGTGATCGGGGTGATGGGATAAGCGACCGGCAACGCTGAGTGCAATACTCTTGTATATTCGGGTTTCCTTATCCCACCATCACTCACACTCTACACAAATTCACAAGTATTTTAATGTTTTATACTAGTGATATTATCGATATTACGGATGCGATAAATAAATAAAAAACGGAAAAAAAGGAAGGTGACGAGAGAGAACGGAGAAGGAAAGAAAGCGGGTTTTGGCACCCTCAACCTACATGTTCTTGTTCTCGGACGGGACTCGTAGTTGTGGCTTGCACGTGAGTATCGAGATGTAAGTTGAGTTGTGGTGTATAGGGTTCGAATTCCTAAACGCTAGGGTTAGGGTTTTGGATGTATGTGATTAGTGTAGAATAGGGTTTGATTAGGGTTAAAGGATGATCAAAAGAAGTTGTGTAAAATTAGGGTTTCAAGATGATGAAAAAGTTGTCAAAAGGTGTGTGCATGGGGGTGTTTATATAGGCGTGGCCATGTACCCCGGCTAGGGTCACTCGTCCGAGTAAGTGGCTAACTCGGTCGAGTGGCCCAGTGCGCCTGTAGTCGGGCCTGTTTAAGGGCCCACTCGATCGAGTGGGGCTGACACTCGATCGAGTGGGTCAGCTGGATCGAGTGGTCTGGACTTTGGACCTTGAATTTGATATCTTGTGGGTTTTGCTTTTGAGTTGGACTTTTTGATGTTTGTGTGACTGTTTTTTGTGTGTCTCAGAAACGACTTTGACAGGGGTTGACCCAATCGCTGAGAGTCGGTTTTGACCCAAATTAGTCTTGTTTGACTGGAAACGACCCACTGGGCCTAGATTTTAGGTCAGTTTTGTGAGATTTGTACTCCGTAGGTGCTTAAGCCAACAACTAATGGTTTTGAGCCCACGTCTGAGCGCGTAGAGACATGTTAGCGTCCGATCATCATCGGGTGTTTTTTGGAAACTGGCATAAACACCTGGCAGTCAAAATGCGGGTGTCTACAGGAGCTGAGGCCTTGGAGTTATAGGAGGATGCTCCTCCCTGCGTTGTTTCGCCCAGTCTGGTATCTGGGTGAGTTGTTGGTGCGTCAGTGCCTATATAACGATTTCAGGGTGTCGGTTGATCCTCCCTGGACCATGTTTAGACCGCCGACCGCCGCAGAGGTCCTCGAGGACAGGGACGGAGAGGGAGGCGATACACTCTTGGTGCTTGGTGCCTCTTATCTGTCTCACGTCACCCAGCGGTTAGCTTGGTATCGCCTCGTGGTAAGGTTCTAATTTTGGTTCTAAGATTTGCTTTGCGGTTTAGTGTTTATTTGCCCTCTGACCGACCAATCTGCTGTCTTCTCAGCTGGCCGATCCGGCTGATGAAATCCAGCCCCCAGATTTTCCCTTGACGATGCTTGGGGTGGATGCGGCTGGGATTCCTTTCACCTCCCCCCTCCCCCCGTGTTTTGCTGAGGAGATGGATGCCGAGATAGAGTGGCGTGACCGGGTGTATCGGGTGAGTGTTTTTTGTTCTTCGTTTGGGCTCTAAGAATTATGGTCGGTTTCCCTAACCTCTATGATTGCACTCTCCGGTTTCCTCGGCTTGCCATCGGCGGTTGTGGCAGGCTGGCAACTGCTTCCGGGCCTATGCCTAGAGGGTCTCTCGTGACACTTCTGGGCCTCGATCGGTGAGTTTACGTGACTAAGGTGGCTTTCTAGGCTGTTGGTGTACTTTCCTAATGCTTAAGTGTATTTGCAGGATCTTCCGAATATGGTGGGGCAGCTAGAGACTCGGGTGACCCAGCTCGAGGCGAGAGAGGTTGAGGCACAACGGCTCCTGAAATCTCGGGCTGACGAGATCACCTTCCTAAGGAGCAGCTGGTTCGGTCTCGGGGCGAGACCTCAGTACAGGGTGAGGGTAGGCCTCCGATCGAAAGGGAGGCTGAGGCTAAGGCTGAGGCTGAGGCTACGGGTGCTACGAAGGAGGTTGGAGGGATTCCCGAGACAGCTACCCTAGACAAGCTGTCGGGGATGGAGGGTAGTGAGTCTCCTCTTATAGACCTGGAGGACCTGGGGTTAGATGACCAGCTTTGCGAGATTGTGATCGCCGTCGGCGCGACTTCTAGGGGTCCTCCCTAGCCTCGATTTGTATAAGAATTTGTATATTTGTTTTAGATTCTTAGTATTCGAATTGGTTGGATTAATTATGCGTTTTCGTTTGGCGAATTGTTTACCTAGATTGACAAGTAATCACTTTTGCATTCATTCGTTTTGCGATGTGACTCGGTTAAGGGTGCGTTAGCGTTGCATGAGAGTACGAAAATGGTTTTTTGGATTTTTTTGAAATGCATTAGTTTAAGCCGGGAATCGGATCAGATAGTACGTCGATTAAAATGTTTTGACTTGACACAAACGAGATGTAAAATGCTAACGTAAACATTCGTGTGTTTTGACCGAGTATATTAGGAGATGAGTGCGGGCATTCAAAACGAGACCGAAGTTAAAAATTCGGGCGACTTTTGAAAAATGTTAGAGTACTTTTATACATTCGTAAAATTGCCTTGTTAGGCTACAGACACGACTTGAGGATACCCGTTAAAAGGCTACGACACGCCTAGGTGGGGTAGCTTATCCCAATAAGAAGAATGAAAAGACGTCTAAGTCCGGTGGGTCTGACGGGTGAAATGTGATATCCGCGTGGACCTGTTACTCTTGCGCGGGCATTTTGCTTTTGGAAAGGGGTTTCGCGACTTTGGGAGGTCGTTCCCGACGTTCGGGGTTGTCGAATGTGAGAGAAAGGTTAAAGATTGTGGAGATGATTCTACTGCAGAATAAGGAAGCTATGTGGGCTAATGTTGCTAAGTGCCCGACCCAAGACGGCGTTACCGATCCTAGTATTCGTCAGTTCATCTAAACGGGCCGAGACCGACAAGACTCATATTAAAAATGTGAGTGTGAAGGGGAAGTGGGATTGGTTGGGCTCGCTTTTGGCTAGGGCGGTGGAAGCTTGGGTTAGGAGGGGTCGATGGTGAAAGACCCGAGCAAGCATACCCGAATGGTAAGGGAAAGGAAAAGTTGGACCGGTAGAGCCCAACTGTTTAGTACTATGTTGTATTAATTGACATTATGTGGTGTATTAGCACTAGTTTTTGTGGGGTTTTACTTGACGCGTTGTCGTTTCTCGGGGTAGCTGGATTTTGGATGTTTGATGTAAAGGGCCTCGACTAAGGCTTGATTTAATTGATTTTGTATTAATGAGAAGCACATTTAATTTTTTTTTTGTGGTGGCTCGCAACTCGATTCTTCATTTTACCCGGAGCGCCTTTTCGGGTTTTCACTCCGTCCTTGGCTCACCTTTGTTTTGTCTTTTTTTTTGTGTGTTTTTTGTGTTTTTTTAAGGGAAAAGTCCCATGGTACCCTCGAACTATGTCACATTACACATGGTACCCCTGCTTTTAAGTTTGTTCCCATGGTAACCTTGAGTTTTATAGTTTAGTTCCCGATTTGACCTTACCCAAATATCTGTAATGACACCGTTAAATTATGACCAAAATTAATTACATTACTCAACAACTACTTTTCTTCAAAAGGAGATGGGTTCCCATGGTACCCCTAAGTTTTCATAGTTGTTCCCAAGGTACCCTTAAGTTTTCATAGTTGTTCTCATGGTACCCTTAAGTTTTCATAGTTGTTCCCACGGTACCCTTAAGTTTTCATAATTGTTCTCATGGTACCCTTAAGTTTTTCATAGTTATTCTCATGGTACCTCTGAAAGGAAAGCAACGACTCATTGAAGCAAAGCAACGACTAGTTTAGTGAACTAACCGTTACACAAGTGCTTATAAATTCACTTCCCTTACTATTTTGGCAGAAAAAGAATAAACAATCCACACTTAGTCACTCAACCTTTTCACCTCTTCACTTGTACAAAAAAAAGGAAAATTTGATGTTTTCGGATGATCGAGATTCAAGGTTATGGTGATGAAGTTTTTCCATTTTTTTGGTACAAGTGAAGAAGGAGGTGAAAAAGTTGAGTGGGTAAGTGTGGATTGTTTGATCTTCGTTTGCTAAAATTGAAAGGAGAGTGAACTTATGAGCACTTGTGTAACGGCTAGTTCAGTAAACCAGTCGTTGCTTTGCTTCAATGAGTGGTTGCTTTCCTTTCAGGGGTACCATGAGAACAACTATGAAAATTTAAGGGTACCATGAGAACAACTATGAAAGCTTAAGGGTACCATGGGAACAACTATGAAAACCTGGAGTTACCATTTGAACACCTTTCCTTTTGAAAAAGTAGTTGTTGAGTGATGTAATTAATTTTGGTCATAATTTAACGGCGTCATGACAGAAATTTGGGTAAGGGCAAATCGGGAACTAAACTATAAAACTCAAGGTTACCATGTGAACAAACATAAAAGCAAGGGTACCATGTGTAATGTGACATAGTTCGAGGGTACCATGGGAAATTTCCGTTTTTTTAACGGCGACTTGCAACTCGTTTCTTCATTTTGCCCGGGGTGCCCTTCCGTGTTTTCACCCCGTCCTCGGCTCGTCGTTTGTGCTTCGTCATTTTAAAATCACTCATTGACCGGGTCATGGGGAGAGTCCCGTTTTGTACATGAATCGATTAATCGATTTTGTTTGTTCGGTCGTTTGGTTGTACCCGGGGAACGGGTTGCCTATGTATCCGCCTTTAGACGGAGTCAAACCATGTTCGTAGTTCTTTTTAAAAAAAATGTGAGTGATTTTGCTTTGGACTGGTTATGCCAATTATTGATGTGAGATGTTTAGAATGTATTCACATGGGTTTTCACCCTAGCTAAAAATTAATGTGAAATGGGCTGGTGTGACCCCCTGAAAGTGACAACTACCGAGATACCGTGTTTGGGTCAGGGTGACTGGCTTGGACGATTTTGGAATGTGGAGCTAGGTAGTGAGTGGCTCTGATGAATTAAGATCTGGAGCTTTATTTTTGTGGAGTTAAGGCTATGGGGTTGCGATTCCGTAATGTGGTAGGAAAGGGGAAGCTGAGTAAAAATGACTCAGACTTCAATCGGGTGGGTTGTCAATTACGTGGGATCTGACTTCCATGTCTGGCCCTAACGGCTGGGATTATCCTATTGAGCTTGAATCCTCAAATTTCCGGACTGTCTCTTAACAAGTGTCTCGGGAAGGTCTTAAGGGTTGTAATGTAGGGAGGCTAATGTTTGGGTGCTAGTTGACTAGTCTGTTCATTTTTTTTCTCTTTCGTTTTTGCCTTTTGTTCGGACATTGCACTTAAGGTCGAATTGAATGATTGGGAGTTTCATTTTGACCGTTGAGTTTGCTCTTGATCATTGAATTGGCCGCTTTAGTTTGGCCTTGGTTTCATTTCTTTCTTTGGCTCCTTTTGGCCGTTTCAGACTTCTTTTCCTTTTTGTCTGACTAGCACCTATGGTAGGAAATGGTTCGTCTTTATTTGAGGGATATATATTGTGGGAAATGAGTTTGCCTTCCGTCTTTGATTGCAAGCTAAGAGATTATCAGGATTTGTCATAGGATTCGGTAATGCTTGTTCTAAGGGATATTTATGTGGCTTTCTATACTAGACATGGAATAGGTAAGAAAAAGGAACACGGGATCTCAGCTCTAGTTATTCCTCGTTGTTTCGAGGTATGTTTTATTGTCATCGATAAATGGCATAATATCAAGTTCTAAGCAAGAAAGTGCGTTATTAAATCAAGTGATTGTCGAGGCGCATTATAAAGGAAGAAAAGTTTATTTCTTTTTATTGATAGTAATAAGCGGGCCATGCGCCTGAGATATTGTCTTTGGGGGGGTGGAGGACAGATCCCCTCGCACCTCTTGACTCGAAGTAAAAACAAAAGACATTTGTTATACTATTAGGTCTAGGCCCTAAGACGAACTAGACTTTGACTCGGACACGGATTCACTTGTCTTAGACGGGTTCCCGCGGGTAGCCGGGGTTTTCCTCGATATTCAGAACATTCTCCTCTATAAGGTCGAGGTGGGAACAATCGATGGTGTCGTCAAAGATGGCATGGACACTAAAGGGGTTTGTGGTGTTGTTAGGTTTTTTGGGCGGAGGAAGATTAATGGTCCCATTTTCGATCATATCTTGTATAGCATGTTTGAGCCGAAAGCAAGATTCGGTATCATGCCCGTTACCTTGGTGATATAGGCAATAAGCATTAGGGGTCCAACTTTTGTTTCGTCTGCCGACTGGTGGGTCCGGAGTGGGTCCCAAAGGTGAGAGTAATCCTTGATCGACTAGGCACCTAAGGGCTTCAGTGTAAGATGGTTTGATTTGGGTAAATTTTCTCGGTGACCTTCCTACTTTGTGGATGTGGTCTCGTAAGGTCTTGGTGTTCCTTCCGCATCGATTTTAGGAAGCTTTAATCGAGCGGAGCATTGGGATAATCTATCCTGGGTAGGCTTTTGGGCATGGTAATCACTCAGGTTAGCGTTTGTATTGCTTTCGATGTCTCTACTCTCAATGAAATTGAGGCGGCTGTCGATGTAATGGGCGGATAAAGTCAAACGGGTTATGGAAGTATGGACGTTGTGAACCAATTTGACTAGGGTATTGACATCGTTGCGGATGCTTTTGATGGCGCTTGAATCTACCGACATGTTGGGGAATGATTCTAGTGAAAAAGAATTAGAAGGTCAGATTGGATCCACCGTATGACTTAGGGACGCGAGGAATGCTCGTGACTGAGCGACGCGGAAATGAGACCCTTGACTCGCGTGTGTGCAAGGTCACTGGGTTAGGGACTCGGTTGCTTTAGACTGTTGGTGTATTCGGCGAAACGCTTATTGAGCTTTATGTCTCTGTAACGAGATGATTTGACACAAACCTCGGTGGTGAGGTTTAAGAGGACTTCTCGGAATGAGATGACCCAAAAAGTAAGACCTCGAATAGAGGTGATCCTAGTGACTAACATAGATTGTTTAACACACGGTTGTACGACGTAAGAGGTTGATCAGGATCCCGGCTCAGGATCAAAGAAACTTGATGCATGTTTTGTTTCGAAAACGACCAATTTTGCGAAAATTTCGAAAAAGATGATTTGTAAAAATAGTGCGATGATGGCGTGACGATACTGCCGTGAAAGTGCGTGCTATGTGTGTGTGCCCGGAATCTGGCGATGGCAAAATGTAATTTTTTTTTAAAGGAACATGGTTCTTTAGGGGAACCGGTTTTGAAAACGATTACGTGACTACGTTATCGAAACTACTATTAATTTGCTAGTTCGATACTTGTGGTGCATGTAACGGACGGATAAAGTCAAACGGGTTACGGAAGTATGAATGTTGCGAACCAATTTGGCTAGGGTATTGATATCGTTGCGGATGCTTTTGATGGCGCTTGAATCTACCGACATGTTGGGGAGTGATTCTAGTGAGAAAGAATTAGAAGGTCAGATTGGATCCACCGTATGACTTAGGGACTCGAGGAATGCTCGTGACTGAGCGACGTGGAAATGAGACCCTTGACTCCCGTGTGTGCACGGTCACTAGGTTAGGGACTCGGGTGCTTTAGACTCTTGGTGTATTCGGCGAAACCCCTATTGAGCTTTATGTCTCTGTAACGAGATGATTTGACACAAACCTCGATGGTGAGGTTTGAGAGGACTTCTCGGAATGAGATGACCCGAAAAGTAAGACCTCGAATAGAGGTGATCCTAGTGACTAACATAGATTGTTAAACACACGGTTATACGACGTAAGAGGTTGATCACGATCCCGGCTCAGAATCAAAAAAATTTGATTCGTTTTTTTTCGAAAACGACCAATTTTGCGAAAATTTCGAAAAGGATGATTTGTAAAAATAGTGCGATGATGGCGTGACGATACTGTCGTGAAAGTGCTTGCTATCTGTGTGTGCCCGGAATCTGGCGATGGCAAAATGTAAATTTTTTTTTTGAAAGGAACATGGTTCTTAAGGGGAACCGGTTTTGAAAACAATTACGTGACTCCGTTATCGAAACTACTATTAATTAGCTAGTTCGATACTTGTGGTGCATGTGACGCTCGTGGTAGAGCGTGAAGTCTAATGACGGTGTTTTAAAGGTGTGGCCAAATCCTTAGTGAGAGATTTAGGTGGTGAATGGTGTTTTTAGAAAATCTTTTAAAGCGAGTGACCCACGTTCGTTGGTTGCGTTGATTAGCATTTAACGGTGGGAGGGTGCATTAAGAAAATGTTTTGAAAATGTAACCGTTCTTCGAGTTCCTCGACTTCATTAATTGATGTTTTGGTTGTGTTAACGATATGTGTGTAAAAAGTTTTTTTTTGATATAAAATGTAACCGCGTGGTGGCCTTAACCCCATTAATTGGGAGTTTCGATTGCATTAACGGTAATCGTTGTTGACGGGTTTTAATTTGGCCAAGGTGTGGCACTAAAAACTTTTTTTTTGAAAGCGGTGAGTGCAAATTTTGCCATGATAACGACATCCAAAAATGCTTTTCCTTTTCTAGAAATCACGATTTGATCGGAGTATCGGCGTTTAAAATGTGGTTTTGTAAAGATGAAGTATTTTCGAAAATGGAATTGGGTGCGGTTGAATATGTTGGCGTGGTTGAATCCAGATTTGTAGTGGTTTATTTGGGTTGTATTGTTCAAACACGCTACACATAATTAGGAATGCGTACACTCATGCAGGATGCAGACACGGGTAGGTTAGGGTAGGCTACCACCCACAGATAGTCTTTACTTAGGTTTTGACAATGATCTGGGGAGATGAGTTTCATACCGTTCGTTTGGACTATCCGCTTATTAATCCCGCGGGTTACGCGTTAGTCGGCCGGAGCGTCAACCGAGGATCTCTTCGCGTGTCCCTAAAGATCTTACCGCGAAGAGGTCGATTGGTCCTGATATCGGTTAGGGTGGGCTTTTTAGGGCCAAAACCTGTAGTGACCACAGCTAGGAACTAAGAAATGAGCTTCACCGACCTCGTTCAAGTTACACCACCACTGGAAACTTGTTTCCAAATCCCCAGCAGGGTCGCCAAACTGTGGACGTCCAACCGCACCTCCCGCGCCCCGCGCGGGACCGACCCGGTTTTCAACGTGTGGCGGCGGCCACCCACGTGGCCCCCTCCCTGTCGCGGGCCGGTCCGATCTCGCATACGAGGCGAAGTGTCAGACCTCAATTTGGATGACGATCCGGACTTGTACTAGACGGGAGCGGGCACCCGTGTTTTCGTTTGGGAATCGATCGAGTCGTGGTTGTAAATGTTTAAAGGCCGATTCATTTGGTAAGGCGACCTTTTTAGTGAACTGAACTCGTTGCCGATTTGTGGAGTCGCCACCGAGTCAATTATGGGGACTCGGAAACCGTTCAAGTCAACTTTGATCCCTTGCCGGCTCAAAGTTGAGTGGCACGGGACATAAAGATAAAGACTTGTACCCTTAAGCACTCCATGCCTGTAATGACTCTCATTGCCAATGGTTTCGAACATCCAGAAACCGTCGATTCTGAGTAAGGGGTGAGGGTACGTATTGGGAAGCCAACATCCGATAGATGTCAACACCCAATCCCGCCCGCACTATAGCGGCCTCTACTAATCAATCGGTGGCTGATATCCTAGTTCTTTTGTTGTGGTGGAAGTACTGTAGCATCTGTTGTATTAACCCTATATTTAGCTACGTCAGTTATTTAAGGACAATTAAGTTTTACCGTCGAAGTAGTGGTGTTTACATTCTTTGCATTCAATTTCACGTGACATGCAGGCCATGAAAAGATGCACGTAGGAGAGTAGAGAATACTAGTATTATACGTATTAACAAATCAGGTTTAACGCGATAATACGGATATTAGTCGTTCTTGTGGTATACCTTACTTGGTATTCTGCTTAAGATGCGTCGGTTCGGCATTAATAGAGATGCGTCGAACCTAATAAGGTGAGCACCCGGACTAATACGTAACCCGACCATCACTTTGTTCAGTTTTAAGTTATTTTACGTTTTGAATTCTGTGTTAGGTGATTTAGCATGCGATTATAAGGTCATAAAAGCAATAAATCATACGAAAAACTGTAAATGCGAATGTAAGTACGTAAATCACATTGTGAGGAATTGCACCCTCGGAGTATACACTAAATGGGACTCGATGCGTAGATAGTTTTGAGAACGGATCTCGGAATTACTCGGGTCTATTTACTGTGTTTTAGTATTTGTGGTTGAAGTTGGGACGTTATGTATTTTAGTAGATGCTTGTGGGCCTAGTGCCCACATCTAGTGTTGTCGTAGTGCATAATAATAGAAAGTACAAATATGGAAAGTTTTTTTAGATGGCAACTTAGTGACGACTCGATCAACAGGAGGATCCTCCTAGCTTGACCAGTGACTCCGGCAAAACTCCGTTACCGTTTGACCATCCTACGGCTACTCCGGCAGAGCTTCGTTGCTAAGGACTAGTTCTGCGACTAATCCGGCAGAACTTCGTTACTAGTTTTGAGCTAGTCGATCACAGACACCTCGGTATCGAGTGGGGCGCTCGAAGGTGAGGAGTAGCGTCGATGTCGCTTTTTTATCGGAACTACGATCGAGTGGATAGTTTGCCTCGGGTGTCGGAGTGCGAGCCCTTAGCGAGAGTTTAGAGGGGGAAGAGAAGAATAAATTGTGTCGAATGAATGAGGCGGAGGGGGGTACTATGGATGTTTTCGGCCCTCGTCGCCCATATGGACGCCTGAGCTGAGACGCACCAGGACTCAGGCGCTTGGGCTAAGGCGTCGTGAGACCCAGGCACGTAGGGTGGGGCGGTTGGGATTTTGAGGATACGGTTTTGATACTTTCCAAAACCGTGAGAGGGGTGTATAATATGTTTCTTGGGTGTTAAGGCTTCCTGCGGCTTGACCTAGCGCCGTGGGTTCATTGGGCCTCGGGTGTTCATCCCGAGGTTCGCTTGACATGGTGCTGACTCGGTTCGAGTTTCGGGGCCGACTCGGGGTCCCGGTGTCGGAATTAACTCTAATTAGTGTCTATGTGACCGTAACGACACGACTAAGGCTGCCATCATGTTAGTTTTTAATTTTTTCGAGTATTTATTTGATCCGTTCTATAGTAAAACTACCCACAACATCGCGAACTCGCGTCGCGTTGCAGTCCTATCGTCATCGGGTGTTTGTTGGGCACTTCTGCAACCACCAGGTCCAATTCTGGGTGTCTACAACCCTCACCCTTTACTCAGAATCGACGGTTTCCGGATGTTCGAAACCATTGGCAATGAGAGTCATTCCAGACATGGAGTGCTTAAGGTCCCGTGCTTAAGGGTACAACTCTTTATCTTTAGGTCCCGTGTCACTCAAATTTGAACCGGCAAGGGATCAAAGTTGACTTGAACGGTTTTCGAGTCCCCATAATTGACTCGGTGGCGACTCCACAGATCGGAAACGAATTCAGTTCACTAAAAGGGTCGCCTTACCAAATGAATCGGCCTTTAAACATTTACAACCACGACTCGATCGATTCCAAATGGAAACTCGGGTTCCCGTACCTGTCTAGTACATGTCCGGATCATCATCCGAATCGAGGTCCGAGACATCGCCCCGTACGCGAGATCGAATGGTCCCCGACAGGGAGGGGGCTGCGTGGGTGGCCGCGTGGGTGGCCGCCGCCACACGTTGAAAAATCGGGTCGGTCCCGCACGGGCACGCGCGGGGCGCCGGGCGGTGCGGACGGAGGTCCACACTCGCCTAGATGCTAGAAGGTGCGAGGGACATGTCCTCCACCCCCCCCCCCCAAAAAAAACAAAACTTAATCACAGGCATCTAGCCCGTTTATTACCTATCAATAAAATAACTCTTTTTTTTTTACAAACATGCCTCGACAATCGCTTGACTTCTTTCAATAACTTACTTTAACGCTTAAAGACTCGACTCTGTGCCACTTATCGATAACAATTGACTAAAGCGCAAGGGCTACAACAAACGGCCCACTTAACTTCACCCTAAAAAGAGATCGGGAACAATATCCCTAGGTTCAACCCATCACTGACCCCCCTGACCAAATGACAATGAGCCTGCAATAAACAAACCCCCATCAAACTAGACTTACCAAAAACGCAGCTGAAAATGACGCCTGCCTAATAGGTCTAAAAGCAGTCATATCACTAGGAGTTAAAAACCTTAGAGTACACGGGGATTCATCCTTAGTAGTCAACCAAGCCACGGGAATCTGGAAAGTTTATAGCGAAAGCCTAACCCCATACCAAACCAAAGTGGAAACAATATCCCGGGAATTTACCGAAATCAACTTCATACACATACCCCGCGAAGAAAACCAATTCGCTGACGCGTTATCCAAACTAGCCTCACTAATAAACATGCCGGATCACCTTTTCTCTATGCTTATCTGCGTAGAGAGAAGCGAACAACCAGCCCACATCCATAACCTCGAAACCGACGATACCCCCGATGAACCCTGGTACAAAGCAATCATAGAATTTAAAACCCACGGGTCGTATCTACCTAACACTAACACCAAGAACAAAAGAGCCCTACGAATACATGCCGCACATTACGTCCTGAGTCAAGGACTATTATACAAACAAACCCCACAAGGAGTCCTCCTTAGGTGCATAAGCAAAAACCAATCTGAGAGAGTCATGGAAGAGGTGCACGACGGAGAGTGCGGACCCCACATGAGCGCACACCTACTAGCCCGAAAAATAATGAGACTGGGCTATTACTGGATTACCTTAGAGGCAGATTGTCGACGATTGCCAATTGCCAAATATTTGCCAACATCCAACACCTACCGCCATATCCTCTCCACACTATAGCCACACCCTGGCCTTTCTCCACTTGGGGAATAGACATTATAGGAAAAGTACACCCATCCGGGTCCAGCGGACATTGCTTAATGTTAGTGGCCGTCGATTATTTCACCAAATGGGTAGAAGCCGCCTCTTACACCGTACTAACCTCAAAACAAGTAGTCAAATTACTACAAAATAACATCATCTGCCGCTACGGCATACTTCACGAAATCATCAGTGATCAGGGGCTCATTTTAGGGCCGACACCCAAAAACTCCTCGACAAATACAAAATCCAAAGACGCATACCCTCACCCTATAGACCTCAAACAAATGGGGCCGTAGAAGCAGCCAACAAAACCATCACCACGATCCTTAAGAAAATGATAGACAAATATCGGGATTGGCCAAACAAGATCCCTTTCGCCTTATGGGGGTACCGAACATCCTATCGAACACCCACCAGAGCCACACCATATTAGCTAACATACGGTTCCGAAGTCGTACAACCCGTAGAGGTAGAAATACCGTCACTAAGGTTATTAGCTGAGAGCGGTATTCCCGAGGAAGAATGGAACAACAAACGATACGACGAGATAGTACTTTTAGACGAGCGTAGGATACATGCCTTATCCAACGTACAAGCCTACCAAAAACGCATACAACGAGCCTTTAATAAACGAGTGAAATCCCGAAACATACACGAGGGAGATTTAGTGATCAAATCCATTAGAGCACCCCTTCCCGTCGATCCTAGAGGAAAATTCAAACCAAACTGGGCGGACCCCTACCTCGTCAAAAAAATACTCTCGGGGGGCGCCGTGATCCTCACCGACCTAGACGGTCAAGAGTTCTCAACTCCAACCAACATGGATCAACTCAAACGATACTACTCATAAAAGACCCTGACAACCCCATCCCGACCTCCGACTTAGGGGGAAGCCGTGAAAAAAAAACAAATTCGCATCGATAATTGGCATAACGAGTATAAAGCAAAGTCACTCACATTTTCAAAAGAACTACGAACATGGTTTGATTCCGTTTAAAAGCGGATACGTAGGCAACCCTTCTTCGGGTACAACCAAACAAACAACAAACAAATAAACAAAAAAAATCGATTACTCGATTCATTTACAAACCGGGACTCTTTCCACGTTCCGGCTAATGAGTGATTTAAGTGACGAATCACAAACGACGAGCCAAGGACGGGGTGAAAACCCGAAAGGGTGCCCCGGGCAAAATGAAGAAACGAGTTGCGAGCCGTTGTGAAAAAAAAAATGACGAGCCGAGGACGGGGTGAAAACCTGAAAGGGTGCTCCGGGCAAAATGAAGAATCGAGTTGCGAGCCGTAAAAAAAACAAAAAAAAGAGAGAAAAAAAACAAAACAAAAGGGTGAGCCGAGGACGGAGTGAAAACCCGAAAGGGCGCTCTGGGCAAAATGAAGAATCGAGTTGCGAGCCACCACAAAAAAAAAGAGAAAAAATAATAACAATGTGCTTCTCATTAATAATGAAATTTGGTTAAATCGAGCCTTTGTCAAGGCATTTACATCAAGCATCTAAAATCCGGATACACCGGAAGGCAACGTGTCAAAACTCCACAAAAACTAGTACTAATACGCCACATAATATCAACTAATAAGACATAATACAAAACCGCTGAACTCTACCGGTCCAACCTTTTCTTTCCCTTGCCCTTCGGGTGTACCTGCTTGTGTTTCTCATCATCAATCCTTTGAACACAAGCTTCTACCGCCCTAGCCAAAGGCGAGTCCAGCCAATCCCACATTCCTTCCTCTCTCACATTTTTTAATATGAGTCTCGTTAGTCTTGGCCCGCATAGATGAACTAACGGAACTAGGATCGGTAACATTGTCCTTGGTCAGGCACTTAGTGACATTCCTTCGAGTCACCTCCTCGTCCCTTATCGACGTTGTCCTCCTAACTTTTGAGTTGCTCTGTCCTGACGGGTGTTCACAAACCCCCCGCCGGACGGAAGCAATGTCGGTCGGTCGAACGTTTATAATAACAACAGGACGCGAAAACCTTTGTTCCCATGGCACCCTAAATTCCCTAAACGAATCCTCTGTCCATGAGTCGAAACAAGAAATACCCTTATCAGTCTCCGAAGTGGGAGGTTTGACGCCCATTTGGTTCGACAACACGCGCGGATAAATATAAACCGGATCCCTCATGGATAGTATTAACAAAGCCTCGGTCGAAGACGAAAATGGAAACCCGGCGCGCCCACTAATATTCCACCACGGGATGGACCACCTAATGACCAATTGCCCTTTAGACAAGTAGGAGAACCACTCCCCTTCGGTATGACCTTTACTCCACACCTGCACCGTCTTCCGACCCATAAAACCCCTGTAGTTATAACCTTTGAAGCCCCGGGGAGGGTCGACCAAACCAAGCTGCTCCTGTAACCAAACCTGCACAAACCACGTCAAAACGTCACACCTCCAAACCAAAGCAACCGCAAAAGCACAAAAAAAGAAAAAGAAGCCAAGCAACAAGGAAACATGACACCAAAAACACCTGTAAAATGATCCTGGAACCCCGAAAAGATGTCTTGTGAATTCGAGCACGAGCATCGAGATCTAGAATAAGCTCACCCAAAATATGAGAGAGGGTGATCGTCCATGTTCCATTCCCATCACCACATCTAAAGCTCGAGGGTTACCCCAACCTTCACGCGCCCTCGTTTCCTCGAAAAGATGATAACAAGCCATCGCAATGTTAAAAGCACGCCTACGTGCTAAGGCCGAAACATTATAGGAACCAGCCTGTGAGAATGTCTTAAAAAGTAACCCTAAGTCAATGCCATCTCTACCAAAGAAAACCTTAGCCTCCTCCAATGAAGAAAGGTCCAAAAAGTGACAAAACCGCTCTACGTAAGCATCATTCCCCGAAGGCACGCAAGGCCGAACCGAATTCCACCTACCTATAGCATTTATCTCTTTGGGAAGAGGACAAATTTTACCCCCGAGGAAAGCAAAAACATGGCCTTTTGAGTCCCAAAACTTAGAACATGCCAATAAGAAGTCATCTTGTACCTTGACCCGACTCAGCGCAATGAGCATTGACAAACCGTCATTTGAATAAACCTTGGGGTCGCATATCTTAAAATAACCCGCCCACTCGGTTTGGAGATTCCCAAAACCTGACATGAAACTAAGAATGGATGTTCTAGACCTTATGGATATTCTAGTATGTCTAAAACGAGCATCCACAACCCATATATATAGCCCTAATCCCACAACAATTACAAAACAACAAAAATTTCAATAAATAGGGCTCAAACCGCCCTGGCCCAGGCGCGCAAGTCCCCAGCCGCCCAATCCCAGGCAACCCAGAACCCGAGAGCCTCAGCCCAGGCGCCTACCCCTAGGTAGACAACATCTAGAGTAACCCAAAATAGAGACGGTGATCCCGTATTATAACCATAAGCTGCCACATGACACCTCGGACATCGAGAACGACTTCCCGAAGTCACTAAAACCCGCTCCGGAGTCCAAACTACCCACGCAAGACTTACAGGAACACAAATTCACCCGTCGGACACACGAGACTTAGGCGTCTTTTCTTTTTTTTAGGGGGATAAGCTACCCCACCTAGGCGTGTTGTAGCCTTTTAACGATTACTGTCAAGTCGCGTCTGTAGCCTGATAAGGCAATGTTATGAGTATACAAAAATTGGTCTAACTTTTTTTCAAAAGTTGCTCGGATTTTAACTCCGACCTCGTTCCGAATGTCAAAAACAACTACACTCATCTCCTAATACACTCGGTCAGAACACGTTAATATTTTTACATCTCGCCCGTCTCGATTCAAAACATTTTAATCGACGTACTATCTGATCCGATTCCCGGCTCTAACTAACGCATTTCAAAACATCCGAAAAGAACTGTTTTCGTACTCCCATGCAACTCCAACGCATCCTAAACTAAGATCGAATTGCAAATAAATGAACGCAAAAGTGAGTACTTGTCAATCTAGGTAAACGATTCACCAAACACAAGACTAATCCAAATCAAATACTAAAAATCTCAAGAGAATATACAAAACATACAAATCCACACATAAATCGAGGCTAGGGAGGACCCCTAGAAGCCGCACCAATGGCTATCACGACCTCACAAATGTCGTCATCCAAACCTAGATCCTCCAGATCCAGAAGAGGAGACTCACTACCATCCATCCCCGACATCATGTATAAGGTAACCGTCTCGGGGGCTCCTCGAACTTCTTCGGTAGCATCCGTAGCCTCACCCTCCCTCTCGATCCGATGCCTAGCCTCACCCTGCGTGGAGGTCTCACCCTGAGACCGAGCCAGCTGCTCCTTTAGCGGAGCAATCTCGTCGGCCCGGGATTGCAAGAGCTGTCGCGCCTCAGCCACCTCCGCCTCGAGCTCGGTCACCCGAGTCTGCTGCTGCCCCACCATATCCGGGACATCCTACAAATACACCTAAACATTAGGAAAACAAACAAGCAGCCTAGAAAACTACCCTAGTCACGTAAACTTACCGATCGAGGTCCCGAAGTGTCACGGGATACCCTTGAGGCATAGACCCGGAAGCGGTTGGCGACCTGCCACAACCGCTGATGGCAAGTTCATGAAATCTGAAAGGTGAAACCACGAAAGTTAGACGAACCAACCCTAACCCTTAAGACCCAAACCTAAAACGAAAGCCAAAACTCACCCGGTATACCCGGTCACGCCACTCTATCCCAACATACATCTCCTCGGCAGAACACGGGGGGAGAGGCTCAGTGAAAGTTATCCCGGCCGCGTCCACCCTAAGCAGCGTCATGGGAAACTCTGGGGGCTGAATAGCATCAGTCGGATCGGTCAGTTGAGAGAACAGCAAATCCGCCGGTCATGGGGCAAGAAAGCACTAAACCATGAAACAAACCTTAGAACAAAAGAATAAAACCTTACCACGAGGCGGTGGCAAGCTAGCCGCTGGCTGACGTGAGATAGATAGGAGGCACCAGGCACCAGAAGTGCATCGCCTCCTTCTCCATCCCTACCCTCGAGGACCTCTGCGGTGGTCGGTGGTCTGAACATGGTCCGGGGAGGATCAATTGACACCTTGAAATCGGCATACAAACACTGACTCACCAACCGTTCGCCCAGATACCAAACCGGGCGAAACAACGAAGGAAGGAGCATCCTCCTATAACTCCGGGGCCTCAGCTCCGCAGCCACATACCCGGGCACGCCCTCATAGTTGGCCCAAGGGCGAGCCACAAACTATACAAACAAAACCAGCATCTAAATAAATCCTAAACCTTGGGGGCTACTAAATAAAATAGGCTATAAAGAGAAAACTTGCATCCTCGAGGCGTAGCTGGTTAACCAGCACGTTCTCCGACGGGTAATGGCTGATTGTACTCTTAGGCTGAGCCAGCCTCCTCTCGATCCCCGCCGGGAATCTCTTCGGATGAACCCGCGCCATTTCAGGTGCCAGGCAGGGGAAGTAGAAATAGATCCAAGCCTGCAAAACCCCAAAACACCTTAGCAAAACTAAACCAAAACTGAGCAGAACCTAAGATACAAAGACGGGAATAACAACAAACCTCCGAAACATGGCCTAGACCCACGATGGGCAGGGCTGAAGCCGACTCCACCTCTAACGGCCTCACCATGACTTGCAAGCAGCGAGTCATCTCCGCAAAAGCCGCGGTTACCCAATCAAAACGTCCTAGCTGAGCCAGGTCATCTAGGAGAGGCAAAATCCTAGTACTAAACCTCTCGCCTTTATCCGGAAAGTGGGTCGATCCTAGAAAGTACCACAACCACAACAGGGCATCCTGCTCCGGCGTGTTGGGTTCTCGACCCTCTAACACCGCCACCCACTCAAAGTGATCGGTGATGTACGAGCTCACCAGCGCATGAGGCGCACTATATGCCTCATGCTCCAAATAATCCCTGATAAGGCCCCGCACCTCGTCACTATCTAGCCTAGGGCCCTCGGAAGGCCATCTAATCCTATCCGGACCTCAGGGCAAACCGGTAATCATCCCTAAATCCTCTAAGGTCATCCCGACCTCCCCAAAGGCCATGTGGAAGGCCGAGGTAGTATCATGAAAGCGATTTACCATCGCTCTAATCACCATGAGGTTGCACTTAGTCTTGCAACCCACCAACCGGACCCATTGCTCGACCACGTGACCTAGAGCGGTCCTCGTGATAATCCCCTTTACCGCGAGGGTCAACTTCTGAGAGTAAATCTCGAGACATGTAGTAAAGCCCGAGAAAGTCCTCATCGGACCTGGGGACTGCAAACCAAAACAATACAAGTATAAACAAAACAAACCTAACCTAACCCGAGCCAAAATCCAGGACATAACTAATAAACACGAATAGGACACTCACCAGACCACGCACGATGCGGTGAGAAACGTGTAGGTCGAGATGAAACAACAGCTGATGACCATCCCAGTCTCGAGCCCACTCCGGGTCCTCGTAACCAATCTCCTCATTCTCCGGTACGGGAACCAGAACATGGGCCCTCCTAGCAACTGTCTCGGGAAGCCCACGCTTCCTCACACTATCAAAATCGGCCTCATTTATGGCCTCTGGATCACAACGCTGATGTGAGATACTCCGTCGTCTCCTGTGAATCGCACGGGGAGTCTGTGAACTCATCCTGGGGGCCTCGCCACTAGCGCCAACCATGGAAGCTCCCTCGGGAAGCTCAGCATCACCTCAGGCTATAAAAACGAACAAAACATGAAAAACCCATACCTCTAAAGCAGCTTAAACAGGTCAAAATAGGGTAAAAATTTTGGGTAAGGATTTTAAAATTCCAAAAAGGTTGTTAACATCCATTTTCGATACCGGTCACGATGGAAGTGGTTTCGGGAAAATCCGACATCGTTACGACACCTTTTGGTTCGTCGTAAGACACACAAAACCTCACGGTAAGCCCTAGGAGCCACCCTAGCCCATAAAAATCGACAAGGGAACTACCCGTATCCACACAAACACCAATTGAACAAGATTATGCAAAACAAATGCGAGAATATCCAGGAAAACGGTCTCTAACCCTAGCATCTCGAACCAATCACCGTAGGAAACCATTGTCATACCTCGAAATCCCCTATCAAGCTTATAACTACCCTAACAAGCTCTAATCAACTCTAATTTAACAATAGGATTAAGCACAAGCATCGAAACTTAGTAAATTAAAAACACCCAAATCGATTTTCTAGGATTTCACAAAAACAAACTCACAATCAACCAAATCAAGAAAAACCGACAATAAACAAGTAAAGAACACTCACCCGGAGTCGACATTTTCAAGTATGGAGGAAGTCGAGACGGAAATCGCATAGAAAAATCGAAAAGGCAACTTAGGGGCAAAAGGGGCGATGCGTTCGAACTTTGGGACGAATGAACAAAATCTCCAAATTTTGTTTACTTAAACAAACCCAGTCCACGAGAACCCGACCGCCTCAGGTGACGCGTCCGGATTCTGAATCGCTGGGGGCTAGGCGTTCGAAGATTGGGCGCAGATAGGCGCGCGTCTGAACAGCCCAGCACAGACCAAAACGAAAACAAATAAGGCTTACCATTCGACATACACGAATAACGCACACCCTTTTAAGACAAGCAAAATAACAACGACGAAACAATTACAAATCGACATCAATAAAGCACGCCCGTCACAAGAAAAAAACGATAATGAAACAAGCAAAAGAGCCGCACTTAACGTGAATGCTGCACCCGAACACATAATAAAGCAAACTGAACAGAACCAATCTAAGAAACTCTGAACAAATCTCAAATACATAACAAACCAAAACAAAGCAAAAGCAAACCCGAACAAAGTAAGACAAACCCGCAAAACAAAAGCCACTTAACTAAAACAAACAAACAACAACAATTTTTGCCCTAGGGGTCTTAGTTATCCCGGAGGCACAGCAAACAACAACTCTTGCCAGAGGGGTCTTAGTTATCCCGGAGACACCGCAATTTTGCCCGAGGCGTCTTAGTTATCCCGGAGGCACATCAACAGCAATTTTGCCCAAAGGGTCTTAGTTATCCCGGAGGCACAGCAACAACAATTTTGCCCGAGGGGTCTTAGTTATCCTGGAGGCACAGCAACAACAATTTTGCCCGAGGGGTCTTAGTTATCCCGGAGGCACAGCAACAACAATTTTGTCCTAGGGGTCATAGGCATCCCGAATGACAGCTATTCGAGTGAAGACTGACGCCCTCGAATAGTTTATCTTGGTTTACTTTGTTCTAGGGGTCATAGGCATCCCGAAAGACAGCTATTCGAGTGGAGACTGACGCCCTCGAATAGTTTATCTTGTTTTATTTTGTCATAGGGGTCATAGACATCCCGAAAGACAACTATTCGAGTGGAAACTGACGCCCTCGAGTAGTTTATCTTGTTTTATTTTGTCCTAGAGGTCAGAGGCATCCCAAAGAGAAGTGTTCGAGTGGAGACTGACGCCCTCGAACATTTTATTTCGCTTTATTTCGTCCAAGGGGTCACAGGCATCCCAAAGACGACCGCTCGAGTGGAGATTAACGCCCTCGAACGTTTTATTTCATAGGGTCCAAGGGTTCACAAGCATCCCAAAAAAAAACATTTGTTCATGTTGAAGCCAACAGATATGAGCATTCTTCATATCTACGCTTAACGCGTCACCTACACACAAAGACATTTAAAATTGAACAAACTTGTAAGCAATACGAAAAAGGCAAAATACACGAGCATGAAGAACTAGGAACGAGATGACAAGCACCGGCCCGGGCCCAAGCAAGCAACCGCAAGCAAAGATATAGGGTACGATTTCTTAGCCTGTGCTAGCAAGCCTCAACACGTAGTCCAATGGACTTAGTAAATTAAAAACACCCAAATCGATTTGCTAGGGTTTCACAAAAACAAACTCGCAATCAACCAAATCAAGCAAAACCGACAATAAACAAATAAAGAACACTCACTCGGAGTCGACATTTTCGAGTATGGCGGAAGTCAAGACGGAAATCGCGTAGAAAAATCGAAAAGGCAACTTAGGGGCGAAAGGGGCGATACTTTCGAACTTTGGTACGAATGAACGAAATCTCCAACTTTCGTTTACTTAAACAGACCCGGTCCACGAGTACCCGACCGCCTCAGGTGATGCGTCCGGATACCGAACCGCTGGGGGCTAGGTGTCGGAAGATTGGGGCGCAGATTGGCGCACGTTCGAACAGCCCGGCACAGACTAAAGCGAAAACAAACAAGGCTTAACATTCGACATACACAAATAACGCACACCCTTTTAAGACAAGCAAAATAACAACGACGAAACAATTACTAATCGACATCAATAAATCACGCCCGTCACAAGAAAAAAACGATAATGAAACAAGCATAAGAGCCACACTTAACGTAAATGCTGCACCCGAACACATAATAATGCAAACCGAACCAAACAAATCTAAGAAAATTCTGAACAAATCTCAAACGCATAACAAACCAAAACAAAGCAAAAGCGAACCCGAACAAAATCAGACAAACCCGCAAAACAAAAACCACTTAACTAAACCAAACAAACAACATCAATTTTTTACCCGAGGGGTCTTAGTTATCCCGGAGGCACAGTAAAAGCAATTTTCGCCCGAGGGGTCTTAGTTATCCCGGAGGCACAGGATCGGCAATTTTGCCCGAGGGGTCTTAGTTATCCCGGAGGCACAGAAACGACAATTTTGCCCGAGGGGTCTTAGTTATCCCGGAGGCACAGCAACAACAATTTTGCCCGAGGGGTCTTAGTTATCCTGGAGGCACAGCAACAACAATTTTGCCCGAGAGGTCTTAGTTATTCTGAAGGCACAACAACAACAATTTTGCCTGAGGGGTTTTAGTTATCCAGGAGGCACAGCAACAACAATTTTGCCCGAGGGGTCTTAGTTATCCCAGAGGCACAGCAACGACAACCTTGCCTAAAGGGTCTTAGTTATCCTGAGGGCAGAGCAACGACAACTTTTGTCCTAGGGGTCATAGGCATCCTAAAAGACAGCTATTCGAGTGGAGACTGACGCCCTCAAATAGTTTATCCTGGTTTACTTTGTTCTTGGGGTGATAGGCATCCCGAAAGACAGCTATTCGAGTGGAGACTGACGCCCTCGAATAGTTTATCTCGTTTTACTTTGTCCTAGGGGTCATAGGCATCCTGAAAGACAGCTATTGGAATGGCGACTGACGCCTTCGAATAGTTTATCTTGTTTTATTTTGTCCTAGGGTTCAGAGGCATCCCAAAGACAAATGTTCAAGCGGAGACTGACGCCCTCGAACGTTTTATTTCGCTTTATTCCGTCCAAGGGGTCACAGGCATCCCAAAAAAAAACATTTGTTCAAGTTGAAGCCAACAGATATGAGCATTCTTCATATCTACGCTTAACGCGTCACCTACACACAAAGACATTTAAAATTGAACAAACTTGTAAGCAATACGAAAAAGGCAAAATACACGAGCATGAAGAACTAGGAACGAGATGACAAGCACCGGCCCGGGCCCAAGGAAGCAACCGCAAGCAAAGATATAGAGTACGATTTCTTAGCCTTGGCTAGCAAGCCTCAACACGTAGTCCAATGGACTTAGTAAATTAAAAACACCCAAATCGATTTGCTAGGGTTTCACAAAAACAAACTCGCAATCAACCAAATCAAGCAAAACCGACAATAAACAAATAAAGAACACTCACCCGGAGTCGACATTTTCGAGTATGGCGGAAGTCAAGACGGAAATCGCGTAGAAAATTCGAAAAGGCAACTTAGGGGCGAAAGGGGCGATACTTTCGAACTTTGGGACGAATGAACGAAATCTCCAACTTTCGTTTACTTAAACAGACCCGGTCCACGAGTACCCGACCGCCTCAGGTGATGCGTCCGGATACCGAACTGCTGGGGGCTAGGTGTCGGAAGATTGGGGCGCAGATTGGCGCACGTTCGAACAGCCCGGCACAGACTAAAGCGAAAACAAACAAGGCTTAACATTCGACATACACGAATAACGCACACCCTTTTAAGACAAGCAAAATAACAACGACGAAACAATTACTAATCGACATCAATAAATCACGCCCGTCACAAGAAAAAAACGATAATGAAACAAGCATAAGAGCCACACTTAACGTGAATGCTGCACCCGAACACATAATAATGCAAACCGAACCAAACAAATCTAAGAAAATTCTGAACAAATCTCAAACGCATAACAAACCAAAACAAAGCAAAAGCGAACCCGAACAAAATCAGACAAACCCGCAAAACAAAAACCACTTAACGAAACCAAACAAACAACATCAATTTTTTACCCGAGGGGTCTTAGTTATCCCGGAGGCACAGTAAAAGCAATTTTCGCCCGAGGGGTCTTAGTTATCCCGGAGGCACAGCAACAACAATTTTGCACGAGGGGTCTTAGTTATCCCGGAGGCACAGGATCGGCAATTTTGCCCGAGGGGTCTTAGTTATCCCGGAGGCACAGAAACGACAATTTTGCCCGAGGGGTCTTAGTTATCCCGGAGGCACAGCAACAACAATTTTGCCCGAGGGGTCTTAGTTATCCTGGAGGCACAGCAACAACAATTTTGCCCGAGAGGTCTTAGTTATTCTGAAGGCACAACAACAACAATTTTGCCTGAGGGGTTTTAGTTATCCAGGAGGCACAGCAACAACAATTTTGCCCGAGGGGTCTTAGTTATCCCAGAGGCACAGCAACGACAACCTTGCCTAAAGGGTCTTAGTTATCCTGAGGGCAGAGCAACGACAACTTTTGTCCCAGGGGTCATAGGCATCCTAAAAGACAGCTATTCGAGTGGAGACTGACGCCCTCAAATAGTTTATCCTGGTTTACTTTGTTCTTGGGGTCATAGGCATCCCGAAAGACAGCTATTCGAGTGGAGACTGACGCCCTCGAATAGTTTATCTCGTTTTACTTTGTCCTAGGGGTCATAGGCATCCTGAAAGACAGCTATTGGAATGGCGACTGACGCCTTCGAATAGTTTATCTTGTTTTATTTTGTCCTAGGGTTCAGAGGCATCCCAAAGACAAATGTTCAAGCGGAGACTGACGCCCTCGAACGTTTTATTTCGCTTTATTCCGTCCAAGGGGTCACAGGCATCCCAAAAAAAAACATTTGTTCAAGTTGAAGCCAACAGATATGAGCATTCTTCATATCTACGCTTAACGCGTCACCTACACACAAAGACATTTAAAATTGAACAAACTTGTAAGCAATACGAAAAAGGCAAAATACACGAGCATGAAGAACTAGGAACGAGATGACAAGCACCGGCCCGGGCCCAAGGAAGCAACCGCAAGCAAAGATATAGAGTACGATTTCTTAGCCTTGGCTAGCAAGCCTCAACACGTAGTCCAATGGACTTAGTAAATTAAAAACACCCAAATCGATTTGCTAGGGTTTCACAAAAACAAACTCGCAATCAACCAAATCAAGCAAAACCGACAATAAACAAATAAAGAACACTCACCCGGAGTCGACATTTTCGAGTATGGCGGAAGTCAAGACGGAAATCGCGTAGAAAATTCGAAAAGGCAACTTAGGGGCGAAAGGGGCGATACTTTCGAACTTTGGGACGAATGAACGAAATCTCCAACTTTCGTTTACTTAAACAGACCCGGTCCACGAGTACCCGACCGCCTCAGGTGATGCGTCCGGATACCGAACTGCTGGGGGCTAGGTGTCGGAAGATTGGGGCGCAGATTGGCGCACGTTCGAACAGCCCGGCACAGACTAAAGCGAAAACAAACAAGGCTTAACATTCGACATACACGAATAACGCACACCCTTTTAAGACAAGCAAAATAACAACGACGAAACAATTACTAATCGACATCAATAAATCACGCCCGTCACAAGAAAAAAACGATAATGAAACAAGCATAAGAGCCACACTTAACGTGAATGCTGCACCCGAACACATAATAATGCAAACCGAACCAAACAAATCTAAGAAAATTCTGAACAAATCTCAAACGCATAACAAACCAAAACAAAGCAAAAGCGAACCCGAACAAAATCAGACAAACCCGCAAAACAAAAACCACTTAACTAAACCAAACAAACAACATCAATTTTTTTACCCGAGGGGTCTTAGTTATCCCGGAGGCACAGTAAAAGCAATTTTCGCCCGAGGGGTAATAGTTATCCCGGAGGCACAGCAACAACAATTTTGCACGAGGGGTCTTAGTTATCCCGGAGGCACAGGATCGGCAATTTTGCCCGAGGGGTCTTAGTTATCCCGGAGGCACAGAAACGGCAATTTTGCCCGAGGGGTCTTAGTTATCCCGGAGGCACAGCAACAACAATTTTGCCCGAGGGGTCTTAGTTATCCTGGAGGCACAGCAACAACAATTTTGCCCGAGAGGTCTTAGTTATTCTGAAGGCACAACAACAACAATTTTGCCTGAGGGGTTTTAGTTATCCAGGAGGCACAGCAACAACAATTTTGCCCGAGGGGTCTTAGTTATCCCAGAGGCACAACAACGACAACCTTGCCTAAAGGGTCTTAGTTATCCTGAGGGCAGAGCAACGACAACTTTTGTCCTAGGGGTCATAGGCATCCTAAAAGACAGCTATTCGAGTGGAGACTGACGCCCTCAAATAGTTTATCCTGGTTTACTTTGTTCTTGGGGTCATAGGCATCCCGAAAGACATCTATTCGAGTGGAGACTGACGCCCTCGAATAGTTTATCTCGTTTTACTTTGTCCTAGGGGTCATAGGCATCCTGAAAGACAGCTATTGGAATGGCGACTGACGCCTTCGAATAGTTTATCTTGTTTTATTTTGTCCTAGGGTTCAGAGGCATCCCAAAGACAAATGTTCAAGCGGAGACTGACGCCCTCGAACGTTTTATTTCGCTTTATTCCGTCCAAGGGGTCACAGGCATCCCGAAAAACGACCGCTCGAGTGGAGAATGACGCCCTCGAACGTTTTATTTCATAGGGTCCAAGGGTTCACAAGCATCCCAAAAACATTTGTTCAGGTGAAAGCCAACACATACGAACATTCTTTGTAATCCCCTATAAATTCTAATGCAATACATTGGCGAAAACACTGTAGGTTTGGGATTAAAACACACTGATGTTCTAAATTTACAAAAAGAACGATCAGTCAATACAAGGACCACTTTTTACAAAAGGGCTAAAAATAAAAATTCTCCAAATGGGTTTAACAATCCAAAAATTAATATAAATTAAGTAGAGTAGGATCCATGCTACTCGCTAGCTCACACCCAAACCCCCAGCAGCAAAATACATGTCATGTTATAAACATAACAACCACAATTCAGTGGGGAGTAACAACGACGTTCTCCAAGCCGTATTACATGACATTAAAATATAATTACTATTATATCAAAATAGTTCAAAATGGAAAACGTTTAAAACGATATAGTAAAATAATTCAAAATAGTTTCCAACCTGTAAGTCAATATCAACCAATAATAATAACAGCGTTATGGATATGAATCAGTGCAATAGAATAGACTTTCACTAGGAGAATACTAAAAACTAGCTTCGAGAACTTAGTTCAAACCAATCAAACTTCGATCTCTAATCTAGGCAACTCAACCATAATAGGACGACGAGTTATATAATGCGAGGTCCTAGCTTAAATAAATATGCACACCCCTCCTGGAACACCAAATGTGCCCAGTTCAACCCGACGGCGTCTTACATGCGAGGTACGAACTTAAGGTCAAAATGAACATACACTTCTGGACAAGAACATGCCCAGTTCAACAACCAATGCATCCCGCTCGGATACACTAGCCTTATAGCTGATGGCAAAACGTATACTCTAGACTGTATTACTCTACCCGTACACTTCCCTTATTCCATAACTCAAAAACAAAGTCATTATCAAAATTCAATAGGATTATAGTTTGTTCTTAAAAGAGGAAATTTTAAAAGTATAGAACTTTTCTTAAAATAATAACTTTTCAAAAGTAAGTACTATTAAAAATAGAAATTGATTAAAATAGGAGTTATATAAAATAGTTAATATTAGGCCTCGAGACGTAAACATTATCTTTATTATATAAATATATAATTCATGATTAAAAGTGAAGTACAGTCAAAACCATAATTATTTCTAAAGAGGCTGAAGTTTAAGTAATTAAATGTATTTTAAATAATAAATTGACAGATTTTTCAGATTTGCACTGTCTTACTATAAAATTCGTAATTAAATCATTAAAAATCAAAACAACGTAAGATCAGTGGGGTTGAAAACTTTAGAAACTTAGTTACAACTTTTATTTCTGGAGAAAATCCAAATTCTAAATAAAACATGGGTATTTGTTCGTATATTTATAAACTGTCATAATTAGACATTCGATTGTATTTCTTTAATAAAACACGTTTATAAATTGATTTTAAATAAAATCCAATTGGAACATTAACTAGAATCTTCATAGTTTACGTAAGTAAATTACCAAGATATGTTTAAATTTAGATCTTATCACAACTGACAGAATCGCAGATTAATTTTACACCTGTTCATAAACAATTTATTGTGACCAAACTACTTGGAGATAGTTTACGAAATTAAAAAGAAATAAATTAGACTTAAAATAAATAGTAGTCTCTTTTCAAAGTTTTCATAAATAATTTTTTTAAAATAGAATATTAATTCGCACAAAAACTATAATCCCCTAGAAATTCTAACGCAATACAATAACAGAAACACAGTAGAAGAGGGATTATAACACACTGTAGCTATGTCTTGATTAAATAAAAATGGTAAGTCAATACATAAGTCATAAAATAAAAAAATGGCTACAAAAAAAAATCCATAAAAAGGGTTTTAACAATCCATAATACAGTGATCTGGTTAAAACAAGCAGGATCCATAACTGCTCGCTGGCCCACCCGAAGGAAAACACATATACCTGCCATGTTAAAAACATAACAGGCACAATCAGTGGGGAGCAACATCAACGTTCTCCCAGCCGTATAACAGGATTTTAAAACTGTACTTACTATTATAGAAAAATAGTAAAAATGGAAAACAATAAAACACATTATAATAAAAATAAACTTTCGGTGAAAAGCTACACGTATCAAAACAATATAATAAAAATGAGTTTTCCGAAGAAAACATAAAACATTTGCCAACATGCAACCAAATTATATCGATAATAATAAAAATATTCAAAATGGCGTTATGGATAAGAGTAGTGTAGACGGCTAGACTTTCACTAGGAGAATACTAAAAACTAGCTTCGAGAACTTAGTTCAAACAAATTAAACTTCGGTTTCTAACTAGGCTACTCAACCATAATAGAGCGGCGACTTATGAATGTGTGGCCCTAGTTTAAGATAATGCACACCCCTACTGAGATTACCTGTCACCCAGTTCAACTTATGACGGCGACTTACTGCGAGGCCTAAGCTTAAGGTCAAAATGTACACAACTCCCGGGATACCTGTCACCCGGTTCAACAACCAATGTACCGATTCCTGATACACTAGCCTTATAGTTGATGGCAAAACCGTAAACTCTAGAATATATTACTCTAACCTCACACTTGTCCTAATTCCATAACTCCAAAACAAAGCCATTATCGATAATCAAAAGATATAATCAATATAAATAATATGAGGATAAAAGAAGTAAACATTTATACTCTAAAAGAGGAAACTTTCTATTTTAGGAAAGTTCTATTTTTAGAAACTTTACAAAAAATAGCGTCATATCAAAATAGCGAAAATATTAGTTTATACTAACACAACATTTTAGCAAACGATATTGATTTATAAAACTAATACTTTCGGCCTTAACGATATTAATTATTAAAGTAAGAACATTTGAGTTTATGAAATTATTGAAATATCGTACAAGTGTATAAAATGATTAAAAATGTCTTAAAATTTTTAATAATACTAATCAGGGTGTTTTCCAAATTTACAAAGCTAAAATTCCCTAATTATTATTAGTTACGACAATACGATTATAAATAGGATCTTACGGCAAATGTCAAATTAAATCTTTTAACGTCTTTTATTTAATTAAACCATTGACTATATTTAGAATATGTTAACGGATGATTTAACTCTTAAAGTTTCAGATTTAAATATTTTCAAAATAGCTGGAAAAAATAAATCTTTTCGGTAAGACGAAGCACTTTAACGATAAATCGAAATTTGTCCAAAAACCAATACTTATTAATTAAAGACTTTAATAAACAGTACAAAAACTACGTAAAACAGTTAAAATATATTTATGGACATTCTGTCCAGAAAAGAAAATTTTCCAGAATCCTAAAACTCGGTTTTTAAAGCGTTTTCTCGTTAATCGTCTAATCTCGACAATAACGATTAATAAAAATAGTAATTACAAAACGATTTAAGTATTAATATCCAAAAATTATTATTAAACTTAAAAATCATGATTTTCCATAAAATACTATTTTTCCAGATTTCCAAAAATTCCAGATTTAATAAACCCCGTTAAAACCATGTTTTAAACCCGTTTTCACAATTAACGATTCCATTAATAAAACTTATCATTCCTAACATTTTATTAAAGCACTAAAAATCGAGAATTTAAACGACAAACGCGGTTTTAACGATAAACGATGATTTAAATTGATTAATTAATTCATCCACTTAACAATACCAAAAAATTACGAAGAAATTCATAAAATTCTATTTCATCAGAAAGTTTCACCACGTCAAAAATAAGATAAAAAGAAAATGTTTAAGTACTGGAACTAAAAATCGTCTTTTAATCGTTTTTGTCCGTAAACGGAAATAATTCAATAATCGATAACTAAAATATCAGAAAAATACTAAATTATTAAAAAAAATTAAAAAAATCATTTTTACAGAATATAAATATCTATTACATGTTTAGGCCGAATATTACGATTTTACAAATTAATATGACGATTTAATCGTTAATCTCGTAATAGCGATAAAAATATCGAAACATGTAAATTTTCAACTTTTAAAAATTTTCCAGATTATATGACATACGTATATTGTCAAAAATGAAATATAAAAATAATACATGCAAATACAAAATTAAAATCATGAAATACCGAGTAACATCGACGTTACCTCTAACCCAAATTCGAGTCAATTATAAATTCGTCGGCTTCGGGATCATTCAAAAATCCTTCAACACAAGAAAAGCATGGTGGAAAAATACCATGAGAAAACTAAGAAAATAAAGGCAAATAACGATCGAAAACAACATCGATTATTACCTTAACGAAGGGATCGACGATTATTTAGGAGATGAAAACGAGACGATCGAGACTCGATTAGAGACTAAATCTGGCTGGAAAGGGTGCTGGAAAATATCAGCCAAGATGAGAAAATGAGAGGAAAAGAGAGAGTTTTTGCCTTGAATATTATTTAGTGGTTGAATGAATGAAACTAATGAAGAGTTTATGAATGAATGTGACTTATAAAAAATGATAAAAACAAGGTGGATGTACCACTAAAACACATGACCAAAACGGATGAATAAGAAAGTGAAAAGTCTATGCATGAGTCATCAAATTTAATGGATGAGAAGAAAATATCTTAATCCTTTAATCATTTTATAAAATGAAGTGTTTATAAAAGAAAGTTTAATGGTAGTGTGTGACAAGGGTCACGGTCCAAATGATTCAAGGTGAGTCCAAAATAAGTCGTAAGTTGATAAAAATAAGGATCGTAAAATTATTAAAGGCATTTCAAAGCAATTTGAGTAAATCTTGCGTAAGAAATCAATTAATTACGAAACTTCGTAATAAAATCATTAAATGATAGATTTCATAAATAAAAATATTTTATTAGTTAGAAATATTATATAAACGTATTTGGGCCCTTTTAGAAAAATAAATAACCCAAATCCAAGCTTAAAATGATAGTTCGTATAAAAATGAGATTCTTTGTGAATTAAATGAATAGTTTGCGACGAAAATTTAATAAATAGATTTATTATAGGAAAATAAAATATTTTAAATATTTTAATGAAAATAAATAATATTTGACTCGAAAATATTATGAAGTTTGAAAATGAAGGATACTGAAGACAGAAAAAAAATCACAGAGTCATGACGGAGTCATAACTAGATAAATAACAACGCCTAGAAAATTAGCGGGTGTTACAATCCTCCTCACTAAAAGAAAGTTTCGTCCTCGAAACTAAGAATAAGCGGAAAGGAGTCAAGATTACCCCACTCGAAAAGATAAGGATATAAATTTCGCATAAAATTTTTGCTGTAAAAGAAAATTTTACAACTTTTAAAGTGATATGAAATCAAATGCAATTATTTATTCCAAGAGAAATTGGGCTAAGCTACCCGGAATTTGAAATCCTTTAATTAGTGAAATCGTAAAGTAAAGTTATTTGATAACATAACTTCGCTAAATAGCATTTGTAACGAGCTTGAAGGAAATAAGGTTATTAAAACATTTTCAAAACAAAAGTAAAACAATTTGATTAAGAAATTTAATAATATTTCTTTTCCTGATGAAACAAAATTTAGTTTTGAGAAATCAAATTTGTAGTCAGTAAAAATCGATCCAGTTGTCAAGCATTTTCAATAATAGATTCAAATGTCCCCCAACAATAAAGAGAAACTAATTTCAAAACGTTAAAATTTCGAAAATGTTATCAAAGTAATTATGAAAGTAAAAAAAAATGTTATCAAACTTGAACATTCAAAATAATTTCGACAATGTTAAAATGCTTTACAAAATAATCTTATAGAAGTTGAAGTATTTGGAAATATGAAAGTCTTCATAAAATTCATATCGTTTGAAAAAAAAAAAAAATTTCAAAATAAATTATTAAGGCATTTTGAAACAGGACTAAGTATAAATATCGACCAAAGATAAAACAAAAGTGAAGTATAAAGTTCTTAAATTATAATTCAAAAATGTTAAATTTCACGATATCCGAAAAGTTTAATTGCTCAAAATTTTTACAAAATGGGGAGTTTTAGAATTTGAAATTATGCTTCAAAATGTTAAAATTTCACAAAAATCAAAAAAATTTAAATTAGTCAAACTTTTCATAAGTTCGGGGAAATGATGAACGGATGAATAGAGTCAAGGATAAACAATAAATTAAAATAAGAGTTTTCAAAATAGATAAAGGTCAAAGGGATTTACAGCAGATGCGGAAACAAAATTCAATAGAAGCAGAAAAGAAGACGGAGTTGAGAGTCAGAAAGAGCTCTCGAGGATTATAGAAGAAACTAACCATCTCGAGATTCCTAGCACGACTCTCATAAACACGGGTTCCTAATTGACCCATCATGGCCATCAACTAACGCTAAGTCCAATATCGGTACAGGGTGGTCCTACTCAATATACAACCTCCAAAATTAAGTCTTACATGCTTATATAATCTTTCAATTAGTATGGTAAGAATCCACAAATGATTTAGACTAATCCATTAATTAAGATTCCATCGGTTATCAAAACATACCCAAACTCGTAATCACTAAGGTTCATAAATTTAAAGCTTATAAGGTCTCAACTCGAGGTGTACTTCAAATTTCTCGAGTAAGGAAGACTAAATAAAATCCACCAATTAACAATGTTCGGACACAAAATCCTCAAAGATGATCACCAACATATTTATAATACCACAAGTGCAGAAGTTGGGGAAGTACAATAAATCCTCAAACACGCTCAAACCTATAGGTAATGGCGCAAACAGTCACATCTTCAAACACGTCATTCGATTAATGTTTCTGAGAAGTCCATCAAATTTCTAATCGTAATGGTGCAACCACAAAATATTTAATAACTCAACGAAGCCACAATCTCGTTGGTCTAAGGTTCTAAACTGTAATTCCATTAAGTTGATTGACATCAAAGTATTCCTTAAAACAACGCGATAAATCTAACCTCTAATGGCAATATGTTTCTCCTTTTCAAGGTTAACAACAATTTATCCAATTTAGATCACTCAACTCCAAAGTTCATAGGTTACAACCTTAAACAACGATCAACGATCTAATCCTTAAGAAACACGGGTAATCTATGTTAACCAAATTTTCTAACGATATTAATGAAAACCTTTGATGGTACCACAACACACAGGTTAACACTTTAACGAACACTCTATGATCCCGAATATTCACGACTCATCCATCAAATAAGCATTAGGTAGGAATCCTAAAATACTATTATTAGCTACACTTGGTTCGGTTCTAGGTTAAATTAGGTACTAGGTATCCATCAAATACGATATACTCTTACTACCCCAAAATGTATTCAACTCTAAGTCCTCCAAATAATCAAGTAACATATATCCCAAAGTTCAGTGTCTAAAGTACCAACCTAATTCCATTAATTGACAATTTATCATTCAAATCGATCCTCGAAAGCTTACTAAGATAGATAACATGGTATAACTCACAATCCTCAAGCCATAGGTAACAAGGGTTTACTAAACCTAAAACATCTATATCCTTTCACGGGGTTCACTAAGACGGAAATTGGTTTAGCCAAAGAATCTCAAGAGAAAGATTGTAGAGTAGAAGAATATAACAAGGATTCACCAAGCGGTTGAAGAAGAAAATATAAAAGAGAAGAATTAGAAGAAGTAGAGGAAGGAAGAAAAGAGTCGATGATACTATATTACTAAGTTCTTGAACCAGAGGAGAATCCTCGGGCCTCCAGGGTTCACACGGGATCCAAATGGCTTACTTCATCTTCTTGTAGAGAAACGAGCACGCAAGTCTTGGGTCGCTCCATCTCGATCTACTGCGACATCATGGAACAGGAATCTACTCTTGATCATCTGGCCTGTAGCTTAAGTAAACTGAAATGGAGCTAAAAGTCACCATCGGCATCTTTCTTGGAGCACCAAGTTGTCCACTCGAGTCAGCAGGCGTTGAGAGTTCTAAGCAGGTCTTGTCCCGATCTGGAGCAGCATCCTATCAATATCTTGTTCATTCGTCTTCCTCCCACAAAAGCAACAACTATTCAATGCTAATCATTGAGTTCATGAACAGATAATCTTAACAGTTAAGTCCTTATTTGTTTCTACCCATCTCTAATAATATTTTTATTTACTGTTTAAATGATTTACTGTTATTTTCCCTAATTTCAGGTGTAAGCGTTGGGAGCAGTGATGCTCTGATACCAACTGTAATACCCTAGAAATTCTAACGCAATACAATGGCGGAAACACTGTAGAAGTGGGATTATAACACACTGTAGCTATGTCTTGATTAAATAAAAATGGTAAGTTAATACATAAGCCATAAAATAAAAAAATGGCTACAAAAAAGATAAATAAATAAATAAATAAATAAAATCCATAAAAAGGGTTTTAACAATCCATAATACAGTGATCTGATTAAAACAAGCAGGATCCATAACTGCTCGCTAGCCCACCCGAAGGAAAACACATATACCTGCCATGTTAAAAACATAATAGCCACAATCAGTGGGGAGCAACGTCAACGTTCTCCCAGCCGTATAACATGATTTTAAAACTGTAGTTACTATTATAGAAAAATAGTAAAAATGGAAAACAGTAAAACACATTATAATAAAAATAAACTTTCAGTGAAAAACTTCACGTATCAAAACAATATAATAAAAATGAGTCTTTCGAAGAAAACATAAAACATTTGCCAACCTGCAACCAAATTATATCGATAATAATAAAAATATTCAAAATGGCGTTATGGATAGGAGTAGTGTAGACGGCTAGACTTTCACTAGGAGAATACTAAAAACTAGCTTCGAGAACTTAGTTCAAACAAATTAAACTTCGGTCTCTAACTAGGCTACTCAACCATAATAGAGCGGCGACTTATAAATGCGTGACCCTAGTTTAAGATAATGCACACCCCTCCTGGGATTACCTATCACCCAGTTCAACTTATGACGGCGACTTACTGCGCCGCCTAAGCTTAAGGTCAAAATGTACACAACTCCCGGGATACCTGTCACCCGGTTCAGCAACCAATGTACCGATTCCTGATACACTAGCCTTATAGTTGATGGCAAAACCGTAAACCCTAGAATATATTACTCTAACCTCACACTTGTCCTTATTCCATAACTCCAAAACAAAGCCATTATCGATATTCAAAAGATATAATCAATATAAATAATATGAGGATAAAAGAAGTAAACATTTATATTTTAAAAGAGGAAACTTTTTATTTTAGGAAAGTTCTATTTTTAAAAACTTTACTAAAAATAGCATTATATCAAAATAGTGAAAATATTAGTTCATACTAATACCACATTTTTAGTAAACGATATAGATTTATAAAACTAATACTTTCGGCCTTAACGATATTAATTATTAAAGTAAGAACATTTGAGTTTATGAAATTATTGAAATATCGTACAAGTGTATAAAATGATTAAAAATGTCTTAAACATTTTAATAATACTAATCAGGGTGTTTTGAAAATTTAGAAAGCTAAAATTCCCAAATTATTAGTAGTTACAACAATACGATTACAAATAGGATTTTACGGCAAATGTCAAATTAAGTCTTTTAACGTCTTTTATTTAATTAAACCATTGAATATATTTAGAATATGTTAACGGATGATTTAACTCTTAAAGTTGCAGATTTAAATATTTTCAAAATAGCTGGAAAAAATAAATCTTTTCGGTAAGACGAAGCATTTTAACGATAAATCGTAATTTGTCCAAAAATCAATACTTATTAATTAAAGACTTTAATAAATAGTACAAAAACTACGTAAAATAGTTAAAATATGTTTATGGACATTCTGTTCAGAAAAGAAAATTTTTCAGAATCCTAAAACTTGGTTTTTAAAGCGTTTTCTCGTTAATCGTCTAATCTCGACAATAACGATTAATAAAAATAGTAACTACCAAACGATTTAAGTATTAATATCCAAAATTTTTTATTAAACTTAAAAATAATGATTTTCCAGAAAATACTATTTTTCCAGATTTCCAAAAATTCCAGATTTAATAAACCCCGTTAAAACCGTCTTTTAAACCCGTTTTCATAATTAACGATTCCATTAATAAAACTTATCGTTCCTAACATTTTATTAAAGCACTAAAAATCATAAAATTACATTTTATCTTGAAATCATCAGAATGTTAATTTTTTCCAGATTAAATCAAAAGACCAAAAATCAAGAATTTAAACGACAAACGCGGTTTTAACGATAAACGATGATTTAAAGTGATTAATTAATTCATCCACTTAACAATTCCAAAAAATTACGAAGAAATTCATAAAATTCTATTTCATCAGAAAGGTTCACCACGTCGAAAATCAGATTAAAATAAAATGTTCAAGTACTAGAACTAAAAATCGGCTTTTAATCGTTTTTGTCCCTAAACGGAAATAATTCAATAACCGATAACTAAAATATCAGCACAAATACTAAATTATTAAAAATCATAAAAAAAAATCATTTTTACAGAATATAAATAAATATTACTCCCTCCGAGTTCCTTTTACGGTTCCACTTTTCTTTTTGGGCTGATTTTGATTTTTGTCCCACTTTCCTTTTTAGACCATCAATGTGTGGTTCACAATTACTCTCCCATTTCTCTCTCTTGTTCCTTCTTTTTTCAACCACTCATTTCTCCTTCCTTATTTTTCACCCCAAAACCTTATGGGACAATAATAGGAAGTCGGAGGGAGTACATGTTTAGGCCGAATATTACGATTTTACAAATTAATATGACGATTTAATCGTTAATCTCGTAAAAGCGATAAAAATATCAAAACATGCTAATTTTCAACTTTTAAAAATTTTCCAGATTATATGACATACATATATTGTCAAAAATGAAATATAAAAATAATACATGCAATACAAAATTAAAATCATGAAATACCGAGTAACATCGACGTTACCTCTAACCCAAATTCGAGTCGATTATAAATTCGTCGGCTTCGGGATCATTCAAAAATCCTTCAACACAAGAAAAGCATGGTGGAAAAATACCATGAGAAAACTAAGAAAATCAAGACAAATAACGATCGAAAACAACATCGATTATTACCTTAACGAAGGGATCGGAATGACGATTATTTAGGAGATGAAAACGAGACGATCGAGACTCGATTAGAGACTAAATCTGGCTGGAAAGAGTGCTGGAAAATATCAGCCAAGATGAGAAAATGAGAGGAAAAGAGAGAGTTTTTGTCTTGAATATTATTTAGTGGTTGAATGAATGAAACTAATGAATAGTTTATGAATGAATGTGACTTATAAAAAATGATAAAAATAAGGTGGATGTACCAATAAAACACATGGCCAAAATGGATGAATAAGAGAGTGAAAAGTCTATGCATGAGTCATCAAATTTAATGGATGAGAAGAAAATATCTTAATCCTTTAATCATTTTATAAAATGAAATGTTTATAAAAGAAAGTGTAATGGTGGTGTGTGACAAGGGTCACGGCCCAAATGATTCAAGGTGAGTGCAAAATAAGTCGTAAGTCGATAAAAATAAGGATCGTAAAATTATTAAAGGCATTTCAAAGCAATTTGAGTAAATCTCGCGTAAGAAATCAATTAATTACGAAACTTCATAATAAAATCATTAAACGATAGATTTTCATAAATAAAAATATTTTCTTAGTTAGAAATATTATATAAACGTATTTGGGCCCTTTTAGAAAACTAAATAACCCAAATCCATTCTTAAAATGATAGTTCGTATAAAAATGAGATTCTTTGTGAATTAAATAAATAGTTTGCGACGAAAATTTAATAAATAGATTTATTATAGGAAAATAAAATATTTTAAATATTTTAATGAAAATAAATAATATTTGACTCGAAAATATTATGAAGTTTAAAAATGAAGGATACTGAAGGCAGAAAAAAAATCACAGAGTCAGGACGGAGTCATAACTAGATAAATAACAACGCCTAGAAAATTAGCGGGTGTTACAAAAACACTAACACATTTGGAAACATGCTGTAACTTTATTAAAAACAATAAAACCTTCAATTTGACACCTCATATCAAAAATCACGAAAATTGTTAAATAAATTATTATTTGTATGTTTTAGTCTCGGCCTTATAATACTTTTTGATAATTAAAAGGACGATTTATCTGCAAATCTCGTAAAAATGATTTCAAATAACAAAACATGTGAAAATTTACGATTTTAAAGTTTTTGTTATAAAAAACGAGATATCAATATATTGTCTAACAGAAATCTAATTTCTATACATGCAACTATTACAATAATATCACATAATACCGAGTAACGTGTCAATGTTACCTTAACTGAGATCCGAATCAATTAAATAATCGTCTTCGTCAGATCTAGCATGATAGCCTATGAAATAATTAAACATATGGTATTAAAACCACATTATAAGTGAATAGAAAGAAGAAAACAAGGTGAAGAACGAGTAAGAGTAATTAAATTACCCTCGAGATCGGAAAGAATTAGAGACGAATTAGGATCGGATTGATGATGAACAAAAAGAAGGAAATTTAACGTGAAACAGAAGAAAAGGAAACTTGTGTTGGGAATAAAATAGACTAGAAAAAAATGAGAATATAAGGAAAAGTTGGGAATATAAAAGATAGGAATAAACAAGTCACAAGACTCTTAACTCAACTAGGAGACGAGATGGTTGAGATGGAAAGAACAAGCAACAAATCTATGTGATAAGTTTTCGATTAAAATAAATAGTTCAAAATAAATAGGATAAATATAATATGTAGTGTTAATAAAAGGTGGCTGAAAATATTTCTCAAGTCGATAAAAGAAGGTTCATAAAATAATATAAGCGTTTACGAAGAAATCGGATTAAAACGCATTAGAAAATAATTATTTGTGAAATCGCGTAGTAAAATAATTAAACAACCATTTCTCGAAAGTAAAATATTTTTGAGCAAGAAATTAATTATAAATGTAACCGAGCATTTTTAGAAAATTAAATAGTTCAAACTCGTTTTTAAAACTATTGTTCATAGAAAATATGATTCCTCAAAAATTATTAAACATACTTGCGATGAAAAGAATTAAATGGGTTTTCGAATAAAAATAGAAATAATAAAAATCCTTTTACAAAAATAAATAATTTTAGGCTCGATAATGAAAGAGACCTTGAAATGGGAAAAATGTAATTGACGAAAACAGAGTTACGATATAATCGTAACGGAACAGATAACAAAGTTAGGAAAATTGCGGGTGTTACATTCTTCACAACTACGCTTAACGCGTCACCTACACACAAAGGCGTTTAAAATTGAACATACCTTTAAACAATCCGAAAAGGCAAAACACACGAGCATGAAGAACTGAGAACGAGATGACAAACACCGGCCCGGGCCCAAGCAAGCAACCGCAAGCGAAGACGTCAAGTATGATTTTTAAGCCTTGGCTGGCGAGCCTCAACACGTAGTCTAATGGACTTAAAATGACCCGACTGGACAGCCACCAGGTCGTAATCCTCGATTGACCTGGGTGGCTATATTTTGACTTTCGCCTTGTCCAAGCCTCAGTCAAAGTGAAGGCTTCTGTAGACACCCAGATTTGGACCTGGTAGCTGCAGAAGTGCCCAACAAACACCCGATGACGATAGGACTGCAACGCGACGCGGGTTCGCGATGTTTTAGATTATTTTTCTATAGAACGGATCAAATAAATTACTAGGAAAAATTAAACTAACATGATGGCAGCCTTAGTCGTGTCGTTACGGTCGCATAGACACTAATTAGAGTCAATTCTGACACCGGGACTCCGAGTCGGTCCCGAAACTCAAACCGAGTCAGCGCCTCGCCAAGCGAACCTCGTGATGCACACCCAAGGCCCACTAAACTCACGGCGCTAGGTCAAACTCGGGGAAACCTTAGTCCCCAAGATACGTATTATACATCCATCTCTCGGTTTTGGAAAGTATCAAGATCGTATCTTCAAAACACCGGGCGCCTCACCTCGCGAGCCAGAGTCTTCCCACGCCTGAACCCAGGCGCCTGAGTCTTGGTGCGCCTGGACTTAGGCGTCTGTATGGGTGATGAGGGTCGAAAACACCTATAAATACCCCCCTCACCTCATTTATTCGACAATTCACAACAATTCTCTTCTCCCTCTACTTTCTCGCTAAGGGCTCGCACTCCGACACCCGAGGCAAACAGTCCACTCGATCGTAGTTCCGATAAAAGCGACATCGACGCTACTCCTCACCTTCGAGCACTCCACTCGATCCCGAGGTGGTTGTGTTCGACTAGCTACAGTCTAGTTACGAAGTTATACCGGATTAGCCGCAGAATCAGCCAATAGTAACGGAGCTCTGCCGGAGTAGCCGCAGGAAGGGTCAATGGTAACGGAACTCTGCCGAAATCACCAGGCAACTAGGAGGATCCGCCTTTGAAGTCGAGTCGTCATTAGGTTGTCATCTAAACAAAACTTTACATTTTCGCACTTTCTTTTATTATGCACTATGACAATACTAGGCATGGACACTAGGTCCATTACACGTACTAAAATACGTAACGTCCCAACTTCAACCGCAAACACTAAAATAAACTAAATAGACCCGAGTAATTCTATGATCCGTTCTCAACTATCTATGCATCGTGTCCCGTTTAGTGTATACTCCGAGGGTGCAACTCCTCACAATGTGATTACTTACATTCCCATTTACCGCTTTCGTATGATTTATTGCTTTTATGACCTTATAATCGTATGTTAAATCACCTAACATGGAATTCACAACGTAAAACAACTAAAATTGAACAAAGTGATGGTCGGGTTCCGTATTAGTCCGGGTGCTCGCCTTACTAGGTTCGACGCATCTTTATTAATACCGAACCGACGCATCTTAAGCAGAATACCAGGTAAGGTACATCACGAGAACGACTAATATCCGTATTATCGCGTTAAAACTGACTTGCTAATACCTATAATATTAATACTCTCTACTCTCCTATGTGCATCTTTTCATGGCCTGCTTGTCACGTGAAATCGCATGCAAAGAATGTAAACACAACTACTTCGATGACAAAACTTACTTGTCCTTAAACAACCGACGTAGCAAAAGGTATAGGGTGAAAACAATGGATGTTACAGTACTTCCGGCACAACAAAAGAACAAAGTTATCAGCCCACCAATGGATTAGTAGAGGCCGCTATAGTGCGGGCGGGATTGGGTGTTGACATCTATCGGATGTTGGCTTCCCAATACGTACCCTCACCCGTTACTCATAATCGACAGTTTCCGAATGTTCGAAACCATTGGCAATTAGAGTCATTCTAGGCATGGAGTGCTTAAGGGTACTAGTCTTTATCTTTAGGTCCCGTGCCCCTCAACTTTGAGCCGACTAAAGATCAAAGTTGACTTCAATGGTTTCCGAGTCCCCATAATTGACTCGGTGACGACTCCACAAATCGACAACGAATTCAGTTCACTAAAAAGGTCGCCTTACCAAACAAATCGGCCTTTAAACATTTATAACCACGACTCGATCGATTCCAAACGGAAACACGGGTGCCCGCACCCGTCTAGTACAAGTCAGGATCACCATCGGAATCAAGGTCCGAAACATCGCCCCGTACGCGAGATCGGACCGGCCCCTGACCGGGAGGGGGCCGCGTGGGTGGCCGCCGCCACACGTTAAAAAATCGAGCCGGTCCCGCGCGGGGCACCGGGCGGTGCGGATGGACGTCCACAAATATACACAACAAACACACACTACCTACCGACTTCGAGAGATGGTCTAAATTGGGTAATCGTTCGACGCATAAGAAGCCGTCGGAGACCCGGGATAGTGTTATACGCCCTCGGAGGATGGTGCACGAAAAAACTCCTCCGGACCGTCACTAAGCGAAAGGACGTAGTTGGGTTCTATCTCACAAAGGTCGCAGATCGTACGACCTTCGGGCAATGTGTAGTGCGCATACTCCCAAACTCCCCTTCCTCCCGACTTAGTCTTGGTCAGTCGAAATTTGCCGGGCCCGAAAGGTAGGTCCCAATTGTGGCGATTAAAGATAGTGGTTCGGTGTGCGTTGGGAACGATTAAAGCTCTTCCATGGCTAATGTAGACAAGGCGTTGATGGGGTACATGAAAAATCCAAGTCGGAAAATGAGCCTCGTCAAGCCAAATGGAATTATCAAGTGGGGTGAGATGGTCGGTCGAATAACCCAATTTGGTCGCAATTATAGTCACAAGACCTCCACAATCTACAAAGGGGCGAATAATACGGTGGAAGTGCAACGCCACGACAAGTGGTAGGTCCAAAGGGTTAAGGTTACCGAGCAAAGAGTCACAAATTAATTGCAAGATACACACATCAAGATTAATAATATTATCGGTCGAGGGTAACAAGCAGTGGGAGAGCACCTCAGAGAAGTAACGAATTGCGGGGCTACGAATTTTGGAGGTAAAAGATGAAGTAGGCTCGTAACCCTTCTGACAGCATGATATGCGCTTCCAAAAGTCTCTCCTAGACACACTAGCTTGTAAATTGCTCGGGGGTTCACTAAGTCCGGTACCCGATGAGGGTAAGCCTAAAGCTAAGCCAAACTCGAAAATAGTCAAACAACTATGTTTGATAACTATGATGCAGCGGTGGTCGGCAGGGGTGGAATGACGCCGGTGGGCGGCAGCAGCCCAGGTGATAGGGGTTTAGGGCGGGGCTGTCAAGTTGTGTAATTTGGGAATTGGGGTTTTGAGTTTTGACTCTTTCTCTCCTCTCCTGTTGCGCGTCTTCTGCTTTTTTCATTTTTTTTAATGGCATGTAAGTGCACGTGACCCCCTAGTCCCTCACCCCTATCCATCCCTGCGTAAGACGCTCAGAGTTGCTACCAACTCTTCTCCTATCTAAGTCTAAATTTAACCACTCTTGGTGTGATCGAATTGTCAATGGTAAAAGTTCCTAGGAACTTACAAGTAAGGTCTTTGTATGTAGAAGCCGCGAGGCTAAGGAGTCCGCTAGTTCCGGTCCTTAACGATAACTCTTTAATATCGTCTACGATTCCTAAGTTGGTCATTGTGTGGGGACAAGGCCACCTAGTACTCTGAAAGGTCTTTTCAGAGAAGGTTCGAGCTAATGGGGTAGTAGGACCAGGTAAAAATTTTGGCTTAGAAGACTTATAAGATGTAGAACATTTAGATGATTTAGAAGTCGAAGCCATACCTTGCCTTCAAGCGGCTCGCCTTGCTCTTGTCTCCATAATAATATCCTTGCAAGAATAATCCCAAAAACTTTGCTTCACCTCTTCAAGAACCCAAATTAAATCACCCAAGATAAGATGAAATGGAGATATGAATGTGGTTGGGGTATGAAAGGTGGTGGTTTGATGATTTTATGAGGGGTGAAAGGGTGGAATAAAGAGTGAGGTAACAGGTGATATAAATGAAGGTAGTTGAGGAGAGAAATAAAAGTTTTAAAGTAGATTGGTAAAAATTTGGTGTAAATGTTTTGGAAAGAAAGTTATGTGGTGTATTTTTGAAGAAGGGAATTGATATTGTAGTGAGTGAATAAGATATAGGTGAGCCGGCCCATGTCGTAGGGTGAAGTTTCACCCGGTCAAGTACCATCGGGTGAAGTTTCACCCAACGGATTTTCGTCGTGAAAATCATTTCTGCCAACTTTTTCTACCAGGTGAAGTTTCACCTGGTGAAAATATCATCGGGCGAAATTTCGCCCGACGGTATCTTGTCAGTCCTGGAAAATTTGGAAATTCTAGGATTTTTTCGTACGGCGAAGTTTCGCCTGGTCAATAGTCTCATCGGGCGAAGTTTCGCCCAACGGTCTTGATTGCTTCGTTTTTCCCCTTGCCATTCCATGGCTCTTTATTAATCACCTAGAGATTTAGATAACGACACGACTCACATTACATAATCAATTTCTCCCACAAACATGCTTGTGATCTTCAAATTATGCTCCATAACTTCTCCAAAAGGATCTTTATCCAAATAAATGCTCCATGGCGAAATCCAAGTTCATCCATTCTTCTCAAACTAACAAAACTAACAAACTCAAAGAATATTATACATATATATACAAGTTGGTTGTTGAGGATACCACCAAACTTACATCAATTTGAGAGGGGTCAAACAACACTCCCCAACGGGATCTCACCAAGTTTCACGGTAACAAAGGTCTCACGAATGTGATCGGGATGGTAAATCTTCAAACGTTGTCCATTAACCATAAATTTCCCGGTTTCCGGGCTTGATATCTCTATTGATCCATATGGTTGCACCTTAGTCACTTCAAATGGACTCGACCATTTTGATTTCAACTTACCGGGGAAAAGCTTAAAATGAGAGTTGAAAAGTAATACCTTATCACCAATGGAGAAGTCCTTACGAAGTATTCGAGAATCATGCCATTTGCGTGTTTGCTCCTTGTAAATCCTCGAATTTTCGTAGGCCTCGAGTCTTAGTTCTTCCAATTCTTGTAGTTGAAGAAGGCAGTTATTTCCAATGATATTCTTGTCAAAGTTTAACTCTTTGATTGCCCATTTGGCTTTGTGTTCTAATTCCACTGGTAAATGACAAGCTTTACCATACACAAGACGATAAGGAGTGGTTCCGATCGGCGCTTTGTAAGCCGTTCTCAATGCCCAAAGGGCGTCATTCAATTTCAATGACCAATCGTTTCGGTGTTTATTTACAATTTTTTCCAAAATTCCTTTGATTTGATGGTTGGAGATCTCGGCTTGTCCATTTGATAGAGGGTGTTAGGCTAGGGACATTTTGTGAGTGATACCATATTTCCTAAGAAGGTGTTCAAATGTATCTTTCCTAAAATGAGAGCCTCCATTGCTAATTATGGCTCTAGGCATACCGAATCTCGGGAAAATTACATTCTTGAAAAGCTTGATTACAACCTTGGAGTCATTGGTGGGAGAAGCTACGGCCTCGATCCACTTTGAGACATAATCAACTGCGACCAGGATGTATTTGTTGCCAAAAGAAGATGTAAATGGACCCATGAAATCAATGCCCCAAACATCGAACAATTCAATTTCCAAGATGGGTTGAAAGGGCATCTCATTTCTTCTAGTTATGTTGCCACTTCTTTGGCAAGCATCACATGTGAGAATGAAAGCTCTTATATCTTTAAACATGGAAGGCCACCAAAACCCGCTTTGGAGAACCTTGGCAATTGTCTTTTGGTTGGCCAAGTGTCCACCATAAGGTGTCGAGTGAAGGTGCTTCACAATATCAAATCCTTCATCGGCCATCACACATCGTCGATAGATTCTATCCATACAACGGCGGAACAAATAAGGCTCATCCCAATAATAGCGTCGGGCTTCATAACGTAGTTTCTTCCTCTCTATCTTGGAATAATCGTCCGGAATAAAATGAGACACTAAGAAATTGACGATATCGGCATACCACGGTGTAATAGTTTCAATGGTCATCAAGGTGTCATCTCTTATTGCTTCATTGATGGGTATACCATCATCTTCATTGCTTTCTTTACTAACCGTTAGTCTACTAAGGTGATCCGCTACCAAGTTCTCCGATCCGGCCTTTTCTTTAATCTCAATGTCAAATTCTTGTAGAAGGAGAACCCACTGAAAAAGTCGGGACTTTGTCTCCTTTTTTGACATAATATATCGAATGGCCACAAGATCGGTATGAATAATGACTTTTGAACCGGTAACATAAGTTCGAAATTTCTCCATGGCATAGACAACGGCAAGCATCTCTTTTTCGGTCGTGGTATACCTCGATTGGGCTTCATCTAAGGTCTTGCTCGCATAATAAATCAAATGTAGCTTCTTGTCGATCCGTTGACCTAAAACGGCACCAACGGCAAAATCGGAAGCATGGCACATGATCTCAAATGGAAGTTTCCAATCGGGTGCTTTGATAATTGGAGCGTTGGTGAGAGCGGTCTTTATCCTACAAAAGGCCTCAAGACACAAGTCATCAAAAACAAAAGGTGCATCTTTCATAAGCAAAGAAGTTAAAGGCTTGACAATCTTAGAAAAGTCTTTAATAAACCTTTTATAAAAACCGGCGTGACCTAGAAAACTCCTCACCCCCTTGACATTAGTTGGAGGTGGCAAGGTCTCAATCACGGAGACTTTAGACTTATCAACTTCAACTCCTCTATTAGAAACAATATGACCTAAGACAACATCTTGTTCAACCATAAAATGACATTTCTCCCTATTCGAAACAAGTTTATATTCTTCACATCGAGGTAATACTTGATCAAGGTTTTTAAGGCAAGAATCAAAAGATGTACAATGGACACTAAAGTCATTGATGGTAGGGTTTCGCCGTGTATCCCTACACCAAGTAAACCAACTATTCCTAACAAGTAGCTAGGGAAGTCGGGTCGATCCACTCAGATGGAAAAGGGGTCTAGACTAAGGTTTACCTAAATACAAGACTAGGTCACAAGGTCACAAGGAATGATAACTAAAGAGAATTGATTACAAACTCAATTGCTAGGCTAAGAACAAGAGTAAATAAACTAGGATGATGAAAAAGAAGAAGCTAGGGTTATGAATAAACTAGGAATGATAAAAACTAAATGATTCAATTACAACTAAAAAAACAACAAACTAGAGGAATAGTAGCTAAGATGAAGAAGAAATCAAATAGGGGAAAGAGTAGGGTTAGGTCGGGTTCATAGGTGTGATAGGCTAGTGGGGAAATCGAGGGTGTAGGTTTCACCTAGTCACTAAGGTAGTCCGCGCTCTTGCGTCAAAGGCAAACCCGAAAACTCATGCAAGATGCTACTCAAAACAAGAGAATTCAACCACCCATCAAACATACAATGAGAAGGAGGAAACAAGTAAGAGAAGCATGACCACTACTACTCTAACAAGCATTTCATCAAACACATACCATGCTTAACAAGTGACTAGCAATCAAGATTCAACCTTTACCCACAATCAACCCTAATCACCCATAAACATCACCTAATCCCCTTACTAACCCCACAAGAATCTAATTACTCATATCTAAACTAACACTAACATGAACAAGAGAAATCAACGTAAGCATCAAAACATTCATAATGAAGAAGAACAAAACTGAACAATAAATAAATGATAAAGATTGAAACTTGACTAACAATATAAGATTAAAGGAAAGGAGAAGAGAAAGATTATACCAAACTAACAAGGTAATGAAAAGATTGAAACTTGTATAATAAGAAAACCCAAATACATCCACCAAGGTTGTCAATCTTGGTTGGATTCTTCAAGAAATCCCTTAATACAAGAGTAATTGCTAAGATTAAACTAAGATTAAGGAAAGATTAATGAGAAACTAAGCTAATGGTAAGAATTATCTAACTAGGGTTATGTATAATCTAGGGTGTTTAAAACAATACAAGAGGGGGGTATATATAGGGTTACACGAGTAAGGGAGGCGAAAAATTGAAACCGGGTGGAGCTGGGCCCTTCCCGGCCGGAAAGGTAGTGATCCCGGTCGGGAAGGGGTGGTCCCGGTGACGGGCGGGATTTTCCGTGGATCCCCACCAACAAGTAATAACCAACTAATCCTAACTGGGTAGATAGGGCAAGTCGGGTCGAATCCACAGGGATGGGGTGTCGGACTAAGTGTGTACTACGGTCAAAGACTCGGTTCAAGACAAGCTAATCTAGGCGATGGCTAAGGACTAAACTATAGTCTATAACAACAAATAAAAAGGCTAAACAAGCATCTAATGACTAGCGAAATCTAATAAAACGATAAGAAGAAACTAGGGTTAGGTCGGGTTCATGGGTGCAAAGAAGACAAGAAGAGGAAAAATGGGGTTACTAGCATGCTTTCGTAGCCTAGGTAACGCCGATCAGGCTCTCGCTACAAAATTGGCCTAGGGGTCGTCCTCACCGGGCTCTCGCTACGTAATGAGGGAACCAAGCCAACCAACCAAACACACACATACAAGAAAATATGCAAGAAAAACAAGGATTTATCGTCTCTAGTCTCACAAGCATTTCATCGAACATGTGGAGTGCAAGGTTAATGGGAAACAACAAAAACAACATCTAGCACCACCCATCTCACCCTAATCATCCACAATCACAACCAATCACCCTAATAACCCTAGCAAGAATCTATTCAAACATATCTAAAGGAAAACTAACACTAACAAGAGAAAACAAAACAAGAACAAGAGCATACATATGTAAAACTAACAAAGATGATGAACAAAACAATAAACAAGATATAAAGATGAAAACTTGAATGATAAAACAAAGATTAAGAGAAAGGAAAAGAGATTATAACATACTAGAAGATGAAAGCAAGAATGAAAACTTGTATAAAAGAGAAAACCCAAAACAATCTTCCAAGGTTGTCAATCTTGGTGGAGATCTTCAAGAATTCCTTAATACAAGATTAGCTAAATAGATTAAGGACTAATTACCGACTAATCTACTCTAATCTATGCTAAAGTAGTCTAGGGTTTAGTGGGTAATGAAGAACATTTCTTAGGAATACAAGAGGAAGGGTATATATAGAGTTACAATGAGTAAGGAGATGAAAAGAAGTGAGGCGGAGCTGTAGCTGGGCCATCCCGTCCGGGACGAGATGGTCCCGTCCGGGACGGATTGGTCCCGCCCGGGACGGACCCAAAACAGGCGCAGTGCATTTTGTGCACCTCATCCCGGACGGGATGAGGTCCTTCCCGTCGGGGATGGGTCTTGTAGGCCTCCAATATGATCTTTAAGGTTCCTCCTTGCTTCACATGAGCCTCTCATCGACTCTCGGGTCTCGGGATCGAGTCTAAGGGGCTCGGGATCGGGTCCCATGGTCTCGGGATCGAATCCAAGGCACCGAGTGATCGTTCCTTCTCTTCGTTGGCTCCGAAAAGTGTATGTATTGAGTCGGAATCGCTCAAACTCTTCATGAATGGTCTCGGGAACCTAAAACGAACTAAAGGAAGCATAAGTAACCCATAAACCGCTCTCAAGGAGCGATTCAACAAGGAAAATGGGACCAAAACCCAACAAATTAGGCACTACAAACTACACTTATCAACTCCCCCACACTAAACCCTTACTCGCCCTCGAGTAAGCACAAACTAACTACTAAACTAGCCGAGCGGGTATTAGCGCACCCTACGCCCTTTCAACTCACGCGAGAACACCTAGAGGATAAGTGCTCTCTGCAAGGCAAGTGAGGTCTTGCGACAAAACCGTGGATGCAACCGGACAGAAAAACACAAAAACAAAAAAACACACACACAAACAAACACCAAACGGTTGCATCCAAGACAAAACAAATACCGCTTCCCTCAACAAAGCGGTGAAATAGACGCCGGTTAAGGACTCAAGGCAAGTGACAACGTTCCCAAGCTAGCAATACAAACCGAAATGGACCAAACCTTAATAGTATGACGACAAAGCAATAAAAAACGTTGGTAACTTACCTAGGTTCCTCCTAACCTTCTAAGAACGTACCACGGGACGATCGGCGGGATGGAAAAAGGATGAACCACGGTGTTAGTCGACACTGTAGGTAAGTGAAGACCCGCCCTCTTTAGCGATGAGCCAAGAGGGTCGTCCCATGCCCATACCGCTTAACTAGTCCAAGTAAAAAGGTGGAAATATTTGCAAACATGAGGGAAGACCGACCATTACTGCTATCATCCTTCAAAGGGACTCGGTCCTTTGGTAGGCTCTTCACAGCAATAGTCGGCGAAAGGCTTATTTTTGGGATGCGAGGTTTCTTTTTGTGAGACGATTTTCTTTGGCATTTTCTTTCTTTTGCATATTTGCTTTTTGTGTTGCCATGCCATTTCTTTTTCTTCTTTTCTATTTTCTTTTTGGCTTTTTGTGGCTTTTCTTTTTCTTCAATCTTCTCTTTCTTTCATTTTCTTTCTTTTTTTTTTCTTTTCTTTGCCCTTTTGGCTTGATTTGGCTCGAAGGCATTTCTTTGCAACTAAGAAAGATGTTTTCAACAATTTGCAATTTTATTGTGTGGAAATGTGTAGAAGGTAGGGAAATGGGTGAGTTGGGGAGCGTCCTTCCCTTCAAACCCACAAAAAAGGGGAAAACTTGGACTAGTCAAACAACCCCAAACACGGTCACCTAAGGGAAGGGACTCGGCAACCAAGGCCTTTTCACACCGTGGGTGGTCATAATGGTCAAATGCAAATCCCGTAGTAAATCCCTAGTAAGCTAGGTGGACTCAAGGTAAGAAACCAACGAAATCATTGATTTAGGGTCATTCTACTAGACTAAAGTCCAAGACTCGATTTATACTACTAGAAAGGGAAAGTAAACACCTGCACACTAGCCCGGATTCCGCCCAGATCCGACTAGGTCCTACAAAAAGGGTGAAAATCTTGTAAATTTAGATTTTGAAATGACTCTCGATGTAATCACGTCATCGAGAATCGGGAGCGACAATTACCAAGGCCCCGAGGGCCACCATGACACAAAAGTGTATAAGGGGAAGGGGAACTAACAAAAGAAGACAAGCAACAAAAGACGGAAAAGAAAGGATAGTTGCCGTACCATGCGGGTAGCAACTCACTTGCTCCATTGTCTCATAGGTCGATATCGGCACGTAGCTAGTCTACGTCATTTCTATTCCCCTCCAATCACGATATGGTTCCATGAATGGTCGGATTGGTGTGACTAGCTGTAGACTAATCTTATAAGTGTGGTTAAACACAAGGTCACTGGTATGTGTGGTGGTTGTGTTGTTGCGGGTCCAATTAAATAGGCAAATACAAGGTTAAACTAGCACCGTCCCCGGCAACGGTGCCAAATTGATGGGAGGGATTTGCCGTGGATCCTCACCAACAAATAATAACCAACTAATCCTAACTGGGTAGGAAGGCTAAGTCGGGTCGAGTCCACGGGGATGGTAAAGAGGGTTTAGACCAAGTTCCACCTAAAGACTTGACTAGGTCTCGACGCTAAACTAAACTAGGACGATAAGAAGGGAATGAACTATAACTATGACTAAGCTAGGGGTAACAACTAAGGCTAAACGAATCTATCGAACTAAAGAAATCAAACAAGGAAAGAGTAGGGTTAGGTCGGGTTCATAAGTGTAGTAGGATAGTTGGGGTAACGATGGTGCAAGGTTCACCTAGTCACTAAGGTCGGTCCGCGCTCTCGCGTCAAAACTCAAGTCCGCACTCTCGTGTCAAAGACTAAACCCGAATACACAAGAATTCAATCACAAGTCAAACCCACAATGAGTAGAGGAAGACTAGCATGAGAAGCATGGCCACTACAACTCAAACAAGCAATTCAACAAACACATAGTGTGCCCAACATAAGACTAGCAACAAAGGATTCACCTTTACCCATAATCAAGCCCTAATCACCCATAATCCACACTTAATCCTCCTACTAACCCCACAAGGAATCTAATCACTCATAATCAAACTAAGATTAACATAAACAAGAGGAAACATCACAAGCATCAAAACATCCATAAAGAACAATCAAGAACAATAAACAATAATCAAAGATTGAAACTTGAAGGATTAAACAAAGATTAAGAGAAAAGAGAATGGAAGATTATACCTACTAACAAGAGGATGAAAGATTGAAACTTGTATTAATAAGAAAAACCCAAAACAATCTCCCAAGGTTGTCAATCTTGGTTGAATCTGGAAGAATTCCCTTAATACAAGACTTAGGACTCGTTTGGTTCACCATGGGAAGATGAAGTTACCAGGAACTTTGAATTCACGTGAATTTGTATTTCATGGGAATTAGAAAATATTATTTGGTTGCCACGTGGGAAATGACTTCATGCGGGAAGTTCTACACACCAAGCGGGGGCTTGGTGAGTAACTTCCCCCATTGTGGAGGAAGTGGCAATTCCCGGGAAGTGGCAATTCCCGGGAAGTGGGCAACCAAACAACTCCCTGAAAATGCACTTCCTGGGAACTTGCACTTCCCGGTAATTGGATGAGTAACCAAACGACCCCTAATTACTAGGATTAACGATTAACTAAAGACTAATATACACTAATCTATGCTAAACTATGCTAAAGTAGTCTAAGGTTTGGTGGGTAATGTCTCCCATAACATAAGATTACAAGAGGGGTATATATATAGGGTTACAATGAATAAGGAGAAGAAAAGAAGCGAAGCGGAGCTGCAGGTGGCTCATCTCGGCCGAGATGAGATGGTCTCGCCCGAGACGGAACTCATCTCGGCCGAGACGAAATGATCTCGCCCGAGACGGCCCATACAACAGCCTGTTGAAACGCGCACTCCTTCCCGACCGAGAAGGCACTTGTTCTCGGCCGGGAAGGCTCCTGTAGGCCTCCAATATGATCTCTCAGGTCCCTCCTTGCTTCTCATGGGCTTCTCATCGATTCTCGGGGCTCGGGATCGAATCCAAGACACCGAGTGATCGTTCCTTCTCTTCGTTGGCTCCAAAAGTGTAGGAAACGAGTCGAAATCGTTCCAATTCTCCATGAATGGTCTTGGGAACCTAAAACGAATTAGAAGAAGCGTAAGTAGCTCAGAAACCGCTCGAAAGAGCGATTTCACAAGAGAAACCGGGACTAAACATAACAAAATAGGCACTACAAACTACACTTATCAACTCCCCCACACTTAACCCTTACTCGCCCTCGAGTAAGCACGAACTAACTACTAAACTAATAAAAACTAAAATACTAGCCGAGCGGGTATTAGCGCACGCACCCTACGCCATTTCAACTCACGCGATAACACTTAGAGGACAAGTGCTATCCGCAAGGCAAGTGGGGTCTTGCGACAAAACTGTGGATGCAACCGGACACGAAAACACACAAACAAACAAACACACACACACAAACAAGCACCAAACAGTTGCATCCAGGACAAAACAAATACCGCTTCCCTCAACAAAGCGGTGAAATAGACAACGGTTAAGGACAAAAGGCAAGTGACAACGTTCCCAAGCTAGCAATACAAACCGAAATGGACCAAACCCTAATAGTATGACGACAAAGCAATAGAAACGTTGGTAACTTACTTAGGTTCCTCCTAACCTTCTAAGAACGTACTACGGGACGATAGGCGGGATGGAAAAAGGATGAACCACGGAGTTAGTCGACACTGTAGGTAAGTGAAGCCCCGCCCCATTTAGCGATGAGCCAAGAGGGTCGTCCCATGTCCAAAACCGCCCAATTAGTCCAAGTAAAAAGGTGGTCAAGGTTGCAAAATGAGGGAAGACCGACCATTACCGCTATCATCCTTCCTAGGGTCTCGGTTCTTTGGTAGGCTCTTCACGGTAATAGTCGGAAAAAGGCTTATTTTTGAGGGTGAGGGTTCTTTTTGTGAGGTGGTTTTCTTTTGGCATTCTTTTATTTTGCATTTGGCTTTTGAGTTGCTATGCCACTTCTTTTTCTTCTTTTGTATTTTGTTTTTCTTTTGTTGTGCCTTTTGTTTTTCTTCTTTCTTTTCTTTCTTTTTTCTTTCTTTTTTCTTTCTTTTTCTTTGCTTCCTTGGCTTGCCTTTTTGATATGTTTTGTTTTGTAGGCACTTGTAACCAAGTAAGACAATTTGCAACTAATTTGTGGAAACTTGTATGAGGTAGGGAAATGGGTAAGTCGGGACGACGGCTTCCCTTCAAACCCACAAAAAGGGGAGAAACTTGGACTAATCAAACAATTTCGAACAAGGTCACCTAAGAGACGGGACCCGGCAACCAAGGCCTTTTCACACCGTGGGTGGTCAAAATGCAAATCCCGTAGTAAATTCCTAGTAAGCTAGGTGGACTCAAGGCAAGAAACCAACGAAATCATTGATTTAGGGTCATTCTACTAGACTAAAGTCCAAGACTCGACTCATATTGTTAGGAAGGGAAAGTAAACACTTGCGCACTAGCCTCAAAACCGGGTTTTCGAAAACCTATTTACACACTAGACACAAACACGAGACAAGACGAAGACACGACGAAAACGAAATAAAAAAAAGGCAAAGGCAACAAAACAAGACAAAACAAAACAAACACATAAAGAGAACAAACACCACCCGGAATTTCAAAATAAGCAACCAATCAACCACAAATCTTCACAAGGCTCCACCCGAGCACACATCATCACAAATCTCCTCCACACTCCACAAGAGACAAAGAGGAGAAAGGGATAGAAAGGCGTTACCGGATGTCTCGAAAGCCCTCCAAAATCAACGGTGATTAGGCGACCTACAAGGAAAAAGGGAGGCAAACGCACACAACACAACAAAAGTACGACACAATGACACAAAAAGAGAAAGACACAAAAGAAAATCTTTTTGATTTTTGTGAAAAAATTTCAAATTTTTATGGTTTTTTTAAGATTTTTCGAAAAGAAACAACGAAAATAAAAATAAAATTAAACTAAACTAGAATATCGCTCCCCCACACTTAAATCGAGCAATGTCCTCATGCTCGATCGTAGTGTATGGAGACACTAAAGAAAAGAAAAGAAAGTACGAAAATAAAGCTAAAAATCAAAAATAAAGTGGAGAAAAGGGTAGAATGTGTTCGGCCTGGGTGTAGTCAAGTCACCATGGGCCGAGACGAGAAAAGATATGGATGGGGGAAGAAATAAAAAGAAAGAAATAAAAGGAAATGGGAGGGGAGGACTAGGTGTAATCAAGTCACCTAGCCCGGATTCCGCCTAAATCCGACTAATTCTTAAAAAAAAGAAAAAATAAAATAAAATAAAGAAAAAGAAAAGACTTGTAAATTTGGATTTTTCAAATGACTCTCAATGTAATCACGTCATCGAGAATCGGGAGCGATCACCACAAAGGCCCCGAGGGCCAACAAAATACTCATAACAAGGGGGAAACGAAATAGACAAGCATCAAAAACGGAAAAGAAAAGAAAGTCGCCATACCAATGGTTAGCAACTAACGCATCTCCATCGTCTTAATAATCAATAATCATCAAGCTCGTCATCATCTCCCTCCTCACTCTCATTGTCATCATCATCATCGTCACCACTTTCATCTTCTTCTTCTTCGGCTTCATGATTACCCACCCCCGCATTTATATCGAAGGCATCCTCGGCCTCGTACTCCTCATCATCCACCATAGTACCACTACCACTAGGATTACCGTGGTTAGAGAAGTACTCGGGCCTATACCACGATGGAATGTTGCCACGCGGATCAATATACCCCTGTTGTGCAAGAAGGTGATAGCCGGGATACTGGGCATAGTAGTCGTCCCTCCTCTTCTCATATTGCCCAATGTGTAGAGCATTAAGCATAGCGGCCATAGCTGGATCGGCCGGGGGCTGAGGGTAGGCAAATGGAGTGTAGGGGGTGTACGGAGGTACGTGCACATAAGCTTGGGGTGTAGGATAAAAGAGGTGCGCTCGGGTAGCTTGCTGTTATTGTTGTTGGGTTGGTTACTGTCGAGGCTCCACACTAGCACGGGAGGAAGAGGCACCGGGATCACCTCCCGCACCGGGCATTAAAAGGTTGGGATCTTGGACCGGGACTAGGGATTGCCGCAAAGGCACAAGGGTCGGGAGCGTAGCGCATGGCAAAGTGAAGTGTGGCCGACCCGAGGTATACCGTTGATACCTCTTGTGCTCCCTATCATAGGCAATCCATTTATGGAACCTAGTCAAACGGTCCTCATCTATGGTCGTATCACCCGGTACGGGGGTCAAGTCTTCCTCGCTAAAATTCTCATCAACCGCCTTAGCTAAGTGTGTTATGAGCCCCCCGAGAACAATCTCACTCATACTTTTCCCCGCCTTACCTATCTTAAGAAAATGCTTAGCCAAAGCAAGGGAAAGGTCGGAAGTGTACCTGAGTTGACTTTTGACATTTAAATAAGCCCCGATTATGGTTAATTCTTGTTGTGTGAAAGTGCTCATTTCGGGTCTCCCAAATATCGTACCCGCAATTAATTGATGCCAAATACGTAATACCGGGTGGTGGACATGACGACTAGACAACCGTCGATAGTCGACAAGGCTAAGACCGGTAATACTCTTCCAAACATCGATCTCACTAAAACCGGCGGGTGCATTACAATTAGACACGAGGAAAAGACCAAAAATATCACCAAATTCGGGGAGGGTGTAGTTGTAGTCACCATTGTTCACTCGAAAAGCAACCCGGGGAGGATCAACTCTAGTATTTAGAGTGAAGCTACTAAAGAACTCTAAAGTGAGTTGCTTGTATGTAAGCTCATGCATGTTGAATAACAATTCCAACCCCATACCCACAAACAATTCTCTACATTTCTCAAGAATGCCAAGTTTTCTAAGTATAATCTTGTAAAGAAAACGAGTTGGCTCAAGAGGCTTACCAAGGAGCTTGTAGAATTGCTCCTTTTGCCATTCCGAACCAAAGATAAGGGTAGGAAAATCCGGATGGCACGGAATTTCCGGCTCTTCAACCTCGACCTCGGGTTCGATTTCGGCTCTAGAAGTGGAAGCACTCTTCCTTTTCTTGCTAGCTACCACATTCCCTCTTTTCTTTGGAGCCATTAATGGTGAAGAAGCTTCAAAAATGGTGAACACCCAAACTCGGATTTTACCCAAAAACACTAACTAGAACCCACAAAAACACATAATAGAAGCTTAAAAATGGTGTAATAAGCTTCCTAGACCAACTCCAACAAGCTAAATCGAGTTTGCAACCAAAACCCCAAACTCGGATTTTGGAAAAAATGGTGATAAAAACTCGATTTTTTTTCGTTTTTGGTGAATTAAATGGTAGAAAATGGGTCTAGGATAGGTATTAATGTGATAGAAACTGATTTTGGGTGGTTTTGGAAGTGATTTGATGAGATTTGGTGGAGTATTTGTATATTTATGGTGTTTTGGGGTTTTGAAATTGGGGTTTTGTGTGTTATGAAGATGAAGGAGGTTGAAAATGACTTAGTATGATATGGGAATGGGTTGGGTTGGGTTTGGGTATTATTGTGTGAGAGGGGAGTAGTAGGGGCGAGGCGGGCTTAATGAGTTGGGTGGGTTCGGGCTGCAGGAGTAATAAAACGAAGTAGTGCTGTAAACAGCCCGTCTCGGCCGAGAAGGGCTCGTCTCGGTCGGGACGGGTCTTCGTCTCGCCCGGGACGGTACTCCAGTAGCTACGATTTTGTGCCACACCTTCCCGACCGAGACGGCCCCATCTCGGCCGGGAAGGGCTTTCATCTCGCCCGGGACGAGCTCGTCTCGCCCGGAACGATGCCATTTCTCTCCCAACAAAACCCGTTCTCGCCCGGGATGCCTTTGAAGCTTCCTTTCAATAAGAACTCACCTAGCCTTCCTCCCAAATCCACAAATAACAACTCGGGATCCGAAATCTCGTTCCCAAAAGCTTAATGCAAGCTCGAAAATAACCATCTAGCTCCCGTCTTCCAGTAAAAATCCCACCGAGCCGAGACTTGACGGAAAAATAGAAGACCGAGCACGAAATACTTGATGCTAATCATAGGAGATAAAAGTGGAGCTTCTCTTGATTTTCATATATTCACCTAAGCACATAGCTTCATCAAAGCTCCCAAAAATCAATAATAGAACCGCTCCCAAGACCGCTTCAATCATTTACCTCCAAAACTCATATAGTCACCTTCAAACATCAATCATCCTACACAACTTCACAATAATCATTAGAATCCCCTCCCTCACATCACTCAAAAAAAAATTCCAAATTACAAAAAATTCCAAAAAATACAAAACAAATCCTAAAATTAAGCAATTAAATCACACAATTACAAAAATTCGAGAGAAGAGAGGAGAGGAATATACAACATGACGGTTCTTTAGGAACTCCGTCAAACCGAGAATGGTGGACTCTCATTCTTCAACCATAGCCCTCAAGGGCTTGGAGGAGGAAGTCAAATGCACGACCGACATCGTAATGAAGGCCCAAAGAGTGCTCGAGCCAAGCTATCCTCCACGGCCTCCAAGGTGGAGGCAAGAAGTAGTCCTCAAAAGACCCAACATCATCCTTCGTGTTGTCTCCGGGGTCTATCCATCCTACGAGATTTACCGCCTCCAATCACTATCAAGCTTCAAGTCTTCATCATGAGGCACAAAAAATGGCTTTGGCCTCGTTTCCTTATTGCACACCCCCACACTTTCCTCAAGTTGTGGTTCCCCATCTTCATCAATTGTCCCCACATCATCTTGGAGGAGAGGATTGAAACTTCTACCGACGGTTTCAATCTCTTCCAAACCATTGCTAGGTTTACTTACAAGGGGTTCTTGATGCTTATCCACATTCTTGGACATGGGCAACTTGGGCTTGTCAATTTCACCCAACAACTTCACAAATTCTACCAACCCATCCAACTCACTAACCTCCTCCAATTCTTCACCAACAATGCCTTCACTAAGGGTCATATCCTCATTCGTCTCTTTTTGGGTAGACGATTGAGGTTCTTCAAAGCAAAGGTCGTTCCTCATAGGGAATTCGTTAACGACTTCGTCATTGGGTTGTTCCCCTTCCTCAAATGAACATCCCTCATCAAGTTGTGAAGACCGAGTTAAGAACATTAGGGTTTGAGCCGTTAAAGCATTCAATCGAGCATCCTTCGCCTCGTTTTCCCTTCGATATTGGGCCATGAATTCATCTTGATCCTTTCGTATTTGAATGGCCAATTCTTGGTTGCTCCTTTGCAATTGAAGAATCAATTAATACAACTCCAAGTTTGGCGATTGGTGGTCATTGGGGTCTTGTAGAGCTCCTTGAAAATCTTGATGATGCCCAAGGAGTGGGGCATCATATTGTTGGTAGTGAGGTTGAGATGATTGGTAGTATTGTGGGTTTTGGGGTTCATATTGTGGTTGGGGTGGAGGGTAATGTGGTAGGTTTTGGGAATATTGGTTTCCATACGGTGAATCATGATGAGACATGGTGTGTTCACATTGATAGCTTGAGTAATATCCACCATGATCATATGATTGGTAAGCATCCACTTGTTGGTGGCCGTTTCCATATTCTTGAAGATCATACCCACTAGGGTCTTGATTACCCCAAGAAGCTTGGTAGTAATTATGAGTCATCATGTCGTAATTTGATCCATAGAGGGAGAGGAGTAGCTCATGTTGGCTCCTAACTGTGGGGAGTTTAGATCAAACCTCATACTAAACTCAAAAATCGCGGATTGTACCAGGTTGAGGACTTCTCAATCTAGCAACCGTCCGTTAAAGCGGCTCTAAGTCGCAAGAAGAAGATGGTCACCACCTCTAAGCACAAACTATAGACTAGGAGCAAACGTGAGAAGTCTAGTGCTTTTTGGGCACTAGACAATAAATAAATAAACTTCACACACAAGAAGCAAGAGAACAAAAAGAAAAAAGAAAAACACAAAAACAAAGACAAAGTCAAGTAAATAGGCAAACTATGTCTAAACTAATCCTACACTCAATAAATACACCTAACGACTAAACTAGGACCGACTATTCCTAGACAAATACAAGGTCACTGGTATGGGTTAGTGGATTCGTTTTTTTTGTGTTGTATGAGCGGTGCGTGTTAGATTATTTGTTGGTAGAGGTGTTTTGTGTTTTTGTTCGCAAGGTCATCCCGACCAGGACCATCCATCCCGACCGGGATGGACCCCATGTTCCTCCTTTGGCCTTTTCTTCGTCGTTTGAGCCCACCCTACCACTTTATACCCCCTCCCAACCTCCCTACATGTCCTTACTCTCATTATATGACCCCTATACCTCATATACACATTTTCACCTCAGTTTCTCTTCACTTTACACCGACTTTCACATCAAAACCCACCTCATTTTACCTTTGTGCCCCAACCATGGATCCGTATTGCGATTGGAGAAGAATAAAAATGACGACGACTAGCTACGTGCCGATATTGACTTATGAGACGATGGAGCGAGTGAGTTGCTAACCGCATGGTACGGCAACTATCCTTTCTTTTCCGTCTTTTATAGCTTGTCTTCATTTGTTTGTTCCCTTCCCCTTTTACACTTTTGAGTCATGGTGGCCCTCGGGGCCTTGGTGCCGTTGCCGGGGATCCCGCCACCAAATAATAACCAACTATTCCTAACTGGGTAGATAGGGCAAGTTGGGTCGATCCACAGGGACGGGGTGTCGGACTAGGGTGTGCTACGGTCAAAGACTAGGTTCAAGACAAACTAAACTAGGGGATAGACTAAGGACTAAGCTAGGGTCTATTACAAGAATTAACAAGGCAAAACAAGCATCTAATGACAAACGGAAGCTAATAAAACGATAAGAAGAAACTAGGGTTAGGTCGGGTTCATGGGTGCAACGAAGACAAAAAGGGGAAAGACGGGGTTACTAGCGTGCTCACGTAGCCTAGGCAACGCCGATTGGGCTCTCGCTACGTAATCGGCCTAGGGGTCATCCTCACCGGGCTCTCGCTACGTAATGAGGAAACCAAACCAACCAACCAAACACACACATACAAGAGAATATGCAAGAAAAACAAGGATTGATCATCTCTAGTCTCACAAGCAATTCATCAAACATGTGGAGTGCAAGGTAAATGGGAAACAACATCTAATACCACCCATCTCACCCTAATCATCCACAATCACAACCAATCACCCTAATAACCCTAGCAAGAATCTACTCAAACATATCTAATGCTAAAACCAACAAGAACAAGATGAATCAACTCAAACAACAAAACATGCATAATGAAACCAGTGAAGACAATGAACTATGAACAATATAATGAACAAAGATTAAAACTTGGATGAACAAACAAGATTAAGAGTAAAAAAGGATGAGAAATTTTATACCAACTACAAAGGATGAAAAGAAGAACACATGCACAGAAGAAAACCCAAGCAAAATCTTCCAAGGTTGTCAATCTTGGTGGAGATCTTCAAGAATTCCTTAATAAAAGATTAGCTAACTAGATTAGGGACTAATTAACGACTAATCTACTCTAATCTATGCTAATCTATGCTAAAATAGTCTAGGGTTTAGTGGGTAATGAAGAACATAAGCTAAATTTACAAGAGGGGGGTATATATAGGGTTACAAGAGTAAGGGAAGCGAGAAAAGCGAAACAGCCCATTTCTGGGTCCATCTCGGCCGAGATGGAAGTGGTCTCGCCCGAGATGGTGTGGTCTCGCCCGAGAAGAAGGTGGTCTCGGCCGAGACGGCCCAGAACTGGAGCTGTTCCTTTTGTGCACTTCTTCCCGACCGAGAGGGCTATTCTTCCCGCCCGGGAAGGGTCTGTAGGCCTCCATTATGATCTCTAAGGTCCCTCCTTGCTTCTCATGGGCTTCTCCTCGACTCTCGGGTCTCGGGATCGAGTCTAAGGGGCTCGGGATCGGGTCCCAAGGTCTCGGGGTCGAATCCAAGGCATCGAGTGATCGTTCCTTCGCTTCGTTGGCTCCGAAAAGTGCATGTATTAAGTCAGAATCGCTCCAACTCTTCATGAATGGTCTCGGGAACCTAAAACGAACTAAAGGAAGCATAAGTAACCCATGAACCGCTCCCAAGGAGCAATTCCACAAGGAAAATGGGACCAAAACACAACAAATTAGGCACTACAAACTACACTTATCAACTCCCCCACACTTAACCCTTACTCGCCCTCGAGTAAGCGCAAACTAGCTACTAACCTAGCCGAGCGGGTATTAGCGCACCCTACGCCCTTTCAACTCACGCGAGAACACCTAGAGGATAAGTGCTCTCCGCAAGGCAAGTGAGGTCTTGCGACAAAACCGTGGATGCAACCCGACACAAAAACACACAAACAAACAAACACACAAACAAACAAGTAATCGGTTTCACCCAAAAAGAAATAAATACCGCTTCCCTCTAAAAAAAGCGGTGAAAGAAACACCGGTTAAGGACTCAAGGCAAGTTACAACGTTCCCAAGCTAATAATACAAACCGATATGAACTAAACCCTAATAGTATGACAACAAAGCAATAAAAACGTTGATAACTTACCTAGTTCCTCCTAACCTTCTAAGAACGTACTACGGGACGATCGGCGGGATGGAAAAGTGATGAACCACGGTGTTAGTCGACACTGTAGGTAAGTGAGACCCCGCCCCCTTTAGCGATGAGCCAAGAGGGTCGTCCCATGTACAAAAATCGTCTAACTAGCCCAAGTAAAAAGGTGGATATGATTGCAAAATGAGGGAAGACCGACCATTATCGCTATCATCCTTCCTAGGGACTCGGTCCTTTGGTAGGCTCTTCACGGTAATAGTCGGAAAAAGGCTTATTTTTTAGATGTGGGGATTCTTTTTGTGAGACGGTTTTCCTTGGCATCTTCTTTCTTTTGCATTTTCGATTTTTGTGTTGCTATGCCATTATTTTTTCTTCTTTTGTATTTTCTTTTGACTTGTTGTACCTTTTATTTTTCTTTATTCTTTTCTTTCTTTCATTTTTTTCATTTTCTGTGTTTGCCCTTTTGGCTAGATTTTGTGTTGTAGGCATTTCTTTTTGCAACTAAGAAAGAAATTTCAACAATTTGCAACTTATTTTGTGAATGTGTGTAGGAGAGGTAGGGAAATGGGTAAGTCGGGGGTCGCGATTTCCCTTCAAACCCACAAAAAGGGGGAGAATTTGGACTAATCAAACAATTTCGTACACGGTCACCTAAGGGACGGGACTCGGCAACCAAGGCCTTTTCACACCGTTGGTGGTCATAATGGTCAAAATGCAAATCCCGTAGTAAATCCCTAGTAGACTAGGTGGACTCTAGGTAAGAAACCAACGAAATCATTGATTTAGGGTCATTCTACTAGACTAAAGTCCAAAACTCGATTTATACTACTAGAAAGGGAAAGTAAACACTCGCGCACTATACTCAAAACCGGGTTTTCGAAAACCGTTTACACACTAGACACAAGTACACAACACAAAACAAAGACACGACAAAAACGAAAGAAAAAGAGGCAAAGGCAACAAAACAAAACAAGACAAAACAAAAACATAAAGATAACAAACACCACCCCGAACTTCCAAACAAGCCACCACAACCACCACAAATTTCAACAAGCTCCACCCGAGCACACATCATCACAATTCTCCTCCAAACTTCACAAGAAACAAAGAGGAAAAGAGATAGAATGACGTTACCGGTTGTCTTGAGCTATCCAAAAATTATGGCGATCAAGGAACCTATAGGGAAAAAGGGCAAACACACACACAAAACACAAAAACACGACACAAAGACACAAAAGAAAAAGACACAAAGAAAAAATCTTTTTGATTTTTGTGAAAAATTTTCATTTTTTTGGATTTTTAAAGATTTTTCGGAAAAACTACGAAAACAAAACCAACTATGATAGAATATCGCTCCCCCACACTTAAACCGAGCAATGTCCTCATGCTCGACCGTAGTGTATGGAGACACTAAAAAAAAGAAAAGAAACTACGAAAATAAAGCTAAATATCAAAAATAAAGCGGAGAAAAGGGTAGAATGTGTCCGCCCGGGGTGTAGTCAAGTCACCATGGACCGAGACAAGAAAAGATATGGATGGGGGAAGAAATAAAAAGAAAGAAATAAAAGGAAATGGGAGGGGAGGACTAGGTGTAATCAAGTCACCTAGCCCGGATTCCACCCAAATCCGACTAAATCCTGCAAAAAGGGCGAAAATCTTGTAAAATTGGATTTTGAAATGACTCTCGATGTAGTCACGTCATCGAGAGTCGAGAGCAACAATTACCAAGGCCCCGAGGGCCACCATGACACAAATGCTAAGGGGAAGGGGAACTAACAAAAGAAGACAAGCTATAAAAGACGGAAAAGAAAGGATAGTTGCCGTACCATGCGGTTAGCAACTCACTCGCTCCATCGTCTCATAGGTCGATATCGGCACGTAGCTTGTCATTGTCATTGCTATTCCTCTTCCTTCTCAATAAGTCCGCATGGTTAAAGTACAAAAGTATAAGGAGGTGGGTTTTGATGTGAAGGTCGGTGTAAAGTGAAGAGAAAATGAGGTGAGTATGTGTATTTGAAGTGTAGGGGTCACATGATAAGGGCAAGGATAGGTAGGGAGGTTGGGGGGGTATAAAATGGTTGGGTGGGCTCAAATGACAAAGAAGAGGCCAAAAGAAGGAGCACGACATCATCCCGGTTGGGATGGATGGTCCCGGTCGGGATGACACACCCTTCCCGGTCAGGAAGCTCCCATCCCGGTCGGGATGACACAACAGCAAACCCCATTTTTGGTACCCTCATCCCGATCGGGATGACATCCTTCCCGGTCGGGATGGTTCATCCTTCCCGGTCGGGATGCACTCTTCTCGGCCGGGAAGAGTCCTCAAACCCTCTATAACCCCAAAAGCTTGTCCAAAGCTTCAAAAACCGACTCCCTTGCTCACAATCCAAGCTCTAACAATGACCACTTCTCTCTAGCATTCACCTTCACGTCACACCTGTCACAACAAGCTCAAATACAACATCAAATTCCCTCCCTCACATCGCTCATCAAAATACCAAATTACTAGATTTCCACAAAAACTAACAATCCTAGAAACCAAACTATCCAAACAAACTTATATACACACAAAGGCTCAAAAAGATATTTACAAAAGGATACTCTCACCATCTACCCTTCCATAGCCATCAAGAGCTCGAAGGAGTAAGTCAAATGCCCTAGCAACATCTTCATTCAAGCTCACATGGCCGAGCCTAGCCACTTTCAAGAGCTTCCAAGTCGGAGGCAAGAAGCAATCATCTTCATTATGCTCGGGGTTCTCGTGATCTTCCGGGTCTTCCGAACCATGATAGCAACAACTCTTATGACCATACGGTAGGTATAGTGGTCTAGAGTCATGCTCGGTGTTATGAGTTGGGAGATCACACCCCAAGGGGGTTGCTTCTTCTACGGGGTCGAGAGTAGATTTCTCTTCCACCGCCCGACAAGGATCCTCTACATCAACCGTCTCACAAGACGAGGGACTCGGAATAGAGTGCGATAAAGGAGGTGAAGGCATCAAGTTTTCTTCATTGGAGGCTTTAGGATCCTCCAATTTCCCACTCAAGGCAAGTTCCAAGGCATCTACCTCTTTTTCCCAAGTATTACGTTCCTTTTCAATCACCATGTCTACATGGCCTAGAGGAGTCTTGTCTTCACTTGGCTTTGGATTGTCAAGATCTGGTTCATCATGAAGAAAATCGAACAAATCCAATTTTATAGCCAATACATCGGCTCCCCAAGAGTTATCTCGAGAATCATGTTCACACCCCTCCTCATTGTCGGCCCTTGAAGCTTCAACTTCCTCTATCCTTCCCATATCTTTACCACCCAAGCAACACTCAACAATGGTCTCTTGATTTACCCTCTCTTCTTCATTCGTGGCTTCATGGTCGGGTTGACTTTCTTGTGGAGACACCCGACCTTGTTGCCCAAATGAATCTTCCCCAGCAAATTGTGGAGTTCGAGTGGCCGACATCGTGATACGAGCCATGAGTGCATTGATGCGAGCATCTTGCACCCCTATTTGGGCCTTGAGCTCCTCTTCAACCCCTTGTATGTGAGTCATCATCACTTGTTGACTCTTTTGCATTAAAATCATCATCTCATGTTGACCCTTTTGCAATAGCATTTTCGCCTCTTGTTGACTCTTTTGCATTTGGACCAACATTTGACAAGTCTCGAAGTTGGGGATTATTGGTTGTGGGTTATGTGAGGGTGTTTGGTAGTTGTTAGGATGTTGTGATGATCCTTGACAGCTATCATGGTAACCATATGGAGGGCGTTCGTAAGATTGTTGATGAGGTTGATATGGTTGGTGAAATTTTGGGACTTGGCCATTTGCCCCATAGTTGTCCCATGACGATTGATGGAAGCTAGGACGTGCCATTTCCATAACGTTGCTTTGATACCTAGGATGAACTAGAAGCACTTGAGCAAACGTTAGTAGCCTAGTGCTTTTGAGGCACTAGGAAGGGAGAACAGCACACAAGAAGTAGAACGGAGATACACAAGGAGAAGAAAACACAAAAATCAAGAACAAAATCTAAAACTAAGCACACAAAAGTCTAAACTACGCCGTCCCCGGCAACGGCGCCTATTTGATGGGTGAATAAACAAGAATAAGAGAAGGGAAAAGAAGGTTATACCTACTAACAAGATGAATGGAAGAATGAAAACTTGCATAAAAGAGAAAACCCAAATACATCACCCAAGGTTGTCAATCTTGGTTTGATTCTTCAAGAATTCCCTTAATACAAGGATTAATCAAAGATTAACGATTAACTAAAGACTAATCTTGTAGGACCCCTCCATTCATGACTACGTGTAAAACACAACAAGCCTACAACCCTAGTAAACTAATCTACGACGATCCCTAGTAAACCAACCAACAAACTAGTCGATGGCTAATCTAGGCGTAGATTATTTGACGAACTAGATTAATCTAGGCGATGGCTAAGGACTAAACTATGTCTAAAACAACAAATAAAAAGGCTAAACAAGCATCTAATGACTAACGAAAGCTAATAAATCGATAAGAAGAAACTAGGGTTAGGTCGGGTTCACGGGTGCAAAGAAGACGAACAGGGGAAAGACGGGGTTACTAGCTAGCATGCTTTCGTGGCCTAGGTAATGCCGATCGGGCTCTCGCTACTTAATCGGCCTAGGGGTCATCCTCACCGGGCTCTCGCTACGTAATGAGGAAACCAAACCAACCAACCAAACACAAACATACAAGAGAATATGTAAGAAAAACAAGGATTGATCGTCTCTAGTCTCACAAGCAATTCATCAAACATGTGGAGTGCAAGGTAAATGGGAAACAACAAAAACAACATCTAATACCACCCTGTGGACATGACATAGGTCCACCCCGACACGGCCACGCGCGGGTTTGGGGAGGCGAATGAATTTCCATATGAGATGGATCGAATTGAATTTTAAATCGAAGTAGGAGTCGCCACCGAATTTTGTGGTTATTCGGAACCATTCGAACCCAGTCTATGTCGTAGTGGGCCATATTTAAAACATGGCCCATTTCCGATGTCAGAGCTTATCGGATTCGTCCCTTTGCATTACGATACCGATACCGACATTATCGGATATCGTGTATTGAATGACTCTCGTTGCCAATGGATTCGGACATCCGGAAACCATGGTTCTGAGTAAGGGGTGAGGGTACGTGTTGGGAAGTTCATTGAGAACACCCAACCCCGCCCGCACTTAGCGGCCTTTACTAAGATATCGTTCGTTTTTACGTACACGCATTAGTTCGACGGTCGAATGATATGCAAAGATTATTTTCTCTAGACATGTGAGAGAAAAATAAATGGGTTGCTAAGTCGTTTAATGCATATTAAACTAATAACGTCAAAGTTATTTTAGCATATGAATTCATTTTAGTCTAATAAAACGAAGAAATAAATAAATTTCTACAAACACGAGAAAACGAGTTAGTAACGATTGAATAATAATATAGCAAATAAACATACGAGATCGAGAAAATAAATATTAACCAAAATCTGAAAAGTATTGCTAAAACGCTGTTTTGTATAAAAAACGAAGTTCGAAAAATAATAAAAAAGAACGAGAAAGGCACGCCAAGGCAGCCGGCCGCGCGGCTCGCCCGGGACGCCGGCGGGTCGCGTGACGGCCTGTTTTCGAAAGCGGTTTTTTGGAAATTTTCGATTAAATCGCGTACGAATATTGCATAATTCGTACTCGACTTAATATTCTCGATATTCGTTATATTCGATAGTTGACTACGAAATCAATATCAAATATTTGGAATAGTTTTAGAAAAGATATAAATTTTAGAAATCGTTTCGTAGAATAAATAATAAAAGACGAACGAAAAGCTAAAAAACGATCCGGGTCATAGGCCCGTGCGCGAGTCGCCTGGGCATGGCGCGACTCGCGTGCGGGTCTGCCTGTTTTTATTATTTTTTGTCGAAAATCGTTAAATTTTATAAATCGCGTACAAATATGGATTAATTTATACCCGACTCATATTTTCGATATTCGTCGTATTCGATATTCGATTATGAAGTCGATATCGAATAGTCGGAAGGATTTTAGAAAAGGTTTTGAAAAAAGTTTGAGTTTTGAACGAAAAGTTTAAAAGAAGATTTTGAACGAAAAAGGTGTAACGATTTTTAACATCGTCGAAATCTTAATATAATTCTTTTTGATTCAATATTCGATTATAGAAAATCTATATCATATTTTTAAGAATGTTCGATATATGAAAATAGTTTTTGATAGTATTGATATTAGAAAACAAAAAAGACCGACGAAAGACCCGTAGTAAAAAAAACGAGAAGGAGAAGGGAGAAGAAGAAGAAGCGGGTTTGATTTACACCCTCAACCTACATGCTTTGTTTTCTCGGGATAAGGCTCGTTGTAAAGTGGCTTAGACTTGGGAGCGTTGAGATGATGAGGATGAGTTTAGGGTGTCGGTTTGGACGGGTGGTTGGACGTCGGGTTTGGCCGGACGGTGGGGTGGTTTCGTCGGTATTTCGAGGCTTCTTCGGGAAGGTGTCGGGATTTTCTAGATATCGAGGATGTAGGATGTGTAAGCCGTGTTATGAGGCTGTTTTTTTGGTGTTAATTGTGTGTCTCTTGTGTTGGACAAGAGGTCCTATTTATAGGAATCAAGGTAGTCTTGCTTGTGTGACAAGAAATACCGGTTTGGATAGGAAATACGAGAGTTCGAGAGGAAATCAAAGTCTCATTTCTTGGTGAAGAAGTCATGAATCTCGGCTGGTGGGGGAATATTTCGGCTGAGTTGGGACGCCTAAACCGAGTGTTTGAGCTCCGTTTGTGTCTGTTCCGGTTTCTGGATAGAATTCCTACTTGATATCGAATTCTACCTTTAACAGAATTGTTTAATGTTTAATGAAGCTCAAATTTTGTAGTGTTTGAGTACGAATCAGCCGTGTGAAGTGTCACGGCTGACTCACGTGTCTCGGGAAAATCTTTGACCGAGTTTTGACTCGGTTGCTAAAAGACGGTTTTACCCCTGGTGTCGGAATCGACCCAAATTAGTCTTATTTGACTCGAAACGACCCACTGGGCCTGGATTTGAGGTTGGTTTTGTAAGATTTGTAATCCTTGAATAGTCTAAACCAAATGTCCATAATTACGACCCCATATCCGAGTCCATCAAAGCACGTTTACGTCCAATCATCATCGGGTGTTTGGCGGGAACTATTATAGACACCTGGCGGTCAAAATGTGGGTGTCTACGGAGCCCCCACTCTGACTGAGGCTTGGACAAGGCAAAAGTCAGAGTAGCTACCAGGTCAATCAAGGATTAAAACCTGGCAGACTTCCGATCGGGTCGTTTATAGTCCATTAGACCTGCGTGAAGGGCTCGCCAGCCATATAATAGAAATCATACCTGGGTTGATGCTGATAATGTCGCGGGAGCTGTCTTGGAAGCTATGGGTATACCTGTTTGCAGGTATATCCTGTCTTAGAATTGCGCGGGAGATTGCCTTGGAAGCTATGGGCACATCTGTTTACAGATATATCCTGATTCTTCAGTAGTAAATGTCGCCTGAACTTTCCACTGGGGAACTTTTCTTAGAATTTCTCGGGAGTCTTGGGTGTACCTGTATGCTGACATAATCTGTATGTAACATTTAGGTGAAACACCGACTCATGCTGGGGAAGAAATGATGATTTTTTTGAAAATTTTTGAAGAGAAAAATGCTGATTTTTTTTTTGAAAAGTTTGGAAATGAGGATGCTTGGGATGACTTTGATTTCTAATCGGATTCTGACACGGATTCCTGAAACTTCATGGTTAGGATAAATAATCCCTTAGACTTTTAGGATAAATAAAAGAATACTATTCTCGCAATGGGTATTGATCACTTGACTGCGATGCTTCAGGCGTGGGCCCAGGATTTTCGAGATGAAGATAAAGTTCAGCTAACTCAAATGGGAATTGTGGCTTTATTCCCACTTCAGCGGCTTAGGGTAGATTCGCACTTTCTTGATGCTTGCTTATCCTTTTGGGATACTACCCACCATGTTTTTGCATTTTCTCGAGGAGAAATGTGTCCCCTCCCTGAAGAAATTGCAGCTATAGGCGGTTGGTGCCCTAGTGCTCGTCCTGCCATTCCCCCATTTTATCCTGACCCAAGGAGGAGGCTAAGGGATTTTCTAGGCTTGTCGCATGCTGAGACAGCCCGTATGGTAAAGGGAGATTCAGTTTCCCTATTTGACTTGGCTGACAAATTCATGAACCCAGTTGGCGCAAGAATTACTTCTACCCATAGGCGTAGGGCTTTTGCCTTTTGTATGTTACATAGATATGCCTTTGAAGGTCGGATGGATGCTGACTCGTGCTTGGGTGAGATCAGGCTAATTAGCGTAGTTGACCAAATGGAGACAGGTCACAGCCCGGCTTGGCTGATAACTGGGGAGATTATTATGGGTCTTGATGTTAGAAGACTTGACCCGGATCGACCATTGACAGGAGGCATCCGTCTTTTGCAGGTATTTAACCGTTTTTCGAAAAAATGTCGAATTTTCCGAATTTTTCCCGAAGCTTCGAATTTTCCGAAATTTTCGAAATTTCCAATTTTCGAATTTTTTTTGGTTTTTCCGAAATTTCCTGAAATTTCCAATTTTGGAAAATTTTGATCTTTTTTCGAACATTTTTTTGAATTCTTTTTTTTTTGAATTTTCGATTTCTTTGATTTTTCAAAAGTTTTTGACTTTTCGAAAATTTTGCAGATCTGGTTATCCGAGCGTCTGTCAATCATAGAGCCCCCGGTGAACATATCCAGATATCGTAGCTGTCAGATTGGCTCAAGGTCCCGACGAATAAGATCAAGTCATCATATAAATCGAAAGTATTGGGATGAAGAGCTGACATTCCATGGTGGGCCTTTGATTAGATGGAACGTCATCTGGTGGTTCCTTTCGAGGCTGACAGGGTTAGCTAGAAAGGACAAGGCCCGTTATCTGGTGATCTTGTCTTTGGACTGGACTGTCCATATCTATCCGGACCGTATTCTAAGACAGTTCGGTTCGTTTCAGCAGATCCCTGAGACTGAGGCAATTATTAGCGTTTCGATCCAATTGACGGACGCTATGTGTGACACGTGGCTACAGCGCTGGTTTACCCGTGTCATGTGGTCTATACCTCGCCCTTGTCAAACCACTTGGGTTTCTGAATCATATCGAAGATGGACTTCTGAAGAATCACAGGAGACCCGTAGGACTTTGAAGACTGAAGAGGCACTTGACTTGGCCCGTCAGGAATCGGTAAAAGATAATAGACGGTTCTTTGATAAAGAGGAGACTCCAACTACCTTTGCTGAGCCGGGGTCGGGTCCTAAGTCAAAAACTAAGACTCGAGCTAATGAGACCAGTGCTAGTGACTTGGAGAGAAGGCTCGGACCGAAACTAGCGGTCCGAGATAGGCTAGGTCCGTGTGAGGTGACCAGGGAGTCGAGTTTGAAAAAACGAGCCCGGGTTAAGTAGATTCCCTTGGTGATTAGGGAGCGTTCACCTCCACGTCGACGCCGGTGGGTGGAAAAGGAAACTAAGGACAAGGGAAAGGGAAAAATGCCTTCGTTTTTTTTTATTATTTAAGTATTAGTATTATTTATTGTGTGCTGTATTTTTTTTTTTTTTTTTTGTAATTTCCAGAATTTGTCGGAGAGATTTTTTTGAAATAAATAAAGAAAGGTTTATTAAAGAACCGTTCCTGTTTTTCCGATTGCAGTGGTTGTGCCCTTTTGAGGGGCTGCCTACGTATCCATAATAAATGGAATCAAACCAAACGTAGTTCAGACATGACTTAATTTGCAATTTCGAAATACATCAAGACTATTGGTTCAAGATGCTTGTAATAGTAGAATAAGTAATTCTAGCTTTTGACTTGTCTCTAAAAGTTTTGAAAAGAGATGTTTTTAATAAACTTTTGCAAATGACATTGAGAGAGGTGGGTTAAGGGTAGTAGCGCTTCAGCTGGTCCAGGTTAGTTGGGTTGACAAACTCATTCCCGTCCAGATCCGTTAGCATTACTGCTCCACCTGATAGAATCTTCTTTACCAGATATGGCCCAACCCAATTAGGTTTGAACTTTCCCCTTGGGTGTACTGGTAATGATAAGTGTGGTTTGTAGTGCCTATTTCGTAGTGTTTTGGTCCCATTTTCCTTGTAGAATCGCTCCTTGGGAGCGATTTAGGGGCTTCTTATGCTTCCTTTAGTTCGTTTCAGGTTCCCGAGACCGATTTGGAAGAGTTGGAGCGATTCCGACTCGATACATACACATTTTGGAGCCAACGAGATAAAGGAACGATGACTCGATGCTTTGGAATCGACCCCGAGACCTTGGGACCCAATCCCGAGTCCCGAGACCCGAGAATCGATGAGAAGTCCATATGAAGCAAGGAGGAACCTTAAAGATCATATTGGAGGCCTACAAGACTCATCCCCGACGGGTATGACCTCAACCCGTCCGGGATGAGGTGCACAAAAGAGGATGCTCCTGTTTTGTGTCCATCCCGACCGGGACCAGCTCCTCCCGGCCGGGACCGACACCTTCCCGACCGGGACCACCTCCTCCCGGCGGGAAGGCCTGCTGCTACCCCGCGCTTCATTCTTCTCTTCTCCCTTCCATTTGTAACCCTATAAATACCCCCCCTCTTGTATTAAGGCACCATCTTAGCTTATGTTCTTCAAACCCTAGACTACTTTAGGTTAGATTAGATTAGATTAGTGTAGATTAGTCGGTAATTAGTAGTTAATCTTAGTTTAATCTTGTATTAAGAGATCTCTTGAAGAATCCATTCAATCTTGACAACATTGGTGGATGAATTTGGGTTTTCTTTATATACAAGTGTTCATCTTTCCTCTTCACTGGTTTGGTATAATCCTTCCTTCCTTTTACTCTTTTTCTTGTTTGTTTAATTCAAGTTCTAATCTTTGATTGTTGTTCATCATTTTCACTAGTTTGTTCATGTATGCTTTGATGTTTGTGTTGTTTTCTCTTGTTTAGGTTAGTTGTAGTTTGATTATGTTAGAGTAGTGTTCTTGCTAGGGTTAGTAGGGTGATTAGGGTGTTAATTGGGTGATTAAGGGTTTGTTGGAGATGTGGGTGGAAGATTTGGGTTTCCTCTTGGTTAATGCATATGACATGTTTGATGAATTGCTTGAATGACTAAGTAAGTTAGATTGCTTGTTTTTCTTGCCTTTCCCTTGTGGGTGTTAGTTGTTATGGGTTCGGTTCCCTCATTAAGTTGCGAGAGCCCGGTGAGGACGACCCCTAGGTCGGTCTAAGTTGCGACCGCCCGGATTCGATCTAGGCCATAGCACGCTAGAACCCCGTTTGTCATGTGTGTCGCCAAAATGGGTTCCATGAGGAACCTCTAGGTTGGTTTAAGTTGCGACCGCCCGGACTGACCCAGATTACCCTACTACCTCCTTCGCTCTAGCTCTCCCTTGACCATTCCGTTACCCCTTTGACCCCGACCTAATCCTAGCCCGTTTTCTTTGTTGTTCTTCTTAGTCATAATCTTAGCTCTCTCTCCCCCCCTCTATCATTCTCTAGCTTAGGTTAGCTCGTTGACCTAGTCAAGTACTTGGGCCGACCTAGTCTAGACGCCTCTTACCGTCCCCGTGGATTCGACCCGACTTACCCTATCTATCCAAGTTAGGATTAGCCGGTTATTTATTTGACGGGCGGGATTCCACGACAAATCCCTCCCATCAAATTGGCGCCGTTGCCGGGGACGGTGCTAGTTTAGACATTGTTTTCCTAGTTACTTGACTTTGTCTTTGTGTTTGTGTTTTTTTTTTTTGGGTTACCTTGCTTCTTGTGTGTGTGTGGTTTATTTCTCTCTTGTCTAGTGCCCAAAAAGCACTAGACTTCTCACGTTTGTTCCTAGTCTACAGTTTATGCTTAGAGGTGGTGACTATCTTCTTCTTGCGATTAAGAGCCGCTTTAACGGACGGTTGCTAGGATGAGTGGCTTCCAACCGGGTATGGACTACGATTTTCGAGCAAGCATGGGGTTTGATCTAAACTCCACACACTCGGGAGCCGATATGAGCTACTCCTCTTCTTCCATGAACCAAGGATATGACATGACGTCCCCCTACCATAATCAAGCTTCTTGGGGTGATCAAGACTCTAGTGGGTATGAACCTCAAGGTTATGAAAATGGCTACCAACAAGTGAACGATTACCAATCCTACGATCATGGTGACTATTACTCGAGTTATCAATGTGAACCCACCATGTTCAATCAAGATTCACCTTATGGAAGCCAATACCACCAAGACCCACCATATTACCCTCCACCCCAACCACAATATGAACCCCATGACCCACAATACTACCAACCACACCAACCTTGCTACCAACAATATGATGCCCCACCCCTTGGGCATCATCGAGACACCATGTTTAATCAAGATTATCAAGATTATCATCAAGATTATCAAGATTATCAAGATTATCATGGAGCTTTACAAGACCTCAAGGACCATCATTCGTCAAACACGGAGTTGTTTCATTCTATGCTTCAAATGCAAAAAGAACAAGATGAATTAATGGCCCAAATTCAAAGGGAAAACGAGGCGATGGATGCTCGATTAAATGCAATAGCGGTTCAAACCGTAATGTATTTATCCCGAACATCGCAACTAGATGAAGGGTGCCCACTTGAGAAAGAGGAGCAACCTAACCATGAAACCGCCGATGTAGTTCCCTTTGGAGGAGAGATTTGCTTTGAAGAACCTCAATTGTCTACCCAAAAAGAGATGAATGAGGAGATGACCCTCGGTGAAGACAACATTGGTGAGGAATTGGAGGAGGATGGTGAGTGGGATGGTTTGGTGGAGTTTGTGAAGTTGTTGGGTGAAATTGTTAGCCTCGAGTCGCCCTTGTACGAGAATGTGGATAAGCATCAAGAGCCCCTTGTATGTGAACCGAGCTAGGACTTGGAGGAGATTGAAACCGCCGGTAGAAGTTTCGATCCTCTTCTCCAAGATGATATGGGGCCTAGTGATGAAGATGGGGAACCACAACTTGAGGAAAGCGTGGGGGTGTGCATTGAGGAGATAAGGCCAAAACCGCTTTTTGTGCCTTGTTTCTTGGAGATGAAGCTTGCTAATGATTGGAGGCGATGCCTAGGGAGGAAGAGGCCGGTGAAGCTCATAGGATGGATAGACCCCGGATATGACACGAATGATGATCTTGGGTCTTGGAAATCCTACTTCTTGCCTCCTCCTTGGAGGCCGTGGAGGTTGGCTAAGCTCGAGCGCTTCTTGGGCCTCCACTATGATGTCGGTAGCGCGTTCGACTTGCTCCTCCATGCCCTTGAGGGCTATGGTTGAAGAAGAGTCCACCATCCTAGGTTTGACGGAGTTCCTAAAGAACCGTCATGTTGTACATTCTCCTCTCCTCTTTAGAGTACTTGTGCTTGTATTTGTGTGATTTTTCTCTTGATTTTGTTAGTTTTGTGAGATTCTTGTAATTAATTTGGTATTTTGATGAGCGATGTGAGGGAGTGAATTTGATGTGTACTTTGAGTTTATTGTGATGGGTGAAGTGAAGGTGACTCCTAGAAAGGAGTGGTTATCGATAGAGCTTGGAATGTGAGTAAGAGAATTGGTTTTTGGGGTCATGGGAGTCATGAAGACCCTTCCCGACCGGGAAGGGTGTGTCGTCCCGACCGGGATGGGGCCGTCCCGATCGGGATGAGGGTGCCAAAAACCGAGTCCACTGGAGTGTCATCCCGATCGGGAAGGAGGCTTCCCGACCGGGACAGGTATGTCATCCCGACCGGGACCACCCATCCCGACCGGGATGACCCCCTACTCCTTTTTGGTGCCTCTCCTTCGACATTTAAGCCCACCCAACCATTGTATACCCCCACCCAACCTCCCTACCTTCCTTGCTAACATCATACCACCCACATACTCCATTTTCATATCCTCACTTCATCCTCTATCCACTTTAAACCGAGTTTCACATCAAATCCCACCCCCTCACACCATTGCTACCTCTACCTTGCGGTTCTATCAAGCTTGAAGCGGGATAGCAATGACGACAACAAGCGAGTGACTTTATTGATAATTGAGACGATGTAGAGAGTGAGTTGCTAACCGGTCGGTATGGCAACTATCCTTTCTTTTCCGTTTTTTATTGCTTGTTATCCCCTTGTTTCTTCTCCCCTTCCCCTTTGTCATGGTGGCCTTCGAGGCCTTGGTTTTGGTTGCTCCCGACTCTCGATGATGTGACTACATCGAGAGTCATTTTCAAAATCCAAATTTTACAAGTTTTTCACCCCTTTTTGTCGGATTTAGTTGGATTTAGGCGAAATCCGGGCTGGGTGACTTGATTACACCTAGCCCTCCCCTCCCATTTCCTTTTATTTCCTTCTTTTTATTTTTCTTCCCCCTTCCATATCTTTTCTTGTCTCGGCCCATGGTGACTTGACTACACCCCGGCCGGACGCCTTCTACCCTTTTCCCCACTTTTTGATTTTTAGCTTTATTTTCGTAGTTTCTTTTCTTTTGTGCTCCATGCACTACGGTCGAGCATGAGGACATGGCTCGACTTAAGTGTGGGGGAGCGATATTCTAGCATAGTTAGTTTTATTTTCGTAGTTTTTCCAAAAAATCTTTAAAAACCCTAAAAATTTGAAAACATTTCACAAAAATCAAAAAGATTTTCCTTTTGTGTGTTTTCCTTTTGTGTCATTGTGTCGTATATTTGTTTTGTTGTGTGTTTTGCCCCCCTCTTTTCTTTATAGGTTGCCTAATCGCCATTAGCTTTGGAGAGCTTTCAAGACTTCCGGTATCATCTTTATCCCTTTTTCTTCTTTACCTCTTGCGGAGTTTGGAGGAGTTTTGTGATGAAGTGTGCTCGGGAGGAGCTTTGTAAAGATTGTGGTGGATTTGGAGACTTGTTTAATGATAGGGGTGGTGTTTGTGTTCTTTATGTGTTTGTTTTGTGTTGTTCTTGTTTTGTTGCTTTTGCTTCTTGTTTTCTTTTGTTTTTGTCGAGTCTTTGTTTTGTGTTTCGTTTTGTGTCTTGTGTGTAAATGGTTTTCGAAAACCCGGTTTATAGGCTAGTGTGTGAGTGTGTACTTTCCCTTCCTAGTTGTATAAACCGAGTCTTGGACTTTAATCTAGTAGAATGACCCTAAATCAATGATTTCGTTGGTCCTTTACCTTGAGTCCACCTAGCTTACTAGGGATTTACTACAGGATTTGCACTTTTGACCATTATGACCACCCACGGTGTGAAAAGGCCTTGGTTACCGAGTCCCGTCCCCTAGGTGACCGTGTTTGGGATTGTTTAATTAGTCCAAATTCTCCACTTTTTGTGGGTTTGAAGGGAATGCGCAATCCCGACTCACCCATTTACCTACCTCCCACACATATCCACACAATAAAATTGCAAATTGTTGATTCGTCTTTCTTGTCATACAAAGAAATGCCAAAAAGCCAAATCTTGCCAAAAAGGGCAAAGAAAAGAAAAAGAAAGAAAATGAAAGAAAGAAAAGAATGAAGAAAAAGAAAAGGCACAAAAGCCAAAAAGAAAATAGAAAAGAAGAAAAAGAATGGCATGGCAAATACAAAGCAAAAATGCAAAAGAAAAGAGAAAATGCCAAAAGAAAATCGTCTCACAAAAATAGAAACCTCACTCCTCACAAAATAAGCCTTTTTCCGAGTTTTGCCGTGAAGAGCCTACCAAAGGACCGAGTCGCGAGGAAGGATGATAGCGGCATTAGACGGTCTTCCCTCATTTTGCATGTTTTCCACTTTTTACATGGACTAGTTAGGCGGTTTTGGACACGGGACGACCCTCTTGGCTCACGCTAAAGGGGGCGGGGTCTCACTTACCTACAGTGTCGACTAACACCGTGGATCATCACTTCCCACTCCGCCGATCGTCCCGTAGTACGTTTTTAGAAAGTTAGAAGGACCTAGGTAAGTTACCAACGTTTTTGTTGCTTTATCGTCATACTATTAGGGTTTAATCCACCTCAGTTTGTATTGCTAGCTTGGGAACGTTGTCACTTACCTCGAGTCCTAAACCGGTGCTTCTTTCACCGCTTGTTTGAGGAAAGCGGTATTTCTTTTCTTTTGGGTGCAACCTTTTGTGTGTTTGTTTGTATGTTTGTTTGTTTATGTGTTTTGTGTCCGGTTGCATCCACAGTTTTGTCGCAAGACCCCACTTGCCTTGCGGGGTGCACTTTACCTCTAAGTGCACTCGCGTGAGTTGAAAGGGCGTAGGGTGCGCTAATACCCATTCGGCTAGTATAGTAGTTAGTATGTGCTTACTCGAGGGCGAGTAAGGGATAAGTGTGGGGGAGTTGATAAGTGTGGTTTGTAGTGCCTATTTCGTAGTGTTTTGGTCCCATTTTCCTTGTAGAATCGCTCCATGGGAGCGATTTAGGGGATTCTTATGCTTCCTTTAGTTCGTTTCAGGTTCCCGAGACCGATTTGGAAGAGTTGGAGCGATTCCGACTCGATACATACACATTTTGGAGCCAACGAGATAAAGGAACGATGACTCGATGCTTTGGAATCGACCCCGAGACCTTGGGACCCAATCCCGAGTCCCGAGACCCGATCCCGAGTCCCGAGAATCGATGAGAAGTCCATATGAAGCAAGGAGGAACCTTAAAGATCATATTGGAGGCCTACAAGACTCATTCCCGACGGGTATGACCTCAACCCGTCCGGGATGAGGTGCACAAAAGAGGATGCTCCTGTTTTGGGTCCATCCCGACCGGGACCAGCTCCTCCCGGCCGGGACCGACACCCTCCCGACCGGGACCACCTCCTCCCGGCCGGGAAGGCCTGCTGCTACCCCGCGCTTCATTCTTCTCTTCTCCCTTCCATTTGTAACCCTATAAATACCCCCCCTCTTGTATTAAGGCACCATCTTAGCTTATGTTCTTCAAACCCTAGACTACTTTAGGTTAGATTAGATTAGATTAGTGTAGATTAGTCGGTAATTAGTAGTTAATCTTAGTTCAATCTTGTATTAAGAGATCTCTTGAAGAATCCATTCAATCTTGACAACATTGGTGGATGAATTTGGGTTTTCTTTATATACAAGTGTTCATCTTTCCTCTTCACTAGTTTGGTATAATCCTTCCTTCCTTTTACTCTTTTTCTTGTTTGTTTAATTCAAGTTCTAATCTTTGATTGCTGTTCATCATTTTCACTAGTTTGTTCATGTATGCTTTGATGTTTGTGTTGTTTTCTCTTGTTTAGGTTAGTTGTAGTTTGATTATGTTAGAGTAGTGTTCTTGCTAGGGTTAGTAGGGTGATTAGGGTGTTAATTGGGTGATTAAGGGTTTGTTGGAGATGTGGGTGGAAGATTTGGGTTTCCTCTTGGTTAATGCATATGACATGTTTGATGAATTGCTTGAATGACTAAGTAAGTTAGATTGCTTGTTTTTCTTGCCTTTCCCTTGTGGGTGTTAGTTGTTATGGGTTCGGTTCCCTCATTAAGTTGCGATAGCCCGGTGAGGATGACCCCTAGGTCGGTCTAAGTTGCGACCGCCCGGATTCGATCTAGGCCATAGCACGCTAGAACCCCGTTTGTCATGTGTGTCGCCAAAATGGGTTCCATGAGGAACCTCTAGGTTGGTTTAAGTTGCGACCGCCCGGACCGACCTAGATTACCCTACTACCTCCTTCACTCTAGCTCTCCCTTGACCATTCCGTTACCCCTTTGACCCCGATCTAATCCTAGCCCGTTTTCTTTGTTGTTCTTCTTAGTCATAATCTTAGCTCTCTCTCTCCCCCTCTATCATTCTCTAGCTTAGCTTAGCCCGTTGACCTAGTCAAGTACTTGGGCCGACCTAGTCTAGACGCCTCTTACCGTCCCCGTGGATTCGACCCGACTTACCCTATCTACCCAAGTTAGGATTAGCCGGTTATTTATTTGACGGGCGGGATTCCACGACAAATCCTTCCCATCAGGTAATAAAGCTCGAACAGATTTGAGAACCAAATCTCCTTCTTTGATGTTTCTGGGCCTCACCCTTTTGTTGAAAGCCCGTTGGATTCTCTTCTGATAGATTTGAATATTATTGAAGGCACGAGATCGTCGTTCGTCTAAAAGGACTAGCGACTCATATCGTGCTCAAACCCAATCAGCTTCGGGTACTTGACTTTCGAGTAGTATTCTGAGTGATGGCACTTCTAACTCAACGAGTTGGACTGCTTCCATGCCGTATGTGAGGTAATACGGTGTTGCCCCGGTCGCAGTACGAATCGAGGTCCGATATCCCCAAAGTGCAAATGGTATTTTGTCGGGCCAATCCCGGTAATTATCAGCCATCTTTTTTAGTATGGTGACAATCGTTTTATTAGCCGCTTCTACTGCTCCGTTGGTTTGGGGTCGGTAGGGTGAAGATGTATGCCTTTGAATCTTGTACTTGGTCAGCAAGGCTGCTGTTTTGGCTTGAAAATGGGTCCCGTGGTCACTGATGAATTCATGAGGGATCCCATACCGACATATTATCTTATTTTGAATGAACTTGGCAACATGGCTGGCGTTGAGAATACGATAGGATTCGGCTTCGACCCATTTGGTGAAATTGTCGATTGCTACCAAAATTAAGCAGTGTCCTCCGGTTCCCGAGGGGTTTCCAATTATATCGTTTCCCCATGTTGAAAATGGCCATGGTGATGTCATGGTGTATAGCAGGGATGGTGGCATATGTTGTACATTGGCAAAAATTTGACAATTATGGCAATGTTTAACATACAGTTGACAGTCGGTTTCCATGCTATTCCAGTAGTATCCGAGCCTCATGATTTTCCGGACTAACATCTGGGCATTCATGTGTGGGCCGCATTCGCCATCATGTACCTCAGCCATAACTTTTTCAGTGTGGGTTTTATCAACATATCGAAGGAGAGCCCCCTGTGCTGTCTTTTTGTAGAGTTGCCCATCGTCGGTGCGGATGAACTGGGTTGCCAGTCTTTGCAGGGCCTTTTTGGCTCGGTTGTCAGCTCCGGGTGGATATTCCCCGGTTGCTAGGTATGTCAACACAGCTTGATACCACGGCTCGGGATCAGGTATCTCGATTTCTTCGATGTCGTGGATATATGCTGGCTCGGATCGTCTTTCGACACAGATTGGCATACTGGTCATATGATCGGGATTATTTAGCAAAGATGCCAGTTTTGAGAGTGCATCTGCGAATTGATTTTCTTCCCGAGGTAGGTATATATATTCTACCTTGTGGAATTGTTTCTCAAGATCCCTTACTCGTGCCTGGTAGGCCACGAGATTAGCATTTCGAGTTTTTCATTTTTGGAGTGCTTGATTAATGACCAGAGATGAATCGCCAGGTACTCGGAGGTTCGTGACCCCTAATTCGGCGGCGGCTTGTAGCCCGTGGATACATGCTTCATATTCTGCGGCGTTGTTGGTGACGTCGAAGTCTAATTTGATGGATACGGGAGTATGTTCCCCTCTTGGCGAGATTAGGAGAATCCCGACTCCAAATCCTCGGAAATTGGATGCTCCGTCAAAGTATATGTCCCACGCTTCGGTGTCAGTGTGGAAAATGTCTTCATCCGGGAAGGACCAAGTGTCGGTGTATCCTTTTTCGGTTATGGGACTGTCAGCGAGAAATTTAGCTACTACTTGGCCTTTGATGGCTTTCAATGGTACGAACTTTAGATCGAACTCTGCCAACATCAGGGTCCATCTTGATATCCTGCCGTTGAGGATGGGCTTCTCGAAGAGGTATTTGATTGGATCCATTCTGGATAGTACTTGTACCTCGTAACTGAGCATGTAATGTCGGAGCTTCTTAGTGGCCCAGACCAGAGCTAAGCATGTCTTTTCGAGCATGGTGTATTTACACTCGTACTCTAAAAATTTCTTGCTGATGTAGTATATAGCCCGTTCTTCGGAATTGACCGTTTGAGCTAGCATAGCCCCCACGGCTGTCTCTGTCGTGGTTAGGTATAGTGACAAAGGCAAACCGTGCTGAGGTGGCATCAGGACCGGTGGTGAAGACAAAATTTCCTTGATTCTATCAAAGGCTGCTTGACATTTGTCGTCCCATAGTAACCGTTCCCCTATTTTGAGCTTCTTAAAGAACGGTTCACACACCATGGTTAGCTTTGAAATGAACCTACTAATGTATTGGACTTTTCCAAGAAACCCTCTTATCTCCTTTTCGGTTTTAGGGGGCTACATCTCGGTGATGGCCTTGATTTTGGCTGGATCGACTTCGATACCTCGTTGGCTAACGATATGACCCAGTAATTTGACAGATGTTACCCCGAAACTGCATTTCTGAGGGTTTAGCCTCATGTTGTATTTGCGTAATCGGGTGAAGAACTTTCTCAGGGCGGTGATGTGACCGTCCTTGTCTTTGGATTTGACGATCATGTCGTCCACGTAAACTTCCACTTCTTTATGCATCATGTCATGTAATAAAGTTGTGGCGGTTCGTTGATATGTAGCCCCGGCATTGATGAGACCAAACGGCATAATAGTATAGCAATAAGTACCCCAAGGTGTAATGAAGGTGGTCTTATCCATATCTTCTTCTGCCATTTTTATCTGGTTATACCCCGCATACCCGTCCATAAATGATAGAAGGGCATGATCAGCCGTGTTATCCACCAGTATATCGATGTGTGGTAACGGGAAATCGTCTTTCGGGCTCGCCTTGTTAAGATCCCGAAAGTCTACACAGACACGAACTTTACCATCCTTTTTAGGGACCGGTACAATGTTTGCAACCCAATCTGGATACTCGGAGACTTGTATGAACCCAGCTTTGAATTGTTTGTCGACTTCCTCCTTGACCTTGAGGGACCATTTGGGCCTCATGCGACGGAGTTTTTGTTTAACCGGCTTGAACCCTTCCTTGATCGGTATATGGTGCTCGGCTATTTCGCGATCAATCCCCGGCATGTCCTTGTAGGACCATGCGAAGACGTCTTTGAATTCTTGAAGTAGAACTATGAATTTTTGTTTCTCCTCGGGATCTAAGGATAATCCTATCTTAAGTATCTGAGGTTCTAAGGTTGTTCCCACGTTGATGGATTAGGTTTCTTCGATTACCGGATTGCGGGATTCCCTTTGCTCTAGTTGCTCGATCAGATGTGGAGGCGAGGATACCTGTTCGTCGGTTTTCTCAATGTCATTGCACATAAAATTTTTGAAATTGAGAAATTTTTGAAAATGAGACAAGTCGTAAGCAGAACGGTTGTTATTATTGATCATGAATTGGGAAAATAGCTCGAAGAGAGCTGCCATCTGATCACTAGTCAGTGGGGGGATAGGTAGGGTGCCCGGGACAGACCCCGAGGCACCAGGAGTAGCTAAAGGGAGAGGGGGAGTTACAGGACTGAACCTAGCACCGGACTCACTAGACTCAATCTTAGACTCTGACTCGGACTCCGACTCAGACTCAGACTCAGATTCTGGCATTTCTCCTTCCCCTGTGATCAGCTTGTAAGTCCTTCCTTGACTGTCAGTCCACTTCACAGTCTTCCTCCAGGCTCTGCTTCCGGTCCCGGATCCGACCTCTGAGATCAGCTTAGATGGATCAAAGGTGCGGCTGCGGAGAATGAGACTGACCAGCTCTTTCTTCGGCGTTGGGGCCGCGAGTTCCTCTCCAAAAAGTAGCCCTAGCGCGGGCTCAGCATTCTTAGCATCTTCGGACTGGATAAGAGCGAAGATGTCATCCGGTATGTAGTTGCAAGGGCCAAGTGGGTCCCAGGGCGCATGGTGACGGGCCGATACAGGCCTGTTTGGACAGTCTCGAACAGTGGAGTGACAAAGATAACCTTGCCGGTTCCGGTTTGACCCATGCTTTCCGGGGTTATGGTGTAGCCAAGGCCTGTTTGGGTCCTCCCATTGTCCAGAACTTCGTGGATTTACCCTGCAGGGAGATCGGGCCTTGATGTAACCCCTGGTAGAAAGCCCAGATTCTGCAGCATTCGGTTAAGGCGGACCGGGAAGTAAGGACGGAAGAGATGATCTTCTTCGATGGCCCCTACGAAATCGAATCCCCAGAGATCGGCGCGGCCCGAGGTGTTGCAGTTAGCCACCGTCATAGGTGTGGCTTCTAGAGTGATGACGGTGTCATGCAAAGGTAGCTTGATTTTCCGATGCAGGGTGGAGGATACAGCCCTGGTTGCGTGGATCCAAGGTCTTCCTAAAAGAAGGTTGAAGGAAGAAGTCACGTCAATCACTTGAAACTCTAGCTCCTTCTCTATCGGGCCTGTTATGATAGTGAGTTTTGTGGCTCCGGCTAATGACTTTGGGCTTCCGTCAAAAGCCTGTATGGTTTGAGCCGTAGGAATGTAGTCGGCCTCGGTAATGCCGAGGGCTTTGGCGGTCCTCAAGGGGAAGACATTGACAGCGGACCCGTCGTCAATCAGGGTCATGGGTAGGTACTTTCCACGGCAGATGACCGTGATGTAGAGGGCCATGTTGTGGGCTGGCCCAAATGGTGGTAGATCAGCATTGGAGAAGGTGATTAGTGGGCCTTCTTCTATGTATCTCCCCTTTAGGTGGGGCAGAATCGTGGCTACCATTTCAGCTGGAGTAGCCATAGAGTCGATTTTGACTTGATCGAGGGCCTTAGTGAGTGCCTCTCGATGTTCCTGGGAGCTAAGTAGGAGTTGCCATATAGAAAGGTCAACTCGAGTTATGTTCAGCTGCTTCACAAGAGCCTTTTCAGCAGTCGGCTCTTCTGGGGCGGGCTCCACCCTAAGCGGCTCGGCGATGATGAGGGCTTGCCTAGTGGCTAAGACTTTGGACTTAACCTTTTGAATCTCCTCAGGTGTGATGGGGACAGCTTCCCCTTTGGTGAGATAGACGTCATCTTCGTCGTCGCACCAGATCCCGTGTATTTGCGGGATAAATGGAGAAATGAGGTGTGAGGAATCCATTATTTCTCCGGAGAAGATGGCGTGAGTGGCCAACGGGTTATCCTTGTTATTGGGTTTACCCCCGGGCAAAGGGATCTTCCCGCTCTCGAAGAGATCTTGGATAAGGTGCTTTAGCTTCCAACATTTCTCGGTATCGTGCCCCTTACCACGATGGTAGTGACAGTAGGCCTGGAGCTTAGTTGTAGGCTTTGGAGCGTCGTTCGACCGGGAGATCAGGTGTTGGGCCTATCGGGGTGATCAGGCCTTTTGATGAAAGCCTCTGAAGGGCATTTTCATAGGTGGTGCCTATGTCAGTGAATACCCGGGGGGTGGTATTCTTCTGGGACGAGGTATCAAGTGCGTTTACCTCGTCAAAAATGCTACGAGTGGCTGCAGTAGTTGTGGGCTTGCTCGTTGATGAGTTGGCCCCTTGGTATCCCTTGGTGGAGGCCTTAGTGAGGCTTTCCAACTTTAAATCATCTTCGATTCTCGTTCCCATTTCAGTTAGGACCGCAAAGCTAGGTATGATGGCGTACCGGAGATGGACCCGGTAAGCTGGAAGGAGGTTCTTGACGAAGGCTTCAACCAGCACTTTTTCACTGGGCTTATCGACCTGTTTGACACTTTCAGCCCTCCAGCGTTGGAGATATTTCGTAAATCCTTCCTTAGGTTCCTGGGCCATTACCTCCAGGGTGCGCATAGTGGTCTGGATTTCCGTGTTTTCGGCGTAGTTCCGAGCGAATTCCGTTGCCACATCATCCCAAGTTTTGTATTTCTTGGAATCGAGCCGGTAGTACCAGGCTCTTGGGTGCTTCTTGAGAGAAGAAGCGAACAGGTGCTTGAACATGTTGGACTTAACCCCCTTAAGGGCCATGAACTCCTTGAAGGCCCGGATATGGTGGACCGGGTCTTCAGTACCCTCGAACATTGGCAGACCCGTCAGATTGAGATTGGCGGGTAGTTCATCGGTCAGTGGGGTGTAGGTCCGAGCATTCTCCGTATGGATGGAGTTTTGGGTTGACAGATGGACCTGTTCCTGCAGTTTGTGGACTGCGCTGGCCAATTCAGCTAAAGGCCCAGTAGTATCGACATTGCCACTAGGAGTTCCCTGCTCTATGGCACTTACCCGGGTGAGGATGGAGATCTGGTCCCCTCTCATCGACGTGATCATGTTTTCCAGCTTGGTCAACGAGGTCTTCAATTCATCGACGGCTTGTTGCGTCATGGCTCGAGTGTGGGGTGGCCTGTCTGTAAGGGCACCGCGTAATCAGTAACTGACCCAGATCTTAGAATCAAAGAGTATATCCCGAGCAAGGAAAAGACTAGACTAGAAAAAGACCGGAGACTGACTTCTAGACGGATGACCCGTGGACGGTGGGCCTTCCTTAGGATTCGGCAAAGTGGGCCTAGTCCCGTTCGAAGAAAGGTCTACGTGAGAATTCCCCAGACTTTGGACTCGAATGTGTAAACGGGCTTCCCTTTGCAGAAGTTTGTCCTACGAAGGTGGGCCGTGCCTTGACAAATAAGGCGGACTTGGGATGGGGTGGAAACCCGTGATGTAAGATCGACGGAGTTTCGACGCTATAGATTCTAACTTATGACAAGACCCGACACTGCTAAATACGGGAAGTCCTAAGAAGAAGGTTTTGAAAAGGGAATTTGGATTCGAAAATCCGAGCAAGGTCGGATTGGAAGGCCAATTTTTTTGAAAACCGAGAAAAAAGGGTATCGGGCCGAGATTTCGGGCTTTTGGAAAAGGTTTGGACAGCATACCGGCTAAAAATAGGCTATTTTGAGTCAAAATCATAAGTCCAAAATTCGACAGCTTTCCGGGTTTTGAAAAAGAATGGATTTGAAAAGATGTAAGTTCTTTGAAAAAAGACGGTTTTTGAAAAAAGACCAAAGAAGATCAAGTAGCATGTAGTCATGGAAACAGTATAACGACGCCATGTATGCTCTTAGTCTAAGTCTCGGTCGGTCGAATAAGGTCTATTCCAACAACGATCGCATTCTCGCAAATCAGGACGAACCTCCTAAGCCGAGTTGGTCTTAGAATCTGCCGTAAAACCCATGCGAGTTCCGCCATCGAAGTCTTTAGTGCACCCAAGTAGGAATGCACCGCGGTATAGTGGGACGTCGGTCACAAGTAACCGGCCCGGGAAAGAACGGGGTTATGCATGAACCATTGAACTAAAACGTATACATTATTAATCGAACGATTTCTTTTCGAGTCTCACCCTGAGGATGCCGATGGTAAGTGACGCATCAGTTAATCCCCAGCGGAGTCGCCAAATTGTGGACATGACATAGGTCCACCCCGACGCGGCCACGCGCGGGTTTGGGGAGGCGAATGAATTTCCATATGAGATGGATCGAATTGAATTTTAAATCGAAGTAGGAGTTGCCACCGAATTTTGTGGTTATTCGGAACCATTCGAACCCACTCTATGTCGTAGTGGGCCATATTTAAAACATGGCCCATTTCCGATGTCAGAGCTTATCGGATTCGTCCCTTTGCATTACGATACCGATACCGACATTATCGGATATCGTGTATTGAATGACTCTCGTTGCCAATGGATTCGGACATCCGGAAACCATGGTTCTGAGTAAGGGGTGAGGGTACGTGTTGGGAAGTTCATTGAGAAGACCCAACCCCGCCCACACTTAGCGGCCTTTACTAAGATATCGTTCGTTTTTACGTACACGCATTAGTTCGACGGTTGAATGATATGCAAAGATTATTTTCCCTAGACATGTGAGAGAAAAAAAAATGGGTTGCTAAGTCGTTTAATACATATTAAACTAATAACGTCAAAGTTATTTTAGCATATGAATTCATTTTAGTCTAATAAAATGAAGAAATAAATAAATTGCTACAAATACGAGAAAACGAGTTAGTAACGATTGAATAATAATATAGCAAATAAACATACGAGATCGAGAAAATAAATATTAATCGAAATCTGAAAAGTATTGCTAAAACGTTGTTTTGTATAAAAAACGAAGTTCGAAAAATAATAAAAAAGAACGAGAAAGGCACGCCAAGGCATCCGGCCGTGCGGCTCGCCCGAGACGCCGGCGGGTCGCGTGACGGCCTGTTTTCGAAAGCGATTTTTTGGAAATTTTTGAATAAATCGCGTACGAATATTGCATAATTCGTACTCGACTTAATATTCTCGATATTCGTTATATTCGATAGTTGACTACGAAATCAATATCAAATATTTGGAATAGTTTTAGAAAAGATATAAATTTTAGAAATCGTTTCGTAGAATAAATAATAAAAGACGAACGAAAAGCTAAAAAACGATCCGGGTCACAGGCCCGTGCCCGAGTCGCCTGGACATGGCGCGACTCGCGTGCGGGTCTGCCCGTTTTTATTATTTTTTCTCGAAAATCGTTAAATTTTATAAATCGCGTACAAATATGGATTAATTTATACCCGACTCATATTTTCGATATTCGTCGTATTCGATATTCGATTATGAAGTCGATATCGAATAGTCGGAAGGATTTTAGAAAAGGTTTTGAAAAAAGTTTGAGTTTTGAATGAAAAGTTTAAAAGAAGATTTTGAACGAAAAAGGTGTAACGATTTTTAACATCATCGAAATCTTAATATAATTCTTTTCGATACAATATTCGATTATAGAAAATCGATATCATATTTTTAAGAATGTTCGATATATGAAAATAGTTTTTGATAGTATTGATATTAGAAAATAAAAAAGACCGACGAAAGACCTGTAGTAAAAAAAACGAGAAGGTGAAGGGAGAAGAAGAAGAAGCGGGTTTGATTTACACCCTCAACCTACATGCTTTGTTTTCTCGGGATAAGGCTCGTTGGAAAGTGGCTTAGACTTGGGAGCGTCGAGATGATGAGGATGAGTTTAGGGTGTCGGTTTGGACGGGTGGTTGGACGTCGGGTTTGGCCGGACGGTGGGGTGGTTTCGTCGGTATTTCGAGGCTTCTTCGGGAAGGTGTCGGGATTTGCTAGATATCGAGGATGTAGGATGTGTAAGCCGTGTTATGAGGCTGTTTTTTCGGTGTTAATTGTGTGTCTCTTGTGTTGGACAAGAGGTCCTATTTATAGGAATCGAGATAGTCTTGCTTGTGTGACAAGAAATACCGGTTTGGATAGGAAATACGAGAGTTCGAGAGCAAATCAAAGTCTCGTTTCTTGGTGAAGAAGTATTGAATCTCGGCTGGTGGGGGAGTATTTCGGATGAGTTGGGACGCCTAAACCGAGTGTTTGAGCTCGGTTTGTGTCTGTTCCGGTTTCTGGATAGAATTCCTACTTGAGATCGAATTCTACCTTTAACAGAATTGTTTAATGTTTAATGAAGCTGAAATTTTGTAGTGTTTGAGTACGAATCAGCCGTGTGAAGTGTCACGGCTGACTCACGTGTCTTGGGAAAATCTTTGACCCAGTTTTGACTCGGTCGCTAAAAGACGGTTTTACCCCTGGTGTCGGAATCGACCCAAATTAGTCTTATTTGACTCGAAACGGCCCACTGGGCCTGGATTTGAGGTTGGTTTTGTAAGATTTGTACTCTTTGAATAGTCTAAACCAAATGTCCATAATTACGAGCCCATATCCGAGTCCATCAAAGCACGTTTACGTCCAATCATCATCGGTTGTTTGGCGGGAACTATTATAGACACCTGGCGGTCAAAATGTGGGTGTCTACACACCCATCTCACCCTAATCATCCACAATCACAACCAATCACCATAATAACCCTAGCAAGAATCTACTCAAACATATCTAATTCTAAAACCAACAAGAACAAGATGAATCAACTCAAACAACAAAACATGCATAATGAAACTAGTGAAAACAATGAACTATGAACAATATAATGAACAAAGATTAAAACTTGGATGAACAAACAAGATTAAGAGTAAAAAAGGATGAGAAAGTTTATACCAACTACAAAGGATGAAAAGAAGAACACTTCCATAGAAGAAAACCCAAACAAAATCTTCCAAGGTTGTCAATCTTGGTGGAGATCTTCAAGAATTCCTTAATACAAGATTGGCTAACTAGATTAGGGACTAATTACCGACTAATATACTCTAATCTATGCTAATCTATGCTAAAATAGTCTAGGGTTTAGTGGGTAATGTCTAACATAACATAAGATTACAAGAGGGGAGGTATATATAGGGTTACAAGAGTAAGGGAAGCGAGAAAAGCGAAACAACCCATTTCTGGGTCCATCTCGGCCGAGATGGAAGTGGTCTCGCCCGAGATGGTGTGGTCTCGCCCGAGACGAAGGTGTTCTCGGCCGAGACGGCCCAGAACAGGAGCTGTTCCCTTTGTGCACTCCTTCCCGACCGAGAGGGCTATTCTTCCCGCCCGGAAGGGTCTTGTAGGCCTCCAATATGATCTTTAAGGTTCCTCCTTGCTTCACATGGGCTTATCATCGACTCTCGGGTCTCGAGATCGAGTCTAAGGGGCTCGGGATCGGGTCCCAAGGTCTCGGGGTCGAATCCAAGGCATCGAGTGATCGTTCCTTCGCTTCTTTGGCTCCGAAAAGTGTATGTATTGAGTCGGAATCGCTCCAACTCTTCATGAATGGTCTCGGGAACCTAAAACGAACTAAAGGAAGCATAAGTAACCCATAAACCGCTCCCAAGGAGCGATTCAACAAGGAAAATGGGACCAAAACACAACAAATTAGGCACTACAAACTACACTTATCAACTCCCCTACACTTAACCCTTACTCGCCCTCGAGTAAGCACATGCTAACTACTAAACTAGCCGAGCGGGTATTAGCGCACCCTATGCCCTTTCAACTCACGCGAGAACACCTAGAGGACAAGTTCTCTCCGCAAGGCAAGTGGGGTCTTGCGACAAAACTGTGGATGCAACCGGACACAATAACACATAAACAAACAAACACACAGACAAACACGCAAAAAGTTGCACCCAAAAAGAAACAAATACCGCTCCCCTCTAAAAAGCGGTGAAAGGAGCACCGGTTTAGGTCTCAAGGCAAGTGACAACGTTCCCAAGCTAGCAATACAAACCAAAATGGACAAAACCCTAATAGTATGACGACGAAGCAATAAAAATGTTGGTAACTTACCTAGGTTCCTCCTAACCTTCTAAGAACGTACTACGGGACGATCGGCGGGATGGAAAAAGGATGAACCACGGTGTTAGTCGACACTGTAGGTAAGTGAGACCCCGCCCCCTTTAGCAATGAGCCAAGAGGGTCGTCCCATGCCCAAAACCCCTTAACTAGTCCCAGTAAAAAGGTGGATATGATTGCAAAATGAGGGAAGATTGACCACTACCGCTATCATCCTTCCTAGGGACTCGGTCCTTTGGTAGGCTCTTCACGGTAATAGTCGGTAAAAGACTTGTTTTTGAAATGTGGGGATTCTTTTTGTGAGACGGTTTTCTTTGGCATTTTCTTTCTTTTGCATTTTTGCATTTAGTGTTGCCATGCCATTTCTTTTCCTTCTTTTCTATTTTCTTTTTGGCTTTTTGTGCCTTTTCTTTATCTTCATTCTTTTCTTTCTTTTTCTTTTCTTTGCTCTTTTGGCTTGATTTGAATTGTAGGCATTTCTTTGCAACAAGAAAGAGAGATTCCAACAAATTGCAAATTTATTTGGTGGATATGTGTAGGAGGTAGGGGAATGGGTAAGTCGGGGGTCGCGATTTCCCTTCAAACCCACAAAAAGGGGAGAACTTGGACTAATCAAACAACCTCAAACACGGTCACCTAAAGAACGGGACTCGGCAACCAAGGCCTTTTCACACCGTGGGTGGTCAAATGGTCAAAATGCAAATCCGGTAGTAAATCCCTAGTAAGCTAAGTGGACTCAAGGTAAGAAACCAACGAAATCATTGATTTAGGGTCATTCTACTAGACTAAAGTCCAAGACTCGATTTATACTACTAGAGAGGGAAAGTAAACACTTGCACACTAGCCTCTAAACCGGGTTTTCGAAAACCTTTTTACACACTAGACACAACTACACATCACAAAACAAAGACACGACAAAAATGAAAGAAAAAGAGACCAAAGGCAACAAGACAAAACAAAACAAAACAAACACACAAAGAGAACAAACACCACCCCAAATTTCTAAATAAGCAACCAATCAACCACAAATCTTTACAAGGCTCCACCCGAGCACAAATCATCACAAATCTCCTCCAAACTCCACAAGAGACAAAGAGGGAAAAGAGATGAAAGATGTTACCGGATGTCTTGAAAGCTCTCCAAAGCTATCGGTGATTAAGCAACCTATAAGGAAAAAAAAAGGGGGGCAAAACACACACAGAAAACACAAAAAATACGACACAAAGACACAAAAGAAAAAGACACAAAGTAAAAATCTTTTTGATTTTTTGAGAATTTTTTTTCAAATTTTTAGGGTTTTTTAAAGAAAAAACTACGAAAATAAAACTAACTATGATAGAATATCGCTCCCCCACACTTAAACCGAGCAATGTCCTCATGCTCGATTGTAGTGTATGGAACCACTAAAAAAGAAAAGAAACCACGAAAATAAAGCTAAAAATCAAAAATAAAGCGGAGGAAAGGGTAGAATGTGTCCGGCCGGGGTGTAGTCAAGTCACCATGGGCCGAGATAAGAAAAGATATGGATGGGGGAAGAAATAAAAAGAAAGAAATAAAAGGAAATAGGAGGAGAGGACTAGGTGTAATCAAGTCACCTAGCCCGGATTCCGCCCAAATCCTACTAAATCCTACAAAAAGGGTGGAAATCTTGGAAATTTGGATTTTGAAATGACTCTCGATGTAGTCACGTCATCGAGAGTCGGGAGCAATAATTACCGAGGCCCCGAGGGCCACCATGACACAAATGATAAGGGGAAGGGTAACTAACAAAAGAAGACAAGCAATAAAAGACGGAAAAGAAAGGATAGTTGTCGTACCATGCGGTTAGCAACTCACTCGCTCCATCGTCTCATAGGTCGATAATGGCACATAGCTTGTCTTTGTCATTGCTATTCCTCTTCCTTCACAATAAGGCCGCATGGTTAAAGTACAAAGGTATTAGGAGGTGGGTTTTGATGTGAAGGTCGGTGTAAAGTGAAGAGAAAATGAGGTGAATATGTGTATATGAAGTGTAGGGGTCACTTGATATGGGCAAGGATAGGTTGGGAGGTTGGGAGTGGGTATAAAATGTTTGGGTGGGCTCGAATGACAAAGAAGAGGCCAAAAGAAGGAGCACGACATCATCCCGGTCGGGATGGATGGTCCCGGTCGGGATGACACACCCGTCCCGGTCGGGATGCTCCCATCCCGGTCGGGATGACACAACAGCAAACCCCATTTTTGGTACCCTCATCCCGATCGGGATGACATCCTTCCCGGTCGGGATGCACTCTTCTCGGCCGGGAAGATTCCTCTAACCCTCTATAACCCCGAAAGCTTGTCCAAAGCTTCAAAAACCGACTCTCTTGCCCACAATCCAAGCTCTAACAATGACCACTCCTCTCTAGCATTCACCTTCACTTCACACGTATCACAACAAGCTCAAATACAACATCAAATTCCCTCCCTCACATCGCTCATCGAAATACCAAATTATTAGATTTCACAAAAACTAACAATCCTAGAAACTAAACTATCCAAACAAACATATATACAAACAAAAGCTCAAAGGAAAAGAAAAAGAGATATTTACAATAAGGTACTCTCACCAACTACACCTCCATTGCCATCAAGAGCTCGAAGGAGTAAGTCAAATGCTCTAGAACCATCTTCATTTAAGCTCACATGGCCGAGCCTAGCCACCTTCAAGAGCTTCCAAGTCGGAGGAAAGAAGCAATCATCTTCATTATGCTCGGGATTCTCGTGATCTTTCGGGTCTTTCGAACCATGATAGCAACAACTCTTATGCCCATCCGGTAGGTATAGTGGTCTAGAGTCATGCTCGGTGGTATGAGTTGGGAGATCACACCCTAAGGAGGTTGCTTCTTCTACGGGGTCGAGAGTAGAGTTCTCTTCCACCGCCCGACAAGGATCCTCTTCATCAACCGTCTCAGAAGAGAAGGGACTTGGAATAGAGTGCGATAAAGGAGGTGAAGGCATCAACTTTTCTTCATTGGAGGCTTTAGGATCCTCCAATTTCCCATTCAAGGCGAGTTCTAAGGCATCTACCTCTTTTTCCCAAGTATTGCGTTCCTTTTCACGCACCTTGTCTACATGGCCTAGAGGAGTCTTGTCTTCACTTGGCTTTGGATTGTCAAGATCCGGTTCATCATGAAGAAAATCGAACAAATCCAATTTGATAGCCAATACATCGGCTCCCCAAGAGTTATCTCGAGAATCATGTTCACACCCCTCCTCATTGTCGACCGTTGAAGCTTAAACTTCCTCTATTCTTCCCATATCTTCACCACCCAAGCAACACTCAACAACGGTCTCTTGATTTACCCTCTCTTCTTCATTCGTGGCTTCATGGTCGGGTTGACTTTCTTGTGGAGCACCCGACCTTGTTGCCCAAATGAATCTTCCCCAACAATTTGTGGAGTTCGAGTGGCCGACATCGTGATACGGGCCATGAGTGCATTGATGCGAGCATCTTGCACCCCTATTTGGGCCTTGAGCTCCTCTTCAACCCCTTGTATGTGAGTCATCATCACTTGTTGACTCTTTTGCATTAAAACCATCCTCTCATGTTGACCCTTTTGCAATAGCATTATCGCCCCTTGTTGACTCTTTTGCATTTGGACCAACATTTGACAAGTCTCGAAGTTGGGGATTATTGGTTGTGGGTTATGTGAGGGTGTTTGGTAGTTGTTAGGATGTTGTGATGATCCTTGACAACTTTCATGGTAACCATATGGAGGGCGTTCGTAAGATTGTTGATGAGGTTGATATGGTTGGTGAAATTTTGGGACTTGGCCATTTGCCCCGTAGTTGTCCCGTGACGATTGATGGAAGCTAGGACGTGTCATTTCCATAACGTTGCTTTGATACCTAGGATGAACAGGAAGCAATTGAGCAAACGTTAGTAGCCTAGTGCTTTTGAGGCACTAGGAAGGGAGAATAACACACAAGAAGTAGAACAGAGATACACAAGGAGAAGAAAACACAAAAATCAAGAACAAAGTCTAAAACTAAGCACACAAAAGTCTAAACTACGCCGTCCCCAGCAACGGCGCCAATTTGATGGGTGGGATTTGCCGCGGATCCCGCCGTCAAATAATAACCAACGAACCTAACATGGTAGATAGGGCAAGTCGGGTCGAATCCACAGGGACAGGGTGTCGGACTAAGGTGTGCTACGGTCAAAGACTAGGTTCCAGACAAGCTAATCTAGGCGATGGCTAAGGTTAACTAAGGACTAAGCTAAGGTCTATGACAACAAATAAAAAGGCTAAACAAGCTTCTAATGACTAGCGAAAGCTAATAAAACGATAAGAAGAAACTAGAGTTGACTTGCCGACTAACTACTAGCTTACTAGGGATCGTCAAATAATCTAGGCCATGGTTCGTTTCATGCTAGATTAATCTTCTTGTAGGAACGACTAGTTGTGTAAGGATACAACTAGGGGACCCCTCCAACACTTTTTCGCACCGGTTTTTGCCTATTTTTATTGCAGGGGGTCCTGTGCTAGGAGACAAAAACACGTACAACACAACAAATATACGACACAACGAAACAAAAGTAAAACACACGAAAGAAAATCTTTTTGATTTTTGTGAAATTTTTTCAAATTTTTAGGGTTTTTTTTAAAGATTTTTTTGAAAAAACTACGAAAATAAAACTAACTACGATAGAATATCGCTCCCCCACACTTAAACCGAGCAATGTCCTCATGCTCGACCGTAGTGTATGGAGCCACTAAAAAAGAAGACAAACTACGAAAATGAAGCTAAAAATCAAAAATAAAGCGGAGAAAAGGGTAGAATGTGTCCGGCTGGGGTGTAGTCAAGTCACCATGGGCCGAGACGAGAAAAGATATGGATGGCGGAAGAAATAAAAAGAAAGAGAATAAAAGGAAATGGGAGGGGAGGACTAGGTGTAATCAAGTCACCTAGCCCGGATTCCGCCTAAATCCGACTAATTCCTACAAAAAAGGGGTGAAAATCTTGTAAATTTGGATTTTTCAAATAACTCTCGATGTAGTCACGTCATCGAGAGTCGGGAGCAATAATTACCAAGGTCCCGAGGGCCACCATGACACAAATAATAAGGGGAAGGGGAACATACAAAGGGAGACAAGCAATAAAAGACGGAAAAGAAATGAGAGTCGCCTTACCAATCGGTTAGCAACTCACGAACTCCATCATCTTGATAATCAATATCGGCACTTTGATTGTCTTCTTCATTGTCATCCCACTTCATACTTGGTAAGATCGCATGGTTGATGTAGTAAGCTTGGAATGGTGTAATGAGGGTGGGATTTGAGGGTATATTCGGTGTAAAGTGAAGATAAGATGAGGTGAGGGTATGTAAATGAAGTGTAGGGGTCATATGATAGGTGCAAGGGTAGGTAGGGAGGTTGGGAGGGGGTGTAAAGTGGTAGGGTGGGCTCAAATGACAAAGGAGAGGCAAAAGGAGGAGCAGGGGACCATCCCGGTCGGGATGGCAGGTCCCGGTCGGGATGACACACTCTTCCCGGTCGGGAAGCTCCCTTCCCGGTCGAGATGACACAACAGTAAACCCCATTTTTAGTACCCTCATCCCGATAGGGATGACTCCTTCCCGGTCGGGATGGCTCATCCTTTCCGGTGGGGAAGCCTTCTTCTCGGTCGGGAAGAGTCTTCTAGCCCTTCATTTCCTTGATATCTTCACCCACAAGGCCACCAATACTTCGGGATCCAAGATCCCGTCCCCAAAAGCTTGCATAAAGCTCAAAAACCGACTTCCTCCACCAAACCTTGAAGCTTCTATCATCGACAACTCCTCTCAAAACTTCATCTTCACTATCAACCTAACAAGCGAACTCAATAAACACCATCAAAATCCCTCCCTCACATCACCCAAGAAAACTCCAAATTATAAGAAATCCACAAAAACTAACAATCCTAGAAACCAAACTATCCAAACAAAAGCTCAAGAGAGAAGGAAAAAGATATTTACAATAAGATACTCTCACCATCTACGCCTCCATAGCCATCAAGAGCTCGAAGGAGTAAGTCAAATGCTCTAGCAACATCTTCGTTGAGGCTCACATGTCCAAGCGTAGCTACTTTCAAGAACTTCCAAGTCGGAGGCAAGAAGCGATCATCTTCACTATGCTCGGGGTTCTCGTGATCTTCCGGGTCTTCCAAACCATGATAGCAACGACTCTTATGACCATCCGGTAGGTATAGTGGTCTAGAGTCAAGCTCAGCATTATGAGTTGGGAGATCACACCCTAAGAGGGTTGCTTCTTCTACGGGGTCGAGAGTAGAGTTCTCTTCCACCGCCCGACAAGGATCCTCTTCATCAACCGTCTCATAAGACAAGGGACTTGGAATCGAGTGGGATAAAGAAGGTGAAGGCATCAAGTTTTCTTCATTGGAGGTTTTAGGATCCTCTAATTTCCCATTCAAGGCAAGTTCCAAGGCATCTACCTCTTTTTCCCAAGTATTACGTTCCTTTTCACTCACCTTGTCTAGTTGGCCTAGAGGAGTCTTGTCTTCACTTGGCTTTGGATTGTCAAGATCCGGTTTATCACGAAGAAAATCGTACTAATCCAATTTGATAGCTAATACATCGGCTCCCCAAGAGTTACCTTGAGAATCATGCTCACACCCCTCCTCATTGTCGACCCTTGAAGCTTCAACTTCCTCTATTCTTCCCATATCTTCACCATCCAAGCAACACTCAACAATGATTTCTCGATTTACCCTCTCTTCTTCATTCGTGGCTTCATGGTCGGGTTGATTTCCATGTGGAGTCAACCGACCTTCTTGCCCAAATGAACCTTCCCCAACAATATTTGGAGCTCGAGTGGCCGACATCGTGATGCGAGCCATGAGTGCATCGATTCTAGCATCTTGCACCACTTTTTGGGCCCTAAACTCATCCCTAACCCCTTGTAATTGAATCATCATCTCTTGTTGACTCTTTTCCATTAGAGTTATCGCCTCTTGTTGACTCTTTAGCAATTGAATCATCATTTGACAAGTCTCAAAGTTGGGGATTTTTGGTTGTGGGTCACGTGAGGGTATTTGGTAGTTGTTAGGATGTTGGAATGATCCTTGACAACTTTCATGGTAACCATATGGAGGGCGTTCGTAAGATTGTTGATGAGGTTGATATGGTTGGTGAAATTTTGGGACTTGGCAATTTGCCCCATAGTTGTCCCGTGACGATTGATGGAAGCTAGGACGTGCCATTTCCATAGCGTTGCTTTGATACCTAGGATGAACTAGAAGCACTTGAGCAAGCGTTAGTAGCCTAGTGCATTTGAGGCACTAGGAAGGGAGAATAGCACACAAGAAGTAGAACGGAGATACACTAGGAGAAGAAAACACAAAAATCGAGAACAAAGTCTAAAACTAAGTACACAAAAGTCTAAACTACGCCGTCCCCGGCAACGGCGCCAAATTGATGGGTGGGATTTGCCGTGGATCCCGCCACCAAATAATAACCAACTGTTCCTAACTGGGTAGCTAGGGCAAGTCGGGTCGATCCACAGGGACGGGGTGTCGGACTAAAGTGTGCTACGGTCCAAGACTTGGTCCGAGACAAGCTAAACTAGGGGATAGACTAAGGACTAAGCTAGGGTCTATGACAAGAACTAACAAGGCAAAACAAACATCTAATGACTAACGGAAGCTAATAAAACGATAAGAAGAAACTAGGGTTAGGTCGGGTTCATGGGTGAAACGAAGACAAAAAGGATAAAGACGGGGTTACTAGCATGCTCACGTAGCCTAGGCAACGCCGATCGGGCTCTCGCTACGTAATCGGCCTAGGGGTCATCCTCACCGGGCTCTCATTACGTAATGAGGAAACCAAACCAACCAACCAAACACACACATACAAGAGAATATGCAAGAAAAACAAGGATTGATCGTCTGTAGTCTCACAAGCAATTCATCAAACATGTGGAGTGCAAGGTAAATGGGAAACAACAAAAACAACATCTAATACCACCCATCTCACCCTAATCATCCACAATCACAACCAATCACCCCAATAACCCTAGCAAGAATCTACTCAAACATATCTAATGCTAAAACCAACAAGATAAAGATGAATCAATTCAAACAACAAAACATGCATAATGAAACTAGTGAAAACAATGAACTATGAACAATATAATGAACAAAGATTAAAACTTGGATGAACAAACAAAATTATGAGTAAAAAAAGGATGAGAAAGTTTATACCAACTACAAAGGATGAAAAGAAGAACACTTGCATAGAAGAAAACTCAAACAAAATCTTCCAAGGTTGTCAATCTTGGTGGAGATCTTCAAGAATTCCTTAATACAAGATTAGCTAACTAGATTAGGGACTAATTACCCACTAATCTACTCTAATCTATGCTAAAATAGTCTAGGGTTTAGTGGGTAATGTCTAACATAACATAAGATTACAAGAGGGGGGGTATATATAGGGTTACAAGAGTAAGGGAAGCGAGAAAAGCGAAACAGCCCATTTCTGGGACCATCTCGGCCGAGATGGAAGTGGTCTCGACCGAGATGGTGTGGTCTCGCCCGAGAGGAAGGTGGTCTCGGCCGAGACGGCCCAGAACAGGAGCTGTTCCTTTTGTGCACTCCTTCCCGACCGAGAGGGCTATTCTTCCCGCCCGGGAAGGGTCTTGTAGGCCTCCAATATGATCTTTAAGGTTCCTCCTTGCTTCACATGGGCTTCTCATCGACTCTCGGGTCTTGGGATCGAGTCTAAGGGGCTCGGGGATCGGGTACCAAGGTCTCGGGGTCGAATCCAAGGCATCGAGTAATCGTTCCTTCGCTTCTTTGGCTCCGAAAAGTGTATGTATTGAGTCGGAATCGCTCCAACTCTTCATGAATGGTCTCGGGAACCTAAAACGAACTGAAGGAAGCATAAGTAACCCATAAAACGCTCCCAAGGAGCGGTTCCACAAGGAAAATGGAACCAAAACACAACAAATTAGGCACTACAAACTATACTTATCACCCGGTCGGGAAGGATGTGCTCCCGGCCGGGATGGCCCCACAGGAACTCGATTCTTCTCGTCTTCTTATCCCGGTGGTGATGGATGTGGTCCCGACCGGGATCAGTCCTTATTTGCTCTTCCTAGGCTTCTTATCGATGCTCGGTGCTCGGATATTATCAAGTGGGCTCCATGGGACTAGGGATCTAGTCTAAGTCACCGAATCATCGTTGCTTCGCTTCATTGTCTCCATATGCGTTGGAAACGTGTCGGAATCATTCCATTTCTCCAAGATAGGCCTTAGGAACCTAAAAAAAGCTAGAAGAAGCGTAAGTAGCCTCAAAACTGCTCCAAAGAGCGATTACACGAGAGAAACCGGGACCAAACACGAGAAATAAACACTACAAAGCATGTTTATCAACTCCCCCACACTTAACCCTTACTCGCCCTCGAGTAAGCACGAACTAACTACTAACTAAAAGAAACTAGACTACTAACCAAGTGGATATTAGCGCACCCTATGCCCTTTCAACTCACCGGAGAACACTTATAGGAAAAGTGCTCTCTGCAAGGCAAGTGAGGTCTTGCGACAAAACTGTGGATACAACCGAACACAAAAACACACAAACAAACAAACAAATAAACATACAAACAAACAAGCATACAAACAAACAAACAATCGGTTGCATCCAAGAAGAAACAAATACCGCTTCCCTCAACAAAGCAGTGAAAGAAACACCGCTTAAGGTCACAAGGCAAGTGACAACGTTCCCAAGCTAATAATACAAACCAAAATGGACAAAATCCTAATAGTATGACAACAATGCAATAAAATCGTTGGTAACTTACCTAGGTCCTCCTAACCTTCTAAGAACGTACTACGGGACGATAGGCGGGATGGAAAAAGGATGAACCACGGAGTTAGTCGACAATGTAGGTAAAGTGAAATCTCGCCCCTTTAGCGATAAGCCAAGAGGGTCGTCCCATGCTCCAAAATAGCCTAACTAGTCCAAGTAAAAAGGTGGATAATGGTTGCAAAGTGAGGGAATACCTACCATTACCGCTATCATCCTTCCTAGGGACTCGGTCCTTTGGTAGGCTCTTCACGATAACAATCGGTAAAAGGCTTATTTTTGGGGAGGTAGGATATTTTTTTGTGGAATGATTTTCTTGGCATATTTCTTCTTTTGCATTTTTTTGCTTTTGATTTGCTATGCCATTTCTTTTTCTTCTTTTGTATTTTGTTTTTGATTTGTTGTGCCTTTTCTTTTTTTTCTTATTTCTTCTTTCTTCTCTTTCTTTTTCTTTCTTTCTTTCTTTTCTTTCTTTTTCTTTCTTTTTGCCTTGGTTTGCCCTTTTTGCGAAATTTTGTATTGTAGGCAATTCTTGCAACCAAGTATGGAACTTCATCAACAAATTGCAACTTATTTGTGGAAATGTGTAGAAGGTAGGGAAATGGGTATGTCGGGAGCGCTTCAACCCCACGAAAAAGAGGGAAAACTTGGACTAATCAAACAATTTCGAATCATGGTCACCTAAGAGGACGGGACTCAGCAACCGAGGCCTTTTCACTCTGTGGGTGGTCAAAGTGGTCAAAGTGCAAACCCCGCAGTAAATCCTTAGTAGACTAGGTGGTCTGAAGGTAAGAAACCAACGAAACATTTGATTTAAAGTCATTCTACTAGACTAAAGTCAAAGACTCGATTCATATCACGAGAAAGGGAAAGTAAACACTTGCGCACTAGCCTCAAAACCGGGTTTTCGAAAACCTTTTCTACACTAGACTCACAAATTATACAAGGCAAAACAAAGACAAAAGAAAATGAAACGAGACGAGACAAAACAAAACAAACACACAAAGAAACAAACAAGCACCACCCCGAAACTTCCAAACAAGCAACCACATCAACCACAAACTCCAAAAAGCTCCACCCGAGCATACACCATCACAAAACATCCTCCAAACTCCACAAAAAATGGAAAAAGGGGAAAGAAATGAAAGGATATTACCGGATGTCTTGAGCTTTCCGAAACTTATCGACGATAACGCAACCTACAAGGAAATCGGGGGAGGGCAAAACACACAACACAACAAATATATGACACAAAGACTCAAAAGAAAAAGACACAAAAGAAAATATTTTTGGTTTTTTATGAAAATTTTCAAGTTTTTAGGAATTTTTTAGATTTTTTGAAAAAACTACGAAAATAAAGCTAAGCTACACTAGGATATTGCTCCCCCACACTTAAACTAAGCAATGTCCTCATGCTCGATCGGTAGTGTGTGGAAGACACTAAAAAGAAGAGAAAAAACAGGAAAATAAAGCTAGAAAACAAAAATGAAAGTGAAGAAAGGGTAGAATGTGTCCGGCCGGGGTGTAATCAGGTCACCAAGGGCCGAGACGAGAAAAGATATGGATGGGGGAAGATATAAGAAGAAGAAAATAAAAGGAAATGAGAGGGGAGGGCTAGGTGTAATCAAGTCACCTAGCCCTGAATCCGCCCGAATCCGACTAAATTCTACCAAAAAGGGGATAAAAATAAAGGAAAAGTGAAAAGAACTTGCCATTTTGGATTTTTCAAATGATTCTCGATGTAATCACGTCATCGAGAATTGGGAGCAATAGCCACAAAGGCCCCGAGGGCCACCATGACACCAAATACATAAAAGGGAAGGGGGACATACAAAGAAAACTAGCAATAAAAGACGAAAAAGAAAGGAGAGTCGCCTACCAAACGGTTAGCAACTCAATTATCTCCATCGTCTCAATGATCGTTATCGGCACCTTGCTTGTCTTCATCATCGTTATTCCTCTTCTTCCTAAATGTAGTCGCATGGTTAGAGCAACGGGCTTGTATTGGGGTAAATGAGGTCGGGATTTGAGGGGAACCTCGGTTTATAGTGTTGGGAAGATGAGATGAATATAATTGAAGTGTAGGGATGAAATGATAGTGGCACAGGTGAGTAGGGAGGTTGGGAGGGGGTATAAAGCGACGGGGAGGGGCTTAAATGAAGAAAAGAATGCAAATGAGGCTTGCAAGGGCCCACCCCGGCTGGGAAGTGTCATCACGGTCGGGAAGAGTCCTTCCCGGTCGGGAAGAAAACGATCCCAGGCGGGATGGCTAGTTAGGGAGCCGTCTTTTGCAATGCAACTTGTCCCGGGCGTGATGATGCTCATCCCGGGCGGGATGGCCTCTCCAGCTCTTCATTCCTAATTGCTCCATCCAAAAGGCAAATAATACTCCGGGATCTAGAATCCCGTCCCCAAAAGCTTGTCAAAAGCTCAAAAACCGACTTCCTCCACCAAGATTTAAAGCTTCTGTCATCCATATACCTTTCTAGTTCTTCATCTTCACTTCAAACCTATCAAGTAAGCTCAAAAACTTTCATCAAAGATCCCTCCCTCACATCGCTCAAGAAAAATTCAAATGACAAGAGCTCTACACAACAAATCAAACCTAGAAACAAACCAACAAATCACACAAATACAACTACAAAAACTCAAAAGAATAAGAAAGAGATATATACAATAAGACGGTTCTTTAGGAACTCCGTCAAACCAAGGATGGTGAATTCTTCATTCATCTTCAACAACATGGTACACAACTCCATAGCCTTCAAGGGCACGTAGCAACAAGTCGAAAGCTCTCGAGAAGTCTTCAATAAAGCTCGTGGAATACCAACCTACACTCCAAGGTTCTTCACAACCTTGCCTTGACGTTCCCGGGGCATCCCGACCCACAATGTTCAACGGCTTGAACTTGTACTTGCGATCCTTCGGGATATACCCAAACTTCCATTCCTCTTCATGGGGCCTCAAGGGAGGCTCAACCTTTTTCTTACCAATCAACTTATCTTCATTCACATTATCATGATTCAACTCACCAAGATGGAGGGGATCAAAACCCAAGCAAGCGGGATTAATCACCTCCGAGCTACTTTCTAGCTCCTCGCAATCAAGATTATTACAAGCTTTCAAATTATCACACAAGGACATTCTCTTTTCACTTGCTTCACCCCAATTTTTGACAACATCCTTCTTTTCACCAAATTTCTTCCCTAGGTCGGTGTCCTTCAAGGCATGGATCATATTACATTACACTTCATTTGTAGGCGAGGTGTTGCCTTGGAGGTCAAATACAAGCTTATCGTCGCCTAACTAAAAAGTGATTCAACCCTTCTTGACATCGATCATTGCACCGGCGGTGTGTAGAAATGGTCGTATGAGAATAATAGGGGTGATTGCATCCTCCGGCATATCGAGTACAAGGAAGTCAATCGTAATGAAGAACTTCCTGATTCTTAACGGCACATCCTCTAACATTCCTAATGGTCGATTGAGTGAACGATCCGCCATTGGGAGTGTAATCGAGGTACATTTGAGCTCTTTCAAATATGTGATAGGGGAACTAGACCGACCTCGACTCATTACTGTTCCTCTAGTTTGTTGTTTCATTTTTTTAGTTGTAATTGAATCATTTAGTTCTTATCATTCCTAGTTTATTCATAACTCTAGCTTCTTCTTTTTCATCATCCTAGTTTATTTACTCTTGTTCTTAGCCTACCAATTAAGTTTGTAATCAATTCTCTTTAGTTATCATTCCTTGTGACCTAGTCTTGTATTTAGGTAAACCTTTGTCTAGACCCCTTTTCCGTCTCCGTGGATCGACCGGACTTCCCTAGCTACTTGTTAGGAATATTTGGTTTACTTGGTGTAGGGATACACGGCGAAACCCTACCATCAATTTGGCGCCGTTGCCGGAGATGGTGCATGTTTAGACTTTGTTTGCTTATTGGCTTGACTTAGTTACCATTTTGTGTTTCGCTTTCCATTGTGCATATTTTGTTGTCTTTTTCCTTGTTCTTATTGTGTTCTTATCTCTTTGTCTTTTGTTGTGTTCGTTTATTGTCTCTACCTAGTGCCCATAAAGCACTAGGTGTTCTCACAATTGTTCCAAGTGTGTAGTCCATGCCTAGGAGGAGAGACGACTTCTTGCTCTTCAATCCAGAGCCGGAAAGACTCTTTAGAGCCTTTCGCCAACGGACAATTGATCGGGTTAGAAATTCTCAACCGGGTACTAGCACCAACATTGAAGAACAAGCTTTTGGATTTGACTTGAACGAACCACCTCAAGGCAATACCGAAGGGAACTTCTTGAATCCCTTTGGTACATCTAGTCACTCTTCTCCACCTAGTTCTCCTTCAACATCTATATCAACACCATCTACACCGTCATCTCCTGTACATCCAAACATGCCAAAGTTCTCATCTCACACCACTTTCACCGAGGACGTCATGTCGGGATCGAGCACTTTACCGGCCGCTTGTGCCGGAAATTTTTTGGCCAAGACACAATTCATTCAACTTGTGGAGCGAAATCAATTTAGTGGTTTGCCTACCGAAGACCCGCACCAACATATGGAGACATTCTCCGATTATTGTGATGCTATTTCTCAAACCGGGATTACTCAAGATCAAATTCGATGGGTTCTTTTCCCATTCTCTCTTATTGGAAAAGCTAAGCAATGGATCAAGAGTCCCGATAGGGCAACCACGGGGATCGATACTTGGAAGAACCTTGCATTGGCTTTCTACCAAAAGTTTTACCCTCCCGAGAAGATAAATTTGCTAAGGACCTCCATTACCGGTTTCCAACAACGAGATGAGGAGAGTCTTTATGAAGCATGGGAGAGGTTCAAAGCTTTGGTTAGATCTTGCCCCCACCATGGGCTTTCTCAATGGTTTTTGGTCCAACAATTTTGGAATGGGTTGTATGAAGATTCTAGAGCCATACTCAACATGGGTTCCAATGGAAGGTTCACCGAGGTAGATAAAGACCAAACTTGGTCTAGGATTGAAGAAATGGCGGTCCGTAATTCTCAATATTCTAGGCCTAGAAAGGCAAATAGAGGGGGAAGGCATGAAATCGATGTTATCACACAACTTAGTGCCGATCTTTGGGCACAATTGAAGACCCCTTTTCCGTCTCCGTGGATCGACCCGAATTCCCTAGCTACTTGTTAGGAATAGTTGGTTTAGTTGGTGTAGGGATACACGGCGAAACTGATGGTAGGATTTGCCGTGGGTCCTACCGATCAATAAATAACCGACTATTCCTAGTGGGTAGCTAGGGCAAGTAGGGTCGATATCCACGGAGACGGTATGTTAAAGTCTAGACTAGGTCGGCCTAAAAACGAGACTAAATCACCAAACAAACACAAAGGAAGCAATAATTGGTAAACTATGGTGGTGGAAGAGGTAAGACTAGGCTAACAATGAACTAGGCTAAAACAATGCTAAAATGGAATAACTAATGATCAAACAAACTAGTAAACTAAGAGAAACGATGACTAACTAAGAGGATGAAATCAAATATGGAAGGAAGTGGGGTAGGTCGGATTCATAAGTGTAGTAGGGTAATTGGGGTGATCATGGGTGTAGGTGTCTCCTAGTTGCTAGAGTCAGTCCGGGCTCTCGCTACGTAGACCAACGCCGTGGTAAATTCGCGCTCTCGCGTCTAAGACTAACCTCAACACAACCACAAAATAGACAAACAATGAGAAGATGAGCACAAGTATGGGGAGCATTGGCCACTACTACTCAAACAAGCAAATCAACAAACACATAGAGTGCCCATTATGTGACTAACAACAAAAGAGTCACCTTTACCCCTAATCAAACCCTAATCATCCATAATATACCCTTAATCCCCCTACTAACCCCACAAGGAGACTACTAACTCATTATCAAGAACAAACCAACAATAATAAGAGAAAACAACATGAAAAACCAAACATCCATTATGAACAATAAGAACAATGACAAGAACAATATAAAAAGATTGAAACTAGATTGAATAAACAAGAATAAGAGTAGAGAAGATTATACCAACAACCAAATGAAGAAAAAGATGTAAACTTGCATAAACAAGAACCCAAATCAACTCCAAGGTTGTCAAGCTTGGAGAAATCTTCAAGAACCCACTTAATACAAGATTATCTAAACTAGATTAAACTAAGATTAACTAAAGATTAACTAGAGATTAAAAGAGGCTAATTAGGGTTTTGAATTCTTAAGAGAGGCCTAAAACAATCTAGGGTAAAGTATTTTCCTTAAACATTACAAAGGAGCAGTATTTATAGGGTTACAAGAATGAAGGAGGAAGGAAAGAAACAATGCGGCTACAGCTCCACGGTCCCGACCGGGATAGACTCATCCCGACCGGGAAGGGATGGTCCCGACCGGGACGGACCCAGAACAGAACCTATGCTAAATGCGCACCTCATCCCGGACGGGATGAGTTCCTTCCCGTCGGGGATGAGTCTTGTAGGCCTCCAATATGATCTTTAAGGTTCCTCCTTGTTTTACGTGGGCTTCTCATCGACACTCGGGTCTCGGAATTGAGTCTAAGGGGCTCGGGATCGGGTCCCAAGGTCTCGGGGTCGAATCCAAGGCATCGAGTGATCGTTCCTCCGCTTCGTTGGCTCCGAAAAGTGTATGTATTGAGTCGGAATCGCTCCAACTCTTCATGAATGGTCTCGGGAACCTGAAACGAGCTAGAGGAAGCATAAGTAGCCCATGAACCGCTCCAAAGGAGCGATTCCGTAAGGAAATGGGACCAAAACACAGCAAATTAGGCACTACAAACTACACTTATCAACTCCCCCACACTTAACCCTTACTCGCCCTCGAGTAAGCACAAACTAACTACTAAACTAGCCAAGCGGATAATAGCGCACCCTACGCCCTTTCAACTCACGCGAGAACACCTAGAGGATAAGTGCTCTTGGCAAGGCAAGTGAGGTCTTGTGACAAAACCGCGGATGCAACCGGACACAAAAACACATAAACAAACACACAAAAGGTTGCACCCAAAAAGAAACAAATACCGCTTCCCTCTAAAAAGCGGTGAAAGAACCACTGGTTTAGGACTCGAGGCAAGTGACAACGTTCCCAAGCTAGCGATACAAACCAAAATGGACCAAACCCTAATAGTATGACGACAAAGCAATAAAAACGTTGGTAACTTACCTAGGTTCCTCCTAACCTTCTAAGAACGTACTACGGGACGATCGGCGGGATGGAAAAGGGATGAACCACGGTGTTAGTCGACACCGTAGGTAAGTGAGACCCCGCCCCTTTAGCAATGAGCCAAGAGGGTCGTCCCATGTTCGAAACCGCCTAACTAGTCCAAGTAAAAAGGTGGAAATAATTGTAAAGTGAGGGAAGACCAACCTTTGCCGCTATCATCCTTCCTAGGGACTCGGTCCTTTGGTAGGCTCTTCACGGCAAAAGTTGGAAAAAGGCTTATTTTTGTGGGGTTAGGATCTTTTTGTGAGACGATTTTCTTTTGGCATTTTCTCTTTTCTTTTGCATACTTGCTTTGTGTGTTGCCATGCCATTTCTTTTTCTTCTTTTCTATTTTCTTTTTGGCTTTTTGTGCCTTTTCTTTTTCTTCTTTCTTTCTTTCTTTTTCATTTTTTTCCTTCATTTTCTTTTCTTTGCCCTTTTTGGCTTGATTTGAATCGTAGGCACTTCTTCGTAACAAGAAAGGGAGATTTCAACAATTTGCAAATTTATTTGGTGGATATGTGTAGGAGGTAGGTGAAAGGTTAAGTCGGGACGGGCCGTTCCCTTCAAACCCACAAAAAGAAGAGAACTTGGACTAGTCGAGCAATGTCAAACAAGGTCACCTAAGGGACGGGACTCGGCAACCAAGGCCTTTTCACACCGTGGGTGGTCAAAATGGTCAAAATGCAAATCCCATAGTAAATCCCTCGTAAGCTAGGTGGACTCAAGGTAAAGGACCAACGAAATCATTGATTTAGGGTCATTCACTAGTAGAATTAATGCCATTGGAACCTGTTAAAAGGAACCGGCTGTAAAAATAAGAGGTGCCTTAGACCCCCAATAAAAATATCCTATACCAATGAAACCTGTTGTTAACTAACAAGAGGTGCCAAAGGTATTGAGTAAATATTCAGACCCTATTAAACTATTTCTGCACCTGTTGTAAGTTAAACCGGTTCCAAAGATCCCATCAATAAAACCTCTTTTTACTGCAAAAGGTTCCAAAGACTAGGAAAATTTAGAAATAAGAAACCTACAAAATCATTCGTGAAAAGAAGTAAAATAGAAAATAAACGAAAGAAATCATAAAATTGCAAACCACTGTCAAAACCCACGAAATGAAACCCTAATATTTCTATGAATGAAACGAAGTGAGCAACATGAAGAGAAGACAAATTGAAGAACACGACGAAGACCTTACCCTAATCCTAATTCGAAGAACATGAGGAAGACACAACAATTCGATTCAAGTTCTGAAATTTGATTTAAGGTACGGATTTATGTTGTGCAATTACCTAAATGAATTGAAGTTCTGTATGGTTCTGCAGTTTGTAGACACAAAGACACGAAGAGGTAGGCATGAAGAGCTCGACAAAACAGAACCAACGTCGGGTCGAGTCAGGGAGTGCAAGGACGACGAAGACACGAAGTACAAAAAACCACGAACCGATCCTCCCTAATTACTGAAACCCTAATTCAATTTAAGGTAATCTTTCACTTCTGTTTTGATGCATAATCTTTTGCGAATCAGTTTTTTTGGCTTGTGGGAGTTGGATTGTTGTGAATCATTTGATAAGAATCTAAGAAGTTTGAAGTAGTTCGTAAGATATAGAATCAGAAAGAAATTAAGAATTATTGAGTTTGCATCGTAGTGGACATCGTTTTCCTGTTATATTCAGTCATATGTAGAACTCTGTACACGGCACCACTCAGGCTCTCCGAGGCCTTTTGGTAAGTGCTTCCTTGAGCCGCTTAAGCAAACTCTAGGCAAATGATTCAAAACTGTTTGACGACACAAAATCTTTTAGTTCATAATAGTATACAAGAAATCCCTTTACTTACCTCCCGAACAACAACTCTGCACTCTTATTTGGAAATAGATTTTATCATGTAGCTTCAAATAACCAATAGTACCAAGGTGAACAGACTTTATCATGTAGCTTCAAATGCTATCATTTTTATTTTGCAAGTACATACTAGTGTTCATTATCTAGTAAAGTAATAAAAAAGGGGTTCAAGTGTAGTTCACATATAATGTAGGTATCAAGAAGAATACCTGCAACATCAGTAGTTGTATTAACAATAATAATACCTGGCATGATAATAACAACAAGGGTTTGATCTCGGAAAGATGAACGTAATCATCGATATAATCGATGAATTCATTCTTGGAGATGTAAGTTTGGGAGTCAGGAGGTAGGTTGAGGTGTGGGAATTGAGTGTATATTTTGGGTAGGGGAAGGTGAAGACGATCGTACGTTTTCTTCTTACAAAGTGAAGCATAACAATCTTCCCTTTCAAGTATGGTGTATTGTATCGACTGTCTTTTTAGGCATGCTATTGTTGCCAGACCGGCCGGTCCTGCTCCTACTATTATTACGGTTGCTTCACACATTATATCATCCACACCCATGCACGATTCCTCAAACCAAATTTATATATAACAAATATGGATGTAGTATGAATAGGACGGAGGAAGATGAAGCGGATGAGGCAAATTGACCTTTTAGATATTTGTTATTAATGTGTTCATATAAGTTGGATGATGGAGTATATGGACTACTCTATTTGCGTTGAGTTGGGTCGGGTCGGGTCACTATATACCTTCATGTTTTATTCCCGGTGGAGTACGTACTACTTAATTAAGTGGATGCTGTATCATTTGCCACCCTTAGATCTATTCTTTATGACATGTGCCACCAAAATTATTGCTGATAATTTGAGATGTAGTATGATACACATTTTACACACTAATCAATCCTTTCATCTTCATTTTCATTTTCATTTTTCAGTAGCTATTGCATTAGACATAATCAATAGCAGGTGAGTTGTCTATTTCAAGTTCCAGATGCATTAGACATATATCAATGTTATTATATTATTATTGTTAATATAGTTTATCATTTGAGTGGATCTTAAGTGTGCTTCGGATCTTCCCCTTGGTGATATTTAGTATCTAAATCGTTTAATTAAACTTATCGATAAGTGAAAATATGTGATCTGTCGTAAAGAAAATGTCATAATAGAGACCAAGAGATTAAGGAGGCCTCTTGAGAAGAGGTTTGTTTTGAGAGAGACTAAAATTGTGATATTTAGTACAATAGGTTTCTCGTATTCGCATTTTTTTGACAAGAGGTTTGTTTTGAGAAAATATTTTTTTTCCTGAAATTATCTCTTGTAGGCGTTTCTGTGCATTTTGAATCGTATTTTGTTTCTCTAGTTGTGTGTAGATTGTTGTATGTTGTATAATAACCTCTTCTACTGCGTGATAACTTTATTTATCGACGAGAATTTTTGTGTACCCTTTCCAGAATTTATGTGTATTCGTACGATTTGTTGTGTAACTTCTTTTTTTCGCATTAATGTTGTTGTAGAACTTTGTTTCATTATAAATATATGCAGATGTGACGGTAAAATGAAATGAGTGGTGAATGTTTGTAGAACTTTTTTTCTCAGTGTTACGTTATGCAAACAGTTGATTTGGAGTGTAGAAACTCTTAAGTTGGATTAACCATGAACGATTTAGTATTTTGTGTAGCTACTGTCGTTTAGTTTTCACGGTTCCTTAACTGGATAAATGTCACTGACTCACTGAATGCATTCTGATCTATGTCTAATACTTTGTCAACTCCAAACTGGCAACTTCCCCACTCCCCCATTACCACCATCCTCATTTCCTCTTTTTCCTCCTTCCTTTCATATTCTCTTGTCCCCATCGTAGGACATGCTCTCGCCACCGTCTTGGTCGTTTGGGCTACCACATACTTCTTTAGGCTGCTCCTAACACGGGATTCCTAGCCTCTTTCATCATCTGTTTTACACTACCTTATCCATGCCACCATATTTTTGATACTTGTCATGTATTTGTCTTTTTTTTTGGAGTTTTCATGGAAAATTGACGTGATTGCAAGTCTCTCAAGAGACCGTCTTACACTATATGCCAAACTCATGATCAAATTTTTTATCCTCTTAGCTGCATTAAGTTTCTAATTGAATGTCACTTGCTTCTCTCCCCTAAATAACTTTATATACCTCCTGGAATATCTTTAACTTGAAAATGTATACGTGTTATGAAGTACTTTGGAGGTATCTATAAGCAGCTACACTCTCATTTTTTATACAAAATTATTTTTTGAAATGTGGAAACTATTATGTTTAGTGCGAGTAGGTTTTGGACGATTCAAGGTATTTCCTGGTGATACTCTAAATTCCATTAAAGTTGCTCAGGTATACCACTAGATTTTTTTCTTCCCCTTCCTCCTCATTTTATGTTTATGTTTATGTTTAAATATGTACAGTGGGTACATCTTCTTATAAGTAAAAGGACAAATTAAATCTGTTCTCTAAGAATGTTTTGGATATACCACTAGCTTATTATTTAAAGTTTAAATGCAGGTAGGTCACCTCTTGTACATGGAATTGTAAAAGAGGCTTCAGGATGTGGCATTATTAGGACAATATTGTGTTGGGGATACAATGAATCTAAGGGCTTGTGGCTGGTAATTGGTCAATGCATCCTGTCATCCTGCTTTGATAAATTTAGAGTCATCCTACTTTGATAAATTCAGAGTGAATGGTAATCTGTTACCTCAATTTATGAGTTCATTATGTTTGACCGACTACTTATTATTGAGCAAATGCTTGTTTTCTCTCGCCTATGCTGAATTTAATAATTCATGTTGCTTGTTTTCTTTGTAAATCATGCAGGCCCATAACACATTCAACACAGTTGTAGCTTCTCTAATCTACTATGTCATGTTCACTTCATTTACGATACTGGCTAGCGTGATCATGTTTAAGGTATCATTTATGCTTAGTTAAAATGATAATTGCTTATATCTTTTTCTTATCACTAGACTGTTTATTAAGGTTGATAAAGTTTTGCAATTGAAGATGAAGCTGAGCATATCTATAAAGATGGGCATGGATTGATTGTGGACGATATATTACCACGAATAAGTAAGAAGATTGCACTATGTATGATGTGTAGGACGACGATGTACGGTGTATTTTTCAGTTTTATATCAATAAAAATATTGTATTTTCAGTTTTAATCATTTTATTTATCAAATATGTATATATTGTTGACATGTGTTGAATATATTTTATATACTATTGTTGTGGATTTGAATATGCATTTTTTTTTAAAAAAAATTACCACCTTTGGAACCGGTTATAAACTACAGCAGGTTCCAATGGTATACTCTATTGAACCGGTTGTAAATCACAATAGGTTCCAATGGGACACCTATGAAACCGGCTGTCAAATACAGTAGTTTCTAATGGTATACCCTATGGAACCGGTTGTGAACTACAATAGGTTCCAATGAGATACCTTTGGAACCGGTTGTGATTTACATTAGGTTCCAATGGTATACCCTTTCGAACCGGTTCCACGAACAACCGGTTCCAAAGATGATCTTTGGAACCTTCCTACAACCGCTTCCAAAGCTCCGGACCAAAGGAATCTGTGGCAGTAGAACCTATGAAAAAAGGTTCCAAAGGGTAGTTTAGAACCGGTTCCAAAGGGTAGTTTTCTACTAGTGATTCTGCCAGACTAAAGTCCAAGACTCGATTTATACCACTAGGAAGGAAAAGTAAACACTTGTGCACTAGCCTCTAAACCGGGTTTTTGAAAACCGTTTACGCACTAGACACAAGTACACACCACAAAACAAAGACTCAACCAAGAACGAAGGAAAAAGAAGCAAAAGCAACAAAACAAAAACAAACAGAACGAACATATAAACAACACAAACACCACCCCGAGCTTCCAAACAAGCCACCAACCAACACCAAACTTTACAAAGCTCCTCCCGAGCACACAACATCACAAATCTCCTCCGAACATCATAAGAGGTAAAGAGGAAAAAGGGATAAAGGCGGTACCGGATGTCTTGAAAGCTTTCCAAAGTTAGCGGCGATTGGGCGACCTAAGAGGAAAAAAGGAGGCAAAACACGCACAACAAAACACATATATGATACAACGACATAAAAAGGAAAACACACAAAAGGAAAATCTTTTTGATTTTTGTGAAAAAAATTCAAATTTTTAGGATTTTTTAAAGATTTTTCGAAAAACTACGAAAATAAAACTAACTATGATAGAATATCGCTCCCCCACACTTAAGCCGAGCAATGTCCTCATGCTCGACCGTAGTGTATGGAGACGAAGAAAAGAAAAGAAAAGAAACTACGAAAATGAGGCTAAAAATCAAAAAGAAGAGTGGAGAAAATGGTAGAATGTGTCCGGCCGGGGTGTAGTCAAGTCACCATGGGCCGAGACAATAAAAAAGATATGGTAAGGGGGAAGAAATAAAAAGAAAGAAATAAAAGGAAATAGGAGGGGAGGACTAGGTGTAATCAAGTCACCTAGCCCGGATTCCGCCCAAATCCGACTAACTTCTACCAAAAGGGTGAAAATCTTGTAAAATTTGGATTTTGAAATGACTCTCGATGTAATCACGTCATCGAGAGTCGGGAGTAACAAATACCAAGACCCCGAGGGCCACCATGACACAAAAGTGTAAAAGGGGAAGGGGAACTAACAAAAGAAGACAAGCTATAAAAGACGGAAAAGAAAGGATAGTTGCCGTACCATGCGGTTAGGAACTCACTCGCTCCATCGTCTCATAAGTAAATATCGGCACGTAGCTAGTCGTCGTCATTGCTAATCCCCTCCAATCACTATCTGGATCCATGGTTGGAGCACAAAGATATAATGAGGTGGGTTTTGGTGTGAAAGTCGTTGTAAAGTGAAGTGAAAGTGAGGTGAAAATGTGTATATGAGGTGTAGGGGTCATATAATGAGAGTAAGGACATGTAGGGAGGTTGGGAGGGGGTATAAAGCGGTAGGATGGGCTCAAACGACGAAGGAAAGGCCAAAGGAGGAACAGGGGGTCCATCCCGGTCGGGATTGATGGTCCCGGTCGGGATGACCTCCCCGTCCCGGTCGGGAAGCCTTCGTCCCAGTCGGGATGGCATTCCAGTAGCCCCAACTTTTGTCACACTCATCCCGGACGGGATGGCATCCTTCCCGGTCGGGATGGGCCATCCTTCCCGGTCGGGATGTACTCTTCTCGGCCGGGAAGAGTCCTCCTATCCTTTATAACCCCAAAAGCTCATTCCGGGCTTCAAAAACCGACTCCCCTTCACACGATCCAAGCTCCAACATTAACCCTTCCTTCCTAGGAGACACTTTCACTTCACACCTATCACAATAAACTAAAATACAACATCAAATTCCCTCCCTCACATCGCTCGTCAATCAATCCAAATAATCAAGAATTTCACAAAACTAAATGAAATTACAAGAGAAAGAGTTATATACAAAGAGACGGTTCTTGTGGAACTCCGTCAAACCAAGGATGGTGCATTCTTCAATCTTTTTCAACAATACTACAACCTATTCCATCTCCATCGAGGGCACAAAGAAACAAGTCGAAGGCCCTAGCGAAGTCTTCAATCAACCTAGTAATATAAGCATCCAAATACCAAGGTTCTATATGACCTTGTCTCGACGTTCCCGGGGCATCCCGATCTTGTAAGTTCAATGGCTTGAACTTATACTTTTGATCCTTCGGGATATACCCAAACGTCCACTTGTCCTCATGCGGCCCCAAGGGAGGCTCATCTTGCTTCTTGCCTTTCAACTTGTCATCAAACCCATGATATAGGCACTCATCTTCCTCAATCTCGGAGTCATCATCCTCAAGCTCATATGAATTGCTCTTCAAGCTTTGTCCCAACTCAACCCCTAGATCGATGTCTTCCGTGTCGTGGATCATATTGCATGACTCATCGTTAGTGGGCGAAGTGTTTCCTTGGAGGTCGAACACAATCTTTTCTTCGCCTAACTCGAATGTGATCCTACCGTTCTTCACATCAATCATAGCACCGGCGGTGTGTATAAATGGGCGCCCAAGGATAATGGGAGTGATAGCATTCTCCGGCATGTCAAGCACAATGAAGTCGACCGGAATGAAGAACTTCCCGATTCTCACCGACACGTCCTCTAGCATCCCCAATGGTCGGTTGAATGAACTATCGGCCATTTGGAGTGTAACGGAAGTGCGCTTTAGCTCCTTCATCCCGAGTCGGCAACAAATGGAATAAGGAATGATGCTCACACTCGCACCCAAATCACATAGCGCTCTCTCGATCTTGTAATTGCCTATGGTGCAAGGGATCGAGAAACTACCCGGATCTTTCAACTTTGGAAGCGTGGAACCTTGAATAAGCTCGCTCACCACCCTTGTGAACGCAATAGTCTCTTCCTTGTCGATGGATCTCTTCCTAGCTAGGATTTCTCGCATGAATCTTCCATATGCCGGGACTTGGGTAAGTAACTCGGTGAATGGGATATTAACATCCAATTTCTTCACAATGTCTAGGAATTTGTCAAATTGGACATCCACCTTAGTCTTCATTTGCCTTGTTGGGAAAGGCAACTTGATTTGAATCTTGTTTTGCTCAATAGGGGTGGACTTCTCACATGACACTTTTACTTTACCCTTTTCTTTTGCTTGAAGTGGGGGAAGCTTGTCTTCTTGGAGTTTCTCAATCTCCCATAAGACTTGCTCCTCCATTGGATCTTCCATGCTTGAGTTTTCTTGAATCGGAGATGCAACTTTCTTTGTCGGTTCTTGCATTGGTTCTTGCTCACTAGGGAATGAAGGGGAGTCATAAGATGTACCTCTCCTTGTGGTAATAGCATTTACATGCTCAAGTTTTGGTGTTTCACCTTGAGGAGGTAGTTGCCCCTTTTGTCTTGAGGAGCTTCCCGAAGCAAGTTGAGATATTTGGGTCTCAAGCATCTTCGTATGAGCATCTCTCGCCAGGTTATCCCTTTGAATAAAAGCATAGAACTCTTGTTGGTTTCTTGCCATCTCCATTTGGTTTTTGTGCATATCTGTCATAGACTTTTGAATGTTGAAATCTTGAGGTGGAGATTGTGGATTATGCGGAGTATCGGTGATGGCTAGAGGAATGCCATAGTCATGAGTAGGAGATCGGCTCCTAGGCTTGCTTTGTTGTTGTTGTTGACTTTGAGTTACTTGTTGTTGACGGATCCCTTGGAACCCATGAGAATTGCCTTGATTAAGGCCTTGCTTGTTGCCATGGTTGTAATTTTGAAGTCCTTGATTGAAGTTCCCTTGTTGAAACCCTTGATTGTTGTTGAATGTACCTTGGTTATTTTGCTTGAAGTTGTTGAAAGGCCTTGGGTTGCCTTGATAACCTTGGTACCCTTGATTGTTGTCCCTTAAGGGAGGTGGAACATAGGGATGAAGTTGTAGAGATTGTTGTTGAGGGACTTGATTGGAAGCTTGGTATTGATTAGAATAGGAGGCACCTTGCTTGAACGCTTGAAAGGCATTCACTTGCTCAACGCTTCCTTGACAATGCATAGGATCATGACCAACGATTCCACAAGTATCACACATCCCATAATAAGGCAAAGGAGGTGCAAATCCCAAAGCATTCACTTCTTGAATCGAGTGTTGGTTGGAGGAGCTAATGCTTTGAACTTGATTGAGGTGGCCTTGGAGCTTCTTGTCAATATTCTCCATGTGAGTCTTCAATAGAGCTCCAAGGTCAATGCTTAATTGAGTAATAGTATCAACCTCGTGCCTACCTCCTCGATTTGCCTTCCTAGGCCTTGAGTATTGAGAATTATGAACCGCTATCTCCTCGATCCTTGCCCATGTTTGGTCATCATCGACCTCGGTGAACCTACCATTGGAGCCCATATGAAGAATAGCTCTTGAGTCCTCATAAAGACCGTTCCAAAATTGTTGGACTAAGAACCATTGTGCAAGTCCATGGTGGGGGCACGATCTAACCAAAGATTTAAACCTCTCCCAAGCTTCATAAAGGGTTTCCTCATCCCGTTGTTGGAAACCGGTGATGGAGGCCCTTAGCAAATTAGTCTTCTCCGGAGGGTAGAACTTTTGGTAGAACGCCAATGCAAGTTTCTTCCAAGTATCGATGCCCATGGTTTCCCTATCGAGACTCTTGATCCATTGCTTCGCTTTTCCAAGTAATGAGAATGGAAATAATACCCAACGGATTTCATCTTGAGTAATCCAGGTTGAGAAATAGCGTCACAATAATCGGAGAAAGTCTCCATGTGTTGGTGCGGGTCTTCGGTGGGCAAACCACTAAATTGATTTCTCTCCACAAGTTGGATGAATTGAGTTTTGGCCACAAAATTTCCGGCATAAGCGGCCGGTAGAGTATTCGGTCCCGGCAAGACATCTTCCGTAAATGTAGAGTGAGATGAAAACTTCGGCATGATTGGATATGCGGGAGAAGATGGTGTAGACGGTGTTGATGTAGAACTAGACGGGGAACTAGGTGAAGAAGAATGGATAGATGAACCAAAGGGGTTTATGAAGATCCCTTTGGCCGTCTCTCGAGGTGACTCGTTAAAGTCGAATCCTTGAGCTTGCTCTTCAATGGTATTGCTAGTACTTGGTTGAGAGATTCTAACCCGGCCAATCGTCCATTGGCGAAAGGCTCTAAAGAGTCTTTCCGGCTCTGAATTGAAGAGAAAGAATTCACCTCTCCCCCTAGGCATACACTACACACTTGAGCAAACGTGAGAACACCTAGTGCTTTTCGGGCACTAGGCAACGACAATAAACAAGCACAATCGAAAGACAAAGAGAAAATGAAGAAATAAAACTAAGGAAACAAGAAGAATCTAGAAGATATGCACAAGAGATGATAAAAGAGCACAAAGAAGGGTAACTAAGTGTAGCTATAAGCAAACTAGTCTAAATAATGCACCGTCCCCGGCAACGGCGCGAAATTGATGGTAGGATTTGCCGTGGGTCCTATCGATCAATAAATAACCGACTATTCCTAGTGGGTAGCTAGGTCAAGTAGGGTCGATATCCACGGAGATGGTATGATAAAGTCTAGACTAGGTCGGCCTAAAAACGAGACTAAATCACCAAACAAACACAAAGGAAGCAATAATTGGTAAACTATGGTGGTGGAAGAGGTAAGACTAGGCTAACAATGAACTAGGCTAAAACAATGCTAAAATGGAATAACTAATGATCAAACAAACTAGTAAACTAAGAGAAACAATGACTAACTAAGAGGATGAAATCAAATATGGAAGGAAGTGGGGTAGGTCGGGTTCATAAGCGTAGTAGGGTAATTGGGGTGATCATGGGTGTAGGTGTCTCCTAGTTGCTAGAGTCGGTCCGGGCTCTCGCTACGTAGACCAACGCCGAGGTAAGTTTGCGCTCTCGCGTCTAAGACTAACCTCAACACAACCACAAAATAAACAAACAATGAGAAGATGAGCACAAGTATGGGGAGCATTGGCCACTACTACTCACACAAGCAAATCAACAAACACATAGAGTGCCCATTATGTGACTAACAACAAAAGAGTCACCTTTACCCCTAATCAAACCCTAATCATCCATAATCTACCCTTAATCCCCCTACTAACCCCACAAGGAGACTACTAACTCATTATCAAGAACAAACCAACAATAATAAGAGAAAACGACATGAAAAACCAAACATCCATTATGAACAATAAGAACAATGACAAGAACAATATAAAAAGATTGAAACTAGATTGAATAAACAAGAATAAGAGTAGAGAAGATTAATACTTGTAGTTTAATTAATTAATTACTCCATAAAAAAAAACACAAAAAAAACCCTACTTTTCCTCTCCATCTGGGGCCTCCATCGATGGTTAATCGATGGTAAGCCCCAAAAATTGTTTAAATCTCAATTACTAGTTATCAAATCCAATTCAATAAAAGTCTCTCTTTGATGAGAGTTGTTTCGTCCTTTTTTTTTCAAGGTTTTTTCCTTTATTTCGAGGTTTCAGTCCTTTACATTAGTATAGGGCATAGATTTCAAGAACTATGTGCAAGATCATTAAAGCAATGGAATCCCTACGTACGACGATACAATTGAGGTCAGATCTCGGTCTACTATTTGTCAAAATAGAGGAAGTTCATCATCTTGGAGGCTATTTCAGCAGATCTATAGATTCCTTCGCGAAAGGCTGTGTCAATAAACAACGATATATAGAAGGCTATGCAGAAGCGCATTATTCTAATAGTGATCTTTGTCTCAATGATGTTCTTTATTTATTTTTCACAAATATGTATTCAGTTCAATTTGACATCGTTTGTAGATGCCGGATGGCTTATTATTAATGTTATTGATCTTCACTTTCAAAAAAGAGAAGAGAAGATTATACCAACAACCAAATGAAGAAAAATATGTAAACTTGCATAAACAAGAACCCAAATCAACTCCAAGGTTGTCAAGCTTGGAGAAATCTTCAAGAACCCACTTAATACAAGATTATCTAAACTAGATTAAACTAAGATTAACTAAAGATTAACTAGAGATTAAAAGAGGCTAATTAGGGTTTTGAATTCTTAAGAGAGGCCTAAAACAATCTAGGGTAAAGTATTTTCCTTAAACATTACAAAGGAGAAGTATTTATAGGGTTACAAGAATGAAGGAGGAAGGAAAGAAACAATGCGGCTACAGCTCCACGGTCCCGACCGGGAAGGACCGGTCCCGATCGGGAAGGGTTCATCCCGACCGGGAAGGGATAGTCCCGACCGGGACGGACCCAGAACAGAACCTATGCTAAATGCGCACCTCATCCCGGACGGGATGAGTTCCTTCCCGTCGGGGATGATTCTTGTAGGCCTCCAATATGATCTTTAAGGTTCCTCGTTGCTTCACATGGGCTTGTCGTCGACTCTCGGGTCTCGGGATCGAGTCTAAGGGGCTCGGGATCGGGTCCCAAGGTCTCGGGGTCGAATCCAAGGCATCGAGTGATCGTTCCTCCGCTTCGTTGGCTCCGAAAAGTGTATGTATTGAGTCGGAATCGCTCCAACTCTTCATGAATGGTCTCGGGAACCTGAAACGAGCTAGAGGAAGCATAAGTAGCCCATGAACCGCTCCCAAGGAGCGATTCCGCAAGGAAATGGGACCAAAACACAGCAAATTAGGCACTACAAACTACACTTATCAGAAACCCTACCATCGATTTGGCGCCGTTGCCGGGGATGCCATCGATAAGAAGCTCCAAGGTCACTTTAATCAAGGTCAAAGCACAAGTTCTTTCCACCAACAATCTATCCATCAAGTCAATGCTTTGGGAGTGGTTTCTCCTACCTCTTATTATGTGATATGTGAGATTTGTGGGATATATGGACATGAGCCTCAACATTGTCGAACTAGCATTGAGCATGTGAATGCTTTTCAAGCATACAAGCAAGGTGCCCCATACTCCACTTACAAGGCTCAAAATGTGCCGAATCCTCATATGTTCCAAGCTTCCCAACAACAAGCTCAACAACAACACCGTCTACCATATGTCGCTCCTCCCTTATGGGACAACCAAGGCTACCAGGGTTATCAAGGCAATCAAAGGCCTTTTAACAACTTCGAACAACAAAACAACAACGAAGGTGCCTTCAACAATCATCAAGGGTTCCGAAATCAAGGGAACTTCAATCATCAAGGTGGTTTCCAAGGAAACCAACACTCTCAAGGGTTTCAAAACAACAACCAAGGTTACCAAAATCACAATCAAGGTAATCTCCAAGGCCTAAATCAAGGCAATTTTCAAGCGTTCCAAGGGAACTTTCAAAACCAACAAGGGTTCCAAAATGCTCAACAAGAAAACAAGTCAAGGAGTCGATCTACAACTCATGACTATGGTTTCCCCTAACCCTCATTAATACTCCACATAACCAACAATCTCCGCCTCGGGATTTTGACATGCAAAAGACAATTTTGGAGATGCAAAGAACCCAACAAGAACTTTATTCTCAACTTCAGAGGGAAAACAAGGCAACAAATACTCATGTGAAGATGCTCGAAATCCAACTAGCTCAAGTTGTTTCGGGTAGTTCTTCAAGGCAAAAGGGTCAACTACCTCCTCAAGGCGTGCCAACGAAATTTGAGACCGTGAATGCTATCACTTTGAGGAGCGGTGAATCCTATGATTCTCCGTTGTTTCCTAATGAACATGAAGCTATGAAAGAAGTGGAATCTCCATCTCAAAGCAATGAAAATTTGGGGAACCTCATGGAAGAGCAAGTCTTATGAGAAATTGAAAAACCGGTTGAAGACAAGCTTCCCCCACCCCAAGAAGAAGATAAAGAAAAAAAGAAGGTGTCAAGTGAAAAATCCAAGCCTAATGAACTTGAAAAGATCAACATCAAGTTGCCATTCCCATCGAGGCAGTTGAAGACAAGGGCGGATGTTCAATTTGACAAGTTTGTCGATATTGTGAAGAAATTAGATGTGAGCATCCCTTTCACCGAGCTAATTACCCAAGTCCCGGCCTAAGGAAAATTCATGAGGGAAATTTTGGCTAGGAAACGATCCTTAGACAAGGAAGAGACCATAGCGTTTACAAGAGAAGTGAGTGATCTTATTCAAGGCTCCACCTTACCTAAGCTCAATTCTACCTTACCGAAGGCTACTTAACTTGAGACTTACCCTTCTTCACCGCGAAAGCGGGTTTTTAGGTGGGTTGGGTGAAGAAACCGAAAGGTGACATTCTCCCTTTATCGATGTTGTGACCAACCTGATTCCGAGACTCTTAGATCCCAATTTCCGAATTCCGCCTTCCCCCTAACACCTTTTCTTTGATTGATCATTTCTTGTTATTTCTATTATTATTTCTCTTGTTATTTAATTTACGTATTTTACCGCATTTATAGCATAGACTCGACCCTTAACCCCTCTCTAGATCCCAAACACGTTACTTTTAACTCAATATCGTTCCGTTTCCTGTGGACCGACCTCGACTTACCACGAATACAATAGTTGTTTTTGTGTTTATGCGAGTCTATAAATATTTTTTGATCTCCCATCCTTCGCTAAACGACCGATCGGATAGGGGCGTGATGCGTGCTATTTATGTATGATTATTACGTCTTTTACGCACGCATTTCCATGCATATTGAGTATCATTGTCTACTATTTTCCCCCCAAATTTGATACTTTGTGTTCATGTTGCATCTTATGCAGGTATGGACCCGTTGATGCATAAAAAAAGCAAAACTCGTGCTTAAAGATGAAATCTGATGCGAAATAAGAAAAGAGAATGATCGTTTCCAAACGGCTCTACTTAAAACGTGAATATATTGAGTTCTACAACTCCAATTAAGCGGATTCCAGTTGCGTTGGAAATTACTTTCTCTTAGCTTTCGAACGGTATATTATACGCCGGATTTGAAGAAGTAACGAAGAGATGGCAAGCGTTTGAAGTTGAGCACGCAGTGCTGAAAACGGAAACTGTCTATGATAGTCGAACGACTATCCAAATAGTCGACCGACTATTCAAAATTCTTGACCGACTATTCTCGAGACTGGACGAAGACCAAGACTTTCCTAATTTGATTTTTAGGGTTAATAAGAATTTTGGGCTTTTGTTTTAGCTTAGTATTTAAGAAACTATTAGAATAGAATTAGACAACTTCTTTTATTCTTTTAGACTTTCTCTTCTCCACTTTTATTCCTCCTTAGACTTTTATCTCTTTTCTTATTCTCTTAAGATCACTCTTAGTTTAATTTCTTCTCAAAACTCGGTTATTGTAAGAATTTTTTATTCGAATCGCCTTCGTTCCCTTTGGTAATTTTATCTAATCTTTCTTCCTTCTTTGTTCTTGATTGATTCTTTTTCTTCATACTTAATTATTCTTGATCTTTGTCTTATGCTTGTTGTAATTTTATTATTATTCGTCATGTTTAATCTAGTAGAATCGTTTATTAATATTATTGTTCTTGATTTAATTATGAGTAGCTAATTTCCTTCGCTAGGATTTAGAGGATCTGCGAATTGAATGTGGTCGCTAAATAATTTATAGATCTGTCAATAATATTGTGTCTGAGTTGTCAATTGTAGCATATAATCGCGATTAGTCAGTTAATGCGCATGATTGATTAATTGAATTCGGTAAACTTGAACCTAAGATCGGAAGCCTGGTAAAAGTTAGACCTGCTACAAACACATTAGTTTGCCCTAATAAGATCGGAAGCCTTTAGACGCATGCTAGGGTGAATAGCGGACCGGAAGGACCTTTTCAATACCCCTTAGACCAATATCTGCGACAGACCTCTGACTTAGACCGTGACCATATGAGATTTCTAGTGAACCGACAGTCCTAGTTTTCTCTCCATATATTAAATTCGTCTTAATTCATCCTATTTAATTTAGTTATTCTTCTCCTTTATTTTTCTCTTCCTTCACTACTTTAGTTTAGTTAAAACAAACATAAAACCCCCCGATTTGGTTACTAAGATAGACTTTAATTACGAGTAGGATTTATTTGTCTTCCTGTGAAATCGATCCCGACTTCCCTAGCTATAATTTTAGTTGGACCGTAGTTGGTTATTTTTGATAGGTATACGACTAGCTTATCAAATTTTGGCGCCGTTGCCGGGGAGACGGTGTATTTCTGCTTGTTATTTTAGTTTATCTTTTGTCTTAGGGAACTCCGGTTCCTTGAGACCGTTCTCACCGTTTCCATGAGGATTATTATAGATTTTCCACAGGAACCCGATGAGATTTTAGGAGCTTATATGGAGAGGTTTTGCGATTGGCTTAGCTCTCTCAATTCCGCTCGTTTCACTAATGAAACACTTGTTCTTACCGTCTTAAAAGGTATGACAGACTCTACAAAAGCCTATATATTTTCCACTTGTAAGGATTTTGAAAGCAAGTCCTATGAAGAGGTGATAGAGTACTTTGACTGGTTAGCTGAAGAAAGTGTGAAGCCCAATTTTTCATTTTATTTCACTAATGATGAACCCGTTGGTGAGACTAATAATGCGGTTATTTTTAAAGGACCTTGTTTTGAAAATGAGATAGGTTGTGACGAAAGTTATGACACGAGTGCCTTGGTTACATTTTGTGAGAATCTGTGTGATGAGGTTCATAAAGAACCTTTTGATTCGAAAAACCAGGTTGGATGGGACGAGTATGAGCACGACATTGTAGATGAACCATTATTGGTTACTTTACCCGTTATCCTCTCTCCTTCTAAGATTTTGGGCTTAGTTCCCTCTATTCCACTCCTTTTTCCACCTTTATGCTTATCGGTCCCACAGTTGCCAATTTTTGATCATTTTCCTACGACCACTAACACTTTATTTTTTTGATTTTAATTTTAATGCTCCATGTCTTGCGAACGAGGAGATTAGTGCAGTACTTCATGTGAAAATTGGTCCTCCACCCCGTGATAAGATGTTTCATTCCATACTTTTGACATTTGATACTTATATCTTATCATGTGCTTATAATTGCTTTCATATTTCACATGCGCATGAATATGACATGCTACTTAGGGCGTTGATGTGTTTTTTAAGTAAAATGACAAAGTTGGTATATTTTGATGCTTAGGAGCGGTTTGGGGAAGGTCTCCGCTCATATATATCTTGTAAGTAGTTCTTTTATTTTCTCTATTTTCTTTTTACACTTCCATTGTCTTGCATTTCTTCCCCGTATATTTTATGCCTCTTATTGTTTGTTGTACACAATGAGGGCATTGTGCGATTTGGTTTGGGTAGGGTATGCATCTGTTGTTTTCATCCATCTGCATATTTCTTGCATTTTTGCATGCATAAAAAATCAAAAATATGTTTTTGCATTTAAAAAAAAAAATCCCAAAAAAAAAATATGTTTTTGCATTTAGTCGAGTCTTAGTTGAGTCGGAATGCTATGTAGCGATGATGATATTGCTTTTATGTCTTCATTAGTTGCTTAACCTAGTGCGCCGTTAGAATTTTTGTATATAATCACATGCGGTATTCTTGCATCTTTGGTTAACGGTACTGAACGAATAAACTTGACTCATTGTTGGCAAACTACTCAGAATTGTGAGGAATTAGAGTCTTTAAACTGATGACATTCATGATCAGTTTCATTTAGGTTGAGAATAGTACTCCTTATGAGGCATGTAATATCAAACTGCATAAGCATGACATTCGTCTCTTAGGTACCTGTACGTTTTTTACTTGTGGTTTTGACATGTGCGAAAAAGGCAAAACCTTTCTTTTAATTAATTCCCATGAGCCTCACATAACCAAATTAACCTGTTTGACCAGTTTATCAACTACATGCCATATATTGCCTACCCTAGTCAAGCTAGTAGATTAGTTGGACGGAATTATTTTTTTTCGGGTTAATTTTGGAACCAAGATATTGGAAAAGAAAAAAAAAGGGGAATTGGAAAAAATGAATTGAAAAAAAATGAAAAGAAAAAATTCAATGAAAGAAAAAAGTTAAATGGAAAAAAAGAAGAAAAGAAAAGAAAGGAAAGAAAAAAAGTGAATGAATTGAAACTAGAAGAAGAATGTGTTTTTGCTATGAGAAAAGAATTGATCTCTCTAATTTCATAGTTATTAGTGGGAAGCGGTTTTGATAAGGCGCTTTTTGCTATGCCTAACTTCTTCGAATGGAGTTTGGTGAGAACGGGATGTTTATTATTGATGGGTGTAAGGAATACTAGCTTGGCTTTTAACTCCACATATCCATATCGTTTTGCCCCTTCTTACCCGATTAGCCTCACTTTATACTATATGTAAGTCCTTGGCACGTGTCTTTACCCGATAGAATGCGTATGTACGGTTGATAGAGATTGATTTCATGTTAGATTGCATGCATGTTCTTGTAGGTCGCAATTTAGGTGAGTGCTTTGTCTTTCCGTTTTTACACAAACTCACAATATCACCCGTTTTGTGTGATGAGCGATCCGTGAGAGTCCGACATAGACGAGTCTTGCAAGGTTGAAAGTTCGGTATTGTTGCCATTGATCAAGCTTGTTGTATGTGATTGTTTACATTGACTTTAATCGTTGGGCATTGGTTTGGGTAACTTTGAAGCATACTTCGCTATGAGTTATATACGTTTCATTAGGATGTTTTTCATTGTCTTGTGCTTGCTTGGGACAAGCAAGGGTTCGGTTTGGGAAGGTTATTGTTGTTTTTGTGTTTATGCGAGTCAATAAATATTGTTTGATCTCCCATCCTTCGCTAAACGACCGATCCGATCGGGACGCGATCAAAATGGCGCCGTTGCCGGGGAACGGCGAGTAATTGTGTTTGATTATTTGCTTTAATTTAGTTTATTTTTCTCTCTTCCCCAGTACCGTAAGGTGCTAGGAGACTTACCGTTTAATTGAGTTTATGCCCAGGAATACATCATCGCCCTTGTGGTTGGATCCGGAGCCGGAGAGGACATTTAGAGCTTTGCGTTTTCGGGGTAATAACTCAACCACTATTATTCCACATCCTTCATTATCACCTCCTAAGCTTAATCCCATTCTACCACCTACATCACATACACCTTCTACACCCTCTACTTCACAAATCTCACCACCAACCCCACCATCCCCAAGAACACCACCACCAAATCAAAACCTAACCCCTCCAAATCATCCAAATCCAAATCCATCACCACCACCAATCCAACCAATGGCGATCTTAGGTTCCCATTCCCAACTTACACACGAAGAAACACCTTCACTGGTTGATTTCGGGGTGATTCCCGAAAATTATGAATTGAAAGCTTCTTTGACAAATGCGGTTCAACAAGATACTTTTCACGGTTTTTCCTAAGAAGATGCCCAAGAGCATATGGTTTCATTTAAAGAAACATTTGTAGGGGCCCGTCTTAATGGGTTAACTTCATGCCAATTGCACCGATTATTATTTCCAAAGACCTTGAGAGATGGAGCTCGTAGATGGCTTCAAGGCCATCCCGCTAATACATTCACAACATGAGCTCAATTATCCAATGCCTTCTTGGAGAAATATTTTACACCGTCAACGACTAACCAATATCGCATGGAAATACAAACATTCAAGCAAGATGAATTTGAAAGCCTAAGTGAGGCTTGGGAAAGATTTAGAGATTTATTACGTAAATGCCCTCACCATGGAATACCCGATTGGCTAATAACCCAAACATTTTACAACACCCTTTCATCAAGAACCAAGGAAAACCTCAATTCGGCCGCCGGAGGAGACTTCTCTTCCCTTACTGATGAGGCATCTAAAATCTTATTGAGCAGATGGCAAGGAGTGATTCTAGAGTAGGTCAATCAAGAGATTTTAGAAAGAAAGTTGAAGTGAACTCATCTAAGAGTTCTAATGAATTGAAACTTCAAGCACAAGTTGAAGAATTACCAAAGAGAATGGATGCCATGAGTTCTAAGCCTACTCCTAGAGGTATGTACCAAATTCAAGGGAGTGTTCCAACAAGGCAACAATCACCTCCTAAACAAATAACATGAGAAGTTCATTGTGATCATTGTGGCAATTATGGCCATGATTCTAGCTCTTGCATTCCTAATGAAGAAACTTATTTTGATGAGCCAAATGAAGTCCAAGCTATACAAGTGTATGGGCAAAGCCCTCATTTTGACCCCTTTTCCAATACTTACAATGCCGGCAGAAGGTTTCATCCCAATTTTTCTTATGGAAACCAAAATGTTCAAAATCCAATACCACGTGCCAAAGGGAGTCAACCGAGGCCATTCAATAAAAATCAACAAAGGCTCTTTAATCAAGGTCCTCCAAAGGAGCAACTTCAATCAACAAGGTAGCAACTTCCATGTTCCCAAAAATTACAACAATTACCAAAATTTACATGGTAACAATTTCAATCATGGATACAATCGAGGATTCCAAGGAAATTTTCAAGGTAATCAAGGTTACAATCAAGAACCATTTAATCAACCCTCTCAATCTTATGGTCAATCAAGCAATTTTCAATATGGTCAAGGAGGAGTTCCATGGGATAATATTAGTGATTTACAAAGAGCCGTTGGTCACCTATGGAGTGAGCATCAAGATACCAAAGCAAGGTTAAAAGTTTGGGAATCACAAGAAGCAACAATAGCCTTAGCCGCCCCAATTCATCCACCCCATGGTTTGCCCGGGCAACCCTGAAACCCAAGAGACCCTTCACACCAAGCAAATGCCGTCATTTTGAGAGGTGGCAAAGAACTTGAGGACCCGTACAAGAACTTGAACTTGAACACCAAGAGCACCCCAACCAAAGTCAATAAACCAAGAGCACCACAAGCAACATCGCCCACTTCCCCCAAACAAAACCGGGGAATACAAGCGGAGTTTGATATTCTCCAAAATGCGGAGATTGAGCAAAGAGAACTCAAAAGAAAGAAGAAGGAGAAAATGGAAGCAGAAGAAGCAAAAAGGAAAGAGGCGGAGCGATTAGCCGAAGAAGAAGAAGAATCCAATGTTCCACCGCCTCCCGCTTTTGTCCCACCATTGCCTTTTCCCGAACGAGCTAAACCACATAAGGAGAATGCTCAATTTAGTCGTTTTGTGGATATGTTGAAAAAAGTGGAGGTAGCTTTAGCCTTCACCGAGGTAATTTCTCAAATGCCTCTTTATTCTAAGTTTTTGAAAGAAGTCTTGACCAAAAAAAGAAGAATAGAGGAAAAAAAATGTGTCTCTCTCACGGCGCAATGTAGTGCCATTCTTGTGAATCAAATGCCAAAGAAACTAGAGGATCCCGGTAGTTTTTCCATCCCTTGTCGGGTTGGAAATGTCGTTGTTAATCAAGCTTTATGTGACCTAGGGGCTAGTATTAGTTTGTTACCCTATTATATTGCTAAGAGACTTAGTGTGGGGGAGATGAGACCCACTAGTATGTCAATTCAAGTTGCGGATAGGTCCGTCAAGTACCCACTTGGGATACTTGAGGATGTACCCGTTCAAGTTGGTAAGTTCTTCATCTCTTCCGACTTTGTTGTCATGGATATGCCCGATGACACTATTACCCCCATTATTCTAGGTCCACCTTTCATGTATGGCTACCAGTGGTACTATAGTTGGTGTTAAGAATAGAAAGTTGTCGTTTAACATAGGGAACGAGTCGGTAAAGTTTTCCCTTTCTCAAGCTTTTAAACAACCAATGATTGAACAAACATATTCCATTGATGTTATTGATAGTTTGGTTAACTATAGCTTGATAGATGATGAGAAAGAAGAGGAACCACTCGATTCTCAACCTCTTGATGATGAGTTCTTACATGAAGAAAATGTAGAACCACTATCGGTGGGTAAGAGTATGATATCTTCTCCTCTTAGTCTTGAACTTAAATCACTCCCCTCTTCCCTCAAATGTGCTTTTCTTGAAGGAACCAATTATCCCGTTATCGTCAATGCCACACTTGATGGACCTTGATTGGAAAAACTTTTGATTGTTTTGAGAAAACACAAAAAGGCCATCGGGTATAGCATTGCCGAGCTCCAAGGCATAAGCCCAAATGTTTGTATGCATAGGATCATCCTTGATGATGACCATCGTCCTTCGGTTGAGGGTCAACGTAGGTTGAACCCCACTATGAAAGAGGTTGTCATGAAGAAAGTCCTAAAGTTGTATGAGGCTAACATTCTATACCCAATAACCGAAAGTAAATGGGTTAGTCCCGTACAAGTTGTGCCGAAGAAAGGAGGAATAACCGTTGTGAAAGGAGAAAAGGGAGAGTTAATTTCAACTAGGACCATTACCGGTTGGCGCATGTGTATAGATTTTCAAAAATTAAACACGACCACCATCAAAGACCATTTTCCCCTTTCCTTCATTGTTCAAATGCTTGAACGATTAGCGCATCATTCTTACTTTTGTTTCCTCGATGGTCATTCAGGATTTCTTCAAATTCCTATTCACCCCGATGACCAAGAGAAGACCACTTTTACATGACCCTATGGCACCTATGCCTATCGAAAGATGCCATTTTGATTATGTAATGCGCCGGGAACGTTTCAAAGATGAATGATGGCTATTTTCTCCAATTTTATAGAAACATCTATGGAAGTTTTTATGGATGACTGATAAGTGTGCTTTGTAGTGTTTATTTCTCGTGTTTGGTCCCGTTTTCTCTTGTAGAATCGCTCTTTAGAGCGGTTTCGAGGCTACTTACGCTTCTTCTAGCCTATTTTAGGTTCCTAAGGCTTATCTTGGAGAAATGGAACGATATCGACTCGTTTCCAACGCATATGGAGCCAATGAAGAGAAGCGACAATGATTCGGTGACTTAGACTCGATCCCGAGTCCCATAGAGCCCACTTGATGATATCCCGAGTACTGAGCATCGATAAGAAGCCTAGGAAGAGCAAATAATGACCCATCTCGGTCGGGACCATATCCATCACGACCGGGATGAGAAGACGAGAAGAATCGAGTTCCTGTGGGGCCATCCCGGCCGGGAGCACATCCTTCCCGACCGGGACCACCCCTTCCCGACCGGGATCACTTTCTTCCTGGCCGGGAAGGGCCCAGCTCCACCTGGTTTCATTTTTTCGCCTCCCTTATTCGTGTAACCCTATATACACCCCCCTCTTGTATTGTTTTAAACACCCTACATTATATAAAACCACAGTTAGAGAATTCTTATCATTAGCTTAGTTTCTCATTATTCTTTCCTTAATCTTTTGTTAATCTTAGTTTAATCTTAGCAATTACTCTTGTATTAAGGGATTTCTTGAAGAATCCAACCAAGATTGACAACCTTGGTGGATGTATTTGGGTTTTCTTATTATACAAGTTTCAATGTTTTCATCTCCTTGTTAGTTTTGTATAATCTTTCTCTTCTCCTTTCCTTTAATTTTATATTGTTAGTCAAGTTTCAATCTTTATCATTTATTTATTGTTCATCTTTGTTGTTCTTCATTATGAATGTTTTGATGCTTATGTTGATTTCTCTTGTTCATGTTAGTGTTAGTTTAGATATGAGTGAGTAGATTCTTGTGGGGTTAGTAGGGGGATTAGGTGATGTTTATGGGTGATTAGGGTTGATTGTGGGTAAAGGTTGGATCTTGATTTCTAGTCACTTGTTAAGCATGTTATGTGTTTGATGAAATGCTTGTTAGGGTAGTAGTGGCCATGCTTCTCTTGCTTGTTCCCTCCTTCTCACTGTATGTTTGATGGGTGGTTGAATTCTCTTGTTTTGAGTAGCATCTTGCATGAGTTTTCGGGTTTGCCTTTGACGCGAGAGCGCGGACTACCTTAGTGACTAGGTGAAACCTACACCCTCGATTTCCCCACTAGCCTATCACACCTTTGAACCCGACCTAACCCTACTCTTCCTCAAGTTAAGGTAATTTCTACCCCGAGTTTCCCCATATGTATAGAAATGAGTCAAGGTCGGTCTAGATGGCCGGACTAAAACAACAATGACACAACAACCATAAACAAGATAAACCAACAAGCAAGCAACCCACCAAAAATTCCTCAATTCAAATAATCTAAGATCCTCATCCCTAACATGTGCTGTCTATGTGCTAATGCTCCCGAAACTATCGAGCACCTATTTAGCAGGTGTGAATTTAGTAAACGGTTCATTTCAGGGGTAAAGAAAAATTGTGGCTGGAGTTGCAGCCTAGAGATCATTGAGCAAGGAAGGACACGGTTTAGGGGATCCAAATTACAACGGGCTGTTAAAAGTTGGTTGATCAACACTCTAATCTACCATATATGGAACCAAAGAAATAGAAGCAGGACGGAGTACCAAGTGATAAACCCCGACATCCTAGCGGTTACAGTTACCAAAGAGTTTAAGATCTATTGTAATAATAAAAGAGTCTATAAATTAGTCAATAGGGACTTAAACTTCATTACTAGCCTTTTGAGGTCTATGTAAATGTCATGATGTAAATCCGATAATCAATATACTTACCCTTTACCAAAAAAAAAGATCCTCATCCCAAACCACCCCCCCCCCCCCCCCAACAACAAGAAATCTACTCACTACTCATAATGGAAAACAAGAAAACATTAATAAAGGAGAAAATAACTACAACATGCATATTAACTAAATCTAAGGAAAATAACAACAAACAATAAGGAAATTGCCATCTAACAATTTAACCACAAAACTATGAAAGAAATTGCAACAACAAAATGAACTAGGAAATAATCTGGAACAACAAAAATTAGATCTAGAGAAACTAACAAGACTAAGATGATCAAGACAACACTCAACAAAATGAAACATAAAACAATATAAAACAACGTAAATAAAGATGATCAAAACAAAACAATAATGAAATAACAATTAAATGAACAATTTCGAAAGAGCAATAATAAATCTAACTAGAGATTAGAGAGTGGAAGAGAAATATACCAACTATGAAGATCAACAATAAAGAAGAAGATTGCATAAATAAAGGATGAAGCTTTGATGAAGAGAATAGAAGATTTGTCACTAATCCCTTAATAATCTCCACAAATCTTCAAATAAAACTTGAAATAATCTTCTACAAAGCTCGAAATTAAGATCTAGAGAAAGAAAATTGATGAAAACTATGAAGATCTACTACTAAATTACTATATAGAACTACTAGAGTCGTTACTACTAGAATGATCTACTAATGAATGGTAAGTAGTATACTAATGGAGGCCTAATGGAAGTGTAATATGATCTTTTAGGCAACTAATTAGGGTATAGATATATATAGTAATGCTTTAATGGATCCTTAACCTAAAGCCCAAATTCAACTTTTTGCTCCATTAGTGAGACAATCACCCTTTAAATCTTCATGAGGTGGAACTTCACCCCATCGTACACGGACTAATACCGTCGGGTGAAACTTAACCCGGTGGTTTCACCCGGTGAACTTCTTCTCATTTTGCAATTTTTGGACGCCTTTACCCACCGGGTGAAGTTTCGCCCGGTCATTTCGCCCGGTGGAGAAGCTCTCTGAAAATCTTCGGGGACACAAATTTACCGTTGGGCGAAACTTCGCCCGGTGGTTTTTCATCGGGTGAAATTTCACCCGGTCATTTTCTGGCCTCTTTTCTTGTCTCATTCTTCATCGTATGATTGGATGACTTTGAACTTTAAGTTGTGTGTTTTGCTTTTTGGACGGCATTCCCCGCTCTTGTGCTCGTGGAAGCTTGATCATGCTTTTGGTGCCAAAACCTATCAAAATTGATAGAAAAACTACCAAAAACACGTAAAACGCACAAGAGGGACAATAATGTGAGAAATACTCAAAATAAGGCGATAATCGCACCCTAATCTCGCAAAACGAGGGGAAAACGGGTCTAAATGGGAGGAAAAACGGTCTAAATTTAGCGCACAACAACTCCGCACTCCCGACTCGTCATATAGTTCGAGTTCACCCTTCTTTGTAACTAAACCCCGACTACACCAAATAATGAAACGTGATTAACTCAAATCACCAACACAATACACCCGTGATTGTCACGGGTAACAAAACTAGTTTTAAATTTAATGTCTTATGATATTGTATATATGTATATAGCGTTTGAATTAATACCTTAGTTCTACTATATTTAAAAATTAAATGATAGTTGTATTGTTGTTCTAACTTGGTACTCCTATACTTAATTCGTCCCTATTTTATTAAAGTAATGTCAAATAAAGCTCTCACATTCATTCTCACCAAAAAACGATGATGTGTCGGCACCACAATTTTTTGAGTAAAATATTAATTAGAGAAGTTACCTAATGTACAACAATAATAAAATAACCGCTTATTAAATTAAAATGAAACCACCCGCGTCAATAACTATACAAATTATCATGGATACAATATATTGTCAAATTGATCATTATTTATAAAACAAAAACTAAAAAAAACCAAGTGATATAGTAAAAGAAATTTCTACAAATTCCATAAGATTATGATCAACATTTTGAAGTTTTCTCGTTATAACAAATTGTTTAAACGCAATTCTTGCGATTTCCGCACGGGTTAACTTTTGTATTTTACTGTAATACGTAAGTAAAAAAATGACATGTATGCCATCATGAAATTTTATCATAAAATGATACGGAGTATGTCAAAAAGATTTGAATTAAGAAAATACGAAGTAGAAGTTTTTGAAAATAGGTTAACAAAATTTAAGAAAGTTAATCTTATATTTTACTCTTTGTTACACAATTCATAAGACTAACTATTGTTACACAAATTTTCATGTGAGAGGTCTCATCACAATAATGTAAGAAAACTTTCGATATGTTACATACTACATAAGTACGTATAACTTTTGATTTAATTTGCTATAAATTGTATTACTCTATGGTTGAGTTATTAGAGTAAACCATCTATTTAATTATTCTAACTCCGTAAAAAAAATCATATAACGAACTATGTATACGTAGTACAGACTACAGAGTAATATTAAAACAATCCCGTGAATTTTCACGGGTGCTTAATACTAGTACCATTAAATATGTCATCCGTATCACTTTCAATTGTGATATCCCAAAAGTTGAAAAGTTTCTCGCAAGGTATATTTTAAAACTCCTATTACGTACGAAATTATATTATATTAAATCGATCAAATAATTATTTATTTGTATAAAATTTAAGTGACTCATAACTTGAGTTTTCTATTGGTATCGTAGAGTCCACATGATAAAGATGCAACAAACTTCATAATACAAACTTTATAAGGTAATGAGGCTTATGGTGCGCAACTTTCAAGAATGAGACACAATAACTGAAGCGGACGTTCCTGAGTTGATACGAATTTTTGCAGAAATGGTTTTATTAACGATATTTGTTTTGTGTGGTTTTGTAAACGAACCAAAAAGACTCACTCACTCACACGAAACAATGGGATATTTGACGAATTAGACCTATAATTTTCATCAATGGTAGTGATCGAACCCAAGACCTATTGAGATTGAACTAGTAATTATTCAAAACACGTTTAAATAAGAACAAGATTTTGTTTGCTAAACAAGCAAGCCTGGCTTTTCCAATAATTCTTCAATGATGAATTACAAGCAAAATAAAGGCTATAAATAGCCTTGAAGAAAAGACGTTTCTATATATAAAGATAAAAAGTCATTCCAACAAGTTTTTTATGAGCTTCTAATTAGTGACATGTGGCAACACTCTAATGAGTGACATGTGGCAACATTCCCTTCCTTTCCTCTATTTACAAATTGACTTTGTTTGACCGGCTAAAGGAGAAGATGAAAGGAAAAAAAAAAAGCAATTTATAGTGCCTTAAATCACAAACTGACTTCTACAACAAACAACCCACGACGTTTTTTTTTCTCGAATCACGGCTCCGGCAATCGTTGTTCCAAACAGTCAAGCTTGACTCAAAACCGCCACCATTCTTTTTAAAATGTAAGCTTATATGAGTATTTTTCCTCTTAAAATTGGTTCAATTGGATTATTATTAGTATTTCCTCTTAAGTTTTTGGTTGCACACAGGTATACGCCACCTTCTCTTAATGTACTCTGTATGTTAGTATAATGCACCCTACATGATTCGAGTTTAGACTACTTCATTGAATAAAATATGTTTGTCATTTGTAGAACATAAGGCCGGGATGATTCAACAAAGAAGATGTGTTTTGGGGAATTACTCGATCTACAGAACAATCTAATCATCTATCTACTATGTTTAGGATTACCTTGATTACTCAAACTAAATAAGATAGATTCCGTAGAACAAAATCACAACTTTTCAATTAGTGTCCCAACCTTACAAGTAAATTCTAAACCTCAATGTTTACTTAATTTTTTGCTTATCCGAATTTTCTTTGAGTAGTAAGGAGTAATTATCATGTTACTAATTATTTAACAACTATGTCACGTTGTTGTAATCCCCTATAAATTCTAACACAATACAGTGGCGGAAACACTGTAGATTAAGGATTAAAACACACTGATGTTCTATATTTTACAAAAAGAACGGTTAGTCAATACAAATGCCACTTTTTACAAAAGGGCTAAAAGAATTCTCCAAATGGGTTTAACAATCCAAAAATTAATATAAATGAAGTAGAGTAGGATCCATGCTACTCGCTAGCTCACACCCAAACCCAGCAGCTAATTACCTGTCATGTTATAAACATAACAGCCACAATTCAGTGGGGAGTAACGACGACGTCCTCCCAGCCATATTACATGACATTAAAGCATAATTACTATTGTATCAAAATAGTTCAAAATGGAAAACGTTTAAAACGATATAGTAAAATAATTTAAAATGATTGCCAACCTGCAAGTCAACATCAACCAATAGTAATAACGGCGTTATGGATATGAATCAGTGCAACAGAATAGACTTTCACTAGGAGAATACTGAAACTAGCTTTGAGAACTTAGTTCAAACAAATCAAACTTCGATCTCTAACTAGGCTACTCAACCATAATAGGACGGCGACTTATCGATGCGAGGTCCTAGCTTAAGTAAATATGCACACCCCTCCTGGAACACCAAGTGTGCCCAGTTCAACCCGACGGCGTCTTACATGCGAGGTACGAGCTTAAGGTCAAAATGAACATACACTCCTGGACAAGAACATGCCCAGTTCAACAACCAATGCATCCCGCTCGGATACACTAGCCTTATAGCTTATGGCAAAACGTATACTCTAGACTGTATTACTCTACCGGTATACTTCTCTTATTCCATAACTCGAAAACAAAGCCATTACCGTAATTCAATAGAAATATAGTTCGTTTTTCAAAGGAGAAAACTTTATAGTTACAAAACTTTTCTTAAAGCAATAACTTTCCAAAAGTAGGTACTATTATAAATAGAAATCGATTAAAATAGGAGTTATATAAAATAGTTAATATTAGGCCTCGAGACGTAAACATTATATTTATTATATAAATGTATAATTCATGATTAAAAGTCAACTAAAGTTAAAATCACAATTATTTATAAAAAGATTGAAGTTTAAGTAGTCAAAAGTATATAAATAACAAATTGACAGATTTTTCATAATTGCACTGTCTTACTATAAAAATCATAATTAAATCATTAAAAATCAAATAAATGTAAGATCAGTGGAGTTGAAAACGTTAGAAACTTATTTACAACTTTTATGTCTGGAGAAAATCCAAATTCTAAATAAAACATAGGTGTTTATTCGTATATTTAAAAACTGTCAGAATTAGACACGCGATTATATTTCTTTAATAAAACATGTTTAAAAATTGATTTTAAATAAAATCCAATTGGAAACATTAACTAAACTCTTCATAGTTTATGTACGTAAATTACCAATATTAAATAAAAAGTTTAACATATGTGCAAAGTTAGATCTTATCACTACTGACAGAATCGCGGATAAGTTTGACACCTGTTCATAAATAATTTATTGTGACCAAACCAAGTCATAAGGACTCTTAACTCAACTAGGAGACGAGATGGTTGAGATGGAAAGAACAAGCAACGAATCGGAATCGATGTGATAAGTTTCCGGTTAAAATAAATATGTGGGTAAGATTTAAAATAATATAAGCGTTTGTGAAGAAATTGGATTAAAAACGCTTTAGAAAATAATTAATTATGAAATCGCGTTGTAAAATAATTAAATAGCCATTTTTCGAAAATAAAATATTTTTGAGCTAGAAATTAATTATAAATGTAATCGAGCATTTTTAGAAAAATAAATAGTTCAAACTCGATTTTAAACCTATTGTTCGTAGAAAATATGATTTTTTTCAAAAATAGTTAAACATACTTGCGACGAAAATAATTAAACGGATTTTTGAATAAAAATAGAATAATAAAAATCCATTTACGAAAATAAATAATTTTAGGCTCGATAATGAAAGAGACCTAAAAATGGGAAAAATGTAATTACCGAAATATTACATAGTTACGATATAATCGTAACGGAACAGATAACAAAGTTAGAAAATTTACGGTTGTTACAATCCTCCCCACTAAACAAAAGTTTCGTCCTCGACACTGGAAAAAGGCAGAAAGGAAATCGAGATTTCAAGTACGACTCTCACGAAATTCGGGTTCTTATTTTCATCAAACAATACTATGTCCATTAATATCGGGCACTAGGGGGTTCTACACGGTCTACAACCTCCAAAATTATCAATTGCTACAACCTCCAATATAAATTAAAGTCTTACATACTTATTCAATCATTCAATCAACACGGTAAGTATCCACAAATGATTTAGAATCTAGTCTCACCCATCATAACACACCTAAACCCGTAATCGATATGGCTCCTAAATCCAAAGCTCACTAGGTTTGAACTCGAAGTATATTCCATGATTTTCGAGTAAGGCACACTAAGCAAAATTCACTAATTAACAAGAAAACTAAGCCCTCAAAAATAATAACACCAACATGTTTTCAAACACATCATTGGGATAAAGTTTCTTAAAAGTCCAATAAATCACAAGGCTGCAACCACTATATGATTAATATCTCAATGAAGCCACAATCTCGTTGATCTAAGGGTTCTTAATTGTAAATTCCATTAAGGTGGTTTACACTAAAGTATTCCTCAAAACAAGTTTAGATCAACTCAAAAGTTCATAAGTTATGACCTTATCACACTTCACGATCTAATCCATAAAAACCAAGGCTTAGTCTATATCAACAAAAATTACTAAAAACATTAATGAGAACCTAGAATGGTACCACAACACTCAGGCTAGCGATCTGAACGAGATTCTATGACCTTAAATGTCCATGACACATCCATTAAGTACGCATTAGGTAGAAATCCCAAAATAATATTAATTTACACTGATTGGTACTATGTATCCCTCAAATAAAATATAAGCTAACCATCCAAAACTGATTCGACTCGAAGTACTCCATATAATCAGGTAACCTATACTCAAGGTCAACACTCAAGGTACAATCCTTAATTTCATTGATTAACTAATACCATCATATCAATCCTCAAAAGCTCTAACCAGGTTAGGAAACATGTACAACTCATAATCCTCAATCGTAGGTAATAAGGGGTTACTAATCCTCAAATATCTTTAACTTCCAACAAGTTTTACTAAGAGAAGAGTCAGTCTTACCAAAGAATCTTAAAAAGAAAGGTGGTAAAGTAGGAGAATATAATAGAGATTTACCACAAGAATGGGGATGGGAATTTGTAAGAGAAGAATTTGGAAGAAGCTGAGACTGGAAGAAAAGAATCAATGATCCTAAGGTCTTGAACTAGAAGAAAATCTTCGGGCCTCTAGAGTTCACAAAGGAACTCGCTGTATCTCATCATCTTCTCGTAGAGATATGAGCACACTAGTCTTCGGTCGCTTCATCTGGATCTAAAGTGAAGTGAAGTCGCATCTAAGTCTACTACACCATCATAGAACTTCATGTTGAGAGTGCTAAGTAGGTCTTCTCCCGATATAGAGCAACATCATATCCAAGTCTTGTCCACTCATCTTCTTCTTGGGCATATAAAACAAATATTCAATGTTAATCATTGAGTTACAAGAACATGTAAAACTTAACAGTTAAGTCCTTACTTTGGTTTATACCCATCTCTCAATAATCTTTCATTAATGTTCAAATCATTTACTGGTGTTTTTCCTAAAATCAGGTGTAAGTGTCGGGAGCAACGATGCTCTGATACCAACTGTAATCCCCTATAAATTCTAACACAATACAGTGGCGGAAACACTGTAGATTAGGGATTAAAACAAACTGATGTTCTATATTTTACAAAAAGAACGATCAGTCAATACAAATGCCACTTTTTACAAAAGGGCTAAAAGAATTCTCCAAATGGGTTTAACAATCCAAAAATTAATATAAATGAAGTAGAGTAGGATCCATGCTACTCGCTAGGTCACACCCAAACCCAGCAGCTAATCACTACAACAAATCCCTTAGATTTGTGACACTTTAGGTCCGACACTTTTAGAAGCGTCGAGCGTATTTTTGGCCCAAGTTCACTATGGGCTCTCTAATTATGTTAAACCAATACTTTTTTTTTATTATTGTATTTGATTTGATAAAAATATTTCGCTCCAATTAACTCTAAGATCGCGCCGAGGAGCTATACTCTTGTTTCCCTCTCAATCAAACCCTAATTTCCATCCATCTTCTTCGTCGCATACCATGTTTAATACTCTTCTCTCTCAAACAAAAATGGAGACAAGGTTAAGCAAATATGGAGTCTGTAATGGCGGTTTCTAATATCCAACTTCTCAAGAACCAAGGTACGACCACGATTTGAAATCCGCCCTTTTCAATTTCTTCTTGTTCAAAAATTCTATGAATCAATCCAGCATATAGTAATATTACTTTTCTCATTGTTCGATTTCAGTTTTTTTTCTCTATTTTTAATCCCTAATAACGATTAATTGGAGTTTTAGTGTTGATATTTTGATGATTTTCTACTTAGATTCACTGCTGTCACTAAGTTATGAGGGCCTATCGCATGTTAAATGCTATTACTCGATTGTTTAAGCTTAATTGTCTGGTTGAATCCTGATATTGAGACACAAAAAAACACCGATCACGATATTTGAAAGGTATTTCTGTTTGATTTTACTCCCCTAATTGCTGAACATATCAATTTCTCGGAGCTAATTTACTTGGATTTTGTCTACTGTGTATTTGTTGATTTGTGCAACAATAAGACATCCTTCTCTGCTTCGTCTTCCTTTTCATATTCTATCCTCTACAGAACCTCTCTAACACCTTCATATTTCTCTTCATCCCTAATTTCCTAATTTCACATCATTTTTCGTATTCCCTCTTCTCCTTAGTTCTGGATGTCTCCTGTTGTGAGTTTTCTCGTAGTTTTTGCATTTCATTCATTTAATTTCAAATGTCAGTGATTTGATTCAGCGTAAATTAGTGCAGTTACATAATTAAAGTAAACTGGGTGATCGGTTATTGTGTTTGAGAGCATGAAATGACGGTTGATGCAATGGAGAGTGAGTTAGATCGTGATCATTCATATACCCGTTCAAATTAGTAAAAATAGAGAAGAGAGGTATGCAGGAGCAGGATAAGGTATGTACCTGCTGCTGGTGGTGGTGGAGAATCAAATTCAAGGTGATGAAGATCAAGTACAGAAACCGGGCTTCGTGTCGAAACCTCACTCTGATGATCAACCACCTCCACATTATCTTCAACATCCTTCTTCTTTATCTTCCTCCTTGATACATTTGACCCAACTTTCACATTATTATTATTACTCCTATCCTTATTATTCTTCATTGCATTCACTGCTTTATTATGTCGTCGCTGCATTCCAACATTCTCATTACCCTTTAACCTATTATTGCTTCGATCATAACGTTCTTCATTACACCTATTATACTTCACTACATTTATATTTTCTCGCTTTTCGGGCTGTTTTGGCTTTGTTGATTCATCCTGACCCGACTTCAATTCAGTCGTTTTCATCGGAGAATTAGTCTCTGAATACTCTACTCGTCTACTTTCACCACAAAATCATGCCTGTGATTGTGATTGTGATTGTGATTGTGGGCTAGTTCATGAAAAGAGGCAGAGGCAGAGGAAGAGGTTTGATTACGACGATGAAATGCGGCACGAGCAGGGTCGAAATCAGGAAAGAAATGCAGGGAATTAAGAGACCTGCTCCTCCTATAAATCACCGAGGACGATTCATGAGTAGCCGTACTGACCGGCATTGTTTCACTCTACTCTCATTTCTTGTTCCATAAATTAATTGTTTTGCTTGTTTTGCCGATTTTATAGATTGGTATTTGTTATGATGCTATTGATGGTGTTTCTATTGTACTCCGTAGTAGTTATACTACAAGAAGACATGATTAACTTGCTCTCAATGTTGTTCTAGCACATATTATACCGCAAGAAAGAACAGTTCAGTGATGGAGTGGAGTACAGTCGGATTGATGGTTTAAAGGATCATGCGGATACACATGTATGAAGTTTTGCTTTTCTTTGATGATTGTTTATGGTACTAGAATTTATATTCATGTCTCTTTTAAAACTTCTGATCTCTTGTTACAATTCAGGTTACTAATACAATGTTGGCAAAAGCAAATTTTATATATCCTGAAAATACTCCAACTACAAAAGAAGGATACTACTATAGATCATTGTTTGAGAAATTCTTTCCCAAGGTTTGTTATTTATGATGTTAGCATTTTTGCATCTCTAGTTGTTTAATATTACTGATGATCTCTTTTGCTCTTACCTTTATGATCTGCTCATGTTGTAGCTCTTCTCTGGTGAAATGGTTCTCCGAATACAAATAAATCCTACTATATACTCTTGTACGCTCTTCTGTTGGGGAATTGCTAGTACTTCCTTTTTTGTCAAAATTCTCTATTCCTCATGATGCAAATGCATCTGACACTAGTATTATTAATAAGTAAGTCGTAGCTTACTAGCTCTTGTTTGGAGATGGGGGCGGGGTATTTATAAGTTGTGAAGTACCAACTTTTTCACTTTGCATTGCCTGATTCAAACACCAAATATTCATGTTTTTTCTATGTTTAACTTTTCTAACTTACTGGAAATTTTTATCCGTAATTATTAGGAAGAAATGATTTTTTTCCTTGATATCTGTCTCTTAAATGTTTCTGTTCCTGTGACAGTTACTATCGGGTTCTGATGGGATATGGAGCCCTGCAAGATGTGAGAATTTCCCACTTTATGTAGCTTGATAAGATTCTATAGTCTGTTATGATGGTCTTGATGGATACAAATTTATGAGACATTCATGATCGGTTTCTAAGGGAGCAGAATCATGATTACACGGCAGCTTTAATTCGAAATCGGGTGTTACCTCTGTACAAAGTTTCCATAGCCCTGCCTAATCACATATACCAGCCGATCCAGAGCCATGGTCACAAGTATGTGCTTCATACCTTCGTAAACACATTGATTCTTTATTTCTTTTGTTGCTTAGGTCAAAAAATGATAATATGATGTAGGATAAATGGTAAATGGTAAATAGGTATTTTATTCTCTAGTATGTCTTTCTTATATTCTCTTCCTATTTATGGTTCATTATATGATCTATTTAGTTTTCCTTATCATACTTTTTTACCAGTGCAGGACGTTCTAGAACACAAAAAGGGAGATGACGGAATTGAGAGACGACAAAATCGGTTCACTTTTTTGAACTTGGACATTCAATAGTTTTTTTTAGAGGAAGACACATGTCGCTTTTTAAATAATACTCATTGTTTAGGTTTTTTTAATGTTACTTCGGATTGCAAAATATAGGATTGGAGATTATTCTAGCTAGGTATTTATTTGTCTTATGAAACATTATTTGAATGCAAAATATATGATTGGAGATTATTCTAATTAAGTGTTTGTTTTATGAACCTCCATTAATTTGTATGTGGCTCTTGTTATAATAATTAACAATAATAAGGCCAACTCGATCTTTGTGTATTATTGATGTAAATTCAGTAAAATGTAAAGTCGTGCTTATTAGGTAACATGAATATGCAATCGTAAGGAGTTAGATGTTGGATTGAAATATAATATTAATATATTTGTTATGATCAGATTCTCGACGCTTTTATGATATCAAAGAGTTGATAACTGAATTTTATATTATTATTTCTCGACTCTTTAAACCGTAGAAAGCCCAGAGCTTGAAAAACTTTTAGCCGGGAAAAAAATACTGTGACAGAGAAAAGTGTCGAGGTTGTATATTTTTATTGTACATGTGGTGATGTAAAAAAGCGTCGTGAATACTATATTCAACGTTTTAATGTGTCGAGAATTACGACACAAAAAAGCGACGAGAATTCCTGACGCCCAAAATCGCCACGCTTTCTTGAAGCGTCGAGAATTATATTTGCGACATTTTAAAGAGTCGAGAACCTACCTTTAAAGCGTCAAGAAACGATGGGATTTGTAGTAGTGAATTTCCTGTCATGTTATAAACATAACAGCCACAATTCAGTGGGGAGTAACGACGACGTCCTCCCAGCCATATTACATGACATTAAAGCATAATTACTATTGTATCAAAATAGTTCAAAATGGAAAACGTTTAAAACGATATAGTAAAATAATTTAAAATGATTGCCAACCTGCAAGTCAACATCAACCAATAGTAATAACGGCGTTATGGATATGAATCAGTGCAACAGAATAGACTTTCACTAGGAGAATACTGAAACTAGCTTTGAGAACTTAGTTCAAACAAATCAAACTTCGATCTCTAACTAGGCTACTCAACCATAATAGGACGACGACTTATCGATGCGAGGTCCTAGCTTAAGTAAATATGCACACCCCTCCTGGAACACCAAGTGTGCCCAGTTCAACCCGACGGCGTCTTACATGCGAGGTACGAGCTTAAGGTCAAAATGAACATACACTCCTGGACAAGAACATGCCCAGTTCAACAACCAATGCATCCCGCTCGGATACACTAGCCTTATAGCTTATGGCAAAACGTATACTCTAGACTGTATTACTCTACCGGTATACTTCTCTTATTCCATAACTCCAAAACAAAGCCATTACCGTAATTCAATAGAAATATAGTTCGTTTTTCAAAGGAGAAAACTTTATAGTTATAAAACTTTTCTTAAAGCAATAACTTTCCAAAAGTAGGTACTATTATAAATAGAAATCGATTAAAATAGGAGTTATATAAAATAGTTAATATTAGGCCTCGAGACGTAAACATTATATTTATTATATAAATGTATAATTCATGATTAAAAGTCAACTAAAGTTAAAATCACAATTATTTATAAAAAGATTGAAGTTTAAGTAGTCAAAAGTATATAAATAACAAATTGACAGATGTTTCATAATTGCACTGTCTTACTATAAAAATCATAATTAAATCATTAAAAATCAAAAAAATGTAAGATCAGTGAAGTTGAAAACTTTAGAAACTTATTTACAACTTTTATGTCTGGAAAAAATCCAAATTCTAAATAAAACATAGGTGTTTATTCGTATATTTAAAAACTGTCAGAATTAGACACGCGATTGTATTTCTTTAATAAAACATGTTTAAAAATTGATTTTAAATAAAATCCAATTGGAAACATTAACTAAACTCTTCATAGTTTATGTACGTAAATTACCAATATTAAATAAAAAGCTTAACATATGTGTAAAGTTAGATCTTATCACTACTGACAGAATCGCGGATAAGTTTGACACCTGTTCATAAATATTTTATTGTGACCAAACCACTTGGAATTAATTTACGAATTTAAACAAAATAAATTAGACTTAAAATAAATAGTAGTCTCTTTTCAATATTTTCGAAAATAAAGTCTTTAAAATAAAGTATTAATTCACACAAAAACACTAATAGATTCATAAGCATGCTGTAACTTTATTAAAAATAATAAAACTTTCAATTTAATAATTCAAACTTAAAAATCACGAAATTTATTAGATAAATTATTATTATTATTATATGTATATTTTAGTCTCGGCCTTATAATACTTTTTAATAATCAAAAGAACGATTTATTCGCAAATCTCGTAAAAACGATTTAAAATAACGAAACATGTGAAAACTTATGATTTTAAAGTTTTTGTTATTAAAAACGTGACATACATATATTGTCTAACATAAATCTAATTTATATAGATGCAACTACAACAATAATATCACATAATACCGAGTAACGTGTCAAAGTTACCTTAATCGAGATCCGAATTAATTAAATAATCATCCTCGTCAGATCTAGCAAGATAGCCTACAAAATAAATAAATATATGGTATTAAATCCACATTATAAGTGAATAGAAAGGAGAAAACGAGATTAAGAACGAATAAGAGTAATTAATTTACCCTCGAGATCGGAAAGAATTAGAGACGAATTAGGATCAGATTGCTGATGAACGAAAAGAAGATAGTTTAATGTGAAATAGAGGAGAAAAGAAGATTTGTGTTGTGAATAAAATAGACTAGAATGAAAGAGAATATAAAGAGAAATTAGGAAGCTAAAAGATAGGAATAATCAAGTCATAAGGACTCTTAACTCAACTAGGAGACGAGATGGTTGAGATGGAAAGAACAAGCAACGAATCGGAATCGATGTGATAAGTTTCCGGTTAAAATAAATATGTGGATAAGATTTAAAATAGTATAAGCGTTTGTGAAGAAATTGGATTAAAAACGCTTTAGAAAATAATTATTTATGAAATCGCGTTGTAAAATAATTAAATAGCCATTTTTCGAAAATAAAATATTTTTGAGCTAGAAATTAATTATAAATGTAATCGAGCATTTTTAGAAAAATAAATAGTTCAAACTCGATTTTAAACCTATTGTTCGTAGAAAATATGATTTTTTCAAAAATAGTTAAACATACTTGCGACGAAAATAATTAAACGGATTTTTGAATAAAAATAGAATAATAAAAATCCATTTACGAAAATAAATAATTTTAGGCTCGATAATGAAAGAGACCTAAAAATGGGAAAAATGTAATTACCGAAATATTACATAGTTACGATATAATCGTAACGGAACAGATAACAAAGTTAGAAAATTTACGGTTGTTACAATCCTCCCCACTAAAAAAAGTTTCGTCCTCGAAACTGGAAAAAGGCAGAAAGGAAATCGAGATTTCAAGTACGACTCTCACGAAATTCGGGTTCTTATTTTCATCAAACAATACTATGTCCATTAATATCGGGCACTAGGGGGTTCTACACGGTCTACAACCTCCAAAATTATCAATTGCTACAACCTCCAATATAAATTAAAGTCTTACATACCTATTCAATCATTCAATCAACACGGTAAGTATCCACAAATGATTTAGAATCTAGTCTCACCCATCATAACACACCTAAACCCGTAATCGATATGGCTCGTAAATCCAAAGCTCACTAGGTTTGAACTCGAAGTATATTCCATGATTTTCGAGTAAGGCACACTAAGCAAAATTCACTAATTAACAAGAAAACTAAGCCCTCAAAAATAATAACACCAACATGTTTTCAAACACATCATTGGGATAAAGTTTCTTAAAAGTTCAATAAATCACAAGGCTGCAACCACTATATGATTAATATCTCAATGAAGCCACAATCTCGTTGATCTAAGGGTTCATAATTGTAAATTCCATTAAGGTGATTTACACTAAAGTATTCCTCAAAACAAGTTTAGATCAACTCAAAAGTTCATAAGTTATGACCTTATCACACTTCACGATCTAATCCATAAAAACCAAGGCTTAGTCTATATCAACAAAAATTACAAAAAACATTCATGAGAACCTAGAATGGTACCACAACACTCAGGCTAACGATCTGAACGAGATTCTATGACCTTACATGTCCATGACACATCCATTAAGTACGCATTAGGTAGAAATCCCAAAATAATATTAATTTACACTGATTGGTACTATGTATCCCTCAAATAAAATATAAGCTAACCATCCAAAATTGATTCGACTCGAAGTACTCCATATAGACAGGTAACCTATACTCAAGGTCAACACTCAAGGTACAATCCTTAATTTCATTGATTAACTAATACCATCATATCAATCCTCAAAAGCTTTTACCAGGTTAGGAAACATTTACAACTCATAATCCTCAATCGTAGGTAATAAGGGGTTACTAATCCTCAAATATCTTTAACTTCCAACAAGTTTTACTAAGAGAAGAGTCAGTCTTACCAAAGAATCTTAAAAAGAAAGGTGGTAAAGTAGGAGAATATAATAGAGATTTACCACAAGAATGGGGATGGGAATTTGTAAGAGAAGAATTTGGAAGAAGCTAAGACTGGAAGAAAAGAATCAATGATCCTAAGGTCTTGAACTAGAAGAAAATCTTCGGGCCTCTAGAGTTCACAAAGGAACTCGCTGTATCTCATCATCTTCTCGTAGAGATATGAGCACACTAGTCTTCGGTCGCTTCATCTGGATCTAAAGTGAAGTGAAGTCGCATCTAAGTCTACTACACCATCATAGAACTTCATGTTGAGAGTGCTAAGTATGTCTTCTCCCGATATAGAGCAACATCAAATCCAAGTCTTGTCCACTCATCTTCTTCTTGGGCATATAAAACAAATACTCAATGTTAATCATTGAGTTACAAGAACATGTAAAACTTAACAGTTAAGTCCTTACTTTGGTTTATACCCATCTCTCAATAATCTTTCATTAATGTTCAAATCATTTACTGGTGTTTTTCCTAAAATCAGGTGTAAGTGTCGGGAGCAACGATGCTCTGATACCAACTGTAATCCCCTATAAATTCTAACACAATACAGTGGCGGAAACACTGTAGATTAGGGATTAAAACAAACTGATGTTCTATATTTTACAAAAAGAACGATCAGTCAATACAAATGCCACTTTTTACAAAAGGGCTAAAAGAATTCTCCAAATGGGTTTAACAATCCAAAAATTAATATAAATGAAGTAGAGTAGGATCCATGCTACTCGCTAGCTCACACCCAAACCCAGCAGCAAATTACTTGTCATGTTATAAACATAACAGCCACAATTTAGTGGGGAGTAACGACGACGTTCTCCCAGCCATATTACATGACATTAAAGCATAATTACTATTATATCAAAATAGTTCAAAATGGAAAACGTTTAAAACGATATAGTAAAATAATTTAAAATGATTGCCAACCTGCAAGTCAACATCAACCAATAGTAATAACGGCGTTATGGATATGAATCAGTGCAACAGAATAGACTTTCACTAGGAGAATACTAAAACTAGCTTTGAGAACTTAGTTCAAACAAATCAAACTTCGATCTCTAACTAGGCTACTCAACCATAATAGGACGGCGACTTATCGATGCGAGGTCCTAGCTTAAGTAAATATGCACACCCCTCCTGGAACACCAAGTGTGCCCAGTTCAACCCGACGGCGTTTTACATGCGAGGTGCGAGCTTAAGGTCAAAATGAACATACACTCCTGGACAAGAACATGCCCAGTTCAACAACCAATGCATCCCGCTCAGATACACTAGCCTTATAGCTGATGGCAAAACGTATACTCTAGACTGTATTACTCTACCCGTATACTTCTCTTATTCCATAACTCCAAAACAAAGCCATTACCGTAATTCAATAGAAATATAGTTCGTTTTTCAAAGGAGAAAACTTTATAGATATAAAACTTTTCTTAAAGTAATAACTTTCCAAAAGTAGGTACTATTATAAATAGAAATCGATTAAAATAGTAGTTATATAAAATAGTTAATATTAGGCCTCGAGACGTAAATATTATATTTATTATATAAATGTATAATTCATGATTAAAAGTCAACTAAAGTTAAAATCACAATTATTTATAAAAAGATTGAAGTTTAAGTAGTCAAAAGTATTTAAATAACAAATTGACAGATTTTCCAGAATTGCACTGTCTTACTATAAAAATCATAATTAAATCATTAAAAATCAAAACAATGTAAGATTAGTGGAGTTGAAAACTTTAGAAAATTATTAACAACCTTTATGTCTGGAGAAAATCCAAATTCTAAATAAAACATAGGTTTTTATTCGTATATTTAAAAACTGTCAGAATTAGACACGCGATTGTATTTCTTTAATAAAACACGTTTAAAATTTGGTTTTAAATAAAATCCAATTGGAAACATTAACTAAACTCTTCATAGTTTAGGTAAGTAAATTACAAATATTAAATAAAAAGTTTAACATATGTTCAAAGTTAGATCTTATCACAACTGACAGAATCGCGGATTAGTTTGACACCTGTTCATAAACAATTTATTATGACCAAACCACTTGGAATTAATTTTCGAATTTAAACAGGCATAAATTAGACTTAAAATAAATAGTAGTCTCTTTTCAATATTTTCGAAAATAAAGTCTTTAAAATAAAGTATTAATTCACACAAAAACACTAATAGATTCATAAGCATGCTGTAACTTTATTAAAAATAATAAAACTTTCAATTTAATAATTCAAACTTAAAAATCACGAAATTTATTAGATAAATTATTATTATTATATGTATATTTTAGTCTCGGTCTTATAATACTTTTTAATAATCAAAAGAACGATTTATTCGCAAATCTCGTAAAAACGATTTAAAATAACGAAACATGTGAAAACTTATGATTTTAAAGTTTTTGTTATTAAAAACGTGACATACATATATTGTCTAACATAAATCTAATTTATATAGATGCAACTACAACAATAATATCACATAATACCGAGTAACGTGTCAATGTTACCTTAATCGAGATCCGAATTAATTAAATAATCATCCTCGTCAGATCTAGCTAGATAGCCTACGAAATAAATAAATATATGGTATTAAAACCACATTATAAGTAAATAGAAAGGAGAAAACGAGATTAAGAACGAATAAGAGTAATTAAATTACCCTCGAGATCGGAAAGAATTAGAGACGAATTAGGATCAGATTGCTGATGAACGAAAAGAAGATAGTTTAATGTGAAATAAAGGAGAAAAGAAGACTTGTGTTGTGAATAAAATAGACTAGAATGGAAGAGAATATAAAGAGAAATTAGGAAACTAAAAGATAGGAATAATCATGTCATAAGGACTCTTAACTCAACTAGGAGACGAGATGGAAAGAACAAGCAACGAATCGGAATCGATGTGATAAGTTTCCGGTTAAAATAAATATGTGGATAAGATTTAAAATAATATAAGCGTTTGTGAAGAAATTGGATTAAAAACGCTTTAGAAAATAATTATTTATGAAATCGCGTTGTAAAAAAATTAAATTGCCATTTTTTGAAAATAAAATATTTTTGAGCTAGAAATTAATTATAAATGTAATCGAGCATTTTTAGAAAAATAAATAGTTCAAACTCGGTTTTAAAACTATTGTTCATAGAAAATATGATTTTTAAAAAATAGTTAAACATACTTGCGACGAAAATAATTAAACGGATTTTCGAATAAAAATAGAATAATAAAAATCCTTTTACGAAAATAAATAATTTTAGGCTCGATAATGAGACCTAAAAATGGGAAAATGTAATTAACGAAATATTACATAGTTACGATATAATCGTAACGGAACAGATAACAAAGTTAGGAAATTTGCGGGTGTTACAGTTGTCACCACCACCACCAGACCACACCACCCTAGCTTGCGAGTAAATTTGTTCTCTTATTATGTTCGTTATGTTAGTAACTATCATAAACTCAAACATAACTCGATAGATATGAAATTGCAAGTTTTAAAGTAAAATATAATCATATTATCATTGAAGAAGAGAAAACAACCTATGATAAACAAACAAGACATGCTCCCCAATACGTCACATATTACAACGGGCAGAAGAGTAAGTATGTCTGATATTACAAATAATCGTGTTATATGTCTGATTATGCCAAGTAACCGAGTATGTGTATCATGCATTGCAGAGATGAAACTGAAGAGGGGGAAAAATCACGGAAGGGACTACTAGAACTAGAAAGGTTTCGAGACTACTGTTACATACTATTGTTACTTAAGAAGTCTACCAACAAAATTTGAAAAATTATTTATATAGGAGTACTATTGTTAGTTACCTAAATAGCTAATACAAACGAGCATGTATGCGTTATACTAGAGTAATACTCCGTCTGCTTTAAATGGTTGTCCCATTTCATTATAATACTCCTCACATATATTATCCAAATGGGGCAATAATTAAAACCGGAGGCAGTAAGTGTTATCGTCATTTAAATACTATTTTCACATATCATTAACTATTTTTTTTTTATTTTTTTTTAAAACTATGTTTACTGTTTTTTAAATGGTGTGTAAGTTGAAAATTTTGGCGACAAATAAAATTATGGTAATAATAAAGAAAAATCGTATAATATATAAATCGTTAGACCCGTGAAATTCACGGACACGAAAACTAGTTTGTCATCCAAAAGACAACTAAAATGATACTAGCAGTTAACTAGCTAAGAATTAATAGTATTAAATAAATTGTAATAAAAAGCTATTTAACTAATAAGATATTATTTCTCCCAACCCTTTTATTAACTAAAATGGGATAAGCTTCAAAGTGTTTGCAATTCCTGGAGCCACTCGAATTTAAACGCTCAGCTGAATTCATAGCGTTATACAACTTATGATACGAATTTTTGCGGAAACGATTTTTGTAACAATATTTGTTTTGTTTAGTTTCGTAAACGAACCAAAAAGACTCACTCACTCACACGAAACAATGAGATATTTGACAAATTAGACCTATAATTCATCAATGGTGATACCCAAGACCTCTTGAGATCGAACTAGTAATTATCCAAAACACGTTTGAATAAGAATGAGATTTTGTTTGCTAAACAAGATTCTTCAATGATGAATTACAAACAAAATATAGGCTATAAATAGCCTAGTAGAAAAGACGTTTTAGTCATCCAAAAGACAATGATGAGGTGACATGTGGAGCCAAATTCTTGAGCAGTGTCAAATTACATATAAAAAACATTCTTAAAATAGAAAGACATAATTCATTGAGACGCTCCAATATGAAATAGACAAAGAATTCTTTGGGACGGAGGGAGTAACTAATCTATATATATATATATATATATATATATATATATATATATATATATATATATAAATTGCATCATGTGAGTCCTCACATCTTAAATGAGTCCGTCCCGCAAATCAGGACCGTTCGATTTGATCAGATCAATGATCTGAAAAGCACGCGGAGTACCTATTTACATATGAGCAGTGTCACAGTAATAATGTCACAGTAATATGAAATCAAAGAATGTCACAGTAATATGGAATTACAGTAGCAGTGTCACAGTAATGATGTCACAGTAGCAGTGTCACAGTAATAATGTCACAGTAGCAGTGTCACAGTAATATGAAATCAAGTAATGTCACATCAATAAGGAATTACAGTAGCAGTGTCACAGTAACAGTAGCAGTGTTACAGTAACAGAAATATCACAGTAACAGTAGCAGTGTCACAGTAATAATGTCACAGTAATATGAAATCGAAGAATGTCACAGTAATAAGGAATTACAGTAGCAGTGTCACAGTAATAATGTCACAGTAGCAGTGTCACAGTAATAATGTCACAGTAGCAGTGTCACAGTAATAATGTCACAGTAATATGAAATCAAAGAATGTCACAGTAATATGGAATTACAGTAGCAGTGTCACAGTAATAATGTCACAGTAGCAGTGTCACAGTAATATGAAATCAATGAATGTCACATCAATAAGTAATTACAGTAGCAGTGTCACAGTAACAGTAGCAGTGTTACAGTAACAGAAATATCTTGCTGTGACACTGTCACACAGTAACAGTAGCAGTGTTGGGGACGTGGTTGAATTTTTTTTTTCTAATAGTATAATGAATGAGAGTCAGGGTGGTAGAAGACTAGGCAGGGAGAAACGTATATGAATATTTTTTAATCCATCAAATTAGTTGGGGACGTGGTTGAATGACAGCCCTTGGATCTCTTAGATCCAATGGTCTAAGATCGCGGGACGAACTCATTTAAAATGAGAGACTCACCGGATCCTCACTATATATATATATATATATATATATAACAAAAAGACAAACTTTTTACATCCCCTTACAACATTCACTTTTAAGTGAATATTATCATGTCACATCATCAATATCATCCTTCATTTTAAATGAATACTATCATGCCACATCATCAACATAATCCTTTATTATGTTTGTTTTTTTTCACATTCGTCGCGAGACGTTTTACACTGTCATTACTTTTTTTTTTGCTATAAACTTTCATCAATTTCTATAAATTAGATATTTTTCTTACAAAATGTGAGAGATTTAAAAGAAATCTCTCTCTCTCTCTTCCTATATATATATATATATATATATATTATTTAAAATAAATTTATATATGGCTTAGTAGATTATGCACGTGGTAAGTGTAGTTAGAATTTGAGAAATGATGAGTTGTCATTATTTTAGCTACATAATGGAGCTATAAATTGATTGATTGACTTTTGCTTCGTTTATAAAAATTGCATTAGGGCTCACGTTCGTTAACGCTCTTGTGATCATGAAGAAGAAAAATATGATAACCCTGATTATATCACTGCTTAAAGTCAAATGAGTCAACCAAAGCTTACTACGAAAGTATGGCTTAAGTTCGGGTGAATTGTTTAATTTATATGATACGCACTATAACTTGTCAAGAAACACGTTTCACAGTCGGTGTGTAACTCGGAAATGGTTCCTTCTATATTCATGCCTAGGGATGTCATTGGGGCGGGGCGGGTGCGGGGGATAGGTACCCCACACCCGCACCCATCACTCAAAAGTAGCACCCTCATCCGCCCCGCTACCCACCGCGGGTACAAAAGCATCAACCGCCACCCGCCTTGCGGGTATAACTATAGGACCCATCCCCGCCCCGCTATCTACCAATTCCTCTCCATTTACCCGCAAAATTTGCGGGTACCCGCGATGCCCGCATAGCACCGTCAAAATTAATAAAATTTAAGTTTGAATACAAACTTCATAGTACAACTTGTTCAAAATGATAAAAACGATACAAGTTCGACAACCAAATAACCAAAATCAAAGTTGAATTATGCTATGATTACAACTTCTCGACAAAGTATTGCTTCAATTAATTGATCTCAACAACCTGGAATATAAAAAAAATGAACTTGTGAGGAATTATGGAACTATGGAAGCAAATAATATTCTCATTACTCATTATTTAATTTAAGTAATAAAAACAAACTTGTTTAGTACCTCATCTTCGGTGATACATTCTTCCTCCTCTAACTCATCCGCTATTTGATGATATTGTACTTCTTTCAACTCATCACCACCTAAAAATTAAAATTAAGAGATTGAATATGTCAATTCATGATATATTAAAACTAATTAAAATAATAATTAGAATAAAATATTAGAATAGAATTTCTTACTCTTAATGTTAGTCCAAATCCAGTTTTGAGTGCACATTAGAGCCTCCACTGTTGATGGAATAAGACGACTACGATGTGCTCTTAGAATGCGGCCTCCTGTACTAAATGCGGACTCCGAAGCAACACTAGATACCGGAATACTTAAGAGGTCCCTTGCTATCTTTTGAAGTATAGGAAATGTTGACCCATTAGTTTTCCACCAAATAAGAATATTAAAATCACCCTCAAGAGGCACATTAGGAGTCTCAAAATACTTATCTAGTTCCGATTTCTCCTGCTCCTGATTTTCCTCTACCTCCAAGTACTTAGCAAAACCACTTAATTTCCCTTTTGAATTATTAGAACCACATGTGGACAGCCCAAAACCACTGGTTCGTTCTTTTCTCTTAGTGTTTCCATAAACACTAGAATACTCAATCACCAAGTCCCTCAAAACGTCTTTAACCTTCTTAACCTCAAACTCAACTTCATAATCCTCATAAAATTGCTTATAGTAATAACGAACAAGTGGTAGTTTATACCTAGGATCTAACACGGCTGCCACAGCTAAAAGGGTATTCACATCACTCCAATACTTGTTATATTTTTCCAACATGATGGTCGCCATATTTTTTATCAGAGGATCAGAAGATGTTATCCAATTATTCAAAGCACATCCAATTTCACATATATTAGCAAAATATATATTGGCAGTGGGATATTTCGTACCAGAAAAGTCATGGGTAGCATCACTAAACACCTCCAGCTTGTCACAAATTTTTTCGGCCTTTTCCCAATCTTCTTTACATGGTGTACACTTATAAATCGATGATTCTCGACCACTCAAAACATCAAAAACATTCTTGTAGATGATCGCAACTTTCAGCATGTCATAAGTTGAGTTCCAACGAGTTTGACAATCAAGCACAAGCTTCTTTGAACAATTCTTAGCAACTGTCCTAGCTACACTGTGAAATTTTGTTACCCTTGAGACTGAAGCTGTCCAAAATACAACACTGTTTCTAACCCTTTCAATGCCCTCACCAATTATACTTAAACCATCTTGGACAATTAGATTTAAAATATGGGCACAACAACGCATATGTAGAAACTTTCCATTCAAAAGTTGGGAATCCTTAGGAAGCTTTAGACGCACAATGTCAATCATAGCATCATTTGTTGTACAATTATCCAAAGTGATGGAAGAGATTCGACAATCAAGATTCCAATCATATACACAATTACACAAAGCCTCAGCTAAAACTTCCTTTGTATGTGGTGGCTCTATATATAAGAATCTAGGCACAAATAAAACATGTTCTTAGCATTTTTACAACATGATAAAGTCACTTTTGATAAAAATAAGCTTAAAAAAACAACAGGTAACAATTATATAACAATCGTTATTCGTAAGCAGACAGATTCATCAATCATCAACTTCATAATATGAGCACTAATTTAAATCCATAATTCTTGAGGAATGATTATCTTCTATACCACTATGAATTATTATTAATTGCATCACATGTACGTACGTAGGCTATTATTCTATACAATTGCAATTTGCATGTGTTGTCTGCAATTCAAGTAGGCTATTATTAAACAAGTACGTACGTAGGCAATTAATTTATTTAAGAAAGAATTTGGCAGTACATATGGATTACAAGTTTTACCTGAGAATACGACTTTGTAACCTCCAAGAATTATCAATGAAATGTGCCGTAACTGCCATGTAGTCTTTCCGTTGATTATTCGAAGTCCACATATCAGTTGCTAAAGCAATCTTAGACTTGGTCTTTTCTAAAAGTTGAGTCATACTCTCTTTTTCAGTAGCATATCTTCCCATAATATCTTTTCTAGTCGTGTTTCGACATGGTACTTTGAGACCCGATTGTAATGTCTTAGAATACTTTCGAAAGCAATAATGTTCAACCATGCTCAAAGGGTATTCATGAACTATAATCATTTCTGCCAAATCTCGCCTTCCATCGTCTTGACGGAACTCATAAGGAGCCATGGTCAATGTCTCACTCGTACTAGATGGGTTAGATGGTGATCCAAACAACCTAGTTTGTCGAAGGTCCGTGCATTTTCTCTTTAGACAAGATATAATGTGCTCTCTCAAATGAGTTGTGCCGGATTTACGACCCGCCGCTAACATGCTCTGACAATATTTGCACTCTGCCTTTTCCTCATTCTTAACCCTTTTTCTTATGTAGTGATTCCAAACATCGGAGGTATGCTTACTAGTAATGGGAAGAATAGTAGGATTGATTTTCATTCGGGCTCTCAAAATCAGTTCGTAGTGAATTAGTCGAACCCTCAATTACATTTTTTGAGTCGGAAGTTCTTGCATCAGGATTAATGTTGTCATCTACCATGATTTATAAATACTTATCCTGCAGTAACATAATGAACAAAAAATCAATTGATAAACATTTACTTATAATGAAAATCATTGTAATTTATCAAACATGATGAAAATTAGAAGAATGGAAAATCATTAATGATAATGGATGAATGTCACAGTACCTCTAAAGATTGAAGGGTTGAGATTTTTGAGGACATGAGAATGGTGAGTGAGTGATTAGTGAACTGGTGAATGGGATTTGTTGAGGGTAAACGTTATTTCAAATTTGTAAGGATTGGAATTTGTATGGTTAAAGATTTTTCTAGAGAGGCAGACAATTTTGATTTGGAAATTGGAATTCTTTTGGGGATGTAATCATGGGAACATGGGACAAGTTATTGTCTAGTATTAATCATGGAATATGGAACAATTTTGACGGGGTAACAATTAATTCTCGTAAGTATAATGTGTCTATTTTTTTTCTTATTTAAATTAAAGACGGTGCGGTATGAAACGGTGCGGGTAGGCGGTGCGGGCATGGGGTGGTGCGGGCATGGGGAGGGTAATATATTAAAACCACACCCGCCCCATTACCCATTGCGGGTAGCATTTTCATTCCTCTACCCGCCCCGCTACCCGCGTAGTCAAACCCCGCACCCGCCCCAAGCGGTGCGGGTGCGGTGCGGTATTTGCCTTTCACCCGCCCCACTGACATCCCTATTCATGCCTGTCGGTCACCCTGATACGCCTTTAGTATGGATTGGTGCCACTACTACAATAAGGTTTTATTGCAACATTTTCAATGCAACATTTTCTTGTTGTGTTGCAATTTATCATAGTTATATTTTCTATGTAACACTTATCTAAAAAATGATGCATTTAATCCAAAAATGCAACATTTTCACAAAAATGTTGCAATTATAACACGATTTAGTAACACTCTTTAGTAATTGTTGCATTTGGTGAAACATCTAGCAACATTTTCTGTAATTCGTTGCAATATTGTTATGATAGTTGATAACCCAGAATTAAATAAATAAAAAAAAATATGAGAATGTGAAAGTTAAGTTATAAGTTAAAAAAACTAAAGAAAAAATCCCAATTACATCTTTACTCTTACAAAACTAACGAGTAATGGCTCCTACATATTCTCCACAAGTAAATGCTCATCTAATAAGTAGGCATATGAAACGGGACCGGGAGAGCAGGTTTGGTCACGGACTCATAAGTCGGGTCTCTGTTTGCTTGGGTCATTCAGGTCAGAATTGGGTCACTGTCTATTGGGATATATTGAGTGTCAAGTCACAAGCGGGTCGGATCGAGTCGGTTTCGGATTACTAATTTTTTTTCCTATGGTATCGAGTTTTTTAGGTCTGTCTGCTCTATCTATTCCGTATTTCCGTCCCAACTTCATTGTTCACTATCTCGACTCAATTAACCGTCAAAGCTCGCTTGGGATGGGGGTAATAATTCCGGGGGTAATAGAGCAAAAATAAACTAGAAATGGATGAGCTTGTTGCTTGATTGTAACATTTTATAGTATAAAAGTGATATGAGAGGGGAATAATTACCCCCATTAGGGGGTAATGCATTACTTGGGGGGAGAGCGGAGTAATAATTCCCCCTCAAATAAGCTAGATTTCTTTAATTTTCTCCATTGTCGCTTAGCATCATCACTACTTTCCGTTCTTTTCTAGTTCATTTTTTCTCTATTACCCCCGGAATAATTACCTTCATCCGCGAGCTCTCACTCTTACTCTTTCAACCCTAATCAGGCATCAACTCTGCGGCTCCGCCTCATCATCGTATCAATCAACAACATCACAGTCACGTTCCTTCAATCGGATTTGAAGCAACCTATCATCTACTTCCTCCATTAAACTTCATCTTCAACCTAATTCGTCCATGTATCATCTTGCACCATTTTCAAGCTCAACCTTCATTCCACTCCCCCAAACGAATGTCAGCATCGAACCAATTCAATCAACCACCATGGCGACCTTCAGTATACAGTAAGTGTTTAATTTTCAATAATAGATCTCGAACCTTAAACATTATTGAACTACTTGCTATTGTTATTTGATTCTTAGTATGTTTTCTTTGCTTTTTGTTTGAATTCAATCCCTAATTACTCAAATCCGACAATAGATGAAGCTTTGTTTTCAACAATGATACTTTAGGTCAATTTTATTGTTTTTCATTCGTTATTGTTGCAATTTTATGATAAATTTTTCTTGGATTGGCTGTTTTTTTTTCTTTGTATGTTTAGAGGTGTTCCTTAGGCCTGCCACGCACCATTGGTCATTAAATGTCCTTCATACTTCTATGTTTTGCCATGTTAGGTTTTGCAGATTGAGGAGGAAGAAAAGAAACTTGAAGTAGATACCTTTCAAGGGATTAGAGGTGAGGTGGATTGAGGTGACCATATGGTTATTTGTTGTTCATGTATTCTCTATTTTTAAGTTACAAGCCTCTGTATTTAAGCATGTTTCCAGGTAAGCAATTAAATAGCCTTTCTTTTCAAGATTTCTTTATAAAATTCCAAGTAGTGAATGGGTGTCTACTTTGATTTCCTTTATAATTTATCTATAATTTGATTAGCTAATTCAATGAAGTACATCATGATGGTTTTACTACCTATGAATTATGATACAATACACATGTAGACTAAGCTATGCTGTGCTAGGGGTTTAACACTACAACAAAATCGCATTTTCGCGGCGATTATTTAGTGGCGAATGGAAAATCGACATATATAACCCATAATTACTCATATAATTAATCCTTACCCTAACAAATAGAAATCGACACTAATACACCTCCATAAGCGTTAGGTTAGCATATTCTTATTGTCATGAAAATTTTCCATAAAACCAAAAAAAATAAAAATATACTCTTAATATTTTGCCTACAAATAAAATTTTTGCCCAACTTAAAACATAATGTTACTGCACTAATAATCAGAAAAACTAACCCTACTTCTGTTTCTACTCCGTATTAGTTATTATTGGAAATATAGAGTCACTATAGGGGCGATATATAACTAGTAAATACACGTTGTTGTGTCGTGGTATGAAGGTCACTGAATGAGAAACGAAATCGCCCCGACTACGGTACAAATCAGAATGGGCGTCGTCCCCCAAGGTCACACAACACTCCTAAAAGGTTGTGTACTCAACCATTAGGAGTTGAACTCGATGGTATACTCAGAATTTATCAAAGAGATTTGGATGATGAAATATTTGATGTATATTCTCATGTATGTCATCATTCTCATAACTCTCACTTTATATAATAAGTGTTATATGAGACTAACCTCAAAAGGTATCCAAAGTCACTTTATGATGGAAAATGAATTATCATTATTCCAAATATAATGACAATCATAACCATGCTAATAAATTAGGTTTAATATGCTACTAATGGGAGATGCTCTTACTATGCAAGAATGATCAACAATTTCACTTTGCATTATTTCTAACAATCCCCCACTAATGCAAATGATAAACCGAAAACAAAAATCCTGAGCATATGAAAAGGTTGACACTTAGACGTTAATATCTTTCGATTTGAATTAACGTATTAGTGAAATGAGTCAACAACTTACTTACAACAAGAGAATATCTTTCGATTTGAATTCCTTATTGCATTTCGGTTGTATTATCCTCACAACACATATCATACCTTAAGTTCCACACGAGTTCCGCAATACGATTCAACAAATTTATGGCCAAATGAACCTTAGGATTTTGATGAGTGCTCTAGAAAGATAATTCAATCTCTCATAGAAGGAGGCCAACCCTTCACACCCACTTAGGTGATTCTATCAAGGATATCTCTACATAAGCCACCCACTTATGAGCTATAGAATCATTAAGAGCTCTAAAGCTCAACCTCTCAATACTACGATGAATCCATCAAGTCCTTCACAACAGGACCACCCAAACATAGGGATATAGATTCATTAAGAGGAATATCTCAACCTCTATCATAACGGTGATCTCATCAAGTCCATCTCACAAGGACCACCCAAATTTTGGCTATAAGATCATTAAGAGCTATATGCTCAACCTCTATCATGCATTACGGTGATCTCATCAAGTCCGTCTCACAAGGACCACCCAAATTCGGGCTATAAGACCATTAAGAGCTGTATACTCAACCTTTCAAATACACCAAACTATATTTGATGATTTCAACTCTCTCAAATCTGCATAATACATGTGTGCAATTCACTACACATCTTTTTTAGCAATACAAAGCTGAAATTAACATCAAACATTGCATAGCAATTGATGCCCCCACAATTATGCAATAAATATTAAGCTCTCAATCACCATGCATTACCCCGATAAGGTTAAAGGAGCAAAATAATACGCATACATAATACATAAAATTATAACAGTCTTCTCAATAGACTTATAATAAAATTATTATAAAGATGAAAGCTTACTCATGATCATTGTGCATCTCACCTTGTAATCCAACATCTTTATAAATATCCAACATGTTGCAATTCTCAATATTGCACCATATATACATCATCATTCTTATATTAGAGAATAACGATTTCGATGATTGTTTCACTTATATATTCTTTTTGCAAATCCACAAATTAAAATATATATCCTTTACTCACATAAAATCAATCATCATACTCATATAGTGTGGTGTAAGCCAAATGTACAACATAAATAAATGGACCTTACGCAACCATTATTTATTGACTTAGTCAACAAATTAAAACTCTTACATTTGGTTCCATTATTCATGTATAAAACACGTTATCGATCCTCACTTTCCCCCACAATTAGAGATATACATACTCTTCACAAATTATAAGATATCAACTTTAAAATTGATGCATGAATAATTTTATCAAATAAGTTGAATGACTTCCCCCACATGTTGTCACACTAGAAATAGTGACAAACATAATCGTTCAAACAAAATGTACTAATTATTCATTCATTAATCATCTCAACTTTAGATATCAAATAATTGTGTCTGACAATTGATCTATTCCATAATCTATTCTTAAAGTAATTTATCAAATAATTCATCCAATTATTTAATACATACTTGATCAAGATTATGCATGTCAATAAAAATAAAATATTTAACCCCCACATATAGCTTATTTTACTCAAGTGAGCATTGATGCGTCTCTAGTGTGAAGTTAAATTCTTCTTCCAAATGTATCCAAAATAATTTACAAGACAAGTACACATGTGCCTTTTCAAAACATTAATATGGATACGTAAAATCACACTAATATATAATCCCAACATATATTATACATATTCAATTTTCTCAAGCAAAACATACATAATGTTCTTAAATTGATTAATGAATAATATTCAATGTCATATATATTAAGTGCATAAAATAAAATTATAACGGCCATATAATAAATCCAAATATTACTCTCATTACTCATAAGAGCATATAATCTCCACATGGTTATCTTCTAACCATCATAATTTGCACAATAATCCTTTATAATTAATCATTATTATATTACACCACTAATAATCGCATTAATTATTTTATTTGACTATACACATACCATTTTTCATAAACATGAGTCTAAATCTTCTTTCCAAGATGCAATATCAAGACTCAATAAAAGTTTAGGAAAATATTCATCTTTTTAGTCATATAATATTAAAAATCATATGTGCAAATTCATCATTTATCATGAAATATTGAGACTAACACATTCAACATATGTTCAGAAACAACATTAACATCATACTCTTATCAGATAATTTATCTTCCAATCAATGACGATAAATGATACTCATCTACTAAACGTAATTATTTTATCATCATGAATCACAAGAAGACAAGAAATAAACTCATAGATACCGTACCTCATTCTCAAGGATGAATATTGATAATAAAATAAGATAATACCATCCACATACTCATAAACCTTCAAAACTTTTCAGCAAACTACCACGACATTGTGTCCCGTTTTCCGAAAGGTAAATGACAGAATCAGCTCACGACTTCAACTAAGGAGTTGTAGCCCTTCTTCTTATCTTTCTAAGGCCATATTATACGTCCAAATCGGAGGTCTAGCGACGGAGTTATTGCCATAATACCGAACTGCTGTCTCACCCTAAACGAGAGGAATCTTACCAACGAAACAAGATAGCCAATTGAAACGATTCCAATGACAAGTGATGAACACAACCACAATAATAGTGACATAATTTCGTTTCTCAATTATTGGAAATATAGAGTCACTATAGGGGCGATATATAACTAGTAAATACACGTTGTTGTGTCGTGGTATGAAGGTCACTGAATGAGAAACGAAATCGCCCCGACTACGGTACAAATCAGAATGGGCGTCGTCCCCCAAGGTCACACAACACTCCTAAAAGGTTGTGTACTCAACCATTAGGAGTTGAACTCGATGGTATACTCAGAATTTATCAAAGAGATTTGGATCATGAAATATTTGATGTATATTCTCATGTATGTCATCATTCTCATAACTCTCACTTTATATAATAAGTGTTATATGAGACTAACCTCAAAAGGTATCCAAAGTCACTTTATGATGGAAAATGAATTATCATTATTCCAAATATAATGACAATCATAACCATGCTAATAAATTAGGTTTAATATGCTACTAATGGGAGATGCTCTTACTATGCAAGAATGATCAACAATTTCACTTTGCATTATTTCTAACAGTTATTCCGTATCTCGGCGACCCAGACACCCTATCCCTACCATTGTGGTCCACAGTCAGACGGTGATTTATCCAAAAGAGAGAAAACAAAGAACACAACAATGACCGTTTCTTCATAACGATTAACGAAGATGGATTAGGACACGAGATGAGGCGGTGCTAAGTCTTGTGACTTCGGTACTCCCTTCAAACACGCTCTTACTACTGCTGCGCATACACCCCTTGTTTACGTACTTTTAGTACTACTTTCATCCTCTTTTTTCAATTGATTTGGCAATCTATTTGCGTTTATTTTGACTCTGATATCAATATCAATATTGATATTGATTTCGTAGGCTTAATTACCTTCACGCTTTTCGACATTCCGGTTTTCATGAGCGATGGCTATGTATTCGATAACGTGTATAATGGCAATTTTCGGCTGAATTATTAGGACTGAGTTGTTTGTTGAATTGTGTGTATTGAATTTCGGTTGAATTGTTGGTTTATGCATATAGTTCCGTATATAAGGAAGTATGGGAAAACTCGCTGACTAGAGATTCGCTTATGCTTCACACAAGCTGGTTTGATTCTAATTTACAGGCTGCATTCATCAGTTTTGCCTAGGGCAGACCCATTTCCTTTCTCTTCTTTCAGAGGTGTACGTGTATGCAGTGAGAAACGTATCAGGTTATATTGGTGGATTTCTGGAGAGGTCATTGGTGTTATTGCAGATTAAAATTCAAAGAGAGAGCAAGCTAGTGTCTTTGTAAATCCTTTATCTAGAATAATAACTTGATGGTGGTTGGCATCTTTATGCTTTGGATATTGTGCATTATATGTCCAAAATGTAGAAACGATAAATGCTACTATTTAACCTTTACATAGGTTTAGACTTTAGAGTCTCGTGTACCTCTTTTCAACTAAATAATCATCGTTAGATTCTGGTTCATGTATACAGATCTTCAATAGCATCAATACAAACTACATTCGTTGAGGAGGCTATGCAACTATGAATATCAGCCTGCGGTTTTTTCATAAACCAGCAGCTGGCCCGTGTATTCAAGCGTAAGGCTCTATTAACGTGTGTTGGAGGATTCCATTGGTGAAATTGCAGACTAATAGAAGAGTTGCGTACAAGCTATGTTTTGATAGCTAGGAGCCTGAGGTCAGTGGACTTACTTTTATAGCAAACCCATGATTTGTGCATTTGTGTGTTAATGTTGGCTTCTATTTAACGCAAGCAAACCACAGATGCTTCTTTTTCTTTGCTGATTCAGGTTGCATTTAGATAGGTGCGTTTGACTTGGAGTCAGGCTGGTCGTGCATACGCAAATTCAAAGAAAGACTAATACATTGGGGTAAAGGTTGTTGCTATTTTGATTCAACTCTGATTGTGGGTTTTACAATTGCGATGCAGTGCAATCTCCATCAAACAAAAGGCAGGGTGCTTCATCGCTCAAATGTTTACCGGAATGCAATTCAAGCTGCTTCTTACTCGTATTTTCTAGCCTGCGTCTATCTCTTTAATTCAGCGTTAATTGTCCATGTCAGCATCGGTTTTCAACCTGCTGCTTTTTCATTTATTATTATTAATTTTATGTAGTCGTTGTTGGATACATATAATTTTTAGGATTTTATGAGTAATATAAAAGATACATTTTTTTCACAAGTCATTTCTTTTTATTTTCGCACCGCATTTTTTGAGAGATAACAGATGATATTTTGTTTATACAAAATTTACTACGTATATTGTTGCATATGGTGTCGAATGCAATTGTTACAATTGTCATTATAATATTTGGTACTATATATTGTGTCGAATAAAATTGATACAATTGTAAATAGACGACACTTAATAGTATTTATCGTGTCGAATCCAATTACAACAATTGTCATTAAATAACATTTTATTGTTTTATCGTGTCGAATACAATCGTTACAATTCCTATTAAAAAGAAAAATCCAATTATTTACCGCATCAGTAATAATCGACACAAAAATCGTCACTAAAACTCCTCTTCTTTCGCATCGATTTTTTGAAGTTAACCCAGTGAATAAATTATTCGCCACGAAAGGCTACGGCAACGGAGCCTACCACCTCGAATATACAATCGATGGGAAAAACTTTCGCGTCGAATAGAATCGCCACGAAACACCTAAATAATCGCCGTGAAAAGACGATCTTGTTGTAGTGTTTGGGCCATGGTTAAGGAAGTTTTATTGGCTTGCATACATTGGATATAGGTGCCAAAATAAACAATCATTTGCTCTGATTCCAGTGGTTTCCAAGAGGCAATGCTTTGGCTTGGCTTGGCTTGGCTTGTTGATTATCTGTGTTTGGTTCTCCACACAAACACTTGGAGTTTTTGTTTTAATTTCCCCTATTTTCGGCTATTCGTTTCCTTTATCACCATTAACTTTACTTATTATCCTCTTTTTTTTACTAATTTACAGTAACTACTCCAAACTTTTTTTTTTGCTGAAAATCTAAGTATATTAGCATAATCGACTAAGTTGCAACCAAATTTAACATACATGACAGTCGATATAACAAGACGAATTCAAATGAATTCAATCACATTTTCAGCTTACTAATTCAATTCAACTTCTTAGTGTTCAAAACTTTATGATTATCGATACATGATTCAAGCTTGTCAAGGACTGCTCCCATCAATCTATTGATAAGCACCTCACGATCGTGGAATAGCATTGTCCACTCTGACTTTGTTCCTAAATGGAAAATTCAAACAGTATAATCCGACAAATAGAGCTCCTTTATAACTATCCATTATATGATGAATAAAAAACTCAATACATATTCTTTTCACTGTCGTGGCTATGTATTTATGTTTCAGGTATTGGCATCAGTTTGGACAAATATTTTTATCAGGTAAACTGCAGAGGGCCTACGATCCTCTTATGTCCTTGTGTTTTCTCTCATTTTTAAATTGTGTATTAGATGTGATATTTTCAAATCGGGTACCAACAATTATGTGATGGTTATTTGTTGTTCGGGATAATATATATGATATGGTTGGAGGTGTTGTCTCTCAATGCAGACATCCTTAGCAGCCTACACTTAGTTCGATTTGGATCATGTATGAAAGGGATCTCGTTAATCTGATAACCTTGATAGACTTAGACAACTTGTATTGTGGGCATAGGCGCTTACATTGAAGGATCTGGTAGCTCACTTTAAATAGAAGGACGACTTGAGTAGCATCATGGTATTAGTAGATACAGAAGGTTGCGTTGATGCACCTTAGTCAGGGATTTGAGGTGCCAGTTACGAGTCAACTACAGTTTGATTCGCACCCAACTGCAGCTTGGTTTGTCAAGAAGTGCAGTCTTCGTCCACAAGTCTAGACATCAAGAGTCAAGACTAAAGAGAGTTCCTTCATTCAGGTAATAAATAGTAAGCTTGATTAATCATCCATTGAATCAAGGTCAAGCCATACATCCAATTTGCATCAACCTGAAGTGTCAACATGAATAAATAACCAGCCTCCTGGTATGAAAACAAATTGAAAATGTAAGTTGTTATCCCACTTCATGTTTATTAAGGACTATACCAATTGTATTTATTTACGATTTATTTATGAAAATACCCTTTGAGTATTGTTTCTATATTTCTTTATTATATAGGTCTGCACCTGTTTGTGATTTGAATAGTCACTCATGCCTTGAACGTCTGAGGGGGTGATTATTTATCTTAGTTTTATCATATAAAGAATGTTTATTGTTTTTGTTACTTTTATTTTCAAATTAATCAGTGAGCTTATTATTTTGCCTAATGGCGGGTATAACAACTACTAAGGTAAAGAGCTTGCTAACTCTAGCTTTCCACTACCATTTTATTGTTATTAATTCATGTCATAATCTTAGAAAGTCGCCTTTGAAAAATTTATACAAGGATATTATGAATAGATCATTATTTGTTTCCATTGCTAGAAGTCTTATTATTCCAACGTTGGAATAGAAATCTTATTGGATTGAACAAATAAATACTCCGTATAGTTGTAAAAACTTTTACTTAAAAAGGAAAATGATTCATTTATAAATGCCCTTGTTTATTGTCACAGAACGCCGTTTTGGGTACGTATGGATGCAACGTTCGATGCAAATTTGGATTCGTCGAAGAGTTTGAGACGATGTTTATTTGTTCATGTAATCAAATATTTTAGAATTTTGTTATGAAGAAATTGAGTAACTAGGTTTTTTTATTATGACATGTTCAAATACGTATTACGAAGTATGGATATTGATTTTCGCATGTATTAGTCATATATGTTATGTTGATCAATCAATGATTTTTTTGGATCAGTGAAATAGACTGTATAAATACAAATGTAAATTATTCATTTTTATGCAAAAGAATTGCATTAAATCCATAATAGTGATGCCTTTGATAAAATTTGAAATGTTGCATTAGAACAAATAGTGTTGCTTTTATGTCTCATTTGCACAAAATAATGTTGCCTAATGTAAAAATAAGTGTTGCAAAATTTTGGAGGGAAGAGGAAAAAACTGTTGCATTTATATATTTAAAGTGTTGCAATAGTTTTTTCAGATATGTGTTGCATTAGGGGATCGTTGCAACATTTTTAAAAATTGTTGCATTTTAGTAGAAAATGTTGCACAGAGTGTTACATTAGGCTATTGCAACGGAGTTTTAAGCAGCACACTTAAAAGTGTTGCTTAAACCATAAAGCAACATTTTTTAGGCCATATGCAACATTTTCGATGCATTGCAATAGCCCTTTATTGTAGTAGTGTGCCTTTAGTACAGATTGGGTGAGAAGCAAATTAAGTTGGTCCGGAAGCAAGGGATGTGCAGAAAAAGATGTCCTTGCTACTCTGACTCGATGAAGACACTAATGCTTAGAATCGACTCGATGGATACACTAATGCTTAGAATCGGGTGCTCACAGAACGAGGAGCATCGGTGCTCAAGAGCATGTTCAATCTTCATACATGTTTAGATTCTTAGACAGTGAAAATGAGAGTATTAGGTAAGGTGTAAACCACATTTCAGAATCACTTCCTCCGAATATTACAGATGCATCAGCCTACGTCCTAATTTTGTCTATACCTATTCATTAGCAAGTTTATTTTCGATACTTTTGTATAAATGTAATGTATATCCTCCAAAGCATATTCTCCGTATTAATATAGTTGAATGAAGCAGCCTGTATTCGTGGTCGATACTAGAAGCTTACGCAACGTCTTTACAAACTAATAAAAATCCAATATTAAAAAAAATTATGTTTGCGACATCCCGTTCATTGCACGGGTCACTGAACTAGTAAGGTATTAATTTCCCTAACCCTTTTAGTAACTAAAATGAGATAAGCTTCAAAGTGTTTGCAATTCCTGGAGCCACTCGAATTTAAACGCTCAGCTGAATTCGTATCATGAGTACCACTGAAAGTTTCTTGGAGAAGGATAGTCAAGAAGGTGGTACAACGATTGATCGATTGTCACCCACCAGAAAGGCAAACCGGGTGGACGAGGAGAAAAGTTAAAAGCATTCTATACTTTTACGAGTATTATTTAAGCGACCAATAAACAACCGACACATTCCACTTTTAGTCGGTTTATCCTATCAATGTTATACAAAGTTATTACAGAATAAAACAGTTAATGTAGCTGGATTTTCAGCCCGTTAATTTATATAATACATCAACCCCTGATTTTATGTATTTATATAATTTATATACGTTCAGTTTTCTTTAATATTATCATTTTATAATATAATTATATATTCAATTATTACAAAAGAATATAAATTTAGTTATGACTACATATTTCGTAAAATTCTAAAAGGAAATTTGTGAATTTTTATGAGTTTCAACCTAGTTGAGCCATTAAACTAGTTTTATCATAATAATAGAGTTACTAATGAATACAACTGTTTTAATGCTTCAAGTCAAATTCTTCCTTGAAGTCCTACATGACTTAATTTTAGAGGTTAGACACAAGCACCTCTGATTTTTTTATACGAGTATTTTTTTTGTTCAAAGAAATGCGCACTTAGGGTCCGTTTGGATAGAGGAAAATGGAAGGGCCGGGAGGGAAGGGAAAGGGAAAGGGAGGGATGTATTTCCCTTTGTTTGGATACAATTTAGGGAAGAAGTGAAGTGGAAGGGAAAAGAAATGGAGGGAAGAAGTTTCTTCATTTTAGACCAAAATGAAATCTTGCCAAAGTTGGCAAGATTTGGAAGGAAAATGATACTGTAATCCCCTAGAAAATCTAACGCGATACAGTTGCGGAAACACTGTAGAGTCGGAACACACTGTAACTATGTCTTAGTAAAATTAAAACGGTAAAGTCAAACAATAGGTCTTAAATAAAATGGACAAAATTTAAAACAATCCACAAAAGGGGTTTGAACAATCCTGTAACACCCTCATTTGTTCAGGAGACTTAACAAGCCATCCTAAACAAATACGAGTGTTACCATCTCGGTAAACCGAGGTAGCAGACATCATTACTCACAATAATAGAGTGTCCAAACATTAAAACTTAATAATAGATTATAGAAATTCAGTCTACAAACCAAACAATAAAAAGTATTCGTGATAGTCTAATAAATAGATGGAATAATACGAACGATCAGGGTCTATACTACTCTTGTGATTTCGCACTCTGCCCATCCCGTAAATAGCATCCCGAGTCAAAAGCACATTCCATCAAGTACCTGAATACATCTCTGCTCCCCAAATGACCATAACCGTCAAGTGGATCATCACAGACACCAGAAATACACACACAAGATCAGTTTACGATAACATTAAACAATATTAGTACAATCTATATCACAATATCATCATTAATATCATCATTCCTATCATCACTATCGCGACCGCAGTCACGCCCCGTCAGTCCGAGTGTGCACACCCCTCCTAGGCTCTCCTAGGAGGAAACATTAGGGAAGGTCCCGAGATCAACCGGGCCTAGCTAGTCCTAGCTAGCTTCTCTCATTCGGTACACAACCGCAATCTCAATATCATCATTATACCATTATATCATACAAACTCAATATCATCATTATACCATTATATCATACAATATGCAAACATACAACGTAAACTGAGTAAGGATAACCTTACCTAATTAGCAGGTCACGATCACGTCGTTAGTATAATTCACCAAGGAATTTCTACGAAGTCCGAACCTAATAAAATAATATATATACATAGATTAATAGCGATCGTAACGAATTGATTTATAAAGCGAACCGATACCGTCTAATTAGCGTAACCTACAACTTATTATTATCGTTATCATTACGCTATATATACTAATATTAGACTCCGTATAATTACTTCTTCTACACTACAGTGACACAGAGATTAAATATCTCAATCTAGTACTCCCTCCGTATAGTTTAACATGATTTTACTAGATTCCACATTACCCTTACCCCATAAATCTTACAGCAACACTACAACTTATTATCATTATTATTATTATTATTATTATTACTACTACTACCCATCAACGTTACTGCAACACTAAAACCAACAGACCACAATCACACGCAATTACACGACTCTTCCTAGCCCGACAACAAAACTACTCCTAGCCCGACAACATTACGACACATTTATTATTATATTATTATAAAAACTACGACAACTTACACGACTCCTCCTAGCCCGACAACAATAACCAACCTACGTCAACACCAACCAATGTTTCGATTCTTGCTCGTCAGCCCAACCACGACCGCTGATTTCTCGACAAGAACAACCCCACTAAGTACAGTAAAATGACAAAATGCACAACGAAGTCTAACCGTCAATATAAATAGTTTACCGACCACCGTAATTACGTACTGACAACAACTCATTGACAATAAAGACACCATCCCGACACCACGGTAGCAACTACGACAAAACGCACATCACCCGAAATCGCCGATTCGACTACTACTGTTCAACCAGACCCGACGTAAATAATAATAAGAACAATAATACTAACAATAATACCTAAGACGCGACTATACTACTAAGTATAATAATAACAATAATAGTACGATAACAATAATAATAATACGACTATACTACTACGACATTAAAACTTGCTAACGGTTCCAAGAAGAGAACGAAACAACGTGGCATACCTAAGATGCGGGTACGATCGAGTTTAATCTATCGACGGTCCAATCCGACTCCTAGATTATCCCTTTCTTCGTCTTGACCGTGCGGCGGTTTGTGTGTGTGATGAGCTGTCGGTTTTGTTCGTGAGGCAGTTTTGTGTGTATAATGGTGTGTCGGTTTCCTCTTTGGTTTATGTGTCATGATAATTTGGTTTAAATAACGTAATATGAGGCAGTTTGTGTTGTACGTTTCCATTAAGTAATATGTGGGCTTATGGTAATTAGTGGGCCTGGGGTATTACATATTGACCAAACTAGTATGGGCCTGGGGTATTACGTATTGACCAAACTAGTATATATATAACTGAAGGTTCCGGCTGACCTATACCGTCTTGACTCGATTTGATCGAGTCACTCTATAAACACGGGTATTACAATTGATGTAACAGCCTGACTTATGCTATATATAGTTAAACATTCATCGTATAGAAAATCTAGTTTTATTGTTTCATTGTTAGTAGGTTAATTCCTTAGAGTTTCATTGACGTGTTTTGTCAGTGAGCAAACTTCGGGACGAAGTTCCTTATAAGGAGGGTAGATTGTAATACCCGTGTTTATAGAGTGACTCGATCAAATCGAGTCAAGACGGTATAGGTCAGCCGGAACCTTCAGTTATATATATACTAGTTTGGTCAATACGTAATACCCCAGGCCCATACTAGTTTGGTCAATATGTAATACCCCAGGCCCACTAATTACCATAAGCCCACATATTACTTAATGGAAACGTACAACACAAACTGCCTCATATTACTTTATTTAAACCAAATTATCATGACACATAAACCAAAGAGGAAACCGACACACCATTATACACACAAAACTGCCTCACGAACAAAACCGACAGCTCATCACACACACAAACCGCCGCACGGTCAAGACGAAGAAAGGGATAATCTAGGAGTCGGATTGGACCGTCGATAGATTAAACTCGATCGTACCCGCATCTTAGGTATGCCACGTTGTTTCGTTCTCTTCTTGGAACCGTTAGCAAGTTTTAATGTCGTAGTAGTATAGTCGTATTATTATTATTGTTATCGTACTATTATTGTTATTATTATACTTAGTAGTATAGTCGCGTCTTAGGTATTATTGTTAGTATTATTGTTCTTATTATTATTTACGTCGGGTCTGGTTGAACAGTAGTAGTCGAATCGGCGATTTCGGGTGATGTGCGTTTTGTCGTAGTTGCTACCGTGGTGTCGGGATGGTGTCTTTATTGTCAATGAGTTGTTGTCAGTACGTAATTACGGTGGTCGGTAAACTATTTATATTGACGGTTAGACTTCGTTGTGCATTTTGTCATTTTACTGTACTTAGTGGGGTTGTTCTTGTCGAGAAATCAGCGGTCGTGGTTGGGCTGACGAGCAAGAATCGAAACATTGGTTGGTGTTGACGTAGGTTGGTTATTGTTGTCGGGCTAGGAGGAGTCGTGTAAGTTGTCGTAGTTTTTATAATAATATAATAATAAATGTGTCGTAATGTTGTCGGGCTAGGAGTAGTTTTGTTGTCGGGCTAGGAAGAGTCGTGTAATTGCGTGTGATTGTGGTCTGTTGGTTTTAGTGTTGCAGTAACGTTGATGGGTAGTAGTAGTAATAATAATAATAATAATAATAATAATGATAATAAGTTGTAGTGTTGCTGTAAGATTTATGGGGTAAGGGTAATGTGGAATCTAGTAAAATCATGTTAAACTATACGGAGGGAGTACTAGATTGAGATATTTAATCTCTGTGTCACTGTAGTGTAGAAGAAGTAATTATACGGAGTCTAATATTAGTATATATAGCGTAATGATAACGATAATAATAAGTTGTAGGTTACGCTAATAGACGGTATCGGTTCGCTTTATAAATCAATTCGTTACGATCGCTATTAATCTATGTATATATATTATTTTATTAGGTTCGGACTTCGTAGAAATTCCTTGGTGAATTATACTAACGACGTGATCGTGACCTGCTAATTAGGTAAGGTTATCCTTACTCAGTTTACGTTGTATGTTTGCATATTGTATGATATAATGGTATAATGATGATATTGAGTTTGTATGATATAATGGTATAATGATGATATTGAGATTGCGGTTGTGTACCGAATGAGAGAAGCTAGCTAGGACTAGCTAGGCCCGGTTGATCTCGGGACCTTCCCTAATGTTTCCTCCTAGGAGAGCCTAGGAGGGGTGTGCACACTCGGACTGACGGGGCGTGACTGCGGTCGCGATAGTGATGATAGGAATGATGATATTAATGATGATATTGTGATATAGATTGTACTAATATTGTTTAATGTTATCGTAAACTGATCTTGTGTGTGTATTTCTGGTGTCTGTGATGATCCACTTGACGGTTATGGTCATTTGGGGAGCAGAGATGTATTCAGGTACTTGATGGAATGTGCTTTTGACTCGGGATGCTATTTACGGGATGGGCAGAGTGCGAAATCACAAGAGTAGTATAGACCCTGATCGTTCGTATTATTCCATCTATTTATTAGACTATCACGAATACTTTTTATTGTTTGGTTTGTAGACTGAATTTCTATAATCTATTATTAAGTTTTAATGTTTGGACACTCTATTATTGTGAGTAATGATGTCTGCTACCTCGGTTTACCGAGATGGTAACACTCGTATTTGTTTAGGATGGCTTGTTAAGTCTCCTGAACAAATGAGGGTGTTACAAAGTGGTATCAGAGCGATCGATTCTGGAGCCTGAATAAATGAACATAGGAATTAAAATGAACCCCGGTGATAGACCATTAGGAGCCCACTTAAATCTCTGGTTGAGGAGACGTCCTCATACCAACCTCCGGGCCCTTTTGGTTTAGACCCGGTAACCACGTGTGAGACCGAGAGAGGGTAGAATAGGATGGGTCCGCGATGATGATATGAATCTCTTTGAATTACATAATTTTTATGAGTAGTTATGGGTGTGATGTTTTCAATAATATGAGTAATTACAACGTTAATAGTAATGTATTGTTATGATGTATGAGCATTTAAGGCTCATGTGTATGTTATTGGTATTTTGAAGTAATCATGTCAAAGGAAGCAGCCACCGGTTCTACCCCAGCCACTCCGCGGGATGAAGAAATGGCGCGCTTAAAGGCAACCAATGATGCACTTTTGGAAGCTTTGAGAAACATCCACGCCCCGAGACCACCAGCGACAGACGCGGCCACCATCAGCGCTGCGATAGCACGCCTTCATCCCAGTAAGTATGACGGGACTGGTGGGCCGTCGCGGCTGGAGAACTGGGTGAGAGAAATGAAGAAGGTGTTCCAGACCGTGAAATGCCCGGAGCATATGGAACTGAATCAAGCTGCGTTCTATTTGAGTGGCAAGGCCGATTTATGGTGGCACCTTAACTATGTCAACCTTATTGCACAGCATGAGGAGGGAGATTATGGAGAGTATACCTTTGGGTGGAAGAGTCTTCAGGAGGAGCTGAGGGCGGAGTTCTTTCCGGAACATATCCGCAGTGCAAAAAGAGCTGAATTTGATCGTTTCACCATGACGGATGACATGACCGTCGAGGACTATTATGACAAGTTTATGGAGCTGGCCACTTATTCTGCTGACCTCAATTTAAGTTCTGAACTACTGGCTTCCCTCTTCGAGAGGGGCTTGTCTATCAGAATCTTGGAAAGGCTACCCATGGGACTTAATACTGATGTGAAGGAAGTATACTTGAGGGCCGGACATGCAGAACGAGTGGCTGACCGAATCAAGGAGCTGGGAGAGCAAAAGAGGGAGAAGAGAAAAGCTGAATCTGAAGGCACACTCCAGAATGAACCTAAGAGGGGAAACCAGAACCGGGGAATGGTGCGACCCCAATACTTTGGGGGAAACAGTTATGGGGGAACAGGGTCCGGTCAGGGACGACGGAACGAACCTCGAGTATATGAATGCAAGCACTGTGACCGCAACCATCCCGGTAAGGATTGTAATGGAAAACCCGTCACGTGCTACAATTGTGGGAAAGCTGGACACCGTGCCTATGAATGTTTTGCCCCGAAGCAGAATGGGGGTTTGAGTCAAGGGGGTTTTTACTCCGCTACTTCAGCAACTTCAGGCAATGTTAACCAGGGAAATCGGTACCACGGAAATGGGAACCCACAGCAGAGAAACTGGAACCGATCACAGGGGAACTGGAATCGGCAACAGGGGAGTTACTATCAGGGGTCGGGAAGCACTACCCAGTCAGCTGCAGCCGCTGGACCAACTACATCTGTTAATGGGGTGCCTGAAGGTAGTAAGAATACTGGGAAACTTTTTGCTATGGGGAAGCAAGCTGCTCAGGAGGACACGCAAGTTATCACGGGTACCTTTCTCGTTAACTTGAAACCTTCTTTTGTTCTATTCGATTCTGGGGCAACCCATTCATTTGTAGCTTGTAACCATGTACCGAGTCTAGGGTTAGTAGATTTTGAAAATATAGCTGATGATGTGATCACACCCTCGGGGAAGTCAGTTAGGTGTACAAGGGTCTTTCGAGATGTGTCTTTAATAGTTGAGGGAGTTGACCTGCCAGTTAATTTAATAGAGTTTCCCTTAGATGACTTCGACATTATCCTGGGAATGGATTGGTTGAGACGGTTTAGAGCCCAGATTGATTGTAATCTTAAGAAAGTGTCGTTAAGAGGTCCAAAGGGCATTAGAGTGTCTTATAGGGGGTATGCTGTAAAGCCAACTGTGAAGATTATAGCAGCCATCACCTTGAAGAGACATCTAAAGAAGGGTAACCCGTTATTCTTGTGCCATGTACGGGATACTCGGGTCGAGGAGTTGTCTTCCTATTCAATACCTGTAGTGAACGAGTTCGTCGACGTATTTCCAGAAGAGATCCCGGGGTTACCACCAAGGCGAGAGGTTGATTTCGGTGTTGAGTTGAAGCCAGGGACGGGGCCTATCTCTAAGGCACCGTACCGTATGGGGCCTAAGGAGTTGACTGAATTGAAGAAGCAGTTGGAGGAATTGATGGATAAGGGGTATATCAGACCAAGTGTATCCCCGTGGGGTGCTCCTGTTTTGTTTGTGCAGAAGAAGGATGGGAGCATGAGGCTGTGCATCGATTATAGGGAGCTGAATAATGTCACCGTGAAGAATCGGTACCCTTTGCCTCGTATTGATGATTTATTCGATCAACTGAGTGGGGCTGGTATCTTTTCCAAGATTGATTTGAGGTCCGGTTATCACCAGTTGAGGGTCAAGAACGAAGATATTCCCAAGACCGCATTCAGAACTCGATATGGCCACTATGAATTTGTGGTGATGCCATTTGGTCTAACAAATGCTCCTGCTGTTTTCATGGATCTGATGAACCGAGTTTTTCGACCTTACTTGGACAAGTTCGTGGTGGTGTTTATCGATGATATCCTGGTTTATTCAAGGAACCGGGAAGAGCATGCAGAGCATCTGAGGATTGTATTGCAACTACTCCGAGACAACCAGTTGTACGCTAAGTTATCAAAGTGTGAGTTCTGGTTGGAGAAGGTCGCATTTTTGGGACACGTGATTTCGAAAGAGGGGGTATCTGTAGACCCGAGCAAGATCGAAGCTGTCTCAAAGTGGCAGGCGCCAAAGAATGTGGCAGAGATTCGGAGTTTCTTAGGGTTAGCCGGGTACTATCGAAGGTTCGTGAAGGACTTCTCAAAGATAGCAAGACCATTGACTAACCTTATGAGGAAGGAGATTCGGTACAGGTGGGATGACAGCTGTGAGAGGGCGTTTCAAACCTTAAAGGAGCGTCTAACTACAGCACCAATCCTAGCCTTACCCGAAGGGAGCGAAAATTTTGAGGTGTACACTGATGCATCGAAAAATGGGTTGGGTTGTGTACTGATGCAGAATGGGAAAGTCATTGCGTATGCTTCACGTCAGCTGAAGACTTACGAAGAAAACTACCCAACTCATGACCTAGAACTTGGGGCAGTAGTGTTTGCTCTGAAAATATGGAGACATTATCTGTATGGGGCAACATTCAAGGTGTTTTCAGACCATAAGAGTTTGAAGTACATCTACACACAGAAGGAGTTGAATATGCGGCAGAGGCGATGGATCGAGTTAATCGGAGATTATGATATGGAGATTTTGTACCACGAGGGAAAGGCAAATGTGGTAGCTGATGCCCTAAGCAGGAAATCGGTGCATTCTCTGAGTTTGGATATGTCCAGATTGAGGCTAAGGAATGAAGTGCAACAAATGGGGATTCATGTGATAAGAAAAGGGGAAGCAATGTCGGATTTGGCAATTCAACCCGAGTTGTACGCCGAAATACGAGAAGAGCAGTTTTTGGATCAGAAGTATCTAATGTGGCGAGCCCGTATTGAGAGAGGTGAACCCTCAAATCTCACCATTCACCCAGACGGGAGCCTCAGATTCAATGATAGGTGGTGGGTGCCGGAAGGAGGAGATTTAAGGAGGAAAATCATGACCGAGGCGCATTGTAGTCCTTACTCGGTACATCCGGGTGGGGACAAACTGTATAAGGATCTGAAGAAGACATTCTGGTGGGACAACATGAAGAGAGAAGTGGCCGAGTTTGTGTCCAGATGTCTGACTTGTCAGAAGGTCAAGAGTGAACACAAACGACCACAGGGTAAGCTGCAACCCTTAGAGGTACCTGAGTGGAAGTGGGACTCCATTTCCATGGATTTCATTGTCGGTTTACCGAGAACCCGAAAGGGGAATAATATGATTTGGGTGATAGTAGATCGACTCACCAAGTCGGCTCACTTCGTGCCAATGAAGGATACGTGGAGTAAGGCTGAGCTAGCAATGGCTTATAGGAGGCATGTTCTGAAATTACATGGAGTACCTAAGGACATTGTGTCAGATCGTGATTCGAGGTTCATCTCGAAATTTTGGCAGGAGTTGCAGGAATCCTTGGGTACACAATTGAAGATGAGTACAGCCTTTCACCCCGCGACTGACGGTCAGACAGAACGAACCATACAGACTTTAGAAGATATGTTGCGGGCCTGTGCCTTGGAATTTCGGGGTTCGTGGGAGGATCGACTGGATTTGATTGAGTTCTCTTACAACAACAGTTACCATGCTAGCATCCAGATGGCACCGTTTGAAGCGCTATATGGAAGGAAGTGTAGGAGCCCAGTATGTTGGGACGAGAAGGCCGACGCAGTTGTGCTGGGTCCCCACATGATTCAGGAGATGATCGAGCAGGTACATATAATCCGACAGAAGATGCGGGCAGCACAGGATCGTCAAAGGAGTTATGCTGATCTCCACCGCTGTGAGGTTGAGTTCGCTGTGGGTGATAAGGTATTACTGAAAGTGTCACCTATGAGAGGGGTTATGAGGTTCGGGAAGAAGGGTAAGTTGAGTCAAAAGTTTATTGGACCGTATGAAATTCTAGATAGGATAGGGGAGGTGGCATATCGGTTAGCACTTCCCCCAGCTCTTGATAAAGTCCATAATGTGTTTCATGTATCCCAGTTGAGGAAATACTTGAGTGACCCGTCTCACATCATTGAACTCGAGACGATTCAATTAGATGATTCTCTTACTTATGAGGAGGTTCCCAAGGAAATTTTAGATCGGAAAGTTCGGAAAACCAGGGGAAGAGAAACAGTCCTTGTCAAGGTTTTGTGGACTAATCACAACGTCGAGGAGGCCACCTGGGAAACAGAAGCATCGATGCAGAAACGTTTTCCTCATCTCTTTGATCAGGTAATTACTTCGGTTACGGGGACGTAACCTTATCTTTAAGGAGGGTAGGATGTAACAGCCTGACTTATGCTATATATAGTTAAACATTCATCGTATAGAAAATCTAGTTTTATTGTTTCATTGTTAGTAGGTTAATTCCTTAGAGTTTCATTGACGTGTTTTGTCAGTGAGCAAACTTCGGGACGAAGTTCCTTATAAGGAGGGTAGATTGTAATACCCGTGTTTATAGAGTGACTCGATCAAATCGAGTCAAGACGGTATAGGTCAGCCGGAACCTTCAGTTATATATATACTAGTTTGGTCAATACGTAATACCCCAGGCCCATACTAGTTTGGTCAATATGTAATACCCCAGGCCCACTAATTACCATAAGCCCACATATTACTTAATGGAAACGTACAACACAAACTGCCTCATATTACTTTATTTAAACCAAATTATCATGACACATAAACCAAAGAGGAAACCGACACACCATTATACACACAAAACTGCCTCACGAACAAAACCGACAGCTCATCACACACACAAACCGCCGCACGGTCAAGACGAAGAAAGGGATAATCTAGGAGTCGGATTGGACCGTCGATAGATTAAACTCGATCGTACCCGCATCTTAGGTATGCCACGTTGTTTCGTTCTCTTCTTGGAACCGTTAGCAAGTTTTAATGTCGTAGTAGTATAGTCGTATTATTATTATTGTTATCGTACTATTATTGTTATTATTATACTTAGTAGTATAGTCGCGTCTTAGGTATTATTGTTAGTATTATTGTTCTTATTATTATTTACGTCGGGTCTGGTTGAACAGTAGTAGTCGAATCGGCGATTTCGGGTGATGTGCGTTTTGTCGTAGTTGCTACCGTGGTGTCGGGATGGTGTCTTTATTGTCAATGAGTTGTTGTCAGTACGTAATTACGGTGGTCGGTAAACTATTTATATTGACGGTTAGACTTCGTTGTGCATTTTGTCATTTTACTGTACTTAGTGGGGTTGTTCTTGTCGAGAAATCAGCGGTCGTGGTTGGGCTGACGAGCAAGAATCGAAACATTGGTTGGTGTTGACGTAGGTTGGTTATTGTTGTCGGGCTAGGAGGAGTCGTGTAAGTTGTCGTAGTTTTTATAATAATATAATAATAAATGTGTCGTAATGTTGTCGGGCTAGGAGTAGTTTTGTTGTCGGGCTAGGAAGAGTCATGTAATTGCGTGTGATTGTGGTCTGTTGGTTTTAGTGTTGCAGTAACGTTGATGGGTAGTAGTAGTAATAATAATAATAATAATAATAATAATAATGATAATAAGTTGTAGTGTTGCTGTAAGATTTATGGGGTAAGGGTAATGTGGAATCTAGTAAAATCATGTTAAACTATACGGAGGGAGTACTAGATTGAGATATTTAATCTCTGTGTCACTGTAGTGTAGAAGAAGTAATTATACGGAGTCTAATATTAGTATATATAGCGTAATGATAACGATAATAATAAGTTGTAGGTTACGCTAATTAGACGGTATCGGTTCGCTTTATAAATCAATTCGTTACGATCGCTATTAATCTATGTATATATATTATTTTATTAGGTTCGGACTTCGTAGAAATTCCTTGGTGAATTATACTAACGACGTGATCGTGACCTGCTAATTAGGTAAGGTTATCCTTACTCAGTTTACGTTGTATGTTTGCATATTGTATGATATAATGGTATAATGATGATATTGAGTTTGTATGATATAATGGTATAATGATGATATTGAGATTGCGGTTGTGTACCGAATGAGAGAAGCTAGCTAGGACTAGCTAGGCCCGGTTGATCTCGGGACCTTCCCTAATGTTTCCTCCTAGGAGAGCCTAGGAGGGGTGTGCACACTCGGACTGACGGGGCGTGACTGCGGTCGCGATAGTGATGATAGGAATGATGATATTAATGATGATATTGTGATATAGATTGTACTAATATTGTTTAATGTTATCGTAAACTGATCTTGTGTGTGTATTTCTGGTGTCTGTGATGATCCACTTGACGGTTATGGTCATTTGGGGAGCAGAGATGTATTCAGGTACTTGATGGAATGTGCTTTTGACTCGGGATGCTATTTACGGGATGGGCAGAGTGCGAAATCACAAGAGTAGTATAGACCCTGATCGTTCGTATTATTCCATCTATTTATTAGACTATCACGAATACTTTTTATTGTTTGGTTTGTAGACTGAATTTCTATAATCTATTATTAAGTTTTAATGTTTGGACACTCTATTATTGTGAGTAATGATGTCTGCTACCTCGGTTTACCGAGATGGTAACACTCGTATTTGTTTAGGATGGCTTGTTAAGTCTCCTGAACAAATGAGGGTGTTACAAATCCATAAAACATAATTATTAAATTAAACAAGCAGGATCCACACTGCTCGCTAGCCCACACCCGGAACACGTATACCTGCCATGTTAAAACATAACAGCCACAATCAGTGGGAAGCAACGTCAACGTTCTCCCAACCGTATAACAGGATTTTAAAAGTGTAATTACTATTATAGAAAAATGGTAAGAAAACGGAAAACAGTAAAACATTATAATGAAAATAAGTTTTCAGTGAAAAACTTCACGTATCTAAACAATATAATAAAATGAGTTTTCCGGAGAAAACATAAAATATTTGCCAACCTGCAAACCAAATTATATCGATAATAATAAAAGGGTTTTTCTATGGGGTACCCCTCAACTATCGACTTTTCCAAGTGGTACCCCCGCCTTTTTCGAATTACAAGATGTACCCCTAAACTTTGTAAATTAGTCTATATTGTAACCAAAGTTATAATTTTCCAACGGAAATTTCTCAATTGATGATATAAATAGTGATTATTCCCTATTTTAGTTTCATCAACCATGATATATTTCTTCAATTTGCATTCTTTACTCGAAAAAAATTCATTCCACCACACTACGACATGGGGGTGACGGAGGGATTGAGGTTGACGGATTTAAAAGAGTGAGGGAGATAGGTCGATGTCGGCCTACAACAGAATGCGTTTTGATGGGCATTTGGTGGCTTGGTGAATGGTAAAGAAAAAGAGGTGGTTTGTAGCATCAAATTGGATTGATTAATATGTTAATTATTCATTTTAAAAAAGTATTTGTAATACACTTATCACTTTGGTTATGATATGAACTAATAAGTAAAGTTTAGGGGTACACCATATAATTCGAAAAAGGCGGGGGTACCAATTGGAAAAGCCAATAGTTGAGGGGTATCCCATAGAAAAACCCATAATAAAAATATACAAAATGAAGTTATGGATAGGAGTAGTGTAGACGGCTAGACTTTCACTAGGAGAATACTAAAAACTAGCTTCGAGAACTTAGTTCAAACAAATTAAACTTCGATCTCTAACTAGGCTACTCAACCATAATAGAGCGGCGACTTATAAATGCGTGGCCCTAGTTTAAGATAATGCACACCCCTTCTGGGATTACCTGTCACCCAGTTCAACTTATGACGGCGACTTACTGCGAGGCCTAAGCTTATGGTCAAAATGTACACAACTCTCGGGATACCTGTCACCCGGTTCAACAACCAATGTACCGATTCCTGATACACTAGCCTTATAGTTGATGGCAAAACCGTAAACCCTAGAATATATTACTCTAACCTCACACTTGTCCTTATTCCATAACTCCAAAACCAATCCATTATCGATATTTAAAAAGATATAATCATTACAAACAATATGGAGATAAAAGGAGTAATCATAATATTCTAAAAGAGGAAACTTTCTATTTTAGGAAACTTCTATTTTTAGAAACTTTACTAAAAATAGCATCATATCAAAATAGTGAAAATATTAGTTTATACTAACACAACATTTTAGCAAACGATATAGATTTATAAAACTAATACTTTCGGCCTTAACGATATTAATTGTTAAAGTGAGAACATTTGAGTTTATGAAATTATTGAAATATTTTACAAGTGTATAAAATGATTAAAAATATCTTAAACATTTTAATAATACTAATTAGGGTTTTTTTAAAATTTACAAAGCTAAAATTCCCTAATTATTATTAGTTACGACAATACGATTACAAATAGGATTTTACGGCAAATGTCAAATTAAATCTTTTAACGTCTTTTATTTAATTAAACCATTGAATATATTTAGAATATGTTAACGGATGATTTAACTCTTAAAGTTTCAGATTTAAATATTTTCAAAACAGCTGGAAATATAAATCTTTTCGGTAAGACGAAGCATTTTAACGATAAATCGCAATTTGTCCAAAAATCAATACTTATTAATTAAAGACTTTAATAAATAGTACAAAAACTACATAAAATAGTTAAAATATATTTATGGACATTCTGTTCAGAAAAGAAAATTTTCAAGAATCCTAAAACTCGGTTTTGAAAGCGTTTTCTCGTTAATCGTCTAATCTCGACAATAATGATTAATAAAAATAGTAATTACAAAATGATTTAAGTATTAATATCCAAAAATTATTATTAAACTTAAAAATCATGATTTTCCAGAAAATATTATTTTTCCAGATTTCCAAAAATTCCAGATTTAATAAATCCCGTTAAAACCGTCTTTTAAACCCGTTTTCACAATTAACGATTCCATTAATAAAACTTGTCGTTCGTAACATTTTATTAAAACACTAAAAATCATAAAATTACATTTTATCATGAAATCATCAGAATCATAATTTTTTCCAGATTAAATTAAAAGACCAAAAATCGAGAATTTAAACGACAAACGCGGTTTTAACGATAAACGATGATTTAAAGTGATTAATTAACTCATCAGAAAGTTTAACCACGTCAAAAATCAGATTAAAATAAAATGTTTAAGTACTAGAACCAAAAATCGGCTTTTAATCGTTTTTGTCCGTAAACGGAAATAATTCAATAATCGATAACTAAAATATCAGAAAAATACTAAATTATTAAAAATCATCAAAAAAAAATCATTTTTACAGAATATAAATATAAATTACATGTTTAGGCCGAATATTACGATTTTACAAAAATATGACGATTTAATCGTTAATCTCGTAAAAGCGATAAAAATATCGAAACATGCAAATTTTCAACTTTTAAAAATTTCCCAGATTATATGACATACATATATTTTCAAAAATGAAATATAAAAATTATACATGCAAATACACAATTAAAATCGTGAAATACCGAGTAACATCGACGTTACCTCTAACCCAAATTCGAGTCGATTATAAATTCGTCGGCTTCGGGATCATTCAAAAATCCTTCAACACAAGAAAAGCATGGTGGAAAAATACCATGAGAAAACTAAGAAAATCAAGGCAAATAACGATCGAAAACAACATCGATTATTACCTTAACGAAGGAATCGGAATGACGATTATTTAGGAGATGAAAACGAGACGATAGAGACTTGATTAGAGACTAAATCTGGCTGGAAAGGGTGCTGGAAAATATCAGCCAATATGAGAAAATGAGAGGAAAAGAGAGAGTTTTTGCCTTGAATATTATTTAGTGGTTGAATGAATGAAAGTAATGAAGAGTTTATGAATGAATGTGACTTATAAAAAAATGATAAAAACAAGGTGGATGTACCACTAAAACACATGACCAAAATGGATGAATAAGAGAGTGAAAAGTCTATGCATGAGTCATCAAATTTAATTGATGAGAAGAAAATATCTTAATCCTTTAATCATTTTATAAAATGAAATGTTTATAAAAGAAAGTGTAATGGTGGTGTGTGACAAGGGTCACGGTCCAAATGATTCAAGGTGAGTCCAAAATAAGTCGTAAGTCGATAAAAATAAGAATCGTAAAATTATTAAAGGCATTTCAAAGCAATTTGAGTTAATCTCGCGTAAGAAATCAATTAATTACGAAACTTCATAATAAAATCATTAAATGATAGATTTTCATAAATAAAAATATTTTCTTAGTTAGAAATATTATATAAACGTATTTGGGCCCTTTTAGAAAAATAAATAACCCAAATCCAAGCTTAAAATTATAGTTCGTATAAAAATGAGATTCTTTGTAAATTAAATAAATAGTTTGCGACGAAAATTTAATAAATAGATTTATTATAGAAAAATAAAATATTTAAAATATTTTAATGAAAATAAATAATATTTGACTCGAAAATATTATGAAGTTTGAAAATGAAGGATACTGAAGGCAGAAAAAAAAAATCACAGAGTCATGACGGAGTCATAACAGAATAGATAACAACGCCTAGAAAATTAGCGGGTGTTACAATCCTCCCCACTAAAAGAAAGTTTCGTCCTCGAAACTAAGAATAAGCAGAAAGGAGTCAAGATTACCCCACTCGAAAAGATAAGGATATAAATTTCGCATAAATATTTTGCTGTAAAAGAAAATTTTACAACTTTTAAAGTGATATGAAATCAAATGCAATTATTTATTCCAAGAGAAATTGGGCTAAGCTACCCGAAATTTGAAATCCTTTAATTAGTGAAATCGTAAAGTAAAGTTATTTGATAACATAACGACACTAAATAGCATTTGTAACGAGCTTGAAGGAAATAGGGTAATTAAAACATTTTCAAAACAAAAGTAAAACAATTTGATTAAGAAATTTAATAATATTTCTTTTCCTGATGAAACAAAATTTAGTTTTGAGAAATCAAATTTGTAGTCAGTAAAAATCGATCCAGTTGTCAAGCATTTTCAATAATAGATTCAAAAGTCCACCAACAAGAAAGAGAAACTAATTTCAAAACGTTAAAATTTCAAAAATATTATCAAAGTAATTATGAAAGTAAAAAAAATGTTATCAAACTTGAACATTCAAAATAATTTCGACAATGTTAAAACGCTTTACAAAATAATCTTATAGAAGTTGAAGTATTTGGAAATATGAAAGTCTTCATAAAATTCATATCGTTTGAAAATCAAAAAAAATTGAAATATTTTCAAAATAAATTATTAAGGCATTTTGAAACAGGACTAAGTATAAATATCGACCAAAGATAAAACAAAAGTGAAGTATAAAGTTCTTAAATTATAATTAAAAAATGTTAAATTTCACGATATCCAAAAAGTTTAATTGCTCAAAATTTTTACAAAATGGGAAGTTTTAGAATTTGAAATTATGCTTCAAAATGTTAAAATTTCACAAAAAACAAAAAAAGTTAAATTAGTCAAACTTTTCATAAGTTCGGGGAAATGATGAACGGATGAATAGAGTCAGGATAAACAATAAATTAAAATAAGAGTTTTCAAAATCGATAAAGGTCAAAGGGATTAGCAGCAGATGCAGAAACAGAATTCAATAGAAGCAGAAAAGAAGACGGAGTTGAGAGTCAGAAAGAGCTCTCAAGGATTATAGAAGAAACTAACCATCTCGAGATTCCTAGCACGACTCTCATAAACACGGGTTCCTAATTGACCCATCATGACCATCAACTAACGCTAAGTCCAATATCGGTACAGGGTGGTCCTACTCAATATACAACCTCCAAAATTAAGTCTTACATGCTTATATAATCTTTCAATTAGTATGGTAAGAATCCACAAATGATTTAGACTAATCCATTAATTATGATTCCATCGGTTATCAAAACACACCTAAACTCGTAATCACTAAGGTTCATAAATTTAAAGCATATAAGGTCTCAACTCAAGGTGTACTTCAAATTTCTCGAGTAAGGAAGACTAAATAAAATCCACCAATTAACAATGTTCGGACACAAAATCCTCAAAGATGATCGATCACCAACATATTTATAATACCACAAGTGCAGAAGTTGGGGAAGTACAATAAATCCTCAAACACTCACATCTTCAAACATGTCATTCGATTAATGTTTCTGAGAAGTCCATCAAATTTCTAATCGTAATGGTGCAACCACAAAATATTTAATAACTCAACGAAGCCACAATCTCGTTGGTCTAAGGTTCTGAACTGTAAATCCATTAACATGATTGACATCAAAGTATTCCTCAAAACAACGCGATAAATCCAACCTCTAATGGCAATATGTTTCTCCTTTTCAAGGTTAACAACAATTTATCCAATTTAGATCACTCAACTCCAAAGTTCATAGGTTACAACCTTAAACAACGATCAACGATCTAATCCTTAAGAAACACGGGTAATCTATGTTAACCAAATTTTCTAACGATATTAATTAAAACCTTTGATGGTACCACAACACACAGGTTAACACTTTAACCAACACTCTATGATCCCGAATATTCACGACGCATCCATCAAATAAGCATTAGGTAGGAATCCCAAAATACTATTATTAGCTACACTTGGTTCGGTTCTAGGTTAAATTAGGTACTAGGTATCCATCAAATACGATATACTCTTACAACCCCAAAATGTATTCAACTCTAAGTCCTCCAAATAATCAAGTAACCTATAACCCAAAGTTCAGTGTCTAAAGTACCAACCTAATTCCATTAATTGACAATTTATCATTCAAATCGATCCTCAAAAACTTACTAAGATAGATAACAGGGTATAACTCACAATCCTCAAGCCATAGGTAACAAGGGTTTACTAAACCTTAAACATCTATATCCTTTCACAGGGTTCACTGAGACGGAAATTGGTCTAGCCAAAGAATCTCAAGAGAAAGATGGTAGAGTAGAAGAATATAACAAGGATTCACCAAGCGGTTGAAGAAGAGAATATAAAAGAGAAGAATTAGAAGAAGTAGAGGAAGGAAGAAAAGAGTCGATGATACTATATTACTAAGTTCTTGAACCAGAGGAGAATCTTCGGGCCTCCAGAGTTCACGCGGGATCGAAATGGTTTACTTCATCTTCTTGTAGAGAAACGAGCACGCAAGTCTTGGGTCGCTCCATCTCGATCTACAGCGACATCATGGAACAAGAATCTACTCTTGATCATCTGGCCTGTAGCTTAAGTAAACTGAACCGGAGCTAAAAGTCACCATCGTCATCTCTCTTGGAGCACCAAGTTGTCCACTCGAGTCAGCAGGCGTTGAGAGTTCTAAGCAGGTCTTGTCCCGATCTGGAGCAACATCCTATCAATATCTTGTTCATTCGTCTTATTCCCACAAAAGCAACAAATATTCAATGCTAATCATTGAGTTCGGGAACAGATAATCTTAACAGTTAAGTCCTTATTTGTTTCTACCCATCTCTAATAATATTTTTATTTACTATTTAAATGATTTACTGGTATTTTTCCTAATTTCAGGTGTAAGCGTTGGGAGCAGTGATGCTCTGATACCAACTGTAATCCCCTAGAAAATCTAACGCGATACAATGGCGGAAACACTGTAGAGTCGAGATTAAAACACACTGTAACTATGTCTTAGTAAAATTAAAACGGTAAAGTCAAACAATAGGTCTTAAATAAAATGGCCAAAATTTAAAACAATCCACAAAAGGGTTTTGAACAATCCATAAGACATAATTATTAAATTAAACAAGCAGGATCCACACTGCTTGCTAGCCCACACCCGGAACACGTATACCTGCCATGTTAAAACATAACAGCCACAATCAATGGGGAGCAACGTCAACGTTCTCCCAGCCGTATAACCGGATTTTAAAACTGTAATTACTATTATAGAAAAATAGTAAGAAAACGGAAAACAATAAAACATTATAATGAAAATAAGTTTTCAGTGAAAAACTTCATGTATCGAAACAATATAATAAAAATGAGTTTTCCGGAGAAAACATAAAACATTTGCCAACCTGCAAACCAAATTATATCGATAATAATAAAAATATTCAAAATGGCGTTATGGATAGGAGTAGTGTAGACGGCTAGACTTTCACTAGGAGAATACTAAAAACTAGCTTCGAGAACTTAGTTCAAACAAATTAAACTTCGGTCTCTAACTAGGCTACTCAACCATAATAGAGCGGCGACTTATAAATGCGTGGCCCTAGTTTAAGATAATGCACACCCCTCCTGGGATTACCTGTCACCCAGTTTAACTTATGACGACGACTTACTGCGAGGCCTAAGCTTAAGGTCAAAATGTACACAACTTCCGGGATACCTCTCACCCGGTTCAACAACCAATGTACCGATTTCTGATACACTAGCCTTATAGTTGATGGCAAAACCGTATCCCCTAGAATATATTACTCTAACCTCACACTTGTCCTTATTCCATAACTCCAAAACCAAGCCATTATCGATATTTAAAAAGATATAATCATTACAAACAATATGGAGATAAAAGGAGTAATCATAATATTCTAAAAGAGGAAACTTACTATTTTAGGAAACTTCTATTTTTAGAAAATTTACTAAAAATAGCGTCATATCAAAATAGCGAAAATATTAGTTTATACTAACAGAACATTTTAGCAAACGATATAGATTTATAAAACTAATATTTTCGGCCTTAACGATATTAATTGTTAAAGTGAGAACATTTGAGTTTATGAAATTATTGAAATATCGTCCAAGTGTATAAAATGATTAAAAATGTCTTAAAATTTTTAATAATACTAATCAGGGTGTTTTTAAAATTTACAAAGCTAAAATTCCCTAATTATTATTAGTTACGACAATACGATTACAAATAGGATTTTACGGCAAATGTCAAATTAAATCTTTTAACGTCTTTTATTTAATTAAACCATTGAATATATTTAGAATATGTTAATGGATGATTTAACTCTTAAAGTTTCAGATTAAATATTTTCAAAATAGCTGGAAAAATAAATCTTTTCGGTAAGACGAAGCATTTTAACGATAAATCGTAATTTATCCAAAAATCAATACTTATTAATTAAAGACTTTAATAAATAGAACAAAAACTACGTAAAATAGTTAAAATATATTTATGGACATTCTGTCCAGAAAAGAAAATTTTCCAGAATCCTAAAACTCGGTTTTTAAAGCGTTTTCTCGTTAATCGTCTAATCTCGACAATAACTATTAATAAAAATAGTAATTACAAAACAATTTAACTATTAATATCCAAATTATTATTAAACTTAAAAATCATGCTTTTTTCCAGAAAATACTATACTACCAGATTTAATAAACCCCGTTAAAACCATCTTTTAAACCCGTTTTCACAATTAACGATTCCATTAATAAAACTTATCGTTCTTAACATTTTATTAAAACTCGAAAAATCATAAAATTACATTTTATCATGAAATCATCAGAATCATAATTTTTTCCAGATTAAATCAAAAGACCGAAAATCGAGAATTTTAACGACAAACGCGGTTTTAACGATAAACGTTGATTTAAAGTGATTAATTAATTCATCCACTTAAAAATTCCAAAAACTTACGAAAAAATTCAAAAATTTCTATTTCATCAGAAAGTTTCACCACGTCGAAAATCAGATTAAAATAAAATGTTTAAGTACTAGAACTAAAAATCGGCTTTTAATCGTTTTTGTCCGTAAACGGAAATAATTCAATAATCGATAACTAAAATATCAGGAAAATACTAAATTATTAAAAATCATCAAAAAAAATCATTTTTACAGAATATAAATATATATTACATGTTTAGGCCGAATATTATGATTTTACAAATTAATATGACGATTTAATCGTTAATCTCGTAAAAGCGATAAAAATATCGAAACATTCAAATTTTCAACTTTTTAAAAAAATTTCCAGATTATATGACATACATATATTGTCAAAAATGAAATATAAAAATTGTACATGCAAATACACAATTAAAATCATGAAATACCGAGTAACATCGACGTTACCTCTAACCCAAATTCGAGTCGATTATAAATTCGTCGGCTTCGGGATCATTCAAAAATCCTTCAACACAAGAAAAGCATGGTGGAAAAATACCATGGGAAAACTAAGAACATCAAGGCAAATAACGATCGAAAACAACATCGATTATTACCTTAACGAAGGGATCGGAATGACGATTATTTAGGAGATGAAAACGAGACAATAGAGACTCGATTATAGACTAAATCTGGCTGGAAAGGGTGCTGGAAAATATCGGCCAAGATGAGAAAATGAGAGGAAAAGAGAGAGTTTTTGCCTTGAATATTATTTAGTGGTTGAATGAATGAAACTAATGAAGAGTTTATGAATGAATGTGATTTATAAAAACATGATAAAAACAAGGTGGATGTACCACTAAAACACATGGCCAAAATGGATGAATAAGAGAGTGAAAAGTCTATGCATGAGTCATCAAATTTAATGGATGAGAAGAAAATATCTTAATCCTTTAATCATTTTATAAAATGAAATGTTTATAAAAGAAAGTGTAATGGTGGTGTGTGACAAGGGTCACGGTCCAAATGATTCAAGGTGAGTCCAAAATAAGTCGTAAGTCGATAAAAATAAGGATCGTAAAATTATTAAAGGCATTTCAAAGCAATTTGAGTAAATCTCGCGTAAGAAATCAATTAATTACGAAACTTCGTAATAAAATCATTAAATGATAGATTTTCATAAATAAAAATATTTTCTTAGTTAGAAATATTATATAAACGTATTTGGGCGCTTTTAGAAAAATAAATAACCCAAATCCAAGCTTAAAATGATAGTTCGTATAAAAATGAGATTCTTTGTGAATTAAATAAATAGTTTGCGACGAAAATTTAATAAATAGATTTATCATAGGAAAATAAAATATTTAAAATATTTTAATGAAAATAAATAATATTTTACTCAAAAATATTATGAATTTTGAAAATGAAGGATACTGAAGGCAGAAAAAAAATCACAGAGTCATGACGGAGTCATAACAGAATAGATAACAACGCCTAGAAAATTAGCGGGTGTTACAGATACTCCCTCATATCACATTGGTCATCCCTTTTCATTTTGGCACAATAACTAAGAAAAACTCAATTACACTTGTTTCATTTCCTTTTTTTCCAATTACGCGTGAGTCGGATTAGGATAAAAAAAGTGGATAAAAATAGGGATGTGCTATTTCATACACGCATTTTACTGCATTATAATCGCAAATTCTGTCTTTACCCTCCTCATTTCCTCTTTCCCATCCAATTTGAGAGAAAAAAACTAAAAAAAATCACCCCAACCCGGTAACCCCTTACCTCAATCCTCAGCCCAATCCCTGCACCACCCTACTTGCCACCCTCATCCCCTACACGGCTACACCACCCTCATCCTCAGATCAACCCAACTCCCTTAAACTCCTTGCCAATCGACCGCTTCCCTCCCTAGCAATCTGTCAGCCTTCCATCGTCCCGTCGGCCTACCCTCGACGACGGCCGTCCATTTTTTCATGTACATATTATTATTCTCTTATTGTCTAATTAATGTAACATTGAGGTCATCTTATTTCTAATTCAATTTGATTGTCCCGGTTCAACTTAATCAGATTATCATGTTTCGGATTCAATGTTTTCAATGACGATCGCTTTTAATCCGTTCAATTCGACGCAATGGTTGTTTCTAACGGCGAGGTTTCAGTTCAATCAGATTGTTTCTAATTTAATGTTGTATCTAATTCAATGTTTAATGGTCAAATTGTTTTTAGTTCAATGCTTTCGGCTGATTTTAAGTGTTTCGTTGTTGATTATCAATCCTGATCGAAATATCGTAATTACTAAACTTTAATTAATGAGATAATCTACGATATAATTAAATTATTAATGAAAAATTAACGAGATAGTGAATGAAATCCAAATTACATTGCTCCAGGTCGAATTGCTTTTGATAATTGTGAGGAGGTTGATCAATTTGTCTAGGTTTAATGAAAGAGAAAAATTAGAGAGGTTTTTAGAAGAGAAGGGCAAACAAGGAAAAATAAATGACAAAATGTGTACAACGTAGTAAAACTCGTGTATGATTTAGCAATTCCGTAAAAATATTACATTTTTTTTCCGTTACGGGTGAGTCGAGTTAAGATAAGGCATATTTTTTATACTTATATCCTGTCACTTTTAGTTCAGTTCAGTTCGTTCAGTTCAGTTCAGACGCATTCAGTTCAATTTAGTTTACACAAGACACATTTAGTTCAGTTTTTTTATGACTTGTTTTTTTTTCCGTCACGAGTAAATCAGGTTAGGATAAGAAAGCGAATAAAAAAAATTATGTTAATTTGTTTTTTTTTTTACAAATTTTTAACTAAAAAAATTTACTTGCTATATTTAAACGACTCAAAAATAATAATCGCAATTACAGAAATTGTAGGTTTAAAAAATTATCAAGCAAGTCAAACATTTTTTTACGCAACTACACATTACTCAAGGAAACAACATGATGAAGTTGTCATTATATATTTTGTTTATTCAACATGTTTTCTCTTAATATGAGTAGTAGACATTTATCATCACTCATGTCTTTTTCTTTCCTTCCAATTTTTGTTATCCAAACAATATCCCTTCATTTTCCCCTCTCTCCGCTCCGCTCCCCTCCCCTTCCTTCCCCTCCTCCCTCCTCTCCCTTTCATTCCTTTTTTCTTATCCAAACGAACTCTTAGTCGCATTACAATATAGGGGGTTTCGAACCTGTGACTAAGGGTGAGCAAAACCGGATATCTGATCTGGTTATGTAAACCGTATCGGATATCCGGTTTAAAAATCAAATTTTTTCCGATCCGTAACCGATCCGTTTTTGCCCGTTTATCCGTAAACCGGATAACCGGTATCAGGTTTTACATTTTCTCTCTTTTTTTAAAAAATAATTTTTCATTTTTAAATTAATACTAGTAGTTAATTGATTTTTCAGCAGCATTACGTTTTATATAAATTAATATTAAAAAAAACTCAAAACTTATGGTACATATGTCTTATGATACCATTATTTTAGCAAACTATTACGTTTCATTACATAATATCAAAAATTCACCAATATAGTTTTGTTTTGAGAAAAAATTTTGAGTTTTGAAATCTTTATTGTATAATTCATATTAGGACTATGTTTTGGTAAAAATTTACCGGGTCTACGATCTTGGTTGCGGGTTAAAGCGATTGTCCTATAACTACAGATTGGCAAATTAATATTGAATCTAGTAACGGGAAACAACGAAAGAAAGAAAACGACAAACAAAGTTTTGGTGACGCGAAAACCCGATGTGGAAAAAACCGCGGGGGGAGTCGGAATCCCGCCAAGATTTCACTATGAACGGAAAAAGAATGAAGACAAGAGTACAAATATGGGTATATAATCTATGGATGACGATGAGTATTTTGCTATAATGTAGGCTTGGAGTTGGTGAGCCGTGATGATCTCTTTCTCTCCTCCTTTTTTTCCCTTTATATTTTTGTTGGTCGTTATCCCTCTCTATTGCTTGGGATCTTGGCATTTAATCCCCCTTTATTGCTTGGGATCTTGGCATTTAATCCCCCTTTATTGCTTGAAATCTTGGCATTTAATCCCTTCCCCAACCGTTACATCCTCCTCATGATTTCTCTCCTGGTCTGCAGGGGGGTTTCCCCAAATGTAGGGGTTGCCTATTTAATCATCTCTCTTTTGTTTGTATGGGCTGAGTTTGTTGTAGTTAAGTTATGTTTTGGGCTTTCCTATTTGCTTGGCCCATTATCTTGCTTATTTGTACTTTTGGTTGGCTCATTGTTGCATATGACCCCGAATTTTTATCGGACTTTGTTGACTCTTGGTTATGTTGACTTTCGACTTTCCGATATTTGACTTTTGTCTATTGACTTTCATCCGTGGACCTTTGACCTTTTTACCGTTGACCTTTGACTTTTGACCTTTTGACCTTCCACTCATAGTAGGCCACGTCGTATTCCGAAGATGCGAATTTTATCCCAAACAAATGCCCCCAAATATCCGACTAAGCTCATATTAGGCGGGAATTTTCGTTTGCTTGAATTGTAGACGGTTTGCGCGACGATCGATTCTTTGACCCGACTATTCGACCTAGACCCAGAGCAGAGGACATTTCGCAATTTGCTCTATCCTTCCACAGGTGATCCTTCCTCTCCTCTCCTATAAAAAAAGGAAGAGTATGGTGAGAACATGTCTTCGGGTAGGATACGTCCATGCTTGGCTAAGTTTGCCTGACCTCGGATTTCCATGGTACTTATTTTCGCTTGCCCCCTTCTTCAGGATCCGCTAAGCCTCATGTGAGCCTATAGCAAGTTGTGGCTGCTAGAGGGCGGGTCGTTGCTACTAGGGTGGCCTCCAGGTGAAAAGTTGGTTCTGCTTCTGCTAGCTTTGCTAGTTCTAGGAGAAGGCGTAACTCGCCCCCTCTCTTAGAAATTACTCCTGCAGAAAGTGAACCCCCAGTGGTAGATCTTTCTGAGTCTCACTCTTATTCTGCCCCCAGATCCGTTGAGGATGTTCCTGCTGGAGCGGTGCTCAAATTTCCTGAAGGCTTCGGTACGTCCAAGTCTGCAGAGGACATGACTTTTCCGGATTAGATGCTACTTTCTGGTCCCAGATCTGCGCTAGAAGAAGTTGTCTGAAGGAGTTGGACTTGGTTCGCGGATTGTTGGCGGAGGAATTTGGCAAAAGGAAAAAAGCTTCAGTGCAGATTTGGTGGAGGCAAGGAGTGAGCTTGTGGGTGAGTCGCTTGACTGTCCTCTTTCTAATCAGGAGGCTGGGGAACCTGATGGAGCTGATCAAGAACATGTTGTTACTCCTGCTGTCGTGGAACCTCTCGCCACTCTGCGTCCAGAGGGAGGAGATGTTTAGGCTGTTGGGCCTCCTTATTGTTGTCTTTGAATCTGCTGCCCTGAGTGGCATGAAAAATAGTTGTTCATTTTAAATCTTGTTTCTGAATTCTCTTTACCTTTGTCAAAGAGGGGAAAGTGTTTTATTCGAATGCTTTGTGGTACTTTGTGTTTAACTGTTGACCATAATCGTTTGCTTTTGATCGTAATCATTTTTTGTAGTTTTGTCTTACTACCTCCTGTTGTATGCATGCCTTATGTTTGTATGGTCGACCTTTGATATGGTGGTGGTCTGGGATTTAGTTCACCCACTCAGTCGGAGGTGCCACACTTTGCGTGGGTACTAAGTGGCGCGGGAGACAGTAATGCCCCGGTTGTAGGCACTTAGTCACAGACGAACGCCTTCTGTAGAAATTGTACACTCCACCAGATTAGTTACCATCTCTAGTTGAAAAAACTGATGATGTTTGGTAAAGATGGGAGATGCAATATTTGAAGACATATGCGGAAGAAAATCAAATTTTGAAAACATATGAAAATGAAAATAAAACTTTGATGCAAAAAGAAAATCAAACTTTGATGCGAAAAGAAAATCAAATTTTGATGACACAAAAGGAGAAAGTCAAACTCCGAAGGCATGCTATCAAGATAAAACATCTGACTTTTAAATTTTGCGAAAATAAAGCAAAACAGGCAGAAGGACAAAAGGAAAGATTAAATATATGTTTGCAAGGTTTGATAAGATTAAACCTGGGTTCTGGTGGAGATGCATCTGGCAGAATAGATGCCATGTTTTTGGCGGCAGTGACCCATGTTTCTGGCGACGTTGGCCCATTAAAAGAAGTATTTCTTTAGGTCCCGTTGTCGCAGATGATTTCTGAAGGAATGCCAAACCTGCAGATAATGTTACGTTTTATGAAGGATATAACCTGCTTCTTAGTCACCTGAGGGAATACTTTTGCTTCTATCCACTTGGAGAAGTAGTCTGTCATGGCCAACACGAAGACTTTGTTTCCTCAGGCTCTTGGTAACTTGCCAACAATATTCATCACCCACTTCATGAAGGGCCAAGGAGAAATTACTGGATGCAATGGCTCTGCCGGCTGGTGGTTGACTGGTGCGTGTCTCTGGTAGGTGTCACATTTCTTGACGTACTCTATGGTATCTTCGCGCATTTTTTGCCAGTAGTATCCATGGGGGAGTGCCTTGTTGGATGGACTCCTGCCCCCTGCATGATTTCCACATTCACAATTGTGGAGCTCATGCATAACAGCTTCTGCCTCTTCCTGGCCTAGGCACTTTAAGTATGGTCCAACAGTTGATCTTCTGAACAGGATGCCATCAATGAGGGTGTACTTTGATGCTTTCATTTTAAAGATCCTGATTTCTCTCTTGTCTGCTGGCAGGATGTCGTCCTGTAGCCATTCCTGGTATGGCTTCCTCCAGTCTGAGATCTCTCCCTGATCTGTGGGTGGTACTAAACACTCCTGTCTCTTGCAGCCACCGGGTCCTGTCTTTGCCTCCTCCAGATGCTTCTTGATTTTTCTGGATTGCTGGCTCCAGGACGTGGACGATGGGTATGTTGGAGATCGTCCCAGGCTTGAATGTTGCCCCCAGGGTGGCTAGGGCGTCTGTTTTTGCATTCTGGTCCCTTGGGATCTAGCTGACTAAAAAGGCTACAAATCTGAGAGACAAGTCTCTTGCTACTTAAAGAGGGTGGACTGAATTTGAGGCAATCTGCTATATGGAACATGGCAGCTATTGGGAAACTGGTTGGGTGGATTGCTAACAGCCCTTGTAGACTGTGGGTACAATGGATCAATCATGTTTATTTAAAAGGAAGAGATTGGAGTACCTATGTTTCGCCTCAAGACACGAGTTGGTATTGGAAAAAAATCTGCAGAGTTAGAGACAAAATTCAATCAGGAGCGGCAGCTGCTACATGGAATGCTCGAGTAGCGAAAGAATACTCGATTGCGAAAGAGTATGACAGGCTAAGGGAAAAGAGGGACAAAACTAGCTGGTATAGAACAGTGTGGAGCAGGTGGACTATTCCTAAACACGGGTTTCTTACGTGGTTACATCAACATGATGCAATGAACAGAAATGATAAATTGAGAAGGATGAATCTGGTTACTAATGACTCTTGCCATCTATGCGCTTAACATCCTGAAGATGCCCAACACCTATTCTGCAGATATCCGCACAGTTTGCAAATATTGACAAAAATTGCTAAGTGGATGCAGTTCAGTCCAGATCTCTTGGTTAATGCACAATGGAGGATGCGTATAAAAGGGACGAAGCTGCAAAGGGCTGTCAAAAACGGTGCACTCAACGCAGTCATATACCACATTTGGAGTCAAGGAAATCAATCCAAACATGAGGATAGGATTATTAGACCGATTCATGTAATTAAAAAGATTAAAGATGAACTAAGTAGTTTCGTTAAGAACAAAAATCAAATAGGGCTTAGTGACAAGGATATATCCTTCATTGGGAGGATTACTTGTTAACTAACCATATATGTACATTTGTGACTAATCATTTATAAAATTACCATTTACCAAAAAAAAAGGTCTCTTGCTACTTCAAGGTAGGCCAACATTTTTGAGTCCTTTACTGCATACGAGTCGTTCATGTGGTTGACTATTAACTGGGAGTCACTGTACACTTCCAGGCGCTTGATTTTGACATCTAAGGCCAATTGGAGGCCTAAGATCAGAGCTTCATACTCTGCCTCGTTGTTTGTTGTCCGGAATTCGCATCGTACTACCTGGACTATGAGATCCCCCTGAGGTGACTTGAGAACTAGTCCTGCTCCAGATCCTCGCATGTTGGAGGCGCCATCTACATTCATCTCCCACACCTGTTCGCCCTTGTCCTCTTCCAGGATATGGATGTCTTTCTCTGCTTGGGACTGCAGTCCTGGGCTGAAGTCGGATACGAAGTTTGCTAGCGTCTGCAACTTTATTGTTGTTTTGGGGACGAACTTCAGGTCGAAGCCACTTAGGTGTGTGGACCACTTGGCCATCCTTCCTGACAACTCGGGCTTTCTCATAATAGTTTGTAGTGGATAGTTTCTTATTACAGGAATAGCATGTGACTCGAAATAAGGTCGCAGTTTATAAGAAGCTGTAACAAGTGCTAGTACAAGTTTTTCAAGAGACGTGTATCTGGTCTCTGCAGGAAGTAGAGACTTACTGACATAATATACTGGGTGTTGTGCTCCTTCGTGCTCTCGTACTAATACCGCGCTAACTGCTACCTCGGTTACTGACAAATACAGGAGGAGTGGTTCTCCAGGCTCCGGTTTTGACAGTAAAGGTGGAGTGCGGAGGTAGTGCTTCAGCTCGCTGAACGCCTTCTTGTGCTCTGCTGTCCAATCAAACCTTTGGGCTTTCTTCACTATATCATAAAACAGTCTGCACCTATCTGAGGACCTGGATATGAATCTGTTTAGAGCAGCGATTATCCCGGTCAGGTATTCTACGTCTTTAGGTTTCTGCGGGGACTCCAGCTGGAGGATGGCTTTGATCTGCTCCGTGCTGGCTTTGATTCCTCTTTGGGTGACCATGTACCCTAGAAACTTCCCACACGATACTCCAAATGTGCACTTTGAAGGATTCAACTTCATCTTATATTCCCTTAGGGTGTTGAAGGTGTCTTTCAAGTGCGTTGTATGTTGCGAAGCTTGCTTTGACTTGACGACCATGTCGTCAATATATACCTCCATCGTGTCCCCAATCTGCCTCTTGAACATCTTATTGACTAGTCTCTGGTAGGTGGAACCTGCATTCTTTAAACCAAAAGGCATAACATTGTAACAATAGATACCTCTCTCAGACCTGAATGCTGTTTTCTCCTGATCTGCTGGATGCATCTTGATCTGGTTGTACCTACTCCATGCATCAATGAAAGTTAGCATCTCATGACCTGATGTAGCATCTACCATGGCATCTATATGTGGCAGGGGAAATGGGTCTTTTGGGCATGCTTTGTTTAAGTCGGTAAAATCGACGCACACCCTCCACTTGCCATTCTTCTGTGGGACCACCACCACGTTAGACAGCCATTCTAGATACCTCACCTCCCTGATTTTTCCAACAGCCAGTAGATTGTCTACCTCCTGGTTTATGACTTGATTTCTTTCTGGGGCAAACTTCCTCCTCTTCTGCTGGACTGGCTTGTAGCTGGGATCCACACTTAGCCTGTGGGTTATAATGCTGGGGTCTATTCCTACCATATCATCATATGACAAAGCAAAACAATCCATGTTAGTTTTCAATAATTCAATGAGGTTTTGACAGATACTACCTCTACATTTTGACCCGATTAGCACTTTTCGTTCCGGATGTAGCTTATCCAAGTTGACTTCATCTACCTCCGCCTGGGGTGGTTCGACGTACTCTTGCAGAGGCAGGTGAAGGCTCCGTAATTACTATGCTGGGGGACTCGTCGTCTTCTTAAGGGCTATCCTGTAGCAGTCCTTGGCCTCTCCCTGGTCTCCACTGATCTTCTGCACTCCCCAGGGCGTAGGGAACTTTAGGCACTGGTGGTAGGTGGATGTAATCGCCTTCATTTCATGGATCCAAGGCATTCCTAGAATCACGTTGTAGGTGGAGGGTCCATCGATGACTAGGTACCTGATGGTGGGATTTGTCGTGGATCCCACCGCCAAATAAATAACCAACTAGCACCTAACGGTAATTAGGGCAAGTCGGGTCGAATCCACGGGGACGGTAATGTATGGCCTAGACTAGGTCGGCCCAAATACTAGACTAAGTCAACGAGCTAAGCTAGAGAATGATAAGAAGGGGGGGAAGGCTAGACTATGACTAAGAAGAACAACTAAGGAAAACGGGCTAGGATTAGGTCGGGGTCAAAGGGGTAACGGAATGGTCAAGGAAGAGCTAGAGCGAAGGAGGTAGTAGGGTGATCTAGGTTGGTCCGGGCTCTCGCAACTTAGACCGACCTAGAGGTTCCACCTAGAACCCATCTCGGCGACACACATGACAAACGGGGTACTAGCGTGTTAATGTGGCCTAGATCGCATCCGGGCTCTCGCAACTTAGACCGACCTAGGGGTCGTCCTCACCGGGCTCTCGCTACTTAGTGAGGGAACCGAACCCACAAGCAAACTATTACCCACAAGAGAAAAGCAAGAAAAACAAGCATATGCACATACTAGTCATTCAAGCATTTCAACAAACATGTGATATGCATCAAACCAAGAGGAAACCCAAATCTTCCACCAACATCTCCAACAATCCCTTAATCATCCATCAACACCCAAATCACCTTACTAACCCTAGCAACAATCTACTCAATCATATCTAATACTAAAACCAACACAAACAAGAAGAATCAAAACAAGCATAAACAAACTAGTGAAAAAGATGAACTAAGAACAATAAGATGAACAAAGATTAAAACTTGGATGAATAAACGGGATAAAGAGTAAAAGGAAGAAAGGATTATACCATACTAGTGAAGAGGAAAGATTGAAACTTGCATTAATGAAGAAAACCCAAAACAAACCACCAAGGTTGTCAATCTTGGATGGATCTTGAAGAATTCCCTTAATACAAGTACTAAACTAAGATTAAGAACTAATTACCGACTAATCTACTCTAATCTAAACTAATCTAACCTAAAATAGTCTAGGGTTTTTTGGGAAGTCCAGAACAACCCCTTAACATAACAAGGGAAGAGTATATATAGGGTTACAAGTGGGAGGAATAAAAGAAGGAGGCGGAACAGAGACTGGGTCATTCCCAATCGGGAATGGGAAATCCCGATCGAGAAGAAATGATGGTCCCGATCGGGAATATGCGATCCCGATCGGGACGGCTTCACAGTGAGCGCCTCCCTTGCTCCACCTTTCCCGATCGGGTTGAGGCCTTCCCGATCGGGATGGGTCTTGTAGGCCTCCCTTAAGAGCTTTTTGGTCCCTCCTTGCCTCTCATGGGTTTCTCGTCGATTCTCGGGACTCGGGATCGGGTCTCGGAGGCTCGGGATTGGGTCCCAGGGTCTCGGGGTCGATTCCAAGGCATCGAGTCATCTTTCCTTTACCTCGTTGGCTCCAAAAAGTGTATGTATTGAGTCGGAATCGCTCCAACTCTTCGTGATTGGTCCCGGGAACCTGAAACGAGCTAGAGGAAGCATAAGAAGCCCATAAACCGCTCCCAGGGAGCGATTCCACAAGGAAAATGGGACCAAAACACAGTAAAATAAGCACTACAAACTACACTTATCAGTACCGCACTTTCTTATTCACTCCTCCAGCATAAGTAGGAATGGTGATCTCTCCCAGAGAGTGCTTGGTTTCACCACTGAAACCTATCAAGGGAACCGCCTTCCTGGTTAGGTCCTCCTCGCTGAACCCCATGTTCTGGAGGGTTTCCAACATGATGAGGTTGATTGAACTCCCGGTGTCCACCAGAATCTTCTTCACGGTGCAATTCCCTATGGATAGAGTGATTATCAAGGCGTCATGGTGCAATTCTGGAGTAGATCCTGCATCAGTTTCATCAAAGGTGACGTCTGGGAGGTCTTTGCAACTGATTCTGCAGGAGTGCTCTGGCTTGTCTCCTCTGGCGCGAGAGGCATGTCTCTTGGCTGCTGAGTAAGTTAGCCCACATAATTCTGACCCTCCTATGATCACATTGACAAGTCTGGTGACCAATTATGAGGGGACTTCTCTGGTGGTCTTCCTGCCGGTTGTTGATTCCCTGCGGGTGCTAGGTTCTCCTCTAGGCATCAGGGACAACATCTCTGGTGACGTCTGGACCGATGCAACTGGAGTCTTGTCTGCTAACGATATCCAAGCCCTGATGTCTTGGTTGTCCTTCTGTAGGGTTTCTACTGCCTGGCGCAGAGCATCGATTCCTTGAAGCATACTCTGCATCAGGTCTGGTGACGCTGCGCCACTGGAAGCTTTTCCCACGAATCCTCCTTGAGTCGAGGTTCTAGTCGGTATGCTCTCCTTCCCGGCCTTGGAGGAGCTGGTTTACCCAGAAGTTTTAGGCGTCGGAGGGGGCCTAGATGCCGATAGCGTGGGCTTCATCGTTAGGCTGGTGGGGATTGCCAGGGTGAGGGGCGTGAAAATTGGCTCTGCCGATCCTGGGGACGATTCTCCTCCAAGGGGCTGAGTTGATGCTTCTTCACTGCTGGAAGGACTTCGACCGGATCCGGACATGACGATACGGAATTGCTTCACTGTAGGATTTGGCTTATAGGAAATGATCACTTTGCCCCACGGTGGGCGCCAAATTGTTTTGGTAAAAATTTATCGGGTCTACGATCTTGGTTATACACTACAAAAATGACGGGTCTGTCGCGGCGGAAAAATCCGCCGCGAATCGCGAAATTCCGACGCGAAATCAAGTTTGCGTCGGATTCCGCGCCGCGAAAGGCCGCCATTAATTTTGGACGCAAAGAGGAACACTTGCGGCGGATCGTCCGCCGCATAACATTTCGCGTGGGACATGCGGCGGAAAAGGCGACACTAGGAAGGTCAAAGGGGACTTGAAGTCAACTGTTTAAGCGGCGGAAATTGGATGGTTTGCGGCGGATATTCCCACGCAAAAATAAGTATGCGTCCACTTTTGCGTGGGATTGTCCCTTGCAAAAAGTGGGTGTGCGTCCAGTTTTGCGTGGGATTTTCCCTTGCAAAAAAAACTGGGTGTGCGTCCAGTTTTGCGTGGGATTTTCCCTTGCAAACAGGGTCTGTACGGCAATATCTGCTGGATATAAAACGTCCCCAAAACAGAAAATCGACCTGAAAAAAATAAAAGCACACAACGTGCAACCAAATGTGCTCCTCCCGAGCAAATTCCACATCGAATCTTTCACGCAGAAGCAGAACATGCTCAATGATCGAAAAGAAACTAATATATTACCGAGTCTACCTAATCACAAGTTCACAAGTTACCAAGTTCACAAGTCTACCTAATTCCCAAGTCAAGTTCACAAGTCTACCTAATCCCCAAGTTCACAAGTCCACCTAATTCCCAAGAAACTAATATATATTCCGTTAACAAGTTCGAGGACTAGTAATTAGAAAATACATATTACCTAGTCTACCTAATGGGACGGGTCTACCTCCATGTTACTACCAAATGCGTGACCATCGTCAGCGTTGTCGTCACGCCTCTGACCCCGTGGCATAGAACTGCAGCCTTCATCGGACATAGCGATCCTCTCCTTCAGCATCTCTATCGTCCTCCTCTGGTCCTGCATCTCGCGCTCATGCTGCAGCTGCCGTTCCTCCATTTTCTTCAAGTCCTCTTTCATTCTCATGTTCTCGGTCCGTTGCTGGGTGGCGGCGGTGGGTACGTACGAGTCATCAACCGCGGTACTGGTATGGTTCATGCACGGTTTGAACAGTTCTTTGGCTGCACTTCCAACCCCGAACACACGTTTCTTCTTGTTGAACCCCCCCGAGGCGTCATGGTATAAGCGAAACTCGTACACACGTGATATCGCCTCCCCTCCTTGGGACATTGCCTCTTCCCTCGCTTGTACAAATTTTTGCTGAAATGACATTCAAATGTTAAATTATATAGCTTAACACCAAATGATGAAGTTGAGATAATTTAATATGATTTGAATTCTATTGTCGGAGTACTTACGTCCACCTCCTCTGCAGTGGGATCAACCCAAAGACCTTTCTTGTTCTTCTTTAACTTGTGAAGCAGCTGAATCGGGGTCGCATTCGGTCCCTTCGAAATAAAATGTCAGAACACGTACAAGCCATGTTATATTGAACATAAAAAACTAATAATTTATTTTCATAACACATACCATTTTATTGAAAGCTTTTGTCGCGCTATTACGCCCTAGGCAGTTGGTCCCTTTCGCTACTCCGTCTTTGTTTCCGCCACGACGGTTCGCTTTGTTCACTTCTACTTTCTTCAGGAATTTAGGATCCATTGCCCTACGTTGCAGCTCTTGGTACTTGTTCTCCGGGATCCAAGTAGGCCTTTCCTTCGCCTTCATTGCTCTCTGGAAGATGTCGGAGAGACGCTTCTTGATCCTTACCTCGTACGCGTTTCGCAGCTCATAACCCGGATCGATCCTCACCCGTTTCTGTTTGCAAAAAACAAACAAATTATTAGAAAATTTACAAATTACATAAATAGTTCATGTATTAGCCCAAAAAAAAAATTCTCACTTCGAAGTGGGAGTACATGGCGTCCCTCGCCAGTTGAGGCGCCTCAGTCCAGTTCCTATAAACGCCAGGGGTGTTCATGTAAGTGCCGACGATGGACTCGCGTAGGTAATTGACAATGTCGCTATCTTCCCACCTACAACGACAATTTAACGAGTTATATTCCATCGTAAATGAAAACATTCATACAGTACGAGAATTCTTACCAAACGCCATTTTCGTTCCGCGAAAGGTATTTCTTATCGGCATCCGGTATATCGTCGTTGTTCCCAGCACCTGCCATTATTACGTTTCCGCTACGAGAACCATAGTTGCAAAACATGAAAAAACATTAACAATGTACAATACTAAAGGTACATACACACAGAAAATGTAATACATTAACCAATCTATAATACGTACATCTGTTTGCTTAAAATGCTTTTTATTAGTTACAATGAAAATAAACAAATTAAAGTTACGGTATTAAAATGATAATGGACACTACTCATCGTCGCTACTATCATTCTCCCCATCTGTGTTCACTTCATTGAAACCGTCTTCCTCGATCTCATCATCATCCCATTCACTGTCCACCTCTTCCTCATCTGCTTCTATTACAACCTGTTCCTCACCCTCATCCTCACTCTCACCCTCAGGCACGATCCAATTGTGAAACTCATCTTCTTCTTCTTCCTCTTTCTCTTCCTCGCCCCCATCCTCTTCACCAACGTTCCCTACTTGTTCCTCAATTTCATCAGTGTCATCGGTGTCTGAAACTACAATAGATGAAAGTGGTTGTACATTAGAAACGACATCCTCTTGGTATACGTTATCGTCGGTGATTGGGTTGTCAATTTGTGACCTCGCCTTGATCTTAAACACCGCCGACCATTGTGTATCCTTTTTTCCCTTTGGATAAGGGGCAAAGCAAATTTGATCGCTTTGGTACGCCAACACAAAAGGATTGTGCCCTCGCAGTTTTTTTGAGCGATTCACATCTACAAGATTGTATAACTTATGAACATTAACTCCTTGTGCAGAGTTATCAATCCAATCACATTTGAATAGTACGGGTTTACAGGTCCTGTCACTGTCAAAATAGTGGAGTTCAACCACCTCTTCTAGTGTTCCATAATAATCTGACCCTTCCGTGGAACTCACACAGACCCCGTTACTAATAGTAGATTTAGGGACGTCGACACCATCTTTGAAAGCACGAAACTTGTACCCATTCACTGAATAACGTTTCCAAGTCTTCACCCGTGAAGAAGGGCCAGTCGCAAGAGTTTTCATGAGGGGGTCGAGCAGCACTTCAGGCTTTCATGAAGATATAATAAGTCAATAAATTATTTTAATAAACAGTTTCAAGTAACTTAAAGTCACAACTATCATTTTCACGTACTTGATCTCGTAGCCAAGTGGAGAACAATGACTCATATTTGCTCCAAACTGCGTCACATGATCTAACCTCAGCATGTTTGGTCATGATGTACGCCTCGAATTTCCTAAATTTGTTTCAAGTCATCAGATGAAAAAAAAAAGATTATTGTACGGGGTTTTATATTAGCAAAACAATAAAGAGTTATTGCACTACATCTGTCACTTACTCCTCGTACGGCCTTATGATTGCACCACAGTTTCTTATGACGTAAGTGTGCGCTTGATTGTACTCAACCTCTGTGAGAAATCTTTCCTTACATTTTCCCGTAGTGCTGCCCACATCCTTTCGAAATGGTTCTACAGTGTCATCAGATTCGTCATTTTCATTGACACCGATATCAATATCCTTGACATTATCCTTTTTGGGGAGTAGGTCAGCTATAAACGCTATCCAACCATCGAGTAATCTGAAAGACATGTTACCTTCGCACTTAAGGGTCAACATCCTTGAAGCGGCTTCCAACAAACTCATGTCACATCCGTCGCAAACTGGTAACTCAGCATTTTTCATCATTTCAAAAAAGGATAGAACTTCTGGGTTGGGTTCATGCTGAACTTCCTCATCGCTTAGCTCGTCTGGGTTACGCTCCGCCTCCATTATGTCTTCAACGGTCGGACGTAACGCATCCTCCACGAACTCCCGATATGGGTTACTACTACCCGCTCCGTGACTATCACTTGCACCATCAGAATCCTCACCATGATACGTCCAGACGTAGTAGTTTGGAACAAACCCGTTTTTGTAGAGATGATCTCTAACATCAAGGGCATGTAGTATGGCAAAGTTTTTGCATTTACTACAAGGACACCTAAGTTGTTGTTTCGTGTAGTGGACGCTATTGTTTATGGAATAGTCGATAAATTTCAACACACCGTCTTTGTATTCATGTTTAGGCTTCTTTCGCTCATCTAATCTCTCGTACATCCACTTCCTTTCTACTCTCTTCATTCTTTGTGAGGAAAATATATATATATATATATGTGCATGCAAAGTACGTAGAAATTATTAAATTAGTTGAGCGTGGGGAAGAACATTCAACGACGCCTAATATAATGGACATTATCTACAGAACAATGTAAACCAAGTGCAGTCAATTGAACATGCTTTCATAAATCCGTAAACCCATTTAGACATCATTTAGAAACAGTTTCACCACCTTGGGACCTTATCACTCCAACTTAAACCCATCCTTGTACGTTCCATGCCACTGATAAACACAAAATTTTGTTATGCCGATAATATAAAAATCCGGCAGCAATTCGCCCCAGTTCTCCAAATGAACTATGTGGAAATATGAAAAGTCCACATGTGCATTCGGAGAACAATGAGGGAATTGCCACAAGACTTTTTCTTATCGACAAAACAAAATTTCGTGTTTACCACCTAAGTGACATGAAAAGTACAAAGACAGTCCCAAAACGGGGACTATTCAAGAATTACTCCTAACAAGTAATTCTTGAACGGGTACTAGGTAGGTCTGAGTAGATGTATAACATGTCTTACTAACAATACGTAACCTAAACTGTAAACAACAACAATCATGTATCAACACACAACAAATTACTACTAGTAGTATTAGTAGTAGTATTAGTAGTAGTATATTAGTAGTATTAGTAGTAGTAGTAGAAGATTAGTAGTGGTAGTAGTAATAGTTAAGTAGTAGTAGTAGAAGATTAGTAGTATTATTAGTAGTAGTTAAGTAGTAGTAGTAGATTAGTAGCAGTGGATTGGTAGTATTATTAGTAGTAGTTAAGTAGTATTAGTAGTAGTAGATTAGTACTAGTGGTGGTAGTAGTAGTATTAGTAGTAGACTAGTAGTAGTAGTGGTAGTATATTAGTAGTATTAGTAGTAGCAGTAGAAGATTAGTAGTATTATTAGTAGTAGTTAAATAATATTAGTAGTAGTAGTAGTAGATCCATAGTAGTGGTGGTAGTAGTAGTATTAGTAGTAGTAAATTAGTAGTACTAGTAGATTAGTAGTATTATTAGTAGTAGTTAAGTAGTATTAGTAGTAGTAGATTAGTAGTAGTAAATTAGTAGTATTAGTAGTAGTAGTAGAAGATTAGTAGTAGTTAAGTAGTATTAGTAGTAGTAGATTAGTAGTATTATTAGTAGTATATTAGTAGTATTAGTAGATTAGTAGTATTAGTAGTAGTAGTTAAGTAGTAGTAGTACTAGTAGTTTAGTAGTAGTAAATTAGTAGTATTAGTAGAAGATTAGTAGTAGTTAAGTAGTATTAGTAGTAGTAGATTAGTAGTATTATTAGTAGTATATTAGTAGTATTAGTAGTATTAGTAGATTAGTAGTGGTGGTAGTAGTATTAGTAGTAGATTAGTAGTAGTGGATTAGTAGTATTATTAGTAGTAGTTAAGTAGTATTAGTAGTAGTAGATTAGTACTAGTGGTGGTAGTAGTAGTATTAGTAGTAGACTAGTAGTAGTAGTGGTAGTATATTAGTAGTATTAGTAGTAGCAGTAGAAGATTAGTAGTATTATTAGTAGTAGTTAAATAATATTAGTAGTAGTAGTAGTAGATCCATAGTAGTGGTGGTAGTAGTAGTATTAGTAGTAGTAAATTAGTAGTACTAGTAGATTAGTAGTATTATTAGTAGTAGTTAAGTAGTATTAGTAGTAGTAGATTAGTAGTAGTAAATTAGTAGTATTAGTAGTAGTAGTAGAAGATTAGTAGTAGTTAAGTAGTATTAGTAGTATTAGTAGTACTAGTAGTATTAGTAGTATTATTAGTAGTAGTTAAGTAGTATTAGTAGTGGTAGTAGATTAATAGTAGTAGTAGTATTAGTAGTGGCAAATTAGTAGTACTAGTAGATTAGTAGTATTATTAGTAGTAGTTAAGTAGTATTAGTAGTAGTAGATTAGTAGTGGTATATTAGTAGTATTAGTAGTAGAAGATTAGTAGTAGTTAAGTAGTATTAGTAGTACTAGTAGATTAGTAGTATTAGTAGTATTATTATTAGTAGTTAAGTAGTATTAGTAGTGGTAGTAGATTAATAGTAGTAGTATTAGTAGTGGTAAATTAGTAGTACTAGTAGATTAGTAGTATTATTAGTAGTAGTTAAGTAGTATTAGTAGTAGTATATTAGTAGTATTAGTAGTAGAAGATTAGTAGTAGTTAAGTAGTATTAGTAGTATTAGTAGTATTAGTAGTACTAGTAGTACTAGTAGTATTATTAGTAGTAGTAGTAGATTAGTAGTAGTATATTAGTAGTATTAGTAGTAGAAGATTAGTAGTAGTTAAGTAGTATTAGTAGTAATAGATTAGTAGTATTAGGCCCTGTTCTCCTGAACTTAAACTGACTGAACTGAATTGAATGTGTCTGAACTGAACTGAACTGAACTGAACTGAACTGAACTGAACTGAACTGAACTGAACTGAACTGAACACAACTGAACTAAATAGAACTAATCAGCAAACCAATATTTACAGCAACAGTAACAACAAAATCAGCAAAATTAACACAACCCACCACCAATACAACAAAACCACTAACACAACATCAGCAAGTTCACCTCTAAATCTACTACTACCATCATTATAACAACAATAACAACACTAACACAACCAATATTATTTCGTACAAACCAACACTACCACCATTAAATTAACACAACCCACCACTCACACAAACTAACCCTAACACTAACACAACCAACAACAACAAACCACAACAATAACCTAATCAACAATAACATTAACAATAACAAATATTTAAGAAATTTAACAGTTTGAACATACTTTGATGGAGAAAGGACGGAAAAATGAACCGAAAAACAAGAAGGGCGCGCGTCAGGGGGGAGGACACGGCAGTGGAAGGGCGCGCCGGGAGTTGCGCCGGCGGTGGACTTGTCGCCGGTGGTGGACTTGTCGCCGGCCGGCCGGTGGGGGAGACGGGAAGGGGGAGGGGAATTGGGTAGATTAGGGTTTCGGGGAATCGATTTGGGGAAATCGATTTGGGGAAATCGATTTTGGGTTGTGTCTTTAGTAAGTGTCCGCGTCTTTTTTTTTTTATATATGGAAGACTTATGCGGCGGACAATCCCACGCGAAATCCGCCGCGTGTCAACATTTATGCGTCGGATTGTCCGCCGAATCGCAGGATTATTTTTTCAAATAAAATGTCCCCCTGCGTCGGTATAAAGCATACTATGCGGCGGCTTTTCCGCCGCATAATTAAGCGCGAAACTCCCCCTCTTGGGCGCCCTTACTCTGCGTCCATTTTGCGTGGGCTATTCCCACGCAAGTCTTTCGCGTCGCCCAATCCGACGCGAATCCGACGCGAGTAGAAACATGTGTCGGATATTTAGTCCGCCGCAAAAGGTCCGCCGCAATTTCATCTGTTTTTTGTAGTGTTACGGGTTAAAGCGACCGTCCTATAACTACGGGTTGGCAAAGTAATATCGAATCTAGTAACGAGGAACAACGAAAGAAAGAAAATGACACACAAAGTTTTGGTGACGCGGAAACCCGATGTGGGAAAAACCGCAGGGGGAGTCGGAGTCCCGGCAAGATTTCACTATGAACAGAAAAAGAATGAAGGCAAGAGTACAAATATGGGTATATAATCTATTGATGATGATGAGCATTTTGCTATAATGTAGGCTTGGAGTTGGTGTGCCGTGATGATCCCTTTCTATCCTTCCCTCTTTCCATTTATATTGCTGTTGGTCGTTATGCCTCTTTATTGCTTGGGATCTTGGCAATTAATCCCCCTTTATTGCTTGAAATCTTGGCATTTAATCCCTCCCCCAGCCGTTACATCCTCCTCATGATTTCTCTCCTGGTCTGTAGGAGGGTTTCCCCAAATGTAGGGGTTGCCTCTTTAACTTCTCTCTTTTGTTTGTATGGGCTGAGTTTGTTGTAGTTAGGTTATGTTTTGGACTTTCCTATTTGCTTGGCCCATTATCTTGCTTATTTGTACTTTTGGTTGGCTCATTGTTGCATATGACCCCGGATTTGTATCGGACTTTGTTGATTCTGGGTTGTGCTGACTTCCGATTTTCCGATCTTTGACTTTTGTCTATTTCATTCGTGTACCTTTGACCTTTTTACCGTTGACCTTTGACTTTTGACCTTTTGACCTTTCACTCGAAGTAGGTCACGTCGTATTCCGAAGATGCGAATTTTATCCCAAACAGACTATATTTTACATTTTTTTTTATAGTTTTTAAAAAAAAACCGGATCGAAAATCGAATATCGATTTCAATTTTCTCGATATGTATCCACTACGGTTTTAAGGAAAACCGTATCGTATATCCGGTTATTCGTATAGGATTTCCGAAAATTCATTTAATTGAAAGCATATACCGTGTCGTATACGTATAATAAAATCGTATAGTATATTTTTGTTTAACCTTACTAGTGACCTATTGTCAAAAGATACCTATTCTTAACCACTAGATCAAAACATTTTCGGGTACATACCTCTGAAATTGAGTACATGAATATCATCCTTATTATCCTCAAATCTCAATACTCTTCAGTTTTACAAACGGGCCGGACTTGCTAGATGGCGAACAAGCAATATGATTCAATATATTTTACGAGTATTAATATAAATCTTATTTACTTACAGAATCACTTATTAAATGACAGAATTATAAACATATTTTCCCGTTCTTGAAAATTTTTACTCCAAGTTTGCTTTTATTTTTAGGGTTTTCCTATGGGATACCCCTCAACTATTTGCTTTTCCAAGTGGTATCTGTTTTGGTAAAAATTTACCGGGTCTACGATATCGGTTGCGGGTCAAAGCGATCGTCCTATAACTATGGTCGACGAAATTGAGTCGTATCTAGCGAACGAAAGCAACGAAGAAGAAAAGGAACACACACAACGTTTTGGTGACGCGGAAACCCGATGTAGGAAAAACCGCGGGGGGAGTCGGAATCCCGCCAAAATTCTACTATGAACTAGAATGAGTGAAGGAAAGAACACAAATACAAGTAATTTTACTATAATTCCGACTTTGATGGATTGTGGGTGCGTGAGCTTGGAATGGGTATTTCTGGATGATCCCTTTGAATGTCTCCTCCTTCCCTTTTATACAGTTGCTCACCGTTATCTTCCTCCTTTATGGGTGATCTTCAGCATTCAATCCCCATTATTACCTTTGATTGTGTTGACTACCGTTACAATTCTTGCCTTTACTCCCTTCTTCCCCTCCTAGTCTCCTGGCAGATTTCTTTCTCTTCTGGAAATAGTTGTTGCCTCCTTTCTGTTGTATGGGCTAGGTTTTATTTTGTCTATTGGGCCGGTTTGATTGTGTGGCCCAAAGTTTTATTCACTCCATGCCTTGTTTGGCCCATTGCTGTTAATTATTCCGGGTTTGCTTAACTTGACGACTTTCGATTATTTTGACTTCCATCCTTTAATCTTCGACTTTGACTTTTAACCCGCGAATTTTGACTCTCTTATCGTTGACCTTAGACTCTTGACCTTTTGACCGCCCACTCGTATTATGCCACGTTGCGTTCCGAAGGTGCAAATTTTTGGCCCGAACAAATGCCCCCAAATTTCTGACTAAGCTCATCTTAGGCGGGAATTTCCGTTTGCTTCAGTTGTAGGCAGTTGGCTCTGCTTCAGCTGGCCTTGCTGGTTCTAGGAGAAGGCGTAATCTGACCCCTCTCTCAGAAATTACTCCTGCAGAAAGTGGACCTCTGGTGGCAGACCTTCCTAAGTCTACCTCTTATTCTGCCCCCAGATCCGTTGATGATGTTTCTGCTGGAGTGGTGCTCAAATTTCCTGAAGGCTTTGGTAAGTCTGCAGAGGATATGATTTTTCTGGATCATATGCTACTTTCTAGTCCCAGGTCTGTGCTAGAAAAAGGTTCTCTGAAGGAGTTGGACTTGGTTCGTAGATTGTTGGCAGAAGAATCTGGTTGTAGGGAAGAAGCGACTGGATGAGGAATTTCCTGTGGCGCCTGACCTAGATGCTTTTTCTGATGTGGAGGCGAAAGATCTGAAGGAGTCCGTTGATTTCCCATTGCTGATCATGAGGCTGATGGGCAAGAGAGCGTGGACCAGCAGGATGTCGTTGATGACCTTGGGGGAGATTTTGTTGCTGTTCATCAGAGACCCAGGTTTTTGCAGGAGAATCTGCTACAGTTCCGCCTCCACCAGGGGAGAATGTCCAGGCTGTGGACCAAGTTCTGCTGAAGTGATGTTACTCCTCCTTTGTTGTACTTTGTTTTCGGCTTGTGAATCCTGCATGGCATGAACTTCTGATTTGTTAGTGTTTGCAAAAAATTCTGTAATGACTTCGCCTTTGCTCAGGGGAGCGAAGTGTGTTAGTTTTTTGTGGCATTTCGTGCCTTAACAGAAGATCGTAATTGTTTGCTTTGGATGGTGATTGTTTGCGTTTGATTGTAATCGTTTGTTGTAGTTTTGTCTAACTACCTTCTGTTGTATGCATGCCTTATGTTTGTATGGTCGACCTTTGATATAGTGGTGGCCTGGGGTTTAGTTCGCCCACTCAGTCGGAGGTGCCACGCTCTGCGTGGGTGCTAAGTGGCGCAGGAGACTGTAATGTCCCGGTTATAGGCACTTAGTCACAGACGCACGCCCTCTGTAGAAATTGTACACTCCACCAGATTAGTCACCAGCTCTTAGTTTGGGAAAACTAACAAAAAATTGGCAAAGATAGGGAACACAATATTTGAAGACATATGTGGAAGAAAAAATCGAATTTTGAAAATATATGGAGAGAGAAAATTAAATTTCGAAAATGTACGCAATAAGAAAATCACACCTTAATGCCAAAGAAAATTGAATTTGACGACACGCGTAAAAAGGAAAACAAAATTTTATCTGATTTAAATATGCGGGAAAAAATTTGAATTTTGCGAAAAGAAAGAAAAGAAAACAGAAGAATGACAGGAAAATTTAAATACGTGTTTGCGAGGTTTGAAAAGATTAAACCTGGGTTCTGGTGGAGGTGCACCTGGCAGAATAGATGCCATGTTTCTGGCGGCTGTAGCCCATGTTTCTGGCGGCAGTAGCCCAGATTGCTGGCGGCTGTGGCCCACTCGGAAGAAGTATTTCTTTAGGTGTACGATGTTCCATGGCTTTTGGATGATCTTTCCCTCCATGGTCATAAGTCGGTAGGCTCCGTTCCCAACTACTTTCTCTATTTGATAGGGCCCTTCCCAATTGTAAGCGAACTTTCCTGCTCGTTGGTTCCTGGTGTTCTGGAAGACTTTTCTGAGGACTAGGTCTCCTTCCTGCAGGATTCTGAATCTGACATTCTTGTTGTAACTTCTGGCGACTGTTTGTCTGTAGGAGGCCATCCTTATTTGAGCATCGGTCCTGAGCTCATCTATAGTATCCAAGCTGCTTGCCATCTCTACCTGGTTCCTGTCTTCGGTTATGCATCCGTATCTATGAGTGGGCACTCTTACTTTTGAGGGAATAACTGCCTCAGCACCAAAGACCAAGCTGAAAGGCGTTTGTCCAGTAGCCACTATAGGTGTGGTTCTGTCAGACCATAGCACCAAGGGGAGTTCCTCTGCCCATCTGCCCCCTGCCTCTTCCAGCCTTCTCTTCAGGTTGTATATCACAATTTTGTTGCTAGACTCCGCCTGACCATTAGACTGAGGGTTTCTGGGGGTAGACTTGTTTAGTGTGATGTTCCACCTGGCGCAGTAGGCCTCCATCTTGTTGCCAATAAATTGGGATCCGTTGTCGCAGATGATCTCTGAAGGAATGCCAAACCTGCAGATAATGTTACGTTTTATGAAGGATATAACCTACTTCTCAGTCACCTGAGGGAATGCTTCTGCTTCTATCCACTTGGAGAAGTAGTCAGTCATGGCCAACATAAAAACTTTGTTTCCTGGGGCTCTCGGTAACTTGCCAACAATATCCATCCCCCATTTCATGAAGGGCCAGGGAGAAATTACTGGGTGCAACGACTCTGCTGGCAGGTGATTGACCGGTGCATGTCTCTGGCAGGCGTCACATTTCTTAACATATTCCCTCGCGTCCTTGCGCATTGTCGTCCAGTAGTAACCTTGGCGGAGTGCTTTGTTGGATAGACTCTTGCCCCCTGCATGATTTCCACACTCAGCACTGTGGAGGTCATGCATAACCACCTCTGCCTCCTGCTGACTTAGGCACCTCAAGTATAGTCCAGCAGCTGATCTTTTGAACATGACACCATCAATGAGGGTGTACCTGGACGCTTTCATCCTAAAACTCCGGGCTTCCTTCTTGTCTGCTGGCAGGATATCGTTTTGCAGCCATTCTTGGTAGGGTTTTCTCCAGTCTGGGATTCTTTCTTGTTCTGCTGAAGTGCTGCAGACTCCTGCCTCCTGCAGCCACTGCAATCCCTGGTCTGGTGAATTGTCCTCCTGCCTCAGCATCTGGTGTTCCTGTGTGCCTGTCCAAACTGCTGGCTCCAGTACATGGACAATGGGTATGGTGGAAACTACGCCTGGTTTGAAGGTTGCCCCCAGGGTGGCTAGGGCGTCTGCTTCCACGTTCTAGTCCCTAGGGACTTGGTTGATTGAGAAGGCTACGAACCTGAGGGAGAGCTCCTTTGCCACTTCAAGGTAAGACACCATCTTGGAGTCCTTAGCTGCATACGAACCATTCATGTGGTTGACTATTAACTGGGAACCGCTGTGTGCCTCTAGGCGCTTGATTTTGAGGTCTAGAGCCAGCTGGAGACCCAAGATTAGAGCTTCATATTCTGCCTCATTGTTTGTTGTTCGGAACTCGCACTGTACTGCTTGGACTATGAGATCCCCCTGAGGAGACTTCAGAACTAATCCTGCTCCAGATCCTCGCATGTTGGAAGCGGCATCTACATTTAGTTTCCACACCTGTTCGCCTTTGTCCCCCTCAAGGAGGAGGATGTCTTTCTCTGCCTGGGTCTGCAGTGTTGGACTGAAGTCGGATACGAAGTCTGCTAATGCCTGGGACTTTATCGCTGTTCGGGGGACAAATTTCAGGTCGAAGCCGCTTAAGTGTATAGACCACTTGGCCATTCTCCCTGATAACTCAGGTTTTCTCATAATAGTTTTTAGTGGATAATTTGTTATTACGGAAATAGCATGCGATTCAAAATAAGGTCGAAGTTTATAAGACGTTGTAACAAGTGCAAGTACGAGTTTTTCAAGGGATGTGTACCTGGTCTCTGCAGGAAGCAGAGACTTACTAACATAATATATTGGGCATTGTGCTCCTTCGTGCTCACGTACTAATACCGCGCTGACTGCTACCTCGGTTACTGATAAATACAGGAAGATTGGTTCTCCAGGTTCTGGTTTTGACAGCAGAGGTGGAGTCCTGAGGTAATTCTTCAGGTCACTGAACGCCTTTTCGTGCTCTTCTGTCCATTCAAATCTTTGGGCCTTCTTCAGTATATCATAAAACAGTCTGCACCTATCTGAGGACCTGGAGATAAATCTGTTTAGAGCAGCAATTCTTCCAGTCAGCCTTTGCACGTCCTTTGGCTTCTGTGGAGATTCCAGCAGGAGGATGGCCTTAATCTGCTCCGTGCTAGCTTCAATTCCCCTCTGGGTTACCATGTACCCCAGAAACTTCCCACATGACACTCCAAATGTGCACTTTGAAGGATTTAACTTCATCTTGTATTCCCTCAAGGTGTTGAAGGTATCCTCCAAGTGTGTTGTTGTTACGTTTTATTTTGTAGTACCGCAAGCGTACGGGTATTGTAGCATACGGGTCGATCTCAGGGAGGTGAATGATTAAATACTAACTAATTTCTGACTCAAGTTATCTACGTCGAATAAATCAGAAAGATGATTGTATAACTAATTTTAACAAACTAGAAATAATAAATCGAGATAAAATCAATAATAAAAGGACCTAGGGCAATGGTTCACCAATAACATGGATTATCGATGCAATCAAAATGTGACACAGCTTTGTCAAATTACCGTCTTGGGTGAGACTAGCATTCCTATTTTAATCAATACCTTAAATTCTCCGTCGAGACATAAAAAGCCTATCTAGCATGTTACAAATCCTATTCTCATGGCACGAATAACAAGACTAAACGCATTAAGAATCGATACTAACATGTCCCAATTATTCCAATTCACTATTCTCATGTGAAAGTTCAAATCTTGTTTCGGTTCTCTAAATTAAAACCCGACTCTCGTCGTAATTAGAATTGAGTAGAAATTAATCGACGAAGATACAAACTTTTAGGCATGATTCATAAGAAAACATTCAACTCTCGTTGTAATGATAATCTAGACTCAAACCTAGCAATTCAAACTAATCAATCAATTATTAAGCATAACCGACACAAACCCAATTCAATAATTCAACAAAGCGCGATTAAAATCTAAGCATCAATAACCCATATTATCGGCTCACCGAGCCCTAGATAAAAGAACTACTCACAATTCATCATCACAATAACAATCAACAAATAAAATAAAAAGTAGAGAATTAGAAAAACTTATTGTTGATTGATGATCAAAATGATGAACGATCGTCTTCTTCAAAGTCTTGGAGTAATAAAACTAAAATGCCTAAATCTAATAAAATTGTATAACTTTTATGTATGTAGTCTAGGAATGATATCCTTCTTCTAATAATAATAGTAATCACATATAAGTAGGATAGAATAGAGGGAGATCAAAAGTCACACGCGGGTAGCTATTCGCTAGTAGCGGCACATTTCGCTACTAGCGGCACTCTGGAAGCTTCACAAATTGCATGAATTCTGATGAAGCCTCTACTAGCGGCAGTTTTGCTCTTCGTCATCCGCTAGTAGCGGCACTTAAAGACTCCCAATTCTTTCTTCTTTGCTTTTCCTTTAATTTTTTCTTTTCTTCTTTTCTTCATGCGATCTTCAATATAACCCGACATTTGACACGTATAACACCAATATAATCCGGGCATAACACAAGAATTTCTCGGCTCTTCAAAATAGCTAGAAGCGTCATCAAAAAACACATATATAGTCAAACCATGCGAGATCATCGGAAATGCTTCAAATGTCACTATATCGCCCCAAAATTAACTCTCAACACCACAAATACGACGATATATACTCACAATTAGTGCTAAAAATAGCACTTAAAAAATTCCCCCATGCTAAACCTTTACTCGTCCTCGAGTAAACTCAAAAGGCATAAGACGATATCAATGTAAGGTCTAGCTAACTCCCTCACTCACAAGTGGTTCTCACAACTTCCTTCTTATATCACCCTCACTACCTACTCCGAAATCGTCTAGCTTAGCATGGTCAACACCAAAAGATAAACCAAGGAGTCAAGTCAGTGTAGGACTCCCCCATGCTAGCTCAAAAACACTCTCGATTAGAAGCCAATAATATCAACATCAATAAACATCATCATAACCAAAATAGGATCACAGCAACCAACGATCCCCAACACACAATCCAATTCCAACACAAATCTACGACGCCAAAAAATGATCCTAATCCTAACCCTTACCTCCAAACGCCGTCTTCTTATGTCGCCGACCGCCATGATGTTTACTATTTGCCCATAGTACGGGATATTATGGCCCCTTTTCTTTCTTGCGGCTCTTTTTTTCTTTTTTTTTCTCTTTATTCTTTTTTTTCATCTTTTTTTTTAATCCCTCATTTTGCCTAGGCCGCCCTTTCGGGTTTTCAACCTAACATTTATTTAATTTTTTTTTCAGCTCACTTTTTTCACTCACAACCTCAATGTTGCCTAGAACGTCTGCCCTTGCAGATTTTCATTCTAGCGAGGCCTCCCATTTTTTTGCCTAAGCCGCCCTTTCGGGTTTTCGACTTAACGGGATTTTTTTTTTCCTTTTTTCTTTTTTCTTTCTTTTTTTTTTTTTTTTTTTTTGAGAAAATAAATATATACACAAGTGAAATGTCCCTCCCCCATGCTTGAATCGAGCAATGTCCTCAATGCGACAAAGACAAAAATAAAAATAGGAAATAGGGGACAAATCACCTATCAAGAAGAATCAGAGGAGTTTCCAGATGATCGGCGAGAGCCACTACGTGCCTCCCGTCGACTATTAATATCACTCCTCTCAGCCGCCAACTCTGCATAGAATTGCTCCGAAGGGGAAGTGTATGTGTTAGGATGCTTAGCTGATAAGAACTTGTCGAAACCTCGACACAACTCTAGCACTTCCCGCATAACTAACCCTTGTTCCGCTCGCCAATCATCGACCTCTAATCTCCACATGTCGGACTCCCTAGAAGATGAAGCATGTGTGAATGAGGGAGAGGGTCTCTCGGTCGCAATTTCATCATCACTGCCATCCATAGCATCATCATCATTTTCTAGAACACGCTTCGCTACCCTTTTGTCACCCGGCTCCAAGAGAGTAAGTGGGTCACGTGGTATATATAAATCGATGGTCCTTGGCCCGGTAGGAATAGATTGCTCCGTAGAACGAGGCAATCGTAAGTAAGGTGAAGCTTTCGGACCACGTCTCCATAAAAAATAACCACGGGCCACCGAATCTTGAAGCATAAATGTACGCTCCAATGTATCAAAATCGAGCAAATGACCTCCCGTCACCGGTGTAACTGTGCTAGGAATAGTGACTCCCAAATGGGTAAGTATTAATGTAACCATGCCGCCCATGCTAATTTTTCCTTTAACGTTCTTCCTACACTTAAGGCAGCTAGATACAAACAGGTCAACCCAATCAGGCACCATCGAAGATTCGGGCATCAATGCCCACAAGTAACCCATTTCATTTTGACTAATCTTCGATGGTTCCCCTTGACAGAAAATCGCCATAGACCAAAATCGGTGAATCATACGGAGACATGGGTGAGGAATACTAGAGCTTACATCCCCCTTTCTCTTAATAGCTTGCCCCGTAATAGATGCCCAAAATATGCCCGAATCTCCACCTTTGAACGGATTCCACTCTTTTGTGCACTCCCCAACAAATCCAAAAATCTCTCGAAGCTTAGAATAGGAGATTTGATGGGAAGTTCCACCAAGTTTAAAATCAATAACTGGGCCCTCGGTTCTTTTTGAAGTTTTCAAGGTCGCCAAAAATTCCAAAGTATACCTAGTATACGTTGGTGCTTGTCGATCCAACAACCCTTCCATCCCCACTCTTTTCAACAACACCGACATAGGCTCTAGTAATCCTAACTGTGACAAAGTGTCTCGATCAAAGAATTTAGTTGGTAGGACATGACGGTTTGCTTGTCTCAAATTGGTGAGATAGACGAGCTCATCACCATTTATATGTGAAAGACCCGGTGGAACCGAAAGATGCATTGTGAGAGTAGAGACGGTCTTAGACTTTGACTTGGACACAGGACCCTTGCCTTTTTTTACACTCCGTCCCATTTTTTCACTCTTTTATTTTTCTTTTTTTTTCAACTCACTAACTCACAATCAACCAAACTCCCTCAAATATTCTCACAGAACGGCTCACACAACTCTCACGGACACACACTAATTCAAATCCCGTTGCAAGACGACAATCACCCCAAATTCTTCTTTTCTTTTCACTTCACACAGAACAATGACAGACGACAATCAGCTCACCACCAACACAATTTATTCTCAACCACAATCAAATCACATATCAGGTTACACCAATCAAATTCGATGAACTGATTTTTTTTTTTTCAACAATCAGTAACCTTTCTTTGTCCAAGATGAGACACAAATAGATAGGCAATTGAAATCAGCAAATGAGCTAATTTTAAATAGCCAAAATTTAACAAATCGAACAGGTTGTTACCAATTGAAAACTAGCAAATAAAACACAAATAGTCAAAGAATAGTCAAACCTTCAATTGGGAGAAGAAAGCAAAGGAGGCAGCCACAAACCGACACGTGCCAGCAATGGCGTGATTCCAATACCCCAAATCCGTTAATTAGCCCCCCAATTCGTCCTTGGTCATAAAACCCCCAAAAGTTAGGGTTTTTGTCTTTTTTTTTTTTATTTGAGTTGAGGAAGGAGAGGGTGGTGGTTTATGTGTCAGTTGGTGCCGGAGGTGAGAGGGTCACGGGTAGTGGTGGTGATGTGTGGCGGCAGAGGTGACTGATGAAGGTGGTTGTCGGGTTGCTTGCAGCCTTGCATTGTACGCTCTCTTGTTTCTTTTTTTTCTTTCTTTGTTTTTTCTTTTTTTTTTTTAAGAATGAAGGAAGATGGAGATAGAAACATACCTGATGGAGAAGAAAATAGGGCCGCTAGTAGCGAACTAGGCCGCTAATAGCGAACAAAACTCGAATTTTAGGAAGAAATTGGGGGAGAGGCCTGAAAAAGCAGCTAGTAGCGGCTCAAATAGCCTTCCGTGGCCGCTACTAGCGGCCTTGTACTTGGAAATTGGAATTCCCGCTTCTTCGATCTGCAAAAATGAGTCAAATTAGCTATCTCGGACTCATTATAACACCGTATCACTCGTATTTTTGGGTTTTTTAAATTTTTAGTTTTTTTTTTTTCTCATTTTTAGTTTTTTCACTCGTAAATTTTTTTTAGTCATAAAAATAAAAATATAATTACAATAAAAATAAAAATATGTACAACACGGGTTGCCTCCCGAGAAGCGCTTGTTTAGAGTCACGAGCTTGACTTCCTGTTTTTTTTTCAATTGAGGGTGGGGATGACGGAAAGTGTATAAATCACTTTCTCCGGAATCGGATCACCTGCAATATAGTGCTTGAGACGCGCACCATTGACCTTGAAACTCCCATTTTCATCGCTAGAAACCTCGACCGATCCATATGGGAATACTTTGGTGACTCGGAACGGTCCGGACCACCTCGAGCGCAGCTTGCCCGGAAATATTTTAAGTCGTGAGTTAAATAGAAGAACTAAATCCCCTTCATGAAATTCACGCCTCAAAATCCTATTGTCGTGCCATCTTTTTGTCTTTTCCTTATAAATTCGAGCATTCTCGTAAGATTCAAGGCGAATCTCATCGAGTTCATTCAATTGCAAAAGACGACGTTCTTCCGCACTCTTGTAGTCGTAATTAAGAGCTTTGATGGCCCAAAATGCACGATGTTCTAATTCGACCGGGAGATGACAAGATTTCCCATACACCAATCGAAATGGTGAAGTACCAATTGGTGTCTTGAATGCGGTGCGATAAGCCCATAATGCATCGTCAAGTTTCATTGACCAATCTTTTCTCGAGCTTGCGACCGTCTTTTCTAAGATAGTTTTAATCTCGCGATTGGAGATTTCAACTTGTCCACTTGTTTGTGGATGATACGGGAGCCCAAATCGGTGTTGAACACCATATTTCTTCAACAATGCTTCTAGCTTCTTCTCAATAAAATGAGTCCCATTATCACTTATCAACACTCTAGGAACACCAAATCGGGGAAATATAACCTTTTTGAAGAATTTGGCCACGACCTTGCCATCATTAGTAGGTGTAGCGATGGCTTCCACCCACTTGGAAACGTAGTCGACCGCGACAAGGATATATTTATTCCCATAAGAGGAGGGATAAGGGCCTTGAAAATCGATTCCCCACACATCAAATAATTCAACCTCCAATATAAAATTAAGAGGCATCTCGTTCCGCCTTGAGATATTCCCAGCCCGTTGACAACGATCACATGCATTTACAAATTGTGCAACGTCCTTGAATAAAGAGGGCCAATAAAAACCACATTGAAGAATCTTCGCGGCGGTTTTTGTTGTACTAGCATGCCCTCCAGTTGGCATATCATGACAATGAGAAATTATCGATGTCGTTTCCTCCTTGGGTACACACCTACGAATGATTCCATCGGCACACGACTTGTAGAGATGTGGGTCATCCCAATAATAGTGTTTAGCATCGTGATAGAATTTCTTGCGTTGGTATGAACTTAAACCTTTAGGAAGAATCCCACAAGATAAGTGGTTCACAATATCGGCATACCATGGCAATTCGGACTCGAGAGCAGCAATAGAATAAAGGTAATCGTCCGGGAAGGAATCATCAATGGGTAACTTATCATCATCTTCTAACAATAGGCGAGATAGGTGGTCAGCTACCACATTCTCGGCGCCTTTCTTATCTTTGATCTCTATATCAAACTCTTGAAGCAATAGAATCCAACGTATCAAGCGGGGTTTAGCATCTTTCTTTTGCAACAAATACTTAAGTGCCGCATGATCCGTATGAACAATAACTTTCGAACCTACAAGGTAGGACCGAAACTTCTCAATGGAGAACACAATAGCTAACAACTCCTTCTCAGTTGTGGTGTAATTAGCTTGAGCAGGATCAAGAGTTCTACTAGCACAGTAAATGGCATGGAGTTTGCCATCTTTTCTTTGGCCAAGCACGGACCCAACAGCGTGATCACTAGCATCACACATCAACTCAAAGGGAATAGTCCAATCCGGTGGTTGGATAATAGGTGCCGATGTGAGAGCCTTCTTCAACCTGTTAAAAGCCTCAAGACACGCATTAGAAAACACAAAAGGGGTGTCCTTGGCTAATAGTTCCGTTAGTGGGCGGGCAATTTTTGAAAAATCTTTTATGAATCGACGGTAAAATCCCGCATGACCGAGAAAACTTCGCACCCCTTTCACATTAGTAGGGGGTGGGAGTCCCTCGATTACTTCCACTTTGGCTCTATCAACCTCGATACCCCGATTGGATATAATGTGTCCTAAGACTACACCCTCTTGCACCATAAAATGGCACTTTTCCCAATTCAAAATAAGATGAGTTTCTTTGCATCTATGAAGTACTCTAGTCAAATTTTGTAAACAAGTGTCAAAGTTAGTGCCATAGACCGAGAAATCATCCATGAAAACTTCCATGATGCGCTCTACGAGATCAGAAAAGATAGCCATCATGCACCGTTGAAAGGTAGCGGGAGCATTGCACAATCCAAACGGCATTCTACGATAAGCAAATGTGCCATATGGACATGTGAATGTCGTTTTCTCTTGGTCACTTGGATGGATGGGGATTTGGAAAAAACCAGAATAACCATCCAAGTAACAAAAGAATGAGTGTTTTGCCAACCTTTCAAGCATTTGATCTATGAATGGGAGGGGGAAGTGGTCTTTTCGGGTGGCTTTATTCAATTTCCTATAATCGATACACATGCGCCAACCCGTCACTGTTCTAGTAGAAATCAATTCATCTTTATCGTTCTTAACAACGGTCATGCCACCCTTTTTTGGAACCACTTGAACCGGGCTCACCCATGCACTATCGGAAATAGGATAGATGATGCCCGCGTCAAGCAATTTCAAAACCTCTTTCTTGACAACCTCTTTCATGTTAGGATTAAGGCGTCGTTGCGATTCAATAGAGGTGACATGATCGTCTTCAAGCAAAATACGATGCATACAAAAAGATGGATTGATTCCTTTGATATCATCAATGGTATACCCAATAACACTCTTGTATTTACGAAGAACATCAAGCAATTTCTCAAGTTGAGTGTCATTAAGGTTAGCATTGACAATAACCGGATAAGTAGAATTAGCACCCAAAAAAGCATGTTTCAAATTTGGGGGAAGGGGTTTTAATTCTACTATAGGAGGATTAGGACGTACCTCGGGTGTAGACTCCAACGATAATACCTTAAAAGAAGGACCATGATCATAATAAGAGGGAGAGGAATCAAGGAGTTGAGTATATGAAAGCACCTCTATGTCATCGGTATTATTGTCCTCAACTAAGCAACTTTGGAGTGGGTCAGTAGATGCATCACCCAAAGCTCTTTCTTCAACTAGTTTGTCGATAACATCAACACGGTAACATACCTCTTTCAATGTTGGTTGCCCCATAGATTTGTGGAGTTCGAATTCCACCTTTTCATTGCCAACACACATTGAAAGTTTACCACCCTTCACATCGATAAGTGTACCGGCGGTGGCTAAGAATGGTCTTCCAAGTATAATTGGAATTTGGATATCCTCCTCCATATCCATGACAACAAAATCACAAGGGAGCACCAATTTCCCAACTTGAATGGGCACATCCTCAATAATACCAAGAGGGTATCTTACCGATCTATCGGCCAATTGAAGAGATATTAAAGTGGGTTTCAATTCACCCATATGAAGTTTCTCACAAATGGACAATGGCATTAGACTCACACTAGCTCCAAGATCACACAATGCCTTTTGGATAGTCACATTACCAACCGAGCATGGAATAGAAAAACTACCCGGGTCTTGCATCTTCTTTGGTAACTTGTTTTGCAATATAGCACTACATTCCTCCGATAGAGCAACAACATTATGCTCTACTAGTCTCCTCTTGTTTGATAGAAGGTCTTTGAGAAACTTGGCATAAGAAGGTATCTCGGATATAGCTTCAAAAAATGGGATATTAATATGAAGCTTTTTCAAAATTTCAATGAACTTACCATACCTTTGCTCTAGCTTCTCTCGTGCCAACCTTTGTGGAAAGGGAATATGAGGATAATGTACCCTCGCAGGTGTAGATGTGTCGTCGGCTTGCTTATCCTTTTCCACTTTCTCAATTGGAGCATCCTCAATAATTGGCTCTACCTCGGTCTCATCCACTACCACAATCTCCGGCTTGCTTACTTTGGTTGGTCGCACCGGATCTTCAAGTTGCTTCCCACTTCTCAAAGTAACCGCATTTATCTGTCCCTTGGGATTTACTTCGGTGTTCCCCAGGAATTGTCCACCCGACTTAGACAAAAGATTGATTTGTTGAGCCATTTGGGCCATTTGAGTTTCGGTCATTTTTTGAGAAGCCTTAATTTGAGAAATTGAAGTCGAGAACTCATCATTCTTCTTGTCTTGATTTTGCATATATTGAGTTTGTTGAGCAAGGACTTGCTCTAACATCAACTCCATATTAGACTTTGGTGGAGCTTGTTGTGGAATCGGTTGAACTTGTTGAATCGGTGGAGTTTGTTGTGGTCGGAACATAGGCTTTTGCCCATAGCCCGGAGGTTGGTTGAAAGGCCTAGAAGATTGTTGTTGGTGTGACAAAGGTCCTTGAGCATTGTTGTTTTTCCAAAAGAAATTCGGATGATGGGCCCAACCGGGATTGTATGTATTCGAATATGGATCAAATTGTTGCTTTTGATAAAGAGCATTAGCTTGTTCCACCATTGACACATTTCCACAATCAGTTGAATCATGACCCCGAATACCACACAAATGACACGTAGAAATCGATGAACTCGAACCACCTAGGCTAATCTTGGAAATTTGTTGAGATAAATCATCAAGCCTTGTGTGCACCATGTTCAAGTCATTGTTTTCTACCTTCCTTCCTGGCACTTGACGGTCACTACCCCAATGATATGTATTTGCGGCCATTTCCTCAATTAATTCTCTAGCCTTATTCCATGGTAGACTATCTAAGCTACCTCCAGCAGCAGCGTTAAGACTCATCTGAGATTCCGGCTTCACACCATTATAGAATGTAAGAACAAGAAGGTAATTAGGAATACCATGATGTGGGCATTGACGTTGGAGTTCCTTGAACCGTTCCCAAGCTTCATATAATGATTCACTCTCATGTTGAATGAATGAGCTAATATCATTGCGTAACTTTGCAGTCTTACCCGGTGGAAAGAACTTGTGAAGAAACGCGGTGGAGAGCTTGTCCCATGTATCAAAAGAGCCGGCATCACAATTTCGCAACCATTCTCTAGCCTTATCTCGTAATGAATATGGAAACAAACGCAATCGAATAGCATCATCGGAAACCCCATTGATCTTCACATTGTCGCAATTTTCAAGGAAAATATTAATGTGTTCATTAGGATTTTCCGTTAGTGACCCACTAAATTGATTTTGTTGAACAAACGAAATCAATGAAGTCTTCAGCTCAAAATTATTTGCTTGCACAGCAGGTCTCGTAATGCTCGAATTGAGCACAACTTTAGGAGCACTTTCATCCTTAATAGACGTCATAGTAATTTCTACCTCGGTATCAGTGACTACTTCCTCAGTATTAAGAATTACTTCCTCGGGTTCTGGCTCACGTTGAGCCTGCTTCTTCTTTCTCTCTGCGTTTCGTCTTCTAGCGGTGGCTTCGATCTCGGGGTCAAATTCGTATAAACCCTTCGATTTACTCCTGCGCATAAAGATCACAATACGTAACTAGTGAAATATTAGTAACAAAGAAAGCGTACCAATGTACGCGGAAAAAGACGTAATCTAACAAATCAAAAATCTAAGCTAATATTAATCCGTTACCTCCCCGGCAACGGCGCCAAAAACTTGTTACGTTTTATTTTGTAGTACCGCAAGCGTACGGGTATTGTAGCATACGGGTCGATCTCAGGGAGGTGAATGATTAAATACTAACTAATTTCTGACTCAAGTTATCTACGTCGAATAAATCAGAAAGATGATTGTATAACTAATTTTAACAAACTAGAAATAATAAATCGAGATAAAATCAATAATAAAAGGACCTAGGGCAATGGTTCACCAATAACATGGATTATCGATGCAATCAAAATGTGACACAGCTTTGTCAAATTACCGTCTTGGGTGAGACTAGCATTCCTATTTTAATCAATACCTTAAATTCTCCGTCGAGACATAAAAAGCCTATCTAGCATGTTACAAATCCTATTCTCATGGCACGAATAACAAGACTAAACGCATTAAGAATCGATACTAACATGTCCCAATTATTCCAATTCACTATTCTCATGTGAAAGTTCAAATCTTGTTTCGGTTCTCTAAATTAAAACCCGACTCTCGTCGTAATTAGAATTGAGTAGAAATTAATCGACGAAGATACAAACTTTTAGGCATGATTCATATGAAAACATTCAACTCTCGTTGTAATGATAATCTAGACTCAAACCTAGCAATTCAAACTAATCAATCAATTATTAAGCATAACCGACACAAACCCAATTCAATAATTCAACAAAGCGCGATTAAAATCTAAGCATCAATAACCCATATTATCGGCTCACCGAGCCCTAGATAAAAGAACTACTCACAATTCATCATCACAATAACAATCAACAAATAAAATAAAAAGTAGAGAATTAGAAAAACTTATTGTTGATTGATGATCAAAATGATGAACGATCGTCTTCTTCAAAGTCTTGGAGTAATAAAACTAAAATGCCTAAATCTAATAAAATTGTATAACTTTTATGTATGTAGTCTAGGAATGATATCCTTCTTCTAATAATAATAGTAATCACATATAAGTAGGATAGAATAGAGGGAGATCAAAAGTCACACGCGGGTAGCTATTCGCTAGTAGCGGCACATTTCGCTACTAGCGGCACTCTGGAAGCTTCACAAATTGCATGAATTCTGATGAAGCCTCTACTAGCGGCAGTTTTGCTCTTCGTCATCCGCTAGTAGCGGCACTTAAAGACTCCCAATTCTTTCTTCTTTGCTTTTCCTTTAATTTTTTCTTTTCTTCTTTTCTTCATGCGATCTTCAATATAACCCGACATTTGACACGTATAACACCAATATAATCCGGGCATAACACAAGAATTTCTCGGCTCTTCAAAATAGCTAGAAGCGTCATCAAAAAACACATATATAGTCAAACCATGCGAGATCATCGGAAATGCTTCAAATGTCACTATATCGCCCCAAAATTAACTCTCAACACCACAAATACGACGATATATAGCTTGTTTTAACTTGACGACCATGTCGTCAATATATACCTCAATTGTGTCCCCAATCTGTCCCTTGAACATCTTATTGACTAGTCTCTGGTAGGTGGAACCTGCATTCTTCAGACCAAAAGACATTACATTGTAACAAAATATACCTCTCTCAAACCTGAAGGCTGTCTTCTCCTGGTCTGCTGGATGCATCTTGATCAGGTTGTACCCACTCCATGCATCAAGAAAGGTTAGCATCTCGTGGCCTACTGTAGCATCTACCATGGCATCTATATGTGGTAGGGGGAATGGATCTTTCGGGCATGCTTTGTTCAAGTCGGTGAAATCTACGCACACCCTCCACTTGCCATTCTTCTTTGGAACCACCACCACGTTAGACAACCACTCTGGGTACTTCACCTCCCTGATTTTTCCAGCAGCCAGCAGACTGTCCACCTCCTGATTTATGACTTGATTTCTCTCTGGAGCAAACTTCCTTCTCTTCTGCTGGACTGGTTTGTAGCTTGGGTCCACGCTTAGCCTGTGAGTGATAACGCTTGGATCTATACCTACCATATCATCATGCGACCAAGCAAAACAATCCATGTTAGCTTTTAATAATTCAATGAGGTTTTGGCGGACATTACCTGTGCATTCTGATCCGATTAACACTTTTTGCTCTGGATGTTGCTTGTCCAAGTTGACTTCATCCAACTCCGCCTGAGGTGGCTCTACGTACTCCTGCAGAGGTAGATGAAGGCTCTGTAATTGCTATGCCGGGGGGCTTGCCGTCTTCTTAAGGGCTACCCTGTAGCAATCCTTGGCCTCTCCTTGGTCTCCGTTGATCTTCTGCACTCCCCAGGGTGTAGGGAACTTCAGGCACTGGTGGTAGGTGGAGGTGATTGCCTTCATCTCATGGATCCAAGGCCTTCCTAGAATCACGTTGTAGGTGGAGGGTCCATCAATGACTAGGTACCGTACTTGCTTGTTCACTCCTCCGGCATAGGTAGGAATGGTGATCTCTCCCAGAGAATGCTTGGTCTCACCACTAAAAGCTACTAAGGGAACCGCCTTCCTCATTAGATCCTTCTCGCTAAACCCCAAGTTCTGGAGAGTTGCCAACAAGATGAGGTTGACTGAACTCCCAGTGTCCACCAGAATCTTCTTCACGGTACAATTCCCTATGGAGAGAGTAATTATTAATGCGTCATGGTGCCTCTCTGGAGTAGCTTCTGCATCAGTTTCCTCAAAGGTGACAGCTGGAAGATCCTTGCAACTGATTCTGCAGGGGTGCTCTGGTTTGTCCCCTCTAGTCTGAGAAGCATGTCTCTTGGCTGCTGAGTAGGTCAGCCTGCATAATTCCGATCCTCCTATTATCACATTGTCAATTTTGGTACATATTGGAGGTGGAGAAGGCAATACCTGATCTGCTGCATTTATTCTGCTAGAGTTTCTGGACATGAGGTGATCCAAATTCCCCTGATCATACTGGAACTTAACCTCCCTCCTGAGCTGGACGCACTCATCGGTATGGTGTCCGATGTCGTCATGGAATTCGCACCTCCTGCTGGCATCCCTTCGGTCATTGGTGTACTACTGTCTTCTGAGCCACCTGACTCTGCGCCCTAACTCCCTCAGAGCCTTGAGCACCCCATCAAGGTTGGTAGAGAACTCATACTCACTTACTTTGGGTGGCAATCCTGGATTTTTCTTCCAGTCTTTCTCCTCAGAAACCTTGCTCACGTTCCTGTCATAGGGCTTTGATCTTTCACCCCTCTTTTCTGCTGGCGCCTTTCTGGTGACATAACCATACGCAGCCCTTCTAGGGCCTGAATCTTCTTCTAGCCTGATGGCTGCCATCGCCTTGATCTGCACATCCTCGAATGTGGCACATGGGTACTTTGTGAGGTCTTTATAGAGGTCTGAATCCTGGTGGAGCCTTGGCGGAAGGCTTCTATGGCGGTGGGCACATCACATCTGGGGATGGTTACTTTCTCCTTGTTGAATCTGTTGAGGAAGTCACGTGTAGATTCTTCGAACTTCTGCACTACCCGATACAAATCACTGGTCTGCTTCTTTGGTTTTCTGCTGCTGGCGAACTGCTGGTTGAAGGCATTGACCAGGTCAGCGAAGGAGGTGATGCTTCGGTTAGGCAGACCGACGAACCAATGGAGGGCTGCTTCTAACAGAGTGGAGCCAAACCCCTTGCACATGCAGGCTTCCTTCAGGGGCCCCGTAGCGGTCACCATCATCATCTTCTGTTTGCATTGGTTGATATGATCTAGGGGATCTGCAGTGCCATTATAAAGCGTCATGGCTGGTGGCATGAAGCCCCTTGGGTACAGCAACACATGCTAGATCGTCGATGAAGGGCGAATCTGCGTAGCTGTCCCTAGCTGCTCTCTCTAGGGGGCGTGGCATTCCAAGAATCTTGTTGATCAGGTCTCTTAATTCCTTCAGTTCCTGGCGTTGCTGATCTGCTGTGCTGATTGTTCCTGCAAGAGGGTTAGAGACAGGAGGAGAAAAGTTGAAAGGAGTACTTCCTGCATAAGGTCCTCCAGGGTGTTAACTACTAGGAGGAGGAGGTAAAGGTGCTGCTGCTGTCACGGATCTGGGCTGCCAGCTGACGCCTGCTGGTTGAGGGTAGGCGTTGTCCACATTCCTCCAGAGGGCTGGTCGTTGGATAAGGTGGTCATTCCTTGTGGAGTTACAAATTGCCATCCTGGCGTCTGGTGGACAGGGGTGCCTGCAGAAGATAGTGAGTTAGTCTCTCGACTTTCGATGTTGGAGAGAAAGTTACCTGCGGTAGAAGATCTGGCAGGTGTGGGGCCATAGGTCAAGTAACCCAACCCTTGGGGTTCAATAACCGGGCTTGGTGGAGCCAATCCTAGCTCCAGTCTGGTGACCAACTCTGAAGGGACCTCTCTGGTGGTCTTCCTGCCAGCTGCTGATTCCCTACGGGTGCTGGGTTCTCCCCTAGGCATCAGAGGCAGCATCTCTGGTGATGTCTGGAGCGATGCAACTGGAGTCTTGTCTGCTGCCGAGATCCGAGCCTTGATATCTTGGTTGTCCTTCTGCAGGGTTTCTACTGCTTGGGGCAGAGCATTGATTCCCTGGAGCATACTCTGCATCAGGTCTGGTGACCCCGCTCCGCTGGAAGCTTCTCCTACGAATCCTCTTGGAGTCAAGGTTCTGGTTGGTACGCTTTCCTTCCTGGCCTTGGTGACCTCATAGGTTTTAGGCGTCGGAGAGGGCCTGGACACCGATAACGTGGGTTTCACCGCTTGGCTGGTGGGAATTCCAAGGGTGAGGGGTGTGAAAACCGGCTCTGCTGATCCTGGGAATGACCCTCCTCCAATGGGCTGAGCTGATGCTCCTTGACCGCTGGAGGGACTTCGATCGGATCCGGACATGGCGATACGGAATTGCTTCACTGTAGGACTTGGTTTATAGGAAATGATCACTAATCCCCACAGACGGCGCCAAATTGTTTTGGTAAAAATTTACCGGGTCTACGATATCGGTTGCGGGTCAAAGCGATCATCCTATAACTATGGTCGAAGAAATTGAGTCGTATCTAGCGAACGAAAACAACGAAGAAGAAAAGGAACACACACAACGTTTTGGTGACGCGGAAACCCGATGTGGGAAAAAACCGCGGGGGGATTCGGAATCCCGCCAAAATTCTACTATGAACTAGAATGAGTGAAGGAAAGAACACAAATACAAGTAATTTTACTATAATTCCGACTTTGATGGATTGTGGGTGCGTGAGCTTGGAATGGGTATTTCTGGATGATCCCTTTGAATGTCTCCTCCTTCCCTTTTATACAGTTGCTCACCGTTATCTTCCTCCTTTATGGGTGATCTTCAGCATTCAATCCCCATTATTACCTTTGATTGTGTTGACTACCGTTACAATTCTTGCCTTTACTCCCTTCTTCCCCTCCTAGTCTCCTGGCAGATTCCTTTCTCTTCTGGAAATAGTTGTTGCCTCCTTTCTATTGTATGGGCTAGGTTTTATTTTGTCTATTGGGCCGGTTTGATTGTGTGGCCCAAAGTTTTATTCACTCCATGCTTTGTTTGGCCCATTGCTGTTTATTATTCCGGGTTTGCTTGACTTGACGACTTTCGGTTATTTTGACTTCCATCCTTTAATCTTCAACTTTGACTTTTAACCCGCGAATTTTGACTCTCTTATCGTTGACCTTTGACTCTTGACCTTTTGACCGCCCACTCGTATTATGCCACGTTGCGTTCCGAAGGTGCAAATTTTTGGCCCGAACAGTATCCCCGCGTTTTTCGAATTACATGGTGTACTCCTAAACTTTACTTATCAGTCCGTATCATAACCAAAGTGATAAGTGTATTACAATTATTTTTTTAAAATGAATAATTAACATATTAATCAATCCAATTTGATGCAACAAACCACCTATTTTTCTTTACCATTCACCAAGCCACCAAATGCCCATCAAAATGCACTTTGTTGTCGGCCGACATCGACCTATCTCCCTCACCTTTTAAATCCGTCAACCTCAATCCCTCCGTCACCCCCATGTCGTAGTGTGGTGGAATGGATTTTTTTTCGAGTGAAGGATGCAAATTGAAGAAATATATCATGGTTGATGAAAGTAAAATAGGGAATAATCACTATTTATATCATCAATTGAGAAATTTCCGTTGGAAAATTGTAACTTTGGTTACAATATAGACCAATTTACAAAGTTTAGGGTACATCTTGTAATTCGAAAAAGGCGGGAGTACCACTTGAAAAAGTCGATAGTTGAGGGTTACCCCATAAAAAAACCCTTATTTTTATTATCCATCATGATCTCCCACATACTTGTTAATACAGATACAGCTACTTGCAATTGTAGTTCCAAAATGGAGCCACATGAACAAATGCAAGGTGACGCCAATGCACATGTTAATCAACTGGAACCGGTTGCATTTGCTCGGCCTCTTTACGCAGATCCTGGAATAAAGCCGACGATAGATACCGCTCTCCAAAACTCGGATGTATGGTCTATATATAAACAAAGGAGAAAATGTGTCAGTTTTGTTTTGTTTTTATAAAGTCATCAGTGGGTGACCGACCAACGAACTACAGTATAATCTTTATTTGAGGAAAGAAAACATTTTTATCACAAACAGCTTTGTATTGCGGAGTAAGTTGTGTGTACCATCCAAGGAAATATGAGATTGGCCTTACAGTAAGTCATTTAAGCGTGATAATGTCTAAGACAAAAATAGTTTCTTCTCTTGAGAGCCATGAGACTATGAGAGGTAAGGCACTAAGGGTGTTGTTTGGATAAGGAGAAATTGGGGGAAAGGGAGGGGAGGGAAAGAAAGGGGAGGATTATCATTTGTTTGGATATCATCTAGGAAGAGAGGGAAATGGAGGAAGGAAATGGAGGGATAAGATGGATTCATTTTAGAGTAAGATAAAATCTTGCCAAAGTTGGTAAGATTTGGAAGGAAAATGGATTGTCTTTCCATTAATCATACCATTACAAATTTATACTTACTAAACATATGTTTTTAAACTCATTTTCTCTCCTTATTTTTTTGACCTTTTTCTTCCATTACGCCTTACAGGTGAGTCGAGATAGGATAAAAAGCGAATAAAAAATTACGATGCCTTATTTTTTCAGTTACCGGTGAGGATAAAAAATTACAACGACTTGTTTTTTTTCCAATACGTGTAAATCGGGCTAGTATAAAAAAATTACTACTTTTTTTTTCCGATACGGGTGAGTCGGGCTACTTTTTTTTCCCGTTATGGGTGAGTCGAGTTAGGATAAATTACGACGACTACTTTTTTTTTTTCCGTTACGGGTGAGTCGAGTTAGGATATATTACGACGACTTTTTTTTCCACTGATACGTGTGAATTGGGTTAGGATAAGAAAACGTATAAAAAAATTACGACGCCTTTTTTTCGTAACGGTTGAGTCAGGTTAGGATAAAAAAAATTATGACGCCTTGTGTTTTTTTTCCGTTATGGCCCTTATGGGTGAGTCGGGTTAAGATAACGTCATGTTCTTGTAGACTTATATTCAGACACTTTCAGTTCACTCCAGTTAGACGGATTCAGTTTAGTTCAGTTTAGACGCATTCAATTTAGTTTTTTTATGTCATATTTTTTTTCATCGTGGATGAGTCGGTTAGGATAATAAAGCGAATAAAAAGAAATACAGTGAGTCATTGAGTTGAGTTGATTAAAAAAAAAAAATTATTTTTTTTTATCAATTTTTAAGTCATTTTTTGTTATATTTAAACGAGTCTAAAATTAATAATTGTAATTACAAAAGTTAGCATTAATAATCATAATACATTCGTTCCTCACAAATAAAAGACACTTTTATCAATCCTCTCCCTCCCTTCCCTCATTCATGTTATCTAAACAACCATACTTTTCCTCCCCTCCCTTTCCCTTTCCTCCTTCTCCCTCCCCTCCCTTTCCCTCCTATTTTATTATCCAAATGAACCCTACGGCTCCATACATTGAGGCACTGGATGTGATAAATTTTCTATTGTAGCGTTTTAGCCAAGTTTAAGCATTTAACACGCTAAACCTATTACTCCCTTGCTTCGTCCCAAAATGATTGTCTCATTTACTTTTGCACAATAATTAAGAAAATTGTGTAATGATGGGTATATAGGCAACTATAACTATTTTATAGGATGATGTGTGAGATGGTGTGGGTTAATGGAATGGCAAAATGGTAAATACTTTATCTTAATAGGAGCGAAGTTGTAAAAAAGGATGGATTAAAAAAGAAAGTTGAAAAATGAGACAATCTTTAAGAACCTACCCAAAAAGTAATACGGGACAATCTTAGTGGAACGGAGGGAGTAGAAACTAGAACGAAGAGATTCTTGTATGCATGTAAAACTTACCACAATGAGTTTGCCCTTGTTCTCTGGTCTCTTAGCAAGTTCAAGAGCAGCAACTGTATTCGCTCCTGATGATATCCCAACCTAACATAGTCAAGATTCAAGTATGTGTTCAATTAGTACCATTGATTGCTACTCTTCACATGAATCGAACATCATCGCCTGTAAGTCTCTCGCTACATGTTTCAGAAACGGTACAACTTGATCTTACCATAAGCCCTTCCTTTAGTGCTAGCTGCCTGGCCATCTTCACTGCGTCATCACTCTTAATCTGTTAAATTATGAGGCTAACATAATTTCAGTCTAATAGCATGGAGATACTTGGTGCCTGTTTATTAGGAGTACAAGCTTCTCAAATTTTGATTAACATCAACAGCTGTCCCTCAGTGTTTTCTAAGACAAGGGTAAGGCCGCATGCCCGCATCCATACAACCCTCTAACCCCCAAAACATGCATGTGGGCCCTAAAGTCTCTCATCATAAGCAGAGTTTGTTGCTGGACGTACACTTTATCAGACGAAAGAAACTTCTTGGTGCGAAAGATATATTGCATGTTTGTCGAGTGTACAAATATAAGTAGTGGGCATTCATCGTAGAACGATTTACCTCCAGAACCGCTTCCATGACATCCATGTCTAAGATATCTGGTTTAAATCCAACCCCGTTGCCAGTTATCAGATGAGGACCTATCTCAGACCAATTGTCACAAGTATGTTTAATCAAGGATTTGAATTTTTATTCACAAAACTATCAAGCAAAAAAAAAAGGTTAGCATTTTACAAACCTGGTTTGCCTCCATTTAGTATATTGCTTTCAGCTGGTTCCACTCCATAGATCTACATAGAAGTAGCCAGTCGAATTGAACCACATAGTAAAAGCTAGAGTACAAAAATCATACAGAAAATAGAATGCAGCATCGCTATTAAGGAGATGATATACCTTCACATTAGGATTTTGGGATTTAAGGTATTGCCCAACACCAGAGACGGTGCCTCCGCTCCCGATACCCATGACAAAGATATCCACTTTCCCTTGTGTATCTTCCCAAATTTCCGGACCTGTTGTCTCAAAATGCACCTGTTGTTTCAGCCATTTTACGGTTACTTCCAAGTTCCATATAACATCTTGCCTCATCGACTAAAATGAAACAAACACCAACCAATCTATATATACAACTACACATATATCCTTTGTCCCAACTCCCAACCATTTGGTGTACCATCCACTTTTTTACATCTCTATAGTGGTCCAAAAACATAACAAGTAATTGATTGTAAAGGGGGCTATTATCTACGTTTCTTGTGTTCATGAGTTCATATCATTGGGCCTTTGACAAGAACATAAAAAAATGACAAAGCAGTACTTGTGGATTTGTAGTACTACTGAGATGCGAAAAGAATGAAGAACTAGCCTGTGTATTTGCCGGATTTGAGAATTGTTGAAGCATGAAAGCATCCGGGGTGGAGTCGAGGAGCTGATAAGCCTTTCTAACAGTTCCTCCCATTCCTTTGTCAGGATCAGTCAAGATTAACTCGGCACCAAACGCTCTCATAGTCACCCTTCTCTCCAGGCTGGTATATGAAGGCATTGTCAAAACCATCTTATAGCCCTTCATCGCAGCCATGAAAGCCATACTAATTCCCATGTTACCTGATGTTGGCTCAATCAGCACTGTCTGATCGATCAAGTGGCACACGCTCATTAGCCTAAGAAAACCATCTTATGCATACAAGACGTGTTATTCCGCTATACATATTATCTTAATCACAAAACCTTATATAAGGCAGTTTTACATAAAACATTCGTTGAAACACTGAAACCGCATTCTATTTACCCTTAATAGCCCAATAAGAAAAAAAATACATTTAGTGACTACTACTTCGTATGGTGTATAGGCTTCCTTCAACGGTACGGTTTTACAATCTCTGGTAGTCAATTATAGTGTTTTTAGGGCGTGAGAGTCACTTTCAAAAATCAAGAATCAAACAAGGGTATAAAACATAGACGCATCTCTAAGACTCTAAGCCAAAAAAAGTGTGAATGTTAAACAAAAAAAAGGTCGAGTTTGACATTTCGACACACCCATACTACTAAATACTTCAATCAAGCTGATGAATGCACCAAAGGTGTAATTAGACTGCAAGTGCTAATGTGTTTTGGAAAGCAACCTTTCCGGGAGTAATAAGTCCCTTCTTCTCAGCATCTTCAAGCATTGCCAGTGCCGGTCTGGAATGCAGAAACAGTTTGTGAATTTACTGTGAGCAAGTCATACAGAAAGAAAGAAATAAAGGGAAGTCTGTAGAACTAACGAGTACTGAGTAGTAAAAGGACGACCTGTCTTTGATACTAGCAGTAGGTTGTGTCATCTCCTGCTTCACAGCAATGTATGCTCCATATCCTTCACTGATTTTCTTCAGAAAGACTGTTGGTGTCCTTCCAATAAGCTGCACAAATATTTTGTGGATCAAACTTTGATTGAAGTAATGTCAGCGAAGCTGTATTAAGTAAGCATAACATAGATAAGAGTAATATTCAGGACAACCACATTATTATTGACACCATTAGCCATGGTTTTATGGCTTAATCTGAGATTCAGTCATCTTGTGCTGATGTCGGTCACTTTGCTACAAAGTACTACTATATGTCATGTTTTGCCGTCCAGGCCAGTAGCCAACTTCTGATAACATTCAGCCCAAGGATCTACGAATCTGTATGCGGAAATCAATATTGTCCTTTTATTTTAGAGTTAATACTATCAGATTTCGACTTTCGTACCTCTCTGATTATAAAAGTGTTACTCCCTCCATCCCAATTCTACTATCCTCTTTCTAACTTTGTCTATCCCAAATTAATTGTCCTCTTTCTATTTTGTGTAAGAAATAGGAGTATATTGTATTTTTCAAATAATTTATTGGAGAAGAGTTTTACATATTCTGCAGCTCAAGGAGCCAAACATCATTCATTAGGAAAAAAAAAATCAAGTGCCGTATGTTATAGTCTCCTTCCCCACGCTACTGTCAACTCTCAAATATTTGAATTATGAGTCAAATTCAGTGAGTTTTGCAGGGAGTACGATGACATAATAATAATACTGATTAGTGCAACATAGGATTCCGTGACACAATCACACAATAGCACAATGAAGACAATATGAAAATACTACTCCGGATAAAGAAAGACTAGAAGTAGAAGCGGAAGTGCATATTGTGGAGAGTGGACCACATGACTGATGGCATCAGTAGAAATATCCACGTTCATTAGACTAAGTTTAAAGGGAGTCTGAGTATGAGTCTGAGTAAGAGTCTGAGACTCAGATTTGTTGAGTCTGAGACTCATACCTGGATAATGTGGTTGGTACGAGTCTGAGGCTCAGACGGATGGAAGATTAAAGGAGGTCTGAAGTTGAGTCTGAACAAAAGTCTGAGTCTCAGATTCTTTGAGTCTGAGACTCATACCTGGATAAAGTGGTTGAGACGGTCTGAGACTCAGATAAGTCTGAAGTTGAGTCTTGGATTTCAAAGACTCATCCTCAGACTCGTTCATTCAGTTCAGTTCAGTTCCGTTCATTTTAGTTCAGTTCAGTTCAAATAAGTTGTTATTATTATTATTATTTATTATTATTATTATTAATTATTATTATTTTTTAAATATTAAAACTAATGACATTTTTATAAAAATTAATATTAATATAATAATAAAAAATAATATTGTTTTTATTGTTATTAATATTATTACTATTAAATATTAATATTGATTATTAATATTAATATTAGTATTATTATAATTTATTAATAATTAATATTATTATTTATTATTACTATTATTACTATTGTTATTGTTATTGTTATAAATATTATTATTATTATAAAATATTTCTATTAATAATATTTTTATTAAAATTAAAATTAATATAATAATTATAATAATTAATATTTTTGATACAATAATTAACATTATTATTTGTTGTTACAATAATAATTAATAATTTTTTTGTAACTAGTAAATTTGTTATTATTATTTCTGTATTTCAGGCTACTTTAGTTCAATTTGTCTAAACTCAGTTCAGTTCAGTTCAACTTATTTTACTTTAGCTCATTTCACTCCATTATAAAAAGACATGATCAAAATAATTTGTATTAGATGATATAGTTGTATATATGATAAAAAGCAAATTCGTATAATAAATGATAAATAATACTGCAAGTACTAATAAAAACGGATAATGAATTGATAGTTATTCCCGACCAAACCAAACAAAACCTAGTTCGACCTGAACATGACCAAACCGACCCGAACCAACGATCCGATCCAGACCCGACAACTAGACATGACAAAACTGATTCGACCTGAAATGACCCAACCTTAATAAGCCAACTCGATCCCGATCTGATATCCAAACTAAAGAGTCTAGGTGGACTCGTAACCTGAATTGACCGAGTAAACCTGAAATTGACTAGACTATTATTATAAAAAACGAGTGGATATCCCTAAAAAGATGAAAATAGCAAACCCGAAATGATCTGGCCCGACCCAAAGTCAAAGCGAAACTCACTTAACCCAAACCCGACCCGGTTGACTTGTTTGGCAGGTTTATCGACAACCCAACCCGAACTCGACCCACCCGCCCGATTGCCACTTTTAATAATGACCACTTGGAAATAAATTTATTCGTATGTCACAAGATTTATTTAACAATTAATTATTTAATTGTAATTATTCGAGTAATTAATCGAGTTATAAAATAAACGTAGATCTTGAGGTAAATAAAAAAATAAAATAAGTTATGTAGAAAGTTGAGGTGAAATGATGTAAATAAAAAAATAAAATAAGGTAGATAAAAAGGTGAGGTGAGATGAATAAAAAATAATATAAAATAAGGTATGTGAGGGGAGAAAGTCTGAGATGAGTCTGTGGATAAAGTGTACTTTTGCAGTGAGTCTGAGTCTGAGTCTGAAGAATGAAAAGTGAGTGGAAAGCTGAGGTGGCCGAGTCTGAGAAAAAATGATGGGTCTGTGGATAAACATAGTCTTAAATCATTCAGTCTTTGGAAAAATGAGGCCAAATTATAAATTATCCAACGAAGAAAGAAAGAAACCCCATCACAAAATATCCACCAACCAAACTTCATCACCAAAAAAAAAAGAAAAGGGAAAATTCAGGCCTCATATTGTCTTCTACATATTCTATACTCTCGCTATTCACATGACTTGTTGTCTTGTTGGCTTCACTAGAGCTATACCCTATCTAAGATAGGATAAATATACGAGTAGAAAACTTTCACAAACTTTCATCATAAATGGATACCTAACAATTTACTATGATGAATCCAAGTACGTATGTACGTCAGTTAGCTAGGTAAGTTGGCATTTTTTTTCCAACGAAACTGACGCTTAGTCACATTAAATAGAGGGAGGGAGGCTCCTAACCACTACACTAAGACATCTTCGATCTCCGATGCTTAGGTAGCCTATGTGATGAGCGTAACTTTGCTCATATCATCATCACTTGGAACAAACTTTAAATATGAGTTTCAAACTTATTTGTCGGAATAACATAATAAATATAAAAAATGAGGTGATGCAAGCAATCTCGACATATTATAGTATATAAACTTCTAAAACAAGGAAAAAAAGAGACCTGTGAAACATGGGTTTTGATGTTGGTACCAGGGAAAGAGAAGGGCAAGTCTCTGATTCTTTGAGTGAAGGAAGAGGAAGAAGCACTAGGACTAGGACTAGTACTGGTACTGCTACACAAACATCTAACTCCCATAATATTTCCACATTTTGAGGCTCTTCTCACGAAATATGTTGACACATTTGCCATTTTGTTAAAAAAAGACACAAAGGAAGGGAGAATTAATACAAGAGTATATGTATATCAGTGTGTATATATATATACATAGAGAGAGGAAAGTTTGGGTTAGGGAGGAGAATGCAAAAAGTAATAGTTACTTCAAGTTTAGTGTGATCGAGGGTGGTGAGATTTCAGGTGGGTCAAACTGGTTTGCCGGGTTGAGTCAACTTTTGCTAGCACTAGGTGTACGCATGACTTCTGTGGTCATGTACTCACGTCTCATTGTGTAGTAGGATGGACAATACCTGAAATCTAATGCAGTGTTCCTTACGACATCTTACTGCTTCTTACATTATGCAGATTTTATTAAAGATAGATATTGATGGGGTTAACCCATACCCCGGTTAGGCTCGGCCGATCATTGACTCCACAATGGGCTTAAGCCAGGTGACAATGGTCCAAGAGAATCCCTGATCACAGTACACCGAAGCGCCGACCAAGTTGGGCCCGGTAAAGCCCAGCAACCTAGGTCCGTACAAGGCATCCTTATAAATAGAAGCATTATCTCCACATACAAAGGGTTCACAAAATATATACGGAGTACAACTTATCTCACTAGAGTAGCAAGGTAAAATCCTCTACTAAGACGATCATATTGACCTTATCCCGTTCATTGACTTGAGCGTCGGAGAGGCAACTTCGAACACCCTTCGAGACCCTTGTGTGTTACTTGTACAGTAACAAGAGGAAACCGACCCCAAGCAGGAGCAGGAAGAGACCCAGCCGACTACACCTAGCCGAGATACATTGATTGTTTGCACCCAAACAATTTGGCGCCGTTTGTGGAAAACTAAACTAAAAGTCTCTACCAAGAAACCAAAACATAAGATGACTCACCAGGGCGCGGCAAGCACTCCTCAGGCAACCCCGACCTCAGTACATCTTGAAGAGACAACGCCATCCATAAGCGTACCGCCCAGGAATGCCGATCACGGTAAGGGGCCAGCGACAGAGGCCCCCACCCCACCTGTGATAACTCCGACCCAGCCGCCTTTGGGAGCGTTCACCCTCGAGTAGATGACCGCCGCCCAACAGTTCTTCGCAGCCCTGCTAAGGGCATCAACACTTACCAAGGCTGTTGTCGTACACGACGGGCCAGAGGGCCTCCAGAGAGCGAATATGTCGCCAAGGCAGCTCTTCTCCGAGCCAGGAACGATGGAAGAGCGAGCACGCGTACAGAAGGAGAGGGGCGAGTGTCTGGCGCGGAAGCGCTTGGAGCTCGAGCGACAAAGTAAGGTATACCCTCCAGGAAGTGTCCCCCAACATAGAAACTTCGAGGAGCACCGAGGAATAGGCGTCATCATCCCCATCACAACCGACGCCCTAGTCGACAACAAGGTCGACGCCCCGAGAGAAAAGAGAAGGGAGAGGAGTCGAACTCTGATGCGCATGATGCGCCATCGCTTGGGTCCTAACTCAAAAAATACTCTACGCACCCCGAGCACGACGCTACACCGTTTGGCCCGTCGCGTGGGAACTGACGGACTCCCTAGGAGAGCTTAGGATAGGTTGAGGGGATTGAGAGAGGGGGAGCGGTCAGTGCGTCTCACTCAGCAAGCCCCACCCAGCGAAGATTTCTCTTCAGTCGGCTGTCGTCGGGGTCCCCTAAGAGGGCCACAGGACAAATTAAAGTCGCCGTAGCCATAGAAGTCTGACGCCGGAGCCCTCTATCTCCAAAGCGCGATGCTTCGCTCGCAAGGCCTCGAAGGCCCCGGGAGAGGAAGAGGGTGAGTCGAAGCTGACGGTAGCCCCAAGGAGGACTCCTAAAAAAGGGCGACTCATAGCGTCGTCCCTAGAGTAAAAGTGCCCAATGTTAAGTTCGACGACAGCACGGATCCTGAAGATCACCTAGCAGCGTTCGAAAGTCACATGGCTATGTACGAAGTGGACGATGCAGTTTGGTGCAAGATTTTCCCAACAACCCTCGCCGGGTTCTCACAATCTTGGTTTAGAGGACTTTTGACGGCCTCAATCCGGACCTTCGCTGAACTCAGCTCAGCATTCATCGACCAATAAGCTGGTAGCCGTCGAAGGCCGATTGTGACCCTGGATCTCACGACTATGCGTCAGGGGTCGAAGGAGTCAATCCGAGAATTCGATCTGGAGTGCCAGCAGGTGAAGGCCGTAGACACCTCAATGGTGGCGTGCGGCCTAACGTATACCCTCGTCGACGGCCCCCTGAAGAGCCAACTGTTGACAGAAAGACCAACTTCTTTGGCGGAAGAAAGAAAAATCGCGGAAGGATACATGATAGAGGAAGAATACCGGCGTAGAAACGATGATCCCCTACCATCGAAACCCCACCGGAGGGAACGAGAAGAGAGTCCTTCGACAGAGGAGAAAGATTCCAAGCAAAGCCGGAGCCGGTCAGAATGGAGGAAAGATAGGTTAGCCTACACCCTGCATTTTGACCACTACACCGCGTTTGATTGGCAAATGGCCAAAATCTTTGAAATAGAAAAAGGAAATGGAAAGTGGGGAAGGCATGGGCCGGTGAGAGAAGACTTCAGGACCGACCAAAGCAAGCATTGCGCTTTTCATGAATGCCATACTACCGAGGAGTGCTGGAACCTGAAGGATGAAATAGAGGGACTCATACGCAGAGGCACACTAGCGGCGTACGAAGCGCGAACCAACAGAACTTACAAAGAGAACGGAAGGAACGAGTGTGAGAAGCAAAGGGGTACTAATGTTATCCACATGGTGGGCGGGTCCCCCCAAGCGGGGACCAGCCGACGAGAAATGAAAGACACCTTCGGGAGCTATCCCAAGGAATTTACTATGCCGCCGAGGGCCAAAGGTCGGTAATACCAACCCTCTGCATAACAGCGGCTGACTATAGCCGGGTAATATACCCTCACAGCGACCCTCTAGTCCTCACCATCGATATCAGCTATCACCTAGTAAAGCGGTGCATGATAGACACCGGTGCCTATACCAACCTCCTCTGCAGGGAGGGATTCGAGCAAATGAACCTTACCTGCTGACACTTGAAGCCCATGGCAGGGGCCCTTTATTGATTCTCAGGGACAAGAGTGCTGTCGATGGGGACCATTGATCTCCCCATTGTCTTTGGGGATGGAGCGTCCGCCAAAAAGGCCACGACGCAATTTGTGGTAGTGGACGCCAAGTCGGCATATAACGCTCTCATTTGCCAGATAACCCTGGACGAGGTACACGCTTTGGTGTCCATCAAAGCACTGACGATGACATATGTAACGGATGACAACAAAGAACGCAAACTATACGGTGGCCAGGAGTCGGCCAGGTCGTGCAACTTCGTCGCCTTGAAGCAATCGCAAGAGTAAATGGAAGGTAAAAGAAAGGCAGACTCTTCCAATTCAAAAAGTGCTGAGCAACTAGTCTCCAAAGGCCCCCAAGAGTGGCCGAGAAAGAGCTTCCGCCACCGCCTGAGCGCCTATAGTTGGGGAGGGAGAGCATGATGGTAGAATTGGAGGGCCGACCAGTGCTAGTAGGGCCATACTTAGACCCCGGATACCATAGACGACTCATAGACCTCCTAAAAGGAAACACCGACGTCTTTGCGTACTCCGCGGAGGAGATGTCGGAGGTCAACCCAGAGGTCACGACCCACAAGCTGAACGTCGACCCGGCCTGCCGACCCGTGAAGCAGAAGAAGAGAACCATGTCAACAGAGAAAGATGGCGCGAACCGGGAAGAGGTGGACAAATTTGCTGAAAGCAGGCATCGTCAAACCTCGCGACTACCTCGAGTGGTTGGAAAATGTCGTAATGGTGAAAAAATCGTCGAGAGCATGGCGTATGTGTGTAGATTTCACCAACCTAAACAAAGCATGCCCAAAAGACTGCTACCCCCTCCCAAGGATCGACCAGCTGGTAGACGTTACAAGTGGTCACTCAATGCTTTCTCCAGCTACCACCAAGTATTCTTGTGAGGGCTGGAGAAAGTCAAATGCACTTTCATCACCACCGCAGGTACGTTCATGTACAAGATGATGTTGTTCTGTCTCAAAAACGCCGGCGCCACCTACCAAAGACTGGTAGACAAGATATTTAAAGGTCAGAGGGGACGAAAGATGGAAATGTATGTGGACGATGCGATCGTCAAAAGCAAGGAAGATGAGCAGCACCTAGACGACCTAAGGACGACATTCCAGTCGCTCAGGATGTACAGAATGAAGCTGAACCCCAAAAAGTGTATGTTTGGAGTAAGATCGGGTAAGTTTATGGAGTTCCTGGTGAGCTCCAGAGGAATAGACGCCAACCCGGAGAAGATCTAGGGCCATCCTGGACCAAAAACTATCCGCGACATCCAGAAGCTGACAGGGACAATGGCCGCCCTGGCACGATTCATAGCCAGGGCTGCCGATAAATCTGCCTCTTTCTTCAAAATATTGAAGATCAACAAGCAATTTAAGTGGGAGGACGAGTAGAAAGAGGCCTTCAAAAGCCTGAAGGAGCACCTGAAGACGCTGCCGACGTTGGCGAGGCCGACAGAAGGGAAAAAGTTGTGCTTATACATCGTTGTCACGAAAGTGTCGGTGAATGCTTTAATTTTAAAAGAGGAAAAGAGAGCCCAACAACAAGTATACTTCATCAGTCACGCCTTGGGGCCTGCAGAGAATAATTACCCTATGGTGGAAAAGGCAGCGTACGCGGTGGTCATAGCGGCCAGGAAGCTCCGACCATACTTCGACGCGCATCCAGTAATCGTCCTCACAAGCTTACCCCTTGGAAAGACATTGGAAAAGTTTGAAAAGTCAGGAAGAATGCTAAAATGGGCGTTAGAGTTGAGCGGTTTAGGAATCGTGTACCAGCCCAGGGCGACGATAAAGACACAGACGCTGGCCGATTTCCTGGCTGAGTGTGCACATTCAGAGGAAGATTATGCCCCGGATGGGGTATGGGAGATCTTCATTGATGGGTAGGCCACCAACAATGGCTCGGGAGCCGGCATAAGTTTAACCAGTCTTGAAGGAGAAGAGTTTGAACACACGTTGCATTTCACTTTCTAAGCATCCAACAACAAGGCGGAGTATGAAGCTGTCATTGTTGGGGTCAAAGTGGCAGTGGCCGCAGGGGCAAAGAGAATTGTCATCTCTACTGACTCGCAGCTCGTAACAAACCAAATCAATGGAGAGTACGAAACCAGGGAGCCGTCAATGACAAAATACTTGGAAAAATTGAAGCAAGAGTTATCCCGCCTTAAATCCTACGAGGTTAAGCAGATTCCAAGATCCCAAAACAATTGGGTCGATGTCGTATCCAAGCTAGCCAGCTCAAGCATGCAAGACATTTGGAGGTCCGTCTGGGTTGACGTCCGAGAGGAGAAAAGCATCCAGCCGGGGGCAGACGCCGGTTCTAATACCGACAACGTGGTAGCCGGCAATGCCGAGAATTGGAGGATCCCCATCATTGAGTATATAACTGATCGAATATAATTACCGGAGGACCCGATCAAAGCAAGGGGCATGCCAACCACGGCGGCAAGGTATATGATGACAGAGGATCAGCTATACAAGAAGGGAACATCATCGCCTATCTTGAGATGCCTAAGGCCAAATGAGGTAGCCGAGGTCCTGGACAATAACCACCGCGGCAAGGTATATGATGATACAGGATCAGCTATACAAGAAGGGAACATCATCGCCTATCTTGAGATGCCTAAGGCCGAATAAGGCGGCCGAGATCCAGGACGATATCCACTCGGGCATATGTGGCCATCATGTAGAAGAACGGAGCCTGGCGCACAAAGCAGTAAGAGACGGCTACTACAGTTGGTCGAGTATCCTGAAGGACGCCAGAGACCTTACCCGAAAATGCCGCAACTGCCAAATCCACGCGTCAGTGATTCGCGCGCCAGTTAGAGATCAAAAACTCATCCTGATTCCGATACCCTTCACTCAATGGGGGAATGGACATCCTCAGCCCATTTACAACAATAACCGGGGGTAGAAATTTTTTATCGTCCCAATCATCAATGAGTCGGCGGTAAGGAAGGTGATTTGGTGCATTATGATAACTAGGTTTGGGTTACCAAAGGTGCTAGTCTTCGACCACAGCCGCCAATTCCAAAACCCCCCCATAAGAGAATGGCTAGGGGGCATGGGGATAGTCGTTGCCTATTCAGCCGTCTGTCACCCAAAAACTAACGGCCAAGCCGAGGCAGCCAACAAGCAGATACTCAACCGACTGCGTAAGATGGTGTAAGACCTCAAGGGCCGATGTGCAGATGAGCTTCCTAGTGTGCTGTGGTCCCTGAGAACCCCCTGGAAGACTTCGACCGGCCACTCACCCTTCGGCCTCGTCTATGGAGTCGAGGCCTTTTTACCCATTGAGGCGCGCGTCCTATCAGTCCGCAGCAAATACTTTCAAGGAGATCAAAACGAGGCGGCTATATATGGCCGAGGCGTTAGACTTGGTGGAAAAAACAGGGGAGGAGGACTGTGTCAACCTAGTAGCATACCAACATCGGATGAGAAAGGCCTACAATCAGAGGGTGAATCATACGAAATTTCAGGTCGGTGACCTCGTATTCCTAAAGACGATAGCCGTTGGGAAAGCCAGCGAGCATGGGAAGTTAAGTGCCAATTGCGAAGGCCCGTCTAAAATGACTGGGATCATGGGACCAGACACTTCCAGGATAAGGAACAGAGAGGGGAAATAGTTTCCCTCACACTGGAATTCAGATACCCTCAGAAGATTTTATGTCTATCGAAGGCCCTGCACAGTATCAAATTTGAATGATAAGGGCATATTTTCCTTTCATTTTACTACTTGTTGTCTGTTCTCTACTTTCTCAATCAACATGTAGGGGGTAATAAGAGGGGGAGCCCCTATTCAACCAAGCAGGGAGAATGCTCCCCCCTACGCAGAACCGCCCGTAGGCTTTCACCATGGGTGAAGTCGGCCAACAACCTTCCATGCCAAGCATATGAGCATACGCCGGATAACAAGAACCGCCCGTGGGCTTTCACCACAGGCGAAGCTGGCCAACAACCTCCTATGCCAAGCATGGGAGTATAGGCCGGAGAACAAGAACTTCCCGTAGGCTTTCACCATGAGCGAAGCCGGCCAACAACCTCCCATGCCAAGCATTGGGGCATAGGCCGGAGAACAAGAACCGCCCCTAGGCTTTCACCATGGGTGAAGCCCGCTAAAAATCTTCCGTGCCAAGCATGGAGGCATAGGCCGGAGAACAAGAACTGCCCGTAGGCTTTCACCTTTGGTGAAGCCGACCAACAACCTCCCATGCCAAGCATGGGGGCATAGCCCGAAAAATAAATGACGCATAAGGGTAAGAAGAAACAAAGCCGAAAATGCATAAGGTTAAAAGGAAATAAAGTTAGAAATGCATAAGGTTCAGAAATACATAAAAGCATACATAAAATCAAAGGGTGCCACAGGCGTCGGAAGTATAAGTTGCAATTAAAGGTGTCCAAAAGACAAAATGAAGGTGACGCTTATTACAAATCGACAGTCGTCCCCAAAGGATCAAGCGTCACCTACGATAAAAAGGAAACTGAAAAGCACTAAAGCATAAAGAGGCAAGCCCATGCCCTGATTGCCTAAAGGGTAGGTGATGGAGATCCACAAAATCCTTGAAGAGGGGTAAACGAGTGCGCTATATCAGCCCGCTCGGCTGCGACACCCCCTTCTTCCATCCTGAAGGTACACGAGGCACAGAAGGATGACAACCCGCCTTCCTATTTCGGAGGTGAGTATAGCCCCTTGTTAGCCGTCCCCTGTGCATCAGACGCTTCCCCGGCCTTCCTCAGCCGCTTGTCGTCCAACATGTTGTTGAAAGCCTGGTACCGTGCGAAGTCAAAACCATGATCTATCTCGTCCAAGGTCGCCCTCACAAGGGGAGTAATCACATTCTCGTGTTTTGCGTAGCCCGACTCAAAGGCGTCGTCAGCATCCTTCTCACGAGCGGCCAACTCTTCCACTTTAGCTTACAAAGCCGCCTCAACCAATGACAACTTCAGCTTCAACGCCTGGCCTCATTGCGAGCAATAGATAAATCCCCTTTGGCAGTCTCAACTTCGGACATCAGAGATTAAACCTCCTTCTTGAGTGCCGACTCCCCCTCCAATGCTTTATTACGACCCTCCTCGGCCCCCAAGTATAATTCGTTAAGGTCCACAAGCCGCCGCTCGACCTCAGCCCTCCGCTGGCACTCCAAGTCGGCCGCCTCCTTCTTACATCGAGCTTGCTTCTCATCATCTTCAACGGCGGCCTTCAGCAAAGAAACGACGACCACATCTTGGCCGGCCTTAGCCACAATGTAAGCAGCCCTCTTGAAGGTCAAGTAGGATTGAGCCACTAGAGCCTATGGCTTAGCGACCCACTGATCGAAGGCCTCAAGTTTAGCTACTATTAGAGGACGCTCAGAAGAGGAGACATCCCCAAATTCAAACTACTTAAAAAAAATGATGTCCGACAGAAATGTACCCCTTGAGAGAGAGTGAAGGGAGGTGTTGAGGGCAGTGTTCACATCCAACCTGGCCGCCCTATCTTTGGAAGCTTCAAGTACCTGAACGTCAGCAAGAGGGTTGCCTGCCTCGACCACCGTCACCTTTTTAGGGTCCTCGGCCGCCGGGGGAGGAACGGTGACCGGAGTCTGGCTAGGCCCCCTGGGAGAAGTCAGGGACTTGAAGCCCTCAATGACGATTTCCTAGCCCGCACGGCTGCCAGCGACCCCCACAAGAGAGGGAGGTTGTCTAGTGATCGCCCTCTTGTCCGGAGGCTTAAACTCAGACGCCTGACGCTTGAGCTTGGAGGCCTTGTTTCTCGGGTATGTCATGACGGTTGGATGATCAATATCAGGAATACGAGGGTGGGCTGTGAGAGGCTTAAACTGCTTGTTCAACCCAAGTAGCTCAAGTTCCTTGGGCGACCAGACAGTCGACCGCGGAGCACCTGTAAAAGGCGGATGGAAGTTAACACCAGAAATGGGGAAGTGAAGAGTAAAGAGAGAAAAAGGCCAGGTAGCAAATACCCCCACTACTTGGGGTGGAAGGCTGGCACATGCCCACCCGCTCCAAATAGTCATTTGAATTGATCAGGACTTAACGCGCGCGCTAGGCCAATAGTCTAAAATCTTAACGAGCAAGCAATCACAAAGATCACGTATATCTTTGTTTTGGAAACTTTTCGAATCGAATCTTCAAAATCTTAGGTGCCCAGTGAGACATGCCTGAGAATCACGTCGCCTGGAGCCAGGCATCTCAATCTTGGATCGCACGACATGTTGCACCCGAGATCTCAGATTGAACTACAAGAAAAACTATAAATACCCCCTCCTCCGCTCATAATCGACGCACAACATTCCTCTTCTCTGACGACCTCCACACAACTTGCAGCTCTTCTTTAGCGTCACACTCCACAACATTAGGAACGACCCACTCGATCGTTATCTCCTCGATTCGTATTCCACGAATCAACACTATACTTCGAAGTTCCTACGAATTCCTGACTCGCTAGGACGAAAAAGGCACCTGTGTTGATCCGTCAACTTGCCTCCCTACAGTAACGAAGCTCTACCGAAATCGTCACATGACCTAAGGAGGATTATTCCGTACAAGTCAATATCATCACTAGTTTGTCATCTTAACCAAACCTTACATTTCACACTTTATTTATGCATTTTGACGTCGTCAAGTCTGACCTATGTGGATACTAATTCTACGATGCGTCCACCATTTTCACTCTAAATAGTGTTGACAGGGGTAGTCGTATCCCTAATCAAAGATACCCTAAGGTTCACTAACTAATATAGATAATGAAGTAGGGGTCGAACCTCAAGGAGACGGGACTCAAATACTTGCTCTAAGGTCTAGACTAAAGATTGCGAATCACTGTTTTTCTGTTTGTTTTAAGTGGACTAACAACTAACTGCTATAGGATAAATCAATAATAAAAAAAGTCTAGGGTCTCAGGTTCACAATGAATGTCAATCAGGTCAGGGAGTCAACTAATAGGTCAATAATCGAATTGTCTAAGGTGTAGGTCCGGTCGGTACTACTACAAACTTTAGAACTAAACTTAACCTGCGGTCGCTAGAATTAAGCTAGTCTACTCAAAATGTCGTGACCTAATTAGTCCTTAACCCGGTCGGCGAAAAGTCCTAATTGTGATACTAACTAATTAATCTTGGCCAGTAATTAATCAACCAGAATTAAAACAACATTCAGGCGACAATTCATATGATCAGAGACAGGTCAATTTTCTATAACCCAATTAACACCCATCGATCCCTTAAACCTTAGATAGAAATCAGCTACTCATGATAATCGTAAATAAACTAACGGAATATGAATTGCAATTAAACATGATGGATGCGAATCAAATTAAACTACGAGACTGAAATCAGATAACTACGAAAACTAAGGGCGAATTAAGACAAGAATTAAACTAGGGAATTAAGATAAGAATTAAACTAGAGAATTGAAATTAAAATTAAAGTTAAAATTAAAGTAGTGATACCAAACAATTTGAGATCTGAAAAAGAATGACAGAATACGATGAATCTTGCGAAGAAAAATGGAATGAACGTAGTCTTCTATTCTAGCCAAAAAACTAACGTAATGTTTGAGTGATGGAAATCAAAAGTAAAAATCTGACAATCCCTCTCCAACTGATTTAAAAGAAATCAGTTGGACTTACAAAGCAGGCCCAAAATTCTAAATAAAAGAAAATCCAATTTGCGGCCTGAATGCGAGGCACTCGATCGAGTACATGCGTGCACTCGATCGAGTGGATCCGTATCTGTAGTCTGGTTGATAACGGAAATAGGCACTCGATCGAGTGCTTAGCACCACTCGATCGAGTGGGTGCTGCTGAGCTCGTAATTGAGCTATTCCTTTGCTTCTGGGTTTTTTTTTGTTTTCTCCCTCATCCTTCGTCCTCGTCTCGGTTATCTGGGCTATCACTCCTAAATATGTTCAAAATTGCACTTAACCTGCAAAATAGCACGAGAACCGACAGTATCGACTTTCTAATAGAAATCGACATTAAACATATAATTATGGAAGAAGAAAAGCTTAAAAACGGTTGTCGGGGACAATAAAATACGATATAAAATACGTTGATCAAATTCCCCCAAACCAAACCCTTGCTTGTCCTCAAGCAAACAACTAATATATACAAACGAGGACAAGTGATGTGAAACACGACTCAGAGCTGAATTACAATCATTCTCCTAAAATCGACTAAAACCGACGAGAAAACACGTTATGCTCAAGAATGCAACGAGATCAATAATCATGCCATAATCAAACCATTGCCTGCCAAACTTTCAATCTTGCAAGACCAATAATGTCGGACTTCCTTACGGTTGTCGCTCGACACTCATAAGTACGGGTAAGTATATATGTGAAGATAGGAAAGAATAAAGACACTCACTCGACTTATGAAATATGCATGCAGTTGAATATGAAATCAATCTCCCCAATCAAATACGTGTTCCACCAATCAGGACCATAGTACATGCCAAGGACTTACAAGGGGTGGCCTATAAGTGAGGGAATAAAATGGATTGTGCTTAAAGCACGTATGGAAATGTGGGGCTAAGACCAGTAGTCGCAGCTACACAATAAAAACTATCCATCCAAAAATCTCAACTGTGAATTCTGGCTACTAACTAGAAATAAGACTCAAAAGAGCATAAGAGGGAATTTTGTCATCCGCCTAATTATAATTCAATTCTAGTTTCAACATATCGACCGTTCCCCAAAATATTATAAGAAGCATATGTGTTTTTCTTTTCTTGGAATTTTTCTTCTTTTTCTAATTTCATTTTTTTTTCTTTTTCTTTCTTTTTCATGCTTCTATATTTTTTTTCAATTCAGACAAGGGAAGACGAATACAAGGTCGCACAATAATATTACACACTACGATCCAAAAAATGTAAAAATCCCAAAATATGATCAGGGTGATTCCAATTACGTTCACTGCGACTGTCCTGGTAAGGTAGGCTATTCTGGGTTGTAGCTAATTGATATAAAAATCATGAAAACAAGCTTACAACAGCTGAAACGGGCTGAACAAAGGGAAACTGACCTAAATCTACAGGGTAGTAAAAATGGGTCGTTTGGCTATGTGGAGCTCATCAAAAACAGAAATGCCTTTCCTCATGTACCTCCTCCTCAAACCAAACACGTATTCAATATCAAGAGACGGATGTCATATTTATGCAAATTAACGTTACACATTCCATAAGGAGAAACCACTCAATTCCTAATTATAAATGAGACCAGTTATAGATGTTACTGGCCTAGGAAGCTCTAAATTCTCAGAATTTTTGTGGTTTGCGGACAAAATGGTCAAATATACTCATTTGGCAATTAATAGTTTAATAGGCAATCAAATTAAAATCATCTCATCTCAAGTATTACATGCATTCAGGTACGGAGTCAGCTGTCAATTAGGAAAAATCAAGTAAAACGCATTGTCATCATCGCCGTTTTGCATGTTTCACACCGAACACAAGACAGACACAAGACACACAAAAATAAAATCTTTTTGATTTTTTTTTGAAAGCACACAAAAGAAAATAAAAGCTCACAAAAACACACAAATTCTCCCCCAAACCTAAATGTCACAGTGTCCTCAATGTGACTCTTCAGCATATATGACAAACAAATCCACAGCCAATCCTAAGGACAATTCGACCTAAGGGGAAGTAAAAAAAAATCTAGGAAAGCAATAAAAACAGAAATAAAAAGGAAAGAAAGTACCGTATATACAATGGTAGCTCCCCCAAACCGGCTAATCAGCCATCTCATCATCTCCACCGATCGCAGATGGACCGGCTCCAGTATCGCCTTGGCCTGAGCCGCCAGTACCACCCTGTTGACCCGACTGTCGCAAGTCCCTCAACCACTGTGCTCCTAGGCCGCCGTAGGTGTGGCCGTAGTCCGGACCCCAAGCAGCTGGATCAACCCCATAATCGTGGAAAATACCACTAGTATCTCCCGGACCTCTCCAGTAAGACGGGTGCTGAAGCGTCGAGATTCCTTGAGTAAGCATGAACTCGTGGATCTCCCGGTTGACGATGCTCTGGTTAATCCCCTCGTGTACCCGTCGCTGGTGCTCATAAACTGGATCATAGATAAACGGATACGGGTGCGGAAACTCGGCACCCGGAGTCTGGAACGGGAAAGTCGGGGTGTGTGTGTGTGGCCCTGGTGGGCTCGGTCTCATCGGGTTCGGTCTCTACACGAACCCTACGTCGAGGGGGTTGAACGCCCTCGTCAAAAATGAAGAGCTCCTCGGGAGTGAGGTAGCTCGGCGGGTCGGGTGTGTCCTCGCCTGCGGGAGTGGGTTGCAAGGCGAGGAGTGGTGGTAGGATTGTCCCTTCGACAACCGGAAGTTTCATCCAAATCTTGTCACGGACGCGCCACTTAAAGTCCGGGGGATTGCCCCGAATCCACTTCAAAGTGGAGAAGAGGTAGCTACGGTCTAGCAAGGGGACTCGGTCGGTGAGACTCTCAAAAGTGACTGTTTCCCCAAAACCCATAATATAGCGCTTTGCTAGCGCAGTGACAATGGCTCCACAACCGAGCGGTCCAGATCCACTGATCTGGCGCTCGATACCGACACAAATCATACCGGGTGCACTGAATGCCTTTAGGGATTTCCTAAAGGGGTTCAGGTAGTGTCCTAGAATCAACACCTCCAATGAGTGAAGTTTACTCATGTCGGAGCGTGGAAAAACCACATGACTCAAAATTCGCAAGAAGAGGCGGATAGTAGGGTGTGGGATGGCATTGAGTGCCATAGCGGTGACACTTGCACGACGGTCCAAAAATAAGTGGAAGTAGGGAGGTGCTTTCGAACTCTCGGGTATGTCTAGGATGTCTTCATTCTGGTTAGAGGTAAGCCTGAGACACTCGGATAAAGCACTAAGGGGGATGGATTGCTCCTCATTGTTCAACCGAAAGGATATCATGTTATCTCGTCTAACAAACTCAAATGAACTTAAGAATTCTAAAGTGAGTACTCGGTAAGATAACTCACGTAGTGTCCATAAGCCACCGAATCCGGTCATGGACAAGAGGTGCAATAATTGCTCGTTCAAACCGAGCTCGATTGTAAATTGTGACGAGCAGCACCGGGTGGCTTCCATCGACCTAGGTATCAATTCAACCAAACGAGCTCTCTGGGCCTCGTCCCTGCACACAATTTCTTCGTAACCTGGCACAGGCTGAACAGCCGGCCGCCTTGCATTCCTGTTCCTGTTGTTGTTCCGGGGTGGATTCCTTCTTCCTGCCATGACTATAGCATAATAACAAAACACAATCATATAAAAATCTCACAAAAAATACCAAATTTTCGGCCAAAATCAGACCCCATACACAAAAATCGATTTTTGAGCACAAAGTGGTGAAATTAACACAAAATCAAGCATGCAATGAGATTAATATATAACTAAAGATGAAATTATACCATAAAACTAAGAAAAGAAGCAAGAAAATCAAAAACCCAAAATATACCTTAAGAAGGGGCGAAAGTGACGAGAATAGGGGAGAAAGGGACGAAAATTTCAGAAATCAACACCAAGAAACACAAATAACCGCTCCCAATTGCAATTTAGAAGCAAAAATTGTGAAATTTGGTCAAGAATTGATGAAATAGGAGTGAATTGAGTGATTTGGGGGTTTAGGGTTCTTAAGACTAGTAAGGGGGGCAGGGGTTTTAATTTGGAAACTGATTTGAGAAAAGGAGTGAGAAGCAAATAAAAGAGTTCGAAAAAACCGGTTATGGACCCGGTTCAGAGGCACTCGACCGAGTGAAGGACCCACTCGATCGAGTGATCCCTTGATAACTGGGCAGAACCACTCCGTCAAGGCACTCGACCGAGTGCATAGGCAACTCGGTCGAGTGATCCCATGAAAATTGAACAGAAGCACCTTCGTCAGGGCACTCGACCGAGTGCATAGGCAACTCGGTCGAGTGATCCCATGAAAATTGAACAGAAGCACCTTCGTCAGGGCACTTGACCGAGTGCATAGGCCACTCGGTCGAGTGACCACTGCACCTGCTACTCCTCGCCTTTTTATTCTTTAAATTGCTTCAAAATCCTGAAATTAAATCAATTAAACCGTAAAATTCCCTCGTCCTCACTCGATAATTAATACTAACTTCCAATTAGAGCTACCAAGCAAAAAAAAAATTAAAAAAAAAAATGCGGAAAGGGAAATTACCCATTTATACAAGTGGTGCTGGGTTGCCTCCCGGTTAGCGCTGGTTTTTACGGTCCCGCTCGACCGGTTTACCTCAATTGGATTAGGTGGAATCGAGAGTGTCGTTGAGGTCCATGGCCTCTATGACACCGACATATGCACCTTCGTGATAGAGCTTGAGGCGTTGACCGTTCACCTTGAATATTTCGCCCTTGTCGGTAGTGAGTGTAACCGACCCGAATTTGTTCACTTCAGATACCGTGAACGGTCCAGACCATCGGGATTTAAGTTTCCCGAGAAAGAGTCTAAGTCGGGAATTAAATAAAAGTACCTTATCGCCGACATGGAACTCTCGGGGGATGATGCGCTTATCATGCCATCTTTTGGTCCGCTCCTTATAAATTCTCGCGCTATCATAAGCATGGAGACGGAATTCATCTAGTTCGTTCAATTGCATGAGGCGCTTCTCTCCGGCTAGTTTCGGATCGAGATTGAGCTCCTTTAAGGCCCACATAGCCTTGAACTCGAGCTCTACGAGTAGATGGCAAGCCTTGCCATAAACAAGCCTATACGGGGATGTCCCGATAGGAGTCTTGAATGCGGTCCGGTAAGCCCAAAGAGAGTCATCGAGTTTCGAACTCCAATCTTTTCTCGAGGTATGGACAACCTTCTCGAGAATAGACTTGATCTCACGGTTCGAGATCTCGACTTGTCCACTAGTTTGTGGATGATAGGCTAGCCCGGTACGGTGGTGAACACCATATTTCTTCAGTAGCTTAGTTAGTTGGCGTTCATGAAAATGTGAACCACCATCACTAATAACAGCCCGTGGGACCCCAAAACGCGGGAATATTGTCTTCTTAAAGAGCCGGATCACCACGTTCGCATCGTTAGTAGGTGAAGCGATGGCTTCCACCCACTTCGAAACATAGTCTACGGCGACCAAAATATACCGATTCCCATAAGAAGAAGGGAACGGTCCTTGATAATCTATACCCCAAACGTCAAATAATTCTACCTCAAGAATCCCGGTTTGAGGCATTTCGTGTCGCCGAGAAATATTTCCCGTTCGTTGGCATGCGTCGCAAGAACGGACAGGTGGTGGCATCCTTGAGAATAGTGGGCCAGTAAAAGCCCGATTGCATTACCTTCGCAAAGGTCTTTGAAGGACCGTGATGTCCACCATAAGGGGAGTGGCATCTGGTGAGGATAGCATGTACCTCACTCTCAGGAATACACCTCCTAAATAGGCCATCTGCACATTCTCGAAAAAGATACGGGTCGTCCCAAGAATACCTCTTTACATCATATAGAAACCGCTTCTTCTGCTGATACTGAAGGTCGGGAGGTAGAGCACCTCCAACTAGAAAGTTGGCATAATCAGCAAACCATGGAGTGTCCATGGTAATAGCGAGCAAATGGTCATCGGGGAATGAATCGTCAATTGGGGCAAGATCCCTACCATCATATCTTAGCCGGGATAGGTGATCGGCTATGACATTCTCGGCCCCGGACTTATCACGGATCTCCAAATCAAACTCCTGCAGTAATAGAATCCATCTAATAAGTCTCGGTTTTGCCTCCTTCTTCGCTAGAAGGTACTTCAAGGCTGCATGATCCTTATACACTATCACCTTCGAGCCAATGAGATAGGCCCGAAACTTGTCTAGAGCATAGATGATGGCCAATAACTCTTTCTCCGTGGTAGCATAATTGATCTGCGCCATATCTAACGTCCGACTAGCATAGTAGATCGCATGTAAAGCCTTGTCTTTCCTTTGCCCGAGCACGGCTCCTACAGCGTAATCGCTAGCATCGCACATAACCTCGAAAGGCAGCTCCCAATCGGGAGCTCGGATAATAGGTGCGGAAATAAGAGCCTGCTTAATCCTGTTAAAAGCTCGAGCACACTCGTCAGTAAAGACGAACGGGGCATCTTTGAGGAGCAGCTGAGTCAGAGGCTTGGCAATCTTGGAGAAATCTTGGATGAAACGGCGGTAAAAACCCGCGTGACCAAGAAAACTCCGCACACCCTTAACATTAACGGGGTATGGTAATTGCTCAATCACCTCGACCTTCGCTTTATCCACTTGAATACCACGTTCGGACACTAAATGACCCAAAACGACTCCCTCGGTCACCATGAAGTGACACTTCTCCCAGTTTAAGACCAAATTGGTCTCCTCGCAACGTTGCAAGACCCGTGAAAGATTAAGTAAACATGCATTATAATCAGTGCCGTATACACTAAAGTCATCCATGAAGACTTCCATGACAGACTCGATAAGGTCCGAAAATATGGACATCATACAACGTTGGAAAGTGGCCGGGGCATTACAAAGGCCAAAAGGCATCCTTCGGTATGCGAAGGTGCCGTAGGGACAGATGAATGTTGTTTTCTCCTGGTCGTCCGGGTGAATTGGGATTTGGAAAAATCCCGAGTAGCCATCTAAGTAACAAAAGTACTTATGGCAAGCAAGACGCTCTAGCATCTGGTCAATGAAGGGGAGTGGGAAATGGTCTTTCCTAGTAGCTACGTTCAGCTTACGGTAGTCAATACACATTCTCCATACAGTCACTAATCGAGTAGAAATAAGTTCATTCCTCTCGTTCGTGATAACCGTGGTCCCACCCTTCTTAGGGACCACTTGGACTGGACTAACCCATTTAGAGTCGGAAATGGGATAGATAATGCCAGCATCTAGGAGTTTCATAACCTCCTTCCTAACCACATCCTGCATGTTCGGGTTTAACCTACGTTGTCCCTGAATGGATGGTCTATGGTCCCCCTCTAAGTGAATGCGATGCATGCAAAACTCGGGACTAATACCACATAGGTCATCAATACTGTACCCAATAGCCTTCTTATGTCGTCGTAAGATGACTAACAACTCCGAAAGTTGGCTATCTGTGAGTGCAGCGTTGACAATTACGGGGTTTAGACCCTTATCATCTAAGAATGCATATTTCAGATTCGGGGGAAGGGGTTTTAGTTCAGGTTTACTTACCTCGACTTCCTTTTTAGGGGTGCCTAGACTGTATACCTTCTCGATAGTGCCGTCCTTTCCGTTCAGCATGCGTTCCAGCTCGTCCACTTCCGTGCTCCATGATCTCTTCTCGGCATCAGCATCGCCGGATGTCAGCAATTTCTCCAAAGGGTCCCTGTCAAGATAATCGTCAATATAGCTTTCTATTTCCAAATCAATGACATCTATACTATAACAGGACTCCTCTATCATGGGCTTCCTAAGAGCATGATCGAGACTAAAAGTCGCGGTGTCATCTCCTACGGAGAGTGTGAGCTTCCCATTATTGACATCGATGATCGCCCCCGCCGTGTGTAGGAAAGGAAGACCGAGGATAATAGGTATTATGGCGTCCTCAGCCATCTCTAAGACGACAAAGTCTACGGGAATAAAGAATTTCCCCACTTGGACAGGAACATCCTCTAAAACACCTAAAGGATATTTGACCGATCGATCAGCCATCTGCAGAGTCATATTAGTACATTTTAAAACACCCATATTCAATTTCTGACAAATAGAATACGGCATGACACTGACGCTAGCTCCTAAGTCACACAGGGCCTTATCGATAGCTAATGTCTCTATAGTACAAGGGATAGAAAAACTCCCTGGATCCTTGAGCTTGGGCGGAGTACGACTCTGTAGTAGCGCGCTGCATTCCTCTGTGAAAGCAACTGTCTCAGTTTCACTAAAAGACCGCTTACGAGTTAGTATTTCTTTCATAAATTTCGCGTAAGCAGGAACTTGAGTGATCAAATCAGTAAAAGGAACACTTACTTGCAGATTCTTGACGACTTCCATAAACTTACCGAACTGTTGATCAAGCTTTGTCTTACGCTGTCGGTGGGGAAATGGAAGTATGATCGGGATTGCAGGCTCCTTGACTTGAGACGAGGATGCTTGAGAAGAATTAGCATCCTTAATTGAGACCTGGGGATGAAAAGTAGAAGAGTCAGGTGTTACGGTTTTCACTCGATCGAGTTCAGGTTGACTCGGTCGAGTTTCATTATACTCGGCCGAGTCACCTGACAGCACTCGATTGAGTGGTATCACTGGAAGGCTCCTGATCGATTCTTGGGGGTCAACTCGATCGAGTGGGGTGACACCACTCGGTCGAGTGACTCCCAACTCGATCGAGTCAGGTGTGACTCGGTCGAGTTGACTACGTGATTGCTCTCTGGTTGGTTTTTGGGGGTCTACTCGATCGAGTGAGGTGGTGTTACTCGATCGAGTGACCTCCATCCGTGGCCTGCCACGTGCTTCTTCTTTTAGCTCTTGCTTCTCCAACTCCGTCTCATCAACCACAACATACTCCTCGGGCATTTTCGGACCGTCGTAATGGGTTCCGCTTCTCAATGTGATCGCATTTGCTTGCTCATGTGATTGCTCGCCTTGAGGAGGTAGACTACCCGGTGGCCTAACTTGCTTTTGGGTGGCAAGTTGTGCTACTTGGGTGTCTAGGATCTTGTTATGTGCAAGTATCTGGTTGACTTGAGTTTCTAGCTTATTATGACTTTGAATACCTTGCATCAATAAAGCTTTGATCTCTGCATACTCGGTGTTGGTTGGAGCTTGAGCTTGGGCTTGGTTTTGGTTTTGTGGGACCGGCTAGAATTGTTGTTGGTTCCCCCACCCTTGTTGGTTACCCCAAGGTTGGTTATTGCCCCATTGTTGGTTCCCCCAATTTTGTTGGTTACCCCAATTTTGTTGCCCTCCTTGGAATTGTTGTCGGTTATTGCTATGGCTTTGGGAGGGTCGGTTATGGGGTGCTACATATGGGACGGTTTTGTTACCGCCGGGTGGTGGTGGGTTGAGCACGTTTTGACTCCTATAAGACAACAACGACTTGTCATAGCCCGGTTGGTTCATGTAAGGGAGGTGTGGTCTCATGGATTGGAATGCGTTCGCCGTTTCCAAACTCACACACTCTTGGGCATAATGACCCGTATTCCCACAATTCTCACAAACAACCTCGGACATTGCATTAACTTGGTACATACCGCCTTGTTGTTGTTGATTTTGGGTTCTAGCAAGCTCCATGGAATCAAGCCGTTTAGTTAAAGCGGCTAGGTGGCTGACTATGGCATTTGATGACTCAGAGTCACCACTATTTCCCCGGGTGTTACCTCGTGGATTTCCCCAACGTGAGTGATGAGTAGCCATATCTTCAATCAACTTCCATGCTTTATCATCATCAACCTTGTTTCGGAACCTGCCATTAGCTGCAGAATCGAGCGTAGCTCGGCAATCGTCATATAAACCATTATAGAATTGATTGCACAAAAACCATACCTCGAATCCGTGATGTGGACACTCCTTGACTAGCTTTTTAAACCTTACCCACGCCTCGTGGATATTCTCGTGAGATGTCTGTCGGAAGTTAGTAATCTGACTCCTCAACATGTTGGTCTTCTGCGGCGTGTAGTAGTGCTTATAAAAAGCTAAGGCTAGGGAGTTCCAATCTGTGATTCCCTCAGAAACGCGGTCTAAATCCGTGATCCAGTCTCTTGCGTTATCGCGTAGGGAGAACATGAATATCATCTCCATCACCTCTTCTTGAGTCACTCCCGCAGGGAGTGGTATAGTTGAGAAATAATCGGTGAAGAGCTTCATGTGCTTCGCCGGGTCTTCATCGGGGCCTCCACCGAATTGATTTCGCTCCACCAATGTAATAAAGGCGGGGCGGATCTCGAACGTACCCGTAGTGGCGGTGGGCCTCTTCAACGGTTTCGGTAGGGCACTTTGCTCCGGCTCGGAATGGCTAGCAAGCTTGGGAGGCATCTTGACTAGCGGTGTCTCGGGGGCAGTAGTGGAATTATCCTCTTCAAAGGACAGTGCTTCGGATATGTGCTCGTCGTCCGAATGTTCCACTGATTCTGATCTTTCTGTCTCAGCAATCTCCTTGTAGAATTTCCTAGACCTGCGGAGAGTTCTCTCTGGTTCAGGATCGAATGGTGGTACGTAGCCAGAAATTCGAGAGGACCTGGGCATACGAGGAAACTACAGGAGAAATGTGAGAAACGGTCTCAAGGAACTGAAGTTCTTCGAGACAAGCAATCAAAAGGCTAAAACACAAAACAAGTAAATAAATAACACCGTCTCCCCGGCAACGGCGCCAAAATTTGACAGGGGTAGTCGTATCCCTAATCAAAGATACCCTAAGGTTCACTAACTAATGTAGATAATGAAGTAGGGGTCGAACCTCAAGGAGACGGGACTCAAATACTTGCTCTAAGGTCTAGACTAAAGATTGCGAGTCACTGTTTTTCTGTTTGTTTTAAGTGGACTAACAACTAACTGCTATAGGATAAATCATTAATAAAAAAAAGTCTAGGGTCTCAGGTTCACAATCAATGTCAATCAGGTCAGGGAGTCAACTAACAGGTCAATAATAGAACTGTCTAAGGTGTAGGTCCGGTCGGTACTACTACAAACTTTAGAACTAAACTTAACCTGCGGTCGCTAGAATTAAGCTAGTCTACCCAAAATGTCGTGACCTAATTAGTCCTTAACCCGGTCGGCGAAAAGTCCTAATTGTGATACTAACTAATTAATCCTGGCCAGTAATTAATCAATCAGAATTAAAACAAAATTCAGGCGACAGTTCATATGATCAGAGACAGGTCAATTTTCTATAACCCAATTAACACCCATCGATCCCCTTAAACCCTAGATAGAAATCAGCTACTCATGATAATCGTAAATAAACTAACGGAATATGAATTGCAATTAAACATGATGGATGCGAATCAAATTAAACTACGAGACTGAAATCAGATAACTACGAAAACTAATGGCGAATTAAGACAAGAATTAAACTAGGGAATTAAGATAAGAATTAAACTAGAGAATTGAAATTAAAATTAAAGTTAAAATTAAAGTAGCGATACCAAACAATTTGAGATCTGAAAAGGAAGGACAGAATACGATGAATCTTGCGAAGAAAAACGGAATGAACGTAGTCTTTTATTCTAGCCAAAAAACTAACGTAATGTTTGAGTGATGGAAATCAAAAGTAAAAATCTGACAATCCCTCTCCAACTGATTTAAAAGAAATCAGTTGGACTTACAAAGCAGGCCCAAAATTCTAAATAAAAGAAAATCCAATTTGCGGCCTGAATGCGAGGCACTCGATCGAGTACATGCGTGCACTCGATCGAGTGGATCCGTATCTGTAGTCTGGTTGATAACGGAAATAGGCACTCGATCGAGTGCTTAGCACCACTCGATCGAGTGGGTGCTGCTGAGCTCGTAATTGAGCTTTTCCTTTGCTTCTGGGCTTTTTTTTTGTTTTCTCCCTCATCCTTCGTCCTCGTCTCGGTTATCTGGGCTATCACTCCTAAATATGTTCGAAATTACACTTAACCTGCAAAATAGCACGAGAACCGACAGTATCGACTTTCTAATAGAAATCGACATTAAACATATAATTATGGAAGAAGAAAAGCTTAAAAACGGTTGTCGGGGACAATAAAATACGATATAAAATACGTTGATCAAGTGTACAAGCCTTACTCCTGTTTGGCTCAGTCGAGACCGCAACTCGTCTAAAATACGTAACGTCCACAACTTCAACCTCAATTACTAAAACACCTAAATCGAATCCAAGTATTCGTTATAAGATTCGTTATTAATCGTCTACACATCGTACTTCGTTTAGTGTACATTTTGAGAGTGCAACTTCTCATACAACGTGATTTACTTACATCTCACACTTTACTGCTTTTGTATGATTTACCGCTTTTACGACCAAAATCGCATGCTAAATCACTTAACACGAAATCAAAACGTAAACAACTAATGCTAACCAAAATGAGCGGTGGTCTAGTCTCTTATTAATCTCGATGCTCACACCTCACATGTGGCTCGACGGATCCATATTAATACGGAACCGACGCACTTTAAGCAGAATACCTGGTAAGGTATATCACGAGAATGACTAATATCCGTATCATCACGTTAAAACTAATTTGCTAATACGTATACTATCTAGTACTCTCTACTCTTCTATGTGCATCTTTACATGGCCTGCTTATCACGTGAAATCACATGCAAAGAATGTAAAAACATTTACTTCGATGACAATCTACTTGCTCCTAATACAACCGACATGGCAAACGAATGTTATTGCATTTTACAACACATTAGAACGAAGTTATCAGCCCATACCGTGTCAGATGGGCCGTGTAGGTGGCAGTCACGACAGTCCGCGCGGGTGCGCGCGACGAACGGGTGGCAGCGTCCACAGTTTGGCGACTCTGCTGGGGAAATGGAAACCAACTTCCAGCGGTGGTGTAACTCGAACGAGGTCACTGAAGCGCATTTCCAAGTTCTCTTGTGGTCACTGCAGGTTTTTCGGTCCTAAAAAGTTCAACCTAACTGATTTAGGACCAATCAACCTTCTTACGGTAAGGTTCTTGGACCAGACCCATGAGGAGTCCCCCGATTGACGTTTCGGCCGTCCAAGGTAGTCACGCATTTCGTGAATATGCCAAGTGATAAGCTTCGAGTGGAACAGGGACAACGCACATCCTCACTCATGGTGACATGTCCCGGCCAAAGAGAACACTTTTCATGGGCGGTAGCCTACCCTAGCCTACCCGCGTCTACATCCTGCATGTGTGTATGCATGATTAGCTACGTGTAGCGTGTTGTGACAACCCGAATAAGACATTAAATCTCAGATTAAACCACGACAATATATTCAACTACACCCAAATTCCGTTTTCAAAAAAGTTATTTTCAAAAACGGTTTTAGCGTCGTCACTCCGGCCTTGTCATTTCAAATCATCAACTTTCAAAACTGTCTTAGCGCCGTTACTCTGGCCAAATTCACACCCCCATTTTAGCGCTGTTATGCTGGACAAATCAAAACTCCCCATTTCAAAACATTCACATACCGTTACTATAGCCAAAATTTTAACCAATGGAATCAAGGTATTTAATACGGTTACATTTTACATCCACAAAATGTTTTTTTAAATACCGTTACTATCGCCAAAATTCCAACCAATGGAATTGAGGTATCTAAAACGGTAACACTTTTTTCACTCTCAAAATATTTTTCCACGCATACCGTTATTATTGTCAAAATTCCAACCAACGGTGTTTGGGATGCAAACTATCTTCCTTCCGAACTGGTGTTGGCCGGCTGGGTATTCCTTGACCTACGTCGTCGGATGTCCTGTGGTCTAGACTCTACACAGGCAACACACAAGGGTCTCGGAGTTGTCTGAGGTTGTCTCTCCGACGCTCAAGTCAGTAATGGGATTTTGGATGATGTTTAGTCTAAGGTTGGGAGTTTACCTTAGTTCTAGTGAGATAAGTGTTTTCATGTGGCTAAAAATGTGAAACCTTAGCTGGTGGCAGATGACCTCATATTTATAGACTTGAGGTCCTCTGGATGGTGAGCTTGTCGTCCTAACACTGCTAACTGGCAAGGTTTCCTTGCGGGCCCACGAGCAACGAGGTCCCTTGTCGGCCGACGAGGACATGTCAGGGGGCATCAGCCGTCTAAGGCTAGTCGGCGGGAGTCAGCCCCCATCAAATGGGATAAAGGTCGGCATGAGGATGATGTCTCAACATCAGGGTTAGTCGGCGGCACCTTCTGGCTGCATTGTAACACCCCTGATTTTATAAATTAAATAAATTTGAAGATTATGTTCGTATTTTATTTTGTTTACAATTTAACTCGTAATTCTTAAAATTATTATAAACGAACTTATCGTTTAATCGTTTCAAACTCCTAAAATTCTATTTGTCTCGGAAACTCTTCTAACGTATTTCTTATTTCTGTTTCAATTTATTTTATACGTTTAATTTAATTCTTATCGAAAGTCTTTTCGGCGATTTAAATTCAAAATTCTTTTTATCTAATTACATTTAAGCTCGAATTTCTATTTTTGACTCGAAGATCGTTTATATTGATTTTTGTCGAAACATTTATTACATTTACTCGAGAAATCAATTTAATTCACCTTATCGAAAATTTATTATTAATCGGGAAACACTATTTGATCGTCTAATTATTTATTTCTATAAACTTCGTTTTCATCTCGAATACTTTATTTATTCAATTTATTTGGCGGCCCGATTATTTATTAGTTTTATTAACTCGATTTTAATTGATTTCTTTGGTCACTCAACTTACGTTATTCGAACCCGTGTCCTAGTGACAACTATTCATTTGTCTCAACTTCCCTAACACACTTTTAGTTTGGAGACCATTTGGGTCGTCCCTCATTGCCTTATTTTTATTCCACCGCTTCCCCACCTTTTAGTCTCCCTCAGCCTTGATTTCTTACTTAACGTTCATTCCCTTTCATCCACCGCTTCCCTGTTCAGCTCTCTTTCCCCATTTTCTCTTGTTCAACTCACCCTCTCTTCACCTTCTCTATCATTCACGTTGCTTTCCCTGTTAGAATATGTGACTTGAAGTTGATATTTCCTAATTTGGTGGTTGTCCCACATCTAAGGAAATAGGAAAGTGTGGTTCATGTACAACATATATATTGTATTCTTGTCCCACATTGAAAGATTAAGAAAGGTGAGGGGATTCTTTTCATATATATAGGAGTCTCCCCTCCACCTTAGAATCCATCCAAAAATATATGAGTCTCTTAAGTCATTACTTAGAGAGAGCTCATACGAGTCTGTAATTTGCATTCTCGACATAGTAAAAGTTTTTCCCTTCGCCTGTGGACGTAGCTAACAAGTTGTTAGTGAACCACGTCAAATCTTGGTCTCTTTCTTTTATTATTGCCGTGTTTGTTAGCTTCCGCACAACAAACTGGTATCAGAGCTCAAGGTATCTCGAGTATCTGTGATCTCGGGAAATGGCGGCGATGAGTATGAAGATTGAGAAGTTCACGGGGAGGAATAGCTTCGGGCTATGGCAAATTAAGATGAAGGCCTTGCTTAAGCAGCAAGGTATTTGGAAACCCTTGACGAAGGGTATTAAGGCTACGGTGTCAGCTGAGGGAGCGGAACCTACAAAGGGGGGCATCACAGCTGCCGAATTGGAGGTGATGGAGGAGAAAGGTCACTCCACCATTTTGTTATGCTTGGCGGATGACGTCATCACCGAAGTTGCTGACGAAGATACTGCCTTGGGGATTTGGTCAAAGTTGGAGTCTTTGTTTATGACGAAGTCGCTCACCAACAAGTTGCTTTTGAAGCAACGCTTGTTTAGCCTCCGAATGCAAGATGGTATGTCCCTTAGAGATCATCTCGATAGATTAAATACTATATTGCTTGATTTACGTAATATAGATGTTAAGGTCGAGGATGAGGATGCTGCCTTAATACTGCTTGTTTCTTTGCCTAACTCGTATGAAAATTTTGTTGAGTCATTTGTTGTTGGGAAAGAAACCATGACCCTAGAAGAGGTGAAGTCGGCCCTTCACACTAGGGAGTTGCGTCAAAAGGCGACAATTGATGTGGGTGAAAGTCATAATGTCGGGTTAGTAGTTAATACATCCAAGGGGAAGGGTCAAGGAGGTAAGAAAAAGAATAAGTCTAAATCTAAACCTAAAGGACCAAGCCCAAATGACCTTTGCCACATTTGTAAGGAACCGGGACATTGGAAGGCTGATTGTCCAAAGAAAAAGCCTTCAACTGCAGCCGTTGTCCAGGGTCAAAAGTATGATTCGGAGGATGATATAGCCTTAAATGTCAATAAGGTTCAACATCCTTCCGACAAATGGGTTTTAGACTCAGGTTGTTCATATCATATGTGTCCACATCGTGATTGGTTTTCCACTTATGAGAGCTTTAATGGTGGTAATGTTGTTATGGGAAATGATGTTGTCTGCAAAGTTTCTGGGAAAGGGTCAATCAAGATTAAAACATGTGATGATATGATTCGTACTTTAACTGACGTAAGACATGTTCCCTTGTTGAAGAAAAATTTGATATCTCTTGGTGTTCTAGATGAAAAGGGTTTCACTTTTTCGGGTTCAGAAGGGACATTGAACGTTATGCAGGGTTCCAAGGTGATACTTACGGGTATAAAGAGAAATACCTTGTATTTATTGCAAGGTATGACGTTGACAGGTTCTGCAGCTATAGCGTCAGAGGATCGTCACACAGATGAGACTAAGTTATGGCATATGCGACTTGGTCACATGGGTGAACGAGGGAGGCAGATATTATCCCAAAGGGATCTTCTGGGTAGGTATAAGATGAAGAATCTTAGTTTCTGCGAGCATTGTGTGTTCGGGAAGAAGCATCGTGCTAAGTTCGGCAAAGGGGTGCACACTACCAAGGGAACGCTTGATTATATCCATTCAGATTGTTGGGGTCCTGCTCGCGTAGAAGGTATTGGAGGTTTTCACTATTTTGTCACCTTTATAGATGATTTCTTCAGGTACACGTGGCTTTATTTGTTGAAGCACAAGAGTGAGGTCCTTAAAACCTTCACTCACTGGAAGGCGTTGGTGGAAAATCAAACGGGAAAGAAGATCAAAAGGCTACAAACGGATAATGGTCTGGAATTTTGTTTGTCTGAGTTCAATGAGCTTTGCAAGGATAATGGGATTGCTAGGCATCACACCATTAGGGGAACACCGCAGCAAAACGGTGTTGCAGAGCGCATGAATCAGACGTTGCTTGAGAGAGTTCGGTGCATGCTCTCCAATGCAGGGTTGACTAGGAAGTTTTGGGGTGAAGCTGTGAAGACAGCCTGTTACTTGATAAATCGTGCACCTCATACGGGGATTGACTGCAAGACGCCTTATGAGGTATGGTCTGGTAAAGATGCTGATTATTCATGTCTGAAGATTTTTGGTTGTTTGGCCTATTATCATGTAAATGAGGGAAAGCTAGAACCGCGAGCCAAAAAGGGTTGCTTTATGGGATATGGAGATGGAGTTAAGGGATACCGCATTTGGTCTCCGTCAGAGAACCGTGTCATTCTTAGCAGGGATGTCACTTTTGATGAAAGCTCTATGTTTGTGTCTTCCGATAATTCAACAAGTCAAGACAAGAATGATAGTCTCGAGAAACAGGTGGAGCCAGATGTAGCGCCAGCCGTGTTGTTACCAGGAACATCGATTCAAGTTACAGAAGAAGCTCCAGAGACTACTCCGGCTGGGGAGGAAAGTCAACCAGAAGGGTCCAGTGTTGATGAACCAGAGGCTTCTGATGGGCGTCCTAAACGGACAATAAGAGAGCCTAGTAGGTTGATCAAAGAGATAGAGGGGCGAAGAATTCGTTCCCAGAACTGCTATGCTGAAGAGATGGTGGGATATGCACTACAAGTAGCCGACGAAATTGAGTCATCTGAGCCACTATCTTATAGAGAAGCAGTTTCTAGTGGTGATTCTGCGCAATGGATCACTGCTATGAGTGAGGAAATAGAGTCTCTTCACAAGAACAAGAGATGGGAGCTAGTTAAGGTGCCACAAGGCAGGAAGGTGGTTGGTTGCAAGTGGGTATTCAAACGGAAAGAAGGAACAAGAGAGGGTGAAAGCATCAGATACAAGGCACGTCTAGTCGCGAAAGGTTTTAGTCAGAAAGAAGGAGTTGACTACAATGAGATCTTTTCTCCTGTAGTGCGACACACTTCTATTCGAGTTCTTTTAGCGATGGTCGCTCATTATGATCTAGAACTAGAACAAATGGATGTGAAGACAGCTTTCCTTCATGGGGAGTTAGAGGAAGATATCTTGATGAGTCAGCCAGAGGGGTTCAAAATTCCGGGAAAAGAGGCCTATGCTTGTAAGTTAAAGAAGTCTTTATACGGGCTCAAACAATCACCGTGACAGTGGTACAAGAAGTTTGACAACTTTATGGTAGGGCATGGCTACAATAGGAGTCCTTATGATTGTTGTGTTTATCATAACAAAATCGAGGATGGCTCGTATTTATACTTAGTCCTATACGTAGATGATATGCTCATAGCTGCGAAGAAGATGTCTTATGTTCAGAAGCTCAAGGTACTTCTCAGTTCCGAGTTTGATATGAAAGATTTGGGAGCAGCTAGGAAAATTCTCGGCATGGAGATTTATACAGATCGGGTTCAGAAGAAGCTTTTCTTGTCACAGAAAAGTTATATTTTGAAGGTTTTATCCAGGTTTGGGATGAGTGCCGCGAAACCTATAAACACTCCATCAGCTGCGAATGTTCGGTTATCTAATTCTTTTGCACCTCAAACTGAAGATGAGAAGACATACATGTCAGGTGTTCCGTATGCTAGTGCTGTTGGTAGCTTGATGTACGCTATGGTTTGCACGAGGCCTGATATTGCGCATGCTGTTAGTGTTGTAAGCAGGTTTATGGCTCAACCTGGCCGCGAACACTAGCAACAAGTTAAGCGGATATTCCGCTATTTGAGGGGAACGTCAGATGTCGGTCTCATATATGGGTGTGATACAACGTGTTTGGTGACGGGTTATTCAGATTCTGATTATGCAGCAGATGTAGACGGTAGAAGATCAATGACTGGCTACGTATACACTCTTGGTGGATCTGTTGTTAGCTGGAAGGCTACTCTACAGTCGTCTGTTACTTTGTCAACAACAGAGGCTGAGTACATGGCTTTAACTGAAGCGGCCAAGGAGGGTATTTGGTTGAAAGGGTTAGTTAGCGATCTTGGGTTACATCATGATCAAGCAGTTGTGTACTGTGATAGCTTAAGTGCTATATGTCTTGCTAAGGATCAGGTGCATCATGAAAGAACCAAACACATTGATGTAAGGTATCATTTCCTACGTAGTGAGAAGCGCATCGTGGTGAAAAAGGTTGGGACAGCTGATAATCCAGCTGACATGTTCACTAAGCCGGTTCCGCCTAGCAAGTTCAAACATTGTTTGGATTTGCTAAATGTTGACAGTTATATGTAAGTCCTTCGGGGCTGTAGAGCTCAACGAAGGGTATTAAGTCCTAGGTGGAGCAGACCCGTGCCTTGGGTGAAAAAGGCAAAGCCCGTGTCTTGGGTGAAAAAGGCAAGACCCGTGCATTGGGTGAAAAAGGCAAGACCCGTGTCTTGGGTGAAAAAGACAACCGAGGGAAGGGAGAAAAACGACTATTGACTGAAGACCGTTGAAAGATGCGATCGTTCAAGTCAAGGTGGAGAATTGTTAGAATATGTGACTTGAAGTTGATATTTCCTAATTTGGTGGTTGTCCCACATCTAAGGAAATAGGAAAGTGTGGTTCATGTACAACATATATATTGTATTCTTGTCCCACATTGAAAGATTAAGAAAGGTGAGGGGATTCTTTTCATATATATAGGAGTCTCCCCTCCACCTTAGAATCCATCCAAAAATATATGAGTCTCTTAAGTCATTACTTAGAGAGAGCTCATACGAGTCTGTAATTTGCATTCTCGACATAGTAAAAGTTTTTCCCTTCGCCTGTGGACGTAGCTAACAAGTTGTTAGTGAACCACGTTAAATCTTGGTCTCTTTCTTTTATTATTGCCGTGTTTGTTAGCTTCCGCACAACATTCCCGTAGTCTCACTCATTTGATTTGAATTTCATCGTCAATCTCTTCTTTACTCCTCTGATTTTCTTCTCCGTTGTTGTTGTCCCCATTTTCCGGCCTCTGTCTTCGCCATTTCTTTTCGCTGCTGCGTATTGCGGCTATTGCATCCTGCCGCTGCTGTGTTTGTTTGCTGCTGCTGTACGTTGTTCTCTTTTCCTCGAGTCTCCTTTTTTTTCTACTGTTCGTGTTCTTCATCAATTGCCGTGTTTGCCTTATTCTTCTCCGTTCTATTCTGCTTCTTGTTGCATCTATGTAATTGCGTTACTTCTACTGCTGTTCTTTCTCATCGTGGCCTTCTTTTGTCCTTTCATCGGTGCAGCTGTTGTTGTCGTCGTCTATGTTGCTGCTTTTTGAATCAGTTCGTTCCTTCATTTCGTTGTATTTTCATTCTGTCACGTTATGCTGCTCGTTATTTTTTTCGGGTTTCGTTTGTGCTACGTTCGTTGTCTTTTTCTTCATTCGATCTGACTTTGATTATCAACCGTTGATATTCTGCTGCTGTTTTGCCTCCTCCTCATTGTTGTACGTTGCTGCGTGATCGTTGTTGTGCTGTTGTTTGCGGTTGTCCGATTTCCTTCATTTCCCCTTTGTTTTCTTCCCCTCGTGTCTGCGTTTTGTTGCTGCTATTACTGATTCTCGTTGCTACTGTTTTCTGCTGCTAGTGCCGGGTAATTACTATTTGTTTGTCCCCTTTCTTCTTCTTCCCCTTCTTCCTCCCTCCCTTTATTTCGTATCTGATTGAGGATGTCTGATGCATTCTTCCGGTTTGACTTCTTCTCGTCTTAAGTTGATCTTGCTGCCGCTTTTGTCGAGTTTCGATCGTGGTACTGTCGCCTCTACTGCAATTTTGTTGCTCGGTGCTGCTGTCCTCCTTTGGTTTCTTATTCTCGTCGTCCGTTGTTCTTTTCTGTTCTGATTGACGTTCCGTCTTTTAGTTTCCGTTTCGTAAATCTTGTTGTCCAATTACTGCTATTCTCGGTTTTCCCATTCTTTCCCCTTTTCGGCCTATCTTTCTTTCATTCCTCTATTCTTTGTATCAATCCTTAATCCGATCCCTTTATTTTTGGTTTCTTTGTCTCGAAACCTCCTGTAGTAAGATGGATTTACTGAAGAACAAGTGTTAAAGACGACTCACGAGTTCGTGACTGGAGCTTGGACTATTAGAGGAGCAAATGGTTTGAAGCTACCGATTCGACTTAAGGTAACTTTAGGACGTTACTCGATTTTATATCGTATGTTTGAGTGGTAGTATGTAGTAAATATTTTAACTTCGGTTTTTCTAATTTTGGCTATTTATTATTTGCTAATTATATATATATTTTTTTAAATTGTGTACCTTAAAAATATTTGACAAGTTTTCGATATCGTTTTATAAATCGTTAGTAATTTAATTATTTGCGATCGTTATAATATTTTGTTGGTTATCGTGACATTAGTAACTAAATAATATTTCATATTTTCTTCACATTTCGTTAATTTATAATTTTAACTCAAAATTGTATTTTTATATTATAATCGAGATTTGTATACTTGCTTAATAAATTAACTTTCGTTTTACGAATTATATTAATAAATGAGAAAATAGTCGATTTTGTTTTAAATATATTTTTAGTAGAGACTATAATCACTAATAATTTCTTATTTGTTTCTGATGACTATTTTTATTAAAATCCATATTATTTATTAATAGAAACTATCTGTTAAAAATAATTTGAATCCTTCGTAAATTTCATTTCATTTATAAAGTTCGTCGACTCAATTAATTTTGATATCATTTTCTTAAAACATTTCTTTTCTAAAATTTATAATTTTAACTCGATTTCCTAATTATTTATAAATACTATATATTGACTTATTATATTTTATTTATATTTCGAGTAACGAATTTAGAAATATAATAAATTTACGATAACGACGATAATAATAAAATGCTAAATTTGTTAGAAATGCTATTCTTATACATTTCACTTATTTTAATAACTTACGAATTTTCTATAACAATATTTCTATTGTAAGTAAGTTTCTATTTATAGAAAGTTTCCTTTTTATATAAAATATTTATTCCTTTTGTCTTCATATTATTTATAATGATTATATCTCTTGTATTTATCGATAATGGCTGTTTTGGAGTTATGGAATAAGGACAAGTGTGGAGTTAGAGTAATATATTCTGGGGTTTACATTTTTGCCATCAACTATAAGGCTGGTGTGTCTTTATGGGGCACACTGGTTGTTGAACCGAGCATATATGGTGTTCGGGAGTGTGTGTACATTTTGACCTTAAACTCGTGCCTCACAGTGTAAGACGCCGTCGGGTTGAACTGAGTATTTATGGTGCTCGGGAGGGGTGTGCGTATTATCTTAAACTGGGGCCACACATTTATAAGTCGCCGTCCTATTATGGTTGAGTAGCCTAGTTAGAGATCGAAGTTTGATTTGTTTGAACTAAGTTCTTGAAGCTAGTTTTAGTATTCTTCTAGTGAAAGTCTAGCCATCGACACTAATCCTATCCACAACGCCATTTTGAATATCTTTATTATTATCGATACATTTTGGTTTGTAGGTTGACAAATATTTGAAGTTTTCTTCTGAAAACTTGTTTTGATTTTATTGTTCCGATATTTCGAGTTTTCTCCGAGAACTTATTTTTATTATATCATTTCGATGTTTTCTCTTTTTAAATATTTTGATATAATAACACTATTATTTTTCCATATGATATAATATGGCTGGGAGAACGTCCGAGTTACTCCCCACTGACGTGGCTGTTATGTTTTTAACATGACAGGTATTTGCTGCAGGGTTTTGGGTGTGAGCTAGCGAGTAGTGTGGATCCTACTCTTTCTTTATTAATGAAATTTATGGATTTGTATAACCTGTTTGGAGAATTTTCTTTTTAGCCCTTTTGTAAAAACAGGCATTTGTATTGACTTACCATTTCTTTTAATAAGATATAGTTTGTCAGTGTGTTTTAAATCCCAACTCTACAGTGTTTCCGCCACTGTATTGCGTTAGATTTTCTAGGGGATTACAGGAGTCTTGGTTGATTTCTTCAGCGGCATCATTCTCTTCAACTTCCCCCTCACAGAAACCTAGTGTCACGATGCCACCATCAAAAGTGCCCTCATCATCGTAACCCTCTGTTCCATCACCATCTCCCACACAGAAACCTGATTTCTCAATATCTTCATCCACGTATCCAGATTCACGCAAGTCTTGCACAATTTGGCGTACCAGACCGCAGGCTTTAGCATCGCGCTGCTCCTCGCTCTCAACGACGGGGGCGTTCTGGGTAGTCTGCTTCAACTGGCCGGCCAACGAAACGACTTCATCGATATACCGGAGGACAGATGGATCTTCCGAGAATTGTTGGGAGGACGGGTCCTGACTTGGAACTGCATTGTTCCTCGTCGATATTTCTCTTACTTTAGAGGCAGCCTGCTCACAGAAACCGCAAAAGGCTAGCGCACACCTTCGGAAATCTATGAAAAACCGCCGGTCGTCCTATAATTCAGTTGAAGTCAAATCATTAGTGTGAAGCTCAGTGGTGTTGAGGCTGGCAGTGTGAGTATGACTAAGCATCTAAGTGTGTGACTGTAAGGAATAAGTGTGTGACTGTAAGGAATAAAGTGTGTGACTATTATTATAGCGTGTGACTATGCAGGTTATAGTACTGATTGGACAACATAATGTGTGTGTCTATACAAGTAATAGTGTGTGACTAAACAGCTAATAGTATGTGACTATACAGCAGGATGTGTGTGTAATCCCCTAGAAAATCTAACGCGATACAGTGGCGGAAACACTGTAGAGTCGGGATTAAAACACACTGTAACTATGTCTTAGTAAAATTAAAATGGGAAAGTCAAACAATAGGCCTTAAATAAAATGGCCAAAATTTAAAACAATCCACAAAAGGGGTTTGAACAATCCATAAGACATAATTATCAAAATAAACAAGCAGGATCCACACTGCTCGCTAGCCCACACCTGAAACACGTATACCTGCCATGTTAAAACATAACAGCCACAATCAGTGGGGAGCAACGCCAACGTTCTCCCAGTCGTATAACATGATTTTAAAATTGTAATTACTATTATAGAAAAAAATAGTAAGAAAACGGAAAACAGTAAAACATTATAATGAAAATAAGTTTTCAGTGAAAAACTTCACGTATCGAAACAATATAATAAAAACGAGTTTTCAAAAGAAAACATAAAACATTTGTCAACCTGCAACCAAATTATATCGATAATAATAAAATAGTCAAAATGGCGTTATGGATATTCGGTTAGTGTGCACAAGGCTAGACTTTCACTAGGGATGTACTAAAAACTAGCTTCGAGAACTCAGACATCAACTTCACACGCAGCGAAGATCCAAGGTCTCTAACTAGGCAGCTCAACCATAATAGGACGGCGACTTATCAATGCGAGGTCCTAGCTTAAGTAATATACACCCCTCCTAGATACCAAATGTATCCAGTTCAACTGACGGCGACTAACACGATGCAATATCTAGCTTAGGGGCACAATGCACATATACTCATGGACACCAAATGTATCCAGTTCAACAACCAATGCATCCCAAATGGATACACCAGCCTTATAGTTGATGGCAAAACAGTACATCCTAGACTGTATTACTCTAACCCCACACTCATCCTTATTCCATAACTCCAAAACAAAGCCATTATCGATATTGAAAGGATATAATCATTGTAAATAATAAGAGAACAAAAGGAAAAAGGACCACTTTCTATTTTAGGAAACTTCTATTTCAGGAAACTTTACTAAAATTAACATCATATCAAAATAGCAAAAATATTAGTTTATACTAATACAACATTTTTAGTAAACGATATAGATTTATAAAACTAAAACTTTCGGTCTTAACGATATTAATTGTTAAAGTGGGAACATTTGAGTTTATGAAATTATTAAAATATCTTCCAAGTGTTTATAAAATGAATAAAAATGTCTCAAACATTTTAATACCACTAATCAGGGTGTTTTAAAAGTTTATAAAATTAAAATTCCCTAATTATTAATAGTTTCGACAATACGAACATAAATAGGATTTTACGGCAAATGTCAAATTAAATCTTTTAACATCTTTTATTTAATTAAACCATTGAATACATTAAGAGTAAGTTATGGGATGATTTAACTCACCAAGTTTCAGATTTAAATACTTTCAATACTTATTGGTAAAATAATTGTTACAAAAATTACGTAAAATAATGGCTGGAAAAATAATTGTTTTTTTTGGTAAGACGAAGCATTTTAACGTTAAATCACAATTTGTCCAAAAATCAATACTTATTAATTAACAACTTTAATAAATAGTACAAAAATTAGGTAAAATAGTTAAAATATATTTATGGACATTCTGTCCGGAAAAGAAAATTTTCCAGAATCCTAAAACTCGGTTTTTAAAGCGTTTTCTCGTTAATCGTCTAATCTCGACAATAACGATTAATAAAAATAGTAATTACAAAACGATTTAAGTATTAATATCCAAAAATTATTATTAAACCTAAAAATCATGATTTTCCAGAAAATACATTTTTTCCAGATTTCCATAAATTCCAGATTTAATAAATCCCGCAAAAACCGTCTTTTAAACCCGTTTTCACAATTAACGATTCCATTAATAAAACTTATCGTTCCCAACATTTTATTAAAGCACTAAAAATCATAAAATTACATTTTTTTATGAAATCATCAGAATCATATTTTTTTCAGATTTACACAAAAGACCAGAAATTGAGAATTTAACCGACAAACACGGTTTTAACGATAAACGATGATTTAAAGTGATTAATTAATTCATCCACTTAAAAATTTCAAAACATTTATGAAATAAATCAGAAAATTCTATTTCATCATAAAGTTTCACCATGTCAAAAATAAGATTAAAATAAAATGTTTAGGTACTAGAACTAAAAATCGGCATTTAATCATTTTTGTCCGTAAACGGTAATAATTCAATAATCGATAACTAAAATATCAGAAAAATACTAAATTATTAAAAATCATCAAAAACATCATTTTTACAGAATATAAACATATATTACATGTTTAGGCCGAATATTACGAGTTTACAAATTAATATGACGATTTAATCGTTAATCTCGTAAAAGCGATAAAAATACCGAAACATGCAAATTTTCAACTTTTAAAAATTTTCCAGATTTTATGACATACATATATTGTCAAAAATGAAATATAGAAATATACATGCAATTACACAATTAAAATCATGCAATACCAAGTAACATTGACGTTACCTCTAATTATCCAAGTCCGAGTCGAAGATGTATTCATCCGCTTCTGGATCCTCCAAAAATACTACAAAAACATGACATCCATGGTATGAAAATACCATAAGATCGCTGGAAAAACAAGGTGTATAACGATTGAAAATGAAATCGATTAATACCTTAACGAAGGAGACGAAAAGAGGATCGAAATAAGAGAAAAATAGGAGACGGAAGGTGATGCTTGAAGACGGTTTTCTGGCCAGAAATGGCTGCTGAAAAATTCAGATTTCATGAACCAAAAGAGAGAGAAAGAGGAGGTATTTGCCTTGATTAAAATTGATATAAATTGAATGAGAAAAAAAAGTGAAAGGATTAAGCATAAATGGAACTCTTAAAATTGATGAAAACAAGGTACATGTATACTACACAACTTGGCCAAAATGATGTATGTCGATGTTGAAAATTTTTTGCATGAACCATCACATTAAAACATGGTAAAAATATCTTGTGAAATAATTGTTCTCTTAAAAACATAAAAAATAATAAGTTGTAAAAATATGTGGTAGTAGTGTGACATGGGGGTCACGGTCCAAAATGGTGGGAAGGGGTCCAAAAAATAATTGTAGGTTGATAAAAAAATGATTGTAAAATTATTAAAGGTATTTCAAAGCAATTAGAGTAAACCTCGCGTTGGAAAATAATTATTTACGAAACTTCGTAATAAAATCATTAATGACTAAATTTTCATAATTAAAAATATTTCTTATTTGAAAATATCATATAAACGTGTTTGGAACGATTTAGAAGAAATAAATAACCCATATCCAAGCTTAAAATGATAGTTCGTACAAAAATGGGATTCTTCGCGAAATAAGCAAATAGTTTGCGACGAAAATTTAATAAATAGATTTATCATAGAAAAATAAAATATTTAAAATCTTTTAATGAAAATAAATAATATTAGACTCAAAAATATTATGAAGCTTGAAAATGAAGGAAACTGAAGGCAGAAAAATAACAGAGTTATGACGGAGTCATAACGGAATAGATAATAACACATATAAAATTAGCGGGTGTTACAATCCTCCCCACTAAAAGAAAGTTTCGTCCTCGAAACTAAGAATAAGCAAAAGGAATCAAGACTACCCCACTCGAAAAGGTGAGGGCGAAATTGAGAGTCAAATAGAACTTTCAAGGATTGAAGAATAAATTAACAATCTCGAGATTCCCGGTACGACTCCCACAACACAGGTTCCTAATTTCCATCAAATAACGTTAAGTCCAATATTAGGCACTAGGTGGTACTACTTGGTCACAATCTCCTAAAATGTCTTACGTGACTATCCAATCGTTCAAGCGACACGATACTAATCCACAAATGATTTAGAATCAAATCCATAATTAAGATTCCAACGGTTAACAAAACATACCCAAACCCTTGATTGATAAGGCTCCTAATTTCAAAACTCATAAGGTTTGAACTCGAGGTATGCTCCAAATTTCTCGAGTAAGGAACACTAAACAAGGTCCACCAATATAACAGTGCTCGGGCACGGAATCCTCAAAATGATTACCAACATGTTTATAATGCCACAAGTAAAGAAGTTGGGGAAATTATAACAAATCCTCAAACACGCTCAAACTTATAGGTAATGGCGCAAACACTCACATCTTCAAACACGCCATTGGAGTAAGGTTTCTAAAATTCCACCAAATTTCATATTGTATCAGCGAAACCACCAAAATATTTATTAACTCAACGAAGCCACAATCTTGTTGGTCTATGGTTATAGCACTCCCAATAAGATGATCCGTATTATAGTAATCCTCAAAACACCACAATAAAACAAAACTTTGATTGTACAAGATAGCTCTCTTCTCTAGGGACAACAACAATTTATCCAAGTTAGATCACTCAACTCCAAAGTTCATAGGTTACAACCTTAAACGACAATCAACATTCTAATCCTTAAGAAATACGGGTGTGAACATGACATAGGTCCACCCTGACGCGGCCACGCGCGGGTTTGGGGAGGCGAATGAATCTCCATATGAGATGGGTCGAATTGAATTTTAAATCGAAGTAGGAGTCGCCAACGAATTTTGTGGTTATTCGGAACCATTCGAACCCACTCTATGTCGTAGTGGGCCATATTTAAAACATGGCCCATTTCCGATGTCAGAGCTTATCGGTTCGTCCCTTAGCATTTGATACCGATACCGACATTATCGGATATCGTATATTGAATGACTCTCGTTGCCAATGGATTCGGACATCCGGAAACCATGGTTCTGAGTAAGGGGTGAGGGTACGTGTTGGGAAGTTCACTGAGAACACCCAACCCCGCCCGCTCTTAGCGGCCTTTACAAAGATATCGTTCGTTTTTTTATGTACACGCGTTAGTTCGACGATTGAATGATATGCAAAGATTATTTTCCCTAAGACATGTGAGAGAAAAAAATAAATGGGTTGCTAAGTCGTTTAATGCATGTTAAACTAATAACGTCAAAGTTATTTTAGCATGTGAATTTGTTTTAGTCTAATAAAAAAAAGAAATAAATAAATTGCTACAAACACGAGAAAACGAGTTAGTAACGATGAATAAATTGAATAAAGATGTAAATACGATAATATGCATGATTTTGGAAAAAATTTATGACACGTGATGGATTAACACGTGTTGACCGAGGTGGAAAAAAAAGTATTTATCGAAATATGTCGCGAAAGTCGCCTTTTATGTATGACTCGAAAAGAATAAAAAATAGAAAAGCGAGGAAACGAAAGAAAAAGACTCGGCGAACCAGGCTGTTGCGCGAGTAGCCTGACAGGCGCGCGACCCGCGTGGCAGCCTGTTCAGGTTTTTTCTGTTTTGTCGAAAAATCGTTAACTTTTATAAATCGCGTACAAATATGGATTAATTTATACTCGATTTATATTTTTGATATTCGTCGTATTCGATATTCGATTATGAAATTGATATCGAATACTCGGAATGATTTTTAGAAAAGTTTGGTAAAAAAAAAAAACTTGTTTTGAACGAAAAGTAGAAAAAAGAATTTTGAACGAGAAATATGTTAATTCTCTCCGCGTATAAAATCGTCGAATTTTGTTTAAAAAGATGTAACGATTTTATTAGCATCAACGAGAAATAATTAATTTTGTTCTTGTTAGATACGATATTCGATTAGAGAATCGATATCGTATTTTAAGAACGTTATAAAAATAGTTTTTTGTAGTATCGATATTAGAAATAATAAATATGCGACGAACGACCCATGTTAAAAATACGACTGACGACGACACGACCCGTAAAAAAACGTGAGAAAGGAAGAGAAGAAAGAGAAGAATCGGGTTTGATTTACACCCTTAACCTACATGCTTTGTTTTCTCGGGATAAGGCTCGTCGGAAAGTGGTTTAAACTTGGGAGCGTCGAGATGATGCGGGATGAGTTAAGGTGTCGGTTTTGGACGTGTGGTTGGACGTGTGGTTGGACGGTTTCTCGGGGTTTCGAGGCTTCTTCGGGAATACGTCGGGATTTGCTTTGAATTATTTCTAATAGATATCGAGGATGTATGTGTATAATGGCTGTAAAAACCGTATCAAACCGTGTCCTTTTGTGTTGGAAGAGAGGTCCTATTTATAAGAATCGAGGTAGTCTTGCCTGTGTGACAAGAAATACCGGTTTGGATAGGAAATACGAGAGTTCGAGAGGAAACCAAAGTCTCGTTTCTTGGTGAAGAAGCCAAACATCTCGGCTGAAGAGGAGAGTGTTTCGGCTGTTTTGGATGTTTTGGCCGAGTATTTGGAGCTCGGTCGGTGTCTGATTCGGTTTCTGGATAGAATTCCTACTTGAGATCGAATTCTACCTTCAACAGAATTGTTTAATGTTCTCGAAGCTGATTTTTTTGGTAGTGTTGGAGTCCAAACCGGACACTTGAGGTGTCACGATTTGTCCGCGAGTCTCGGGAAAAAATATCTTTGACCGGGTTTGACCCGGTTGCTAAAAGACGGTTTTACCCCTGGTGACGGTTTCGACCCAAATTAGTCTTATTTGACTCGAAACGACCCACTGGGCCTGGATTTGAGGTTGGTTTTGTAAGATTTGTACTCCGTAATAAGTCTAAACCAAATGTCCATGATTACGAGCCCATATACGAGTCCATCAAAGCATGTTTACGTCCAATCATCATCGGGTGTTTGGCGGGAACTATTATAGACACCTGGCGGTCAAATGTGGGTGTCTACAGAGCCCCCACTCTGACTGAGGCTTGGACAAGGCAATAGTTAGAGTAGCTACCAGGTCAATCAAGGATTAAAACCTGGCAGACTTCCGATCGGGTCGTTTATAGTCCATTAGACCTGCGTGAAGGGCTCGCCAGCCATAGGATAGAAATCATACCTGGGTTGATGTTAATATTGTCGCGGGAGCTTGCCTTGGAAGCTATGGGTATACCTGTTTTCAGGTACATCCTGTCTTTGAATTGCGCGGGAGCTTGCCTTAGAAGCTATGGGTATATCTGTTTACAGATACATCCTGATTCTTCAGTAGAAAATGTCGCCTGAGCTTTCCACTGGGGAGTCTTTGAGAATTCTTCGGGGAGTCTTGGGGTACCTGTCTGTTGATACATAACAAATTGCATGTAACATTTAGGCGAACACTGACTCATGCTAGGGAAGAAATGATTTTTGATTGATTTTTTGGAAAGAAAATGAATTTTTTTTGGAAATTAGAATGCTTGGGATGACTTGATTCCTAATCCGATTCTGACACGGACTCCTAAAGTCTCTGGTTAGGCCTGTATGCCTAGATAAAGTGTGATAAAAATTCCTATTCCCGTGGTGACTAGGAAAGGGATTTTCTCAAATGGCTAAGTTTTGCGAATTTTAAAATGAGAATTTGAAGAGAGAGATATACCGACCGACTCGACTCTGGACGCGACAAGACGAGTTGACAGACACGACTGGACTCTCTAAGGGTTGGACCGTGACTCGGTAGGGGATGGGCCACCTAAGATGACAAGACTCTTAAGTTGCGTTATCCCATAGCCTAGGCGAGTGGCAACATGGTCGAATCCTCGGAATGGGAAAGATATGTTATGAGACTGTTTCCGTACGACAGGGCTTTGTGGTAGCAATGCCGTAGACTGGTGTTCTTTTGAATTTTTTTGGTTTCAGGGTATATTCCCAAGGTAGGTGTTGTTTCGAGTTCCTGACAGACTCTTGTCTTCGACTGAGCCGAGTACTAGGACACACTACAGAAAGGAGGCTAGATTTTTTGAAATTATTTGGATTTTGTGAGTGGATGGAGGTTTTCTGCCTAAGAGAAGCCCCCAGGACGACAAAGCTAGCTGTTGAGAACATGATAGTGTCGTGACCGGAATGATGGCGCTTTTTTAATGTGTATCAATGTGGGTGGTTGTTCCTCTGTTGAAAGGCTGCCTACGTATTCACGTCTAGTGAAATCAAACCATGTCGTAGTTCAGTGAATTGAAGGATATGTTATGGTGCCTAGTATATTAGGGCTTTGGGTGTAACTAGCCACAGCGATGGTGTAGGCTAGGTGCATTCCCAATGATGTCTTGATCAAAGGGTTAGAACAGTTAGGATGTTGATCCTGTGACTATGAGCGTTCTCCGGGGTAGCCCCCAGAGGTGTTGTGAACTATTTGGGCATGTTCTATGCCGACTGCAAGTTGAATTCCCATGTTTGGGGATGGTAACTGGCTTAGATGTTTTTGGAAATGTGGAGCTAGGTCGCAAGTGGCTTTGATGTTTCGAAATCTGGAGCTCGATTTTGTGGAGCTAAGGCTTCGAGGGTAAGGTATTGTAATGTGGTAGGAAAGGGGGAAGTCGAGTAAAAATGACTCGGACTTCGATCGGGCAGGTTGATAATGCGGGATCTGGTTTCCATGTCTGGCCCTAAAGGTTAGGGTGTATCCTATGGAGCTTGAATCCTCAAAATTCTGGGCTGTCTCTAGCCTAGGTCTCGAGAAGGTCTTGAGGGTTGTAATGTGGGAAGGCTAAGTGTGGTTCTAGCTGACCAGCTTGATTGTTTCTCCCCTATTGGATGGTATGAGTATTGATAATTTTGAATTGACCGTTTTCACTACGGTCATGGGTTTTTGAATATTTTTTGGTTGACCTCTTTAGCCCCGGTCATGGGATTCTTCATTTGAGTTGACTGTGCCTGGTCGAGGGCTTGACCGTATCTGGTCGAGGGATGTTGATAAATCTTTTTGACTATGGCCAGCTCATTTTGTTTTGGCCTTTTGCTTTTTTCCGTGGACTTTTGATTTTTTCTTTTTTGTCTAGTTTTTTTTTTCCCTTTTTTGTTGGTCAGACTAACACCTAAGGTAAGGATTGGTCAAGTTGGTCAAGTCTTATTGGAAGGGTATTTATTGTAGGAAGTGGGTTTGCCTCCCGTCTTGAACCCAAACTAGAAGACTACCTAGATTTGTCATAGGATTCAATACTGCTTCTGCTAAGGGTAGTTATGTGGCTTTTCTATACCAGACATGGAACAGGTAAGAGGAAAACACGGGCTCGGTTTCCTGCAGTCATTATAGATGCGTCTATAATAGTCACGTGCATGTGCTCATAGTGTATGATGGTGTTCATCATGTTCTCGGAAACACATAAGGAAAGTATGTATGAGAAATAGAAAAGCTAATTTTATTGGATTTTGAAAAAAGAGGACAGAATACAACTGACTTTGACTTTGACTTTGATTTGGAAATGAGGATGTTGGGTATCCTAGACTCGAACTCAGACTTAGACTCGAATCAAATCCGGACTCGGACGCTCGGTTGGTTTTTTGTTTTTTTTGGTAAGGTCTTTGATTGGAGAGAAAGATGGGTGCCACGACTCGCCTAAACTCAGCTTTGTGCAAGTGCAAGAGAGGGAGTCAAACTAGACACGGCCCGGGGTGACGGGTCGACAAAGACTCTTAGACCGGGATACTCGAACGTTGATCTAGACGAGGTAACGATTGCGAATTGGACTCGAGCTGCATAATGGTGAATTCGAAAATGGGGGCGACCATGTTTGACCGTATCACGTGCTCGGACCAACCGTGGTGACCTAACCCTAGGTGACTCGAGTATTCGTAGCATAGGTACGACACGAAGAAGGCATCATAAGGACGCCGGTGCAGGATGAACGTAGGGTACCCCTTAAGGTGACCGTGGTTGACTGCTCGGGTGGAGGACAGCCCCCGAGTGAGACTAAAGACTTTGATAGGACTCAAATGGTGCGACATCTAAGTGACTCGAAAGTGGGGTACGTGAGCCAACACGTGTAAGACCTGATCCTTAGAGCAAACGCGGTTGATCGCCCCGCTAAAGGGTAGCCCCCGAGTGGGACTGAAGACCGACTCCTAGACGGGTGACTCGTGGATGGTGGACTGTCCCTGGGTTTTGGCAAAGTGGGCCTAGTCCCGTTCGAAGAAAGATCCGTGTGTGAAATCCCCAGACTTTGGACTCGATTGTGTAAATGGGCTTCCCTTTGTAGGAGTTTGTCCTACGTAGGTGGACCGTGCCTTGACAAATAAGGCGGACTTGGGATGGGGTAGAAACTCGTGATGTAAGATCGACGGAGTTTCGACGCTATAAATTCTAACAACTTATGACAAGACCCGACACTGCTAAATACGGGAAGTCCTAAGAAGAAGAAAGTTTTGAAAAGGGAATTTGGATTTGAAAACCGAGCAAGGTCGGATTGGAAGGCCCGATTTTTTTGAAAAATCGAAAAAAAGGTTACCGGGCCGAGATTTTGAATTTTTTTGGAAAGTTTGGACAGCATACCGGCTAAAAATAGGCTATTTTGAGTCAAAATCATAAGTCCTAAATTTGGTAGCTTTCCGGGTTTTGAAAAATAGATGGGTTTGAAAAGATGCGGGTTTTTGAAAATGACGGTTTTTGAAAGACGACTTGTAAATCAGGTAGCACGTAGTCGTAGAAACAGTATAACGACGCCATGTATGCTCTAAGTCTAAGTCTCGGTCGGTCGAATAGGGTCTATACCAACGACGATAGCTTTTTCGCAAATCAGGACGGTCTTCCTAACCCGAGTTGGTCTTAGAACCTGTCGTAAAACCCATGCGAGTTCCGCCATCGAAGTTTTTAGTGCACCCATTTAGGAATGCACCGTGGTATAGTGGGACGTCGGTCACAAGTAACCGGCCCGGGAAAGAATTGGGTTATGCATGAACTATTGAACTAAAACGTGTACATTACGATTCGAACGATTTCTTTTCGAGTCTCACCCTGAGGATGCCGATGGTAAATAACACATAAGTTAATCCCCAGCGGAGTCGCCAAATTGTGAACATGACATAGGTCCACCAAGACGCGGCCACGCGCGGGTTTGGGGAGGCGAATGAATCTCCATATGAGATGGGTCGAATTGAATTTTAAATCGAAGTAGGAGTCGCTACCGAATTTTGTGGTTATTCGGAACCATTCGAACCCACTCTATGTCGTAGTGGGCCATATTTAAAACATCGCCCATTTCCCATGTCAGAGCTTATCGGGTTCGTCCCTTAGCATTTGATACCGATACCGACATTATCGGATATCGTATATTGAATGACTCTCGTTGCCAATGGATTCGGACATCCGGAAACCATGGTTCTGAGTAAGAGGTGAGGGTACGTGTTGGCAAGTTCACTGAGAACACCCAACCCCGCCTGCACTTAGCGGCCTTTACTAAGATATCGTTTGTTTTTTTATGTACACGCGTTAGTTCGACGATTGAATGATATGCAAATATTATTTTCCCTAAGACATGTGAGAGAAAAAAATAAATGGGTTGCTAAGTCGTTTAATGCATGTTAAACTAATAACGTCAAAGTTATTTTAGCATGTGAATTTGTTTTAGTCTAATAAAACAAAGAAATAAATAAATTGCTACAAACATGAGAAAACGAGTTAGTACCGATGAATAAATTGAATAAAGATGTAAATACGATAATATGCATGATTTTGGAAAAGATTTATGACACGTGATGGATTAACACGTGTTGACCGAGGTGGGAAAAAAAGTATTTATCGAAATATGTCGCGAAAGTCGCTTTTTATGTAAGACTCGAAAAGAATAAAAAATAGAAAAGCGAGGAAACGAAAGAAAAAGACTCGGCGAACCAGGCTGTTGCGCGAGTCGCCTGACAGGCGCGCGACCCGCGTGGCAGCCTGTTCGGGTTTTTTCTGTTTTGTCGAAAAATCGTTAACTTTTATAAATCGCGTACAAATATGGATTAATTTGTACTCGATTTATATTTTCGATATTCGTCGTATTCGATAATGAAATCGATATCGAATACTCGGAATGATTTTTAGAAAAGTTTTGTAAAAAAAAAGCTTGTTTTGAACGAAAAGTAGAAAAAAGAATTTTGAACGAGAAATATGTTAATTCTCTCCGCGTATAAAATCGTCGAATTTTGTTTAAAAAGATGTAACGATTTTATTAGCATCAACGATAAATAATTAATTTTGTTCTTGTTAGATACGATATTCGATTAGAGAATCGATATCGTATTTTAAGAACGTTATAAAAATAGTTTTTTGTAGTATCGATATTAGAAATAATAAATATGCGACGAACGACCCATGTTAAAAATACGACTGACGACGACACGACCCGTAAAAAAACGTGAGAAAGGAAGAGAAGAAAGAGAAGAATCGGGTTTGATTTACACCCTCAACCTACATGCTTTGTTTTCTCGGGATAAGGCTCGTCGAAAAGTGGTTTAAACTTGGGAGCGTCGAGATGATGCGGGATGAGTTAAGGTGTCGGTTTTGGACGTGTGGTTGGACGGTTTCTCGGGGTTTCGAGGCTTCTTCGGGAATATGTCGGGATTTGCTTTGAATTATTTCTAATTGATATCGAGGATGTATGTCTATAATGGCTGTAAAAACCGTATCAAACCGTGTCCTTTTGTGTTGGACGAGAGGTCCTATTTATAGGAATCGAGGTAGTCTTGCTTGTGTGACAAGAAATACCGGTTTGGATAGGAAATACGAGAGTTCGAGAGGAAACCAAAGTCTCGTTTCTTGGTGAAGAAGCCAAACATCTCGGCTGAAGAGGAGAGTGTTTCGGCTGTTTTGGATGTTTTGGCCGAGTATTTGGAGCTCGGTCGGTGTCTGATTCAGTTTCTGGATAGAATTCCTACTTGAGATCGAATTCTACCTTCAACAGAATTGTTTAATGTTCTCGAAGCTGATTTTTTTGGTAGTGTTGGAGTCCAAACCGGACACTTGAGGTGTCACGGTTTGTCCGCGAGTCTCGGGAAAAAACATCTTTGACCGGGTTTGACCCGGTCGCTAAAAGACGGTTTTACCCCTGGTGACGGTTTCGACCCAAATTTGTCTTATTTGACTCGAAACGACCCACTGGGCCTGGATTTGAGGTTGGTTTTGTAAGATTTGTACTCCGTAATAAGTCTAAACCAAATGTCCATGATTACGAGCCCATTTCCGAGTCCATCAAAGCATGTTTACGTCCAATCATCATCGGGTGTTTGGCGGGAACTATTATAGACACCTGGCGGTCAAATGTGGGTGTCTACAACGGGTAATCTATGTCAACCAAAATTTCTAACGACATTAATGAAAACCTTCAATGGTACCACAACACTCAGGCTAACACCTTAATCAATACTCTATGATCCAAAATATTCGCGATGCATCCATTAAATAAGCAATAGGTAAGAATCCAAAGTAATATTATCAGTTACACTTAGTTCGGTTCTAGGGTAGGTACCTGGTATCCATCAAATATAATATACTCTGACTACTCCAAAAATATATTCAACTCTAAGTACTCCAAAATAATCAAAGTAACCTATAACCCAAGGTTCAGTGTCTAAAGTATCATACTAATTCCATTAATCAACATTTTACTATTCAAATCAATCCTCAAGAATTTCTTACTTGCTAAAAAGATAGGGTAGACTCACAATTCTCAAATCAGGTAACAAGGGTCTACCAGACCTCAAACATTTATAACTTAACTCCCACGGGGTTTACTAAGACAGAACCGGTCACACCAAAGAATCTCAAGTGGGAAGATAGTAAATGAGGGAATTAATCAAAGATTTATCTCAAAAATGAAGACAAGAATTTATAAGAAGGGTTGGAAGAAGTAGAGGCAAGGAGAAAGAAAATATCAATGGTTCTAGATGATTAAGATCTAAAACGAGAGGGGAATCTTCAGACCTCTACGGTTCCACAAAGGAATTCGCGGGATATCTTCTTCATCTCGTAGGGACACGAGCACACTAGTCTTGTGTTGCTTCGTCCAGATCCAAAGTGAAGTGAAGTCGCATCTAAGTCTACTGCACGATCATGGAACTTGAATCTACTCTTGATCATCTGGCTTGTAGCTTAAGTAAACTGAACCGGAGCTGAAAAGTCACCATCGGCATCTTTCTTGGAGCACCTAGTTGTCCACTCGAGTCAGCAGGCGTTAAGAGTGCTAAGTAGGTCTTGTCCCGATCTGGAGCAGAATCATGTCAGCATCTTGTCCATTCGATCATCATCTTCTTCGACATATAAAACAAATATTCAATGCTAATCATTGAGTTTCAAGAATAGGAAAGCTAAACAAATAAGTCCTTACTTGTTTCTACCCATCTCTAATAATATTTTTATTTACCGTTTAAATAATTTACTGGTATTTTCCCTATTTTCAGGTGTAAGCGTTGGGAGCAGTGATGCTCTGATACCAACTGTACTCCCCTAGAAAATCTAACGCGATACAGTGGTGGAAACACTGTAGAGTCGGGATTAAAACACACTGTAACTATGTCTTAGTAAAATTAAAATGGTAAAGTCAAATAATAGGCCTTAAATAAAATGGCCAAAATTTAAAACAATCCACAAAAGGGGTTTGAACAATCCATAAGACATAATTATCAAAATAAACAAGCAGGATCCACACTGCTCGCTAGCCCACACCCGAAACACGTATACCTGCCATGTTAAAACATAACAGCCACAATCAGTGGGGAGCAATGCCAACGTTCTCCCAGGCGTATAACAGAATTTTAAAATTGTAATACTATTATAGAAAAAAATAGTAAGAAAACGGAAAACAGTAAAACATTATAATGAAAATAAGTTTTCAGTGAAAAACTTCACGTAGCGAAACAATATAATAAAAACGAGTTTTCCAAAGAAAACATAAAACATTTGTCAACTTGCAACCAAATTATATCGATAATAATAAAATAGTCAAAATGGCGTTATGGATATTCGGTTAGTGTGCACAAGGCTAGACTTTCACTAGGGATGTACTAAAAACTAGCTTCGAGAACTCAGACACCAACTTCACACGCAGCGAAGATCCAAGGTCTCTAACTAGGCAACTCAACCATAATAGGACGGCGACTTATCAATGCGAGGTCCTAGCTTTAGTAATATGCACCCCTCCTGGATACCAAATGTATCCAGTTCAACTGACGGCGACTAACACGATGCGATATCTAGCTTAAGGGCACAATGCACATATACTCCTGAACACCAAATGTATCCAGTTCAACAACCAATACATCCCAAATGGATACACCAGCCTTATAGTTGATGGCAAAACAATACATCCTAGACTGTATTAATCTAACCCCACACTTATCCTTATTACATAACTCCAAAACAAAGCCTTTATCGATATTCAAAGGATATAATCATTGTAAATAATAAGAGAACAAAAGGAAAAAGGACCACTTTCTAAAAGAGGAAACATTCTATTTTAGGAAACTTTACTAAAAATAGCATCATATCAAAATAGCAAAAATATTAGTTTATACTAATACAACATTTTTAGTAAACGATATAGATTTATAAAACTAATACTTTCGGCCTTAACGATATTAATTGTTAAAGTGGGAACATTTGAGTTTATGAAATTATTAAAAAATCTTCCAAGTGTTTATAAAATGAATAAAAATGTCTCAAAAATTTTAATACCTCTAATCAGGGTATTTTAAAAGTTTATGAAATTAAAATACCCTAATTATTAATAGTTTCGATAATACAACATAAATAGGATTTTCCAGCAAATGTCAAATTAAATCTTTTAACGTCTTTTATTTAATTAAACCATTGAATACATTAATAGTATGTTAAGGGATGATTTAACTCACCAAGTTTCAGATTTAAATATTTTTAAAATGGCTGGAAAAATAATTTTTTTTTGGTAAGACGAAGCATTTTAACGTTAAATCACAATTTGTCCAAAAATCAATACTTATTAATTAAAGACTTTAATAAATAGTAAAAAAATTACTTGAAATAGTTAAAATATATTTATGGACATTCTGTCCAGAAAAGAAAATTTTCCAGAAACCTAAAACTCGGTTTTTAAAGCGTTTTCTCGTTAATCGTCTAATCTCGACAATAACGATTAATAAAAATACTAATTACAAAACGATTTAAGTATTAATATCCAAAAATTACTATTAAACCTAAAAATCATGATTTTCCAGAAAATATATTTTTTCCAGATTTAAAAAAATTCCAGATTTAATAAATCCCGTTAAAACCGTCTTTTAAACCCGTTTTCACAATTAACGATTTCATTAATAAAACTTATCGTTCCCAATATTTTATTAAAGCACTAAAAATCATAAAATTACATTTTTTTTTTATGAAATCATCAGAATCATTTTTTTTCCAGATTTACACAAAAGATCAGAAATTGAGAATTTAAACGACAAATACGGTTTTAACGATAAACGATGATTTAAAGTGATTAATTAATTCATCCACTTAAAAATTTCGAAAAATTTATGAAATAAATCAGAAAATTCTATTTAATCATAAAGTTTCACCACGTCAAAAATCAGATCAAAATAAAATTTTTAGGTACTAGAACAAAAAATTGGCTTTTAATCATTTTTGTCCGTAAACGGTAATAATTCAATAATCGATAACTAAAATATCAGAAAAATACTAAATTATTAAAAATCATCAAAAACAACATTTTTACAGAATATAAACATATATTACATGTTTAGGCCGAATATTACGATTTTACAAATTAATATGACGATTTAATCGTTAATCTCGTATAAGCGATAAAAATACCGAAACATGCAAATTTTCAATTTTAAAAATTTTCCAGATTTTATGACATACATATATTGTCAAAAATGAAATATAGAAATATACATGCAATTACACAATTAAAATCATGCAATACCGAGTAACATTGACGTTACCTCTAATCCAAGTTCGAGTCGACGATGTATTCATCCGCTTCCGGATCCTCCAAAAATACTACGAAAACATGACATCCATGGTATGAAAATACCATAAGATCGCTGGAAAAACAAGGTGTATAACGATTGAAAATGAAATCGATTAATACCTTAACGAAGGAGACGAAAAGAGGATCGAAATAAGAGAAAAATAGGAGACGGAAGGCGATGTTTGAAGACGGTTTTCTGGCCAGAAATGGCTGCTGAAAAATTCAGATTTCATGAACCAAAAGAGAGAAAAAGAGGAGGTATTTGCCTTGATTAAAATTGATGTAAATTGAATGAGAAAAAAAAGTGAAAGGATTAAGCATAAATGAGCTCTTAAAATTGATGAAAACAAGGTACATGTACACTACACAACTTGGCCAAAATGATGTATGTGGATGTTGAAAAGTTTTTGCATGAACCATCACATTAAAACATGGTAAAAATATCTTGTGAAATAATTGTTCTCTTAAAAACATAAAAAATAATAAGTTGTAAAAATATGTAGTAGTAGTAGTAGTGTGACATGGGGGTCACGGTCCAAAATGGTGGGAAGGGGTCCAAAAAATAATTGTAGGTTGATAAAAAAATGATTGTAAAATTATTAAAGGTATTTCAAAGCAATTAGAGTAAACCTCGCGTTGGAAAATAATTATTTACGAAACTTCGTAATAAAATCATTAATGACTAAATTTTCATAAATAAAAATATTTCTTTGTTGAAAATATCATATAAACGTGTTTGGACCGATTTAGAAAAAATAAATAACCCATATCCAAGCTTAAAATGATAGTTCGTACAAAAATGGGATTCTTCGCGAAATAAGCAAATAGTTTGCGACGAAAATTTAATAAATAGATTTATCATAGAAAAATAAAATATTTAAAATCTTTTAATGAAAATAAATAACATTAGACTCAAAAATATTATGAAGCTTGAAAATGAAGGAAACTGAAGGCAGAAAAATAACAGAGTTATGACGGAGTCATAACGGAATAGATAATAACACATAGAAAATTAGCGGGTGTTACAGAGTGTGATCATAACGACCGTGACTACTGAATCTCAACTGATTCATAAACACAGTTTTATGAATCGTATATGCTTTTATAAACATAGGTAAGGCTGTCAGATTAAATCGTTTCACGAACAATTATATGATGATCTATAGAGTGGCTGGGAGATCACTTACGTCAACTGCGCTGTCTTCCGATTGATCGTCTCTCTCCACCCCTGTCGTTATACTTTTGGGACTAGAGTGCTGGTTGTTAGAGGGCATCTTTATAGCGGGAGGGCTCTCGATGCCTGTTTCCCTACATGTATGTGGGTACGACACCTTCGAACGCAACTGATTTCCCAGTGACCCTGTCTCCAGTTCCCCAGCAAGACGATCGCATATTCTCCGTGCATCCCAATGTGCGATAAATGGTATGTCGCATCTGCAAGTCTCGCTACGGAAATCGTAGCGCTGGAAGTACGCAATCATCAGAATGGGGATGCACCCCCAGAGGTAATTGAGGACTTTGTTGGTGTCACGCGTCCCCTTACCCGCCCGCACCAGATCCTGCAGGACAAAGCTACACCAGTCCTCTTCCCGAATCAAGTCCACGTCATCCACTGCGGCCAGCAGGCTCAGGTCCATTGAGTTGTTCGTAGTAGGCGCGAGGAATGATGACAACGCGAACAGCACGAACCTGCGGACAAAGTCGTCGTCAGCGGCTTTGGTTGCCATTAACTTTTCGTGCACCCTCCCTAATGTTATTGTTCCGCTGTTGTCGACCACATCGAACCCCTTCCTCCAGGTACTCTTTAACCAGATCACGTCAGGTGAGTCTGCCCCTTTCTTGTTTTGTGTTGGGATTACTTTCACCGGATGAGAGCCTAAAGGTAGCTGGAGGCAATCGTGGACGTCGTACTTTGACATCATGAATGGCTCCTGGCGTGAGGCACGGAAAATATGGGACCCGTCGGAAAATGCACGGAGGAACATAAGTGCATGGTCAATGGGGACCGATTCGATCCTCAGCTCCAATAGCCCGTCAAAGCCAACAACACGCACCCTCTCTCTCTGATCATTCGATAATTGCGCAATCAGCTGGTGCAACCGCCTGGGCCTACAGTCAATATCCGGCTGACCTCTAGGCTCTCTTTTTCTTGCTAGCCGACCCTGTCGGCGGTCCCTTCCCCTCTTCCCCCGAGACACGGGCACGACAGTGGGGTCGGCCGGTATATCAGATGTGACCCTCCTCTTTTTTGTTGGCCTGCTTTCCTCAACATTTTCTGTCTCACCCACATCCAGATCGGCGACGGGTGTATCAAAAGTCACCCTCTTTTTTTTCTTTCGTCTGCTTTCGTCATCGATTTCTGACCCCCCACATTTGTCTCGGCAACGATATGGTCCCCCGATGTATCTTCAACAGTCTTCTTCTTCTTCTTCTTCTTCTTACCCAATTTTTGGTCCACAACCACTCTATCATCAATTACTTGTTCGCGGACCGATGTCTCTGCCGAGGCCTTCTTCTTACCGGACTTCGTTCGAACTTTCTTCTTCGCACCAGACTTTCTGCTACAATAACAACATGCGTAATGAGTGTGATTGTACAACTGAGTATACGGCTTCAGCAGTGTGATTCTACAGTAAAATGATAGTGACTCTACAATATAACGAATGTGACTATACAGCCTCAAACGGGTGACTATACAACCAACACTGCATGACTATACAATATAAAGTGTGTGACTTTGCATCATAACTAGTACGACTGTGTAGCTTTAAAGGTGTGATTGTACATCATTCTGTGACTTCACAACAAAATATAATGAGTGCGACTATGTATCTTCAAACGGGTGACTGTATAACCAACTCGGTATGACTGTATAACCAACTCTGTATGACTATTCAAATGTTAAATTTTATCTTCCCAAACACCAATTCCGTGACTTTACAACAAAACCCGATCAGTTATATAATGTGACTATGCAATATAAAGTGTGTGACTTTGCATCATAACTACTGCGACTGTGTGGCTTCAAAGGTGTGATTGTACATCATTCTGTGACTTCACAACAGAATATAACGAGTGCGACTAGGTATCTTCAATCGGGTGACTGTATAACCAACTCTGTATGACTGTATAAACAACTTTGTATGACTATTCAAATGTTAAATTTTTATCTACCCAAACAGTGTGGTTATAGAATATAGTACATATGACTATACAACTACAGCAGATGTACAGAACAACAACAAAAAACTGTCTAATTAATCGATGGCACATGCATACTTACAATGACGATTATGGGAACTTCAACATGAAATTCAACAAAGAAATAAAAACTTCTTGAACTTCAACATGAACTTCAACAAAGAAAAAAAACTTCATCTTTGACTCTATAACTACAACCACTGTACAACTACAACAATTTCAACTCAAAATTAGGGTTATCGAGTTGGAAAAATGCTCTTTTTCCACCTTTTATGGTTCATGCATGACCGGGGTTCATGACCACTTTTTAGGGATCATGAAAAGGGGATACAAAAGGGTTGAACAAAAGGAAAATCGGAGGTCGAAAATGGATCATTCAACATACCTTTGTAGCGCCACCGGAATTTTAGGCATTATCGGAGATGGAGTAGCTGCGGAGATGGAGTTGGAGATGGAGATGGGTTTTTTTTAGAGAGAAGAAGAGAGCGGTGAGTGATTAGCCGATGAAATGAATCCAAAAGGGGTGAATGGGGAAGTGTAAGGGGGTTTGGACGGGACTTCAGAGAGGAGGGAAATTAATGGGGGTAGGGTGAGTAGGGAAGCTATTGATTAGTGATGGGTTGATGGCTGATTAGTGACTCTTGATGTCTGTCCGCAGCATGTCAGTCCCGCAACTTCCTCTTTTTTTTTTTTTTTTTTTTTTTTAATACAATTGAACCCCATCCATCCACCGTCCATATTAAGATGAATGGATGGAGGGGATCAACACTAAGCAACTCTTGGAGAGTTGCTAACTCCCTTGATCCCCGCTCTATATATATATATATGTGTGTGTGTGTGTGTGTGTAATTTGACCTCCTCATGAATTTGGCTTCACATGTCACTTCATCATTGGACCTTTTCCTCTTTCTGCCAAAAGTAAAGGCAAACAATTCATCGGGACGGAAGGAGTATATACTTACTCGATACCACTAAGATCTTCTCATTTATTCAAATGTGAGGATTATAATTATCATATAGAATAATTATTTTGGTAGGGGAGACTACAAAATAGGGAATATACTATTAAAATCCATATAAAAAAAGTTTCACAAATTACATAATATAAGTCTTACACCTGAGACAGTCCATTTTAATTTTTTTTTTAATTTTTTAATGAAAAACTGAATAGTTTTTTTTACACAAAGAGAACGTGTCACGGCGTGCTAACCATTAAAAAAAGTACATTATTATACAATTTTTGATAAATATTTATGTATTTTATTGTATGTAAAAGAGAGAAGTGAGTATCTCGAGATGTGAGATAATATAAACCGAGTATATAAAAAATACTTCCTCTGTTTCAATGAAAGCTTCCACCTAAAAAATGGCACATTTTTTAAGGATAATAATAAAATATTCAAAAGTAGAGAGGGTGTAAAGTGGGTGGGTCACCTAGGTAAAAGTGAAGAGCTATACCAAAAAAGAAAGTGAAGAAATTTACGAAAAAGGAAAAGTGGAAGCTTTCAATGAAACGAAGGGAGTATAAACAATATTTTTATTAATTACACGTTATTTAATACTCCGTGCATTTCAAGACATTACTCAAATATTTTGATTAGTTTTGCAATTTAAAAAATATTTTCCTATTTCTAAATTATACACTCGATAAATAGTAAAAATAAAATAATAAATTTTTTATTTTAAATCTTAAATGAAATATTCTATAAGATAAATATAATATAAATACGGTGCATTGCACGGGGTCTATACTAGTTATAGACATCAACTCATTAATTTTTTTTGTGTTTAATTGAATTTTTTTGTCATTGAATACATGATTAATATATCGTCTTTGAAATGATGTTGATTTTAGTATGATTCATTAATTAATTGAGTTGATCTACTCTCTTAAAGTGAATCTAATTTACAAAATTGAAAACGATCTAATTTCAGTGGTTGTATGTTTCATTGTTGATAAATATTGAAAATGATGTTGATTTTGTCATGTTTAATTAATTAAAAATCAACTTTGTGGTTCAGTACATCTAATTACTAAGTATTTTTTTTGACAGTTTCCGTGAATGCATCGTTATGATAACACATCTTTTAATGTTTTTTGGTGGAATATCATGGTAGTGATTTTTTCTCATCTTCTGTGTATTATTTACCTTGGTGCAATAGTGTTTATTACTTATTAGTCATTGCATCTAAATAAGATACTAATTTGGACAAAAAATCAAATAAAGTTTATTTTCTAATTTTTAGTTTGTATTTTGATTGGATGATTAAGACTTCTATTTATTTTTGGACTTTTTCCTTATTATAAGAATTTGTTTATTTCGATTATAAAGGATTTAGCTACTGTTTTGGCGACTTTGATTAATGATTGTCATTTTATAAGCTTGTACGGAGTAATTGACAATAAAATTTAGTATAAAATAATATTTTATACCTTCAACTAATTTTAAGTGTCTCATAAAAAAAACTAATTTCCCTTCAACTACTTTTTTTGGTATAATATTTTAAGTGTCTCATAAAATTCAGCACAAGTACCTTTTTTGGTATAATATTCTATACCTTCAACTAATTTCAATTAAAAAAATCGACGGAAACAGATGGATTAACCTATTACCCTTGCTTAGTAAACACAATCAGATAAATATCACAAAACTTATTCACTTAAATTTATTTATTTATTTTTTAAAAAAAAACCTGAAACCCATATTTTCCTCAAAATTCAAACCCTAAATCAATTGAAGTCCTTTCACCCCAAATGATGTTAATCATTATTAATTGAATTCACCCAAAATTTTCTTAATCCTAAGTCGTTTTCTGCATTATAGTTGCATTGTTAATCGAGTTTGCTCTTCAACTACTACATACCAAGTACGATTCGGCTTTATGATTAATTTTTGGTTAATTCCCGCTATTGAACAGTAATAGTGTGTACTAATTTCTTGATTATTTCTTGTTTGTTTGATGCATAATCAGTCTTTGCAATAATCAAGCATATCATTATTTTGTTTGATGCATACCAAGTGTTTGTGATTAATCTTACTGCACTTTTATTTCTTGGCATTAAAGGCTTTCTAATTATTGTGCATGATTCCTTTTCTTGTTTTTAATTTTTATTAGGATGAAGATGAAGATATGTGAAAATGATGGATGAAGATGAAGAAATGACTAAGTAATGTTTGATAAAGGTTAATAAAACTAGTGTATTATTGGGACAAAAAAAAGAAAATTGCACCTTGAACATCAAAGAACACAATTTTTGTTAGTTTTTTTGTCGGAAATAAGGTTGGTATAAATTATGAGATAATTAGAATAATAAGGTTGAAAGAAAAACTTTTGCCCTAGCGACGAAACGGAGAAGGCGGCAAGGAGAAGCGGCTGAGACACGATGGTCTGGTCATCTTCTTCGGGTTCGCCGGTGATCAGCAACATCACGAAGCGAAGGCAGAAAAAACATACTATAGAAAGAGAATACTATAAGGAAGATAATGTAACAAGGAAGAACCCTTCCATGGACGTGCCATTGAAGGAAAAATCCATGCAGGAAATAATGGGCGTGCCACCGTATGTAATTCAGGATGATGATGACGGGTGTCTTCTCAATGAAGGCACAGATAATGAATTGGGTGTGATCGCTCAAAGTACCCCTCTTAATACTGAGGATGATGGAGGAGTATGGCTCACAAGACAAGGGAAAAAGACTGTGCAGGAGACGGATGAAGAAATTTTGCAGTTGTCTTTGGATGATGTTCAACCAGAGATTGACTTCTGGCGATCATCAGTTTATGGCTTTGTTGTAGGATCAAACCCTCCTTGGAAAGTACTTGAAGGGTTCTTGAAAAGGATTTGGAAACAACACAATATTGACAAGATTTCTTTCGTGCCGAATGGGATTTTCTTGGTGAGATTTCCTACAGAGGCCATTAAGAATATTGTTTTGCAGTCTGGTTACTACCTATTTGATAACAAACCCATGATTATTAAGGGTTGGCAACCGGACATTGCCTTGGATAAAGAAGATGTGAAGGTGATGCCAACATGGATTCGTCTTCTTAATTTGCCACTGAAATTCTGGGGAGATAGCCTCAGTAAGATTGCAGGAATTGTAAGCCCTATGATTAAGAGAGATGAGGCCACTGCTCAAAGGTGAAGACTTGGTTTTGCTCGAGTCTTAGTTGAGGTTACGCTGGGTCAAAAGCTGCCTGCAATAATTCAGTTCAAGGCTGAGAAGGGTGCCCTGACTTCGATCAACGTGGAGTACGATTGGAAGCCTATTATATGTGAGAAGTGCAAAAGAATGGGTCATGAGAAGAAAGAATGTCGTACCCAAACAAGTAAACCGGTGGCGAAGACACGTAGAGTTTGGAGACCGATTGTTAACCAGGAAGACAAAGTTCAGAAGCCTCTAAATGGGACAATTGAACCACCTGCTCTCATTATTAATTATGTTAGCACACCTACACAGGATGTGAGGCAGGAAGAGGGTTTCAAGATGAATAAAGAGAGGGCTGAAAAGACGATTATTTCTGAGGAGAAGATGGCTGAGCATCAGGATATAAGCTCCCCCCTTAATGGAGACGTGATGATAGTAGGGCAAGCCTCTAGTTCTTCTTTTAAACATGTTCTCTTAAGTAGACAGGAGCCTGGTAAAGGAAATAAGGTAACCCCTCCCGTCATATTTCCTCATGAATATTGGATTTTGGAATGTGAGGGGGATGAATAGAGTGGAAAAACAGTGTGAGATAAATAAATTTCTTGAGTTGAATAAGATAGGTTTGTTTGGTATCAAGGAGACCAAGATCAAGCCTCAAAATCTAAATAAGGTGATGAGCCATAGTTTTAATAAATGTAGCATTTCTACTAATAGCCACATGCATCCTAGAGGTCGAATTTGGATTTTATGGGATCCGCTACAATGCATTGTTCAGATCCATAAGTATACTGCTCAGATGATTCACTACACGGTTCAGGATCTCGTTGGGCATATTGTTTATAATGTTACCTTTGTGTATGCTTTTACTAGCATCGCTGAAAGGGAGGATTTATGGGCGGATTTAGTACAAGTCAGCTGTAATGTGCAAGGGGCCTGGTTAATCGGGGGTAATTTTAACTGTGTTCTACAGCCAGAAGAGAGATTGGGAGGGGGTTTCAACCCAAATGAAGCTCAACCTTTCCTGAATTGTATCGATCAATGCTCTGTCATGGATTGTCCGGCTGTAGGGGCCTTTTATACTTGGAATAACAAACAACCTCCTGATGACAGGGTGTATAGCAGGTTGGATAGGGTGCTTGTGAACCATGATTGGATCGATTGTTTTGTTGAATTCAGAGCACATTTTCTTCCTGAAGGATTGTATGATCACACTCCATGTATGATCCGGAAAATTACAGGGCAGACTAAGCACAATAGATGTTTCAAATACTACAACATGTGGAGCCAAGCTCCTGATTTTGAGAACATTTTTGAAGCATCTTGGAAGCAAAATGTGGAAGGAACGAAGATGTTTAAAGTTGCAGCGAAGTTAAAGAGGCTTAAAGGGCCTTTGAAACAGTTGAACAGAACAAGATTCCATGATATAGAACAACAGGCGGACTTGGCTCAGGTGAAACTCCTAGATATTCAGAAGAAGATCAGCATTAATACGGGCAACATTGAACTAATTGGAGCGGAGCTGGAAGCTATGGAGCAACATAGAATATTAGAAAGGGCGAGCATGAGTTACCTGAGGCAAAAAGCAAAGCTTCACTGGCTGCGAGAGGGAGATTCCAATACTGCTACATTCCATGGATCATTAAAAGCTAGGACAGTTAAGAATAATGTCAATCAAATTGAGGACAATCATGAGAGAAAACACAACAGTACGGAGTCAATACAGGAGGCCTTTTTAGCATATTATAAAGCCTACTGGGGGAAAAAAGTACACTTCCAAGGTTACGAAGAAGGTTATGCAATTGGGTCCGGTTTGTACTCCAGAGCACTGGGCTATTCTTAACTCTCTAGTCACGAGAGAGGAAATTCGGGATACAATGTTTAGCATACCCAATGATAAGGCTCCGGGGCTAGACGGGTACTCGAGTAAGTTCTTCAAAGACGCTTGGAACATTGTTGGGGATGATGTTTGTGATGCTATATTGGATTTTTTAAATTCTGGTCGTCTATTGAAGCAGCTAAATACTACAGCAATAACATTGATTCCTAAAATTGAGCGACCAGCTACGGTGATGCAATTCTGGCCAATACCGTTGGTGAGCCTAGGTCATATACTCCCAAAGATAAATAATTAAGTCCTATTACCTTTAACAATATAGTAGAGGTAAGTCGGGTGTCGAATCCACAGGGAAGGCGATGTAAATTAATGTGTGAATAAAATAAATAAAAGTAACAAGGATAATTGGGGTTTTGTTCTTGAATTGTCTAATAACTAAAATAAGGAAAGTAAAATAACTAATAATGAGAATTCAGATAATTAAGAGGCTCGACTCAAAGAAAATCCACTAACTAGTTAAACAATTGATCATCGACTACTAACCTTTATTTAATCCTTGAGTACTCTATTGTGAAACTGAAAGTTCCAATTGTTCCGTAGATAATATTACTTAGGTCGAAACGCGATACTAAGCAACCTAATTATTGAACAACCTAATCCACGCGTCTAGATTTAATTCAATAACAGCATGAACGATAAGAACAATTCAATAGAAATAACGACCTTTAACACACGCGGTTATTGGTTCGAATTATATGTTTATTCCTCCTTTTACCCAATTACGATGAAACACATACAAATAATTAGGTCTAAAGGTTGCAACTTTATCTAGTGAATTGAACAATTACGGATTCAAACACAAAGAATTACAATAGATTGAAGATTGAAATAATCAATTGGCCAAAAAGATTAAACAAAGAACAATCATAAAATTAGCACAAGGAATAAACAATACTCAAGTAATTAAATCAAGATTAAGAAAAGTCTCACAATCAATTAACTAGTAGCTTCAAATCCTTGATCCGAGAAGAAAGATTAGTTACACATGAAAATTAGGGTTCTTCTCTTTTTCTTATCGATGAACGTAACGTAGTATTATGAATGATGAATAATAAACGTAATAATACCCAACTAATAGTATATAATCTAATAATAATAAATATAGGAAATTCTACTAATTTCCTAAATCTAATAATAATAAAATAATAAATAATAATAATTATTATTATTTATAATTAATAAGCTGACACAGACTCAAAGCAGTTCCGTCTTCAATTCCCGAGCTGCGCCTCGACTTTTCACTCGGTTTGTTGGGCTTGTTCTTCACACTCTTCGTCTTGGGCCCAAATCACATTAAAAAGAAATAAGAGTTCTAAAAATCGTCTTTTCTCCAATAAAACACAATTTACTAGATAAAATCAATTAGACGATTCTCACTCTAAATCCGCATCTTTAATCATCGAATCTAGCTCAAATCTCCGTCGTAAACACATACAAAACACGCTAAATCAACTTCCCCACACTTAGACCTTTGCTCGTCCCGAGCAAAACTCGGAAACATCAACAATAAAACACAAGATCTTGCCAAAAGAAACATGGGAAGCTCGACATCAAACAAAATTCATCCCTTCAACCACACTCCTTATATCCTCCTCAAAGTTTAAGCACAAGGTCACAATGACATGAAAAACACACAACAACAAAAACTGTGACCCCAAAACAACACCAAAAACCATCGAAAAATGACGCTACGCCCCTTATTTCTCCGAATCCTAAACATGATCACATGTGCTACAAAATATCACCAATGGTAAATGATGTATACCACTATTATCCACAACCCACACATGTGATCGACCTAAACGCCTCGAACATCTCAAAACAACACAATAATACTCCAATCGCATAAAATTTAGTGCTACGACTACATCCGCACCGCGATTCTTCTCACCTTGACCAACTATCCTACCCGACCAACCTTCTATGTCACCCTTCTTATGACACCACACCAAGAATGAAGAAAGTATTGTGAATTTTTTCCTAAATCCCTCATTTTGCCTAGAGCGTCCGCCCTTGCGGATTTTCACTCTAGCTTTTAATTTTTTTTTTCAAACTCACACTACTCTCGTGGCACGCAACTCGATTTTTCTTTTTACCCGGAGCGCCCTTTCGGGTTTTCACTCCGTCCTCGGCCACATTTCCCATTCTTGCCTAGGCGCCCTTCTGGGTTTTCACCTAGCCGGGTACTCTTTTTCTTTCTTTTTCCATTTCTTTTCAATTTTTTTTTCTCTTTTTTTTTCATTTTTTTGATTTTTTTCCTTGAACTACAACTCAAAGACGAGTAATATATTTTCCTTGAACTACAACTCAAAGACGAGTAATATATTTTCCTTGAACTACAACTCAAAGACGAGTAATATATTTTCCTTCCCCACACTTATTTCGAGCATTGTCCTCAATGTTACAAAGGACACAATAATTGGAGAAGGAGAACACACCTTGTCGAAAGAAAACCGATTAACCTTGCACCACACCTCCTCCCCACACTTGGTCGATGGCATTGCTAAAATAGTACTAGAATCTCTCAAATATGGGCTAGAACAACATCAACAACCATCTCAAACAATATCAATGTGAATAACCGGAACCCAAAGACTCATAGCAGTCCACGACATTTACCATAACAACACCAAGTCAAACAAGGACATTAAGAATGTTAACTCACTTCAACTTTAGCCTTCAAAATAACCAAAACTTCATTGAGACATTCACGCAAACACCTTGTATGCATAAGACAATATCCTTATTCACTCAACCTAGCACAAATTCTTAGCTAGCATCAATACTGAAGTAGAACAACATTCTTCATAGTGTCATCAAGTCCAATTCCAACCATCAATTCAATAAAGTCCGACCAACTTCAATCACCAAAATGAACAAACACTACAACGCCACTCCTAGCACTAATCCACCGCAATTTAATTGGGAAATGACAACCAACAAAGCCGACTGCTAACCCGAGATAATGACTGAACACAGCGCCTCAACCAATTCCAGAAATTGAAAAGGAATCATAAATCGGGAAAAAAGAGAGGGCAAAGAGGAAGCTTACGAAATGGCACAAACCCGACCGACTCCGCACAAAACCCGAGTGACACTGACACGGAAACAGACGACTCCAGAGACGACGACCCTCACCGGTAGCAGCACCGGCGGCAGAGTCAGATGAACCGGCAACGCGAACGGACGACAACTGGCGACGGAAGCCGACCGGTATGGATAGGGTAGAGCAGAGGAGTTCGATTTTAGGGGTGGAAAGAGGGAGTTTTGAAAGGGAATTGAAAATTGGAATGAACATTTGGGGAGTTCAAGAAGGAAAATTTGGTGATGAAGAAGAAGATGGGGATTGTCTGCTTGTTTCGTTATTTTGTTGTTTTTTTTAAGCAAGAAAGAAAATAGACTTGTACAGCATAGAGGGACGCGCGACTTGCCCAGTGTCCACGCGACTCGCGTGGGTCGGTGGAACTTTATTCCTTTTTCGATTTTTTTTCAATTTTGCTTCGATTTTGAGGGACCGCCATGCTAGTCGCCCAAAGCTCGCGCAACCCGCCCCAACTCCTGAAATTAGTCCATCTCCTTCCTACAAAATACTAAAAGAAATTCATCACACTCAGAATCAAAAAAAAAAAAACATCGACCTATTCGACAAAAACACGAAAAACGATTACTTAACTAATATTATAAAACATGACCCTTAATAAAATGAAATAAAAATAAAATAAAAATAAAATAAAATAAAAGTATATAAGAAGCGGGTTGCCTCCCGTAAGCGCTCTTGTTTTACGTCGTTGGCTCGACATGTTGCATGGTAGCTCATTAAATCACCGACTTGATCTAGAGTTTCATCTTACGAACAAAAGGCGACCCAATATCACGATGATGGACGCGAAATACTGGAGGGTCGTCATCTTTCCCCGTCTTCTTCTTAATCCACCCGTCGTACCAAGCTTTGGTCGTACCTCGATGGATTCTCGCATCCTTACGACTAGCCCATAATATTCTACACTTCGGCGGCTTAAGAGTGGGATCCTGGAATTCACAATTCATGCTCGGAATCGGTGGTTCCCGACTTCTCCTAGAAGGAGGGTTAGTAGAAATAACACATAGAGAATGAACATCTATATTAGTCGAATTAGGTGGACTAATTTCAAATTTAAACACCCTCCCATTAAATTCCATGGTCAAAGAACCGTTAGGAACATCAATCCGGGTTCCTGCGGTATTCAAGAAAGGTCGACCCAATAAAATTGGGATAGCATCGGCATCATGTGCCATATCTTAAACATAAAAATCAGCCGGAAAGACTAATTTATCGACCTTGACCATCACATTCTCTACGACCCCTCTAGGTACAACACTCGACCGATTAGCAAGTTGAACAACCACTTTTTTACTCTTTAGAGGACCAAGTGCTAACGAGTCATAAACTTGGAATGGGAGGACATTTATCGACGCCCCTAAATCTAACATGGCTCTTTCGAACCGCATATGACCGATAGTGCAAGGTATGGTGACCATACCCGGATCACTACACTTGGGAGGGGTCTTGGTCCTAAACAAAGCCGACACAAATTCACTAGCTTGACCCTTAGGCTTTTTTACATTACGTTCCTTTTGATTCCTCTTGATTGTACAAATTTCTTTTAAGAACTTCGCATATCTAGGAACGTTTTTAAGTAAGTCAAGTAAAGGAATATTTACCTCGCATCTACGAAAGGTTTCATAAATCTCAGTGTCATGCTCCTTCTTCCTAGTGTCCTTCAAGGCTTCGGGAAATGGTGGGAGTGGCTCATAAGTCGGAAAAATCGGGGTCGCTTCCCTGGACTTGGAAGCAATTCCACTTCCCTCTTCAATAGGGAGCTTCCCTTTATCGATCACAAGCTCCTCCTCTTCACGAATAATCACCGTCTTAGGCTTGGTTTTAGGCTTTTCAACCTCAACCAATTGCCTACCATTCCGCAAGGAAACCGCGCTCACATTATGCTTCGGAGTTTCTACCGTTTGAGAAGGTAGACCACTTGACTGTTTAGCCTCCAAACGATTGACCGTGGTAGCTAACTGACTCATCTGATTCTCAAGATTTTTAAAATTTTGCTTATTTTCCGCTCGATCTTGAGTAACACTAACGGTGAGTGCCCGAATCATGTCCTCTGTGGACATTGATGAACTCGGTGTTGCTTGTGGAATAGCTTGTTGCGGCACTTGTGGGGTGAATTGTTGTCCTTGTGGTCGGGGAATAAATTGACCCCTAGGAGGACCAACTTGGTGAGATTGCCCCTTCCAACTGGAGTTGTAAGTATTAGAGTACGGATCCCACTTTCTATTGTTGGACTGACTTTCCCAAATCCCATTCACCATCTCAGAATCATGCTCTTGGATTTGGGGACAAAGATCACTCGGGTGACCTGAAATAGAGCAAATACCACAAACAATAGTTGATTGCTTACCTACCATCATAGCATGCACCATCGAGGTTAACCTATCAACTTTATTCTCTAAGCTCGTATTTGAACTCAATGAGTTCATACCACGACGTCCATCTTTTCTAGCAAAATCCCTAGAACTCTCGGCTAGCTCCGTGATAATTTTCCAAGCATCCGTGGGATTCTTGTTCACTATGCCTCCACCGCTAGCAGAATGAACCATACGACCATCCTCCGGGGTAAGTCCACCACAAAAGTATAAGATGAGATCTTGGTTGGAATACCCATGATAAGGACAACCGGCGCATAGTTGCTTGAAACGTTCAAGGAACTCGTACATAGTCTCTCCCGTATGTTGCTCCACATTACTAATGGCTTTCTTCAAGTGTGCAGAACGGGACGGTGGGAAGTACTTCTCCAAGAATGCCTTCTTCATATCCACCCAAGTTGTGACACTATTAGGTGGTAAATAGTACAACCAATCTTTTGCATTCCTCTTCAATGAAAAGGGAAAAGCTCGTAGCTGCAGTTGTTCGTCAGTCAGACCGGCCGGCATCATACTAGAACATACGATATGAAAATCCGAAAGATGTTTATTCGGGTCTTCGATGCTTGTTCCATTGAAAGTGGGTAGATGATGGATCAGACCCGATTTCAATTCAAACGTTGCTCCCTCGGCTAGAGCTGGAAAAGTAATGCATAACGGTTGAACCGCAAGATCAGGAGCTGTGAGCTCCTTCAGAGTACGTGTTTCTCTCGCCATAATTACTTCGTCCTCAGATACGGGTACAGACTCCGGTATTGAATCTAGATCGCTTTCGGGCTCGGGTTGATCAAAGATGATCAATTCACTATTATCACCCCGTCTCCACCTGAAAATTGAACGTTCGATCTCTGAGTCGAAGGGCTCGAGTGGATTGTTAGTGGAACGAGTATTACGCATATACTAACGTAGCTAAAAAAATAAATAAAATAAAATAAAAAATAAAATAAAATAAAAATCTAAACTAAACAAAACACAAAAATTAACTATTGCCTTCCCCGGCAACGGCGCCAAAATTTGGTGAGCCTAGGTCGTATACTCCCAAAGATAAATAATTAAGTCCTATTACCTTTAACAATATAGTAGAGGTAAGTCGGGTGTCGAATCCACAGGGAAGGCGTTGTAAATTAATGTGTGAATAAAATAAATAAAAGTAACAAGGATAATGGGGGTTTTGTTCTTGAATTGTCTAATAACTAAAATGAGGAAAGTAAAATAACTAATAATGAGAATTCAGATAATTAAGAGGCTTGACTCAAAGAAAATCCACTAACTAGTTAAACAATTGATCATCGACTACTAACCTTTATTTAATCCTTGAGTACTCTATTGTGAAACTGAAAGTTCCAATTGTTCCGTAGATAATATTACTTAGGTCGAAACGCGATACTAAGCAACCTAATTATTGAACAACCTAATCCACGCGTCTAGATTTAATTCAATAACAGCATGAACGATAAGAACAATTCAATAGAAATAACGACCTTTAACACACGCGGTTATTGGTTCGAATTATATGTTTATTCCTCCTTTTACCCAATTACGATGAAACACATACAAATAATTAGGTCTAAAGGTTGCAACTTTATCTAGTGAATTGAACAATTACGGATTCAAACACAAAGAATTGCAATAGATTGAAGATTGAAATAATCAATTGGCCAAAGAGATTAAACAAAGAACAATCATAAAATTAGCACAAGGAATAAACAATACTCAAGTAATTAAATCAAGATTAAGAAAAGTCTCACAATCAATTAACTAGTAGCTTCAAATCATTGATCCGAGAAGAAAGATTAGTTACACATGAAAATTAGGGTTCTTCTCTTTTTCTTATCGATGAACGTAACGTAGTATTATGAATGATGAATAATAAACGTAATAATACCCAACTAATAGTATATAATCTAATAATAATAAATATAGGAAATTCTACTAATTTCCTAAATCTAATAATAATAAAATAATAAATAATAAATAATAATAACAATAATTATTAATAATTAATAAGCTGACACGGACTCAAAGCAGTTCCGTCTTCAATTCCCGAGCTGCGCCTCGACTTTTCATTCGGTTTGTTGGGCTTGTTCTTCACACTCTTCGTCTTGGGCCCAAATCACATAAAAAAAAAATAAGAGTTCTAAAAATCGTCTTTTCTCCAATAAAACACAATTTACTAGATAAAATCAATTAGACGATTCTCACTCTAAATCCGCATCTTTAATCATCGAATCTAGCTCAAATCTCCGTCGTAAACACATACAAAACACGCTAAATCAACCGTCCTGCAACTCGGTCTACAAATGTATTTCTAAAATTTTATGCAGTAGACTCGCACAGGTACTTCCTGAAAACATCTCCCCTGTGCAAGGTGGGTTCATTCGGGGGAGGAGTATAGTCGAAAATATCCTTAATTGCCAAGACTTAGTGAGATTGTACTCGAGGAAAGCCGTTTCTCCGAGATGCATGATAAAGATGGATATGCAAAAGGTGTATGACACGGTTGAATGGGAGTTTTTGGACCAAATGCTACAGCTCCTGAATATGCCTGATAATTTCAGGAGCCTGCTAATGCAGTGCATTACCACTGCTGCGTTCACTCTCAACTTAAATGGCGATTCGTTCGGATTCTTTTATGGGAAACGAGGTTTGAGACAAGGTGACCCTCTATCACCCCTATTGTTTACAATATGCATGGAATACCTATTGCGTTTGCTCCAATTTACGACTGAAAACAATGAGTTTAGGTATCACCCTTTATGCAAACAACTGAAACTGGTTAATCTTATGTTTGCTGACGACCTATTGCTGTTCATTAAGGGAGATACTCTGTCAATGATGGTGTTGATACGAAGCTTTGCTACCTTCTCTAAGGCCTCTGGTCTCCATCTCAGTAAAGGGAAGTCTCATATTTACTTCAACGGAGTTAAGAAGGAAACGCAACAAGAAATCTTGGATATCTCTGGGTGCAAAGCTGGAACCCTCCCTTTCAAATACTTAGGAATTCCGATTAAGCCATCAAGACTTACAATCCTAAACTGTCAGCCGTTGGTTCGTAACATTACAGAACGCATTAGGCGATTGGGGGCGAAGAAATTGTCGTACGCGGGACGACTAGTATTGGTCAAATCAGTCCTATCAACCTTACACAACTACTGGGCAAGCATTTTCTTGCTCCCATCAAGGGTACTCAAACAAATTGAAGGAATATGTCGGACTTTCCTTTGGTAAGGTGGGATCACTTATACGAAAGCCCCGCCTGTTTCATGGAAGAAAGCTTGTGTGCCTTATAGAGAAGGTGGTCTAAACATAGTTCAATGTTGTAACTGGAATAGAGCCGCGATTGGTAAACTAGTATGGTGGGTCGCCAAGAATCCTACTAAACTATGGGTTACCTGGATCAATTCTATTTATCTGAAGGGAAGAGCGAGGCTGCAGTACAGTCCGCCAACTGATGTCGGATGAGGTTGGAAGCGAATATGCAAACTGAAGGACCGTTTTAAATCGGGTATTGAGAACGGGGAATGGACTGATGTTAACCCGTATATGATAGCAAACGGATACCACTAGACGAGAGATAAAGAAGAAGAAGTGGCATGGTATAGATTAGTTAGGAATAAATGGACGATCCCGAAACATAGAATGGTGGCGTGGCTATACCAACACAATGGTATGAATACGAAGGTTAAATTGAAAGCCCATAATATGGTAGACGATAATTGTTGCTGCATTTGTGGTGACCAGCCTGACGAAATCGAGCACCTATTCTGTGAGTGTAGTTACAGCAGGAAGGTTGTAGCATGCCTGACAACGTGGAATGACCATGGACTCAGAAGTACGATCACTAATGAATGACGGAACAAGATGAAGGGTAGCAAATTACAACGGGCTGTGGCTAATAGTGTTATCAATGCTACAATATATAGCATTTGGGAACAAAGGAATAAGAGTAGAGTGGACGGAGTCCTTTTACGACCTCACATAGTTGCTAACTCTATTGTAAAAGGGCTTCAATCATATTTCGGTTGTATTAAAAAAGGGTCTCTTAGTACTAGAGATAGTACCTATATCTCTAGATTGTTGAAATAGCATTTATATTTGATTGATTCATTTATATATACCACTTACATTTTCCCAAAAAAATAAAATAGAATAACAAGGTTAAGTTTTAAAAAAAAATTGATTTGAGATATGAAATTTGAAAAAGAATGTAGTGTACGCATTTAGTTTAATCATATGTAGTGTACACATTTAGTTTTAAAATAACATTCTTATAACGCAAATTTAGTTTTAAAATAACAAATTAAAAAACTGCTTATAAATCCTAAAAAATATTAGTTAAACATAACGTGGCTTGTCTTTCTTCTTTTCGCTGCATTTTTATGTGTATATGGTGTTTCTTTGTTTTCTACAACTTCAATACATGTCCTCAATTCCACCCAAAAAAAGTACTTGTGCTGAATTTTATCTCACGTTGTTAGTATAAAAATTAGATGAAAATGAAAAGTGGGATATAATATGACAATAGACTTACCTTTATTTTGATGTCAATGAGGACGACTCTTGTGTATCCCTTCATTTTCTAATCATTGGCTTGCGAACAGATGAATAATAGTTAGAAACATTGCTTGACTAAATTTTATGTAGAGTTAGAAACCTTTCTTCATATAGAATAATTGATTTCTGCATATTCTTTCTGTTATCGTAATAACATTCATATACTTTCTGTAATTTCAAGATTGGTTTTTGGAAGAATGAAGGACATGATTTCGGATCGAATGGAGCATACAAACTCTCAATTTTGGGAGAATCGGAGTAGAAAGGGTGATAAAGAATTAAAATACATGGAAAGGCTCACAAAAGTCACTATGAACTGATAAGGAAAGTTATGCAATTTAAACAAAAGTGGAGGGTAATTGCTAGCTCACTTTCGGCAATTAATATCAGTATCATTAATTAAGCGTTTTTATGGACCATTGAGCAGCCATGTACATTGAATATTGGTAGTGAGTACCTAAAAATCTCTCATCTGCTATATATGATAGTAAAAACAAATTGGAAAAAACTGTTTTATAAAAAAATGATTAAAAAATTGAACAATATAAACCACCTACTATGGTTTAAAGGGATTGAACTGCATCTTTAGTGAGGAGTTAAACAGGGAAGTTTATTGGAGGGAGTTACGTCAATTTTATTTATTTATTTAATTGCAACTACCATGACAGATGTCAGCAACGCGCCACATAGGGAGCATATGTGGCTGCTGATGTGGTTCATTGTGGTGCAATGAAATTCTTCAGCATTAATATATAAAAGATTAACCATCTATTAAACAATATCATTTCATTCGTGGTATCAGAGCAACGATACCATCAAATTTACCTCCTTCTTCCTCAGCATCTGCCCTCACTTCCTTTGTCACCATGCCTAGCTCGACTATTCTCAACCCCCCATGAACCCACAAAATCTCTCACGCACCTTAATGCAAAACTTCATTGACACATAGTGGCCCCTGCCACCCGCGCGCGGGCACCCGCGCCTTCTGCGGCGGTCATCCACACGGTCGACGAGGGATCCCGTCTGCCTGTTCGATCCCGCGTTTGGGACAAAGTGTCGGACCTTGATTTTTGTTTTGGTTTTCCGATTTATGGGTTGTACTAGATAGATGTACCAACGCAACTGTGTTTCCGTTGAAATCGATCGAGATGTGGTTGTAACTGTTTAAAGGTCGAATCATTTGGTTTGGCAACTGTTTTAGTGAAACAAAATTATGATGTGATGTTGGAGTCGCCATCAAACAATTATGGTGTTCTTGGAAACAAACCGTTCTAGTCAACTTTGATCCCTAGTCGATTCAAATTCGAATAACATGGGGACCTAAATATAAAGATTTGTATCCTTAAGCATTCCATGTCTAAAATGACTCTCGTTTCAAGAATTATGACATCTACTATCTAGGGATTCAAGTAAGAGGTGAGGATACTTATTGAGAAGTTAATGTTATGAATGTCGACACCCAATCCAGCCTGCAAGTAGTGGCTTCTACTAATCAATCGATGTTGTATGTATCCCGCTCTTAAATGGTGAAAAAAAATTAAAAGCCATTGTCTTAACCTTCGATATGCATTTTGACTAAGACAGTTTATTTAGAAGCATACAGACTAACGTCGAAGTCGAGATTTAATGTTTTGCATGCAATATATGCGATAACACATAACAAATTGAACAACGAAGGTTAAATATAGTTATTATTTATTAATCGTAATATGCGAATATGAAAAACAGGTTTAACGTGGTATTACGGTAATAGCCAATTTACGTGATATTAACCCACCTGATATTCTGCTTAAAGTGTGTCTGTAAAGCATTAGGAAGGACGTCTGGTGTCAGGCGTTCCAATATTAAGTCGCCTGGTTGGCCGCGCTTCAACATTATTAGAGTGCATGACTCTAGGCGTTCTAACTAATACTGAAATGGACCACTGATCGATTAATTTAAACTGCTCAATTACAACAACGCACACAACGACAAGTGCCTCAGGTGAGGCGACTCTGAACTGAGATGCCTAGTTACAGGTGTTTCGAGCTAGCAAAGCTAAGACCGGACATAAGTTCAGTTTGCTAATTAGTGTAGTTAATTACATTTTAAGCTTCTGATTAGTGCTTTAATACGCGATTTCGTCTTAAAAGAGATAAAACATGTGATTGAAAGCGATAAAAAATGTAGTCCCACAGTGGAGAGTTTGTCGATGATGGTGGGATTTGCCGCGGGTCCTACCGATCAATATATAACCAACTAATCCTAACGGTAGCTAGGGTAAGTCGGGTCGTGTCCACGGAGGCGGTTGTAGGAGTCTAGACTAGGTCTACTCACAAACAAGGCTAAGTAACACAAACAAACACAAAGAAGACGATAATTGACAAACTATGATGGGAGAAGAGGTATGAACAAGACTAACAATGAACAAGCTATAACAAAAACTAATGAGCAACTAAAGGTTAACTAAGCAAATAAACTAGAGAAGATGATCGACTAAAGAGATAGAGAATTCAAATATGGAAGAGAGTAGGGTTAGGTCGGGTTCATAAGTGTAGTAGGATAATTGGGTAATCAAGGGTATAGGTGCCACTTAGTTACTAAGGTCGGTTTTCGCTCTCGCGCCAAAGCCAAAGTCCGCACTCTCGTGTCTAAGACTAGACCCGAACATTCATGCAAGATGCTACTCAAAACATAAACATTCAACCACAAATCGAATACACAATGAGAAGATGAGAACATGTATGAGAAACATTGGCCACTACTACTCACACAAGCAATACAACAAACACATAGTGTGCCCAATAAGTGACTAGCAACAAAAGGAATCACCTTTACCCACAATCAAGCCCTAATCACCCATAATCCACAATTAATCCCCCTACTAACCCCACAAAGAGTCTACTCACTCATAATGAAACTAACCATAACAATGATAAGAGAAATCAACATAAAAAACCCAACATTTATCATGAACAGACAAGAACAAATAAACAATATGTAAAGATTAAAACTTGAGAGATTAACAAACATTAAGAGAAAAGAAATTATACCCACTACAATAGGATGAAAAAGATGAGAACTTGAATTAATAAGAAACCCAAATAAAACTCCAAGGTTGTGAAGCTTGGAATAATCTTCAAGAATCTCCTTAATACAAGACTAATTACATAGATTAAGCTAAGATTAACTAAGGATTAACTAGAGATGAAGAGAGGCTAATTAGGGTTTTTAATGCTTAAGAGAGGTCTAAAATAATCTAGTGTAAAGTATGATGCTTAAACAATACAAGGGAGGAGTATTTATAAGGTTACAAGAATGAAAAAGGAAGAAACAGGAGTCACGCGCAGCAGCTGGGCCATCCCGTCCGTGACGAGATGGTCCCGACCGGGATGGTCTGATCCCGACCGGGACGGGTTGGTCCCGATAGGGACGGGTCCAAAACAGAACCCTCCGCATTTGTGCACCTCATCCCGGACGGGATGAGGTCCTTCCCGACGGGGATGGGTCTTATAGGCCTCCAATATGATCTTTAAGGTCTCTTCTTGCTTCTCATGGGCTTCTCATCGACTCTCGGGTCTCGGGATCGAGTCTAAGTGGCTCGGGATTGGGTCCCAAGGTCTCGGGATCGAATCCAAGGCATCGAGTGATCGTTCCTTCACTTCGTTGGCTCCAAAAAGTGTATGAAACGAGTCGGAATCGTTCCAATTCTTCATGAATGGTCTCGAGAACCTGAAACAAACTAGAGGAAGCATAAGTAGCCCATGAACCGCTCCCAAGGAGCGATTCCACAAGGAAAATGGGACCAAAACACAACAAACTAGGCACTACAAACTACACTTATCAACTCCCCCACACTTAACCCTTACTCGCCCTCGAGTAAGCACAAACTAACTACTAAACTAGCCGAGCGGGTATTAGCGCACCCTACGCCCTTTCAACTCACGCGAGAACACCTAGAGGACAAGTGCTCTCCGCAAGGCAAGTGAGGTCTTGCGACAAAACCGTGGATGCAACCGGACACAAAAACACAAAAACGAACAAACATACAATCAAACAAACAAAAGGTTGCACCCAAAAAGGAATAAATACCGCTTCCCTCTAAAAAGCAGTGAAAGAAGCACCGGTTTAGGACTCAAGGCATGTGACAACGTTCCCAAGCTAGCAATACATACCAAAATGGACAAAACCCTAATAGTATGACGACAAAGCAATAAAAACGTTGGTAACTTACCTAGGTTCCTCCTACCCTTCTAAGAACGTACTACGGGACGATTGGCGGGATGGAAAAGGGATGAACCACGGTGTTAGTCGACACTGTAGGTAAGTGAGACCCCACCCCCTTTAGCGATGTGCCAAGAGTGTCGTCCCATGCCCAAAATCGCCCAACTAGTCCAAGTAAAAAGGTGGTTATGATTGCAAAATGAGGGAAGACCGATCATTACCGCTATAATCCTTCCTAGGGACTCGGTCCTTTGGTAGGCTCTTCACGGTAACGATCGGAAAAGGCTTATTTTGAGAGTGTGAGAATCTTTTTGTGAGACGGTTTTCTTTGGCATTTTCTTTCTTTTGCATTTTTGCTTCTTGTGTTGCAATGCCATTTCCTTTTCATCCTTTGTATTTTCTTTTTGGCTTTTTGTGCCTTTTCTTTTTCTTCAATTCCTTTTTTCTTTCATTTTCTTTCTTTTTCATTGTTTGCCCTTTTGGCAAGATTTGAGTTGTAGGCATTTCTTCTTGCAACTAAGAAAGAGATTTCAACAATTTGCATCTTATTTTGTGGATATGTCTAGGAGGTAGGGGAATGGGTAAGTCGGGAGTCGCGATCCCCCTTCGAACCCACAAAAAGGTGGAGAACTTGGACTAATCAAACAATTTCAAACACGGTCACCTAGGGGACGGGACTCGGCAACCAAGGCCTTTTCACACCGTGGGTGGTCATAATGGTCAAAATGCAAATCCCGTAGTAAATCCCTAGTAAGCTAGGTGGACTCAAGGTAAGAAACGAATGAAATCATTGATTTAGGGTCATTCTACTAGACTAAAGTCCAAGACTCGATTCATACTACTAGAAAGGGAAAGTAAATACTTGCACACTAGCCTCTAAACCGGGTTTTCGAAAATCTTTTTACACACTAGACACAACTACACACCACAAAACAAAGACACGACAAAAACGAAATAAAAGGAGACAAAAGGCAACAAAACAAAACAAAACAAAACAAACAAACACACAAAGAGAACAAACACCACCCCGAATTTCCAAATAAGCAACCAATCAACCACAAATCTTCACAAGGCTCCACCCGAACACACATCATCACAAATATCCTCCACACTCCACAAGAGAAAAAGAGGAAAAAGGGATAGAAAGGCGTTACCGGATGTCTTGAAAGCCTTCTAAAGTGAACGGTGATTAGGCGACCTACAAGGAAAAAGGGAGGCAAACACACAAAACACAACAAAAGTGTGACACAACGACACAAAAAGAGAAAGACACTAAAGAAAATCTTTTTGATTTTTGTGAAAATTTTTCAAATTTTTAGGGTTTTTTAAGATTTTTCGAAAAACAACGAAAATAAAACTAACTACGATAGAATATCGCTCCCCCACACTTAAACCGAGCAATGTCCTCGTGCTCGATCGTAGTGTATGGAGACACTAAAGAGAAGAAAAGAAACTACGAAAATAAAACTAAAAATCAAGAATAAAGATGAAGAAATGGTAGAATGTGTCCGGCCGGGGTGTAGTCAAGTCACCAAGGGCCGAGGCAAGAAAAAATATGGATGGGGGAAAAAAATAAAAAGAAGGAAATAAAAAGGAAATGGGAGGGGAGGACTAGGTGTAATCAAGTCACCTAGCCCGGATTCTCCCCAAACCCGACTAAATCCTACAAAAGGGGTGAAAATCTTGTAAATTTGGATTTTGAAATGACTCTCAATGTAGTCACGTCATCGAGAGTCGGGAGCAACAATTACCAAGGCCCCGAGGGCCACCATGACACAAAAGTGTATAAGGGGAAGGGGAACTAACAAAAGAAGACAAGCAACAAAGGATGGAAAAGAAAGGATAGTTGTCGTACCATGCGGGTAGCAACTCACTCGCTCCATCGTCTCATAGGTCGATATCGGCACGTAGCTAGTCGTCGTCATTGCTATTCCCCTCCAATCACGATATGGTTCCATGGTTGAAGAACAAAGGTATAAGGAGGTGGGTTTTGATGTGAAAGTCGGTGTAAAGTGAAAAGAAAATGAGGTGAATATGTGTATATGAAGTGTAGGGGTCATATGATAAGGGCAAGGATAGGTAGGGAGGTTGGGAGGGGGTATAAAGTGGTATGGTGGGCTTAAATGACAAAGAAAAGGCCAAAGGAGGAACAAGGCATCATCCCGGTCGGGATGGATGGTCCCGGTCGGGATGACATACCCGTCCCGGTCGGGAAGCCCTCGTCCCGGTCGGGATGACACTCCAGTAGACCCAATTTTTGGCACCCTCATCCCGATCGGGATAACATCCTTCCCGGTCGGGATGGTTCATCCTTCCCGGTCGGGATGCACTCTTCTCGGCCGGTAAGAGTCTTCTAACCCTCTATAACTCCAAAAGCTTATCCCAAGCTTCAAAAACCGACTCCCCTTCGCATGATCCAAGCTCTAACAATAACCCCTCCTCTCTAGGGTTCATCTTCACTTCACACCTATCAATCATAGCACCGGCGGTGTGTAGAAATGGGCGCCCAAGGATAATGGGAGTGATAGCATCTTCCGGGATGTCAAGCACAAGGAAGTCGACCGGAATGAAGAACTTCCCGATTCTTATTGGCACATCTTCCAACATCCCCAAAGGTTGGTTGAGGGAACTATCGGCCATTTGGAGTGTAATGGAAGTACTTTTGAGCTCCTTCATCCCAAGTCGCTCACAAATGGAATAGGGAATGATGCTTACACTCGCACCCAAATCACATAGTGCTCTCTCGATTTTGAAGTTGCCTATGGTGCACGGGATCGAGAAACTACCCGGATCCTTCAACTTGGGAAGCGTGGAACCTTGAATAAGCTCGCTCACCACTCTTGTGAACGCTACGGTCTCTTCCTTGTCGACGGATCTCTTCCTAGCCAAGATTTCTTTCATGAATCTTCCATATGCCGGGATTTGGGTAAGTAGATCGGTAAATGGGACACTCACATCCAATTTCTTCACAATATTGAGGAACTTGTCATATTGGACATCCGCCTTGGTCTTCGTTTGCCTTGTTGGGAAAGGCAACTTAATATGAACCTTGTTTTGCTCAATAGGGGTGGACTTCTCAAATGACACTTTCCCTTTACCCTTGTCTTTTCCTTGAAGTGGGGGAAGCTTGTCTTCTTGGGGTTTCTCAATCTCCCATAAGACTTGCTCCTCTATTGGATTTCCCAAGCTTGAATCTTCTTGAATTGGAGACACAACTTCTTTCATTGGTACATGCTCATTAGGGGGTGGGGGAAGTTATAAGATGAACCACTCCTCGTGGTAATAGCATTCACATGCTCAAATTTTGCCATTTCACCTTAAGGAGGTAGTTACCCGAAGCAAGTTGAGCTATTTGGGTCTCAAGCATCTTCATATGAGCATCTCTTGCCAAGTTATCCCTTTGAAGTTGAGTAATGATTTCTTGTTGGGTTCGTTGTGTCTCCAATTGACTTCTTTGCATGTCCAACATTGACTTTTGCATGTCGAAATCCCGAGGAGGAGATTGTTGGTTATGAGGAGTGTTTGTGATGGCTAGAGGAATGCCATAATCATGAGTAGGAGACCGACTCCTTGGCTTGCTTTCTTGTCGATTACCTTGGGTTGCTTGTTGTTGTTGATGGTTCCCTTGGAACCCATGAGAGTTGCCTTGATTAAGGCCTTGATTGTTGCCATGGTTGTAGTTTTTATGTCCTTGGTTATGTTGGTTTCCTTGGAAACCACCTTGATTGAAATTCCCTTGTTGGAACTCTTGATTGTTGTTGAAGGTACCTTGGTTATTTTGCTTGAAGTGGTTGAATGGCCTTGGGTTGCCTTGATAACCTTGGTATCCTTGATTGTTGTCCCTTAAGGGAGGTGGAACATAAGGACGGTGTTGTAGAGCTTGTTGTTGAGAAGCTTGATGGGAAGCTTGGTACATATTAGGATAGGGGGCACCTTGCTTGAACGCTTGAAAGGCGTTCACTTGCTCAAAACTTCCCCGACAATGTATAGGCTCATGTCCAACTATCCCACAAGTATCGCACATCCCATAATAAGGTGTAGGAGACACAACTCCCAAAGCATTAACTTCATAAATCGAGTGTTGGTTGGAGGAACTAGTGCTTTGAACTTGATTGAGGTGGCTTTGGAGCTTCTTGTCAATGGTCTCCATGTGAGTCTTTAATTGAGCCCCAAGGTCAATGCTTAGTTGTGTGATGGCATCGACCTCGTGCCTACCTCCTCGATTCGCCTTCCTAGGCCTTGAGTATTGGGAATTGTGGACCGCCATCTCCTCGATTCATGACCAAGTTTGGTCATCATCCACCTCGGTAAACCTTTCATTCGATCCCATGTTGAGAATGGCCCTTGAGTCTTCATATAATCCGTTCCAAAATTGTTGAACAAGGAACTATTGTGATAGACCATGGTGGGGGCAAGAGCGGATCAAGGCTTTGAATCTTTCCCATGCTTCATAGAGGCTTTCTTCATCACGTTGTTGGAATCCCGTGATAGAGACTCTTATTAGATTTGTCTTCTCCGGGGGAGAGAATTGTTGGTAGAAGGCTAAGGCTAGCTTCTTCCAAGTATCAATACCAAGAGTCGCCTTGTCTAACCCTTTGAACCATTGCTTTGCTTTACCGATCAAAGAGAAAGGAAATAATACCCACCGGATTTGGTCTTGGGTTTTTCCCGGTTGTGAGATAGCATCGCAATAGTCCGAAAAGGTTTCCATGTGTTGATGAGGATCTTCTGTTGGTAACCCATTAAATTGGCTTCGCTCGACCAATTGGATGAATTGAGTCTTAGCCACAAAATTGCCGGTATATGCCTCCGGTAAAGCGGTTGGACCGGGCAAGACATCTTCCGTAAAGGTTGAATGAGAAGAAAACTTAGGCATTATTGGATATGCGGGAGAGGACGGTGTAGACGGTGTTGATGTAGAAGTAGAGGGGGAACTAGGTTGAGAAGTACCAAAGGGATTTATGAAGATCCCTTCGGTATTGCCTTGAGGTTGCTCGATAAAGTCGGATCCTTGAGCTTGTTCTTCGATGGTATTGCTAGCACTTGGTTGAGAGATTCTAACCCGGCCAATCGTCCGTTGGCGAAAGGCTCTAAAGAGTCTTTTCGGCTCTAGATTAAAGAGAAAGAATTCGCCTCCCCCCTAGGCATACACTACACACTAGAGCAAACGTGAGAACACCTAGTGCTTTACGGGCGCTAGGCAAAGACAATAAACAAGCACTTTCCAAGACAAAGAGAAAAAGAAGCAAAAGAAACTAAGAAAAACTACACAATATGCACAAGAGATAGAAGAAGAGCACAAAAGGGGTAACTAAGTCTAGCTAATAAGCAAACTAAGTCTAAACATGCACCATCCCCGGCAACGGTGCCAAATTGATGGTGGGATTTGCCGCGGGTCCTACCGATCAATATATAACCAACTAATCCTAACGGTAGCTAGGGTAAGTCGGGTCGTGTCCACGGAGACGGTTGTAGGAGTCTAGACTAGGTCTACTCACAAGCAAGTCTAAGTCACACAAACAAACACAAAGAAGACGATAATTGACAAACTATGATGGGAGAAGAGGTATGAACAAGACTAACAATGAACAAGCTATAACAAAAACTAATGAGCAACTAAAGTTTAACTAAGCAAATAAACTAGAGAAGATGATCGACTAAAGAGATAGAGAATTCAAATATGGAAGAGAGTAGGGTTAGGTCGGGTTCATAAGTGCAGTAGGATGAGAACATTCATGCAAGATGCTACTCAAAACATAAACATTCAACCACAAATCGAATACACAATGAGAAGATGAGAACGAGTATGAGAAGCATTGGCCACTACTACTCACACAAGCAATAAAACAAACAAATAGTGTGCCCAATAAGTGACTAGCAACAAAAGGAATCACCTTTACCCACAATCAAGCCCTAATCACCCATAATCCACAATTATTCCCCCTACTAACCCCACAAAGAGTCTACTCACTCATAATGAAACTAACTATAACAATGATAAGAGAAATCAACATAAATAACCCAACATTTATCATGAACAAACAAGAACAAATAAACAATATGTAAAGATTAAAACTTGAGAGATTAACAAAGATTAAGAGAAAAGAAATTATACCCACTACAATAGGATGAAAAAGATGAGAACTTGAATTAATAAGAAACCCAAATAAAACTCCAAGGTTGTCAAGCTTGGAATAATCTTCAAGAATCTCCTTAATACAAGACTAATTACTTAGATTAAACTAAGATTAACTAAGGATTAACTAGAGATGAAGCGAGGCTAATTAGGGTTTTGAATGCTTAAGAGAGGTCTAAAATAATCTAGGGTAAAGTATGATGCTTAAACAAAACAAGGGAGGAGTATTTATAAGGTTACAAGAATGAAGGAGGAAGAAAAAGGAGTCACGCGCAACAGCTGGGCCATCCCGTCCGGGACGAGATGGTCCCGACCGGGACGGTCTGATCCCGACCGGGACGGGTTGGTCCCAACCGGGACGGGTTCAAAACAGAGCCCTCCGCATTTGTGCACCTCATCCCGGACGGGATGAGGTCCTTCCCGACGGGGATGGGTCTTGTAGGCCTCCAATATGATCTTTAAGGTCCCTCCTTGCTTCTCATGGGCTTCTCATCGACTCTCGGGTCTCGGGATCGAGTCTAAGGGGCTTGGGATCGGGACCCAAGGTCTCGGGATCGAATCCAAGGCATCGAGTGATCGTTCCTTCACTTCATTGGCTCCAAAAAGTGTATGAAACGAGTCAGAATCGTTTCAATTCTTCATGAATGGTCTCGGGAACCTGAAACGAACTAGAGGAAGCATAAGTAGCCCATTAACCGCTCCCAAGGAGCTATTCCGCAAGGAAAATGGGACCAAAACACAACAAACAAGGCACTACAAACTACACTTATCAGTCGACCCATGAATTTCCCAAAATATCACGTCTTTCTGTCATGTGATGTGAGGCTCCACTATCCATCAACCAATCAATATTTGTAAGTAATTAATTTCATATCTTGTAACTTCTCATTGCCATTCGGGCTTGCACCTAATAGACTCCAGAGTCGGTCAATTTCAGCATCCGTGAAGGGCACATTTTTCTGTTACGAAGTCCCGCTAACAGCATGCGCAGTGTAGCCCCCACGACCTTGTCTCCTTTCACGGTGAGTACAGCGACCACTGTATCCTCCGCTTCCTCCGTTCTTTGGTTTTTCCTCGCCACCGGTCATGGTGTGGTTTATTTTTAAATCAAGATATTCTTCTTGTGAGATGTTGATCGCTTAATGCCTTGATACCATGATGAATTTTAGAGTTGGCAAGAGGAATCAATTCTCAGTTTTTCTTATTGAAATAAATCATCCTGTACATCACATATGTATACTAAGAAAATAATCTCCTAATGTAATCTCCTAGAAAATCTAACGCGATACAGTGGCGGAAACACTGTAGAGACGGGATTAAAACACACTGTAACTATGTCTTAGTAAAATTAAAATGGTAAAGTCAAACAATAGGCCTTAAATAAATTGGCCAAAATTTAAACAATCCACAGAAGGGGTTTGAACAATCCATAGGACATAATTATAAAAATAAATAAGCAGGATCCACACTGATCGATAGCCCACACCCGGAACACGTATACCTGCCATGTTAAAACATAACAGCCATAATCATTGGGGAGCAACGTCAAAAAATGTTACGGTAACAGAGTTCGAGAGAAGCAGAAAGAAGGACGAAGTTGAGAGTCAAACATACCTCTCGAGGATTATAGAAGAAATTAACCATCTCGAGATTCCTAGCACGACTCCCACAAACATGGGTTCCTAATTGGCCCATCAAATAACGCTAATTCCAAAATCGGTACAGGGTGGTCATACTCAATCTACAGCCTCCAAAATTATCAACTTCCATAGCCTCCAAATTTAAGTCTTACATACTTATATAATATTTCAATTAGTACGGTAAAAATCCACAAATGATTTAGACGGTTATCAAAATATACCCAAACTTGTAATCACTAAGGCTCATAAATTCAAAGCTCATAAGGTCTAAACTCGAGGTATACTTCAAATTTCTCGAGTAAGGAACACTAAATAAAATCCACCAATTCACAATGTCCGGACACAAAAACTTCAAAATGATCATCAACATATTTTTTTAACATCATCACTAGACAGAGGTTAGTAAAGTACGCCAAACCTTAAACACACTCAGCCTGACATGTAACGACAGATACTCACATCTTCAAACACGTCATTCGGCTAAGGTTTCTGAGAATTCCATCAAATTTCATATCGTAACAGCTAAACCACTAAAATATTTATTAAATCAATGAAGCCACAATCTCGTTGGTCTAATGTTATAACAGTCCCAAAGATGATCCGTATTATAATATTCCTCAAAACAGCACAATAAAACCAAACTGTGATTGTGCAAGATAGTTCTCTTCTCAAGGGACAACAACAATTTATCCCAAGTTAGATCACTCAACTCCAAAGTTCATAGGTTACAACCTTAAACGACGATCAACGATCTAATCCTTAAGAAATACGGGTAATCTATGTCAACCAAAATTTCTAACGACATTAATGAAAACCTTCAATAGTACCACAACACTCAGTCTAACACCTTAAACAATACTCTATGATCCCAAATATTCGCGATGCATTCATTAAATAAGCATTAGGTAAAGAATCCAAGGTAATATTATTAGTTACCCTTAGTTTGGTTCTAGGTTAGGTACTAGGTATCCATCAAATATGACATACTCTCTTACTACTCCCAAATATATCCAACTCTAAGTACGCCAAAATAATCAAGGTAACCTATAACCCAAGGTTCAGTGTCTAAAGTATCATCCTAATTCCATCAAGCAACATTTTGCTATTCAAATTAATCCTCAAGAATTTCTTACTTGCTTAGAAAGTAGGGCAGACTCAAAATCCTCAAACCAGGTAACAAGGGTTTACTAAACCTCAAACATCTATAACACGGGTTCACTAAGACAGAATCCGGTCTAACCAAAGAATCTCAAGAGAAAGATGGTAGAATAGAAGAATAGAACAAGGATTCACCAAGAGAATGAAGATGAGAATATATAAGAGAAGAATTGGAAGAAATAGAGGAAGGAAGAAAAGAATCGATGATCTAATATTACTAACTTCTTGAACCAGAGGAGAATCTTCGGGCCTCCAGAGTTCACGAGGGGATCCAAAATGGATTACTTCATCTTCTTGTAGAGGAACGAGCACGCAAGTCATGGGTCGCTCCATCTGGATTTACTGCGACATCATGGAACATGAATCTACTCTTGATCATCTTGCTTGTAGCTTAAGTAAACTAAACCGGAGCTAAAAGTCATTATCGAAATCTTTCTTGGAGCACCTAGTTGTCCACTCGAGTCAGCAGGCGTTGAGAGTGCTAAGTAGGTCTTGTCCCGATCTGGAGCAGCATATCAGCATCTTGTTCTTTCATCTTCTTCGACACATAAAACAAATATTCAATGCTAATCATTGAGTTCAGGAACAGATAATTCTAACAGTGAAGTCCTTATCTGTTTCTACCCATTTCTAATAATATTTTTATTTACTATTTAAATAATTTACTGGTATTTTTCCCTAATTTCAGGTGTGTAAGCGTCGGGAGCATTGATGCTCTGATACCAACTGTAATCCCCTAGAAAATCTAACGCGATACAGTGGCGGAAACACTGTAGAGTCGGGATTAAAACACACTGTAACTATGTCTTAGTAAAATTAAAATGGTAAAGTCAAACAATAGGCTTTAAATAAAATGGCCAAAATTTAAAACAATCCACAAAAGGGGTTTGAACAATCCATAGGACATAATTATAAAAATAAATAAGCAGGATCCACACTGATCGCTAGCCCACACCCGGAACACGTATACCTGCCATGTTAAAACATAACAGTCACAATCAGTGGGGAGCAACGCCAACGTTCTCCCAGCCGTATAACAGGATTTTAAAACTGTAATTACTATTATAGAAAAATAGTAAAAAGGAAAACAGTAAAACATCATTTTAAAATAAGCTTTAGCGTAAAACAAAATAATCAAAAGGGTTTCCGAAAAAACATAAAAATATTTGCCAACCTGCAAACCAATTTATATCGATAATAAATAAAATAATCAAAATGACGTTATGGATATTCGGTTAGTGTGCACAAGGCTAGACTTTCACTAGGAATAATACTGGAAACTAGCTTCGAGAACTGTAAACTTAACTCATAACAGAATCCAGTTTCTAACTAGGCAACTCAACTATAACAGGACTGCGTGCAGCGAGGTCCTGGTTTAAGTAGTATACACCCCTCCTGGATACCAAATGTATCCAGTTCAACTGACAGCGACTAACACGATGCAATATCTAGCTTAAAGGCACAATGCACACTCTCCTGGGCGAAACTACGCCCAGTTCAACGACCAAATGTGCCCCAAATGGGCACACCGGCTTTATAGTTGATGGCAAAAACGTACTTCCCAGACTGTATGAATCTAACCCCACACTTATCCTTATTCCATAACTCCAAAACAAAGCCATTATCGATATTAAAAAGATATAATCATTATAAATAATAAGAGAACAAAAGGAAAAATGACCGCTTTCCAAAAGAGGAAACTTTCTATTTTAGGAAACTTTACTAAAAATAGCATCATATCAAAATAGCGAAAATATTAGTTTATACTAATACAACATTTTTAGTAAACGATATAGATTTATAAAACTAATAATTTCGGCCTTAACGATATTAATTGATAAAGTAAGAACATTTAGGTTTATGAAATTATTGAAACGTGATTCAAGTGTTTATAAATTGATTTAGAAATGTTAAAAACATTTTAAATACTACTAATTAGGGTGTTTCCAAAATTTACAAAACTAAAATTCCCTAATTATTATTAGTTTCGACAATACGATTATAAATAGGATTTTACGGCAAATGTCAAATTAAATCTTTTAACGTCTTTTATTTAATTAAACCATTGAATATATTTAGAGTATGTTAAGGGATGATTTAACTCTTAAAGTTTCAGATTTAAATACTTTCAAAATTGCTGAAAAAATAAATCTTTCAGGTAAGACGAAGCATTTTAACGATAAATCACAATTTGTCCGAAAATCAATACTTATTAATTAAAGACTTTAATAAATAGTACAAAAATTACGTAAAATAGTTAAAATATATTTATGAACATTCTGTCCAGAAAAGAAAATTTTCCAGAATCCTAAAACTCGGTTTTTAAAGCGTTTTCTCGTTAATCGTCGAATCTCGACAATAACGATTAACAAAAATAGTAATTACAAAACGATTTAAGTAGTAATATCCAAAAATTATTATTAAACCTAAAAATCATGATTTTCCAGAATGTATTAATTTTCCAGATTTTCCAAAGTTCCAGATTTACCAACTCCCGTCAAAACCGTCTTTAAAACCCGTTTTCACAATTAACGATTCCATTAATAAAACTTATCGTTCCTAACATTTTATTAAGGCACTAAAAATCATAAAATTATATTTTAATATGAAATCATCAGCATCATTACTTTTTTTTCCAGATTTAAACCAAAGACCAGAAATCGAGAATTTAAACGACAAACACGGTTTTAACGATAAACGATGATTTAAAGTGATTAATTAATTCATCCACTTAAAAATTTCGAAAAATTATGAAAAATTTCAGAAAATTCTATTTCATCATAAAGTTTCACCACGTCAAAAAATCAGATTAAAATAAAATGTTTAGGTACTAGAACTAAAAATCGGCTTTTAATCGTTTTGTCCGTAAACGGTAATAATTCAATAATTGATAACTAAAATATCAGAAAAAATAAATTATTAAAAATTATCAAAAACATCATTTTTACAGAATATAAACATATATTACATGTTTAGGCCGAATATTACGATTTAACAAATTAATATGACCATTTAATCGTTAATATCTTAAAAGCGATAAAAAAATACCGAAACATGCTAATTTTCAACTTTTAGAAATTTTCCAGATTATATGACATACATAAATTGTCAAAAATAAAATTATAATAATATACATGCAATTACACAAATAAAATCATGCAATACCGAGTAACACCGACGTTACCTTCAATCCAAATTCGAGTTTACGATAAATTTGTCGGCTTCGGGGTCGAGCAAGAATCCTAAATCACATGACATACATGGTACAAAAATACCATGAGAAAACTAAAAGAATCAAGGTAAATAACAATCGGAAATAACATCGATTATTACCTTAACAAAGGGGAAAGAAAGACGATAATTTAGAAGGCGAAAATAGGACGATCAAAGCTAGATTATGGACGAAAATGGCTGCTGAAAATGGGCAGGAACACCAGCCAAAAAGAGGGAGAAAGAAAAGGTTTTTGCTAAAATAAAATGGAAGAATGAATAAAGAGGAAAATGTTAAGAGATATGGAATGAATGGTGACTTAAAAGTTGATGAAAACTAGGTACATTCACCTCAAAAATTCAGCCAAGAGTGAATGTGAGAGGAGTGTGAAGAGTTTGTATTAATCCACCAAAATGAATGAAAAAAGAAATAAATATCTAATGTTAACATAATAAAATGAAGTGTATAAAAAAATGTAGTAGGGGTGAGCCAAGGGGGGTCACGGTGCAAAATGTGGGAAAATGTCCCAAAATAATTTGTAAGTTGATAACAAGAAAATCGTAAAATTGTTAAAGGTATTTCAAAGCAATTCGAGTAAACCTCGCGTAAGAAAATAATTATTCCCGAAACTTCGTATTAAAATCATAATGGCTACTCATTAGTAAACAAAAATATTTCTTAGTTGAAAATATTATACAAATGTATTTAAACATTTTTAGGAAGAGGAATAACTTAAATCCGAGCTTAAAAGCGTTAATTCGTAGAGAAATAGAATTCCTCGCATAAAATAAATAGTTTACGAGGAAAATCAAATAAATGGATTTAAAAGAATTAAAAATCTTTTTAAAATATAAATAAATATCATTAAACTCAACAATGAAAATAGAGCTTAGTAAAATGATGAAATATGAGGCCGAAAAGTGACAGAGTTAAGACGGAGTCCTAAGGGAAAGAATAAAATGCTTAGGAAAAATAGCGGGTGTTACACCTAATATCTTCTATTGTAAGTTACCAAAATATCTCCTAATATATTATTCTACACAATAATATCACAATATATAATATACAAAATATCCTAAGGTTGCGTTTGGCTACTCATAATTGATTCGAATATAATGAATTCAAATCTTGTGTATTTGAATTTCTACAATTTAAATTCAAATCCAAATCCAAAATTGTGTTTGGTTACCCTTAGATTTGGATTTGGAATTCGGGCGGGTGTAGTCGAGTCAAGGTCACCAATTTTATTTTATTTTTAAAAAATCATTAGAAAAATATAATTTTTCAAATATGGGGAAAAAAATAAAGAAAAAATATATTCTAACAAGATTATGCGAAAAAAACAAAATAAGTGACGGAATTGAAATGACTACCCATATACTAAGAATTTCAGAGAGTCAAATTTGAATTAAGTTGAATTTTGTCTAAACTTCAAATCCAAATCCCAAGGTTCACAAACGCTTGAAATATTTCAAATCCGAAATTCAAATCCAATTTCAAGTTCCCAAACAGGTCATTAACATATTCTTTCAGTCTTTGATTAAAATACTCCTCACAATGAATATAAAAGACAGACAAATAAATAAAATGGAGGAATAATAATTGAATTGAATAGTAAAAATATGTATTACTGTAATTCATAAGTTGGAGGAAGGAGCATGAGAATACATGAATTGCCAATCAATATGGTAATCATTCCGTTCAAGTCTAAGCTAACTATATTCTTTTTCAGACGTTCAAATCCAAGCTTCCCATTTCCATTTTAGTCACTGTTTTAATACGAAGTATTAAACAAATACCTTAAGGGGGCGTTTGGCTCATCAAAGGGAAAGAGAACGAAAGCAACCAAGGGAAACATAAGGAAAGAAATGGGATTATCCCAAATTTGGGTTGTCGTTTGGTTTCAATGATAGAAAATGCATGACAACCAAACTTCACCCAAACCTTAACATTAGCGGTGTGTCATCGTAATATTTATACAATTGTAAACACCCGCTTTTTGTCTGCCAGTGTCTATAGCAGTTTCCAACAAAACACCTGATGATGATCGGACAAAAACATGCTTTAATGCGCTCGAATACAGACTCGGAATCAATAGTATCCGATGTGGGCACTTAGCGGAGTACGAATATCTCAAAACCAACCTCAAATCCAAACTCAGTTGGTTGTTTCCAATAAAATAAAGCTATTTTGAGCTAAAACTGTCACCGGAGCCAAAACCATCTTTTGCAACCAAGTCAACACCCGGTCAAAGTCGAAACGCGAGATGTATACCTGAAAAAGGCGGATACTACCCGTCAATTGACGGTCTGGGTCAACTCTTCTAGCATCGAGACCCATAATAATCTCTCCCGTTATCAGCCAAGCCGGGCTGTGACCTGTCTCCATCTGATCAACTACACCAATCAGTCGAATTTGACCCAAGCAAGAGTCAGCCACCATCCGCCCCTCAAAGGCATATCAGTGCAACATACAGAAGGCGAAGCCCCTACGCCTGTGAGAAGCAATAATTCTCACATCCCTGGTATTCATGAATTTTTCAGCCAAGTCGAACTAGGAAACAGAATTCCCCTGCACCATCCAGTCCGCCTCAGCATGAGACAGACCCAAAAACTCTCTCAACCTCCACCTTGGATCAGGATAGAGCAGAGGAACGACAGGATGAGCCTCAGGGCACCAACCGCTTAAAGCCGCAATTTCTTCGGGAAGAGGACATACCTATCCTCGAGGAAACGCGAAAACGTGATGGGTAGTGTCCCAAAATGTTAGGCAGGTGTCTAGGAAGTGTGAATCTATCCGGAGACACTGTAGCGGGAATAAGGCCAAAATTCCCATTTGGTTCAGCTGAACCTTCTCCTCGTCCCTGAAGCATTGGGACCACGCCAGGAGCATCGCGGTTAAATTTTTGATACCCATAACAGATATTCGAATCTTTTCTTGAAAGTTTAAAGAATTTTTTAGAACGGAATATGGAGTTGAGTTGAGATGCAAAAAGTGAGCAGAGGATCATGTATTTATAACACAAAACCCTGACAGCCTCAACAACTACGAGGCCTCCTTATCCCGCGCGGGCCTGCGCGCGCAGTCCCGATCCCAGGCTTCAGCCCTTTCCACGCCTGATACATGAATCGAGTCATCCCAAGCATTCCCACTTAACAAATTTTCAAAATTTTCAAAATTTTCAAAATTTTCAAAACATCAAATTTTTATTTCCCCAGCGGAGTCGCCAAATTGTGGACATGACGTAGGTCCACCCTGACGCGGTCACGCGCGGGTTTGGGTAGGAGAATGAATCTCGTGTTGAGATTGTTCTCGGGTCAAAATTTAAAGCGAAATAGGAGTCGCCACCAAACTTTATGGGAGTTCGGGCCCATTCGATCTCACTCTATGCTTGGGCATATCGTGCCAAAGCACGGCCCGCTTTAGTACTAGAACTTATGGGGGTTCGTCCCTTTGCATAATGATACCGATGCCGAGTTATTGGGTATCGTGTATCGAATGACTCTCGTTTGCCAACGGTTTCGGGCATCCGGAAACCAAAGGTTCTGAGTAAGGGGTGAGGGTGCGTGTTGGGTAGCCCACGAAAGACACCCAACCCCGCCCGCACTTAACGACCTCTACTAAGATATCGTTCGGTTTTCGTGTACGCGCGTTAGTAAGACGATTAAATGAAATGCATGCAGCATTTTTAGCTACGCATGTGAAATACGTGTTAAGCTACGTCATTTAATGCATCTAAAATTATGTCGAAGTTGTATTTATTATGCGATGTTCATTTAGAAAGCGGTAAATGGCAAACATCAAAAGTAAATAAACTCGAAAATAAATTACAAGTTATACGGGCGGAAATACAATCTGGAATTACAATACTTGAACATAGCGATTATGATAAACGGTTTAGAATATGATGCGATGCATGGTTTGAAAAAGAGAATAACGTGATCAAATTAACACGTGTTGACTTAAAGTCGTAAAAAAATGATTTGACGGAGGATAATACCACTTTTAGGCTCTCGTTGGAGGCCTATAAGGGTCACTCGACCGAGTCATTGAGGGGACTCGATCGAGTGCTCTGAGTGAGGACTCCCTACCCGTTTTTGAGGGGTCACTCGATCGAGTGGTCCTTAGGCACTCGATCGAGTGCCCTCTATAACGAGTGATATCTCGTTTTGAAATGATCCATTTCGTAATTTAATGATTCAAATTGAGAGATAATCGAGCGAAAATAAATTTTACATAATTTATACTCGTTCGATCCTTACTAACTCATCATGCACGATGCTCGGTTATGGAACCAGTATCAAGCGTTTAGAGTGAAATTTGTGAAATCGGAATTAATTTGACTGGGATGAATATCGATTCCCTCCGCGTCACGATGTCATTGTCGGTCCTTATGTACCATATGACAATCGATTCGGCGTCAACGGGTTCCACGCTAATTCAATTGTCGATAACTCTTTTAGGCGTGATGTTTGACTACAGAGTCAACTTCGTGCCTTTAGAGTAATATTTTGACAACGACATCGAGTGCACTCGATAATAAATATCCGCGATAGCGGTATAATCCGGTGGTTATACGTACGCCATAAGGCGCCCTAACCTTCAAGTGCCTAGGGCGACGCGCCTCGAGGGGCTCCACCTCCAGTACGAGTTGTTAGAATATTATAACGGACTTTGAACGAAATTCATCATCGAACATACTCGACTTGAAAATTCGATTGTCTTCACAAATGTTAGATCCTTTGCATTTTGATATCGTAATTCGGTTTTTTGAAACCTATGATAATCGATTTAGCGTCATCGAATATTTGCTCGAATCGATTCAAAAATAGTTTTGTTAAATTAATACACACGGTATTATATATGACGAAATATAAAAAAAGCGATAATAAATGTTAGATTGTTAGATTGCTAGGAACAATAACTAAAAGTTAGATACAAAAATGAAATGTTATTAGTTCGCGGTACGAGAATTAAAAGTTAGTAATAATTAGTAATAGTTACTAATAGTTAATAATTCGTATACGAAATTAATAAAAAGATTAGAGATTAGAGAAGACATAGTTTGTTTACACCCTCAACCTACATGCTAATGATCTCGGAACACGGGCTCGTCTAGTGGCGGTGTAGGAACGAGAGCGGTCGAGAATGTAGGGTGAGTTAGGGTTTGAGATTAGGGAGAATATGTTCTCAGTTTTTGGCGAGTTTTGATCTCAAGAATTTGTATGTGTGTGTGAGTGTGGAGTACTCAAGGATGATGGAAAAATGAGGGTTGAAGAGTTGTGTCAAGGTTGTCTGGAATGAAGAGCCAAGGGGCGTATTTACAGATTTTACCCCCGGCTAGGGGTCACTCAATCGAGTGGCCCTAAGTGCACTCAATTGAGTGGCCTAAAAAAAGCTACCTGGTCATTTTTTGAGGGTGCACTCGATCGAGTGGCCCTATGGCACTCGATTGAGTGGTTTTAACCGGGTGAGACAAATGGGAAAGGTTGAGATTCTGTTTGACCCATGATTTGATTTGATTTGTCTTTGTTCATTTTTTGTATTTGGACACAGCGTGAGGCTGGTTTCGTCTCAGGTTTCGACTTTGACCGGGTGTTGACTCGGTCGCAAAAGATGGTTTTGGCTCCGGTGATGTTTTAGCTCAAAATAGCTTTATTTTATTGGAAATGACCCACTGAGTCTGGATTTGAGGTTATTTTGAGAGATTTGTACTCCGCTAAGTGCCCACATCGGATGCTATTGATTCCGAGTCGGTATTCAAGCTCACTAAAGCATGTTTTCGTCCGATCATCATCGGGTGTTTTGTTGGAAACTGCTATAGGCACTAGCAGGCAAAATGCGAGTGTCTACAGAGCCTCCACTCTGACTGAGTCTTGGACAAGGCGAAAGTCAGAGTAGCCACCAGGCCAATCGAGGATTACGACCTGGCAGCCTTCCGGTCGGGTCGTTTATAGTCCATTAGACTCACGTGAAGGGCTCGACAGCCATAAGTAGAGGGTCATACCTGTCTTTGATGGTGATAGATCCATGGGGACTTGCTTTTGAAGTCTTGGATGTACCTGTATGCCAACACATCATACCTTGGATGTAGCATTTCAGGAGAAACACCGCTTCGGATTTTCCGCTAGGGAGTTTAGGAGCTGCGTGGGCACTTGCTTCTGAAGTCCTGGGTGTACCTATATGCAGACACATCACATCAAGGATGTAGCATTCCAGGAGAAACACCGCATTTGATTTTCCGTTGGAAAGCACAAGCTGTTGCCTGAAATGTTAGATACATAGGCAGAAATAACAGATATAGCAGATAGCAAGATAGCACATAGGAAATGCAATTAGCATCTATAGACTGGCTTGCGCTGGGGAGAATTTTTTTTTCTTCATATTGAAATTGAAGTCCTGACAGCAGCTAAAGTGCTACGAGATTAGTTTTCAAAATCGAAGGCTTAGAAAATACTCGCAGTTTTAATAGACAAAAGTTTGGCCTTGACGAAAAGGATTTTCTCGAATGGCTAAGCTTTGCAAATTTCAAAGTAAGAATTTTAAGAGAGAGGCATGATATGCTTTATTTTTAGCTTCTTTTCCTCATCTTTGCTTCCGTTTTCCTTTGATTTAACCGCTTTTAGAAGCAGTTTTGTGCTATTAATGCCCCGTTTAGCTATGATTGTGCTTGTAGGTTCTTTTGACGCAAAACATGACTTTTGAAGTCTTTTTCACCGTCGTTCAAGCCAATCCCGAGTCACGACATTGCTAGGGAATCAAGAAATATCGACCCATGAAGATACATGGCCGGGTCGTAGGCCATGAAGTAAAAACGAGAAGAAGGAAGCATCTGAAGTGGCTCCCGACCGTGATGCAGGCCTTCATGGCCGGGACGGGCACGAGACACGACCGTGAAGCCCCATCTCACGGCTGTGTCGTCCCTGCTTTGCTTAGACTTCGTCACTCCCTTTCCCATATTTGTGAAACCCTATATATACCCCCCTCTTATAATATTTTAGAGCATGAAACCCTAGATAGAAACCACCTACTCTTAGCCTAGTCTTTCATTAATCCTTCCTTAATATTTCGTTAATCATAGCTTAATCTTAGTAGTGGCTTGTGTATTTTTGGATTTCTTGAAGAATCTATCAATATTGGCAACATTGGTGGATGTTTTTGGGTTATCTTATATACAAGTTTCAATCTTTTCATTCCTCTTCTAGTTGGGTATAATCCTTCTTGTCTCTCTTCTCTTAATCTTTTGTTTTCATTAAAGTTTCAATCTTTGTCTTTTGATTATTATTTCTTCTTGTTTATTTTGCATGATGAATGTGTTTGTTTCTATGTTGGTTTCTTTTGTTCATGTTAGTTTCTATTTAGCCATGTGTGAGTAGATTCTTGTGGGGTTAGTAGCGAGATTAGATGTTAATCATGGGTGATTAGGGTTGATTGTGGGTAAAGGTTTAATCTTTATTGCTAATCACTTGTTATGCATGCTATGTGTTAGATGAAATGCTTGTTAGGGTAGTAGTGGCCATGCTAGTCTTACTCGTTTCTTCTTCCTTGTGGTTTGCATGATTTGTGATTGAATCCTCATGGTTTGGGTAACAACTTGCATGGGCTTTCGGGTTTGTAATCGTCGCGAGAGCGCGGGCTTACCTTAGCAATTAGGTGACACCTTTATCCTCGATTTCCCCACTAGCCTCTTACATCTATGAACCCGATCTAGCCCTACTCTTTCCATTATTGAATTCTCAAATCATCTTAGCCATTGTTCTCCTTGTTTGTTGTTTTAATTTAGTTTTAGTTGAATCGTTTAGTCTATATGTTAATCTTAGTTTCTAGCCCTTTGTCCAAACCAAAACAATTCTCCTCCCTTGTTTCTTGTGACTTAGTCTTTTCTTTAGGTAAACTCTAGTTTAATCGTTTCCGTCTCCGTGGACCAACCCCGCTTGCCCTTACTATCTAGTCTAGGTTCATGGGTTTTATTTGGTGTTGGGGTTCATGGGTTTTATTTGGTGTTGGGGTTCATGACAAATCCTCCATCAATTTGTCGTCGTTGTCGGAGAGGATGTTTAGACTTTGTTTGCTAATTTTCTTGACTTAGTTATCGTTTGTGTGTTCTTCTTTCCTTGTCTTTTGTTGTGTGCGTTTATTGTCTCTACCTAGTGCCCATAAAGCACTAGGTGTTTGATAAGTGTGTTTTGTAGTTCTTATTTGTTGTGTTTGGTCTCGGTTTCTCTTTGGAGCGGTTTCGAGGCTACTTATGCTTCTTCTAGTTCATTTTAGGTTCCTAAGACCAATCTCGGAGAGATGGAACGATTTCGACTCGTTTCCAACGCATTTGGAGCCAACGAAGAGAAGCAACGATCACCCGGTAGCTTAGATTCGATCCCGAGCCCTTGGGACCCATTCCCGAGCACCGAGAATCGATGAGAAGCCTAACAAGAGCAAGGAGGGACCTATGAGATCATATTTGAAGCCTACAAGACCCATCCCGGTCGGGAACACATCCATCACGACCGGGATGAAGAGCGAAGAAGAGAAGAGCTACTGCCTTGCCTTCCCGGCCGGGATCACTGTCTTCCCGGCCGGGATGGGCCCCTTCCCGACCGGGATCACCCCTTCCCGGCCGGGAAGGACCCAGTTATGTCCGTGTTTCATTGTTTCGCTCTCCTTTGCTTATGTAACCCTATATATATCCCCCTCTTGTAAACTTATGTTATGTTAGACATTACCCACTAAACCCTAGACTATTTTAGGTTAGATTAATCTTTAATTACTCCTTAATCTAGTGATTACTCTTGTAATAGTGGATTTCTTGAAGATTCTACCAATCTTGACAACATTGGTTGATGTTTGGGTTTTCTTCTATGCAAGTGTTCATCTTTTCTTCTCTTGTTTAGGTGGTACAATCTTTCTTCCCTCTTTTCTCTTAATCTTTCTTTGTTATTCAAGTTTTAATCTTTGTTCATAGTTATTGATAGTCTCATCTTCTTAATGAAAGTTATGGATATGTTGATGTTTCCTCTTGTTTTGGTTAGTGTTAGTTTAGATATGATTGAGTAGAATCTTGTGGGGTTAGTAAGAGGATTATGTGTTGATTATGGGTGATTTGGGTTGATTGTGGGTAAAGGTTGAATCTTTGTCACTAGTCACTCATTGTGCATACCATGTGTTTGATGAAATGCTTGTTAGAGTAGTAGTTGCAAATACTCCTCTTGCTTGTTTCATTCTTCTCATTGTTTGGTTGATTTGTGGTTGAATCCTCTTGTTTAGAGTAGCATCTTGCATGGGTATTCGGGTTTGTCTTTGACGTGAGAGCGCGGACCGACCTTAGTGACTAGGTGAAACTTACACCCTCGATTACCCAACTATCCTACTGCACTTATGAACCCGACCTAACCCTACTCTTTCCTTATTTGTTTTCTCCATCTTCTTAGTCATTGTCCCTCTATTTAGTTGAATCTTTTAGCTTTAGTTGTTATGCTTAGTTACTCTTAGATATTGTCTCCCTTCCCTTTCATTGTTTTAGCTCAGTTTAGCTTGTTGACCTAGTCTAGTTCTTAGGTAGACCTTAGTCTAGACACCTCTTACCGTCCCCGTGGACTCGACCCGACTTACCCTATCTACCCAGTCAGGTATTTGGTTATTATTTGATTGGTTGAATCCATGGCAAATTCCTCGCATCAATTTGGCGCCGTTGCCAGGGACGGTGCTAGTTTAGACTTCGTTTACCTATTCACTTGACTTTGTCTTTGTTTTTGTGTTTTTTTTCTTTGTTTTTCTCTGCTTCTTGTGGGTGTGAAGTTTATTTCCTTCTTGTCCAGTGCCCAAAGACTTCTCACGTTTGCTCCTAGTCTACAGTTTTTGCCTAGAGGTGGTGACCATCCTCTTCTTTACAACCCAGAGCCGCATACACTACTAGAATAACCTTATAAGGAACCATTAATAAGAAATCGTTTAAGTTGAGTGAATGGTGTCTTTGATCAAAGAAATCAATTATCCCAAATAAGTAATCTATTATCTAATAACAAAGACACCATTTTAAATAAAATGATTTCTAACCCAAATCAATTTAATACAAAGGCACCATTTTTCCAAAAAAATGATTTATAACCAAATTCAATATTAAGACACCATTTTTCAATCCAGTGATTTCTAACCACATACTACTGCAACTTTATTTTTATTTCTTTTCCTATTTCCCAAATTAAGTTACGGAGTACTTTTTTTACCCAACTCACTTACATCACACAATTTACTCCCTCTGAATCCCCCTTTTTATTCATTCATGTCGTCCATCCTCAACCGTCGCCGCCGTCTTACCGTCGCCGCCGTCCATCCTCAACCATAGCCGTCGTTCATCCTCTCATAGTCTTAAAACATTTGTATCAGGTTCTTCTTCTTCCTCCTCTCTTTTTTCGCATTTAATTACTTATTTCAATATGTTTTTTTTCTTTTTATTTAGTAATTTATTGTTGTTATGTATCGAATAATATCGTTTCAGTAGTTCAATTTGCAATTTAAAGCGTTGTTTGTATTGAATTCAAGATTTTGAATGCTATTAGAAAATTAGGTATTAGTTTTTCGAATTTAGGTGATTTTGAATGTAATTTGTTAGTAATTATGAGTTTTAGGTGGATTATTGTATGTTTGATGGTTTAGTTGTATTGCTAGGGTTACGTGATGTAGGAGGATGATTATGAACACATTAATACAAGTCATCAAGTTGAACGCAACAACTCGGAACTCCTCTCTGTAATTTCTTACGACTACAATTTACTCTTATTTTTAGGTTGTCGTTTTCTTTTTACTCTTGAGTGACTCACTTAAACATAAGTGTAGACACCTGCATTTTGACTGCCAGGTGTCTATGGTAGTTTCCAAAAAAACACCCGATGATGATCGGACGCTAACATGTTCTAACGCGCTCGGATACGGGCTCGAAATCAATAATGTCCGGCATGGGCTTTTAACGGGATACAAATCTCACAAAACCAACCTCAAATTCAGGCCCAGTGGGTCGTTCCGAGCAAAATGAGACTAATTTGGGTCAAAACCGACACCAAAAATAATTCCCGTCTTTTAGCGACCGGGTCAAAACCCGGTCAAGACAAACCTGACACAAAAAAGCGACCTGATGCGTCTCGAAACTTGCGCCACAATCCAAAAATCAGCCAAAATCATTCCAAAACAATGCAAATCAATCACAATCAATCAAGAGCAAATCAAGGCAATCACGCCCAAAATAACCCGAGTGGAGCCTCACAAAAAATGGTCCAGGTGCATCCACGAGGGCACTCGACCGAGTGCACCCGCGCCACTCGGTTGAGTGACCAATGTGTCGAGGCTCCCTATAAATACCCGTCAACCTTTGACACAAACACGGCTTTTTCTCTACCTTTTTACCACCTTCAAAATTTCTTTTCACCCATCACATTTACAACTCTACACAACACATCCCTTTGAACTTGGCTTCAAAGTCACACACATACATACATATTCAAAATCCCGAGATCAAAACTCGTCAAAGACCGAGAGCAAAACTCGTTAAAATCCATCTCTACAAACCACATACACACCATAACTCCTCTACGTATCTCGACGCTCCCGTGACTGTGCCACCATTTGACGAGCCCTATTCCGAGAAGCAAAAGCACGTAGGTTGAGGGTGTAACATTCAATTTCATCACCTCTTTCTCCTTTCTCTTTTCTTTTCGATTATATATTATTATTATTATTATTATTATTATTATTATTATTATTGTTATTATTATTATTATTATACTAACATACTAACTTTTAATTTTATGTATACTAACATTTTATATTTTTGTACACTAACATCTAACATCTAACATTTCGTTTATCGCATTTAACCGCTAACATCTTTTTCTATTCGTTTTCGTCACATTAACATTATATACCGTGTATACATATATTAGTATTAAAATTCGGATTTAACTCGTTTAACTACGACTATTGCTCAAAGTCCGTTTAATCCCTTTACGAGATGCAATAGTGGTGGCGCCCTTTCGAGGAGCACCGCCCTACGCACTCAAGGGCATAACGCGATCGTGATAGTACGTAGTTGAACGGGCTTAATTCCATTTTCAAGGATCGGTAAAAAACCCGTTGACGCTAAACCGAGCATCGCATAATCCGTAAGGATTATTAAAGATGACGTAACGCGGAGGGAACCAATTTTGTCCCGGTCCAATTCAAAATGATTTTTATATCGTCTTTTCTAAAAATCTCCGATAATGGTCTCGTAATCATAATATACACATTATGAGTACCTAAGATCGAATTGCATATAAATCATGCCATATTTATATGTGATTTGATTAATTATCGATTTTAAAATACATAAAACGAGACGAGTTATACCTCGTACAGCTGCCACTCGACCGAGTACATAGGCTACTCGATCGAGTAGCACCCCAAATTATGGACAGTAGCCTCTTCTAGGACGCACTCGACCGAGTCAGGCCATGACTCGACCGAGTGGGTCCTGTAGCCCAGAAATCCGAGAGCTTAATGCTACATTCGAGCCTCGTCTTTTAAAAAGCGACTTAGTCGTCACGTGTAAAGTCAATCACGTGATCTATTCTTTCAAAATGCATATATATAACTTCACTTAAACAACTTTGATCGACGGTCTCACTATTAATCTTGCGTTGACGACTCCGTAGTCGTATCCGACGCATAATTAATTTAGACTCCAATTTATCGACATGATAAGTTGGGACAAGGCATCGGAATTTGGGATCGGGCTAGCACCAGGCCTAGTTCCTATATCTCCGTCCTTCGATTAATGCATAAAATAATATGTATTTAATTGAAGTTCGTCCATTTACACGATTCACGGTCTAGTTTATACACGGGTCCGTTTCTAACTATTGCTTGTCATTTTGGCTATATATATTTCGATTATTCTACTTTATTGCTCGTTGTATTGTGAATTCCTGGTTGTATTCCGCTTGTGTAACTTGTAATCGATTTATTATTCCTTTTGCTTTATTTATTTACGTTTTACCGTTTATAAATGAACCCTCGCATGCTAAATCACTTCGACAATAAATTAGATGCATTAAAATGACGTAGCTCACATTTAATTTGCATGCTTAGCTAAAACGCTGTTTGCATATCATTTCACCGAATCACTAACGCGCATATTAGAAAGTCAAACGATGTCTTAGTAGAGGCCGCTATGTGCGGGCGGGGTTGGGTGTCCTTAGTGGGCTTCCCAACACGTACCCTCACCCCTTACTCAGAACCTCGGTTTCCGGATGCCCGAAACCGTTGGCGCACGAGAGTCATTCTTTACACGATTACCGGTATAGATGGTATCGGTATCGCAATGCAAAGGGACGATCCCAATAAACTCTAAAACCGAGATGGGCCATACTTTGTGTATGGTCCATAGCGATAGAGTGGGTTCGAACGGTTCCGAATAACCATAAAATTCGGTGGCGACTCCATTTCGACTTAAATTTCAATTCGATCCATTCTCATATGGAGGTGCATTCGCCTACCCAAAACCCGTGCGTGGCCGCGTCGGGGTGGACCTACGTCATGTCCACAATTTGGCGACTCCGCTGGGGATTAACCGATGAGTGCCTAACCATCGGCATCCTCAGGGTGAGACTCGAATAGAAATCGCTTGACAAATACAATATGCGTTTTAGTTTTACGGTTCATGCATAACCCCATATTTTCCCGGGCCGGTACTGGTGACCGACGTCCCACTATACCACGATGTATTCCGCCTTGGATACGTTAAAGGTGTTCATAGTCGATTCGTATGGACTTTGCGGCATGTTCTAAGCTCAACTCGACTTAGGAAGTCCGTTCCGTTTCTCGTCTAGACTATGAACACTGGTATAGACCCCATTCAGACCGACCGAGACTTAGTGTAAAGCATACATGGTGTCGTCATAATGCTTACGTGACTATGTGCTACTTGGTTTCCGTGTCGTTTTCAAAAACCGTCATTTCAAAAAGTGCATATTTCCAAAAAAATTCAAAAACCGGAGTGCTACCGAAATTAGGACTTACGATTTAACTCAAAACAAGCCTATTTTTAGCCGGTATGCTATCCATTTCAAAAATTCAAAATTTTTCGACTTTGCAAAATATTCGGGCCTCACGGCATTTTCGCCAAATTTAAAAGTCGGGATCCTCTTTCGATTTTCAAATCTTCGGAAATTCATTTTGGATATTCAAAATTCCGAAATTCCAAAAATGCATCTTTTCAAAAAATATCCAATTTTCAAAAAACTCGGAAAGCTGCCGAAATTTAGAGTTAAGATTTGACTCAAAACAATCCTATTTTCTAGCCGGCATGCCGCCCATTTCAAAATTCGAACTTCCGATCCACCATTCGATTTTCGAATTTTCAAAATTCAATTTCAATTTTCAAATCTTCGTGATGCCATTTGCGATTTCCAAATCTTCGAGATTCCATTCTCGATTTTCAAATCTCCGAGATGCCGTTTTTTTTATTTTCAAATCTTCGGGATCTCATCTTCAATTTTCAAATCGTTGGAAATTCTTTTTTCCAACATTCAAATTTTCAAATTTCAAGATATCCAATTTTCAAAACCCGGGACACATACCGAATTTAGGACTTATGATTTTACTCAAAATAGCCTATTTCTAGCCGGTATTCTGCCCATTTCAAAACTCAAAAATACTTTCAAAACCGACGCTCGATGCACTTTCCGATTTTCTCGAAAAATCAGGCCTCTCCACTGAGTTATCTCGGAATTTTCAAAACAATCAATTTTCAAAACCTTCTTCTCCTTAGAACTTCCCATATTTAGCAGTGTCGGGTCGTGTCTTAAGTTGTCAAGGTCCTTAGCGTCGAAACTCTGTCGATCTTACATCACGAGTTTCTCCCCTATCCCAGTCCGCCTTATTAGACTAAGGCAAGGCCCACCTACGTAGGACATACTCCTACAAAGGAAGGCCCGTCTACACACTCGAGTCCTAGCTAGAAAGTCTCACGCGACCTTTCCCTCTAACAGGACGATCCCCACGACCCTTCCTAAGGGAATTTCGCCCGTCTTTCAATCCGTTAGTCGAGTCATCCCAATTCGAGAATCCTTTGACTTAATGGTCTACCCTAATCACAGGGCTGTCCTTATTCAAGTCGAGTCGAGGGTCTCTAGCGTCGAAACTCTGCCGATCTTACATCGCAAGTTTCTTCCATTACCCCGTCTGCCTTTCCTCGAGGCCGAGCCAACCTTTTACGAGGCACAGCCCTATAACAAAAGGTTCGTGATCCTTACATCTAAGGGTCACTAGTCCGACACTCGAGTTTTAGCAAAACCTCGATCTCACTCGGGGGCTACCCTTCAGCAGAGCGATCAATCACGGTTGCTCTAAGGGTCTTGTCCTACACGTGTTGTCTCACGTACCCCGCTTTCGAGTCTCTTAGATGCCACACCATCTGAGTCCCATTAGAGTCCTCGGTCTCACTCGGGGGCTACCCTTTCAGCAGAGCAATCAATCACGGTTGCTCTAAGGGTCTGGTCCTACACGTGGTGTCTCACGTATGTCACTTTCGAGTCATTCGGATGTCGCACCATCTGAATCTTGTCGGAGTCTGTTGTCTAAACCGGGGGCTGTCCTCCACCCGAGCATTCGACCACAGTCACCTTAAGGGGTACCTTACGTTCATCATACACCGGCGTCCTTATGATGCCTTTTTCAAGTCGTACCCATGCTGCGAGCGCTCGAGTCAGCTAGGGCTAGGTCGCCATGGTTGGTCCAAGCATGCAACGCGGTCAAACATGGTCGCCCCATTTTCGGACTCACCCTCGTGCGGCTTGAGTCTCATCGTCGAGTTCAAGTCATGGTCGTTACCTCGTCTAGGTCAACGTTCGAGTATCCCAGTCCAAGAGTTTTTGTCGACCCGTCATCCCGGGCCATGTCTAATTTGACTCCCTCTCTTGCGTTTACGCAAAGTCGAGTTTAGGCGAGTCGTGGCACCCGTCGTTCTCTCCGATCAAAGACCTTACCAAAAAAAACCAAGCATCCTTTAGTCTGGATTTGATTTGAGTCTAAGTCTGAGTCCGAGTCTAGGGTACCCTACATCCTAATTTCTAAATCAGAGTCAGAGTCATTTGCATTCTGTCCTCTTTTCAAAATCCAATAAAATCAGCTTTTTCAATCTCTCATATATGCTTCCCTTTTGTGTTTCCGAGAACATGATGAACACCATCGTACACTGTGAGCACATGCACGTGACTATTATAGGCACATCTATAATGACTGCAGGAACTGAGACCCGTGTTTTCCTTTACCTGTTCCATGTCTGGTATAGCAAGCCACAAAACTACCCTTAGCAGGAGCATATCGAATCCTATGACAAATCTAGGTAGTCTCCTAGTTTGGGTTCAAGACGGAAGGCAAGCCCATTTCCCACAATAGAACACCCCTCCAATAAGACTAACCAATCCCTACCTTAGGCGTTTAGTCTGACCAGAAGCAAAAAAAAAGAAGCATCGTGACTCTATAGACTTGATGCCGAAAATACCCAACTCGGGACGATACTCCCACCAAGCCTGCTCGGAATTATGATGACAATACCGAGATCCAAATCACCATGCTTACCGTAGAGTACTCCATCGCGAGTTGCACTCACACAAACACCAACTAGGCTTACACCTTACAAAGGTTTAGCTCCACAAGCCTAATCCAACCGATGGGCTCACCCCCATATCCACCCACAACACCATCGGGGGGTAGCCGTTTAAAAAAAAAAAAAAAAAACTGGCAAAAAAAATCAAAAGTCCTGGAAAGAAGCAAAAGGCCAAAACAAAAAAAAAGAGGCCATTGTCAAAAAAAGAGGCACCCATCACCGAGGTTAAAGCGGTCAATCCAAATGAAGAATTCCATGACCGGGGCTAAGGAATCAACCAACTAAAAATATCCAAGAAACCCATGACCGAACTTACCTTTCAATTCAAGTGAAACGGTCAATTCAAAATTATCAAGACCCATACCATCCAATAGGGGAGTGACAATCAAGCTGGACATTACAACCTTCAAGACCTTCCCGAGACCTCGGCTAAGAGACAGCCCGGAATTTTGAGGATTCAAGCTCCATAGGATACCCCTAACCATTAGGGCCAGACATGGAAATCAGATCCCGCATTATTAAACCTACCCCGATCGAAGTTCGAGTTATTTTTACTCGACTTCCCCCTTTCCTACCACATTACAATACCTTACCCTCGAAGCCTTGGCTCCACAAAATCGAGCTCCAGATTTCGAATCATCAAGGCCACTTGCGACCTAGCTCCACATTTCCAAAAACATCCAAACCAGTTACCAGCCCCAAACACGGGAACTCTACCTGCGGTCGGCATAGAACATGCCCAAATAGTTCACACCACCTCTGGGGGCTACCCTGGAGAACGCTCACAGTCACAGGATCATCATCCTAACTGTTCTAGCCCTTTGATCAAGACATCATTGGGAATGCACCTAGCCTACACCTTCGTTATGGCTAGTTACACACAAAGTCCTAATAAACTGGGCACCATTACATATCTTCCAATCCACTGAACTACGGCTTGGTTTGATTTCACTACACGTGAATACGTAGGCAGCCTTTCAACCAGGGCACAACCACCCATATTGACACAAATTCAGAAAGCACCATCATTCCTATCACGACACTGTCATGTTCTCAACAGTTAGCTTTGTCGTCCTGGGGGCTTCTCTTAGGCAGAAGACTCCCATCCACTCACATAATCCAAATGATTTTCAAAAAAACTAGCCTCCTTTCTATAGAGTGTCCTAGTACTCGGCTCAGTCGAAGACGAGAATTTGTCAGGGACTCAAAGCGATACCCATTTTGGGACTGTACCCCAAAACCAAAGATCCAAAAGAGCACCAGACTATAACATTGCTACTACTAAGTCATAGCACATCCTTCCCATTTCGATGTTCGACCGTGTTGCCACTCGCCTAGGCTACGGAATAGCGCAGCTTAAGAGTCTTCTCATTTTAGGTGGCCCACCCCCCTACCGAGTCGCGGTCCAACCCCTCGAGAGTCCAGTCGTGTCTGTCAACTCGTCCGGTCACGTCCAGAGTCGAGTCAGTCGGTAGGCCTATCTCTTCAATTCCTCATTTTAAAATTTGCAAAACTTAGCCATTTGAGAAAATCCTTTTCGACAAGGTCAAATTTCGGTCTATTTAAAATTGCAAATTTCATTTCTACCACTTTCATTTTGAAAACCTAGCATGTGAGTTGCTTTCAGGATTTCGATTTCAAGGTTCAAAAATTTTAAAACTTTCAAAAATTCAAAAAACATTATTCCCCAGCGCGAGTCATTTTTACTACCTACGTGTTGCATACATTTTATGTGACTTATACAGGTACGACTCAAACAGGGACATGCAACCCTCTAAAATCTCCCCAGCGGAAGCCCAAGGCGGCATTTTCCCCGGAATGGTACGGGATGAGCCCACATATAGGCGCACCCAGGACTTATGCTACAAGTCCGATTCCCCACGGAGTTATCATCATCAGCTCAGGTATGATTTCTAACTTATGGCTAGCGAGCCCTTCACGCGAGTCTAATGGACTATAAACGACCCGATCGGAAGTCTACCAGGTCTTAATTGACTTGGTAGCTACTCTGACTTTCGCCCTGTCCAAGCCTCAGTCAGAGTGGGGGCTCTGTAGACACCCGCATTTTGACTGCCAGGTGTCTATGGTAGTTTTCAAAAAAACACCCGATGATGATCGGACGCTGTTCCGGTTACGGAAACGGTTCTCCCGGCTTAGAATCCGGGTAATGTAATTGAATCGATAACGGGTAACTAGTCGCTTGATTCCCTTGATCTCCCCTTTCTCTCACTCCTGAAATCGGACTTTCCCGACGGAAAATGGCCTGCTCCCTGCACAATGAACGCACAGGGCCTCGGAGGTTGTCCGAGGAAACCCTCTCCGATGCCTAAGTCAGTCCGTGAAATGCCTTTACGAACCTAGCTCGTGAGGAACTAGGCGGCGTTTTAAGAATAAGAGTCTCGAGAGAGAAAATCCAACCCCCCTCATGTGGGAAGTGGGTAGGTATTTATACCTTCCCACAAGAGAGAGGAAAAGAGAAAGAAGAGGAGGGAAATGGGTGGATGTTGGCGCGACACGTGGACTTACCTTGTCCACCCATTTCCCCTTACCTTAGATAAAAAGACGGATGGGTCCTCGGTTTCCCTTCGGCTCCATTCAGGCGGGAACGCCCTGGAAGCAGGCGGCAGGCTTGGTTTACTCCGTTTGGCGGACGGCCCAAAGGATTGGGGCCACCCTTGGAGATTCCAGTGACTGATGGGAAAAGCCTCTTGACAGACCTTTCCCCCTTCTAGGACTTGGTCGCCTCGGGGCCTGATTGGCAGGCGGCCAATGACAGGTAGCCGACCCCCATCAATTGGCCCTCGCCGGCTGAGGAGGAACGGGGTTCCAGCTCGGCAGGCGATGTCTTGTTCTGGGACAGCGGGAGGTTGCTTCTTTGGACACTTGCATTTAATGCGTCGCATGTTCCCGAGGGACATGCTTTAATTTCTCTGAGCACTCAGGGAGTTCAAACGTCTTTCGTTATGATTACCCCCCTTTGCATAAAGAATTTTTGGGCAGCGTGCCGCTCCGCTGATTGGCCCTCTCCCTTGCAGAGATGGTTGGGGCACCATTAATGCGGTGTTTTCCTTGGTATAAAACCTTTGGCTTTCTTGATCATTTGTGCTTCATTCCTCCTTCAATCTTTCCATTTTCCTCATTTTAAACATGGCTTGGATTAAGAAAAGTGTAGTTCGCCGCGGAGTCAAACATGTTTCCTTCATCTTCAAGGGGTTTTGGAGGCTCAGATATGCGCGGACGGCTTATTTAGCTGTTCGCCGGAGTCGCTGCTTACAGCTTCCCCTTCGCCGGAGGGGTCGGAAGGCCTCTATTAGGATGGGCAAACGCCCTAGGAGGTCCTCTCCTGCTGCGCCTAGATTTAGGCGTTGCCCCCAGGGAGGGGGCTGCTATGATAGGGGGTGCCATGAGTGTTTTCCGTGGTTGCACCCTGAACAATTCGGCCCTAATTCTGACACTGATTCCTCCCTGGAATCGGGCCCTTCTTCGCCTGTGAAGAAAACAGGCTGTCGCACTTGCGACGAGTCCCGAGCTGTCCCTTTTGGAAGGGATTGGGAAGACAGCAGCCGTGATTCTGACGACAGCGAAGGTCTCGGCTGCCTGAGCGATGGGGACGAAGACGGGGCTTCCACTGACCCTTTTCAGGGTTCCCCAAGTTGGGACTGGGGTTCGGATCTCGGGAGTCCAGGCAGTCCTGGAGATTATTCCCCAGATTTGGGGGACGACTAGGCCCGCGTGGCAGGGCGTTTTGTTTTTCTGTCAGGCCGAAACTCTTGGGCCTCATGTATTTTTCCTCCCGTATCTGTCTTAGGATGTAACTCTATTTTGTAAGGTTTTAATGAAATGAAGATCAGGCGGTGCGTTTATGTGTTGCGATTTTTTTTTTTTTTTTTTTTTTTTTTTTTCAGGGGGACGTCACAGGGTGACCAACCTCCTGACATCCTTTGGTCTTCCCGAGGTTCTTCTTGGGAAGCTGTCTGGAGCACATCCCCCCTAGGGGCGACACGTGGGCCGTAGCCCTTGGGTGAGCCTCTGAGGGTTGGGCGACTCTTGGCATGCCTTCCTCTCTATAAAAGCGCTCGGCTATTCATTCTTTCATTTTTTTCCTTTTCAATCCTTCTTTCATTCTCTTTCTTGTCAAAAACCCTGGAGTACTGACGATCCTACCTTGCACCCTCCTTTCCCTGAGACCTCTTTCTTTCGGGCTTGCGGCGTGCTGTCAGGCGATCTTAGGTCAGATTTTCATCCTCCACTCTTTTTTCTCTCTTCGATTTCCTTTATTCCGTATATTTTTTAGAGTAACCATGTCTGGAACCCGCGAAAGGATTTTGCCCTTTATCGACCCATCAAAGAGGGGAGAAGGGATGGATTTTGCCTCCTCCTCTAAGGAGGTTGATTTTGAGGAGGAATACTCGGCGGACAGTGGGGGCGGTAATTCCCCTGATCCCCCTTTGTTCGATGCTGTCGATTCGGACGATGAGGCGTTGGAAATTAACCCTTCCCGAACTTCCGGTCCCCTCGTTCGTCGGGAAAAGGGTAGGGTTTATTATTTAGACAGGACTAAATACCGCATCCCTCTGAGTACTTTCCCTGACCCAAAAAGTCGGGGGGTGATCCTCGCCAAGAACGCCGCCGTCGTGATTGAGCGGCTCTATAACTTCGGGGAGGGGTATACAGTTGTTATTCCCAATGAAAAGGATACCGTATGCAACCCTCCGGATGGGTGCATAGCGGTTTACCATAAATGTTTAGAGTTCGGCCTTCGCTTTCCCCTCCATCCTGCTTTAGAGGAGATCTTCAGGCGCATGAACGTCGCCGTTGCCCAGCTGACAGCCACAGCTGTCAGGGCGTTGATCTCATATGTCTGGACCTGTCTCTTTCACCGCATGGAGCCTTCTATCGACGCCCTGCGATTTATGGTGGGATTACAGATGGTTTCTTCTGGGAGTACGGGCTCCCCTGGTTATTGGTCCCTCTTGAGGCAGAAGGGACACTGTTTGGTGTGGCCTGGTATGGACAACTTGAGGGATTGGAAGAACAACTTCCTTTACATACACAGCACCCATGGGTGGAAGATTCCTCGTCACTTCAGGAATCATGTCCACACCAGGATGGAGACCCCTGAGGAGTATCACCCTGGCGTGGGTGGAAAGGCCTTGGAGGTTAAGTTGAGTGAGAAGGAGAAAGAGTTGACGGCCTACTTTGCAGGCCATACTAACAAGTACGGGGTGTATGGCCCCACCTTATGGCTCCCTCATGCGGAGCTTATAGCGACTGACAATTATTTGACCCGGTTGGGCATGAATCCGGGTCTAGACAAAGGTAGTTCAGGAGCGCTGGTGATTCCTTCTTACTTTTTATTATTTTGAAAATGCCTTGACAGCCTGTTTGTTTGTCTTGCAGCTCTTGCCACTTTTATCTGGAAAAAGGGGGAGGTGAGGCGCCTGGGCCTGGACGAGCACCTCACTGTTATCCAAAGCCGCCCTTCTCTTCCCCCTGGTTTCAAGAGAGGCGAAAAGAATCTGATGAAGCATTTGAAGGGCCTGTCATTTAGTAGGCCAAGGCTTCCCCCTCCTCCTCGAGTTACGCCCGCCAAGACGGCGGTTTCTGAGGCTACCCCCTCGCCAGCTGCGAGGGCGATTGCTTTTGAGGCTACCCCTTCGCCTATTGGCAGACAAGAGGGCCCTTCAGCAGGGATTCAGATTCCCTCGCAGCCGCGGGCTGCAGGCTCCGAGGAGACCGGGGAGAGTACCCCTCGGTCACTGATCAAAAAGAGGAGTCGGGAGGCCCCTAACGTTGACCAGGTGGTGGATTTGGAGACTGCCACGCCTGAACCCAAGCGTTTTGCTCCGGAGATCCCCGCCACCCTTTTATCTGAGGAGAACGTTGAGTTCCACTACAATGCGGATGACAGCCAGGACATTTCTGCCCTACTCTCCGACTCAGGGGCGGTTTTAACTGACCATCTTCTCAAAACAGTCAAGTCCGCTGCCAGTCAAGTGACCCAGTATATTAAGCGCACCTCTCGAATTATGCAGGCTTCCGCGGAGCTGGCCGCCCTTGGTCGCCTGAGTGACGAGGAACTAGCCAACCCAGACCGCCTTTCTGCAGTTGAAAGGGACGTTGCTCTTATTGCCAGCCTGAAGGATCAGCTGGCGAAAAAGGAGATACAGCTAGAAGAGGCCAGGGGTCGGGCTATCCACTGGAAGTCTGAAAGCGAGAAGGCTACACGGGAGGTGTCTCGCCTGGGAGAGGAGTCCAAGAGAGCACAGCAGGCCTTTGCTGAACTGGAGCGGGCCAGAAAGGCTTTGGCTGAACTGGACCATGCTAAGAAGAGCGTTGTTGACCTTGATGAGCGCCTTTCTAAGGCAAACTCTGATCTGCAGACGGCCCTTGGCGATTTGGCGGCGAAGACCGAGGATCTGGCGACGAAGACCGAGGGCTGGGAGAAAGAGAAGAGTGAGATTCTCCAGGAGGTGGAAGTGGCGGTGTCGGCGGGCTTTGTTAATGGTGCTAACTCCTCCCTGAAGGTTGTGATGGAAGCTGTCAGGGAGATGTTCCCGGGTTTTGACGAAGATGCTTTCCGGGCCCTTTACACAGCTAAGGATGAAGCTCAAATGCGTAGGCTGTCTGAGGGAGACGCTTCCGGTCCAGACGCTCCCCCTGCTTAACATGGAGGGCAGTCTTCCTCAGAGGGCTCTTGCCCGTCTCCTGCTGCGCCTGTGCTAACGCTTTAACTTCTTTGCCTTTTTGCGCGCCGAGCCCTTTGGTGGCCGGCTGCCATACCCCTGGTTGTAACTATTTGTCTTGAAAACTTTGAAAACTTGTCTTGTATTTCCTTGACGCTACTTTTTCTTTTATATGTGAATTTTCTGTTTGCTTTTGTGTATTTTGATTCTTCATGAGTTTGATTTGCAACCCACCCGCCTGTAGGTAGGAGGGTTTTTGTTTGCTTGGCCTGTCCCTGGTTTTTGTTTAAAATCTAGGGAGCCTGCCCCCTGCCTGCCTAGGGGTAGGAAGGGAGATTTCTCAGCGTTTTTTATACAAGGTTGGGGGGCCTGCCCCCAGTTCTTGTAGGTATGGCCTGCCCCTGGCTTTTCGTTCAAAGTCCAGGGGGCCTGCCCCCTGCCTGCCCAGAGGTGAGCAGGGTAGCTTTTTGCGTTTTTTATACAAGGTTGGGGGGCCTGCCCCCAGTCCTTGTTGGTATGGCCTGCTCCTGGCTTTTCGTTCAAAGTCCAGGGGGCCTGCCCCCTGCCTGCCCAGAGGTAAGCAGGGTAGCTTTTGGTGTTTTTTATACAAGGTTGGGGGGCCTGCCCCCAGTCCTTGTTGGTATGGCCTGCTCCTGGCTTTTCGTTCAAAGTCCAGGGGGCCTGCCCCCTGCCTGCCCAGAGGTAAGCAGGGTAGCTTTTTGCGTTTTTTATACAAGGTTGGGGGGCCTGCCCCCAGTCCTTGTTGGTATGGCCTGCTCCTGGCTTTTCGTTCAAAGTCCAGGGGGCCTACCCCCTGCCTGCCCAGAGGTAAGCAGGGTTTGCGTTGGGGGGTTCACTTTTCCCAATTTTGGCAACAGGGGGGCCTCCCCCTATTGCCCCCTGCTCGTTTGTGTGTGAAAGACGCGAGTGTGAACAGGCAACGAGTATAAATCTGCATTTTCTCATCTCTTAAAAAAAATTTTCTTGACATAGGGGTGGTCGGAGCCGTCGACATTTCTGATCGTCCTCCGCCTTTTTACTCTAGTAAAAGTGAAAATTGCCTACACTCTTGCTTAGACGTAATATTTCTTTAGTGTATCTGCATTCTAATGAGCGCCCAGCTCTTGTCCCTCCAGATTGGCTATCCTGTACGTGCCTGGACCCAAGACCTGAGTTATTTGGTATGGGCCCTCCCAGTTGGCGCTTAGCTTCCCATGCTCTCTTGATTTTCCGATCGCCTGTGTTTTTCTCAGAACTAATTCGCCCACCTGGAAGCTCCTCTGTCGGACTTTGCTATTGAAAGCTTTCCTCATTCGCTGCTGGTAGGCAGCGATATTGGTACTGGCTTCCTCTCTTAGCTCATTTACCAGGTCCAGGGCTTCAACCATTGCGGCCTCATTCTCAGCCTGGTTGTACTGCAGGGAACGTAGAGAGGGAATCCTTGTCTCAATTGGCAGTAAAGCCTCTGCTCCATATACTAGGCCAAATGGGGTCTGGCCTGTAGACTCCTTTCTGGTCGTTCTGATGGACCAGAGTATACTGGGGAGTTCATCAGCCCACCTGCCTTTGCAGTCATCCACCATTTTCTTCATGCCGTTCAGAATTTGTTTGTTGGCTGCTTCCGCCTGTCCATTGGTTTGAGGATGGCAGACGGCTGAGTAGGCGACCAAGATGTTGTGGCCTTCCAGCCAGTTTCTTAGTGGGTCATTATCGAACTGCCATCCGTGGTCAAATACCAGCATTTTTGGTACACCGAATCGGGTGATGACATTTCGCCAGATCACCTTCCTGACTGCCGGCTCAGTGATGTTAGGTACTGCTTCAGCCTCCACCCATTTGGTGAAGTAGTCTATGGCGACAATTAAGAATTTTCTGCCCCCTGTGGCTACAGTGAAGGGTCCTAGGATGTCCATCCCCCATTGAGCAAAAGGGATGGGAGATAGGATTGGCCTGAGCTCCTGAGCTGGGGCATGGATCGATGGGGCAAAAAGTTGGCATTTTCTGCATTTCTGGGTCAGGCTCTTGGCATCTGCCAGCATGGTTGGCCAGTAATAGCCTGCCCTGAGGGCCTTGTGGGCCAGCGACCTCCCGCCAATGTGATGCCCACAAATCCCTGAGTGGATATCATCCAATACTTCAACGGCCTGATCCGCACGTAGGCATTTAAGCAGGGGGTAAGTAAAAGATTTTTTGTAGAGTTCTCCATTAATGAATATGAACCAGGCTGCTTTAGCCTGTATCTTCCTTTTTTGTAGCGAGTCTGACGGTAAGATACCGTGCCTCTTGTACTGGACGAGAGGGGTCATCCAGCTTTCCAGCTCTTCTTCCACGGCACTAATCGTTTGACAGGGTTCAGTAGACTTCTCGTGTAAAACGTCGACCCATACGGATCTTCGGATGTCCTGCAGACTGGAGCTTGCCAGTTTTGACAGGGCATCTGCTCTGTTGTTCTGGGATCGTGGAATTTGTTTGACCTCATATGATTTTAGGCCGGACAATTCTCCCTTTACCATCTCTAGGTATGCGGCCATTGCTTGGTCTCTTGCCTCGTATTCTCCATTGATTTGGTTGGCGATGAGCTGGGAGTCTGTTGCCAAAACAATTCGTTCCGCCCCTGCGGCTTTAGCCAGCCTGACGCCTGCGAGTACTGCTTCATACTCTGCTTCATTGTTTGATGCTGGGAAAACGAATCTGAGAGCATGCTCAAAGTCGGTCCCTTCTGGGCTGGTTAATACGACGCCTGCGCCTGCGCCGTTGGCCGTTGAGGACCCATCAGTGTATACGACCCATTCTTGGGCGGGGGCTTCTTCTTCCCCTGAGTGGGAGCACTCAGCCAAAAAGTCTGCCAGAGCTTGGGCTTTGATGGCTGTTCTCGGCTGGTAAGAGATACCTAGCCCACTCAGCTCAATTGCCCATTTCAACAGTCTTCCCGATTTTTCGAATTTTTCCAACACCTTTTCCAGGGGTTGGTCGGTGAGGACTATGACCGGGTGCGCGTCAAAATAAGGTCTGAGCTTCCTGGCTGCAATTATGACCGCGTAGGCGGCTTTTTCAACCATCGGATAATTCTTCTCAGCTGCTCCCAGCGCATGACTCACAAAGTATATAGGTTGCTGGGTGCCTGCCTCTTCCCGTAGGATGACCGCGCTGACAGTTATATTAGTTACTGCAATGTAGAGGAAGAGTTTCTCTCCTGCTACTGGTCTTGCCAGGGTAGGGAGCCTCTTAAGATGGTCCTTTAGTTGCTCGAAGGCCTCTTTCTGCTCGCTTTCCCATTTGAAATGTTTGTTTCCTTTCAGAATTTTGAAAAAAGGAGTGGCTCTGTCTGCTGATCGGGCTATGAATCGTGCCAAGGCGGCCATTCGTCCCGTCAGGCGCTGGATGTCCCTGATGGTCTTGGGCTCAGGGAGGCTTAGAACTGCCTGAATTTTTTCAGGGTTGGCATCTATACCCCGAGAACTGACCAAGAATCCTAGGAATTTTCCGGAGCGTACTCCAAACGTGCATTTTTTCGGATTTAGTTTCATTTTGTAAGCGCGCAGGGAATTGAAGGTTTCCTGTAAGTCTGTCAGGTGCTCCCTGTCTTCCCTGCTTTTTACGATGGCATCATCAACGTAAGCCTCAATGTTTCTGCCTTTTTGTTTTTCAAACACTTTGTCAACCAGACGCTGGTACGTAGATCCCGCATTTTTGAGCCCGAAGGGCATCATCTTATACATGTAAGTGCCCGAACTAGTGATGAACGCACACTTCACCCTGTCCGGCTGCCACAAGTACACTTGGTGGTAGCCTGAAAAGGCGTCTAAGAAGCTTAGCATTGATCGATCCGAGGGAGCGGGTAGCAGTCTTTCGGGCAGGCTTTGTTGAGGTTCGTAAAGTCGACGCACATTCTCCATGCTCCAGACGATTTTTTGACCATGACAACATTTGCCAGCCATTCTGGGTAGTCGCAGACTTCAATGAAGTCTGCTTTCAAGAGTTTGTCGATTTCTTCCTTGATTGCTGCGTCTTTTTCTGCAGACATGTTTCGTTTCTTTTGCTTTACAGGGCGAGCATCCATGCTTACGTTCAGCTTGTGAACGATGCATGAGGGATCAACGCCGGGCATCTCGTCTGCAGAATAGGCAAACACGTCTTTGTTTTTTCTCAGAAGTTTGACCAGTTCGGCCTGGTAGGATTCCTCCAAACCTGTTCCTACCAGGACCTGTCTTCCTGGTTCTAAGTCTACCAGCATGCTTTCGCCTCCTGGTTCCAGGCGGTCGGGCGTCGGGTGCTCGACTGGGACTTCGCCTTCCCTGCAGGGGGAACCGTCAGCTTTTCTTTTTCCTTTTCTGTCCCTCTCGTGCTCTTGTAGGGCCACGGAGTAGCATTGTCTGGCTGACTCCTGGTCCCCACGTATCTTTCCTTCCAGCCCGAAGTCCGTGACATACGCAATGGTGAGAGCTCTGATGGAGATTGCGGCCTCGATTTCATCCAGCGTTGCCCTGCCGATCAGGGCATTATAGGCAGACCTTGCATCCACAACAACAAAGGTTGCCCTGACATTCCGGGCTGCGGAACCTTCCCCGAAGGTTACAGGCAAGTCGATGACGCCCATGGGCAGTACGCCGGCCCCACTGAATCCGTACAGGGACCCGGGAGCAGGCCGTAGATGCCTTTTTTCCAGGCCCATTTTCTCGAAAGCATCCTTGTATAAAAGACTTGTATATGCGCCTGTATCTACCATACATCTTCGCACAATGTGGTTGCTGATTTCTAGGGACAGCACCAGAGGGTCACTGTGCGGATATATCACCCGTCCTGCATCATCAGGGGTGATACTTAGTGTCACTCCCTTTGGGCTCCCCTCTCTCTCAGCGTAGCAGATCTGGTTTCTCAGCTCGCGCATTTGCCTTTTTTGACTTCTTCGACTGAGCTGGCCCTCAGTGCCCCCTGAAATCACGTGGATTACCATCCGGTTCTGCACTGATCCTTCGGGCTTTTCAGGCACTTCTTTCTGAGACTTGTTTTTAGCTGCGTAGTTGGCCAACCATCCGTTCCTGATTAATTTCTCAATTTCATCTTTCAGGTGACGGCACTCTTCGGTGGTGTGGCCAATGCAGTCGTGGAAAGTGCAGAATTTCTTTGGGTCGCCTTTTGGGCTGCGAGGTTTGCTTGGACGGTTCCATTTGGCAGTTTCTTTTTCTAGTTCGAAGATTTCCGCCCTGGATTTGTTCAGAGCGGTGTAGCTATCGAATCTGGGTTGGTAGACTGGGCGTTCTTTCTTGGGAGTGTCTCCTTCTTCTTTCTGCTTTCCTGGTTCGCCTCTGCCCCTTCCACCCTGCGGTCCCCCTTGAGGCTTTGTTTGGCCTGCAGGGGTGTCCGTCAGGCCGTGGAACTCCTCCTGCAGAATGAACCCCTCAGCAATCTTCCTGGCCATGGCCAAGGTTTCGGGCTGGGCCCTGATCATCTGGTTTTTCATTTCCCCTGGAAGTAGGGAGATTGTCAGGGCGTAGGCGGCGGTGGAATCGTCGATCTCCCTAACCTGCTGGTAGGATAGATCGAATCTTCTCATGTATTCTCTCACACTCTCACCCTTCTTTTGTTTCAGGGTCATGAGATCGAAACGAGTAAGTCGTCTTCTCTTATTTCCGGCATACTGTTCAAGGAAAATTTCAGCCAGTTCTATGAAGAATCTGATTGACCCCTGGCGGAGATCTCTGAACCACCCCTGCGCAAGTCCCACCAGGGTGGTAGAGAAAACTTTGCACCAGATGGCATCATCTACATCATACATGCCCATGTGGCTCTCAAAGGCTGCCAGGTGGTCCTCAGGGTCCGTCGTCCCGTCAAATTTGATGGTGGGCATTTTGATTTTTGGAATGGGGTACTCTTGTACCTCAGGGTGCAACGGGGTTTTCGTAGGCCTGCCTACCAGTCGTGACCTGCTTTCCCCAGACTGGTTACCATGAGATTCCCATTGTTTATGGGTTGGTTTCCTCGTACTGGGGGAGCGGTGCCTCGGCGGCGGCCTGCTAGCTGCTTCATCCCCTGTTCCCGAGGAGGTCTGTCTGGGCCTCTTCCTCTGGGAGTGGCAGAGGTTTTCACCCTGATGGTACTTGGACTCGAGCGGTTGCCCTCGGTTGAGTCTGGATTGCAAGCTTTGGGATAAGCCAGGGGCTGACTGTTCCTTGGCTGCAGGTGTTAGCCTGGAGAAAACTCCGCCTGGCCTTTCCCCTAAGCGTTTTGACATGGGCTCCCTGGGCCTCATGCGCTCCTGTAATCCTTGAGATAAGCCTCCCTGCCCTCCAGACGCTGATTCTGTCGTGTGAATAGAGAACGCCTGCTGGACAGGTGGTTCTGGTTTGTCAGTGGTAATGCGCCTCTGCATATGCGTATACACTTGGGCTGTTCTTCTCGCTTTTCTCTGAGCGTTTCTGGCGGCGGTCCGCCTCGTGCCCCCGGCCTCGTCCCTGCTGACTGGGGACGGTTGCCTAGGAGCCGATGCGACCCTGCCCACCAAGTCCTCAGGTGTGAATTCCTGATCTAGCATCGCAGAGAAGAACGCGGCTGCCTGCGCCATCTGAGCTGGGGTCAGGTTGAGAGCACGTCCAGGGCGTGCCCCCAGCTCGGGTGTCGCAGCAGCGTTAGATCTACCGAGAGGATTGGTTCCCTCTACCCCAAGGATTGTGGCAGGAGGGACCCTCTCCGACAGCGGCATTCCGTACAGGGGGGTCACCGGAGGGACCGTCGGACCCGCTCCTGCATTGTCATCGACAATTTCTGGCATGATTGTGTTTAATTTTGTAGTTATGAGTGGTTGATTTTAGTGGGTAACTCGTGAGCACAACCGTAAGTTCCCCACAGACGGCGCCAAATTGTTCCGGTTACGGAAACGGTTCTCCCGGCTTAGAATCCGGGTAATGTAATTGAATCGATAACGGGTAACTAGTCGCTTAATTCCCTTGATCTCCCCTTTCTCTCACTCCTGAAATCGGACTTTCCCGGCGGAAAATGGCCTGCTCCCTGCACAATGAACGCACAGGGCCTCGGAGGTTGTCCGAGGAAACCCTCTCCGATGCCTAAGTCAGTCCGTGAAATGCCTTTACGAACCTAGCTCGTGAGGAACTAGGCGGCGTTTTAAGAGTAAGAGTCTCGAGAGAGAAAATCCAACCCCCCTCATGTGGGAAGTGGGTAGGTATTTATACCTTCCCACAAGAGAGAGGAAAAGAGAAAGAAGAGGAGGGAAATGGGTGGATGTTGGCGCGACACGTGGACTTACCTTGTCCACCCATTTCCCCTTACCTTAGATAAAAAGACGGATGGGTCCTCGGTTTCCCTTCGGCTCCATTCAGGCGGGAACGCCCTGGAAGCAGGCGGCAGGCTTGGTTTACTCCGTTTGGCGGACGACCCAAAGGATTGGGGCCACCCTTGGAGATTCCAGTGACTGATGGGAAAAGCCTCTTGACAGACCTTTCCCCCTTCTAGGACTTGGTCGCCTCGGGGCCTGATTGGCAGGCGGCCAATGACAGGTAGCCGACCCCCATCAGACGCTAACATGTTCTAACGCGCTCGGATACGGGCTCGAAATCAATAATGTCCGGCATGGGCTTTTAACGGGATACAAATCTCACAAAACCAACCTCAAATTCAGGCCCAGTGGGTCGTTCCGAGCAAAATGAGACTAATTTGGGTCAAAACCGACACCAAAAATAATTCCCGTCTTTTAGCGACCGGGTCAAAACCCGGTCAAGACAAACCTGACACAAAAAAGCGACCTGATGCGTCTCGAAACTTGCGCCACAATCCAAAAATCAGCCAAAATCATTCCAAAACAATGCAAATCAATCACAATCAATCAAGAGCAAATCAAGGCAATCACGCCCAAAATAACCCGAGTGGAGCCTCACAAAAAATGGTCCAGGTGCATCCACGAGGGCACTCGACCGAGTGCACCCGCGCCACTCGGTCGAGTGACCCATGTGTCGGGGCTCCCTATAAATACCCGTCAACCTTTGACACAAACACGACTTTTTCTCTACCTTTTTACCACTGTAATCCCCTAAAATATCTAGCGCGATACAGTGGCGGAAACACTGTAGAATCGGGATTAAAACACACAGAACTATGTCTTAATAAATTAAATTGGTAAAGTCAAACATGCGCCATACATAAAAATGGCTAAAATTTAAAGCAATCCATAAAGAGGTTAAACAATCCTTAAACATGATTATTAAAGATCAGCAGGATCCAAGACTGCTCGCTAGCCCACACCCACCGGAAAATAAACACGTATACCTGCCATGTTAAAACATAACAGCCACAATCAGTGGGGAGCAACGTCAATGTTCTCCCAGCCGTATAACAGGATTTTAAAACCGTAATTACTAATATAGGAAAAATAGTAAAAATGGAAAACAGTAAAACATCATATTAAAATAAGGTTTAGCGTCGAACAAATTATTCAAAAGGGGTTTCCGAAGACACATAAAGATATTTGCCAACCTGCGCCAATTTATATCGATAATAAATAAAATAATCAAAATGGCGTTATGGATAGGATTAAAGTAGAATCTAGACTCTCACTAGGATAATACTAAAAACTAGTTTCGAGAACTTAGTCAAAACAAATTAGACTTTGGTCTCTAACTAGGCAACTCAACCATAACAGGACTGCGTGCAGCGAGGTCCTGGCTTAAGTAATGCACACCCCTCCTGGATACAAACCATTTCCAGTTCAACCCGACGCGACTTATACGATGCGATATCTAAGTTTAAGGTAAATATACACTCTCCTGAACACAAACCATGCTCAGTTCAACAACCAATGCGCCTCATAAAGACACACCAGCCTTACAGTTGATGGCAAAACGTACATCCCAGACTATATTACTCTAAACCCACACTTGTCCTTATTCCATAACTCCAAAACAAACCATTATCGATATTTAAAAGATGTATTCATCATAAACAATATGAGGATAAAAGAAGTAAACATTTATATTCTAAAAGAGGAAACTTTCTATTTTAGGAAACTTCTATTTTAGGAAACTTCTATTTTAGAAAACTTCTATTTTAGGAAACTTCTATTTTTAGAAACTTTACTAAAAATAGCATTATATCAAAGTAGTGAAAATATTAGTTCATACTAATACCACATTTTAGTAAACGATATAGATTTATAAAACTAATACTTTCGGCCTTAACGATATTAATTATTAAAGTAAGAACATTTGATTTTATGAAACTATTAAAATATCGTACAAGTGTTATAAAATGATTAGAGACATCAAAAAAATATTTAATAATACTAATTAGGGTGTTTTCGAAAGTTATAAAGCTAAAATTCCCTAATTATTATTAGTTTCGACGATAAAATTATAAATAGGATTTTACGGCAAATACTAAATTAAATACTTGAACGTCTTTATTTAATTAAACCAACAAATATATTTAGAGTATGTTAAGGGATGATTTAACTCCTAAAGTTTCAGATTTAAATACTTTCAAAATTGCTGGAAAAATAATCCTTTTAGTTAATACGAAGCTTTTAACGATAAATCACAATTTGTCCGAAATCAATATTTATTAATTAAAGACTATAATAAATAGTACAAAAATTACGTAAAATAGTTAAATTATATTTATGGACATTCTGTCCAGAAAAAAAAATTTCCAGAATTCTAAAAACTCGGTTTTTAAAGCGTTTTCTCGTTAATCGTCCAATCTCGACAATAACGATTAATAAAAATAGTAATTACAAAACGATTTAAGTATTAATATCCAAAAATTATTATTACACTTTAAAATCCTGATTTTACAGAATATAAATTTTTTTTCCAGATTTTTCCAAAATCCAGATTCAACAAATTTCAACAAAACCGTCATTTAAACCCGTTTTCGCAATTAACGATTTTATTAATAAACCTATCGTTCCTAACATTTTATTAAGGCACTAAAAATCATAATAATACATTTTAATATGAAATCATCAGAATCATAAATTTTTCCAGATTTAAACTAAAGACCAGAAATCGAGAATTTAAACAACAAACACGGTTTTAACAATAAACGATGATTTAAAGTGATTAATTAATTCATCCACTTAACAATTCCGAAATATTATGAAAAAAATCAGAAAATTCTATTTCACCAGAAATTTTCACCACGTCAAAAATCAGATTAAAATAAAATGTTGAAGTACTAGAACTAAAAATCGGTTTTTAATCGTTTTTGTTCGAAAACGATAATAATTCAATAATCGATATCAAAAATATCAGAAAAATACTAAATTACTAAAAATCATCAAAAACAACATTTTTCCAGAATATAAACATATATTACATGTTTAGGCCGATTATTACGATTTTACAAATTAATATAACAATTTAATCGTTAATCTCGTAAAAGCGATAAAAATATCGAAACATGCAAAATTTCAACTTTAAAATTTTTTCCAGAATTCGTGACATACATATATTGCCAAAATAAAATATAAAAATATATACATGCAAATACTCAATTAAAATCTTGAAATACCGAGTAACATCGACGTTACCTCTACTCCAAGTCTGAATCAACGATATATTCGTTGGCTTCGGGATCGTCCAAAAATCCTACCAAACACGTAAATCATGGCATAAAAATACCATGAGAAAACTAATAAAAACAAGGTAAAAATTGATCGAAAATGACGTCGATTAATACCTTAACGAAGGAATCGGAAAGAGGATTATTATGACGATAAAAATGATGCGATTGGGACTTGAAATGGAGCAAAAATCAGCCCAAGGAGGGTAAGAAGTACCCGGCCAAAAGAGAGAAGAGAGAAGTGATGAATATTTTTGTTAATGCAAAAATGAATGTGGAGTGAAGGAGGAGATGGATGTTACTACACTTAAAGGAGTAAGTGTGAATTAAGACTTCAAAATGAGGAATCCAAAATGTACCTAGACCTATAGTTGGCCGGCCAAAAGGACAAGAGAGGGAGTAAGAAAAGTTTTGACATAAATGCTACAATGAATGAAAATGATTTATCTTATGATTACGTTTTAACGTGATAAAATGAAACGTCTAAATAAAACGTAACAAAACTTGTGACTAAGAGCTTAGTCGGTCCAAAATGTGAGAAAACAGTCTCAAATAATTTATAAGTTGATAAAAAGTATAATCGTAAAATAGTTAAAGGCATTTCAAAGTAATTCGAGTAAACCTCGCGTAAGAAAATAATTATTCGCGAAGCTTCGTAATAAAATCATAAATGGCTTGTTTTTAGTAACTAAAATATATCTTAGTAGAAAATATTCCATAAACGTATTCAAACATTTTTAGGAAAAAGAAATAACTTAAATCCAAGCTTAAAAATGTCAATTCGGAGAGAAATAGAATTCCTCGCGGAAAAATTACTTAGTTTACGAAGAAACCAAATAAATGGATTTAAAAGAATTTTAAATCTTTAAAATTAAAAATAGAAATTATTAAACTCAAAAATTAAAATAAAGCTTAGTAAAATGATAAAATATGAGGCCAAAAGTGACAGAGTTAAGGCGAAGTCCTAACAGAAAGAATAAAATGCTTAGGAAAAATAGCGGGTGTTACAACCACCTTCAAAATTTCTTTTCACCCATCACATTTACAACTCTACACAACACATCCCTTTGAACTTGGCTTCAAAGTCACACACATACATACATATTCAAAATCCCGAGATCAAAACTCGTCAAAGACCGAGAGCAAAACTCGTTAAAATCCATCTCTACAAACCACATACACACCATAACTCCTCGACGTATCTCGACGCTCCCGTGACTGTGCCACCATTTGACGAGCCCTATTCCGAGAAGCAAAAGCACATAGGTTGAGGGTGTAACATTCAATTTCATCACCTCTTTCTCCTTTCTCTTTTCTTTTCGATTATATATATATATATATATGTATTATTATTATTATTATTATTATTATTATTATTATTATTATTATTATTATTATTATTATTATTATTATTATTATTATTATTATTATTATTATTATTATTATTATTATTATTATTATTATTATTATTATTATTATTATTATTATTATTATTATTATTATTATTATTATTATTATTATTATTATTATTATTATTATTATTATTATTATTATTATTATTGTTATTGTTATTGTTATTATTATTATTATTATTATTATTATTATTATTATTATTATTATTATTATTATTATTATTATTATTATTATTATTATTATTATTATGATTATTATTGTTATTATTATTATTATTATTATTATTATTATTATTATTATTATTATTATTATTATTATTATTATTATTATTATTATTATTATTGTTCCGGTCACGGAAACAATTCACCCGGCCTAGGATCCGGGCAGTATAATTGAGTTAACGGTGAGCAATTGATCGTTTGATTCCCTTGGTCTCCCCTTTCTCTCACTCCCTGGATCGGACTTTCCCGGCGGAAATGGCCTGCTCCCTGCACAAAGAACGCACAGGGCCTCGGAGGTTGTCCGAGGAAACCCTCTCCGATGCCTAAGTCAGTCCGTGAAATGCCTTTACGAACCTAGCTCGTGAGGAACTAGGCGGCGTTTTTTAGGAGTAAGAGTCTAGAGAGAGAAAATCCAACCCCCCTTATGTGAGAAATGGGGAGGTATTTATACCTTCCCACAAGAGAGAGGAGAAGAGAAGGAAGAGGAGGGAAATGGGTGGATGCTGGCGCGACACGTGGACTTACCTCGTCCACCCATTTCCCCTTACCTTAGGCAGAATGACGGATGGGTCCTCGGTTCTCCTTCGGCTTCGTTCAGGCGGGAACGCCCTGGAAGCAGGCGGCAGGCCTGGTTTACTCCGTTTGGCGGACGGCCCAAGGAATTGGGGCCACACTTGGAGATTCCAGTGACTGATGGAAAGGCTGTTGGACGGACCTTTCCTCCCTCTAGGACTGATCGCCTTGGGGGCCTGATTGGCAGGCGGCCAAAGGCAGGCAACCAACCCCCATCAATTGGCCCTCGCCGGCTGAGGAGGAACGGGGTTCCAGCTCGGCAGGCGATGTCTTGCTCAGGGACAGCGGGAGGTTTCTTCTTTGGACACTTGCATTTAATGCGTCGCATGTTCCCGAGGGAACATGCTTTAATTTCTCTGGGCACGCAGGGAGTTCAAACGTCTTTCGTTATGATTACCCTCCTTTGTGTAAAGAATTTTCGGGCAGTGTGCCAGCTCGGTGATTGGCTTTCTTCCTTGCAGAGGTGGTTGGGGCACCATTAATGCCCTGCTTCCGTTTTTCGTATAAATTGCATCCTCCTTCACTGTCCTTATGACCCATTTCCAATCTTTGTTTTGTCTTTAATTATGGCTTGGGTCAAGAAAAGTGTGATTCGTCGTGGAGTTAGGCATGTTACTTTCATCTTCAGAGGTTTTTGGAGGCTCCGATATGCTCGTGCCGCTTACCTAGCTGTTCGCCGGAGTCGCCGTTCACAACTTCACTTTCGCCGGAGAAGTCAGAAGGCTTCTGTTAGGATGGGCAAACGCCCTAGGAGGTCCTCGCCTCCTGCTGCGCCTAGGTTTAGGCGCTGCTCCCAGGGAGGGGGCTGTTATGATAGGGGATGCCATGAGTGCTTTCCATGGCTGCACCCTGAACAATTTGGCCCCAACTCTGACACCGATTCCTCCTTGGCGTCGGGTCCCTCTTCGCCTGTGAAGAAGACAGGCTGTCACACCTGCGACGAGTCCCGAGCTGTTCCCTTTGGAAGGGACTGGGAATACAGCAGCCATGACTCTGATGACAGCGAGGGTCTGGGCTGCCTGAGCGACAGGGATGAAGATAGAGCTTCTGATGACCCCTTCCAGGGCTCCCCAGACTGGGACTGGGGCTCGGCTCTAGGGAGCCCAGGCAGCCCTGGAGATTGTTCCCCAGATTTGGGCGATGACTAGGCCTGCGAGGCGTTTGATTTTTGCCAGGCCGGAACTTTGGGCCTTAATGTATTTTTCTTCCTGTATCTGTCCTAAGATGTAACTTTCTTTTGTAAGATTTTAATGAAATGAGGATCAGGCGGTGCGTTTATGTGTTGCGATTTTTTTTTTTTTTTTTTTTTTTTTAAGGGGGACGTCACAGGGTGACCAACCTTCTGACATCCTTTGGTCTTCCCGAGGTTTTTCTTGGGAAGCTGCCTAGAGCAAATCCCCCTAGGGGCGACACGTGGGCCGTAGCCCTTGGGTGAGTTTCTGAGGGTTGGGCGACTCTTGGCATGCCTTCCTCTCTATAAAAGCGCTCGGTTATTCATTCTTTCATTTTTTTCCAATCTTTCTTTTCTTTCGACATTCTCTCATTCTTTTTCTTGCCAAAAACCCTGGAGTATTGACGAATCGTATCCTACCTTGCACCCCCATTTCTCTGAGACCTCTTTCTTCGGGCTTGCGGCGTGCTGTCAGGCGATCTTAGGTCAGATTTTCATCCTCCACTCTTTCTCTCTCTTCGATTTCCTTTTTTCCGCATCTTTTTTAGAGTAATCATGTCCGGAACCCGTGAAAGGATTTTGCCCTTTATCGACCCATCAAAGAGGGGAGAAGGGATGGACTTTGCCTCCTCCTCTAGGGAGGTTGATTTTGAGGAGGAACACTCGGCGGGCAGTGGGGGCGGTAATTCCCCTGAACCCCCCTCGTTCGATGCTATCGACTCGGACGATGAGGCGTTGGAAGTTAACCCTTCCCGAACTTCCGGTCCCCTCGTTCGTCGGGAAAAGGGTAGGGTTTATTATTTAGAAAGGGCCAAATACCGTATCCCTCTGAGTACTTTCCCTGACCCGAAAAATCGGGAGGTGATCCTCGCCAAGAACGCCGCCGTCGTGATTGAGCGGCTCTATAACTTCGGGGAGGGGTATACAGTTGTTGTCCCCGGAGAAAAGGATACCGTATGCAACCCCCCGGATGGGTGTATAGCGGTTTTCCATAAATGTTTAGAGTTTGGCCTTCGCTTTCCCCTCCATCCTGTTTTAGAGGAGATCTTCAGGCGCATGAACGTCGCCGTCGCCCAGCTGACAGCCACAGCTGTCAGGGCGCTGATTTCATATGTCTGGACCTGCCTTTTCCACCGTATGGAGCCTTCCATCGACGCCCTGCGGTTCATGGTGGGCTTGCAGATGGTTTCTTCTGGGAGTACGGGCTCCCCTGGTTATTGGTCCCTCTTGAGGCAGAAGGGACATTGTTTGGTGTGGCCTGGTATGGACAGCTTGAGGGATTGGAAGAACAACTTCATTTACATACACAGCACCCATGGGTGGAGGATTCCTCGTCACTTCAGGAATCACGTCCACACCAGGATGGAGACCCCTGAGGAGTACCACCCTGGCGTGGGTGGGAAGGCCTTGGAGGTTAAGCTAAGTGAGAAGGAGAAGGAGTTGACGGCCTACTTTGCAGGCCATACTAACAAGTACGGGGTGTATGGCCCCACCTTATGGCTCCCTCATGCGGAGCTTTTAGCGACTGACAATTATTTGACCCGGCTGGGCATGAATCCGGGTCTGGATAAAGGTAGTTCAGGAGTGCTGGTGATTCCTTCTTACTCTTTTGTATATTTCGGAAATGCCTTGACAGCCTGTTTGTTTGTTTTGCAGCTCTTGCCACTTTTATCTGGAGAAAGGGGGAGGTGAGATGCCTGGGCCTGGACGAGAACCTCACTGTTATCCAAAGTCGCCCTTCTCTTCCCCCTGATTTTAAGAGAGGCGAGAAAAATCTGATGAAGCATTTGAAGGGCCTGTCATTCAGTAGGCCAAGGCTTCCCCCTCCTCCTCGAGTTACGCCCACCAAGACGGCGGTTTCTGAGGCTACCCCTTCGCCAGCTGCGAGGGCGATTGCTTTCGAGGCTACTCCTTCGCCTGTTGGCAGGCAAGAGGGCCTTTCAGCAGGGATTCAGATTCCCCCGCGGTCGCGGGCCGCAGGTTCCGAGGAGACTGGGGAGAGTACCCCCCGGGCACTGACCAGAAAGAGGAGTCGGGAGGCCCCTAACGCAGACCAGGTGGTGGATTTGGAGACTTCCACTCCTGAACCCAAGCGTCTTGCTCCGGAGATTCCCGCCACCCTTTTCTCTGAGGAGAACGTTGAGTTCCACTATAATGCAGGTGACAGCCAGGATGTTTCTGCCCTACTCTCCGACTCAGGGGCGGTTTTAACTGACCATCTTCTCAAGACCGTCAAGTCTGCTGCCAGTCAAGTGACCCAGTATATTAAGTGCACCTCCCGAATTATGCAGGCTTCCGCGGAGCTGGCTGCCCTTGGTCGCCTGAGTGATGAGGAACTAGCCAACCCCGACCGCCTTTCTGCAGTTGAGAGGGATGTTGCTCTCATTGCCAGCCTGAAGGATCAGCTGGCGAAAAAGGAGACTGAGCTAGAAGAGGCTAGGGGTCGGGCTACCCACTGGAAGTCTGAGAGCGAGAAAGCTACACGGGAAGTGTCTCGCCTGGGGGAGGAGTCCAAGAGAGCACAGCAGGCCTTTGCTGAACTGGAGCAGGCCAGAAAGGCTTTGGCTGAACTGGACCATGCTAAGAAGAGCGTTATTGACCTCGGGGAGCGCCTTTCCAAGGCAAACTCTGATCTGCAGACGGCCCTCGGCGATCTGGCGGCGAAGACCGAGGATCTGGCAGCGAAGACCGAGGATTGGGAGAAAGAGAGGGGTGAGATTCTTCAGGAGGTGGAAATGGCTGTGTCGGCGGGCTTCGTTAATGGTGCTAACTCCTGCCAGAAGGTTGTCATGGAAGCTGTCAGGGAGATGTTCCCGGGTTTTGACGAAGATGCCTTCCGGGCCCTCTACACTGCTAAGGATGAAGCTCAAATGCGTAGGCTGTCTGAGGGAGATGCTTCCGGTCCAGACGCTCCCCCTGCTTAACATGGAGGGCAGTCTTCCTCAGAGGGCTCTTGCTCGTCCCCTGCTGCGCCTGTGCCAACGCTTTAATTTCCTTACTTCTTTGCGCGCCGAGCCCTTTGGTGGCCGGCTGCCGTACTCTTGGTTGTAACTATTTGTCTTGAAAACTTGAAAACTTTTGTCTTGTATTTCCTTGACGCTACTTTTTCTTTTATATGTGAATTTTCTGTTTGCTTTTGTGTATTTTGATTCTTCATGAATTTGATTCGCAGCCTGCCTGCCTGTAGGTAGGGGAGTCCTTGTTTGCTTGGCCTGCCCCTGACATTTGTTTAAAATCCAGGGAGCCTGCCCCCTGCTTGCCCAGAGGTAAGCAGGGTAGTTTTTGCGTTTTTTATACAAGGTTGGGGGGCCTGCCCCCAGTCCTTGTTAGCCTGGCCTGTCCCTGGCTTTTCGTTCAAAGTCCAGGGGGCCTGCCCCCTGCTTGCCCAGAGGTAAGCGGGGTAGCTTTTGCGTTTTTTATACAAGGTTGGGGGGCCTGCCCCCAATCCTTGTTAGCCTGACCTGTCCCTGGCCTTTCGCTCAAAGTCCAGGGGGTCTGCCCCCTGCTTGCCCAGAGGTAAGCAGGGTAGCTTTTGCGTTTTTTATACAAGGTTGGGGGGCCTGCCCCCAGTCCTTGTTAGCCTGGCCTGTCCCTGGCTTTTCGTTCAAAGTCCAGGGGGCCTGCCCCCTGCTTGCCCAGAGGTAAGCGGGGTAGCTTTTGCGTTTTTTATACAAGGTTGGGGGGCCTGCCCCCAGTCCTTGTTAGCCTGACCTGTCCCTGGCCTTTCGCTCAAAGTCCAGGGGGTCTGCCCCCTGCTTGCCCAGAGGTAAGCAGGGTAACTTTTGCGTTTTTTATACAAGGTTGGGGGGCCTGCCCCCAGTCCTTGTTAATACGGCCTGTCCCCTGCTTGCCCAGAGGTAAGCAGGGTGGCTTTTGATTTTCATTGGGGGGTTCACTTTATCCAATTTCGGCAACAGGGGGGCCTCCCCCTATTGCCCCCTGCTCGTTTGTGTGTGAAAGACGCGAGTGTGAACAGGCAACGAGTATAAATCTGTATCTTCTCATTTCTCTTAAAATTTTCTTTTTGACATTGGGGTGGTCGGAGCCGTCGACATTTTTGACCGTCCTCCGCCTTTTTTAGTAAAAGTAAAAACTGCCTGTGTTCTTGTTCAGACGTAATATTTCTTTAGCGTGTCTGCATTCCAGTGAGCATGTAGCTCTTGTCCCTCAAGGTTGGCTATTTTGTACGTGCCTGGTCCCAGAACCTAAGTTACTTGGTATGGGCCTTCCCAATTGGCACTCAACTTTCCATGTTCTCTTGACTTCCCAACCGCCTGCGTCTTTCTCAGAACCAGTTCGCCCATCTGGAAATTCCTCTGTCGCACCTTGCTGTTGAAAGCTTTCCTCATTCGCTGCTGGTAGGCAGCGATGTTGGTACTGGCTTCCTCCCTTAGTTCATTCACCAGGTCTAAGGCTTCAACCATTGCAGCTTCGTTTTCAGCCTGGTCGTACTGTAGGGAGCGCAGAGAGGGAATCCTTGCCTCAATTGGCAATAGTGCCTCTGCTCCATATACCAGACCAAATGGGGTCTGGCCTGTAGACTCCTTTCTGGTAGTTCGGATCGACCAGAGTATACTGGGGAGTTCGTCAGCCCACCTACCTTTGCAGTCATCCACCATTTTCTTCAGGCCGTTCAGGATTTGTTTGTTGGCTGCTTCTGCCTGTCCATTGGTTTGAGGATGACAGACAGCTGAGTAGGCGACTGAGATGTTGTGGCTTTCCAGCCAGACTCTTAGCGGATCATTATCGAACTGCCTGCCGTGGTCGAATACCAACATCTTTGGTAGACCGAACCTGGTGATGATATTTCGCCAGATCACCTTCCTGACCGCCGGCTCAGTGATGTTGGGCACTGCTTCGGCCTCCACCCACTTGGTAAAGTAGTCTATGGCGACAATCAAGAATTTTCTGCCCCCTGTGGCCATCGTGAAGGGTCCTAGAATGTCCATCCCCCATTGAGCAAAGGGGATGGGAGATAGGATTGGCCTGAGCTCCTGGGCCGGGGCATGGATCGATGGGGCAAAGAGTTGGCATTTTCTGCATTTCTGGGTCAGGCTCTTTGCATCCGCTAGCATGGTAGGCCGGTAGTAGCCTGCCCTGAGGGCCTTGTGGGCCAGCGATCTCCCGCCAATGTGATGTCCACAAATCCCTGAGTGGATATCATCTAATACCTCAGCGGCCTGATCCGCCCGTAAACATTTAAGCAGGGGATAAGTAAAAGATTTTTTGTAAAGTTCTTCATTAATGAGTATGAACCAGGCTGCTTTAGCCTGTATCTTCCTCTTTTGTAACGAGTCTGATGGTAAGATACCATGCCTCTTGTACTGGATGAAGGGAGTCATCCAGCTTTCCAGTTCTTCTTCCATGGTATTAATCGTTTGACATGGGTTAGTAGACTTCTCGTGTAAAATGTCGACCCATACTGATCTCCGGATGTCTTGCAGACTGGAGCTTGCCAGTTTTGACAGGGCATCTGCTCTGTTGTTCTGGGATCGGGGGATTTGTTTGACCTCATATGATTTTAGGCCGGACAACTCTCCCTTTACCATCTCCAGGTATGTGGCCATTGCTTGGTCTCTTGCTTCGTATTCTCCATTGATTTGGTTGGCGATGAGCTGAGAGTCTGTCGCCAGGACAATTCGTTCTGCTCCTGCGGCTTTAGCTAGCCTGACGCCTGCGAGTACTGCTTCGTACTCTGCTTCATTGTTTGATGCTGGGAAAACAAATCTGAGAGCATGCTCAAAGTCGGTCCCTTCTGGGCTGGTTAGTACGACGCCTGCGCCTGCGCCATTGGCTGTCGAGGATCCGTCAGTATACACGATCCATTCCTGGGCAGGGGCTTCTTCCTCCCCTGAATGGGAGCACTCAGCCAAAAAGTCTGCCAAAGCTTGGGCCTTGATGGCTGTTCTCGGCTGGTAAGATATACCAAGCCCACTCAGCTCAATTGCCCACTTCAACAATCTCCCTGATTTTTCAAATTTTTCCAACACCTTTTCCAGGGGTTGGTCGGTGAGGACTACGACTGGATGCGCGTCAAAGTAAGGTCTGAGCTTCCTGGCAGCAACTATGACCGCGTAGGCGGCTTTTTCAACCATCGGATAATTCTTCTCAGCTGCCCCCAGCGCATGACTTACAAAGTATATAGGTTGCTGGGCGCCTGCCTCTTCTCGTAGGATGACTGCGCTGACAGTTATATTGGTCACTGCAATGTAGAGGAAAAGTTTTTCTCCTGCTACTGGTCTTGCCAGGGTAGGGAGCCTCTTAAGATGGTCCTTCAATTGCTCAAAGGCCTCTTTCTGCTCGTTCTCCCACTTGAACTGTTTGTTCCCTTTCAGTATCTTGAAAAAAGGAGTGGCCTTGTCTGCTGATCGGGCGACGAACCGTGCTAAGGCGGCCATTCGACCCGTCAGGCGCTTGATGTCTCTAATGGTTTTGGGCTCAGGAAGGTCTAGAACTGCCTGAATTTTTTCAGGGTTGGCGTCTATCCCCCGAGAACTGACCAAGAACCCTAGGAATTTGCCGGAACGGACTCCAAATGTACACTTTTACGGATTAAGTTTCATTTTATAGGCGCGCAGGGAGCAGAAGGTTTCCTGCAAGTCTATCAGGTGTTCCCTGTCTTCCCTGCTTTTCACGATGGCGTCATCAACGTAAGCCTCGATGTTTCTGCCTTTTTGTTTCTCAAACACTTTATCAACCAACCGCTGGTACGTAGCCCCTGCATTTTTGAGCCCGAAGGGCATCATCTTGTACATGTAGGTACCCGAACTAGTGATGAACGCACACTTCACCCTGTCCGGCTGCCACAAGTATACTTGATGATACCTTGAAAAGGCGTCTAGGAAGCTCAGCATGGTGTAGCCACTGGTGGCGTCCACCAGTTGATCGATTCGGGGGAGTGGATAGCAGTCTTTCGGGCAGGCCTTGTTCAGGTTTGTAAAGTCGACGCACATTCTCCATGCGCCTGACGATTTCTTGACCATGACAACATTTGCCAGCCGTTCTGGGTAGTCGCAGACTTCAATAAAGTCTGCTTTCAAGAGTTTGTCAATTTCTTCCTTGATTGCTGCGTCTTTTTCCGCAGACATGTTTCGTTTCTTCTGTTTTACAGGGCGAGCATCCATGCTTACATTCAGCTTGTGAACGATGCATGATGGATCAACGCCGGGCATCTCGTCCGCAGAATAGGCAAATACGTCTTTGTTTTCCTTTAGTAGTTTGACCAGTTCGGCCTGGTAGGATTCCTCTAGGCCTGCTCCTACCAGGACCTGTCTTCCTGGCTCCAAGTCCACCAGCATACTTTCGCCCCCTGGTTCCAGGCGGTCGGGCGCCGGGTGCTCGACTGGGACTTCGCCTTCTCTGCAGGGGGAACTGTCAGCTTTTCTTTTTCCTTTACTGTCTCTCTCGTGCTCTTGCAGGGCCACGGAGTAGCATTCTCTGGCTGACTCCTGGTCCCCACGCACCTTTCCTTCCAGCCCGAAGTCAGTGACATACGCGATGGTGAGAGCCCTGATGGAGATGGCCGCCTCGATTTCGTCCAGAGTGGCCCTGCCAATCAGGGCGTTGTAGGCAGATCTCGCGTCCACAACAACAAAGGTTGCCCTGACATTCCTGGCTGTAGAGCCTTCCCCGAAGGTTACAGGCAAGTCGATGACTCCCATGGGCAGCACGCCTGCCCCACTGAACCCATACAGCGATCCGGGAGCAGGTCGCAGGTGCCTTTTTTCCAGGCCCATTTTTTCGAAGGCGTCCCTGTACAATAGATTTGTGTACGCGCCTGTGTCCACCATACACCTTCGCACAATATGGTTGCTGATCTCTAGGGACAGCACCAAAGGATCACTGTGCGGATATACCACGCGTCCTGCATCATCAGGGGTGATGCTTAATGTCACTCCCCTTGGACTCCCTGCTTTCTCAGCATAGCAGATCTGGTTCCTTAGCTCGCGCATTTGTCTTTTTTGGCCTCTTCGACTGAGCTGGCCTTCGGTGCCCCCTGAAATTACATGGATCACCATGCGGTTTTGCACTGACCCTTCGGGTTTTTCAGACACTTCCTTCTGAGACTTATTCTTAGCTGCGTAGTTGGCCAACCATCCGTTCCTGATTAATTTCTCAATTTCGTCCTTCAGGTGACGGCATTCTTCGGTGGTATGGCCTATACAGTCGTGGAAAATGCAGAATTTCTTGGGGTCTCCTTTTGGGCTGCGAGGTTTGTTCGGGCGGTTCCATTTGGCAGTTTCTTTTTTCAGTTCGAAGATTTCCGCCCTGGATTTGTTCAGAGCGATGTAACTGTCGAATCTGGGTTGGTAGACTGGGCGCTCCTTCTTGGGAGTGTCTCCCTCTTCCCTTTGCTTGCCTGGTTCACTTCTGCCCCTTCCACCCTGCGGTCCCCCTTGAGGCTTTGTTTGGCCTGCAGGGGTGTCCGTCAGGCCGTGGAACTCCTCCTGCAGAATGAACCCTTCAGCAATCTTCCTGGCCATGGCCAGGGTTTCTGGCTGGGCCCTGATCATCTGGTTTTTCATTTCCCCTGGAAGTAGGGAGATTGTCAGGGCGTAGGCGGCAGTGGAATCATCGATCTCCCTAACCTGCTGGTAGGATAGATCAAACCTTCTCATGTATTCTCTCACACTCTCACCCTTTTTCTGTTTCAGGGTCATGAGATCGAAACGGGTAAGGCGTCTTCTCTTATTTCCGGCGTACTGTTCGAGGAAAATTTCAGCCAATTCTATGAAGAACCTGACTGACCCCTGGCGGAGGTCTCTGAACCACCCCTGCGCGAGCCCTACCAGGGTGGTAGGGAAAACTTTGCACCAGATGGCATCATCTACGTCATACATGCCCATGTGGCTCTCAAAGGCTGCCAGGTGGTCTTCAGGGTCTGTCGTCCCGTCAAATTTGATGGTGGGCATTTTGATTTTTGGAATGGGATACTCTTGTACCTCAGGGTGCAACGGGGTTTTCGTGGGCCTGCCTACCAGTCGTGACCTGCTTTCCCCAGACTGGTTACCGTGAGATTCCCATTGTTTATGGGTCGGTTTCCTCGCACTGGGGGAGCGGTGCCTTGGTGGCGGTCTGCTAGCTGCCTCATCTTCTGTTCCCGAGGAGGCCTGCCTGGGCCTCTTCCTCTGAGAGTGGCAGTGGTTCTCACCCTGATGGTACCTGGACTCGAGCGGTTGTCCCCGGTTGAGTCTGGATTGCAGGCTTTGGGATAAGCCGGGGGCCGACTGTTCCTTGGCCGCAGGTGTTAGCCTGGAGAAAACTCCGCCTGGCCTTTCTCCCAAGCGTTTTGACACAGGCTCCCTGGGCCTCATGCGCTCTTGTAATCCTTGAGATAAGCCTCCCTGTCCTCCAGACGCCGATTCTGTTGTGTGAATGGAGAACGTCTGCTGGACAGGTGGCTCTGGATTGCCAGTAGTAATGCGCCTCTGCGCATGCGTATACACTTGAGCTGTTCTTCTCGCTTTTCACTGAGCATTTCTGGCGGCGGTCCGCCTCGTGCCCCCGGCCTCGTCCCTGCTGACTGGGGACGGTTGCCTGGGAGCCGAAGCGACCCTGCCCACCAAGTCCTCAGGTGTGAATTCCTGATTCAGCATCGCAGAGAAGAACGCGGCCGCTTGTGCCATCTGAGCTGGGGTTAGATTGAGAGCACGTCCTGGGTGTGTCCCCAACTCAGGTGTCACACCAGTGTTAGATCCATCGAGGGGATTGGTTCCCCCCACCGCTAGGATCGTGGCAGGAGGAACCCTCTCCGACTGCGGCATACCATACAGGGGGGTCACCGGTGGGACCGTCGGACCCGCTCCTGCACTGGCATCACCGATTTCTGGCATGATTGTGTTTAATTTTGTGATTATGAGTGGTTGATTTTAGTGGGTAACTCGTGAGCACAACCGTAAGTTCCCCACAGACGGCGCCAAATTGTTCCGGTCACGGAAACAATTCACCCGGCCTAGGATCCGGGCAGTATAATTGAGTTAACGGTGAGCAATTGATCGTTTGATTCCCTTGGTCTCCCCTTTCTCTCACTCCCTGGATCGGACTTTCCCGGCGGAAATGGCCTGCTCCCTGCACAAAGAACGCACAGGGCCTCGGAGGTTATCCGAGGAAACCCTCTCCGATGTCTAAGTCAGTCCGTGAAATGCCTTTACGAACCTAGCTCGTGAGGAACTAGGCGGCGTTTTTTAGGAGTAAGAGTCTAGAGAGAGAAAATCCAACCCCCCTTATGTGGGAAATGGGGAGGTATTTATACCTTCCCACAAGAGAGAGGAGAAGAGAAGGAAGAGGAGGGAAATGGGTGGATGTTGGCGCGACACGTGGACTTACCTCGTCCACCCATTTCCCCTTACCTTAGGCAGAATGACGGATGGGTCCTCGGTTCTCCTTCGGCTTCGTTCAGGCGGGAACGCCCTGGAAGCAGGCGGCAGGCCTGGTTTACTCCGTTTGGTGGACGGCCCAAGGAATTGGGGCCACACTTGGAGATTCCAGTGACTGATGGAAAGGCTGTTGGACGGACCTTTCCTCCCTCTGGGACTGATCGCCTTGGGGGCCTGATTGGCAGGCGGCCAAAGGCAGGCAACCGACCCCCATCAGTTATTATTATAATTATTATTATTATTATTATTATTATTATTATTATTATTATTATTATTATTATACTAACATACTAACTTTTAATTTTATGTATACTAACATTTTATATTTTTGTACACTAACATCTAACATCTAACATTTCGTTTATCGCATTTAACCGCTAACATCTTTTTCTATTCGTTTTCGTCACATTAACATTATATACCGTGTATACATATATTAGTATAAAAATTCGGATTTAACTCGTTTAACTACGACTATTGTCCAAAGTCCGTTTAATCCCTTTACGAGACGCAATAGTGGTGGCGCCCTTTCGAGGAGCACCGCCCTACGCACTCAATGGCATAACGCGATCGTGATAGTACGTAGTTGAACGGGCTTAATTCCATTTTCAAGGATCGGTAAAAAACCCGTTGACGCTAAACCGAGCATCGCATAATCCGTAAGGATTATTAAAGATGACGTAACGCGGAGGGAACCAATTTGGTCCCGGTCCAATTCAAAACGATTTTTATATCGTCTTTTCTAAAAATCTCCGATAATGGTCTCGTAATCATAATATACACATTATGAGTACCTAAGATCGAATTGCATATAAATCATGCCATATTTATATGTGATTTGATTAATTATCGATTTTAAAATACATAAAACGAGACGAGTTATACCTCGTACAGGTGCCACTCGACCGAGTACATAGGCTACTCGATCGAGTAGCACCCCAAATTATGGGCAGTAGCCTCTTCTAGGACGCACTCGACCGAGTCAGGCCATGACTCGACCGAGTGGGTCCTGTAGCCCAAAAATCCGAGAGCTTAATGCTACATTCGAGCCTCGTCTTTTAAAAAGCGACGTAGTCGTCACGTGTAAAGTCAATCACGTGATCTATTCTTTCAAAATGCATATATATAACTTCACTTAAACAACTTTGATCGACGGTCTCACTATTAATCTTGCGTTGACGACTCCGTAGTCGTATCCGACGCATAATTAATTTAGACTCCAATTTATCGACATGATAAATTGGGACAAGGCATCGGGATTTGGGATCTGGCTAGCACCCGGCCTAGGTCCTATATCTCCGTCCTTCGATTAATGCATAAAATAATATGTATTTAATTGAAGTTCGTCCATTTACACGATTCACGGTCTAGTTTATACACGGGTCCGTTTCTAACTATTGCTTGTCATTTTGGCTATATATATTTCGATTATTCTACTTTTTTGCTCGTTGTATTGTGAATTCCGGGTTGTATTCCTCTTGTGTAACTTGTAATCGATTTATTATTGCTTTTGCTTTATTTATTTACGTTTTACCGTTTATAAATGAACCCTCGCATGCTAAATAACTTCGACAATAAATTAGATGCATTAAAATGACGTAGCTCACATTTAATTTGCATGCTTAGCTAAAACGCTGTTTGCATATCATTTCACCGAATCACTAACGCGCATATTAGAAAGTCAAACGATGTCTTAGTAGAGGCCGCTATGTGCGGGCGGGGTTGCGTGTCCTTAGTGGGCTTCCCAACACGTACCCTCACCCCTTACTCAGAACCTCGGTTTCCGGATGCCCGAAACCGTTGGCGCACGAGAGTCATTCTTTACACGATTGCCGGTATAGATGGTATCGGTATCGCAATGCAAAGGGACGAGCCCAATAAACTCTAAAACCGAGATGGGCCATACTTTGTGTATGGTCCATAGCGATATAGAGTGGATTTGAACGGTTCCGAATAACCATAAAATTCGGTGGCGACTCCATTTCGACTTAAATTTCAATTCGATCCATTCTCATATGGAGGTGCATTCGCCTACCCAAAACCCGCGCGTGGCCGCGTCAGGGTGGACCTACGTCATGTCCACAATAAGCATTTCATCGTCTTTCTATGGTATATTTTGTCTTATCAGGTTCAATATGACATGGAGAAATCAGCCTTTTAAACCTGGCATTACCAATTTGTTTCAGCATTGACTAGTGGTAAGGTCATTATTAGTTTTAATGAGGATAATAGAGCTAGAACCTCTTTTATGAGATGTTTCTTTTTGTGGCTGTATGTATATGAATCTAGTTGCATCGCTGTCTTGGCGTGTTTTTGAGGAAATTGTAAGACAGGAAAGGCCGGTGGATCAGCTTTACATTTCTGGTCGTCAGTTTTACATTTGTGCTTTCTACATCGAGCCATGCTTGTATTTATTTATTTATTTATGCATCGTAAATGTATGTTTGTGATGTGTCCCTTGATTGCTCCACTACAACAAGTCCTTACTCCTAATATGATGTGGAAACTCATAAAATGAGAGAGAGCTTATATCTTCCATCAAAGATGCCGAGGATCATTCAAACAAAGTGATAGAGAGTAATACTTGCTTTTTGTCATGCTTCTTGTCTATATCATTCATAATTCCGACGTACATAATATCCTTTTCATGTCAATAGGTTGAACCTGCTACTTTTATCCCTCTCACAGCTAGATGCAAGCATGTGTTTTTGGTATACATTTACTGGCCTTTCTATTTTGTTCTCCCATGTGATGTTCCCTCCTCTTGGAGATCTGTGTTAAGTGTAGTGTAAACTGTGAAGCCGATATCCTGGGATATATAGGTGTTAGGTGTATAACTAAATGTTCTTTCTCTTTAGGTTGGTGATCCTATTCAAATCACAACTACTGTGATTTTTCCTGAGGCTGAAAGGCTAGGGTAAGGATGTCAGTTGCTCTATTTTACTCCCTCTCACTTTACTATTCTGTACGTTTTTGTGAATACTTCCGTCTTGGGAGATATCCCATAAGGTGTCGTGTAATGCTGCTTGTTTGTTACGAGTGATCTTATAATTTGTTATTGGAGTTGTTCTGTGCAGCATTTTGGAATGGAGATAATTGCCATGGAGTTGAAGCTGGAATTAGCACACCCGGATGTGTTCCAGCTGTTCACTTCAGTCTACAGGAACTTCGTGGAGGTTTATTCTTTTTCTCCTTTTTTTATTGAATTGCTTATTCCTTTAACTTATGCTATATAATTGTTGTGTTGTTGACCTTACTTTCATTTATTTTATACTCTGGCAATCAATAACTTTGAATTTTGGGAATTTTGAGGTTTGGAGCCAATAATGTTTTGGTTGTTCGTTAACTTTCATGCTGAATAGATTGGTTCTTGTTAATTGATTCAGATATGTTTTTTTTGGACATGTAAGAAGGTTGGATATGATAATTTGTTACTAACATCATGAGTTGCTATCTTGAGCAACATAGATGATTCTCGATTGGTATTTACTAATCAACCAAGTATCTATTTTTTTTGTTCAAACGAAATCAAACCTTATCGCGCGCCTATAAAATCCAACCTATCAACTCTTTAATCCAAGCTCTAGATCGCTAGATTCAGGTAATTCTTGCTCTATATCGTCCTAGATCTTACGGAATAACGAATCAGCTGGATTGTTCATAATTATTTTGTGTTTTATGGAAAGTAGATGTTAATTTGCTTGATTATTCGACGAATTATTCAAAATTTGTTGAATTTTGTTGAATTTTTGGCGAATTTCGACGAGAATGTAGTTAGGTTGAATTTGTAAGTGTTTTTTTTGCGATTATCATGAATTCGATGATAATTGTTCTTCGCTGGTTTCTGATTATAATTTGTTTCGCATTTTGTGTTTGTTGTCGTTTCAGTGTCGTCAGAGCTGAATTTGACGAGGATCAAAGTACAATATGCTGTTCATTTTCAGGTACTATTCATCTTGATCTTCAATAATCTTGATTACTTCGTATCTCTTGATGTTGAGGTTTTGGAATTTTATTTTGTGATTTAGTATCATCCTTGATGCATGTGTTATGATTCACCACATTTGGCTTTTGATTACTAGTAGTAGTTGTTTTGTTGACTGGAATTTGCCCGTGATACGGATTTATCGTCTTTGATCGTAGTCTCTGATAATGTCTTTTGTGATTCGAAGAGGTTGTATGTGGTTTATTAATGTGATCTATTGGCATTGTGATACTAAATCCTACATCTAAGATTGTAAGCTAAGATCGATATTCTACATTTCGTTATATTGGTATGTAAGCTAAGGCTGACTCATATGACATATATATATATATATATGTGTGTGTGTGTGTGTGTGTGTGTGTTGTGTCAATTGACTCATCGATTAAAACTTCTATGTTAGATATTTGCATTTGCATGTAATTTCATACGACTTGTACCACTTTACGTGTTTCATGAATCCGAGTATGGCAGTGATGCGCAAGTAGTAAGGCGAGACCAAACAATATACTTATGTATGTATCAGTGTATCACTCATTCAAATGCTCCGGAGTAAATTGTGATTGATTTGTTTCCGTTCTCTTGTTTTGTCATATACAGGTTGACAAATTATTAATACTCCATATAATCCTTTCCAAGTGTATAAGCCTAATGTGGATTCTTATGTGTTGTAGTATTTTAAAGATGTACCGAAATCTTATACACAAGAAATGATTGATGAGCTACGAGAGATGTGGATAACGTTTGTTCTCAAGCACAAAGAAGTAGAAGATGAGGATGATTGATTAAAAAGTGAATATTCATTTTTTTGAAGCATATACGTCTTGGCATATATGAAATGGTTACACATCTTGGGGGCACGCGCGCGCACACTTTTTTTTTGACACATCTTGCCATATTTTTGGGTCTATTTACATTTACAAAGTGAATACTCAGTACTAATTTTTTTGGGATAGTTTGCGCTTCTAATGTAATTACGACTTATTTCAAGATATATATCTATATATATGGGGTATTTTATGGAATCCGTCTCTTTTTTGGTTGATACTTGAAAAGGAGTACATTGTATTGTAATAGTTGAGTTATATTTCTAAATATTAAAATAATTAAATAATTAATCAAAGAGACTAATTCCATATATTAATTGTAATGGAAACAAAGAAATCATTCAAGAGAATTAAATGGTTTATTAAGTTAGTAGACAAAGAAACCATTTAAGTGTGGCACATGGTTTATTAAGGGAAATCAAAGAAACCATTTAAGTACATTACATGGTTTATTAAGTTTAGATAAGACACCATTTATCTCTCACAAATGGTGTTTTTCTCATTGACCAAAGAAACCATTAATCCCTTAAAATTGGTTTCTAAAGCATAAGCAAAGAAACCATTTTATTCACATGGTTTCTTACCCTAAGACACCTTTGACCTGGAGATCATCTCCATAATGGTGTCTTAGGGTCTTTTTACATGATTTCTTTGGCATATTTTCTAGTAGTGATAAACGGACAGTTGCTAGAATGGGAGGTCCTCAACCGGGTACGAGCCACGATATTCGAGCAAAACCTGAGGTTTGATCTAAACCCCACACCCTTAGAAGCCATCATGAGCTACTCCTCTCCCTCTATGAACCAAGAATATGACATGATGTCTCCCTACTACTATCAAGCTTCATCGGGTAATCAAGAAACCCATGGGCATGAGCTTCAAGGATATGGAAACGACTTCCATCAAGTGAGTGCTTATCAACCTTGTGATCGTGGTGGTTATTACTCAAATTACTATCATGAACCCACCATGCCTCATCATATTTCCCCTTATGGAAGCCAATTTCCCCAAAACCCACCATATTACCAACCACCTCAACTTCACTACCAACAATATGATGCCCCACCCCTTGGGCATCATCAAGATTTTCAAGGAGCTTTACAAGACCCCAATGACCAAATGCCCAACTTGGAGTTATTTCAATCGATTCTTCAATTGCAAAAGAGCCAACAAGAAATGGCCATCCAAATGCAAAAAGATCAAGATGAATTCATGGCCCAATATCGAAGGGAAAATGAGGCGATGGATGCCCGATTAAATGCGTTATCGGTTAAAACCGTAATGTTTTTAACCCAAACGTCACAACTCGACGAAGGGTGCTCACTTGAGCAAGGGGAGCAACCCAATCATGAAGCCGCCGATGAAGTCCCTTTGGGAAGCGAGACTTGCTATGAATAACCTCAATTGTCTACCCAAGACGAGACGAATGAGGAAATGACCCTTGATGAAGGCATTGTTGGTGAAGAATTGGAGGAGGTTAGTGAGTTGAATGAGGTGGTGCAAGTTGTGAAGTCATTGGGTGAAAATGATGAGCCCAGGTTGCCCTTGTGCAAAAATGTGGAAGAACATCAAGAGCCTCTTGCAAGTGAGCGAAGCAATGGTTTGGAAGAGATTGAAACCGCTGGTAGAAGTTTCAATTCTCTCCTCCAAGATGATGTGAGGCCAAATGATGTTTGGAGACTTGAAGATGGGCAACCAGAACTTGATGAAGATATGAGGATATGTAATAAGGAAACGGGACCAAAACCGCTTTTTGTGCCTCATGTTAAGTATATGAAGCTTGCTTGTGTTTGGAGATGGTGCTTAGGGAGGAAGAGGTCGATAAAGCTTGTTGGATGGAAAGACCCCGAAGATCACATGAGAGATGACAATGGGTCTTTAGGAGACTACTTCTTGCTTCCGACTTGGAAGCTTTGGAGGATAGCTTGGATCAGGTACTCAATGAGCCCTCTTTATGATGTGGCTCGGGCATTTGACTTGCTCCTCCGAGCCCTTGATGTCTATGGCTTGGAATGAAGAGTCCACCATCCTAGGTTTGACGGAGTTCCTTAAGAACCGTCATGTTGTATATTCCCTTTCCCCTCTTCTTTTGAGTTTTTGTGATTGTAATTGTGTTGTTTATGTATTTGTTTCTAGGATTTTTTGTGTGTTTGTGGAATTCTTGTAATTTGGAATGTTTGATGAGCGATGTGAGGGAGGGATTTTGATGGATGTTTTGAGCTTATTTGATAGGTGTGAAGTAAAGATGAAGTTTACAGAGGAGTGGTTGTTGATAGAGCTTGGATCTTAAGCAAGGAAATCGGTTTTTGTGTTTGTCTTAAGCTTTTGGGGACGGGATTCTAAATCCCGATGTATTTGTTGCCTTGTGGGTAGAGCTACTAGAGGATTGAAGGACTAGAAGAGTCATCCCGACCGATAAGGGTTTCATCCCGACCGGGATGATGTGTGCACGAAAGTTGGAGCTACTGCCTGTCCATCCCGACCGGGATCATGGTCATCCCGACCAGGAAGGAACCATCCCTACCGAGATGAGGTCCGTCACGACCGGGATGGTCCTCTGCAGCCCAATTCGACTTTTTTCCTTCATTTAAACCCCACCCCACCGCTTTGTACCCCCTCCCAACCTCCCTACCTACCCTTGCAACTATCATATGACCCCTACACTATATATATACCTTCATCTCATCTTCTCTTCACTACACACCGTGTTTCACCTCAAATCCCACCTCATTTACACCAATGCAAGCCTAGAACTTCAACTGTGCGACTACATTGAGCATGAAGATGAATATCAATGATGAAGACCAAACAACGTGCCTAATATGATCTTTGAGGCGATGGAGTTAGGGAGTTGCTAACCGTTTGGAAGGCGACTCTCATTTCTTTTCCGTCTTTTATTGCTTGTCTCCCTTTGTATGTTCCCCTTCCCTTTATGTATTTGGAGTTTTAGTGGCCCTCGGGGCCCTTGGTTAGTTTTAGTTCCCACCAACAATCAATGCAACAAGTGAATGCTATGGACACTACATCTAATCCTTCTAACCATGGGGTGTGTGAAAATTGTGGGATTTTTGGACATGAATCTTATGAATTCTTGAGTAATGTGGAGCAAGTGAATGCCTTTCAATCATACCAACAAGGCACCCCATTCTCCAACTATTATAGTGCAAACACTCACAAGCATCCTTTATTATCTTACAAGACACAAAATGTCTAAACTCCTCAAGTGTTCCAAGCTTCTCAACAAGCTCAACAACAAGGCCAACAACAAGGTCGACAAGCATATGTTGCTCCTCCTTTTAGGGGCAACCCAAGCAACCAAGGTTACCAAGGCAATCAAAGGCCTTTCAACAACTTTCAACAACAAAACGCTTATCAAAATCAAAGTGCCTATAACAATCAACAAGGGTTTAATAATCAAGGGAACTTCAATAATCAAGTTCAACAAGGAGGTTTCCAAGGTAATCATAACTCTCAAGGGTTCCAAAACAACAACCAAGGATACCAAAACAACAACCAAGGAGAATCTTGTGCACTTCGGCTATGGATTCATCACCGGCTACTTTACGTAACATCACTCACAGGTAAGGCATGGGGAGTAAGGATGCTAAGAAGGACACTAGTAGGATTCGAATTGCACGTAAACCTAACGTCGAGGATGCTAAGAAACATGAAAGTTTAAACCAAATTAATGGTATTCTCGGCTATGAACTGGATGATGAGGAGGACGAAATTGATAAGTCTGTGGACGAATGCTCTGGTGGGAGTATTGTCCATGATCAGCAAGGTGATTGGTTTACACGGCAAGGGAAGAAAATTGTGAGAGTTGAGGAACCTGACTTGGAACAGGAGGATATACTGCAACTCACGGAGGATGATGTTAAGGACGAATTGTCATATTGGGAGACGGCTGTATATGGCTATGTTCTCGGGGCTAACCCCCCTTGGCCTGTTTTTGAAGGATACCTGAATATAATTTGGGGTCATCATACCATGGATAAAATTTCGTACTTACCAAATGGTGTTTTCTTGGTTCGATTTGCGACTGCTGAAATGCAAGCAAAAGTGTTAAGTGCAGGGTACTACATGTTCGATAGTAAACCTGTTATAGTGAAGAAGTGGACTCCTGATGTGGCTTTGGAAAAAGGAGAGGTGAAGGTGGTGCCTACATGGATTAAACTCCATAGTTTACCTCTCAAATTCTGGGGCTTGAGTTTGCAAAAGATAGCAGGCAGGATAGGGAAGGTCTTGATTGTGGATGAAGCCACTAAGTTAAAAACAAGGCTTTGTTACGCTCGGGTGTTAATTGAGGTGCAAGTGAATAAAAACTATCCCGAACAAATCCAATTTAAGGATGAGAAGCAGGTTTTGATAACTATACCTATTGAATGGGAATGGAAGCCAATTAAATGTGGACATTGTCTGCAGATGGGTCATGACACAAAGCAGTGCAGAAGGCAGAAATTGGGACCAACTACTAAACCAGTTCAGAAGAATCTGGTCTGGCGACAAAAAAAGCCTGTTTCTGGTTGTGATCCTGTACTGAAGGAGAAGGAACAACAGTCCTTACCAGCTGGTGATCCTGATTCTGTCCCACAACTGCAGGATCAAAGCCAGGTTCCACATTTACAGTCATCTGGTGATCACGATGCTAGTGTGGTGGTTGGCGCAACTACACAGGTAGGATCTCCTTCGTTCAAAAGAATATTGATTGGGGAACAACTGAGGTCTGAAGGGGGTGGAGATCTGAAATTAACCCAATGATCATTGCATTTTGGAATGTTCGAGGCATGAATAAGGAGCATAAACAATGTACAGTCAATAACTTTATGCTTCATAATAAGGTAGATTTATTTGGATTGCTTGAGACAAAAATAAAACATAGTAACCAAACTTCAGTTCTTTTGAATATTCCCCGATGAAGTTTCTCAACCAATAATCATGTCCACAAGGGAGGACGAGTTTGGGTGGGATGGAATCCCCAATCTATTCAGGTGGACTTCATTGAATATAATGCTCAATTCATCCACTTGAGGGTGGTGCACACTCTTACTCAACAGATTAGTCACGTGACGTTTGTGTATGCATTCAATAGTATCTGTGATAGAGAGGTTCTTTGGGAACGACTGAGCAATATTGCTACCTCCATGGACGGTCCCTGGGCGGTTGGAGGTGATTTCAATTGTGTTCTCTCACCTGAAGAGCGCTTAGGGGGTGGCTTTAAGCCTGAAGAGGCTATCCCATTTCGGGATTGCTTGGCGAGATGTGACCTTCTTGACAGCCCTGCCGATGGTGCGTTCTACACCTGGAACAACAAACAGGTGCCTGAGGATAGAGTGTACAGCCGTCTTGATCGCGTTCTCACCAATCATAATTGGAGTATGACCTATCCTGATATGAGAGCTTCGTTCCTGCCTGAGGGTCTTTTCGACCACTGCCCTTGCTTGGTTAGGAGAGCAGGTATACAGGTTCCTAGCAAGAAACCTTTTAGGTTCTGTAATCTATGGCCGTCTGATCCAGAATTCTTGGACATTATTCGAGATAACTGGCAAACGAGATGGTATGGCACTAAGATGTACGTCCTGGTGAACAAATTGAGAGCCTTGAAATTTCACCTCAAGAAATTACACTTCAGGAGGTTCTCAAATGTGGAAAGGAAAGCAGATATTACCAAAACAAAATTGATTCAACTTCAAAAGGAACTGGCTTCTCAACCTCTTAATGCAGACCTTATGGCTCAAGAGAGGGTTGTGGCAGCTGAATATACTGTGCTGGAGCAAAACCAACTCACCTATTTGAAGCAGAAGGCAAAAGCGCACTGGATTACTGAAGGAGATGCTAATACGGCATATTTTCACAGTCTTCTTCGGGTCAGAAGAGCACATAATCTAGTGTCCCAAATTACAGATCAGCATGGGGTTACTCATACAGATCCGGAGGCCATTCAAAACTGCTTTCTGAGCTATTATACTGGACTGTTGGGGACAAATGCTCAGACGGTGAAGGTCTGTAAAAGTATAGTGCAGAAGGGGAAAGTGTGCAGTCCGGATCATCATCAAATTCTCATGAGACCTGTAACCCAAGTTGAAATTAAAGACGTCTTCTTTTCTATCCCCAATGACAAAGCACCTGGACCTGACGGATACTCGAGTAAATTCATCAAGGCAAGCTGGGACGTGATTGGCAAGGAAGTGGGGGAGGCTGTTCAGGAGTTCTTCTCTCATGGTAAGATCCTGAAGCAGCTTAGCAACACAACCTTAACTCTCATTCCCAAGGTGAATACTCCTAAATCAGTCCTTCAATTCCGCCCTATTGCTTGTTGTAATATGGTCTACAAATGTATTGCAAAACTCTTATGCAACAGGCTGGCGTCGGTCCTCCCTCAAATCATCTCTAAAACTCAGGGTGGCTTTATTCAAGCTAGAAATATTCTTGAAAACATTTTAATCTGCCAAGACCTTATCAAATTATATGGAAGGAAGTTTGTGTCTCCTAGATGTTTATTCAAAATCGACCTTCAGAAGGCTTACGATACCGTGGAGTGGACTTTCCTAGACCAAATGCTTCGGGCTTTGGAATTCCCGACCACTTTTACTGATCTTATTATGGAATGTGTGACGTCTACGTCCTACTCGCTGAACCTTAATGGCAATATATTTGGCTTTTTCAGAGGGAAAAGAGGTCTCAGGCAAGGAGACCCGCTTTCTCCCTTACTGTTCACCATATGTATGGAGTATTTGACGAGACTACTCGACCACACGACGAGTACTTTTGATTTTAGATTCCATCCTCTCTGTAGCCCGATGAGGTTGAGTAGCCTGATGTTTGCGGATGACTTGCTCTTATTCAGTAAAGGGGATGTCAAGTCCATTATGGTTCTTCTAAGGACATATGCTACGTTTTCACAGGCTTCGGGTCTGAAGATGAGCCCCGGTAAGTCGAATGTCTATTTTAATGGTGTCCATGATCAAGTAAAGGAGGATATGGTTGCTGTCTCAGGCTGTGTAGAAGGCAAACTCCCTTTCAAGTATCTTGGGGTTCCGATTAAACCCTCCAAACTGAATGCAAAGGACTGTAGACCCCTCATTGACAATATCATGGAAAGAATAAGAATGCTAGGGGCAAGAAAGTTATCCTATGCTGGCCGCCTAGTCCTTGTTCAATCTGTGCTCAAAACGCTACATACATACTGGGCTTCGATCTTCATGATCCCCACGGGCGTTTTAAAGAACATTGAAGCCTTGTGTAGAAACTTTTTGTGGGATGGAGGCTCTGATTACAAACGCGTACCACTGATCTCTTGGAAAAAAATTTGCAAGCCGGTTAAGGAAGGTGGTCTAGGACTGAAAGATGATCTAATATGGAATAAAGCCGCACTTGGGAAGATGGTATGGTGGGTATATACAAAGGCTGACTCTCTTTGGGTTATGTGGGTGCATCAAATTTACCTTAAAAGTACTGATTGGCTTGAATACGAGCCCCCTACTGATTCAACATGGACATGGAAGAAAATCGTCAAAGTTAAGAATACTCTGAAACATGCCTATGAGGCTGCCGAATGGGTTAATGAACCAGGGAGGAAGTACACGGTCAGGAATGGGTACGAATACCTAAGGGAGCGAGGAGAGGAAGTCGATTGGTGGCATCTCATCTGGAATAGATGGACTACGCCAAAGCATCAATTTCTGAATTGGATATATCAGCATAAAGGACTCAATACTAAAGAGAAATTGCTGAAATTAAGAGTAGTGGAAGAAGACTCCTGCTGCATATGCGAACAGCAGGCTGAGACGCACGAACATTTGTTCTGCGAGTGTCCATACAGTAATAGGTTACTCCGTCTGGTCAATGAGTGGTCTCGCCTAAACATCCTGCTACTGATATACAGGAATGGCGAGTTAAGAGGAGATGGTCCAGGTTTAGAAGGCAAGTGACGAATAGCATCATTAATGCGGTTATATACAATAGTTGGCAGGAAAGAAATAAAAGTCGAATGGAGAATTTATTCACAGACCTGAGTTCGTGCTATTTCGGATCAAACAGGAATTGAAGACTAAGATTAGGAATTGTGCTAGTGATAAGTTATCTTCTAGCGATAGAAATTGGATTGACGAATTGGAATGTAATTGATTGACCGAAAGGTCATAAACTCTGTAGTTATCCATTTATTCAATTTTTACCTTTTACCAAAAAAAAAGCATACCAAAACCAAAGTAATTTCCAAGGCCGACATCATGGCAATTTTCAAGCTCAAGGAAATTTCAAAAATCAACAACAAGACAACAAGCCTAGGAGTAAATCTCCTACTTATGAATATGGTTTTCCTCTAGCTATTACAATTGCTCCACATACTCAGCAAGCTCCAACACCCGATTTTGACATGCAAAAGACGTTGTCAGGCATGCAACTGAGCAACCAAGAGATGCAACGTAACCAATGGGAGATGCAAAAAAATCAACAAGAATTCTATGCTCTAGTCCAAAAGGATAACAAAGCTAGAGACACTCATGTTAAGATGCTTGAGACTCAACTATCTCAAGTAGCTTCGGGTAGTTCTTCAAGGCAAAAAGGGCAATTGCCTCCTCAAGGCACGACACCGAAACAAGCTACCGCTAATGCTATCACCTTGAGGAGTGGTTCTAGCTATGAGCCGCCTATGATGCCTATTGAGGATGACTATGGAGGGAAACCAAGAGGGGAGCCTATACTTGAAGAGGTTGATCAACCTCTAGATGGTTCTTGTGATGAAGAAATCTCTAATCCGGACTTAGGTGAAGAAGTACTTGTTGAAGATGTAGATGAGGGTGGAAATGTTCTTTCATCAACAAAGACTTAATCTACTTTCATTCCTTATGAGAAGTTGATGGTAGGGATTCGCCGTGTATCCCTACACCAAGTAAAACCAACTATTCCTAAGCTAGGTAGCTAGGGCAAGTCGGGTCGATCCTCGGAGACGGAAAAAGGGTCTAGACAAGGGTTTACCTAAATACAAGACTAGGTCACGAGGTCACAATGGAGGAGAATTAACAAGAATTGAATAACTAGGAGGCAACAAAACAAACTAAGATAAGAAGCAAGGATAGACAACTAAAACAATGAAGAGGGAAAAAAGCTATGACTATGAATGAGCTAAGTATAACGTAAACTAAATGATTCGATTAAAGCTAAACTAAAGCAACAAACAAGAGGATTAATAGCTAAAAAGATGAAGAAATCAATAAGGGAAGAGTAGGGTTAGGTCGGGTTCATAGGTGTATAAGGCAAGTGGGGAAATCGAGGGTGTAGGTTTCATCTAGTCACTAAGGTAAATCCGCGCTAGCTCTCGCGTCCAAGACAAGCCCGAAAACTCAAGTAAGATGCTACCCAAAACAAGAGAACTCAACCACCAATTATACATACAATGAGAAGGAGGAAACAAGCAAGAGAGGCATGACCACTACTACTCAAACAAGCATTTCATCAAACACAAGGCATGCATAACAAGTGACTAGCAGCAAAGGTTCAACCTTTACCCACGATCAACCCTAATCACCCATAATCAACGCCTAATCTCCCTACTAACCCCACAAGAATCTACTCACTCATATCTAAACTAACACTAACATTAACAAAAGAAATCAACATGAGAACAAGAGCATTCATAATGATTAAAAAAAAGATGAACATTAAAGAAATAATAAAGATTGAAACTTGAATGATAAACAAACATTAAAGGAAAAGAGAAGAGAAAGATTATACCAAACTATAATAGAGATGAAAAGATTGAAACTTGTATAATAAAGAAAACCCAAATAAATCCCCCAAGGTTGTCAATCTTCGTAGAGTCTTCAAGAATTCCCTTAATACAAGAGTAATTACTAAGATGAAGCTAAGATTAACAAAAGATTAAGGAGAAACTAAACTAATGAGAGGAGTTCACTATCTAGGGTTTAATGTAATGTAGCATCCTTAAACCAATACAAGAGGGGGTATATATAGGGTTTCACGAGCAAAAGAGTTGAAGCGTTGAAGCGGGTGGGTAACTGGGCCCTTCCCGGCCGGGAAGGTGATGATCCCGACCGGGAAGAGTTGTTCCCGACCGGGAGGGTCATGATCCCGGCCGGGAAGGTCTGTCAGAGGCACCTGTTTGTCGTCTCACTTCGTCCCGACTGTGATGGTCATGGTCTCGGTCGGAAAGGCCGTGTAGGCTTCAAATATGGTCACGTAAGTCCCTACTTGCTCTTCTTAGGCTTCTTATCGACTCTCGGTGCTCGGGACTAGGCTCCAAGAGACTTCGGATCGAGTCTAAGTCACTGAATCATCGTCGCTTCTATTCGTTGGCTCCATATACGTCGAAAACGATTCAGATTCGTTCCATTTCTCAAAGATAGGCCCTAGGAACCTAAATCAAGCTAGAAGATGCGTAATTAGCCTCGAAACCGCTCCAAAGAGCGATTCCAGAAACCGGTACCAAACACAAGAAATAAGCACTACATAACACACTTATCAACTCCCCCACACCTAACTCTTACTCGCCCTCGAGTAAGCACGAACTAACTAATAACCAAAAGAAACTAGACTACTAACCGAGCGGGTATTAGCGCACCCTACGCCCTTTCAACTCCCGCGAGAGCACTTAGAGGACAAGTGCTCTCCGCAAGGCAAGTGAGGTCTTGCGACAAAACTATGGATACAACCGAACACGAAAACACACAAACAAACAAACTAACAATCGGTTGCATCCAAAAAAAACAAATACCACTTCCCTCAACAGAGCGGTGAAAGAAGCAGCGGTTATGGACTAAAGGCAGGTGACAATGTTCCCAAGCTAATAACAAAATTCGATATGGACAAAACCCTAATAGTATGACAACAAAGCAATAAAAATGCTGGTAACTTACCTATTTCCTCCTAACCTTCTAAGTACCACGAGACGATAAGCGGGATGGAAAAAGGATGAACCACGGAGTTAGTCGACACTGTAGGTAAAGTGAAACCCCGCCCCCTTTAGCGATAAGCCAAGAGGGTCTTCCATGCTCAAAAATAGCCTAACTAGTCCAAGTAAAAAGGTGGATGGATAATGGTTGCAAAGTGAGGGAATACCGACCATTACCGCTATCATCCTTCCTAGGGACTCGGTCCTTTGGTAGGCTCTTCACGATGACAATCGGTAAAAGGCTTATTTTTGAGGGGGTAAGATTTTTTTTGTGAAATGATTTTCTTGACATTTTTCTTCTTTCATATTTTACTTTTGAGTTGCTATGCCATTTCTTTTTCTTATTTTCTATTTTGTTTTTGACTTGTTGTGCCTTTTTCTTTTTCTTCATTCATTTATTTTTTTTCCTTTTTTTTTCTCTCTTTTTGACTTGGTTTGCCTTTTGGATAAATCTTGTTTTGTAGGCAATTCTTGCAACCAAGTAGGAAACTTTCAACAAATTGCAAATTATTTGTGAAAATGTGTAGAAGGTAGGGAAATGGGTATGTCGGGCGCGCGCTTTCCCTTCAAACCCACAAAAATGGAGAAACTTGGAATAATCAAACAATTTCGAACACGGTCACCTAAGAGACGGGACTAGGGAACCAAGGCCTTTTCACTCCGTGGGTGGTCAAAATGGTCAAAATGCAAATCCCGTAGTAAATTCATAGTAGACAAGGTGGACTCAAGATAAGAAACCAACGAAATCATTGATTTAAAGTCATTCTACTGGACTAAAGTCCAAGACTCGGTTCATATCACTAGGAAGGGAAAGTAAACACTTGCGCACTAGCCTCAAAACTGGGTTTTCGAAAACATTTTCTACACTAGACATAAACTACAGATGACAAAACAAAGACGAAAGAAAACGAGACAAACAAAACAAAATAAAACAAACACACACAAAAAGAATGAGCAAACACCACCCTGAAGCTTCCAAGCAAGCAACCAATTCAATCCACAAACTCCAAAAAGCTCCACCCGAGCACACACCATCACAAATTCTCCTCCAAACCCCACAAAAAGGAAAAAGAAGAAAGAAATAGAAGGATAATAACGGATGTCTTGAGCTTTCCGAAATTTATCGACGATCACGCAACCTACAAGGAAATCGAGAGGCAAAACACACACGCAAAACACAAAAATACGACAGAAGGACACCAAACAAAAAGACACAATAGGAAATCTTTTTGGTTTTTTTGGGAATTTTTTCAAATTTTAGGATTTTTTTTTTAAAAAAAATTCGAAACAAACTACGAAAATAAAACTAAACTAAACTAAGATATCGCTCCCCCACACTTAAACCGAGCAATGTCCTCATGTTCGATTGGTAGTGTGTGGAGACACTAAAAAGAAGAGAAAAAGGGAAAATAAAGCTTAAAATCAAAAATGAAAGTGAAGAAAGGGTAGAATTTGTCCGGCCGGGGTGTAATCAAGTCACCAAGAGCCGAGACGAGAAAAGATATGGATGGGTGAAGAAATAAAAAGAAGAAAATAAAAGGAAATGGGATGGGAGGGCCAGGTGTAATCAAGTCACCTAGCCCTGATTCCGCCCGATTCCGACCAAATTCTACCAAAAGAGGAAATAAAAAAAAGGAAAAAGTGAAAAGACTTGTCAATTTGGATTTTTCAAATAATTCTCGATGTAATCACGTCATCGAGAATCGGGAGCAATAACTACCAAAGGCCCCGAGGGCCACCATGACACAAAAATGATAAAGGGAAGGGGAACATACAAAGAGAGACTAGCAATAAAAGACGGAAAAGAAAGGAGAGTCGCCTTACCAAACGGTTAACAACTCAATAATCTCCATCGTCTCAATGATCGTTATCGGCACCTTGCTTATCTTCATCATCGTTATTCCTCTTCTTTCTAAATGTACTCGCATGGTTGAAGTATTGGGCTTGTAATGGTGTAATGAGGTTGGGATTTGAGGGGAAACTCGGTGTATAGTGATGAGAAGTTGAGATGAAGGTGTATAATTGAGGTGCAAGGGTGAAATGATAGTGGCAAGGGTGAGTAGGGAGGTTGGGTGGGGGTATAAAGTGGTGGGGTGGGGCTTAAATGAAGAAAAGAAGGCGAAAACCACCTAAGGTACTCCTTCCCGGTGATCGGGAACAACTCTTCCCGGTCGGGATCATGCCTTCCCGGTCGGGAAGCTCACCCTTCTCATGCGGGATGGCCTCACAGTGGGCTGTTTTTTAGAGCACAACTCGTCCCAGTCGGGAAGACACCTATCTCGAGCGGGATGCTCTTCTAGCTCTTCATTCCCCTAGATTCTACCAAGTCTTCCACCCTTAGAACTTTACCAACTACGGGATAAAAATCCCGTCCCTAAAAGCTTATAAAAAGCTCAAAAACCGACTTCCTCCACCAAGCTTCAAACTCATATAATCCAACAACTATTCAAAACTCTTCATCTTCACTTCAAACCTATCAAGCAAGCTCAAAAATTTCCATCAAAACTCCCTCCCTCACATCGCTCATCAAAATACCAAACGACAAGAATTCCACGAAACACACAAAATCATAGAAACCAAACTCACACAAATACAAACTCAATAATTAAAAGAGAGAGAAAAGAGATATATACAACACGATGGTTCTTGAGGAACTCCGTCAAACCTAGGATGGTGAATTCTTCATTCAACTTCAACAACATGGTACACTACTCCATAGCCTTCAAGGGCATGGAGCAACAAGTCGAAAGCTCTCAAGAAGTCTTCAACAAAGCTCGTGGAATACCAACCTACACTCCAAGGTTCTTCACAACTTTGCCTCGACGTTCCCGGGGCATCCCAATATACTATGTTCAATGGCTTGAACTTGTACTTGCAATCTTTTGGGATATACCCAAACTTCCATTCCTCTTCATGGGGGCTCAAGAAAGGCTCAACTTTCCTCTTACCGAGCAACTTATCTTCATCGACATTACAAGGGCATTCATCCACCCCAAGCTCAAAAGCATAATCATCTAGCACATTATCAACATGGAGAGATTTGGAACTCAAGCAAGTGAGTTCACTCATCTCCAAGCTACTCTCTAGCTTCTCACAATCAAGCTTATTACAAGCTTTCAAATTATAACACAAGGACAATCTCTTTTCACTTGCTTCATCCCAATTTTTGACAACATCGTTCTTTTCACCCAATTTCTTACCTTGGTCGGTGTCCTTCAAGGCATGGATCATATTACATGACTCTTCATTTGTAGGCGAGGTGTTGCCTTGGAGGTCAAACACAAGCTTCTCGTCGCCTAACTCAAAAGTGATCCTACCCTTCTTGACATCGATCATTGCACCGGCGGTGTGTAGAAATGAGCGCCCAAGGATAATGGGAGTGATTGCATCCTCCGGCATATTGAGTACAAGGAAGTCAACCGGAATGAAGAATTTCCCGATCCGTAACGGCACATCCTCCAACATTCCTAATGGTCGATTGAGTGAACGATTCGCTATTTGGAGTGTGATCGAGGTACACTTGAGCTCTTTCATTCCAAGTTGCTCACAAATAGAATAAGGGAGAATGCTTACACTCGCCCCTAAATCACACAACGCCCTTTCGATCTTCAAATTTCCGATGGTGCTTGGAATTGAGAAACTACCCGTATCCTTGAGCTTAGATAAGGTGGAGCCTTGAATAAGATCACTCACCTCTCTTGTAAATGCTATGGTCTCTTCCTTGTCTAAGGATCGTTTCCTAGCCAAAATTTCCCTCATGAATTTTCCATAGGCCGGGACTTGGGTAATTAGCTCGGTGAAAGAGATGGTCACATCTAATTTCTTCGCAATATCGACGAACTTATTAAATTGAACATCCGCCTTCGTCTTCAATTGCCTCGATGGGAATTGCAACTTGATGTTGATTTTGTCAAGTTCATTAGGCTTGGATTTTTCACTTGACACCTTCTTCTTTCCTTTATCTTCTTATTGGGGTGGGGGAAGCTTGTCTTCAACCGGTTTTTCAATTTCCCTTAAGATTTGCTCTTCCATGAGATTCCCCAAATTTTCATTGCCTTGACATGGAGATTCCACTTCTTTCATAGCTTCATGTTCATTAGGAAACAAGAGAGAATCATAGGATGCACCCCTCCTCAAAGTGATAGCATTCACGGTCTCAAATTTTGTTGGCACGCCTTAAGGAGGTAGTTGACCCTTTTGCCTTGAAGAACTACCCGAAGCAACTTGAGCTAGTTGGGTTTCGAGCATCTTCACATGAGTACTTGTTGCCTTGTTTTCCCTTTGAAGTTCAGCGTAGAGTTCTTGTTGGTTTCGTTGCATCTCCAACATTGTTTTTTGCATGTCAAAATCCCGAGGCGGAGATTGTTGGTTATGTTGAGTATTAGTGAGGGTTAGGGGAAAGCCATATTCATGAGTTGGAGATCGCCTCCTTGGCTTGTTTTCTTGTTGAGCATTTTGGAACCCTTGTTGGTTTTGAAAGTTCCCTTGGAACCCTCGAGAATTGCCTTGATTTAGGCCTTGGAGAGTACCTTAATTGTTGAAGTTCCCTTGATTTTGGAACCCTTGATGATTGTTGAAGGCACCTTGGTTTTGGTAAGCATTTTTTTGTTGGAAATTGTTAAAAGTCCTTTGATTGCCTTGATAACCTTTGCAGCCTTGGTTGTCCCTTAAAGGAGGAGCAAGATATGGTAGACGGTGTTGTTGTTGAGCTTGTTGTTGGGAAGCTTGGAACATATGAGGATTCGGCACATTTTGAGCCTTGTAAGTAGAGTATGGGGCACCTTGCTTATATGCTTGAAAAGCCTTCACTTGCTCAATGTTACTTCGACAATGTTGAGGCTCACGTCCATATATCCCAAAATAAGAGGTAGGAGAAACCACTCCCAAAGCAATGACTTCATGGATAGATTGTTGGTGGGAAGAACCTGTGGCTTGAGTTTGCATTAAGTGACCTTGAAGCTTCTTATCGATGGCATCCATGTGGGTCTTCAATTGTGCCCTAAGATCGGCACTAAGTTGTGTGATAGCATCGATTTCGTGCCTTCCCCTTCTATTTGCCTTTCTAGGCCTAGAATATTGAGAATTATGGACCACTATTTCTTCAATCCTAGACCAAGTTTGGTCATCATCTACCTCGGTAAACCTTCTATTGCAACCAATGTTGAGTATGGCCCTTGAATCTTCATATAAACCACTCCAAAATTATTGGACAAGGAACCATTGTGATAAACCATGATGGGGGCAAGATATAACCAAATCTTTGAACCTCTCCCATGATTCATAAAGACTCTCCTCATCCTGTTGTTGGAATCCGGTAATGGAGGCTCTTAGCAAGTTTGTCTTCTCGGGAGGGTAAAACTTTTTATAGAACGCCAATGCAAGCTTCTTCCAAGTATCGATCCCCATGGTCGCTCTATCGAGACTCTTGATCCATTGCTTAGCTTTCCAATAAGATAGAACGGGAAAAGAACCCAACGAATTTGATCTTGAGTAATCCCGGGTTGAGAAATAGCGTCACAATAATCGAAGAAAGTCTCCATATGTTGGTGCGGGTCTTCGGTAGGTAAACCACTAAATTGATTTCGCTCCACAAGTTGAATGAATTGTGTCTTAGCCACAAAATTTCCGGCATAAGCGGCCGGTAAAGTGCTCGGTCCCGGCAAGACATCCTCGGTGAAAGTAGAGTGTGATGAGAACTTAGGCATGTTTGGATGTACGGGAGATGACGGTGTAGATGGTGTTGATATAGATGTTGAAGGAGAACTAGGTAGAGAAGAGTGACTAGATGTACCAAAGAGATTCAAGAAGTTTCCTTCGGTGGTTTCTCGAGATGCTTCGTTCAAGTCAAATCCAAAAGCTTGTTCTTCAATGTTGGTGCTAGTACCCGGTTGAGAATTTCTAACTCGATCAATTGTCCGTTGGCGAAAGGCTCTAAAGAGTCTTTTCGACTCTGAATTGAAGAGTAAGAAGTTGTCTCCCCTCCTAAGCATGCACTACACACTTGGAACAAACGTGAGAACATCTAGTAATTTATGAGCACTAGGTAGAGACAATAAACGAACACCACAAAAGACAAAGAAAGAAGAACACACAATAAAAACAAGGACAAGAACAACAAAATATGCACAAAATGGATAAAAAGAGAACACAAAACGGTAACTAAGTCAAGCAAATAAGCAAACAAAATCTAAACACACACCGTCCTCGGCAACAACGCCAAATTGATGGTAGGGATTCGGCGTGTATCCCTACACCAAGTAAAACCAACTATTCCTAAGCTAGGTAGCTAGGGCAAGTCGGGTCGATCCTCGGGGATGGAAAAAGAGTCTAAGCAAGGTTTTACCTAAATACAAGACTAGGTCACGAGGTCACAATGGAGGAGAATTAACAAGAATTGAATAACTAGGAGGCAACAAAACAAACTAAGATAAGAAGCAAGGATAGACAACTAAAACAATGAAAAGGGAAAAAAGTTATGACTATGAATGAGCTAAGTATAACATAAACTAAATGATTCGATTAAAGCTAAACTAAAGCAACAAACAAGAGGATTAATAGCTAAAATGATGAAGAAATCAATAAGGGAAGAGTAGGTTTAGGTCGGGTTCATAGGTGTATAAGGCAAGTGGGGAACTTGAGGGTGTAGGTTTCATCTAGTCACTAAGATAAATCCCCGCCCTCGCGTCAAAGACAAGCCCAAAAACTCAAGTAAGATGCTACCCAAAACAAGAGAATTCAACCACCAATTATACATATAATGAGAAGGAGGAAACAAGAAACGGAAGCATGGCCACTACTACTCTAACAAGCATTTTATCAAACACATGGCATGCATAACAAGTGACTAGCAACAAAGGTTCAACCTTTACCCACAATCAACCCTAATCACCCGTAATCAACACCTAATCCCCCTACTAACCCCACAAGAATCTACTCACTCATATCAAAACTAACACTAACATTAACAAAAGAAATCAACATGGGAACAAGAGCATTCATAATGATGAACAAAAAAAGATGAACAATAAAGAAGTAATAACGATTGGAACTTGAATGATAAACAAAGATTAAAGGAAAAGAGAAGAGAAAGAATTATACCAAACTATAATAGAGATGAAAAGATTGAAACTTGTATAATAAATAAAACCCAAATAAATCGCCCAAGGTTGTCAATCTTGGTAGAGTCTTCAAGAATTCCCTTAATACAAGAGTAATTGCTAAGATTTAGCTAAGATTAACAAAAGATTAATGAAAGATTAAGGAAAGACCAAGGAGAAACTAAACTAATGAGAGGAGTTCACTATCTAGGGTTTAGTGTAATGTAGCATCCTTTAAACAATACAAGAGGGGGTATATATAGAGTTTCACGAGCAAAGGAGTTGAAGCATCGAAGCGGGTGGGTAACTGGGCCTTTCCCGGCTGGGAAGGTGATGATCCCGACCGGGAAGAGTTGTTCCCGACCGGGAAGGTCATGATCCCGGCCGGAAAGGCCTGTCAGAGGCACCTGTTTGTCGTCTCACTTCGTCCCGACTGTGATGGTCATGGTCTCGGTCGGCAAGGCGATGTAGGCTTCAAATGTGGTCACGTAGGTCCCTACTTGCTCTTCCTAGGCTTCTTATCGACTCTCGGTGCTTGGGACTAGGCTCCGAGGGACTTGGGATCGAGTCTAAGTCACCGAATCATCGTCGCTTCTCTTCGTTGGCTCCATATGCATCGGAAACGAGTCGGAATCGTTCTATTTCTCCAAGATAGGCCTTAGGAACCTAAAACAAGCTAGAAGAAGCGTAAGTAGCCTCGAAACTGCTCCAAAGAGCGATTCCACGAGAGAAACCGGGGCCAAACACAAGAAATAAGCGCTACATAACACACTTATCAGAAGTCCAAGCCTAAGGGAGCTTCCTCAAAGTCTAAAGAAATTCATTATGAGAAATTGAAGTCCAAGGAAGTTGGGGATGCTACTAAGGTTAACTTACCTTTTCCCTCAAGACAATCTAAGTCCAAAACGGACAAGCAATTCATGAAGTTCCTTGAACTTGTGAAGAACCTAGAAGTGAGTATTCCTTTTACCGAGTTGATCACTCAAGTGCCTACCTATGCTCAGTTTATGAAGGAAATCCTATCTAGGAAGAGGTCCTTGGGAGAGCCCGAAACCATAGATTTTACCGGTGAATGTAGTGAGATGTTCCTACAACAATCCCCACCAAAACTCAAGGATCCGGGAAGCTTCTCCATACCATGAAAGATTGGAAATGTACACATTGAGAGAACCTTTGTGTGACTTAGGGGCAAGTGTAAGTGTTATACCTTACTCTATTTGTGAGAAAGTGGGTATGAATGAGCTCAAGTGCACCGCTATTACACTCTAAATGGCGGATCGATCAATCAAGCGCCCCTTAGGCATATTAGAAGATGTCCCTGTTCATATAGGCAAGTTTTTCATCCCGGTTGACTTCATAGTGCTCGATATGGCCGAGGATGCCAACATTCCCATCATACTTGGACTCCCATTTCTTCATATGGCGGGTGCTCTAATAGATGTGAAGAATGGAAGACTAACCTTGAAAATTGGGGATGAGAAGGTCTCCTTCGACCTCCATAGCACGATGAAAATGCTGAATATCAACGTCTCTTGTTGTGTAATTGATTTACTTGATGGAGTTGTCGAGGAAGCAACCAAAACTATTCTTGTTAAAGATCCTGTAGACGCTCTTCTAACCATGGAGCTAGAGAAAGTTATAGGACTTTGGGATGAAGACTTGAGTGCACTCAAGGAGGCTCTAGATGGGGAGGAAGTTGTTCCAAAGAAGTGGGTCAAAGATCAAGCTACACTTAGTGGCACTTGCTCGGTTGAGGTACAATCTCTTGATCTTAAACCCCTTCCCCTAATTTATGTTATACCTTTCTAAATGATGATAAGTCTTGTCCGGTCATAGTTAGCTCTAAATCTGAGTCTAGCCAATTGGATGCTTTTCTTGGAGTGTTGAGGAAATATAAGAGCACAATTGGTTATAGCATAGATGACATACAAGGGATTAGCCTCGATTTTTGCATGCATAGGATACACCTAGAAGATGATTTTAAGCCTCGTGTCCAAGGGCAAAGGAGGCTTAATCCTAATATGCAAGAGGTGGTTAAAAAAGAGATAATGAAACTATTAGATGTCGGGATCATATATCCCATCTCGAGTTCAAATTGGGTTAGTTCTATCCAAGTGGTTCCCAAGAAAGGAGGAATCACGGTCATAAAGAATGAAAAATATGAACTAGTGCCCACTAGGTGTGTCACCGGATTTAGAATGTGCATTGACTATAGGAAGCTCAATAATGCTACAACGAAATATCACTTCCCAATCTCATTAATTGACCAAATGTTAGAAAGGTTGGCTTCCCACTGTCATTTTTGCTTCTTAGATGGTTTCTCGAGATTTTTCCAAACCCTGATTCACCCGGAAGACCAACCCAAAACCACATTTACATGTCCTTATGGAACCTTCGCATATAGGCGCATCCCATTTGGTTTGTGTAATGCCCCGGCCACTTTCCAAAGGTGTATGATGGGCATATTTTTGGACTATATTGAGTCTATTATAGAATTTTTCATGGATGACTTTAGTGTTTATGGTAAAGATTTTGAATCATGTTTAGTGAACTTGTCTAAAGTGCTTGCAAAATGTGAGGAAGTGAACTTGGTGTTGAATTGGGAGAAATGCCACTTCATGGTAAATGAAGGCATTGTGTTACGTCACTTGATAAAAGATCGGGGTATCCAAGTACACGGGGCAAAATTTCAAGTCATTGAGCATTTGCCCCCGCCTACGAATGTCAAGAGAGTTTGGAGTTTCTTGGGCCACGCGGGGTTCTACCGCCGTTTTATTAAAGACTTTTCAAATTTGGCCAAGCCTCTCAACGAACTCCTTTTGAAGGACGCCCTTTTTATATGGACTAAGGCTTGCAATGAGGCTTTTTCTAGGTTGAAAGAGGCTTTGATTACCGCTCTTATCATTAGATCACCGGATTGGTCTAAGCCAATCGAGGTGATGTGTGATGCAAGTGACTATGCGGTGTGAGCCGTGCTAGGCCAAAGATAAGGAAGAGTCCTACATGACATTTACTATGCTAGCAAGACTCTCGACAACACCGAAGTTCGGTATGCTACAACTGATAAGGATCTCCTAGCCATCATCTATGCTTTCACCAAATTTAGGTCTTATCTTCTTGGTTTTACGGTGATAGTCTTCACCGATCACTCCGCATTGAAATATCTATTAGACAAGAAACAGTCAAAGCCGCGATTACTTCATTATATTCTTCTTCTACAAGAGTTTGACCTTGAGATTCGTGACATGAAAGGGGCCGAAAATGTGGTGGCGGATCATCTATCTCGTATCCGAGTCGAAGACCTTGAAATATTCGCATTGCTGATTCTTTTTGGATGATACAATCATGGTTGTTTGCACTACATTGTCGGATCAACCCCCTTGGTTCGCCAATTATGCAAATTATATTGTGGGAGGTGTTCTTCCTCCGGATTTGAGCTATCAAAAAAAGATGAGGTTTTTGTACGATGTCAAGTGATATTTTTGGGATGATCCGTTGTTATTCAAGGTGTGCACCGATGGGCTATATAGGAAGTGTGTCCCTCATTGGGAACAAGGTGATATATATATTACATACTTGCCACTCATCTCTGTATGGAGGACATCATGGTGCCTCCAAGACGGTTGCAAAAATTTTGCAATCCGGGTTCTATTGGCCTACAATGTTCCAAGACACAAGGGACTTCGTCTCCCGGTGCGATGTTTGCCAAAGAACCGGGAATATATCATGGAGGTATGAAATGCCGCAAAAAGGAATATTGGAGCTTGAGATATTTGATGTATGGGGCATAGATTACCAAGGTCCGTTTCCATCTTCGAAGGGAAATCGCTACATTCTAGTGGCCGTTGATTACGTCTCAAAGTGGGCTAAAGCTATTGCCGCACCCACCAATGATGTTGGAGTGATGATTAACCTTCTAAAGAGGGTGATATTTCTCCCAGTTTGGAGTCCCCTGTGCCCTTATAAGTGACGGTGGAACACATTTTCGTAAAAAAACACCTCGATACTCTATTGTTGAAGTATAGGGTACATCATAGAACCGGATTGGCTTATCACCCCCAAACAAGTGGCCAAGTGGAAATATCTAATCGGGAAATCAAATCGATTCTTGAGAAAGTTGTCACTAGAAATCGGAAGGATTGGAGCATGAAGCTCGTTGACACACTTTGGGCCTATAGAAAGGCTTTTAAGACGCCTATTGGCACATCGCCGTATAGGCTTGTCTATGGAAAAGTGTGCCATCTTCCAGTTGAAATGGAGTCCAAGGCTTTTTGGGCTATAAAAGAACTAAACCTCGATCCTACTTTAGTCCGTGAAAAGAGGTTGCTTCAAGTTCATGAATTGGAGGAATTTTGACTACATGCTTATGCGAGTGCCCGTATTTACAAGGAACGCACTAAGCTATGGCATGACAAGAGAATTATCAAGAGGTTTTTTCAAGTTGGTGACAAGGTGTTATTGTTTAATTCAAGGGTAAGATTGTTTCTCGGAAAGCTCTGTTCGCGTTGGTCGTGACCATTCACTATCACGAAAGTCGGTCGATATGGGGACTTCGAGCTTAGCAATGACAAAGGTGAACTATTCTGAGTCAATGGGCAAAGGATCAACCTTTATAATGAAGGTGCAACAACGGGGTCGGTGGAGGTTCTTTACCTCCAACCCATCCCCTCATAATCTCTCAATCAATCACGGTTTGACGGAGTTCCTCAAGAACCGTCATGTTGTAAATATCTCTTCCCTCTTTTTCTAATTTTTGTGAATTATTTTGTGTTTTCTTTGATTTTTAGAATTTGTGAGTTGAGATCTTGTCATTTGGTATTTTTCATTGAGTGATGTGAGGCATGGTTTTTTAATGATTGTTATGGAGTTGTGTAGGAAGATTGAAGTTTGATGAGTTATTATAATAAGTCATGGGTGGTGAAATCTTGGAGCGACCATGGGAGCGATTTATTTGTTATATGAAGTTTTGATTTATGAAGCTTTGATGAGTTATTATAAATCGACTGAAGCTTTATTATTATCTCTCATTATGAAGATCAAGTCGTCCGTTCTCGGTTTTCAATTTTTCCTACAAGCATTAAGAAGCTCGATGGGATTTTTATTGGAAGACGTGAGCTAGGATGTCGGTTTTTGAGATTGGTATAAGCTTTTGGGGACGGGATTTTGATCTCGAGGTATCATTTTTCATTTGGCTGAAAAGCTCGGTGTGATTATAAAGAATGAAGACTAAGGGGAGTGACATGACCATGTCACTAGGAACATGGCCATGTCCGAAGCTACATGATAGGGACGAAAGTGGCGCAAAGTTGGCACTCTACTGGACTCGAACATGGCCATGTCGGGGGCAACATGGCCATGAGGCGATATGGCTATGTAGGGAGTGACCTGCCCGGGTCACTAAGTGCACAAACTGACATGCCACTGAACTTAAACCCGACCATGTCGAGGGGGACATGGCTGGGTAGGCTCTCGACCGTGTTTGAGGCTTCACGCTCGTGTCGAAATGACACAAGAAACACGCCTCACTGAACTCAAACCCAGGCGTGAGGGACCCTTCTCGAGCGTGAGCACTCCCGGCCGTGAGGCCTTCGTCACGACCATCACGAGTTTACTGCATGCCCAGTTCGCCCATTTCATTTACCCAGCCCTCGCCCCCCCCCCCCCCCCCCTCCCCCCCCCCCCCATTCATTTACCCAGCCCGACCCTCCCCCTCTTCACCTAAATCAAACCCGACCCTCCTCCTTATACTACCTAGCCCGACCCACCCTCCATTACTAACTCACAAACAATCTAATTCATTCATTCATTCATCCTCTTCACATCTTCATACTACATTCATAAAAACCCCTAATTCCCTCTTAAACCCCAAAACCCCAATTCACTACAACTCACTCAATCTCCACCGATTTCACCAATTCTTTATCCTAAATCACTCCCTAACCATTCTCTAACATCCCTTTGGTGTTATTTTGGATCGATATCAATTTTTTAGCTCGATTTTTGCATTTCAATTTCTAGGGTTTTCAAAAATCCGAGATTTTTGAGTGCTTATTTCCGAGTTCTATTGGTTCCATCGTGTTCTAGGGTACTCCAAAGGTGGTGTAGAAGTCAATATGTATTGATTTGGCTCGGGTTTTGTTAGTTTCGTAAGTACACAAAATTTGTCTCATCCGCACTATAGTTCTTCATCCTCAAGACCTTTCAAGCTATCGTGGACAGACCAAGGCGTCAAGGTAAAGCTCTGGCTCGTACTCCGTTAATTAAGAAGCAGAAAAAGAGTGCTTCAACATCGTCTTCAACTTCGGTCTTCCCTCCCGTCGTCGAAGAACCTTCGGCGACCGTCATCCCTCCCGAAGTGGAGGAGGTAATTACTATCCCCTCTTATAATGGTGTCACATTTACTTCACCCTCCCATAAAGCTAGGTTCGAACGATTCCTAGCCAAGAAAGTGGTGCCGACTCGTTTTGTAGACCATAAGCTCCTTAAAAAGCTTAAAATTCATAAAGAATTGCATAATTTATTTGTCGGTCTTGGTATGGAAAACTTGTTCGGTGTGCATGAAGTGACTTATTTAAAGTTGACGGTGGAATTCACCAGTTCTTTCCGTCATAACCCGGACCCACACAACATGACCCCTATTTCCTTTAGACTTGGGAACAAAAGGCATGAATGTAGTGTGTCGGATTTTTGCACTTATTTGGGGATTAGTAATACTAGAATTGGGAGGGAGCCGGATAAGTTTGAACCTTCCGGTATGTGGACGCATATGACAAACTTAATAATTCCAAATTACCAAAGGTTGCCCCACAACAGGATCCACCACCCGGTTCTTAGATTTTGGGCTAGGTTTGTAGCCGGGAATGTTTTTGCTAGAAAGGAATCGGGAGTCATAAATAAGATGGAGTTGACAATCCTCGAGGCCTACTTGAACCCAAGGGGGTTGTGTGGACATGACATAGGTCCACCCCGACACGGCCACGCGCGGGTTTGTGTAGGCGAATGAATCTCCATATGAGAATGGATCGAATTGAAATTTAGGTCTATGTGGAGTCGCAACCGAATTTTGTGGTTATTCGGAACCATTCGAGCCCACTCTATGTCATAGTGGTCCGTATACAAAATATGGTCCATTTCCGATGCCAGAGTTTATTGGGCTCGTCCCTTTGCATTTGATACCAATACCGACATTATCGGATATTGTGTATTGAATGACTCTCGTGTGCGAACGGTTTCGGGCATCCGGAAACCGAGGTTCTGAGTAAGGGGTGAGGGTACGTGTTGGGAAGCCCACAAAGGACACCCAACCCTGCCCGCACATTAGCGGCCTCTACTAAGAATTCGAATGATTTTCCAATACGCGCGTTAGTTGAACGGGAAAAAGATATGCAAAGATTATTTTCCCTAAACATGTGAATGGAATTGAAAAGGGTTCCTAAGTCAATTTAATGCAATTAATTCTAACGTCGAAGTTGAATTTTAGCATGTGGGTTCATTTTAGTAAAATAAAATAAACGACAAAAATTGACAAAAGAAACAAGCAAACTGTTAGTAACGATATAACGAATACTAACGGTTTGTACAAATATTGAATTCAATTGAATGATGTAAACGAGATGATGCATGGTTTGAAAAAATAGTAATACACGTGATTAATTAGGCACGTGTTGACCTAAGTCGTAAAATACTATCGAGTTTGAAAAGAAGGATGTCCGACTCACGGTTTTGATCGTGATGAGGCCACTCGATCGAGTGGTCGATGGACTCGATCGAGTGAACCTCTAAAAAAGGTTTCTGTTTTGCGTTTCGGACCATACTCGGCCGAGTTATTGGCCAACTCGGTCGAGTACATGGCCACTCGACCGAGTCACTGTGAGACTCGACCGAGTGGGGGTCGTAGTAAGCATTCTGATCCGATTTTGGAGTGCAACTCGACCGAGTGGGCTAGGCACTCGGTCGAGTGCCCCCTGTACGAATTATAATTCGTTCGCAATTTTGTATTGATTTAAAAATTGCTTTTGATTGTTGATAATTCGACGGTTTTACCGAATTGAGCATAAATATTGTATGACTTATGCTCGATTCGGGTTTTTATAAATCATCAATTTGATTGAACCGAATATAAATATTATTGAATTTATACCTGATTCTAAATTTAAATGCTCGTTATATCCCGTATTCGATTATTGAATCGATACGGAATACTAGAGCGAGGAAAAAAAAGAAAATTTGATTTGAGTCGTTTTAAGTCAATCAAAACGATATGAATTTCTCTCCGCGTTTGTAGCGTCATAATTACAACGTGACATCTACGTTAGCATCAACGAGAAATCAAATTAATTGAATTAAATGGACTAGATTGTTAGATTCGACATCCAACTATGAAATTGGTATCGGATCTAATGAATCGATACTTTGCTTAAATTAGAGGACTTGATTCCCTCGGCTTCTCCGACATCGAAATAAATCCCTAAGGATTGTGATGTCGGATCCACGTCAACGGGTTTCGACCCTTATTAAAAATACATATCTTGAAAAAAGGTTTTTTTAGGAAGTCGATGCAATATGCGAATAACAATAATGATATAAACGATATGAAGACTATTTTTTAAGATAACTTATCTCAATAATCAAGTAGTCGGGATACCGGAATAAGCGACCGTCAACGCTGTGTGCAGTACACTTGTATATTCGTGTTTCCTTATTCCGACATCCCTCATACTCGACACAAATCGATAAGTATTTTAATGCTTTTATATTGATAGTATTATCGATATTATGACACAATGAACAAAAAAAAGAGACGAAGAAAAGGAAGACGAACGACGAAGAGAGAAGGAGAAGAGAACGGGGTTTTGACACCCTCAACCTACATGTTCTTGTCTCGGATCGAACTCGTATCCGTGGCTTTAACACAAGAGTCTTCGAGGTGGATGAAGGTTAAGTTATGGTGGCTCGGGTTGTTGATTCCTAAAACTAAGTTTAGAGTTGCTAGTGTCGTGCTAGGGTAGAATTAGGGTTTGCAAGAGACGTTGTATGCGTATGTGTAGGGTTTCTCTATGGTTTTTCAAAAGTGTGTCAAGTGGTGTTGCATGGGGTGTTTATATAGGCTAGGTCAGGGCACCCGGTTAGGGTTACTCGACCGAGTAGGTGGCTAACTCGGTCGAGTGGCCCGTTACGCCTGCAGTTGGGCTCGAAACAGGCCCACTCGGTCGAGTGGGTCGGGCGAGTGGGTCGGGCACTCGATCGAGTGGCCCAAAGGGTTGCACGGGTCCATTGATTTGGACCTTGACTTTGGGTGTTTGATGGGTTTTGTGTTTGACCTGGACTTTTGATGACGTGAGGGGCTGTTTTGTGTGTCTCGGAAATGATTTTGACCGGGGTTGACCCAATCGCGAAAAGGTCGGTTTTAACTCTGGTGTCGGTTTCGGCCCAAATTAGTCCTTTTTGACTCGGAATGATCCACTGGGCCTGGATTCAAGGTTGGTTTTGTGAGATTTGTACTCTGTAAGTGTGTTAGCCAGCAATTAATGGATTTGAGCCCGTATCCGAGCACGTAGAAGCACGTTAGCGTCCAATCATCATCGGGTGTTTTTTTGGGAAACTACCATAGACACCTGGCAGTCAAAATGCGAGTGTCTACAGGTTGGCTAAATTTCAAATTGATATTCAAGCCTACGTGGCTCAAAAGATTGAAGATTTAATTAAGAGGAAAACAACGGCATCTTTCAATTATGGTGGCCTAGTTACCTTGCTCGCAAAGAAGCTTGAACTTAACTTAGACTTTGAGATCTATACGGAGGTTGGGGGTACTTACTTGGATGAAGACCACTCGACTAATAGTTTCTTCATCCCCGTTGCCGATAAAAAGAGATGGGCTCGGATAGTCAGTGGCAAGCCCACGATATACCTCACTTACAACCGTCTCCCCTCTCTTACACCACGAGCTCCGGGGCTAGACCTCTATAAAACCCCCACTATCTCGTACCCTACAAGATTGCGGAGGGGGAAGTCCTCACAAAGAGCAAAAGCAAGACGCAAGTTTATAGTAGAGGGGAAGGTTCCCAAAGCACTCAAGGCCATGTCCATGAAGAACAACAACAAAACAACAACAACAACAACAACATGCACCAAAACCTTCGGGACGCTTGATAGTCCCACCTTATACCACCTATGTCCCCTTGGACATGCCCACCGCTCTAGATGAGCATCTTGGGGGCATGTTCCAATGTTTGCACCTTCAACATTATAGCATGCAATTGGACAATTACTTTGCTAAATATTCGGGTTACTAGGAGAGAGCCCAACAAGGCTTGATTGACCCTTCTGGCGGACTACTGTCGTGGTTTATGATGTCCGGCTTCCCATCCATGGGCCCGGATGTCGTCACGACCGGGGGTGGGGATGATATGGAGGTGGAGGAGGAAGTTTGTGGTGGTAATGATGATAATGAAGATGAGGACAACAACGATGATGAAAACAATGATGATGAAGACAATGATGATGAGGATGATGAAAGTGAGGAAGAGGATGGGGATGATAATAACGATGACGAGCGATATCTTAGCTTAGTTTATTTTATTTTCTTATTTTTTTCGAAAAAATCCCAAAATCCCTAAAACTTTCAAAAAATTCAAAAAGCCAAAAATATTTTCTTGGGTTATTTCATGGGAATAATACCAACTATGCATGTGCTTCTTAAATTAATACAAATACGTAATCTCATTTTAATACGAACTACGTCTTCATTAGCCTCACTTTGTTATGGGTGACCGGCTACCTGTTGAACCTCTTCTTTTCAACTCTTCCTCTAACTTTTCTTCTTCTAATTCATATTTCGCATTCATTTTCGACTATTGATAAAAAAAATTAAAAAATTCTTCTTTCATTTGTTTTTCAATTAGCCTTGTAGAAGCTATGAAAAAAAATATTTTTATTGTAATTTTGGCTTTTACGATAACTGCAACGGATCTAATAAAACCCTAGAAAGTTACAACAAATCACTATGACCGGTAATAGCAAGTCATAATTTCATACATAGCAAAGCGAGGTTAATGAAGGCGTAGTTCGTGTTAAAATGAGATTATGTATAGTTTGTATTAATTTAAGAAGCACACACATAGTTGATATTATTCCCATGAAATAACCCTATTTTCTTTTGTGTCTTCTTTTTCTTTCTTGTCTTTGTCTTGTATATTTGTTGTTTGTGTGTGTTTTGCCTCCCTTTTTCCTTGTAGGTTGCTCGATGGCCATGAATTTCGGAAAGCTCTCGAGACATTCGGTAATATCACTCTATCTCTTTCTCCTTTTTCCATTGCGGAGTTTGGGAAATGTTTTTATGGTGATGGTTGCTCGGGTGGAGCTTTGTGGAGTTTGAGGTTGACTAAGTAGCTTGTTTGGATTGTAAGGGGTGGTGTTTGTTTGTTTTGTGTTCGTTTTGTGTGTTTTATTCTACGTTTTGTGTGTTTTATTCCTCGTTTTGTGTGTTCTACTTTTTTTTTGGTCTTTGTCGTGTATAGTTTGTGTTAGGTGTAGAAAAAGGTTTTCGAAAACCCGGTCGTATGATTCGGGTGCAAGTGCTTCTTATTCCGTCGTTGGCGACACATTTTGATTTGTGGACGTTATTCTAGTAGGATGACCTTTAAGCAATGTTTGTATTGACTCTTTGCCTTGATTCCATCTTATCTGCTAGAAGTTTACACCGGGATTTGCATTTGACCACCTTGAACACCCACGGAATGTTTAGGCCTTGGTTACCGGGTTTCATTTTCTTAGGTGACCTTATTCAAGTAACCGCTTTCTAGTCCAAATTTTCACCTTTTTGTGGGTTAGGAAGTGGTTCACACCTAACTTACCTATTTTCCTACCATTCCTCCATCTCAAAAATAAGCTTTGAAAAAAGAAATTGATCAATTTTCAAACATGGGCAAGCCAATTGAAAGGAAAGGGCTCAATCAAAATAAAATCAAAAGAAAAAAATTGAGAAAAGTTGAGAAAAATAAAAAAGCTCAAAAATTTGCCCTCAAATGAATGGCTTAAAGGGGAGAAGAGAAGAAAATCAAAAGCGAAAAAAAAATATTACCCCAAGTCAAAAAGAAAGAAAAAAAAAATCAATGAAAAGCCCAAAAATCACAAAAATATTCCCAAAAACAAAAATAATAAGTCTTTCCCTTTATCGATGTGTCGCCGTGAAGGGCCTACCAACGAACCGAGTCCCGAGGAAGGAAGATAGCGGCGACTATTCGGTCACCCTTTTTTTGCTTAGCATGTTCACCTTTTTGTTTGGACTAGTTGGTTACTTTGAGTTTCGGACGACCCTCTAGGCTATGCTATAGTGTCGACTCACTCCGTGGTTCATCCTTATCCATTCCGTTTGTCGTCGCGGTGTAAGTTCTTTAGTAGATTAGAAGGACCTAGGTAAGTTGTCAATGTGATTGTTGCTTAACCGTCATTCTATTAGAACTTGTGTCCCCATCATCTTGTATAGCTAGCTTGGGAATGTCTCACTTGCCTTGGGTTCATGTCCGGTGTCTTCTCCACCATTTTGATGAGGAATTCGGTGTTTTCTTAGCTTGGATGCGTATTTTCTTGTGTGTTTGTTTGTTTTGTGTGCGAGGCGCATCCATCATTTTTGTCACAAGATCTCACTTGTCTTGCGAGGAGTGTTCTACCTCATGGACATTTCGGCGTGAGTTGAAAGGGCGTAGGGTGCGCTAATACCCACTCGGCTAGTAGTTTAGTTTTTTTATTTATTTAATTTTTAGTTAGCTAGTTTGTGCTTACTCGAGGGCGAGTAAGGGTTATGTGTGGGGAGTATATATGCTTTTTTTTAACTTCTTTTCCTCGTCTTTACTTACTTTTTCCTTTGATTTAACCACTTTTAGAAGCGGTTTTGTGCTATTAATGCCCCGTTTAGCTATGATTGTGCTTGTAAGTTCTTTTGACGTGAAACATAACTTTTGGAGTCTTTTTCATCATCGTTGAAGCCAATCCCGAGTCATGACATCACTAGGGAATCAAGGAATATTGACCCATGAAGGTACATGGCCGTGTCGTAGGCTATGAAGTAAAGACAAGAAGAAGGAAACATCTGAAGTGGCTCCCGACCATGATGCAGGCCTTCACGGCCGGGACGGGCTCGGGACACGACCGTGAAGCCCCGTCTCACGACCGTGTCTCCCCTGCTTTGCTTAGACTTCATCACCCCCTTCCCTTATTTGTGTAACCCTGTATATACCCCCCCCCCCCCCCCTCTTCTAATATTGTAGAGCACGAAACCTTAGATAGAAACTATCTACTCTTAGCCCAATCTTTCATTAATCCTTCCTTAATATTTCCTTAATCATAGCTTAATCTTAGTAGTGGCTTGTGTATTTTTGGATTTATTGAAGAATCTATCAGTATTGACAACATTGGTGGATGTTTTTGGGTTATTTTATATACAAGTTTCAATCTTGTCATTCCTCTTCTAGTTGGGTATAATCCTTCTTGTCTCTCTTCTCTTAATCTTTTGTTTTCATTAAAGTTTTAATCTTTGTCTTTTGATTATTGTTCCTTCTTATTTATTTTGCATGATGAATGGTTTTGTTTCTATGTTGGTTTCTTTTGTTCATGTTAGTTTCTATTTTGCCATGTGTGAGTAGATTCTTGTGGGTTAGTAGGGGATAAGATGTTAATCATGGGTGATTAGGGTTGATTGTGAGTAAAGGTTTAATCTTTATTGCTAATCACTTGTTATGCATGCTATGTGTTAGATGAAATGCTTGTTAGGGTAGTAGTGGTCATGCTATTCTTACTTGTTTCTTCTTCCTTGTTGTTTGCATAATTTGTGGTTGAATCCTCATGGTTTGGATAACAACTTGCATGGGCTTTCAAGTTTGTTCTCGTCGCGAGAGCACGAGCTTACCTTAGCGATTAGGTGACACCTTTATCCTCGATTTCCCCACTAGCCTATTACATCTATGAACCCGACCTAGCCCTACTCTTCCCCTTATTGAATTCTCAATCATCTTAGCCATTGTTCTCCTTGTTTGTTGTTTTCATTTAGTTTTAGTTGAATCATTTAGTCTATGTTAATCTTAGTTTCTAGCCTTTTGTCCAAATCAAAACAATTCTCCTCCCTTGTTTCTTGTGACTTAGTCTTTTCTTTAGGTAAATTTTAGTTTAATCTTTTCCGTCTCCATGGACCGACCCCGCTTGCCCTTACTATCTAGTCTAGGTTCGTGGGTTTTATTTGGTGTTGGGGTTCACGACAAATCCTTCCATCAAGGCATACCAACAGACTCGACTCCGGTTGCGACAGGACGAATTGACCGACACGACCTAGACTCTCGAAGGGTTGGACCGCGACTCGGTAGGGAGGTGGGTCACCTAAGATGATAAGACTCTTAAGTTGCGCTATTTCAAAGCCTAGGCGAGTGGTAACACGGCCGAACTTCAAAATGAGAAGGATGTGTTATAGTAGGATTGCAGTAGTCTGTAATGAGGCTATTACTGCATGACATGACTTAGCAGTAGCGTTGTTGTAGTCCAGTTCTCTTTTGAATTTTTGGTTTTGGGGGAGTTTTCCGAAGTAGGTGCTGCTTCGAATTCCTAACAGATTCTCGTCATCGACTGAGCCGAGTACTAGGACACACTATAGAAAGGTGGCTAGATTTTTGAAAGTATTTGGATTTTTTGAGTGGATGGAGGGCTTCTGCCTAATAGAAGCCCCCGGACGACAAAGCAAACTGTTGAGAACATGACAGTGTCGTAATAGGAATCATGGTGCTTTTTGAATGTGTGTCAATGTGGGTGGTTGTGCCCTTGATGAAGGGCTGCCTACGTATTCACGTGTAGTGAAATCAAACCAAGTCGTAGTTCAGGAGATTGGAAGATATATTATGGTGCCTAGTTTATTAGGGCTTTGTGTGTAACAAGCCATAATGATCGTGTAGGCTAGGTGCATTCCCAATGATGTCTTGATCAAAGGGTTAGAACAGTTAGGATGTTGATCCTGTGACTGTGAGCGTTCTCTGGGTTAGCCCTCAGAGGTGGTGTGAACTATTTGGGCATGTTCTATGCCGACCGCAAGTTGAGTTCCCGTGTTTGGGGCTGGTAACTAGTTTAGATGTTTTTGGAAATGTGGAGCCAGGCAGTAAGTGGCTTTGATGATTCCAAATCTGGAGCTCGATTTTGTGAAGCTAAGGCTTCGAGGGTTAGATATTGAAATGTGGTAGTAAAGGGGGAAGTCGAGTAAAAATAACTAGGACTTCGATCGGGGTAGGTTTGATAATGCGGGATCTGATTTCCATGTCTGGCCCTAATGGTTAGGGGGTATCCTATGGAGCTTGAATCCTAAAAATTTCGGCCTGTCTCTTAGTCTAGGTCTCGAGAAGGTCTTGTGGGTTGTAATGTGGGAAGGCTAGATGTGGTGTTAGCTGAGCAGTCTAATTGTCACCCTTCTATATGATGGCATGGGCATTAATAATTTTTGAATTGACCGTACCCCGGTCAAGGGACTTTCACTTGAGTTGACCGCTAACCCCAGTCGTGGGTTTTTTGAACTTCTTTTTGGTTGACCGCTTAACCCCGGTCCTGGGATTCTTCGATTGAGTTGACCGTGCCCCGGTCAAGGGATTGACCGTACTCTGGTCTTCGACCGTATCTGTTCAAGGGATGCTGAGAGTTCTGTTTTATCATGGCCAGCTCTTTTGTTTTGGCCTTTTGCTTTTTCCTTGGACTTCTGAATTTTTTTTTTCACGGTTATCCCCCCTATGGTGTTGGCAATAACCACAGGTATTCCCAGATCTGTGGTCCATTTGTGGGCGGATCTGGGGTTGGGCCTATCGGTTGGATTAGGCCTTTGGAGCTAAATCTTTGTAAAGTGTAAGCATAGTTGGTGTTTATGTGAGTTAAAAATCACGGTGGAGTACTCTACAGTAAACATGGTGGTTTGGATCTTGGGATTGTCAACATAATTCCGAGCAAGCTTGGTGGAAACATTGTCCCAAGTTGGGTATTTCTTATCGTTGAGTGTATAGAACCACGAAGCTTTTTTCTTTCTTTTTTTGATTAGACTAACGCCTAAGCTAGGGATTAGTCAGTCTTATTGGAGGGGTCTTTATTGTAGGAAATGGGCTTTCCTTCCATCTTGAACCCAAACTAGGAGACTACCTAGATTTTTCACAGGATTCGATACCGCTCCTGCTAAGGGTAGTTATGTGGCTTTATATACCAGACATGGAACAGGTAAAGGAAACACGGGTCTTGGTTTCGTGTAGTCATTATAGATGTGCCTATAATAGTCAAGTGCATGTGCTCACAATGTATGGTGGTGTTCATCATGTTCTCAGAAACACATAAGGAAAGTATAAAGAAAAATCGATTTTGTTGGATTGTGAATAGAGGACAGAATACAGCTGACTCTGACTCTGATTTCGAAATTGAAAGAAATAGAGCATCCTAGACTCGAACCCAGACTCAAAATTAAATCAAATCTGGACTCTCGGGTGATGTCGTAAGTTATCTTCATCTTCTAAGGACTCGAGTGGATGTCCAGTATAGCCTTCAGTAGAAGCTTCACCCGGATCCTCATTATGTCGAAGATCGTCTTCTATCCTAGTGCCCATTTCGGTAAGCACCGCAAAGTTTGAAATGTCGGCATACCTGAGATGGACGCGGTAGGAGGGTAGGAGGTTATTGATGAACGCCTCCACTAGTGTCTTCTTATTGGGCTTGTCTACCAGCTTAACACTCTCAGCTCGCCAACGTTGAAGGTATTTGGTGAAACCCTCTGTTGGATCTTGGGCCATGACTTCTAGAGTTCGCATGGTAGTCTGAAGTTCATTATTATCAGAATAGTTTTGAGAGAACTCGGTAGCCACATCTTCCCAAGTTGGGAATCTTTTTGTATTAAGCCTATAGAACCAGGCTTTCGGGTATTTTCCGAGGGATGCGCCGAACAGATTGATGACATGTCGGCTTTGACCCCGTTGATTGCCATAAACGCCTTGAAAGCTCGGAGGTGTAGTAATGGATCCTCCGTCACTTCGAATATGGGTAACCCCTCTAAGTTGAGATCTATTGGTAGTTTCCCACTGATGGGTGTATAGTTTTGGGTGTTTTCAACACGAATGTTGTTCCTTTGGAGGGCAAGGGACTGCTTTTCGAGCATACGTACTGATAAGTGTAGTTTGTAGTTCCTATTTCGTAGTGTTTTGGTCCCATTTTCCTTGTGGAATCGCTCATTGGGAGCGATTTATGGGCTTCTTATGCTTCCTCTAGTTCGTTTCAGGTTCCCGAGACCCATTTGGAAGAGTTGGAGCGTTTCCGACTCGATTCATACACATTTTGGAGCCAACGAGATAAAGGAACGATGACTCGATGATTTGGAATCGACCCCGAGACCTTAGGACCCAATCCCGAGTCTTCGAGACCCGATCCCAAGTCCCGAGAATCGATGAGAAGTCCATGTGAGGCAAGAAGGAACCAAAAGGGTCATATTGGAGGCCTACAAGACTCATCCCCGACGGGTATGCACCTCATCCCGTCGGGGATAAAGTGCGCTTTTGAAGGTGTCACTGCCAGGCCGTCCCGGTCGGGATGACAGGACCGGCCCGGTCGGGTTGAACCCGTCTCGATCGGGACCGTGCTGCTGCTGCCCGCATTTCCTTTCTTTCTTCTCCCTTCCATTTGTAACCCTATATATACTCTTCCCTTGTTTTGAGGATGTTATGTTCTTCAATTCCCACTAAACCCTAGACTATTTTAGGTTAGATTAGTTTAGATTAGTGTAGATTAGTCGGTAATTAGTAGTTAATCTTAGTTTAGTACTTGTATTAAGGGAATTCTTCAAGATCCATCCAAGATTGACAACCTTGGTGGTTTGTTTTGGGTTTTCTTCATTAATGCAAGTTTCAATCTTTCCTCTTCACTAGTTTGGTACAATCTTCTTCTCCTTTTACTCTTTATCTTGTTTAATTCATCCAAGTTTGCATCTTTGATTGTTGTATTGTTCTTAGTTCATTGTTTTCACTAGTATCTTTATGTGTGTTTTGATGTTTATGTTGATTCATCTTGTTCTTGTAGTTTTAAGTTTATTATGTTAGAGTAGTGTTCTTGCTAGGTTTAGTAGGGTGATTAGGGTGTTAATTGGGTGATTAAGGGTTTGTTGGAGATGTTGGTGGAAGATTTGGGTTTCCTTTTGGTTGATGCATATCACATGTTTGTTGGAATGCTTGAATGACTAAGTAGGTTAGAATGGTTGTTTTTCTTGCTTTCCTTTGTCATGTGTGTCGCCAAAATGGGTTCCATGTGGAACCTCTAGGTCGGTCTAAGTTGCGAGAGCCCGGACCAACCTAGATCACCCTACTACCTCCTTCGCTCTAGCTCTTCCTTGACCATTCCGTTACCCCTTTGACCCCGACCTAATCCTAGCCCGTTTTCCTTGTTTGTTTCTCCGGTACTTTAGTCTTAGTCTAGCCTTCTCTCCCTCTTATCATTCTCTAGCTTAGCTCGTTGACTTAGTCTAGTATTTGGGCGACCTGGGTCTATACGCCTCTTACCGTCCTCGTGGATTCGACCCGACTCGCCCTATCTACCGTAGGAATAGCCGGTTATTATTTGGTGGCGGGATCCACGACAAATCCCACCATCAATTTGGCGCCGTTGCCGGGGACGGTGTTAGTTTAGACTTTGTTTTCCTAGTTACGTGACTTTGTCTTTGTGTTTGTGTTTTCTTTTTCCTTTTTGTTACCTTGCTTCTTGTGTGTGTGAAGTTTATTTCTCTCTTGTCTAGTGCCCAAAAAGCACTAGGCTTCTCACGTTTGCTCTTAGTCTACAGTTTGTGCTTAGAGGTGGTGACCATCTTCTTCTTGCAACTTAGAGCCGCTTTAACGGACGGTTGCTAGAGTGAGGGGTTTCCAACCGGGTATGGACCACGATTTTCGAGCAAGCATGGGGTTTGATCTAAACTCCCCACACATGGAAGCCGATATGAGCTACTCCTCTTCTTGTTTGAACCAAAGCTATGATATGACGTCCTCATACCATAATCAAGCTTCTTGGGGTAATCAAGACGGGTATGATCTTCAAGAATATGGAAATGGCTACCAACAAGTGAATGACTATCAATCCTACGATCATGGTGGCTATTACTCAAGCTATGATTGTGAACCCACCATGTTCGCTCAAGATTCACCTTATGGAAGCCAATACCCGCAAAACCCACCATATTACCCTCCACCCCAACCACAATATGAACCCCATGACCCACAATACTACCAATCACCTCAACCTCACTACCAACAATATGATGCCCCACCCCTTGGGTATCATCAAGATTTTCAAGGAGCTTTACAAGACCCCAATGATCACCAATTGGGGTGTTTCAATCGATGCTTCAAATGCAACAAGAAATGGCCATCCAATCGCAAAAGAATAATGAACTCTTGGCCGAAATCCTTAGGGAAAGGGAGGAAACTAAAGCTAGATTGCATGCTTTAACGGCTCAAACCCTAATGCTCTTAACTCGTTCCTCACAACTTGATGAGGGATGTTCATTTGGGGAAGGGGAACAACCCAATGACGAGGCCGTTAATGAATTCCCTATAAGGAGCGAGTCTTGCTTTGAAGAGCCTCAATCGTCTACCCAAAAAGAGACGAATGAGGATATGACTCTTGGTGAAGGCATCGTTGGTGAAGAATTGGAGGAGGATGGTGAGTTGGATGGTTTGGTTGAATTTGTGAGGATGTTGGGTGAAATTGATAGCCTCGAGTTGCCCTTGTGCGAGAATGTGGATAAGCATCAAGAGCCCCTAGCTAGTGAACCAAGCAATGACTTGGAAGAGATTGAAACCGCCGGTAGAAGTTTCGATCCTCTTCTCCAAGATGATGTGGGGACAAGCGATGAAGATGGGGAACCACAACTTGAGGAGAGTGTGGGGGTGTACATTGAGGAGATGAGGCCAAAACCGCTTTTTGTGCCTCGTTTCTTGGAGATGAAGCTTGCTTGTGATTGGAGACGATGCTTAGGGAGGAAGAGGTCGGTTAAGCTCGTAAGATGGATAGACCTCGGAGATGACATGAATGATGACGATGGGTCTTGGGATTCCTACTTCTTGCCTCCTCCTTGGAGGCCATGGAGGTTGGCTAGGCTCGAGCGCTTCTTGGGCCTTCATTATGATGTCGGTAGCGCGTTCGACTTGCTCCTCCATGCCCTTGAGGGCTATGGTTGAAGAATGAAGTCCACCATCCTCAGTTTGACGGAGTTCCTAAAGAACCGTCATGTTGTATATTCCCCCTTCCTCTTCTTTAGAGTACTTGTGCTTGTATTTGTGTGTTTTATCTCTTGATTTTGTTAGTTTTGTGGGATTCTTGTAATTGTTTTGGTATTTTGATGAGCGATGTGAGGGAGTGAATTTGATGTGTACTTTGAGTTTATTGTGATAGGTGAAGTGAAGGTGACTCCTAGAAAGGAGTGGTTAGTGATAGAGCTTGGATCGTGAGCAAGGGAGCCGGTTTTTGGGGTCATGGGAGTCATGAAGAACCTTCCCAACCGGGAAGGGTGTGTCGTCCCGACCGGGATGGGGCCGTCCCGATCGGGATGAGGGTGCCAAAAATCGAGTTCACTGGAGTGTCATCCCGATCGGGAAGGAGGCTTCCCGACCGGGACGGGTATGTCATCCCGACCGGGACCACCCATCCCGACCGGGATGATCCCCTACTCCTTTTTGGTGCTTCTTCTTCGACATTCAAGCCCACCCAACCATTATATACCCCCACCCAACCTCCATACCTTGTTTTCTCATATCACACCACCCATGTACCTCATTTACAAACCTTAACCTCATTTCCTTCTCACTTTAGACCGATATTCACATCAAATCCCACCCCCTCGCACCATTGCTACCTCTACCATGCGGTTCTATCAAGCTTGAAGCGGGATAGCAATGATGAAGACAAGCAAGTGCCTATATTGATCTATGAGACGATGGAGAGAGTGAGTTGCTAACCTATGGTACGACAACTATCCTTTCTTTTCCGTTTTTGTTGTTGCTTGTTTTCCTTTGTTTATTCCCTTCCCCTTGAGTCATGGTACCTTAGTGGCCCTCGAGGCCTTGATAGTGGTTGCTCCCGACTCTCGATGATGTGACTACATTGAGAGTCATTTTTCAAAATCCAAATTTTACAAGTTTTTCACTCTTTCTTTTTGAGGATTTAGTCGGATTTGGTCGGAATCCGGGCTAGGTGACTTGATTACACCTAGCCCTCCCCTCCCATTTCCTTTTATTTCCTTCTTTTTATTTTTCTTCCCCCTTCCATATCTTTTCTTGTCTCGGCCCATGGTGACTTGACTACACCCCGGCCGGACGCTTTCTACCCTTTTCTCCACTTTTCTTTTTGATTTCTAGCTTTATTTTCATAGTTTCTTTTGTGCTCCCATGCACTACGGTCGAGCATGAGGACATGGCTCGGCTTAAGTGTGGGGGAGTGGTATTCTAGCATAGTTAGCTTTATTTTTGTAGTTTTTCGAAAAAAATCTTTAAAAACCCTGAAAATTTGAAAAAATTTCACAAAAATCAAAAAGATTCTCTTTTGTGTCTTTTCCTTTTTGTGTCGTTATGTCGTATTTTTTTTTGTTGTGCGTGTTTTGCCCCCCTCTTTTCCTTATAGGTTGCCTAATCACCGATGGCTTTGGAAAGTTTTCAAGATGTCCGGTAACATCTTCTATCCCTTTTTCCTTCTTTGTCTCTTGCGGATTTTAGAGGAGAATGTGATGTGGTGTGCTCGGGAGGAGCTTTGTAAAGTTTGATGTTGGTTGGTTGCTCATTTGGAAGCTAGGGGTGGTGTTTATGTTATGTATGTGTTCGTTTTGTGTTGTTTTTGTTTTGTTGCTTTTGTTTCTTTTTCTTTCGTTTCCATTGAGTCTTTGTCTTATGTTTTGTTGTGTGTCTTGTGTGTAAATAGGTTTTCGAAAACCCGGTTTAGAGGCTAGTGTGTGAGTGTTTACTTTCCCTTCTTAGTATTATAAATCAAGTCTTGGACTTTAGTCTAGTAGAATGACTCTAAATCAATGAATTCGTTGGTCCTTTACCTTGAGTCCACCTAGCTTACTAGGGATTTACTACGGGATTTGCATTTTGACCATTTTGACCACCCACGGTGTGAAAAGGCCTTGGTTGCCGAGTCCCGTCCCTTAGGTGACCATGTTTGGGATTGTTTGATTAGTCCAAGTTCTCCACTTTTTGTGGGTTAGAAGGCAAGGGCCCGTCCCGACTCACCCATTTCCCTACCTCCTACACATATCCACACAATAAATTGCAAAGTATTGATTTCTCTCTTCCTTAATTGTCAAGAAATGCCAAAAAGCCAAATCTTGCTAAAAAAAAATGTCAAAGAAAAGAAAAGAAAGAAAAGAAAGAAGAAAAAGAAAAGGCACAAAAGCCAAAAAGAAAAAGAAAAGAAGAAAAAGAAATGGCATGGCAACAAACAAAGCAAAAATGCAAAAGAAAAGAGAAAATGCCAAAAGAAAATCGTCTCACAAAAAGATTCTAACCCCACAAAATAAGCCTTTTTCCGATCATTACCGTGAAGAGCCTACCAAAGGACCGAGTCCCTAGGAAGGATGATAGAGGTAGTGGTCGGCCTTCTCTCATTTTGCAATCATTTCCCCTTTTTACTTGGACTAGTTAGGCAGTTTCGGACATGGGACGACCCTCTTGGCTCATTGCTAAAGGGGGCGGGGTCTCACTTACCTACAGTGTCGACTAACACCGTGGTTCATCCTTTTTCCATCCCGCCGATTGTCCCGTGGTACGTTCTTAGAAGGTTAGGAGGAACCGAGGTAAGTTACCTACGTTTTTATTGCTTTGTCGTCATACTATTAGGGCTTTGTCCATTTTGGTTTGTATTGCTAGCTTGGGAACGTTGTCACTTGCCTTGAGTCCTAAACCGGTGCTTCTTTCACCGCTTTTTAGAGGGAAGCGGTATTTCTTTTCTTTTGGGTGCAACCTTTTGTGTGTTTGTTTGTGTGTTTGTTTGTTTATGTGTTTTTTGTGTCCGGTTGCATCCACAGTTTTGTCGCAAGACCCCACTTGCCTTGCGGAGTGCACTTTTCCTCTAAGTGTACTCGCGTGAGTTAAAAGGGTGTAAAGTGCGCTAATACCCGCTCGGCTAGTTTAGTAGTTAGTTTGTGCTTACTCGAGGGCGAGTAAGGGTTAAGTGTGGGGGAGTTGATAAGTGTAGTTTGTAGTGCCTATTTCGTAGTGTTTTGGTCCCATTTTCCTTATGGAATCGCTCATTGGGAGCGATTTATGGGCTTCTTATGCTTCCTCTGGTTCGTTTCAGGTTCCCGAGACCCATTTGGAAGAGTTGGAGCGTTTCCGACTCGATTCATACACATTTTGGAGCCAACAAGATAAAGGAACGATGACTCGATGCTTTGGAATCAACCCCGAGACCTTGGGACCCAATCCCGAGTCTCCGAGCCCCGATCCCAAGTCCCGAGAATCGATGAGAAGTCCATGTGAGGCAAGAAGGAACCAAAAGGGTCATATTGGAGGCCTACAAGACTCATCCCCGACGGGTATGCACCTCATCCCGTCGGGGATGAAGTGCGTTTTTGAAGGTGTCACTGCCAGGCCGTCCCGGTCGAGACCAACCCGTCCCGGTCGGGATGACAGGACCGTCCCGGTCGGGTTGAACCCGTCCCGATCGGGACCGTGCTGCTACTGCCCGCATTTCCTTTCTTTCTTCTCCCTTCCATTTGTAACCCTATATATACTCTTCCCTTGTTTTGAGGATGTTATGTTCTTCACTTCCCACTAAACCCTAGACTATTTTAGGTTAGATTAGTTTAGATTAGTGTAGATTAGTCGGTAATTAGTAGTTAATCTTAGTTTAGTACTTGTATTAAGGGAATTCTTCAAGATCCATCCAAGATTGACAACCTTGGTGGTTTGTTTTGGGTTTTCTTCATTAATGCAAGTTTCAATCTTTCCTCTTCACTAGTTTGGTACAATCTTCTTCTCCTTTTACTCTTTATCTTGTTTAATTCATCCAAGTTTGCATCTTTGATTGTTGTATTGTTCTTAGTTCATTGTTTTCACTAGTATCTTTATGTATGTTTTGATGTTTATGTTGATTCATCTTGTTCTTGTTTGTTTTAAGTTTATTATGTTAGAGTAGTGTTCTTGCAAGGTTTAGTAGGGTGATTAGGGTGTTAATTGGGTGATTAAGGGTTTGTTGGAGATGTTGGTGGAAGATTTGGGTTTCCTCTTGGTTGATGCATATCACATGTTTGTTGGAATGCTTGAATGACTAAGTAGGTTAGAATGGTTGTTTTTCTTGCCTTCCTTTGTCATGTGTGTCGCCGAAATGGGTTCCATGTGGAACCTCTAGGTCGGTCTAAGTTGCGAGAGCCCGGACCAACCTAGATCACCCTACTACCTCCTTCGCTTTAGCTCTTCCTTGACCATTCCGTTACCCCTTTGACCCCGACCTAATCCTAGCCCGTTTTCCTTGTTTGTTTCTCCGGTACTTTAGTCTTAGTCTAGCCTTCTCTCCCTCTTATCATTCTCTAGCTTAGCTCGTTGACTTAGTCTAGTATTTGGGCGACCTTGGTCTATACGCCTCTTACCGTCCTCGTGGATTCGACCCGACTTGCCCTATCTACCGTAGGAATAGCCGGTTATTATTTGGTGGCGGGATCCACGACAAATCCCACCATCACGTACCGTGGTGATCAGTTTGGCAAATGGCTTAGTATTCACAAATCCAGAATTGAGGTCTTGTCGTTCAATGACAGTTAAACGAGCATTCATGGCCTCTTGCTTGGTCGGCTCTTATGAACCCTAGTTGGGTTTCAACCATGGCCTGCCTGCTAACCACGGTCTCCAGGAAAGCCCTCATTTCATTAATGGTGTTTTCCATGCCCCTATTTCCGGTTGTGGATGCCATACTTTTCGAGAATACCCACGTAATCAGAAATGTTGCTTCAGAACTCCAACACACCAAGGCATAGGAAATAGCGTGGGAGGAAAGACGACTCTGGTTTTACTCTCCTAAGGCAATTGCGTAGGGTACGATTCTCGGAGTGATTGTTATTAATCCCTCCGTCGGAGAATAGCTCCCAAGTGAGACTAATGACCCTGATAGGACTCAGATGGTGTGGCATCTAAGTGACTCAAAAGTGGGGTATGTGAGACATCACGTGTAGGACATGACCCTTTGAGCAACCGTGATTGATCGCTCTGTTGAAGGGTAGCCCCCGAGTGGGATCTAAGGTTTTGTTAAGACTCGAGTGTTGGATGAGTGACCCTTGGACGTAAGGATCACAAACCTTTAGCTACAGGGCTATGCCTTATAAAAGGTTGACTCAGCCTCGAGGAAAGGCATACGGGGTAAGGGAAGAAACTTGCGATGTGAGATCTGCAGAGTTTCGACGCTAGAGACCATTGACTTGACTCGAATAAGGATGGCCCTGGGATTAGAGCAGACCCTCAAGTTAAAGGATTCTATAACTGGAATGACTCGACTAACGGATTGAAAGACGGGAAAAGATTCCCTTAGGAAAGGTTGTGGGGACCATCCTGTCGAAGGCAAAGACCGCGTGGGGCTTTCTAGTTAAGACTCGAGTGTTTAGACAAACCTTCCATTTACGAGTATATGACTCGTGTTGGTTGGTTATGCCATTAGGATAAGGCGGACTAGGGATGGGATGAAACCCGTGATGTAGGATCAACGGAGTTTCGACGTACGAACCTTCGACGTGTTATGAAAAGACCCGACACACATATTACGGTAGGTCCTATATTAAGGAAGGTTTTAAGAAAAGGGGTTGAGTTTTGAAAAGATTCGGAGGATGGTCCTGACTTTAGATTGGCAGCATGCCGACAAGTTCGATTTTTTTGAAAAGTTGAATATTTGGAAATTTGAAAATTTAAATATCAAAAAATGAATTTCCGAGAATTTGAAAATCTTAAACGGGATCCCGAAGATTTGAAAATCAAAATGGAATCTCGAAGATTTGAAAATAAAAATAGAAATTTGAAAAATCGAAAGGGAACGGAAATTCGAGTTTTGAAATGGGCACCATGCCGGCTAAAAATAGGCTTATTTTGAGTCAAATCGTAAGTCTAAATTTCGGCAGCATTCCGAGTGTTTTTGAAATTGGATATTTTTTTAAGAGATGCATTTTTGAAATGACGGTTATGCAAAAATGGGGTTATGCATGAACCACCGAACTAATGCACGCACGTTAATAACCGAACGATTTCTCTTCGAGTCTCACCACCAGATTCATTCACCTACCCAAACACGCGTGTGGTCGCGTTGGGGTGGACCTATGTCATGTCTACAATTGTTTCCCCAGCGGAGTCGCCAAATTGTGGACATGACATAGGTCCACCCTAACGCGGCCACGCGTGGGTTTGGGTAGGCGAATGAATCTCGTGGTGAGATTGTTCTCGGGTCAAAATAGGAGTCGCCACCGAACTTTATGGGAGTTCGGGCCCATTCAAACCCACTCTACACTTAGGTGTATCGTACACAAAGCACAACCCACTTTAGTACTAGAGCTTATGGGAGTTCGTCCCTTTGCATAATGATACCGATGCCGAGTTATTGGGTATCGTGTATCGAATGACTCTCGTTTGTCAACGGTTTCGGGCATCCGGAAACCTAAGGTTCTGAGTAAGGGGTGAGGGTACGTGTTGGGAAGCCCACGAAGGACACCCAACCCCGCCCGCACTTAGCGGCCTCTACTAAGATATCGACATAATTTTAGATGCATTAAATGACGTAGCTTAACACGTATTTCACATGCGTAGCTAAAAACGCTGTTTGCATTTCATTTAATCATCTTACTAACGCGCGTACACGAAAATCGGACGATATCTTAGTATAGGCCGCTAAGTGCGGGCGGGGTTGGGTGTCCTTCGTGGGCTTCCCAACAAGTACCCTCACCCCTTACTCAGAACCTTTGGTTTCCGGATGCCCGAAACCGTTGGCGAACGAGAGTCATTCGATACACGATACCCAATAACTCGGCATCGGTATCATTATGCAAAGGGAAGAACCCCCATAAGCTCTAGTACTAAAGCGGGTCGTACTTTTTGCACGATACGCCTAAGTATAGAGTGGGTTCGAATGGGCCCAAACTCCCATAATTTTTGGTGGCGACTCCTATTTTGATTTAAATTTCGACCCGAGAACAATCTCAAACGAGATTCATTCGCCTATCCAAACCCGCGCATTGCCGCGTCGGGGTGGACTTATGTCATGTCCACAACAATATATTTGAAATTAAATAAATTATATTATAAAAATAATAAAAATAAATTTTGTGTAACTTTTATATCTTTTAATAATAAAATACTTGAGAAATAATATATTTTTTTACAATTTTTTAATTATAAATACAATAATTATAATAATTTTTACATTACAATAAATTTTAAAAAAAATGATTTTTTTTCTTTTTAATTGATAAATTAAGGCATAAAATAATATTTTGACCCAAATCCGACTCATATTTGACCTGGCCCGAAAGTGTGGTGTTGTTCGCAGTGGTGGTAAGTGGACCTTGGTGGTGGTGGTGGTCGTAGTGGTGGTTGGTGGACATTGGTGGTGTTAGTGGTGGTGGTGATGGTGTTGATGGTCGTGGTGGTGGTGGTGGTGACCCGGTTGATTAGCGGGGAAAGAGAATCTATTACCTAGGGAGTGAGTGGTAAGAAGGTAGAAGAGATTAGGGGAATCAGCATTCCACCTGAAAAAGCACCTGGACTCGATGGATTCTCAAGTTCCTTCTTCAAAGATAGTTGGTCGGTAATTGGCCCAGATATTTGTGACGCATTTCATGAGTTTTTCAGGTCTAATTCTCTCCTATCTCAAATAAATGCAACAAGTATCAGTCTAGTACCGAAATGTGACATGCCAACTAGTGTTAAACAGTATCGTTCTATTGCTTGTTGCAATATGATATACAAAGTCATCTCCAAATTACTTTGCAACAGATTAGCTGCTGTTCTTCTAGACCTTGTTGGTGAAAATCAAAGTGCTTTTGTGAAGGGTAGGTCGATTATAGAAAATATCCTTATATGCCAAGACATAGTACAACACTATAATAGGGCCTCCTCTTCTCCTCGGTGTTTATTCAAGATCGATCTCCAAAAAGCTTACGACTCTATTGAATGGTCGTTCTTGGAACAGATTCTTGTGGGTTTGAACATTCCGACGAGCTTCAGATCCAAAGTTATGGCCTGTGTGACTTTTCCTTCTTATTCTTTGTGTCTGAATGGCAGTTGTTTTGGATATTTCAAGGGTAAAAGGGGCTTGAGACAAGGGGATCCTATTTCTCACTTCCTTTTCACCCTTTGTATGGACTATCTGACGAGGATGATTGCTTATGCTACTGAAAAGTGGTCGTTTCAGTACCACCCACTTTGCAAGAGTTTGAAATTAACCCACCTTATGTTTGTAGACGATCTTCTCATGTTCTGTAAGGGAAATATTAACTCGATTATGCTCCTGATTAGGGCCTTCTCATCTTTCTCTAGAGCCTCAGGGTTTACGATGAATGACTCTAAATCTAAGGTATTCTTTAATGGGGTTCATGAGAATATCAGGGCTGATATTAAGCAACTTGTGGGATTCACCAAGGGATCCATGCCATTCAGATATTTGGGAGTGCCAATTCAAGCAGGAAGACTAACAAAACTCGAGTGCAACACGCTGATTGAAAGAATCGTAAAGAGAGTTAGAAGCATTGGTGCTCGGAAATACTCTTATGCAGGTAGACTGGTTATTTTTAATTCCATTTTGAACACCTTGCATTCTTATTGGGCTGGCATTTTTGTCCTTCCTAAGGCGATCATTAAGAGGATTGAAGGCATATGCAGGAACTTTCTTTGGGACGGGTCTTCTGAGTATATAAGGGTACCCCTTGTGGCTTGGGAGACTGTCACATTGGATATGCAGGATGGTGGCCTAGGAATTAAGAGGGCGGAGATTATGAACATAACTACTATAACCAAGTTGGTTCATTGGATCTATAAGAATGAGGAGCAATTATGGGTCAAGTGGATTAATAGCATCTACCTAAAAGGGCGAGAATGGGAGACGTATCAGCCTCCTGCTACTGCTTCTTGGGCATGGAAACGCATTTGTAAGACAAAGGAAAAAAAACAAGCATGGTTTTCCTAATGGAATATGGCAAGGAGATATTGATGAGTATTCGATAACAGATGGTTATAAGTAGCTTAGGGGGCTTCATTCTTCCGTGGAATGGCATTCAATTGTCTGGAATGGTTGGAACGACCCTAAGAAAGCTTTTGTCACTTGGTTAGTGAAGCAGAGGAGACTGAATTGCAGGGGAAAAATGTATGACTTGGGCTATTGTCAGGACAAGGAATACTGTATTTGTGGAAGTGGAACGGAAACAATTGAGCATTTATTTTTTGACCGCTATTACAGCTCCATGGTGATTATGCATGTTGAGGATTGGTGCAGGTTTAGATTGAATGTTTCCATGGCAGTTTCGGGACGTCTTACCTTGAAGCATAAACTACATACAATCTTGTGGACTACTACACATTATCAGGTCTGGATGCAGAGGAATAATGCAAGGATGAATTATGTTCTAAAGATGCCTAAACTGGTGGCTAATTTGATCATCCTACAGGCGAAGAAGAGAATCACAGCAAAATGCCCTACCCTGAACTAAGAGGATATGCGCTGGAGAAGAATATGGGATATCTGAAGGAGCTTCTGTTTTTTTTAGATGTTTCATTTATGCTAAATTCCTGTTTGTATTTGATCAGCTAGACTTGATCAATTGTAAATTCATTTGATATATATACCACTTCACAGTTTACCAAAAAAAAACGAGATTGGGGGAAAGGGAGGGGTAAAGAAAATGATTGAATTGACAAAACAAACATAAACAAAGGAAATCATTAACTTTAACTCTCTTACCCTTTCCAGAATACCTCAAACCAAACGACCTCTAACCCTTATATATTTACAAAAATATCACTATTTATCCCACATTTAATACTAGTTGGAAAGTTCGTGCGATGCACGAGCCGATTTTTAGTGACAATGATAATGGCACCAAGTTAGAGGATTGCATAAATTTGTGAGACTATGCAACAGTAGAAAGTAAGTCAAAGGTAAGAGTATATCTAGTAGTAAAGAAATACTATCCACATACGTGAATGTGTTTTTTGGGAGGTCAAATATGCGGTAAACGTCAAATTAAATTATACGCGTGCATTGTATTTAAAACTCGTAATATCTCTCTTTAAGACAATACTAGATAAATATTTGGGTTGATAGTTGATATCTAAGAACCAATAAATGATAAATTTTCAATGTGGTACAATTATACTGCGAAGTACTTCCTCCTTCCTTCTATCCCCTTCCGTATTTTATTTTCGTCCGTCTTTCTATCTTCTTCTCATCTTAAATATTTTTTATTTGGTCCAGCCTTTTTACTATATTAAATAGTTTTAAGAAGTATTTTTAGGACTCAAAAGATTTCTGATTGATATCTAAAGATGATTTTTCATCATCTTATTATAATTTGTCCATGCGGGATAATTTTTACTTCAGTTTATAGCAGATGAGTATTATAAGATTCAAAAGATTTTTCATTAATATCTAAAATCGAATAATTTCTCTTATTGATGATGTAGAATTTCATCATCACCCCATCATAATTTTTCGATGTGGATAATTTTACTTAAGTTTATAGTCTTAAAAAGTTCTTTTAGGACTCAAAAGATTTCTCATTGATATCTAAAGACGAATGATTGCTTTTACTCCATATTTATATAGTAGAATTTCATCACCTTATTATTATTTCTCGATGTGAGATAATTTTACTTAAATTTATAGTTTTAAGAGCTTTTATAAGACAATTTTTTTTAATATCTAAAAACGAATTATGTCTCTTATTTGTGATATAGAATTTCATCACCTCATCATAATTTTTCGATATGCGATAATTCTACTTAGGTTTATAATAGGGTTATTTCATGGAAATAATATCAACTATGCGTGTGCTTCTTAAATTAATACAAACTATACGTAATCCCATTTTAATACGAACTATGCCTTCATTAATCTCGCTTTGTTATGGGTAACCGGCTACCTGTTGAACCTCCATTATTCAACTCTTTCTCTGACTCTTCTTCTTCTGATACACGTTTCGTGTTCATTTTCAGCCATTGAAAAAAATGATTAAATTTTCCGATAATTCATCTTTCATTTCTTTTTTACTTAGTCTTATAGAAGCTATGAAAAAAAAAATGTTTTTATTATTATTTTGCCTTTCAGGATGACTGCAATGGACCTAATAAAACCCTAGAAATTACAACAAGTAACTATGACCTGTAATAGCAAGTCATAATTTGATACATAACAAAGAGAGATTAATGAATGCGTAGTTCATGTTAAAATGAGATTACGTATAGTTTGTATTAATTTAAGAAGCACGCGCATAGTTGGTGTTATTCTCATGAAATAACCCTTTATAATATTAAAAACTCTTTGTAGAACTCAGATTTTTGGTTAATAATCTAAACACGAATGATTTCTCTTTTCCATCAGCTTACGGTCCTAAGAGCATTTTTAAGACTCGAATTTTTTTAGCTGATATTCAAGGACAAATAATTATCTTTATCTTCTAAAGCAGAAACATTTCTTGCTTCCACATTCATCCACATAGGCATCCACGTCAGCGTCCTACATGGTACTTATTTGGCGCTTAGTTGGCAATTTTAAAAAATCACATAGCCGCACATTGATCAGAAGTTACACATACGGAATAATAAACTGCTTCTTTACAATTCAAAACAATGAAGTAACTGACACATTCAGTTCAAAGCAAGTAAACCACGTTCAGAAAAATTTGATCAGAAGTTTTTCATTTTCATGTACATGTCATTCTCAGTTTAGAAAAATTTGTCGAACTTTTGTATTACTTATTTTGATCTCAGCAATTGCGTTTTGTATCCATGTAAACGATTCATCATTATTTTGTCAATCACTTCATCACATCTTTTTTTATGCCACCGTGCAATTTGCACGGTATTTAAGCTAGTTATTTATAATATAGAATTTCATCACATCATCATAATTATTCGATGTGAGACAACGTTAGGTTAATTTCGAAGTAATAAAAGAGTTTGTTTTTTTATATCTAAGTTAAGAATGGACAATTACTCTTATTTATATAATAAAATTTGATCACCTTATTATAAATTTTTGGGATAATATTACCTAAGTTTATAACCTCAAGTACTTTTGTAAGACTCAAAAAAAAATTGATATCTAAGAACGAATGATTAATCTTATTTATAAAATCAAATTTATCACCTCATAATGTAATCCTCTAGAAATTCTAACGCAATACAGTGGCGGAAACACTGTAGAAGTGGGATTATAACACACTGTAACTATGTCTTGATAAAATTTAAATGGTAAAGTCAAACATTAGGCCTTAAATAAAATTGCCAAAATTAAAATGATCCACAAAGGGGTTTAACAATCCACAAGACAAAATTGTAAAAGAAATAATAATAGCAGGATCCACAATGCCCGCTAGCCCACACCCGGAAACATGCATACCTGTCATGTTAAAAACATAACAGCCACAATCAGTGAGGAGCAACGTCAACGTTCTCCCAGCCGTATAACAGGATTTTAAAACAGTAATTACTAATATAGGAAAAATAGTAAAAATGGAAAACAGTAAAACAGCATATTAAAATAAGCTTTAATGTAAAACAAATTAATCAAAAGGGTTTCCGAAGAAACATAAAAATATTTGCCAACCTGCAAACCAATTTATATCGATAATAAATAAAATAATCAAAGTGGCGTTATGGATAGAATTAGTGTCGACGGCTAGACTTTCACTAGGAGAATACTAAAAACTAGCTTCGATAACTTAGTTCAAACAAATTAAACTTCGGTCTCTAACTAGGCTACTCAACCATAATAGAGCGGCGACTTATAAATGCGTGGCCCTAGTTTAAGATAATGCACACCCCTCCTGGGATTACCTGTCACCCAGTTCAACTTATGACGGCGACTTACTGCGAGGCCTAAGCTTAAGGTCAAAATGTACACAACTCCCGGGATACCTGTCACCCGGTTCAACAACCAATGTACCGATTCCTGATACACTAGCCTTATAGTTGATGGCAAAACCGTAAACCCTATAATATACACCCTCCGTTCCAATGAATTGTTTGCCTTTCCTTTTGGTACCAAGGGTAAGGGATCCAATGAGAGAATGACAAGTGGAGCAAAACTCATGAGAATGGTCAAATTGCATATAAAAAACATTCCTAAAATAGAAAGGCAAACAATTCATTGAGACGCCCCAATATGGAATAGGCAAACAATTCATTGGAACGGAGGGAGTATTACTCTAACCTCACACTTGTCCTTATTCCATAACTCCAAAACAAAGTCATTATCGATATTCAAAAAAATAATCATTATAAATAGTAAGAGAACAAAAAGAAAAGGATCACTTTCCAAAAGAGGAAACTTTTCTATTTTAGGAAACTTCTATTTTTAGAAACTTTACCCAAAATATCGTCATATCAAAATAGCAAAAATATTAGTTCATACTAATAACACATTTTTAGTGAACGATATAAATTTATAAAACTAGTACTTTCGGCCTTAACGATATCAATTCTTAAAACGAGAACATTTGAGTTAATGAATTTATTGAAACGTCATACAAGTGTTTATAAAATGATTTAGAAATGTTTTAAACATTTTAAATACTACTAATTAGGGTGTTTCCAAAATTTACAAAGCTAAAATTCCCTAATTATTATTAGTTTCGACAATACGATTAAAATAGGATTTTACGGCAAATGTCAAATTAAATCTTTTAACGTCTTTTATTTAATTAAACTATTGGATATATTTAGAGTATCTTTTAGGTAAGACGAAGCATTTTAACGATAAATCTCAATTTTTCCAAAAATCAATACTTATTAATTAAAGAGTTTAATAAATAGTACAAAAATTACGTAAAATAGTTCAAATATATTTATGGACATTCTGTCCAGAAAAGAAATTTTTCCAGAATCCTAAAACTCGGTTTTTAAAGGGTTTTCTCATTAATCGTCTAATCTCGACAATAACGATTAACAAAAATAGTAATTACAAAACGATTAAATTATTAATATCCAAAAATTATTATTAAACTTAAAAATCATGATTTTCCAGAATCTACCATTTTTCCAGATTTTTAAAAATTCTAGATTTAATAAATCTCGTCAAAACCGTCTTTAAAACCCGTTTTCACAATTAACGATTCCATTGATAAAACTTATCGTTCCTAACATTTTATTAAACACTAAAAATCATAAAATTACATTTTATTATGAAATTATCAGAATCATATTTTTTCCAGATTTAAACCAAAGACCAGAAATCGAGAATTTAAACGACAAACACGGTTTTAACGATAAACGATGATTTAAAGTGATTAATTAATTCATCCACTTAACAATTCCAAAAAATTATTAAAACATTCAGAAAATTCTATCTCATCAGAAAGATTCACCACGTCAAAAATCAGATTAAAATAAAATGTTTAGGTACTAGAACTAAAAATCGGTTTTTAATCGTTTTTGTCCGTAAACGGTAATAATTCAATAATCGATAACTAAAATATCAGAAAAATACTAAATTATTACAAATAAATACAACATTTTTCCAGAATATAAACATATATTACATGTTTAGGCCGAATATTATGATTTTACAAATTAATATGACGATTTAGTCGTTAATCCCGTAAAAGCGATAAAAATACCGAAACATGCAAATTTTCAACTTTTAAAAATTTTCCAGATTATATGACATACATATATTTTGCCAAAATAAAACATAAAAATATATACATGCAAATACTCAATTAAAATCATGAAATACCGAGTAACATCGACGTTACCTTCAATCCAAATTCGAGTCTACGATATATTCGTCTTTTGCGGGACCACTTCGGAACCTTAATAAAAGCGTGAATTCCATGGTATAAAAATAACATAATTTCGCTAAAAAATTTAGGTGACAACGATTGAAAATGAAGTCGATTAATACCTTAACGAAGGAGACGGAAAGAAGATCGGTATAGCGAAAATGGAGACGAAAAATGGAGATGATGAACACGAAATTTCTGGGCAGAAATGACGCTGGTTTTTGGTCAGATTTCACAAGAAAAAAAATAGGGAGAAAGAGAGTATTTGCTTGAATAAAATGGATGAATGAATTATGAGAAAAATGTGAAGAGATATGGAGTGAATGATGACTTTAAAATTGATGAAAACTAGGTACATTCACCTCCAAAATTTTAGCCAAGAGTGAATGTGAGAGGAGTGTGAAGAATTTGCATGAGTCAACAATATTAATTTGTGAGAAAGAAATATCTTATGCTTTAATCATATTGTTTTTATAAAAATAAAATGTTACACAAAAAAAATGTGTAGTGGTTGTGTGACATGAGTGTCACGAAAAAAAATGGTTCAAGGTGGTCCCAAAATAGTTGTAAGTCGATAAAAATAAGGATCGTAAAATTATTAAAAGCATTTCAAAGCAATTTGAGTAAACCCCGCGCTAGAAAATAAATAAATGAAAAACTTCGTAATAAAATTATTAAAGGGTAAATTTTCATGAATAAAATTATTTCTTAGTTGGAAATATTATTTGAATGTGTTTACATTTTTAGGAAAAGAAATAACTTAAATTCGAGATTAAAATGTTAATTCGTAGAGAAGTAGAATTCCTCGCGGAAAAATAATTAGTTTACGAAGAAAATCAATTAAATAGATTTAAAAGAATTAAAATCTTCAAAAATAAAAATAAGTATCATTAGACTCAAAAATGAAAGTAAAGCTTGGAAAAATGATGAAACATACGGTCGAAATGTGACAGAGTTATGACGAAGTCATAACGGAAATGATAAAACGCTAGGAAAATAGCGTGTGTACAAGTGATCATTCTTTTGGATCTCATTTGACATTTGTAACATCCGCTATTTTTCCTAAGCATTTTCATTTTTTCCGTTGGGACTCCGTCTTAACTCTGTCACTTCTGGCCTCATATTTCATCATTTTACTAAGCTCTATTTTAATTTTTGAGTTTAATAATTTTTATTTTTAATTTTAAAGATTTAATTTATTTATTTTTAAATCCATTTATTTGGTTTCTTCGTAAACTAATTAATTTTTCCGCAAGGAATTCTATTTCTCTTCAAATTGACATTTTTAAGCTTGGATTTAAGTTATTCATTTTCCTAAAAATGTTTGAATACGTTTCTATAATATTTTCAACTAGTAAATATTTTTATTTACAAAAATTTAGTTGTTAATGATCTTTATTACGAAGCTTCGCGAATAATTATTTTCTTACGCGAGGTTTACTCGAATTACTTTGAAATGCCTTTAACTATTTTACGATTATACTTTTTATCAACTTATAAATTATTTGAGACCATTTCCTCACATTTTGGACCGACTAAGCACTTGGTCACAAGTTTTATTACGTTTTATTTAAACGTTTCATTTTATCACGTTAAAACGTAAACGTAAGATTATTTCTTTTCATTCATTGTTGCATTATTATCAAAACTCTTCAAAAACCTTCCTCATCCATTTTGGCCGGCCACTTGGTCATTTTTGCACATTGTTTTCATCAACTCATTCACTCACATTTATGCACAAAAGACCTTTCATCCTCCTTATTCATTCTTGTCATAAAAAAAAATATTCAACCTTTCTTTCTCTCATTTTGGCCATGTACTCCCTCCTCTATCTTAGGCAGATTTTTGCTCCATTTCGAGTCCCAATCGCATCTTTTTTATCGTCATAATAATCCTCTTTCCGTTCTCTTCGTTAAGGTATTAATCGACGTCATTTTCGATCAATGTTTACCTTGATTTTTATTAGTTTTCTCATCGTATTTTTCTGCCATGATTTTCGTGTTTGGTAGGATTTTTGGACGATCCCGAAGCCGACGAATATATAATCGATTCAGACTTGGAGTAGAGGTAACGTCGATGTTACTCGGTATTTCATGATTTTAATTGAGTATTTGCATGTATATATTTTTATGTTTTATTTTGGTAATATATGTATGTCATGAAATCTGGAAAATTTTTAAAAGTTGAAAATTTGTAGGTTTCGGTATTTTTATCGCTTTTACGAGATTAACGATTAAATCGTCATATTAGTTTGTAAAATCATAATATTCGGCCTAAACATGTAATATATGTTTATATTCTGAAAAAATGTTGTTTTTGATGATTTTTAATAATTTTGTATTTTTCTGATGTTTTAGTTATCGATTATTGAATTATTACCGTTTTTGGACAAAAACGATTAAAAGCCGATTTTTAGTTCTAGTACTTAAATATTTTATTTTAATCTGATTTTTGACGTGGTGAAACTTTTTGGTAAAATAGAATTTTCTGAATTTTTTCATAATTTTTCAGAATTGTTAAGCGGATGAATAAATTAATCACTTTAAATCATCGTTTATCGTTAAAACCGTGTTTGTCGTTTAAATTCTCGATTTCTGGTCTTTAGTTTAAATCTGGAACAATTGTGATTCTGATGATTTTATATTAAAATGTAATTTTATGATTTTTAGTGCCTTAATAAAATGTTAGGAACGATAAGTTTTATTAATGGAATCGTTAATTGTGAAAACGGGTTTTAAAGACGGTTTTGACGGAAGTTGGTAAATCTGGAACCTTGGAAAATCTGGAAAATTAGTATATTCTAGAAAATGATGATTTTTAGGTTTAATAATAATTTTTATACATTAATACTTAAATCATTTTGTAATTACTATTTTTATTAATCGTTATTGTCGAGATTGGACGATTAACGAGAAAACGCTTTAAAAACTGAGTTTTAGGACTCTGGAAAATTTTCTTTTTTGGACAGAATGCCCATAAATATATTTTAACTATTTTACATAATTTTTATACTATTTATTAAAGTCTTTAATTAATAAGTATTGATTTTCGAACAAATTGTGATTTATCGTTAAAATGCTTCGTCTTACCTAAAAGAATTATTTTTCCAGCAATTTTGAAAGTATTTAAATCTGAAACTTTAAGAGTTAAATCATCCCTTAACATACTCTAAATATATTTGTTGGTTTAATTAAATAAAGACGTTCAAATATTTAATTTGATGTTTGCCGTAAAATCCTATTTATAATTTTATTGTCGAAACTAATAATAGTTAGGGAATTTTAGCTTTATAACTTTTGAAAACATCCTAATTAGTAATATTAAAATGTTTAAGACATTTTTAATCATTTTATAACGCTTATACGATATTTTAATAATTTCATAAAATTAAATGTTCACTTTGATAATTAATATCGTTAATGCCGAAAGTATTAGTTTTATAAATCTATATCGTTTACTAAAAATGTGGTATTAGTATGAACTAATATTTTCATTATTTTGATATAATGCTATTTTAGTAAAGTTTCTAAAAATAGAAGTTTCTAAATATAAAAGTTTCCTAAAATAGAAAGTTTCCTCTTTCGGAAGGCGATCCTTTTTCCCTTTTGTTCTCTTATTATTATAATGATCATATCTCTTAAATATATCGATAATGGCTTGTTTTGGAGTTATGGAATAAAGTCAAGTGTGGGGTTAGAGTAATAATCTGGGGTGTACGTTTTTGCCATCAGCTATAAAGCCGGTGTGCCCATTTGGGGCACATTTGGTCGTTGAACTGAGCATGGTTTGTGTTCAGGACAGTGTGCATTGTGCCCTTAAGCTAGATATCGCATCGTGTTAGTCGCCGTCAATTGAACTGGATACATTTGGTATCCAGGAGGGGTGTATACTACTTAAACCAGGACCTCGCTGCATGCAGTCCTGTTATAGTTGAGTTGCCTAGTTAGAGACTGGATTCTGTTATGAGTTAAGTCTACAGTTCTCGAAGCTAGTTTCCAGTATTATCCTAGTGAAAGTCTAGCCTTGTGCACACAGATCGAATTTCCATAACGCCATTTTGATTATTTTATTTATTATCGATATAAATTGGTTTGCAGGTTGGCAAATATTTTTTATGTTTCTTCGGAAACCCTTTTGATTAATTTGTTTCACGCTAAAGCTTATTTTAATATGCTGTTTTACTGTTTTCCATTTTTACTATTTTTCCTAAATTAGTAATTACTGTTTTAAAATTATGTTATACGGCTGGGAGAACGTTGACGTTGCTCCCCACTGATTGTGGTTGTTATGTTTTAACATGGCAGGTATACGTGTTTGTTTTCCGGTGGGTGTGGGCTAACGAGCAGTCTTGGATCCTGCTTGATCTTTTTAATAATTATGTCTTAAGGATTGTTTAACCTCTTTGTGGATTTTTTTAAATTTTAGAAATTTTTATGTATGGCATACGTTTGACTTTACCAATTTAATTTAATAAGACATAGTTACAGTGTGTTTTAATCCCGACTCTACAGTGTTTCCGCCACTGTATCGCGTTAGATTTTCTAGGGGATTACAATTTTGTCTTAATCAAATTTAAACTAATTTCATAATAATTTTCCAAAAATCCTGATACCGGTCTTTTGATCGTACTACGCACGTTATAAGCATCGTAAACTGAGTAAAGTTTAAATCACATAATATTTTTATTTGACTCGGTTAGTTATCGATTTTAAAACAAAATTAATTCGGAATAGCCACCTTTTCCGAAATCGAGTGGCACCTCGAACAGAGGGCACTCGATGGAGTGCCTTGGCTCACTCGGTCGAGTGACCCCTCAAAATTGAGGCAGCAAACCTGTAAGAAGGTCACTCGGTCGAGTCCATGCCATGACTCGATCGAGTGGACTCTTTTGCCTTAAAACGAGAGCCTTTCATATCATCCGAGCCTCGTCAAATGTTTTTACGACTTTGGTCGTCACATGTAAAGGCCATCATGTGTCTCCCTTTTCAAAACCATGTATCATTTCATCGTCTAATCTACTCACGTCCTCGTTACTATTGCTTGTTATAAGTTTGCTCATTGTATTGTATTTCCGGGTTGTATTTCGCCCGCGTATTTGTAATCTGTTTTCAAGTTTTATTTTCGTTATTTGCACTTGTCTTATTAAAACGAATCTCGCATACTAAATAACTTTGATGCTAGTTTAGATGCATTAAATGACGTAGTTGAACATAATTCGCATGTTTAGCAGAAAAGCATTGTTTGCATAACATTCGATCGTCAAACTAACGCGCGTACACGAAAACGAACGATATCTTAGTAAAGGCCGCTAAAGAGCAGGCGGGGTTGGGTGTCCTTCGTAGGCTTCCCAACACGTAACCTCACCCCTTACTCAGAACCATCACAACCATGGTTTGCGGATGTCCGAAACCGTTGGCACACGAGAATCATTCGATGCACGATTCCCGATAACTCGGCGTCGGTATCGTAATGCAAAGGAACGAACCCCTAAACTCTAGCACTAAAAAGGGGCCGTGCTTTGTGCACGATACGTCTAAGTGTAGAGTGGGTTCGAATGGGCCCGAACTCCCACAAAGTTCGGTGGCGACTCCTAACTTCAATTTAAATTTCGACCCGAGATAAATCTTACCACGACTATCATTCGCCTACCCAAACCCGCGCGTGGCCGCGTTGGGGTGGACCTATGTCATCGGGATACCTGATGTACTACTTGTCATCGGGATTCCTTGGGTGAGACTCGAAAAGAAATCGTTCAATTATTAATGTACGAGTTTTAGTTCGATGGTTCATGCATATCCCTTTTTTACCCGGGCCGGTTACTTGTGACCGACGTCCCACTATACCACGGTGCATTCCTAACTGGGTGCGCTAAAGACATCTATGGCCGAACTCGTATGGGTTTTGCGGCATGTTCTAAGACCAATTCGGCTTAAGAAGTCCGTCCCGATTTACGAGAAAGTTGTCGATGTTGGTATAGACCCGATTTCGACTGATCGAGAATTAGTGTAAAGCATACATAGCGTCGTTATAATGTCTACGTGACTATGTGCTGCTTTGTTTTTGTATCGTTCTTCAAAAACTGTCTTTCCAAAAAATGCATCTTTTCAAAATATCCAATTTTCAAAAATCGGAATGCTGTCAAAATTTTACGATTTGGCTAAAAATAAGCCTATTTTCTAGCCAGCATGCTACCCATTTCAACTTTCGAATTTCCAATCCCATTTTTTATTTTTGAACTTTTTTTTTTCAAATTCCCGTCTCGATTTTCAAAATTTTGAGATGCCATTTTTATCGATTTTCAAATTTTTGGAAATTCATTTTCAATATTTGAACTTCAAAATTTCAAACATCCAACTTTTCAAAAAAAAAACCCCTTCTTTGTCATAGGACCCACCGTTATCCGTGTGTCGGGTCTTTTCATAGTATGTCGAAGGTTTATAGCGTCGAAATTCGGTCGATCTTACATCACGAGTTTCTTCCCTTTCCCAAGTCCAACTTATTTATTAAAGCACGACCAACCTACGTAGGGCATACCCTTACAAAGGAAAGTCCGTTTAGACACCCGAGTCAAGAGTCTAAAATCTCACGTGGATCTTCCTTCGAACAGGACTCAGCCCACATAGCTTAATCCTAAGGAAGCTACACCACCCACGAGTCACCCCTCTAGGTGTCTTTCTCGAGTCGCTTTTCTCGGTCATCCTTTTCCTCGCTTGAGATGTATTGTTTTGATTCCAAGGTCTGGGTTCGATTTTTGATTACGCGGTGTTCTTACAGACAGGCCACCCTTAACCAGACACAAACACAAAATGGAGGAATCTTTGAACAAGTTGGCAGCCTCAATGGACACTATGGTCTTCAAGCAGACTGAGATCGAGGCCCAACTGACAACTATAAGGACCGAGCAAATGACTATTGTTGCTCGTTTGACTGCTGTGAAGCAAGGGACTCCTACCCCTGGGCCTGAAAACACTGGGCCTCTAGCTGAACTAGTTAGCGCGGTGCGCCGACTAGAGGAGCAGGTTCACCTGTCCGAGAATAACACCATCCACATGGAGAACGCCCGGGTTTATTCTCCTTTGCACAGTGAGTTGCCCGCCAATCTAAACCTCACAGGCCTGCCAATGTTCGAAGGGACCGAGGACCCACTACTTCACATTCAGGCCTTCAAGGAGTTCATGGCCATCAACGGAGTAAAATCGAGCATGTTCAAAAACCTGTTCGCTGCTTCCCTTGAGAAGCACCCACGGGCCTGGTACTATAGGCTAGACCCGAAAAAATACCCTACTTGGGATGATGTGGCAACGGAGTTTCCTCGGAATTACGTTGATAATACCGAGATCCAAACCACCATGCACTCCCTGGAGGTTATGGTCCAGGAGCCCAACGAAGGGTTTACCAAATACCTTCAACGCTGGAGGGCCGAAAGTGTGAAATGGGTCGACAAATCCAATAAGAAAACTGTGGTGGAAGCCTTTGTCAAGAACCTCCTCCCCTCCTACTGGGTCCATCTCCAGTATGCTGTCATACCCAATTTCACTACCCTTACCGAAATGGGTATGAGGATTGAGGATGATATAATACTAGAGGGCCTTACTAAGGCCTCTAGCAAGAGATACCAAGGGGCTACCTCTTCCATTGCCAAGGCCCCAGCTGTAACTCGCAGCATTTTTGACGCGGTTAATCTACTAGATGCCCCGTCAAAGAAGAATACCCCACCTCGGGTATTAACTGATATAGGTACTACCTATACTTATGCCTTACAAAGGCTATCATCAAAGGGCCTAATCCAACCGATAGGCCCAACTCCTGAAGTTCCGGTTGAACGACGCTCCAAGAGCTACAATGCCCAGGCCTATTGCAAGTACCACCGAGGCAATGGGCATGATACTGAAAAGTGTTGGAAGCTGAAGTACCTGATCCAGGACTTGATCAAGAGTGGTAAGATTCCATTACCCGGAGACAAACCGAGTAACAAAGAAAACCCTTTCAGCTCTCATGCCATCTTTGACGAGATGGTAATTGACTGTTCCCATCTTATATCTCCATTTATCCCACAAATAAATGGGATCTGGTTCGACGACAGGGACGATGTGTATCTCGTCAAAGGCGAAGCTGTCCCTATTACCCCCGAGGAGATCCAGATGGCTAAGTCCAAAGCCTTAGCCAGTAACCACCTTGGTCGTCCCTATCAAGCTACTAGCTCTAGGGACACCTTTATCCCGACAACCGTCACTGAGCCAGTCCGGACGGAAGTCGCCCCTGAAGAGCCGACCGCTGAAACGACTCTCGTAAAGCAGTTGAAGAAGACCCGAGTTGACCTCTCTATATGGCAACTCCTGGTTAGCTCGCAGGAACATCGAAAGGCACTTACTAAGGCCCTCGATCAAATTAAGATCCACTCCCTGCCTACCCCAGCTGAAATGGTAGCCACGGTTCTGCCCTACTTGAAGGGGAAAGCTAAAGAAGAAGGTCCGCTGATAACCTTCTTGGAAGCCGATCTGCCACCGTTCAGGGCTTCTCCTAACCTAGCCCTCTAAATTACAGTGATTTACCCGGGGAAGTATCTCCCAGTGACCCTAATCGATGACGGGTGTGTGGTCAACGTCCTTCCCTTAAGGACCGTAAAAGCCCTCGGCATTACCGAGGCCGATTACTTTCTGACTACTCAAACCATCCAAGCTTTTGATGAGAGCCTAAAGTCGATAGCTGGGGCCATAAAACTAACCATCATAACGGGCCCAGTAGAAAAGGAGCTGGAATTCCAGGTGATCGATGTGACCTCTTCCTTCAACCTGCTCCTAGGGAGGCCAGGGATCTACGCGGTCAAGGTAGTATCCTCCACCCTCCACCGGAAAATTAGGTTGCCCCAGCACGACAGTGTTATCACCTTGGAGGCTACCCCTATGACTATGGCTAGCTGTAACGCCACGGGCCGCTCGGACCTTTGGGGGTTCGATTTCGTAGGGATGATCGAGGAGGAGTACCTCTTCAGGCCTTACTTCACCACTAGCATCGACACGATGCTACAAAACCTGGGGTACTTTCCGGGGATTACCTCCCGACCCAATCTTCTAGCTGGGAAGATTATCGAGGTCCTTAAAAACGAAGACTCTCACTTTCACCTCGGTTATGCTACTACTCCAGGCAACGTTGTCCGAGCAGGAATTGAAAAAACCTGCAACATCATTAAGGGTATCTACTTGAACCCTTATAGCCCACGGCTGACTGACTACTTTGTCACGCCGGTATTCAGGGCTGTTCAGGTTGGTCTGTACCAACCCAATGCTGTGCACCCTGGGACCCAATTGACCCAGGATTGCAACTACATTCCGGATGATGTGTTTGCCCTCATCCAGTCTGAAGATGCCAACAATGCCGAGCCCGCATTAGGGCTACTTTTCGGGGAGGAAACCATAGGCCCGACTCCAAAAGGAAGACCTGGTCAACCTTATTATCCGCAGCAATAGGTTTGACCCGACTAAGCTAATCTCGGATGTTGGCTCCAAGACAGGGAATAGGGCCTGGAGGAAGACTGTCAAGTGGACTGACAGTCATGGAAGGATCTACAAGCTGGTCGCTGGAGAAGGGGACATGCCTGAGTCTGAGTCCGAGTCGGAGTTTGAGTCTGAGTCTGAGGTCGAGTCTAGGGGATCCGGTGCTAGAGTCACTCCAGTAACCCCTTCCCCTTTAGTTACTCCTATTGCTGGTGCTTCGGGGTCTGTCCCGAGCACCTTACATATCCCGCCACTGACCAATGATCAGATGGCTGCTCTTTTCGAGCTGTTTTCAAAATTTTCAATCAATAATAACAACCGTTCTGCTTACGACTTGTTTCTTTTTAATTCTGGTTTCAAAAATATTTTAATTTATGCAATGACATTGAGAAACCCGACGAACAAGTGCTCCTACCGCCACAATTGATCGAGCAACTAGAGTAAAGGGAATCCCGGAATCCGGTAATCGAGGAAACCAAGTCCGTCAATGTGGGAACAACCTTAGAGCCCCAGATGCTTAAGATAAGATTATCCTTAGATCCCAAGGAGAGACAACAATTCACAAGCCTCTTTCAAGAATTCAAAGATGTCTTCGAATGGTCCTACAAGGACATGCCGGGGATAGACTGGGAAATAGCTGAGCACCACATACCAATCAAAGACGGGTGCAAATCGGTTAAACAAAAGCTCCGCCAAGTGAGACCCGAATGGTCTCTCAAGGTCAAAGAAGAAGTCGACAAACAGTTCAAAGCCGGCTTCATACAAGTGTCCGAATATCCGGACTGGGTTGCAAATATCGTGTCGGTTCCTAAAAAGGACAGTAAGGTGCGTGTATGCGTGGATTTTCGGGATCTTAACAAGGCAATTCCGAAAGATGATTTCTCGTTACCACATATCGATATATTGGTGGATAACACGGCCGATCAGCTCTTCTATCATTTATGGACGGGTATGCTGAGTATAATCAGATCAAGATGGTGGAAGAATATTTTAGTAAAACTACCTTCATTACACCTTGGCATAGTTACTGCTATACCGTCATGCCATTCGGTCTCATTAATGCCGGAGCCACGTATCAAGGGACCGCTACGACTTTATTACACGACATGATGCATAAAGAAGTGGAAGTTTACGTGAATGACATGATCGTCAAATCTAAAAACCGGGACGGTCACATCACCGCCATGAGAAAATTCTTCACCCGATTACGCAAATACAACAAGAGGCTAAACCCTCAAAAATGCAGTTTCGGGGTAACATCCAGCAAATTACTGGGTCATATCGTTAGCCAACGTGGTATCGAGGTCGATCCATCTGAAATCAAAGCCATTACCGAGATGAAGCCTCTTAAAACCGAAAAGGAGATAAGGGGATTTGTCGGGAAAGTTCAATGTATCAGCCGGTTTATTTCCAAATTAACCATGGTATGTGAACCGATTTTCAAGAAACTGAAAGTGGGAGAACGAACACTGTGGGACGATAAATGTCAAGCGGCCTTCGACAAGATCAAACAAATCATGTCTGCTCCGCCGGTCTTAATGCCACCTCAACCCAGTTTGCCTTTGTCGTTATTCCTGACAACGACCGAGACAGCCATGGGGGCTATGTTGGCACAGACGATTAACTCCGAAGAACGAGCTATTTACTACATCAACAAAAAGTTTTTAGAGTATGAATGCAAATACACCTTGCTCGAGAAAACGTGTTTTGCTCTGGTATGGGCCACTAAGAAGCTCCGACATTATATGCTCAGCTATGAGGTGCAGGTGTTATCCAAAATGGACCCCATCAAGTACCTCTTCGAAAAGCCCATCCTCAATGGCAGAATGTCTAGATGGACTCTAATGTTGGCAGAGTTTGATCTGAAGTTCGTGCCCTTAAAAGCTATTAAAGGCCGGGTAGTGGCCGAGTTCCTAGCCGATAGTCCCGTAACCGAAGAAGGACACACCGACACTTGGTCTTTCCCAGATGAGGATATTTTCCATACCGATACAGAAACATGGGATTTATACTTCGACGGGGCATCCATTTTCCGAGGGTTCGGAGTCGGGATTCTTTTAATCTCACCAAAAGGGGAACATACCTCTGTGTCCATCAAACTGGACTTTGATGTCACTAATAGCGTAGCCAAGTACAAAGTATGCATCCATGGGCTACAAGCCCCCGCCGATTTGAGGTTACAAACCTCCGGGTACACGGCGACTCATCCTTGGTCATTAACCAAGCGCTTCAAAAAAGAAAAACTCAGAACGCCAATCTCGTGGCCTACCAAGCGCGAGTAAGGGTTCTCAAGAAACAATTCCAAAAGGTGTAGTATATATACTTGCCTCGAGAAGTAAACCAGTTTGTAGATGCACTTTCCGAATTGGCATCTTTACTGAATATTCCCGATCACCTGACCAGTATGCCGATTTATGTCAAAAGATGGTCTGAGCCGGCATATATCCACGTCATCAAAGACATTGAGATAACTGATCCTGAGCCATGGTATCAGGCTGTATTAACATATCTGACGACCGGGGAATATCCTCCCGGGACCGACAGCCGAGCCAAGAAAGCCCTACGGAGGCTGGCAACCCAGTTCCTCCGAACGGACGATGGACAACTATACAAAAAGACGGCACAGAGGGCTCTTCTCCTATGTGTTGATAAAATTAAGGCTGAGAAGGTTATGGCCGAAGTGCACGACGGTGAATGTGGCCCGCATATGAATGCTCAGATGTTAGTCCGAAAAATCATGAGACTCGGATACTACTGGAACAACATGGAAACTGACTGCCAGTTATATGTCAAACATTGCCATAACTGTCAAATCTTCGCCAATGTGCAGCATATGCCGTCATCTTTACTATATACCATGACGTCACCTTGGCCGTTCTCAACATGGGGTATCGACATAATCGGAAAAATAAATCCCTCTGGTACAGGTGGACATTGCTTCATTTTGGTAGCTATCAACTATTTCACCAAATGGGTCGAAGCTGAATCCTATCATATTCTCAGTGCCAAACTTGTAGCCAAGTTCATACAAAATAAGATAATATGTCGGTAAGGAATCCCGCATGAATTTATCAGTGATCACGGGACTCATTTTCAAGCCGAAACAGAAGCTCTGTTGACCAAATATAAAATTCAAAGGCATACATCATCGCCTTACCGTCCCCAAACAAATGGAGCGGTGGAGGCAGCCAATAAAACAATTGTCACCATACTCATAAAGATGGCTGATAATTACCGGGATTGGCCCGACAAGATACATTTTTCTCTATGGAGATACCGGACGTCGATTCGCACCGCAACCGGTGCTACGCCTTATTACCTGACATACGGGATAGAGGCAGTCCAGCCAGTCGAGATTCTATCAGGCGGAGCGGTGATGCTGACGGATCTAGACAGGAATGAATTTGTCAACCCAACCAACTTGAACCAGATGAAACGTTACTACCCCTAAGCCCTTTCTCAATGTCATTAGCAAAATTTATTAAAATCGGGAATTTTTACATAAGCTTTCAAAAAAGCAAGTCAATAAGTTAGAATTATTTATTCTACTGTTGTAAACATCTTGAACTAATAGTCTTGGTGTATTTCGAGATTGCAAATTGAACTACGTTTGGTTTGATTCCGCTAATTGTGGATACGTAGGCAGCCCCTCAAAAGGGCACAACCATTGCAATCGAGAAAAGACAGGAACAGTTTAAATAATAAACTTCCTTTATTTATTACTAAAAACCCGAGAAACTTGGGAAATTACAAATTGCAAAAAATTCAAAAAAAAAAACCCAAAAACTTCAAAAAACACACGACACTATAAAATAAATAATAGTAATATTTAAAAAATAAAAAACTAAGGACTCGATATTTAGGGCATCTCGCCCTTTCCCTTGTCCTTGGCCTCCTTGGTCGTCCACTGACGACGACGTGGAGGCGAGCGCTTCCGAATCACCACGGAAACCTCCTTGGGCCGGCCTCGTTTCTTCAAACTCGAGTCCTCGATCTCTTCAATTGGCCCAAGTCGGGCCCTCACAGGTTCAGAGAGCCGGTCACGTGGGCCCAGTCGCTCTCTGGCTGCCATTCTTGGCCCGAGTCTTTTATCAAAGTCAGTCTGGGGGCTTAGTCGCCCCCGCACGCCGCTAACACTGGTATCCTTAGTTTGAGTCTTAGTTTGTGACTTAAGACCCGATTCCAGTCGGACCAGAGTAGCAGGAGTCGTTCCTTCGTCAAAGAAACCCCTGTTGTCTTTCACCGTCTCCCGGTGAACCCGTAGACACCCAAATTTGGACATGGTGGCTGGAGAAGTGCCCAACAATCACCCGATGACGATAGGACTGCAAAGCGACGCGAGTTCGCGATGTTTTAGATAGTTTTTCTATTGAACGAATCAAATAATTAGTCGGAAAAATTAAATTAACATCAAGGCAGGCTTAGTCGTGTCATTAAAGTCGCGTCGACACTAATTAGAGTCATTTCTGACACCGGGGCCCCAAATCGGTCCCAAAATATGAAAAGTCAAAACCGAGTCAACAGGTCGGGCCAAGCGAACCTCAGGACGCGCGCCCGAAGCCCACCCGGCACTCGACTTGCTAGGGTTATAGAGAAGCCTTAACCTCCAAGATAACCTAGGATATGCATCTTCTCCGTTTTGAAAAGTTTAGATATCGGATCTTCAAAACTTCGACAGCCCCAGCTCACGCTCCTGAAGGCTGAACTGCCCCACACCGGGCGCCTGAATAGCGAGCCGCGTGACCCCGGGCGTCCATATGGGTGACGAGGACCGAAAACACCTATAAATACCCCCCCCTCACCTCATTCATTCGACACACAATCACGAGTTCGTGCCTACTTCTACACAAATCGTTCTTCCCCCTCTTTTCTCTCGCTAAGGGCTCGCACTCCGACACCCGAGGCAAACGATCCACTCGATCGTAGTTCCGATAAAGCGACATTGACGCTACTCCTCACCTTCGAGCACCTTACTCGATACCGAGGGGCCTCTGATCGACTAGCTCGAGTCTAGTAACGAAGCTCTGCCGGATTAGCCGAAGAATCGGTCCATAGTAACGAAGCTATGCCGGAGTATCCGCGGGAAGGGTCAACGGTAACGGAGCTCTGCCGAAATCACGAGGAGGATCCGCCTTTGAAGTCGAATCATCACTAGGTTGTCATCTAAACAAAACTTTCCATATTCGTAATTTCCTTTATTATGCACTACGACAACACTAGATGTGGACACTAGGTCCACAACATCTACTAAAACACTTAACGTCCCAACTTCAACCGCAAGCACTAAAATACACTAAATAGACCCGAGTAATTCCGAGATTCGTTCTCAGACTATCTATGCATCGTGTCCCGTTTACTGTATACTCCGAGGGCGCAACTCCTCACAATGTGATTTACTTACGTTCGCGTTTACAGTTTTTCGTATGATTTATTGCTTTTATGACCTTATAATCGCATGCTAAATCACCTAACACGGAATTCAAAACAACTAAAACTGAACAAAGCGATGGTCGGGTTCCGTATTAGTCCGGGTGCTCACCTTATTAGGTTCGACGCATCTCTATTAATACCGAACCGACGCATCTTAAGCATAATACCAGGTAAGGTATACCACGAGAACGACTAATATTCGTATTATTGTGTTAAAACTGATTTGCTAATACATATAATACTAGTACTCTCTACTCTCCTACGTGCATCTTTTCATGGCCTGCCTGTCACGTGAAATCGCATGCAAAGAATGTAAACACAACTACTATGACAATACTTACTTGTCCTTATACAACCAACGTAGCAAAAGGTATAGGGTTAAAACAACGGATGTTACAGTATTTCCACCACAACAAAAGAACTAGGATATCAGCCCACCGATTGATTAGTAGAGGCTGCTATAGTGCGGGCGGGATTGGGTGTTGGCATCTATCGGATGTTGGCTTCCCAATACGTACCCTCACCCCTTACTCAGAATCGACGGTTTCCGGATGTCCGAAACCATTGGCAATGATAGTCATTCCAGGCATGGAGTGCTTAAGGGTACAAGTCTTTGTCTTTTGGTCCCGTGCCACTAAACTTTGAGCCGGCAAGGGATCAAAGTTGACTTGAACGGTTTCCGAGTCCCCATAATTAACTCGGTGGCGACTCCACAAATCGGCAACAACTTCAGTTCACTAAAAGGTTGCCTTACCAAACAAATCGGCCGTTAAACATTTACAACCACAACTCGATCGATTCCCAAACGGAAACACGGGTGCCCCACCCGTCTAGTACAAGTCCGGATCGTCATCCAAATCGAGGTCCGACGTTGCCCCGTATGCGAGATCGGATCGGCCCACGGCAGGGAGGGAGCCGCGTAGGTGACTGCCGCCACACATTGAAAACCGGGCTGGTTCCGCGCGGGCGCGTGCGGGGCGCCAGGCGGTGCGGACGAACGTCCACAGATTGGCGACTCCACTGGGGATTTGTAAACAAGTTTCCAGCGGTGGTGTAACTTGAACGAGGTCGGTGAAGCTCATTTCTTAGTTCCTAGTTATGGTCACTACAGGTTTTGGCCCGAAAAAGCCCACCCTAACCGATATCAGGACCAATCGACCTCTTCGCGGTAAGATCTTTAGGGACACGCGGAGAGATCCTTGGTTGACGCTCCGGCTGCCTAACGCGTAACCCGCGGGATTAATAAGCGGATAGTTCTGAGCGGACGGTATGACACTCGTCTCCCCAGATCATTGTCAATACCTAAGTAAAGACTATTCGTGGGCGGTAGCCTACCCTAACCTACCCGAGTCTGCATCCTGCATGTGTGTATGCATTCCTAGTTATGTGTAGCGTGTTTGAACAATCCAACCCAAATAAGACACTAAAAACTGGATTCAACCACGCCAACGTATTCAACCGCACCCAATTTCGTTTTTGAAAATACTTCATCTTTCCAAAACGACCTTTCAAACGCCGATACTCCGGTCAAATCATGATTTCTAAAAAAGGAAAAGCATTTTTGGATGCCGTTATCATGGCAAAATTTGAACTCACCGCTTTCAAAAAAAAAGTTTTTAGTGCCATCACCTTGGCCAAATTAAAACCCGTCAACAACGATTATCGTTAATGCAACTGAAACTCCCAGTTAATGGGGTCGAGGCACGCCACACGGTTTTATTTTATTTCAAAAAATAAACGTTTTTTTACACGTACCGTTAACACAACCGAAGCTTCAATTAATGAAGTCAAGGAATCCAAAATGGTCACATTCTCGAAACACGTTTCACAGCACATCAGTACCCACCGTCAAATGCTAGTTAATGCAACCGACGAACGTGGATCACTCGTTTTAAAAGTTTTTCTAAAAAACGCGATTTATCACCTAAAGTTCTTTAATAAGAATTTAGTTACACCCTTAGAGCACTGTCGTTGGACCACGTACACCGCAAATATCAAGCTAGCTAATTAATAGTAGTTTCGATAAAAGCATCACGTTATCATTTTCAAAACTGGTTCCCCAAGAACCATGCTCTTTTAAAAAAAAAAACCTTCACACTTTTGCTGTCGCCGGATTACCTGACGCACGAGCATAGCAACGCATTTTTTACATCACAAACGATGCCACCATACCATTGTCACCCTAATTTTACAAAATCACTTTTTTCAAAAAAGTCAAAACTCTCCTCGCGAGTATCGGTCATTTTCAAAAGCCTATACCAAAATTCTTTGATCCTGAGCCGGGATCGCGATCAACTTCTTTCGTCGTACAACCGCGTGATTAACTGTCTGTGTTAGTTACTAGGGTCGCTTCTAATCAAGGTTTTACATTTTGGGTCGTCTCGTCCTGAGAAGTCCTCCTTAAATCTCACCTCCGAGGTTTGTGTCAAATCGTCTCAATATAGAGACCTAAATTCGTTAGGCGTTTTGCCGAATACACCAAGAGTCTAAAGCACCTGAGTCCCTAAGCCAAATGACTGCAAACACACGCGAGTCAAGGGTCTCATTTACGTGTCGCTCAATTACGGGCATTCCACGAGTCTCTAAGCCGTCTGGTAGATCCATTCTCATTAATACCACCCCTTCCAGTCATGTCAGGAGATTCAAGCACAGAAACAAGTAACCATAATGGGAACAACGCCGAACAATCTGGGGATAACAACGTAGAAACCCTAACTAACCTGATTCGGGATTTACAAGCCACCATTATCACGGTGAACGCATCCGTAAACAGCATAGACTCTCGCCTAGGCCATTCGGAAGATAGGGCCTCAAATGAACACCACAACCGGGTGCTCAACGATGTCCTTTTAAATTCCACCCCGCTAGGCGGGGCACCCGTTAGCATCATCCCTAGTGATCCCGTTGCCCTACCTCAAGATGACACCCTCCAATCCGCTATGAATTGCATAGATTTCCTCAAAAGTCAAATGCGCCTAAACCAAGGCAACAATGTCCACCTCGAAAACCATAAGAAGTTTGAAATGGTGAACGATCAGCTACCAGAAAACTTTTCCTTAGCCGACATACCGAAATTCAAAGGAACGGAGGACCCCCTCAACCACATCCGGGCCTTTAAGGATTACATGGCCATTAAGGGGGTCAAGCCCAGCCTTTTCGCTACGATATTCCCATCTTCTTTAGGGGACACACCCCGATATTGGTTTTATTCGCTCGATCCCAAAAAGATATCCACCTGGGACGATATTTCCATAGAATTCACAAAACAATATGGGGATAATTCCTAAACGCAAGTCACCATTAGAAGCCTCGAAGTCCTTTCCCAAAACGAGAAGAAAGGCTTCTCCGAATTTCTGACTAGGTGGAGAAAGGTCAGCACCCAATTAGTGAACCGCCCTGACGAGGCCACCTTAGTAGAGAAATTTGTCGATAACCTTAGACCCCCTTACGCCTCTCACCTTAGGTACCAAAACATTCATACCTTTAAGGAACTATCCACCCTAGGAATGCGCCTAGAGGACGATATAAAAAAGGGAGTATTCTCCAAGATAATGGGGAAAGGCTATTAGGGACCAACCATTTCCACGGGAACTCGGCCTTATGGAACGTCCGAAAATAACAAATTCGAGGAAGTACACCTTCTTGAACCAACCACTATAGGGAAGACGAAGTCCACCCCCAGGATATTTTCCAAGCTAGGCATCACATACGCCGAAGCCTTAAAAAGGCTAACTGAGCAAGGAAAGCTCGAGCCAATAGGTCCTACTACAGACCCACCCGCAAACAAGAGGAAAAAGGCATGGGATGCTAATGAATATTGTCATTTCCATCGTGGCAATGGCCATGATACTGAATCTTGTTTTCGGCTAAAGCATACCATACAAGATATGATAGAAAATGGGACGATTCCTCTCCCTCCACCCGAGAAACCAAACAATACCACAAACCCCTTTAGTGTCCATGCCATCTTTGACGACACCATCGATTGTTCCCACCTCGACCTTATAGAGGAGAATGTTCTGAATATCGAGGAAAACCCCGGCTACCCGCAGGAACCCGTCCAAGACAAGTGAATCTGTGTCCGAGTCAAAGTCTAGTTCGTCTTAGGGCCTAGACCTAATAGTAAAACAAATGTCTTTTGTTTTTACTTCGAGTCAAGAGGTGCGAGAGGATCTGTCCTCCACCCCCCCCCCCCCCCCCCCCCGAAAATAATACCTCGGCCGCATAGCCCGCTTATTAGTATCAAAAAAAGGAAATAAACATTTCTTCCTTTATAATGTGCCTCGAAAATCGCTTGATTTAAAACATATATTTCTCGCTTACGGCTCGATACAATGCCATTTATCGATAACAATCAAACATACCTCGAAACAGCAAGGAAGTACAAGAAATGAGATCTCGTGTTCTTTTCTTTTACCTATTCCATGTCTGGTATAGAAAGCCATAAACTATCCATTAGAACGAGCATTACTGAATCCTATGACAAATCTAGATAGTCTCTTAGCTTGCAATCAAAGACGGAAGGCAAACCCATTTCCCACAATAAACATCCCTCGAATAAAAGACCGACCAATCCCCACCATAGGTGCTAGTCTGGAAAAAAGAGTCTGAAATGGCCAAAAGGAGCCAAAGGAAAAAGTGAAAACAAGGCCAAGCTAAACCGGCCCGATTCAATAATCAAGACCAAGCTCAACGGTCAAAATGAAACTCCCAATCATTCAACTTGACTTTAAGTGCAAAGTCCAAAAAAAAGAAAGGAAATGAAAAATGAACAGACCAGTCAACTAGCACCCAAATACTAGCCTCCCAGCATTACAACCCCTAAGACCTTCCCGAGACACTTGTTAGGAGACAGTCCAAAATTTCGAGGATTCAAGCTCAATAGGATAACCCCAACCGTTAGGGCCAGACATGGAAATCAGATCCCACGTAATTTACATCCCACCCGATTGAAGTCTGAGTCATTTTTGCTCAGCTTCCCCTTTCCTACCACATTACGAAACCTTAGCCCATAGCCCGAACTCCACAAAAATCAAGCTCTAGATTTTGATCTAACGAAACCACTTACTGCCTAGCTCCACATTCCAAAACCATCCAAGCCAATTACCCTGACCCAAACACGGTATCTCGGTAATTGTCACTTTCAAGAGGTCACACCCAATCACTCCGCTTCAGTTCTTTAACTAGGGAGAGTACACTATAAACATCTCACATCGATAATTGGCATAACGATTATAAAGCAAAATCACTCACATCTATAAAAGAACTACGAACATGGTTTGATTTCGTCAAAACATGGATACGTAGGCAACCCTTCTTCGGGTACAACCAACCAAATAACAAAATTGATTACTCAATTCACATGCAAATCGAAACCTTTTTCCACGCTCTGGTTAACGAGTGATTCCAATGACGAAGCACAAACGACGAGCCGAGGACGGAGTGAAAACCTGAAAGGGCGCTCCGGGCAAAGTGAAGAAACGAGTTGCGAGCCGTCGTAAAAAACAACAACAACAACAACAACAACAACAACAACAAAACAACACAAGAAAAAAGAAAGAAAAAAAAGAGAGCAAAAAAGGTGAGCCGAGGACGGAGTGAAAACCCGAAAGGGCGCTCCGGGCAAAATGAAGAATCGAGTTGCGAGCCACCACAAAAAAAAAAGAAAAAAAATGTGCTTCTCATTAATAAAAAAAACCATTTAAATCAAGCCTTTGTCGAGGCCCTTTACATCGAGCATCCGAAATTCGGCTACCCCGAAAAATGACGATGTGTCAAGCAAAACCCTACAAAAAACTAGTACTAATACGCCACATAATATCAATTAATACAACATAGTAGTAAACGGTTGGGCTCTACCGGTCCAACTTTTCCTTTCCCTCGCCATTCGGGTGTGCTTGCTTGAGTCTCTCACCATTAACCCTCCTAACGCAAGCTTCCACCTCCCTAGCCAAAAGCGAGCCCAGCCAATCTCACTTCCCCTCCTCACTCACATTTTCAATATGGGTCTTGTCGGTCTCGGCCCGTGTAGATGAACTGACGAACACTAGGATCGGTAACGCCGTCTTCGGTCAGGCGCTTAGCGACATTAGCCCACATAGTTTCTGTATTCTGTAATATGGTCATCTCCACGATCCTTAACCTTTCACTCACATCCGACAACCACGGACGTCAGGAACAACCTCCTGAAGTCGCTAAATCCCTTTCCAACAGCCGAAATGCCCACGCAAGAGTGTCAGGTCCACACGGACGGTACATTTCGTCCATCGGATCCACCAGACTTAGATGTCTTTTCATTTTTTTTTCTTTAGGAGGATAAGCTACCCCACCTGGGAATGTCGTTGCCCTTAACAGTTGTTGTCAAGTCGCGTCTGTATACCCAGTACGGCATTGTCTTGAATACACAAAAAAGTGGTCTAACTTTTTTTTAAAGGTAGCCTAGATTTCGGCTTCGGCCTCATTATGAATGTCGAAACAACTACATTTGCATTATAGTGCACTCGGTCATAGCACGTTGACCTCTTACATTTCGTCTGTCTCGAGTGAAAATGTTTTAATCGACGTACTATCTGATCCAACTCCCGGCTCAAACTAACGCATTTCAAAAATCCGAAAAATCGCTTTCGTACTCTCATGCAACCCCAACGCATTTTAAAACTTCCTAAACTATGATGAAATCACGAATAAAATAACCATGAAGTGATTACTTGTCAACTTAAATCGAGTTCACAAACCTGGGAGGACCCCTAGAAGCTGCGCCTATGGCAATCACAAGCCCACCAATGTTGTCATCCAAACCTAGATCCTCTAAATCCAGGAGAGGAAACCCACTACCGTCCATTCCCGACAACATATCTAGGGTAAATGTCTCGGGAACTTCTCCAACCTCCTCACTAGCACCCGTAGCACGACCTGTAGCCTCAGCCTCTCTTTCCCTCTCAACCCGATGCCTAGCCTCACACTGCGCGGAGGTCTGGCCCTGAGACCGAGCCAACCGCTCCTTAAGTTGAGTAATCTCGTCGGCCCGAGATTGCGGAAGCTTTCGCGCCTCAGCCGCTTCCGCCTCAAGCTCGGTCACCCGAGTCTCCAGCTTTCCCACCATATCGAGAATGTCCTGCAAACATAACTCGCACTTGAGGAAAACACACAAACAATCTAAGAGTCAACCCTAGGTACAAGCACTTACCGATTGAGGTCCCGAAGTGTCACGGGAGACCCTCGAGGCATAGACCCTGAAACAGTCGGCAGCCTACCACAACCGCTAATGGCAAGCAGATGAAACCTGAAAGGTGAAACCACGCAAGTTAGCCAAACAAAACCTAACCCCAAGAATCCAAAATGGAAACCGAAACTTACCCGGTATACCCGGTCACGCCACTCCATCCCAGCCTCCGTCTCCTCAGCAGAACACGGGGAAAGAGGCCATGTAAAGGCTACCCTAGCCACATCGACCCCGAGCAGTGTCAAGGGGAAGTCTGGGGGCTGAACAGCATCAGCCGAATCGACTAGCTAAAATAAAAGCAAACCGTCCAAAATGAAAGCAAACACTAGACCATAGGACAAAACAAGCGATGAAACCAAAACCGACACTTCAATAATCCTAAACCTTGGGGGCTACTAAAACAAACTACAAGAAAGGAACTTACATCTGCAAGGCGCAGCTAGTTCACCAGCACATTCCCCGACGAGTAGTGACTCATCGTGCTCTTAGCCTGAGCCAATCTCCATTCAATCCCCGTCGGAAACCTAACCGGACAAGCACGCACCGTCCTAGATGCCAATCGAGGGAGTTAGGAGTAAATTCAAACTCATAAAGCAAGCCTTAAAACCTCCTCTAATCGAAATCGACCCCCAACAAGAAACAAATCTACAATACGACTAATAAGAATGCTCGCGCTTGACCGCGTGATAAGGCAAACAAAACAAATCTACAATCCTAAAGCACTCGAAGCAATCTGTTAGTCTAAAACAGAACCCAAAGCACTCGAAGCAATCTGTTATCCTAGCAAGTCCCGAAGCACACTCAATTCATATCCCAGGAGGATTATTATTTTAGCACATTCCCGGAATAATTCAGTAAGCAAATGCAAGCCCAAGAACTAGTGCAAAAAGTTTACACATCAACACTAGTATTTTAAAGACAAAACAATCACTAAAACTAACGCAGCCACCCGAGAGGGATAAATCTAACGTAGCCACCCGAGAGGGATAAATCTAATGCAGCCACCCGAGAAGGATAAATCCAACGCAGCCACCCGAGAGGGATAAATCCAACGTAGCCACCCGAGAGGGATAAATCCAACGTAGCCACCCGAGAGGGATAAATCTAACATAGCCACCCGAGAGGGATAAATCTAACTTAACGCAGCCACCCGGGAGGGATAAATCTAACTTAATGCAACCACCCACGAGGGATCAAATCAAAACTAGGACACCAATAAATACTTAAGCGAAAGGTTCGAAACTACTAAAACAGCAAGAACAAACCCGAACAAAATAAGACAAATCCACAAAACAAAAGCAACTTAACCAAAACAAATGAACAACAACAATTTTGCTCGAGGGTCAGAGTTATCCCGGAGGCACAGCAATTTTGGTCCTAGGGGTCAAAAGCATCCTGAAAGACAGCTATTGGAGTGGAGACTGATGCTCTCGAATGGTTTTATATCACTTTATTTTTGTCCTAGGGGTCATAAGCATCCCAAAGACGACCGATCAAGTGGAGACTGACGCTCTCGAACATTTTGTTCCATCAAGGGTTCACAAGCATCCCAAAAATACTTGTGCAAATAAAAGCCAACACAAATGAGCATCCTTTGCGCTTACACTAAATGCGTCGCTAACGCGTCACAAACACATTTAAAATTAAACAAAACCTTTAAATAAACCGAAGAAGACAAAGCGCGCGCGCACAAAGAATCAAGAACAAAATGACGAGCAACGGCCCGGGCCCAAGCAAGCACCCGCAGGCGAAGACATCAGGTATGACTTCTAAGCCTTGGCTGGCGAGCCTCAACACGTAGTCCAACGGACTTAAAACGACCCGACCGGGCAGCCACCAGGTCATAATCCTCAATTGACCTAGGTGGCTATACTTTGACTTTCGCCTTGTCCAAGTCGCAGTCAAAGTGGGGGCTTCTGTAGACACCCAAATTTGGACCTGGTGGCTGAAGAAGTGCCCAACAATCACCCAATGACGATAGGACTGCAACGCGACGCGAGTTCGCGATGTTTTAGATAGTTTTTCTATTGAACGAATCAAATAATTAGTCGGAAAAATTAAATTAACATCAAGGCAGGCTTAGTCGTGTCATTACGGTCGCGTCGACACTAATTAGAGTCATTTCCGACACCGGGGCCCCAAATCGGTCCCAAAATATGAAAAGTCAAAACCGAGTCAACGCGTCGGGCCGAGCGAACCTCAAAACGCGCGCCCAAAGCCCACCCGGCACTCGACATGCTAGGGTTATAGATAAGCCTTAACCTCCAAGATAACCTAGGATATGCATCTTCTCCGTTTTGAAAAGTTTAGATATCGGATCTTCAAAACTTGGACAGCCCCAGCTCACGCTCCTGAAGACTGAACTGCCCGACACCGGGTGCCTGAAGACCGAGCCACATGACCCCGGGGCGTCTATATGGGTGACGAGGACCGAAAACACCTATAAATACCCCACTCACCTCATTCATTCGACACACAATCACGAGTTCGTGCTTACTTCTACACAACTCGTTCTTCCCTCTCTTTTCTCTCGCTAAGGGCTCGCACTCCGACACCCGAGGCAAACGATCCTCTCGATCGTAGTTCCGATAAAGCGACATCAACGCTACTCCTCACCTTCGAGCACCCCACTCGATACCGAGGTGCCTGTGATTGACTAGCTCGAGTCTAGTAACGAAGCTCTGCCGGATTAGCCCCAGAATCGGTCCATAGTAACGAAGCTCTGCCGAAGTAGCCGCAGGAAGGGACAACGGTAACGGAGCTCTGCCGAAATCACTAGGAGGATCCTCCTTTGAAGTCGAATCGTCACTAGGTTGTCATCTAAACAAAATTTTCCATATTCGTAATTTCCTTTATTATGCACTATGACAACACTAGATGTGGACACTAGGTCCACAACAGTCCCAACTTCAACCGCAAGCACTAAAATACACTAAATAGACCCAAGTAATTCTCAGATCCGTTCTCAAACTATCTATGCATCGTGTCCCGTTTACTGTATACTCCGAGGGCGCAACTTCTCATAATGTGATTTACTTACGTTCGCATTTACAGTTTTTCGTATGATTTATTGCTTTTATGACCTTATAATCGCATGCTAAATCACCTAACACGGACTTCAAAACATAAAACAACTAAAACTGAACAAAGCGATGGTCGGGTTCCGTATTAGTCCGGGTGCTCACCTTATTAGGTTCGACGCATCTCTATTAATACCGAACTGACGCATCTTAAGCAGAATACCAGGTAAGGTATACCACGAGAACGACTAATATCCGTATTATTACGTTAAAACTGATTTGCTAATACGTATAATCCTAGTACTCTCTACTCTCCTACGTGCATCTTTTCATGGCCTGCCTGTCACGTGAAATCGCATGCAAAGGATGTAAACACAACTACTATGACAATACTTACTTGTCCTTAAACAACAGACGTAGCAAAAGGTATAGGGTTAAAACAACGGATGTTACAGTATTTCCACCACAACAAAAGAACTAGGATATCAGCCCACCGATTGATTAGTAGAGGCCGCTATATTGCGGGCGGGATTGGGTGTTGGCATCTTTCGGATGTTGGTTTCCCAATACGTACCCTCACCCCTTACTCAGAATCGATGGTTTCCGGATGTCCGAACCATTGGCAATGAGAGTCATTCCAGGCATGGAGTGCTTAAGGGTACAAGTCTTTGTCTTTAGGTCCCGTGCCACTCAACTTTGAGCCATCAAGGGATCAAAGTTGATTTGAACGGTTTCCGAGTCCCCATAATTGACTCGGTGGCGACTCCACAAATCGGCAACAACTTCAGTTCACTAAAAGATTGCCTTAGCAAACAAATCGGCCTTTAAACATTTACAACCACGACTCGATCGATACCCAAATGAAAACACGGGTGCCCCACCCGTCTAGTACAAGTCCGGATCGTCATCCAAATTGAGGTCCGACACGTCGCCCCGTATGCGAGATCGGATCGGCCCCCGGCAGGGAGGTGTCTGTGTGGGTGGCCGCCGCCACACGTTGAAAACCGGGCCGGTCCCGCGCGGGCGCGCACAGGGGGCCGGGCGGTGCGGACGGACGTCCACAGAACCAAGTCGAAGGCCTCATCAATCTTCAAAGCCTTACGGGCCTCCTCTTATTCCTCGAAAGTCCACTTCCGATATGACACCAAAACCCAATCGGATTGGCAAGGATTGGGTATGGTCCACATGGCACGGGTGAACCACTGTTGTAACCACGTGTCACACATAGCGTCCGTCAATTGGAGCGAAACGCTAATGATTGCTTCAGTCTCAGGGATTCGCTAAGACGAACCGAACTGCCTTAGAATACGGTCTGGATAAATATGGACAGTCTAGTCAAGTGACAGGACCACCATGTAGCGAGCTTGGTCCCTCTTAGCCAGCCTCGTCAATTTCGAGAGGAACCACCAAGCAACGGTCCACCTGATCAAGGGACCACCATGGAATTTTAGCTCCTCATCCCAATAGGCTCGGTATATGTAGTGAATCAAGCTTATCCGTCGCCTCCTCGAGCTAATTTGGTTGCTACGATAATTGGATATACTCACAGGGGGCTCTATGATTGACAAACGCTCGGATAGCCAAATCTGGTAAAGAAAGGATACACAAATTTTCATAAGCGAAGGGTGGTTCGCAGGCAGCCACTCGATCGAGTGTCATAGCGGACTCGATCGAGTAGCCCTTCTAAAAATTGGCAGACGGTCTTTACCGAGGTCACTCGATCGAGTGATTCACGTACATCAGGATTTCCGCGTAAAAAAAAACGTGAGACGTATATCGGCAAGAGACGGATGCTCCCCGTCAGTTGACGGTTTGGTTCAAGTCTTCTAGCATCGAGACCCATAATGATATCCCCTACTGCCAGCCAAGTTAGGCTGTGACCCGTCTCCATCTGATCAACTATGCAAATCAGCCTAATCTGACCCAAGTACGAGTCAGCCTCCAGCTTTCCCTCAAAGACATATCGGTGCGGCATGCAAAAGGCGAAAGCCCTACGCCTGTGAGTAGGAGTGGCTCTTACGTCACTGGTATTCATGAATTTATCGGCTAGGTCAAACAAGAAAACGGAATCTCCCAACACCATACGGTCCGTCTCAGCATGGGACAAACCAAAAAAATCCCTCAACCTCCTCCTTGGGTCAGGATAGAACGGAGGAATGGCAGGACGAGCATTAGGGCACCAACCGCCCATACTGCAATTTCTTCGGGAAGAGGGCACGCCTCTCCTCGGGGAAACACGAAAACGTGATGGGTAGTGTCCCAAAATGTTGGGCAGGTGTTAGGAAGTGTGAGTCAATCCTAAGACGTTGAAGCGGGAATAGAGCAACAATTCCCATCTGGGCCAGCTGAACCTTTTCCTCGTACCGAAAGTACTGGGACCATGCCAGGAGCATTGCCGTCAATTGTTCGATACCCGTAGCAGATATTTGAGTCTTCTTAATAGTCTAAAAGATTTTGAGAGGAAAAGAAATGAATTTGACTTGGGATGCAGAAAGATGAAGCAGGGGGTCCTGTATTTATAATAGGAAACCCTGATAGCAAACTTAACTGCCTTGCCTTCTCAGCCCATGTGGGCCCTATGCGCGAAGGCCCGATCCCAGGCTTCAAGTTTTTATTAGGACCTGATACAAGAATCAAGTCGTCCCGAGCATTCCTAAAATTTTCAAAAATCCAACATTTTCAAAATTTTCAAAAAATAAAGTTTTTTATTTCCCCAGCGTGAGTCGGTGTTTCACCTAAATGTTACATACAAATTGTTATGTGTCAGCATACAGGTACACCCAAGACTTCAAAAGCAAGTCCCCGCGCAGCTCTTTTACTCCCCACAAAGCTAACATTATCAAGACAGGTATGACCCTCAGCTTATGGTTGGCGAGCCCTTCACGCGAGTCTAACGAACTATAAACGACTCGACCGGAAGGCTGCCAGGTCGTAATCTTTGATTGGCCTGGTAGCTACTCTGATTTTTGCCTTGTCCAAGCCTCAGTCATAGTGGGGGCTCTGTAGACATCCGCATTTTGCGTGCTAGTGTCTATAGCAGTTTCCAACAAACCACCCAATGATGATCGGACGCGAATGTGACTTCATACGCTCGAATAAGGACTCAGAATCAATAGTATCCGTCGTGGGTATTTAGCGGAGTACAAATCTCTCAAAACCGACCTCAAATTCAGGCCCAATGAACCGTTTCCAATAAAATAAGACTAATTTGAGCCAAAACCAACACCGGAAATAAAACCGTCTTGTAACGACCGAGTCAAAACCCGATCAAAGTCATTTCTGAGGCAAAAACCAGCCATGCATGCTTCAAGAAGCCAACTCAAATTCAAAAGCTTAAATATTTCAACCTTCCTATATTTACTCCACCCGGTTAACCCACTCGATCGAGTCCTTCGGCCCACTCGATCGAGTGGGCATGCAAAAACCGAGCAGCAGCCTCTTCTTGGTCCACTCAATCGAGTGCAACAGGTCTACATGATCGAGTGACGACCCTTTTAGCCGGGGGGGCATTTTCTATAAATAACCCCCCCTCACCTCTTCACATTTCAGAATTTTTCAACCCTAAGCAACCTATACACTACACACATTTGCAACCCCGACACCCTCTCTACACATACGCTAGTAAACCCGAGACCGAAACCTCAAAGAAAACTGTCTCCATAAACACAAACACCATAACCTACCCTACATCCTCGATACTCACGTGTACACGTCGCTACTACTAGTCCATTTCCGAGGCCATTTAAGCATGTAGGTTGAGGGTGTCGCAAACCCGATCTCTTCCCTTCTTCCCTCTCTTCTCTCCGTTTTTTTTATTATTGTTCTTTTATTTTGTTTTTTTATTTCGTCCCTAGTATTTTATTTATTGTCGCACTATTAAAATATTCGTCGATTACCTATCAAATACGAGGGATGACGGGATAAGGAAACACGAATACGAGAGTATTGCACTCGATGTTGCTGGTCGCTTATCCCGTCACTCCGAATATTTGGTTGTTTGAAGCGAATCAACCCCTGAAAAGAACACTTTTATTATCGTTTATATCGCATAATTAATTGCGTCTAACATTTTTATATTCGTCGTTATTAATATCGCATATAACTATATAATATTTAAATCACTTTCGGGTCGAATACACTTAAAAACGAGTTCCGTTTAAGATCCCCCTAATCCTTTGACAAGTAGTATCGGAGGTAGCGCCTTTTCGAGGAGCGCCGCCCTAAACACTTAAGGGCGTGATGTGATCGCGGAAACTTGTCATTAAGCATATTCGACATCATTTTTCAAAGCGTACTCTAAGAGATCGATATTGACTCCTTAGTCAAATATCGCGCTCGAGGAGTCTTTATCAATCATGGTTAGCACGAAACCCGTTGACGCGAAAGTCGAACATCACGGAATCCGTAAGGATTACCAACGATGTTGTGACGCGGAGGGAATCAATTTCGTCCTAATCAAATTTAAACCAATTTCATAATACTTTTTCGAAAATCCTGATACCGGTCTTTTGATCGTACTACGCACGTTATAAGCACCGGTAACCGAGTAAAGTTTAAATCACATAATATTTTTATTTGACTCGGTTGGTTATCGATTTTAAAACAAAATTAATTCGGAATCGCCACCTTTTCCGAAATCGAGTGACACCTCGAACATAAAGCACTCGATCGAGTGCCTTGGCTCACTCAGTCGAGTGACCCCTCAAAAACAAGGCAGCAGACCTGTAAGAAGGTCACTCGATCGAGTCCATGCCATGACTCGATCGAGTGGACTCTTTTGCATTAAAACGAGAGCCTTTCATATCATCCGAGCCTCGTCAAATGTTTTTACGACTTTGATCGTCACATGTAAAGGCCATCATGTGTCTCCCTTTTCAAAACCATGTATCATTTAATCGTTTTTAGTCATCTAATCTACTCACGTTCTCGTTACAATTGCTTGTTATAAGTTTGCTCGTTGTATTGTATTTCCGGGTTGTATTCCGCCCGCATATTTGTAATCTGTTTTCAAGTTTTATTTTCGTTATTTGAACTTGTCTTATTAAAACGAATCTCGCATGCTAAATACATTCGACGCTAGTTTAGATGCATTAAATGACGTAGTATAGGCCACTAAAGAGCAGGTGGGGTTGGTTGTCCTTTGTGGGCTTCCCAACACGTACCCTCACCCTTTACTCAGAACCATGGTTTCCGGATGTCCGAAATCGTTGGCACACGAGAGTCATTCGATGCACGATTCCTGATAACTCGGCGTCGGCATCGTAATGCAAAGGGACGAACCGCTAAACTCTAGCACTAAAAACGGGCCGTGCTTTGTGCACGATACGTCTAAGTGTAAAGTGGGTTCGAATGGGCCTGAACTCCCACAAAGTTCGGTGGCGACTTCTAACTTCGATTTAAATTTCGACCCGAGAACAATCTTACCACGAGATTCATTCGCCTACCCAAACCCGCGCGTGGCCGCATCGGGGTGGACGTATGTCATGTCCACAATATGGTCTTAAGAACTCTTGTAATAATTTTTACTTGAGTTTATAATCTTAAGAGGCTTTATGACTCAATTGAGTTTTGAAAGATATCTAATAACGAATGATTAGTCATATTTAAGGACGAAAGATAACGATTATTTACGATATAGAATTCCATCACCTCATCATAATTTGGAGAAATGAATGATTTTATTTGTATAATAGGATTTAATCGTCTTATGATAGAATTGATTACTCTTATTTTTATTTATAATATAAAGGTTCATCACCTTGTTACAAATTTTCGATGTGAGATTATGTTACTTTAGTTTGTACTCTTATTAATATATTTTCTAATACTTAAAAGTTTTTTTTATTGATATTTAAGAACGAGTGATTAGTCTTATTTACAATATAGAATTTCATTATCATAATTTTTTTGATGTGAGATAATTTACTATCTTAAGAGCTCCTTTTAAGATTCAAAAGAACACATGATTGCTCTTATTTATAATATAGAATCATCATTTTATTTTAATTGTTTTGATGTGGGACAATTTTAAGTTTGTAGTCTTATTAAGAATTGGGATAACTTTAATGTCTTTATATGTAATAAATTTATCAATTTTTCGAGCAAATAATATAAAATTTATACTCTAATGAAAGCATTTTCTATCACGAATCTAATTAATTCATTTTTATAATTTTATTTACGATAACTTTGTGTTAAATGAGATTTAAAGATTTTTAGATGAAAATTATAAAACATCACATTAATATAATAGGTTAAATATATTATTGTAATAATTAAAAAATTCTCTATTTGATTTTTTTATTATTAATGATATTTCCTAAATTAAGTTTCGATGTAACATACCAATCATATCGCTCGAAAAGTTCCTCCTTAATATATATACTAGTCACAGGCTGATTTTTAGTGACAATGATAATGACATCAAGTTAGAGAATTGCATAAATTTGTGAGATACGCAACAGTAGAAAGTAAGTCGAAGGTAAGAGTATGTTTAATAGTAAAGGAATACTATCCATATACGTGAATATGTTTTTTGGGAGGTCGTATATGCGCTAAACGTCAAATTAAATTACACGCGTGCATTGTATTTAAAACTCGTAATATCTCTCTTTAAGACAATACTCGATAAATATTTGGGTTGATAGTTGATATCTAAGAAACAATAATGACTTCAGTTTATAATCATAGGATCATCCTCTTATGATAATCTTTCAATGTGATACAATTATACTACAGAGTACTTCCTCCTTCCTTTTATCTCCTTCCATATTTTATTCTTTCAATGTGAGATTACTTAATTTTATAGTCTTAAAAGCTCTTTAATTTTTGTCAATATTTAAGGACGAATTATATAATAAAAATTCATAGCCCAATTATATAATTTTTCGATGTGAGATAGAGTTTTTCTAAAACTCAAAAGATGTGTGATTAATATCTATGGACGAATGATTACTCTTATTTATAATATAGAATTTAATCAGCTCATCACAATTTTTCGATGTGTGATAATTTTACTTAATTTTATAGTCTTAAGAGATTAAGGATCAAAAAATTTTTTTGTTGATATCTAAGAACGAATGATTATTCTTATTTATAATATAGAAATTTATCACCTTAATATAATTTTTCGATGTGAGATGATTTTACTATATTCTATATGTAATAGATTCATTACTTTTCGAGCAAATAATATGAAATTTAAAACTTTATACTCGTAATAATTTTTCGATATGGGAAATTTAACACACGTTTGTAGTCTTAAGAGCTTTTTTAAAACTCAAAAGAGAAATTTTTACTTAAGTTTATTATATTCCTAAGATTTTTTCTAAAACTCAAAAGATGTTTGGTTTATATCTATGAAATTCATGACTTTGTAATAATATTTCGATGTGCAAAATTTTACTCAAGTTTATAGTCTTCAGAATTTTTTTAAGACCCAAAAGAGTTTGTTTTTCCATCTAAGTTATTAAGGACGAACAATTGCTCTTATATTTGTATAATAGAATTTGATCACCTTATTACAGAGTATACTTTTGGACAAATGATTATCTAAAACGAATGATTTCTCTTATTTATGATATCTCATCATAATTTTTCGATGTGTGATAATTCTACTTAACTTTATAGTTTTAAGAACGATTTTTAGGACTGAAAAGATTTATGATTTATATCAAAAGACGATGATTACTTTTATTTATATATTAGAATTTCATCACTTTTTTGTAACTTTTTGATGTGGGATATTTTTTATTTCAATTTATAGCCTTAAGAGGAGTATCATAAGATTCAAACGATTTTCGATTAATATCTAAAAACGAATAATTTCCCTTATTGATGATGTAGAATTTCATCACGTCATCGTAATTTTTCGATGTGGAATAATTTTAATTAACTTTATAGTCTTAAAAAGTTCTTTTAGGACTCAAAATATTTCTCGTTGATATCTAAAGACGAATGATTGCTTTTACTCCGTATTTATATAGTAGAATTTCACCATCTTATTATAATTTTTCGATGTGGAATAATTTTATTTAAATTTATAGATTTAAGAGGTTTTATAAGACAATTTTTTTTTGTTAATATCTAAAAGAGAACGATGTCTCTTATTTGTGATATAGAATTTCATCACCTCATCATAATTTTTCGATATGCGATAATTCTTCTTAGTTTTATAGTCTTAAAAAGTCTTTTTATAACTAAGATGTTTGGTTAATATCTAAACACGAATGATTTCTCTTTTCCATTAGCTTACGGTCCTAAGAGCATTTATAAGACTCAAATTTTTTTTAGCTGATATCTAAGGACAAATTATTACGGAGTATTATTATACTCATCACCTCATCATAATTTTACGATGTGAGACAACATTAGAATAATTATAATAATAAAAGAGTTCGTTTTTATATCTAACTTAAAAATGGGCGATTACTCTTATTTATATAATAAAATTCGATCACCTTATTATAATTTTTCAATGTGGGATAATTTCACCTAAGTTTGTAGTCTCAAGTACTTTTGTAAAACTCAAATAACTTTTTTGTATATCTAAGAACAAATGATTAATTTTATTTATAATATCAAATTCAATACCTCATAATTTTACGATATAGAATAATTTTGACTTAAGTTTAGATATAGTCTTAAGAACTCTTGTAATAATTTTACTTGAATTTATAGTCTTAAGAGATTTTTAAGACTCAATTGAGTTTTGGAAGATATCTAATAACGAATGATCAGTCATATTTAAGAACGAATGATTACTCTTATTTATAAATATAGAATTTCATCACCTCATCATAATTTCGAGCAATGATTACTTTTATTTGTATAATAGAATTTTATCATCTTAATGTAGAATTGATTACTCTTATTTATTATATAATATAGATTTTCATCACGTTGTCATAATTTTTCGATGTGAGATTGTGTTACTTAAGCTTGTATTTCTATTAAGATATTTTCTAAGACTCGCATATTTTTTACTGATAATTAAGAACGAATTATTAGTCTTATTTATAATATAGAATTTCATTATCATAATTATTTTGATGTGGGATAATTCACTGTCTTAAGAACTTCTTTTATGACCCAAAAGAACACATGATATTTGTAACACCCCTAATTTTTATAAATTAAATTTGTATTCATATTTTTATTTCGTTTGCGATTTAACTCGTAATCCATTTTAATTCTTCTCAAAATTACTTTTATTTCATCTTGAATTCCTAAAATCTTTATTTTAGTTCGAGTTCCTTCAACTCGAAACTCGTTAAAACATTTTATTATCTTCTCGAGAAATCATTTTATTAAACTTTCATTGAAAAGTATCATTTTGTTTTCAAGAAATCAATTCAATTCATTTTCGTTGAAAACAATTTATTCGTCAAGAAACTCAATTTCTTTACAAACAATTATTTAAACTTGAGATAGACTCATTTGATTTCGGACTTGACCCAAATATTTATTTTCAGACCGAAAATAGTATTTTACAACTCATTTCACAATTTGGGCCTAATTCTTTCCTAACACGTTTTTAACCCAATTAATTCGTAAACAGATTATTTATTTTTACTAATGATTTTCGATCAAACCGTAAATTATTTCCTGACCCAAATCAAGTCTGTTACCTCGTCACTAACTAGATGAGTCCCTAAGATATTTTATTTATTATAATCACATGTTTTATTTATTTATTTATTCATTCATCCTAATTCTATTCAACAACTCCAATTTTGGTTGTTTTACGTTACTTCTCCAACTCTCTCTTTTTATACTCCCTCTCCAATTCTATTAGTTCTATCATTACATAAAACTCATCCTCCTCCAATTCCGTTTAATTACGTTATTGCTGCTCAGCCTGTTTTGTATCTCTTCTCCTTCGTTCATTCTAATCCGAGGGCTATCGTGCTAGATCCGATGAAGACGGTTATTTTATTAATTCGGATTTCGATGAAGGTAACACATGATGGCATGACTCGTTATTGCATGATATATATGTTGTAGTTGCTTGTAGTATCGTTTTAAATCGAATTTTATAAATATGTTTACTATATTATTATGATAATATGTTTCAATATTCTAAAATTATTATTAGGCCGAGACTAAAACGCATATATAAGAATTAATTTCTTAATTGTCCAGATTTTTAATATGAATTATCAAATTGAAAGTTTTATTGTTTTTAGTAAAGTTACAGCATGTTTTCGAATTTGTTACTACTTTTGTACGATTTGTACTCCTATTTACAGATCTTATTTTCAGAAAGTTTTAAAAGAGACTACTGTTTATTTTAAGTCTATTATACTTCTGTTAAATTTCGTAAATTATTTCCAGGTAGGTTTCTCACAATAAATCGTTTATGAAACTGTGACGGATTAGCTCGCGAATCTGTCAGTTGTTGTAAAACCTAATTCAAAACCTATGATAAACTTTGACTTTAATTTTGGTAATTTACTTACATTAAAACTAAAGAGTCTAGATAATTTTTCTAATTGGATTTGTTTTAAAATAAAATTTTAAACGTGTTTTATTAAAGAAATACTATCGGGTGTTGAATTTTGACAGTTTATAAAACTATGAACAAAAGCCCCTGTTAAGTTAGGAATTTCGATTTTCTCCAGAAACATAAGTTGTAGTTAAGCTTTTAAAGTTTTCAACCTCACTGATTTTATATTGTTTTGATTTTTAATGATTTAATTATGAATTTTATAGTAAGATAGTGAAATTCTGAAAAATCTGTAAACTTATAATTTATTACTTTTAATTACTTAAACTCCAACCCTTTCTAGAAATAATTATGATTTTTACTTTCCTTGACTTTTAATCATTAATTATATATTTATCTAATAAATATAATTTTTATGTCTCAAGGCCTAATATTAAATATTTTATATAACTCATATGTTAAACGATTTCTAATTATAATAACACCCATTTTGGAAAGTTACTATTTGAAGAAAGTTTCTATCTTTGAAAGGTTACTATTTTGAGAATATTTAAGATATCTTCGGATAAAATATTTATTGGTTGAATATGGAATAACATTGGAAATGAGAATGTACAGTATATAAGTCTAGGATATGTTGTTTGTTGTCATCAGCTATATGGTCAGTGTATTTGCGTCAGGGATACATTGATTGTCGAACTGGGTATCGTTTATGCTCAGGAGCCATGCACATGTACTTAGGCTAGGACCTCGCTGAACGCAGTCCTATTATAGTTTGAGTTATCTGGTGAGAGGGCTTAGGAGTCGCTTCGTGGACACTGAGTTCCTTAACCAGTGAGGCTTAGGAGTCGCTTCGTGGGCACTAAGTTATACTTCGGTGTTGTTTTGACATATCTCTAGTAGTAAAAGCTGTACTTATCATCGGTTTTATATTCCATTATTCGTTTTGACGCCGTCAGGCTGCTGAATTGTTTTCTGGTTTTGAATTTATTTTGATATATATAATGCTTTGAGTTTAATCAATTTTCATATATTATGCTTCTATTGCTTATATATTATGTATTATGGCTGGGAGAACTGCCTGAGTTGCTCCCCACTGAATTGTGGCTGTTATGTTTATAACATGACAGGTATTCTTTGTTCCGGGGTTTGGTGTGCGCTAGCGAGTGGCATGGATCCTACTCTGCTTTAATTATGTTTGTTTATGGATTGTTAAACCCATTTGAAGAATTTCTATTTTTAGCCCTTTTGTAAAAAGTGGCCTTTGTATTGACTGACCGTTCTTTTTTCTAAAATATAGAACATCAGTGTGTTTTAATCCCGACTCTACAGTGTTTTCGCCACTGTATCGCGTTAGAATTTCTAGGGGATTACAGTTGGTATCAGAGCATCACTGCTCCCGACGCTTACACACCTGAAATTAGGGAAAAATACCAGTAAATTATTTAAACAGTAAATAAAGATATTATTAGAAATGGGTAGAAACAGATAAGGACTTAACTGTTAAGATTATCTGTTCCTGAACTCGATGATTAGCATTGATTTTATGTTGTTATTTGTGAACTTCAAGATGGCCGGAAGAGGTAAGCGAAACAACAACAACAACAACAACAACAACAATGATTAGGGAGGTATCGAAGCACTGGCTGACACGCTACGCAACATAGTGCAGGCCATGAACGAGATGAACAACCGGAACCAACAGAGACCCTTTAGCTTCTCTCACGCAGCTGAAGGAATGGCAAAAAGCAGACTGGATTTTTATGATGGCTCCGTAGACCCCGAAGTCATGAACCGTTGGTTTCGACTGATGGAACGGCAGTTCGGAATTTACTCCGCCGCCGAGAATCAAAAGGTGGGCCTAGCTGTCCTGTACCTGTCAGACGATGCAGACCGATGGTGGACCCAGGTTGGCTCGACTGCACTTCAAACTCCAGGATTCAACTGGACTCAGTTCAAGGCTCTCTTAGAACAGAGATTCTATCCCGAGGAGCTGAGGCATCAGAGGATGACTAAATTCAACGCTCCGCGCCAGAATACCATGTCTGTAGAAGCTTACACTACTCGGTTCCATTTCTTGGCGAACTATGCTGGAGACCTGCTACCCAATGACAATTCCCGAGCCTTCTTTTATCGAGGAGGACTTCGAGCCGATATCACTCTCAACATGCCCCGGAGTCTCGCAACTGTTAATGAGCTTTATAATGCCGCACTTTACACGGAGTCTTCGATTGAGCGGGTGAAATCTATGAACCCATCATCTGGTTATAAACGACCTTTCACCCATTCTGGGAATAACTCTTCATCTTCTTCTAAGAAGTTCAACTCTGGAGGTCTGGATTATTTTTCCTTTCCCTTCTTCTTTTACTTTCTTTTCTTCTAAAATTTCCGACTCTACTGTATGCTATTACAGGTAGTGGTTTCAAGAAAAACAATTTCAACTCCAAGTCTAATGACAAGAAGGAGCCCACTTGTTTTAAATGCAAGAAAACTTATCACCCTGGAATGACGTGTGACGGTAAACCCATTGTGTGCTTCATTTGTGGAGAACCCGGACACCGCTCTTCTCATTGTCCGAAGAAGCCGGCTAACAACACCGCTACTGCTGCTGGCGCTGTTACTACTCCCGCTCCTTGTAAAGAGCGCATCTTTCTGATGAGCCGTGCTGATGCAGAGGCTAATCCTGATGTGGTTACGGGTATGTTTCTGATTTCTGGTGTTAGTACTTATATATTATTTGATACTGGCGCTTCCACATCTGTCATATCTTCTATTCTGGCTTCAAAACTATCCTTAACCCCCTGTCAAGCTGAATCAATAGCTATTTCCCTTCCTTCTGGTGAAGTTGTTGACTGTTCTAAAGCTTATCAGAATGTACCTATTCTCTTTGTTGGTACTATTCTTCCTTCTACTCTCCTTGAGTTCCCTCTCGCTGAGTTCGACGTTATTTTGGGAATGGACTGGTTAGCTCAGTATGATGCAAGGTTTCAGTGTCGAGATCATAAGATTTCTCTGAAGACCCCCGAAGGTGTTCGAGTGTCTTACCGTGGTGGTCGAAGACAGAAGGGTATCAAAATTATTTCTGCCATGAATGCTATCAGAATGCAGAGAAAAGGTTGCCAAGCATTTTTATGTACGGTAACTGTAACTGCTGAACTCCCTATACTCGAGGAAGTGCGCATAGTGTGTGATTATGCAGATGTATTTCCCGAGGAGTTACTAGGTATTCCACCCGAACGAGATGTGGAATTCACTATTGAACTCATGCCTGGTACTGGGCCGATCGCCAAAGCACCTTACAGAATGGCTCCCGCTGAGTTGCAAGAGTTACGCAAGCAATTGGATGAAATGATTGAGAAAGATTTCATTCGTCCAAGTTCTTCCCCTTGGGGCACTCCTGTTCTTTTTGTCAAGAAGAAAGACGGTTCGATGCGCCTGTGTATTGATTATCGTGATCTCAACAAGGTTACGATCAAGAACAAGTATCCTTTGCCCAGAATTGATGATCTCTTCGATCAACTTAAAGGTGCTTCAGTGTTTTCCAAGATCGATCTAAGGTCTGGATATCACCAAATTCCCGTCCGAGAATCTGACATTCCGAAGATGGCTTTCAGTTCGAGGTATGGACATTATGAATTCAAAGTCATGCCTTTTGGACTAACCAATGCTCCTGCTGTTTTTATGAATCAAATGAACAAAACTTTCAGGGAGTATTTGGATCAGTGTCTGGTTGTCTTTATTGATGACATCCTGATTTATTCCAAGTCGGAGGTTGAACATGCAGAACATCTCAAGATTATTCTTGGCATTCTGCGAGATCAAAAGTGGTATGCTAAGTTTTCGAAGTGTGAATTCTGGCTTTCCGACGTAGCTTTTCTGGGTCATGTTATCGCAAAGGAAGGTATTAAAGTTGACCCTGCTAAGATTTCAGCTATCGAGAGCTGGGCAAGTCCCAAAGATGTTGGCGAGATCCGAAGTTTCCTAGGTCTTGCTGGCTATTATCGAAGATTCGTGCAAGACTTTTCTAAGTTAGCACGACCTATGACTCAATTACTCAAGAAAGAGAATAAATTTCTGTGGAGTCAAACCTGTGAAGATGCTTTTTCTGAGCTCAAGAGAAAGCTCACTTCTGCTCCTATCTTGACCCTACCTGAAGAAGGCGTTGGTTTCGATGTATATTGTGACGCTTCTAAGAATAGTTTGGGTTGTGTCCTTATGCAGAACGGTAAGGTGATCGCTTACGCCTCTAGACAGTTGAAAGTTCACGAGGTGAATTACCCTACCCACGACTTGGAGTTAGCAGCTGTGGTGCATGCCTTGAAAGTTTGGAGGCACTATCTGTATGGAGTAAGATGCAAGGTTCACACTGACCATAAGAGCCTGCGATATCTCTTCAAGCAGAAAGATCTGAATGCGAGACAGAGACGCTGGATCGAGTTAGTGAACGACTATGACCTTGAATTGGTGTATTGTGAGGGAAAAGCTAACGTGGTTGCTGATGCCCTTAGCAGAAAGACCCTCCATTCCTTAACTCCGTGTCTTGGCTTATCTGAGATGTTGGCCCGAGATTTTGCCAAGATGTCTATTGATGTTGTTGATGAAGGTTATGATGGTCACCTGAATGCCCTAGTTGCTGAACCAACTCTTTTCCGTGAGATTCGTGAGAAGCAGTTGGAAGACCCTTTCGTAGCCGGTATCCGAGAAAATATGAATCTCGGTAAGGCTCTAGACTTTTCTGTGGATTCCAGTGGAGCCCTGAAATTTAAGAACCGCTGGGTTGTCCCTGGTGATGCTGAGGTGAGAAAGCAAGTTCTAACCAAGGCACATAAGACGAGGTACTCTATTCATCCTGGTGGTGACAAGATGTATCGGGATTTGAAGCTCCATTTCTGGTGGCCTCATATGAGAGAGGACATTGGAGAGTTTTTAAGTAAGTGCTTGACATGTCAGCAAGTGAAGTTCTAGCACAAGAAGCCTGGAGGTTTGCTACAACCCCTCCCTGTTCCGGAATGGAAGTGGCAGTGCATATCGATGGATTTTGTGATGGCATTACCAAGAACCGTGAATGGAAGAAACGGTATTTGGGTTATTGTGGACCGCTTGACCAAGTGTGCACGATTCGTCCCTATTCGTGACACTTGGAGTTTGGAGAAGCTCACAGAGGTGTATGTTGCCGAAATCGTCCGTCATCATGGTGTACCGCTCGAGATTGTTTTGGATCGAGACCTGAGATTCTGCTCTAAATTCTGGAAGGCTTTGCAAGATGCTTTGGGAAGCAAATTATTGATCAGTACCGCTTTCCATGCTGCTACAGATGGATAGTCCGAGAGAACGATCCAAACTTTGGAGGATATGTTGCGAGCTTGTGCTTTGGATTTCCAAGAGAATTGGATCCGACATCTTCCGCTGGTAGAGTTTTCCTATAACAACAGCTACCATGCTTCTATTAAGATGTCTCCGTTCGAAGCACTTTATGGTCGAAAGTGTCGTAGTCCCGTCTGTTGGGATGTTCCCGGTGAAGTGAAGATTTTGGGCCCGGATTTGTTGGCTAATACTATTGATGTGGTGAATGTGGTCCGATCTAGGATGAAGTCTGCCCAGGATCGACAGAAGTCGTATGCTGATGTTCGTCGCCGACCTTTGGAGTTTTCAGTTGGTGATCTTGTGTTCCTGAAGGTATCACCTATGAAAGGGGTGAAACGGTTTGGGATTAAGGGCAAGCTCAGTCCTAATTTCGTTGGCCGTACCGTGTGATCGAGAGAGTGGGCGAAGTTGCTTATAAACTAAAATTGCCTGCTTCTATGGGTAAGGTTCACGATGTTTTTCATGTTTCTCAGTTAAGGAAATATGTTAGTGATCCCGAGCACGTGTTGGAGCCCGAGATTGTGGATCTCGAACCGGATTTGACTTATGAAGAAAGATCGGTGAAGATTACTGATCGCCGTGAGAAGCGTTTAAGGAACAAAGTTGTACCTCTGGTAAAAGTTTTATGGCGCTGTAATCGGTTTGAGGAAGAAACGTGGGAAACCGAGTCTTCGATGCGAGCTAAGCATCCTCAAATCTTCGAGTAAGGTAAACCTCGATTTCCTATCTGCTTATTCTTAGTTTCGAGGACGAAACTTTCTTTTAGTGGGGAGGATTGTAACACCCGCTATTTTTCCTAAGCATTTTTATTCTTTCCGTTAGGACTCCGTTTTAACTCTGTCACTTTTCGGCCTCATACTCCATCATTTTACTAAGTTCTAATTTTAGTTTTTGAGTTTAATGTTTTTTATTTTTAATTTTAAAGATTTAAATTCTTTTTAAATCCATTTATTTGGTTTCTTCGTAAACTAATTAATTTTCCGTAAGGAATTCTATTTCTCTTCGAATTGACGTTTTTAAACTTGGATTTAAGTTATTCCTTTTCCTAAAAATGTTTGAATACGTTTCTATAATATTTTCAACTAGTAAATATTTTTATTTACAAAAATTTAGTTGTTAATGATTTTATTACGAAGCTTCGCGAATAATTATTTTCTTACGCGAGGTTTACTCGAATTACTTTGAAATGCCTTTAACTATTTTACGATTATACTTTTTATCAACTTATAAACTATTTGAGACCATTTCCTCACATTTTGGACCGACTAAGCTCTTGGAAACAAATTTTACTACGTTTTATTTAATACGTTTCATTTCATCACGTTAAAACGTAAACGTAAGATTATTTCTTTTCATTCATTTGAGGCATTATTATCGAAACTCTTCATCCTCCCCCTCCTTCATGTGGCCGGTCAAATCTTGATAAGATGAGCCTTGTTTTTATCAACTCATTCATTCACATTTATGCACAAAAAGACCTTCCATCCTCTTTATTCATTCTTGTCATAAAAAAATATTCAACCTTTCTTTCTCTCTTGGTTGGCCGTGTACTCCCTCCTCTATCTTAGGCAGATTTTTGCTCCATTTTGAGTCCCAATTGCATCATTTTTATCGTCATAATAATCCTCTTTCCGTTCTCTTCGTTAAGGTATTAATCGACGTCGTTTTCGATCAATGTTTACCTTTATTTTATTAGTTTTCTCATGGTATTTTTCTGCCGTGATTCTTGTGTTTGGTAGGATTTGTGGACGATCCCGAAGCCGACGGATATATAATCGATTCAGACTTGGAGTAGAGGTAACGTCGATGTTACTCGGTATTACTTGATTTTAATTGAGTATTTGCATATATATATTTTTATGTTTTATTTTGGCAATATATGTATGTCATAAAATCTGGAAAATTTTTAAAAGTTGAAAATTTGTATGATTCGGTATTTTATCGCTTTTACGAGATTAACAATTAAATTGTCATATTAATTTGTAAAATCGTAATATTCGGCCTAAACATGTAATATATGTTTATATTCTGGAAAAATGTTGTTTTTGATGATTTTTAATAATTTAGTATTTTTATGATATTTTAGTTATCGATTATTGAATTATTACCGTTTACGGACAAAAATGATTAAAAGCCGATTTTTAGTTCTAGTACTTAAACATTTTATTTTAATCTGATTTTTGACGTGGTGAAACTTTCTGATGAAATAGAATATTCTGAAATTGTTCATAATTTTTCGGAATTGTTAAGTGGATGAATTAATTAATCACTTTAAATCATCGTTTATCGTTAAAACCGTGTTTGTTGTTTAAATTCTCGATTTCTGGTCTTTGGTTTAAATCTGGAAAAAATTATGATTCTGATGATTTCATATTAAAATGTAATTTTATGATTTTTATTGCCTTAATAAAATGTTAGGAATGATAAGTTTTATTAATGGAATCGTTAATTGTGAAAACGGGTTTTAAAGACGGTTTTGACGGAAGTTGGTAAATCTGGAACTTTGGAAAATCTGGAAAATTAGTATATTCTGGAAAATGATTATTTTTAGGTTAAATAATAATTTTTAGACATTAATACTTAAATCATTTTGTGATTACTATTTTTATTAATCGTTATTGTCGAAATTGGACGATTAACGAGAAAACGCTTTAAAAACCGAGTTTTAGAATTCTGGAAAATTTTCTTTCTGGACAGAATGTCCATAAATATATTTTAACTATTTTACGTAATTTTTGTACTATATATTAAAGTCTTTAATTAATAAGTATTGATTTTCGGACAAATTGTGATTTATCGTTAAATTGCTTCGTCTTACCTAAAAGAATTATTTTTCCAGCAATTTTGAAAATATTTAAATCTGAAACTTTAAGAGTTAAATCATCCCTTAACATACTCTAAATGTATTTGTTGGTTTAATTAAATAAAGACGTTCAAATATTTAATTTGATGTTTGCCGTAAAATCCTATTTATAATTTTATTGTCGAAACTAATAATAATTAGGGAATTTTTGCTTTTTAACTTTTGAAAACACCCTAATTAGTAATATTAAAATTTTTAAGACATTTTTAATAATTTTATAACGCTTATACAATATTTTAGTAATTTCATAAAGTCAAATGTTCACTTTGATAATTAATATCGTTAAGGCCGAAAGTATTAGTTTTATAAATCTATATCGTTTACTAAAAATGTGGTATTAGTATGAACTAATATTTTCATTATTTTGATATAATGCTATTTTAGTAAAGTTTCTAAAAATAGAAGTTTCCTAAAATAGAAAGTTCCCTCTTTTAGAATATAAATGTTTACTTCTTTTATCCTCATATTGTTTATAATGATTATATCTTTTAAATATCGATAATGGCTTGTTTTGGAGTTATGGAATAAGGACAAGTGTGGGTTTAGAGTAATATAGTCTGGGATGTACGTTTTTGCCATCAGCTATAAAGCCGGTGTGCCTATTTGGGGCGCATTTGGTCGTTGAACTGGGCGTAGTTTCGCCCAGGAGAGTGTATGTTTTTACCTTAAGCTAGATATCGCATCGTGTTAGTCGCCGTCAGCTGAACTAGACATATTTGTTGTCTAGGAGGGGTATGCACTACTTAAACCAGGACTTCGCTGCACGCAGTCCTGTTATAGTTGAGTTGCCTAGTTAGAGACTGGATTCTGTTATGAGTTAAGTCTGCAGTTCTCGAAGTTAGTTTCTAGTATTATCCTAGTGAAAGTTTAGATTCTACATTAATCCTATCATAATGTCATTTTGAATATTTTTATTGTTATCGATATAAATTGGTTTGCAGGTTGGCAAATATTTTTATGTTTCTTCGGAAACCCATTTAATTATTTCATTTCGCGCTGAAAGCTTATTTTAATATGATGTTTTACTGTTTTCCATTTTGACTATTTTTCCTATATTAGTAATTACTGTTTTTAAAATCATGTTATACGGCTGGGAGAACGTTGACGTTGCTCCTCACTGATTGTGGCTGTTATGTTTTTAACATGACAGGTATGCATGTTTCCAGGTGTGGGCTAGCGGGCAGACATGATCCTTGCTCGATTAATTTTAATAATTATGTTTTGTGGATTGTTAAACCCCTTTGTGGATTTATTTAATTTTTGGCCATTTTATTTAGGGCCTAATGTTTGACTTTACGATTTATATTTTTATAAAAACATAGTTACAGCGTGTTATAATCCCGACTCTACAGTGTTTCCGCCACTGTATCGCGTTAGAATTTCTAGGGGATTACAAAACTCATTTGAAGAATTTCTATTTTTAGCCCTTTTGTAAAAAGTGGCCTTTGTATTGACTGACCGTTCTTTTTTCTAAAATATAGAACATCAGTGTGTTTTAATCACAAATCTATAGTGTTTCCGCCACTGTATTGCGTTAGAATTTATAGGGGATGACAATATTACTCTTATTTATAATATAGAATCATTATCTTATTTTAATTGTTTCGATATGGGATAACTTTAAGTTTGTAGTCTTATTAAGAGTTTTTTTAAGACTCAAAAGTTTTTTGGTCGATATTCAAAAATAATGATTACTCTTATTTATATTATATAATTCCATTAACTCATCATAATATTTTGATGTAAGATAATTACTTAGGGTTATTATCTTAAGAGGTTTTAAAGACTCAAAAGATTTTTGGTAGATATCTAACGACGGATGATTATTCTTATTTATAATATAGAATTTCATCACCTTATTAGAATTTGTCGATGTAGGATAGCTTTACTATTTTTATATGTAATAAATTCATCACTTTTTCGAGCAAATTATATGAAACAAATTATATGAAATTTATACTCAAATGAAAGCATATTCTACCAAGAATCTAATTATTTCATTTTTATAAATTTTTTTAGAATAATTTTTTGTTAAACAACATTTAAAGGTTTTAAGATGAAAATTATAAAACATCACATTAATATAATAGATTGAATATATTATTATAATAATTAAAATATTATGTAGTTGATTTTTTTAGGGTTATTTCATGGGAATAATATAAACTATGCGTGTGCTTCTTAAATTAATCCTAACTACACGTAATCTCATTTCAATATGAACTACGTCTTCATTAATCTCACTTTGCTATGGGTGACCGGCTACCTATTGAACCTCCCTTATTCAACTCTTTCTCTAACTCTTCTTCTTCTGATTCACATTTTGTGTTCATTTTCGGTCATTGATAAAAAAAATTCCTAAATTCATCTTTCATTTATTTTTCAATTATTCTTATAGAAGTTATGAAAAAAAATTATTGTAATTTTGACTTTCACGATAACTGCAACGGACCTAATAAAACCCTAGAAAGTTACAACAAGTCACTATGACCGGTAATAGCAAGTCATAATTTCAGACATATCAAAGGGAGATTAATGAATGCGTAATTCACATTAAAATGAGAATACGTATAGTTTGGATTATTTTAAGAAGCACGCGCATAGTTGGGATTATTCCCATGAAATAACCCTTTTTTATTATTAATGATACTTTCCTAAATTGAGTTTCGATGCAACGGACCAATCATTATCGGTGTCACTAGTTGGAAAGTTCCGTGCAATGCACGGGCCGATTTCTAGTGACAATGATAATGACACCAAGTCGTCGAAGGTAAGAGTATATCTAATAGTAAAGAAATATGGAGTACTATCCACATACGTATCAATGATAATAATATCTACGTATCAATGTAAAGTAAGAAACTCAATTTGGCATGCATAAAAATCAAAAAAAAATGTTGTACGTAGCGTGTATACATATAGCGATATGAGTAATTAAATTTCATGATAGTATAAATAAACGTGTTTATTTCTTACCTAATAAATGTATAAATAATTGATCAAATAAGGGATTAGGATGATAAGTTACCACTCCTAATTTCGATTACTATTAGATTAGTTTTATTAAAAAAAATGTTCATATGATTAACTAAGTACACGTTATAATAAACTTGTAGACACCCGCATTTGACTGCTAGTGTCTATAGCGATCTCCAACAAAACACCCGATGATGATCGGACGTAAACAAGCTTTAAATACGCTCGAATACGGACTCAGAATCAATAGTATCTGGCATGGGCTTTTAGCAGAGTACAAATCTTGCAAAACCTACCTCAAAATCAGGCCCAGTAGGCCGTTTCCAATAAAATAAGACTAATTTGAGCCAAAACCGTCACCGGAAATAAATTCGTCTTTTAGCGACCGAGTCAAAACTCGGTCAAAGTCGAATTCCGAGGCAAGACCAGCCATGCATGCTTCTAGAAACCAGCTCAACAACCAAATCAAATTCAAAAATGATCAAAAATCTTTCCCTAAATATACTCCACCCGTTTGAGGGCACTCGATCGAGTGCCATAGGGCCACTCGATCGAGTGACCCTCCAAAAACTCACCAGACGCCTTGTTTTGAGCCACTCGATCGAGTGCATCTAGGGCCACTCGATCGAGTGCATCTAGGGCCACTCGATCGAGTGCATCTAGGGCCACTCGATCGAGTGCATCTAGGGCCACTCGATCGAGTGACTCCTGGACGGGGTCATTTCTATAAATACTCCTCCACATTCATTCATTTACCAACTTTTTACACAACTTTTACCACCTTCAAGCAATTCACATTCCAACCACTTTTTTCATCATCTTTGCAACTCATCACCTCTACACATATACATACATACACACGCATACATCGAGATCAAAACTTATCAAATCAAGAGCAATCATTCCTACAATCATACACAACATAACTCACCTTGCATATCTCGACGCTCCCGTGCCTAAGCCACTACTAGACGAGCCCGTTTCCGAGAGACTAAAGCATGTAGGTTAAGGGTAAAATCAAATCCCGACCTCTCTCTTCTTCCCTCTCTTTCTCGTCTTTATATATATATATATATATATATATATATATATATACGTACTATTTATATTAATTATACTAAAACTAACATTTTAATTTTTGTCACTAACATTTTTATTTTATCGTAATCTAACATTTTATTTATGTACTCTAACAACTAACATTTTCATTATTGGTTATTTACATTTTGTTATAATACTAATACCGCATATTATTATTTAATACAAAAAAAAAACTATTTCGGGTCGAATATGTTTAATTACGAATTCCATATAAAGTCTATTTAATCCCTTAACAAGTCGTATTGGAGGTGGCGCCCTTCGAGGTGCGCCGCCCTAAACACTTAAGGACGTAATAGATCGCGGTGATTCGTCGTTAAACATGTCCGACACTATTTCTTTCAAAATATTATTCTAAAAGAATCATCGACAAATTGGGTTAGAACGAATCTCGTTGACACCGAGTCGATAGTCACACGATCCAAAAAGGTTGGTTACGACATCATGACGCGGAGGAAATCAATGTTCATTCTAGTCCGATCAAAATCTATTTTACAAATTTAGCTCCAAATACTAGATATCGGTTTTAAATTCGAAAGTCGAGTATGGAGAGCCTTCGGAATATAAACTAATATAAATCAGACATTATTTATATTTAGCGTAATTACATATCGATTCCAAAACATAAAATCCGAAGCAACCTTCTCTTCGAAACGAGTAAAGCACTCGTACAGGGGGTACTCGACCGAGTGCCATAAGGTCACTCGATCGAGTGACACCCCAAAAATGGGAAGAAGGTATTCGTAAAGGGCACTCGATCGAGTCCCCTCAACGACTCGATCGAGTGACCCTCTTAAGCTTCAAGAACAAGCTTTAAAACGGCGTAGAGTCCCGACAATTCTTTTTTACGACTTTTACTCGTCACGTGTCAAGAGAATCACATGCTTACTCCTTCAAAACAATGCATTGCATCATTATTCTAATCTATTTATATTACCGTTACTAATTCGATTTTTCCAATTTTTGCTCGTTGTATTGTATTTCCGGGTTGTATTTCCGCCCGTGTATTTTGTATCTATTTACGAGCTTTTATTTTCGTTGTTTACGTTTATCGCATTCAAACGAACCTCGCATGCTAAATCACTTTGACGTGAATCAAGATGCATTAAAATGACGTAGTAACCCATTCTATATTTATATATCGTAAAACGTTGTTTGCATAACATCTTACCGAATCACTAGCGCAACATATTCAAAAATCGATCGATATCTTAGTAGAGGCCGCTATGTGCGGGCAGGGTTGGGTCTCCTTTGTGGGGTTCCCAACACGTACCCTCACCCCTTACTCAGAACCTCGGTTTCTGGATGTCCGAAACCGTTGGCGCACGAGAGTCATTCGATATACGATACCCGATAACATCGGCATCAGTATCGTAATGCAAAGGGACGAATTTCACAAGCTCTAGTATCAAAGTGGGTCGTACTTTGTGCACGGTCCACCAAAATATAGAGTGGGTTCGAATAGGCCCGAACTCCCAAAAATTTCGGTGACGACTCCAACTTCGATTTAAATTTCGACCCGAGAACCATCTCACATGGGAAACATTTTGCCGCCCAAACCCACGCGTGGCCGCGTCGGGTGGACCTATGTCATGTCCACAATTTGACGACTCCGCTGGGGAAAACTGATGTACAACTTGTCATCTGGATCCTCAGGGTGAGACTCGGGGAGAAATCGTTCGGTTAGTAAAATAGGCACGTTAGTTTTATGTTTCATGCATAAGCCCATTTTTACCCGGGCCGGTACTGGCGACCGACGTCCCACTATACCGCGATATATTCCAAATTGGTTATGTCAAGGTGTTCATGGCTAATTCGTATGGGTTTCGCGGCATGTCCTTATCCAAATTGGTAAGGGAGTCCGTCCTGATTCTCGAAAAGGCCATACGCACTGGTATAGACCTTATTTCGACCGACCGAGACTTAGTTTAAAGGATACATGGTGTCGTTATAATGCTTGCGTGACTATGTGCTATTTGGTTTCCGTGTCGTTTTAAAAAAAACCATTATTTCAAAAAATGCATCTTTTCAAAAATATTCAATTTTCAAAATTCGGAATGCTGCCGAAATTTAGACTTACGATTTTACTCAAACAGCCTATTTTTATCCGGTATGCTATCCATTTTGAAATTAAAAAAAAAAATTGGGCCCGACGGCATTTTGCCAATTTTAAAAGTCGAGACCGTCCTCCGATTTTCTCTGAATTCAAACCCTTTTTCAAAAAAATTCCTTATCTTAGGACTTACCGTATTTAGGGTGTCAGGTCTTTTTATAAGTTTGTCGAAGGTCTTTAGCGTCGAAACTTCGTTGGTCTTACATCACAGGTTTTCTCCCTATCCCAGTCCGCCTTATTTGTCGAAGGCATGACCAACCTACATAGGGTATACCCCTACAAAGAAAAGTTCATTTATACACCGGAGTCCAAAGTCTGGGGAAAATCTCACGTGGACCTTCCTTCGAACGGGACTCGGTTCACATAGCCGGATCCTAAGGAAGTCACACCACCCATGAGTCACCCGTCTAGGTGTCTTTCTTGAGTCGTTTTCCTTTTTAGTCTTTTCCTTGCTCGGGATGTACTACTTTGATTCCAAGGTCTGGGTTCGGTCTCTGATTAGGCGGTATTCTTACAGACAGACCACCGCCAAAAAGACACAAACACAAAATGGAGCAAGCCTTGAACAACTTGAAGGCCTCAATGGACACAATGGTCTTCAAGCAGACTGAGATCGAGGCCCAACTGGCAGCTGTGAGAACAGAGCAAGCAGCTGTCACTGCACGTTTGACTGTCGTGGAACATGGGACTCCTACCATTGGGCCTGAAAACACTGGGCACCTAGCTGAACTGGTTAGCGCAGCGCGCCGACTAGAGGAACAAGTCCACCTATCGGGGGAAAATAACATCCATCGGGAAAATTCCCGAGACTACTCCCCGATGAATGACAAGCTTCCTGCAAACCTAAACCTCACGGGTTTGCCCATGTTTTAGAGAACTGAAGACCCGTTACTACATGTGCGGGCCTTCAAAGAGTTTATGGCTATCAAGGGGGTTAATTCAAGCATGTTCAAAAATCTGTTCGCTGCTTCCCTTGAGAAACACCCAAAGGCCTGGTACTAGAGGCTAGACCCCAAGAAATACCCAACTTGGGTTGATGTGGCTACGAAATTCGCTCGGAACTACACTGATAACACCAAGATCCAGACCACAATGCGCTTCCTGGAGGTTATAGCCCATGAGCCCAAAGAAGGTTTTACGAAATACCTTCAACGCTGGAGGGCCGAAAGTTAACTGGTCGACAAGCCCAGTAAGAAAACCTTAGTGGAGGCATTTGTCAAGAACCTCCTCCCTTCCTACCGGGTCCATCTCCGGTACACTGTCATACCCAATTTCACCACTCTTACTGAAATGGGTATGAGGATTGAAGACGATTTGAGGCTAGAGGGCCTTACTAAGGCCTCTAGCAAGAGATACTAAGGGGCTTCCTCTTCCACTGCTAAGGCCCCAGCTGCAACCCGCAGCATTTTTGACGCGGTTAATCTACTAGATGCCTCGTCCAAGAAGAATACCTCACCTTGAGTATTCACCGATATAGGTAATACCTATACATATGCCTTATAAAGGCTATCTTACAAGGGCTTGATCCAACCGATAGGCCCAACTCCTGAAGTTCCGGTCGAGCGACGTTCCAAAAGCTACAATGTCCAAACCTATTGCCAATATCACCGAGGCAATGGGCACTATACCAAAAAATGCTAGAAGTTGAAGCATCTGATCCAGGACTTGATCGAGAGTGGTAAAATATCGTTGCCCGGGGACAAACCGAGTAACAAAGACAATCCCTTCAGCTCTCATGCTATTTTTACCGGGGAGGTGATCGACTGTTCTCACCTCATCTCTCCTTTCATCCCCCAAATAAACGGGATCTGGTTCGACGATGAGGACCATGTGTACCTCGTCAAAGGGGAAGTTGTCCCCATTACCCCCGAGGAAATCCGAAAGGTTAAGTCCAAGGCCATAGCCAGTAACCACCTTGCCAAAGTCGGTCGTCCCTATCAAGGTAATAGCTCTAGGGACATCCCTGTCTCGACAACAGTCACTGAACCTGCCAAGACGAAAATTGTCCCTGAAGAGCAGAGCACTGACACGGCTTTATTCAAACAGCTGAAGAAGACTCGAGTTGACCTCACTATATGGCAACTCTTAGTTAGCTCGCAAGAACATCGAGAGGCACTTACTAAAGCTCTCGATCAGATTAAGGTCGACTCCCTAGTTACCCCTGCTGAAATGGTAGCCACCATCATCCAAGGAGGAAGGTCCACTCATTACCTTGTCTGAGTCCGACCTACCGTCGTTCGGGGTCTCTCAAAATTTAGCCCTGTACGTCACGGTGATTTGCCGAGGAAAATATCTCCTAATGACCCTAATTGACGATGGGTCCGCTGTGAACGTTCTTCCTCTAAGAACTGCCAAAGCCCTCAGCATTACCGAGGCTGACTACATCCTGACTACTCAAACCATCCAGGCTTATGATGGGAGCCCAAAGTCGGTAGCTAGGGCCATTAACTTGACAATCATAACAGGCCTAATTGAAAAGGAGCTGGAGTTCCAGGTAATCAATGTCACCTCTTCTGGAGGAGTTGGCCATTAAACCCTATGACCATGGCTAGCTGCAATGCCACGGGCCGTACGAACCTTTGGAGGTTCGATTTTATGGGGATGATCGAGGAGAAGTACCTCTTCAGGCCTTATTTCACCACTAGCATTGATGCGATGCTACAAAATTTGGGGTACTTTGGGGGCTACCTCAAGGTCGTATCTTCCAGCTGGGAAGATTATCGAAGTCCTGAACGACGGAGAATCACACTTCGACGACCGTTACACTATGACCCCGGGCAACGTTGTCCGGGCAAGCACTGAAAAGGCCTGCAACATCATCAAGGGTATCCACTTGAGCCCATATAGCCCGAGGTTGACCGACTACTTTGTTACACCGGTATTCGGGGATGTCCAAGTTGGTCTGTATCAACCAACCCTTACATATCTCGAAACCAAATTGGCTCGGAAATGCAACTACATTCCAGACGACATATTTGCTCTCATCTAGTTGGAATCCAAGGAGGGTGATGATAATGGTGAGCCCGTGCTGGGGCTCCTATTTGGGGAGGATAAGGCCGTCCCAACTCCTAAGGAGGACCTGGTGAATCTGATCCTCCGAAGCAACAGGTTCGATCCCACGAAGCTGATCTTGGAAGTCGACTCTGATTCTGGGAATAAGGCATGGAGGAAGACCATCAAGTTGACCGACAGCCAAGGCCGAGTTTACAAGTTGACCACCAGTGAAGGAGACATGTCGGACACCGATTCCAAGTCTGATTCTGAGTCTGAGTCTGAGTCTGAGGTCGGGTCTAAAGGGTCTGATGCTAAAGTCCAGTCTGTAACCCCTCTCCCTGTAGTCACTTCCACTGGAGCCTCGGGGTCTGTCTCGAGAGTACTCCCAATCCCGCCTCTGACCAATGATCAAATGGCCGCTCTCTTCGAGCTGTTTTCCAAGTTTTCTATCAATAATAATGATAACCGTTTTGCTTACGACTTGTCTTATTTTCAAAATGTTTTTGGTTTCAAAAATATTATATGCAATGACATTGAGAAACCCGACGAACAGGTATCCTTACCTCCGCATCTGATCAAGCAACTAGAACAAAGGGAATCCTGGGATCCGGTAATCGAAGAAACCGAGTCCATCAATGTGGGAACCACTTTAGAGCCCCAAATGCTTAAGTTAGGGTTATCTTTAGATCCCGAGGAGAGACAATAGTTCACAAACCTCCTCCAAGAATTTAAAGATGTCTTCTCGTGGTCCTACAAGGACATGCCGGGGATAGACCGGGAAATAGCTGGCTGTATACCCATCAAAGACGGGTGTAAGCCGGTAAAACAGGAGCTCCGCAGAATGAGAGCCGAATGGTCTCTCAAGGTCAAAGAAGAAGTAGACAAACAGTTCAAAGCCAGTTTCTTACAAGTGTCCGAATATCCGGACTGGGTCACAAACATCGTGTCGGTACCTAAAAAGGACGGTAAGGTGCGCGTATGCGTATGCGTAGACTTTCGGGATCTTACCAAGGCGAGCCCAAAGGACGACTTCTCGTTGCCACACATCGACATATTGGTGGATAACACGGTCGATCATGCTCTCTTATCATTAATGGGCGAGAATGCCGGTTACAACCAGATTAAGATGGCAGAAGAAGATATGAGAAAGACAACCTTCACTACACCTTGGGGTACTTACTGTTATACTGTCATGTTATTGTTCGGTCTCATCAATGCGGGGGCCACTTATCAACAAATCGCCACAACCTTATTACATGATATGATGCATAAGGAAGTGGAAGTTTATGTAGACGACATTATCATCAAATCCAAAAGCCGGGATGGGCACATTATTATCCTAAGGAAATTCTTACCCGATTACGCAAATACAACATTAGGCTGAATCTTCAAAAATGCAGCTTCGGGGTAACATCAGGCAAATTACTGGGTCATATCGTTAGCCAATGTGGTATCAAGGTCGATCCACCTAAAATCAAAGCCATCACCGAGATGAAGTCACCGAAAAAGAAATAAGGGGATTTCTCGGGAAAGTTCAATATATCAGCCGGTTCATATCCAAACTAACCATGGTATGTGAACCAATTTTCCAAAAATTGAAAGTAGGTGAACGGAAGCTATGGGACGATAAATGTCAAGCGGCTTTCGATAAGATCAAAGAAATCATGTATGCTCCGCCGGTATTAATGTCACCTCAACCCGGTTTGCCTTTGTCGTTATACCTAACAACGACCGAGACAGCCATGGGGGCTATGCTAGCACAGACAGTAGACTCGGAGGAAGGAGTCATCTACTACATCAGCAAAACGTTATTGGAGTATGAATGCAAATATACCAAGCTCGAGAAAAGGTGCCTAGCCCTAGTTTGGGCCACCAAGAAATTCCGGCACTATATGCTCAGTTACGAGATACATGTATTATCCAAAATGGATCCTATCAAGTACCTGTTCGAGAAGCCCATCTTTAATGGCAGGATGTCCAGATGGACTTTATTGTTGGCAGAGTTCGACCTCAAATTTGTGCCATTAAAAGCTATTAAAGGCCGGGTGGTAGCCGAATTTCTCGCTGATAGTCCCATAACTGAAGAAGGACACACCGACACTTGGTCCTTCCCAGATGAAGATATATACCATACCGATACAGAAACATGGGGATTTATATTTCGACGGGGCATCTAATTTCCGAGGATTTGGTGTTGGGATTCATTTAATATCACCAAAAGTGGAGCATACTCCGTTATCCATTAAACTGGATTTCGACGTGACTAATAACGCAGCCGAATATGAAGCATGCATTCACGGGTTGAAAGTCGCCGCTGATTTAGGAGTCACAAATCTCCGGGTACACGGCGACTCATCTTTAGTCATCAATCAAGATCTCCAAAAAATGGAAAACTCGGAACGCCAACCTCGTGGCCTATCAGGCGCGAGTAAGGGTTCTCGAAAAACAATTCCAAAAGGTGGAATACATATATCTACCCCGGGAAGAAGACCAGTTAGCGGATGCACTTTCCAAATTAGCATCCTTACTGAATATTCCAGATCACCTAACCAGCATGCCGATTTGCGTCAAAAGAAGGTCCAAGTCGGCATATATCCACGTCATTCAAGACATCGAGATAATCGATCCGGAACCTTGGTATCAGGCTGTTCTAATTTACATGATAACGGGAGAATATCCTCCGGAAACAGAAAACCGGGCCAAGAAAGCCCTACGAAGATTGGCCACCCAATTTAGTCGTACGGACGACGGACAATTATACAAAACGACGGCATAGGGGGCTCTCCTCCTATGTGTCGACAAAATAAAAGCCGAGAAGGTTACGACTGAGGTACGCGACGGTGAATGTGGTCCACATATAAACGCCCAGATGTTGGTCCGAAAAATCATGAGACTCGGATACTACTGGAACAATATGGAAACCAACTGCCAGTTATATGTCAAACACTGTCATAACTGCCAGATTTTTGCCAACATACAGCATATGTCGTCGTCCCTATTATACACCATGACATCACCATGGCCATTTTCGACATGGGGAATTGACATAATTGGGAAAGTAAACCCTTTCGAGACAGGAGGTTACTATTTCATTTTGGTGGCTATCGACTATTTCACCAAATGGGTCGAAGCCGAGTCATACCGGATTTTGAACGCTAAGCACGTTGCCAAGTTCATCCAAAACAAAATTATATGCCGGTACGGGGTCCCACACGAGTTCATCAGTGATCACGGGACGCACTTCCAAGCCGAAACAGCTACTCTGCTAGCCAAATACAAAATCCAAAGGCATACATCTTCGCCTTACCGTCCCCAAACGAATGGAGCGGTAGAGGCAGCTAATAAAACAATTGTCACCATACTTAAAAAGATGGGTGATTTTTTCTGGGTCTAGCCCAACAAAATACCTTTTGCCCTGTGGGGATACCGAACGTCAATCCGCACTGCAACCGGTGCGACTCCATATTGTTTGACGTACGGGATGGAAGCAGTTCAACCGGTCGAGTTGGAAATACCATCTCTCAGGATTTTACTAGAAAGCCAAGTGCTTAAAGCCGATTGGGTCCAAGCTCGATACGACTCACTAGTTCTTTTAGACGAACAGCGGTCCCGTGCCCTCAACAACATTCAAACATATCAAAAAAGAATACAACGGGCCTTCAACAAAAGGGTCAGGCCCAGAAATATCGAGGAAGGGGATTTGGTCCTCAAATCCGTCCGAGCATTACTACCAGTTGACCCGAGGGAAAAATTCAAACTCAATTGGGTCGGGCCATATCTAGTAAAGAGGGTTCTATCAGGAGGAGCAGTGAAGCTGACCGACTTGGACGGGAATGAATTCATCAACTCTACCAACCTAGACCAGCTGAAGCACTACTACCTCTAACCTTATCTCAATGTCATTTGCAAAAGTTTGTCTTTTTACAAATAAACTTTCAAAATAATAAAAAAGTCAATAAGCTAGGATTATTTATCCTATTGTCGCGCACACCTCGAACTACTAGTCTTGGTGAATTTCGAAATTGTAAAATTCTATGCTTCAACTACGTTTGGTTTGATTCCACTAATTGTGGATACGTAGGCAACCCCTCAAAAGGGAACAACCACCGCAATAACGAAAAGACAGAAACGGTTTCACTAATAAAAATATCTTTTATTATTACTAAAAAACCGATAAACTCGAGAATTTCAAATTACATCACTAAAAAAAAAGAGCAACAAAACGACACTACAAAAATAATAATAATATTCAAATAATAAAACTAAGGAGACAAATATTTAGGGCATTTTGCCCTTGCCCTTATCCTTTAGGTCGTGCAGGGCCCGTTGTCGCCGAGGCGGGGTCGAGCGTTCCCAAATCACAATGGGAACCTCCTTAACTCGAACCCGTTTCTTCGACAGTGGGTCGTCCGCTATAGTAACTGGTCTGAGTCGAGCCCTCACGTGCTCCGGTAGCCTATCCCGAGGACCAAGTCGGTCCTGGACTGCCAATCTCGGACCGAGTCTCCTCTCTAAGTCCGTCTGGGGGCTCACTTCGCCCCGAGAACCTTTAGCACCGGACTCTCTAACTTGAGTCTTAGTCTTTGCCCCTGACCTGACATTAATCGAACCAGGGTGGCCGGAGTCTCACCTTCGTCAAAAAAGCCTCGGTTGTCCTTAACCTGCTCCCTACGGACCAGATCGAAAGCTTCATCCACCTTCAAAGCAGCTCGGGTCTCAGCAGAGTTTGTTTTTTTTCCACTTCTCATAAGAGTCTGATACCCAAATTGATTGAAGAGACTCGGGAACGGACCAGGTAACCCGGGTGTACCACCACTGCATCCAGGTGTCGCACATCACATCAGTCAGCTAAGTGGGGTCACTCACAACGGCCTCGTTTTCCGGAATCCTCTGAGACCAACCATACTGCCTAAGAATACGGTCGGGATAGAGGTTAAATGTCTGACTAAGTGACAAAATCACCTGGTAACGGGCCTTATCCCTCGGTGCCAAACCAGTCCAGATAAGAATAAACCACCACGGGACCACCCATCAGATCAATGGACCACAATGGAACGACAGCTCTTCATCCCACTACTTCCGGTTAATAAGACAAGACGAGTCGATGGCCCGCCTCCTTGTCGCTACTTGATTAAACCGGTACCGACTCGAGTCAAGGGGAGACTCCATGATCGATAGCCTCTAAAATGGTCAGACCTAACAAAAACAAAGATTCATAAGCTCTCGAGACGACTTTGACGTCTGCCTAGGGGCACTCGATCGAGTTCCTAGGGGCCACTCGATTGAGTGACACCCCTAAAATTGGGCAGCGAGTCTTTGATGAAGGCACTCGATCGAGTGCCTGGGTGACTCGATCGAGTGCCCTTTTTACGGTTATGCAAACCCTGGATAATTTCCCCTGTAATCAGCTACACCGGACTATGCTCCGTCTCCATCAGGTCGACAATAGTCAGGATTCGAACGGCACCCATGCATGACAACAAATCCGTGTGACCTTCAAAAGCATAGACGTGAAGCATACAGAAAGCAAATGCCCTACGGCTATGGACTGGCATGACCCGAACGTCATGTAGGTTCATAAACTTGTCGGCCAAAGCAAACAGCGAAACGGTATCTCCGACTAGCATATGGGACACCTCCATGTGGGAAAGACCTAAAAATTCCCCTAACTTCCTCCTTGGGTCATAAACTAAAAACGGGATAGCAGGACGGAGCAAAGGGTTCCACCCTCCCACAGCAGCAATCTTCTCGGGTAAAGGACAGATCTCGCCCAGAGGAAAGGCAAAAACATGATATATGTCGTCCCAGTAGGACAGACAAGCATCAAGAAAATATAGGTCTACCTGCATCTGACGGATGGTGAATAGCTGAGAGATACCCGCCTGGTTCAGAGCCGCTTTCTCCGTGTCCCTAATGTTTCGGGACCAAGCTTTCAATCTTGTTGACATACGTTCAATGCCCATACATGAAATTCTTAAAGGAGAATAAAAAAAATTAAAGAGAAGAGAAGTTGTGAGGTGCCAAAAGTTGAAACAGGGGTTGTGTATATATAATACAAAACCCTGGCACTTCCCCAATTGCTAGGTCTCCCTAACCCAAGCGGGCCTAAGCACACAGGCCCGATCCCAGCTTCCTCATACCAGTGCAGGAATTGATTCATCCCGAGCATTCCTAATTTTACAAATTTTAAAATATTCAAAAGTCTCAAAATTTTCAAAACTTTTCAAAAAATTCAAAATTTTATTCCCCAACATGAGTCTGTGTTTCGCCTAAGTGTTACATACAATATTATTATGTGACGGTATACAGGTACACCCAAGACTTCAAAAGCAAGTCCGACTCCCCACGAAGCTATCATCAACGAGACAGATATGACCCTTTGCTTATGGCTGGCGAGCTCTTCACGCGAGTCTAATGGACTATAAACGACACGACCGGAAGGCTGCCAGGTCGTAATCCTCGATTGGCCTGGTAGCCACTCTGACTTTCGCCTTATCCAAGCCTCAATTAGAGTGAGGGCTCTGTAGACACCCGCATTTGACTGCTAGTGTCTATAGCGATCTCCAAATAAACACCAGATGATGATCGAACGTAAACATGCTTTAAATACGCTCGAATACGGACTCGGAATCAATAGTATCTGGCGTGGGCTTTTAGCGGAGTATAAATCTCGCAAAGCCTACCTCAAAATCAGGCCCAGTAGGCCGTTTCCAATAAAATAAGACTAATTTGAGCCAAAACCATCACCGGAAATAAAACCGTCTTTTAGCGACCGAGTCAAAACTCTGTCAAAGTCGAATTCCGAGGCAAGACCAGCCATGCACGCTTCTAGAAACCAGCTCAACAACCAAATCAAATTCAAAAAAGGTCAAAAATCTTTCCCTAAATATACTCCACCCGTCTGAGGGCACTCGATCGAGTGCCATAGGGCCACTCGATCGAGTGACACTCCAAAAACTCACCAGACGCCTTGTTTCGAGCCACTCGATCGAGTGCATTTAGGGCCACTCGATCGATTGACTCCTGGACGGGGTCATTTCTATAAATACTCCTCCACATTCATTCATTTACCAACTTTTTACACAACTTTACCACCTTCAAGCAATCCACATTCCAGCCACTTTTTTCATCATCTTTTTAACTCATCACCTCTACACATATACATACATACACATGCATACATCGAGAGCAAAACTTATCAAATCAAGAGCAATCATTCCTACAATCATACACACCATAACTCACCTTGCATATCTCGACGCTCCCGTGCCTAAGCCACTACTAGACGAGCCCGTTTCCAAGAGACTAAAGCCTGTAGGTTGAGGGTGTAAAATCAAATCCCGACTTATCTCTTCTTCTCTCTCTTTCTCATCTTTTTATATAAATATATATACGTGCCATTTATATTAATTATACTAACATTAACATTTTAAATTTTGTCACTAACATTTTTATTTTAGGGTTATTTAATTGCAATAATACTGACTATTGAGCATATTCCAATAATAATACCAATTACAGTTAATCCCAGAATAATACATCGAATTGAAGTATTCTAATGATAATGGTACAGTTGCATATGTTACCTGCAACAGCAAGTAACCTTCCTGAAAAATAACCTGCTACTTCAATCTATTCAATCCACACCCACCCTCCTTATTTACCCTATTTTTTTCATCTCCCTCTTACTTAAATCTTTCTCTTGAATGACAACTCTGCAAAAAAATTAAAAATCTCTTGATTTTCATTACCCTACTCTTCTAATTAAATCTAATAATGGGCTCTCCATCGAGACATAAACCAAAACTTCATTAATTAATAAAAAACACATTATCCAATGTGATAATCAATCAAACCATCGAAATTGATTATCGCCCCATCTCTGATTTTCTGTCTCCTTCAACTCTCAGGTACTCTCTTTTCGATTTTAAGCATTGCTAATTTGTTTTATTTTGTACAAATTTGGGGTTTTGGTTTCAATTAGGGTTTTTTTCTGGGTTCGTATTTATTCGATCACCGTTTCTATTATGATTTCTGGGTCCAATTCGGGACTTGATTCGCTTCTAATTTCCAATTTTAGCACATTTCACTTGGTCAATCAAATACTAATTTATCTTTCTGCAAATTTCGACAATTTGGGGTTTTGTTTTGATTAGGTTTATTTTCTGGGTTTACATTTATTCGATTAATGTTTCGATTATCGTTTCTAGGTTCAATTCAGGAGTTTATGTTTATGTTTTAATAAACCGTCCACTAAGTTTTGTGAAATCTGTTTTGTCATTCACATTTGTTGTACCAGATTTCTTCCTCTTACCAGGTCTATATTCATTCTCAAGGGAGAGTGAGAAGTAAATGGGGGAGTGAAGTAAATGGTAATGGTGATAGTAGGAATTAAATGAGGCGCTTAAAGGGAGGTGGACCGGTTATTCAGGTAACCGGTCCACTGTACCATTATCATTAGAATACTTCAATTCAATGTATTATTCTGTGATTAACTGTAATTGGTATTATTATTGGAATACGTCCAATAGTCAGTATTATTGATATTAAATAACCCTTTATTTTATCGTAATCTAACGTTTTATTTATGTACTCTAACAACTAACATTTTCATTATTGTTTATTCACATTTTGTTATAATACTAATACCGCATATTATTATTTAATACAAAAAAAACTATTTCGGGTCGAATATGATTAATTACGAATTCCGTCTAAAGTCTATTTAATCCCTTTACAAATCGTATTTGAGGTGGCGCCCTACGAGGTGCGCCACCCTAAACACTTAAGGGCGTAATAGATTGCGATGATTCGTCGTTAAACATGTCCGACACTATTTCTTTCAAAATATTATTCTAAAAGAATCATCGACAAATCGGGTTAGAACGAATCCTGTTGACGCTGAGTCGATAGTCACACGATCCGAAAGGGTTGGTTACAACATCGTGACGCGGAGGGAATCAATGTTCGTTCTAGTCCGATCAAGATCGATTTTACAAATTTCGCTCCAAATACTAGATATCGGTTTTATAATCAAAAGTCGAGTATGGCGAGCCGTCGAAATATAACCTAATATAAATCGGACAATATTTATATTTAGCGTAATTACATATCGATTCCAAAACATAAAATCCGAAGTAACCTTCTCTTCGAAACGAGTAAAGCACTCGTACAGGGGGCACTCGACCGAGTGCCATAAGGTCACTCGATCGAGTGACACCCCAAAAATGGGCAGAAGGTCCACGTAAAGGGCACTCGATCGAGTCCCCTCAATGACTCGATCGAGTGACCCTCTTAAGCTTCAAGCGCAAGCTTTAAAACGGCGTAGAGTCCCGAGAATTCTTTTTTACGACTTTTAGTCATCACGTGTCAAGACAATCACGTACTTACTCCTTCAAAACCATGCATTGCATCATTATTCTAATCTATTTATATTACCGTTACTAATTCGATTGTTCCAATTTTTTGCTCGTTGTATTGTATTTTTGGGTTGTATTTGCGCCCGTGTATTTTGTATCTATTTACGAGCTTTTACTTTCGTTGTTTACGTTTAGCGCATTCAAATGAACCTCGCATGCTAAATCACTTTGACATGAATCAAGATGCATTAAAATGACGTAGTAACCTATTCTATATTTATATATCGTAAAACGTTGTTTGCATAACATCTTACCGAATCACTAGCGCGCATATTCAAAAACCGATCAATATCATAGTAGAGGCCGCTATGTGCGGGCGGGATTGGGTGTCCTTTGTGTGCTTCCCAACACGTACCCTCACCCCTTACTCAAAACCTCGGTTTCCGGATGTCCGAAACCGTTGGCGAACGAGAGTCATTCGATATACGATACCTGATAACATCGGTATCGTAATGCAAAGGGACGAATCCCACAAGCTCTAGTATCGAAGTGGGCCGTACTTTGTGCATGGTCCACCAAAATATAGAGTGGGTTCGAATTGGCCCGTACTCCCACGAATTTCAGTGGCGACTCCAACTTCGATTTAAATTTCGACTCGAGAACCATCTCACATGGAAAACATTTCGCCGCCCAAACCCGCGCGTGGCCGCGTCATTGTGGACCTATGTCATGTTGTAGACACCCGCATTTTGACTGCCAGGTGTTTATAGTAGTTTCCAAAAAACACCCGATGATGATCGGACGCAAACGTGTTTCTACGCGCTCGGATATGGGCTCAAATCCATTAGTCGTTGGCTTAAGCACTTACGGAGTACAAATCTCACAAAACTGACCTCAAAATCAGGCCCAGTGGACCGTTTCGAGTCAAACAAGACTAATTTGGGCCAAAACCGACACCGGAAATAAAACCGACTTTTAGCGATTGGGTCAACCCTGGTCAAAGTCGTTTCCGAGACACATCAAAGCAGCCACTCAAATAAAAAAAGTCCAACTCAAGAAGCAAAACCAACAGTCCACCTTCAGACGGGCCATCAGGTCAAGTCCGTCAGGGCACAAAACCCTAGACACCAAAGTACATGGGCAATGCCTATATAAACATCCTCATGCACAATCAATTTCACACTTTTTACAACCCTAATAAACATCAAACTCAAACCCTAATTTCAACCCTAATCAAACCCTAAACCTAGCTTCAGGAATTCAAAACCCCAAACCACCATAACCTAGCCTACATACTCGATACTCCCGTGCAAGCCGCAACTACGCGTCCCGTCCGAGCGTAAGAAACATGTAGGTTGAGGGTGAAAAAAACCCCTTTCTTCTCTCTTCTCGTCTTCCTCGCGTCTTTTGTCATTATTGTCGTTTTTTTTATTATTTTATTCGCGTCATAATACCGTTAATATCGTTAGTATCAAAAGACATTAAAATACTCGTAGATTTGTGTCGAGTGCGAAGGATGTCGGAATAAGGAAACCCGAATATACAAGTGTACTGCACACAGCGTTGCCGGTCGCTTATCCTGACACCCTAGCACTTGATTATTGAAACGAGTCAACTTCAATAATAATTTTTATTTCCATTCGCGTAGCTTTCGTTCAATCGCATATTTCGTCAAATACAAAATTATCGAACATCTTTAATAAGGGTCGAAACCCGTTGATGCGGATCCGACATCAAACAATTCGCAAGAATTAATTATGATGTCGGGATGCGAAGGGAATCAAGGCGAGTTTTTTTAAGGTGTCGATCTATTAGATTCGATACCAATTCCGTAATTGGATGTCGAATCTAATGATTTAGTCAAATAAATTAATTAACATGATTTTCGTTGACGCTAATATAGATGTCCTCTAATTCAATCGAATTAATTACGACATTAATAAACGCGGAGAAAATTTATATCGTGCTAGTTAATTTAAAACGACTTATATTATTTTCTTCAAGTTTGCGCTCTAGCATTTCTTACCGATTCAATAATCGGATATGGGATATGACGAGCATCAAAATTAAAATCGAGTATAAATTATTCCAAGTATTTAATATCGATTTCATAATCGAACATTGAATACGACGAATATCGAAAATATAAAGTCGAGTGCAAATTACGCAATATTTGTACGCGATTTAATAAAATCATCAATTTTCCGAAGAAAACAATTTCGCTCTTTTTTTGTTATTCTTCGAACATCGTTTTTTAGACAAAACATTTTTTTTTAGATCTCGATATATTTTTTCCTTGACCTCGGTCAACACGTGCCTAATCTATCACGTGAAACATATTTTTCAAAGCCATGCATTAACTCATTTGCATCATTCTACATCATTCAATATTTCGTAAACCGTTATATCGTTACTAACGCGTTTAGTGTTTCTCTTGCTAATTTTGGTTGTTTATTTTATCGTACTAAAATAAACGCACATGCTAAAATTCAACTTTGACGTTAGAATCAAATTGTATTAAATTGACGTAGAAACCCTTTCAAATACATTCACATGCTTAGGGAAAATAATCTTTGCATATCATTTCCCCGTTCAACTAACGCGCGTATTGGAAAGTCATTCGAATTCTTAGTAGAGGCCGCTAATGTGCGGGCGGGGTTGGGTGTCCTTTGTGGGCTTCCCAACACGTACCCTCACCCCTTACTCAGAACCTCGGTTTCCGGATGCCCGAAACCATTGGCGCACGAGAGTCATTCAATACACAATATCAGATAATGTCGGTAGTGGTATCAAATACAAAGGGACGAGCCCAATAAACTCTGACATTGGAAATGGACCGTATTTTGTATAGGGACCACTACGACATAGAGTGGGCTCGAATGGTTCCGAATAACCACAAAATTCTGTGGCGACTCCACATAGACCTAAATTTCAATTTGATCCATTCTCATATGGAGATTCATTCGCCTCCCCAAACCCGCGGGTGGCCGCGTCGTGGTGGACCTATGTCATGTCCACAAATCTCTATTAAAATATATAATGTAGAATAATAATTGCATCTTATAAACTCTACATATAGTAAATAATAGGTTTATTATGATTATATATGTGGACGTCCGTCCGCACCACCCGGCGCCTCGCGCGCGCCCACGCGGGACTGACCCGATTTTTGAACGTGTGGCGGCGGCAACCCATGCGGTCCCCTCCCTGTCGGGGGCCGGTCTGATCTCGCGTACGGGGCGATGTCTCGGACCTCGATTCGGATGACGATCCAGACTTGTACTAGACGGGTGGGGGCACCCGTGTTTCCGTTTGGGAATCGATCGAGTCGTGGTTGTGAATGTTTAAAGGCCGATTTGTTTGGTAAGGCGACCTTTTTAGTGAACTGAATTCGTTGCCGATTTGTGGAGTCGCCAGCGAGTCAATTATGGGGACTCGGAAATCGTTCAAGTCAACTTTGATCCTTAGCCGGCTCAAAGTTGAGGGGCACGGGACCTAAAGATAAAGACTTGTACCCTTAAGCACTACATGCCTGAAATGACTCTCATTGTCAATGGTTTCGGACATCCGGAAACCGTCGATTCTGAGTAAGGGGTGAGGGTACGTATTGGGAAGTCAACATCCGATAGATGTCAATACCCAATCCCGCCAGCACTATAGCGGCCTCTACTAATCAATCGTTGGGCTGATAACCTAATTCTTTTGTTGTGTCGAAAATACTGTAACATCCGTTGTTTTCACCCTATACCTTTTGCTACGTCGGTTGTTTAAGGACAAGTAAGTATTGTTGTCAAAGTAGTTGTGTTTACATTCTTTGCATGAGATTTCACGTGACAGACAAGCCATGAAAAGATGCACGTAGGAGAGTAGAGAGTTCTAGTATTATACGTATTAGCAAATCAGTTTTAACGCGATAATACGGATATTAGTCATTCTCGTGGTATACCTTACCTGGTATTCTGCTTAAGATGCGTCGGTTCGGTATTAGTAGAGATGCATCGAACCTAATAAGGTGAGCACCCGGATTAATACGGAACCCGACCATCACTTTAGTTGTTTTATGTTTTGAATTTCGTGTTAGGTGATTTAGCATGCAATTATAAGGTCATAAAAGCAATAAATCATACGAAAAACTGTAAACGCGAATGTAAGTAAATCACATTGTGAGGAGTTGCATCCTCGGAGTATACACTAAACGAGACACGATGTATAGATAGTTGAGAACGGATCTCGGAATTACTCGGGTCTATTTAGTGTATTTTAGTATTTGTCATTGAAATTGGGACGTTACGTGTTTTAGTAGATATTTGTGGACCTAGTGTCCACATCTAGTGTTATCGTAGTGCATAATAAAAGAAAGTGCAAATATGGAAAGTTTTGTTTAGATGACAACCTAGTGACGACTCGACTTCAACAGGCGGATCCTCCTAGCTTGACCGGTGACTCCGGCAGAGCTCCGTTACCGTCTACCCTTCCTGCGGCTACTCCGGCAAAGCTTCGTTACTATGGATTGATTCTGCGGCTAATCCGGCAGAGCTTCGCTACTAGATTTGAGATAGTCGAACACAAGCACCTCGGTATCGAGTGGGGTGCTCGAAGGTGAGGAGTAGCGTCAGAGCTGTCTCAAGAAATTTGGAGGCCCGGTGCAAACTTTAAAATGAAGGCCCCATTTGATCAATATTACGGAGTAATAATTTTATAAATAGAATGTCCAAGTTGCATTATGCCATTTTTTCACAATAAATTTTGTTATTTGAATGATGTTTTTCCCTACCTGTTTAGTAAAACAATCATTTACCTATAAATTTTCTCCCATTGGTGAGTAATTACTTGGTGACTCAATCATTCGTTACTATAGTCATATTTATTAAATATCATCTCCAATATCATGTACTCCGTAAATCACATTATAAACATCATACTATGTATCTCTTTTCGTTTAAATTCAAGACTTTTTTTACTCCAGATGGCGTTACGGAGTATAATTTTTATGGGTAAATGAATGGTTAAAAAGAATTTTTAAAAAGAGAAACAAGAGAATATATATTACAAACTTGTGTTATTTATTGCAGATATAGTTAAATTATGATCTCAATATGATAAACTTTGTCAATTAACACAAATTTCCATAAAAAGATTAATTAATGAATTGAGTGACCAATAAAATAAAAAGAAGAAAAATGGGGCCACAAGGACTCAAACTATTGCCCTCTTGTAGAGAAACCAACAATTCAACCATCTATGAACCTTTACATAACTGTAGAATTTGAACACCAAATTAAATTTATGAGGCCCCAATAATTTGGAGGCCCGGTTCAAATGCACCAACAGCTCCTCTCATTAGACGGGCCTGAGTGGCGTCGATATCGCTTTTATCGGAACTACGATCGAGTGGATCGTTTGCCTCGGGTGTCGGAGTGCGGGCCCTTAGCGAGAGAGTAGAGGGAGAAGAGAAGATGAGAATGTGTCGAATGAATGAGGCGAAGGGGGGTATTTATAGGTGTTTTCGGCCCTCGTTGCCCATATGGACGCCTGAGCTGGGGCGCACCAAGACCCAGGCGCCTGGGCTAAGGCGCGGGGAGACTAAGACGCGTGAGGTGAGGCGGTCGAGATTTTGAAGATACGATTTTGATACTTTCCAAAACCGAGAGGGAGGAGTGTGATACTTAGCTTGGAGCCTAAGGATTCTCGCGGCTTGACCTAGCGCCGTGGGTTTAGTGGGCTTCGGGTGTGTGTCCCGAGGTTCGCTTGGCACGGTGCTGACTCGGTTCGAGTTTCGGGACCGATTCGGGGTCCCGGTGTCGAAATTGACTCTAATTAGTGTCTATGTGACTGTAGCGACACGACTAAGGCTGCCATCATGTTAGTTTTAATTTTTCCGAGTAATTATTTGATGCGTTCTATAGAAAAACTACCTACAACATCGCGAACCCGCATCGCGTTTGCAGTCCTATCGTCATCGGGTGCTTGTTGGGCACTTCTGCAGCCACCAGGTCCAAATCTGGGTGTCTACAATATAATTCACTATAATCATAAATAGGCTTAATATATAAATATGTTACTCCGTATGTAAGTTGAAACCAGCTACTTCGTATAATATGTTAAGCTGATACTCCGTATACAGATGATATATACTCTTAATCACTGTATGTCGTAATATGTTACGGAGTAAGTTTTACCACTTATTTATTACTCCATATGATAGGTATATTTTAATCACTTTTGAATATGTCTTAATCTTGTCTTAATTAATTATTTCTGACTTTTATGTCAATATATATATAGACATGTTATTATGAGTTCTTTATATATTTATATATTAAAAATATCACATCATAATATACTTATAATATATACTCCGTATTACATTATGAAATTTATCAACAAATTTATAAAATAAACTCATAATATATTTTCATAAATATAGGTTAAACATAATAATATATCCAAAATAAACTCATAATATATTTTAAGAGCTCTTTTTAAGATCCCTTTGTATTGATTACTCTTATTAATTATCTAAATATTTACAATTATACTTAATAATTGTTGAATAATCAGTACCCATAATTATAATATGTTTATTATATAGATATAATTAGGCTTAATTAATATGAAGTATGTTTATATATTATGGCGAAGTATGTTTTTTTTAAACGAATTCAGTTCACTAAAAAGCTCGCCTTGATTAAAGAAAAAAAACCTAAAACGCTCTCCTTCCATGGCGAATTGAACCTGCGTGCGGCTCAAGGTTTCCTGTGCCATGGCTATGGAAGTCACACCTTCGATCCTACGTAACATCACTAAGCGCAAGAACTCGAGTAAGGAGAAAGGAACGAATTCAGAACATGAGACTAATATTGAGAAAACTCTGCCTGATGTAGACAACGCTAGTAAGCATGGGAGCGTGAATTCCATCATTGGAATTGCGCCCTATGATTTCTCAGTTGCTAATGGGGTTGAGATCATCACAGAACCAGGAAAGGATATGAACAATGATGATGATTGTATGGGAGACTGGTTCGATAGGCATGGACGTAAAATCATGCATATTGTCGAGGATGAGCCAGAGGAGGTGCTACAACTCACAATGGATGACGTCAAAGATGAATTGGACTATTGGAAGAATGCAATTTATGGCTTTGTGATTGGAGCTAATCCTCCTTGGCCAATGTTTGAAGGATACATAAGACGCATTTGGAAGAATCATGTCATTGATTCTATTTCGTTTCTTCCCAATGGCGTTTTTCTGGTGCGGTTTCAAACTAAGCAAATGCAGGAAACAGTCGTTCAAGCAGGTACGCATCTGTTTGATGGCAAGCCTGTGATCATCAAGTGTTGGCAACCGGATATAGATCTTGAGAAAGAAGAAGTGAAGTGTGTTCCAACGTGGATTCGTATTCACAAACTTCCGCTTAAGTTTTGGGGTAATAGCTTACCTAAGATTGCAGGTAGGGTTGGGAGATACATTCAGAGTGATCAAGCTACTATAAGCAAAACTAGGCTAGGTTTTGCAAGAGTTCTTGTTGAGGTTACAGTGGACCAAAAATTTCCTAACCATGTCAGATTTCGGGATGAAAAGGGGCAGCTTGTTGAAGTTCCGTTGGAATATGAATGGAAACCAACTAAATGCACGAGGTGCTCAGGATTGGGACATGAAGCGGAGCATTGCAGGAAAGCTAAACAGGTTGCTCTCAAATCTAAGCAGGGTCCTAAGAAGCAGACTCTTATCTGGAAGAGGAAGGAGGACTCACAGCCTGCTGCATTCAAGCCTGTTCAGGAGAAAGGGATTGAAATCTCAGTTCAGGACGAGAATGCTGTGAGTCCTTTGATGATTGATAATGCTTCTGATGTAGGTGGGAGCCTGGTGGATCCTGTTCAAAAGGAACCAGAACCACCTGGTAAGGAGCAATTGATGGATCACCATAAAACGCGGGATAATGATGCTCCTTCAAGCTCTTCGTTTAAGGATGTTCTTGCAAGGAGTTCAACCCCGAGTAAGGATGGGATGAGGATACTTACTCGTACCCGGAATAAATGAGAATTACTATATGGAATGTTAGAGGTATGAATAAGAGCCAAAAACAAATGTCTATAAATAATTTTTTGTTGGCTAATAAGGTAGGGTTGTTTGCGTTACTTGAAACCAAAATTAAACCTCAAAATCAGAGTAGTGTTATGTTGGTTTTCAATAATTGGAGTTTAACTATGAATTCTCACACCCATCCTGGTGGTCGAATTTGGGTTGGGTGGGATCATGCTCAGTTCAATCTGAATATTATTATTCATCCATCTGAGGGTGATGGATAATATGTCTCAGAAGTCCTTTCACATAACTATGGTGTATGCATTCAATGGGACTGATGAAAGGATCCCACTGTGGCAGAAATTAAGCAATATTGCTGATTCAATGAGAGGTCCTTGGGCTATTGGGGGGGATTTTAATTGCGTTCTTGTGCCTGAGGAAAGACTAGGTGGGGGTTTCAGTCATACTGCGGCTGAGCAATTCAGAGATTGCATCCTCTATTGTGACTTACTTGATTGCCCGTCGGTTGGTGCCTATTACACCTGGAGTAACAAACAGAAACCAGAGGATAGGGTGTATTCGAGACTTGATAGAGTCCTAATCAACCATGATTGGCAGAGTGTGTTCCCTGATTTGCAAGCTGCGTTTCTTCCTGAGGGTGCGTATGATCATACTCCATGCTTCATTCAATCTGTGCAGGCTCAGCCAAATAAGAAAAGGTCATTTAAGTTCTCCAATATGTGGCCTTCCCATCGTACATATGAATCTATTGTTCAAGCACAGTGGATACAGAATTACGAGGGAACGAGGATGTATATTCTTGTCCAAAAACTCAAAGCACTTAAATCTCATCTCAAAATGCTTAATAGGCGATGCTTCTCGGATGTGGAGACTAAGGCTGATATAGCCAAAGTTAAACTCTTGGATTGCCAAAAGACCCTAATCTCTGATCCGGGCAACATCTCTTTGATGCAGATGGAATACTCAGCTCATGAGGAGTGTAAGGAATTAGAGAAACTTCAATATATCTACCTCCGTCAGAAGGCCAAAGCCCATTGGATGAAAGAGGGAGATGTTAATACGGCTTATTTCCATGGTGTGATCCGGAATAGAAGGGCGATGAATACAGTTCAACAAATTACGGACCAACATGGGAATACTCACAACGAGCCTGATAACATACAGCAGGGATTTCTGGAGTTTTATCAAACATTGTTGGGTTCTTCGCATGCTACTACTGATGTTAACATTCAGATTGTACAGCAAGGAATCATTTGTCAAGATGAGCAACATGCTATTCTTCGCGCTCCTGTGATGAATGAGGAGATCAGGGAGACTGTGTTCGGGATCCCTAATGACAAGGCACCGGGTCCGGATGGTTATTCTAGTAAGTTTTTTAAGACGAGTTGGGATACCATTGGGACTGACGTTTGCGAGGCTGTCCATGAATTCTTCAGGAATCGCAGGATGCTCAAACAGTTGAACTGTACAACCATTACTCTGATTCCTAAAGTTGCGAAACCTCAAACAGTACAACAATTTCGTCCTATAGCTTGCTGTAATATGACTTATAAAATTATATCCAAGATTATGTGCAGACGGCTAGCTAAGGTACTTCCAAGTATCATCTCTCCCACTCAAGGTGGCTTCATTCAGGGACGGAATATCGTGGAAAATATCTTGATTTGCCAAGATCTAATTAAGCTATATGGTCGGAAATCTGTCTCTCCACGGTGTATTTTCAAAATTGACCTGCAGAAGGCCTATGACTCGGTCGAATGGGGCTTTCTTAACCAAATGCTTAAGGCATTGAATTTCCCCGAGGACTTCTCGCATCTTATTATGGAATGCGTGACTACTGCATCTTACTCCTTATCGATCAACGGGGACTGTTTTGGGTTCTTCAAAGGCAAACGAGGCCTACGACAAGGAGACCCACTCTCTCCGCTCCTGTTCACGATATGCATGGAATACCTGACGAGGCTATTAGCGCACACTGCAGCCACTATGGGATTCAAATTCCACCCGCTTTGCTCTCCCCTCAAGCTGTCTAGCCTCATGTTCGCGGACGACCTCCTACTGTTCAGCAGAGGCGACATTCCCTCTATGATGGTCTTGCTCAGGACATTTGCGACTTTTTCGACTGCCTCTGGTCTTACGATGAGCCCGGGTAAATCGAATGTATATTTTAATGGAGTTGATGATGCTACTAGACATGAGATTGCCCTGATTTCGGGGTGTGTTGAAGGCTGCTTACCTTTCAAATATCTTGGGGTGCCGGTTAAATCAACTAAATTGAATGCTAAGGATTGCAGGCCGTTGATAGATAAAATTATGGACATGATACGATCTCTGGGAGCTAGGAAACTTTCATATGTTGGCCGTCTTATCCTCGTAAAGGCTGTTCTGAAGTCCTTACACACTTATTGGGCTACGATTTTCATTCTTCCGGCGTCCGTTACTAAGAATATTGAAAGCTTGTGCAGAAATTTCTTATGGGACGGAGGCACGGAGTACAAAAGAGTTCCAAATGTTGGTTGGGAGAAGGTCTGTAGACCAATTCAGGAAGGAGGATTGGGGATAAAGGATGAAGCGACCTGGAATCGGGTTGCCATTGGTAAGCTCGCTTGGTGGGTGCATATTAAGGCTAAGACGCTTTGGGTACGTTGGGTCAGTCACATTTACTTGAAATCCACGTCTTGGATGGATTATGCCCCGCCCGCTGATACCCCATGGACTTGGAAGAAAATATGCAAGACCAAAGATCTATTTAAGGATGCTTATATGAATGAAACTTGGAAAAATGAGCCCCTAGAAATGTATACCATCAGGAAAGGTTACGATTATCTGATAGTTCCTGCTCCAAAGGTGAAATGGCATTTATATGTGTGGAATACTTGGACGATTCCGAAACACCAGTTCACTTCTTGGATGATTCAGCACGACGAGCTGATCATGCGTGCGAAATTGGCTAAATTTGGTGTGACTAATGTGGACAGCTGTTGTATTTGTGATGAAGAGCCCGAAACTGTCAGCCACCTTTTCTTAGATTGTCCATATAGCAGGCGGGTTACTCGATTAACCAGTGAATGGACTGGAATCCAATTTCCCCAGGTCAATATCGATTATTGGAGGAAAACGAGGAGAGGTTCGGCTACTCGTCGAGCTATAGTCAATGGCATCTTGAACGCTATGATCTATAATATCTGGTCGCAAAGGAATAAAGCTCGGATCGATAATTACCTCATGAAGCCGGAATACACTGCATCGATTATTAAGAAAGAATTTCGATTAGCTTTTTCTGATAATTGTGTCACCTGTGTGAGGGACAAAAACCTGATTGACAAACTATTGATGTAATCGGGCTATGCCCATCATTTGGCACTTATAATACATTTACATTTTACCAAAAAAAAAATAGCATTTTTAAGACTCAAATTTTTTTAGCTGATATCCAAGGACGAATGATTATTATTTATAATATATACTATAAACCTATTATAAATTTTTTTAAAGATTATTATTTAACATGTGTATATATATTATGAGGTGCATTTATCTCGTATGTAAATAAAATACATAAATTTGACACGTATATAATTTATATTCATATAATTAAAAATTATAGATATATAATTTTATATACATGCATGTTGCCTAATTTTTAAGATTCACGATCTAAATTAAAATTATCATCATTTATATAAAAAATCTTATAGCATATTATTAACATGATATAAACCCCAAAATCCTTGCACAACATGAAAGTCACAAAAGATTAATTAAGACGGAATTAAGACATACCTCCTTACGGAATAAGCCAAAATCTAATACGAACGATATTATCTCTATAAGACGACTTCATAAATAATAAATAATATGAATTGAAATAATCTTCAAATAATAATAGTTTACTTTCTCCCTCTTGTTCTGTAACGTAATAACTGTTGTTTCTTCATAATTTTTCATATACAATAACATAGAGTTTCCGATGGAGAATACTATATTATATAGGCAGAGAGAGGATCAATTTCCTATTAGATTTTTAGTTTAATTTAATCTCGACCTTCAATTAAGGACTCGATTTCCAATAAGATCACAATTATTAGGGAACAAATATTATCATAATAATAGGGGAGATATATATATTACATATCCCGTGATATTATTATATTATATAAAAGTAGTAAATAATTTTAATTCACTTCCCTTTATTTAAACCAACAAAATAAATTAAAAAATTTATTCAGGTTGTATTTAAAATTTTAAATTCACTTTTAGTTAACTACCTTTGTTTAAACCAAAAAAATATATTAAATAATTTATTCAGCTTGTACTAAAATTTTAACTCACTTTCTTTTATTTAAATCAACAAAATATATTAACAATTTTATTCAGGTTGTATAAAAATATTTTTCTTTATTGAAACCAACGAAATAAATTTTTAAAAATTTATTCAGGTTGTATTAAAAAATTTAATTCACTTTTAGTTTACTTTCCTTTACTTAAACCAACAAAATATATTAAAAAAATAATTCAGGTTGTATCAAAAAATTTAACTCACTTTTCTTATTTAAACCAACAAAATATATTAAAAAAATTATTCAGGTTGTATAAAAAACACTATAGACACCCACATTTTGACCGCCAAGTGTCTATAGTTGTTTCCAAAAAACACCCGATGATGATCGGACACAAACGTGTTTCTACGCGCTCGGACGTGGGCTCGAAACCATTAGTTTCTGGCTTGGGCTTTTTATGGAGTACAAATCTCACAAAACCGACCTCAAATTCAGGCCCAGTGGGTCATTTCCAATCAAATAAGACTAATTTGGGTCAAAACCGACACCGGAAATAAAACCGTCTTTTAGCGACCGGGTCAAAACCCGGTCAAAGCCGTTTCCGAGAGCAAACTTGCGGTCCTCTTTCAGGTGGGCCACTCGATCAAGTCCATCAGGGCACTTGATCGAGTAACCCTAGACAAGGAGCGGAGCAATTGCCAATATAAACACTCTCTTGCATGCACAATTAAATACTTTACAAAAACCCTAACACATCTACACACAACTTAAAAAAATCCCTAAGAGAACCCTAATCAATTCTACATATGGAATATAGCTTCCATAGGTAAGTATGCTTGGTGGGTGACAAGTAAAGCGGATCACATGTGGGTAAAATGGGTGCATTCAGTTTACTTAAAAGACAAAGATTGGGCTACATATCAACCTCCTCTTAATTCCAGCTGGTCTTGGAGAAAGATTTGCTGGGTTAAGGATAAATTCTTTTCCAATAATCTGTTTCCATTGCTATTAGCTCAACATAGAAATTATGAGGTGAATGAAGGGTATGATTGGATGCGGACTCGTGGGCAAGTAATTACTTGGGATAAGATGGTGTGGAATAGAATAAGCCTTCCTCGACATAATTTTATAGCCTGGTTAATTAGTCATAACAGGTTACTCACTAAGGATCGGCTTGCAAAAATGAGCATTGTGAAGGATTTAGACTGTGTTATCTGTGGTGCAGCGACTGAAACACATGAGCATCTATTTACCCAATGTGAATATGTGCAGCGGTGTTTCAGGAGTCTTTCCCTGTGGATGCAACAAGATATTCCACTGCAAGAAACAGCGAACTGGTGGATAAGGCTACGAACCAAATCGTTGTTACTGAAACAAATATATGCGGCAGGTATTCTTGCAGTATGGTATCATGTATGGAGGAATAGGAATCAGGGGAGATTGCTCCAGAAGATAGATCATCCAAATAGATTAGTGGAGCTTGTTAAGAAGGAAATCTGCATAAGGATTAAACATATAATACACATATCACCGTGTAAATATCTTAGCTCTATTGATAGACTAATTGAATAGGTGGTTGGTGCTTGTATTTGATGAATCTGGATGTTGGAATATATATATATACTTACATTTGCACCAAAAAAAAAATTCTACATCCTAATTACTACCCTAAACCCTAGCAATCTAGTTACCCTAAACCACCATAACTCAACCTTCATACACCTTGAAACTCTCGTGCTAAAGCCACAACGAAACGAGTTCCATCCGAGGCAAGAAACATGTAGGTTGAGCGTGCAAAATCCCGTTCTTTTCTCTTCTCCTTTCTTTCCTCGTGTCGTCCGCGCATCGTCGTCGTCATTGTCATCTTTTTTTTGTTTTTTTATTTTTATCGTCGCGTCTCTAATATCGGTAATAATCTCTAATATAAAACATTAAATTACTTGCTAATTCGTGTCGAACACGAGGGATGACGGGATAAGAAAATCCGAATATTACGAGGGTAACGCACCCAATGTTGGCGGTCGTTTATTGCGACACCCCGAATGTTTGATTGTTGAAGCAAGTCAACATCAATAATCGTTTTTTATTTCGTTGTGTCGCTAGTCACGTTTTTTTTATTATTCGTGTCGTTATCATCATCGTTCATCGCATCTTTATCAATTTCGAAATAATTTTTTTCAAGTAAGGCATCTTTTTTTTTAGTCAAGGTCGAAACCCGTTGATGCGGATCCGACATCACACAATCCGCAAGGATTTATTACGATGTCGGGATGCGGAGGGAATCAAGTCGAGTCCTTTTTTAATTCAAGTGTCGATCCACTAGATTCGATACCAATTCAATAATTGGATGTCGAATTTAAACGATCAAGTCAACAAATCCGACTAATACGATTCTCGTTGATGCTAAAAATAGTGATTATAATTCGCAAGAATTAATTCCGACACAATAAAACACGGAGACAATTTATTTCGTTTTAGTTGATTTAAAACGACTTACAAATTTATTTTCTAGATTTCGCTCTAAATATTCAATATCGATTCAATAATCGAATATCGGATACGACGAGTATCCAAATCCGAATCGAGCATAAATCATACAATATTTCTGCCCGATTCAATAAAAATAATCATTCTAAGGCGATACCGACTCCGTAGTCGAATATCAAATCTAACGGACTTAATCAAAAAGGCCAAAACAGCCCTCCATGCGAGTCGCGCGGATATCATGCGAGTCGCGCGGGTGTCATGCGAGGCGCGCGGATCTCATGCGAGTCGCGCGCTTGTGCAAGTCGCGCGAAGTTCATACAAGTCGCGCGATTGCCTGGAAATTGCGACACAAAAGGATTTTTTTTAGTTTAATTTTAAAACGACTTATAACATCTTTTCTAAACTCGCTCCTAATATTTGATATTGATTCCATAATCAAATATCGAATATGACGAGCATCGAAATTTTAAAGTCGAGTATAAATCATACCATATTTTTACACGACTTAGCAAAATTATCGATTTTCCAAAATCATTCATCATGTTTACATTATCTTATAGCATTCTATATTTTCGCAAACCGTTTTTATCATTATACCGTTACTAACATGTTTGTTTCTATTTTTGTCGATTTATTTTCGTTATTCGTTTTATTATACTAAAATGAACCCGCATGCTAAATCCAACTTTGACGTTAAAGTTTAGATGCATTAAATCGACTTAGATACTCATTCTATTATTCACATGTTTAGGCAAAACAATGTTTGCATATCATTTTACCGTTCTACTAACGCGCGTATTACAACGTCAATCGATATCTTAGTAGAGGCCGCTAATCTGCGGGTGGGGTTGGGTGTTCTTTGTGAACATCCCAACACGTACCCTCACCCCTTACTCAGAACCTCGGTTTCCGGATGCCCAAAACCGTTGGCGCACGAGAATCATTCAATACACGGTATCCGATAATATCAGTATCGGTATCAAATGCAAAGGGACGAGCCCAATAAACTCTGACATCCGAATGGGCCATACTTTGTGCATGGCCTACTAAGATATAGAGTGGGTTCGAACGGGCCCGAACTCCCACAAAGTTCGGTGGCGACTGCACTTCGATTTAAATTTCAAATCGACCTATCTCATATGGAGATTCATTCGCCTCCCCAAACCCACGCGTGGCAGCGTCGGGGTGGACCTATGTCATGTCCACAATTTGGCGACTCTGCTGGGGATTAACTGATGCGTGACTTACCATCGGCATCCTCAGGGTGAGACTCGAATAGAAATTGTTTGACTAGTACAATACGCGTTTTAGTTTTACGGTTCATGCATAACCCCATATTTTCCCGGGCCGGTACTGGTGACCGACGTCCCACTATACCGTAATGTACTCCAATATGGATATGTCAAAGGTGTCCATAGTCGATTCGTATAGGTTTCGCGGCATGTTCTAAGCTCAACTCGACTTAGAGAGTCGTCCTGATTCACGGATAGGCTATGTGCACTGTTATAGACACTTTATAGACCGACTGAGACTTAGTGTAGAGCATACTTGGCGTCGTTCCAATGCTTGCGTGACTATATGCTACTTGGTTTCTAAGGTCGTTTTTCAAAAACCGTCATTTTTTCCAAAAATACATCTTTTTCAAAATATCCAATTTCAAAACCCGAGAAGCATACCAAATTTAGGACTTATGATTTTACTCAAAATAGCCTATTATTAGCCGGTATGCTATCCATTTCAAAAATTCAAAAATTTTCAACTTTTCAAAAAATTCGGGCCCGATGACATTTTCGCCAATTTTAAAAGTCGGGATCCTGTTTTCGATTTTCAAATTTTGGAAATTCAACTTCGATATTCAAAATTCCGAAATTCCAAAAATGCATCTTTTCGAAAATATTCAAATTTCAAAAAATCAGAAAGCTGCCGAAAATTAGACTTAAGATTTGACTCAAAACAAGCCTATTTTCTAGCCGGCATGCTGCCCATTTCAAAATTTGAATTCCCGATCCACCATTCGATTTTCGAATTTTCAAAATTCAATTTCGATTTTAAAATTTTCAAGATGCCATTTTCGATTTTCAAAATTTCCGGGATGTCATTTTCAATTTTCAAATCTTCGAGATGCCGTTTTCGATTTTTAAATCTTCGGGATCCCGTTTCCATTTTTTCAAATTATCGGAAATTCTTTTTTCCTATATTCAAATTTCAAAATTCCAATTATTCAATTTTTCAAAAACCGGAAAGCTACTGAATTTAGGACTTATGATTTTACTCAAAATAGCCTATTTCTAGCCAGTATGCTACCCGTTTCAATACTCAAAATATTTTCAAAACTTCAAAACCGCGGTCCGACAACATTTTTCTGATTTTCGAAAAATTGGGCCATCCGCTGGTTTTTCCAAGATTTTCTAAAAAAATTTCCTTTTCAAAACTTTCCTCTTCTTAGGACTTCCCGTATTTAGCAGTGTCGGGTCCTGTCATAAGTCGTCGAAGGTCTTTAGCGTTGAAACTCCATCGATCTTACATCACGAGTTTCCTCCCTATCCCAGTCCGCCTTATTCGACTAAGGCATGGCCCACCTACGTAGGACATACTCCTACAAAGAAAGGCCCGCTTACACACTTGAGCCCAAAAGTCTGGGGAATATCTCGCGTGGACCCTCCTTCGAACAGGACTCGGCCCACATGCCGAGTTCTAAGGGAGGCCCACCTTTCACAAGTCACCCGTCTAGATGTCTTTTCCGAGTCAACCTCTTACAAGGCATAGCCCTATAACAAAAGGTTCTCAGTCCTTACGTCTAAGGGTCACTCGTCCGACACTTGAGTCTTAACAGTCTTCAATCTCACTCGGGGGCTACCCTTCAGCAGAGCGATCAATCACGGTTGCTCTAAGGATCATGTCTTACACGTGTCTCACGTACCCCACTTTCGAGTCACTTAGATTTCACACCATCTGAGTCCTATCTGAGTCTTTAGTCTCACTTGGGGGCTATTCTCCAACGGAGCGATTAATCATAGTCACTCCGAGAATCGTACCCTACACATTTGTCTTAGGAGAGTCTAACTGTAGACACCCACATTTTGACCGCCAAGTGTCTATAGTAGTTTCCGACAAACACCCGATGATGATCGGACGCTAACGTGCTTTAACGTACTCGGAAATGGGCTCGAAATCAATGGCATTTGGCCTAGGCATTTTACGGAGTACAAATTTCACAAAACCAACCTCAAATTCAGGCCCAGTGGGTCGTTTCGAGTCAAATAACACTAATTTGGGTCGAATCCGACACCAGGGGTAAAACCGTCTTTTAGCGACCGAGTCAAAACCCGGTCAAAAATATTTCTCGAGACTTGTAAGTCAACCGTGACACCTCACACGGTATATTCACGGTCCAACTCTACAAAATCAGCCATGCAAAATAATAAACAATTCCGTTTAAGGTAGAATTCGATCTCGAGTAGGAATCCTATCCGAGAACCGATTCAAACACTCAACCGAGTGCAAACACTCGGCCGAGTAATACACAAGTCAGCCGGTTTTTTCTTCTTTTCTTCCCTCACAAGAAAACGGAATTCTCGTTCTCCTCAGCTTCTTACTCAAGCGGTAATTCTAGCTCAAACGGGAATCCTATTCAAAAACCGATTCGAACACCTGACCGAGTGTAAAACACTCGGCCAAAACAAGAGCTAAACAGCCGAGATGCCTTTCTTCCTCCACAAGAAAGCGGAATTCTTATTTCCCTCAAATTCCTACGTTTCCTATCCTAAGCGGTAGTCAAACTCTCCCAAACCAAGGTCGGGAATTCCCTATAAATAGCCCCTTGCATCCAACGCAAAAAACAGGATTCTTTAGCAATACACACACGATTTTATCGACAAATACATATCAACTTTCTATCATCCCGACACACACATAATTCCTTTAACATCAAGAAACCGATAGTACATCCAAAACCCGAAGGAAACCGGCCCCAATACCCGACACCTTCACCCGTCAAAACCGTGCCACCCTAAACCAAACCTAGCATCACTCGACGCTCCCATGCCTAGCCACATTCCGACGAGCTCCGGTCCGAGTCAACAAGAGCATGTAGGTTGAGGGTGTAAGCAAACCCGATTTCTTCCTTTCTCTCCTTTTCTCCTCTTCGTCCGTTTTGTTTTTTTACGGGTCTAGAGTCGATTTTTTTTATTTTTATTTTCCTAATATCGTTATTAACGAAAAACTATTTTCATAACAAACATTCTGAAAAATACGATATCGATTCTCTATAATCGAGTATTGTATCGAAAGGAATTATATTAAGGCCTCGACGATATCAAAATCGTTACATCTTTTTCGTTCAAAATTCTTTTCTTTTTACTTTTCGTTCAAAACAAATTATTTTACAAAACTTTTTTAAACTCATTCTAAATATCTTATATCGATTTCATAATCGAATATCGGATATGACGAATATCGAAAACATGGATCGAATACAAGTTAATTCATAATTTGTACGCGATTCATCAAAATAACAATTTTCGAACAAAAAATAAAAACGGACAGACCCGCACGCGAGTTGCGCCATGCCCAGGCGACTCGCGCGCAGGCCTGGAATCCGGGACTTCTTTTTTTTTACGTTTTCGTTCGTTTATTATTTATTCTTCGAAACAATTTCTAAAATTTACATCTTTTCCAAAACTATTCTAAATATTTGGTATTGATTCGAATATAAAGAATATCGAAAACATTAAGTCGAGTACGAATCATGCAATATTCATACGCGATTTAATACGAACTTCGAGTTTTCGAAAACCGGCACCGAAACAGGCCACCCACCGGCGTCCCGGGCGAGTCGCGCGGCCGGCTGTCTTGCCGCGGCCTTTTTCGTTCTTTTTTATCATTTTTGAACATCGTTTTTTATACAAAACAACATCTTTCCAACAATATTTTTCAGATTTCGATTAATATTTATTTTCTCGATCTCGTATTTTTGCTATATTATTTTACAAGTCGATAATAACTCGTTTGTTCATCTTGTAGCAATTTCATCTTTCTTATTTTCGTTTGTTTTATTATACTAAAACGAATCTCACATGCTAAATTCAACTTTGACGTTAATTTTTCATGCATTAAACCGACTTAGCAACCCATTCAATTCCTCACATGTTTAGGAAAACAATGTTTGCATATTATTCATCGTTCAACTAACGCGCGCATTAAAACGTCATTCGATATCCTAGTAGAGGCCGCTAATGTGCGGGCGGGGTTGGGTGTTCTTAGTGAACTTCCCAACACGTACCCTCACCCCTTACTCAGAATCGTGGTTTCCGGATGTCCGAAACCATTGGCAACGAGAGTCATTCAATATACGATTAACCGCTCCAGTCGGCATCTATATCGATATGCAAAAGGGATGAGCCCAATAAACTCTGACATTGGAAATGGGCCGTATTTGTACACGGCCCACTACGACATAGAGTGGGCTCGAACGGTTCCGAATAACCATAAAATTCGGTGGCGACTCCGACTTCGATTTAAATTTCCATTTGACCATCTCATGGAGATTCATTCACCTCCCCAAAACCCGCGCGTGGCCGCGTCGGGGTGGACCTATGTCATGTCCACACTAACCCGAGTTAAACTGGAGACGTCTCTCCTCCCGCGCTATTTCCTATGCCTTGGTGAAATTGAGTTCCGAAGCAACTTTACTGATTACGCGGTATTCTTACAGACGTGCCACCGGTAACCAGACTCCAGAGAATGCAAGAAACTTTGGACCAATTGGCAGCCTCCCTAGCTAAGCTTGAAGCCCAATTGACGGCTATCAAGACCGACCAAACAACCCTTACCACCCGTTTGAGTGCCATGGAGAAAGGGGCTCCTAATGCTGGATCTGAACCCACTGGGCCCATAGCTGAACTGTTCAACACCGTTCGCAAGCTTGAAGAACAGGTCCATTTGTCTACAAACAACTCAATCCATGCGGAAAATGCTTGCTCCTACTCGCCTCTGGATGACGAGCTACCCGCCAACCTCAACCTTACGGGAATACCGATGTTTGAGGGTACTGAAGACCCGGTCCATCACATTCGAGCTTTCAAAGAATTTATGGCTGTCAAGGGGGTGAAATCCACCATGTTCAAGCACTTGTTTGCTTCTTCCCTCGAGAAGCACCCAAAAGCCTGGTACTACAGGCTCGATTCCAAGAAGTATAAGACTTGGGATGATGTGGCAACGGTGTTCGCTCGCAATTACGCCGATAATACCGAGATCCAGACTACGATGCGTACTCTGGAGGTTATGGCCCAAGAGCCCAAAGAAGGTTTCCCCAAGTACCTTCGAAGGTGGAGGGCCGAAAGTGTGAAGTTGGTAGACAAGCCCAACGAGAAAACTTTAGTGGAGGCCTTCGTTAACAACCTCCTACCTTCCTACCGCGTCCACCTTAGGTATGCCGGCATTTCAAACTTTGCGGTGTTTACCGAAATGGACATTAGGATTGAAGACAATCTTCGACATAATGAAGATCTGGGTGAAGCTTCTACTGAAGGCTATACTGGACATCAACTCGAGTCCTTAGAAGCCGACGACTAATGGCAACATCATTCGAGAGTCCGGATTTGATTTAAGTCCGAGTCTGAGTCCGAGTCTAGGAAGTTCTATTTCTTCTAAAGTCAAATTCAGAGTCAGAGTCAGTTGTATTCTGTCCTCTTTTTTTGAAAATTCGATAAAATCAGCTTTCGATATTCTTTCTCATATATACTTTCCTTATGTGTTTCCGAGAACATGATAAACACCATCATACACTGTGAGCACATGCACGTGACTATTATAGGCACATCTATACTGACTGCAGGAAATTGAGACCCGTGTTTTCCTTTACCTGTTCCATGTCTGACATAGAAAGCCACATAACTACCCTTAGGGAGCGGCATCGAATCCTATGACAAATCTAGGTAGTCTCCTAGTTTGGGTTCAAGACGGGAGGCAAGCCCATTTCCCACAATAAACACTCATCCAATAAGATCAACCAATCCCTACCTTAGGTGTTAGTCTGATCGACAGAAAAAAGAAAAAAACTGGACAAAAAGAAAAGCGAAAGTCCCAAAAAAAAAGGCAAAAGTCCAAAAAAAAGCAAAAGGCCAAAACACAAAAAAATAGTAGGCCATCATCAAAAAAAGAGTTACCCATGACCGTGGTCAACGGTCAACTCAAGTGAAAGTCCCTTGCCCGGGGTACGGTCAATTCAAAAATTATCGATACTATCCGATAGAGGAGAGATAATCATGCTGTAGACACCCACATTTTGACCGCCAGGTGTCTATAGTAGTTTCCGACAAACACCCGATGATGATCGGACGCTAACGTGCTTTAACGTACTCGGAAATGGGCTCGAAATCAATGGCATTTGGCCTAGGCATTTTACGGAGTACAAATTTCACAAAACCAACCTCAAATTCAGGCCCAGTGGGTCGTTTTGAGTCAAATAACACTAATTTGGGTCGAATCCGACACCAGGGGTAAAACCGTCTTTTAGCGACCGAGTCAAAACCCGGTCAAAAATATTTCTCGAGACTTGTAAGTCAACCGTGACACCTCACACGGTATATTCACGGTCCAAATCTACAAAATCAGCCATGCAAAATAATAAACAATTCCGTTTAAGGTAGAATTCGATCTCGAGTAGGAATCCTATCCGAGAACCGACTCAGACACTCAACCGAGTGCAAACACTCGGCCAAGTAATACACAAGTCAGCCGGTTTTTCTTCTTTTCTTCCCTCACAAGAAAACGGAATTCTCGTTCTCCTCAGCTTCTTACTCAAGCGGTAATTCTAGCTCAAACAGGAATCCTATTCAAAAACCGATTCGAGCACCCGACCGAGTGTAAAACACTCGGCCAAAACAGCCCAAATCTGCCGTGTTCCCTTTCTTCCTTCACAAGAAAGCGGAATTCTTATTTCCCTCAAATTCCTACGTTTCCTATCTTAAGCGGTAGTCAAACTCTCCCAAGCCAAGGTCGGGAATTCCCTATAAATAGCCCCTTGCATCCAACACAACAAACACGATTTTTTAGGAATACACACACATACATACTCCGACACACACACACACACATAATTTCCTTAGCATCGAGAAACCGATATTACATCCAAAACCCGAAGGAAAACCGGCCCCAATACCCGACACCTTCACCCGTCAAAACCGTGCCACCCTAAACCAAACCTAGCATCACTCGACGCTCCCGTGCCTAGCCACATTCCGACGAGCTCCGATCCGAGTCAACAAGAGCATGTAGGTTGAGGGTGTACCAAACCCGATTTCTTCCTTTCTCTCCTTTTCTCCTCTTCGTCCGTTTTATTTTCTTACGGGTCTAGAGTCGATTTTTTATTTTCCTAATATCGTTATTAACGAAAAATTATTTTCATAACAATATTCTTAAACATACGATATCGATTTTTCTATAATCGAATATCGTATCGAAAAGAATTATATTAAGATTTCGACGATACTAAAAATCGTTACATCTTTTCTTCGTTTAAATTTCTTTTCTCGTTCAAAACAAACTATTTTACAAAACCTTTTTTTAATTCCGAATATTCGATATCGATTTCATAATCGAATGTCGGGTACGACGAATATCGAAAACATGGATCGAATACAAGTTAATTCATAATTTGTACGCGGTTCATCAAAATAACAATTTTCGAACAAAAAATAAAAAACGGACAAACCCACACGCGAGTCGCACCATGCCCAGGCGACTCGCGCGCAGGCCTGGAATCCGGGACTTTTTTTTACGTTTTCGTTCGTTTTATTATTTATTTTTCGAAACGGTTTCTAAAATTTACATCTTTTCCAAAACTATTCTAAATATTTGGTATTGATTTCGTAGTCAACTATCGAATATAAAGAATATCGAAAACATTAAGTCGAGTACGAATCATGCAATATTCATACGCGATTTAATACGAACTTCGAGTTTTCGAAAACCGGCACCGAAACAGGCCACCACGCGACCCGCCGGCGTCCCGGGCGAGTCGCGCGGCCGGCTGTCCTGCCGCGGCCTTTTTCGTTCTTTTTTATCATTTTTCGAACATCGTTTTTTATACAAAACAACGTCTTTCCAACAATATTTTTCAGATTTTGATTAATATTTATTTTCTCGATCTCGTATTTTTGCTATATTATTTTACAAGTCGATACTAACTCGTTTGTTCATCTTGTAGCAATTTCATCTTTCTTATTTTCGTTTGTTTTATTATACTAAAACGAATCTCACATGCTAAATTTAACTTTGACGTTAATTTTTCATTCATTAAACCGACTTAGCAACCCATTCAATTCCTCACATGTTTAGGAAAACAATGTTTGCATATCATTCATCGTTCAACTAACGCGCGCATTAAAACGTCATTCGATATCCTAGTAGAGGCCGCTAATGTGCGGGCGGGGTTGGGTGTTCTTAGTGAACTTTCCAACACGTACCCTCACCCCTTACTCAGAACCGTGGTTTCCGGATGTCCGAAACCATTGGCAACGAGAGTCATTCAATATACGATTAACCGCTCAAGTCGGCATCTATATCGATATGCAAAAGGGACGAGCCCAATAAACTCTGACATCGGAAATGGGCCGTATTTTGTACACGGCCCACTACGACATAGAGTGGGCTCGAACGGTTCCGAATAACCATAAAATTCGGTGGCGACTCCGACTTCGATTTAAATTTCCATTTGACCTTCTCATGGAGATTCATTCGCCTCCCCAAAACCCGCGCGTGGCCGCGTCGGGGTGGACCTATGTCATGTCCACAATTTGGCGACTCCGCTGGGGATTATCTGATGAGTTAATAACCTTCAGTGTCCTCAGCGTGAGACTCGAATAGAAATCGTTTGACTAGTACAATGCGCGTTTTAGTTTTACGGTTCATGCATAACCCCATTTTCCCGGGCCGGTACTCGTGACCGACGTCCCACTATACCGTTGATATAGTCCAAACTGGTTATGTCAAAGGTGTCCACTAGCCGATTCATATGGGTTTTACGGCATGTCCTAATCTCAACTCGAGTTAGGGAGTCCGCCCCGATTCTTGATAGGCTGTGCACACTGGTATAGATCTTTATAGACTGACCGAGACTTAGATTAAGAGCATACATGGCGTCATTATACAGTTTCCATGACTATGTGCTACTTGATCCACATCTTTTTCAAAACCGTCATCTTTTCAAAATTTGCTTCCTTTTCAAAATATCCAATCTTCAAAACCCGGGTCACATACCGAATTTAGGATCAATGATTTTACTCAAAATAGCCTTTTTCTAGCCGGTATTATGCCCAATTCAAAACTCGAAAATATTTTCAAAACTTGCAAAAACCTGTCATTCGGCCCACTCCTTTTTCTTTTTTCGAAAAAGGGCCGAATTTCTCCACCCGATTCATTTCGGGCTTTTTCAAAAATTCATATTTTAAAACTTCCTCTTCTTAGACTTCCCGTATTTAGCAGTGTCGGGTCGTGTCATAAGTCGTTGAAGTCTCTAGCGTCGAAACTCCGTCGATCCTACATCACGGGTTTCCCCCCCATCCTAGTCCGCCTTATTTTACTAAGGCAAGGCCCACCTACGTAGGACATACTCCTACAAAGGTTGGCCCATTTAAACAATCGAGTCTAAAAGTCTGGGAATGTCTCACGTGAACCTTCCTTCGGACAGGGCCCAACCCACGGCGTTGGATCCTGAGGAAGGCCCACATTTTCACAAGTCGCCCGTCTAGGTGTCTTTTCCGAGTCATTTCCGTTTTAGTCTTCTTCCTTTTTCCCTTGCTCGGGATGTACTTTCCTTAGGATTCGGTTTAAGTTGCTAATTACGTGGTGCTCTTACAGACAGGCCACCCTTCACTCGAACCATGACGCAAAAAGCCATAGATGAGTTGACCACCTCGTTGGCCCAAATCCAAGACCAGTTGAGGAGAATCCGGGAGGACCAGATTGCCATCGTCACTCGGGTTAGTGCCGTGGAACAGGGAACCCCCAATGCTTCGATCGAAGATGACGGACCTCTAGCCGCACTGGCCGGCGCTGTCCAAAAGCTGCAGGAACAGGTCCACTCGACCACTAGAAACACCATTCTCACGGAAAATGCCCGTACCTATTCGCCCTTAACCGATGAATTGCCCGTTAACCTTAACTTAACGGGCTTGCCAATGTTCGATGGGACTGAAGACCCGGTACTTCATATTCGGGCTTTTATGGACTTTATGGCTGTTAAGGGGGTCAAATCGACCATGTTCAAGCACCTCTTTGCTTCCTCTCTGGAGAAACACCCAAAAGCCTGGTACTACAGGCTTGACCCCAAGAAATTCAAAACTTGGGACGATGTTGCAATGGAATTCGCGCGAAACTACGCGGATAATGCTGAAATCCAGACTACCATGCGTACTCTGGAAGTTATGGCCCAAGAGCCTAAGGAGGGTTTCACCAAATACCTTCAAAGGTGGAGGACCGAAAGTGTTAAACTGGTGGACAAGCCCACCGAAAAAGTACTAGTGGAGGCCTTTGTCAAAAACCTCCTCCCTGCTTACCGAGTCCATCTCAGGTACGCCATCATACCCGACTTCGCCACTCTGACCGAAATGGGTACCAGAATCGAAGACGATCTAAGGCTAGAGAACCTTATTAAGGCCTCTACCAAAGGGTATCAAGGAGCTAGTTCATCCTCCAGCAAGCCCGAAACCACAACCGCGGCCCGAAGCATCTTCGACGAGGTAAACTCACTTGACACCTCAACCAAAAAGAATACTCCAAATCGGGTATTCACTGACATTGGGACAACCTATGCTAATGCCTTACAAAGGCTATCTTCAAAAGGCCTAATCCAACCGATAGGCCTAACTCCGGAAGTTCCCGTAGAAAAGCGGTCCAAAAGCTACAACATTCAGGCCTATTGCCATTATCACCAAGGCAATGGGCATGACACGGAGAAATGCTGGAAATTGAAGCATCTTATCCAAGATCTGATCGAAAATGGGAAGACACCGCTACCCAGTGACAAGCCAAGTAACAAAAACAATCCTCTTGCTACTCATTCCATTTTTACTGAAGAGGTAGTTGACTGCACTCATCTCATTTCCCCCTTCATTTCCCAAATCAACGGGATATGGAACGACGATGAAGATGATGTTTACCTGGCTAAAGGGGAGGCTGTCCCCGTCACTATCGAGGAAATTCGGAGGGCTAAAGCCAAAGCTCTGGCCGGTACACACACCATCACGGCCGCCCCGGAAACCGTCACTGAACCTACCAGGACGGAACTCGCTCCCGAAGAGCCAAACGCCGACACGGCCCTAGTCAGACAACTAAAGAGGGTCCGAACCGTCATTACTATATGGCAGCTTTTGGTTAGTTCTCAGGAGCATCGAGCGGCACTTACTAAGGCCCTTGATGAAATCAAGGTCGACTCATCAGTTACCCCCACCGAAATGGTAGCCACGATCCTGCCATATCTCAAGGACAAGTCCAAAGGAGAAGGCCCACTTATCACCTTCTCCGAGTCCGACCTTCCACCATTCGGGACCACTCATAACTTGGCCCTATACATCACGGTGATTTGTCGAAACAAATATCTCCCGATGACCCTGATTGATGACGGGTCCGCAGTTAACGTCCTTCCTTTAAGGACGGCCAAGGCCCTCGGCATTACCGAAGCTGACTACCTTCCGACTGCAAAGACTATCCAGGCTTTTGATGGGAGCCCAAAATCAGTTGCTGGGGCCGTTAAACTAAGCATTATAACAGGCCCGATCGAGAAAGAGTTAGAGTTCCAAGTGATCGATGTTACTTCATCCTTCAACCTGCTACTTGGGAGACCATGGATTCACGCGGTCAAAGCTGTGTCCTCCACTCTTCATAGAAAGGTCAAACTGCCTTTCTGGGATGGGATCGTCACTCTCGAAGCTACTCCCATAACTGTGTCAAGCTGCAACACCGCAGGCTCCGCCGACCCACGAGGATTCAACTTTGTAGCAATGATCGGAGAAGAGTACCTTTTCCAGCCATACTTCACCGTTAGCATCTATACGATGCTACAGAACCTGGGTTGCCTACCGGGAGTCACATCAAGGCCATATCTTCCACCTGGGAAGATCATCGAAACCCTGAACAATGGGCAATCTCACCTCGGTCTAGGCTATACTATGGCGTCCGGCTACACGAACCGAACCAAGGAGGTCATGTTCGTCACTCCGGTATTCGAAACTGTTCAAACGGGCCTCTATCGGCCCATCGTCTCATATCCCGGGACCAAACTGGCTCTGGAATGCAATTTCATTCCAGACGACATATTCGCCCTTATCCAGGCCGAATCAAAGGAGGGCACAAGCAACACTGAGCCCATTCTAGGACTACTCTTTGGGGAAGACAAGGTCATCCCGACCCCTAAGCAGGAGCTAGTCAGCTTAATCCTCCGCAGCAACAGGTTCGATCCAACTAAGCTGATCTCTGAAGTTGGTGCAGACACTGGGAAGAGAGCTTGGAGGAAGACAACTAAGTGGACCGACAGCCAGGGTCGAGTCTAAAAACTAACTACTGGAGAAGGAGATATGCATGCTGTCGAATCCGAATCTGAGTCCGAGTCCGAGTCAGAGTCAGAGTCGGAGTCTGAGTCAAAGTCTAGAGGGTCCAGTACTAGGATTGAGTCTGTAACCCCTCTCCCTTCTTTAGCCGCACCATCGGGAGCCCCGGAGTCTGTCCCGAGGGCTCTCCCTATCCCGCCTCTGACCAACGATCAGATGGCAGCTCTCTTCGAGCTCTTTTCAAAATTTACTATCAATAATAACGATAACCGTTCTGCTTACGACTTGGCTTATTTTCAAAATGTTTTCAAAAATCTTACTTGCAATGACATTGAGAAACCCGACGAACAGGTACCACTGCCTCCGCATCTAGTCGAGCAACTTGAACAAAGGGAGTCCCGAAATCCTGTAATCGAAGAAACCGATTCCATCAACGTAGGAACCCCTTTAGAGCCTCAGATACTTAAGTTGGGCTTATCTTTAAATCCCGAGGAGAAACAACAATTTACGGATCTCCTCCAGGAATTCAAAGACGTCTTCGCATGGTCCTACAAGGACATGCCGGGAATAGACCGGGAGATAGCTGAACACCGAATACCCATCAAAGACGGGTACAAGCCGGTAAAACAGAAACTCCGAAGAATGAGGCCCGAATGGTCTCTCAAAGTCAAGGAAGAAGTTGATAAAAAATTCAAAGCGGGCTTTATTCAAGTGTCTGAATATCCAGACTGGGTTGCAAACATAGTACCAGTACCCAAAAAGGATGGCAAAGTCCGAGTATGTGTAGATTTCCGAGACCTTAATAAGGCCAGCCCAAAAGACGATTTTCCGTTGCCACATATCGATATACTGGTGGATAACACGGCCGACCATGCCCTTCTATCATTCATGGACGGATATGCCGGATATAATCAGATCAAAATGGCGGAGGAAGACATGAGTAAGACCACCTTCATCACACCTTGGGGGACTTACTGCTATACCGTAATGCCATTTGGGCTTATTAACGCTGGTGCCACTTATCAACGGACCGCTACTACTTTATTACATGACATGATGCATAAGGAAGTAGAGGTCTACGTCGAAGATATGATTGTCAAATCCAAGGACCGAAACGGGCACATTGCAGCCCTAAGGAAGTTCTTCACCCGACTACGCAAGTACAACATGAGGTTAAACCCTCAAAAATGCAGTTTCGGAGTAACATCGGGCAAGCTACTGGGCCACATTGTTAGCCAACGTGGCATCGAGGTTGACCCAGCAAAGATCAAGGCCATAACCGAGATGCAACCGCCTAAAACCGAAAAGAAGATAAGGGGGTTTCTCGGGAAAGTCCAATATATAAGCCGATTCATTTCAAAGCTAACCATGGTATGTGAGCCCATTTTCAAGAAACTGAAGATAGGAGAACGAACACTATGGGACGACAAATGTCAAATGGCTTTCGATAAGATCAAGGAGATTCTATCCTCTCCACCGGTACTAATGCCACCTCAGCATGGCTTGCCTCTATCACTATACTTGACAACGACCGAGACAGCCATGGGCGCTATGCTAGCCCAGACGGTCGATTCTGAAGAACGGGCCATTTACTACATCAGTAAGAAGTTCTTAGAATACGAATGCAAGTACACCATGCTCGAGAAGACGTGTCTAGCATTAGTATGGGCCACTAAAAAGCTCCGACACTACATGCTTAGTCACGAGGTACATGTGTTATCCAAAATGGATCCAATCAAGTATCTATTCGAGAAGCCCATCCTCAACGGCCGCATATCCAGATGGACTTTAATGCTAGCTGAGTTCGACCTCAAGTTCGTACCTTTAAAAGCCATCAAGGGCCGGGTAGTAGCAGAATTCCTCGCCGATAGTCCGGTATCCGAGGAAGATCACACCGACACTTGGGCCTTCCCAGATGAAGACATATTCCATACCGACACCGACACATGGGATCTGTACTTTGATGGAGCGTCCAACTTTCGAGGATTTGGTGTCGGTATCTTACTAATCTCACCACAAGGGGAACACACCCCGTTATCCATCAAGTTAGATTTTGACGTGACTAATAACGCAGCCGAGTACAAAGCATGCATTCACGGGTTGCAAGCCGCCGCCGATTTAGGAGTAACAAACCTCCGGGTCCACGGTGACTCATCATTAGTCATAAATCAAACCCTGCAAAAATGGAAAACTCGGAACGCAAATCTCGTGGCTTACCAAGCGCGAGTAAGGGTTCTCGAAAAACAATTCCAAAAGGTAAAGTACATTTATCTGCCTCGGGAAGAAAACCAGTTTGCAGATACTCTCTCAAAATTAGCATCTTTACTGAATATCCCAGCACATTTAACCAGCATGCCCATTTGTGTCGAAAGACGGTCTGAGCCGGCATACATCCACGCTATCCAAGATATTGAAATAACTGATCCAGAACCTTGGTACCAGGCTATTCTAACCTACTTAATGTCAGGGGAATATCCTCCAGGAGCTGAAAACCGGGCCAAGAAAGCTCTACGAAGATGGGCAACCCAGTTCATCCGCACAGACGATGGACAGCTGTACAAGAAGACAGCACAGGGGGCTTTACTTCTATGCATTGACAAAACTCGAGCCGAAAGAGTCATGGCCGAGGTACACGATGGCGAAAACGGACCACACATGAACGCCCATATGTTGGCCCAAAAAATCGCAAGACTCGGTTACTATTGGAATAGCATGGAAACTGACTGTCAGTTATATGTCAAACACTGCCATAACTGTCAGATTTTCGCTAATGTTCAGCATATGCCTTCATCCCTGTTATATACAATGACATCACCATGGCCATTCTCAACATGGGGAATTGATATAATCGGGAAAGTGAACCCTTCTGGGACAGGAGGTCACTGTTTCATCCTAGTGGCTATCGACTATTTCACTAAATGGGTCGAAGCCGAATCATATCGGATCTTGAATGCCAAACATGTGGCTAAATTCATCCAAAATAAGATTATATTTCGATACGGGATTCCGCACGAGTTCATCAGCGATCATGGGACCCATTTCCAAGCTGAAACCGCCACTTTGTTGGAAAAGTACAAGATCCAAAGGCATACATCATCACCTTACCGTCCTCAAACAAATGGAGCGGTGGAGGCAGCCAATAAAACAATTGTCACCATTCTTAAAAAGATGGCTGAGAATTACCGGGACTGGCCCGACAAGATACCCTTTGCCTTATGGGGATATCGAACGTCAATTCGAACTGCAATCGGAGCAACTCCATATTATCTGACATACGGAATGGAAGCAGTCCAGCCGGTCGAGTTAGAAGTACCATCCCTCAGAATTCTACTCGAAAGTCAAGTGCCTGAAGCGGACTGGGTTCAAGCCCGATATGACTCACTAATCCTCTTAGACGAACGGCGATCCCGGGCTCTGAATAATATTCAGATATATCAGAAAAGGATCCAACGGGCTTTTAACAAAAGGGTTAGGCCCAGGAACATCAAAGACGGCGATCTAGTCCTAAAATCTGTTCGAGCTTTACTACCAGTTGACCCAAGGGGAAAGTTCAAACCCAATTGGGCTGGGCCATATCTAGTAAAGAAGATTCTTTCAGGAGGTGCAGTAATGCTAACGGACTTGGACGGAAACGAGTTCGTCAACCCAAAAAACTTGGACCAACTGAAGCGTTACTACCCATAAACCCTATCTCAATGTCATTTGCAAAAGTTTATAAAAATTTATTTTTGTGAATTTTCAAAATTTTAAGCAAGTCAATAAGTTAGGATTATTTATTCTACCGTTGCACATCTTGAATTAATAATCTTGATGTATTTCGAAAAATTGCAAAAATGCTTCTGAACTACGGAATTTTGGATACGTAGGCAACCCCTCAAAAGGGTACAACCATTGCAATAACGAAAAGACGGGAACGGTATTCACTAATATGTCTTTTTATTATTTCAAAAAAATACATCACAAAAAAAAACAACAAAATCACACCACAAAAATAGTAGTAATACTTAAATAATAAATTTAGGAGACTACTCGTACAATTTGCCCTTCCCCTTATCTTTTGGGTCACGTGGAGCCCGAGGCCGACGGGGCGGGGGCGAACGTTCCCTAATCACAAGGGGAACTTCCTTTGCTCGAACCCGTTTCTTCGATTTTGGGTTTTCCATCCTTTGCACCGGCCCAAGCCGAGCCCTAACCGGCTCAGGAAGCCTGTCTCGAGGACCAAGTCGGTCCTTAGCAGCCAGTCTTGGCCCTAGTCTCCTTTCTAAGTCTGTCTGGGGGCTCACTTTCCCCCGTGCACCCTTATTACTGGACCCTTCAGTCTGAGTCCTAGATCTCCCTTTCTGACCTGTCGAAGTAGCTCCCTCAGTAAAGAAGCTCTTATTGTCCTTAGCGTGCTCCCGGCGTAACAGGTCGTAGGCCTCATCAGTTTTCAGGGCAGCTCGAGCTTTAGCTGAATCAGCTCGAGTCCATCTTACATAAGAGTCGCTTACCCAGATCGAATGAGAATTTTTAAGAACAGGCCAAGTAGCTCGTGTATACCACCTTTGCATCCAGGTGTCACACATCACATCCGTCAGCTGAGTAAATTCACTCACAACGGCCTCGATTTCTGGGATTCTTTGCGCCCGACCATATTGCCTAAGTATGCGATCGGGAAAGAGGTGAATTGTTTGCCTAAAAGATAGGATTACCTGATATCTAGCCCTATCTCGAGATTCTAGACCAATCCAAAGGTAAATTGGTCACCATGGCACGGCCCAACGGATCAACAGGCCTCCATGGAAGGATAGCACCTCGTCCCAGTATTTTTGGGTATTGAAGCGAGAAAAGGCAATAGCTCGTCTCCTCGACATAACTTACCTAGGTTGATATCGGCTCATATCTAAGGGGGGATCCAAGATCGATAACCTCTCGAATAGCCACAGCTGAAAAATCCGAAAAAAAATCAAAATCGCAAAAATCGTCAAAATAAAACGTGAAAAGGCGTGAAAACCGAGAAAAACCGCGCAAAACCGGAAAATCAGAAAAGCCAAGAAAATCAAAAAAACGGCATACATGTAGAAGCCGGGTACTCCCAGTCAGCCGGACTGACGGATCCCTCTTGCGATTATCCAAACTCTGGATAATCTCTCCTGTAATCAGCCAAGCCGGGCTGTGCTCCGTCTCCATCAGATCAGTCACGGTGAAAAGTCTGACATGGCCCTTGCAAGATAACAAGTCCATATGCCCTTCGAAGGCATAAACATGGAGCATACAAAAAGTAAAGGCCCTACTGCTATGGACCGGCCTGACCCGGACATCATCTGGGTTCATGAATTTTTCAGCCAGGTCGATCAGGGAAACGGTATCTCCTTCTAGCATACGGGATACCTCCATATGGGAAAGCCCTAAAAATTCCCTTAACTTCCTCCTTGGGTCAGAAATTGAAAAAGGGATAGCAGGGTGAAGTATAGGATTCCATCCTCCTGCAGCAGCAATTTCCTCAGGAATAGGGCAAATCTCTCCTCGAGGAAAACTAAATACATGATAGGTATCATCCCAATAGGATAGGCAAGCATCCAAGAAGTGGCAGTCTACTTGCATCTGACGGATCACGGACAATTGGGTAACACCGTTCTGATTGAGGATAGCCCTATCGGCATCCCTAAAATATTTGGACCACTCGTGAAACATTCCGACTAATCGGTCGATTCCCATATTTGATTTGCTAAAAGAAAGAATAAATTTTTTAGGGCTTATTCTTTTCTTTAAGGAATTGAGGAGTTATGGAATTATGAAAATTTATGAAGCAAGAAGGGGTATTTATAGCATAAAATATAAGTTCTCCTCCTCACCTTAGGATTCCCAATCCTAGAGCATCTAGCATACAAGCCATTGTCCTAAGGCTTAGCAAAGTTATCCCGAGCATTCTTATTCCTTTTCAAAGCCAAAAACAAAAATTCTTTAATTTTTCAAAGGCTTTTGCAAACTCAAGAATTCAAACCTTTTCTCAAAAATTTTATTCCCCAGCACGAGTCATTTTTCCTACAAATGTTACATGCAAAATTTTGCAGCTTTGCATAAATATGTACAGGACGGCTCAAGCAGGACCATGCAATTTGCATAACTCCCCAGTGGCATTTAACAAGATGAGCCCACATACAGGCCCATTTTAAGTCTCATGCGACGAGTTCAATTCCCCATGGAGTTATCATCATCAGTTCAGGTACATTTCTAGCCCATGGCCGGCGGGCCCTCCACGCAGGTCTAATGGACCTTAAACGACCCGACCGGAAGCTGCCAGGTTTTAATCCTTGATTGACCTGGTGGCTACTCTGACTTTCGCCCTGTCCAAGCCTCAGTCAGAGTGGGGGCTCTGTAGACACCCACATTTTGACCGCCAGGTGTCTATAGTAGTTTCCGACAAACACTCGATGATGATCGGACGCTAACGTGCTTTAACGTACTCGGAAATGGGCTCGAAATCAATGGCATTTGGCCTAGGCATTTTACGGAGTACAAATTTCACAAAACCAACCTCAAATTCAGGCCCAGTGGGTCGTTTCGAGTCAAATAACACTAATTTGGGTCGAATCCGACACCAGGGGTAAAACCGTCTTTTAGCGACCGAGTCAAAACCCGGTCAAAAATATTTCTCGAGACTTGTAAGTCAACCGTGACACCTCACACGGTATATTCACGGTCCAACTCTACAAAATCAGTCATGCAAAATAATAAACAATTCCGTTTAAGGTAGAATTCGATCTCGAGTAGGAATCCTATCCGAGAACCGACTCAGACACTCAACCGAGTGCAAACACTCGGCCAAGTAATACACAAGTCAGCCGGTTTTTCTTCTTTTCTTCCCTCACAAGAAAACGGAATTCTCGTTCTCCTCAGCTTCTTACTCAAGCGGTAATTCTAGCTCAAACAGGAATCCTATTCAAAAACCGATTCGAGCACCCGACCGAGTGTAAAACACTCGGCCAAAACAGCCCAAATCTGCCGTGTTCCCTTTCTTCCTTCACAAGAAAGCGGAATTCTTATTTCCCTCAAATTCCTACGTTTCCTATCCTAAGCGGTAGTCAAACTCTCCCAAGCCAAGGTCGGGAATTCCCTATAAATAGCCCCTTGCATCCAACACAAAAAACACGATTTTTTAGGAATACACACACATACATACTCCGACACACACACACACATAATTTCCTTAGCATCGAGAAACCGATATTACATCCAAAACCCGAAGGAAAACCGGCCCCAATACCCGACACCTTCACCCGTCAAAACCGTGCCACCCTAAACCAAACCTAGCATCACTCGACGCTCCCGTGCCTAGCCACATTCCGACGAGCTTCGATCCGAGTCAACAAGAGCATGTAGGTTGAGGGTGTACCAAACCCGATTTCTTCCTTTCTCTCCTTTTCTCCTCTTCGTCCGTTTTATTTTCTTACGGGTCTAGAGTCGATTTTTTATTTTCCTAATATCGTTATTAACGAAAAACTATTTTCATAACAATATTCTTAAACATACGATATCGATTTTTCTATAATCGAATATCGTATCGAAAAGAATTATATTAAGATTTCGACGATACTAAAAATCGTTACATCTTTTCTTCGTTAAAAATTCTTTTCTCGTTCAAAACAAACTATTTTACAAAACCTTTTTTTCATTCCGAATATTCGATATCGATTTCATAATCGAATGTCGGGTACGACAAATATCGAAAACATGGATCGAATACAAGTTAATTCATAATTTGTACACGGTTCATCAAAATAACAATTTTCGAACAAAAAATAAAAAACGGACAGACCCGCACGCGAGTCGCACCATGCCCAGGCGACTCGCGCGCAGGCCTGGAATCCGGGACTTTTTTTTACGTTTTCGTTCGTTTTATTATTTATTTTTCGAAACGGTTTCTAAAATTTACATCTTTTCCAAAACTATTCTAAATATTTGGTATTGATTTCGTAGTCAACTATCGAATATAAAGAATATCGAAAACATTAAGTCGAGTACGAATCATGCAATATTCATACGCGATTTAATACGAACTTCGAGTTTTTGAAAACCGGCACCGAAACAGGCCACCACGCGACCCGCCGGCGTCCCGGGCGAGTTGCGCGGCCGGCTGTCCTGCCGCGGCCTTTTTCGTTCTTTTTTATCATTTTTCGAACATCGTTTTTTATACAAAACAACGTCTTTCCAACAATATTTTTCAGATTTCGATTAATATTTATTTTCTCGATCTCGTATTTTTGCTATATTATTTTACAAGTCGATACTAACTCGTTTGTTCATCTTGTAGCAATTTCATCTTTCTTATTTTCGTTTGTTTTATTATACTAAAACGAATCTCACATGCTAAATTCAACTTTGACGTTAATTTTTCATCCATTAAACCGACTTAGCAACCCATTCAATTCCTCACATGTTTAGGAAAACAATGTTTGCATATCATTCATCGTTCAACTAACGCGCGCATTAAAACGTCATTCGATATCCTAGTAGAGGCCGCTAATGTGCGGGCGGGGTTGGGTGTTCTTAGTGAACTTCCCAACACGTACCCTCACCCCTTACTCAGAACCGTGGTTTCCGGATGTCCGAAACCATTGGCAACGAGAGTCATTCAATATACGATTAACCGCTCAAGTCGGCATCTATATCGATATGCAAAAGGGACGAGCCCAATAAACTCTGACATCGGAAATGGGCCGTATTTTGTACACGGCCCACTACGACATAGAGTGGGCTCGAATGGTTCCGAATAACCATAAAATTCGGTGGCGACTCCGACTTCGATTTAAATTTCCATTTGACCATCTCATGGAGATTCATTCGCCTCCCCAAAACCCGCGCGTGGCCGCGTCGGGGTGGACCTATGTCATGTCCACACATGCTGGTCATCTAACACCACAATTAGCCTTCCCACATTACAACGCTCAAGACCTTCTCGAGACCTAGGCTAAGAGACAGTCTGGAATTTTGAGGATTCAAGCACCATAGGATATACCCTAACCATTAGGGCCAGACATGGAAACCAGATCCCGCAATATCAAACCTGCCCGATCGAGGTCCGAGTCATTTTTACTCGACTTTCCTCTTTCCCACCACATTACAATACCTTACCCTCGAAGCCTTAGCTCCACAAAATCGAACTCCAGATTTCGAATCATCAAAGCCACTTACGACCTAGCTCCACATTTCCAAAAACATCCAAACCAGTTACCAACCCCAAATACAGGAATTCAACCTGCGGTCGGCATTGAACATGCCCAAATAGTTCACACCACCTCTAGGGGCTACCCTAGAGAACGCTCACAGTCACAGGATCAACATCTTAACCATTCTCGTCCTTTGATCAAGACATCATTGGGAATGCACCTAGCCTACACCATCGCTATGGCTAGTTATACACAAAGTCCTATTAGACTAGGCACTATAATATATCTTTCAATTCACTGAACTACGGCATGGTTTGATTTCACTACACGTGAATACGTAGGCAGCCTTTCAACAGAGGCACAACCACCCACATTGACACACAATTAAAAAGCATTATCATTCCGGTCATGACACTGTCATGTTCTCAGCAGCTAGCTTTGTCGTCCTGGGGGCTTCCCTTAGGCGGAAGACCTCCAACCACTCACATAATCCAAATACTATCAAAATCTAGCCTCCTTTCTATAGTGTGTCCTAGTACTCGGCTCAGTCGAAGACAAGAATCTGTTAGGGACTCGAAGTAACACCCACTTTGGGAATGTACCCCAAAACCAAAAATTCAAAAGAGCACTAGTCTACAGCATCGCTACTGCTGAGTTTTGCAAAAACAGTCTCATTACAGACTATTGCAATCTCCCTATAACAGACCGATCCCATTCCGATGTCCGACCGTGTTGCCACTCGCCTAGGCTATGGAATAGTGCAGCTTAAGAGTCTTGTCATCTTAGGTGGCCGACCCCCTTACCGAGTCACGGTCCAACCCCTCGAGAGTCCGGTCGTGTCTGTCAACTCGTCTTGTCGCATCCAGAGTCGAGTCTGTCGGTAGGCCTCTCTCTTCAAATTCTTGCTTTGAGATTTGCAAAACTTAGCCATTTGAAAAAATCATTTTCGACAAGGTCAAATTTCAGTCTATTTAAACAGCAAATTTCTTTTCTACCCCTTTCGATTTTGAAAACATATTTCCTAGCACGTGAGTTGCTTTCAAGACTTCGATTTCAAAACGAAGCAAAAATCAATTTCCTCAGCGCAAGTCAGTCTATAGATGATAACTGCATTTCCTGTATGTTGTCTTGCTATCTGCTATGTTTGCTATTTCTCCCTACATATCTAACATTTCAGGTACCAGCTTGGCTTCCCAACGGAACATCAAGTTCTTTTATTACCCAGCGCCTGCGCAAACTCACATATCTCCCCAGCGGAAAGCCCAAGGAGGCATTTTTTTTACGGGATGGACCCATATATAGGCGCACCCAGGACTTACACGGCAAGTCCAATTTTTCCACGGAGTTATCATCATCGACCCAGGTATGGCTTCTGTCTTATGGCTAGCGGGCCCTTTCAAGCAGGTCTAATGGACTATAAATTACCCGAACGGAAGTCTGCCAGGTCCTAATCCTCGATTGGCCTGGTAGCTACTCTGACTTTCGCCTTGTCCAAGCCTCAGTCAGAGTGGGGGTTTTGTAGACACCCACATTTTGACCGTCAGGTGTCTATAGTTGTTTCCAAAAAACACCTGATGATGATCGGACGCAAACGTGTTTCTACGCGCTCGAATGTGGGCTCGAAACCATTAGTTTCTGGCTTGGGCTTTTTACGGAGTACAAATCTCACGAAACCGACCTCAAATTCAGGCCCAGTGGGTCATTTTCAATCAAATAAGACTAATTTGGGTCAAAACCGACACCGAAAATAAAACCGTCTTTTAGCGACCGCGTCAAAACCCGGTCAAAACCGTTTATGAGAGCAAACCCGCGGTCCTCTTTCAGGTGGGCCACTCGATCAAGTCCATCAGGGCACTTGATCGAGTAACCCTAGACAAGGAGCGGAGCAATTGCCTATATAAACACTCTCTTGCATGCACAATTAAATACTTTACAAAAACCCTAACACATCTACACACAACTTAAAAAAATCCCTAAGAGAACCCTAATCAATTCTACATCCTAATTACTACCCTAAACCCTAGCAATCTAGTAACCCTAAACCACCATAACTCAACCTTCATACACCTCGAAACTCTCGTGCTAAAGCCACAACGAAACAAGTTCCATCCGAGGCAAGAAACATGTAGGTTGAGCGTGCAAAATCCCGTTCTTTTCTCTTCTCCTTTCTTTCCTCGTGTCGTCCGCGCATCGTCGTCGTCATTGTCATCTTTTTTTTGTTTTTTTATTTTTATCGTCGCGTCTCTAATATCGGTAATAATCTCTAATATAAAACATTAAATTACTTGGTAATTCGTGTCGAACACGAGGGATGACGGGATAAGAAAATCCGAATATTACGAGGGTAACGCACCCAATGTTGGCGGTCGTTTATTGCGACACCCCGAATGTTTGATTGTTGAAGCAAGTCAACATCAATAATCGTTTTTTATTTCGTTGCGTCGCTAGTCCCGTATTTTTTATTATTCGTGTCGTTATCATCATCGTTCATCGCATCTTTATCAATTTCGAAACTATTTTTTTCAAGTAAGGCATCTTTTTTTTAGTCAAGGTAGAAACTCGTTGATGCGGATCCGACATCACACAATACGCAAGAATTTATTACGATGTCGGGACGCGGAGGGAATCAAGTCGAGTCCTTTTTTAATTCAAGTGTCAATCCACTAGATTCGATACCAATTCAATAATTGGATGTCGAATTTAAACAATCTAGTCAACAAATCCGACTAATACGATTCTCGTGATGCTAAAAATAGTGATCATAATTTGCAAGAATTAATTCCGACACTATAAAACGCGGAGACAATTTATTTCGTTTTAGTTGATTTAAAACGACTTACAAATTTATTTTCTAGATTTCGCTCTAAATATTCAATATCGATTCAATAATCGAATATCGGATACGACGAGTATCCAAATCTGAATCGAGCATAAATCATACAATATTTCTGCCCGATTCAATAAAAATCATCATTCCAAGGATGCGATACCGACTCCGTAATCGAATATCAAATCTAACGGACTTAATCAAAAAGGCCAAAACAGCCCTCCATGCGAGTCGCGCGGGTGTCATGCGAGTCGCGAGGATCTCATGCGAGTCGCGCGGATCTCTTGCGAGTCGCGCGCCTGTGCAAGTCGCGCGAAGTTCATACAAGTCGCGTGATTGCCTGGAAATTGCGACACAAAAGGATTTTTTTTAGTTTAATTTTAAAATGACTTATAACATCTTTTCTAAACTCGCTCCTAATATTTGATATTGATTCCATAATCAAATATCGAATATGACGAGCATCGAAATTTTAAAGTCGAGTATAAATCATACCATATTTTTACACGACTTAGCAAAATTATCGATTTTCCAAAATCATGCATCAAGTTTACATTATCTTATAGCATTCTATATTTTCGCAAACCGTTTTTATCATTATACCGTTACTAACATGTTTGTTTCTATTTTTGTCGATTTATTTTTGTTATTCGTTTTATTATACTAAAATGAACCCGCATGCTAAATCCAACTTTGACGTTAAAGTTTAGATGCATTAAACCGACTTAGATACTCATTCAATTATTCACATGTTTAGGCAAAACAATGTTTGCATATCATTTTACCGTTCTACTAACGCGCGTATTACAACGTCAATCGATATCTTAGTAGAGGCCGCTAATGTGCGGGCGGGGTTGGGTGTTCTTTGTGAACTTCCCAACACGTACCCTCACTCCTTACTCAGAACCTCGTTTTCCGGATGCCCGAAACCGTTGGCGTACGAGAGTTATTCAATACACAATATCCGATAACGTCGGTATCTGTATCGCAATGCAAATGGACGAACCTAATAAACTCTGACATCCGAATGGGCCATACTTTGTGCATGGCCCACTAAGATATAGAGTGGGTTCGAACGGGCCCGAACTCCCACAAAGTTCGGTGGCGACTCCACTTCGATTTAAATTTCAATTCGACCCATCTCATATGGAGATTCATTCGCCTCCCCAAACCCGCGCGTGGCCGCGTCGGGGTGGACCTATGTCATGTCCACAAACACTTTCCTTTATTTAAACCAATAAAAAAATTAAAAAATTTATTTAGGTTCTATTAAAGATTTTAATTCACTTTTAATTTACTTTTCTTTACTTAAACCAACAAAATATATTAAGAAATTTATTCAGGTTGTATTAAAAAATTTAATTAAACCAGCAATATATTAAAAAAAAAAAAAAAAAAGGTTATTCATTTTTCTTTGGTAAAAATTTTATTTCGGTTGTATTAAAAATTTTAATTCACTTTACTTTAGCTAAACCAACAAAATATATAAAAAAAAATTATTCACTAACCTTAGATAAAAAATTTATTCATGTTGTATTAAAAAGTTGTTGCTTATATATACGACCTCTAATTTTACCCCTCACCTGAAAAAGTTCACATAAAAAAGTTCCTGCTTTATATATACACACACACATACACTAGTTGGAAAGCCCGTGTGATGCACGGGCCGCTTATTAGTGACGTTGATAATGATACTAAGTTGGATGGTTGCATAAATTGGTAGACTTCACAACAGTAGAGAGTCAGTCGAAGGTAAGAGTATGCCTAATAGTAAATGAATATTCCACATACATGAATGTGTTTCAAGGGATCAGAGATAATATATGCGTTAAACGTCAAATTAAATTATAGACATTATATATGGTGCATTGTAGTTAGAATGAAAGACTAATTAAAGTATCTCACATATAAATATACATATATATAAATAATCACTGGGTAAAATGGGAACATATTACAATCAACAACGACGAAACATGTGATAAAAAAACAAATTTTTCATCATCAGCGCACAAGTTATAATAATGAATGTTGTTGGTTAAAGTAATGATGCATACCCTTGTTTATTTAAAGTAGTACAATTATGAACGCATTTTAAATGATAGTAAAGTTGAAAATTATGACTTTCATATTTATAAATGTAGATACTTGCCACGTTAGAGTCTTTTTTTTTGGTGAAATGAAAAAATTATATTGAAATGGTAAACACGTTAGAGTCTTAGGACCATGCAATATATATGTTCTTAAATTTTTGGTTGAACTAAGAACGAACGATTACTCTTAATTTTTCGATGAAGGATAATTTGTTTGTTGATATCTAAGGACAACAATTACTCTTATTTCACATAATAAAATAAAGGAAAACAAAATATATCTACTTGTATTGGATAATAACTAGTATAGGACCCATGCAGTAGCACGGCTTCCGTAGGAGTTTCATATCAGGTTTATCATACATTAATAGTGACATATTGTCTATATTTTTGATTAATTAGATGTTTATGTGAGATTATTATTCCGTATTAAGTTTTAAATGCGTCTGACGAATGACGATGAATCAAAGGAAAAAATACGTTAGGTCTAAATAATGCGAAAATAAGTCACAACTTATTCTACTTCTGAGATAGGAGTACATAATATTTTAAGGTAGCGTTTGGGAAGCTTAATTTCTTATGAAATGATAGATTCGAAATCCGTATAATGAAATATGAAATTCAATTTCAATCGAGAGTGCTCGGTAAAATTAAACTTTCAAAATATTTGATGTCAATGCTTGAGAAAAAAGAAAGACGGTTTTAAATTTAACATGATGAAATTGAAATACTCCGTATACAACTTATACACAGCACCAACACTTGTTGCCGGGCAAAATAGATTGCATCTTTTATTCACCAATCTTCATATCATAAACCCTAATCCCCAATCCAATTGCTAATCATCAACCATCAATCCATAGAATCCATAAATAACTTTGACACACTTTATTCCATTATTCAACCATAACACCCCAAATCTAATTGTTAATCAAACTGAATCTAGCCGATGGAGATAGACAATGTGCATCATAAGTGCTGATGTTCAATTGTTAATCAAAAGTGCTGATGAGATGACATGTTGCTGCATTGATTAGCCGATGGAGGAAAACAATGAAGAAATGCAATGTAGCGGACGACTTGACGACAGCTCGCTGCAAAAAAAATGGGCATAAAAAATTCTCACGTAAGCTCCCCTTAAATTTATTGTTTGTCATCTATTTATTTACATTAAATATTAGTGTTATGATTGATTCGATCGCAATATACAATTTACACGATTTTGAAAATATGTTTTTGGTAGTCTGTGGGAGAACGTTAGTTGAATACATGAAGACTAAAATTTCCATATATACGATCGCATCAATACGGACACGTTAATCCGGTTTATATTAATTTCTAAGCCTAGCAACATCTAGTGACTAACAATTTATTGATTTTACGATTACTCGATTTTTTTTTAAAAGATAAGATTACCTCATGATAAATTATGGAAGACTTCTTTATATACTACATTAGTAGTAGTATTTCCCAAGTTATTCTCCTTGTCGCAAATTAGAATTTTGAGGCCTTTTCTGCTGGTAACACGAGACACAGCGACGTAGAATTGTCCGTGTGTGAAAACTGGTCGTGGGAGAAATAACCCGACGTGGGATAGGGACTGTCCTTGTGCCTTGTTAATCGTCATCGCAAAACAGACATATTGGAAATTGCTTTCTTCGGAGTTTCACCGGTAATCTGGTGGTATCTGAGGGGCTTAGAAACATGCGAGGGATACATACCTTTTCACCAATTCTACTTCCAGACATGAACTCCGCTTCTAATATTTTGTCACCCAACCTCGTAACCACGAGCCTCGTGCCATTACATAAGCCGGCAAACTGATCTAAATTTCTTAGAAGCATAACCGGTACTCCAACCTTCAACCTTATTTCATGATTTGGCACACCTGAGCACCTGATGTTATTGAGAAAATCATCAGAATAAAGATTCTCATCTAATACTGGTCCCTTATCTTATTTGTCTATGCTGTCCGCACTCAAATACACCCTTACATCACTTGGAATTAACGAAAGAAGATAATCGTTTATCGATTCCACAATTTCGTGCGTAGGGGCGAGAATAGCTCTTTTCTGGAAGTACTCTGCATCCAATAAATTTTCAAGGAACATTGGGTAAGTACTTTCTACGATAGCTGCAATAGGATCGCTTGCAGCCGTTATTAGTAGGTCTTGAGGAACCTCTATAGTTGCTTCACCATCATTTGCCTCGCCAAGCCTGCCATCTCCTACATTTAGGGTCCATTCAGAGAATTCTCGAATTTCATCTGCATTAGATACCGATGACGCCCCTTCGAGCCTCATATTCTTAGTCAATCTTAGAACCCTACAATATTGCCACAAGTAAGAGGAGTTTATTGTCGCGTAAACAATGTCATGCCTGCTACCCTTGGGGATCACCGGTAAAATCTGTCTGAAATCACCACCAAAGACGACAACTTTTCCGCCGAAAGGAAGATCTTGACCTCGTAAATTAGATGGACGAATAACATCACACAAGCTCTTATCTAGGGCCTCAAAACAAAACCGATTCACCATGGGAGCTTCATCCCATATAATAAGCTTTGCCTTGTTTATAAGTGCAGCGAGCTCGGTGCCAGGTCTTATGTCGCACGTTGAGTCCTCATTGGCATCCAATGGAATACGGAACCTCGAATGGGCTGTCCTCCCCCCCCCCCCCCCCCCCCCCCCCCCCCCCCCCCCCCCGGAATAAGAAGAGATGCTATCCCACTCGACGCAACTGGAAGAACAATATCACCGGTAGAACGTATTGCAGCACATAGTGTTCTCCACATAAAGGTTTTGCCCGTACCACCGTAACCGTATATAAAAAAATCCCTCCTTGCCCTCTTGATACAGAAGTCATGATTTCCGTGTATACACCTCGCTATTCATGAGTTAAGCATGGTAGTAGTCTCTCGTGCTCTTGTTTTTGAGACGACCTGTCGTACATCAACTCATTCTGAATCAACCTGTTACTTGACTCTGTGACGAGTGCTGCATCTGGTAAGGGCATATTTGGATGCTTTGTAAGACTATTGCCATTGGTTTGAAGTATCTTCTCTATCTCCGTTAAAGCATGATGTTGGAGCTGCTCATTGCTTAGCTGTAAATCTGATTTAAGAAATGCTTATGACATTAGTACTATATGGTCACAAATCTATAATATAAACAACTAATTAGTCACAAATATAATATAACACCGTTAAACGTAGTTAACTGTGTGGTTACGTCATTTGTTTAGTGTGGATCACTAATTGAAAAGTTTTTTACTTGTTACTAAATTGCGAAAGTTAAGAATATAACACAGTAAAACTTAATTAAAGCATAACTTAATATGAGTACCTGGTATTTGTAAAACTCTCCGCTGACGATATAAGATGTCTTCAGTAAGATAATGCCATGTTTTTTCCCAGACAAATTCGGGTCGAGATATACTTCCAGACAACAGTAACATAGCAAAAAGTTTTCTCACATAGTTGGCTGATCCATAATCAGCTGCTTCAGTTATTGCATCGATGTACTCCTTATCATCATCCAAGAGTCCTAATGCATAGCACGCATCTCTGAAAGTAGGATATACAGTACCACTGACAGTTCTTATATCTTCGTAGCTCTTTGCTCCTTTGACGTGGTTAAGCAAAGTTCTAAGATAATATCTTTCACCGCTACTTGGTGGCACATTAAATATTCTGCCTATGGTGAAACCGCGTTCTCTTGGAGACCACGCCTTGGTCTTTTGTTTCCAAACAAATTCTGTAGGGAATTCAAGGTAGGTAAGGTGGCGTGTAGTTTCGTATTTTTTATTACATTCCATCCACGCCGAGAATTTTGTTTTATCAATGGATGGTCTTTCCACCACAGAGTTAATTGGATCGTCGTCCTCAAATAAGACAGCCTGTTCTTCGGGTAGGTGAAAATTTAGTCTTTCAACTGGAGGACTATGGTAATGGATCGGAAAACCAAAGATCCTCCATGCAGCTTCACATGCTGATACGTATCGGCAGTTGAGGTAGTCTTTTATTTCATCAACCTCGGCATTGTCGTCAGCGACATTATCAGGCCTTATTCGTGCAGCAATCCGATCGTGTCCCTTGTTAATATACTTAAATAAGTATTTAACCGATCTTGATTGGTTGCACCATTCAACGTTAATGTGAGCGCGATACTTTAAGAGAAGCTTGGCGTTATATGGCACCACATGTTGGTTATCGAGTAAAACACCATTCTTTTTTACTACTCTGCCATCATTTCTCCTTCGGTATTTTGGATACCCTTCATCATCAACGATCGTTTCTTCGCGGAATTTTTTTGGAAAGTTTTTTGAACTCTTATCGTCAACCATACATGGTGAGTTTCTGTTAGAAATTCCGCAGGGGCCATGGATCATCACATCTGACACAATTCCATACAGCTCAGGCTCAACATCCTTGTCTGGAATTTCAGCAGAAATAATCTTATTAATGTCAGCCGATGTAGAAAACTTGTCATCCCGGTGCATCCATACTACAATATGGGCATGAGGAAGCCCCCTCTTCTGAAATTCCACTGTGTAGACAACTGTTAAAGTGAATCAAGAAATAAGAAGCGAGTGTATGTATCATTTAATATATAAGGGCTACAATTAGTCACGAATAAAAAAGACTGTAAATAACTTCTAAAATTTGCAGCTAGTAAAACTTATAATTAAGTAACTTTGGAATATAAACACTTGTAGAGTTAATATATCAAAGCTTTGGAGGACATACATACCAGCTTGGACCCTTCCGAATATTTTGTCTCTTTTTAGATCATTTATTAGTTGATCCAATTTAATCTTGAAGACTCTGCATATAATATCAGGTCGATCCTCAGGTCTTAATCCTCTTCCCTTTACATATCGAGTGATTTCTGGCCATAATGGGTTGCAAGTGAAAGTTATAAATAGATCAGGAAACCCGAACCACTTACAATTTGCCATTGCATCAAGATAACCTTGAACCATGAATCTATCACCATTGGGGAAAGATGAAGGCAGAATACATCTTTTTCCAGATGAAGCAGGTTCCACATCTCCACAATTCACGGCGTCAGCAAGATTTTTTTTCAAATCAGTTCTGAACTTCTTTTGGTTTAACCTGATATAGTTAAGCCTGTCTGATTCTATAAGGGTGTATGCGTCCACCAAGAACTGCTGGAACAATCTTTTGGAAGTAAGTATAGTCTGTGGTTCACCATGCCTTTCTTGGATCCTGAAGGAAAAAAACTCTTTGGGGCTAATCCTTTTCCTTTTCCCTGTCGTGCCTTCGGCGAACGGGATGTCAATCCTATACCCGTCTTCACCGTACGGGAATAACAACGGATATTGCATCGGAAGGTACGAAGGATGCAGTATGTTCACACGTTTAAGTTGTCCCGTCCTTTCTTCCACGATGACATCACGTTTATCTATAGTGTCAACATCTCCCACTATTAAAGCAGCAACTTCGTCTGAAGTGGGCAGGTTGTAGGTCCTTCCATCCGTTGCCCTCTTTCCTATAAGTTTTAACCTACAATTGGGTGTATCAGGTGTAGGTTCAGAATATCGGTCTCTGGCACTCCTGAAGGCCTTACCGAGGACATTATGGTTGTCAAGCATGCATTTCAGATCCTCCACAATCTCATCGTTAAGTGATTTGTCACTGCATAGAGATAACATCAGTTAGATAACTAAAAATAATCAGGTTGTTGTGAAGGTATCAGTAATAGGTGAGAATATCATACCTGAAAATGCGCAACCGATTTTGAACCTCATGCTCGGTATCGTAGATGTATAGTTGCGCGAACTTAGGTGAAGATCCTTGTTCAGGGAGTAAGCTACCTATTCTGTGGTAGTTTTGTCCATGCAATCTGAAGCTATATGGACCACGACCTCTATTTATTGATTTATCAATTTTTCCGCCCAATGAAGTGAAAGACCACATCATATTGTATGTCCTGATATTATCTAGGAAGTGTTTACTTTTCTCGTTATCGTTACTTAACAGTGATTTCAGAACTGTTGGCGGTTCCTTTATTAGTGGTAATTTGATCTTCCCTTTACCACAACATAATGTGAATGCTATCTGATTTGCTTGTCTATCTTTACGTGGCCTTTCTTCGTACCACATCAGCGCACCACACTCTGTGCATGAACATGTAGGATCTCCAATGTCCCAATACCCTAGATAATTTAGATGTTACATTCAAGAGGATTTTTAAATAAAAGTATGAAGTTATTTAACGTCATGTTTAAATATAATATACCTCCGTATTGATTTTCATTAAGCTCTTCTAATTCATCATCAGACCTCACGGAAATTTCTCCGTCTTGAGATCCAATTTCTGAGTCACTACTGTCGGTAGATTCGTCTACGTTAGCAGTCATATTCTCTTGTGCTAGAATGCGAGCTTCTTCGTTAAGATTTCTTGTGACACTGGAAACTATAGTACTGTTCTGTATAACGTATTTTCCTGCTCTTAAAGGCCTGGACTGTTCTGACAATTGGTTGTTGTCGCGATAAGACGTAACATCTATGGTAGCCCTAGTAGCATTACCTATGGGATATCACACAATCATTGAAAGTCGATAATTACGAATAATTTTAAAGAGTTGCCTGCATGCTTGTATCATAAACATATTAGTCTTACTATTAGTAATGTCGGACAGAGGGGATCTGGTAGGTCTTCGCATGCTATGTAGTAGACCTGTTGTTGGAGTTGTGTGATATGCAGAACTCATTTGTCCTACCAACGTAGACAATGCCATATTAGAATATTGTGTTACTAAAACTTACTACCATTTTGGAAAGGTACAATACGTCATTAGTACAATTTATTCTTACCTAGTAATAAACGTGTCATAGGTCCCACTGACGTCGATCCTCCTTGCGCGCTTACTAAAACCATATAGTAGGACAAAAATATTTTTTATCGTGCGTTAAATATATTGTTATCTACATGTGTGCATATTAAGTTTGTCGTTTCTAATCGTCATATGCCAGTGTTTGTTGTCCACTGTGTAGTACAAAGTAATAGAGAAATCAGGGGATCGTTCGCGCAACTTGCACCGCATACTACTTACATTTCTTGACAGTTACGTTTAGATTCTATATGAATCTCAGTCAATAGCGAACTTGACTCGAATACTTAATTAAGATTAAAGTCTTACCGTTTGCGATGTTGGACATCGGTGATGTCATTATTGGTGGTTCATTGACAAAGTTCCCTGTAAGTGGTTGACCTGCAATACAGAGGATCGTCATTAGACAAATTTGACAACATGAATGTGTTATGAATCATTTCTTGTTAAATTGACCAATGTCCGAACTATCAGTAATAAAATTCTTACCCTGAGAATGATTTTCAGTTTTCTGACGTTTTTGATTAATGTGTAACTTTCTTCTAGACCGGGCATATTTGCCACCATTTTCATCCATTTTTACGGCTTATAGAGTAATGGAGTTGAATAAAGCTCATGTAGTCTCTTTTTAGTCTTTTTTACTTCACAAAGTACTTATTGTGATAATGTAATCAAGTATAAGTATATTTTTTCTATTTTCATAAATCAATTTAAATATGTTAAGTATATTACGAAATAATGTGTATTATGCATGACTTGATATTTTCATTATTTTAGAATCTTTGAAATGATACTAACTTATCACTCGCCTAATTTTATAGGGATTTTGATGATTTCATCCCAATTATAACCGCGGAGTGAAGATCAATTGGGTTTGTCATGATCACATTTTCAAGGAACACTCTTTATAATAAGTTTCACACCTTTGTAAGTCAGCTCTCTTTATATCTATTTTATCGTTCTTCATCTCGATCTCAGTCTAGGCGTTCCACTTACACAACTACTGAAATTTAGAAAGATGACACCTTTGTATTGAGATTTTATTCATAGTCAATTAACTGTATAGTTCTGTGGGCCAATAATATTTTAAGGTTTTTGGTTAAGGTGAATTGTAAGTAATTGTATGGTATTTCTACAGACCTTGCGAAAACTGTAATGGTTACAATTGCGTGTTCAACTTTCAATTTGTATACCGAGTGTTCACCTTGTTTCTAGGGGCGACGGTTTTGAGAGTTGGGGATTTCATCACAAGTTCTAACAGTAGTCAGTCTCTAGAAATTAATCTTGTGATCGTGGTGACATGTCTTGAACTTGTCTATGCTTTTTGGTGACACCAAAGTTTACTAAAATAAAAAATCGCTCCTTTCTTAACTACGCTAACAAATTTTTATCTAAGGGCGAGGATCTTGAGAGTTGGGAGGCAGAGTAAGGTGATGGTAAGGGAGGACATATTTCTCATTTTCTGAATTTTGCACCCGCTGAAACAAACTTGAATTTCTGTTGTCATTTTATCCTGACGTGGTACTTATGTAGCAATGACAATACCAGAATTTTGACTGAATGCGAACAATGTCGAGTGTGTACCTCAAATCGTAAATAAAAATGTCTTATACTTTTGTTTAACTAAAAGAAAAGGTATTTATTTTTAACTTATTGACAGAACCACTAATAGGGTCCTGTAGCATAATACTCTTTAGGCCTTCTCAATCCTGACCCCCACACTATCCTTGGTTGTAGAAAATTGGCAATCGTCTGATGCATCATCACCAACATCCAGGCTAAACACCTTCAGTTGTCCTTTCTCTGGTGTGACTCCACTATCGTGAGTTGAGGAAGCGTCATCAACTCCGATTGCAGCAGACTCCATGTCATGTAAGTTTTTCTGGGAGTTATCAATTAGTTCAACCTGGACTTCCACCTGTTTAAGGGGGGATTGTTTTCAATAGAATATTAATTATCGTATAAAGAAAATATTTTTCAGTGGATGTATTCATAACCCACGAAAATTATATTTTATGTCATTTTACCTTGGAATGAATTTCACCCATTGCAGCCAAATATTTAGTAATCAATTTTGGGTCATCAGTTATCTTTGAAACTGAATACACTGTCCACTTATTGTCCAGATTGTAGTCGTCAATGTGAATTCTAAACAGAAATTGTTTGTTGAGCAGCTGATCCAGTTCAACGGGAAACATGGTGTCGTCGCCATCCTATTGAACAGTAGGGAAGGTAATACGTAAGAAGTTTGTTCAATTATTTGTGTACTAAACCGTCTGTTATATTAAAATTAGATAAGGGGGTATGACTAATATTCTTGCATTTTAAATGATAGTAAAGTTGAAAATTATGACTTTCATATTTATAAATGTAGATACTTGCCACGTTAGAGTCTTTTTTTTTGGTGAAATGTAAAAATTATATTGAAATGGTAAACACGTTAGAGTCTTAGGACCATGCAATATATATGTTCTTAAATTTTTGGTTGAACTAAGAACGAACGATTACTCTTAATTTTTCGATGAAGAATAATTTGTTTGTTGATATCTAAGGACAACAATTACTCTTATTTCACATAATAAAATAATGGAAAACAAAATATATCTACTTGTATTGGATAATAATAATTATTTTATTTTTATTATTAATTATTTTAAAATTTTAATTTTATGTTTTTTTAATTTCTAAAGAATTAAAAGTTTTTTGGTTAATAGTCTTAAAAATTCTTTTAAAATTTATTTTATGACTCAATAGATTTTTGATTAATACTATTTAATAACGAATTATTACTCTTATTTATATAATAGAAATCTATGACCTCATTCTAATTTTTCGATGTGAGATAATTTTACTTAACTTTATAGTCTTTAGAAATTTTTTAAGACTAAAAATATTTTTGGTTAATATCTAAAAATGAATGATTATTACTCTTATTTATATGATATAATTCTATCACATTATATTATAATTTTTCAATATGAGACAATTTAACTTAAGTTTATAATCATAAGATCGCTCTTTTTAAGACTTAATTTTTTTGTTGATATCTAAGGACGAATGATTACTCTTATTTATAGAATTATAATATTTCAATGTGGACAATTTAACTTAAGTTTATATTTTTAAGAGTTTTTTAAAATTTATAGTAATATTTTTGGTTTGTAGTCTTAACAGCTCTTTTTAAGACTTAATAAGATTTTTTGTTGATATCTAAGCACGAAAGATTACTCTTATTTATATAATAGAATTCTTTCATTTCATTATAATTTTTCGAAGTGGATAATCTTACTTTTTGTGTGTGTGTGTGAGAGAGAGAGATAAGAATAGATTCATCACTTTTTCGAGTAAATAATATGAAATTTATACTCTAATGAAAAACAATTCTACCACAAAATCTAACCACTCGTATTTTATTTGTATATTTTTGTTACGATAATTTTTTTATTAAAATGAAACTTGAAAATTTTTACTTTAAATGGTAAAACGTCACATTAATATAATAATTAAATATATATATATATTATAATAATTAGAAGTTTATAATCTTATGAGTTTTTTTTCTAAGACTCAAAAGATTGTTGGTTTACAGAAGTATTCTCTTCCCTTCAATAAGATGTTCCACATTTTCCTTTTTGGAAAATTCACTAAGATGTTTTAGTTTCCTTATTAGTATATATTTTGTGATTCATATTATTTGTGACCCAACTTTATTTTATTTTATCTTTCTTGGTTTCTTCCCAAGAGTAAAGTGGAAGAAGGGGAAGAAGTATCTTAAGAACGAATGATTACTTTTATTTATATAGAATTTCATCACCTCATCATAATTTTTCGATGTGCGATAATTTTTATCTAAGTTTGTAATCTTAGCAACTTTTTTAAGATTCAAAAGATTGTTGTTTGATATCTAATAACGAATTATTGCTCTTATTTCTATAGAATTTCATCACCTCATCATAATACTCGTGTGAGATTATTTCTTTCCTACACAAATTTCTATATATTCTTTATTTAAATTAAAAATATATTGAAACTATAATAATTATTATTAATAATTATTTAAAAAATTCAAAATTTTAATTATATATTTTTTGAGAGTGAGTAAATAAATATTAAAACAATCAATCAATCAATATTAATAAAGCAGGAACTTTTCGAGCGATATGATTGGTCGAAGTTTTTTAATATATTTTTTAAGTTAAATAAATAATATGAAAAATTGTATATGAAAATAAAATCCTACTCCACCTAAGACTCGATTTTTTTAAAATTTAAATAAAGAACGTAGAAATTTGTATAGAAAAAAATAATCCTACTTCATTTAAGACTCAAAAAATTATCACTATATAAACCGATGATTATCACCTCATAAGACAACAAAAATTGGACAACGACAGCGTGAAAGGCTTAGTCAATTCTGTTTGATAACTGTTTTAATATTTATTCATTATTATTATTCACCCTCAAAAAGTATAAATCAAAATTTTGAATTTTTTAAATAATTATTATTATTACGAGTATTATTTTGCAAGAAGGTTATGCCTCTTATTCATCCAAAAGGGTAAAAAGAGACCAATCTTACAAATTCCTACCCCCTACAAACCTCTCACCACTATTACAAGCTCATTGAAATCCCTCTACTCCTCAAATGTATGGTTACTTCAAATTTAATCTGCATTACAATATTAGTATGAGACCTAGCCATATTATTGAAAATCCGCGCATTCCTCTCCTGCCAAATATGGTAGGCTGTCGCTGCCAGTGCAACACTAAACCATTTATTCTTCCAATGCTTAGTCTTCTTCCTATTAGTGCTCCATCTCAACTCAACTCGGAGATTATACTTCATGTGCCTTATCTGCATCCAGTTCATCATCTCATCCCAAACTCTTTTCGCATAAGAGAAAGCAAAGAACAAATGTGCATGATCCTCAATAGCATTCTGACACAACGCACATCTATTCACCATATACATCCCTCTTTTCTGCATATTATCAACTGTTGCGAGCTTCCCTTGCGCTGCCATTGAAGTTATGAACCCATGCTTGGGTATAACTCGTTGTCCCTGAGTACCCTTCAACTAATTCTTTTGAGTAAACTTCTGCCTGAACCAGTCATAAGCCTTCTGAACTTGAAATTTCCCCTTGATCTGCCATTCCTGCATCAGTTCCTGGGCAGCTCGTGCATCCCCTATAGCTTCCAGCAGCTCCTTCGCAATCTTAATAATACTCTTGATAGTAGCAGTATGTCTCTCTTCCTTATTGATTTCCCAAATAGATCTATTCCTGAGAATATAGTGTTTAGTCCAATCCAACCATATGCCTCGCTCATTTTGTATAATCTTCCAAATCCAATGGCATATCATAGCCTTATTCCAAGCTGTGATATTCCTTATATTAAATCCTCCTTCTATCCATGGGGAGCATATGCTAGGCCAACTCTTGAAATGCATGCTTCTTCTGTCTTTCGTTCCTGTCCAAAAGTAAGACCTGCACAACTTTTCAATTTTTTCCAACACATTAACAGGCAATAATGAATTAACACTTCTATAGTTCATGATCCCAAAAATCACCGAGTTGATTAACTCAATCCTCCCGCTATATGTCAGCATATTAGCAGCCCGCCCAGTTATGCAGCTCTGAACTTTCTCGATCAAATTTGAATAATGATCAAGTCTATTCGTGATAGCATTCAAAGGGATTCCAAGATAATTGCAAGGAAAAGTCCCCATTTTAAATCCAGTTTCCTGAAGAATTTGTTCTCTAACCACAGGATGTATCCCACCAAAATAAATATCAGTTTTGTTCCTATTAACTTGCAACCCCGACTCCCTGTTAAACCTCTCCAATTCTACAGTAATAGCCTTCACCGAAGGGGCGTCCCCTCTGATAAAAACCATGAGATCTTAATCCTAAGCTTGCTACATTTAGGATGTAAAGAGACCATAGGCAAGGTAGAACTATACCTGAAATGCCTCGAGAGAATTTCCATACTAAGCACAAAAAGGTAAGGAGATAATGGATCTCCCTGTCTTATACCACTCTTACCTTTGAAAACCCCATGAGAAGTACCATTGACCTTGATAGAAAACCAAGAGCCTTGGATACAAGTCTTAATCCAATTAATGAATTCCTTAGGAAAATTAAATTCCATCAACATGTTATCTATAAACTCCCATTGTAATGAATCGAATGCTTTCCTTAAATCAATCTTCATAAGGCATCTAGGAGTAATGTATTTCCTATTGTAATTCTTAATGAGCACCTGAGAAATAGCAATGTTCTCATGGATACTCCGACCCCTAATAAAAGCAGCTTGTTCGGGTCCAACAATCTTGTGAATTACCAATTGCAATCTCCTAGTCAGAATCTTACTAATAGTCTTATATAAGACAGAACAACAAGACAAAGGTCTATAATCCATCACAGAGGAACAAACTTATTTCTTCGGAATAAGCGTAATAAGAGTAGTATTAGCCTGCTTGATCAGTTTCCCCTTTTAATAAGAGTCGTATTAAAACTATAATAATTAATAATAATAATTATTATTATTATTGTTGTTGTTATTATTATTATTATTATTATTATATTATTATTATTAATAATTATTAGTTTTAATATATTTTTTAATTTAAATAAAGAATATATAAAAATTTGTGTAGGGAAAAAATAATCCTACACGAGTATTATGATGAGGTGATGAAATTCTATATAAATAAGAGCAATAATTCGTTCTTAGATATCAACTTAAGTAAAAAATTATTCCACATCAAAAAATGATGATGAGGTATGATGAAATTTTATATAAATAAAAGCAATCATTCGTTCGTAGATATCAATCAACCATCTTTTGAGTCTTAAAAAAGGCTTAAAAGCAATCATTCATTTTTTTTAGTTATCAATCAAAAAAATTGAGTCTTAAAAAAAACTTTGAAGACTATAAACTTGAGTAAAATTATCTCGAATCGAAAAACTATTATGAAGTGATGAAATTTTATATTATAAATAAGAGCAATCATTTATTCTTAGATATCGATCAACCATCTTTTGAATCTTAACAAAGCTTCTAAGATTATAAACTTATGTAATATTATCCCACATCGGTAAATTATGATAAAGTGATGAAATTCTATATTAATAAGAGCAATCATTCGTTCTTAGTTATCAACCAACACTTCAAAATTATATCACATTGAAAAGTTATAGTAATAGGTTGATGAAATTTTATATAATAAATTAAGATCAATAATTTGTTCTTAGTCCAACAATCTTTTGAGTCTTAAAATATTGTCAATTTATATTTGACAATTTATAGAAATTTTCTCAAAGTGTTGCACAATAATCTTACGTGTACTTAAGAATGCTATGGTTATTCCTAAGACTATAGGTTCTAACTCTCTTTTGGTGCCTAATAATAGAATTATGGTGTCTTTGGCAGTGCAATGCCAGCTGCCCACGGTGGATCAATTTGCAAAACGGGGAATATGCATGGTTAATCGGTGTGCTCTTTGCCTACAGGAATGTGAAAGTCATGCTCATCTTTTCTTTGGATGTAAGATAGCTCGTCATATATGGCAGTTATGTCAAGATTGGATAGTTGTTTGTATTCCTTCTTTTTCCTTGAAAGGCATTATTAGATGGAGTCTACATAATACACATCGAAGACATTGGAAGATCCCTTGGTTGCTAGTTAGTCTAGCGGCCACTGTTGCAGCGGTTTGGAAGGAGAGGAACAAGAGGGTGTTCACAGGCATAAGTACTCCAGTGGATCAGATATTTGCTCAGATCAAACTTGTAGTTATTGCTCGTTTTCATGGTTTAGCTTGTCCTAAATTCCAAAGGATATTATTTCAATTAGATGCTACTAGTTGAGGTGATCTAGTGTGATAACTTTTTGCACAAACTTGTAATTTCACATCTTTGATATGAAATGATAATTTTTCTGCAAAAAAAAATATTACGTGTACATAGTTAATCGTATGAACAATATTTTAATCTCCTATTTGATCAACTATCTGTACATTTATTATGTAAGAAATAAACATGTCTATTTACACTATAATGAAATTTAATTACTCATATCACTATATACACACTACGTACAATATATTTTAGAAATATCTATGTCAAATTGGTTCTCTTGCTTTACATAAATACGTAGATATTATTTGCCATTTTATTTATTAGTTATTACATATATAATAATAATAATAATAATAATCCGTAGATAATATTGTTGAATGCAAAATTATGTGAAATATAAATGAATAATGGTACCAATATGTAGTTGAAGACGTACTTGTGTGCGAGGTACTTTAATTAGTCCTTTTTACTACAATGTACGCCTATAATTTAATTTGACGTTTACTGCAGATATTACCTACCTAGAAACACACTCACGTATGTGGATAATATTTGTTTGCAATTATGCAATACTAACTTGATGTTATTATCAACGTCACTAAATATCAGCCCGTGCATCGCACGGATTTTCCAACTAGTTACTCGTATCAAACAAAATTAACTAAGCGTTTCACGTTGTCATTTGTCCAATTTTTGTTGCCTAATGAGGTGATAATCGTCGGTTTATATAGTGATATTCTTTGAATCTTAAATGGAGTATGATTGTTTTTTTCTATACAAATTCATATATTCTATTTAAATTAAAAAATCGAGTCTTAGGTGGAGTAGGATTTTTTTCAAATACATATTTTTATATTCTTTATTTAACTTAAAAAAATATCAAAAAATTTGGACCAATCATATCGTTCGAAAATTTCCTGCTTTATTAATATACACTAGTTGGAAAGCCCGTGCGATGCACGGGCCGATTTTTATTGACGATGATATTGAGATCAAGTTAGTATGCATAATAGTAAACGCATACTATCCACATACATGAATGTATTTCCAGGTAGGTAATATCTGCGGTAAACGTCATATAGTCGTACAGTGTAGTAAGAAAAACTAATTAAAGTACCTCGCACACAAGTACATCTTCAACTACATATTGGAACCAATATTTATTTATATTTCACGTAGTTTTACATTCAACAATATTATCTACGAAGTATTATTATAAACGTAATAACTAATAAATAAACAGAGTTACTCTTCATGTATCTATGTAAAGTAAGAGAACCAATTTGACATAGATATTTCTAAAATGTATTATACGTTGCCGTGTATATAACGATATAAGTAATTAAATTTCATGATAGTATAAAGACATGTGTTTATTTCTTACATAATAAATGTATAAATAGTTGATCTAATAGGAGTTAGATTAGGATGATAAGTTATCACTCCTAAATTCGATTACTATTGGATTAGTTTCCTTTAAAAAAATAGTGCTCGAATGATTAACTAAGTACACGTGAGATTGTGCAACACTTCAAGAAAATTTCTACAAATTGTCGAACATAAATCTCTTGATTTCTCTCACTTTCTTAAAAATATAACTCTTGAATTAATCATACTATTAATAATAAATTGTAGTCAAATATAGCGATGCACGACCGCTTGTTAGTGACGTTGATAAGGAAACTAAGTTGATCGACTACATGATTATTGGATGATTTCGGGTTTGGGTCGGAAAAAACGGTTCATGAACCTCTAAAAATGGTTAAGTACACCGATGATGTACGCTCGTTATTCCCATAAATTGTTTTGGTTGATATCTAAGAATGAAAGATTATTCTTATTCATATAATAGAATTTCATCACCTTATTATAATTTCTCAATGTGGATAGTTTTAATTAAATTTATAACCTTAAGAGTTGTCGTAAAACTCAAAAGATTTTTGGTTAATATCTAAACACGATTTATTTCTCTTATTTATGGTATAGAATTTCATCAACTCGTCATAATTTTTCGATGTGAGATAATTCTAGTTAAGTTTATTGATGGGAGGGATTTGTCGTGGATCCCAACCGTCAAATAAAACCGGCGAAACCTAACTAGGGTAGCTAGGGCAAGTCGGGTCGAATCCACAGGGACGGGAGGTCGGACTAAGGTATGCTACGGTCTAGGACTAGGTTCGAGACAAGATAATCTAAGGAGGGGGAGACTAGGACTAAGCTAGGTCTAAAGCAAGAAAACAAACAAGGAAAACGGGCTAGGATTAGGTCGGGGTCAAAGGGTTAACGGAATCGTCAAGGAAGAGCTAGAGTGAAGGAGGTAGTAGGGTAATCTAGGTTGATCCGGGCGGTCGCAACTTACCTAGAGGTTCCTCATGGAACCCATTTTGGCGACACACATGACAAACGGGGTTCTAGCGTGTTATGGCCTAGATCGCATCCGGGCGGTCGCAACTTAGACCGACCTAGGGGTTGTCCTCACCGGGCTCTCGCAACTAAATGAGGGAACCGAACCCAAAGCAAACTAACACCCACAAGGGAAAGGCAAGAAAAACAAGCAATCTAACTTACTTAGTCATTCAAGCAATTCATCAAACATGTCATATGCATCAACCAAGAGGAAACCCAAATCTTCCACCAACATCTCCAACAAACCCTTAATCATCCAATTAACACCCTAATCACCCTACTAACCCTAGCAAGAATACTACTCTAACATATCTAAGTTAAAACTAACACCAACAAGAAGAAACAACTCAAACAACATAACATTCATAAACAAACTAGTGTAGACAATAAACAACAAACATGACAATGAACAAAGATTGGAACTTGGATGATAAAGAAAGATTAAGAGAAGGAAAAAGAGAGATTATACCTACTAACAAGATGAATGGAAGAAGGAAACTTGCATAAATGAGAAAAACCCAAAACAAACGTCCAAGTTTGTCAAGCTTGGTGAAGATCTTGAAGAATTCCCAAATTACAAGCATTAAACTAGGATTAACGATAATCTAAAGACTAATCTACACTAATCTAATCTAATCTAATCTATGCTAAAACTAGGCTAGGGTTTGTGGGTAATGTCTAACCTAAGCTAAGATAACAAGGGAAGAGTATATATAGGGTTACAAGTGGAAGGGAGAAGAGAAAACAAAGCGCGGAGCAGCAGCAGCCCTTCCCGGCCGGGAGGAGGTGGTCCCGGTCGGGAAGGTGTCGGTCCCGGCCGGGAGGAGCTGGTCCCGGTCGGGATGGACCCAATACAGCAACCCTCTCTTTTGTGCACTTCATCCCGGACGGGATGAGGTCATACCCGTCGGGGATGAGTCTTGTAGGCCTCCAATATGATCTTTTTGGTTCCTCCTTGCTTCACATGGACTTCTCATCGATTCTCGGGACTCGGGATCGGGTCTCGGAGGCTCGGGATTGGGTCCCAAGGTCTCGGGGTCGAATCCAAGGCATCGAGTGATCGTTCCTTCACTTCGTTGGTTCCGAAAAGTGTATGTATTGAGTCGGAATCGCTCCAACTCTTCATGAATGGTCTCGGGAGCCTGAAACGAACTAGAGGAAGCATAAGTAGCCCATAAATCGCTCCCAAGGAGCGATTCCACAAGGAAAATGGGACCAAAACACTACGAAATGGGCACTACAAACTACACTTATCATTTATAGTTCTAAGAACTCTTTTTACGACTCAAAAGATTTCTGGTTAATATCTAAAGACGAATGATTACTTTTTTTTTGTATAATAAAATTTCATCACCTTATTATACTCTCAAAAGATTTTTGGTTAATATTTAAAAATGAATGATTTCTCTTATTTATGATGAAGAATTCCATCACTTTGACATAATTTTTCCATGTGGGATAAATTTTTATTAAAATAGTCTTAAAAACTCTTTCAAGGACTCAAAAGATTTTAGGTTGATATCTAAAGACGAATAATTACTCTTAATGACTCCATATAATAGAATTTCATCAACTTATTATACTCGTATAATTTTTCGATGCAGAATATTTTTTACTTAAATTTATAGTCTTAAGAGTTGTTATAATATTCAAAGTATTTTTGGTTAATATCTAAAGACGAAAGATTTTTCTTATTTATGATGTATAATTTCACAGACCAATCATATCGCTCGAAAAAAGCATCAAATATACATATGAAGTATCGTAATTTTTGATGTGGGATAATTTTTATTTAAGTTTATAATCTTCGGAACTTTTTTAAGACTCTAAATATTGTTTGTTGATAATTAAGAATGAATGATTGATCTAAATTTATAATATAAAATTTCATCAACATACTACAGTATAACTTTTCAATGTGAGATAATTTTGAGAGTGTCTCCCTTGTGACGGATATATCCGTCACAAATCGATGAAGGGTCTAATAATACCATTTGGTTAGAAAAGACAAGGCTAGTGGGTAGCACATGACTTTGTCTTTATCTACTCAGATGAGTATTATTTGACCCATCCCACGTTTATGACAGATAGTTCCGTCACAAACAAGAAGTTGCCTAATTTTGAGGTGTTGGTTGATACTAATAACAAATGATTACTCTTATTAATATAGAATTTCATCACTTTATCATAATTTATCGATGTGGGATAATATTACTTAAGTTTATAATCTTAGAAGCTTTGTTAAAACTCAAAAGATTGTTGATCGATATCTAAGAATGAATGATTGTTCTTATTTATAATATAAAATTCCATCACTTTATCATAGTTCTTCGATATGAGATTATTTTTATTCAAGTTTATAATCTTAGGAACCTTTTTAAGATTCAAACGGTTTTTGGTTGATATCTCAGAACGAATTATTGCTCTTTTTTTTTTAAGTGAAGATCAATATCATTAATAATAAGCCATCCGGCATCTACAAACGATATCAAATTGAACTGAATACAGATTTGTGAAAAATAAATAAAGAACATCATTGAGACAAAGATCACTATTAGAATAATGCGCTTCTGAATAGCCTTCTATATATCGCTGTTTATTGACACAGCCTTTCGCGAAGGAATCTATAGATCTGATGAAATAGCCTCCATGATGATGAACTTTCTCTATTTTGACAAATAGTAGACCGAGATCTGACCTCAATTGTATCGCCGTACGTAGGGATTTCATTCCTCTCATGATCTTGCACATAGTTATTGAAATCTAAGCCCTATACTAATGTAAAGGACTGAAACCTCGAAATAAAGGAAAAAACCTTGAAATAAAGGACGAAAACAACTCTCATAAAAGAGAGACTTTTATTGAATAAGATTTGTTAACTAATAATTGAGATTAAAACAATTTTTGGGGCTTACCATCGATTAATTATCGATGGAGGCCCCAGATTGAGGAGGAAAAGTAGGGTTTTTTTTTAGGAGAAAGAAGAAGAAAAACTGAGTTGTGTTATTCTCAATTATTGCTCTTATTTATATAGAATTTTATCACTTCATTATAATACTCGTGTAGGATTACTTTTTCACTACACAAATTTCTATATATTCTTTATTTAAATTAAAAAATATATTAAAACTATAATAATTATTTAAAAAATTCAAAATTTTAATTTTATACTTTTTGATGGTGAATAATAATAATGATAATGATAATGATAATAATAATAATAATAATAAATAAATAAATAAAATTTTAAAACAACTATCAAACAGAATTGATTGAGTGTTTCACACTGTCACTGGCCAATTTTTGTTGTCTTATGAAGTGATAATCATCGGTTTATATAGTGATAATTTTTTGAGTCTTAAATGGAGTAGAATTGTTTTTTCCTAAACAAATTCCTATATTCTTTATTTAAATTTTAAAAAATTGAGTCTTAGGTGGATTAAGATTTTTTTTTCATATACAATATTTTATATTCTTTATTTAACTTTAAAATATATTAAAAAATTTGGATCAATCATATCGCTCGAAAAGTTCCTGCTTTATTAATATATATTGATTGAATATTGATTTATTGATTGATTGATGTTTAACCTTTACATATTTGTATCTTTAACTAGTGTAGATTCCCAATGCGGATTTCCCGTCCCATTTTATGTCTCACTCCGTGTGCCACACTATAAACTGAATGACACATCAACAAGTGTGTGATATTTGTTACTTATTTTATTTGTTGAGTAGGCGAGGTGTCATCCAGTGTATGGTGTGGCACACGGAGTGGGACACAAAAATGGGACGGAGATCCGCTCTGGTAGATCCCACGCACTAATGCGCGGTATATATCTATAATTTTTTATTTAGTTATTGTATCATTTATTTAGTATTCGTATCTGATTGGCAACATTTTAGCTTTTCACATTTTTAAGTTTTATCTTTTAGTTTTAGAAAATAATTTAAAGTTTCAAAGATAGTCGGGTAATTTCATTTAATGTATACTTAAATAAATATGTTTTTTTTGTTATAAAGTTAATGATAATATTTTATAATTTTTAACCTGATTAATTAATTAAAAGTTTTGTTTCTTATCATGAAACAAAGACTCAATCCTCCCGCTATATGTCAGCATATTAGCAGCCCGCCCAGTTATGCAGCTCTGAACTTTCTCGATCAAATTTGAATAATGATCAAGTCTATTCGTGATAGCATTCAAAGGGATTCCAAGATAATTGCAAGGAAAAGTCCCCATTTTAAATCCAGTTTCCTGAAGAATTTGTTCTCTAACCACAGGATGTATCCCACCAAAATAAATATCAGTTTTGTTCCTATTAACTTGCAACCCCGACTCCCTGTTAAACCTCTCCAATTCTACAGTAATAGCCTTCACCGAAGGGGCGTCCCCTCTGATAAAAACCATGAGATCCTAATCCTAAGCTTGCTACATTTAGGATGTAAAGAGACCATAGGCAAGGTAGAACTATACCTGAAATGCCTCGAGAGAATTTCCATACTAAGCACAAAAAGGTAAGGAGATAATGGATCTCCCTGTCTTATACCACTCTTACCTTTGAAAACCCCATGAGAAGTACCATTGACCTTGATAGAAAACCAAGAGCCTTGGATACAAGTCTTAATCCAATTAATGAATTCCTTAGGAAAATTAAATTCCATCTACATGTTATCTATAAACTCCCATTGTAATGAATCGAATGCTTTCCTTAAATCAATCTTCATAAGGCATCTAGGAGTAATGTATTTCCTATTGTAATTCTTAATGAGCACCTGAGAAATAGCAATGTTCTCATGGATACTCCGACCCCTAATAAAAGCAGCTTGTTCGGGTCCAACAATCTTGTGAATTACCAATTGCAATCTCCTAGTCAGAATCTTACTAATAGTCTTATATAAGACAGAACAACAAGACAAAGGTCTATAATCCATCACAGAGGAACAAACTTATTTCTTCGGAATAAGCGTAATAAGAGTAGTATTAGCCTGCTTGATCAGTTTCCCCTTTTAATAAGAGTCGTATTAAAACTATAATAATTAATAATAATAATTATTATTATTATTATTATTATTGTTGTTGTTATTATTATTATTATTATTATTATATTATTATATTATTATTATTAATTATTAGTTTTAATATATTTTTTAATTTAAATAAAGAATATATAGAAATTTGTGTAGGGAAAAAATAATCCTACACGAGTATTATGATGAGGTGATGAAATTCTATATAAATAAGAGCAATAATTCGTTCTTAGATATCAACTTAAGTAAAAAATTATTCCACATCAAAAAATGATGATGAGGTATGATGAAATTTTATATAAATAAAAGCAATCATTCGTTCGTAGATATCAATCAACCATCTTTTGAGTCTTAAAAAAGGCTTAAAAGCAATCATTCATTTTTTTTAGTTATCAATCAAAAAAATTGAGTCTTAAAAAAAACTTTGAAGACTATAAACTTGAGTAAAATTATCTCGAATCGAAAAACTATTATGAAGTGATGAAATTTTATATTATAAATAAGAGCAATCATTTATTCTTAGATATCGATCAACCATCTTTTGAATCTTAACAAAGCTTCTAAGATTATAAACTTATGTAATATTATCCCACATCGGTAAATTATGATAAAGTGATGAAATTCTATATTAATAAGAGCAATCATTCGTTCTTAGTTATCAACCAACACTTCAAAATTATATCACATTGAAAAGTTATAGTAATAGGTTGATGAAATTTTATATAATAAATTAAGATCAATAATTTGTTCTTAGTCCAACAATCTTTTGAGTCTTAAAATATTGTCAATTTATATTTGACAATTTATAGAAATTTTCTCAAAGTGTTGCACAATAATCTTACGTGTACTTAAGAATGCTATGGTTATTCCTAAGACTATAGGTTCTAACTCTCTTTTGGTGCCTAATAATAGAATTATGGTGTCTTTGGCAGTGCAATGCCAGCTGCCCACGGTGGATCAATTTGCAAAACGGGGAATATGCATGGTTAATCGGTGTGCTCTTTGCCTACAGGAATGTGAAAGTCATGCTCATCTTTTCTTTGGATGTAAGATAGCTCGTCATATATGGCAGTTATGTCAAGATTGGATAGTTGTTTGTATTCCTTCTTTTTCCTTGAAAGGCATTATTAGATGGAGTCTACATAATACACATCGAAGACATTGGAAGATCCCTTGGTTGCTAGTTAGTCTAGCGGCCACTGTTGCAGCGGTTTGGAAGGAGAGGAACAAGAGGGTGTTCACAGGCATAAGTACTCCAGTGGATCAGATATTTGCTCAGATCAAACTTGTAGTTATTGCTCGTTTTCATGGTTTAGCTTGTCCTAAATTCCAAAGGATATTATTTCAATTAGATGCTACTAGTTGAGGTGATCTAGTGTGATAACTTTTTGCACAAACTTGTAATTTCACATCTTTGATATGAAATGATAATTTTTCTGCAAAAAAAAATATTACGTGTACATAGTTAATCGTATGAACAATATTTTAATCTCCTATTTGATCAACTATCTGTACATTTATTATGTAAGAAATAAACATGTCTATTTACACTATAATGAAATTTAATTACTCATATCACTATATACACACTACGTACAATATATTTTAGAAATATCTATGTCAAATTGGTTCTCTTGCTTTACATAAATACGTAGATATTATTTGCCATTTTATTTATTAGTTATTACATATATAATAATAATAATAATAATAATCCGTAGATAATATTGTTGAATGCAAAATTATGTGAAATATAAATGAATAATGGTACCAATATGTAGTTGAAGACGTACTTGTGTGCGAGGTACTTTAATTAGTCCTTTTTACTACAATGTACGCCTATAATTTAATTTGACGTTTACTGCAGATATTACCTACCTAGAAACACACTCACGTATGTGGATAATATTTGTTTGCAATTATGCAATACTAACTTGATGTTATTATCAACGTCACTAAATATCAGCCCGTGCATCGCACGGATTTTCCAACTAGTTACTCGTATCAAACAAAATTAACTAAGCGTTTCACGTTGTCATTTGTCCAATTTTTGTTGCCTAATGAGGTGATAATCGTCGGTTTATATAGTGATATTCTTTGAATCTTAAATGGAGTATGATTGTTTTTTTCTATACAAATTCATATATTCTATTTAAATTAAAAAATCGAGTCTTAGGTGGAGTAGGATTTTTTTCAAATACATATTTTTATATTCTTTATTTAACTTAAAAAAATATCAAAAAATTTGGACCAATCATATCGTTCGAAAATTTCCTGCTTTATTAATATACACTAGTTGGAAAGCCCGTGCGATGCACGGGCCGATTTTTATTGACGATGATATTGAGATCAAGTTAGTATGCATAATAGTAAACGCATACTATCCACATACATGAATGTATTTCCAGGTAGGTAATATCTGCGGTAAACGTCATATAGTCGTACAGTGTAGTAAGAAAAACTAATTAAAGTACCTCGCACACAAGTACATCTTCAACTACATATTGGAACCAATATTTATTTATATTTCACGTAGTTTTACATTCAACAATATTATCTACGAAGTATTATTATAAATGTAATAACTAATAAATAAACAGAGTTACTCTTCATGTATCTATGTAAAGTAAGAGAACCAATTTGACATAGATATTTCTAAAATGTATTATACGTTGCCGTGTATATAACGATATAAGTAATTAAATTTCATGATAGTATAAAGACATGTGTTTATTTCTTACATAATAAATGTATAAATAGTTGATCTAATAGGAGTTAGATTAGGATGATAAGTTATCACTCCTAAATTCGATTACTATTGGATTAGTTTCCTTTAAAAAAATAGTGCTCGAATGATTAACTAAGTACACGTGAGATTGTGCAACACTTCAAGAAAATTTCTACAAATTGTCGAACATAAATCTCTTGATTTCTCTCACTTTCTTAAAAATATAACTCTTGAATTAATCATACTATTAATAATAAATTGTAGTCAAATATAGCGATGCACGACCGCTTGTTAGTGACGTTGATAAGGAAACTAAGTTGATCGACTACATGATTATTGGATGATTTCGGGTTTGGGTCGGAAAAAACGGTTCATGAACCTCTAAAAATGGTTAAGTACACCGATGATGTACGCTCGTTATTCCCATAAATTGTTTTGGTTGATATCTAAGAATGAAAGATTATTCTTATTCATATAATAGAATTTCATCACCTTATTATAATTTCTCAATGTGGATAGTTTTAATTAAATTTATAACCTTAAGAGTTGTCGTAAAACTCAAAAGATTTTTGGTTAATATCTAAACACGATTTATTTCTCTTATTTATGGTATAGAATTTCATCAACTCGTCATAATTTTTCGATGTGAGATAATTCTAGTTAAGTTTATTGATGGGAGGGATTTGTCGTGGATCCCAACCGTCAAATAAAACCGGCGAAACCTAACTAGGGTAGCTAGGGCAAGTCGGGTCGAATCCACAGGGACGGGAGGTCGGACTAAGGTATGCTACGGTCTAGGACTAGGTTCGAGACAAGATAATCTAAGGAGGGGGAGACTAGGACTAAGCTAGGTCTAAAGCAAGAAAACAAACAAGGAAAACGGGCTAGGATTAGGTCGGGGTCAAAGGGTTAACGGAATCGTCAAGGAAGAGCTAGAGTGAAGGAGGTAGTAGGGTAATCTAGGTTGATCCGGGCGGTCGCAACTTACCTAGAGGTTCCTCATGGAACCCATTTTGGCGACACACATGACAAACGGGGTTCTAGCGTGTTATGGCCTAGATCGCATCCGGGCGGTCGCAACTTAGACCGACCTAGGGGTTGTCCTCACCGGGCTCTCGCAACTAAATGAGGGAACCGAACCCAAAGCAAACTAACACCCACAAGGGAAAGGCAAGAAAAACAAGCAATCTAACTTACTTAGTCATTCAAGCAATTCATCAAACATGTCATATGCATCAACCAAGAGGAAACCCAAATCTTCCACCAACATCTCCAACAAACCCTTAATCATCCAATTAACACCCTAATCACCCTACTAACCCTAGCAAGAATACTACTCTAACATATCTAAGTTAAAACTAACACCAACAAGAAGAAACAACTCAAACAACATAACATTCATAAACAAACTAGTGTAGACAATAAACAACAAACATGACAATGAACAAAGATTGGAACTTGGATGATAAAGAAAGATTAAGAGAAGGAAAAAGAGAGATTATACCTACTAACAAGATGAATGGAAGAAGGAAACTTGCATAAATGAGAAAAACCCAAAACAAACGTCCAAGTTTGTCAAGCTTGGTGAAGATCTTGAAGAATTCCCAAATTACAAGCATTAAACTAGGATTAACGATAATCTAAAGACTAATCTACACTAATCTAATCTAATCTAATCTATGCTAAAACTAGGCTAGGGTTTGTGGGTAATGTCTAACCTAAGCTAAGATAACAAGGGAAGAGTATATATAGGGTTACAAGTGGAAGGGAGAAGAGAAAACAAAGCGCGGAGCAGCAGCAGCCCTTCCCGGCCGGGAGGAGGTGGTCCCGGTCGGGAAGGTGTCGGTCCCGGCCGGGAGGAGCTGGTCCCGGCCGGGATGGACCCAATACAGCAACCCTCTCTTTTGTGCACTTCATCCCGGACGGGATGAGGTCATACCCGTCGGGGATGAGTCTTGTAGGCCTCCAATATGATCTTTTTGGTTCCTCCTTGCTTCACATGGACTTCTCATCGATTCTCGGGACTCGGGATCGGGTCTCGGAGGCTCGGGATTGGGTCCCAAGGTCTCGGGGTCGAATCCAAGGCATCGAGTGATCGTTCCTTCACTTCGTTGGTTCCGAAAAGTGTATGTATTGAGTCGGAATCGCTCCAACTCTTCATGAATGGTCTCGGGAGCCTGAAACGAACTAGAGGAAGCATAAGTAGCCCATAAATCGCTCCCAAGGAGCGATTCCACAAGGAAAATGGGACCAAAACACTACGAAATGGGCACTACAAACTACACTTATCATTTATAGTTCTAAGAACTCTTTTTACGACTCAAAAGATTTCTGGTTAATATCTAAAGACGAATGATTACTTTTTTTTTGTATAATAAAATTTCATCACCTTATTATACTCTCAAAAGATTTTTGGTTAATATTTAAAAATGAATGATTTCTCTTATTTATGATGAAGAATTCCATCACTTTGACATAATTTTTCCATGTGGGATAAATTTTTATTAAAATAGTCTTAAAAACTCTTTCAAGGACTCAAAAGATTTTAGGTTGATATCTAAAGACGAATAATTACTCTTAATGACTCCATATAATAGAATTTCATCAACTTATTATACTCGTATAATTTTTCGATGCAGAATATTTTTTACTTAAATTTATAGTCTTAAGAGTTGTTATAATATTCAAAGTATTTTTGGTTAATATCTAAAGACGAAAGATTTTTCTTATTTATGATGTATAATTTCACAGACCAATCATATCGCTCGAAAAAAGCATCAAATATACATATGAAGTATCGTAATTTTTGATGTGGGATAATTTTTATTTAAGTTTATAATCTTCGGAACTTTTTTAAGACTCTAAATATTGTTTGTTGATAATTAAGAATGAATGATTGATCTAAATTTATAATATAAAATTTCATCAACATACTACAGTATAACTTTTCAATGTGAGATAATTTTGAGAGTGTCTCCCTTGTGACGGATATATCCGTCACAAATCGATGAAGGGTCTAATAATACCATTTGGTTAGAAAAGACAAGGCTAGTGGGTAGCACATGACTTTGTCTTTATCTACTCAGATGAGTATTATTTGACCCATCCCACGTTTATGACAGATAGTTCCGTCACAAACAAGAAGTTGCCTAATTTTGAGGTGTTGGTTGATACTAATAACAAATGATTACTCTTATTAATATAGAATTTCATCACTTTATCATAATTTATCGATGTGGGATAATATTACTTAAGTTTATAATCTTAGAAGCTTTGTTAAAACTCAAAAGATTGTTGATCGATATCTAAGAATGAATGATTGTTCTTATTTATAATATAAAATTCCATCACTTTATCATAGTTCTTCGATATGAGATTATTTTTATTCAAGTTTATAATCTTAGGAACTTTTTTAAGATTCAAACGGTTTTTGGTTGATATCTCAGAACGAATTATTGCTCTTTTTTTTTTAAGTGAAGATCAATATCATTAATAATAAGCCATCCGGCATCTACAAACGATATCAAATTGAACTGAATACAGATTTGTGAAAAATAAATAAAGAACATCATTGAGACAAAGATCACTATTAGAATAATGCGCTTCTGAATAGCCTTCTATATATCGCTGTTTATTGACACAGCCTTTCGCGAAGGAATCTATAGATCTGATGAAATAGCCTCCATGATGATGAACTTTCTCTATTTTGACAAATAGTAGACCGAGATCTGACCTCAATTGTATCGCCGTACGTAGGGATTTCATTCCTCTCATGATCTTGCACATAGTTATTGAAATCTAAGCCCTATACTAATGTAAAGGACTGAAACCTCGAAATAAAGGAAAAAACCTTGAAATAAAGGACGAAAACAACTCTCATAAAAGAGAGACTTTTATTGAATAAGATTTGTTAACTAATAATTGAGATTAAAACAATTTTTGGGGCTTACCATCGATTAATTATCGATGGAGGCCCCAGATTGAGGAGGAAAAGTAGGGTTTTTTTTTAGGAGAAAGAAGAAGAAAAACTGAGTTGTGTTATTCTCAATTATTGCTCTTATTTATATAGAATTTTATCACTTCATTATAATACTCGTGTAGGATTACTTTTTCACTACACAAATTTCTATATATTCTTTATTTAAATTAAAAAATATATTAAAACTATAATAATTATTTAAAAAATTCAAAATTTTAATTTTATACTTTTTGATGGTGAATAATAATAATGATAATGATAATGATAATAATAATAATAATAATAATAATAATAATAATAAATAAATAAAATTTTAAAACAACTATCAAACAGAATTGACTGAGTGTTTCACACTGTCACTGGCCAATTTTTGTTGTCTTATGAAGTGATAATCATCGGTTTATATAGTGATAATTTTTTGAGTCTTAAATGGAGTAGAATTGTTTTTTCCTAAACAAATTCCTATATTCTTTATTTAAATTTTAAAAAATTGAGTCTTAGGTGGATTAAGATTTTTTTTTCATATACAATATTTTATATTCTTTATTTAACTTTAAAATATATTAAAAAATTTGGATCAATCATATCGCTCGAAAAGTTCCTGCTTTATTAATATATATTGAATATTGATTTATTGATTGATTGATGTTTAACCTTTACATATTTGTATCTTTAACTAGTGTAGATTCCCAATGCGGATTTCCCGTCCCATTTTATGTCTCACTCCGTGTGCCACACTATAAACTGAATGACACATCAACAAGTGTGTGATATTTGTTACTTATTTTATTTGTTGAGTAGGCGAGGTGTCATCCAGTGTATGGTGTGGCACACGGAGTGGGACACAAAAATGGGACGGAGATCCGCTCTGGTAGATCCCACGCACTAATGCGCGGTATATATCTATAATTTTTTATTTAGTTATTGTATCATTTATTTAGTATTCGTATCTGATTGGCAACATTTTAGCTTTTCACATTTTTAAGTTTTATCTTTTAGTTTTAGAAAATAATTTAAAGTTTCAAAGATAGTCGGGTAATTTCATTTAATGTATACTTAAATAAATATGTTTTTTTTGTTATAAAGTTAATGATAATATTTTATAATTTTTAACCTGATTAATTAATTAAAAGTTTTGTTTCTTATCATGAAACAAAGGCTCTCGAATAATTTTTTTTATATATTTAGATTAGTTAGAACTTTTTCCAACAAACTTGAAGATAACATAATACTCCAAATATTATCAGATTAAAATTTTTTATTTATATATTAAAATCAAAAATTGAAAGTATCTTATATTCCATATATTTTTTTCATCATCAAATATTTTATAGTATTTGTTTATGTCATATATGATCTCGATTGTTTGTAAGACTTATATTTAGTTTAAAAAAATGTCTCATAAATGTCTTTTTTTTAATAACTCATACATAATAATATTATTTATTGTCTTATTGATTTTTTAATTTTTTTTTCTGATTTTTACATCATTATTTATTTTGTCTTGAATTTAGATATTATAAGTTTGTAACTATTTGAGTTTAATGTTTTATTTGTTTTCTTATTTGAACGATAATATTTGGAGGGAAAATTTTTAATGAGATTTTGACACTGCATTACCTCCTATCCTTTTAGTAGTAAGAGGATTGTTAGCATAAATAAGATTAAGCATTTGAAGAGAAAATTTTCATAAGAAGTTATTCTTTTAGTAGATAAAGGATGATAAATAATCAGATTCTTAAAAACTTTCACTAAAATTAAATTGGCAACTTCGACTTGAACAAATAACCTACTTCTTTTGCATTTAGGGTTAGAATAAAGAATTAGGAATTGAAAGCAATCGGATAACCGAAGCAATTATTAATGAATGCAATGCAATGCAATGGTGGTATCATGATGTCCACATACTTCCAAAAAATAATGTAAGACAAGGTCAATTCGAGGAAGCTATATTAGTTTATGGTCCTACCAATATGAGATGCACCACCTCTCTCCCCCTCCAAGTAGATATAATCACGCACCCATTTTATTACTCCTTGTTCTCCAATTACACTCGGGAAAAGTTTGTTTTGTGCGTAGGTATGAATTTGGAATGAGGATTTACACTAAGGGGTTGTTTGGTTCGCAAAAGAGTATAGGGTTGGAATGAGGAATCAAACTAAAATGGTATGGGGTTGGAACTTGATTCCTGGTACTTGGTGATTGAATCATTTTTAGATGATTTGGAATCAAATTTGAAATTCTATTTTTTAAAATTATATTTAATAATCTTAGAAGTATTTTAAATATTATAAAAAGTTAATAAACTTCTTTTAGATAATTGAGTACTAACATTACTATATAAAATCTAAAAAAATTTAGCACGAAAGAAAAATAAAATAAATTTCATTATAAAAGTCTCTTGCTGGCGATATAAAACAATGAATTACATTAATGAATTTTTTTTTTAAAAAATAATATTTCAAATTAATTTTCTCAATAAAATATTTCAGTCATTATATTCCAACAAAAAAATTTGACTAAAGTTTTTTGGAAAATAAACATAATTAATTCCAAGGGTATGAGTCTCATATCCACCCCTCCCTTGGTATGAGAAACCCATACCTTAAGGGGTTTGAGGTATGGGTATGAACCTGCAAAATGTGCCAACCAAACATAAGGTATGGGTTTGGGTCATTCTAAACTCATACCTCATACATCTTTGAACGAACCAAACGGCCCCTAAAGTGGTATAAGGTTGAAATTTGATTTCTCATACCTTGTGTTTGTTTCAATTCTATTTAATATCGGGTTAAAATACATGACCAGTGTCAATAATCTTTAAAAAATAGACATTTAAAATATTTATTTTTTAATAATTTAATTAATTCCATGTTATGCTTTAATTAGATATATTTGTTTATAACATTTCAAACAAGTATAATTTTTTTGTTAACATTTCAATCTCATATCCAAGGAGGGGGGTTGGACATGGGAAACTCATATCTCATGGGTTTGAGTTATAGGTATAAAAATATTTTTTTCGCAAACAAACACAAGGTATGGGATTAGATATTCCAAATTTTTTTTTTTGATAAAATGTGATTCTATATATCAAAAAAATAATGGATTTACAAAAATACAATTCGTATCATAACGAGGAAAGAACATGTTCCTTCCTTACACATAAGTCTCATTCCTACCAATCCAAAGAGAGACTAGGCATCATAACCTTCATCCGGATTTTCACATCATTCCTGATTCTTGCTGCAATATACTCAGGCCTTGATATCATCTCGTTAACTCTAGCATTATTACGTTGAGTCCATATATAGTAATAGTAAGCTGCCAACACGACTGCATCAGTCTTCCAAATAATCCCATCTCTGGGGTTAAGTAACATATCGCTAATACTCTTGACGGGTCCATACCAACCTTCAATGCAGTCTAGTAACTTCCTACTGTAAATACAAGACATAAACAAGTGATCTATAGTTTCAGAATCATCTTGGCATAACCAACACCTGTCAGTCTCAGTGCATCCAAAACTGTGAAGTCGGGCCATAGTATTCATTCCACCCATTTGAGCCATCCAAATAATAACCGCATGTTTCGGGACAATCCAGCTACACCATACTACTTCAGTCCAATCTTTAGCTGGAATTTTGTCTCTAACCCATTCGTATCCACTAGCAACAGAATAACCACGACTCGCTTCTTGCCATTCATTATCAAGATACCCATGTTTCATAACTTCTTTCACCTTGCAAATAGCCTTCCAAGACCAATTATCTGAAGGTTTTGGGCAGTACTCATCCCAATTATTCCCTTTCAAATAGATTTGATTTACCCATTTGATCCATAATTTATCAGGTTGAGTATAAACCCAATCTACCAACTTAGCAATAGCAGCCTTATTCCAGTTCGCTACCTGTTTAATGTTCAGACCACCTTCGAATTTTGGCACAGTGATTCTGTCCCACGCAATGGGTGGAGTACGTTGGTAATCACTAGTACCCGACCATAAGAAGTTTCTGCATACCGCTTCTATTCTTCTAAGAACCGCTACTGGAAGTATGAATATGGACGCCCAATATGAATGAAGCGAGTTCAAAACTGAGTTTATAAGAGTAATCTTACCAGCATACGACAGCTTTCGCGCTCCAAGGCTCCTGATCCTAGACACAATTCTGTCCGTGAGCACTTTGCATTCTTCTTTAGAAATCCTTCCTGGTTTTATCGGAACACCTAAATACCTAAAAGGCATCCGCCCTTCCTTAAAACCTGTCACGGAAAGGATGTCATTCTTCAAATCGGGGTCGATTCCACTGAAGTACACTTCAGATTTTGCAGCGTTCTTGTGCAGACCTGTCGAGCTCGAAAAAGTCGCGAAGGCTTTCATCAATAGAAGAATAGATGGGGCGTTACCCTTACAGAACATTAACAAGTCGTCGACAAACATCAAATGACACAATTTCATCTCCTTACACAGAGGATGGAAGTGAAATTGATTCCTAGTCGTAGCATACTCCAACGTTCTTGACAGGTACTCCATACAAAGGGTAAATAGGAGAGGGGAAATGTGGTCCCCTTGCCTAAGCCCTCTCTTCCCTTTAAAATAGCCAAATTGGCTTCCATTGAGGGAAAGAGTGAACGAAGCAGAAGAAACACAGCTCATAATTAGATTAGAGAAATGAGATATTGGCTTCCATTGAGGGAAAGAGTGAACGAAGTAGAAGAAACACAGCTCATAATCAGATATTCCAAATTTAATCAACGAAACTTCCCCTCAAAAGTTTTGGCCTTCACCCAGGGGCGGACCCAGGCCCAGGCTACTTGGGCAATAGCCCAAGTAGATTTCTGGGTAAAACATTATTATGTATTGTAGTGTATTTTGCCATCAGAATTGAGGAAGTGGCCTAGTGGTCAAGTGCGTGACTTCTGTTCCGTAGGCTGGAGTTCGATTCCTTGTGACCTCCATTTTATTTTGGAAACTGTGACACCCCTGTGCAGTAGCCAGTAGGCACTAGGTTGGCCCACTAACCTGCTGCATTGTCTACCAGTTACGTATAGTACATTAGTACTGCACCTCACAATCTCACATATATTTTCTTACTCCGTATTTTATAGAGTAAGTTTTTATTTTTATACAATTACTTGTAATTTCTAAACAATAAAACATGCTAAATAATACGCTACACCTAATTTAGATAGATATGATAAGTCTTTTTACTAGTCCCTAATAATTACGGATTATTTTAATTTTGTCTAACTTACACTATTTGATCCATTTTGATAATTGTTTATGAATTACGATCAAATTATAAAATATGTTTACGTCACTAAAAATGATTTTGCAAAATTGTCTTAAATTCAATTGAAAGGGTATTTCGATAATTATTAGAGCAAAAATTCTTAAATGAGACGGTCTCACAATAATGTTATTATGAGATCTTCCATATGATTACTGACGAGCACAAATTCCTAAATGAGACGGTTTCACAATAAGGTTATTGTGAGATCTCTCATATGAAGAGTAGTTACTTATGTTTATATTGGGGAAGAGTTCAGGTTATCATGTCGCTAAAAAGTGGACTTTTTCCTAACAAACTTTTTGCCAACAAAGAAAAAAGAAATGGGTAATGAAAAACTTCCTTTAGTAGAGTAATGTTGATAAAATTGTACGGAGTACAATACATTATTCATAAATTTAGCTACAGATATCTGAAAAGTGATACGTAAAATATATTTGATTAATATAGCATACAACTATGTTTAGTTATCAACGTATCGAGCATTCCAATAATGTAATAAAATGTGCACCGCTTTGACAAGAGCAGCCCCAGGTATATACAAATCCTGAGTCCGCCCCTGCCTTCACCCCATTCATTCTAGATAAGATTCCATAATTTGTGTTTCTTTTCTAACTTTTCACCCACCATGGTTATAGATTTATCATATAGCTAGGGAATGGACGAATGATTGAACTTAAGTTGAGTCATCCATATACAAGAGGTTTTTATAACGTGTAATTCTAAGATACAAGTTAATAAACTGATTAAAAAAACGCAAAAACTTGTATGAGACCGTCTCACGGTAATTTATTGTGAGACCTCTCATACAAGATGTGGTTACTAAATTTGTAATCATCCCTATGTGAGAAGTTTCTGTTAAAAAAATATTTGGATGAATCAATAAGAATTCAAATTTTAACTACTAATATACCATATAATATATAATATATAATATATAACTATAATTATAATTATAATCTATTATACAAAAAGGAAAACCACTAGAAAAGATATGGACACGTGTCGCGCTCTCAACGAATTTTTTCCCGCCAAATTGATAGTTGATACTACTCCCTCCGCCCCATAATGATTTACCCACTTTTATTCAAATATGAGAAATTAAAATAATAAGTGGATAAATCATTGGGTTGAAGGGAGTACTATTTATGGACTCAATCAATGAGCTGAATCAACAAGAATGAAAATTATGATGAAATCTGTAACAAAAAAATTATGGGCCGAATTAATCAGTGGCCCAAATATGTCAAAAAAGAAATTAAATGTATCTTAAAATAAAATAAAATCTATCCAAAAAATTATAAAATACAGTACAAAAAGTAAACCACTGCCTCTCATTAATTCAATTCTTTTACCCTTATTATAAATGGACAATCGAATCAATTCTTTACATTTTTTTTTTGACAAAATACTTTACGTTATAATCTTATATCTTTCCTCTATTTACACAAAATGTCACTATTTTTTTCTTACTTTAAGTTTAGTGGGACCCATAAAACCATTTGATTTAGCAATAATACCCTTGTTTTTACTATTTTTATTAAAAGTTGTGAAACTAAATGAGTGGGAGTAACTTAAAATGAGTGGAAAACCATAAAAATAAGCAAGATTACCTGTTGAAAAAAACTAAATGTCTCATAAAATAAAATTTTCAAATTGAGATGAAGTCTATCGAACAAAATTACTCGACAAACAAATTAACGAGATGGATGGAGTATAAAATGCACTCCTAAAATTAAACTAATACTCGTACTACCTAATAACCTAAACCAATATCGTTTTATCATATTTAAGTAATTAAATTATGTACGAGTACATAGTTAACAAATGACTTTAAAATTATAAAAATAAATACTCCTATTATAAATGGAAAATATGTCATTATTCAAATATAATACAGTCTAAAAAGTAAACCAATATTTTAGGGTCGTGCTTTTTCCTAACTAGCCTTTACTCAATTCTAACGAATTTTCCTAAAATTTTCTCATTATACTCTTATATAAACTTTACTTTGACATTCACATTCAACTACCGTTCTTCCGTTTTGCCCAGTCAATTTAGATAATCTATCGTTGCCGAATTCAATTACGACTTCTAATTCAATTACTGAGAATGTAAATTCGATTATTTATTTACCAATTAATTTTTTAAATTTATTATCGTTTGATAAATTGTTTAGGATTTATAAAGGGATATATAGTGGTTGGCATGGTGGTTGTGGGGGACGGGCTCACTGGAAGTGGTGGCTGACCGTGGTGACGGTGGCAGGTCGTGGGTGGTGTGTGGTGGTGGACAGCAACTAACAAATAAAAAAGAATCTAAATAAATAGATTAATTAAAAAATATATATAGTAAACAGCAACCAACAGCACGTCACCCCTGACCCCCACTGGCAACCACCAGACCCCACCGCCGACCACCACGCAACCCACCCCACGACCCGACTCGACCCACCTCCACCACCCAGCCCACCCCTTGACCCGGCCCACCACCACCATCCAGTCGACCCCACGACCTGACGCACCACCACCACCCACGATCCACCACCATCACCCACCCGCCATCACTACTCAACTCACTCGCCCACACCACCCGCCATCACTACTCAACTCACTCGCCCACACCACCCGCCCACCACCACCCAACCCCGTCAACAATCCGACGCTAACCCACCACCCCTCATCACAACCACATCCCAACCACCCTCACCCGACCCCGCCCACACCACTCCGACCCAACACCACCCACCAAGCCCCCGCCGACCTCATCCTTGCCTTCTCAGCCACCGATTTCAGCCACCAATGCCGGACGATCCTGATATCAGTGGTGCTGGTGGTTCATGATGAGTTTTATGGGTATTTGAGAGTTATTTAGAGAGAAACCAAAAATTTGTTTTTTTGATGTGGTGAAATGAGAGGGGTAAACAGGTAAAATGTCGTTAGGATTGAGCAAAGACTCGTTAGAAAAAAAAAGTAATTTCGATATTTTAATTCATTAGATTACCTAAATATTATCCTAAAATGTGGATGAAAGAGCTTAAAAATAATTAATATTATCTGTGAAAAAATGAAAGCCTCCTCAGATAAAATTTAAAAGTGAGATAAAATTTATCCAAAAAATTATAAAATGAAGCCCAAAAAATAAACTAATATGGAGTACCTAATAAGCTAAATTGAAATCGTTTATCAATTTAAGTAATTAGATCATAAACATAATTAACAAAGGTTTCAAAGTAAAAAAAAAAGATGATAAATGGAAAAATGTCATTATTCGGATAGAATCATGGCTATGAATCGACAAAATCCTAATTTTAGCTTATGCTCAACGTCTTGGAATATTTAAAAATTATTTCACTCTTACGACTATCAATTATAAAAATAAAAATAAAAGAAACTTAACTCGTACTCTCTCATCCCTTCAATCCTTTACATAAAACTTTTCACCACTTTTAAAAAAAGCGATCAAATTAAGGGTATTATTGATAAATCAAATATGACATGCATTATTTATCAAAACGGTAATTCATATAATATTTTAATGGGTTATTTAATAGCAATAATACTGACTATTGAGCGTATTCCAATAATAATAACAATTATAGTTAATCCCAGAATAATACATGAAATTGGAGTATTCTAATGATAATGATACAGTTGCATATGTTACCTGCAATAGCAGGTAACCTTTCTGTAAAATAACCGGTTAATTCAATCTATTCAATCCACACTCATTTACCCTATTTCTTCATCTCCCTCCTGCTTAAATCCTTGCCTTCAATGGCAACTCTGCAAAAAAATTTAAAAAGTCTTGATTTCCATTATCCTCCTCTCCTCGTAAATCTAATAATGGACTCTCCATCAAGACATAAACATAAACTTCATTAATTAAAAAAATATACGGAGCATTATCCAATAATTAATTATCTCCCCATCTCTGATTCTCTGTCTCCTTCAACTCTCAAGTACTCTCTTTTCAATTTTAAGCATTGCTAATTTGTTTTATTTTGTACAAATTTGGGGTTTTGGTTTCAATTAGGGTTTTTTTCCTGGGTTCGTATTTATTCAATTACCGTTTCGATTATGATTTCTGGGTCCAATTCGGGACTTGATTCGCTTCTAGTTTCCAATTTTAGCACAATTCACTTGGTCAATCAAATACTATTTTATCTTTCTGCAAATTTCGACAATTTGGGATTTTGTTTTGTTTAGGTTTATTTTCTGGGTTTATATTTATTCGATTAATGTTTCGATTATGGTTTCTAGGTCCAATTCGGGAGTTTATGTTTATATTTTAATAAATTGTCCACTAAGTTGTGTGAAATCTGTTTTGTCATTCACAATTGTTGTACCAGATTTCTTCCTCTTACCAAGTCTAGATTCATCAAGGGAGAGTGAGAAGTAAATGAAGAGTGAAGTAAATGGTTATGGTGATAGTAGGAATTAAATGAGACGCTTAAGGGGAGGTGAACCGGTTATTCAGGTAACCGGTCCACTGTACCATTATCATTAGAATACTTCAATTCAATGTATTATTCTGGGATTAACTGTAATTGGTATTATTATTGGAATACGTCTAATAATCAGTATTATTGCTATTAAATAACCCTATTTTAATTTCTTATGATAATACCTTTATGAATCTTGGAGGTTAATGTGTGTTCAGTGAACACAAGTTAAAAAAATCATTATAAAATTCATATCAACTCCTAACATGAAATATCTATTGATATCGTACTTTTACACGAGTGCTAAACTAGTTAATATACTAAAGAATATACGAAATATTTGATTGAGGCTATTATAATTAAGTGGGTTATTCGTTAAACAAATGAATACAAGTAGTCGCCGGAAAATAAGATTATATACTTGGTTGTATAATAGCTTTGTACAAACAAGACAAAGTTGTCGAAGTTTTGTGTATATTTAGGGGTCGTTTGGTTACTCAACCAATTATCGGGAAGTGCAAGTTCCCAGGAAGTGCATTTTCAGGGAGTTGTTTGGTTGCCCACTTCCCGGGAATTGCCACTTCCCGGGAATTGTCACTTCCTCCACAATGGGGGAAGTTAGTCACCAAGCCCCCTCCTTGGTGGGTAGAACTTCCCGCATGAAATCATTTCCCACATGGCAACCAAACAATATTTTCTAATTTCCATGAAATACAAATTCACGTGAATTTAAAGTTCCCGGTAACTTCATCTTCCCATGGTGAACCAAACGAGCCCTTATTGAGCTTATAAAAGTTTCTGACTTGAGTTGTAAATTTTTGAGCTTAAACATTCATGTGATTTAACTCGACAACTTTACCTAAAGCTCAAAAAGTTTGTACAACTGATTGTATAATCCTCTGATTGGTAATCGCCTAGTCGGTACTAGTGAGGGAGTAGGAGTACTATTTTGGTAGGCAATAAAAAACATTGTTTTTGTTGCGTAATTATTTGGACCAGACCCCATCAAGTTTCTCCTTTTGATTCTTCCTTCCTTTCTTGATTCTATCCTCTTATTTGATTATTATCTGATCCCCCATCAAGTCAAGTTACCTCCATCTCATCTCATCTCTTCTCTTCTCTGTCTCGGTCTCTCTCACCCACCATATCATCGATCATGTCTTCCCCAAGCAAAAGAAGAGAAATGGATTTGATGAAACTGTAAATATAATTACAACTCCTTCCTCCCTCTTCATAACTACTCCCTATTAATCCTATTATTTATCTCTTCTCAACATCTGTTCTATTCTATAGATATAATAAATAAATGTACTACTGTTTTATCATTAACTTGGTTGTAGATTATTCTACAGTATTAATTTGATCTTCTTGTTTTTGTATCTGCAGGATGATGAGTGATTACAAGGTGGAAATGATTAATGATAGCATGGTAGAGTTTTATGTCCAATTTCATGGCCCCAATCACAGTAACTCATTTCCTCCTTTTAATTCATTTATTTGCTTCCACTTGTCCTCTTTCCTTCCTTCATTCTATCAATCCACTTTTTTGCTTCATTAATACTCCAATAACTACCCACTTTCAATGATCATCCTCTTTCTATCCTGAAACAAGTTTATTTATTTACCTAAGCTATCAAGAATTGTAGATGCCACCTTTTTTTTTCCTATTATTATTTGTCATCTTGACTTTAGAATGTTCAAACCAATGAATAGATTATACAAACAATTGTACATAGCTCTATGTACATTGTACAACTGATTTTATGATTTTGAAATGATTTTGAACTCTATCACATAGTTTTAGAGTTTTTTGTTGTAAACTTTCTAAGCTGTAGTACAAAGTTGTCTAGTAACTACTACGATTCATCGGATACTTTTTTCTCTCTCGAAATTTTACAGATATGTGGTGGTATTCACTTTATTTACCTTCTATAGAGTTCCTTCTATATGAAGCCGCCTTTTTCTACAATTGTGTATGTTTTTTTGGGGGTTTTAATCCAGGCAAGTCTCACTAGAAATGGTCTCAATCAATTCTACTGAAATCTCCTCCATCCACATCTCCATCCCCTAACCACTAAAAGAATTAACTCCCTATGAAAATTTTCCCTTCAAATGTTCAATCCTATTTATGAAAACAATTAATAATAATAATTCTTACTCCCTCCGTTCCAACCATTTGTATACGTTTGCTTTATGCACGTACGTCGATACTCGTTTTCTTTTGTCTATATCTTTAGTTACGTATTACTAAAAATTATAAAAAATTGATATTTATAATGTATTTTATTAGACGATTTAAACAAGATCTCATATGACTATCTTTCATCTTATATATTAAAAGTTATATTGAAAATTCTCATCACTTGTAAATAGTGTAAAAAAGTAAATGTATACAAATGGTTGGAACGGAAGGAGTATAAAATTATATATATACAAATTAAATGCAAATAATTCAAATACTACAGTATTGACATTTACAATTGTATGACATTGTAAACAACTAGCAGTATAAGTATTATTAGCTTCGTAACGATATAATCATTAAGATTTATAAACTTATACTTCTCATTCAAGTCCAAGCTACCCATATTCGTTTTTCAGACGTCAAGTCCAAACTTACCATCCCCATTTTAGTCATTATTTTAATATTAAACAAATAGTTTAAACCTTACATATTATATTTAAAAAATGTCATTATTTACACTGTTTAATAATAAACAAATATAACCTTTACACATTAAAACTTGTGCTAAAAGCAAATAGGTAACTTCGACTTGAACGGAGGGAGTATTACTATTCGCTTCATGATCATGAAAATATAAACAAAAATATACGTATATTTTATTACATTACTAATTTCTCTCAATTAGTTTCAAGTTTCAATTTTATTTTTCAAATTAAAAGTTAGGACAGAAATATTAAAATAAGTACGAGTACCACGTAATACATAAAAAAAAATACATCAATTGAAATATATCGTGCAAGTATGCACGAGACTATACTAGTGATAAATTAACATAGTACCCGCCTCACATTTTTTTTATACCCAAATTCATTTAGCTAACACTGCAAGAATAACCATAAAAGGAATCATCCCCTTTCCACTAACTAAATAACAAACCTCCAAAATTTTCCCGCTTACTACTATATGGACCTATTTTTGGTCATTTAGTTTATTTAGTTGGACTTATATTGTCAAATAAATATCTACTCCGTACTAGATATGCTACATATAATCCTACTCTGTTATTAAGGCTAAATATATGCTAAATATACGTTATATATATATATATATATGCTAAATATATCATATTATAATATCATATATACCGTGCATCATTAAAAATATATGGTAAATACCCTGCATCATTAAAATCAAGGCATCAATAAAGAATGATTAAATGTATACCCAAAAAATGAAAGTGGAAAGAAAACCAAAGCCAACCCAAATAGAGAAGTGAGAATAATACTTGTAAGAGGAGAAAGTATATGCTAAATATATAACTTACGTTATATATTAATCTCTTTAAAATATCTCTTTTCCACTAACAGAATAACAAATTTAGAATTTTTTTCCGCCTACTTTGTGTGGGCTAATGTATGGATCTTTCTTGGTTGGATCATTTAGTGATCAAGTCTGCGCCTAATAGTAAATCAAATAATTGAGCCTACGCCTAATAGCAAATCAAATAATTGTTTTGCAGAAATCAAATAATTGTTTTACAAAATTGTATCCACTAATTGATTCTCCATTATTCTTTCCGTAATTGCTAATTGTATCCACTAATTGTTAATAGTAAATCACTGTCTAGATACATTTTCACATGGTTCAGATAAACTTCCATATCTCTTTAACTTTATCTAAGCTTTTCCCGCCTAAATCATTTTTTTCCTAATTGGGCTTCATTTTTCGTTAGCAACCTCTTTAATGCTATTTAAAATCACTCTGTTTACCAACTACTCACTTTATTACTTTAACAAGTTGAATCATATACTTTCTCCGGTTTTTCTTTTATCTTCCTGTATTCCTTTTTGGCCCGTCTTTTTTTTATCTTCTTATTTGGTTTTTTTCCATTTTGGGTCATACTTTTACCATACTACCCTTACTATTTACAACACTTTACACCTTTATTCTTTGCGATTACAGTCACTTACCGTTCTACCCTCAATATTTATTAAATTTATCTTTATATTCTTTACCAAAAAAAATTGCCAAAAACAAACAGGAATATAAATAAAACTCGGAGGAAGTAAAAAAATTCACTTCAAATATGTCTTCTACCAACTTTACACAAACTAAGACATTTAAAAATTTCCGCTTTAATTATTCTTTGACGAACTAGCGTATTAATTTTTCAACTAATTTTACTTATAAAGACAATCAGCGAAGCATAAATATATTACCGAGTTGGGTCAATTTGTTAGATAATTCTATTAACTAACATTATATTCGATAGATTAATTAACATAATATGTAAAGAATAATTGAACTAATATATGCCGCACATTCATGCGGGTGCTACTAGCTAACCTATTCAAACCAATATAAAAAAGTTACATGGTGATATGAGTAACGAGTTTAGTCTCATAATATGAGACCTAATATACCTCGTACCTCCATTTCAACCATCGGATCAAGGCTTGGTTGCTAATGGCTCATTTTATATACAGTAAGAATTACAAGTCGTGATTTGTCAGTGCGGCCGTACATGATGCTATGTACTGAACTCAACTGAAGGTAATGGTGAATAATTTAAAGATGATTTATGACAGGTTTATATCAAGGAGGTGTGTGGAGGGTAAAAGTGGTGCTTCCAGATGCATACCCCTACAAATCTCCATCAATAGGATTTCTAAACAAACTATACCATCCAAATGTTGATGAGATGTAAGTTGCCAATATTACCTTTTCTTAAAGTAATTTAGTCATCACTTGTGTCCTAAACTCGTTAAAAAACAGTAAGCTATGTACACGAGTGCGTCCTATTTTCATCCAATGTCGTGATCAAGAATCTGTTTTGTTAACCTTATTTGCAAACGTCGTTTTGCAGGTCAGGATCAGTTTGTCTTGATGTTATTAATCAGACATGGAGTCCAATGTTTGGTAAGCCAAACTTCTTTACATCTTCAAAAGCTGTTGATAACTTGTGTCATTCTTTCCTGTATATGAACAAACTTAAGTTGCGCTCCTCCCAGATTTGGTGAATGTGTTTGAAGTGTTCCTCCCGCAACTCCTTTTGTACCCAAACCCATCTGATCCCTTAAATGGGGAGGCTGCTGCTCTGATGATGCGCGACCGAGCTGCATATGAGCTAAGAGTGAAAGGTATCTTCACCCCATCTTTTTGCTATTGTGATGTTTGATTGCTTCGGGGTGATTTCAAAGATTGCTTCATGCTACTTAATTCTTTTGTGATGAACTATTGTTCCAAAATGTGCAATGCTAGAAATATATTTACTCATCCGTTGGCAACACAATGCGGTTATTTCTGGATGACTCATGATGTGCATTGCTAGGTGAACAATTTAACTTATGGACTAGAATTCAGAAACCCAAAAGAGAGGTTTTGGTATGTTATGAAGAATTGGGTTGAAAGTTACTCCACCGTGGGCAGCTCACCAAGTCATTATGTTCATGAGCGCATATCATATTTCATTAATCGATGAGAGATTTAAAAAAAATGTCAATTTCCGCTTTCATGTGAAACAAAATGCATAATTGTATTACGTCATGTCATTTGCCAGAATACTGTCAGAAGTATGCGAAGCCAGAGGATGCAGGGGCTGTCCCCGAAGAAAACACGAGCGACGAAGAACTCACGGAAGACGAAGATGCTTCGAGTGATGAAGAGATGGTGGGGCAAGCAGATCTGTAGTTACAACAACTTATGTTTACGCCATTTTAAATCAATTTGTTGTATTTGTACATTACGTATTAGTAGGTCTTCTGTGTAAAATTGTTCCCCAGTTTTTATTGTAAAGACTTTACTTGGCTGGGGAACGTCTTGGAGGATGTATTTGTCCCCAAAGTCTCCTTTGATTCGTTAAATTCTCTGTAAATAATTGTATGATTTCTTTTATGCTATGCTATGGAAACTCGTTTGTTTACCTATTAGATTCAGATAGCTTGCTTATTTCTTAAGATCACTTGTACTCGTAGTCTTCAATTAATCATCTTTCTCGATCAGTTGATCTTAATGGATTGAGTATTCTATATTCGTTCGACAGTTCAAATCTCATTCCAGTCATTTCTTAGTTTGATCACTTGAGGAAATGATAATGTCTTCAGACATACTCCTTGTTAGAGTTATAAAGCATATAATTAAAACCCTAAGTGCATAAGTTTAGAGAGAAGTTAGAGAGGAGAGAGAAGGAGAAACCCAAAAATAAAAAAATCCCAACCCTTCTACCCAGCCGCCGCCTTACCTCATCTCCCTCTCTCTCACCCACCCACCTGGCCGGAGGTATGGTCGATTGTGCCTACCTCCGGCCGATCAGCCACGATAACTAAGTTCCTAGTTCGATCCCAGATTTTCCCTTTTCGTCTCAGGTCGCCGTCGTTTCTAAGTGCTAGTTTCTTCTTGTTGTTGGCCCCTTTAAGTGCGATTGGTCCCCTGCCTCCCGCTGCCAGCCGCAGTCGACGTTTCCGTTATCGGTCTCCGTTGCCGGTCTCTGTTGCCGGTCGCCTTTACCGGTCGTCCTTGTCGCGCTCTAAACCTGGCCAGCCCCTTTTGATGTTGTTCGCCGGAGGATGTCTCCCCCCTCCCCTCGCCCCCTTCCCCCATCCTCTGACCAACAAGTTCGGTTTGTTTTTTTGTTTTTTTGTCTTCTTTCTTTGAAGTGGTTTGGTAGTGGGCTTGTTCTCATGGTGGTCACCTTTCCTTTATGTGGGTTCTCTCGTTTTTTTTGTCTTCACAAAATTATTAAGACGGTTTCCTTGCAACTTTGATCATGTTTTGGGCATTTTTTCTGTTGATCCTAACGTCTGTCTGTTTTCTGGGTTTGGTCTTGGGTTCTTAGTTTGATCGACTGATTGTGTGGGTGGGTGTTGGTGTTCGGAGTGTGGTCGGGCTTTTGGCTTCCTCCTTTTGATGCTTCAAATAATTTCACGTCTTTCATTTCCCTTGATAGCTGTTATTTTACTTTTTTCAATAAATCTTCCTTGCGGGATCGATCGTAGCTTTGTCTTTTTAAGTTATGTCGTTCTGGATGGTAGTAATAATGGCCATTGTCATTTTGTTATGTCTCTTGTGAGTTCGATGTGGGTTGGCTTCTTCAGAAAACGACGCTTCTTAGCGATTCGGGATAGGAGTTTGGTTGAAGGATTCTCCGTGCTTTCCGTGCCTTCTCTTAGCATCCTGATTTTCTTTAACGGTTAGATTTATGATCCAAGGATTCGATCTTCTAGATGTAGGAGTTTTTACTCCACCGAGGGCAAAGCTCCTTGTCTTGCTTCTCATCTCTTCTTTCTACGCTCTTTTCGCAAGAGCGTAAGTACACTTGGTTCTTCGTACCCTGAGGCTCATTTTCTACGACGGTTTCGGAAGGTTAGCTGTGTTGATGCAGATGGTACTTTTGATCGTGACCATTATTCCGATGTCCACAAACCCATCTTTGTGGACCCCGACGCATTTATCCTATGTTTTATGTTTCTTTTAAGTTATGTTTTCAGGTTTAATAAAGGTTGTAACATGAGTTCTGAGAACTCAAAGGTTATGTAACCACCATGTTTTTACTACCGGCAAAAAAAAATGTGGTAGTGAAATAACTCTGGGACACTCTAAATACAATGTTAACTAATTGATTCGGACAATCAGACTGAAAGAGCATTGGACTCCATCATACTCTTTAACAGTTATTTTGAACAATTTCAGGAGACCTAGAACACTTAGGGGATTCGGTTTTGACAAAATACATCAACTCTTTGGTAGATGATCTTTGATTAATACACAAATGATCAAGGAGACCATGATAACTATTGGTCCAAAATGGTGCAAGACAAAATCAACTTTTTATAAAGAAAGAAAGCATATAAAATGTAGCCTGCATCTGCAGTAAAGGTAGAAGTTTTCTAGAAAGCGTATGAATTATGAAATACTCCTCAGAAAAGTGTAATCTAAGGGTCCACTCCTCGGTGACCTTTTAAAGTAGTGCAAGTGCAAGGGATGGGTGAATAATTACTCCATTTTAGAAGGTTGAATTGAGAATCACTGTAACATCAACACAAGATCCAGAAATTGGGCATGAAATAGCGAGGATACGTATAGATCACACATCTTGACTCACTCGCAATAAACGCTGCACACTGAGCATATGATCTATCCACCATTCCACCCTGGCTCACGGAAAGAAGTCTCTATGAAGGGATATCATATCATATGGGACGGGGGGGCAGGGCATATGGCATTAGGAGCAGAAAAAATATACAAGGGACTAATGATGTTTTATACTTCTACTATTAAGCAAGTACTACTACTACTACTATAAAAGCAATCAGAAGGGAAGGGCCACACTGTTAAGCAATACAGCCTAATCCCTATCTTTTACATACCCCACCTACCCTAAAAAAAGCTTGTAGCTTTGTGTTTCAGGAATAATAGAGAGATCAACTTCAATTGTAAAACTTACATAAAGCTAGACCTCCTCTTACCAGCATCCGTCCTCAGCCTCTTTACAGGATTGGCCCACCCAATCGTTCCTCCGCTACTGCTCCCATTGCCCTGTTGACCACCCTGGTTAGGCCACACTTGTTGCCCTGACCTAGGGGTCGTTGCCGAAACTGAACCTGAACCTGGGCTCCTTATACCGCGGCCCATGCTAGGGGGAGACACTGGCCCAGCTGATCCTGACCCGGACCTTGTATTCACACTTGGTTTCTCCCGGTCTTTCCTCTTTTTCTTGCAAACCACCAAATCCCCAGGGTGAGTCAGCTGGGATGACTCATCAGGTGGGTCGCGGCTCCCGCTTCCAACTTTGGACTCTTTTACGGCCAAATGGGATCTTGTCCTCAACTCTTCATTAGTCATAGCTGGGGCCCGCAATGACTGCCTCGGGGATGGGCTAATCTCCCGGTCAACATCATTCATCATTCTATGTTTCCGGGCCTGTGATGGAGCTGTTGATTTCAAGGCAGCGGAAACTTGAGTAGAAGTGGATGTAGGGCCCAAAAAGGACACCGAGTTTCTGGACTCCTGGAAATCCATGTCGGGGAAGGTCATCTTCAATACTTCGAAGAACAGATCATGGACCTTCCTTGCCTCACATCGAACCTTCATATATACAAGTAGTTGGCCAATATGAAATTCAGTAAACTTACTTTCAGAGACATGATTAACTACGGAGTATTACAGAGCACTTCAATCAAAAAAATTCTTTCCCACACAGAATTCATTGAGCCCACGAATAAAAAAAACTGTTAACATATGTTTTCATACCCAAAATCTAGTAGTTAGTTTGACTATTCGTTATTAAAGCCAAATGTGTGCCCAATGCGGCAACCAAAGATATAGGTATCAATTCGTACCCCACGACACTTCTCCTAAAAGAGACAAAAATGAAAGCCTGTGTGACAAAAGTTGGGGAAGACCTTGTATCGAAGGGAATGTAGGATATTGTAAATCACAGTTCCGATAATTTTCTTATAGCTACTCCACACCCTCACCACTTCTCCTAAGATATGATATGATTGTAGACTGATTTAAACCCTATTCACAAACATTTCTCAATCTCACCATTTAAATACTTCAAGTTTAAAACTATCAAATTCTTAAAGATGTGACTCCACACCCATAATCTCATTTTAGGAGTCCTTGTGTCCAAATAATCGAGTTATGCAGAATTCAACACCTGTAATGAAATATTTGAATATTTTCAAACGACAAAATCGAACTGGAAAGTACCTCATGAGAAAAACCATAATGTTGTACTGAACTTTTCAACATTGATTGCACGTCATTAACAAAATCGATCACTCCATTGTAGTGCAACTTGTCGATCCGATGGTCAATCTTGCGAAAATCCAATACTTTATTTCCCGCCCCAAAACCAGAAGTTTCAATTTTCTTCCATAATTCTGTTAGTAGAGGCACAATTTGACTACCTTCCTTGTCTATCCTTCTTTGGACCTTGCTAAGTGCGTTCTTACACTACAGGCACAAAACAAAAACTAATTTAATTATGAACTGCTTACCACGAACGATAATATGTGAGCCAAAAGTGTAGTCTGGTTAATGAAGAGACTGTAAATCACAGTTTCAAAAGATTTTAATTGTGTTATGTTTTGTTTATAGTATAAATTAACACAATGCCAAAAATGACACTAACTCCACTTTGCAGTACTTCCACATTTTTTTGGACGTAAGTGTAATCTACTTCCAAAAAATGTGCCACAGCTATTCAAATGTAAATGTAGGGCCAAATTTATGATTAATTCATCGATAGCATTCGCTTACCCCTGACATCTATAATCAATAAAACCTACTCCCCCTATCCCAAAGATATGTTCTCATTTGATTATTATATTTCTCGCAATGGAATATAAGTGGGAACATCATAGTGTGATAAAAGGAGTACTCCCTAGTTACTACTATTAAAGCAGCTATGTATAATGTAACATAGTGTGAGTGTGAGCAAGTGAAACATACCCTCCTCTGAATGATGTCAGACATTTTAGCTCCATAACTGCAATTTCCAGAGTTATCAGCGTCTTTGTTACCATCCCAATTGTCCCTAGCGTTCTCACCAGCTTCATCATGGGTATTTGACAAGCTATTCACTCGACCAGGCTTTATAGAAGCATGAAGTTTTGACGTACTCTCCATCCTCCTAGAAGGCCCACCACGACGAGTCTTTGTCTCCCCCTTCTCTTGCTTGAAGGCAGTAGAATCTCCAACCAATTTGCATTCAGGTTCAAATTTTGGCTGCGATCCCAACTTTGTTTCAGCAAATAATTGAGTTTGAGATGAATCTCCACGTTGAAGAGACGGCTTTTCATTACTGTATCTCTCTTCCTTTTCCATTGTATGCCGCGGTCGAAGTCGTGTGCTACGTTTTCCTTTGACTTTCGGCAGCTGGAGCACTTGCTCATCTTCACCTTCTTCACGTTCATGATTCCAACTTCCAGATTGCTGGACATCCAAATGTGAATCCCCTGAGCCAGCAATCTCTCCTTCCTCTAGGTCATCAGCCTGGACAAAATGACAAACAAAAAACATAAATTATGTAGCAATGGATGCACTCCATCCAGCATTGAATAAACCTCCTCGCTAGTTTTTCATAACTTAGAAGGACCCGGAAAGAAATGAAAGTCAATGAAGACATGGTCACAACCATTGATAACCACAAATAACATGCTCCCTTCACGATGGAGTTCTGCTTTCACTTTATTTTTGGGATGTAAAAACATGTGGATAGGGAATCCCTAGCTCGTTTTCTAGCACTCACAAATCCCTTGAAAAAGATTGTAGGAAAGGAGCCAAACAGAATACATAAACTATCGAAAGGGGCAGAGAGACAGTTTTTAGGTAAAGTTGCCACGTTGTCCACCTAAATATTTCACAATAGCTCAAAAAACGCCACAGCAAACTAATATGATAAAATTAATAAATCATTAATCATACTAAAGGCGATGATTGCCCTACGCAAAAAAATCACCTTTTTTCTCCTCCAACCAACTACCACTCTAGCCCCGTCTGCCGTCTTCCTCGCTAGAAACATCCCCTTTCCTCCCTTGAACCACCCCAGCCTCTCCCAAGTCCCACCCCCAAGATCTAAACCCCAAAGACCCAATTTCACAAGCTTCAACCTCCCTACTTAAGCTCCAATGGGTGATTTAAGTTGAGGTTAAATTTGAAGTAACTTGATTTAGCTCTCATTACTCCTGCCACTTTGCTTCCTTTTAGTCATACGGAGTATTTTATTTTAACTAAAAAAGATGTGCAATTAAAGAAAAGAAACAGTATACAAAAAAAAAGATTTTAAATGAAAAATTTACTCATTGAAAATGGAAACAAAAAAAGTTTATTAATAGACACGAGTTAGTAAAAAGACAGATCTGGGAAAAGAGAAAGAGGCGCACCGGTCGTTTTGAGCCAGAACTTGGTCTGGCATCTATTGCAGATAAGGTGGTGAATTTCTGAGAAGATATAGAGGGAGAGACAGGTTGGGTGATCCTTTGACTATCAGAGGATCTTTCAGGGGATCCATGATCTTCGGCCACATGAGTAGTTTGAGGATATTCATATCGATCATCACCAATCGGAACATCCTCTTCTGTTTGCTCCTTAATTGGGACCACTGTTGTGTCATCCTCTTCATCTTCATACTCTCCAACCTCACCATCCTCATCTGGGACTAAATCCTCACGTCTTTCTTCAGACCCTTCATCAGAGGATTCGTCATCATCCACATCTACCTCAGTATATACCGGATTTTTTGTCCCTTTTTGCCGTCCTCTTCTTTTCTCTGGCAGACTGGGACCCACATCGCCAGTGCTAGTAAATATGTCCTTTGATGGTTTTTTTGACAGAGAAGCAACGGCAGAATTAACTTCCTTTGTACTGGCACGCAGCCAGTCGGGCACTTGATCATAACTCGTCATCTCCTCAATCCAGTCAAATTCTTCATCCATCTGGTCAAACAGCTCAACTTCTTCTTCACTACGTGCAATCATTCGATTTACCTGCTGGAGAGAGGGGACATCGTGGACGGTCTCTTGATACCTCTCCTCGTCATGTAACAACGTCTCTAATGTCATCCGTCTCTCCTCATGTGTCGTCCTCTGATCAAAACGCCCTGCGTTGATTACTTCGTCAGCCATGTCAATTTTATATTGTTGAATATTGTTTCTAATTAGACTCTCAATTGAACCAATATAACGGTCCTTTCCCGCAAGATCATCTTCCAAATCCACTGCACCCCCGCTTCTAAACTCATCTTCCTTTTGGTGGCTGGGTATCTTGTCGACAACTGCTTCCATGTAAATGACTTTGACTTCTCTCTTTTGCCCAATTCGATGTGCTCTGGCAACTGCCTGCTCCTCATTTTTAGGGTTGGGATCGGGATCATATATTATAACGGTGTCGGCACTTTGAAGATTTAAACCACGTCCGGCAGCACGAATACTCAGCAAAAAGATGAAGCAATCTGTTTTTGGGTCATTAAAGTCCACTATGGCCGATTCGCGGTCCTCTAAGCTAGTAGTTCCATCAATTCGCCGATACAAAAGTCGTCTCCATTGCAAATATTCTTCCAGGATATCAAGAAGCTTGGTCATGGTACTAAAGAGAAGTACCCGATGCCCAGATCTATGAAGCTTCATGAGGATCCTATCCAGGATCCATAATTTTCCACATGATTTTATAAGAAAATCCTTCGAAAAGTCATTGAAGTATGGGTAACTAAGCAATGGATGATTGCAAACTTTTCGGAGCTCCATACACCGATTATTTAAAGTTTTAAAAATTCGAGCTTGGTAATAAGGATTTCTTTGAACTCTAAGATTCTCATCCTCTGGGTCCACACGGATAGTACCTGTTGTTTTAACCCAATCATAAATAGCACCCTGGAGAGCTGACATCTTACATTTCAAAACGAATGACACCTGCATCAACGCTAGAGCTTAGAATGCCAGAAATGATATGGGAAGGATTCGGATAAGACAATTTAGAACACGCATTACCTTTGGTGGAAGGGAGCCTTCCACGTCTTCAACACGTCGCCTTAGCATAAATGGCTCCAAAATCTGATGTAACCTATGGATAATGATAACCTTCTTTTCAGTTTCAAGCCAATCATCCTCTCCATTATGCACAACTTCCTTTTGAAAAGGTTGCGCGAACCAGTCGTGGAATGCTTTACGATTGTCAAATACTTCAGGGAGAAGTAAATTCAACAAAGACCAGAGCTCCTTCAAATCATTCTGAAAAATATGTCTACCATGAGATGTCTACAAAGAAAAAGCTCACGGAAAACATTATATAACGCAGAAAGGCTTGAACATTTGAAGTTCCCTATAATTAATTATCTGCAGAAGGCATCATTTCTCTCTCCTTTTATCATTGTCAAAAATAGTCAACATTTAGTATAGACCCTGAATATTGAAAATCTCAAAGTGAAACGCGGTTTCAAAAACAAAAAGAAACCTTGATAGCATTAACAACTCACAAAGTATGATAAACGCTTAAAAAGCCTATAAACAGTTTGACTTATCCAAAATCATATTGACATAGTTGGGGTTATGAAATATTCAGAATCAATGACAAAGGCCCTTCAGCTAAAAGCTTATGGAATTGCAATTGAGATTTGACAAGAAAAATGCAGATGAGAGCTCAAAAGCACAGATACAATTTGAAGGGATTTTGAACATTGAATATCTATATCCACAAAGATGATGAAATAGGCATACAATTAACGATAGTGATATTAGGCAAAAAAACTCGTAAAATTGCACTCGAGTGTTGACAATACTTTCTCTTTGATATATTCTCTGCTTGATTATCAAATTACAATCGCACAAATGATTAGCTTTATAATAAATTAATAACAACGATGACTATAAAATGAATAGCCAAAAAAAACTAAACATGAAGGACCTCTCATATTGAAACAGAAAAGGTAAGATAGATAGATGAAGCAGAATCTTAGTAAGATGGACAAATTCAAACGATTTGGCAGGAAAAGCTCAAGGTTGCAAGTTAACCTAAGAACTCATCCAACCATACTGCAACGATGTATTATCAAACTTTCTAAGACTCCGAGAGAGAAATCAGTAGTATGAATAGATGATTACTGTTGACCAGTAAATATAAGTCTTAAATGGCAATATGTGCACACCATGGTGGATCTTTGTTCTTTACTGGGCCGGGAACATTGTAGTGCAAAAAAAAATACAATTTTGCTCAACTTTGGTGTTGCGATATTAATCTATACTCCGTAATGTTTTTATGATTTTTGATAGGATGCTGAAGCACCATGAAGTACATTTTCTCACAAACCTGTAACGGTGTTCCTGTGAGCAGCAGACGCCTTTGGCAACGATATCTATCCAAATCACGCGCCAAAACAGATTCTCTATCTTTCATTCTTTGTGCTTCATCAATTACGATATACTTCCAGTCAACTCTAGAAAGTTTTGAACGGTCAAACATAATGAACTCATAGGTTGTGACAAGCACATTAAACTTCATAGCACATACTTCCTGAGCAATCAGCAAGAGAATGTTTAGTTAGCATCATGCATCGTTTTCGTTATTTATAAACATGTTACATAATGGTTCTTACTTGAGAGAATAATTTCGCTCTCTGATCTTTGCTACCAACATAGTAAATGCAAGATACAGATGGCAGCCAGGTGTGTAACTCACTCTGTCAAGAAACTAAATGTTGTTAGAAAGCACATGAGTAAATTAGCTAGCTGAGTAGAAAACAATGTCAATGTGTACCAGACCTTCCAATTAACCAAAACAGCATTGGGCACGATTATCAAATGGGGGCCATAGTTCCCTTTATATTCCATCAAGTAAGCAATCAGTGCCATCACCTGCATGCAAAGGTAATGAAAAGTTGAACCACACATTTCTTTTAAACATCCTACTCCAGTGCCTAAGAGTTCCAAATGGCAGGTTAAGGGGGACCGGGTGCACAAAGCATTACCTCAGTGCTAACAAAAAAAATTCTGGATGCATAATATCCCATCATGAAACTTGTCGAGAATCACATAGAATGTATTGCAACTAATAATACTAAAAAAAGCAATCTATATTAGTGGGGCTATTTTGGTGTATTCCATCATAATCTGGAACAACACTGAGCATGACTTCCTAGGAAATGCAACTTTTTTTCTCTTTTAAACATCAACACAGAAGAGGTATCAATGTAAAAAAGAACAATGGGGCCAGGAACAAATATAACAACTTTGCGTTATTATAAAAGAGTCATGGCAAAAAATGATGGGAGGATGTGTGGCACACAAAGGAAGAAAGGAAACATGCCCTTTATTGCATTAGCTATGCATTAAACGAATCTGACCATTCTAATTCATTTGTCAAGCAAACAAGTAGCATATCATCACAGAAGCAAAAAGATAGTATCGATTCAAATTTGTTTCTGCTGAGAAGGGAGGTTAGAGAGAAAGTAGTTACCTGAACAGTCTTTCCAAGACCCATCTCATCTGCCAAAATTCCATTTAACTTGTTGTTATACAAAGAAAGCATCCACTGCAGACCAACCTACCAATCGAGACATAACTCATGCGGTTAGTAGCCATCAATACGCATAGTAGTAAAGGCTAAAACAAACAATAGTAAGAAGTGATCAACAGTAACACGACTTACTAGCTGATAATCTCGCAGAGTTCCAGCCCTTAAAATTGAAGGCTGTCTGACAACTCTTTCATTTATTGCATGTGCAAGGCTGTAATACCTGGTAAAAGAATGATTTTATAAATTCTCCAAACCTTTCCGAAAGAAAGTACTCCTACTAGAAAACATTGTGTAGAATCATCATTGATGAAAAAAGAAGTCAGTAGTCTCAGTACTAAAACCAATACAAGACAATCATTATATGTAACAAAGAAGGGCAAATGAAGCAGCGATAGCACCACATAAAATGAAGGTTTGATAACACATAGGCAAGCAATTAAGTTATGCGCCGAAAAAGGGGCTTAAAGATTTTTTGAAGTAAATATATTGATAGGACACAAGTCGCCTGCCTAAGTGAAAAAAGAATGGTGCACTGGCACAAATCACAGAAGAAACTTATGCTAAAGCAAATGAAAATCATACTTGTTCACTGATGAGTTATCTCTTGGTGCATTCATTTCCGAAAACTGATTCCTTATCATCACCTCATCACCAGCACAAGCTGCTGCAGCTCTGACTTCTTCTTCTGATAAACCCTTTACCCAACACAGCCCCAACCATGCACAAAACGAGACAAGTTAACAATCAGCAATTAAATAACGAAAACATTACAAGTAACTTAAAAATATGAAAGTGAAAGGTTATATGCCACTCATGAAAACATGATATGAAATTTAGGCCACAACACCACATAAATATCAAGTTATAGAGGTTTTGCAAGTTAGCACAACAAACTCAGAGGGGGCATTCGGCCAAATTTATGGTGTAATGACGATTCCAAGATCGAGTCTAAAACCAAGATTTCATAGCAGGCATATAGGGCAACATACAATAATATACTTGACACGAATTTGAAATGTTTGGGCTTCGTGATATCTCATCATACCTGAGCTCGGGCGGCAGCAGCAGCAGCTGATGCCGCTTCTTGAACCTCCTGCTGACTTTTTGTAGCAGTTATCTTGCTTCCCAATTTGTGAAGGTATTCTTCTGTTTGAGTCAAAAAGGTTGAAAGAACATTATATCTTTCTGCAGCATCACCTGATATGTTCGTCTGTTGCTCCAGGAGCATTTCCCTGTATCTCTTAACATCATTATTCTTCAGTGCCTCCATTCTTTTATTTCTATCGTCGTCTTTTCTTTTTGAAAACTCCTTGAGCATCCTCTCATGATATTTTGCGACACCTCTGTTCCGTGCGGTGCGTGCATCACGAATAGCCCAATGGGCCTCAAGTAGCTTCTTGCGCCACAGGAATATGGATTTGAGTTGTTTTTCTCTCATAGCCTTCTGGGAAGCTTGAACTTGCCTTGACAGTTCCATACGCTGTCGTTCACATGTCCGCACAAACTTCCTATATTCCCTGTCCGACAAGGCCATTATCTCTTGCTGTTCTTGATCAACTTGATCCCTCAAACGAGCCTGAAGATCTAGTAGCTTAAGTTTCTTTTCCTCAATTTGCAGTCGTACAACAAGGTCTGGTCTGATTCGTTTTCTCTCCAGATTAACTGCCAACAATCCACCAATCTTCCTCAAATTTTCAGCCCTCTTATTATTAAGCACTTCCAAGCCTTGCTCGGAGAGGAGGTCTTTGATATCATAAGCCAAAGACAAGTTGTTATTGCCCCCCATAACTGTAGACCCAAGAGAATCAGGCTTTCTTGTAAAACATGGGAAATCAAATAATGGGCCATGATACTTTCGAGTTGATCCGACATCTTTTTGCTGAGGTTTCTTGGCTTGTGCATTTTCTCCTACAACAACTTGTGATACAATAGCCTTTCCCCTATCCTTGTTCAAATCATTCCTGTTTAGAGCTTTCTGCTGATTGTTCTCAAGTTCTTGTTCAGCTTTTACTGCAACAGGAGTAGACTCATCAGCCTCCTTTGCAGAAGGTAATGATGAAGCCTCTCTAGTCAAAGAAATTGGACCACCTGGCATACTAGTTGATGCCGTTGCTTTTTTATCACCAGTAGAAACTTCCTCTTTGACAATGTTCGCAGGAATAGCAACAGATGGTGGGGCCTGTGAAGCTTTCTCACTGGACACATACTTGGGACTTTCATCAGTATTCCTAACAGCAGATGTTACCTGGTTAGAAGAACCAGAAGGAACAACATTCTGCTGTTGTGACTCCAGAGGAGGTGGAGTAATAGCTCGAAGCAGTTCCTGAGGCAGAGTGCGGTCTCCTTTCTGTTAAAAAAATCAAAGACAAAAAAGACAGAATGAGCACACAATATGAATACCTTAATACTGTCCTCACCGAACAAAAAAAAATCTAGAATTAAACCTTCAAATGTTAAACAGCAAACAACGGTTATCTACAGCAACAAAATGGACACATCAGAAACAAATGTTATGGTACGTAATACTTTCATACAACTAAAACTAAACTAAAGATGTCACTCATATTCACCAACATATACTTCCCACATTTATTCAGATTCACTAAATTTAATGACACAAATGTTAAGCTACGACAAGTGGGAACAGAGAAGGGCAACATGTGAATCTGACGGAACGTAAGTGAATGTGACGGAATGTAAGTTGAAGCAATAAGATGGACGATGAAACCCGCACTTTCCAGACGATATTAGTGTCTTCTCAAGTCAAAATTTAGTCAAAGGTGGAAATGAAGAGAATTGGTTAGAACAGGCCAGAAAAAGGAAGATGGAGTGAACTCAAGTGGCTGAAGGGAAAACACAAAATCCCTTCATAAAGGATTTAGGTATAATTAAGAAAAACAACATGAACCAGTCATAAATTGCTACTACCTCCGATTCTTTGGAGCTGCTACACTTTTTAACATTTCTAAGGAGTGTTTTAATCAAATGTAACAATTCTCAAGAATTAGAGGGAGTATATGTTAAGGAAACTAGATAGATTTTGAACCTTCAGGCGCCTAAATGCGAGTATTTGTGCCTTGAGAACGTGCATTTGCTGTTTAGTAAAACCGGCTTGCTGTTGTGACACCTGAGAAGGTTGCTGACCCTGGGATACATGGTGATTCCCAGAGCTTTTATCAGCACCCACACTAGCTGATTGAGGAGTTGTCTGGTTCACCTGTCTGAGATACTGTATTTGCAATGTTTCCTGGCTAATTGCAGGACCTTTTGCATTCAAAGAATGTTCCAGACCTTGATTTAGGTTAACAGAAGGTCGTGCCTGTGGAGCCGTCATTCCATTCCCCAGTGTGGATGGCTGGACTGAAGGGGATTGGTTCTCTCTATTCCTAGGACTGTTACCTACACCAGAACTTGAGTCTTGGCCGAACTGGCCAGGTGGGAATGTCTGTCGAGCTCTGGCAGGACCCGATTGTCCAGAAATATCACTTGATGAATTAGCACGAGGAGAACTTTCACTAGCAACCGGTGGAGAAGTGACATGTTGCCTATGAACCGAATGAGCAGGAGACAATTGTGAAGAACCTTCATTTGCTTTTTGCTGGGCCATCATTCTAGACTGCATTAGTGGCACAAGTTGTGCGACCAAATTGGCATTTGCAGGTTGTGAGAGATCGATATTGTGCTCGACTGCCCATGCTCGTAATTGTGCAGCCATCATCTGGTTATTCCCCGAATTTTGGATTCCGGACTGACCTTGTGAGTTATGTCCAGGCCTCAAAAGATTTGCACCAGATGGATGTCCCATAGTTGTCGGCATCATTGGAGGCTTTGAGTCAATCCTCTGATCAGAGTTCCCCAGCTGATTTGGCTCCATCTGCTTCTCGGCACGACCAAAAGGCTCAGATGATTTATTTGAAGAGGTTGCTTGTGCATGGTTATTCGCCTGCATAAAATTTCCCATGCGAAAATCATGATCATTTCCAGATGAAGAACCTCCAAGTGCAAAATTAGCTTGCCCCTGAGGTTGCAAGCCCATAGCAGACTTTTGCTTCGCAGCCTGGAGGGAATATTGCATATAAGCTTGATGAACAGGATTCATTGCTTGCTGCTCATGAACATGACTTTTATTTTGACCATCTTCACGCAAATGAGGAGAACCGTGCTGGTGCGGCATTTCAAGGTGTTTTCTTGACTGGGAAAATTGCAATGAGTTTGGTGATGCAACAAAATTGGTGCCACCCATCATACCCTGGACCCCAGCAGCTTGAAAGGCTAGGATACTTTCATTTCCTTCTGGTTTCCGCATTAGTTGATGTTGCAGTGACTGCATAAAGCAACAACCACAGTAAAAAGGATTAGAACATAGATATGCTATCCTGTACAATGATATGGCTGTATTCCTTCATGATGAGCTATATATTACAGAAATAAAGCATTATCTAGAGCTAAGAACAAGACCAACAAAATGATAAAAAAAAACCAATAACAGATCATGAACATATCACCACTAATGTGCCTGTGAAGGACAGGTCAGTCAAATAAGCACCCAAGTTACTACAGAAATAGAACTTGTAGCATGCTAATTGTTTTGAAATGAGCAATATGAAGGAGGATAAGTGGTGGGTTTAACATTGAAAGCAAACTGAGCCTAGGAACTTGAAAATAAAGAGACAAATTTCCTAGGCAAACTCCACACCACACTTCTTCATAATCTTAACAGCGATATACGCAACCACCACCAGTGAGCATGCGGCAATGCAAATCTTGGCCTGAAGTTGTACGGTAAGTTAACACTCTATTATCTATTTTTGCTTCAATTACACAAAGATTCAAGTTACAGAGTACATATAAAAATTAGACTTAGAGCAGAGATCGAATAGTTTATAAATAAACTACAAAATCCTTGAGTCCCACAGATATAGAAACATCAGGACGTTTTCATAATTCCCCGGAACATGATCCTAAACACAGTAAAAGAGAACTCTTGAGAAAAATTCTCGGCAGAGTCCAACAGGCATAGAATTAAACACCTACTGCCAGAGCAATAGTAGCATTGAAAGCTTTTAAACAGTTGTAAATAGTCTAGAGATCATTGTAAATCTACAGCTAAGTGTAGGTTTTGCACAATCTGCAGCAAGAAAGAGTCAGCTTAACATTAGCAGAACTCAAAAACCCCAACCAGCTTTCATGATTTAGTAAAGTACAAATCACAATAAATTGACTAGTGGGTACTACTGACCACTAAAAGGTAAAGCAAAAAAGGCAACCAAGAAAAACACTAGGCCAATCTTTGTTTATTTGTCACACAAACCTCGTACTAGATCAAAATTATCCAAATTCAGGTCAACCATACAAACTATATACCAGAAAAAGACACCGGTCAAACTCACATGACCCAAACTAAATCTACAAACAATCAACTGATAAGCCAGCTTACTTATCATCAAATCAAAACCACTATTACTCTTCACAAATAAGCAAAAACAATTAATTCCGAAATCATACATCGAGCTATAAGGCTATTATACCCAACTCACATCTTCATCACAAAAATCACTAGATTAACACCACTGAACATTAACTTAAGCTAAAGCACATTTAATGAAACACTACCAAACTTCAATCCCACATCAGAAATACAAAGACTTTGCATTCCGCCAACTCAATTTACCCCCAAACTTCTCAACAGCATCACTAGTAATCACAGAATTAAGCTTAACCCATTTGATAAAACACAATTTTACCCAACCCCGCATCCTAAGACACAAAATTGAGCAGAAAAAAACAAGTCACATTTCCAAAGATTAAGCAAATTCACATCACCAATCAATAAATTAAGCTAAACCCATCTGAGAAAACACTCCCAAACTTCAGCAAACCCTACCTGTCTATTCCCAAGCTGACTTTGCTGCTGATGATGCTGAGTTGAATCGAAACCTAATTGATGTTGCGATGCAGCAGAGGGCGAAGCCGAAGACGAAGACGGCGATGCGGCAGCTGACGCCGGGCTCCGCCCACGCCCACCGGCGTGCTGGGACCCACCGCCGCCGGATTGCATGTTAAATCAACCCCAAAAAACTCCAAAATTATAAAAATTGATTAGCCCTTTTCACAGTAAGATAAAATATCAAATTTTGGTAACTACCCACAGCACCTGAGTAAACAAAATGACAAAACCCCCAAAAAAAAAGGGAAATTCAAAATTACCCACTTAAAAAAGTGTCCCTCTTTTTCTCTCTCTACAATATGAGATGTTTTTGCAGCTAAAAAAGGAGATAATTTGGGGAATGTATTAAGCAATGAGGTGTGGGTAAAGGTGAAACAAAATAATATATTTTTTATAATAAAAAATAGAAGAAAATTGATTAGAGATTTTTTTGGGGAAAAGAAATTAAAATTGTGGGACCTAAGTTTGTAGATCGGAGAAAGGGAGAAGAGAGGGAATTGTTGGTGGGGTTTTTTGGCCGGAGATTGGTCAATGAATCGCCGAATTCATCGGAAATCTGATGATATAGAGTAGTAGTATTTTTTCTGGTGAATGATGGGAGTAATTTTTTACTCCTTGCCTGACTTGCCGTCAAACCCTAATATGGGTAGTTTTGGGGGTAATTCATTTTGATTAATTTTGTGGGAATTTAATGGTTAGTTACTTTATATGTTTGGGAATTTCCTGAATTTGATGATTTGATGTGGGGGAGATATTGATTTGGATGACTCAAGTCATGAGGGGTTAACCATGGTTTACGAGCTATCAGACCATGGTTAGGATATCCCATAAACGGGTTAGTAAAGTTTTCATTTTCGAAGTTTAGATTGATAGCTGTATTTGATCACATAGCTATCCTTGGCTCGAGAAGTCGAGAGATTAGAGAAAAAAGAAAAGTTGAGGGGATCTGACTTTTTTAAATAAGGGTAGATAAAGTTAAATAAGGATAATATAAAAATGTAACACCCTATTCAGAAACCTTTTCAGGATGAAGCATATAACTGTTGACCCAGAATCCACCCTTCCCATCTTAAGATTATGTTCACTCAAACACGTTTAACTGTGGATGACCAGAAAATAAATTGCACTTTGTTGATATTTGTAGTACTTCCAATCTCTTTAAGCACTAGTCAAGCTCATAAATAGGACATCCTCAATCAATGTGGGGTGTTTCAAAAATAGTTGCTAAGGGTAATATGGTCACAATATTATAAAAGTTTTGACTTATTGAGAAGTGAGACTAACCCAAAAAAAATGCCCAAAAAGTAATATGAAACTTATTCAAGAAGAAGAAGGGAGTAATATATACTGAAATGAAATCTAAATAAGTTAGATTATTTTAAGTATCGGGATTGATTTGGTCCTACTTGTCGCATCTTTGTAACGTAAATTATTAAGATCAATCATTCAAATATGATTTTCACATTCTAATTTCGTCCCACTAAGACTATCCCCAAGCAAGGTCGTCCTAATTGGGTCACGACCCAGGTTTTACACTTAATCTCACCTTATTTATTTTGACTCACCTCCACTCTCCTAAGCAGAAGGTCTTGAGTCGCGACCTAGGTCACCAAGTCAATTATTTTTTGAAATTACTTTTTTCTAACGCGGTTTTACTCAATCCTAACGAATTTTCATAATTTTTCCAATTATACCCTTTATGACTTTTATTCTCTTTTGTCAATCCCTCCCTAATCAATTTACCTAATTCAACCACCAAACACCTCAAAATCCGATTATTCAATTATCGATGATGCAATATCGATTTACGTATTCACGTAATTATTTATTGCACATGAACGATTCAATTAAAGAATAGGCTCTACTGTCAATGGTAGTACACACTGATACTTGTTACTACACTGATAAGGTTTTGAGATGAAACTAATACAATAAGCAACACTAATAGTAATGATTATTCCAATTGGATGGAGGAAGATGCAGCAAATCACGATCGGCAATTTTGGGTGGATTTAGCCATTTAGGTGTTTAATAACCATCAACTTTAATTAGATCTTAAGTTAGGGTGGTGAGTGGCCCGGTGGAAAGGGCGATGGTGGTTTTAGGTGTTTAGGGTTTTTGGGGGGTGGCTGCCCTTGTTAATGGACGGTTAATTTGTGATTTTTTTAAAGAGAGAAACTAATCAAGCAATTTTGGGTGGGAAAATGATAAGGACAAATTGGTAAATGACCCTTATTTTTTTTTACTTTTCCAACATTTCCATTCATTTGTCATCTTCTCTACCCCACCAAAATACGGAGTATCTCTCAAGGTAATTGCCACCTACTAGGTCACCAAGGGAGGTAACCAAACTCCACAAAGGTCATCCCACAACCCAATTTCATATTAGGTCATGTTAATTTTGGTATTAATAGTGATTAAGGTGACCAAGCAAGGTCATAACTAGGGATGGCAACGGATCCGGGATCCGATCCGGATCCGCAAGATCCGGTCCGCCCGGATCGGATATGGATCCTAAATTTTGAGATCCGTTGGATATGGATCCGGATCCGGATCCGCTATCTTTAAACGGATCCGGATCTGGATCTTAATAAATAAATCCGGATCCGGATCCGCAAATCCGTTTTATTAAAAAATTAACAATAATAAAAAACTTAGAACTTTAATTTGTGTTTTTTTGGTTATCTCTAAGACTCTTTTTTTTAGTTTATTAATCTTTGATTATGAATTTTATATTCAATTTTATTTGTAAAATTATGAAAATTAATATGGTCGTAAATACGTATTAATTAAAAAAAATTGTATAATTTAAGTAAGAAATTGGATCCGCGGATCCAATCCGGATCCAGTCCAGATCCAACGGATCCGGATCTGGATCTACATTTTTGAGATCCGTCGGATCCGGACCGGATCCGGATCCTCTACTAGGAGTGCGGATTCGGATCTGGATCCATGCGGATCCGGTCCGGATCCGGTCCGTTGACATCCCTAGTCATAACCTCCTCCATGACCTTGCTTGGGGATGGTCTTATAGAGTTAGGTTATTGGGTGTGATTTAGTTTTGTTAAGTCAAACTTAAATGGGTAAACAAACCACTAGTCAAACTAAATCGAGTCACGACACTAACATTAGTACTAATTCTTTCATGTAGGAAATTACAATTTTCTCATTAGGAACAAATTGGATAATCAGGAAATTAGGGCGGTGCCTTGACTATTACGTCTATCACGTACTAAGTAGTATATTGTGAGCAAACTTTAGGTAGACTAAAAAAGCACAATTCAAGTAAAATAAAAATAAGTGCAAGTCTCTTGACAGACCTAAGATGTAAAGTGACATGCTACACTTCATGATCACCAGAGATATAGGAAATCGATTTAAATTAGGGCGTTTGGTTCATCAAAGGGAAAGAGAATGAAATCAACAAAGGGAAACAGAGGGAAAGGAATGAGATTACCTCAAATTTAGGTTGTTGTTTGGTTTCAATGAAAGAGAATGAATTTCACCCAACCTTCACTCAAACCTCAACATTAGCGGTGTGTCATCATATTATTTATACTTATGTAAAATAAAAAATTATAAAATAAACAAATTAATATCTAAATTATATAAATAAAATTGTAGTATCTTTTAATAATAAAATACCTGTAATATAAGGAGTATTATTTTTACACCTTTTTAATTGTAAATACGGTAAATATACAGAGTAATAATTACTACAATACGATAAATTTTAAAAAATGCATTTTCTTTTTAATTGATAAATTAAGGCATCAAAATTTATTTTGACCCAACTTCGACTCATATTTGACTTGACCCGAGAGTGTGGTGGTGTTCGTAATGGTGGTAGGTGGGTCTTGGTGGTGGTGGTCGTGGTGGTGATGGTGGTGGTTGTTGGTGATGGTGATGACTAGGTTGGTGATTGGGGAAAAGGAATCCCATTACCTTGGGGGGTGGGGTAAGAAGTTAGAGGAGTTTGGGGGAAAGGGAATGATTGAATTGGCTAAACAAACACCAACAAAGGGAATCGGGAACTTTGCTTCCCTTTCCCTTTCCTGAATACCTCAAACCAAACGGCCCCTTAGTTTTTATTGTTTAATGTTATGTTCTTTTGAGAATATAATATGTTCAATTTAGATTTAGGTCTAAAAATTTGAATTTCGGATATAATTAACCACACTCGTCTAGCCCACAACATTATATGTAGGTGTAGAATTGCGGCAGTAGTTTTCATATGTGAAAATACTAACCTAAATTCATTGAAAAAAGTTCAACTACAACCAACAACGTATAAATGTTTCATATCTCTAATAACAAATTTGACGTTACACAAAATCACAAACGTCATGCCTCCCTTTCTCAAAATATTAAATGAAGTATTAAAAAAAAATCTCTCTTTTTCTCTAAGTTTGCAACGACTTTGAGTGTTTTAAGGCTTTTTGCATTTAGACATTCACAGTGGCGGACCCAGGAATATAAGAGAGGGGGTTCACTTTTTTTAAAATCGTAGATAATATAACAAATTAATCAAAATTAGAAATTCGTCGCACAATTACATATCATAAACTATAAATATTAAATAAAGGCAACCAAATTTTTCTTAACTAATTTCTAATATTTAAAACTATGAAATTTATAACCGAATTAAAGAAATAACGGTAAATCAACAAACAAATAACTTAAAAAATCCTCAAATTAGTGTTCCACAATTGAGAATTATATTCCGTATTTAATTAACCGTAGTTGACATTAACAAATAAAATCAAAAAATCGACATAAAAAATTAGTCAAAATACTCAAATATCTATGACGTACTCAAGTAAAGAATTAATGGTTAACCAACAAATAAATAACATTAAATTTATATTTGAACACAAATTCTTGTATGAGACGGTCTCACGATAAGTTTATCGTGAGACCTCTCACATACAAGGTAGTTAATTTTATTATTATTATATTTCTATTAATAGGTCTCACGATAAGTTATCGTGAGACGGACGTGAGACTAGCTATTTAAATTAGTAAGTACTCTATTCCTTGGTCTTATTCAATACTCGTTATCTATTGTTTTTGGATTGAAGTTCAAGAAAAAAAAAGCCATGGATAAATTTTCACACAAAATCGACTTGCATTACATACCTATAACAAAAAATTAGAAAAATAAAAATAGATAATTATTACATAACACACCCAAAAAGAAAAATACAGTAGATAATAAATTGATAGCACGGAGGGTGTACTCCATAACTGATAACAAAACAAAACACAAAAATATATTTTTAATTATGGTTCAAAATCTTACAAAAATATACACCTAGGCTGAGGGGATTCGATCCCACACCAACTCAACCTAGTAGCACAGTCCTTACCAAGTTGCCACAACCCTTTCACTGCTCCTTTTTCACGCAAATAGTAGAAGTACTAAGCATTAGTGCTTTTTTAAAAATAAAAAAAAATTGGAAACCGAAGGGTGCGCACGTGGGGTGCTGTGCGCACCCCTAGGTCCGCCCCTGGACATTCAGATCATGAGCAATCAAATTAACCAAATCATCGGACATTTTCTTTACTACTTTTTTATTTAATTATTTTGTCCGTAAAACTAATCAATAAAAATGAAAGTAAGTGGAGAATTAAAAAAAGTCGATTTAAAGTTCAATTTTAATTTAACTTTTGATAATTATCATCTTGATCATAGCCTACACTTTTTTTTGAAATTCCCAAATTTGGACTTAATTAGAATCATTCAAATCGACCGAGGCCAAGCGTAAAAACTCCGTCGGAAATTCATTCTCCCACATACATCTATAAGGAATAAAGTCGAACTCAAAATGAACCACGACATGAGCTAATTTATTAGAGCACCGCTTAACAAAGCTCCATTTGACTTCTTCAAAACTAACTAATACTGACCTAATCTCCTCACAGAGGACAAATAGCTCACTTCTCCTCTTGTTGTTGCAGATGAGAATATCAAGAACCACCTGGCAGTCACTTTCAATTACCAAATGTGTACGTCCCCGACTACGTGCCTCCAAAGCCCCTTCCATGATAACACTTGGCTCCGCCTCTCCCACATCACCAGTTTCCTTTGTTCTCGTCGCGACAACCCATAGCAGCTATCCTTCGCACACAACTCCCAAACCAGTCCTCCACTCTTCCTTGACTCCCGCATCGCAATTAATTTTCACCCACCCATGCTCTGGTCGTTCCCATTGTGTATCCCATGCCCACACCTCCGGTCTACTGCTATCTGTGGAATCCAGCTCGCACTCGAACAACTCCTTGCTTAAAGATTCAACCCGGTGAACCACGTCCTCCTCTAGCTTGCTTATGATCGAAGACCCATTTATTTCGGCTCTCCCAGATTGCCCAACACACCAGCATGATCCATGCTTGCTCTCCCTCATCCATACCCCGTCATAGGTCCTCAACCCATTCCCGTACTGTCCCGTGGTCCTGCTCCTTCAATCTCTCCATGTCCTAGGCTCCTAGCTATCCCACACCTTACCAAGCCAACCACAATTTTTAACAAGATGGAGGCATGACTCCAACTCACTTTCACACATTGGGCATCTAACATCAATATTTGCCACTCGAGAAACTAACTTACCTTTGGTCGGAATGGCTTCGTTATATAGTTGCCAGAAGAAAATCTTCACCCGAGGTAGTGTCTTAGCTTTCCAAATCCGATTCCATTCTTCTTTTTATTAACTTACAAATTATTTGGGACCCTTTTCCCCATGTTTTGGACCGACACATCTTTTTGTCACACTCTTACTACGTTTTATAATACGTCTTATTTCATTACGTCAAATGTTGTTTCATAGGATTCTTTTTCTGCATTTAACCATGGCTTAATGAGCAAACCCTTCATACTCCTTCTTATTCTCTTTGGCCGGCCACCTTGAATGATACCACATTGGATTCCTCAACTTATTTATTCTCATTTAACGTTTAGAAACCTCCCAACTCTTTTACATTCATTTCTCATAAAAATCATTCAACACCCTATTTTCTTCTCCCTTCCTTTGGCCGTGGCATTTTTGGTTTTTCAAGGCCTAATTTTGCTTCATTTTTGAGTCATAATCGTCTCATCTTTATCATCAAATTAATCCTTATTCCGATCCTTTCGTTAAGGTAATAATCGATGTTGTTTTCAATCATTATTTACCTTGATTTTATTAGTTTTTCTCATGGTATTTTTCTGTCATGGTTTCGTGTATGGTAGAATTTGTGGACGATCCCGAGGCCGATGAGTATATTATCGGTTCCGATTTGGATTAGAGGTAACGTCGATGTTACTCGGTATCGTGATTTTATTCGTGTAATTGGATGTATATTTTTATATTTCATTTTTTGGCAATATATGCATGTCATATAATCTGGAAAATTTTTAAAAGTTGAAAATTTGCATGTTTCGGTATTTTTATCGCTTTTACGAGATTAACGATTAAATTGTTGTATTGATTTGTAAAATCGTAATATTCGGCCTAAACTTATAATATATGATTATATTCTATAAAAATGAGATTTCTTATGATTTTTAATAATTCTTTATTTTTCTGATATTTTAGTTATCGATTATTGAATTATTACCGTTTACGAACAAAAATGATTAAAAGCCGATTTTTATTTCTAGCACTTAAACATTTTCTTTTAATCTGAAATTTGACGTGGATAATATTAATGACGAAAATGATTTTATGAATTTTTTTCATAATTTTTTTGAAATTGTTAAGTGGGTGAATTAATTAATCACTTTAAATCATCGTTTATCGTTAAAACCGTGTTTGTCGTTTAAATTCTCGATTTCTGGTCTTTTGTTTAAATCTGGAAAAAAATATGTTTCTGATGGTTTCATAATAAAATGTAATTTTACGATTTTTAGTACTTTAATAAAATGTTAGGAACGATAAGTTTTATTAATGGGATCGTTAATTGTGAAAACGGGTTTTAAAAGACGGTTTTAACGGAATTTGCTAAATATGGAAAAAATAGTGGTTTCTGGAAAATCATTATTGTTAAGTTTAATAATAGTTTTTGGATATTAATACTTAAATCGTTTTGTAATTACTATTTTTATTAATCGTTATTGTCGAGATTAGACGATTAACAAGAAAACCCTTTAAAAATCGAGTTTAAGGATTCTGGAAAATTTTCTTTTCTAGACAGAATGTCCAAAAATATATTTTAGCTATTTTCGTAATTTTTGTACTATTTATTAAAGTCTTTAATTAATAGTAATGGTTTTGGACAAAATTACGATTTATCGTTAAAATGCTTCGTCTTACCTAAAAGAATTATTTTTCCAGCAATTTTGAAAATATTTAAATCTGAAACTTCGAGAGTTAAATCACCACTTATCATATTCTAAATTTGTTTAATGGTTTAATTAAATAAAAGACGTTAAAAAATTTATTTTACATTTGCCGTAAAATCCTATTTATGTTCGTATTGTCAAAACTAATAATAATTAGAGAATTTTAGTTATAAATTTTGAAAACACCCTAATTAGTAGTATTAAAATGTTTAAGACATTTTTTAATCATTTTATAAACACTTGTATGATATTTCAATAATTTCATAAACTCAAATGTTCTCACTTTAACAATTAATATCGTTAAGGCCAGTATTAGTTTTATAAATTTATATCGTTTACTAAAAATGTTGTTTTTAGGGGTGTTCAAAAAGTGACCCGGACCGGCAAACCCGACCGACCCGGACCGTCTGGTCCGGTCCGGTCCGCGAGTCTCCAAAAACTTGGTTGCCGGTCCGCGGTCCGGTCCACACTTAAAAAAAATTAATCAAATTTAGTGTATTTTGCCGGTCCGGTCCGGTCTTAAGAGGGTTCAGTCCGGTCCGGTCCGGATTTCTTTGTTAATTGGTCCGGTCCGCGGGTTTGGATTTTTTTGGGTTGCCGGTCCGCGGGTCAAGCCGGTCCAGTTCGATCTGATCCGGGTTTGGACCGGTGAACACCCCTAGTTGTGTTTTTTTTTTTTTTTGAAGTGAAGATCAATATCATTAATAACTAGTTTTGTGTCCCGTGAAATTCACGGGATGTCTAAGATCATTGTTCAATTTTATCTCGTTATTATAATTACAATATCTTGTTTGATATTGATGATTTTTTTCTTAAAAAAAAGTAGAATTAAGTATTAAATTGATATTCATTACATGTCATAAGTTGAAATACCTCACATATGTAAAAGATATAGCAAAATTACTTTCAATCGTGATGAAAATTTATTATAATATCAAAAAATATTTTATGTTGATTCTCAATACTCTATACCAGCTCGCAAAAACTACTTAACCAATAGAAAAAAAATTGAAGTATCTATTTGTAAATTTGTCAACATGCGATTATTATTTAGAAAAAAATTCATTAATACTTAATGCGCAATATTTTTTTTACAAGTATGTATCTAACGCATAAAAATTAAAACTTATTGATGACGAAGAAATGTTGCTAAGAATTTAATTTTAAACCAATTCAAATTAGATGATATAAACAAAGAGATTTTTTTTTTACTTAGTACTCATATGTCATAGGAGTACATCTCAATAAGCAAAGACTACTTCGTTTTATAGATCTCAACTCTGCAATCACAACTGAGATCTAATAATATCATTTTCAAAGTCGTATTCTTCCTTAGTACTCGTACGTTAAATGAAGCAAATTATATACTACGTTCTTAGTATAACTTGGATCGCTTACGCCAAAATGTTGTTCATTCTTGCCTAAGCATCTACTTCGTAAATCATTAAAAAAAATGAAGAAAATTATTGAAGAACATACTCTATTAAAAAAAGGAAAGAAAAAAAGGAGTAACATTTACGGAGTACTTGTTAAATTTTTGTGGCTGGAACAAATATTGTATTCCCTCGGTCTCTATTATTTATTTAGATTTGAATAAAGTATTTCTGAAGAGAAAAAATATAAAAGTAAAACACGATAGAGAGAAAGAAAATAATATACGGAGTATTCACTTAAAAATTCTCAATTATCTAGTTTTTTTATGATTCAAATAAATTTATACTGCTAAATTTTTTACCGATGTAGAGGAAAAGTTAAAATTAAAGTGACAGTATATATACTGAGTAGTACTCGTAGTAGTTAGGGACTAAGGGGTAGTAAAATAAAGAAGTTTGGGCATGGGAAAACGAATGGATAGAAATTGACAATTATTCGTACAACATAAAATTTTTGCATTCAAATCTAGTTAGGTTGAAATGATGCCACGTGTCGTTCAAATAACTACTCAATAAACTACTCATCTTACCTTTTTATATATTTATATAGATTAGTCATCCGGCATCTACAAACGATGTCAAATTGAACTGAATACAGATTTGTAAAAAATAAATAAAGAACACCTTTGAGACAAAGATCGTTATTAGAGTAATGCGCTTCTGCATAGCCTTCTATATATCGCTGTTTATTGACACAACCTCTCGCGAAGGAATCTATAGATCTGATTAAATAGTCTTCAAAGGGATGAACTTTCTCTATTTCGACAAAATAGACCGAGATCTGACATCAACTGTATCAACGAACGTAGAAATTTCATTGCTCTCATGATCTTGCACATAAATCTTGTACCTCTCCCAAAGAGGGAGCAAACCCACCGAAAACATAGGAGCAAACCCATCAATTGATGGGAGCAAAACCTCATAAGGAGGAGGCAAGAGTTATTTATAATTCCCTAAAAAACTAAATAAGATTAATAATAATAATAATATTGTAATAGAGATTAAAATTTGGGGCTTACCACTACCGAAATTGGTAGATGGCAGCCCCGACTGAAGAATTTTTTTCTTTTTTCTTTTTTAGGGTTTGGGGAGGAAGAGGAGCCCCTAGTTGTGTTAGTATGAACTAATATTTTCGATATTTTGATATGATGCTATTTTTAAGAAGGTTTCTAAAAGTAGAAGTTTCCTAAGATAGAAAGTTTTTTCTTTAGAATATAATGATTGCTTCTTTTATCTCCATATTGTTTATAATGATTATATCTTTTTAAATATCGATAATGGCTTGGTTTTGGAGTTATGGAATAAGGACAAGTGTGGGGTTAGAGTAATATAGTCTAGGATGTACATTTTTGCCATCAACTGTAAGGCTGGTGTGTTTTTATGGGGCACATTGGTTGTTGGACTGAGCATGGTTTGTGTTCAGAAGAGTGTGCATTGTGCCCTTAAACTTAGATATCGCATCGTGTAAGTCGCGTCGGGTTGAACTGGATATGGTTTGTATCCAGAAGGGGTGTATACTACTTAAACCAGGACCTCGCTGCACGCAGTCCTGTTATAGTTGAGTTGCCTAGTTAGAGACTGGATTCTGTTCTGAGCTAAATCTACCGTTCTTGTAATCCCCTATAAATTCTAACGCAATACAGTGGCGGAAACACTCTAGATTTGGGATTAAAACACACTGATGTTCTAAATTTTACAAAAAGAACGGTCAGTCAATACAAAGACCACTTTTTACAAAAGGGGTAAAAATAAAAATTCTCCAAATGGGTTTAACAATCCAAAAATTAATATAAATGAAGTAGAGTAGGATCCATGCTACTCGCTAGCTCACACCCAAAACCCAGCAGCAAAATACCTGTCATGTTATAAACATAACAGCCACAATTCAATGGGGAGTAACGACGACGTTCTCCCAGCCATAATACATGACATTAAAGCATAATTACTATTATATCAAAATAGTTGAAAACGGAAAACGTTCTAAAACGATATAGTAAAATAATTCAAAATGATTGCCAACCTGCAAGTCAATAACAATCGATAATAATAACGGCGTTATGGATATGAATCTATGCAACAGAATAGACTTTCACTAGGAGAATACTAAAAACTAGCTTCGAGAACTTAGTTCAAACAAATCAAACTTCGATCTCTAATCTAGGCTACTCAACCATAATAGGACGGCGACTTATCAATGCGAGGTCCTAGCTTAAGTAAATATGCACACCCCTCCTGGAACACCAATTGTGCCCAGTTCAACCCGACGGCACCTTACATGCGACTACAACAGTAATATCACATAATACCGAGTAACGTGTCAATGTTACCTTAATCGAAATCCAAATCAATTAAATAATCATCTTAGTCGAATCTAGCATGATGACCTACGAAATAATTAAACATATGGTATTAAAACCACATTATAAGTGAATAGAAAGGAGAAAACGAGATGAAGAAGGAATAAGAGTAATTAAATTACCCTCGAGATCGGAAAGAATTAGAGACGAATTAGGATCAGATTGATGATGAACGAAAAGGACGAAATTGTAACGTGAAACATAGAGAAGAAAAGAATTGGGTTGTGAATAAAATAGACTAGAATGGAAGAGAATATAAAGAGAAATTAGGAAGCTAAAAGATAGGAATAATCAAGTCACAAGACTCTTGACTCAACTAGGAGACGAGATGGTTTAGATGGAAAGAACAAGCAACAAATCGATGTGATAAGTTTTCGATTAAAATAAATACTTTAAAATAAATAGGATAAAAATAATATGTAGTGTTAATAAAAGATGTCTGAAAATACTTCTCAAGTCGATAAAAGAATGTTCGTAAAATAAAATAATCGTTTATGAAGAAATCAGATTAAAATACATTAGAAAACAATTATTTATGAAATCGCGTAGTAAAATAATTAAATAGCCATTTTTCGAAATAAAATATTTTTGACCTAGAAATTAATTATAAATGAAATCAAGCAATTTTAGAAAAATAAATAGTTCAAACTCGATTTTAAAACTATTGTTCATAGAAAATATGATTTTTCAAAAATAATTAAACATACTTGCGACGAAAAGAATTAAATAGGTTTTCGGATAAAAATAGAATAATTAAAATCCTTTTACGAAAATAAATAATTTTAAGCTCGATAATGAAAGAGACCTCGAAATGGGGAAAATGTAATTGATGAAATATTACAGAGTTACGATATAATCGTAACGGAACAGATAGCAGAGCTAGAAATTTTGCGGGTGTTACAGTTCTCGAAACTAGTTTCCAGTATTATCCTAGTGAAAGTCTGGCCGTCTACGCTAATCCTTTCCATAACGTCATTTTGAATATTTTTATTATTATCGATATAATTTGATTTGCAGGTTGGCAAATGTTTTATGTTTTCTCCGGAAAACTCATTTTTATTATATTGTTTCGATACGTGAAGTTTTTCATTGAAAGCTTATTTTTATGAATAATGTTTTACTGTTTTCCGTTTTTACTATTTTCATATAATAGTAATTACATTTTAAAAATCATGTTATACGGCTGGGAGAACGTTGACGTTGCTCCCCACTGATTGTGGCTGTTATGTTTCTAACATGGCAGGTATATGTGTTTCTCTTCGGGTGGGCTAGCGAGCAGTTATGGATCCTGCTTATTTATTTTAATAATTATGTCTTATGGATTGTTCAAACCCCTTTTGTTGATTGTTTTAAATTTTGGTCATTTTTAGTTAAGGCTTATTGTTTGACTTTACCATTTTAATTTTACTAAGACATAGTTACAGTGTGTTTTAATCCTGACTCTACAGTGTTTCCGCCACTGTATCGCGTTAGATTTTCTAGGAGATTACACTTGACATGCAATACTTCTATAAAAATGTTATCTTGGATTGGTATATAAACAACATTTTCACCTAAAGTGTTACAAATCAATTATTTTGACTTCATATTACAACACAAATTAAGACCATTGCAAGGAAGATGTTGTAATAGGCTATTTGTGTAGTAGTGAGGACAACAATTAGATTGAGTAAAATATCTTTAACCAAAGTGTAGGCTTAAAGGAAGCACAAGCAAGCGAGTAATTACGTAGAGGGATGGAAGTGATGAAAACTTGAGGGTAAGGGGCCTGATGACATCGGGACAAGGATGGAATGTAACACCCCGGCCCAAACTAGAACCAGAAATGTTAGTCGCGGTAGCTCACCAGGCTCTGTACTGGTCCCACGGACCAACATGAGTCTTTTCCAACGCATTTTGTGCTCACTCATTCGCATCCCGGAAACCTTCCAGGACGTCACTCATCCTCAGACTACTCCCAACCAAGCATGCTTAACTGCGGAGTTCATATATTCTTTTGCATGGATGACCAGAAAAAAAAGTGCACTTTGTTGATATGAGTAGTACTTTCCATCCTTGTTGCGCCTGGCAGCATAATCGCTGACTCAGAATCCACCCCCTAGGTGCAAACCACAAGGTCGCAGGGTTGCTCTAATACCATTTTTAACACCCCGGCCCAAACTAGGACCGGAAAGGTTAGTCGCGGTAGCTCATCAGACTTTGTACTGGCCCAAAAGACCAACACGAGTCCTTTCCAGTGCATTTTATCTTCACTCATTCGCATCCCGAAAACCTTTCCAAGAGGTCACCCATCCTTAGAGTACTCCCAGCCAAGCACACTTAACTACAGAGTTCTTTTGCATGGATGACCAGAAAAGTAAGTGCACTTTATTGATATGAGTAGTACTTTCAATTCCTTTAAACAATAGTCATTCAGGCTCATAAATAGGACATCTTCAATTAATATGGGGTGTCTCATAGAATGAGGTACTCGTTTCGACTCTATTTTTACCATTTGAACGTGATTTAATTCTCAATATGAAAACGCGTAGGAGAGAGTATCGACGAGTGGTGTTGGGATCTTGAGAAAAATGGAAATTACTCTGTGTGATCGCGTATAAACATAACAGTTCATGGGTGGATGGATTGAGGAGGAAGGTCCGTCTTCGGTTGGGGAGGATAAATGGCTTTCGTAAAATAGTTAAAGGCATTTCAAAACAATTCGAGTAAACCTCGCCTCAGAAAATAATTATTCACGAAACTTCGTAATAAAATCATTAATGGCTAAATTTTCGTAAATAAAAATATTGACTAGTTGAAAATATTATAAAAATATGTTTAGACATTTTTAGAAAAAGGAATAACTCAAATTCGAGCTTAAATACGTTAATTCGTAGAGAAATAAAATTGCTCGCGGAAAAATAAATAGTTTACGAAGTAAATCAAATAAATAGATTTAAAAGAATTAAAATGTTTTAAAAATATAAATAAATATCATTAAACTCAAAATGAAAATAAAGCTTGGAAAAATGAAGAAACATAAGGCCAAAATGTGACAGAGTTATGACAGAGTCGTAACGGAAAGGATAAAAATGCTAGGAAAAATAGCGGGTGTTACATCAAGACTAGTAATGCAACCATATTTATGAAGTGTTGCATTAGACTAACAGAATTAATTTTTCATAATTGTGTATTACTCAATCATCACTAAAATTTCATAAATTTTCCAATATTAACCTTTTTCTCTTTTTCAGTATTTTTCTCCTAAACTAAACCCTAATTTTTTTCATCAAAATTAATTCTCGTCAATTCTAAAACTAATTCCATCAATTATTTGCAAATTAGATATGGATCATAATTTGTTAATCGATATTTTATCGTAAATTAGTTTTAATTCATTAATTAAGGGATTCAATTTAGGGTTAATTGGGTATTATTGAATTTTAGGGTTTAGGATTTAAAGCTTGTACTTTTTTTTTTAAATTTGAATTGTATTATTATTTGAATTGTATTTTCTAATTTGAATAGTATCGAATTAATTTCATCTTTTTAAGTTTGTTAGAATTTTAATTAATTATAGTTAATTTTAATTTTAATCTTGAAAATAATAATAACATTAATAATAATCTTTTAGGAAAACCCAAAAAAAAATCGAAAAACAATTGAGATGGCTGGAATGTTGGTCGGCGCAGTGGACCAGAGTGGTTGCCGGCGATCGGCGTGGTGGAGTGGCGGAGAGAGATGAACTTTAGAGTTTTGAGATATTTTTCTCCCTAGAAACTTATGTGGGAAGGGGGAAATGGGAGGGTTAGGGTGGTAATTTTGAAGTATGATTGAGTAATGTCAAAGTATAAAAAAGTACCACCCTAGACTAAAGCAACTGCAACACTATTTGTAACACTTTAGAAGTGTTGTAAAGAAGGTAATTATAATATAATGAGTTTTTCTACGTTGTACTCTCCCGTTTTTCCGTTTTCTACCATATACCCCTCCTATTTTCTAAACCCTACTTATATTCTTGCAGGTTATTAACTTCATTAAACGTGACCTAATCACAATTATCCTACTAAAAAAAACCTAATTAATCATCATCTTCATCTCCTATATTCTTTCCAATTCTAATTTTCAGGCATAATTTCTGATTTTTCTTCATTTTATCATAATTCTTTCACTTTATTCTTTATTTGTCTTTAGAATTCATGATCATGCAACATCAATGCTTTGTTTATTAATGTGATTGAATTAATTTTGTTAGAAATCATTAAAATATCATTATTTTAAGCAAAAGAATAAGATGATGAGAAGATAGAGAGAAATCAATAAGGTAAAAAAGAATAAGAAGTTGATGTATAAAAGGGAGAAAATGAGGAAAATTAATGAAATGGAGGGAAAAGTTAGGGAAAGTGGAGGAAAAACAAGTGAAGGTTGTCAAAACTAGCCATGTCACAGCTTAAACATTGTCATGTCATCTAATTAACGAAGCATTTGACGGATAATTGTGATTAGGTCACATTTCATGAAATTACTCAACTATAGGGGTATTTGTGGGGGTTTACAAAATAGGAGGGGTAAATGATAGATAACGGAAAAACATGAGGGTACAACGTAGAAAAACCCTAATATAATTAACATTCTTCTTTTAATTAGAAAAGTTAGGCGGGATTAGAAGTTTAACATATTGCTCATCAAAATATTAGGAAACCCTTCATCCTTTTGCCTGGTTATATGTTCAAGCAACGAACAAAAATGATGGACATCACCTTCTCTAATCCTAATTGGTGATACCACCGTCGTTTTTTTTGCTGAAATGTAAGAATTGTATTAATCAATGAAATGTTCAAAATACATACATAATTTCTTTCAAACTTAATTAGGACACAAGAAATCAAATTCTTCCTAACTCAACTTATCAAACCATAGTTTATCTCTGCGTGGGAGTTGACCCGTTATTCTGGTTGCAGATCACTTGAGTAGGTCCATTTTGATACGTACAATTAGGACCCGTGGTCGCACTAGAGCACCTTCTACTTGGCTACAATTGCATTGTTGCTAGATACGATGGTCTTACTTGTACCACCGTCGCTCCTTCATACTTCATGTTGATAAGGTAAAGTCGTATCACCTTAATTAAAATAATCATAACAAACAACTAACAAATAGCTAGTAGCAAGTAAGGGTCAAACCACTGAGAGATGGATGAATCTATCAAACGAGCTGGGCCAATCCTAAACAAGGTGGTCATAGTATATAAGACTTCTAATAGGCGGCTCGTTAGGCAAGGCGGCGTACACACCAAATTTCTCAAATTTCCACCAAAACTTATTATCCGGTATAAATTGCACAAGAGAATAATTAGAAGTCTCAAAAACCAATCAAAGCATCAATCTTACTTGCCTCACTTTCTTTAGAAAGTTTGTCTAAATCCGACAAGTCCAAACTCAAACAGATCTGCTTCAAAAAATTATCACAATCCTCCGCACAAATCATAAGCTCAAACAAAGGGTCAAGAGATATCTGATCAAGACAATTAATGAGTGAATGAGATTCATCCTCAATATAAGGGACAAACTCGAATTTCTCTAAAATGAGTTTCTCAAATAAATCACACTCGATATCCCATCTATCCACACTTTTTCCACTTAAGGAATCATCAAAAATTGTAATCTCCTATTCCATTCGAACTTTCCTTTCAAGCTCAAGATCATCTCTTTTAAAAGAGCAACATTTAGAGCATACAAACACACATTTTCCTCAAAAAACACACATTCCAACTCAGTGTATTGACATTCACAAAGTCGGGAGAAGGTTGGATTAAAGTGTGTGGTAGTTGGTTTAAAGGAGGATGAGATGATTCACAAGGATCAAATTCATGGAAATTGACATAATGCATTATATTATCATTCATGGGGGAGTGGGGAACTTGGATAGATTGAACATTATACACATCATCATCATCTTCTTCATCATCAATTATGTTCATAGGAGATGGAGATGGAACATTTACCTGAAGGTTATTTGCTACTTCCATAGGCAAACCCGATTGACTTTGTTGCTTTTCGTCGGCTAATTGGGTAGGAGCTAGCAACTGACCTTTTAGAGCCTCTTGATTTTGTCGAAGTTGCGTGAATTGTAGCATCAAAGCCTTGATTTCCGCCATTTCATTATTCCACCTCATCTCTGACTCAACACTGTTTTGGGCTAAATATTTAAGGAGTTCCCATCGCTCCTCGTAAGGCATACAATTAAACATCCCATCGCAATTTGCCTCTATATTAGCTCGTGTCTCGTCACCGACACCATCATAAATCATATGACACATCTCCCATATATCAACATGATAGTCACTTGGATAAATAAAAGATTCAAGTCTATCCCAATATTTTTGTAGTGACTCATGATTAAATTGAGGAAAGTAGAATATAGTCATAATGATTAGACAAATAAAATAATATATATATATATATAGATGAGTTCTTATGAGTCCCTCTCATATATTAAGTCCCTAAGTCCTTATCCCATCCATTGGATGGGAGATGGATGGATGGACAAGATTCGTTCTAAGATTTGCATTTAAAAAAAAGAGAGAGAGATACTGCTTCCTAAAATAACTCCCATAATTTTAGGAAACAACAAATCAATTCATTCATTGATTCACATTATTACGTTCATCATCATCAAAATTAAAAAAAAAATGCTTCCCATCAATCTGTGCTCGACATCCCGTTCTATGGATTCAATGATCGCGACATCTTCATCAACTGTTGATAAGCAAAACGTAGAGCACAACAATGGTGATTTTTCGATATTGCTTACAGATTTTTTGTTAATTTTATTCATTTCATTTTATCACATTCAATCATTCATCTTCTTCTTCGTGCGGTTGCAACTTATGTTCAATCAACCCACTCAATAACACGTTCAATCATTTATCTTCTTCCTCGCGACGCTGAAATTTTTCATTCGATGGCGGATATGCAAATCGTCGAATACACAAACGGTGAGTATTTGGTTTCTAATTTATACTGAAAACGCGTCATTAGGATGCTCCATATTATTAGATTTTAAAGTTTACAGTATGGAAACTGCATATTATTAAAGGTCTAATCATTATATGAATTTTACGCACAAACAAATATACTTTGTTACTTTAATATACACAATATGTTATTTTAATGGCTAACCCCTGTTATTTTAATGCACATAATGTTAATTGAATCTAATGTTACTTTAACGCACTTCATCTGTTACTTTAATTCTTTTCATCTGTTACTCTAATGCATTAGAGTGACAAAAAAATCGTTACTTTATATGTCGTGTTATTTTAATACACTCCAGTCGTTACTTTAGTTCTTTTCATCTGTTATTGTAGTGCATTGGAGTGTCCTAAGAACTTAGGAAACTGCCATATTAAAAAAAATTAAAAAACAAGATATTGTTTCCTATAATAATGGGACGTGATTGCCACCAAAATAGGAAACAATATCAAAGAGTAACGCCATATAAAAAAAAAGATATTGCTTCCTATAATTATGGGACATGATGACTTCAAAATAGGAAACAATATCAAAGAGTAAGATACTGCGTCATACTCTCATTTTTTATCATTATATGAATTTTTTGCACTAACCTATATCTGGTGTTATTTTAATGAACATTATCTGTTACCTTAATTCACACTATCTGTTACTTTAATGTCTGACCTCTGTTACTTTATACCTGGTGTATAAGCATCCTCTGTTAATTTAATTCAATGGTACTTCAATGCACTTCATCTGTTACTTTAATTCTTGTTATCTGTTACTTTAATCCATGTTTCAAGTTTTGATTGTTTTTTTAGCCACGTTTATTGACACTGTTATTGTTTTTTCAGTAGACGCAAAAGCACATGAATGATGAAGGGATGTGGGTGAGAATTTCTCCATACATAGGGCAGATCTTCAAAGATGTAGATGAGAAAAAGAAGGAAACGTCATGTAAATCATCGTCTGACGATGAAGAAGAATCAGGAGAAGAAGAAGATGATGAAGAAGAAGCACAATTCTGAGTAGGACAATATATTGTTAGAGTAACTTAACATACATTATTCGTTAGAGTAACATCCTTGATTGGAGTAAAATGAGTTAGAATAACATACATTATGCGTTAGAGTAACATACTTAATGAGTTACAGTAACACAGTTTTAATGAGTTACAGTAACACAGTTAATGATTATAATTTGATTTCAAATATCAAGTTCTTATAGTTACAGGTGTGAAACATTGGAATTATAATGGAGTTTTATAATTTTTATTTTGGAGTATCCTTAATAGAAACATACATTATTCTTTTGGTTGATTGAAAGTCTTGTTTTCGCAAAAGATTATTATGCAACATAATAGATTTTATGAGTTAAAGTAACGCAGTTCATGAATTAGAGTAACACAATGTATGAGTTATAGTAATAGTTTTTGCAAGAGAATATTATACAACGTAACAAATTTTATGAGTTAAATTAACACAGTCGTTCATGAATTAAAGTAACACGTTATATGAGTTAAAGTAACGCAGTTCATGAATTAGAGTAACACATTGTATGAGTTAGAATAATAGTTTTTGCAAGAGAATATTATACAACGTAACAGATTTTATGAGTTAAAGTAACACAGTTCATGAATTAAAGTAACACGTTATATGAGTTAAAGTAACATAGTGTATGGATTGTGACAGTAACATAGTAATACAATGGCAGTAGGAAAATGATATTTTTTGGTGAAGATGAAAAACACTTAATTTTGAAGAAACTTGTTGGTGAGAGAAATAGCAGTTAAAAAGATTGATAAGAGAGAGAAAAGATTTGCATTGAGATAATTAAGGAGGAGAGAGAGAATTGATATATTTACCCAGATTTGTTAGTTATTTCCTTAATTATGAAAACAAATCTTAACCATCAATCTAACATCAAATCAAGGGTTAAGATAGGGACTCACGGACTCAAAATAGATAAGTGGACTCACCTGATCCCACTTATATATATATATATATATATATATATATATATATATATATATATATATATATATAGAAGTGGGATCTTTTACCCACATGATTTTTTTGTACATTTTACCTTGCTTTTGTAGCCATTCAGATCTATTTACATCAATGGTCAGGATTAAATAATAATCTTAAGATTTGAAGCCCCAAATACAACCCATCATATACACAACCCATACGTTGAACCCTATACCTAACTGAAACAAAAATTCTGAGAAAAACGCTCAAATCTCTCGCATCTCACAGAAAAGTTTCCCGAAATCGTGTACAATCATGCATCCAAATTACATCTAATCAGGTATTTTGATCAATTTTTTTTGTATTTCAATTTTGTATTAATGTTCAATTTTGTTTGTATTACATCTCTCGATCGCATCAAACGCTCAATTTAAATTAATAATCGTCTTGATTGATCGATTTTTGTTCGATTTCGTGATTTCGTATCTTCATCAATCTGCTTCAATTTTCGTGATCAAATTCTTGATTCATTAATAGGTTTAATTTCGTGTTATTAATTCTATGGTTCTGATTTTGTTCTGGGTATTAAATTGAATATCGTTTCTTTCATGTTATCAACTTCTAGTAATTCTTATTGAATTTAATTTTGCTTATTTCGTGTTATATTTTTTATTCTGCTTTTGATTTTGTGTTTTGTTGTTTGCTGGGTAACGTGATTTTGCATATTTCAATTTTTTTCAATTTTAGTAAACCATATTTGATTATCTAACGTAAGTTTGTACATGAGACATGATTTCTGGGTATTGGAGTTTAGTTATTTTATAGTTTCACCCCAATTATTCTAATATCAAAACATGGTCTCTACTAATAGTTTCCCCCCAATTATTGTATAGTGTTGTTACAATTATTGTAATTCTTACAATTAGTTATTGTACATTATTGTTACAGTTATTTCAATTATTCGTACATTATTTGAGTAATTTCTACATTTTTATTTTTGTTTAGAAGATTAAAAATTGTAATTGTGAGTATTGCGATACTTGAATATGAATAATGAAATACTTGAATATAAACATTGAAATAATTACATTTTATTTCAGAGTACGAAAATTTCAATTTTTTATACATAATTATTTCTATAAAATATCTAATTATTTTATTATGTTATTTCAACTATTCTATACTATTGTTACGGTTATTCTATATTGTTTTTCAAGTTATTTCATTATATTAGTTAATGTATTTTATAAACAATTATTTTATAGTGTTTTTACAGTTATTCTATTGCACATATGTAATTTCAATTTTTGTAATTTCAACTAACCCCTTTTTTTGTCTTTCAGTTTGCTTTTTACTGGGACGCCTTCAATGATATGCGCGCAGATGTTTCAATCTATATAATATTCATTTATTTATTTTAATGCTTAAAATAAGGTTATTGTTTTTCAATTTGCATAGTTGTCAATTGAACATATAGTACTTGTTATTTATATTCAATTATTGTAAGGTATTTATCCAATTATTCGAATCCACAAATATAGTTATTGTAAGGTGTTTATCCAGTTATTGTAATTCTTAAATAGTTATTGTAATTTGTGTTTAGCCAGTTATTATAAGGTGTTTATCCAGTTATTTCATAATGTTAATTTAATTATTTTATACTTCGTATTATTCATTTAATTATTGTTTCAAATGCAATGTCTAATTATGGTATTATGATATGATCCAGTTATTATAGAAGATATGACGAATAAATATATTGTAAAATATTGATTATAAAGAAATTGAATATAAAAATATTGAATTATAGAAATTGAAGAACGAAACTGAACAATGAGCTAAGATAATTAAATTGAATGAAGAACGAACAATTTGAACGAAGAATTTTGTCATTTTTAATTTGATATCAGTTGAACATAATTTTTTTTATTTGAATCTATGAAGAAGTTAGCAATTTTTGGTCAAAAGAATCTTGGGATAGGTAACTGTTAAGGAATTTTTTAAAATAATCATATCTTAGCCATTGATCGCATGAAATCTAATGGCTAGTATTAAGAGGTAAATTGTACCAAATTTGATAAATGTACCTGATCCTGCCTCTCTATATATATATATATATATATATATATATAGGAAGAATCAAGTGAGTCCTCCTATATATATTGAGTCCATGAGTCCAATCTTGGACCATTGATCAAGTGGAAGATGGATGGTTGTGATTGCTTGAGGTGAAATAAGGAAATAACTAACAAATCTTGGTAAATATATCATTTCTCTCCCTTCCTTAATTATCCCAATGCAAATCTTCTCTCTCATATCAATCTTTTAATTGCCTCTTTCTCTCACACAACAAGTTTCTTCAAAATTAAGTTTTTTTTCATCTTCACCAAAAAATCATCATTTTTCTACTGTCATTGTACGTATGTTACTATGTTACTGCCATAATCCATAAACTATGTTACTTTAACTCATACAATGTGTTACTTTAATTCATGAACTGTGTTACTTTAACTCATAAAACTATGTTACTTTAACTCATAAATCTGTTACGTTGTATAATAGTCTCTTGCAAAAACTGTTACTTTAACTCATATAATGTGTTACTCTAATTCATGAACTGTATTACTTTAACTCATAAAATCTGTTACGTTGCATAATAGTCTTTTTCAAAAACATGACTTCCAATCAACCAAAAGAATAATGTATGTTTCTATTAAGGATACTCCAAAACAAAAATTATAAAACTCCATTATAATTCCAATGTTTCACACATGTTACTCTAAGAACTAGATATTGGAAATCAAATTATACTCATAAACTATGTTAGTGTAACTCATTAAGTATGTTACTATAACGCATAATGTGTGTTATTCTAACTCATTTTACTCCAATAAAGGATGTTACTCTAAGGACTAGATATTGGAAAATCAATCAAACTCATAAACTGTATTACTATAACTTATTTAGTATGTTACTCTAATGAACAATGTATGTTACTCTAACAATATATTGTCCTACTCAGAATTGTCCTTCTTCTTCTTCCTCTTCTTCTTCTTCTTCTTATTCTCCTTCTTCATCGTCAAACGATGACTTACATGACGTTTTCTAATGATTCTTTCTTCTTCTTCTTCTTCTTCTTCTTCTTCTTCTTATCATCTACATCTTTGAAGATCTGCTCTATGTATGGAGTGAAGCTCTCACCCACATCCTTGCACCATTCCTCTGCTTTTACGTCTACTACAAAAACAAGAACAATGTCAATAAACGTGGCGACAAACAAACAATCAAAACTTGAAATATGGCGGTATTCTAACCAAAACATTAATAACTAAATCCGATGACATGTTACTCTAATGCTTCAAACGTGTTACTGTAATACATTAGGTATGAATGAGAGTATGAATGACAGTATAAACATGTATACTGCTATGAATAAGAGTATGAATGAGAATGTTATACTTTGATATTGTTTCCTATTTTGATGACAATCACGTTCCATCATTATAGGAAGCAGTATTTTTTTAATATGGCAGTATTTTAAATCCTTTGTTACTCCAATGCATTACAGTAACAGATGACAAGAATTAAAGTAACAGATGAAGTGCATTAAAGTAACACGAGATTCAATAAACAGAAGATGTCTATACAAAGGGTTAGACATTAAAATAACAGATGGTCTATATTAAAGTAACACATTATGTGCATTACAATAACTCCATATATATGTTTGTGCGAAAAAATCATATAATAATCAGATATTTAAAAAATCATACTATGAACGTAAAATCTAATAATATGGAGCATCTTAATGACTTCCATGGCAATGAAAGCATAACAATTGATGAAGATTATGAAAAACCTAAATAATAATCAGTGAAGATTATGAAAAAAACCTAACAATCTGCAATCTATACTAACACAAGAGCAATTAATCGTTTATATGAATATATGATGAATGAAATGAATAAAATTGACGCAAAACATGAAAGTAATATCGAAACTCACCATTGTTGTACTCCACGAATTGCTTATCAACAGTTGATGATGATCTCGCGATCATTGAATCCATAGTAACGTGATGTCGAGCACATATTTTGAATGAATGGATGGATGAACGTGATGATGTTGGAAGCGTTTTTTTTAGGTTTGATGAATGTGGTAACGTGAATGAATGAATGGGTGAATGAATGGGTGAATGAATGTGATATTATTGTTTCCTAAAATTATGCGAGTTATTTTAGGAAGTAGTATCTCCCTTCTTTTTCTTTTTTTCTTTTTTTTAATGCAAATTGTAGAATGAATCCTGTCCATCCATCCTCATCTCATCCAATGGATGGGATGAGGACTTATGGACTCATATATAGAGAAGGACTCATAAGAGCCTTACTCTCTCTCTCTCTCTCTCTCTATATATATATATATATATATATATATATATATATATATAGAGGTAGGTTCAAATAAGGGCAACATGTTTCAGTAAGTGTATATTAAAGTTACAGATGACATACGATAAAGTTGCATTTGTTTAAAATTGATATGTAACTATAACATTCAGCTCTTTTATAGTGATAAAGTGCAACTTTATCACTCATCTCGTGTAACTTTAAGCACTTTTTGTGTAACTTTAACACTTGACCTTATGCCCTTAAAATAGTTGTTGCCCTTATTTGAACCTACCTCTATATATAAAGTTGCACTTTATCACTTTATCACTTGAAGTGATAAAAGAGCTGAATGTTATAGTTACATATCAATTTTAAACAAATGCAACTTTATCGTACGTCATCTGTAACTTTAATATACACTTACTGAAACATGTTGCCCTTATTTGAACCTACCTCTCTCTCTCTCTCTATATATATATATACACACTAGTGTAATACCCGTGACACGTCACGGGATTGTATAAGGTAAACTTCGAGTAATATAAATACGCGCTTGTAGCTTTGAACGATTCATTCGTAAAGTTACCATAATTAAAGATACCATAGATTACACATTACAGATTGTAGTAAATGAATTAGAGTACGACAGAAACTTACTCAATTTCTAAGGAAGTGTTACCCTAATTATTTAGGCAATTATTTGACCGTTAGATATTCGAAAGCATCTGAAGAGGGAGACCATCCATACGCGTGTTAATAAGTGTACAAAAGACCGAACACCGTATAATACGTTGAAGTATTTTTATTATAAGTCCATGGACAACATTATATAGCGTTATACCCGTGATACATCACGGGTTGAACAAATTTTTTGTTAGAGAAAATTACTTGGGCCATTATAGATGTAGTAGGCACGTTAATCACCTTTTAAAAAACAAATCTTTTACTCGTAGTGACACGTAAATGAAATGACAAAATTAGAATAATCGGACACATAACTATTAAAAGACCATGAAGTACCCATGACCCGTATAATCCGACACATATTTGAACGTCTGACTCGACTCGTGACCCTATTCACCCGACCCGTTTTGATAGGTCTAACTTTTTAGAACATGTGAACCAAATAATTAATTTTAGAATTCAAAATGTTAGAAATGATTTATAATATTTTTTTAATTAAATTATATATCATTTAAAATAAAATATTCATTAAAATATGATAAACATTCGTAACTATATTTATATCAATATGATACGTAATACAAATGAAATATTAGTATTAACTACTAATTAGCTCTATTTTTTTTACGATTTTAAAAAAGAAAAGAAGAAGGCGCGATAAACAATTTTTTACCCGTATTATAACAATAACTCAAACCACGATCCACATAACCGGACCCGTCTAACCCTTCTCAAATCAAAGATTTTTCAAAACAACGGAAATCAATCATCAAATATACCAACGAAAACCATACCAGTGTTCAGATTACTAATGTTTCAATATTTATTTTTTCTAATACTGATACTTATTTTAACTTATTAGTACGACTTTGGTCTATTTATATATTTATTCTCTTACTCGATTTTAACCCGATTTCATACTTGTGTCAACTTTTGTACTGTGGCACTGTAACACACTATTTCTGAAACCCGTCTTTTATTCATTTCGACTATTTACTTTTTTTGACCTAATTGACAAATCAATCACAAAAGCAATGAATTAACACAAAAGCAATGAAACAATCACATTAGCACAAAAAGATGTTATTTACCGAACATTGTTACAATATATAATTCGTCTCGTAAACTTCAGAGAAACAGTCTCTCAATAGCGTTATTTAGAAATCCGATTGTGAATATACTAATAACAACAACCATTTATCGATTGTCCTAACAATGCGTCGAATTGTTTAAGTCATTAACGTGTCCTAACAACCATTAACGTTAGCTTATCAACGTACATTATATAATTCATCTCAAAAACTTCAGATAAATGGTCTCTCAATGGCGTTATTTAGAAAATTGGCCCATTGATTGATCATTATTTGGTGACCCGATAATAGTTCGTTATGTTAAATGATATATTGTTATTGTTCGACACATTGACTATATTTAATTTTGAAATGATTAGAAGACTAACTCAACATGAGATTATTACATCAACACTAACTATCTAATTAGCCAAGTGGTTCCATAATAGTTTTACAGTTACACCCCTGAAAAATCGTTAAAATTAAGCAATATGTAATTACCGGCAAACGTAAACTTACGTCCTACATTGTTAAGCAAATAGTTACTGTTTGGGCATAGTCAAGAGATTTACATAATAATTTTAAGTTACAAATCTAATAAAGATAAAAAATAGTGAAAAAACAAAATAAATGATCAATTCTTCAATCAAGTAATTGTGTAAATACAATTATCATAATTTAAATTCAATTGGTGGTGATAAAACATCACAAAAGCATTGTCCCATAATTTATTTCAATTGGTCACAACTCTCTTCGTCTCTTAGTTCAATAGTTCTCTTGTATCATTCTCACGGTACTCTGCCACATTACACCATTAACCATAACCCCTGTCACCGTATCCTTTCCATCGACTTGTGCCAATGTGCCATCCATCAACACCGCCAATCTCCACTCATACCATTACACTATCTACTCCACTCACATCAATTTTTTTTTTGTCGATTTAAAAAAGGTAAAATAACAAAAGCGATAAATAGCAACGACCCGTATTACAATTTTCACAATTGAGAAAGACGTAATAGTTCGTATTTTATAAGGTTCATACGTAGCTTAGTAGAAGAACTCAGGTGTCGTAATGGTTCTTATTTTATAAGGTTCACATTTATCCACCAATTTCTCTCTCTGTCTCCTTCCATTTTTAACAACTCATTTTTCCTTCCTTATTTTTCACCCAAAAACAAATGGGCATATGATAGGAACTCGGAGGGAGTATTATTTTTTTACTTTACTTTTTAGTACGTCTTTTGTGGTTCTTATTATTTGTGATCCCACTTTCTTTTTCCACTTTTATTTTCATTCATATTCCAGGCAACCCTTATTAATTATGTATTTACATTTAAAAAAAATAAAGACAATTAACATTTTTCAAACGTGTTATTAACTGTTTTTAATATTCCAGTTCACTTTCTTTCATTATGTATTTACATTTTAAAAAAAGTTAAAGGTTTATTAACTTTTGTCATTATAAAATATGCGCAGCCTGAAGATAAAATAATATTGTGCAATGATATTTAACGACATTAATATTATGCAATAATATTGTGCAATATTATTATTACTATTATTGTACAACAATATTATTATAATATTGTGCAATAATAATATTGTGCAGTAGAATAATATTATTATTATATTGTTCAATAATATTGTGCAATAATATTATTATAAAATAATATACACAGTAAGCATTGTTTTTTGTAACGACATAATAGAAGGGAGCCCGTGACCCCCAAACCAAAAAAAAATCTGAAAAATCAGGAAAAACAAAACGCAACCCCAATGTTACAGAACATACCCTCCTTCTCACTTCTCAAACCCCCAATTTTAGGGAAAAATCGAAAATCCTTCCCTCAAATCTCACCCAAAGGCCAAACCTACAATCTTCCTTGCTGCTGCTCCTCCATTGTCGTGGCCATCAAGTCATCGCCGGCCGCCTCCTCAGAGAGTCATAGTCCTCCATCAAATTTCAGTTTTTAAATCTTCCATTGTAAGGGTTTTTCACTCCCCAAATCTGAAATTTCTTCCTTTTATCTTGTATTTTACAATAGATAGGTTGAGACATTGAGTGTTGAATTGTTGATTGAAAGCTTGAATAGTTGAATCTTTGAATTTGATGATTGATAATTTGATATGAATGATAGTATGATACTAAATTAGTAAACTACTAACAATTAGTCATCATGATTAAACGATCCAAGTAGATCTTTCACTTGGTTGACGTCAGAAATATTCTTGCTGTAGGGTTACAACCCTTAAACCCAAGGACCTGTTACGAGTATTAACCGAAAAGACAAAAGAAAAGGGATAACAATTATACCTTATTTGCAGCGGAACAACGTATTAATAAGAAATATAATAACCCAGAAATATATATAATCTCCACGGACGGAGTAAATAATCTCCACGGACAGAATAAATAATTCCCACGGACAGAATAAAGCACCCCAAACGTGATGCCTCCTTTGGTATCCACACGGGTACGGAACTGCGACGTATATGCTACTATAAGGGTTTTGTGAGACGGTCTCACAACTTCTCTCTATATGTCTCTTATAACTCTTTATAAGAAGAATATATGTTATGAGTCAGTACTCACAATTGTATCATTTGGTTCATCATATGAACCTCCTTATATAGGAGAGATAGGTTACCTACTTAACCTAGAAGTTATTCATAACTCCAATTGGTATAATTAGATTATCACAATAACTCTAGTTACCATAACTAGATTATTACTATAAGTCTATAACTCTAATTACCATAACCCGATAGCATAGCTGAGTCGTATTACTACTGACCCGATATATTAATATACCGATATATTAATAATATCCCGTACACATTGTGTGTGACCCAATGGGCCCACTTAAGACTACCAGACATATAACTCATTTATATGTCAACCCGACATCGACCTCTAGCAAGGCATATCGGATACATAGACTAAAGCGGGTAAATCTGTAGGACAGTGGACATAACTCCTTCAGTCTCCCACTTGTACATGTCCTCTCAAGAACGGCGTTAAGTCTCTTTGCTACTATTGTCTCCAATTGAGAATGAGGTAAGAAGAAGTGTCATCCTCACATATCTCAATCTTTTACTCGAATCTTTGAGTTGACTTGTTAAAAGAGCAGATAGATGACAATCATCTTATCTAAGCGCGGCCACGCATTTGCACAAGTCACACTCTTCGAGTGGCCAAGAAACAATAAATTCCCTTCAATAAAGGAAGAGCAAATCCCCTCTTGTCTAACCACATCCTATCACATGATCCATGCATGCCCAATAACCATCCATAGCCCCCTTTCACAGCTGACGAGGAATAGTATCAAAGCATACACATCACATGTACAGAATAGTCAAAGACTCAGGTCTAAAGACCATACAAGTTCATAACTTGTAAAGAACTTTACTGACACTAAGCGAAATCTTAATAAAATCCTTTTCGGTGGGTCTGTCTAATGCATATTCTTAACATACACCCATGTGTCTGGTTTAGTATCTCAATACCTATGACTCAAGGAACTTAGTCATCAACCAACTCACACACCAGTCATTTAAGGGTATTCAAATGTCCCAACACAATACCTTGACTAGAGACAAAATAATTACATCATCCAAATAGAGTTCCAAGACTAAGTCACGTACTTAGTGATCTATTTCATCAATGTAAATTATTTAGGGACAAAACTCGGTTACATTAACCAAATGACAATATGTCATACATATATCAATTATCGAAATAACTCCCACTAAACCAAACATCTCTAAAAGTACTAAGACCACTCGCCCATGCGTCTTATACCGATCATAACCAATATGATCTTTATGTAGAGGAGGTTTCGGGACATACAACGTTTGTATCAGTTATTTACAAGCATATGACCAATCTACATTCTCTCAATTAAGGCAAATTGTTAGTTTCATAAGCAAAAAATGCTTCATAAACTTTAAAGGTGAGTGCGTGTTTGATTCGTAACCAAATGTCTATTTGCTTCAAAAGCAATAGAACACTAACTTTAGTTATAATATTAGTCATAAAGTTGTCCTTTGGAACCGTTCCAACACACAACTTCTTATCCAAAACAAAATATACTGAGATTACAATCTAATATCATCTTTGTCTATTTGGAAATATGAATTGCTGTAACTTGTTTACAATAATTCGCTTATCACATCATGAGCATCTCTTAAATAATTCCCCTTTTGCTTCTTAAGCACAAAGGAACAATTCTTAGATAGCATTCTAGTGACACTTACCAGATTAGTATCTACTTGTCACACGAGCACATAATAAACACATTTCTTGCAAAGTCTCATAGACGAAAGCAATCAAATGTCGTTTAGTTAGAGAAGTATGTCACTTACATATCAAATCATAACGATAAATGCACTCCCACTAGCCTCTTGTACACATTGTCTTTCTTCGTCTCAAAGGAAAACAAACATCTTTGAATTACCACATTAAGAACAAAGATACTACTCCATAATACTTGCTCCAATCAAATTGGATCATTCATATTTGTCTAACAATTTTAATAATATGAAATTCATACGAAGTGTCGCACACATCATATTGCATCCCTATCAATAAATGTATTTCACATATATATGTCCAAAACTCATCATAATGAGTGATGACATTCAAAATGCTAAAACAATCTTAATAGACTTAAGCATAATGTTGTAAAAAGGGTTTTTCATAGTCGTTACTATGAGATCAATCCTTAACTACCAACTATATGCTTCATAGATACTCTTATATCAATCTACATCGTCTTTATATTGAAGACTATTCTTCACTATAAGACCCATTTAACCAAAGTCTATACCTGGTAGTTATGGTATATAGAATCTATTAGATTTTATGTGACTTTTGGAATCTTTGTCCATTACTGTTTCATCATAGGTCAAACCTATGTAGGGTAATATTTTACAGCTAAGATGATCATGACTTTTCATGGATGCATCTATATTCTCTACAACTGTTGAAGAGAAATCCTGTAAATCTTGAACAATTTCAAGATCGATTCTACTCCCACTGTTTCTATTAGAAATCACATATTTTTAAAAGAAACATACCACTCCATGCAACAAAACAGTTTTGCTCTTTAGATGGTTTGTAGAATTAATATAATACCCCTAATAAAACACATGCCATAATTGAGTCTAAGTTCTAGAAAACAATTTTCTTTAAACTTGACTTGATAATTAAGAAAAGACTTTTAAGAACATTTTCAATCCATATCTCATATGGTGTCTATTCTCCGACTTACATGAACAATTTCATCAACATTGTACAAAGGCTTTTATAGTGCATAATCTTCTAAAACGTCATAAAATCTGCATAGGACTCATCATAGACCAAATCATATCAAATATGGTTCAATGTAGTTTGAAACATTTTTCACTACTTCTAAGATGATCACAATCTTTTAGTTCAATTCTTCCCTGTTTCAATCATATCGAACGACCCGTACCAACTTATCAAGTTGATCTTGTATTTTCATCTGAACTTCCTTAAACAATTCAAAGTATTCAGATTTAAATTTCATCAAATGAACGAAATCATACAAGTTACCCATTTTGTAACATCACTAGTTAAACTCACATGTATCTGTATATGTGTGATCTAACAAGTCTAAGTAACCTCCCACTACAATTAGTAGGAGTCACTACTAATGTCATTTATCCATCTAAACGAGATCCATTTACCTCAGTTGATCCTTATCAATAAGGTTTATAATTTCATCTTTATGAAACTTATTCTTATGATTCTTGTCTCATGGATTAAAGACAATGTCATGATGGGTAAAACTCAGGTCGAGGGAGTTGAACCTTTTGCTCGTTATGTTACAAATAAAAGCATTCACGCACTACTAGGAATGTAGAGCTCAACAATCATGTTAGCTTTATTGTACCTCATATTCTTGCAAGGTATAGAGCAACAATTGTTCTACTTTTAACAAAACTTTTTCATGCCCATACATGAAACAGATTCAATGTCCTTACTTATGACTAGTACAAGAATAACAATTATTCAATCCCAGTATTAAGCTTTAAAATAAAATCAAGTGATTTCTTTTTATGAACTGAAACAACAACGTTTGTCCATTTCAATCATAAAACGCTCACTTAATTCATTATTCCACTCTCTTTGAACCATCACATCTACAAGGTAATAATTGCATTTGGTATCTTTATACCAAATCAGTAGAATGAAAGTAACAATTACTCTAGTAACATACACACCAGAAGTCATACTTCAATAATTGATTTGCAGTTTTTCTAGACACTTTTAGAAAGCTATCTACCAATGCCACATATTTGTCATTACATTAATGATAAATAATTTTGTACCTAATATAAACTTGGGAACAAGTTTGGGTATGACAACAATTATCCTTCCCTTACTTTAACCAACCATCTTTTAACATCTCATGCTAAAAGGTAAGAAACCTTATTAAGTCACCTGTTTATTCATAATAAAGTGACCTAAACTTAGGACTAATTGATGCGATTTCAATTCCTAATTCTTTAGAAAGAAGCATCCAAATTTTCCCGATTATCAAGATAATCATTCATCATATGACATGGATTAATTGGATCATCTTTAACATTTTCTCACTCAATGGGAACAGTTCCCTTTATTGAAACAATTGATTTTGGTACTTATAGTAGTCATCTCCATGACTCTAATTATACAGTCCATACTGTACATTAGCACTGGTTATAATTTGTCGAAATTATCCTTCACAAGGACAAAATCCATATCTCTAATTTTGAAAACAATTCTCAAGATACCAATCGACAAGGTTGAACAATTCAAACTCATCTTTAATAAATGTGATAAAAGGACTAAATTACAACTACAATTATATGCTAAGTAAAACGATAATTAATATTTATCATCTTAAACAATTTTAAAATAAAATCATGAAAACTACCCTCAAGTTCGCATAATATTCCAAGATCCTAAACCTTTTGTCGCTCAATTGAACTTGGGCTCACCGCTCAAACTCCAAACGTAAAGGTAGACAACAAACTTGTCAATTACATCTCTATGTAATTCCTGGTTCGTCGGAATTAGTCATCATATGACACCAACTATTTGCCTCAAAGCGCAAGTCCGACTTGATAGCAATGTTAAGTAAACCAGACTGAACCTGTGGGTAACCGTTACCCACCTACTCAGTCCACACACATTGGCAAAGCACCGCTTAGGCAGTCACTTCAACCAATGGTATGAAATTGTTGCAGTGGTCAATTCTAGAAAGACAATACTTAATATTTGTGCGAGGGATTAAATGCATTATGGGTTCTAAACATGCTCCTAGGTCAACTTACAAGACGACCTATCAGTTCTAGGCACACAAGTCACAAGTCTCAAACAATAAAATCATGCATCATATGACATAATAATTCAATTGTTACTAGTGATTTGTGCATAAAACAAGTTAAAAGATCCCATATTTTGACTTATAATCATATTACAATTCATAATTACTATTTGGTTTGAACAATTTCACTAATATCTTTCATTTTTCCAACTACGAGGAACAATTTCCCACCCGGAAAAATTGAACGGATATACAAAACTCGATTCACAATCGATCTGCAATTTATAATTGTCATATAGATGAACAATTCATCAAAATCAACTAAGACTTGAGAGACTCTTTTTCCAATCTATTTATGATATGATAATTAAAATGCAAAACATTATTTAGCCAATTTAGAAAACTAATTTTTCATTGAATCGAAAAAATAAAGTATAATCCATGTTTGATTCATAATCAACACACAAACGCAAGAAAACAACTTTTCTTAAAAACGTCGCTCGACCCTACACCATGTCGTCCGAGTAAATATTGTGTCGTCTTGGTCAAACCTTTGCCACCCCGGTCATCCCGTTCCAACCGGGACACACCCGTGCCTACCGAGTCATACTCGTGCCAACCGAGTCACACCCGTTCCGATCGAGTCACACTCGTGTCGACCGGGTTGACCTTGTTTCGTTCCGTCTCCACCATAATTAAAACGAATCTTGTCCCAATCTTATTAGGTCTCATCGTCAACGATAAATTCTAATAATTTTACCCAATTTCAATCGAATCTTGACCTAATCTAATTAGTCTCATCAGGAAATTGAGGATTATAGTGGTTCAATTTAGGACAAAATTAAATTAAAAATAATCAATATTAGATCTTAATTTAAATTTAAAGATCAATTTTAGAACTTAACTATTAAATTCATAAATTAAAATAACTCCTAAATTAGAACGAATTCAAGCATTAGCCGCATAATCTTGCATCATAATTGAATGGCATGAAACAATCATAATGAATGTTAAATAACATCAATACACTAAATTGCACACCGCAATTATGTGACAAAAATTAGTTCGAGAGTGCGGCAAAAACAAAGTGCGGCAAAAACAAAGTATAGTGGGTAACTTGCATATTCATAAACATGCTAATTTGACATAATTCGCGTACAACATCATCAACTCATGAGATTAATAAAACAGCGAGAACAATTCTCGGGACGGAAAATAAAATCAAATTAATACGCAATAGAATCCCTCATAACCAATTATGAGACATAGATTCACGTCAATCTGATTAATACTACGTAACAGAGGCTCTGATACCACTGTAGGGTTACAACCCTTAAACCCAAGGACCTGTTACGAGTATTAACCGAAAAGACAAAAGAAAAGGGATAACAATTATACCTTATTTGCAGCGGAACAACGTATTAATAAGAAATATAATAACCCAGAAATATATATAATCTCCACGGACGGAGTAAATAATCTCCACGGACAGAATAAATAATTCCCACGGACAGAATAAAGCACCCCAAACGTGATGCCTCCTTTGGTATCCACACGGGTACGGAACTGCGACGTATATGCTAGTATAAGGGTTTTGTGAGACGGTCTCACAACTTCTCTCTATATGTCTCTTATAACTCTTTATAAGAAGAATATATGTTATGAGTCAATACTCACAATTGTATCATTTGGTTCATCATATGAACCTCCTTATATAGGAGAGATAAGTTACCTACTTAACCTAGAAGTTATTCCATAACTTCAATTGGTATAATTAGATTATCACAATAACTCTAGTTACCATAACTAGATTATTACTATAAGTCTATAACTCTAATTACCATAACCCGACAGCACAGCTGAGTCGTATTACTATTGACCCGATATATTAATATACCGATATATTAATAATATCCCATACACATTGTGTGTGACCCAATGGGCCCACTTAAGACTACCAGACATATAACTCATTTATATGTCAACCCGACATCGACCTCTAGCAAGGCATATCAGATACATAGACTAAAGCGGGTAAATCCGTAGGACAGTGGACATAACTCCTTCACTTGCGCCCTGGTATTAAGAATATAATGTCAATTGGATCGTTCATGGAAATTACTATAGAGTAATTACCTAATACTTTGATCAGGTTTGTGCATGATAATGTTAATAACAGATTTAAGGATATAATGCAATGTATAACTCTTCATTAAGTGATTGTTGATGTACTAATTGCCCAATTGATCTACTATCTAGATGGGTCAATTTTATGTAAATATTAGTTCAAAATTACAGCTTCAAATTAAAATTAATTAATAAATTTACTAAAATAAAACAATCATTATGGAGACGCTCTTCGACACAACTTTCATAATATTTGAATTGATTAGCTCGTAAAGATTGAAATCACTATTATTGAATAACCATTTAGTGTGAAAATCCTTGCCTGACGAATGGACAACACACTGAATGGTCGTCTTGATTAGTCGATTGACCTGCAAATCAAATAGGCATCATTCAAAGACGCTCTGATGAAACAACGTCATGACTCTCCAGTGTCCATGATTTACGACAAATAATGTTAGCATATTCTTACCCGATAGTATTGTAAACATCTTAAATATGATTATGTAAACTTACCATCCACCAGTTGATAGTTGCAGTCCATGTTTTGTCTTCTTTGTAGAGGGAGTAGATGTTGAACCCCCTTTGGCTGATATTAGTTGATGAAGTTCGGCTGTGACTATTCCCTGCTATCGAAAGAAGAAGGTAACATCAGAGTCTATTGGGCAAAAATAGTAGTGACACAATTAATCTGGTGCATGCAAGAAGTGACACTATTAATGTATATGTGGCAATGAAGAAAATAGTGGAAAAACTTGTGGATTCTAAAGTCTATTCCACCATGGGCAGCAAAGTTGACAAATTTATACTACACTAACATTCAATTGTAGGACCTAGGAAAAGCTCCAAATTGGTTGGAAGTAGAAACGATAGAAATGAAAGGCCTTGTTTATGTTTACGAAACGGTGGAAATTGGCCAACATTTATTACGTAATTGGCAGGAGTACTGATGAAAGAATTACAACAAAGGAATTACAATTTTCAATTACTTATGGTTAATGCTTTTTGGTTGAATCAGTTTTCAATGACTGGTTAATGCTTCTTGTTTCAAAAAATTGGATTAGTTGGATTGGGTAAATGTGCATTATTATAAAGGCAATTTTCTACTACTCATCATCATTTTCAAGGTGTAGCTTTAAATGAAGGTGGAGATTACTTTTTGTTTAAACTATTTTATTTCACTTCCATATACTTAATATACACAACTATTCTAAAACATTAAAAATAAGGACTAATTCCCAAATGGGGCTCTTACATTGTGCCACCTAGCTAGGTGTGGCGTCTTCTTATATATATATATATATATATACACACACACACACACACAAAATTAAAAAAATATATACAAAATAATCTAGAACCCAAAACAAATAATAACCAATAATGCAAAACCGTCTCCCCGACAACGACGCCAAAATTGATAAGGCTAAAGTCATATCACCTATATCAAAATAAATTTAACAAATGACTAACAAATAGCTAGTAGCAAGTAAGGGTCGAACCACAGAGAGATAGATGAATATTGCAAATTATCGATAGTCGATTCTAAATTATTCTAATTCCGGTTTTTTATGAGTTTGATTTAAACTAATGCGATTATGTAAACTAACGAGGTTCTAACAATATTAAAGAGATCTAGGGCTTTCCGGTTCACTATGCAATTAAATTAGGTAAAGTTAATTAATCATTCAATCAATCAATCACAGTTATTTAGGGCAATGACACAGCCTTTCTGATCTTATGTCAACCTTAGAATAGATTCTGACGGGCTCTCGCAACTTACCAGATTATCCTATCCACTTACTTGTAAGTCTACCCTTACCGGGCTTTCGATCTTAGGTTTAGGTTCCTTACCATTCAACTAGTTCAACGTCTCAAACTAGCAAAACAACGATACAAGACAAGTAGTAAAGCAATAACGTATGAATGATCAATCAAACAATTAACTAAACTAACATCCTCAATTCAATTAACATAGATCCCCTTCAACCCTAGAAGAATAAATTAGCTACTCATAAAGAAAGATAAAACAACAAAAGAATTAAGTATAACAGAAATCAATATGGAAATAAAGGGAAGAGGAAAAATACCAATTACGAAGAACTGAAAGATTGAATAATAACTAAAAGTACCGCTACAAGCTTGCAGAAAATTGATACTAATAATAATAATTAGTCTAAACTAAAGTTCTGAATATCAAAGCGTATTTAAAACTAACCCTAAATAGGGTATATATACTAATAATAAGGAGTTTAACATCCTCCTCTTTTCTAAATAATTAGGAAAAACTACTATCACGTAAAATGAGAGTTATGGAAAGTTATGAAGTCTAAAAGTAGAAATCCCGCGAAACTGCTTCAAACCGGTTTGTTCGGGCCTGTCCCGATCGGTTCAAGGGTGTCCCGACCGGTTCGAGTTTCTCTGCACTGCGCGACGAATTTGAAATGCTTGCTGTCGTTTCTTTGTTACTTATCGGATTTGGACGTGTGATATACTCTTTGAAAACTAAGAGAAAGGGCTTTCCAATGCCACTTGAATTACTTCGATCGGAGTTGTAGAATTCAAGATATTCACGTTTGAAGTTGACCTTGTTTTAACGATCGTTCTTTCTTCTCGATTTGCATTCGTTTGAGCTTTCCAACTTATTTCTTTGTTGTTTCTTATTGTTTATTTACTTCACGTCCTTCTTCAAGTATTCTCATACTATCCTCTAACTTTTATCACTTCTTTCTTGTAGATTTCATGGCTCGATTCTCGTCATTGCCCAAAATGTAGCTCCATCGCCTTCATTTGTCTCGTTTCCTACAAAACGTAAACAAAATACCCGACATAACAAAGGAAGATAAAAAGTTAGAAAAATGACCCCTAGGACACATAAAACGAACCAAAATAAAGAAGAAATTGGGGTTAAATATATATATACAGAATGAGTTCATCAACAATATAATTGACTGAACTATGAAGAACATACATAGAAGTAACCTTTCAACAATACGTGAATAATAGATAGTACAACTAACTATAACCATAAAATTAACCTTGCATATTTAATGCCTAATAGTATCCAAGGTTAAAGTTTGCTGACTATAACCTTGTCTACTAAGTTGAGGTTGACCTAACCTCAACCATAACCTCATGGAGTTACATTAAGTGCAACAATATTATAATGCTACGACGAGGTTACGCTAACCTCAAGTGAAGTGAAAGTAACTTCTCAATGAAGGTACATTAACTTCAATCAAGGTTACATTAACCTGTCTATAACATTAACTTCTTGCTAAGGTTACTTTAAACTCGGAGCTATAACCTTAAATTTTGTTAAGGTTACATTAACCTTAGTTATAACCTTAAGCCCATGCTAAGGTTACCTTAACCTTAGCTCTAACCTTGAATCTAAGTTAAGGTTACATTAACCTTGACTATAACCTTGCGAAGTTCGGGAATATCGACAAGATTATAACCCCGTGTTGAAGTTATTTTAACCTCAAGTGAAGTCACATAGTAATTTATCAACGAAGTTACATTAACTTCAAATAAGGTTACATTAACCTCAACCCTAACCTTAACCACCGGGTGATGGTAGGTTGAGTCATCATTGAATCTAGGGTTTAAAAACACTAAAAGCATCGATGAAACGCCATAACATCTCCACCAAGGGAGGCCATGGTTGGTTCATGCGCATCCTAGCGTTTACTTATGAAACGATTCACAACTTTCTAATTTGCACAAAACGGTAATTATCGTCTTAACGATAAAATTAACTATACAACTAAATCGTGCAATTTATCAACGGAATAATAAATGTGCATAATAATACCACACAACATCCAATATCATATTAAACATTCATTCATCATATTAATGGCATTCACATATCATAAACGCGATCAAAAAGACACATCTAGTTACCTTGAAGCGTCCTAACTCTCGCTCTCGTCTTCAATGACGTAAATGTCTTCACTCGGACCCTTCTCCATGCCTATACCATCATCATTCACGTGCCAAAAACCAAAAGAAAACCCTATTCAAACACTACTAAAAAAACTACGAAAAACTAGCGTGAAAAGAAGCGAAACTTACGAAACAATGCGGAGGAGTGCGCTAGGATCGATTAGGATTAGCAAGAGATTAAGATTTATGCTTGAATGAATGGGATGAGGCATGAAATTATATAGAAGGGAGGAGGTAGTGCCATGGCCAGGAAGAGAAGAAGAGAGGAGAGGGTGAAAACCTAATATTAGGGTTTGCAAATGAGAAGAAGAGGTGGAACTCTTACGCTAATGACATATTTATAGGCAAAGTCATTGGCAAATCTTAATTAGGCCCAAATCCCAATGATCCCTCATCAAATCACACGTGAGAAGCAAGGAGGGGTTAACATTGCTCCAAATTCCAACCTAAACCGACAATAGATTACAAGGATATGATTTTCAGACAATTAAACAGGAAAAGGGAATATCCGAATAGAAAAATTATAGGAATTGAATTAGATAAATAATTTCGGATATTAGAATATATGAAATGGAATAAATAATTATGTCCGAAAATTCGAGGTGTTACATCAATGGCCGTCGCATTTTTTCAATGTTCGTGTGAAAAAACTTTGTGGTCCATATACTAATGTTTTGGAATTAGTTAATCATAAAAATCAATCATAAAGAGCTTATCAATAAATTAAAATCGGTTATTCCTTAAATTTGATGTTATTCATTATTTTCATAATTAAAATGGGTTTTTCAACTTCTAAAAAAAACAATTTCTTCAAAATCATTGATCACAATGCTCTAGAATGAATTAAAATAACCAACTCACCCTCACGCCTCTCGTACCTAACCCCTCACTCTCACCCTCTTAACTCATCTTTTTCCTTGGTGCCACAACCAAATCTGCTTCCGTTGCTTCCTTGTCCGTCATCTGACTACTATCGATTTCAATACAATAAGGGATTCGCTTAGTTTTGATTTCAGTATGGGATATGCTTACTTTTGATTTTGATATGAGATTTTTCTTGTTAAGAATTGGATTAAATATGGGACATTGTAATTTGTGAAATCTGTAAACCTTTAATCCTATATCATTCAGTTACAACCATAAATCAAATGCTCATTTGCTCTTGTACATTCTGTAGTATAGGTCTGACCAAGGTTGCACTCACGCTCAATGAAAGGTGCTCTATAAACACACCGCTCTTTTATATATATGTTCCGGTTATCGGAATCAATTAACCCGACGTGGAATTCGGGCTTGAATTGTTCTGTGTTGTTCTGGGCGTTTCACCAATCAGTCTTGATACTCTCCTTCTTCTTACTCTTTCAGTCGGACCTTCTCGGCGGATCAGGTAGGTTCCCTGCACAGAGAACGCACAGGGCCTCGGAGGTTGTCCGAGGAAACCCTCTCCGATGCCTAAGTCAGTCCGTGAATGCCTTAAGAAAACCCAGCTCGTGAGGATCTGGGCGGCAATTTTAGAGTAAGAGTTCTAGAGAGAGAAAATCCAACCTCTTTCTTGTGGGAGATGGAAGGGTATTTATACCTTCCCACAAGAGAGGGAAGTAGGAGGAGAATGGGTGGATAAGGAGATGACAAGTGGCGTCCTCTCATCCACCCATTCCCAATTACCTTAGGCGAAATGACGAGAGGGCCCCTGGGGGTCGCAGATTTTGAGTTGTGGACGCTGGGCTGCAGCAGGCTGCGTTGGCCTGCTGGCCCGGCGGTCGGTCGTTTTTCCTTAGCTTTTATGCTCTTTTACTTTGGCTTCTTGCCAAGGGGCGTCTTTTGGGCTTCATAGTCGATCTTCTGGGGGCCTGCCCTGCAGGCTGTTAGTGACAGGCTGCCGACCCCAATCAATTGGCCCTCGTCAGCTGGGAAGAAAGCAAGGCTTTCCTTCTGCTGGCGACTCTTGCTTGGAGGGAGGTTGACTTATTTTCATTTTTGCTACCGCATTTAATGCTTTGTGCCTTCCCAAGGAATGAAGCACAGTTTTTGAAAGTTTCTTTTGTAATGATTATACTTCTCTGCTTGATGGATTTTTTGGAACCGTGAAGAGTTCGTGATTGGTGGCTTTCCCTTCCAGGGTGGTTGGGATGTTATTAATGCTGCGCCTTTACTTGTATAAATCCCAGTTCTCTTCGTCATTTTTGCTTGACCCATCCTTAATCTCTCCACTTTCTTTGTTTTAATCATGGTTTGGATAAAAAAATTCGTGACTCGTCGTGGAGTTCGCACTGTCACTTTTCTTTTTAGAGGATTTTGGAGACTCCGGTACGCTCGAGCTGCTCACCGAGCCATTCGTCACAGCCGTCGTTCACGACCTTATTCTCGTCGGAGTGGTAGAAAAGCTTCCATTAGGTCGAGCAAGCGTCTTAAGAGGTCCTCGCCCCCTGCTGTCCCCAGATTTAGGCGCTGTCCTCAGGGAGGGGGTTGCTTTGATCGGGGATGCCACGAATGTTTTTCGTGGTTGCACCTCGAACAATTTAACCCTGATTCTTCTGACGCAGACTCCTTCCTGGGGTCAGGCCCCTCTTCTCCTGTGAGGAGAACAGGTTGTCGCACCTGTGACGAGTCCCAGGCTGTTCCTTTTGGCAAGGATTGGGACGACAGTAGCCAAGACTCCGATGACAGTGAGGGTCTTGGTTGCCTGAGCGACAAGGATGGGGATGGACTCCCTGATGATCCTTTCAAGGACTCCCCAGACTGGGATTGGGGATCGGATTTCGGGAGCCAAGGTAGCCCTGGGGACCACTCTCCAGATTTGGACGACGATTAGGCCTGCTTAGCAGGGTGCGGGCGCGTCGGACCGGAAGTTTAGGCCTTATGTATTTTTTCTTTTTCTTGCTCGGCACGATATGTAATTTGCCCTTTTTTCCTTTTAAGGCTAATGAACAGGAATCTAAGCAACTTTGGCTATATCTCTCTTTTTTTTTTGAATGTGGGGATGACGTCGTCAGTCGATTTTTCCTCTGACATTTTAGTTTTTCGAGGCCCTTCTTGGGAAGGAGTGAACAGCTTGTGTTCAGTGTGCGACACGTGGGAGTTTGTTGGGGGCGTCTTGTCAGAGAGGTCGCCTCTTGGGCTTCTTGGGCTTTATATAAGCCCTTCTCCCCCTCCATTCTTTCTTTTCCACTCTTTATCGAAATTCATAACTCCCCTCACACTCCCAAATCGCCTTTGTTGCTAAAAAATTCCGCGAGGAACAAGAAGTGCCTTCTGTCACTTTTTCCGGCAACTATCGACATTCTAGGTTAGAAGCTCTTCTTTAAACCTTTCCCCCTCTTTTCCTTTCATAGGTATTTTCCCTCATAGCCAGTATGTCGCGAGTTCGCCCCCTTTCTTTTAATTCTTTGCTTGGGGGAACTGGGGATGGCGACGGTGGTAGGCGTGACCTAACCTCTTCCTCCGGGGTCGGCCCCCGGGGAGAGGATGATCATTACAGGGAGGAGGGTGCTGAATCACCCGAACCTGCTCCCTTCGATGTAGTTGATTCTGATGACGAGGCCCTGGAGGTGGACCCTTCCAGGGTTGCCGGCCCCCTCATCCGTAGGGAGAGGGGGAGGACTTATTACTTGGATAAGAAGAAATATTTGATCCCCTTAAAGACTTACCCTGAGGCCAAGAACGGGGACTTGATTCTGGAAAGCAACGCTGCTAGAGCAATCGAACAATTCTATAACTTTGGGGAAGGGTACAAAGTCGTAGTTCCGGGGGAAAAAGACACAGTGTGCTGTCCCCCGGAGGGTTGCGTGGCCGTCTATCACAAAGACTTAGAATTTGGCCTGCGATTCCCTCTTCATCCTTTCCTGGAGGAAACCTTCAGGAGGATGAATGTCGCCATTGCTCAGCTGACAGCTACAGCCATTAGGTCTTTGGTAGCCTACACTTGGACCTGCCTTTTTCACGGTGAGGGGCCTTACATCGACGCCCTTCGCTTCATGGTCGGTCTTCAAATGGTGTCCTCTTCAGGGGGGACGGCTCCCCTGGTTACTGGTCTCTGCAGAGACAAAAGAAATACGCCTTGGTCTGGCCGGCTCTGAGCAGCCTGAAGGACTAGAAAAATAATTTTTTGTACGTCCATAGCGTGTCAGGGTGGAAGATTCCTAGGCACTTTAGGAATCATGTCCATACCCGTATGGAAACACGCGAGGAGTACCACCCAGGTGTCGGGGGGAAGGCCCTGGAGGTTAAGTTGAGTGCGAAGGAGGAGATTTTGATTAAAAAGTTTGAAATCGTCGCGGACAAACATGGCGTCTTTGGCCCTGCTTTCTGGCTCCCCCATGCGGAGCTTATTTCGACAGACGAGTACTTGCTCCCCTTGGGCCTGATTCCTGGCCTTGAAGGTAGTTCTAGGGGGTTTTTATTGTCACGGTTTTTCAGAGATTTTATTTCTCTTTGCTTTTTAGCTGACTGCCCTTCATTTTCTGCAGATTCCATTACTTGGCGCTGGACAAAGAAGCAGGTTAGGAGATTGGGCTTGAGTGAGGAACTTGTTGTTCTCTCGAAGCGTCCTTCCCTCCCTGCGAATTTCAGGAAAGGGAGCAAAGGCCTTATGAAGCTTGTAAAGGACTTTGCTGCTGGTCGAAGACTGCCTCTCCCTCCTCGGCTGCCGTCGTCGAAGCCGGCGACCCCTACTCCCAGCACCCATGAGGGGGAGGCTGAGGTTACCTCAGGGGCCACCCCCTCCCCTGGTCAGAAGCAGGGTGCTTCCTCAGCTGGGCCCCGGACTTCTCAGGGAGCGCTCCCCGTGAATTCTGAGGGAACCGGGGAGAGTGTTCCTTTGGAGCCGAGGAGAAAGAGGGATAGGGAATCCTCTGGAGCTGATGTGGTGGATTTGGAGGCGGATGTTGCCACCCCTGAGGCGAAGCGCCCTGCCCGCGAGCTTCAGAGTACTCCCTTTTCGGAGGAAAATGGGGAGTTCCACTACACTGCTGGTGATAGTGTGGACGTATCAGGTCTGCTTTCTGATTCTGGTGCCGTCCCTGGCTGACCGCCTCACAAAGTCTGTGACCTCAACTTCTCACCAGGTGCTTCAGTATATCCAGCGTACCTCTAAGGTTTTGCTGGCGTCTGTCGAGCTGGCGGCCCTCAGCCGCCTGAGTGACGAAGAACTGACGGTCACACCAGGGGCTCCTCCTCCTGACCGTCTGGCTATGGTTGAGAGGGATATTACTTTAATAAACAACTTGAAGGATAAGCTAGCAAGGCAGGAGGGCGAGCTGGAGGAGGCAAAGAGCCAGGCTGGTCAGTGGAAACTTCAGGGAGAGAGAGTTGTGAAGGAAGTAGCCAAGCTGGAGGCTGATCTGAAGGAGAGCCGTTTGTCAATGGAGCGGGCTACCCTCTCTCTGGCTGAGATGGGGCATCTGAAAGGAAAAGTAGCTGACTTGGAGGAGCGATTGTCCAGAGCTGACTCGACCTTGGAACAGGCCAAGGGAGATTGGAAGAAGGAGAAGGAGACCCTTGCAGAGGAGACCGAGGCCGCGGTGGATGCTAGCTTCGCGAGTGGTGCTAACTCTTCCCTGGAGTTGGTGATGGAGGTAATTGGGGAAATGTTCCCCACTTTTGATGAGGAAACCTTCCGGAGTCTCTATTCTGCTAAAAATGAGGCTCGGGCGGCCAGACCACCTGAGGCAGACGCCGGCCCTTGCCAGGATGCTCCATGATGCTTTTTCTTGTAATAGTCTTACTTTCTGCGCTGAGCCTTTGTCATGGCCAGCTGTCTGTAATATTTGCTCTTTTGGGTTCTTGCCTTAGCTTATTTTGTAAAGACTTCCTCCCCTTCATGGGTCTTGTTATGGAATACTTTTTCTGGTTTTATTTTTCTTTATGCCTGATTTTGGACTCGGGGGGTCTTTCCTTAATTTTCGTTAGTTGTGGATTTCTTGGCTTGCTGCTGGCCTCTGCCCGGAGTCCAGGAGGTTTGCCCCCTGTCTGCCTAGAGGTAGGCAGGGAGGGCTCTTCGCGTTTTATACAAGGTTGGGGGAATTGCCCCCAGCCCTTGTCGGTTGTGCGTAGCCTAGCCTGTCCCTGGTTTCTGTTTGGAATCCAGGGGGCTTGCCCCCTGCCTGCCTAGAGGTAGGCAGGGGGGGCTCTCTGCGTTTTTTATACAAGGTTGGGGGAATTGCCCCCAGTCCTTGTCGGTTGTGCGTAGCCTAGCCTGTCCCTAGTTTCTGCTAGGAATCCAGGGGGCTTGCCCCCTGCCTTCCCAGAGGTAGGCAGGGAGGGCTTTCTGCGTTTTTTATACAAGGTTGGGGGAATTGCTCCCATTCCTTGTCGGTTGTGCGTAGCCTAGCCTGTCCCTGGTTTCTGCTTGGAATCCAGGGGGCTTGCCCCCTGCCTGCCCAGAGGTAGGCAGGGAGGGCTTTCTGCGTTTTTTATACCAGGTTGGGGGAATTGCCCCCAGTCCTTGTCGGTTGTGCGTAGCCTAGCCTGTCCCTGGTTTCTGCTTGAAATCCAGGGGGCTTGCCCCCTGCCTTCCCAGAGGTAGGCAGGGAGGGCTTTCTGCGTTTTTTATACAAGGTTGGGGGAATTGCCCCCAGTCCTTGTCGGTTGTGCGTAGCCTAGCCTGTCCCTGGTTTCTGCTTGGAATCCAGGGGGCTTGCCCCCTGCCTACCCAGAGGTAGGCAGGGAGGGCTTTCTGCGTTTTTTTGTACAAGGTTGGGGGAATTGCCCCCAGTCCTTGTCGGTTGTGCGTAGCCTAGCCTCTCCCTGGTTTCTGCTTGGAATCCAGGGGGCTTGCCCCCTGCGTGCCCAGAGGTAGGCGGGGAGGGCTTTCTGTGTTTTTTATACAAGGTTGGGGGAATTGCCCCCAGTCCTTGTCGGTTGCGCGTAGCCTAGCCTGTCCCTGGTTTCTGCTTGGAATCCAGGGGGCTTGCCCCCTGCCTGCCCAGAGGTAGGCAGGGAGGGCATTCTGTGTTTTTTTGTACAAGGTTGGGGGAATTTCCCCCAGTCCTTGTTAGTTTTGCGTTTTTTGTTGGGGGGGGGGGGCATTTTTCTTGGTTCTGGCAACAGGGGGCCCTCCCCCTATTGCCCCCTGCTCGTTTGTGTGTGTGAGCGCAAGCTTGTACAGACAACGAGTATAAATCCTTGAGTATTATAGAAAAATATAAGATTGGTCGGTGCCGTCGACATTTTTTCTTTTTTGATCGTTCTCCGCCAGTACCTTTTCCTACAGATGCGATTTAAGGCCTAGTTACACATAGTACTTTTTTAGGGTGTCGACATTCCAGTGTGCGTTCAGCTCTTGGGCAGCCAGGTTGGCGATTTTGTACGTTCCTGTTCCCAAGATCTGGGTTACTTGATATGGGCCTTCCCAGTTGGCGCTTAGTTTGCCATGCTCTTTAGACTTTCCCACAGCTTGTGTTTTCCTTAAAACCAGGTCGCCTACCTGGAATCTTCTTTCATGCACTCTCTTGTTGTATGCCTTCCTCATCCTTTGCTGGTAGGCTGCTATGTTGATGCCGGCTTCTTCCCTGATTTCTTGGACCAGATCAAGAGCTTCGGCCATTGCTTCGTGATTGTCAGCCTGGTTGTATTGTTGGGATCGCAGGGTAAGAATTCGCACTTCGATGGGTAGCAAAGCCTCGGCTCCATATACCAAACCAAATGCTGTCTGGCCTGTTGACTCTTTTCGGGTGGTCCTTATTGACCAGAGGATACTTGGCAGCTCGTCTGCCCATCTTCCTTTGAGGTCATCTACCATTTTTCTGAGTCCATTCAAGATCTGTTTGTTTGCGGCCTCAGCTTGTCCGTTGGTCTGGGGGTGACAGACGGCAGAATAAGCGACGACTATCCCATGCCCCTCCAGCCAGGCTCTTAGGGGGTCATTATCGAATTGCCTCCCATGATCAAATACTAATGCTTTTGGGATGCCAAATCTTGTTATAATGTTCCTCCAAATGACTTTCCTGACCGCCGGCTCAGTGATGTTTGGGACTGCTTCAGCCTCAACCCATTTTGTGAAGTAGTCTATCCCTACGATCAGAAATTTCCGCCCTCCTGTAGCTGTGGTAAAAGGACCCAGTATGTCCATCCCCCACTGAGCGAAAGGAATGGGAGATAGAATCGGTCTGAGCTCTTGGGCCGGGACATGGATCGATGGAGCGAAGAGTTGGCATTTTCTGCACTTCTGGGTTAGGCTTCTGGCATCTACCAGCATGGTAGGCCAGTAGTAGCCTGCCCTCAGGGCCTTGTGGGCCAACGATCTTCCTTCGATGTGATGTCCACAGATTCCTGAGTGGATGTCCTCTAGGACTTCGGCAGCCTGGTCTGCCCCTAGGCATTTGAGCAGGGGGTAAGTGAAAGATTTCTTATAGAGTTCTTCGTCAATGATTATGAACCATGCTGCTTTGGCCTGTATTCTCCTTTTTTGTATTGGATCTGGTGGCAGGATGCCATGCTTTTTGAACTGGATGAGGGGGGTCATCCAATTTTCTGGTCCTTCCTCGATGGCGCTGATTGCCTGACAGGCGCTGGTGGACTTTTCATGCAGAACATCGACCCACACCGACCTCCTTATGTCTTGTAGGATGGAGCTGGCTAGTTTCGGCAGAGCGTCGGCTCGATTATTCTGTGATCGAGGTATTTGCTGGATCTCGTAGGACTTCAGGCTTGACAACTCTTGCTTCACCTTTTCAAGGTATGTGGCCATGGTCTGATCTCTGGCCTCATACTCTCCGTTAATTTGATTAGCAATGAGTTGAGAGTCAGTTGCTAGTATAACTCGCTCTGCCCCTGCGGCTTTAGCCAGTTTTATCCCTGTGAGTACAGCCTCGTATTCTGCCTCGTTGTTTGATGCAGGGAAGGTGAATCTGAGCGCATGCTCAAAATCCACTCCCTCCGGGCTGGTTAGTACGACGCCTGCACCTGCACCATTGGCTGTTGAGGATCCATCAGTGTGTACGACCCACTCCTCGGCGGGGGGTTCCTCTTCCCCTGAATGGGAGCACTCGGCCAGGAAATCAGCCAAGGCTTGCGCCTTGATGGCTGTCCTTGGCTGGTATGATATCCCCAGCCCACTTAACTCGATCGCCCATTTCAGCAGTCTTCCTGACTTCTCAAACTTTTCCAACACTTTTTCCAGTGGTTGGTCAGTGAGGACCACAACGGGATGTGCGTCAAAGTAGGGTCTGAGTTTTCTGGCTGCGACGATGACTGCATAGGCGGTCTTTTCTATCAAAGGGTAATTTCTTTCAGCTGTTCCCAGGGCGTGACTCACAAAGTAGATGGGTTTCTGTGAGTTTGCTTCCTCCCTTAGGATGACGGCACTTACTGTCGTGTTGGTGACTGCAATGTATAGGTACAGTTTTTCTCCGGCTACTGGTCTTGCCAGGGTAGGGAGTTTCTTCAGGTGTTCCTTCAACTGCTCGAAGGCTTTCTTTTGCTCATTCTCCCATTTGAATTGCTTGTTGCCCTTTAATACTTTGAAGAAGGGGGTGGACTTGTCTGCTGACCTGGCGATAAACCGGGCCAGGGCGGCCATCCTGCTTGTAAGCCGCTGAATGTCCCTGATGGTTTTGGGCTCCGGGAGGTCTAGGACCGCCTGAACTTTCTCGGGGTTGGCGTCTATCCCTCTGGAGCTGACTAAGAAACCCATGAATTTTCCGGATCGGACCCCGAACGTGCATTTTTTCGGATTGAGCTTCATCTTGTATGACCACAGGGAGGAGAATGTCTCCTGAAGGTCTGTTAGATGCTCTTTGTCTCCTTTACTCTTGACGATCGCATCGTCGACATAGGCTTCCAAGTTTCTCCCTTTTTGATCTTCAAAGACTTTGTCCACCAACCGCTGATAGGTGGCGCCTGCATTCTTCAGCCCGAATGGCATCATCTTATACATGTAGGTGCCATGGCTGGTTATGAAGGCGCACCTCACTCTGTCTGGCTGCCAGAGGTACACTTGATGGTACCCTGAAAATGCATCCAGAAAGCTTAGCGTGGTGTATCCACTAGTGGCATCCACTAGTTGATCTATCCTGGGCAGAGGGTAGTAGTCCTTTGGGCAGGCTTTGTTAAGATTTGTAAAGTCTACGCACATTCTCCATGCTCCTGACGACTTTTTTACCATCACAACGTTTGCCAACCACTCAGGGTAGTCACAGACTTTGATGAAGTCGGCCTTTAGAAGTTTGTCTATTTCCTCTTTTATCGCCGCGTCCTTTTCCGCGGACATGTTCCTTTTCTTCTGCTTCATAGGACGGGCCTCCGGATTAATGTTCAGCTTGTGAACAATAAAAGCCGGGTCGACCCCGGGCATCTCATCTGCAGAGTAAGCAAATACGTCCCTATTTTCTCTTAGGACTGCAATTAACTCCCTTCGGTAGGACTCCTCCAGGTCGGCCCCTATGAGGACCTGCCTTCCTGGCTCTAAGTCTACTAGCATGCTCTCCCCCTCAGGCTCTAGGTGGACTGATTCTTGCTGAGCAGTCGGGATTTCACCCTCCCTGCTGGGAGAGCTTTCGGCTTTTCGCTTTCCTTTTCTTTCTATCTCATGGGCTTGCAGGGCCACGGAGTAACAGTGTCTGGCTGACTCCTGATCCCCGTGGACCTTCCCTTCCATGCCAAAGTCTGTCACATAGGCTATGGTGAGGGCCCTGATTGACACCGCAGCTTCTATTTCATCTAAGGTGGCTCGACCTATCAGGGCGTTGTACGCAGACTTGGCATCCACCACAACGAATGACGCCCTGACATTTCTGGCTGAGGCCCCCTCCCCAAACGTCACCGGCAGGTCGATAACTCCCATGGGTAGCATGCCTGCCCCATTGAACCCATACAAAGATCCAGGGGCCGGCTTCAGATGTCTCTTTTCTAGATTCATTTTCTCAAATGCGTCTTTGTATAAGAGGTTTGTGTAGGTGCCAGTGTCTACCATACATCTCTTGACAATGTGAATGCTAATTTCAAGGGTTAGGACCAGAGGGTCGCTGTGCGGGTACACGACTCTCCCTGCATCCTCAGGGGTGATGCTCAGGGTAGTACCTCTTGGACTTCCTGCCCTCTCGGCGTAGCAAGTTTGGTTCCGTAATTCGCGGATCTGCCTTTTCTGGCTACGTCTGCTAGTCCGCCCTTCTGCATCTCCTGATACTACATGGATGACCATGCGATTTTGGGCTGAGCCTTCAGGTTTGTCCGCCGCCTCTTTTTGGGGTTTGCTCCTTGCTGCATAGTTACTCAGCCAGCCGTTTCTTATAAGTTTCTCTATTTCGTCTTTTAAGTGTCGGCATTCCTCCGTGGTATGGCCTATGCAATCGTGGAACGTATAGAATTTTTTGGGATCCCCCTTTGGGCTGCGTGGCTTATTTGGACGAGTCCACTTCGCTGTTTCCTTCTCCAACTCGAAGATTTCTGCTCTTGGCCTATTGAGGGCCGTGTAGCTGTCAAATCTCGGCTGGTATGTTGTGCGTTCCTTCTTGAGGGTGTCTCCCTCTTCCTTCTGTTTTCCTGGCTCATTTCTGCTACGTCCACCCTGCGGTCCCCCTTGCGGCTTTGTCTGGCCTGCAGGGGTGTCCGGCAGGTTGTGAAACTCTTCCTGCAGAATAAATCCTTCAGCGATTTTCCTGGCCTTGGCCAAGGTTTCTGGCTGGGCTCTGATCATCTGATTCTTCATTTCCCCTGGGAGTAGGGAGATTGTCAGGGCGTAAGCAGCGGTGTAGTCATCGATCTCACTGACTTGCTGATAGGATAAGTCAAACCTCCTTAGGTACTCCCTTACACTTTCACCCTTTTTCTGCTTTAGGGTCATAAGATCGAAGCGAGTGAGACGTCTCCTTTTGTTCCTTGCATATTGTTCGAGGAAAGCCTCGGCCAACTCTATGAAGAAACTGATCGATCCCTGGCGAAGGTCCCTGAACCACCCTTGTGCGAGCCCTACCAGGGTGGTTGGGAAGATTTTGCACCAGATTGCGTCATCCACGTCGTACATGCCCATGTGACTCTCGAATGTCGCCAGATGGTCCTCTGGATCTGTTGTCCCGTCAAACTTAATGGTGGGATTTTAATTTTCGGGATGGGGTATTCTTGTACATCAGGATGAAGAGGGGTTTTTGTGGGCCTGCCTACCATTCGTGACCTGCTTTCCCCAGACTGGTTACCGTGAATAACCCATTGTCTATGGATCGGTTTCCTCGTACTGGGGGAGCGGTGCCTCGGTGGCGGCCTGCTTGCTGCTTCGTCCTCTGTCTCAGGGGAGATTTGTCTGGGTCTCTTTCTCTGAGAGTGGCAGAGGTTGTCGTCCTGGTGGCATCTGGATTCAAGCGGTTGCCCCCGGTTGAGCCTAGACTACAGGCTTTGGGACAAACCTGGGGCTGGCTGTCCCTTGGCCGCCGGTGTTAACCTGGAGAAGACCCCGCCTTGCTTTTCTCCCAGGCGCTTAGATACGGGTTCCTTGTGCCTCATCCGCTCCTGCAATCCCTGGGATAAACCTCTCTGCTCTCCAGACGCGGATTTTGTTGTGTGAATGGAGAACGCCTGCTGTTGGGCAGGCGGCTCTGGGCTGCCTGTTGCGATACGCCTTTGTACCTGCGCGTATACCCGAGCCGTCCTTCTTGCCTTCCTCTGAGCGTTTCTGGCGGCGGTTCGCTTCGTGCCCCCAGCTCCATCCCTGCTCATTGAGGGTGGCTGCCTGGGGGTCGTTGCGACCCTGCCTACCAGGTCTTCAGGAGTGAACTCTTGGTTTAGCATTGCAGAGAAGAAGGCAGCTGTCTGTACCATCTGAGCTGGGGTCAGGTTCAGAGTGTGCCCTGGGTGTGCCCCCAATCCCGACGCTACAGCAGCGTTTGGCATGCCTAGGAGACTGGTTCCTCCCATCCCTAGGATCGTGGTGGGAGGAGCCCTCTCTGGTTGTGGCATGCCGTACAGGGGGGTCACCGGTGGGACCGTCGGACCTGCCCCTGTACTGGCGTCAACGATTTCTGGCATGATTGCTTTGATTGGTTTAGTTTTTGTAATTGGGAATGGTTGATTTTTTGTGGGTAATCCGTGGATACAACCAGATCTTCCCCACAGACGGCGCCAAATTGTTCCGGTTATCGGAATCAATTAACCCGACGTGGAATTCGGGCTTGAATTGTTCTGTGTTGTTCTGGGCGTTTCACCAATCAGTCTTGATACTCTCCTTCTTCTTAATCTTTCAGTCGGACCTTCCCGGCGGATCAGGCAGGTTCCCTGCACAGAGAACGCACAAGGCCTCGGAGGTTGTCCGAGGAAACCCTCTCCGATGCCTAAGTCAGTCCGTGAATGCCTTAAGAAAATCCAGCTCGTGAGGATCTGGGCGGCAATTTTAGAGTAAGAGTTCTAGAGAGAGAAAATCCAACCTCTTTCTTGTGGGAGATGGAAGAGTATTTATACCTTCCCACAAGAGAGGGAAGTAGGAGGAGAATGGGTGGATAAGGAGATGACAAGTGGCGTCCTCTCATCCACCCATTCCCAATTACCTTAGGCAAAATGACGAGAGGGCCCCTGGGGGTCGCGGATTTTGAGCTGTGGACGCTGGGCTCCAGCAGGCTGCGTTGGCCTGCTGGCCCGGCGGTCGGTCATTTTTCCTTAGCTTTTATGCTCTTTTACTTTGGCTTCTTGCCAAGGGGCGTCTTTTGGGCTTCATAGGCGATCTTCTGGGGGCATGCCCTGCAGGCTGTTAGTGACAGGCTGCCGACCCCAATCAATATATATATATATATATATATATATATATATATATATATATATATATATATATATATATATATATATATATATGTATATATATATATATATAGAGTAAGGCTCTTATGAGTCCTTTACTCTAGATGAGTCCCTAAGTCCTCATCTCATCCATTGGATGGGATGAGGATGGATGGACAAGATTCATCATAGTATTTGCATTAAGAAAAAAGATGTACGTTCCTAAAATACCTCCCATGAATTTAGGAAACAATAACTCCCTTAATCACATTCATTCATCATTCACGTTCATTCATCATTCACGTTCATTCATCATTCACGTTCATTCAAACCTGAAAAAAAAAAACCCTTTCTTCATCACGTTCATTCATTCATTCAATCAATCAATTTTGTGCTCGAAATCCCGTTACAATGGATTCAATGACCGCGTCATCTTCTTCAACTGTTGATAAGCAATTGATCGAGTATAACAATGGTGAGTTTCAATATTTCTTTCACGTTTTGATTCAATTTTTATCCATGGATACATCGTGCGTCAATTTGCGTTCTTTTTTTACGTCAATTTTCATGTTGATATTGCTTTCATTGTCATTTCATTCATCATAGTTTTGTATCAATGGTTAATTGCTCTCTCGATCTTTATAGATTTTAGGGTTTTATGTTTGTTATTTAGATTTTTCATTATATCCACTGATACTATTGTTTTGATTTCTATTAACGCAGAAACGTCGTTGAAATAACATATCTTCTGAGTTAAAGTAACACTTAATTTTAATTACAGTAACACAAATGAACGTTGAGAAAAGGGTTTTGATGATGATGTTAAAGTAACGTATTGTACTCGTTAGAGTAACACAACTTAGGAATTGAAGTAACACATTATTTGCATGGGTGTAACGCTGTTCAATTTTGTGCAGGTGGTATTGGCAAAGATGCGAACGCACGGGAAACACTGGAAAAGGTGGAATTTTATTCATTTGATTAATCATGGATTAATAACAATGGTTCATTGCTCTCGTTTTAATATAGATTCCAGGTTTAACGTATTCTTCACTGATATTATTGTTTTGTTTTATGTTGAAGCAGATGAGGAAACTGAAGAAGACACTGATTTTATTGTTTTGTTTTATGTTGACGAAGATGAGGAAACTGAAGAAGACACTGAGGAAGATGAGGAGGAGAAACAAGTGTTTTGAGAATATACTAGTGGAAAAAAGCTAATTTGCGGCTCTTCATTTGCGACTTTTTAACCAAATAGCAGCAAATAATTTTTTGAGTGTTTGTATGGGATTAAGGTTCCTACAGGTTACTCTTCTAATATCAAAAGGTTGGTATCAAGGAGTGAGTTGAAATTAGGTGGGATGAAGTCCCATGATTGCCATGTTATGATGCAGGTATTCCTTCCAATTGCTATTCGTGGAATTTTGCCCAAGTATGTGCGACATACCATCACCAAACTTTGTTCCTTTTTCAATACAATATGTAGAAAGGTGGTAGATCCAGAGTCACTTGATGCATTACAAGTCGATGTTATCGAAACACTTTGTCAGTTTGAAATGTATTTCCCTCCCTCTTTTTTTGACATTATGATCCATCTAATTGTTCATCTTGTTCGTGAGATCAAATTATGTGGCCCAGTATTTCTTAGATGGGCATATCCCTTTGAACGACACATGGGTACCCTGAAAGATATGGTGAGGAATCCTGCTCGACCTGAAGCTAGCATCATCCAAGGCATTGTGAGTGAGGAAGTGTATGAGTTTTGTAGTGAATTTGTGCAAAACTTAGAATCCATTGGTCTTCCGAGAAGTAATGATGATGGGAGATATGAAGGCAAAGGTTTGGTTGGTGCTAAGGAGATTTCACCTCCATCAAACTTAATAACTAAGGCACACTTATATGTGTGTCAGCAAAGTAAAAAGGTGGACAAATATGTTACCAAGCATAAGAAAATTCTTGCTTCCAAATATCCTTCACGAGGTGAAATATGGTTGATGAAAGAGCATAATCGCACTTTCATTGATTGGTTTTCTGATGAAGTGACGAAAAAGTTGACGGATAAAAGTAGACATGTATCTAATACGGCGAAGTGGCTTGCATATGGTCCTAGAGAGAGTGTACGCTCTTACGACGGGTTTGCCATTAATGGCTACACTTTCTATAATGAATGTCAAGACAAGAAGTCATTGTCAGTGCAAAATAGTGGTGTGACGATGGTTGCATCGTCGAAGGAGTTTGCGAATTCTAAGGACAAATCGCCGATTGATGCGACCCAATCGTACTATGGAGTCATTCAAGAGATATGGGAGTTAGATTATAGTGATTTTAAGATTCCTCTTTTTCGGTGCAAGTGGATTGAGAATAGCCGGCGTGACATCCATGTAGATGAATTCGGTTTTACCCAAGTTGATATGAACCGCTTACGAGACTCGGATGAACCATTTGTTCTTGCTGACCAGGCTACACAAGTCTTTTATGTTAAAGACCCATGTGATTCTAGTTTGTCTCTCGTCGTTCACGGGAAGAAACGAGTTATAGGTGTTTGGGATGTTCTTCACGATAATGACCATGATGATTTTGGGGATATCCCACCTTTCACTATTCCCGTAAATAAGGTGAATGATTGTGTTGACTTTAACACAAGTTATATGCGTTCTGATCATAGAGAAGGGATTACCGTGAACGGTCCTTAAGCATTGGTAATAGGTAGGAAATGTTTGAATGATTTGATTACTACATTGTTTTTTTTTTTGAAATTTGTTGTTTATGTTCAATATAAGAGATCTACTAGTTTAATTTACTGTTCCTTACTTAATTAAGTGTGTTTCAGGTACTTTTTCATGGATAACGAGGTATTCAGTGATGATGACGGGAGTGACAGTAGTGATGAGTCTGTATATGATGCTAGAATGGAGGAGGATTTGGGTGATGAGGAAGAAATCGCTGCTGAGAGGAGGAAACTTGAGGAGGATCGTAGAATGGACGAGTATGAGCGTATGGCCGATGAAGCCTGTTTGGCAGGTGTAGATGTTGTTGCGCCTATGAGGCCTTCTACATTTTCAAAAGAAGTTGATGTTTCACAAAATCATGAGGAACCACGTAAGGGAAGAGGTGCGACAAAAGGGTTAAGAGTTTCGGAGCCTATGCATTTGAGTTTTGATGATCTCGGGCAGCCGATGGGCCAATGGCGACTAAAATATGGGCAACATGTTGGTTTTTGCATGCGAAAGTTAAACATAAATTGGAATTGGAAAGACGTGAGCAAAGGGAAAAGGGAATTATTATGGGAAGACACTATGGTAAAGCTTACATATAATTCATGTTTTGTTATTATAATAAAAGGCTAGTTTTTATAAAGGTCATTGTGGGAAGACATCAGATGTGATAGTAGTGTTTAAACTTCTTCTTTATAAAGTCTTGAGTTTTATTTTATTTTGAACAGAATTTGTTCCATATCGCTAATGAAAAGAGACTCAAGAAGAATTGCTTGTCGAGAGTAGCAAAAAGATTTAGAGATTTCAAAAGCAAGTTGGTTAGCGGGTGGATCACTAAGACACGTAAGAGAGCAAAATATGAGACCGGGAAGTTGCCACCTGACATTTGGAAACACATAAAGATTGAAGATTGGAAACTTTTTCAACAATCTAGAAACACGAGTCCAGCCAAGGTAATACATATGATAACTTTCATATGATTTGTACTTGATATCATGTTCCCATGTTTCTTTTTCTACTAGATTGAAAATGATGGTATAAAATTTTTCCTTGTTATTTAGAGGAAACGTGAGAGAGCCATTGAGTGTGCGAAAAAGAATAAACATCATCATCGTTTGGGACAAAATGACTTCAACACCGCTCGGCCAATATGGATCAAAGATGGGTTTTATCCAGGGAGCACGTCTACCGGAACTGACTCGAATACCCTCGCAACCGTTGATGTCAATCGAGCGGATGATTGGTATTGTGCTATGCATTCTAAAGATAAGGAAAGCGGCAAATATGTAATAAACAACCCTACAACTAAGGAAGTAGCCATGAAATTGGTAAGCTTTAGGCTTTGGTTGATTGATTTTTTCAGTTTTATAAACGAAATTGCTTGACATCTTTGCATCATCGTTCGTTATTGCTATTTGTAAGTGTTTTTTTTAAAATTCCATTAGCTCGAGTATAAAAAGAAGCAAGAAGAGGGAGGATTAGTTCTTTCTGGAAACAAAGATGCTTTATATTTCGCTCTTGGTGAGAAGGAAGATCATCCTAGCCGTGTAAAAGGTTTTGGTGGAGTTAATGTGAGCAGGAGAGATGCTTTTGGTTTGTCGGGAAAAACAAACAGACAAAGAATGAATGCGACATCGTCCGAGGATCGTGATGCTCTAAAGTTAGAACTAAAACAAGAGCTGAAAAATGAAATGAGAGTAGAGTTATCATCTTTGTTTCAAGAAATGGGGTTGCCAACCACGCAATTACATGATGCTTTCGCGAAGAAGTGTCCATTTAACGACACAATCCAAAAAAGTCATCTTTAATACAAGATATACAGGTAAACTAAAAAGGAGTAGAGTTTTGTGGCTTATTCTTCATTGTTAATAAAAAAGACACTCTTTTTTGAGCTCTTATAGCATGATTATTATTGGTTTAGAGAACATACATTTTTGCCTATTCATATACTATTAAGATTGTTTGCAGAATGATACTTTATGTCGCCTATTCATGAAACACCCTGAAAATGGAGTGCCATATGAGGTGGCATGTGGCAAGATATTTCCAGGAGATGTGTGTCATCAAGTTCCAGTCGGACCAGACCACCTAAGGGTAAAAGTATCTGTGGTCCCCAAAGAGTTTGAGACCCTTCCACTTCCGGTTCCTGTGACGGCTTATGATCTTAATTTGTTAATAGATGCCGTTGGAAGTATGGTGCAGTGGCCAATTGCATTACTTGGAATTGAAAATGAAGGTTATCAAGAAGAGAAGGATATGGGTATGATGGGTAGCAACTCACATGTCTCGAGATTGTCGGTTACGCCAATAAAAACTCGTTCTCAAGAGTTAGTTGTGCAATCCTTAAGTCCAGATTGTCAATGGTTGAAAACACTTGTCGATACAATGGCCGATGAAGAGTCTTTTACCATCTACTTTGATGCTCACACCCCACTATTCTATTATAATGAAGAAGGAAAGACGGAAGTGTACCAAGCTGACCTGAAACAATTTCTTAAAGGGAGGGAACTTAATATTTCGATCATGCAAATATTGATGAGGTTTATTTTAGCGTAACCTTTATAATTCTTTGTTTATTATTTATTTTTCAAGTATTGGATAATAATTGTATGATGTATGTGTAGGGCTCTTCGAGAGGATACAGAGAAAGACGAAAGTGGACTCCGAATTGGATGGTTATGCCCGGCTGCCACGATTGAAAGTAGGTTGAAGAAAAAAACAGAGGATGTAATAGCCTACATTAGTAATGCATTCCTAAAGTCAACTTCTGACGGTGACGAATTTATCTTGGCCCCAATAAGTGACAGGTAATACAAATGAATATCATCATTGTTGACTTACTAGCTAGTATTCTTTCATTTGCGTATACTAATAAACTTTAACATCTTTTTTTTTATGTAGTAAGCATTGGGTGTTACTTGTGATTTGCCCTCGAGCTTACACAATTTATGAGTTTGACTCAATAACCCTTAAAGAAGGTCGTAAGTTATATGTGAAGATGGTGGTCAATAGGTAACTCAAAATTAAAAGCTTATTTTCGTTTGATCAACTATAAAAACAAAAGAAAAAAACATAATAATCTTTTACTTGTAGGGCTCTAAAGAGGTTCAAAATGAGTGGTGGTGAAATGAAGGTCAAAAGAAATGAACCATTTTGGAAATCAATGAGGGTAAACGTTTAAAAATTCATTTCTTTGTGTTTTCATTTGAGCTTCAATTACTGGGATAAGAATACCGATATTTTTGAATTTGGCTTGGTAGTGCCCTCAACAAAGTGGAGACATGGACCATGGCTCCTATGTGATGCGGTTTATGCACGATATAGTAAAAAATTGCTCGACGACAAGTGACTTGGATAAGGTATGTTTTTTGTGACTCTTTCCAATGAGTTATGAAATTGGGTTCTTGAAGTTATGTTGAATTGGTCAATTTTGTGGGTATTGAAGTTCTTGAAATTGGATATTTTGTAAATATGGATGCATATGTAATATGAATATTGGTCGCTTTTGTGGTATTATATTAGGTTTGGATCTCACGCAAAGAGGAGCCTTACAACTATAGCGAAGATGAACTTAATGAAGTGCGGGACAAGTGGGCTTCTTACTTTACTTCTCGTTGTACGTAGAATGCTAAGTAATTCAGAATTTCTAGGTTCATTGTAGTAGAATGCTCTTTTGAATTGTGGATGAATATGTAAGTTGTCACTGAATTATTTGGATTTGACAATTTGTTGATGCCCTTTTGAATAGTATATTGGCATCTTTGGTGATATTGACAATTGGAATGGTAGAGAAATGTTGGCATTTTAGAAATGGTGATATTGGCATTTTAGAAATGTAGTTGCAGTGTATTTGCGGCGTCAATCGCCCATAAAGTACCATAAAAAATTCATTATTTGAGGCGTTTTTTAAAATTGGAGGCCGCAGATAAAGCGATTATTTGAGGCGTTTTTTTACTAAGACGCCGCAAATATTAATTATTTGAGGCGTTTAAAAAACGCCGCAAATATTATTTTATTTGCTTCCCCCACATTTGCTCCTTAGCCTAAAACGCCGCAAATGATGGGTTTTTGATAGCAGCAAATTAGCTTTTTTCCACTAGTGATAGTTGTGTTTTTGGTCATTCTAAGGATTTTTTTTTGGTTTACAAGAATAACTGATTTTGTACACATTTTTTTTACACATATCGCTGTGCTACGTTGCAATTAACTCTATATTTTATTTAGAGTAAATTAAAAATTACTCCCTTTTAAAACAAAATTTTTAAAATTTACTCCCTTTTAAAATTTTTGTTAAAAATAACTCCCAAAATCTAGCAAAAGTTCAAAAATTGCTCCCAAATTTATTTTTAGGACGAAAATGCCCTTGGCTAGAGCGTGAGGTGAAGTAACATGGTATAAAAAAGTTATGGGCATTTTCGTCCAAAAAATATATTTTGGAGCAATTTTTGAACTTTTGATAGATTTTGGAAGTTATTTTTAACAAAAATTTCAAAAGGGAGTAAATTTTAAAATCGGTATCTTAAAAGGGAGTAATTTTTAATTTACTCTTTTATTTAATACATGTGTATTTGGTTAGAGTAACATCTCATATCTATTGGAGTAACACCTTTCTTGAGTTACAGTAACAGACATAATCCATGAAAGTAACATCACATATCTATTGGAGTAACACCTTTCTTCAGTTACGGTAATAGACATAATCCAAAATTAACTCTATTTTATTTAATACATGTGTATTTGGTTAGAGTAACATCCCATATCTATTGGAGTAACACCTTTCTTGAGTTACAGTAGCAGACATAATCCATGAAAGTAACTGAGAACATCAGCGTTGTTTAAACAAATGATTATCAAAGTAACTGAGGATAACTTGGATTAGAATCATTCATTAGGAAATTAACAACTTTCGTTCTTTAAAGAACCATATATAATGCGTCATAGTGATTGATGATAATATCAATGAAAGTGATTATGAGACCACACCATTAATACCAATGAAACTTAATCATGAGACGTAGAATAACATCATTAATCAATTAGAGTAACATCATTTGTTCATTAAAGTAACAGTTACAATGCGTCAGTGTAATACACTGATTATGAGACCACATTTGTATCTTGGGTAAACTCCATTCATTCCCATAGTAACATCAGTCGTTACTTAGAGTAACAGGTACAGTCAATCACTGTAACAGAATGAACAAATTCGTAACCAGAAGAAGAAGGTGACATAATTCATAATATTTCATAATCAGAAGAAGGTGACATAATTCATTAGACATAATTCATTAGACACATCATTTTTTTCGACCCTTTGTTGGCTTGGTCTTGGGACCGTCGATGATCTGTCTCGCGTCTGGGACTGTCTGTTCTTGTCTGCCAATACTAATATGAAGATTACCTTTGCTTGAGTTGATGATGAAGTTGAAGGGTTTTTGTTAGGCGGGTGTGTTTGAATGAAAAAATTGAATGGGATGAAAGATAACGTTTATTAGTTGGAGGTAATTAAGGGAGGAGAGAAGATTTTATTATATTTTTTCCAAGATATGGTAGTTATTACCTTAATTACAACACTCAATCACCACCATCCATCTCTTTTAGATCAATGGCTCTAAATAGGACTTATGGACTCAAAAAAAAAAGGGACTCACTTGATCTTCACTCTATATATATATATATATAGGCAGGATCTGGTACATTTGCCAAATTTGGTACAATTTACCTTTTAATTGTGGCCATTGGATCTCACATGATCAAGAGCTAAGATTAAAACTCTCTAAATCCCCAAAGCAATTTTTTCTCAGATTTTTGTAGTTATTTTGATGTACAAACAAGATTATTTTAATGAAGAAACATAATTATTTTATAGTTAACTACTCAATTGTTTACTGAGAATAATGTTATCAGGTTATATGTAGTTATTCAATTGAAGAATAATGTTTTGTTGTAACTATATCTGGTACGTAGTTATTTTATAGTTATTTCAACATAGATACGTAGTGATTCCAATGTAGAAAGTCAGTTTATTGTATTGAATAACTTGTTTATTGTATTGAGATGAAATTCAAATATAATTAACTTTATAATAATGTAATCTGATTAGTTAGTTATTCCAATGTAGAAGCTCAGTTATTGTGATGAATAACTCGTGTTATTATATTGGGCTGAAACTCTAATATAATCCATTTTAGAATAATGTAATATGATTTTACGTAGTTTGTCCAATGTGAAACTCAATTATTGTAAAGAATAATTCGTGTTATTGTACTGAGATGAAACATCTTGCTTGTCATTGAGAGCACACCCAGTAAAAAAAGGTCACTGAAAGACAAAAAAAAACAAAAAAGATGGGGTTAGTTAGAGTACAAAAAAATGAAATACAATAATCACATATATGCGATAGTATAACTGTAAAAACACTATAAAATAACTGCTTATGCAACACAGTAACTAATATAATAAAATAACTACAAGAATAATGTTGAATAACTGCAACAATAGTATGGAATAACTGGAATAACATAATAAAATAATTGGGTCTTTCATAGTTAATAATGCACGGGATACCAAAAACAGAAATTCATGCTATGCAATAATGGGTAGTTATTTCAATTTTTTAAAATAACTACAGTACAATACGAAAAAATTGAAAAATCAGAATCGAAATTGATAAAATTGAAAGAATCAGAATCAAAAAAATTGAAAATTGATAGATACATTTTGTGATTTCAGTGTGTGTATTACCCTGCGATCGAGACTGTGTGGACATGACATAGGTCCACCCCGATGCAGCGACGCGCGAGTTTGGGCGGTGGTATATTCTCATGGTGAGATGGTTCTCGGGTCGAAATTTAAATCGAAATTGGAGTCGCCACCGAACTTTATGGGAGTTTGGACCCGTTCGAACTCACTCTATACTTAAGCGTATCGTGCACAAAGCACGATCCGCTTTAGTACTAGAGCTTGTGGAGGTTCGTCCCTTTGCATAACGATACCGATGTCGAGTTATCGAATATCGTGTATCGGAAGACTCTAGTTTGCCAATGGTTTTGGCTATCTGAAAACCGAAGGTTCTGAGTAAGGAATGAAGGTACGTGTTGAGAAGATCACGAAGGACACCCAACCCCTCCCGCAAATAGCGGCCTCTATTAAGATATCGACTGGTTTTTAATTCGCGCGTTAGTAATACGATGAGATGTCATGCAAACATTATCTTGTGATACATGTATATAATACGTGTTGCTACGTCTTTTAATGCATCTTGATATATGTCAAAGTGGAATTTAGCATGCGATGTTCATTTAACGACGATAAATGGCAAACATCGAAAATAATAAGCTTGAAAATAAATTACAAATTACACGGGCGGAAATACAACCCGGAATTCACAATGAAACAAGCAATAATGCTAAACGGATTAGAAGCGGAAAACGCAAACTATGAACGGACCCGTAAATAGAAAACGTAAATTGAAACCGTAAATCGAACAATTGGACATACTCCGATCGTCTACACATTATGTTGTTTATCGATCGGAGGACGGAGACTTAGATACGCGTGGGTGTATGGGACTGAAACGTGATGCTAGCTTGATTCCGAGGCCTCGAGGTCTCGTCCCGACTTATCCTAGTGAAATTGAGTTGCCTCGACTCATCTAATATCAAGCCCAACTAAACAGTCGTCGACATAAGATTAGTCACAAGAGGCACTCACTCAAAGTCGTAGGGAAATGTGATAGTAGTGATTAGAAATAATGTAGGATATGGGTTCTAGGAAAAGAATACGTGATTGATTTGGCACGTATCGACTAATGTTGTAATATAACTTGACAAGACTTATATCGTCGATTAGACTTCATTGGAAGTCCGTACTGGGCCACTCGATCGAGTATCTTGGGTATACTCGGTCGAGTGCCTTTGACGAGATCTCCCTGCCCATTTTTTAGGGGGTCGATCGAGTGAGCCTGACACTCGATCGAGTGCCTCTGGGCGAGTGGCTCATTCGTCCTAAAACGAACCCGTTTAATGATCTTAATCGAAAATATCGAGTTAGTTATGAATATCGATCCCTTCGTAGTACAACATCGTTTTCGGGTCACGTGGACCATATGATGATCGTGTTGACGTCATTGGGTTTCATACTAGTTCGATCTTCGATGACTCGTTATGAACGAAATTTGACTATGGAGTCGATATCGAACATTTTAGAGCGATGTTGATGATGTTAAAAAAAGGAAATGAATATGCAAAGGAATATTCCTTGATCGCGTCATGCCAATACAAATATCGATCCCTCCGTTTCGCGATATCACTTATCGGGTCTCGAGGATCGTATGACGATCGGATTGACGTCATTAGGTTTCGTATTGGGTTCGAATTTGAGAACTCGTAATGAACGATATTCGACTATGGAGTCAACGTCAAACATTTAGAGTAATATTTACCATTCCAATCTTGATGACTCGTAACGAGTGTTGCTCGACTATAGAGTCAACCTCACACATATAGAGTAGTGTTTATAGGTAAAATCGAATGCAAGCAACGAGGCATTCTGCGATTGCGTCATAACCCACCAAATTCTTCGCACTATTGATATGGTCACTTTGGGATCGTTAGATCTTATGACAATCAAACGACATCATTGGAAATGTGCTTGAAATCGATGGCTACTCATCATTGCAAATCTTAAGTCCTTTGCATTTCGGCTGTAACACCCCTGATTTTTATAAATTAAATTAATTTAAAATTTTGTTCGTATTTTTATTTTTACGATTTAACTCGTAATTCTTAAAATTATTATAAAACGAATTTATCGTTTAATCGTTTCAAACTCATAAAATCCTATTTGTCTCGGAAACTCTCCTTACATTTAAAACATATTTTTATGTATGATTCGATTCATTTTATAGTTAATTTAAATTTTATCGAAAGTCTATTTCGACGATTTAAATTCTAAATTCTTTTTATTTATATACATTAAGCTTGAAGCTCATTTATTTTAAGCTTCGGCAAAATATTTATTTTCTTTCCTCGAGAAATCAATTTAATTCACTTTATCGAAAATTTATTATTTATCGGGAAATACTATTTAATCGTCTAATTATTTATTTCTATCAGCTTCATTTTCGTCTCGAGTACTTTATTGACTCATTTTGTTTGACGGTCCGATTATTTATTAATTTTATTTATTAACTCGTTTTAACCCGTTTCGTGGGTCAATCAACTTATCGTTACGGAATTCGTGTAATTCATATTCCTAACCCGATTCATTTAACTAAATCAGTATACATCGTATACTATTGTCTCGGAATCGATACACTTTTATTGCAAGTCGTATTTAACTCACTTTAATTGAGTGACTCATCCTCCACTCATATTCTTTCCCCCTTCCCTTGTTCTTCCCACTTAGTAAAGTGATCCTTGTTTGCACCGCTTCATCCCCACCAAAACTGCTTCATACCTTCCTCCTCGTCCTCCTCTATTTTTTTTTTCCTTTTTTATGCTGGCTGTTGCTGCGTGTTTATGCGTTCTCCTCCCCTTCGTTCTTCTGATCTTCATCTCGACCCCCTGCCGAATTCCGTTCTCCGTTTTCTCTGCTGCACCTCGCACACCTTCTGTACGGTATTGTTTTCTTCTCCGTCTTCTTCTCTTTTTTTTTCTTCCTCGTTCCACATCTGCTGCTGATGCTTTTCATTGATGCTGCCTGGTGTTGTCTGTCTGCTCGCTGCTGTACTGGTTTCCGGCCATTATTTTTCGATTCCCATTCTATTTTCCTCCTTCTTTGTTGCTGCGATTTTCTCCATTTTGCTGCTGCTGCGTGTCTTCTTTTCTTCTTCTTCTTCTCCCTTCTTCTTTTCTTAATATTCTTTTCTTTTTCTTCAATTCATCGTTCTGGTTTTGTTGCTGTGTTTTGCGGCCTGCTAATGCGTGTTGTTGCTACTACTGTTGTTTATTTTATTCTACCGCTGCGGTTGTATTTCGTTCTTTTCCTTTTCTTCCTTTCTCTATTTTCTATATGGTTTCGCGACTGCTGTTATGGGTCGACTTTCGTGCTGCTGGTTTCCGTTTTTTTTCTTTTAGTTATGCTCTTTTCGTCCTCCTCCTCCTGATCGCTGCTGCCGCTGCTTCGTTTTACTGCTAGTGTTTCGTTGTCTTCTGTCGTCTTCCCCGTTTTCTTCTTCCCCTTCGTTCCTCTATTTATTCATGTGAATTTTTGTTGTTCATCTGGTTTCGTGGATGGTGCAATTAGATTGCTTCTTGTTCTTGTTCAGTCGGTTGATTTTCGGTCTATCCTTGTCTTAGCTTCGTCATCTATCTTCTTTGTTTCCAATTCAATATTGCTTTGGTTGTCTTGTGGGCTGTTGTTTTATGCGATTGCTCCCTTCTTGTTACTCTTCTCTTTCTCCTTTATTTTGACGGTGCTACTGCTGCTCGCTGTTATTATCATATGTTGCTGCGGCTTATCGTTGTTGGTTGTTGTGCTGTACTGTTACCGTGAAGGCTGCTGTGCTGTTTCGTGGCTGTCGTTGCTAAGGCCGTGTCCCTGTTGCTGTATGCTGCAGCTGATATCGATGTACTGGTTCGGTTGCTCGGTGTCCGGTTCTAACGAGGGTGTATCTCATGTCTTTGTCAAGAACCGTCAAGGACTAGTACGTTATCAACGCGTAGATCGACTCAAGGTAACTTTAGGACGTTACTCGATTTTATATCGTATGTTTGAGTAGTAGTATTTAGTAAATATTTTTAACTTCGGTTTTCTAATTTTAGCTATTTATTATTGCTAATTATATTAATTTTAAATCGTATGCCTTATAAATGTTTTACGACTTTTGATATCGTTTTATAAATCGTTAGTAAATTTAATTATTTACGATCGTTATAATATTTTGTTGGTTATTGTGACACTAGTAACTAAATAATATCGATTTTATATTTTCTTCATATTTTGTTAATTTATAATTTTCACTCAAAATCGTATTTTTATATTATAATCGAGATTTTTATACTTGTTCAATAAATTAATTTTGTTTGACGACTTATATTAATAAATAAGAAAATATCTCCTCAACTAAATTTTTATAAATTAATTTTTATAAATTAATTTTTATATAACTCGTTGACTCAACTAAATTTTATATCATTTTTCTTAAAATATCTCCTCTCTGAAAATTTATAGTTTTAACTCGATTTCCTAAATTATTTATAAAATACTAAATATTGACTTATTATACTTTATTTATATTTTGGGTAACAAACTTAGAAATATATTAAAGTTACGATAATGACGATAATAATAAAACGCTAATTTCTTTAGAAATGCTATTTTTGTACATTTCACTTATTTTAATAACTTGCGTATTTTCTATAAGACTTTCTATTTTTAGTAAGTTTCTAAAATTAGTAAGTTTCTATTTATAGAAAGTTTTCCTTTTAATATAAAATGGTTATTACTTTTATCCATATCATTTATATTGATTATATTTACTTTTGACTATCGATAATGACTGTTTTAGAGTTATGGAATGAGGACAAGTGTATGGGTAGAGTAATACAGTCTAGGGTATACGTTTTGCCATCAACTATAAAGCTGGTGTGTCTATGTTGAGACGCATTGGTCGTTGAACTGAGCATGGTTTGTGTTCAGGATTGTGTATATTTTGACCTTAAACTTAGATATCGCATCGTGTAAGTCGCGTCGGGTTGAACTGGATATGGTTTGTATCCAGGAGGGGTGTGCACTACTTAAACCAGGACCTCGCTGCACGCAGTCCTGTTATAGTTGAGTTGCCTAGTTAGAGACCGAAGTCTAATTTGTTTTGACTAGGTTCTCGAAGCTAGTTTGAGTATTATCCTAGTGAAAGTCTATTCCGTTGCACTGATTGATTTCCATAACGACATTTTTTGAATGTTATTATTATCGATTGATATTGACTTGCAGGTTTGCAAATCCTTTAAGTTTCGCTGAAAACTTATTTTTATTATATCGTTTTAATGTTTTCTCATTTTAATTATTTTGATATAGTAATACTATTATTTTTCCATATGATATAATATGGCTGGGAGAACGTCCGAGTTACTCCCCACTGACGTGGCTGTTATGTTTATAACATGACAGGTATTTGCTGATGGGTTTTGGGTGTGAACTAGCGAGTAGCGTGTATCCTACTCTTCTTCATTCTTGTAATTTTATGGAATTGTATAAACCCGTTTGGAGAATTTCTTTTAGCCCCTTTTGTAAAAAGAGGCCTTTGTATTGACTTACCATTTCTTTTAATAAGATATAGGTTGTCAGTGTGTTTTAATCCCAACTCTACAGTGTTTCCGCCACTATATTGCGTTAGAATTTCTAGGGGATTACAGTTGGTATCAGAGCATTGTTGCTCCCGACGCTTACACCTGACTTTAGGAAAAATACTAGTAAATGATTCGAACATTATAGAAATATTAGTGAGAGATGGGTAGAAATCTAAATAAGGACTTAACTGTTAGGTTTATATGTTCTTGTAACTCAATGACTAGCATTGAATATTTGTTTCCCTTGTCTGGAAGAAGATGGATAAACAAGACGTTGATAGGATGCTGCTCCAGATCGGGACAAGACCTGCTTAGAACTCTAACCGCCTACTGATTCGAGTGGACAACTTTGTGCTACAAGAAAGATACAATGGTGACCTTTCAGCTCAGATTTAGTTTGCTCAAGCTACAAGTTAGATGATCAAGAGAAGATTCTTGTTCCATGATGTTGCAGAACGTGCTCGTTCCTCTATGAGTAGATGAAGATACCGTGAGTTCCTTTGTGGAACCTTAGAGGTCCGAAGATTCTTCTCTCGTTTTAAATCTTAGCTAATAGGATCATTGATTTTCTCTTTCCTCTACTTCTTCTAACTCTTCTTTTATAAATTCTCGTCTTCATTCTTGAGATAAATCTTCGATTAATTTCCCTACTTTACCATCTACCCCCTTGAGGTTCTTGGTTGGATCGATTTCTGTCTCAGTGAACCCCGTGAAAAGTTATTGATATTGAGGTTTAGTAAACACTTGTTACCTGGTTTGAGGATTGTGAGTCTACCCTATCTTCTAAACAAGTGAGAAAATTGGAGGATTGATTTGAATGGTATATATTATTTGGGTTAATGGAATTAGGTTGATACTTTTGTCACTGAACCTTGGGATAATAGGTTGCTTTGATTGTTTTGGGGTACTTAGAGTTGAATATATTTTGGAGTAGTAAGAGTATGTCATATTTGATGGATACCTAGTACCTAACCTAGAACAGAACTAAGTGTAACTGATAACAGTACTTTGGGAATTTTTACCTAATGCTTATTTGGTGGATGCATCGCGAATATTTGGGATCATAGAATATTGTTTAAAGTATTTGCCTGAGTGTTGTGGTACTATTAAAGGTTTTCAGTTATATCGTTAGGAATTTTGGTTGACATAGATTACCCGTGTGTCTTAAAGATTAGATCGTTGATCGTTATTTAAGGCTGTAACCAATGAGATTTGGAGTTGAGTGATCTAGCTTGGATAAATTTTGTTAACCTTGAAGAAGAGAAACATATGCACAATTAGAAGTTAGATTTATCGCATTGTTTTGAGAAATACTTAATGCGAGTCTTCTTGATGGATTTATAGTTCAGAACCCTTAGACCAATGAGATTGTGACTTCGTTGAATAAATAAATATTTTGGTGGTGTCGCTGTTACGATATGAAATTTGGTGGAATTCTTAGAAACCTTAGTCGAAAGGCGTGTTTTGAAGATGTGAGTGTTCGCGTCATTACTTATAGGTTTGAGCGTGTTTGAGGATTCGTTGTACTTTTCCCAACTTTTGTACTTGCGGCGTTATAAATATGTTGGTGATCATTTTTGAGGATTTTGTTCCCGAACATTGTTAAAATTTGTGGATCTTGTTTAATGTTTCTTACTCGAGAAATTTGGAGTGTACCTCGAGATCAAACTTTATGACCTTTGGATTTAGGAACCTTATCGATTTCGAGTTTGGGTATGTTTGGAAGACCGTTGGAATTTTAATGGATGAGATTAGGTTGTAAAACAATTGTGGATTAGTATCGTGTCGTTTGAATGATAGGATAATCACGTAAGACATTTTGGTGATTGTGACTGAGTAGTACCACCTGGCACCTAATGTTGGACTTAACGAATTTGATGGAAATTAGGAACCCATGTTGTGGGAGTCGTACCGGGAATCTCGAGATGGTTAACTTCTTCTGTAATTCCTTGAGAGCTCCGTTTGGCTCTCAATTTCGTCCCTCCCCTTAGCTTTTCTTAAATCCTGCCACTTCTTCTTTGGCCAGTCCCTTTGACTTCTTTATCGGGTTTGAAAATTTCTGTTTCGATTTGTCGTTGATTCTGACTCTATTTGTCCATTTATCGTTTTCTCCAAACTTGTGTTATGAAAAGTTTGACTAATCTACAAATTTTGATTTCATGAAATTTTAACATTTTGAGTTATAAATTTCAAAACTTTGTATTCCGTTTTTGTTTTATTTTGGTCATGTTTCAAAAGGGTCTTAATAATTTATTTTAAAGTATTTCGAAATTGTTTAAAATTTTAATTTTGATTTTCAAGTGATCGAGGTTTTTATGAAAACTTTCTTAGTTGCAAATATTTTGATTTTTATAAGATGATTATGTAAAATGATTTGATATTTTCGAAAAACTTCGTACGTCTAAATTTTTGTTTTATTGTCGTGTGACTTTAAGTCTGTCATTGAAAATGTTTGACAATTGATTCGATTTCTAACTACAAAATTTGATTTCTCAAATTTTTGTTTGGTCTTAAAACAAAATATTGTCGAAATCCTTAATCAAAACGTTTTACTATTGCTTTGAAAAAATTTGGGTACTCTCCCCCCTCGAGTTCGTTTACAAATATTGTTTGTCATCATTATTTTATCGAATAATTTTTAACTTACGATTTTGTTAAATTGAATGATTTTAAAATTCGGGTTCTGAGCCCAACTTATCTTGAAAAGTAAATTCTGTCTTCGATTTCGATTTCATATCACGTTTGAAGTTGAAAAAAAAAAATTGAGAGTGTTAGGCGAGTTAAGCATTCTCATTTTGTTTAAGTGATATAACCTTGTTTTCTATTCTATTATTATGTTTTTATAAGTTTCGAGGACGAAACTTCTTTTAGTGGGGAAGATTGTAGCACCCCTGATTTTTATAAATTAAATTAAATTAAAATTTTGTTCGTATTTTTATTTTTACGATTTAACTCGTAATTCTTAAAATTATTATAAAACGAATTTATCGTTTAATCGTTTCAACCTCATAAAATCCTATTTGTCTCGGAAACTCTCCTTACATTTAAAACATATTTTTATGTATGATTCGATTCATTTTATAGTTAATTTAATTTTTATCGAAAGTCTATTTCGACGATTTAAATTCTAAATTCTTTTTATTTATATACATTAAGCTCGAAGCTCATTTATTTTAAGCTTCGTCAAAATATTTATTTTCTTTCCTCGAGAAATCAATTTAATTCACTTTATCGAAAATTTATTATTTATCGGGAAATACTATTTAATCGTCTAATTATTTATTTCTATCAGCTTCATTTTCGTCTTGAGTACTTTATTGACTCATTTTGTTTGACGGTCCGATTATTTATTAATTTTATTTATTAAATCGTTTTAACCCGTTTCGTGGGTCAATCAACTTATCGTTACGGAATTCGTGTAATTCGTATTCCTAACCCGATTCATTTAACTAAATCAGTATACATCGTATACTATTGTCTCGGAATCAATACACTTTTATTGCAAGTCGTATTTAACTCACTTTAATTGAGTGACTCATCCTCCACTCACATTCTTTCCCCCTTCCCTTGTTCTTCCCACTTAGTAACGTGATCCTTGTTTGCACCGCTTCATCCCCACCGCGTTCTCCTCCCCTTCGTTCTTCTGATCTTCATCTCGACCCCCTGCCGAATTCCGTTCTCCGTTTTCTCTGCTGCACCTCGCACACCTTCTGTACGGTATTGTTTTCTTCTCCGTCTTCTTCTGTTTTTTTTTCTTCCTCGTTCCACATCTGCTGCTGATGCTTTTCATTGATGCTGCCTGGTGTTGTCTGTCTGCTCGCTGCTGTACTGGTTTCCGGCCATTACTTTTTCGATTCCCATTCTATTTTCCTCCTTCTTTGTTGCTGCGATTTTCTCCATTTTGCTGCTGCTGCGTGTCTTCTTTTCTTCTTCTTCTTCTCCCTTCTTCTTTTCTTAATATTCTTTTCTTTTTCTTCAATTCATCGTTCTGGTTTTGTTGCTGTGTTTTGCGGCCTGCTAATGCGTGTTGTTGCTACTACTGCTGTTTGTTTTATTCTACCGCTGCGGCTGTATTTCGTTCTTTTCCTTTTTTTTTTCTTTTCCTTTTCTTCCTTTCTCTATTTTCTATATGGTTTCGCGACTGCTGTTATGGGTCGACTTTCGTGCTGCTGGTTTCCGTTTTTTTTCTTTTAGTTATGCTCTTTTCGTCCTCCTCCTCCTGATCGCTGCTGCCGCTGCTTCGTTTTACTGCTAGTGTTTCGTTGTCTTCTGTCGTCTTCCCCGTTTTCTTCTTCCCCTTCGTTCCTCTATTTATTCATGTGAATTTTTGTTGTTCATCTGGTTTCGTGGATGGTGCAATTAGATTGCTTCTTGTTCTTGTTCAGTCGGTTGATTTTCGGTCTATCCTTGTCTTAGCTTCGTCATCTATCTTCTTTGTTTCCAATTCGATATTGCTTTGGTTGTCTTGTGGGCTGTTGTTTTATGCGATTGCTCCCTTCTTGTTACTCTTCTCTTTCTCCTTTATTTTGACGGTGCTACTGCTGCTCGCTGTTATTATCATATATTGCTGCGGCTTATCGTTGTTGGTTGTTGTGTTGTGCTGTTACCGTGAAGGCTGTTGTGCTGTTTCGTGGCTGCCGTTGCTAAGGCCGTGTCCCTGTTGCTGTATGCTGCAGCTGATATCGATGTACTGGTTCGGTTGCTCGGTGTCCGGTTCTAACGAGGGTGTATCTCATGTCTTTGTCAAGAACCGTTAAGGGACTAGTACGTGATTAACGCGTAGATCGACTCAAGGTAACTTTAGGACGTTACTCGATTTTATATCGTATGTTTGAGTAGTAGTATGGAGTAAATATTTTTAACTTCGGTTTTCTAATTTTAGCTATTTATTATTGCTAATTATATTAATTTTAAATTGTATGCCTTATAAATGTTTTACGACTTTTGATATCGTTTTATAAATCGTTAGTAAATTTAATTATTTACGATCGTTATAATATTTTGTTGGTTATTGTGACACTAGTAACTAAATAATATCGATTTCATATTTTCTTCATATTTTGTTAATTTATAATTTTCACTCAAAATCGTATTTTTATATTATAATCGAGATTTTTATATTTGTTCAATAAATTAATTTTGTTTGACGACTTGTATTAATAAATAAGAAAATAGTCGATTTTGTTTTAAATACACTTCTAGTCGAGACTATTTTTCCCTAATGATTTCTCATTTGTCTACGACTGATTATTTTTAGTAAAATCAGTATTATTTATTGATAAAATGTATTTGTTAAAAATAATTTGAAATCTTTATAAATCTCATTTCATTTATATAACTCGTTGACTCAACTAAATTTTATATCATTTTTCTTAAAATATCTCCTCTCTGAAAATTTATAGTTTTAACTCGATTTCCTAAATTATTTATAAAATACTAAATATTGACTTATTATACTTTATTTTTATTTTGGGTAACAAATTTAGAAATATATTAAAGTTACGATAACGACGATAATAATAAAACGCTAATTTCGTTAGAAATGCTATTTTTATACATTTCACTTATTTTAATAACTTGCGTATTTTCTATAAGACTTTCTATTTTTAGTAAGTTTCTAAAATTAGTAAGTTTCTATTTATAGAAAGTTTCCCTTTTAAGATAAAATGGTTATTACTTTTATCCATATCATTTATATTGATTATATTTACTTTTGACTATCGATAATGACTGTTTTGGAGTTATGGAATGAGAACAAGTGTATGGGTAGAGTAATACAGTCTAGGGTATACATTTTGCCATCAACTATAAAGTTGGTGTGTCTATGTTGAGACGCATTGGTCGTTGAACTGAGCATGGTTTGTGTTCAGGAGTGTGTATATTTTGACCTTAAACTTAGATATCGCATCGTGTAAGTCGCGTCGGGTTGAACTGGATATGGTTTGTATCCAGGAGGGGTGTGCACTACTTAAACCAGGACCTCACTGCACGCAGTCCTGTTATAGTTGAGTTGCCTAGTTAGAGACCGAAGTCTAATTTGTTTTGACTAAGTTCTCGAAGCTAGTTTGAGTATTATCCTAGTGAAAGTCTATTCCGTTGCACTGATTGATTTCCATAACGCCATTTTTTGAATGTTATTATTATCGATTGATATTGACTTGCTGGTTTGCAAATGCTTTAAGTTTCGCTGAAAACTTATTTTTATTATATCGTTTTAATGTTTTCTCATTTTAATTATTTTGATATAGTAATACTATTATTTTTCCATATGATATAATATGACTGGGAGAACGTCCGAGTTACTCCCCACTGACGTGGCTGTTATGTTTATAACATGACAGGTATTTGCTGCTGGGTTTTGGGTGTGAGCTAGCGAGTAGCGTGGATCCTACTCTTTCTTCATTCTTGTAATTTTATGGAATTGTATAATCCCGTTTGGAGAATTTCTTTTAGCCCCTTTTGTAAAAAGAGGCCTTTGTATTGACTTACCATTTCTTTTAATAAGATATAGGTTGTCAGTGTGTTTTAATCCCAACTCTACAGTGTTTCCGCCACTGTATTGCGTTAGAATTTCTAGAGGATTACATCGGCACCGTTGTCTGGCCATTAAGGCCTACGGTGCTCGATTTAGCGTTATCGGACATTTGCCCGAGTAGCGCTTTTTTAAAAAATATTTTTGTTATATAATAGTATAAACGGTATTAAATAACAAAATGTGAATGCGTTAAGAAAAAGTTAGATGTTAGTAGTTAGATTGTTAGGAACGAAAAGTAAAAGTTAGACGCGAGTATGTAAATGTTAGTAGTACGATAAATTAAAGAGTTAGTAGTGTTAGTATAGTTAGTATATACAAATATATACAAAAAAAGAGTTAGAGATTAGAGAATGGGGGTTTTGACACCCTCAACCTACATGTCAAATGTCTCGGGAAATAGGCTCGGAAAGTATCGTCGTAGACAAGAGAGTGATTTGAGGTAATGTAGATTGATTTAGGGTGTGTGTAAGGTGTGTGATTTGGGAGAATAGCTCTCGATTTTTGTATGAGGATGTAGCACCAAAGAATGTGGGAGAAATGTGCAAAATTCTTAACCCTTGAAATGGTATAAGTGAGGGGGTATTTATAAATTTTACCCCCCGTCTATGGTCACTTGATTGAGTGCCCCTTAGTGGACTCGATCGAGTACCCCACTGAAAGGTTTTCTAGTGGATTTTTGGGGGGTCACTCGATCGAGTGGCCCAGGCACTCGATCGAGTGCCCTCAACCGGATTGAGTGAAATCCGGGTTTGTTTTAGGAAAGATTTGATTTGATTGATTTTGTTTTGACCTGATTTGGATTGCTTATAGGGACGCGTTTGTGTCTATTTTTGTTCTCGGGTTTCGACTTTGACTGGTTTTGACTCGGTCGCAAAAGACGGTTTTGCCCCCGGCGACGATTTTAGCTCAAAATAGCTTTATTTTATTGGAAACGACCCATTGAGTTTGAATTTGAGGTCAGTTTTGAGAGATTCGTACTTGTAGACACCCGCATTTTGCCTGCTAGTGTCTATAGCAGTTCCCGACAAACACCCGATGATGATCGGACGCAACATGACTTAGTATGCTCGGATTTGGGCCCGAAATCAATAATATCTGACATGGACTTTTAGCGGAGTAATAATCTCACAAAACAGACCTCAAATTCAGGCCCAGTGGGTCGTTCCCAGCAAAATGAGACTAATTTGGGCCAAAACCGACACCAAAAATAAATCCCGTCTTTTAGCGACCGGGTCAAAACCCGGTCAAAGACGAAACCGTCTCATAAAGCAGCCAGGTTCAGCTGGCGCACAAATCCAAATTCAAAAAATCAATCAAAACAACAATATCAATTCTTTCCTATTTTGTCTCGATTTGCTTGACCCACTCGATCGAGTGGATTGACCCACTCGGTCGAGTGGAGCGTCAAAAAACCGGACCAGATTCATTCCTGAAGGCACTCGACCGAGTGCACTAGGGCACTCGATCGAGTGACCCTAGGTCGGGGGGTTTCTCCTATAAATACCCCCTTAACCCCATTCATTTCACAACTTTTACCAACTCTTACACATCCATTTTTACCCCATATTCACCTCACATTTCAGTCACATTCTCTACACTACAAGCCTTAGCAACCCTAAGCCCTATACACAAAAAACCGAGTCCCTTGTCCCTCGATAAACCGACAACACATACACACACACACACACCATAACTTGCATACATCCTCGATACTCCATAGTCCCGTCACTATTCGCGAGCCCATTTCCGAGGTCCTTACTAAGCATGTATGTTGAGGGTGTCCTAAACCCCATCTCGATCTTTATTGCTTTTATTTACATTTTTGTATCGTTAATATTATACTTATACTAGTATTGCAATCCTAACACTAACTCTAACATTCTAACATTTTACTTTTTTTGCATACTAACTTTTACATTTCGTTGCTAGCATTATAACCATACCGTGTATATATATATATATCTAGTATCAAAATCTCGGTTTCGGATACGTTTGACTATAATTGTCGCCTAAAGTCCGTCTAATCCTTTTACGAGCAACGACGGAGGTGGAGCCCTTTCGAGGAGCCCCGCCCCAATGTGCTCAAAGGCGTGACGTGATCGCGACTAATCGTAGTTGAACGTATTCGATCCCATTTTAGTTAGTGCGGAACCCGTTGACACGAAAACCGACATCACCTAACCCGAAAGGGTTAGTTTCGATGTCGTGACGTAGAGGGAAGCATTTCGTCACTAATTCAAATTCTCTAACGTAAACGTTTTCATAAAATCCCGACAACGGTATTATAATCGTACATATACACGATTATAGCACCGGAGGTCGAGTTAAATTCAAATCATGCGATATTTGTATTTAATTCGACCGACCGTCGTTTTCGACCCCAAAAATGAAACGAGTTACCACTCGTACAGGGACTACTCGACCGAGTGCATAGGCCACTCGATCGAGTAGTGTCCACAAAACCGGGCAGACTACTTCCCAAGGGTACACTCGACCGAGTCAGGCCATGACTCGACCGAGTGGATCCTGTAGCCCAGAAAACCGAGGGCTTGGATGCAACATTTAAGCCTCGTCTCTTTTTTTACGACTCTTAGTCGACACGTGTAAAGCCAATCACGTGAACTCATTTTCCAAAACTCACGTTTATCGTGGCAAACCGAATTAAATCTAAATTCGTCAATATTTTGATTCAATTCGGCCAACCTTCAAATTTAAGACACATAAATCACGAGTCACAACTCGTACAGGTGCCACTCGACCGAGTACACCTGCTACTCGATCGAGTAGCACCCCAAACCGTGGGCAGAAGCTTCTTTTAGGACGCACTCGACCGAGTCAGGCCATGACTCGACCGAGTGAGTCCTGTAGCCCCATAACCGAGGGCCTTGACACACCTTTCAAGCCTCGCCTTTTTTTATCGACATTAGTCATCACGTGTAAAGACTATCACGTGACTAACCTATTTCCAAAACTGTGCACAACACGACAAGTAGAACGACTTTGACCACCTTTGACGTGATGAGTCGGGACAAGACTACGGGATATGGGATCGGGCTAGCAATACGCCACAGTCTCATGTTTCCGTCCTTCGCTTAGTACACAATACAATGTGTATTTAATCGGGGTTAGTCCATCTACGCATTTCGCGGTCTAGCTTACATACGGGTCCGTCCATATCTTTGTATCGCGTTATTTTTATTGCTTCTACGTAATGTTGTATTGTGAATTCCGGGTTGTATTTCCGCCCGTGTAACTTGTACGTTTTTATTTTACTTTCGAGCTTTGTTTATTTACTTGCTTTTACGCTTTATAAACGAACCTCGCATGCTAAACCATTTTGACCAAGAATAAGATGCATTAAATGACGTAGTTCACAAACTATTAATATGCTTAGCCCGAAAACGCTGTTTGCATATCATTTAATCGTTTTACTAGCGCGCACACACGAACACGAACGATGTCTTAGTAGAGGCCGCCATGTGCGGGCGGGGTTGGGTGTCCTTAGTGGGCTTCCCAACACGTACCCTCACCCCTTACTCAGAACCTTTGGTTTCCGGATGCCCGAAACCCTTGGCGCACGAGAGTCATTCTATACACGAAAGCCGGTTTATACGGAATCGGTATTGCAATGCAAAGGGACGAGCCCAATGAACTCTGAAATCGAAGTGGGCTTACTTTGTGAATAGCCCATGACGACATAGAGTGGGCTCGTATGGTTCCGAATAACCACAAAATTCGGTGGCGACTCCATTTTGACTTAAATTTCGAACCCGAGAACAATCTCACCACGAGATTCATTCGCCTACCCAAACCCGCGCGTGGCCGCGTCGGGGTGGACCTACGTCATGTCCACAATTTGGCGACTCCGCTGGGGATACCTGATGTACTACATGGCATCGGGGTTCCTAGGGTGAGACTCGAAGAGAAATCGTTCGAATATTAGTGTGTGCGCATTAGTTTAATGGTTCATGCATAACCCAAATTTTGCCCGGGCCGGTTACTTGTGACCGACGTCCCACTATACCACGGTGCATTCCTTCATGGGTGCACTAAAGACTTCGATGGCGGAACTCACCGGGGTTTTACGGCAGGTTCTAGTTCAAAATTGGCTAGGAAGTCCGTCCCGTTTCGTGAGAATGCGATCGTTGTTGGTATAGACCCTATTGTGACTGACCGAGACTTAGTGTAAAGCATACATAAGCGTCGTTATAATGCTTGTTTGACTACGTGCTACTTGGTTTCCGTGTCATTTTTCAAAAAACCGTCATTTCAAAAAATGCATCTTTCCAAAACACCCAAATTTTGAAAAACCCGAAATGCTGTCCGTTTCGGGACCCGTCTTTTCAAAATATCCAATTTTCAAAACTCGGAATGCCGCCGAAATTTAGGATCAACTGATTTGACTCAAAATATCCTTTTTCTCTAGTCGGCATGCTGCCCATTTTAACTCATGAATTTCCAACACCATCTCGATTTTCTGAATTTTTCAAAATTCTAATCTTGGTTTTCAGGAATTCCGTTTTTTTTCAAAACTCCCGGAAATTCTTCCAATCATTCAATATTCAAAATTTCAAACATCCAACTATCCTAGTAAACCTTCCTTATTATAGGACCTACCGTCTAGTCGTGTGTCGGGTCTTTGCATAGTATGTCGAAGGTCTATAGCGTCGAAACTCCGCTGATCTTATATCACGAGTTTCCCCCCTTTCCCGAGTCCGCCTTATCAGTCAAGGCACGACCGACCCGCGTAGGGCATACCCCTACAAAGGAAAGTCCGTCCATACACTCGAGTCAAAAGTCTGGGGAAAAGTCTCACGTGGACCTTCCTTCGAACAGGACTAGGCCCACAAAGCCGAAATCCTAAGGGAGTTGTACCACCCATCGAGTCATCCGTCTAGATGTCTTTCTCGAGTCTCTAGTCTCCTCTCCTAGTGCTGCTCGGGATGTACTTTTCCTTTCCTTTTCCGAGATCTGGGTTCAGTTTCTGATTACGCGGTGTTCTTACAGACAGGCCACCGGCAACCAGACACGCTCGAAGGATGGCTACTTTGAACAGTCTGCAAACTGCTTTAGACGCCATGGTCGCGAAGCAGACCGACATCGAGGCCCAACTGACCGAAATGAGGGCTGGCCAGGTGGCCATTGTTGCTCGCCTAGCTACGGTGGAGCAAGGGACCCCTAATGTCGGGACTACTGGGCCCATAACTGAACTGGTCAGCGCAGTGCGCCGGCTAGAAGAACAAGTCCATTTGACTGGGAGTAACAATATCCACCGGGAGAATAGCCGAGAATACTCCACGGTGAGTGACAAGCTGCCTGCAAACCTGAACCTCACAGGTTTGCCCATGTTCGAGGGAACTGAGGACCCGTTACTACATGTACGGGCCTTCAAGGAATTCATGGCCATCAAGGGAGTGGACTCATCCATGTTCAAAAACCTTTTTGCTGCATCCCTTGAGAAGCACCCACGGGCCTGGTACTATAGGCTAGACCCGAAAAAATACCCTACATGGGATGATGTGGCTACCGAGTTCGCTCGGAACTATGCTGACAACACCGAGATCCAAACCACAATGCGATCTCTGGAGGTCATGGCCCAAGAGCCAAAAGAAGGTTTCACTAAATACCTTCAACGCTGGAGGGCCGAGAGCGTGAAGTTGGTCGATAAGCCCAACGAGAAGACCTTAGTGGAGGCTTTTGTCAAGAACCTCCTCCCTTCCTACCGGGTTCACCTCCGGTACGCAGTCATACCCAATTTCACCACCCTTACTGAAATGGGTATGAGGATCGAAGATGACCTAAGACTAGAAAACCTCACCAAGGCTACTAGCAAAGGATACCAAGGGGCCTCTTCATCCACCACTAAGCCCCAGGCTGCAACCCGCAGCATTTTTGACGCGGTCAATCTACTAGATGCCCCGTCCAAGAAGAACACCCCACCTCGGGTCTTCACTGATATAGGTACTACCTATACTTATGCCTTACAAAGGCTATCCTCAAAAGGCCTAATCCAACCGATAGGCCCAACTCCTGAAGTTCCGGTCGAGCGACGCTCCAAGAACTACAATGCCCAGGCCTATTGCCAATACCACCGGGGCAATGGGCACGATACCGAGAAATGCTGGAAGCTAAAACACTTGATCCAGGACTTAATTGAAAGCGGAAAAATCCCGCTACCCGGAGATAAGCCCAGCAACAAGGAGAACCCTTTCAGCTCCCATGCCATTTTTGCCGGGGAGGTGATCGACTGCTCTCACCTTATCTCCCCCTACATCCCGCAGGTGAACGGGATCTGGTTTGACGACGAAGATGATATCTACCTCGCTAAAGGGGAAGCCGTTCCCATCACCCTTGAACAGATTCGGGAGGTCAAAACTCGAGTCCTAGCCAGCAACAACCTTGGTCGTCCCTACTTAGCCACAAGCACTAGGGACACCCCTACCCCGACAACCATCACCGATCCACTCGGGATGGAAGTCGCCCCTGAAGAGCCGACCGCTGAAACAGCCGTCGTGAGACAATTGAAGAGAACCCGAGTTGACCTCACTATATGGCAACTCCTTGTTAGCTCTCAAGAACATCGAGAGGCACTTACAAAGGCTCTCGATCAAGTCAAGATCGACTCTCTGGCTACCCCCGCTGAAATGGTAGCCACGGTCCTACCCCACCTAAAGGGTAAGACCAAAGTAGGAGGCCCGATGATCACATTTTCCGAAGCCGATCTACCACCATTCGGGACCTCCCACAACCTGGCCCTTTACATCACGGTGATCTGCCGGGGGAAGTACCTCCCGATGACCCTAGTTGATGACGGGTCGGCCGTGAATGTCCTTCCTCTAAGGACCGCCAAAGCCCTCGGCATTACCGAGGCTGACTATATCCCGACTGCTCAAACCATCCAAGCCTTTGATGGGAGCCCAAAGTCGGTAGCTGGGGCCATAAAACTGACCATCATCACGGGCCCAGTAGAAAAGGAGCTTGAATTCCAGGTGATTGATGTCACCTCCTCATTCAACCTACTCTTAGGAAGGCCGTGGATTCACACGGTGAAAGCTGTATCCTCCACCCTCCACCGCAAGATCAAGATGCCTCTACTCGACGGTATTATTACTCTAGAGGCGACCCCAATGACCGTGGCTAGCTGTAACGCCACGGGCCGCACGGACCTCTGGGGGTTCGACTTTGTGGGGATGATCGAGGAAGAGTACCTTTTCAGGCCTTACTTCACCACGAGCATTGACACGATGCTCCAGAACCTAGGGTACCTTCCGGGGGCTACCTCTCGACCCGACCTTCCAGCTGGGAAGATCATCGAGGTCCTTAAGGACGAAGACTCTCACTTCGGCCTTGGCTATGCCCTCACTCCGGACAACGTTGTCCGAGCAGGAATTGAAAAAGCCTGCAACATTATGAAGGGTACCTACTTGAGCCCTTATAGCCCACGGTTGTCTGACTACTTTGTCACACCCGTATTCGGGGCTGTCCAGGTTGGACTATACCAACCCAATGCAACGCACCTCGGGACCCACTTGGCCCGGGATTGCAACTACATCCCAGATGAGGTGTTCACCCTCACCCAGTCCGACGGAGCGGACGATATCGAGCCCGCGCTGGGGCTACTCTTCGGGGAAGACACCGTAGCCCCGACTCCAAAGGAAGACCTGGTCAACCTGATTCTCCGCAGCAACAGGTTTGACCCGACCAAGCTGATCTCGGATGTTGGCTCCGAGACGGGAAAAAGGGCCTGGAGGAAGACTGTCAAGTGGACTGACAGTCAAGGAAGGATCTACAAGCTGGTCGCCGGAGAGGGAGACATGCCTGAGTCTGAGTCCGAGTCTGAGTCGGAGTCAGAGTCAGAGTCTGAGGTCGAGTCTAGAGAAGTCGGTGCTAGAGTCACTCCTGTAACCCCCCTCCCTTCTATCATTCCTGCTGCTAGCACCTCGGGGTCTGTCCCGAGTGCTTTACCAATTCCGCCTCTGACCAATGATCAGATGGCTGCTCTCTTTGAGCTGTTTTCCAAATTTTCAATTAATAATAACAACCGTTCTGCTTACGACTTGTCTCTTTTAAATCCTGTTTTCAAAAATGATTTATGCTGTGACATTGAGAAATCCGACGAACAGGTACCCTTACCTCCACATCTGATCGAGCAACTAGAGCAAAGGGAATCCCGGAATCCGGTAATTGAAGAGACCGAATCCATAAACGTGGGAACAACCTTAGAGCCTCAGATACTTAAGATAGGGTTATCCTTAGGTCCTGAGGAGAAACAACAGTTCATAAACCTCCTCCAAGAGTTCAAAGATGTCTTCGCGTGGTCCTACAAGGACATGCCGGGGATAGACCGGGAAATAGCCGAGCACCACATACCTATCAAAGATGGGTGCAAACCGGTCAAACAAAAGCTTCGTCGAATGAGGCCCGAGTGGTCTCTCAAAGTAAAGGAAGAAGTCGACAAACAATTCAAAGCCGGCTTCATACAAGTGTCCGAATATCCGGACTGGGTTGCAAACATCGTGCCGGTTCCTAAAAAGGACGGTAAGGTGCGGGTATGCGTAGACTTTCGGGATCTTAACAAAGCAAGCCCGAAGGATGATTTTCCGTTACCACACATCGACATACTGGTGGATAACACGGCCGATCATGCCCTTCTGTCATTCATGGACGGGTATGCCGGATATAACCAAATCAAGATGGCGGAAGAAGACATGGGTAAGACTACCTTCACTACACCTTGGGGTACTTACTGTTACACCGTCATGCCATTTGGTCTCATTAATGCCGGGGCCACATACCAAAGGACCGCTACCACTTTACTACACGACATGATGCATAAAGAGGTAGAGGTCTATGTAGACGACATGATCGTCAAATCCAAAGAACGGGACGGTCACATCACCGCTCTAAGAAAATTCTTCACCCGACTGCGCAAATACAACATGAGGCTAAACCCTCAAAAATGCAGTTTTGGGGTAACGTCAGGCAAATTACTGGGTCATATCGTTAGCCAACGAGGTATCGAAGTCGACCCAGCTAAAATCAAAGCCATTACCGAGATGCAAGCTCCTAAAACCGAAAAAGAAATAAGGGGATTTCTCGGGAAAGTCCAGTACATTAGTCGATTCATCTCCAAGCTAACCATGGTGTGTGAACCAATTTTCAAGAAACTGAAAATAGGGGAACGGGTACTATGGGATGACAAATGCCAAGCTGCTCTCGACAAAATCAAAGAAATTCTGTCTTCACCGCCGGTTTTGATGCCACCTCAACCCGGCTTGCCTTTGTTGTCATACCTAACAACGACCGAGACAGCCATGGGGGCTATGCTGGCTCAGACAGTTGACTCCGAAGAGCGAGCCATCTATTACATCAGTAAGAAGTTTTTAGAGTATGAGTGCAAATATACCATGCTCGAAAAGACGTGCTTGGCTCTAGTCTGGGCCACTAAAAAGCTCCGACATTATATGCTCAGCTATGAGGTCCATGTGCTATCCAGGATGGACCCGATCAAATACCTCTTCGAGAAACCCATCCTCAACGGCCGGATTTCAAGATGGACTCTAATGTTGGCAGAGTTCGACCTAAAATTTGTACCTTTAAAAGCTATTAAGGGGCGAATAGTAGCTGAATTCCTCGCCGACAGCCCGGTAACCGAGGAAGGACACACCGACACCTGGTCCTTCCCAGACGAAGATATCTTCCATACCGATGCCGAAACATGGGATTTATACTTCGACGGAGCATCTAATTTTCGAGGGTTCGGAGTCGGGGTCCTCCTAATTTCACCAAGAGGAGAGCATACTCCCGTCTCCATCAAACTGGATTTTGACGTCACTAACAATGCAGCAGAATACGAAGCATGCATTTATGGGCTACAAGCCGCCGCCAACCTAGGGATCACAAATCTCCGGGTACATGGTGACTCATCCTTGGTCATTAACCAAGCACTTCAAAAATGGAAGACTCGGAATGCCAATCTCGTGGCCTACCAGGCACGAGTAAGGGATCTCGAGAAACAATTCCAAAAGGTAGAATACATATACCTGCCTCGGGAAGAAAATCAGTTTGCAGATGCACTCTCAAAATTAGCATCTTTACTGAACATTCCCGACCATGTGACCAGTATGCCAATTTGCGTCGAAAGACGGTCCGAGCCGGCATACGTCTATGACATTGAAGACGTCGAGATAACCGATCCCGAACCATGGTACCAAGCCGTGTTAACATACCTGACCAACGAAGAGTATCCCCCCGGGACGGAAAACCGAGCCAAGAAAGCCTTACGGAGGCTAGCCACCCAGTTCATCCGTACTGATGACGGGCAACTGTACAAAAAGACGGCACAGGGGGCTCTTCTCCTTTGTGTTGACAAATATAAGGCCGAGAAAGTAATGGCCGAAGTACATGATGGCGAAAACGGTCCACACATGAATGCTCACATGCTGGTCCGAAAAATCATGAGGCTCGGGTATTACTGGAACACCATGGAGGCCGACTGCCAGCGGTATGTCAAACATTGCCATAACTGTCAAATCTTTGGCAATGTGCAACATATGCCGCCGTCTCTGCTCTATACCATGACGTCACCCTGGCCGTTCTCAACATGGGGTATCGACATAATCGGGAAAGTGAATCCCTCCGGTACTGGTGGACACTGCTTCATTTTGGTGGCTATCGACTATTTCACCAAATGGGTCGAAGCTGAATCATATCGCATCCTCAACGCTAAGCATGTCGCCAAATTCATCCAAAACAAGATAATATGCCGGTATGGAATCCCGCATGAATTTATCAGTGATCATGGAACCCATTTCCAAGCTGAGACCGCGGCCCTGCTGGCCAAATATAAAATTCAGAGGCACACATCCTCACCCTACCGTCCCCAAACCAATGGAGCGGTAGAGGCAGCCAATAAAACGATTGTCACCATACTAAAAAAGATGGCTGATAATTATCGGGACTGGCCCGACAAAATACCTTTTGCCCTATGGGGGTACCGGACGTCAATCCGCACCGCAACCGGAGCAACACCATACTACCTAACCTACGGGATGGAGGCAGTCCAACCAGTGGAGCTAGAGGTACCGTCCCTCAGAATTCTGCTAGAAAGTCAAGTACCCGAAGCTGACTGGGTTCGAGCACGGTACGATTCGTTGGTTCTACTTGACGAACGACGGTCCCGCGCTCTCAATAACATCCAAATTTACCAAAAAAGGATCCAACGGGCCTTCAACAAGCGAGTAAGGCCCAGGAACATTAAAGAAGGGGATCTAGTCCTTAAATCTGTTCGAGCTTTACTACCAGTTGACCCAAGGGGAAAATTCAAACCCAACTGGGCTGGGCCGTATCTGGTGAAGAAAATCCTATCAGGGGGAGCAGTAATGCTGACGGACCTGGACGGGAATGAATTTGTCAACCCAACCAACCTGGACCAGCTGAAGCGCTACTACCCTTAGCCATTTCTCAATGTCATTAGCAATTTTTTATCAAAATCATTTATTTTACAAAAAGCAAGTCAATGAGCTAGAATTATTTATTCTACTGTCGCAAAACATCTTGAACCAATAGTCTTGGTGTAATTCGAGATTGCAATTTCCTAAGTCTGAACTACGTTTGGTTTGATTCTGCTAATTGCGGATACGTAGGCAGCCCCTCAAAAGGGCACAACCAATGCAATCGAGAAAAGACAGGAACGGTTTTAATAATAAACTTCCTTTTATTTATCACAAAAAAAAACCCCAAAAAGCTTGGGAAAATTACAAGTGCAGGAATTCCAAAAAAAAAAACTACAAAAAAAGCACACGACAAAAATAATAATAATATCTAAATAATAAAACTAAGGACTCGGTATCTAGGGCATCTTGCCCTTCCCCTTGTCCTTGGCCTCCTTGGCCGTCCACTGACGACGACGCAGAGGAGAGCGTTCCCGAATCACCACAGGAACCTCTTTAGCTCGGACTCGCTTCTTGGAACTTGAGTCCTCATCCACCTCGATTGGCCCAAGTCGAGCCCTTACGGGCTCAGGGAGCCGGTCACGCGGACCTAGTCGGTCCCGGGCCGCCAGCCTTGGCCCAAGTCGCCGCTCCAAGTCAGTCTGGGGGCTTTGCCGCCCCCGCGTGCCACTAGCACCGGCATCTTTAGCTCGAGTCTTAGTATGTGACTTAAGACCCGACTCTAATCGGACTAAGGTAGCAGGGGTCTCTCCCTCATCGTAGAATCCCCTATTGTCCTTTACCGTCTCCCGGCGGACCAGTTCGAAGGCCTCATCGACCTTCAGAGCTTTGCGAGCCTCCTCGGACTCCTCAGAAGTCCATTTCTCGTAGGCTCGAGAAACCCAAGCAGATTGGCAAGGGCTGGGAATAGTCCATGTAGGACGGGTGAACCACCTCTGCAACCAGGTGTCGCACATAGCGTCCGTCAGTTGGAGCGAGACGCTAATGATGGCTTCAGTCTCAGGAATGCGCTGAGACGAACCGAACTGCCTCAGAATGCGGTCCGGGTAGATGTGAACTGTCCAGTCAAGGGACAGGATCACGAGATAACGAGCTTGGTCCCTCTTGGCCAATCCCGTCAGCTTGGAAAGGAACCACCAAGCAACCGTCCACCTAATCAACGGGCCACCATGGAACACCAATTCCTCATCCCAGTAAGCTCGATTTATATGGTGATTCGAACTTATCTTGCGCCCCCTGGAACTGAGTTGATTGTTACGGTAGTTTGGAACGCTCGGAGGAGGCTCTATGATCGACAAGCGCTCCGACAGCCAAACCTGCAGACGTGTACACGCAACTCATGAGTAACGGAATAGTTCGCTACAGCCCACTCGATCGAGTACACCCTCTGACTCGATCGAGTGAGGCTCTCTAAGACAACCAGAAGCTCGTCAGGTGTGACACTCGATCGAGTACACCATCTGACTCGATCGAGTAGGACTCGCTAAAACAAACAGAAGACTACCAGGTATGACACTCGATCGAGTACACCCTCTGACTCGATCGAGTAAGCCCTTCACAGGCCAGCAGAAACACTTTACAGACGCCACTCGATCGAGTGGTAGGTCCACTCGATCGAGTGACTTACGGACTTCAAGAAACCGCGAAACAAAAAAAAAAAAATCGCGCGAAGCAAAATTGAAAAATCGAGAGACGTTTACCTGTAGAATAAGGGTACTCCCCGTCAGTTGCCGGGTCGGGTCAAGTCGCCTAGCATCCAGACCCATGATGAGTTCTCCCGTGACTAGCCAAGCAGGGCTGTGACCAGTCTCCATCTGGTCAACCACTCCGATCAGCCTAATCTGGCCCACGCACGAGTCAGCATCCATCAACCCCTCGAAGACGTAGCGGTGCAGCATGCAAAACGCGAAGGCCCTACGCCGGTGAGAAGGCGTAGCCCTTACATCCTGGCTATTCATGAACTTGTCAGCCAAGTCGAAAAGGGAGACGGTATCTCCCCGCACCATTCAATCTGTCTCAGCATGAGACAGACCCAAGAAATCCCTCAGTCTCCTCCTCGGGTCCGGGTAGAACGGAGGAATGGCAGGGCGAGCAACAGGGCTCCAACCGCCAATGGCTGCGATCTCCTCGGGAAGAGGGCATATCTCTCCCCGCGGGAACGCGAAGACGTGATGGGTAGTGTCTCAAAGCGCCAAACAAGCATCCAGAAAATGCACATCAGGCACCAGACGCCTAAGAGGAAACAGGCTGGTAATCCCCATTTGGGTCAGCTGAATCCTGTCGTCATCCCGAAAGTGTTGGGACCAGGCAAAAAGCATTGAAGTGAGATGCTCGATACCCATGGCAGGAACTTGATTTCTTAAAAGACTGAGAGATTTTTTTTAGAGAAGAGAAGGATTTTGATTTGAGGTGCAGAAAGCTGAAGCAGGAAACCTGTATTTATAATATAGAAGCCTGGCAGTAACCTGACTAACCCTGCCTCCTCAGCAAATTGGCCCCCAACATGCGCAGGCCTGACTTCAACCCAGAATAGGAATCTAGTTATCCTGAGCTTTCCTAAATTCTTTCTAAAAAAAATTCCTTCTTCGGAAATTTCAACCTTTTTCAAAATCCAGTACATTTTCCCCAGCACAAGTCGGTGTTTTGCCTATGTGTTACATGCAATTTATCATGTGTCAGCATACAGGTACACCTCAAGACTTCAGAAGCAAGTCCCCGCGCAGCTACTTTACTCCCCAGCGTGAGTCGGTGTTCTCCTGGAACGCTACATCCAAAATGTGATGTATCAGCATACGGGTACTCCTACACCTCCAAGCACAAGTTTTATTCCCCAACGGAGTCAACTTTCCCCGGTATGCTACATCCAAGACGCGATGTGTCGGCATACGGGTACACCTACGCCCCAAAAGGCAAGTTTCACTCCCCACAGCGCATCATCACCAGGTCAGGCACGACTCAAGGCTTCAAAAGCAAGCCCGTACGACTCACATATTTCCCCAGCGGAACGCCCGAGGCGGCATTTTCCCCGAAATGGTACAGGATGGGCCCACATATAAGCACGCCTAGGACTTATGCAACAAGTCTGACTCCCCGCGAAGCTATCATCGGCAGGACAGGTATGACCCTCTGCTTATGGCTGGCGAGCCCTTCACGCAAGTCTACTGGACTATAAACGACCCGACCGGAAGGCTGCCAAGTCGTAATCTGCGATTGGCCTGGTGGCTACTCTGACTTTCGCCTTGTCCAAGCCTCAGTCAGAGTGGGGGCTCTGTAGACACCCGCATTTTGCCTGCTAGTGTCTATAGCAGTTCCCGACAAACACCCGATGATGATCGGACGCAAACGTGACTTAGTATGCTCGGATTTGGGCCCGAAATCAATAATTTCCGACATGGACTTTTAGCGGAGTAATAATCTCACAAAACAGACCTCAAATTCAGGCCCAGTGGGTCGTTCCGAGCAAAATGAGACTAATTTGGGCCAAAACCGACACCAAAAATAAATCCCGTCTTTTAGCGACCGGGTCAAAACCCGGTCAAAGACGAAACCGTCTCATAAATCAGCCAGGTTCAGCTGGCGCACAAATCCAAATTCAAAAAATCAATCAAAACAACAATATCAATTCTTTCCTATTTTGTCTCGATTTGCTTGACCCACTCGATCGAGTGGATTGACCCACTCGGTCGAGTGGAGCGTCAAAAAACCGGACCAGATTCATTCCTGAAGGCACTCGACCGAGTGCACTAGGGCACTCGATCGAGTGACCCTAGGTCGGGGGGTTTCTCCTATAAATACCCCCTTAACCCCATTCATTTCACAACTTTTACCAACTCTTACACATCCATTTTTACCCCATATTCACCTCACATTTCAGTCACATTCTCTACACTACAAGCCTTAGCAACCCTAAGCCCTATACACAAAAAACCGAGTCCCTTGTCCCTCGATAAACCGACAACACATACACACACACACACCATAACTTGCATACATCCTCGATACTCCATAGTCCCGTCACTATTCGCGAGCCCATTTCCGAGGTCCTTACTAAGCATGTATGTTGAGGGTGTCCTAAACCCCATCTCGATCTTTATTGCTTTTATTTACATTTTTGTATCGTTAATATTATACTTATACTAGTATTGCAATCCTAACACTAACTCTAACATTCTAACATTTTACTTTTTTTGCATACTAACTTTTACATTTCGTTGCTAGCATTATAACCATACCGTGTATATATATATATCTAGTATCAAAATCTCGGTTTCGGATACGTTTGACTATAATTGTCGCCTAAAGTCCGTCTAATCCTTTTACGAGCAACGACGGAGGTGGAGCCCTTTCGAGGAGCCCCGCCCCAATGTGCTCAAAGGCGTGACGTGATCGCGACTAATCGTAGTTGAACGTATTCGATCCCATTTTAATTAGTGCGGAACCCGTTGACACGAAAACCGACATCACCTAACCCGAAAGGGTTAGTTTCGATGTCGTGACGTAGAGGGAAGCATTTCGTCACTAATTCAAATTCTCTAACGTAAACGTTTTCATAAAATCCCGACAACGGTATTATAATCGTACATATACACGATTATAGCACCGGAGGTCGAGTTAAATTCAAATCATGCGATATTTGTATTTAATTCGACCGACCGTCGTTTTCGACCCCAAAAATGAAACGAGTTACCACTCGTACAGGGACTACTCGACCGAGTGCATAGGCCACTCGATCGAGTAGTGTCCACAAAACCGGGCAGACTACTTCCCAAGGGTACACTCGACCGAGTCAGGCCATGACTCGACCGAGTGGATCCTGTAGCCCAGAAAACCGAGGGCTTGGATGCAACATTTAAACCTCGTCTCTTTTTTTACGACTCTTAGTCGACACGTGTAAAGCCAATCACGTGAACTCATTTTCCAAAACTCACGTTTATCGTGGCAAACCGAATTAAATCTAAATTCGTCAATATTTTGATTCAATTCGGCCAACCTTCAAATTTAAGACACATAAATCACGAGTCACAACTCGTACAGGTGCCACTCGACCGAGTACACCTGCTACTCGATCGAGTAGCACCCCAAACCGTGGGCAGAAGCTTCTTTTAGGACGCACTCGACCGAGTCAGGCCATGACTCGACCGAGTGAGTCCTGTAGCCCCATAACCGAGGGCCTTGACACACCTTTCAAGCCTCGCCTTTTTTTATCGACATTAGTCATCACGTGTAAAGACTATCACGTGACTAACCTATTTCCAAAACCGTGCACAACACGACAAGTAGAACGACTTTGACCACCTTTGACGTGATGAGTCGGGACAAGACTACGGGATATGGGATCGGGCTAGCAATACGCCACAGTCTCATGTTTCCGTCCTTCGCTTAGTACACAATACAATGTGTATTTAATCGGGGTTAGTCCATCTACGCATTTCGCGGTCTAGCTTACATACGGGTCCGTCCATATCTTTGTATCGCGTTATTTTTATTGCTTCTACGTAATGTTGTATTGTGAATTCCGGGTTGTATTTCCGCCCGTGTAACTTGTACGTTTTTATTTTACTTTCGAGCTTTGTTTATTTACTTGCTTTTACGCTTTATAAACGAACCTCGCATGCTAAACCATTTTGACCAAGAATAAGATGCATTAAATGACGTAGTTCACAAACTATTAATATGCTTAGCCCGAAAACGCTGTTTGCATATCATTTAATCGTTTTACTAGCGCGCACACACGAACACGAACGATGTCTTAGTAGAGGCCGCCATGTGCGGGCGGGGTTGGGTGTCCTTAGTGGGCTTCCCAACACGTACCCTCACCCCTTACTCAGAACCTTTGGTTTCCGGATGCCCGAAACCCTTGGCGCACGAGAGTCATTCTATACACGAAAGCCGGTTTATACGGAATCGGTATTGCAATGCAAAGGGACGAGCCCAATGAACTCTGAAATCGAAGTGGGCTTACTTTGTGAATAGCCCATGACGACATAGAGTGGGCTCGTATGGTTCCGAATAACCACAAAATTCGGTGGCGACTCCATTTTGACTTAAATTTCGAACCCGAGAACAATCTCACCACGAGATTCATTCGCCTACCCAAACCCGCGCGTGGCCGCGTCGGGGTGGACCTACGTCATGTCCACAGTACTCCTCTAAGTGACCACGATGGATACTATTGATTCCGAGGCCGTATTCGAGCGTATTGATGCATGCTAGCGTCCGATCATCATCGAGTGTTTTGTTTGAGACTGCTACAGACACTAGCAGACAAAATGCGGGTGTCTATAGAGCCCCCACTCTAACTGAGGCTTGGACAAGGCGAAAGTCAGAGTAGCCACCAGATCAATCAAGGATTACAACCTGGCAGCCTTCCGATCGTGTCGTTTAAAGTCCGTTAGACTTATGTGAAGGGTTCGCCAGCCATAAGTAGAGGGTCATACCTATCTTGATAGCTCCATGGGGACTTGCTTTTGCAGTATTGGGTGTACCTATATGCCGACATATTATATTTTGCATGTAGCATTTAAGGAGAAACACTGACTCAATTATCCGCTGGGGAGTAAAAATATTTTAACATTTTTGATATTTGAAATTTTTTTGAAGAAGGAATACTCGGGATAACTCGATTCCTGTATTAGACTTGGACAAGTGTTGAAGCATGAACTGGGCCTATGCAGACAGGCGGCCCAATGTCCATGTACCAAGGTTGAGGTGTCAGGGTTTTTGTGTATATATACGCAACCTTTTGACCTTGACTTTGTATCATCACAACTCTTTTTCACATAAAAGAAATATAATTCTCATTCCTTTTCTTAAGAAATTAGTCATGGGTATCGATTTGCTTTCTGCGAAGCTGCAAGCTTGGTCAAGGAGTTTCAAGGATGCATAAAAGGTTGCCATGAATCAGATAGGCATTTCTCAGCTGCTGATGGTCCGTCAATTGCAGGTAGGCTCGTGTTTTCTTGATGCTTATCTATCATATTAGGATGATATTTATCATGTGTTTGCATTTCCCCGGGGTGAAATTTGTCCTTTACCCGAGGAAATAGCTGCTGTGGGAGGATGGAACCCTAGGTTTCGGCATGCTGTCCCATTTTCTTTATCCGACCCGAGGAGGAAATTGCAGGAATTTCTAGGCCTTTTCCATACGGAGGTGGCCCGTATGATGTCCGGGTTATGGCATCCCATAGCCGTAAGACATTTGCCTTTTGCATGCTCCATGTTTATGCGTTTGAGGGTCACATGGATTTGCTGTCCTGTATGGGCGACACTCGAGTTCTGGCAATTGTTGATCAATTGGAGACAGCATAGCTCAGCTTGGCTTATTACGGGAGAGATTATCCAGGGTTTGGACAATCGTAAAAGGGAATCGTCAGTTCATTTGACTGAGAGTACTCGCTTGTTACAGGTATACCGCCTTTTTTTTGTTTTTTTCGCGTTGACTTGCAATAGGAGGGCACTCGATCGAGTGCCTTTGGCGAAGGTCTCCCTGCCCACTTTTTTTTTTTTTTTGGGGGGGGGGGGGGGGGGTCACGCGATCGAGTCACCCTGACACTCGATCGAGTGCCCCTAGGCGAACCGAAGCTTTCTCTTGTTTCATACATACGTGAGAACTTATAAACCCGTATTTTGTCAAGTTTGGTTGTACGAGAGGGTATCAATCATGGAGTCTCCTCTTGACCCGAGCAGGTATCGGTTCAGCCAAGTGACTGGAAGGAGACGGGCTATCGACTTTTCTGTCTTATTAATAAGAATTATTTGGACGAGGAGTTGTCGTTCCACCGTGGCCCCACTGATCCGATGGGTGGTCCCGTGGTGGTTCATTCCTTCTTGGACCGGTTTGGCGAGAAAGGACAAGGCCCACTATCAAGTGATCTTGTCCTTTAATCAGACGGTTCACCTCTACCCCAACCGTATTGTTAGGCAGTTCGGTTGGTCGCAGAGGATCCCGAAGGACGAGGCGATTGTTAGTGACTCCATACAACTGACCGATGCGATGTGTGACACTTGGCTGCAGCGGTGACACACCCGGATTATTTGGTCCGTTCCTGAGTCTCTTCACTCAACATGGGTATCAAATTCATATTAAAAGTGGACGAAGGAAGGCTCTGCAGAGGCTCGGGCTGCTTTGAAGGTCGATGAAGCTTTTGACCTGGTTCGCCGAGAGCAGGCCAAGGACAACAAAGGCTTCTTCGATGATGGTGACACTCCTGCTACCTTAGTTCGTCTGATGTTGGGTCCAAAGACAAAGGTTATGACTCAAGCTAAAGGGACCGGTGTTAAAGGAGGCTTGGACTGAGACTGGCAGCTAAGGACCGACTTGGTCCTCGGGACCGGCTGCCGAAGCATGTTTAGGCTCGACTCGGGCCGATTATCGTGGCGGATGATCCACTCTTGAAGAAATGGGTTTGGGCTAAAGAAATCCCTGTTATGATCCTAGAACGCTCGCCAACGCCTCGGCGACAATAGGCTCCGAAGGATGTAAAGGATAAGGGTAAGGGCAAGATGCCCTGAATACCTGACTTATTAATTTTAATTATTTGAATAATACTACTATTTTTTAGTGTCTTATTTTTTTTGAATGATGTAATTGGAATTCCCGAGTTTATTAGGATTTTGGTAACAATAAAAGATATTTTTATTAGTTAAACCATTTCTGTCTCTTTCCCTATTGCGGTGGTTGTGCCCTTGTGGGGGTTGCCTACATATCCACTGTTAGTGGAATCAAACCGGACGTAGTTCATGGCTTAGAATTTTGCAATCTCGAAATACACCAAGACTAATAGTTCGAGATGTGCGCGACGGTAGGATGAATAATCCCAACTTATTGACTTGTTTTTTGATAGTTTATGTTTTAAAAGGATAACTTTTAATAAATTTTTAGCAAATGACATTGAGATAAGGTTAGGGTAGTAGCGTTTCAGCTGGTCTAGGTTGGTAGGATTGGTGAAGTTATTTCCGTACAAATCTGTCAGCTTCACAGCACATCCTGATAAGACCTTTTTCACCAGACATGGCCCGGCCCAATTGGGTTTGAACTTTCTCCTCGGGTCAACTGGTAGTAAAGCTCGAACAGATTTGAGGACTAAGTCCCCTTCCTTGATATTTCTTGGCCTGACTCTTTTATTGAAGGCCCGTTGTATTCTTTTCTGATATATTTGAATGTTGTTGAGGGCACGAGATCGCCGTTCATCTAAAAGGACCAGCGAGTTATACCGTGCTTGGACCCAATCAGCTTCAGGTACTTGGCTTTCTAGTAAAATCCTGAGGGATGGTACCTCCAACTCAACTGGTTAAAACGCTTCCATCCCGTATGTCAAATAATAGGAGGTTGTACCGGTTACAGTATGGATTGACGTTCGGTATCCTCATGGGGAAAAATGTATTTTGTCAGGCCATTACCGGTAATTATCGACCATCTTTTTAAGTATGATGAAAATTGTCTTGTTGGCTGCCTCTACCGCTCCATTTGTTTGGGAACGGTAAGGCGAAGATGTATGCCTTTGGATCTTGTATTTGGCTAGAGCTGTTGTTTCGGCTTGGAAGTGGGTCTGGTGATCACTGATGAATTCGTGCGGGATTCCGTACCGACATTTGATCTTGTTTTGGATGAACTTGGCGACGTGCTTAGCATTCAAGATCCGGTATGACTCGACTTTGACCCATTTGGTGAAGTATTCGATAGCTACCAAGATGAAACAGTGACCTCCCGACCCAGAAGAGTTTACCTTCCCAATTATGTCGATTCCCTATGTTGAAAATGGCCATGGTGACGTCGTGGTGTATAATAGGGATGATGGCATATGTTGTACATTGGCGAAGATCTAGCAATTATGACAATGTTTGACATACTGTTGCCAGTCGGTTTCCATATTGTTCCAGTAGTATCCGAGCCTCATGATCTTTCGGACTAGCATCTGAGCGTTCATATGTGGACCACACTCACCGTCGTGTACCTCAGCCATAACCTTCTCGGCCTTTATTTTGTCGATACATAGGAGGAGAGCCCTCTGTGTTGTCTTTTTGTACAATTGTCCGTCATCCGTACGGATAAATTGGGTAGCTAACCTCCGTAGGGCTTTCCTGGCCCGGTTTTCGGTTCCAGGAGGATATTCTCCTGTTGATATGTAAGTTAGAATAGCCTGATACCAAGGTTCAGGATCATCTATTTCAATGTCTTGAATAGCGTGAACGTATGCCGACTCGGATCATCTTTCGATGCAAATCAGCATACTGGTTAGGTGATCAGGGATATGTAGCAGAGATACCAATTTGGAAACTGCATCTGTGAACTGGTTTTCTTCCCGGGGTAGGTATATGTATTCTACCTTTTGGAATTGTTTTTCGAGAACCCTTACTCGCACCAGATAGGTCACGAGGTTGGCATTTCGAGTTTTCCATTTTTGGAGTGCTTGATTGATGACTAATTAAAGATGAGTCGCCGTGTACCTGAAGATTTGTGATTCCTAAATCGGTGGCGGCTTGTAATCCATGGATGCATGCTTCATATTCGACGGAGTTATTAGTCACGTCGAAATCCAGTTTGATGGATACCGGGGCATGCTCCCCCTTTGGTGAGATTAAAAGAATCCCAATTCCAAATCCTCGAAAATTGGAAGCGCCATCGAAGTACAAATCCCATGTTTCACGTCGGTATGGAATATGTTTTCGTCTAGGAAGGACCAAGTATCGGTGTGTCCGTCCTCATTTATGGGGCTATCAGCAAGGAACTCGACTATCATCTGGTCTTTAATAGCTTTTAGCGGCACAAATTTAAGGTCGAACTCTGCCAGCATCAGAGTCTATCTAGATATGCTGCCGTTGAGGATGGGCTTCTCGAATAGGTATTTGATGGGATCCATTTTGGATAATACTTGTACTTCGTGACTGAGCATGTAATGCCAAAGCTTCTTGGTGGCCCAGACTAGTGCTAGGCATGTTTTCTCGAGCATGGTATAGTTGCATTCATACTCCAGGAATTTCTTGCTAATGTAGTAGATAGCTCTTTCTTCCAAATCAACGGTCTGTGCTAGCATAGCCCTCATGGTTGTCTCAGTAGTTGTTAGAAATAACGACAGAGGCAAGCCTGGTTGAGGTGGCATTAGGACCGGCGGGGAGGATATAATCTCCTTGATTTTGCCGAAAGCCGCTTGGCACTTATCATCCCATAGCTTTCGTTCACCCACTTTCAGTTTCTTGAAAATCGATTCGCATACCATGGTTAGTTTGGATATGAACTGGCTGATGTATTGAACTTTCCTGAGGAAATCCCTTATTTCTTTTTCGGTCTTAGGAGGCTTCATCTTAGTGATGGCTTTGATTTTTGCTGAGTCGACTTCGATACCACGTTGGCTAACGATGTGACCCAATAATTTGCCTGATGTTACCCCGAAGCTGCATTTTTTAGGATTCAGCCTCATGTTGTACTTGCACAATCGGGTAAAGAACTTTCTTAGGGCAATGATGTGCCTGTCTCAGCTCTTGGATTTGACGATCATATCGTCGACATAGACCTCTACTTTCTTGTGCATCATATCATGTAACAAGGTGACGTATGCAAAATTTAGACCGTTTTCCTTCCCATTTAGACTTGTTTTTCCTCCGTTTTGCGAGATTAGAGTGCGATTATCACCCTATTTTTAGTCTTTCTCGCATTAACGTCTCTCTTGTGCATTTCACGTGTTTTTGGTAGTATTTCTATCTATTTTGATAGGATTCGACGCTGAGAGCATGTCCGAGCTTCCATAAGCACAAGAGAGTGGAATACCGTCCGAAAAGCAACTCACAAAACTAGAAGTTCAAGCCATCCAATCAAACGACAAAAAGCGAGACCGTAAAAGAGGTCAAGGAGACCATCGGGTGAAGTTTCACCCCATGAGATACCACCGGGCGAAGTTTCGCCTGACGACATTTTGACCTCCTCGAAGATCTTCATGAAACTTTCTCCAGCGGGCAAAATGACCGGGCAAAACTTTCACCCATCGGGTGAAGTTTCGCCCGATGGTAAAGAGACCCCCAAATGAAAAATCTGGAAGAAAGTTCACCGGGTGAAACCACCGGGTGAAGTTTCACCCGGCGGTAATGGCTCGTGAATGACTGATATTTGCAGAGTGAAGTTTCACCATATGAAGACTCATTGGACAAAAGTCTCACTACTGGAGCAAAAGTTGGATTTGGGCTTTGGTTTAAGGATCCATTAAGCTATTATTATATATAGTTAACCTAAGGAGATGCATATAACACTCCAATTAGATCATTTTTCAGTAGCATCCTTCATCATCCATCACTACATTAGCTTAGATAGAAAGCCATTAGATATTCATAGTTTTTATCAATCATCATCTTCATCTCGCTTTAGATTCAAGCTTTTGTAAAGAATTATAGTTTTTATCTTGAAGTTCTTTGAAGATTATCAAGGGATTAGTGACAAATCCATTGTCCTTTTCATCAAGACTTCTTCTTATTTTATGCAATCTTCATCTTCTTTATTGTTATCTTTCTCCATTGTTAGTATATTTCTCTTCCTCTCCCTTTTTTTTTCTCTAGATTAGATTTTACTATTGCTCTTTTGTTATTGCATCGTTTTTATTGATTTTACTTGCGTTGTTTTTAGATCGCCTTATAGTTTCTTTTGTTGATTATTTGTTTCGCTGTTCTAGTTTTATTTCCTCTAGTTTTATCATTATGCATATTTTTGCTATCATCTCCATTGTTATTGCTTTTATAGTTCTCTTCATGAATTGTGAGTAGTTTACTTGTTAAGGGGTAAGGGAGGAAGATCTTGGGTGATATGAATTAAGGAATTGTGGTTTGTTTGCATGTTTGTTGATTTATCGTGTTTGAGGTTTTTGTGTCATTGTTGACTTAGTGTAACAACCCGAATTTTCAAGACTTTATAAATAAGTCTATAATAGGAAACAGCGGAAGACATGATACATATCCGAGTCATTACTATTCTCAACTAATTAGATTACTTAATAATAATTATGAAAGTACTTAAATATTACATTTAATTATAACAATTTTATGAAGAATATAAATACATTTGAGTCCCATCTTGAGCTATCTCCAACCTTGCCCGTCTGAGAAGTGGTCAGTTTCCCTTAATCTGACGATTATAATATTTTAAAAGAATTTCATAGAAAAACAAATCGTCAGGTGGGTAAATTGTCAGAATTTAATATGAATAAAATATTAAATCAAACATAGATCAAATAGCAGTACATAAAAGCACAACCGATAACGCATAACTTTAGAAATCGCAAGAAATGTTTTAAGTGCAGTATTATTTTTAGAAAAGTTTTATCACGATATACTGGCCAATAATTGTACAAGTTTCGAATAAGTTTCGTATTTGATACTTGTACAATAATAATATACCACCAATCACACCGATACCATGGGGCTTACATTATTACTCCTGTTTACCATGGTGACATAAACACGTTTAAAACAAAATTCGTCCTCTCATCTCTAGGGTCGAATGCCGGATACATGGGGTTGTTACCCGCACCATGGACTAAACACCACCTGACTAGTTATCCCCGCAGTCACGCTCCAATCGTCGACTCACGGAAACCCGGGTGCGATCCACCTAACACGTATATGACTGATCAGGTCCCCACCTAAAGTATGGCCACACTCTCGCCTATTCTCGAGTCAATGACAAGGGCAGCCAAAGACCCTTCGTACGCTACGGACGGTTTTATACGGTTAAGCTAAGCGCTATTCTTCCATGCCCATCTGCGTTGAAAGACGATCCGAGCCGGCATATATCCACGCTATCCAAGATATTGAGCTAACTGATCCAGAACCCTGGTACCAGGCTATTCTGACCTACTTAACATCAGGAGAATATCCTCCGGGAGCTGAAAACCGGGCCAAGAAAGCCCTGTGAAGGTGGGCCGCCCAGTTTATCCGCACAGACGATGGACAGTTATATAAGAAGACAACACAGGGGGCTTTACTCCTATGCATTGACAAAACGCGAGCCGAAAGAGTCAAGGCAGAGGTACATGATGGTGGAAATGGTCCGCATATGAACGCCCATATGTTGGCCCGGAAAATCACGAGACTCGGTTATTATTGGAATAGCATGGAAACTGACTGTCAGTTATATGTCAAACACTGCCATAACTGTCAGATTTTTGCCAACGTACAACATATGCCTCCATCCCAATTATAGACGATGACATCACCATGGCCATTCTCGACATGGGGAATTGATATAATCGGGAAAGTGAACCCTTCCGGGATGGGAGGTCACTGTTTCATTTTGGTGGCTATCGACTATTTCACTAAATGGGTCGAAGCTGAATCATACCGAATCTTGAATGCCAAACATGTGGCCAAGTTCATCCAAAACAAAATTATATTTCGATATGGGATTCCGCACGAGTTCATCAGTGATCACGGGACCCACTTTCAAGCTGAAACTGCCACTTTGTTGGAAAAATACAAGATTCAAAGGCATACATCATCACCCTACCGTCCCCAAACGAATGGAGCGGTAGAGGCAGCTAATAAAACAATTGTCACCATACTTAAAAAGATGGCTGAGAATTATCGGGACTGGCCCGACAAGATACCTTTCGCTTTATGGGGATATCAGACATCAATTCGAACTGCAACCGGGGCAACTCCATACTTTCTGACATATGGAATGGAAGCAGTCCAACCAGTCGAGCTAGAAGTACCATCCCTCAGGATTCTACTCGAGACCCAGGTACCTGAAGCAGATTGGGTTCAAGCCCGATATGACTCGCTAATCCTCTTGGACGAACGGCGATCTCGGGCCGTGAATAATATTCAGATATATCAGAAAAGGATCAAACGGACCTTTAACAAAAGGGTTAGGCCCAGGAATATCAAAGAGGGCGATCTAGTCCTAAAATCTGTTTGAGCTTTACTACCAGTTGACCCAAGAGGAAAATTCAAACACAATTGGGCTGGGCCATATCTAGTGAAGAAAATCCTTTCGGGGGGAGCAGTAATGCTAACGGATTTGGACGGAAACGAGTTCGTCAACCCAACAAACTTAGACCAACTGAAGCGTTACTACCCATAAGCCCTATCTCAATGTCATTTGCAAGAATTTATAAAAATTTGTCTTTTTATAAATTTTCAAAATTTTAAGCAAGTCAATAAGTTAGGATTACTTATCCTACCGTTGCACATCTCGAACTAATAATCTTGATGTATTTCGAAAAATTGCAAAAATATATCTGAACTACGGAAGGTTTGATTCCATTAATTATGGATACGTAGGCAACCCCTCAAAAGGGTACAACCACTGCAATAACGAAAAGACGGGAACGGTATTCACTAATATGTCTTTTATTATATAAAAAATTGATAAACTTGGGAATTTTAAAGAATACATCACAAAAAACAAACAAAAACAACAAAATCACACCACAAAAATAGTAGTAATACTTAAATAATAAATTTAGGAGACTACTCGTACATTTTTCCTTTCCCCTTATCTTTCGGGTCACGCGGAGCCCGAGGCCGACGGGGCGGGGGCGAACGTTCCCTAATCACAAGCGGAACTTCTTTTGCTCGAACCCGCTTCTTCGATTTTGGGTCTTCTGCCGGTCCAAGCTGAGCCCGTACGGGCTCGGGAAGTCTGTCTCGAGGACCAAGTCGGTCCTTGACCGCCAGCTTTGGGCCTAGTCTCCTCTCTAAATCCGTCTGGGGGCTTACTTTCCCCCGTGCACCCTTAGTACTGGACCCTTCAGTCTGAGTCCTAGATTTCCCTTTCTGACTTGCCGGAGTAGCATCTTCGTCAAAGAAGCTTCTATTATCTTTAGCATGCTCCCGACGCAACAGGTCGAAAGCCTCGTCAGTCTTCAAAGCAGCTCGGGCTTTAGCAGAATCAGCCTTTGTCCATTTGACATAAGAATTGGATACCCAGATCGAATGAGGATTCTTGGGAACGGACCAAGTAGCTCGTGTATACCACCTTTGCATCCAGGTGTCACACATTATGTCCGTTAACTTAGCAGACTCACTCACGATTGTCTCGATTTCCGGGATTCTTTGGGCCCGACCATATTGCCTAAGTATGTGATAAGTGTAGTTTGTAGTGCCTATTTCGTAGTGTTTTGGTCCCATTTTCCTTGTGGAATCGCTCCTTGGGAGCAATTTATGGGCTACTTATGCTTCCTCTAGTTCGTTTCAGGTTCCCGAGAGCATTCATGAAGAGTTGGAGCGATTCCGACTCAATACATACACTTTTCGGAGCCAACGAAGCGGAGGAACGATCACTCGATGCCTTGGATTCGACCCCGAGACCTTGGGACCCAATCCCGAGCCTCCGAGACCCGATACCGAGTCCCGAGAATCGATGAGAAGTCCATGTGAAGCAAGGAGGAACCTTAAAGATCATATTGGAGGCCTACAAGACTCATCCCCGACGGGTATGACCTCATCCCGTCCGGGATGAAGTGCACAAAAGAGAGGGCTCCTGTTTTGGGTCCATCCCGACCGGGACCAGCTCCTCCCGGCCGGGACCGACACCTTCCCAACCGGGACCACCTCCTCCCGGCCGGGAAGGGCTGCTGCTACTCCGCGCTTTGTTTTCTCTTCTCCCTTCCACTTGTAACCCTATATATACTCTTCCCTTGTTATGTTAAGCTTATGTTGGACATTACCCACAAACCCTAGCCTAGTTTTAGCATAGATTAGATTAGATTAGTGTAGATTAGTCTTTAGATTATCGTTAATCCTAGTTTAATGCTTGTAATTTGGGAATTCTTCAAGATCTTCACCAAGCTTGACAAACTTGGATGTTTGTTTTGGGTTTTTCTCATCTATGCAAGTTTTCTTCTTCCTTTCATCTTCTAGTATGGTATAATCTTCTCATTTTACTCTTAATCCTTTATTGTTCATCAAGTTTGAATCTTTAGTTCTTGTTTATTGTTTTGTTCATCATATTTGGTAGTTTCATTATGTATGTTTTGTTGTTTGTGTTGATTCATCTTGTTAGTGTTAGTTTTAGTTTAGATATGTTAGAGTAGTGTTCTTGCTAGGGTTAGTAGGGTGATTAGGGTGTTAATTGGGTGATTAAGGGTTTGTTGGAGATGTGGGTGGAAGATTTGGGTTTCCTCTTGGTTGATGCATATGACATGTTTGATGAATTGCTTGAATGACTAAGTAAGTTAGATTGCTTGTTTTTCTTGCCTTTCCCTTGTGGGTGTTAGTTTGTTATGGGTTCGGTTCCCTCATTAAGTTGCGAGAGCCCGGTGAGGACGACCCCTAGGTTAGTCTAAGTTGCGACCGCCCGGATGCGATCTAGGCCATAACACGCTAGAACCCCGTTTGTCATGTGTGTCGCCAAAATGGGTTCCATGAGGAACCTCTAGGTCGGTTTAATTTGCGACCGCCCGGACCGACCTAGATTACCCTACTACCTCCTTCACTCTAGCTCTCCCTTGACCATTTCGTTACCCCTTTGACCCCGACCTAATCCTAGCCCGTTTTCCTTGTTAGTCCGACCTCCCGTCCCTGTGGATTCGACCCGACTTACCCTAGCTACCCTAGTTAGGTTTAGCCGGTTATTATTTGGTGGCGGGATCCACGACAAATCCCTCCCATCAAATTGGCGCCGTTGCCGGGGACGGCGTAGTTTAGACTTTTGTTTGCTTAGTTTTGGACTTTGTTCTTGATTTTTGTGTTCTCTTATCCTTGTGTATCTCCGTTTTTTCTTCTTGTGTGTTACTCTCCCTTCCTAGTGCCTCAAAAGCACTAGGATACTAACGTTTGCTCAAGTGCTTCTAGCTCATCCTAGGTACCAAAGCGACGTTATGGACATGGCTCGTCCAAGCTACCATCAATCATCAAGGGACAACTATGGGGCGAATTACCAAAACCCACAACTTTACCAACCATATCAACCTCATCAATAATCTTATGAACCCTGTTCTTATGGTTACCAAGAAAGTTGTCAAGGATCGTTCCCACATCCTAACAACTACCAAACACCCTCACATAACCCACGACCACAAGATCCCAACTTTGAGACTATTCAAATGATGCATCAATTGCTTAAGAGTCAACATGATTCGATAGATCTATTGCAAAGGACTCAACAAGCGATGGTGACTCAAATAATAGGGGTTAGGGAGGAGTTCAAGGACCAAATAGCGGTGCAAGATGCTCGAATCGATGCACTCATGGCTCATATCACGATGTTGGCCACTCGAGCTCCACTACATGTTGAGGAAGGTTCATTTGGGCAAGAGGGTCGGGTGCCTCCACAAGAAAGGCAACCCAACCTTGAAGCTACGAATGAAGAAGAGAGGGTCGATCAAGAGACCATTGTTGAGTGTTGCTTGGGTGGTGAAGATAGGGAGAGAATAGAGGAAGTTGAAGCTTCAAGGGCCAACAATGAGGAGGGGAGTGAACATGATTCTCAAGATAACTCTTGGGGAGCCGATGTATTGGCTATCAAATTGGATTTGTTCGATTTTCTTCGTGATGAACCACTAGACAATCCAAAGCCAAGTGAAGACATACCTCCTCTAGGCCATATAGACAAGGTGAGTGAAAAGGAGCGCAATACTTGGGAAAAAGAAGTAGATGCCTTGGAACTCGCCTTGTATGGGAAATTGGAGGATCCTAAAGCCTCCAATGAAGAAAACTTGATGCCTTCTCCTCCTCTACCGCACTCGATGCCTAGTCCCTTGTCTTGTGAAACGGTTGGTGAAGAGGATCCTTGTCGGGCGGTGGAAAAGAGTCCCACTCTCGACCCCGTAGAAGAAGCGACACCCCTAGGGTGTGATCTCCCACATCATGACACCGAGCACGACTCTAAACCACTATACCTACCGGATGGTCATAAGAGTCTTAGCTATGTTGGTTCCGAAGACCCGGAAGATCACGATAACCCCGAGCCTAATGAAGATGATCGCTTCTTCCCTCCGACTTGGAAGCTTTTGAAAGTGGCTAGGCTTGGCCATGTGAGCTTAAATGAAGATGTTGCTAGGGCATTTGACTTACTCCTTCGAGCTCTTGATGGCTATGGAGGTGTAGTTGGTGAGAGTACCTTATTGTATATATCTCTTTTTCTTGTTCTTTTTGCTTTTGTGTGTGTATATATGTTTGTTTGGTACCTTGGTTTCTAGGATTGGTAGTTTTGTGAAATTCTTGTCTTTTGGATTGTTAATGAGCGTTGTGAGGGAGAGAATTTGATATTGCATTTGAGCTTATTGTCATAGGTGTGAAGTGAAGACGATTCCTAGAGAGGAATGGTTAATGATAGAGCTTGGTTCGTGAGTATGGAAGTCGGTTTTTGAAGCTTCGGTGAAGCTTTTGGGGTTTTGGAGGTCAAGAAGACCCATCCCGGGCGGGAAGGGAGCTTCCCGACCGGGAAGGATATGCCATCCCGACCGGGAAGGAGCCGTCCCGATCGGGATGGAGGTGCAAAAATTGGAGCTTGCTGGAGTGCCGTCCCGACCGGGAAGGTGGCTTCCCGACCGGGACTAGTGTGTCTTCCCGACCGGGATGGTCCCCTTTCTCCTCTTTTGGCCTCTTCTTTGATATTTGGGCCCACCCAACCATTGTATACCCCCACCCAACCTCCCTACCCATCCTTGCTCACATCATATGACCATTACACTTCATTTACATACCCTCACCTCATTTCTCTTCCCTTTACACCGAGTTTCACATCGAATCCCACTCCCCTCACACCATTACTACCTCACCATGCGGTTTGATCGAGAATGAAGAGGAATAGCAATGACGAAGACAAGTTTTGTGCCAATTTTGATCTATGAGACGATGGAGCGAGTGAGTTGCTAACCTATTGGTACGGCAACTATCCTTTCTTTCCCGTCTTTTATAGCTTGTTTTCTTTTGTGTTTATTCCCTTCCCCTTGAGTCATGGTATCTTACTGGCCTTCGAGGCCTTGGTAGTGGTTGCTCCCGACTCTTGATGATGTGACTACATCGAGAGTCGTTTTCAAAATCCAAAATTTACAAGTTTTTCACTCTTTCTTTTTGAGGATTTAGTCGGATTTAGGCGGAATCCGGGTTAGGTGACGTGATTACACCTAGTCCTCCCCTCCCATTTCCTTTTATTTCCTTCTTTTTATTTTCTTCCCCCATCCATATCTTTTTCTTGTCTCGGCCCATGGTGACTTGACTACACCCCGGCCGGACACCTTCTACCATTTTCTTCACCCTTATTTTTGATTTTTAGCTTTATTTTCGTAGTTTATTTTCTTTTTCTTTTATGCTCCATGCACTACGGTCGAGCATGAGGACATGGCTCGACTTAAGTGTGGGGGAGCGATATTCTAGCGTAGTTAGTTTTATTTTCTTAGTTTTTGAAAAAAAAAATCTTTAAAAACCTTAAAAATTTGAAACATTTTCACAAAAATCAAAAAGATTTTTCTTTTGTGTGTTTTCCTTTTGTGTCTTTGTGTCGTGTATTTGTTGCGTTGTGTGTTTTGCCTCCCCCTTTTTCTTTATAGGTTGCCTAATCGCCATTAGCTTTGGAGAGCTTTCAAGACTTCCGGTAACATCTTTATCCCTTTTTCTTCTTTATCTCTTGTGGAGCTTGAAGGATATTTGTGATGTGGTGTGCTCGGGAGGAGCTTTGTAAAAGTTTGATGTTGGTTGGTTGCTCATTTGGAAGCTAGGGGTGGTGTTTGTGTTGTTCATGTGTTCGTTTTGTTTTGCTTTTGTTTTTGTTTTGTTGCTTTTGTTTCTTTTTCTTTCGTTCATTTTCGTCATGTCTTTGATTTTGTGTTGTGCTATGTTGTGTGTCATGCGTGTAAACCGTTTTCGAAAACCCGGTTTAGAGGTTAGTGTGTGAGTGCATATTTTTCCCTTTCTAGTAGTATAAATCGAGTCTTGGACTTTAGTCTAGTAGAATGACCCTAAATCAATGATTTCGTTGGTCCTTTACCTTGAGTCCACCTAGCTTACTAGGGATTTACTACGGGATTTGCATTTTGACCATTTTGACCACCCACGGTGTGAAAAGGCCTTGGTTACCGAGTCTCGTCCCTTAGGTGACCGTGTCTAGGATCGTTTGATTAGTCCAAGTTTTCTCCCCTTTTTGTGGGTTTGAAGGGAAATCGCGACCCCCGACTCACCCATTACCTACCTCCCACTCATTTTCACACAATAAATTGCAACTTGTTGATTCCTCTCTTTCTTGTCATACAATGAAATGCCAAAAAGCCAAATCTTGCCAAAAGGGGCAAAGAAAAGAAAAGAAAGAAAAAAATGAAAGAAAGAAAAGAAAGAAGAAAAAGAAAAGGCACAAAAGCCAAAAAGAAAATAGAAAAGATGAAAAAGAATGGCATGGCAAAACAAGGCAAAAATGCATAAGAAAAGAGAAAATGCCAAAAGAAAACCGTCACACAAAAATAACCCCTACCTCTCAAAATAAGCCTTTTTCCGACTTTTGCCGTGAAGAGCCTACCAAAGGACCGAGTCCCGAGGAAGGATGATAGCGACATTAGTCGGTCTTCCCTCATTTTGCATGTTTTCCACCTTTTTACTTGGACTAGTTAGGCGGTTTCGGACATGGGACGACCCTCTTGGTTCTTTGCTAAAGGGGGCGGGGTCTCACTTACCTACAGTGTCGACTAACACCGTGGTTCTTCACTTCCCACTCCGCCGATCGTCCCGTAGTACGTTCTTAGAAGGTTAGGAGGAACCGAGGTAAGTTACCAACGTTTTTATTGCTTTGTCGTCATACTATTAGGGTTTAGTCCATCTTGGTTTGTATTGCTAGCTTGGGAACGTTGTCACTTGCCTTGAGTCCTAAACTGGTGCTTCTTTCACCGCTTGTTTGAGGGAAGCGGTATTTCTTTTCTTTTGGGTGCAACCTTTTGTGTGTTTGTTTGTTTGTGTGTTTTGTGTCCGGTTGCATCCACAGTTTTGTCGCAAGACCCGACTTGCCTTGCGGAGTGCACTTTTCCTCTAAGTGCACTCGCGTGAGTTGAAAGGGCGTAGGGTGCGCTAATACCCATTCGGCTAGTATAGTAGTTAGTATGTGCTTACTCGAGGGCGAGTAAGGGTTAAGTGTGGGGGAGTTGATAAGTGTAGTTTGTAGTGCCTATTTCGTAGTGTTTTGGTCCCATTTCCCTTGTGGAATCGCTCCTTGGGAGCGATCTATGGGCTACTTATGCTTCCTCTAGTTCGTTTCAGGTTCCCGAGACCATTCATGAAGAGTTGGAGCGATTCCGACTCATTACATACACTTTTCGGAGCCAACGAAGCGGAGGAACGATCACTCGATGCCTTGGATTCGACCCCGAGACCTTGGGACCCAATCCCGAGCCTCCGAGACCCAATCCCGAGTCCCGAGAATCGATGAGAAGTCCATATGAAGCAAGGAGGAACCTTAAAGATCATATTGGAGGCCTACAAGACTCATCCCCGACGGGTATGACCTCAACCCGTCCGGGATGAGGTGCACAAAAGAGGATGCTCCTGTTTTGGGTCCATCCCGACCGGGACCAGCTCCTCCCGGACGGAACCGACACCTTTCCGACCGGGACCACCTCCTCCCGGTCGGGAAGGGCTGCTGCTGCTCCGCGCTTTGTTTTCTCTTCTCCCTTCCACTTGTAACCCTATATATACTCTTCCCTTGTTATGTTAAGCTTATGTTGGACATTACCCACAAACCCTAGCCTAGTTTTAGCATAGATTAGATTAGATTAGTGTAGATTAGTCTTTAGATTATCGTTAATCCTAGTTTAATGCTTGTAATTTGGGAATTCTTCAAGATCTTCACCAAGCTTGACAAACTTGGATGTTTGTTTTGGGTTTTTCTCATCTATGCAAGTTTTCTTCTTCCTTTCATCTTCTAGTATGGTATAATCTTCTCCTTTTACTCTTAATCCTTTATTGTTCATCAAGTTTGAATCTTTAGTTCTTGTTTATTGTTTTGTTCATCATATTTGGTAGTTTCATTATGTATGTTTTGTTGTTTGTGTTGATTCATCTTGTTAGTGTTAGTTTTAGTTTAGATATGTTAGAGTAGTGTTCTTGCTAGGGTTAGTAGGGTGATTAGGGTGTTAATTGGGTGATTAAGGGTTTGTTGGAGATGTGGGTGGAAGATTTGGGTTTCCTCTTGGTTGATGCATATGACATGTTTGATGAATTGCTTGAATGACTAAGTAAGTTAGATTGCTTGTTTTTCTTGCCTTTCCCTTGTGGGTGTTAGTTTGTTATGGGTTCGGTTCCCTCATTAAGTTGCGAGAGCCCGGTGAGGACGACCCCTAGGTTAGTCTAAGTTGCGACCGCCCGGATGCGATCTAGGCCATAACACGCTAGAACCCCGTTTGTCATGTGTGTCGCCAAAATGGGTTCCATGAGGAACCTCTAGGTCGGTTTAATTTGCGACCGCCCGGACCGACCTAGATTACCCTACTACCTCCTTCACTCTAGCTCTCCCTTGACCATTTCGTTACCCCTTTGACCCCGACCTAATCCTAGCCCGTTTTCCTTGTTAGTCCGACCTCCCGTCCCTGTGGATTCGACCCGACTTACCCTAGCTACCCTAGTTAGGTTTAGCCGGTTATTATTTGGTGGCGGGATCCACGACAAATCCCTCCCATCAAATTGGCGCCGTTGCCGGGGACGGCGTAGTTTAGACTTTTGTTTGCTTAGTTTTGGACTTTGTTCTTGATTTTTGTGTTCTCTTATCCTTGTGTATCTCCGTTTTTTCTTCTTGTGTGTTACTCTCCCTTCCTAGTGCCTCAAAAGCACTAGGATACTAACGTTTGCTCAAGTGCTTCTAGCTCATCCTAGGTACCAAAGCGACGTTATGGACATGGCTCGTCCAAGCTACCATCAATCATCAAGGGACAACTATGGGGCGAATTACCAAAACCCACAACTTTACCAACCATATCAACCTCATCAATAATCTTATGAACCCTCTTCTTATGGTTACCAAGAAAGTTGTCAAGGATCGTTCCCACATCCTAACAACTACCAAACACCCTCACATAACCCACGACCACAAGATCCCAACTTTGAGACTATTCAAATGATGCATCAATTGCTTAAGAATCAACATGATTCGATAGATCTATTGCAAAGGACTCCACAAGCGATGGTGACTCAAATAATAGGGGTTAGGGAGGAGTTCAAGGACCAAATAGCGGTGCAAGATGCTCGAATCGATGCACTCATGGCTCATATCACGATGTTGGCCACTCGAGCTCCACTACATGTTGAGGAAGGTTCATTCGGGCAAGAGGGTCGGGTGCCTCCACAAGAAAGGCAACCCAACCTTGAAGCTACGAATGAAGAAGAGAGGGTCGATCAAGAGACCATTGTTGAGTGTTGCTTGGGTGGTGAAGATAGGGAGAGAATAGAGGAAGTTGAAGCTTCAAGGGCCAACAATGAGGAGGGGAGTGAACATGATTCTCAAGATAACTCTTGGGGAGCCGATGTATTGGCTATCAAATTGGATTTGTTCGATTTTCTTCGTGATGAACCACTAGACAATCCAAAGCCAAGTGAAGACATACCTCCTCTAGGCCATATAGACAAGGTGAGTGAAAAGGAGCGCAATACTTGGGAAAAAGAAGTAGATGCCTTGGAACTCGCCTTGTATGGGAAATTGGAGGATCCTAAAGCCTCCAATGAAGAAAACTTGATGCCTTCTCCTCCTCTACCGCACTCGATGCCTAGTCCCTTGTCTTGTGAAACGGTTGGTGAAGAGGATCCTTGTCGGGCGGTGGAAAAGAGTCCCACTCTCGACCCCGTAGAAGAAGCGACACCCCTAGGGTGTGATCTCCCACATCATGACACCGAGCACGACTCTAAACCACTATACCTACCGGATGGTCATAAGAGTCTTAGCTATGTTGGTTCCGAAGACCCGGAAGATCACGATAACCCCGAGCCTAATGAAGATGATCGCTTCTTCCCTCCGACTTGGAAGCTTTTGAAAGTGGCTAGGCTTGGCCATGTGAGCTTAAATGAAGATGTTGCTAGGGCATTTGACTTACTCCTTCGAGCTCTTGATGGCTATGGAGGTGTAGTTGGTGAGAGTACCTTATTGTATATATCTCTTTTTCTTGTTCTTTTTGCTTTTGTGTGTGTATATATGTTTGTTTGGTACCTTGGTTTCTAGGATTGGTAGTTTTGTGAAATTCTTGTCTTTTGGATTGTTAATGAGCGTTGTGAGGGAGAGAATTTGATATTGCATTTGAGCTTATTGTCATAGGTGTGAAGTGAAGACGATTCCTAGAGAGGAATGGTTAATGATAGAGCTTGGTTCGTGAGTATGGAAGTCGGTTTTTGAAGCTTCGGTGAAGCTTTTGGGGTTTTGGAGGTCAAGAAGACCCATCCCGGGCGGGAAGGATATGCCATCCCGACCGGGAAGGAGCCGTCCCGATCGGGATGGAGGTGCAAAAATTGGAGCTTGCTGGAGTGCCGTCCCGACCGGGAAGGTGGCTTCCCGACCGGGACTAGTGTGTCTTCCCGACCGGGACCATCCATCCCGACCGGGATGGTCCCCTTTCTCCTCTTTTGGCCTCTTCTTTGATATTTGGGCCCACCCAACCATTGTATACCCCCACCCAACCTCCCTACCCATCCTTGCTCACATCATATGACCATTACACTTCATTTACATACCCTCACCTCATTTCTCTTCCCTTTACACCGAGTTTCACATCGAATCCCACTCCCCTCACACCATTACTACCTCACCATGCGGTTTGATCGAGAATGAAGAGGAATAGCAATGACGAAGACAAGTTTTGTGCCAATTTTGATCTATGAGACGATGGAGCGAGTGAGTTGCTAACCTATTGGTACGGCAACTATCCTTTCTTTCCCGTCTTTTATAGCTTGTTTTCTTTTGTGTTTATTCCCTTCCCCTTGAGTCATGGTATCTTACTGGCCTTCGAGGCCTTGGTAGTGGTTGCTCCCGACTCTTGATGATGTGACTACATCGAGAGTCGTTTTCAAAATCCAAAATTTACAAGTTTTTCACTCTTTCTTTTTGAGGATTTAGTCGGATTTAGGCGGAATCCGGGTTAGGTGACGTGATTACACCTAGTCCTCCCCTCCCATTTCCTTTTATTTCCTTCTTTTTATTTTCTTCCCCCATCCATATCTTTTTCTTGTCTCGGCCCATGGTGACTTGACTACACCCCGGCCGGACACCTTCTACCATTTTCTTCACCCTTATTTTTGATTTTTAGCTTTATTTTCGTAGTTTATTTTCTTTTTCTTTTATGCTCCATGCACTACGGTCGAGCATGAGGACATGGCTCGACTTAAGTGTGGGGGAGCGATATTCTAGCGTAGTTAGTTTTATTTTCTTAGTTTTTGAAAAAAAAAAATCTTTAAAAACCTTAAAAATTTGAAACATTTTCACAAAAATCAAAAAGATTTTTCTTTTGTGTGTTTTCCTTTTGTGTCTTTGTGTCGTGTATTTGTTGCGTTGTGTGTTTTGCCTCCCCCTTTTTCTTTATAGGTTGCCTAATCGCCATTAGCTTTGGAGAGCTTTCAAGACTTCCGGTAACATCTTTATCCCTTTTTCTTCTTTATCTCTTGTGGAGCTTGAAGGGGATTTGTGATGTGGTGTGCTCGGGAGGAGCTTTGTAAAAGTTTGATGTTGGTTGGTTGCTCATTTGGAAGCTAGGGGTGGTGTTTGTGTTGTTCATGTGTTCGTTTTGTTTTGCTTTTGTTTTTGTTTTGTTGCTTTTGTTTCTTTTTCTTTCGTTCATTTTCGTCATGTCTTTGATTTTGTGTTGTGCTATGTTGTGTGTCATGCGTGTAAACCGTTTTCGAAAACCCGGTTTAGAGGTTAGTGTGTGAGTGCATATTTTTCCCTTTCTAGTAGTATAAATCGAGTCTTGGACTTTAGTCTAGTAGAATGACCCTAAATCAATGATTTCGTTGGTCCTTTACCTTGAGTCCACCTAGCTTACTAGGGATTTACTACGGGATTTGCATTTTGACCATTTTGACCACCCACGGTGTGAAAAGGCCTTGGTTACCGAGTCTCGTCCCTTAGGTGACCGTGTCTAGGATCGTTTGATTAGTCCAAGTTTTCTCCCCTTTTTGTGGGTTTGAAGGGAAATCGCGACCCCCGACTCACCCATTACCTACCTCCCACTCATTTTCACACAATAAATTGCAACTTGTTGATTCCTCTCTTTCTTGTCATACAATGAAATGCCAAAAAGCCAAATCTTGCCAAAAGGGGCAAAGAAAAGAAAAGAAAGAAAAAAATGAAAGAAAGAAAAGAAAGAAGAAAAAGAAAAGGCACAAAAGCCAAAAAGAAAATAGAAAAGATGAAAAAGAATGGCATGGCAAAACAAGGCAAAAATGCATAAGAAAAGAGAAAATGTCAAAAGAAAACCGTCACACAAAAATAACCCCTACCTCTCAAAATAAGCCTTTTTCCGACTTTTGCCGTGAAGAGCCTACCAAAGGACCGAGTCCCGAGGAAGGATGATAGCGGCATTAGTCGGTCTTCCCTCATTTTGCATGTTTTCCACCTTTTTACTTGGACTAGTTAGGCGGTTTCGGACATGGGACGACCCTCTTGGTTCTTTGCTAAAGGGGGCGGGGTCTCACTTACCTACAGTGTCGACTAACACCGTGGTTCTTCACTTCCCACTCCGCCGATCGTCCCGTAGTACGTTCTTAGAAGGTTAGGAGGAACCGAGGTAAGTTACCAACGTTTTTATTGCTTTGTCGTCATACTATTAGGGTTTAGTCCATCTTGGTTTGTATTGCTAGCTTGGGAACGTTGTCACTTGCCTTGAGTCCTAAACCGGTGCTTCTTTCACCGCTTGTTTGAGGGAAGCGGTATTTCTTTTCTTTTGGGTGCAACCTTTTGTGTGTTTGTTTGTTTGTGTGTTTTGTGTCTGGTTGCATCCACAGTTTTGTCGCAAGACCCGACTTGCCTTGCGGAGTGCACTTTTCCTCTAAGTGCACTCGCGTGAGTTGAAAGGGCGTAGGGTGCGCTAATACCCATTCGGCTAGTATAGTAGTTAGTATGTGCTTACTCGAGGGCGAGTAAGGGTTAAGTGTGGGGGAGTTGATAAGTGTAGTTTGTAGTGCCTATTTCGTAGTGTTTTGGTCCCATTTTCCTTGTGGAATCGCTCCTTGGGAGCGATCTATGGGCTACTTATTCTTCCTCTAGTTCGTTTCAGGTTCCCGAGACCATTCATGAAGAGTTGGAGCGATTCCGACTCATTACATACACTTTTCGGAGCCAACGAAGCGGAGGAACGATCACTCGATGCCTTGGATTCGACCCCGAGACCTTGGGACCCAATCCCGAGCCTCTGAGACCCAATCCCGAGTCCCGAGAATCGATGAGAAGTCCATATGAAGCAAGGAGGAACCTTAAAGATCATATTGGAGGCCTACAAGACTCATCCCCGACGGGTATGACCTCAACCCGTCCGGGATGAGGTGCACAAAAGAGGATGCTCCTATTTTGGGTCCATCCCGACCGGGACCAGCTCCTCCCGGCCGGAACCGACACCTTCCCGACCGGGACCACCTCCTCCCGGCCGGGAAGGGCTGCTGCTGCTCCGCGCTTTGTTTTCTCTTCTCCCTTCCACTTGTAACCCTATATATACTCTTCCCTTGTTATGTTAAGCTTATGTTGGACATTACCCACAAACCCTAGCCTAGTTTTAGCATAGATTAGATTAGATTAGTGTAGATTAGTCTTTAGATTATCGTTAATCCTAGTTTAATGCTTGTAATTTGGGAATTCTTCAAGATCTTCACCAAGCTTGACAAACTTGGATGTTTGTTTTGGGTTTTTCTCATCTATGCAAGTTTTCTTCTTCCTTTCATCTTCTAGTATGGTATAATCTTCTCCTTTTACTCTTAATCCTTTATTGTTCATCAAGTTTGAATCTTTAGTTCTTGTTTATTGTTTTGTTCATCATATTTGGTAGTTTCATTATGTATGTTTTGTTGTTTGTGTTGATTCATCTTGTTAGTGTTAGTTTTAGTTTAGATATGTTAGAGTAGTGTTCTTGCTAGGGTTAGTAGGGTGATTAGGGTGTTAATTGGGTGATTAAGGGTTTGTTGGAGATGTGGGTGGAAGATTTGGGTTTCCTCTTGGTTGATGTATATGACATGTTTGATGAATTGCTTGAATGACTAAGTAAGTTAGATTGCTTGTTTTTCTTGCCTTTCCCTTGTGGGTGTTAGTTTGTTATGGGTTCGGTTCCCTCATTAAGTTGCGAGAGCCCGGTGAGGACGACCCCTAGGTTAGTCTAAGTTGCGACCGCCCGGATGCGATCTAGGCCATAACACGCTAGAACCCCGTTTGTCATGTGTGTCGCCAAAATGGGTTCCATGAGGAACCTCTAGGTCGGTTTAAGTTGCGACCGCCCGGACCGACCTAGATTACCCTACTACCTCCTTCACTCTAGCTCTCCCTTGACCATTTCGTTACCCCTTTGACCCCGACCTAATCCTAGCCCGTTTTCCTTGTTAGTCCGACCTCCCGTCCCTGTGGATTCGACCCGACTTACCCTAGCTACCCTAGTTAGGTTTAGCCGGTTATTATTTGGTGGCGGGATCCAAGACAAATCCCTCCCATCAGTATGCAATCGGGAAAAAGATGAATTGTTTGTCTAAAAGATAGGATTACCTGATATCGAGCCCTATCTCGAGACTCTAAGCCGATCCGGACATAAATGGGCCACCATGGTACGGTCTAGCGGATCAATGGGCCTTCATGGAAAGATAGCACTTCGTCCCAGTATTTTTGAGTGTTGAGACGAGAAAAGGCAATAGTCCGTCTCCTCGTCATCACTTGTTTGGGTTGATACCGGCTCACGTCCAGGGAAGGGTTCAAGATCGATAGCCTCTCGAACAGTCACAGCTGAAAAACCCGCGAAAAATCAAAAATCGCGAAAAATTGTCAAAATCGCGTAAAAAAAACCGGGAAAACCGAAAAAATCACGAGAATCGAGAAAAAACCAAAAAATTGGAGAAACCGAAAATTGCGAAAAATCAAAAAATCGACTTTTCTGTAAAAGATGGGTACTCCCAGTCAACCGGGTTGACGGGTCCCTTTTGCGATTATCCAAACCTTGGATAATCTCTCCCGTAATCAGCCAAGCCGGGCTGTGCTCCGTTTCCATTTAGTCAGCCACAGTGAAAAGTCTAACATGGCTCATGCAAGATAATAAATCCATATGGCCTTCGAAGGCATAAACGTGAAGCTTACAAAAGGTAAAGGCCCTACGACTATGGACCGGTCTGACCCGGACGTCATCTGGGTTCATAAATTTTTCAGCCAAATCGATCAAGGAAACGATATCTCCTTCCAGCATACGGGATACCTCCATATGAGAAAGTCCTAAAAATTCTCGTAACTTTCTCCTCGGGTCATGAACCGAAAAAGGGATAGCAGGGCGAAGTACGGGATTCCATCCTCCTACAGCAGCAATTTCCTCAGGGATAGGACAGATTCCGCCTCGGGGAAAACCAAAAACGTGATAAGTATCGTCCCAATAGGACAGGCAAGCATCCAAAAAGTGACGGTCTACTTGCATCTGGCGGATCGTGAATAGTTGGGTAACACCATTCTGATTCAGAATGACTTTGTCTGCATCTCTGAAAAATCGGGACCACTCTTGCAGCATTCCAATTAATCGGTCGATTCCCATAACTAGATTTCTAAAAGAAAGAATAAGTTTCTCAAGGCTTGTTTTTCTTTAAGGAAGAGAGGGAATTGTGGGAATTATGAAGAATTATGAAGCAAGGAGAGGGTATTTATAGCATAAAACCAAATTCTCCTCCTAACCTTAGGATTCCCAATCCTAGAGGATTTAGCATACAATCCTTATCCTAGGGTATAGCTAAGTCATCCCGAGCATTCCTATTCCTTTTCAGAATCAAAAAATTCTCTAATTTTCAAAGACTTTTTTTCAAATCCAAAAATTCAAAACCTTTCTCAAAATTTTTATTTCCCAGCGCGAGTCATTTTCCTACAAATGATACATGCAAAACTTTGCAACTTTGCATAAATCATGTACAGGACGGCTCAAGCAGGACCGTGCAATTCACATAACTCCCCAGCGACATTTAACAAGATGAGCCCACATAAGTCTTATGCGACGAGTTCAACACCCCACAGAGTTATCATCAGCTCAGGTACATTTCTAGTCTATGGCCGGCGGGCCCTTCACGCAGAGTCTAATGAACTTTAAACGACCCGATCGGAAGTCTGCTAGGTCTTCATTTGACCTGGTAGCTACTCTGACTTTCGCCCTGTCCAAGCCTCAGTTAGAGTGGGGGCTCTGTAGACACCCACATTTTACTGCCAGGTGTCTATAGTAGTTTCTGACAAACACCCGATGATGATCGGACGCAAACGTGCTTTAACGTACTCGGAAATGGGCTCGAAGTCATGGATATTTAGCTTGGGATTTTTACGGAGTACAAATCTCACAAAATCAACCTCAAAATCAGGCCCAGTGGGTCATTTCGAGTCAAATAAGACTAATTTGGGTCGAATCCGACACCAGGGGCAAAACCGTCTTTTAGCGACCGAGTCAAACCCGGTCAAAGATATTTTTTTCGAAACATATGAGTCAGCCGTGTCATCTCACGTGACCGACTCGAGCTCAAACTCCACAAAAAATCAGCTACACAAATATTAAACAATTCCGTTAAAGGTAGAATTCGATCTCAAGTAGGAATTCTATCCGAAAACCGAATCGAGCATTCGACCGAGCATGGGATACCCGGTCGAGCAGGCTGTTTTCAGCCGGTTCCCTTTTCTTCTTTGCCAAGTAACGGAGTTCTTGTTCCTCACAACTTCTTACATTTTCTATCCCGATTGGTATTTCTTGTCGTACAAGCAAGGCTACCTCTACTTCTATAAATAGGACCCTCTAGCACACAACATAGAGACGATTAATTCATACAATCCCCGACACAATATTCATACAAATTCATACACCTCGAGATTCTTACACTTAGCCTCGAGAAACCGCTAGTACATCCAAAACCGAACGAACCGGCCCCTATACCCGTCACCCTTCACGTCCAAACCAAAACCACCACAACTCACCGACATTAACTCGACGCTCCCGTGCCCTAGCCACATTCCGACGAGCCCAGATCCAATTAAACAAAGCACGTAGGTTGAGGGTGTAATCAAACCCGAATTCTCTTCTCTCCTTCTTCTTCTCGATTTTTTTTCTTTCGTCTCGCGTCGGTCATTTTATTACGGGTCATACATCGCATCTTTATTGTTTCTAATATCGATACTACAAAAACTGTTTTCATATAACGAATATTCTTAAAAATATGATACCGATTCCCTAATCGAATATCGTATTAAAAGAATTACGTTAATCTCGTTGATGCTACAAAATCGTTACTTTTTACAAAATACAACGATTTTAACGCGGAGAGAACCAACATTCTTTTTCCGTTTCAATTCTCTTTTAAAACAACTTTATAAAACCTTTTCTAAAATCATTCCGAATATTCGATATCGATTTCATAATCGAATATCGAATACGACAAACATCGAAAGCATAAATCGAGTATAAATTAACTCATATTTATACGCGATTTATCGAAATAAAGGATTTCTCGAAAAAACCCGAACCGGAACAGCAGACCACGCGAGTCGCGCCCCCTCCCAGGAGACTCACGCGGAAGCCTGACCCGCGGCCCTTCTTCTCCGTTTTTTTTCTCAAATTTTGCTTAAACATCGTTTTTTCTACAAAACAGTTTCTTAAAACCTTTTTCGCCTTTTTCAAAATTATTCCGAATATTCGATATCGATTTCATAATCGAATATCGAATACGACGAATGTCGAGAATATTAAGTCGAGTGTAAATTGTGCAATATTTGTACGCGATTTAATAAAATCATCGCTTTTTCAAAAAATCAATTTTGAAAACAGACCGGGACGCGAGTCGCGCGCGTCCCGGGCGAGTCGCGCCTGACTCGGGCGAGTCGCCCAGCAGGCTGGAACGCGTGACCCTTTCTTCGTTTTCTATTATTTTTCGAACATCGTTTTTTGACAAAACAGCGTCTTTTGAGCGATATTTCAGATCTCGACATATTTTTTTTACATTATTCATTGCATTCATATTTTCATTCGATTTATTCAATCGTTACTAACACGTTTGTTCGTCTTTTTAGCAACTTCTTCTTTTTTTATCTTTTTTTTTATTAGACTAAAACGAACCTCGCATGCTAAAATACAACTTTGACGTTAATTTTCATGCATTAAATTGACTTAGCAACCCGTTCAATTCTCACATGCTTAGGGAAAATAATCTTTGCGTATCATTTTCCCGTTCAACTAACGCGCGTATTAAAACATCAAACGATATCCTAGTAGAGGCCGCTAATGTGCGGGCGGGGTTGGGTGTCCTTCGTGGGCTTCCCAACACGTACCCTCACCCCTTACTCAGAACCCCGGTTTCCGGATGTCCGAAACCATTGTCAACGAGAGTCATTCAATACACGATATCCGATAACGTCGGTATCGGTATCAAATGCAAAGGGACGAACCCGATACTCTGACATCGGAAATGGGCCGTATTTTGTACACGGCCCACTACGACATAGAGTGGGTTCGAACGGGCCCGAACTCCCACAAAGTTCGGTGGCGACTCCAACTTCGATTTAAATTTCAATTCGATCCATGCTCATATGGAGATTCATTCGCCTCCCCAAACCCGCGCGTGGCCGCGTCAGGGTGGACCTATGTCATGTCCACAGAGGGAGTATAAACTGATAAAGAGAACATGCAGTAGGAATAGGAGAGAATAAAGGACTCAGTTTGACTTTCTCAACCAAACTACAAAAATATCTCAGTTCGAAGAGGGAAACGGTTGGGTCTGCTGCAATCTGAGCCCGATTCGCGCTTAAAATCGTAGATGGATCACTTTTAAAAAAAATAAGAAGACGAAAATTGATGGTGGGATTTGTCGTGAGTCCCGCCGTCAATTAATAACCAACTAATCCTAACGGTAGTTAGGGTAAGTCGGGATCGTATCCACGGAGACGGTGTTGCAAGGTTTAGACTATGTCGGCCTAAAACGAGACTATGCTACCAAACAAACACAAAGAGGTAATGATTGAGAAACTATGATGGGAGGAGATGTATGAACAAGACTAACAATGAATAAGCTATAACAAAAACTAATGAACCACTTAAGATCAAACAAACTAGTAAACTAAAGAACGGCGACTAACTAAGAAGGTGAAATCAAATATGAAAAGAAGTGGGTTAGGTCGGGTTCATAAGTGTAGTAGGGTGATTTGGGTAATCAAGGGTGTAGGTGTCTCTTAATTGCTAGAGTCGGTCCGGGCTCTCGCTACTTAGGCCGATGTCGAGGTAGGTCCGGGCTCTCGCTACTTAGACCCTAGTCCGCACTCTCGTGACTACGACTATTCTCAACATGACCACATACTAGACAAACAATGAGTAGAGGAAGACTAGCATGAGAAGCATGGCCACTACAACTCACACAAGCATATCAACAAACACATAGAGTGCCTAATATGTGACTAACAACAAAGATTCATCCTTTACCCCTAATCACCCATAATCTACCCTTAATCCCCCTACTAACCCACAAGGAATCTACTCACTCATAATCAATGATAAACTAACAACAATAAGAGAAAACAACATCACAAACCAAACATCCATTATCAAGAACAAGAACAATAACAATAAACACTAAGTAAAGATTCAAACTTGAAATAATAACAAAGAACAAGAGTAGAGAAGATTATACCAACAACAAGATGATGAAAAAGATGTAAACTTGCATTAATAAGAAACCCAAATAATCTCCAAGGTTGTCAATCTTGGATGAGTCTTCAAGAATCTTCTCAATACAAGAACTAATTACAACTAGATTAAACTAGGATTAACTAAGGATTAACTAAAGATTAGGAGAGATTAATTAGGGTTTATAAATCTTAAGAGAGGCCTAAAAACAATCTAGGGTAAGGTAGAGTAAGGTAAGATGCATAAACAATACAAGAGGGAAGTATTTATAGGGTTACAAGAATGAAGGAGGAAGGAAAGAGGAGTTCCCGACCGGGAAGGACCGGTCCCAAACGGGAAGGGAGTGGTCCCGACCGGGAAGGTCTGGTCTCGGCCAGGACGGACTCAAAACAGGAGAGGTGTCTTTTGTGCACTTCATCCTGGACGGGATGAGGCCATACCCGTCGGGGATGAGTCTTGTAGGCTTCCAATATGATCTTTAAGGTTCCCTCTTGCTTTACATGGACTTCTCATCGATTCTAGGGACTCGGGATCGGGTCTCGGAGGCTCGGGATTGGGTCCCGAGGTCTCGGGGTCGAATCCAAGGCATCGAGTGATCGTTCCTCCCCTTCGTTGGCTCCGAAAAGTGTATGTATTGAGTCGGAATCATTCCAACTCTTCACGAATGGTCTCGGGAACCTGAAACGAGCTAGAGGAAACATAAGTAGCCCATGAACCACTCCCAAGGAGCGATTCCACAAGGAAAATGGGACCAAAATACAGCAAAATAGGCACTACAAACTACACTTATCCACTCCCCCACACTTAACCCTTACTCGCCCTCGAGTAAGCACATACTAACTACTATACTAGCCGAGCGGGTATTAGCGCACCCTACGCCCTTTCAACTCACGCGAGAACACCTAGAGGACAAGTGCTCTCCGCAAGGCAAGTGAGGTCTTGCGACAAAACTGTGGATGCAACCGGACATAAAACACACAAACAAACAAACACACAATCAAACACACAAAAGGTTGCACCCAAAGAGAAACAAATACCGCTTCCCTCTAAAAAGCGGTGAAAGAAGCACCGGTTTAGGGCTCAAGGCAAGTGACAACGTTCCCAAGCTAGCAATACAAACCAAAATGGACAAAACCCTAATAGTATGACGACAAAGCAATAAAAACGTTGGTAACTTACCTCGGTTCCTCCTAACCTTCTAAGAACGTACTACGGGACGATCGGCGGGATGGAAAAAAGAGGAACCATGGTGTTAGTCGACACTGTAGGTAAGTGAGACCCCGCCCCCTTTAGCAAAGAGCCAAGAGGGTCGTCCCATGTCCGAAACCGCTTAACTAGTCCAAGTAAAAAGGTGGAAATATTTGCAAAGTGAGGGAAGACCGACCATTACCGCTATCATCCTTCCTAGGGACTCGGTCCTTTGGTAGGCTCTTCATGGTAATGATCGGAAAAAGGCTTATTTTGAGATGTGGGGATTATTTTTGTGAGACGGTTTGCTTTTGGCATTCTTCTTTCTTTTGCATTTTTGCTTTGTTTGTTGCCATGCCATTTCTTTTTCTTCTTTTCTATTTTCTTTTTGGCTTTTGTGCCTTTTCTTTTTCTTCAATCTTTTCTTTCTTTCTTTTTCTTTTTCTTTTCTTATCTTTGCCCTTTTGGCTTGATTTGGCTTTTTGGCATTTCTTGGCAATTGAGAAAGAGAGACTTCAACAAATTGCAATTTATTGTGTGGATATGTGTAGGAGGTAGGGAAATGGGAGAGTCGGGGAGCGTCCTTCCCTTCAAACCCAAAAAAAGTGGAGAACTTGGACTAATCAAACAATCCTAAACATGGTCACCTAAGGGACGGGACTCGGCAACCAAGGCCTTTTCACACCGTGGGTGGTCATAATGGTCAAAAGTGCAAATCCCGTAGTAAATCCCTAGTAGACTAGGTGGACTCAAGGTAAAGGACCAACGAAATCATTGATTTAGGGTCATTCTACTAGACTAAAGTCCAAGACTCGATTTATACTACTAGAAAGGGAAAGTAAACACTTGCACACTAGCCTCTAAACCGGGTTTTCGAAAACCATTTTACACACAAGACACAAATACACACACAAAACAAAGATACGACAAAAATGAAAGAAAAATAAATAAAAGATGACAAAACAAAACAAGGAGAGACAAACACATAAACAAAACAAACACCACCCCGAACATCCAAACAAGCGTCCAAATCAACCGCAAACTTTACAAAGCTCCACCCGAGCACACCACATCACAAACCTTCTCCAAACTTTACAAGAAATAAAGAGGGAAAAGGGATATAAGACGTTACCGGATGTCTTGAAAGCTCTCCAAAACTAGCGGTGATTAAGCAACCTATAAGGAAAAGGGGGGCAAAACACGCACACAAAACAAATACACGATACAACGACATAAAAGGAAAACACACAAAAGGAAAATCTTTTTGATTTTTGTGAAAAATTTTTAAATTTTCAGGGTTTTTAAAGATTTTTAGGAAAAACTACAAAAACAAAACTAACTATGATAGAATATCGCTCCCCCACACTTAAACCGAGCAATGTCCTCATGCTCGACCGTAGTGCATGGGAGCACAAAACAAAAGAAACTACGAAAATAAAGCTAAAAATCGAAAAGTGGAGAAAAGGGTAGAAAGCGTCCGGCCGGGGTGTAGTCAAGTCACCATGGGCCGAGACAAGAAAAGATATGGATGGGGGAAGAAATAAAAAGAAAGAAATAAAAGGAAATGGGAGGGGAGGACTAGGTGTAATCAAGTCACCTAGCCCGGATTCCGCTCAAATCCGACTAAAACCTACAAAAAGGGCGAAAATCTTGAAAATTTGGATTTTGAAATGACTCTCGATGTAGTCACGTCATCGAGAGTCGGGAGCAACCATACTAAGGCCTCAAAGGCCACTAAGACACCACGACTCAAGGGGAAGGGAGCGAACAAGAGAAAACAAGCAATAATGGACGGAAAAGAAAGGATAGTTGCCGTACCCATCGGTTAGCAACTCACTCGCTCCATCGTCTCAATGGTCAATATAAGCACTTTGCTTGTCGTCATCATCGTCATTCCTCTCTAATCGCGATACGGATCCATGGTTGGAGCACAAAGGTATAATGAGGTGGGTTTTGATGTGAAAGTCGGTTTAAAGTGAAGAGAAAGTAAGGTGAAAATGCGCATGTGAGGTGGAGGGGTCATATAATGAGAGTAAGGACATGTAGGGAGGTTGCAAGGGGGTATAAAGTGGTTGGGTGGGCTCAAACGACGAAGAAAAGGCCAAAGGAGGACAGGGGGTTCATCCCGGTCGGGATGGGTGGTCCCGGTCGTGATGACCGGCTCGTCCCGGTCGGAAAGGCTTCGTCCCGGTCGAGATGACCTGTCAGTAGACCCATCTTTTGCGCACCTCATCCCGGACGGGATGACATCCTTCCCGGTCGGGATGGGCCTTCCATCCCGGACGGGATGACCTCTTCTCGGCCGGGAAGAGTCTCCTAACCCTCTATAGCTCCCAAAAGCTCGTTCCAAGCTTCAAAAACCGACTTCCCTTCACACGATCCAAGCTCCAACATTAGCCCTTCCTTCCTAGGAGACACTTTCACTTCACACCTATCACAATAAACTCAAATACACATCAAATTCTCTCCCTCACATCGCTCATCAAAAATCCAAATAATCAAGAAATTCACAAAACCAAACAAACTACAAGGGAAAGAGATATATACAAAGAGACGGTTCTTGTGGAACTCCGTCAAACCAAGGTGGTGCATTCTTCAATCTTTTTCCACAACAAAAACTAGTTCCATCTCCATCAAGGGCACGAAGAAACAAGTCAAAGGCCCTAGCAAAGTCTTCAATCAAGCTTGAGATATAAGCATCCAAATACCAAGGCTCTTCATGACCTTGTCTTGACGTTCCCGGGGCATCCCGATCTACTAAGTTCAATGGCTTGAACTTGTACTTTCGATCCTTCGGTATATACCCAAACGTCCATCTATCCTCATGTGGCCCCAAGGGAGGCTCATCTTTCTTCTTGTCTTGGCACTTGTCTTCAAACCCATGACATGGGCACTCGTCCTCTCCAATCTCGGAGTCATTATCCTCAAGTTCACAAGAGTTCTTCTTCAAGCTTTGTCCCGGCTCATCCCCTAGATCGATGTCTTTCGTGGCTTGGATCATATTGCATGACTCATCGTTGGTGGGTGAAGTGTTGCCTTGGAGGTCAAACACAATCTTTTCTTCGCCTAACTCAAAGGTGATCCTACCATTCTTCACATCGATCATAGCGCCGGCGGTGTGTAGAAATGGGCGCCCAAGGATAATGGGAGTGTTGGCATCTTCCGGCATATCGAGCACGATGAAATCGACCGGAATGAAGAACTTCCCGATTCTCACCGGCACATCCTCTAGCATCCCCAATGGTCGGTTGAATGAACTATCGGCCATTTGGAGTGTAATGGAAGTACTTTTAAGCTCTTTCATCCCAAGTCGGCAACAAATAGAATAAGGAATGATGCTCACATTCGCACCCAAATCACATAATGCTCTTTCGATCTTGTAGTGGCCTATGGTGCAAGGGATCGAGAATCTACCCGGATCCTTCAACTTTGGAAGCGTAGAACCTTGAATGAGCTCGCTCACCACCCTTGTGAACGCAATGGTCTCTTCCTTGTCGATGGATCTCTTGCTAGCCAAGATTTCTTTCATAAATTTTCCATATGCCGGGATTTGGGTAAGTAGCTCGGTGAATGAGACATTAACATCCAATTTCTTCACAATGTTAAGGAACTTTTCATATTGAGAATCTACCTTGGTCTTCATTTGCCTTATTGGGAAAGGCAACTTGATATGGAACTTATTTGGCTCAATCGGGGTAGACTCCTCAAATGACACTTTCCTTTTGCCCTTGTCTTTTTCTTGAAGTGGGGGAAGCTTGTCTTCTTGGGGTTTCTCAATCTCCCATAAGACTTGCTCCTCTATTGGATTTCCCAAGCTTTGGTCTTCTTGAATTGGAGACATAGCTTCTCTTGTTGGCTCTTGTTCATTCGGGGGTGGGGGAGGGTTATAAGATGTACCTCTCCTAGTGGTAATAGCATTCACATGCTCGAATTTCGCCATTTCGCCTTGAGGAGGTAGTTGCCCCCTTTGTCTTGAGGAGCTTCCCGAAGCGAGTTGAGACATTTGAGTCTCAAGCATCTTCAAATGAGTTCTTGTCTCATTGTTTTCATTTAAGATTTGGGCTATGATCTCTTGTTGTGATCTTTGTGTCTCCAATTGACTCCTTTGCATTTCTTGAGTACTCCTTTGCATATCCATCATTTGCTTTTGCATGTCAAAGTCTCGAGGTGGAGATTGTGGATTATGCGGAGTGTCGGTGATGGCTAGAGAAATGCCATAGTCATGAGTAGGAGATCGGCTCCTAGGCTTGCTTTGTTGTTGTTGATGGTTCCCTTGGAACCCATGAGAATTGCCTTGATTAAGGCCTTGATTGTTGCCATGGTTGTGGTTTCGATACCCTTGGTTGAAGTTTCCTTGTTGGAACCATTGATTGTTGTTGTGGAAGGTACCTTGGTTATTTTGCTTGAAGTTGTTTAAGGGTCTTGGATTACCCACATAACCTTGATAACCTTGATTGTTGTTCCTTAAGGGAGGTGGAACATAGGGACGAGGTTGCATAGCTTGTTGTTGAGGGACTTGATTGGAAGCTTGGTATTGATTAGAATAGGAAGCACCTTGCTTGAACGCTTGAAAGGCATTCACTTGCTCAATACACCCTTGACAATGCATAGGATCATGACCAACAACTCCACAAGTGTCACACATCCCATAATAAGGCAAAGGAGGTGCAAATCTCAAAGCATTCACTTCTTGAATTGAGTGTTGATTGGAGGAACTATGCTTTGAACTTGAGTGAGGTGGCCTTGGAGCTTCTTGTCAATGGTCTCCATGTGTGTTTTCAATTGAGCTCCAAGGTCAATGCTTAGTTGAGTAATAGCATCAACCTCGTGCCTACCTCCTCGATTTGCCTTCCTAGGCCTTGAGTATTGAGAATTATGAACCGCCATCTCCTCGATTCTTGCCCATGTTTGGTCATCATCGACCTCGGTGAACCTACCATTGGAGCCCATATTGAGTATGGTTCTTGAGTCCTCATAAATACCGTTCCAAAATTGTTGGACTAAGAACCATTGTGAAAGTCCATGGTGGGGGCACGATCTCACCAAAGATTTAAACCTATCCCAAGTTTCATAAAGGCTCTCTTCATCCCGTTGTTGGAAACCGGTGATGGAGGCCCTAAGCAAATTAGTCTTCTCCGGAGGGTAGAACTTTTGGTAGAACGCCAATGCAAGTTTCTTCCAAGTGTCAATGCCCATGGTTGCCCTATCGAGACTCTTGATCCATTGCTTTGCTTTTCCAATCAATGAGAATGGAAATAATACCCAACGGATTTGATCTTGAGTAACCCCGGTTTGAGAAATAGCGTCACAATAATCGGAGAAAATCTCCATGTGTTGGTGCGGGTCTTCGGTAGGCAAACCACTAAATTGGTTCCTCTCCACAAGTTGGATGAAATGAGTCTTAGCCACAAAATTTCCAGCATAAGCGGCCGGTAGAGCATTCGGTCCCGGCAAGACATCTTCCGTAAATGTAGAGTGGGATGAAAACTTTGGCATTATTGGATGTAAGGGAGATGGTGGTGAAGACGGAGTTGAAGTAGATGTAGAGGGGGAACTAGGACTAGAATATCCAAAGGGATTGGTGAAATTCCCTTCGGCTGTCTCTCGAGATGCTTCCTCAAAATCGTTTCCTTGAGCTTGCTCTTGATGGGTATTGCTAGCGCTTGGTTGAGAGATCCTAACCCGGTTAATCGTCTGTTGGCGAAAGGCTCGAAAAAGTCTTTCCGGCTCTGGATTAAAGAGAAAGAAGTCGCCTCCCCACCTAGGCATACACTACGCACTTGAGCAAACGTGAGAACACCTAGTGCTTTATGGGCACTAGGTAACGACAATAAACAAGCACAATCGAGAGACAAAGAGAAAAGAAGGAAATAAAACTAAGGAAACAAGAAAAATCTAGAGAATATGCACAAGAGATGATAGAAGGGCACAAAGAAGGGTAACTAAGTCTAGCTATAAGCAAACTAAGTCTAAACAATGCACCGTCCCCGGCAACGACGCCAAATTGATGTAGGGATTTGTCGTGAGTCCCGCCGTCAATTAATAACCAACTAATCCTAACGGTAGTTAGGGTAAGTCGGGATCGTATCCACGGAGACGGTGTTGCAAGGTTTAGACTATGTCGGCTTAAAACGAGACTATGCTACCAAACAAACACAAAGAGGTAATGATTGAGAAACTATGATGGGAGGAGATGTATGAACAAGACTAACAATGAATAAGCTATAACAAAAACTAATGAACCACTAAAGATCAAACAAACTAGTAAACTAAAGAACGACGACTAACTAAGAAGGTGAAATCAAATATGAAAAGAAGTGGGTTAGGTCGGGTTCATAAGTGTAGTAGGGTGATTTGGGTAATCAAGGGTATAGGTGTCTCTTAATTGCTAGAGTCGGTCCGGCTCTCGCTACTTAGGCCGATGTCGAGGTAGGTCCGGGCTCTCGCTACTTAGACCCTAGTCCGCACTCTCGTGACTACGACTATTCTCAACAAGACCACATACTAGACAAACAATGAGTAGAGGAAGACTAGCATGAGAAGCATGGCCACTACAACTCACACAAGCATATCAACAAACACATAGAGTGCCTAATATGTGACTAACAACAAAGATTCATCCTTTACCCCTAATCAATCCCTAATCACCCATAATCTACCCTTAATCCCCCTACTAACCCACAAGGAATATACTCACTCATAATCAATGATAAACTAACAACAATAAGAGAAAACAACATCACAAACCAAACATCCATTATCAAGAACAAGAACAATAACAATAAACACTAAGTAAAGATTCAAACTTGAAATAATAACAAAGAACAAGAGTATATAAGATTATACCAACAACAAGATGATGAAAAAGATGTAAACTTGCATTAATAAGAAACCCAAATAATCTCCAAGGTTGTCAATCTTGGATGAGTCTTCAAGAATCTTCTCAATACAAGAACTAATTACAACTAGATTAAACTAGGATTAACTAAGGATTAACTAAAGATTAGGTGAGATTAATTAGGGTTTATAAATCTTAAGAGAGGCCTAAAAACAATCTAGGGTAAGGTAGAGTAAGGTAAGATGCATAAACAATACAAGAGGGAAGTATTTATAGGGTTAAAAGAATGAAGGAGGAAGGAAAGAGGAGTTCCGGCTACAGCATACCGGTCCCGACCGGAAAGGACCAGTCCCGACCGGGAAGGGAGTGGTCCCGACCGGGAAGGTCTGGTCCCGACCGGGACGGACCCAAAACAGGAGAGGTGTCTTTTGTGCACTTCATCCCGGACGGGATGAGGCCATACCCGTCGGGGATGAGTCTTGTAGGCCTCCAATATGATCTTTAAGGTTCCCTTTTGCTTCACATGGACTTCTCATCGATTCTCGGGACTCGGGATCGGGTCTCGGAGGCTCGGGGTTGGGTCCCGAGGTCTCGGGGTCGAATCCCAGGCATCGAGTGATCGTTCCTCCGCTTCGTTGGCTCCGAAAAGTGTATGTATTGAGTCGGAATCGTTCCAACTCTTCACAAATGGTCTCGGAAACCTGAAACGAGCTAGAGGAAACATAAGTAGCCCATGAACCGCTCCCAAGGAGCGATTCCACAAGGAAAATGGGACCAAAATACAGCAAAATAGGCACTACAAACTACACTTATCAAAAATCGTATAAGAACGTGTTTACGAGAAAGTAGTATTAAAATCACGTTTCAAAAATAATTATGTACGAAATCGCGTAGAAAAAGATTAAATAGCAATTTCTCGATATTAATAAAAATTCTTGCGAATGAGGTAATTAAAATGGGTTTCGAGTTTAAAATAAGAATTCAAGTTATATAAAGAGAAACTCGGGAATATAAACCGTCGAAACGGAAACTCGAATAGAAATAAAATGAGTAAATCGAATGAAACGAAAGTAAGATACATTTTAAGCATAAAAATGAATTTTCGAGGTAGATAGGATTTTACGTGTTCAGACGATTTAAAAAAATGAATCTGTTTTATAATTATTTAAGAAATACGAGTTAAATCGTAAACAAAATAAAATATTAATAAAATTTAATATATATATATATATATATATATATATATATATATAAATCAGGGGTGTTACACCCGTGGTCACTGATAAATTCGTGCGGGATCCCGTACCGGCATATTATCTTATTTTGGATAAATTTGGCGACATGCTTGGCGTTGAGAATACGTACGATAAGACTCAGCTTCGACCCATTTGGTGAAATAGTCGATAGCTACCAAAATGAAGCAGTGTCCACCGGTTCCCAAAGGATTTATCTTCCCGATTATGTCGATACCCCATGTCGAAAATGGCCTGGGCGACGTCGTGGTATATAATAGGGATGGCGGCATATGTTTTATATTGGCGAAAATTTGACTGTTATGACAACGCTTGACATATAGATGGCAGTCGGTTTCCATGCTATTCCAGTAATATCCGAGCCTCATGATTTTCCGGACTAGCATCTGGGCATTCATGTGTGGGCCGGACTCGCCATCGTGCACTTCGGTCATAACCTTTTCAGCTTTAGTTTTATCAACACATAGGAGAAAAGCCCCTTGTGCTGTCTTTTTGTAAAGTTGTCCGTCGTCGGTACGGACGAACTGGGTTGCTAACCTTCGCAAGGCTTTCTTGGCTCGATTGTCGGTTCCGGGAGGATATTCCCCGGTCGTCAGGTATGTTAGGATAGCCTTATACCATGGCTCATGATCAGGTATCTCAACATCTTCAATTTCGTGGATGTATGCCGGTTCAGACCGTCTCTCGACACAAATTGGCATACTGGTCACATGATCGGGAATGTTTAGTAGGGATGCCAGTTTTGAGAGTGCATCCGCGAACTGATTTTCTTCCCGAGGTAAGTATATATACTCTACCTTTTGGAATTGTTTCTCGAGATCCCTTACTCATGCCTGGTAGGCCACGAGATTAGCATTCCGACTTTTTCCATTTTTGAAGTGCTTGATTAATGACCACGAATCACCGTGTACTCAAAGGTTCGTGACCCCTAAGTCGGTGGCGGCTTATAGCCCGTGGATACATGCTTCATACTCAGCAGCATTATTAGTAACGTCAAAGTCTAATTTGATGGAAATGGGAGTATGTTCCCCTTTTAGTGAGATTAGAAGAATCCCGACTCCAAATCCTCGGAAATTAGATTCCCCGTCAAAGTATAAGGCCCATGTTTCGGTATCGGTATGAAAAATATCTTCATCTGGGAAGGACCAATTGTCGGTGTGTCCTTCTTCAACCACGGGACTGTCGGCGAGAAACTCGGCTACTATCCGGCCCTTTATAGCTTTCAAAGGCACAAATTTTAAGTCAAACTCTGCCAACATCAGGGTCCATCTAGACATTCTGCCGTTGAGGATGGGCTTTTCGAAGATGTACTTGATCGGATCCATTTTAGACAGCATCTGTACCTCGTAACTGAGCATATAATGTCGAAGCTTCTTAGTGGCCCAGACCAGAGCTAAACATGTCTTTTCGAGCATGGTGTACTTGTATTCATACTCTAAGAACTTTTTGCTGATGTAGTAGATAGCTCGTTCTTCGGAGTTGACCGTCTGAGCTAACATAGCCCCCATGGCTGTCTCGGTCGTTGTTAGGTATAACGACAAAGGCAAACCGGGTTGAGGCGGCATCAAAACTGGTGGTGCAGATAAGATTTTCTTAATTCTATCGAAGGCCACTTGACACTTGTCATCCCACAGTACTCGTTCTCCTATCTTCAGTTTTTTTAAAATGGGTTCACACACCATGGTTAACTTTGAAATAAATCGGCTGATGTACCGGACTTTCCCGAGAAATCTCCTTATTTCTTTTTCAATTTTAGGAGGTTGCATCTCGGTAATGGCTTTGATTTTAGCTGGATCGACTTCGATACCACGTTGGCTAACAATATGACCCAGTAATTTGCCAGAGGTTACCCCGAAACTGCACTTTTGAGGATTTAACCTCATGTTGTACTTGCGTAATCGGGTGAAGAATTTTCTCAGGGCGGTGATGTGACCGTCCCTGTTTGTAGACTTGACGATCATATCGTCCACGTAAACTTCCACTTCTTTATGCATCATGTCATGTAATAAAGTTGTGGCGGTTCGTTGATATGTGGCACCGGCGTTTATAAGACCGAATGACATGACGGTATAGCAGTAAGTACCCCAAGGTGTAATGAAGGAGGTCTTACTCATATCTTCTTCTGCCATTTTTATCTGATTATACCCGGCATACCCATCCATAAATGATAGAAGGGCATGATCAGCTATGTTATCCACCAGTATATCGATGTGTGGTAACGAGAAATCGTCTTTCGGGCTTGCCTAGTTAAGATCCCGAAAATCTACACAGACACGCACCTTACCGTCCTTTTTAGAAACCGGCACGAAGTTTGCAAACCAATCCGAATATTTGGACACTTGTATGAAGCCAGCTTTGAATTGTTTGTCGACTTCCTCCTTGACCTTAAGGGACCATTCGAGCCTCATGCGGCGGAGCGTCTGCTTAAACGGTTTTTATCCATCTTTGATCGGTATATGATGTTCGGCTATTTCCCGGTCTATCCCTGGCAAGTCCTTGTAGGACCATGTGAAGACTTCCTTGAATTCATGGAGGAGGCTCGTGAATTGTTGTTTCTCTTCGGGATCTAAGGATAACCCTATCTTAAGTATCTGAGGCTCTAAGGTTGTTCCCACATTAATGGACTCGGTTTCTTCGATTACCGGGTTCCGGGATTCCCTTTGCTCTAACTGCTCGATCAGATGTGGAGGTAGGGGTACCTGTTCGTCGGGTTTCTCAATGACATTGCACAAAACATTTTTGAAATTAAAAGTATTTTGAAAATGAGACAAGTTGTAAGCAGAACGGTTGTTATTATTGATTGAGAATTTAGAAAATAGCTCGAAAAGAGCTGCCATTTGATCATTGGTCAATGGCGGATAGGTAAGGCGCTCGGGACAGACCCCGAAGCACCAGGAATAGCTAAAGGGAGAAGGGAAGTTACAGGATTGACTCTAGCACCAGACTCACTAGACTCGATTTCAGACTCTGACTCGGACTCCGACTCGGACTCAGACTCGGACTTGGGCATTTCTCATTCTCCAGTGATCAGCTTGTAAGTCCTTCCTTGACTGTCAGTCCATTTGACAGTCTTTCTCCAGGCTCTCTTTTCCGTCTCGGATCCTACGTCCGAGATTAGCTTCGTCGGGTCAAACCTATTGCTGCGAAGAATAAGGTTGACCAGGTCTTCCTTTGGTGCTGGGGCCGCGACTTCTTCTCCAAAAAGTAGTCCCAGTGCGGGCTCAGCATTGCTAGCATCTTCGGACTGGATAAGGGCGAAAATATCATCTGGTATGAAGTTGCAGTCCTGGGCCAAGTGGGTCCCAGGGTGCGTGCCATTGGGCTGATATAGGCCCATTTGGATAGGCCCAAATAATGGAGTAACAAAGGTAACAATGTTAGTTCCTGTTTAGCCCACATTTTCTGGGGTCATGGTATACCCTAGACCGAATTGAGACCTCCCGTCATTTAGGACTTCGACATTTTTTCCTGCGGGAAGATTCGGCCTCGAAGTAGCCCCCGGTAGATACCCTAGATTTTGTAGCATCCTATCGATACTAGCTGTAAAGTAGGGTCGGAAGAGATACTCGTCTTCAATCATTCCTATGAAATCGAATTCCAGAGATCCGTGCGGCCCGAGGTGTTACAGTTAGCCACAGTCATAGGTGTTGCCTCCAAGGTGATGATACTATCGTGTAAAGGCAACTTGATTTTCCGGTGTAGGGTAGAGGATACCGCCTTGACGGCGTGGATCCATGGTCCTCCTAGGAGCAGGTTGAAGGAAGAGGTGACATCAATCACCTGAAGTTCCATCTTTTTTTCTACTAGGCCGGTTATGATGGTTAGTTTCACGGTCCCAGCTACCGATCTTGGGCTTCCGTCGAAAGCCTGGATGGTCTGAGCTGTTGGAATGTAGTCGGCCATGGTAATGCCAAGGGCTTTAGCGGTCCTCAAGGGGAGGACGTTGACTGCGGACCCATCGTCAATTAGGGTCATCGGGAGGTACTTTCCACGGCAGATCACCGTGATGTAGAGGGCCATGTTGTGGGTAGGCCCGAATGATGGTAGATCAGCGTTGGAGAAGGTAATTAGTGGGCCTTCTTCCTTAGCTTTGCCTTTTAGGTGAGGTAGGACCGTGGCTACCATTTCAGCTGGAGTAGCCGAGGAGTCGATCTTGACTTGATCGAGGGCCTTAGTGAGTGCCTCTCGATGTTCCTGTGAGCTAACTAAGAGTTGCCATATAGAGAGGTCAACTCGAGTCTTCTTTAGTTGCTTCACGAGAGTCTTTTCGGTGGTTGGCTCTTCCGGGACGGCCTCCACCCTAACTGGTTCAGTGACGATAGGAACGTCTCTAAGGTGGTTACTGGCTAAGGCCTTGGACTTAACTTTTTGGATCTCCTCGGGAGTGATGGGGACAACTTCCCCTTTGGTGAGGTAGACATCGTCTTCATCGTCGCACTAGATCCCGTTTATTTGCGGGATAAAGGGAGAGATGAGGTGTGAGCAATCAACTACTTCTCCGGAGAAAATGGCATGAGTAGCTAGAGGATTGTCCTTATTACTGGGCTTACCTCCGGGTAAGGGGATCTTACCGTTTTCGATGAGATCCTAGATTAAATGCTTAAGCTTCCAACATTTCTCGGTGTCGTGCCCATTGCCCCTGTGGTATTGGCAATAGGCCTGGATGTCGTAAGCCTTAGAGCGACGCTCGACTGGGACTTCGGGCGTTGGGCCTATCGGTTTGATAAGGCCTTTTTTGACGATAGCCTTTGTAAGGCATGTGTATAGGTGGTACCTATATCGGCGAATACCCGCGGCGTGGTATTCCTCTTGGATGGGGTATCAAGTAGATTGACCTCGTCGAAGATGCTGCGAGTGGCAGCTGCGGTTGTGGGCTTGCTTGTGGATGAGCTGGCCCCTTGATAACCTTTGGTAGAGGCCTTAGTAAGGCTCTCTAATCTCAAGTCATCCTCAATCCTCGTTCCCATTTTGGTTAAGGTGGCGAAGTTGGGTATGATCGCGTACCGGAGATGGACCCGGTAAGAGGGGAGGAGATTCTACACGAAGGCCTCCACTAAGACTTTTTCGCTGGGCTTATCGACCAGCTTCACACTCTCGGCCCTCCATCGTTGAAGGTATTTTGTAAATCCTTCCTTGGTTTCCTGGGCCATAACCTCCAGGGTGCGCATCGTGGTCTGGATTTCAGTGTTGTCGGCATAGTTCCGAGCAAATTCCGTTGCCACGTCTTCCCAAGTTTTGTATTTCTTGGGATCAAGCCTGTAGTACCAGGCTTTTGGATGCTTTTCGAGAGAGGAAGCAAAAAGGTGTTTGAACATGGTTGATTTTACCCCCTTAACCGCCATGAACTCCTTAAAAGCACCGAACATTGGGATGCCTGTAAGGTTGAGGTTGGCGGGCAGTTCATCATTCAAGGGCGAGTAAATGCGAGCATTCTTCGTGTGGATCGAGTTGTTGGTTGATAAATGGACCTGTTCCTGCAGCTTACGGACTGCACCAGCCAATTCGGCTAAAGGCCCAGTAGTCTCGACCCCACCTCAAGGAGTTCCTTGTTCCACGGCGCTAACACGGGTAATGAGAGATATTTGGTCTTCCCTTATTTTTGTCAATTGGGTCTCAAGCTTAGCCAACAATGCTGCCAACTGGTCTACGGTTTCTTGCATCATGGATCTGGTGAAGAGTGGCCTATCTGTAAGAATACCCGGTAATCAGACACTGACCCAGATCCTAGAATCAGAACAGTACATCCCGAGCAAAGAAAAAACTTAGACGAGAAGATGACTCGAGACCGACACCTAGACGGGTGACTCGTGGGTGGCGGGCCTTCCCTAGGATTCGGCTAAGTGGGCCTAATCCTGCTCAAAGAAAAGTCCACGTGAGAATTCTCCAGGCTTTGGACTCGAAAGTGTAAACGGGCCCGCTTTTGTAGGAGTACATCCTACGTAGGTTGGCCGTGCCTTGACAAGCAAGGCGGACTGGGATAAGGATGAAACCCGTGATGTAAGATCGACGGAGTTTCGACGCTAGAGACTTTGACAATTTATGACAAGACCCGACACTACTAAATACGGGAAGTCGCAAGAAGAGGAATGTTTTTGAAAAGGGAAATTTGGGCTTAGAAAAAAACCGAAAAAAAAAGTCGGATGGACAGCCCGATTTTTTTTTAAAATCGGCAAAGGGCCATCGGGCCGAGATTTTTTTGAAGTTTGAAAATGTTCAGGTGGCATACCGGCTAAAAATAGGCTATTTTGAGTAAAATCGTAAGTCCTAAATACAGTTGCTTCCCGGGTTTTGAAAAATGGATAATTTTGAAAAGGTGCAAGTTTTTTGAAATAACGGTTTTTGAAAAAGATGACATGTAGATCAAGTAGCACGTAGTCATGGAAGCAATATAATGACACCATGTATGCTCTTAAACTAAGTCTCGGTCGGTCGAAGTAGAGTCTATACCAACAACGACGGCTTTCTCGCAAATCAGGACGGACTTCTGTAGACACCCGCATTTTGCCTGCTAGTGTCTATAGCAGTTCCCGACAAACACCCGATGATGATCGGACGCAAACGTGACTTAGTATACTCGGATTTGGACCCGAAATCAATAATATCTGACATGGACTTTTAGCGGAGTGATAATCTCACAAAACAGACCTCAAATTCAGGCCCAGTGGGTCGTTCCGAGCAAAATAAGACTAATTTGGGCCAAAACCGACACCAAAAATAAATCCCGTCTTTTGGCGACCGGGTCAAAACCCGGTCAAAGACGAACCCGTCACAAAAACAGCCCAAGTGCACCTTCTAGAAGCTGGCGCCCAACCCCATTTTCAAAAAAGATCACACAATCAACCAAGTCAACTCTTTCCTCTTTTATCTCGTCCACTCGATCGAGTGGATTGACCCACTCGGTCGAGTGGAGCGTCAAAAACCGGATCAGGCCCATTTTCTAGGGCACTCGACCGAGTACACTAGGGCCACTCGATCGAGTGACCCTAGGTCGTGGGGTAAACTCTATAAATACCCCATGACCCTCACTCATTTCACAACTTTTACCAATTCATTTTTACCTACATTTACCTCACATTTCAGCCATACTCTCTACCCTACAACCCTAAGCAAACACACACCATAAACCGAGTCCCTTGTCCCTCAAAAAACCGACAATTCATCCACACACACACATACACACCATAACTTACATACATCCTCGATACTCCGACGTCCCGTCACTATTCGCGAGTCCATTTCCGAGGTCCTTACTAAGCATGTATGTTGAGGGTGTCCTAAACCCCATTTCAATCTTTGTTACTTTTGTTTATGTTTTTGTATCGTTAATTTTATACCTATACTAGTATTGTAATCCTAACACTAACTCTAACATCCTAACACTTTACATTTTACATTTTCGCATACTAACTTTTTATTCGCATTACTAACATATTATTATCATACCGCGTATATATATATATATATATATATTAGTATCAAAAATCCGGTTTCGGATACGTTTGACTATAATTGTCGTCTAAAATCCGTCTAATCACTTTACGAGCAACGACGGAGGTGGAGCCCTTTCGAGGAGCCCCGCCCCAATGTACTCAAGGGCGTGACGTGATCGCGACCAATCGTAGTTGAACGTATTCGACCCCATTTTGATTAGTGTGGAACCCGTTGACACGAAAACCGACATCACATAACCCGAAAGGGTTAGTTTCGATGTCGTGACGTAGAGGGAGGCATTCCGTTACTAATTCAAATTTTCTAACGTAAACGTTTTCATAAAATCCCGACAACGGTATTATAATCGTATATGTACACGATTATAGTACCGGAGGTCGAGTTAAATTCAAATCATGCGATATTTGCTTTTAATTCGACCGACCGTCAATTTTACACCCAGAAAACGAACGAGTTGACACTCGTAAAGGGGCTACTCGACCGAGTGCATAAGCCACTCGATCGAGTAGCGTCCATAACACTGGACAGAACCCTTTTCGAGGGGCTACTCGACCGAGTGCATAGGCCACTCGATCGAGTAGCGTCCATAACACTGGGTAGAAACTTTTTTGAGGACGCACTCGACCGAGTCAGACCATGACTCGACCGAGTGGGTCCTGTAACCCAGAAAACCGAGAGCTTAAATGCAACATTTAAGCCTCGTCCTCTTTTACGACTTTTAGTCGACACGTGTAAAGCCAATCACGTGAATCCATTTTCCAAAACTCACGTTCACCACGACACCTTAACGACTTTGATCGATTTTTCGACGTGATAAGTCGGGACAAGGCATCGACGCATAGGATCGGGCTAGCATCACGCTTAGGCCCTATGTCTCCGTCCTTCGCTTGATGTGCAACACAATGTGCATTTAAGCGGGGTTAGTCCACTTACACATTTCGCGGTCAAGTTTACATATGGGTCCGTTCTTAACCTTTATTTATTTATTATACCATTTCCATATCGTTTATGTAATTCTCGTATTGGCCGGGTTGTATTTCCGCCCGTGTAACTTGTACGTTATTTATTTCCGAGTTTTATTTATTTACTTGCTTATCGCTTTATAAATGAACCTCGCATGCTAAATCATTTCGACTACAACCAAGATGCATTAAATGACGTAGTTCACATACTATTCATATGCTAGCCCGAAAACGCTGTTTGCATATCATTTAATCGTTTTACTAGCGCGCGCACACGAACACGAGCGATGTCTTAGTAGAGGCCGCCATGTGCGGGCGGGGTTGAGTGTCCTTAGTGGGCTTCCCAACACGTACCCTCACCCCTTACTCAGAACCTTTGGTTTCCGGATGTCCGAAACCCTTGGCGCACGAGAGTCATTCTATATACGAAAGCCGGTTTATACGGTATCGATATTGCAATGCAAAGGGAAGAGCCCAATGAACTCTGAAATCGAAGTGGGCTTACTTTGTGTAAAGCCCATGACGACGTAGAGTGGGCTTGTATGGTTCCGAATAACCACAAAATTCGGTGGCGACTCCATTTTGACTTAAATTTCGAACCCGAGAACAATCTCACCACGAGATTCATTCGCCTAACCAAACCCGCGCGTGGCCGCGTCGGGGTGGACCTACGTCATGTCCACAACTTCCTAAGCCGAATTGGACTTAGAACATGCCGTGAGACCCATGCGAGTTCGGCCATTGAAGTCTTTAGTGCACCCATTTAGGAATGCACCGTGGTATAGTGGGACGTCGATCACAAGTAACCGGCCCGGGAAAGATTTGGGTAATGCATGAACCATCGAACTAAAATGCGTACTTTACTAATCGAACGATTTCTTTTCGAGTCTCACCCTAGGAACCCCGATGACTAGTGGTACATCAGGAATCCCCAGCGGAGTCGCCAAATTGTGGACATGACATAGGTCCACCCCGACGCAGCCACGTGCGGGTTTGGGGAGGCGAATGAATCTCATGTGAGATGGGTCTCGAATTGAAATTTAAATCGAAGTTGGAATCGCCACCGAACTTTGTGGGTGTTCGGGCCCATTCGAACCCACTCTATGTCGAAGTGGGCCGTGCACAAAGTACGGGCCATTCCGATTTTAGAGTTTATGGGGTTCGTCCCTTTGCATTGCGAATTTGCGATACTGATTCCGACATTATCGGTAATCGTGTATTGAATGACTCTCGTATGCCAATGGTTTCGGACATCCGGAAACCACGGTTCTGAGTAAGGGGTGAGGGTACGTGTTGGGAATTTCACAAAGAACACCCAACCCCGCCCGCACTTAGCGGCCTTTACTAAGATATCGTTCATTGTTCGTGTACGCGTGTTAGTTTGACGGTTAAATGATATGCAAACAATGTTTTGACTAAACATGTGAATTATGTTTGTTCTACGTCGTTTAATGCATTTTTGAACTAAGTCGAAGTTGTTTTAGCATGTGAGATTCGTTTTAGTACAATAAAACAAAAGAATGCCAAAATAGAAACAAACGGGTTAGTAACGGTATAACGGTTTGCAAAAAGATTAGAATGACATAAATGATATGATGGGAGTTTTTTGAAAAGATTAGGACACGTGATAGATTTGACACGTGTTGACCGAAGTCGTTAAAAAAGTTTTATCGAAGCTCGAAATATGTTGAAGGCTCACGGATTTGTCGTGATAGAGACCACTCGGTCGAGTCATTGAGGAACTTGATCGAGCGCCTCTTAAAAACCTTCCTGCTTCGATTTTGAGGGGCCACTCGATCGAGTCTGGTATGACACTCGATCGAGTGGTCCTCGAGAAAAGTGTTCTGCCTCTGTTTTGGGGTGTCACTCGATCGAGTGGCTATGGCACTCGATCGAGTGCCCCCTGTTCGAGGGATAACTCGATTTGCAATTCTCGAAATTGCATTTAATTTTTGAAAACAGATAATTTCGTTAAGTCGTGTAACATGGCATAATTTATACCCAACTTAAAATTTTCAAAACTCGTAAATATTTGATATTCGACTACGAAATCAATTTCCAATACTTAGAGCGATTGTTAGAAAAACAGATGTTTTTAGAAATTGTTTTGAATCGAAATAGACCCCTCCACGTCGTAATGTCGTATTAGTCTTTTTAGAACTATGTGACAATTACTTCGGCATCAACGAGAAAAGTTTTTGAAAACGTTCTGTTTGATTGATTCCTTTAGATCCGACATTCGACTATAGAGTCGGTATCGAATCCTTAGGGATGACTCGTTATTGCTAATTACGATAGTAATAATAATGATATTAGAAACAAAAACGACGACGATAGACAACGGATGAGAGAAGAAGAAAAGAAGAAAAACGTGAGAAGGGAAGAGAAGAAGAGAGAAATCGGAATTTGAAACACCCTCAACCTACATGCTAAATTTGGTCTCGATTAGGAACTCGTAGTAACGACGCTTGCGTAGGAGTAACGAGAATATAGGAGAAGTTAAGGTGTTGTATTTTTGGTATGGTTTGCCTAAGGTTTGCTAGAGATTCGGGTTGTAATTTGACGTTGGATATCGGATGTGTGAGTTATAAACGTTGTCAATTGATGTGTGTGTAAAATTGACGTTGGATGTGGGGGTATTTATAGGATGAAACACCTCCACTCGGGATAGGAGATTCCCAGTATTTGGATAAGAAAGAGATTGCTTGCAAAGGGAGAAAGCAACGGTTGGGGTGAAGTGGGATTCCGTCCAAGGATAGAGGAGACTTGCTTGCATGGGAAGAAATACCCGGTTTTGGCTGCAAAGGAGGCCACTCGATCGAGTGGTTCATGGCACTCGATCGAGTGCCTGGTCTAACTTCGAATCTGACTGCTTTTATGAGCCCACTCGACCGAGTGAGTCAATCCACTCGATCGAGTGGAGCTGGACGAGTGATATGGCTCTTCAAAAGATAAAACTTTATCTCTTACGGAATTGTTTAATGTTTTTGTAGCTGATTTTTGTGAGGAATTGGACTTCCAACTGGATTTCCGGACACTTCGTGACAGATTTTCTGTCTCGGAAATGCCTTTGACCGGGGTTTGACCCGGTCGCCAAAAGACGGTTTTGCCCTCGGTCTCGGTTTTGACCCAAATTAGTCTCATTTGACTGGAAACGACCCACTGGGCCTGAATTTGAGGTCTGTTTTGCGAGATTTGTACTCTGCTAAAAGCTCGCGCCAATTACTATTGATTATGAGTTCAAAATCGAGCGTATTAAGTCATGTTTACGTTCGATCATCATCGGGTGTTTTATGCAAACTGCTATAGACACCTGACGGTCAAAATGTGGAACATGTATATTATCGACATTTAAGAACATTATCGACATCTGTTAATTAGATAACCTAAACGTTATACTACATTGATTATTCGGGGCCGTGTTAGAAGCACGGTTAGTTTACTCCCATTAAGTGGAACATGTATATTTAAATATGCATTCAGGTTGACGAACCCTCAAGACTGGACATGGGGGAATGCATGAGTGCAAGAGATACAGTGTAGCAGATGAAAGTGGCAATGTATAAATCTTGTAACACAAATTTTATCAGACTATTGTATTTAGAAATTTGTAATTCGGTTTTCAGTTGTTGCATTTTAACAAACGGTTCAATTATCGGTAAAAGACTCACATGAGTGGATGGTTTTTAAATTTTACTCCTTTTTACGACTTAATTATTTTTACGCCTTGTTAATTAATGTCATTGGAAGAACTAGGTTGTTACAATTGTATTTGAGAATTTGAGAATTTTGTTATTTTTTTTAGTTTTCCAACACGTTTTCACTCTTTGGTGAACAAACTTCCAAATTTTGGCTACTTCTTTGGAGTTAGCCTGTGTTATGTACGACTGAATTTAACTAAATTTTAGCTTCGGACGATTGAGTTTACGAAATGTTCATTTATACGAGACGAGTTTTTAGAAATCTTTCAGGTCGGGCTAAAGGTCACATACCATTCATTTAACGCTCTTTTAATAGTTGTTTATTTTACGAACACTTTTAATAGTTGTTTATTGATTACTCATTATCTTTCTATTACTATGTACATTTTTCTATTTTTATAATTACTCTTTCAATTCTGGAATCATTTATTTTACAACTACTTAAGTTATATTTGGAGTATTTGTTTATGTTAATTAAGATTAAAATAAAATGTCACCAATAATGAACTACTTTTATTAAGTTTTTTGAAATAAAGTCAAAAAATTTGTAACGGACCACATTGTACACAATTGCTTAATTATGATTGCTAAAAATCGTGTTCTTCATAGTCGACCATGCTTAGAAAATCATCTCACCAACTCCGTTTTCGCAAGATAGTGTATCAACTTAAGATTAAAACGGGTCAAATACATGCACTTAAGGTAAGTAGGATTGTAGAATAAGGATGTCGCTAATGCAAGACAAAGATAATCTATGTAGCCCATGTTCGTACAGTTGTACGCAGTTCACCACCTTGATAGATGAGTAGGTCCATTGAGAGACGATCTTTCACTAAATTTATTGAGAGACTAATTACAAATGAAGGTAAGAAGTGGTACTAACATTAATAAAAGTAGGTCGTTTAACATAAAAGAGTATAGAAATCTAAAAGGGTACGATTGCTATAAAAACAAGTACAAAATCAAATTATCATTTGGAGGTACATCTAATTTATAAAACACGTATGAACAACATATAAGATGTTACTGAAATGTATTCTCTCAATAACATATGGAGAGACCGTCTCTCTCCCTAGACTTTGTGTGGTAGATACACCGCTCCAAATCACACCTGCTTCATTTACTCATTTGCCCACAAACTCATTTTTTTTGGGTCGTACTTTTCCTAACGAGGTTTTTACTTAATCCTAACGACATTTTACCATTTTACCCTTGTCATTTCATCCCTCAAAATTTTATTTTCATGTTTTCTCTCTAGAAATCCTCAAACTCCAACCACCCATAGAACCACCACAAGTAGAATCGAATCTGTCCGGATCGATGGGGAGGAATGGATGGGGTCGTTAGGGGCTGAGTGGCTGGGGCGCCGGGCGATGGGTGGAGTCGGTGGTGGTTTGGGCGGTGGGTAAGGGTTGGATGGGTGGTGGGTGGGGTGGGTACGGTGACGGTCGGATCGGGTGGGTGGTGGGTGGGTGGGTTGAGTGATGGTCGAGTGGGTGGTGGGATGGTCTAGGCGGTGGGTGACGGTGGTTGGGATGGTCGGTGACGAGGGTGGTTCGGGTGGTAGGGTGGGTGAAGGTTGGGTGAGGGATGGATTCGTATGTTTTGGGTTTTTTTTTTGTTTTAAAAAAATCCTTTTTTTAATTTATTTTTTTAAAGATATTTTTTCTAAATATTACTTTTATTTTTAATTATGAAGTATTTTTCAAATTTATAAATAAACCCTAATTAAATATTTGAGTCTAAATAATTAATTAAATAATAATGTAGTAATGAAATATAAAAATAATTAAGTACTCTTTAAATAAGTAATTTGTATTACGTGATCGATAACTGAATTAGAATTATAATCGAATTCTGAATTATTGATTGATTATGTAAAAATAAAATTGATTAAAGATGAAAAACTTGATTGAATCTCAACAAAAGCTAAAACTTTACCTAAGGGTAGAATAGGAAAATTTTAAGAAAATTCGTTGGGATTGAGACGCTCGTTAGGAAAAAGTAATTTCGTTTTTTTATTCTATAGTTTTTAGTAAACATTGGCTATACTACAACGAATTTCCCAATATATTTTATATTATCATTCTAATTTAGGGTTTAAAAAAAATCAATACTCCCCACATTACATTCAATTTTATATAATGAATTAATTGTAAAAATTAATTCAAGATCAAGGGTAGTCGCTTTCTCATGTTGGTCTTTACCTCCCAAGTTTTTTTTACCCATGGTCAGCTATATGTTGCAATATCAAAGGTCACCAGCAAGTGCGGGTTGAAGATTCTTACTTACGATAGGGAGAAGCACACTGCTAACACTTCTACTAATATGTTGTCTATTAAGAAATGTTCTAGTATTTGTAATGAATTTTGTGTTGTTCTACTAAAATTTACCGTTACATTGTTATTGATTGCATTTAAGTTGCTTCAATGTCACCTCAACATACCGTTAGGTCGGTTTAAGCCTTTAAGGTATAGTGATCCATTTGCATTATTTACATAGATTTAATTTAGTGTTATTTAACAACAATAATACCAACTATATGACATCTTTCAAAAATAATATCAATTTTAATAAACCTGAGAATAATACGTATTATTGGAGTAGTTAAACCAGAGTAGTATGGGTGACCGGTTACCTGTAGAACCCTTTCACCTTCCTTTTTCACCTTTAATTTTATTCAACAGCAATAATATCAACTATATAACGTCTTCCAAAAATAATTCCAATTTTAATAAATCTGAGAATAATACGTATTTTTGGAGTAGTTAAAATCAGAGTAGTATAGATGACCAGTTAACGGTAGAACCCATTCACCTTCCTTTTTCGCCTTTAATCTATTTCATGTTCACTCCTTTTCACCTATTCAGTATATGAGACATTAAACGTCATTTATGTCTTCCGTCTTTCTCTTCCTTCAATCTCACCAAATCTAGCTAACAACACAATCCTACATCAAAATCAACACGTTAATTTAAACGAAACGTATAAAAAAACGTAGAAGGATGAAGGGTAATGGAGAGAGAGCGAGGGTGAAGGAGAGAAGTAATGAGGAGTAGACCTGGCAAAACTGACCCGACCTGAATAAGTCAAACCGAACCCGACTCGAAACCCAAACTGAAAACTTGATTTTGACCCGTAATCCGAATTGACCCGAGCTAACTCAAAACTGACCCGACTATTATTATAGAAAACTAGTCGATATCCTAAAAAAGTTGAAAACAGCAAACCCGAGAATGACCCGAACCCGAAATTATTTGACCAGACCCGAAGTCAACCCGATTATTATGATACGAAAGTGGCCTGACCCGAAGCTGACCCGACACAGTTCACCCGTTATCCAGGTCTAAGGGAGGAGGATGGAGGATAAGTAGCAGGTTAAATATTAATTAAGGCGCTTATACTACTCTTGTTTAACTACCCCAATAATACGTATTATTCTCGGATTTATTGAAATTGGTATTATTTTGGGAAGACGCCCTATAGTTGATAGTATTGTCCTTAAATAACCCTTTAATTTACAACATATTGTGTTTGACAAAATCTTTTTTTGTCCAACACTTTATCTATTTTTTTAACGTCATCCGTGCAATTTACACTCGTCAAAACTAGTACAATTACAAAGTGAGATATATATTTACGGATTTTTTTTCCTAACAAGCGTTACTTTCTCAATTCTACTTTTTTTGCCCCAATATTCAAATTATTGTTATTCTTTTACCAATTTACATAGGGTTATTTCATGACAATAATACCAACTATAAGGGGGCTTCTTAGAATAATCTCAACTATACGTAATCTCGTTTTAATATGAACTATGTCTTCATTAATCTCATTTCGCTATGGATAAAATTATGACCTGCTATTACCGGTAATAGTGACTGATTATGACTTTCTAGGGTCTCTGAATGTTCCATCGTCCATGAAAGCCAAAACAACAAGAAAATTAAAGCATTTTTTCATGGCTTCTATAATACTAATCGGAAAAAAATGCAAGATGAATTTTGAGAAGATTCAAATTTTTTTTAACCAAAAGCCGAAACTGAAGAGGGAGATTCAACCGGTTTTCTAGGTAACCGGTCACCTATATCAATGAGAGATTAATGAAAGCATAGTTCATATTAAAACGAGATTACGTATAGTTGAGATTAATCTAAGAAGCCTCCTTATAGTTGGTATTATTGTCATGAAATAACCCATTTACATAATCAATCAAACACTTCCAAATACGATTATGAGTTTTTATAAACTTATCGATGAGGTAGTAATGTAGTATCGTTTACTTATACATAATTATTGTTGTATTATACCGTGGAATATTACATAATAAAAGGTTTTATATAAAGACAAACCATATCGGAAAAAAAACTATACAAAAAACGAAAATAAAAAGAAAACAAATAATGAAGCTAGGAACTCTGATTGGTCGTTGATAAATTCCGAGCGATTAATTTGGAGATTGTGTCAAAGGAGTTCGGCTACGAGGGCGCATTTCAATGGTTTTAACTTGTGTTTGGGTGGTGGTTATTGGTGTTCTTAGCTTGGTGGTGGTTGGAATTTGGAGATCATTTTAAAGAGAAAATCGGAAATTGGTAAAGTGTAGTTAGAAATGAGTCAATCGTAATCAACCTATGATACATAGAATCAGAATATAAGCTAAATAAGGAGAACGAATATTTACTATACAAGAATTGGTGATTGTGATGAGACTATGATATAGAGAATCAAATCAATTTGAGTATTTGTAATTGATCACGGAATCGTGATCTTACCAATATAAACCACAGTTTCCTGGAAAAATCCTAGACTATTTTGGTGATAATTGTTCTACTGCAACCATGGCAAGAGACATTCTATCATCAACATGAAATTCTTCTGCTTTGCCACCCCAAATACGCATTCTTTCTGTAGCTTCTTCTACCTATATTCAAAATAATAATAACTTTCAATTGTAAACAAGCAAGCCCTTTCCTTGAAAAATTATCACTGTAGTTAATTAACCTGAAAGATTACATAATGTTAAATAATTACCTCCTTATTCCAGTTTGTTTTGTAAACTATGAGAACAAGGATGATTGTTTGGAGAAGTGTCCCACAAATCATACCTATCCAAATTCCCTGCAACCAATATATACAAGTTTGATTAGCTTGAGTTTAGTATAATATGAAAAAGTTGTGTAACTTGAACAATAATGTAGATGGGATATACCTCTACACCTAAGGAAGTTTTGTAACCAAATAAAAATCCTAAAGGCAAGCCAACGACATAATAGCAAAATAAGTTAATGTAAGCAACCAATGCTTGCCAGCCTCCGCCAACAGCCACACCTAGCACCGTAAATATTTATGACATCATGGCCAAGGTAAATGTATATAAATTTATGACTGATAGTTTTATAAGTATGATTAACCCATCAAAGAGTTGGTTACCTGATATAACTGGTTGAACACTATTAAGCACCATAGTGATGCCTAAAAGATAGGCTAAATGAGAAACGGCTCTTTGCATTTCCTTACTGTCAGTAAAGATTACAGCAAAATGGTTCTTTGTGAGCATCACAGCGCACATTAAAAGGATTCCTATGCACAGTGATTGTATGACGATTATGAAAACCGAGTACTTGGCCGCCCTTGGATGCCCCGATCCAAGCTCATTGGATACTCGAACCCTGGAAGATCATGTATGTATATACGCCAATTTAAATGGATTTGAAACTCATCATCAACAAAGATAAAGAAAGAGAGTTCATTTTCTGATTTTAAAGAGTGACGGTGGGGTAACATAAGAGCAGAAAAGGGCATTATTACCCTATAGCTGCATTGATTCCTATGAACAACATGCCTTCCCACCCATTTACATTCATACTGCAAAACACACATCAATTAGCTAGTCTCAAATTAATGAAGCTGTATGTTGCGAGATTATGTCCAATAATCAGGCTGTGTAATGATTGATACTCTTAATTAATTAAGCGATAACATACCATATAGAAAGTGATCCGACAGCAATGATAGGGTCTTGAAGATGACCGGTAAGAACAATGATACTCATAAAGTACCAAATCTCCAAGCAAATCATGACAGCAGAAGCAACAGATAGCTTAACAAAAGGCCAAAGATCTTGAAAAGCAAGCCAAGAGAACCCATTCCATGCATCTTTACACCAAACCATGATGTAAACAGTTTGAGCAATAGCAATTGCCCAAGCAGAAAGATTATAAGCGACAGCAGCGCCAGTAATCCCCCACCCAAACACTTCTATGAAGAGGTAAAGCATGATTATGTGGATGATTAAGGCTACAAAACCAATATATGCCATAACTGCCACATTGCTTTGAGCCTGCAGAAACTTTTGAGTTGGAAAGTTGATGGCAAGAGACAACATTTGAGGGAGACATTGGAGGCTAAACGCTCCTGCAAGCTCGGCTATATCGGGTTCCTGGCCTAAGAGGATGAGTATTGGTGTCGCGTATAAATATAGAGGCAATAGTACCAAGCACGCTCCAAAGAGGATGAGCCATGATCTTTGCATGTATACTCCTAGCATATGGATTTGTCCTGCTCCATATGCTTGTCCACATAATGTCTCTAATGCACTTCCCATACCTAGCTGAGGATTGTCACATCACAAAAACATTGATTATCCTTCACTTATAACTATACTCCACCTGTTTCATTCATTCGTTTTTCTTTGATAAAAAATATCCAGATTTAAAATATATACGGAGTATGTGTTAATAAACATCTTAAACTTGAACCTAAAAAATATATATTTTGTTCGGAAGAAGGAAGTTCAGATAAAACTAAGTTTATCCACAGACCCATATTTTTTCCTCAGACCTTGACACCTGAGCTTTCCACCCATTTTTCATTCTTCAGACTCAGACTCACTACAAAAATACACTTTATTCATAGACTCATCTCAGACTTTCTCACAACACATAACTTATTTTATATTATTTTTTATTAATCTCACCTCAACTTTCTAACTACTTTATTTTTATTTTTTATTTACCTCATCATACCTCAACTTTCAACCTACCTTATTACTCCGTATATTTTTTTATTTACTTCAATATCTACGTTTATTTTATAACTCGAATAATCGCAATTAAATAATTAATTGTTAAATAAATCTTGTGACATATGAATAATTTTATTTTCGAGTGGTCATTATTAAAGGTGACAATCGGGCGGGTGGGTCGAGATCGGGTTGGCTTATTCGGGTCGGGTCATTCGGGTTGAGTACGTTTTTCCATGTCTAGTTGTCGGGTCTGGGTCAGATGCGGATCATTTTCTGGTCGGATAATTGGTTCGGGTTGGGTTTGGGTCGTGTTTGGTCATGTTTAGGTCGAACTAGGTTTTGTTTGGCTTGGTCGGGTATAACCATCCATTCATTATCCGTTTTTATACTACGTACATTATTATTTATCATTTATTATACGAATTTGGTTTTATCATCTATACAACTATATCACCTAATACAAATTATTTTGGCCATGTTCTTTTGTACTGAAGTGAACTGAGCTAAAGTGGAATGAGTTGAACTGAGCTAAGCTGAGCTGAAGTGAAATAAAGTAGCATGAAATACATAAATAATAATAATAATAATAATAATAACAACAACAACAACAATAACAATAACAATAACAACAAGTTTACTTGTTATTAAAAAAAAATAATACTCCCTCCACTTTTCTATAATCTTCCATATTTTCTAACTTCTCTATTATCTTCAACTATCTTTTTAGTACATTTATTGCGGTTCTTATTATTTATGACTCCACTTTCTTTTTCCACTCTCATTCTCCTTCACATATTCCAACCTTCTTAATTTTCTTCCCAAGAACTATCGTGGAAGATATATAAGAAGTGGAGGGATAATTGATACAGTGATAATAATAATAATAATAATAATAATAATAATATTAATAACAATAACAATAATAATAATTAATAGTCATAATAATTGTTATAATTGTTATTAATATTATGATAATATTAGTATTAGTATTAGTATTAATATTAATTATAATAATATTAATAATTAATAATATAATATTAATAATAATATTAATATAAATAACAATAAAAATTAGTAATATTGTTAATTATTGTATCAACAATATTAATTAATTAATTAATTATTATTATTATTATTATTATTATATTAATTATAATTATAATAAAAATATTATTAATAAAAATATTTTATAATAATAAAAATATTTATAACAATAACAATAACAATAACAATAGTGATAATAATAATAATAATAATTAATGGAGTAATAAATAATGAGGGAAGAGTGAGAAAATTTTTCTCTCTCTAGGAATATCTCTCCCTTTTGGCGATTCTGTTACGAGCTGCTTGTACTCTTCTCCCATGGCTTCCAGCTTCGTGAAGCGTGGTCTGGGAAGGCCAAAAAAGGTGAATCAGTCTCTTCCTCTTTCGATTACTGGTGGATTGGAACATAGTGAGACAGAATTGCAAATTCAGGATGTTTCTCAGGGTTCTTCATGCCAAATTTCGCTGAATGACTTTATCCTTGATGCTATGGCATATGCTGGTAAAACTTCTTCTCACACTGATGATCCTATTATTCCTCTTATTTCTGAATCTTCTCTAGTTAACAATGCTGAGAATATTGTTGTTGCTCAATCCTCTATTTTGGTTCCTGAATAGACCGATAATCCTAAGCCTAATTGGTCGAAAATTGCTGCTAATCAACATAAATTAGACATGAATTTGCAAATTTTTGAGGAAGTTGTTGATAGTTTTGAAATTAGTATTGAACTGTGTGATTTTGAGGAAGAACTAAAAATCTAGAATCATACGTTGATGGGGAACATTATTGGTTCGAAACCTTCTTTACAGCAGGTAAAGAAGTTTGTTAATGAGAAGTGGGGGGTGTTGGCTTCGCCTGTGGTTCAGTACTTCAAGAAAGGATGGTTTTCTTTTCGGTTTGATTCGAAGGAAGCCATGGATATGGTTCTTGGAGGTGGACCTTGGAGTATGGGGATTTACACCTTAATTCTGAAAGAGTGGACTCCTTCTTTTTCTGACACCATGGATAGGGTGACGTGTGTTCCTATCTAGGTATCGTTTCCTTACCTAGATCCTTTTTTATGGTCAGACATAGTGCTTAGCAAGCTTGCAAGTAAGATTGGGAAGCCATTGTGTGCTGATTTGACTACTATTGCTAAGACTAAGTTGTCCTTTGTGAGAGTGCTCATAGAAGCTGATGTTTCTCAACCTTTGCCTGAACAGGTTGTTATAAGCACTCCTTTTAATGATTACTCAGTGCAAAAGATCCAATATGAAAGGGTCCCTTACTACTATAAGGGCTGTGGTAAACTAGGTCATACTATAGCCAAATGCAAATGGGAGAAAAAGACTGATGCACAAGATAAGACTGCTGTAGTGCAGAATGTTCCAGTAACTAAGGAGGATCTCCCTCTTGTTGCTGGTTCACTTTTCCCAAAGGATCTAGGTGGTACCTCAAAGCTCTTGGGGACGATGAGTACCCCAGAGGTGGAGTGTGAGACTTCTTTTCCTGGTGATGGAAAACCCCCCAAGCAAGCTGCTGTAATGCATCAAGGATGCTCCTCCAGTCAGGATGATGGTTTTCATCCCGTCTCTAAAATGAATTCTTCCTCTACTAAAGCTAGAGTTGAAGTTACCTGTGAACCAATGCCTTTGGTTAACTTCAGTTGTTTCAGAGCTCTAATGCTCACCATGATATAGGTGCATTAGGTGGTACCTTAGAGCATTTGGAGGTAGATGAGTACCCAGAGCTTAGGCCCGGTGGAAAACCCTCCGAAGATGCTGCTGTAATGCACTCGTTACGTCCACAAGAGCAGGAGGATATCATTAGTGGGAAGGACATAATCTTTAAGGTCCCTCCTGACAAACACTCCCATGAACATAGCCTTCTGGAATATTAGGAGTTTCAATACTCTTACTAAGCATAGTGTGGTTCTTGATTTTCTGTTGACTAATAAGTTGGATGCTCTAGCAATCCTGGAAACTAGAGTTAAGGTGAATAAAGCTAATAAAATTCTAAGAAGATGGTTTAGCAATTGGAGTGTTGTTCATAACTATGACCATCATTCTAATGGTAGGATCTGGTTTCTTTATAATCCTTCTACTGTCAGATTTGATCTTATCAGTAAGACTGATCAGAGTATTTATGATATTCTTCATCACTTTCAAACCAATCAAGGCTTCCAGATTAGCCTGGTTTATGGTCATAATGATGGTAAAGATAGAGAGAGCTTATGGCATAATATGAGTCAGCTGGCTACCTCTACTGTTTGGGTAGTTCTTGGTGATTTTAATGTGGTTAGGTTTCCTAATGAGAAGCTTGGTAATAATCCTCTTGATCTACATGATATGTGGGATTTTAATGATTGTTTGTTAAGGTGTCAACTGGATGATTTGAATAGTTCAGGGTGTGGTTTAACCTGGACTAACAAGAGGGATCCTACTGATAGAGTTTGGTCTAAGTTGGACAGGGCTTTGATCAATCCCAGTTGCCTTATTATCACATGGTGGTTGCTCAAGCTTGGAATAAATACGTGGCTAGCTCTCCAATGTAAATTCTATTCCACAAGCTTAAAAATGTTAGGTCTGCTCTTTCTTTACTCCATAAGGAGAGATTTTCTAATATTCCTCAGCCGGTTCAGGTTGCTAAGGATAAGCTGGCTACCTGTCAAAAGAGTCTCATGCAGGATCCCTTTTCTACCATTCTTATTAATGAAGAGAAATGTCTGGTGACTGAGTTTTGTAGACTCAAGAATGCGGAACTTAGTATGCTTACTCAGAGAGCTAAAGTGAAGCATCTCCAGCTCACTGATTGCTCTTGTAAGTACTTTTTTTGCCAAGATTGCAGAGAGGAAACACCAACAGGTTATTGGATCCATCTCTGACATGGCTGGTGTTACCCAGACTGGTCTGTAGGCTGTTTCTGATGCTTTTCAGCATTACTATGTTTCTCTTTTGGGGCAAAGTAAGTTGATCTCTGGTATATCCCTTTCCCTCCTTTGGTGCTTGACTCTGATCTTATTTCTGGCCTTGTGAAGCCTGTTTCCACTGATGAAATTAAATCTGCTGTATTTAGTATGGATATTAACAGTAGTCTTGCTTTGGATGGATTCTTAGCTGATGTTTTTAAAGCCTCTTGGAACACAGTGGGTACTAATTTTTGTAAGGTTGTGCTTAGCTTTTTCAATAGTGGAAGGATGTCCAAACAAGCTAACTCAACTCTTATTTCCCTTATTCCTAAGAAGAAGGATCCTCTTTCCGTTATGGATTTTAGACCTATCTCTTGTTGTACTGTGTTCTACAAGACAGTTTCCAAGATCTTGGCTACTAGATTAAAACATGCTCTTCCATCTATTATTGGTGGGGAACAGGCAACTTTTATATCTGGTAGGAGTATCTTTGATAATATTCTTATGCCTTAAGCCTTAGTTAAAGGCTATACCAGGAAATTCCTTACCCCTAGGAGTCTGGTTAAGGTGGATATTAGAAAGGCGTTTGATTCATTGCAATGGAGTTTCATTGAAAAAATGCTTACTAATTTAGAGATTCCTAATTCTTTTGTTGGTTGGATTATGGAATGTATTAGCAGTTCTCGGTATTCTCTGAAGATTAATGAAGAGGTCACTGGCTTTTTTCAAGGCAAAAGTGGTATTCATCAGGGTGATCCCTTATCTCCTTACATTTTTGTTATGAGTATGGAGGGTCTTTCTAAATTCCTTAGAAAGATCTGCTGTCAAGCTAATGTTTCTCACCATCCTAAGTGTAGTAGACTTAATTTCACCCATCTCATTTTTGCTGATGATCTGATGATCTTCACTAGAGGAGATCTTCCCTCAGTCCTGGCTTTGAAAGCTACTTTGGATACTTTTGGGACTATGTCTGGGTTGGAGGCTAATGTGAATAAAACTTGTATATATTTTTGTTGTGTTGCTCAGGAGGTAAAGCATGCCATTCTGACGTAGACAGGGTTTGCTGAGGGATCTTTCCAGTTTAGGTACTTGGTATACCACTGTTTGATGCTAGAGTTAGCTTGAATATGTTTAGCTCTCTTCTCTTGAAGGTCCAACATTCTATAGGCCATTGGTCTACTCAATTTCTGTCTTATGTAGGAAAAGCTCAGTTGATTAATTCTGTTATCTTTGGCTTAGAAAATTTCTGGTGCTCTAGTATGTTGTTGCCCAAAGATATTCCTAAAGCTCTGAATAAGCTTTCTAAGGACTTCTTCTGGGTTATTAGTGATGGTGCAAGGTGTTTGGTGTTTAAGAAATGGAGGGAAATATGTTTTCCCTGAGACTCGGGAGGGTTCAACATCAAGGATGTACAACACTGGAATGTATCTTTACTTTCTAAGTGGGTTTGGCTTTATTCTCAAAATCCTTCAAGCATTTGGACTACCTGATGTAGAACCTATGTCTTTGGAGCTGATTCTGTTTAGACTATATTTCCTAAAGAATTCTTTCCTTTTGGCATTAAGAATGTTCTTACAGTTCGTGATCAGTTGGTGCAGCATTGTAGTTTTGTGACAGAGGCCCAATGTTTCCTACATGACTGTGTTTCAGGCTCTTAGTTTCAGGTTCAAAAGTTGTATAAATTTCTAAGGAATCCAGTGAAGAAAAGATGGCATCATTTTCTATCTTCTGTTGTACTGTGTTTCTTCCTATCCATAAAGTGGTGATTTCCTTGGCTCCGGAGAAGCAACTTGCAACCAATGATATGTATCAGAAGAGGGGGTTCCATTTTGCTAACAAATGTTGTTTGTGTTACCAAGAAGAAGAAAGCTCCTCCCGTTTGTTTTTCAAGTGTGTCTTCTCTAAGCAGGTATGGTTGATGACTCTCCAGTGGGTTGGAGTTAGCAGGGTTAAGGTTGACTTAGGTGCTGTCATAAAGTGGATGGTTCATGCGAGAAGCAAGAGACATTGGAAGAATCTTTGGCTCCGAGTTAGTACCATTGCCCTTGTATATGGCTTGTGGAAGGAACGTAACAAGCGTATTTTCACTAATAAGGAGTCTTCCATTGAAGCCATCTTGGCTCATGTCAACAAGTTTGTAGTCCAATCTAAGTTTCTTTGTAAGACGGATAATCCTAAGTATATTAGGATTCTAGAGCATTTGGCTTAGTATCTCACTTTGGGTTAGTATCTCACTTTGGCTTAGTGTGGTATTCTTTTTGCATCTTGTAATTTCTTTCTCATTGAAATGAAATGATAACTTTTTGCAAAAAAATAGTAATTAATGGAGTAATAATATTAATTATTATAATAATTCTAATTCTAATATTAATATTAATAATCAATATTAATATTTAGTAATAATTATAATAGTAAAATTAATAATTAATAATAATAATAATAATAAGAGTAAATTAAAAATTACTCCCTTTTAAGATATCAATTTTAGAATTTACTCCCTTTTGAAATTTTTGTCAAAAATAACTCCTAAAATCTATCAAAAGTTCAAAACTTGCTCCCAAATTTATTTTTAGGACGGAAATGTTCCTAGTTAGAGGGTGAGGTGGAGTAATATGGCATAAAAAAGTTAGGGGCATTTTCGTCCAAAAATTATATTTTGGAGCAATTTTTGAACTTTTGATAGATTTTGAGAGTTATTTTTAACAAAAATTTTAAAAGGGAGAAAATTTTAAAATTGGTATCTTAAAAGGGAGTAATTTTTAATTTACTCTAATAATAATAGTAATAATAATAACAATAACTTATTTTAATGGAATTGAACTGAACTGAATGAACGAGTCCGAAGATGAGTCTTTGAAATCAAAGAATCAACTTCAAACTTATCTGAGCATCAGACTGTATCAACCACTTTAACCAGGCACGAGTCTCAGACTCAAAGAATTTGAGCCTTTAAGTTTTGTTCAGACTCAACTTCAGACCCCCTTTAAACTTAGACCCATCTTAGCTTCGGACTCGTACCAACCACATTATCCAGGTACGAGTCTCAGACCAGGGCCGTCGAATAAAATATGGTGGCCCGGTTCAAAAAAAAATTTGTGGCCCCAATTATTAGGGAGTGTTATTATATACTCCGTAGTCGTATTATAAAATATAATATGGGTATTTTTTCTAATAGAAAATTATGGTATTATCCATTGAGTTACAGTTTTGAACAAATTATAACAAAAATCATACTTTTAATTATACTCCGTACTTTTTTTGGTTCACATTGGGTGGAAAATCTATGAATCACCAATAATATTTCGTAATAATTTACAATATCTATTAAAAAAGTAAAGTAGTAAAATAGACCATGGAAATAGAATAATTACCATATAAAAATATGTATTTTATTTAACAAATATGTTCGACCCAATGAAATGAAAATCCATGAGTCAGACTTAATCATTTATCACATCCATTCAAATTATTTGTTTAACAAGACCAGTTACAAACTCTTCCCACTGGGCTAAACAGACTTTCTGCAAGATACTTGAAGTAAAAGTCATATGAGTGAGGCCCCTCAGTTTATGAGGTCCGGTTCACAGCACCGGCTGAACTCGCGGTTCGGCAGGCCTATCTCAGACTCAAAAAATCTGAGCCTCAGGCTCTTACTCAGACTCATGCTCATACCCCATTTAAACTTAGGATAAGTAGAAGGAAAATGCATATAAATAAAAAATGAAAGACAAAGGAAAAATAAACGAAAAGGCTCACCATGAAACCAAACACAAAGCTTCCAAAGATAGAAAGAGAAATGGCGACAGCAGAGAGTTCAACATCTCCAATATGACCAACGAAGATATTGGTGAATGAATTAATGCCATAATTACAAAGTATATTGAATGCAATTGGACCTGCGATAATCCACAACTTTGTTGACTCAATCCACCACAGGTACCTAAAATCTTCAAAGGTCCTCATAGGAGGGTAGTCACCATTTTCTTCTTCTGCTTCGGCTCCCGTCATTAGAATTCCCGATGGGGCCGGGTGGAGCTCAGCCGTATCATTAGGATTTCGCAAACTCATTAATGGGGCCTCTATACGTTTATTTTCAGAGGCAGACAAGTCGGCAGAGGAGGTAGACTCCCCTGCCGTTTGCCCTGCCAGTTCTATTTCCTTGTCTATTTTTTTGTTAATTTTTTGATGAGACAGACAATATATGTGAATCTTCTTAGAAAAATTGAATGTCTAATATCAAATTAAAAAAAAAATAAGTTTCAAGAAAGTAATAAGTTTGAACTTTTTTTAATGATTAGTTTTGTACATGTGTATGCTTGCTCTTTTCATTGATTCAACAAAATGATGGTTGTGTAACTTAAATGCTTATGCTATTTTTAGGATGATTTGAGAAGAAGTTATTTGATTATTATTCCTATCACTCAGGAGAGCCCTATATATCATGCATTCCTTCAGATTTGATGGACACTCATAAATGTATTTTCAAAGATTACTGAATTAAAATAACTGTATTGGAAAAGAACACAAAACAATAGACAATAATCGTTATGTTTTTTTTTCTGTACTACGTATATTTATCTATATTTATTTATATCTATATAGAGTACGTAATTAAAAGGCAAACTTTTGTCATTAATTTTTTTGCCACATGACGCTTCCTTAACTCTTTTTTTTACTTAAATTTATTTCTATTATTTTGTATTTTTTAATCTTAATTACATTATTAATTGATCACAAAATTTTAAATTACCTTTATTTAATAATTTGTTATAATAATTAATTAAATTAAATTTTTTTATCAAAATTTTTTCAATTGTCTTTAGTATTAATTTTTAAACTAATAATTTATTAATCATTCATCACAAAAATTTATTACACTTTTTTAAAAATGTTAGTAAATGGTTTAATAACTATTAATTTTTTAATTAAAATTTTGGGTTTTTCTACGTTGTACTTGTAGCCTCTTGTTTTTTTTCGCTTTCTACCATGTACCCTTCCTATTTTATAAAACCTCACTAATACCCCTATAGTTGATTAACTTCATGAAATGTAACCTTTATATGTGTAATGCTCCGTTAATTAGATGACATGACAATGAATAAACTGTGACATGACTAGTTTTGACACCTTGACTAGTTTCCCTCTACTTTTCCCTCCATTTCATTAATTTCCCTATTTCCTTTTTTTTTTTGCAAGAAAAGTATTCCTTATTTTATTAAAATAAGATTAGAATCTTACAAAAGTCATATCCACTACATGAAAGAAAGCTAAAAGACCTCTACAGCAAGCATCTACTAGCTAAATCAACACCTTTACTCCTTAATATAGTACTAACTTCAAACTTGATCCTACTAGCAAGATTTTCAACTGTAATTATGTTCATATTGAATATCCTATTGTTCCTCTCCATCCAAATCCAATAAGTAGCAGCAGTTATCGTACTACAAAACCATTGGTTCTTCCAATGCCTCCATTTAGCTCGTGTTGTGCACCAAGAGATAGAGCTCAGTGAGCAGATATGAGCTTCTACCAGTAATCTGCAACCAATTTAGTAGATGTTGCCAAACCTGCCTGGAGAATGAACAAAAGAACAAATGTTTAGCAGTCTCAGTCTTTTGCTCGCACAAACCACATCTGTTTGCTAAATGTAGGCCTCTTGCCTACAGCTTGTCAAGTGTTGCCAGCTTTTGTTGCCCTGCCATGGCCAAGATAACCCTATGCTTAGGGATTAGATTGGTCTCCTTAATCTTAGCCATCCAACGAATGGTTTGGTGCCTCTGCCTAAACTATTCGTATGCTGCGCTAGCATTAAATGAACCATTAGAAGCATAGCTCATCACTAGGGAGCTATCAGCTTCTACACTCCCCATCACTTGCACCAATTCATCCCTTATACTAAGGATACTCTTCCAGGTAGTAGTATGCATATACCTCTTTTGGCTAGTCCAGAGACTCTGATTATTAAGCACATAACGAATGTGTCATTCCTTACAGAGACCCGATTGTGCAGAAATAAGCTTCCAAATCCAATGAGCCACCCGAGTTTTGTTCCAGCAATTCAGGTTCTTGACATTGAGTCCTCCCTCTGCCCAAGGCAAGCAGATGCTTGTCTAGCTTTTAAAAACCAATTTAGCCCAATCATAACCTCCAGTCCAGAAGAATCTTTGACACAGTTGATCAATTTTCTAAGTAACATTCTCAGAATATATGGCATTTGCACACCAGTAATTGCATTAGTGAGCCCAAACACTACTGAAGTGAGCAGCTGGAGTCTCCCAGCATAAGACAAATTACTTGAGGACCATCATATCATCTTGGTTTGGATTTTGTTGATAAGAACTTGGTACTGATCCTTCCTATTATTAACAGAGTGGAGAGGCAGTCCTAAGTACCTACAAGGGAACTCTTCTGGTGCAAACCCAGTTTGAGACATAATAAGGTCCTGAATATCACCATGAACACCTCCAAAAAAGATGTGAGTCCTATCTTTGTTGGCCTGTGATGAGACGAATTTTGTATGGTGTAAGATGGTATAATTTGTGCTAGTTTTGTTGCTTGGAGAAGGTGTTTGAAGAGCTTTATTGTGTATCTTATTTCCAATGGTGTTTATAGCGAGTTATGTGCTATTTTGAGATAATATGTAACTTTTATTGGACTAGTGAAGTAAGGTGAAGTTGTGATGGTTGACATGGGCCAAGAGAAGCATAAGGAGTTGTATTTGATGGAAGAGCCAAGGCCCAAACACCATAGGTCAAGGCACGAGTCAAGCAAGGAAGCAAACACGGAAGAAAATGAGAGCCGCTTTAAGCGGCTGGATCCGCTCTAAGCGGATAGATCAGTCCGCCAAGAAGAATTGAGATGAGAGAGCCACTACGAGTGGCTGAATCCGCTTATAGCGGCTGGACTGCACCATGTCTCTTTGGATTCTCTTATTTGATGTTACACTTATTTTTACTACATTAACTTAGGATTTTATGAGAATAATGACACATTAGTTTTATCTTATCATTTCCCATTACTACTAGACCTTAGAACACATTAGATTTTTATTCATCATTTTTCCACATAGAACTTCATCCTTTTTCATTGCATTTTTCTTATCATCCATGGAGGGCTAATTTCCCAATTCTTGGAATAGGAGATTGAAACCTTCAAACTAAGTTAATTGTAAGACTTTAATCTCTATTTTGTCTTTTGAATATCAAGTATTGTTTTATATAATTGTTTGATTGTTAATTTATTTCTAGTTTGATCACCTAGAATTATTTTGATAATCAATTGCTAGTTTGGGTGATAGAATCTGATTGTTCATGTTACCTAGATATTTGTAGCGAATTTATTTCATCAATTTGTATGCCGATTCATCGTTGGTGATTTATAAATAAACAATACTTGTGTGAATCGAATTGTATGACCGCTTGTGTATGCAATCGTTTATCTTTGTCAATTCCTATGATTTATTCTACGTTGTGATTGAACTTAGACGCTTGGACTAGGTTGTCATTTTCGTAAGGGCTATTTGTGTACGCTTTCGTAGTAAATGGCTAGACTTAATTGGAATGATAAATTGTGATTTTACATGACGAAGTATTCAAAGACGATTTAGAGTAATTGAGTCAATGATTAATGTTTAGTTTGTTGGTGGAAATCGATTATTCCAAGATTCGTTTTATAATATTTTTATCATCATAACATTGCATTTCATTTTTAGTAGACTTAGAATCAAAATCAAAACACCCCCAATTGGTTACTTTAGTTACAATCTCTACGCACATTCGATCGACGTTACACCTTCCTCGTGGGTTCGACCCCTACTTACACTTGCTATTAGTTTGAGTTTGTAGTGGATAAAATTACTAATTTGGAGACTCGCGACAAGTCTAGCCAAATTTTGGTGCCGTTGCCGGGGAAGGCAATTTTCATTTGTGATTGTTTGTGTGTTGTGTAAATATTTCTTTGTTTCGGTGTTCGGTATATGCCGGACACTCGCTCTACTAATAAGAAATTGTTAGATTTTGATCCAGAATTGGAGAAAACTCTATTTCAGATAAGAAGAGAAACTAGGAGGAAGCTTCAATTTGACAATCAAGATAAGAAAGAAGAGAAACAAGAGATCAAAATGGCACGAGAGACTAGAACTTTGAGGGAGCTCACCGCTCCTGACCTTACTCAGCAACCTCTTTGTATTACCTTTCCGGCTTTGGCGGAAAATGCGACATTCGAGTTGAAGTCGGGTTTGATCCATTTATCGGAATTTCATGTTGTATGCACAAGTATGAAGCCGAATGGGGTGACCGATGAGCAAATAAAGCTACGAGCTTTTCCATTTTCACTAAAGGATTCCGCTCGAGATTGGTTATACTACCTTCCACCGCGTAGTATCACAACATGGGGACAAATGAAAAAAACTTTTTTAGAGAAATATTTCCCCGCTTCCAAGTCTTCACATATCAAGAAGGAGATCTCTAATGTTGAACAGAAAGATGATGAGACACTTTATGACTATTGGGAGCGTTTTAAGAAGCTTTGTGCAAGTTGTCCTTACCATGGGTATAGTGAACAAGATCTTATCCTCTATTTTGTTGGAGGGTTGACCTCGGAGGATGCTCGCATGGTACATTCTTCTAGTGGAGGCGGTATTATCAACAAAAATCCGGGTGATGCAATTGCCTTGATTAGTGAGCTTGCCGAAAGTTCACGTCACTTTAATGTGCGATCCAATACAAGAAGAGTGAGTATGGCTAACACAAGCTCTAGCACTTCATTGGAAAACAAGGTGGAGGATTTGACCACTTTGATGAAAGAAATGATGATGGCAAATAGACAACAAGTGAAAGCTTGTAGCATTTGCTCTTCTAATGGGCACGTTGCTGATAGATGCCCACTCATGCAAGAAGATACAATGGAAGAAGTTAATGCAGCGGGAGTCTTTGGCCAATCTCAAAAGAGGTTTGATCCTTATTATATGAGAAGAGATCATCCCGGTTTCCAATATGGGAATCCACATGGGGGTTTGCAACCTCCGGGTCAACAATTTCAAGGGTCCTCTTCCTTTGGTCAACAAGCTTCATCTCAACAATTTGGTCAAGTCCGACCTCATTTTATCCCTAGACCGCAATTTGGTCAACAATTTGGTCAACAAGCTTCATCCCAACAATTTGGTCAACAAGTTCCTATTCCACAACAATTTGGTCAACAAGTTCCTACTACTATTTCTACTCCCACTCCTACACAAGGACAATCTTCTTCTACTCCATCTATGTCCACGGAGGACATGATTCGGGCTCTCACTTCTAATGTTGCTACTATGCAAGCTAATCAAGTTCAATTCCAACAAGAGACAAAATCTAGCATTCAAAACTTGGAGAATCAATTTGGGCAAATGTCTAGCACTCTTGGGAGACTTGAAGCACGGGATTCTGGGAAGTTACCTTCTCAAACCATTCCTAATCCTAAGCCAAATGCAAGTGCTATTACCTTGAGAAGTGGTAAGGAATTACCCGGGCCGGAATTAAAGCTTAAGGATATTATTGAGCAAGAGGAAGAAGAATTGGTGGTTGAGCCTAGTGTCACCCCATCAATAGTTCAAAAGGAGGAAACAACACCCATTTCAACACCCGTCTATGAGGATGTCCCACCATTTCCCGAAGCTTTAAAGAGGAAGAGTCGTCCTATGCAAGACAAGGATGTCTATGAAACTTTTCGAAAGTGTGAGGTAAACATTCCTTTGTTAGATTTGTTGAAAAATGTTCCTAGGTATGCTAAATTTCTTAAGGAGTTATGCACCATCAAAAGGAACCAAAAGTTGAAGGGTGTCCAAAAGGTAAGGGTTAGTGAGCATGTGTCGGCAGTTTTCCAACGTAAATTACCCCCCAAATGTAGTGATCCGGGTATGTTCACAGTACCTTGTACCGTAGGAAATACTACATTCCCAAATGCTATGTTAGACCTAGGAGCCTCAATTAATGTGATGCCGTACTCTTTGTATCAATCTTTGAAACTAGGTCCATTACATAAAACGGGGGTGGTGATACAATTGGCCGATCGTTCTAATGCCTATCCTAAGGGGGTGGTTGAGGATGTTCTTGTGATGGTAGATAAGTTGATTTTTCCTGCAGATTTTTACGTACTTGATATGGATCATGATTCACATGCGGCTCCTATTTTATTAGGACGACCTTTCTTGAAAACTGCAAGTACTAAAATCGATGTTTCAAATGGTTCTCTTACCATGGAGTCGGATGGTCAAGTGGTTAAGTTCAACATTTATGATTCCATGAAGTATCCACGTGATGATCACTCTTGCTTTTCTATTGATGTGTTTGAACCTATAGTGCAGGATGTTTTCAACTTGGATGGTGAAGATGAGTTGCAAGTTGCTCTTGATAATAGCTTGGCTTGTGATGAATTGGATTTTTCTATGAGTACTAACTTGCAGGAAGTTGTTGCTGGTTTAACCGAGCATGAGAAATTTCCAATTATGCCTCATTTTTCTAAACCAATTTCACTAACCTTGTCTAGTGAAAAGTTGTTACCTTCAGTTGTGCAGGCACCAGTTGTGGAGTTAAAACCTTTGCCGAGTCATTTGAAATATGCATTTCTTGGTGATGAAGATACATTGCCCGTCATTATCTCTAGTAAACTCACCAAGGACCAAGAGGGAAGGTTGCTTGAAGTTCTAAAAGAGCACAAACTTGCCATTGGGTGGACTATTGCCGATATCAAGGGAATTAGTCCTACCATGTGTATGCATCGTATCTTGTTAGAAGAAAATTCTAAGCCCGTGAGACAACCGCAGCGGAGGTTGAATCCACCTATGATGGAGGTGGTTAAGAAAGAAATCTTGAAACTTTTGCAAGTGGGTATGATATACCCAATTTCCGATAGCAAATGGGTGAGTCCAACCCAAGTTGTTCCTAAGAAGTCCGGTGTGACGGTCGTTGAAAATAATCAAGGAGAGTTGGTTCCCACTCGAGTGCAAAATGGGTGGAGAGTGTGCATTGACTACCGTAGGCTAAATGCGGTGACTAGAAAGGACCATTTTCCTTTGCCATTCATTGATCAGATGCTTGAAAGACTTGCCGGTAAGGCTTATTATTGCTTTCTAGATGGTTATTCTGGCTACTTTCAAGTAGCAATTGCTCCTGAGGATCAGGAGAAGACCACTTTTACTTGCCCATTTGGCACGTTTGCGTATCGTCGCATGCCTTTCGGGTTATGTAATGCCCCAGCGACTTTTCAACGATGCATGGTTAGTATTTTCTCTGAATATGTGGAGAACTTCATTGAGGTTTTCATGGATGATTTTACTGTGCATGGTGATTCTTTTGATCATTGCTTGTCGCATTTGTCTCTTGTTCTTAAGAGATGTGTTGATACTAACCTTGTCTTAAATTCTGAAAAATGCCATTTTATGGTTGAACAAGGTATTGTGTTAGGGCATGTGGTCTCATCTAAAGGCATTGAAGTCGATAAAGCTAAAATCGATACAATTCAATCTCTTCCTTACCCCACTAATGTGCGTGAAGTGCGTTCTTTCCTTGGACATGCAGGTTTTTACCGAAGGTTTATCAAAGATTTTTCCAAGGTTGCTTCACCGTTGTGCAAGTTATTGCAAAAGGATGTGGATTTTGAGTTTGATTTGGCTTGCAAGGAAGCGTTTGATCTTTTGAAGATGAAGTTAACTTCTGCCCCAATCATACAAGCACTGGATTGGTCCCTTCCATTTGAGCTCATGTGTGATGCTAGTGACTATGCACTAGGCACCGTTTTGGGTCAAAGAGTTGGGAGAGTGCCTCATGTGATTTACTATGCCTCCATGACTCTTAATGAAGCTCAAAAGAATTACTCTACTACCGAGAAGGAGATGTTGGCGGTAGTTTTTGCCTTAGAGAAGTTCAGATCGTACTTACTTGGTACCAAAGTTGTGGTGTACACTGATCACGCCGCTCTTAGGTATTTGATGGCTAAGAAAGAGGCAAAACCGAGGTTGATTCGTTGGATTCTATTGTTGAGTGAATTTGACATTGAGGTCAAAGACAAGAAGGGAGCAGAAAATGTGGTAGCTGACCACTTGAGTCGTTTGGTCCATGATGAGGAGAAAGCTATCGAGCCAATTCGGGGCACATTTCCCGATGAAACTTTATTTGTTCTTTCTTCAGTTTCTCCTTGGTATGCTAATCTTGTGAATTTTCTTGTCTCTAATGAATTTCCTACAGGTTTTTCGAAATCACAAAAAGAGAAGATTAGGAGTGATGCCAAGTACTATGTATGGGACGACCCTTATTTATGGAAGCATTGCTCGGATCAGGTTGTTAGGAGATGTATCCCGGAGTGTGAGGTAGGCTCTATCCTTGCCTTTTGTCACTCCTATGCTTGTGGGGGACATTTTGGAGCAAGGCGGACGGCTCGGAAGGTACTTGATTGTGGATTTTATTGGCCGAGCTTATTTCGAGATGCTCATGGCTTTGTTCAATCTTGTGATAATTGTCGACGTAGTGGTAATATTTCTCGCCGTAACGAGATGCCTCAAACTCCTATGATATATTGTGAAATTTTTGATGTATGGGGAATCGATTTTATGGGTCCTTTCCCCATGTCTCATGGTTTCTTGTATATTCTCCTTGCGGTCGATTATGTATCAAAGTGGGTTGAAGCTAAACCCACTAGGACTGATGATGCTAAAGTTGTTGCAGATTTTGTGAAGTCAAACATCTTTTGTAGGTTTGGGATTCCGAGAGCATTGATAAGTGATAGAGGCACTCATTTTTGTAATCGGACGGTAGGTGCGTTATTGAAGAAATACTTTGTCACTCACAAAGTCTCTACCGTTTACCATCCTCAAACAAATGGACAAGCTGAGGTGTCCAATAGAGAAGTGAAGTCCATCTTGGAGAAAACGGTGAATCCGAACCGCAAAGATTGGAGCTTGAGGCTTGAGGATGCGTTATGGGCCTACCGTACCGCCTACAAGACTCCAATTGGGATGTCACCGTATCGGTTGGTATTTGGTAAGACGTGTCATCTTCCCGTTGAGCTAGAGCACAAAGCTTATTGGGCGGTAAAAAATTTAAATATGAAGATGGATGAGTCGGGTGAGTACCGGAAGCTCCAATTGCAAGAGTTGGAGGAGATTCAGAATGAATCGTATGAAAATGCGGTGATTTTCAAGGAGCGTACTAAGGCGTGGCACGATAAAATGATTTCACGGAAAATTTTTAGTGTTGGCCAAAAGGTGTTGCTCTATCAATCCCGTCTTAGGTTATTTCCGGGTAAGCTTCGGTCCCGATGGGAGGGACCGTTTGTTGTCACTCAAGTTTTTCCACATGGAGCGGTGGAAATCCGTAGTCTCGCTACGGACAAGATATTTAAAGTCAATGGACAACGACTTAAACCGTATTTAGAAGGATTTCAAGTGGAAGCGGTTGAGCATATTGATCTTTTCAATCCAATTTACGTGAATTAACCTCATTCTCTGTCGAGGCGCGACGTTAAATAAGGCGCTTATCGGGAGGCAACCCGATCTTTTTTTTTTTTTAAATTTTTTTTTGGTATTTTATTTTATTTTCGTAGTACGTATAGCGATTTAATTTTTCTTTTTTTTAGTTTATAGATTCGGACATCATATTTATTAATATAGTTTTATTTGTCTTAGGAAAAAAAAAAGATAAAAGAAAAAAATCGAGTAAGTTGTCGGAGGATTGAAAGATGGCAACTCAAGGGTGTCCACTTGAAGCGGACTAAGCCACATGAAGCGGACAAATCAGGCCGTCCCGTCAATTATTTCAATTTTCGCCTCTTAAAGCGCCTATTACCGCTTCGTGCGGTCCGAATCTCAATGTGAGCCTGTGAGGTACTGTTCTATCCCTAATTTCCTCCTTCTTCCCCTGCTGTTACGTTACATTTAAAAAAAAAAAACATATTCAACCCATTACAGCAGCAGCCCGCAGCCATCATCTTCTTCCCTTCTTCATCTCCATCTTCTTCTTCCTCCTTTCCCATTTCTTCTCAATTAAAAATTAAAAAAAAATATACAAGAACAGATCTCACGCACATCCACAGGCGGAATCCCCAAATTTTCGTCACCCAGTTCGATTATCTTAATCGACTGCTCAATTTCTGGGTTCGTGGGTGGATTTTCTGTTCAAATTCCACTGCGTTTCAATACAGTTCGGTTCGAATTGAAATATGTGTGACCCTGTTATCGAACCCTTCTTCCTGTTATTGAAATCGAGTTGGTGCTGTTACGTGACCCTGCGTGAGATTTCTGACCATTTCTGCCCGAAATTTCTTGCGTTTCTGGCGTTTCTATCCGCGATTTTGCGGGTTCGAAAACTCTGAATCTCCATTTCTGACTCGGAAATCGGTGTGTTTTGCTTCAGCATCAGGTCAGAATTCTAAGCTTGTTTCTCCTGTAATTCTAAGCTTCTACTTTGGTTTTTGTTTGAATTTGGAGATTCTTATTGGAATTCGTTTGTTATCTTTGAGGGTTGAAGTTGTCGCTGCTGTGTGTCGATTTTGGGTCTTTCGAATTGTTGGTATTTGAGTCTTTGTCGTGTGTTCATCGCAACGTCAGTCGAGGGAGTGTGTGAGGGCTGTTTTGTGTGTCATACTGCCTTGCCCGTGTTTCTTGTTGGGTGGTCTTGGTATATTACAGTGAGAGTTGAGTATTTGTGAAGGGTAAGTGAGTGTGTGAGCCCTGTGAGGTGTCATTAAGTTGTGTAGTGTGTTTGTTAAGAGTGATTTTGACTTGGTCAATAAAGAGAGGTGTCGTGAGTGTGTGAGAAGTGTCTTAGTCATTCCAAGAGTCGTGTTGAGTCTTTATTGTCGATTTTGTGTCAATCATGGCTCGAGCCAAAAGAAAAACCGTGTCTAGCCCTACACCTAAAACCCCCACTAAATCCCGAAAAATCATCAAACCCTTAACCAAAAAACCCACTAAAGCTACTAACCGCATTCCTATATCTAAACCTGCTCATTTGACCGATGATCAAGGAGTAATATGGGACGATTTGCATAATAGGGCGATGTCGGAGACTAAGTTTCTTAGTATTCCGACTTTGGAGGAGTTGGGTTTGTTTGGGGTGATGGAGGCTTTGTTGAAAAATGTTGGGTTGGAGGGATTCATGACGAAGGGAGTACCCACCTACCGTCGATACACTTTGGAGTTCTTGTCTACTTTGACGGTGGTGCGAGTAAAAGATGTGGTGACAAAGATTAAGTTTAAGTTGAAGGGGAAGGTGTGTGAGATGACAATGGATGATTTGAGAGTAGCCTTTGGCGTTGTAGAGAAGAATCGAGAGATATATGAGGGTCTTAATGGCTATACCACACCGAAATGGTGGTTTGAGGTGACCGGGAAACAAGCTATTAACAAGAAGGGTGAGGTGAGATCCACCATCCCTCATCCGTGTCTTCGCCTCGCTCACCGACTTCTTGCTAATTCATTTCTTTGTCGAGGAGAGCCTACTAAGGTTCCTAAGCCTCATTTTGGATATTTGTGGGCAATGACCCCCGAGGGCAAGGGAGTACCGGATTGGATAAATCTTTTTGTGTCGGCTTGTGAATCTCAACGCAAGCCCGGAGGTGGTAGAATTGGTGGCGGGGGAATGGTATCACTCATTATGAAGCATTTAGGGATTAATATTACGGCAAATGATCTTCCCTTGGGAGATCATTATCTTATGGATGTGAATTGCTTGGTAGGCATGGATATGTTGAGACATCGTGAGACAGTTGGTACTTATGATTGGTGTTGGGGACCGGATCATGCACGTTACTTGACTTTGCCTCGATCAAACGATAAAGCTCTTACCTATGGTAGGACTGCGGTGGATTATTTTATCCCACCCGTTGTCGAGGTTGATACAACGATTGATCCAAGTACTCCACATGTCGAGAAGAGTGCCGCTAGTGAGAGTGATGGTGAGGGGAGTAATGCTAGTGAGGCGAGTGGTAGTGACGATGAGGAATCGGGTGATGTTGAAAGGGCGCAACCTAGTTCACTCACTTCTAGACTCCTATCTTTTCAAGCTTTGAAGGACACGGTTGACAGTTGGGTGGAGCGGTCCGACGCTTGGAGGATGGAGACAGATGCTAAGCTTAAGACACTTACTGATGTGCTTTTGGCGACCCATGAGCTTGTTCGATCTTTGAAGAATGATGTTGAGGCTCGGGTTGCTAGCGAGGAGGCGGGCACCTCCACAAATGTTGATATCGGAGATTCCTCCGGTCCTTGATTTGTTTTGGTACGTATTCTTTCCTTTCTCCATGTCTTACTTTTTGTTGTTTCTCACATTGAGGGCAATGTGAAGCTTAAGCATGGGGGAGGAAATTTCACTTGTATATATATTAAAAAAAAAAAATTAAAAAATTAAAAAAGAAAAAAAAAAGAGGAAAAGAAAAATAATGACCCGGCTAGGTGAAAACTCGCAAGGGCGGGCGCCTAGGCAAGATTGGGCAAATGGCCGAGGACGGAGTGAAAACCCGAAAGGGCGCTCCGGGTAAAAAGAAGAATTGAGAAGCGTGCCATGAGAGTAGTGTAAGGAATAATAGCTAGATCGAAAACCCGCAAGGGCGGGCGATCTAGGCAAAATGAGGGATTTAAGTAAAAAAAAAAATTGAATTGACTAGTTACTTGCTCTCTATCTAAGATGGCGACATAAGGAGGTTTGAAGGGAGATTCGGGTTAGGATTATTGTTGATTTGGAGAAATAAGGGGGGTATGGGTGGAGATTGGTCATGAAACGAGGCAATAGACTACATTGTGTTTTTTTTTTTCATTTTCATATTTGACATGTAGTTATTGATAGTTGATTTATGATGAAGTTGAGTGTTTTATTATGGTCATTACGTTGTGATGTCGTGTGTATCATTAGGTTGACCATATACTTTTTAGAGGGAGGATATAAGAAGGGAGAGTGTGAGCTTGAGAGTTGGAAGATTGGTTAGGAATTGGAGACCCTTAGAATGTAATTATTTGGTTGTGGTGTTGAATTGGAGCAAGCTACTCATGCTTCATTGTTTAGACCTTGGTGTGGGTTTCTTAGCTTCGTTCTCGGGTTTACTCGAGGACGAGTAAAGGTCTAAGCATGGGGGAGTTTGATGAGACGAATTTTGTATGGTGTAAGATGGTATAATTTGTGCTAGTTTTGTTGCTTGGAGAAGGTGTTTGAAGAGCTTTATTGTGTATCTTATTTCCAACGGTGTTTGTAGCGAGTTATGTGCTATTTTGAGATAATATGTAACTTTTATTGGACTAGTGAAGTAAGGTGAAGTTGTGATGGTTGACATGGGCCAAGAGAAGCATAAGGAGTTGTATTTGATGGAAGAGCCAAGGCCCAAACACCATAGGTCAAGGCACGAGTCAAGCAAGGAAGCAAACACGGAAGAAAATGAGAGCCGCTTTAAGCGGCTGGATCCGCTCTAAGCGGATAGATCAGTCCGCCAAGAAGAATTGAGATGAGAGAGCCGCTACGAGTGGCTGAATCCGCTTATAGCGGCTGGACTGCACCATGTCTCTTTGGATTCTCTTATTTGATGTTACACTTATTTTTACTACATTAACTTAGGATTTTATGAGAATAATGACACATTAGTTTTATCTTATCATTTCCCATTACTACTAGACCTTAGAACACATTAGATTTTTATTCATCATTTTTCCACATAGAACTTCATCCTTTTTCATTGCATTTTTCTTATCATCCATGGAGGGCTAATTTCCCAATTCTTGGAATAGGAGATTGAAACCTTCAAACTAAGTTGATTGTAAGACTTTAATCTCTATTTTGTCTTTTGAATATCAAGTATTGTTTTATATAATTGTTTGATTGTTAATTTATTTCTAGTTTGATCACCTAGAATTATTTTGATAATCAATTGCTAGTTTGGGTGATAGAATCTGATTGTTCATGTTACCTAGATATTTGTAGCGAATTTATTTCATCAATTTGTATGCCGATTCATCGTTGGTGATTTATAAATAAACAATACTTGTGTGAATCGAATTGTATGACCGCTTGTGTATGCAATCGTTTATCTTTGTCAATTCCTATGATTTATTCTACGTTGTGATTGAACTTAGACGCTTGGACTAGGTTGTCATTTTCGTAAGGGCTATTTGTGTACGCTTTCGTAGTAAATGGCTAGACTTAATTGGAATGGTAAATTGTGATTTTACATGACGAAGTATTCAAAGACGATTTATAGTAATTGAGTCAATGATTAATGTTTAGTTTGTTGGTGGAAATCGATTATTCCAAGATTCGTTTTATAATATTTTTATCATCATAACATTGCATTTCATTTTTAGTAGACTTAGAATCAAAATCAAAACACCCCCAATTGGTTACTTTAGTTACAATCTCTACGCACATTCGATCGACGTTACACCTTCCTCGTGGGTTCGACCCCTACTTACACTTGCTATTAGTTTGAGTTTGTAGTGGATAAAATTACTAATTTGGAGACTCGCGACAAGTCTAGCCAGCCTGCAATCCAGATTCTAGAGCAAATTCCTAAAGAGATTTTGTAATTAGAACCACCGAAGGACTATTCCCTCTAGTAAAAATCATAAGGTCATTAGCAAAAATCATATGATTTAGCTTTTTTTTGGTGAAATGTGAGAATTTTATTCAACTAAAATTGACTTTACAAGGCATATGTACAGTACAAAAATTATCAGGACAAGACAAAATAAGCTATTACAGCTCAAACGTTATATCCTATCGAACGGAGAACAAGAATATCTTCATTTCCAAGAGAGTCCTTTGGATTAAGCTTTATCCGACTCCGTACACTAGTAGTAGCATGAGTCGCTATATTTTCGGGGTGGAGGATCACACCATCGTAGAGAGCACTTGAGGATGATATGATAGTACACTTGAGGCTTATTATTAGTCTCTCTAAGCCGTCTTGAGAGTACCTCCATACTCAGAACAAAGAGGTAGGGTAACAAGGGATCACCCTGCCTAAGCCCACTCATTCCCTTAAAGAAACCGTGGGTAGCACCATTGACTTTAAGTGTAAACCAAGATCCTATGATACAAGCCATCACCCATTGTATATATACAGGAGGGAAGTTTAATTCCTTAAGGAGCGAGGCATTCGATGAAATCCCATTGGATGGAGTCAAACGCCTTCCTTAAATCAATTTTCATAACGCATCTTGGTGTAAGATACTTCCTACCATAGTTTTTCACCAGGGCCTGAGAGAGGGCTATATTCTCATGAATACTCCTGCCTTTGATAAATGTTGCCTACTCAAAACCAATAAGGTCCCGTAGAACCCTCTGAATCCTAAGAGTAAGGATCCTACTAACTGTTTTGTAGAAAACAGTGCAACAAGATATAGGCCTGATGTCAAGAACAGTTTGGCAGGCCTCCTTTTTAGGTATAAGAGTAATTGTAGTTGTGTTGGCCTGCTTAAGCATCTTCTTTTTCTGAAAGAACTCTAAAACTGCAGCATAAAAATCATGCTTAACAGTATCCCAAGAACATTTGAAGAAGGCAGATGAGAATTCATCAGGGCCTGGACTCCTATCAACCCCTATAGAAAAAACCACTTGTTTGACTTCTTCCATAGTAGGCAGCCTTATCATGTGCTCCCAATCATCCTGCAATACAATACTACCTCGAGCAACCATGGGATTAATAGTCCAGACCTTACGTGACCAGCCAAGAAGGTCTTCATAGTAATCAATAAAGCCGTTTGTCACTTCTTCTAGCCCTTCCCTAGTTCGACCATCTTTATCCTGAATAAAGCCTATAGTTTGCTGCTGCCATCTTTCTCTAATTCTGGAATGAAAGTATTCCGTAGCCTCATCTCCTTGCATAATGTTATCCATTTTTGTTCTTTGCCTTAATATGCTAACTTCAGCATCCAAGAGAGACCTGTAAGTATTTTGTAGTTCCTCTTCCCTCCTAACATGATCAATAGAGAAAGGATGATCCTGCATCTGTTGCTGGCAAACCTCCAAGTCTGCTTTTGCTTCAGCAATTTGCTGACTGAGGCAAGTATAATTCTCTTTATGCATCAGTTTCAACGCCACCTTAACCATTTTCAGTTTACTAAACAATATATACCCTGTCATACCATGACCAGGTGTGTTCCAAGCTGCAGTAACAACCTCCTTGTACTTTGGACATTTAGTCCAACAATTCAGAAAGCTAAAAGAAGTTGGTCTCTTGCCACCAACCAGTAGAGTTACACATACTGGCGAGTGATGTGAAATGCCAGGGCTTAAATAAGTAGCAAAAGAAGAAGGAAAAGGTTCAATCCATCCTCTATTAATTAGCTCCCCATCAAGCCTTGACCAGACTCTAGCATCAGGGTGTTGCTTGTTAGTCCAAGTTTCATGCTCTTGTCCATTAATCTCCTGTAACCCCGTAATTAATAAACAGTCATTAAAATCCTCCATTTCCTTAGCATCAGAAGGAGACCCCCCAATCTTCTCTTGGTGATTCCTAACAATGTTAAACTCCCCAAGGAAAATCCATCCATCCTTCATGACCTTAAGAGAGCAAAGAGCATGCCAGAGATCCCTTCTTATCTTTCCATCATTACTCCCATAAATAGTAGTCATATATCCTTCAGTGCTAGAAGCATAGTGGTGTATATGACAATGGATGAACTGAGCATGGGTAGCAAGAATAGTCATTCTAATAGTACAAGGATTCCAAATGAGCCAAATGTGTCCATTAGAGTGAGAGCTATAGTTACAAGTAATCGAATAGTTCTTATTATTCCTCCTGATTATATTAGCTGCCTTAGCTTCTATTATTCTTGTTTCTAGTAGCCCCAAAACATCCATTCCCCTAGTTCTTAATAATGTTAAGACAACGTTTTGTTTAACCTCTTCATTCCCTCTCCTAATGTTCCAAGTAGCCAACTGCATTAGATATTAGAAGGAGTAGAAATTACAACTATTGGAGCCTGGGTACCCCCAATTTCTTGATTGGTCTCATCCTCTCCTTCATGATGTTGAAGAACTATATATCTGTTTGACTATAATAGCTCTATCTTCCTCTCCTTGTTCATTTGAAAACCCATTGGGATCCTACTACTAGAAGGTCCAGTAGCAGAGCCACCAATGCGTTTAGTAGCAGGAATAAACCCATCATTTTCCCTCCCTAATCCACGTGATGTAAGGGGGAAGGAGTCAGCTTCAAGATGATGTCCCTCAGCCACAAGCACCAAATTGGGGTCCGGGACATTCAAGCCTTCCCTTAATCCGCCTGGCCCTAAATTCAAGTGGGGGTCCGGGTCTATACCCTCCCTAAATCCGCCTGAACTAAGGGCCAAGTTGGGGTCCAGGCCAACCATCTCATGTCTCCCTAATCCACCTGATGGGAGAGGGAATCAGCCTTAGCCTGCTGTCCCTTAACCACACCCACCAGATTGGGGTCCGGAATACTCATGCCTTCTGATGGAAAGGGATTTTTCGTGGATCCCCACACCAAATAAAACCAACTAATCCTAACTGGGTAGAGAGGGCAAGTCGGGTCGAGTCCACGTGGACGGTAAGGAGGGTTTCGACTAAGTTTCACCTAAGGACTTGACTAGGTCTACACGCTAAACTAAGCTAAAACTAAGAAGGGGGAGAAGACTATGACTAAGAGCAAACTAAGTATGACAACTGAAGTTAAAGGATTCAACTAACTAGAAAAACAATGACTAAAAGGATGGAGAAAACAATAGAAAAAAGACTAGGATTAGGTTGGGTTCAAGGGTGATGAAATGATCAAAGAGCAAGGGTGAAGGGGTAGTCAAGCTATCTAGGTATAGTCCGGGCTCTCGCTACTTAAACCAACCTAGAGGTTCCTCGCTCTCGCGCAAGAACCCATCCTAGCGACATACAAGGTCACAAGAAGAAGGCAAGAAAACATGTATTTGCAACTACAAGTCATTCAAGCATTTCATCAAACATGTTCTATGCATACAACTAAGAAGCAACCAAAACTTCCACCAACATCTTAAACAAACCCTTAATCACCCATTAAAGCACCAGATCTGCCTACTAATCCTAGCAAGAGGACTACTAACTCATGTTCAAGATAGTAAACCCAACACCCGTAATGAAACAAGCACAAGCACAATCATTCCCAATGGAGTATTGAGGATTACTAAACATAAACACAAATGAAAACTAAATAGAAGAGATTAAGGAGAAGAAGAATTATACCAACACTAGAAGATGAACAAAAGATTGAATCTTTGCATAAATAAACCCAAAGAAAGATCTCCAATGTTGTCAATAGAGTAGACCAACCCAAAAAGTCTTCAATATTACAAAGATGAAACTAGGATTAAACTAAGATTAAGTAGTAATTAAACAAAGATGAATGAGTCCACGTAGGATCGATTTGGCGTAGTTGTGGTTCGATAAAAAGTCGATACCTCAAAAAGCGACTTTCATTGAAATCATTGTCTAAGAAGACGTCAAGCATAAAGAAAAAAAACCCCTAGGGCTGAGAGAGGCGTTTGGCGACTCGGCAGGCGATTTCGCCTCTCATGGCTCGCAACTCTGCATCCAAAACGTTGAAGAAAGCAGGCAACGCAGGTAGGGGTGAGCATACAGGAACAACGATCAATTCAAAGGGCAAGAAGCAACAACAGCATGGACCGACTGAAGAAGAGGGTTTACGTTCTAAGTCTATTCTAGAGATTAATGGTATACCAGGCCTGAATTTCGATGATGAGAGTGAGCAAGGTGTTGAAGTGGAATCTCCTCGCGATGACTCTAACGGAATCTGGATCACGCAACGGGGAAACAAGAAGAGTGGGGATGTAACTATTACAGTTCCTGATGATGAAGAACTTTTGCAATTCTCTGATGAGGATACACAAGAGGAGGTCGAATACTGGTCTACAACGATCTACTGTTACGTACTAGGAGCAAACCCCCCTTGGGAGGTCCTTAAAGGGTACGTACAACGAGTGTGGGGTAGACATGGAATTGATAAGGTATCTTTTATGCCAAATGGTGTGTTTTTGGTAAGATTCAAGGATAGTAAGGCAAAGGAGTCCATTATCCAGGCGAGGTATCATATGTTTGACAATAAGCCGCTTATTGTGAGACCGTGGCAGCCTGACTTGGACCTTCTTAAGGAGGATATTAAGGCGGTTCCCTCATGGGTTTGTTTTCATGATCTTGCTCTTAAATATTGGGGGAGTTGCCTCCCAAAAATTGCAAATTTAGCTGGCAAATATTTAAGGTCTGATCCTTCCACTGCGGATAAAACGAAACTTGGGTATGCTCGTGTTTTACTGGAGTTGACAATGGGACAGGACTACCCTGAGCATATTAGATTCAAGAATGTAGTTGGAGGGATTGGGAAGGTGAAAGTTGAGTACGAATTGAAACCTATCTTATGCTCTAAATGCAAAGGGATGGGACATGAAGCAAAAATGTGTAGGAAGGGCATGCCTGTGAAACAGGCTCAACCAAAAGTTTGGAGGCCAAAGATCCCAATTGTCCCACAAAAGGAGGACCCTGTGATCAGAATGAGTAGGTTGGCAACCAGGACTGTTGATGGTGTGGGCAAGACATATGTGGATGTTGTGGAGGGCTCAATGGTACCTGAGACGCCTCTGGATACTGGTAACATTCTTATGAATATCCCCCCAATGATATTAGGATTTTGAAATGTTAGAGGACTGAATAATGTGAATAAACAATGTGAAGTGAAATGTTTTTTGCATAATAAGGGAGTTGGTCTGTTTGGCCTACTTGAGACAAAAATAAAACCCAGTAATGTAAATAGTATCTCGAATAACACGTTGGATGGTTGGTGTGTGACTACAAATAGTCATATGCAACCAGGTGGCCGGGTTTGGGTTATTTGGAAACCCTCTATTTTTGATGTTCAGCCGATGTTGTATAATGCTCAACTAATTCATAGTAAGGTTTGTCAAAGGCCTTCTGGGAGGATGTTTGAGTATACTATGGTATATGGTTACAATAATGGGGAGGGTCGTAAGGAGCTTTGGAGGTGTTTGATGGATATTGCGGCTGGTATTCATGGTCCTTGGGCGGTAGGGGGTGATTTTAATACGGTTATTTCTCCTGATGAAAGATTAGGTGGAATAACTAAACAAAAGGACATGGATGAGTTCATTGAGTGTTTGGAGAAATGTGAGATTGTAATCTGATGGTCGGAATTGTCGTGGGTCCCGCCGTCAATATAAAACCGACTATTCCTAGTGGGTAGCTAGGGCAAGTAGAGTCGAATCCACGGGGACGGTAAAGAGGGTTTGGACCAAGTTCCACCTAAAGACTTGACTAGGTCTCGACGCTAAACTAAACTAGAACGATAAGAAGGGAATGAACTAAGACTATGGCTAAGCTAGGGGTAACAACTAAGGCTAAACGAATCTATCGAACTAAAGAAAACGAACGAGGAAAGAGTAGAGTTAGGTCGGGTTCATAAGCATAGTAGGATGATTTGGGTAATCAAGGGTGTAGGTGTCTCCTAGTTGCTAGAGTCGATCCGGGCTCTCGCTACGTAGACCGATGTCAAGGTGGGTTCGCGCTCTCGCATCTAAACCCTAGTCCACACTCTTCTGTCTAAGACTATTCTCAACATAATCACATACTAGACAAACAATGAGTAGAGGAAGACTAGCATTGGAAGCATGGCCACTACAACTCAAACAAGCATTTCAACAAACACATAGTGTGCCCAACATGTGACTAACAACAAAGATTCACCCTTTACCCATAATCAAGCCCTAATCACCCATAATCCACACTTAATCCTCCTACTAACCCCACAAGGAATCTAATCACTCATAATCAAACTAAGATTAACATAAACAAGAGGAAACATCACAAACATAAAAACATCCATGAAGAACAATCAAGAACAATAAACAATAATCAAAGATTGAAACTCGAAGGAACAAACAAGATTAAGAGAAGGGAAAAGAAGATTATACCTACTAACAAGATGAATGGAAGAAGGAAAAAAACTTGCATAAAAGAGAAAACCCAAATACAAAACCCAAGGTTGTCAATCTTGGTTGGATTCTTCAAGAATTCCCTTAATACAAGAGCTAAACTAAGATTAAGGACTAATTACCGACTAATCTACACTAATCTATGCTAAACTATGCTAAAGTAGTCTAGGGTTTATGGGTAATGAAGAACATAACATAGGAATACAAGAGGAAGGGTATATATAGGGTTCCAAGTGGAAAGGAAAAGAAACAATGCATTCACGGGCTGCCACTGGGCCGTCCCGGCCGGGATGAGGTGGTCCCGGTCGGGATGGGGTCGGTCCCGGCCGGGATGACCTGCTCCCGGTCGGGATGGGCTTCGGACAGTAGCCTCCTCTTTTGTGCACCTCATCCCGGACGGGATGAGGTCCTTCCCGTCGGGGATGGGTCTTGTAAGCCTCCAATATGATCCTTTTGGTCCTTCCTTGCCTCTCATGGGTTTCTCATCGATTCTCGGGACTCGGGATCGGGTCTCGGAGGCTCGGGATTGGGTCCCAAGGTCTCGGGGTCGAATCCAAGGCATCGAGTGATCGTTCCTTCACTTCGTTGGCTCCAAAAAGTGTATGTATTGAGTCGGAATCGCTCCAACTCTTCACGAATGGTCTCGGGAACCTGAAACGAGCTAAAGGAAGCATAAGTAGCCCATAAATTTCTCCCAAGGAGCGATTCCACAAGGAAAACGGGACCAAAATACTACAAAATAGGCACTACAAACTACACTTATCAACTCCCCCACACTTAACCCTTACTCGCCCTCGAGTAAGCACATGCTAACTACTAAACTAGCCGAGCGGGTATTAGCGCACCCTACGCCCTTTCAACTCACGTGAGTACACCTAGAGGAAAAGTGCATTCCGCAAGGCAAGTGGGGTCTTGCGACAAAACTGTGGATGCAACCGGACACACAAAAAACATAAAAACAACAAACACACAATCAACAAGCAAACGGTTGCACCCAAAGACAAATAAATACCGCTTCCCTCTAAAAAGCGGTGAATGAATCACCGGCTAAGGACTCAAGGCAAGTGACAACGTTCCCAAACTAATAACACAAACCAAGATGAACTAAACCCTAATAGTATGACGATAAAGCAACAAAAACGTTGGTAACTTACCTAGGTCCTCCTAACTTTCTAAGAACGTACTACGGGACTATCGGCGGGATGGAAAGTGATGAACCACGGTGTTAGTCGACACTGTAGGTAAGTGAAGACCCGCCCCCTTTAGCGATGAGCCAAGAGGGTCGTCCCATGTCCTAAAACCGCCTAACTAGTCCAAGTAAAAAGGGGAAATATTCGCAAAGCGAGGGAAGACCGACCTTTGCCGCTATCATCCTTCCTAGGGACTCGGTCCTTTGGTAGGCTCTTCACGGCAAAAGTCGGAAAAAGGCTTATTTTTGTGGGGTTAGGATCTTTTTGTGAGACGATTTTCTTTTGGCATTTTCTCTTTTCTTTTACATTTTTGCTTTGTTTGTTGCCATGCCATTTCTTTTTCTTCTTTTCTATTTTCTTTTTGGCTTTTGTGCCTTTTCTTTTTCTTCATTCTTTTCTTTCTTTCATTTTCTTTTCTTTGCCCTTTTTGGCTTGATTTGATTGATAGGCATTTCTTGGCAATTGAGAAAGAGAGACTTCAACAAATTGCAATTTATTGTGTGGATATGTGTAGGAGGTAGGGTAATGGGTGAGTCGGGATAGTGCCTTCCCTTCAAACCCACAAAAAGGGGAAAAACTTGGACTAATTGAGCAAATTTCAAACATGGTCACCTAAGGGACGGGACTCAGAACCAAGGCCTTTTCACACCGTGGGTGGTCATAATGGTCAAAATGCAAATCCCGTAGTAATTTATTGTGTGGATAGGCATTTCTTGGCAATTGAGAAAGAGAGACTTCAACAAATTGCAATTTATTGTGTGGATATGTGTAGGAGGTAAGGTAATGGGTGAGTCGGGATGGCGCCTTCCCTTCAAACCCACAAAAAGGGGAAAAACTTGGACTAATTGAGCAAATTTCAAACATGGTCACCTAAGGGATGGGACTCGGCAACCAAGGCCTTTTCACACCGTGGGTGGTCATAATGGTCAAAATGCAAATCCCGTAGTAAATCCCTAGTAAGCTAGGTGGACTCAAGGTAAAGGACCAACGAATTCATTGATTTAGGGTCATTCTACTAGACTAAAGTCCAAGACTCGATTTACACTACTAAGAAGGGAAAGTAAACACTCGCACACTAGCCTCTAAACCGGGTTTTCGAAAACCATTTTACACACAAGACACAAATACACACACAAAACAAAGACACGATAAAAATGAAAGAAAAATAAATAAAAGATAACAAAACAAAACAAGGAGAAACAAACGCATAAACAAAACAAACACCACCCCGAACATCCAAACAAGCGTCCAAATCAACCGCAAACTTTACAAAGCTCCACCTGAGCACACCACATCACAAACCTTCTCCAAACTTTACAAGAAATAAAGAGGGAAAAGGGATAGAAGACGTTACCGGATGTCTTGAATGCTTTCCAAAACTAGCGGTGATTAAGCAACCTATAAGGAAAAGGGAGGCAAAACACGCACACAAAACAAATACACGACACAAAGAGACAAAAATAAAACACACAAAAGAAAATCTTTTTGATTTTTGTGAAATTTTTTCAAATTTTTAGGATTTTTAAAGATTTTTTTCGAAAAACTACGAAAAATAAAACTAACTACGATAGAATATCGCTCCCCCACACTTAAACCGAGCAATGTCCTCATGCTCGACCGTAGTGCGTGGGAGCACAAAAGAAAAGAAACTACGAAAATAAAGCTAAAAATCAAAAATAAAGTGGAGAAAATGGTAGAATTGTCCGGCCGGGGTGTAGTCAAGTCACCATGGGCCGAGACAAGAAAAGATATGGATGGGGGAAGAAATAAAAAGAAAGAAATAAAAGGGAATGGGAGGGGAGGATTAGGTGTGATCAAGTCACCTAGCCCGGATTCCGCCCCAATCCGACTAATTCCTACAAAAGGGTGAAAATCTTGTAATTTTGGATTGTGAAATGACTCTCGATGTAGTCACGTCATCGAGAGTCGGGAGCAACAAATACCAAGGCCCCGAGGGCCACCATGACACAAAAGTGTACAAGGTAAGGGGAACTAACAGAAGAAGACAGGCTATCAAAGACGGGAAAGAAAGGATAGTTGCCGTACCATGCGGTTAGCAACTCACTCGCTCCATCGTCTCATTGGTCAATATAAGCACTTAGCTAGTCGTCATCATTGTCATCCCGCTTCAAACTTGAAAGTACCGCATGATTGATGTAGTAATGGTGTGAGGGGGTGAGATTTGATGTGGGGCTCGGTGTAAAGTGAAGAGGAAATGAAGTGATGGCATGTAAATAAAGTGTAAGGGTCGTATGATAGGAACAAGGAGAAGAAGGGAGGTTGGGAGGGGGTGTACAATGGTTGGGTGGACTCAAATGACGAAGAAGAGGCACAAAGGGGAGTAGGGAGCCATCGCGGTCGGGATGGGTGGTCCCGGTCGGGATGACATACCCGTCCCGGTCGGGAAGCTCCCGTCCCGATCGGGATGGCACTCCAGTAAACCCAAAATATGGTACCCTCATCCCGATCGGGATGGATCCTTCCCGGTCGGGATACTTCACCCTTCCCGGTCGGGATGACTTCTTCCCGGTCGGGACGCTCTCTTCGTGGCTTCCAAAACCCCAAAAGCTATTCAAAGCTTCAAAAACCCGTTCCCTTGCTCACAATCCATGCTCTATCGATAACCATTCCTCTCTAGGAGTCATCTTCACTTCACCTATCACAATAAACTCAAACACAACATCAAATTCTCTCCCTCACAACGCTCATCAACAATCCAAATAATAAGAATATCACAAAACAAAGAGTACTAGGAACAAAATCACAATAAACATAATTACAAACACAAAGCTAAAGAGAAGAGAGGTAGGGGAATGTACAACATGACGGTTCTTAAGGAACTCTGTCAAACCGAGGATGGTGGACTCTCATTCTTCAACCATAGCCCTCAAGGGAATGGAGGAGCAAGTCGAATGCACTACCGACATCATAGAGACGGCCCAAAGAGTGCTCGAGCCATGCAATCCTCCACAGCCTCCAAGGTGGAGGCAAGGAGTAGTCCTCAAAAGACCCAATATCATCTTTCGTGTGATCTCCGGGGTCTATCCATCCTACGAGCTTTACCGTCCTCTTCCTCCCTAGGCATCGCCTCCAATCACTATCAAGCTTCAAGTCTTCATCATGAGGCACAAAAAACGGCTTTGGCCTCACTTCCTCGTTGCACACCCCCACACTTTCCTCAAGTTGTGGTTCCCTATCTTCATCGCTTGTCCCCATGTCATCTTGGAGAGGAGAATTGAAACTTCTACCGGCGGTTTCAATCTCTTCCAAATCATTGCTTGATTCACTTACAAGGGGCTCTTGATGTTTTTCTACATTCTCGGACAAGGGCAACTTGGGCTTGTCAATTTCACCCAACAACTTCACAAATTCCACCAACTCATCCAATCCACTAACCTCCTCCAATTCTTCACCAACAATCCCTTCACTAAGGGTCATATCCTAATTCGTCTCTTTTTGGGTAGACGATTGAGGTTCTTCAAAGCAAAGGTCGCTCCTCATAGGGAATTCGTTAACGGCTTCGTCATTGGGTTTTCCACTTCCCCAAATGAACATCCCTCATCAAGTTGTGAAGATCGAGTTAAGAACATTAGGGTTTGAGCCGTTAAAGCATTCAATCTAGCTTTAAGTTCCTTTCTTTCCCTTTGGAGCTCGGCCAAGAGTTCATAAGTCTTTTGTGATTGGATGGCCATTTCTTGTTGGTTGCTCCTTTGCACTTGAAGAATCGATTGATACAACTCCAAGTTTGACGATTGGTGGTCATTGGGGTCTTGTAAAGCTCCTTGAAAATCTTGATGATACCCAAGGGGTGGGGCATCATATTGTTGGTAGTGAGGTTGAGGTGATTGGTAGTATTGTGGGTCATGGGGTTCATATTGTGGTTGGGGTGGAGGGTAATGTGGTGGTTTTTGGGGAAATTGGCTTCCATACGGTGAGTGATGATGAAACATGGTGGGTTCATAATGTTTGCTCGAGTAATAGCCACCATGATCATATGGTTGATAAGCGCTCACTTGTTGGTAGCCATTTCCATAACCTTGAAGCTCATACCCACTAGTGTCTTGATTACCCCAAGAAGCTTGATTATGGTAGGGGGACGTCATATCATACCCTTGATCCATGGAGGGAGAGGAGTAGCTTGATAAGTGTAGTTTGTAGTGCCTAATTTGCTGTGTTTTGGTCCCATTTCCTTACGGAATCGCTCCTTGGGAGCGGTTCATGGGCTACTTATGCTTCCTCTAGCTCGTTTCAGGTTCCCGAGACCATTCATGAAGAGTTGGAGCGATTCCGACTCAATACATACACTTTTCGAAGCCAACAAAGCGGAGGAACGATCACTCGGTGCCTTGGATTCGACCCCGAGACCTTGAGACCTGATCCCGAGCCCCTTAGACTCGATCCCGAGACCCGAGAGTCGATAAGAAGTCCATGTGAAGCAAGGGGGAACCTTAAAGGTCATATTGGAGGCCTACAAGACTCATCCCCGACGGTTGGCCTCATCCCGTCTGGGATGAGGTGCACAAAAGAGGGGTGTTCTGTTCTGGATCCGTCCCGGTCGGGACCATACCTTCCCGGTCGGGACCATTCCCTTCCCGGTCGGGACCGGTCCGTCCCGGTCGGGACCATGGTGCTGTAACCCGCCTTTGTTTCCCTTCTTCTCCTTCATTCTTGTAACCCTATAAATACTCCTCCTTTGTAATGTTTAAGGGGACTACTTCACCCTAGATTATTTTTAAGCCTCTCTACAAGATACAAACCCTAGATTAGTGTTCCTCACATTAGTTTTAATCTCTCTTTAATCCTTAGTTAATCTTTGTTAATCTAGTTTAGTTAGTCTTGTATTAAGAAGATACTTGAAGATTCATCCAAGCTTGACATCCTTGGAGTTGATTTGGGTTTCTTATTTATGCAAGTTTACATCTTTTTCATCATCTTGTAGTTGGTATAATCCTCTCTACTCTTGTTCTTGTTTATTTAATCAAGTTTGAATCTTTACTTAGTATTCTTGTTTTTGTTCATATTGTTCATAATGGATGTTTGGTTTATGATGATGTTTTCTCTTATTGTTGTTATGGTTAGTTTGATAATGAGTGAGTAGTCTCCTTGTGGGTTAGTAGGGGGATTAAGGGTAGAATATGGGTGATTAGGGTTTGATTAGGGGTAAAAGGTGAATCTTTGTTGTTAGTCACATATTGGGCACACTATGTGTTTGTTGAAATGCTTGTTTGAGTTGTAGTGGCCATGCTTCTCATGTTAGTCTTCCTTTACTCATTGTTTGTCTAGTATGTGATTATGTTGAGAATAGTCGTTATACATAAGAATGTGGACTAGGGTTTAGACGCGAGAGCGTGAACCCACCTTGACATCGGTCTAAGTAGCGAGAGCCCGGACCGACTCTAACAATTAGGAGACACCTACACCCTTGACCACCCCAATTACCCTACTGCACTTATTAACCCGACCAAACCCACTTCTTTTCATATTTGATTTCATCTTCTTAGTTAGTCATCATTTCTCTAGTTCATTGTTTAGTTTGTGTTTAGTTATTTCATTTAGCCTTGTTATAGCTAACTTGTTATTAGTCTTGTTCACTCCTCTTCTCCTATCCTAGTTTGTCAATCATTAATTCTTTGTGTTTGTTAGTGACTTAGTCTCGTTTTTAGGCCGACCTAGTCTAGACCTTACAATACCGTCTCCGTGGATATCGACCCTACTTGCCCTAGCTACCCACAAGGAATAGTCGGTTTTATATTGATCGGCGGGACCCACGACAAATCCCACCATCAATTTGGCGTCGTTGCCGGGGACGGTGCATTGTTTAGACTTAGTTTGCTTATAGCTAGACTTAGTTACCCTTCTTTGTGCTCTTCTATCATCTCTTGTGCATATTCTCTAGATTTTTCTTGTTTCATTAGTTTTATTTCTCCCTCTTTTCTCTTTGCCTTTCGATTGTGCTTGTTTATTTTCGTTACCTAGTGCCCATAAAGCACTAGGTGTTCTCACGTTTGTTCTAGTGCGTAGTGTATGCCTAGGTGGGGAGACGACTTCTTTCTCTTTAATCCAGAGCCGGAAAGACTTTTTCGAGCCTTTCGCCAACGGACGATTAACCGGGTTAGAATCTCTCAACCAAGTGCGAGCAATACTTATCAAGAGCAAGCTCAAGGAAACGATTTTGAGGAAGCATCTCGAGAGACGGCCGAAAGGAATTTCACCAATCCCTTTGGATATTCTAGTCCTAGTTCCCCCTTTACATCTACTTCAACTCCGTCTACATCACCATCTCCCTTACATCCAATTATGCCGAAGTTTTCATCTCACTCCACATTTACGGAAGATGTCTTGCCGGGACCGAATGCTCTACCGACCGCTTATGCCGGAAATTTTGTGGCCAAGACTCAATTCATCCAACTTGTGGAGAGGAATCAATTTAGTGCTTTGCCCACCGAAGACCCGCACCAACACATGGAGACTTTCTTCGATTATTGCGACGCTATCTCTCAACCCGGGGTTACACAAGATCAAATCCGTTGGGTGTTATTTCCATTCTCATTACTTGGAAAAGCGAAGCAATGGGTCAAGAGTCTCGATAGGGCAACCATGGGCATCGACACTTGGAAGAAGCTTGAATTGGCGTTCTACCAAAAATTCTACCCTCCGGAGAAGACTAATTTGCTAAGGGCCTCCATCACCGGTTTCCAACAACGGGATGAAGAGAGCCTTTATGAAGCTTGGGAGAGGTTTAAATCTTGGGTGAGATCGTGCCCCCACCATGGACTTTCACAATGGTTCTTAGTCCAACAATTTTGGAACGGTCTTTATGAGGACTCAAGAACTATACTCAATATGGGCTCCAATGGTAGGTTCACCGAGGTCGATGATGACCAAACTTGGGCAAGAATTGAGGAGATGGCGGTTCATAATTCTCAATACTCAAGGCCTAGGAAGGCAAATCGAGGAGGTAGGCACGAGGTTGATGCTATTACTTAATTAAGCATTGACCTTGGAGCTCAATTGAAAACACACATGGAGACCATTGACAAGAAGCTCCAAGGCCACCTCAATCAAGTTCAAAGCGTTAGTTCCTCCCATCAACACTCAATTCAAGAAGTGAATGCTTTGGCATTTGCACCTCCTTTGCCTTATTACGGGATGTGTGATACTTGTGGAATCGTTGGTCATGATCCTATGCATTGTCAAGGAAGTATTGAGCAAGTGAACGCCTTTCAAGCGTTCAAGCAAGGTGCTTCCTATTCCAATCAATACCAAGCTTCCAATCAAGTCCCTCAACAACAAGCTATGCAACCTCGTCCCTATGTTCCACCTCCCTTAAGGGACAACAATCAAGGTTATCAAGGTTATGTGGGTAATCCAAGACCCTTCAACAACTTCAAGCAAAATAACCAAGGTGCCTTCCACAACAACAATCAAGGGTTCCAACAAGGGAACTTCAATCAAGGTGGTTTCCAAGGAAACCAAAACTTCCAAAGACAACAAAACCACAACAATGGCCTTAATCAAGGCAATTCTCATGGGTTCCAAGGGAACCATCAACAACAAGCAACTCAAGCTAACCGTCAAGAAAGCAAGCCTAGGAGCCGGTCTCCTATTCATGATTACGGTGCTTCATTAGCCCTCACCGATTCTCCGTACAATCCACAATCTCCAACTCGTGATTTTGACGTTCAAAAATCTATGTTGGAGATGCAAAGGGGTCAAATGGAGATGTCAAAAAACCAACAAGAGTTCTATGCTTTTATTCAAAGGGACAACATGGCGAGAGATGCTCATACGAAGATGCTTGAGACCCAAATAGCTCAACTTGCTTCGGGTAGCTCTTCAAGGCAAAAAGGACAATTACCTCCTCAAGGTGAAACATCGAAACTTGAGCATGTAAATGCTATTACCACGAGGAGAGGTACATCTTATAACCCTCACCCACCCCCTAATGAGCAAGAACCAACAAGAGAAGTTGTGCCTCCAATTCAAGAAGACCAAAGCTTGGGAAATCCTATAGAGGAGCAAGTCTTATGGGAGATTGAGAAACCCCAAGAAGACAAGCTTCTCCCACTTCAAGGAAAAGACAAGGGTAAAAGAAAAGTGTCATTTGAAGAGTCCACCCCTATTGAGCAAAACAAGATCCAAATCAAGTTGCCTTTCCCAACAAGGCAAATGAAGATCAAGGTGGATAGCCAATATGACAAGTTCCTTAATATTGTGAAGAAGTTGGATGTGAGTGTCCCATTTACCGAGCTACTTACCCAAATCCCGGCATATGGAAGATTCATGAAAGAAATCCTAGCTAGGAAGAGATCCATCGACAAGGAAGAGACTATTGCGTTCACAAGGGTGGTGAGCGAGCTTATTCAAGGTTCTACGCTTCCAAAGTTGAAGGATTCGGGTAGTTTCTCGATCCCTTGCACCATAGGCAACTACAAGATCGAGAGGGCATTATGTGATTTGGGTGCGAGTGTGAGCATCATTCCTTATTCTATTTGTTGCCGACTTGGGATGAAGGAGCTTAAAAGCACTTCCATTACACTCCAAATGGCCGATAGTTCATTCAACCGACCATTGGGGATGCTAGAGGATGTGCCGGTGAGAATCAGGAAGTTTTTCATTCCGGTCGATTTCATCGTGCTCGATATGCCGGAAGATGCCAACACTCCCATTATCCTTGGGCGCCCATTTCTACACACCTCCGGTGCTATGATCGATGTGAAGAATGGTAGGATCACCTTCGAGTTAGGCGAAGAAAAGCTAGTGTTTGACCTCCAAGGCAACACTTCGCCTACTAATGATGAGTCTTGCAATATGATCCACGCCACGAAAGACATTGATCTAGGGGGAGAGTCGGGACAAAGCTTGAAGAAGAACTCTTGTGAACTTGAGGATGATGACTCCGAGATTGGAGAAGATGAGTGCCCATGTCATGGGTTTGATGAAAAGTTGAAAGGCAAGAAGGAAGATGAGCCTCCCTTGGGGCCACATGAAGATCGATGGACGTTTGGGTATATCCCGAAGGATCAAAAGTATAAGTTCAAGCCATTGAACTTACAAGATCGGGATGCCCGGGGAACGTCGAGACAAGGTCATGGAGAGCCTTGGTTTTTGGATGCTTATATTACTAGCTTGATTGAAGACTTTGCTAGGGCCTTCGACTTGTTTCTTCGTGCCCTTGATGTAGATGGAACTACTCATTGTTGTTGAAGAAAAAGATTGAAGAATGCACCACCTTTGGTTTGACGGAGTTCCACAAGAACCGTCTCTTTGTATATATCTCTATCTCTTGTAATTTCTTTTAGTTTTGTGAAATTCTTGATTATTTGGATTGTTGATGAGCGATGTGAGGGAGGGAATTTGATGTGTGTATGAGCTTTGTTTGATAGGTGAAGTGAAGGTGATTCCTAGGGAGGAGTGGTCATTGTTTGAGCTTGGATCGTGTGAAGGGGAGTCGGTTTTTGAAGCTTGGAACGAGCTTTTGGGAGCTATAGAGGGTTAAGAGACTCTTCCCGGCCGACAAGAGGTCATCCCGACCGGGATGGATGTGTCAAAAGATGGGTCTACTGACAGGTCATCCCGACCGGGACGAAGGCTTCCCGACCGGGACGAGCAGGTCATCCCGACCGGGACCACCCATCCCGACCGGGATGGACCCCTGTCCTCCTTTGGCCTTTTATTCGTCGTTTGAGCCCACCCAACCAATTTATACCCCCTCCCAACCTCCCTACATGTCCTTACTCTCTTTATATGACCCCTACACCTCATATACACATTTTCACCTCACTTTCTCTTCACTTTACACCGACTTTCACATCAAAACCCACCTCATTATACCTTTGTGCTCCAACCATGGATCCGAATTGCGATTGGAGAGGAAGAACAATGACGACGACTAGCTATGTGCCGATATTGACTTATGAGACGATGGAGCGAGTGAGTTGCTAACCGCACGGTTGGTAAGTGTGGTTTGTAGTGCCTATTTTGTAGTGTTTTGGTCCCATTTTCCTTGTAGAATCGCTCCTTGGGAGCGGTTTAGGGGCTTCTTATGCTTCCTTTAGTTCGTTTCAGGTTCCCGAGACCGATTTGGAAGAGTTGGAGCGATTCCGACTCTATACATACACATTTTGGAGCCAACGGAATAAAGGAACGATGCTTCGATGCCTTGGAATCGACCCCGAGACCTTGGGACCCAATCCCGAGCCTCCGAGACTCGATCCCGAGTCCCGAGAATCGATGGGAAGCCCATGAGAAGCAAGGAGGGACCAAAAAGTTCATATTGGAGGCCTACAAGACCCATCCCGATCGGGAAGGCCTCAAACCCGATCGGGATGAAGTGCACGATTAGGGACGCCACTGTGGAGCTTTCCCGATCGGGATGGCATATTCCCGATCGGGAAAGTTGAAGTTTCCCGATCGGGATTTCCCTTCCCGATCGGGAATGTGCTGCTGCCAGCCGCGTCACTTTGTTTCTTCTTCCTTCCATTTGTAACCCTATATATACCCCCCTCTTGTATTAAGACATTATTCTTAGCTTATGTTCTTCACTTCCCATTAAACCCTAGACTACTTTAGGTTAGATTAGATTAGATTAGTGTAGATTAGTCGGTAATTAGTAGTTAATCTTAGTTTAGTACTTGTATTAAGGGATCTCTTGAAGAATCCATCCAAGATTGACAACCTTGGTGGAATTATTTGGGTTTTCTTCTATACAAGTGTTCTCCTCTTCATCCTTTGTAGTTGGTATAATCTTTCCTTTCTCTTTTCCTTTAATCTTTCATGTTTAATCTTCCAAGTTTTAATCTTTGATTGTTGTTCATCATTTTCACTAGTTTGTTCATGTATGTTTTGATGTTTGTGTTGTTTACTCTTGTTTATGTTAGTTGTAGTTTGATAATGTTAGAGTAGTGTTCTTGCTAGGGTTAGTAAGGTGATTAGGGTGTTAATTGGATGATTAAGGGTTTTGTTGGAGACGTTGGTGGAAGATTTGAGTTTCCTCTTGGTTGATGCATATCACATGTTTGTTGGAATGCTTGAATGACTAAGTAGGTTAGAATGCTTGTTTTTCTTGTCTTTCTTTTGTGGGTGTTAGTTTGTTGTGGGTTTGGTTCCCTCACTAAGTTGCGAGAGCCCGGTGAGGACGACCCCTAGGTCGGTCTAAGTTGCGAGAGCCCGGATTCGACCTAGGCCACCATAGCGCGCTAGAACCCCGTTTGTAATGTGTGTCGCCGAGATGGGTTCCATGAGGAACCTATAGGTGAGTCTAAGTTGCGAGAGCCCGGACCAACCTAGATCACCCTACTACCTCCTTCGCTCTAGCTCTTCCTTGACCATTCCGTTACCCCTTTGACCCCGACCTAATCCTAGCCCGTTTTCCTTAGTTGTTCTCCTTAGTCTTAGTCTAGCTCTCTCTCCCTCTTATCATTCTCTAGCTTAGCTCGTTGAGTTAGTCTAGTATTTGGGCCGACCTAGTCTAGACGCCTCTACCGTCCCCGTGGATTCGACCCGACTTACCCTAGCTACCCTAGTTAGGTTTGCCGGTTATTTATTTGATCGGTGAGATTCGCGACAAATCCTTCCGTCAACGGTACGACAACTATTCTTTCTCTTCCGTCTTTTCTAGCTTGTCTTCTTTTGTTTGTTCCCCTCCCCTTATACACTTTTGTGTCATGGTGGCCCTCGGGGCCTTGGTATTTGTTGCTCCCGACTCTCGATGACGTAACTACATTGAGAGTCATTTCAAAATCCAAATTTGCATGATTTTCACCCTTTTTGTAGGAATTAGTCGGATTTGGGCGGAATCCGGGCTAGGTGACTTGATTACACCTAGTCCTCCCCTCCCATTTCCTTTTATTCTTTCTTTTTATTTCTTCCCCCATCCATACCTTTTCTTGTCTCGGCCCATGGTGACTTGACTACACCCCGGCCGGACACATTCAACCTTTTTCTCCACTTTTTGATTTTTTAGCTTTATTTTCGTAGTTTCTTTTCTTTTGTGCTCCCATGCACTACGGTCGAGCATGAGGACATTGCTCGGATTAAGTGTGGGGGAGCGATATTCTATCATAGTTAGTTTTATTTTCGTAGTTTTTCTAAAAATCTTTAAAAATTCTAAAAATTTGAAATTTTTTCACAAAAATCAAATAGATTTTCCTTTTGTGTGTTTTCCTTTTTTATGTCGTTGTATCGTATATGTGTCTTGTTGTGCGTGTTTTGCCTCCCTTTTTCCTCTTAGGTCGCCTAATCGCCGCTAACTTTGGAAAGCTCTCAAGACATCCGGTAACGCCTTTATCCCTTTTTCCTCTTTACCCCTTATGAAGTTTGGAGAAGGTTTGTGATGTGGTGTGATCGGGTGGAGCTTTGTAATGCTTGTGGTTGATTTGGTGGCTTGTTTGGAAGCTTGGGGTGGTGTTTGTGTTGGTTATGTGTTCGTTTTGTTTTGTTGCTTTTGCTTCTTTTTCTTTCGTTCTTCGTCGCGTCTTTGTTTTGTGTTGTGTAGTTGTGTCTTTTGTGTAAATAGGTTTTCGAAAACCCGGTTTAGAGGCTAGTGTCCGAGTGTTTACTTTCCCTTCCTAGTGGAATAAATCAAGTCTTGGACCTTAGTCTAGTAGAATGACCCTAAATCAATGGTTTCGTTGGTCCTTTACCTTGAGTCCACCTAGCTTACTAGGGATTTACTACGGGATTTGCATTTTGACCATTTTGACCACCCACGGTGTGAAAAGGCCTTGGTTGCCGAGTCCCGTCCCTTAGGTGACCTTGTTTGACATTGCTCGACTAGTCCAAGTTTTTCCCTTTTTTGTGGGTTTGAAGGGAAGGGCCTATCCCGACTTACCCATTCACCTACTCCTACACATATTCACCAAATAAAATTTGCAAATTGTTGAAATCCCCCTTTCTCGTTGCAAAGAAATGCCTACAACAAAAGGGCAAAGAAAAGAAAAAGAAAGAAACAAAAGATTGAAGAAAAAGAAAAGGCACAAAAAGCCAAAAAGAAAATAGAAAAAAAGAAAAAAAGAAATGGAATGGCAACATACAAAGCAAAAATGCAAAAGAAAAGAGAAAATGCCAAAAGAAAATCGTCTCACAAAAAGATCCTAACCCCACAAAAATAAGCCTTTTTCCGACTTTTGCCGTGAAGAGCCTACCAAAGGACCGAGTCCCTAGGAAGGATGATAGCGGCAAAGGTCGGTCTTCCCTCACTTTGCAAATGTTTCCACCTTTTTACTTGGACTAGTTAGGCGGTTTCGGACATGGGACGACCCTCTTGGCTCATTGCTAAAGGGGGCGGGGTCTCACTTACCTACAATGTCAACTAACACCGTGGTTCATCCTTTTTTCCATCCCGCCGATCGTCCCGTGGTACGTTCTTAGAAGGTTAGGAGGAACCGAGGTAAGTTACCAATGTTTTTATTGCTTTGTCGTCATACTATTAGGGTTTGGTCCATCATGGTTTGTATTGCTAGCTCGGGAACGTTGTCACCTGCCTCGAGTCCTAACCCGGTGCTTCTTTCACCGCTTGTTTGAGGGAAGCGGTATTTGTTTTCTTTTGGGTGCAACCGATTTTTGTTTGTTTGTTTGTGTGTTTGTTGTTTATGTGTTTTGTGTCCGGTTGCATCCACCGTTTTGTCGCAAGACCTCACTTGCCTTGCGGAGAGCACTTATCCTCTAGGTGTTCTCGCGTGAGTTGAAAGGGCGTAGGGTGCGCTAATACCCACTCGGCTAGTTTAGTAGTTAGTATGTAATTACTCGAGGGCGAGTAAGGGTTAAGTGTGGGGGAGTTGATAAGTGTAGTTTGTAGTGCCTAATTTGCTGTGTTTTGGTCCCATTTCCTTGCGGAATCGCTCCTTGGGAGCGGTTCATGGGCTACTTATGCTTCCTCTAGCTCGTTTCAGGTTCCCGAGACCATTCAATAGAGTTGGAGCGATTCCGACTCAATACATACACTTTTTGGAGCCAACGAAGCGGAGGAACGATCACTCGATGCCTTGGATTCGACCCCGAGACCTTGGGACCCGATCCCGAGCCCCTTAGATTCGATCCCGAGACCCGAGAGTCGATAAGAAGTCCATGTGAAGCAAGGGGGAACCTTAAAGATCATATTGGAGGCCTACAAAACTCATCCCCGACGGGTATGGCCTCATCCCGTTCGGGATGAGGTGCACAAAAGAGGGGCGTTCTATTCTGGGTCCGTCCCGGTCGGGACCATACCTTCCCGGTCGGGACCACGGTGCTGTAACCCGCCTTTGTTTCCCTTCTTCTCCTTCATTCTTGTAACCCTATAAATACTCCTCCTTTGTAATGTTTAAGGGGACTACTTCACCCTAGATTATTTTTAAGCCTCTCTACAAGATACAAACCCTAGATTAGTGTTCCTCACATTAGTTTTAATCTCTCTTTAATCCTTAGTTAATCTTTGTTAATCTAGTTTAGTTAGTCTTGTATTAAGAAGATACTTGAAGATTCATCCAAGCTTGACATCCTTGGAGTTGATTTGGGTTTCTTATTTATGCAAGTTTACATCTTTTTCATCATCTTGTAGTTGGTATAATCCTCTCTACTCTTGTTCTTGTTTATTTAATCAAGTTTGAATCTTTACTTAGTATTCTTGTTTTTGTTCATATTGTTCATAATGGATGTTTGGTTTATGATGATGTTTTCTCTTATTGTTGTTATGGTTAGTTTGATAATGAGTGAGTAGTCTCCTTGTGGGTTAGTAGGGGGATTAAGGGTAGAATATGGGTGATTAGGGTTTGATTAGGGGTAAAGGGTGAATCTTTGTTGTTAGTCACATATTGGGCACACTATGTGTTTGTTGAAATGCTTGTTTGAGTTGTAGTGGCCATGCTTCTCATGCTAGTCTTCCTCTACTCATTGTTTGTCTAGTATGTGATTATGTTGAGAATAGTCGTTATACATAAGAATGTGTACTAGGGTTTAGACGCGAGAGCGCGAACCCACCTTGACATCGGTCTAAGTAGCGAGAGCCCGGACCGACTCTAGCAATTAGGAGACACCTACACCCTTGACCACCCCAATTACCCTACTGCACTTATGAACCCGACCTAACCCACTTCTTTTCATATTCGATTTCATCTTCTTAGTTAGTCATCATTTCTCTAGTTCATTGTTTAGTTTCTGTTTAGTTATTTCATTTAGCCTTGTTATAGCTAACTTCTTATTAGTCTTGTTCACTCCTCTTCTCCTATCCTAGTTTGTCAATCATTAATTCTTTGTGTTTGTTAGTGACTTAGTCTCGTTTTTAGGCCGACCTAGTCTAGACCTTACAATACCGTCTCCGTGGATATTGACCCTACTTGCCCTAGCTACCCACTAGGAATAGTCGGTTTTATATTGATCGGTGGGACCCACGACAAATCCCACCATCATAGCTCATGGTGGCTTCCATGGGTGCGGAGTTTAGATCAAACCTCATGCTCGCTCGAAATCTTGGCTTGTACCCGGTTGGAAACCTCTCAATCTAGCAACCGTCCGTTTATGCGGCTCTGAGTCGTAAGTAGAAGATGGTGACCACCTCTAGGCAAAAACTGCGGACTAGGAGCAAACGTGAGAAGCCTAGTGCTTTTTGGGCACTAGACAAGAGAGAAATAAACCTCACACACACAAGAAGCTAAGAAACAAAAAGAAAAACACAAAACAAAAGACAAAGCCAAGTAACTAGGAAAACAAAGTCTAAACTAGCACCGTCCCCGGCAACGGCGCCAAATTGATGGTCGGAATTGTCGTGGGTCCCGCCGTCAATATAAAACCGACTATTCCTAGTGGGTAGCTAGGGCAAGTAGGGTCGAATCCACGGGGACGGTAAAGAGGGTTTGGACCAAGTTCCACCTAAAGACTTGACTAGGTCTCGACGCTAAACTAAACTAGAACGATAAGAAGGGAATGAACTAAGACTATGGCTAAGCTAGGGGTAACAACTAAGGCTAAACGAATCTATCGAACTAAAGAAATCGAACGAGGAAAGAGTAGGGTTAGGTCGGGTTCATAAGCATAGTAGGATGATTTGGGTAATCAAGGGTGTAGGTGTCTCCTAGTTTCTAGAGTCGATCCAGGCTCTCGCTACGTAGGCCGATGTAAAGGTGGGTTCGCGCTCTCGCGTCTAAACCCTAGTCCACACTCTTGTGTCTAAGACTATTCTCAACATAATCACATACTAGACAAACAATGAGTAGAGGAAGACTAGCATGGGAAGCATGACCACTACAACTCAAACAAGCATTTCAACAAACACATAGTGTGCCCAACATGTGACTAACAACAAAGATTCACCCTTTACCCATAATCAAGCCCTAATCACCCATAATCCACACTTAATCCTCCTACTAACCCCACAAGGAATCTAATCACTCATAATCAAACTAAGATTAACATAAACAAGAGGAAACATCACAAACATAAAAACATCCATGAAGAACAATCAAGAACAATAAACAATAATCAAAGATTGAAACTTGAAGGAACAAACAAGATTAAGAGAAGGGAAAAGAAGATTATACCTACTAACAAGATGAATGGAAGAAGGAAAAAAACTTGCATAAAAGAGAAAACCCAAATACATCACCCAAGGTTGTCAATCTTGGTTGGATTCTTCAAGAATTCCCTTAATACAAGAGCTAAACTAAGATTAAGGACTAATTACCAACTAATCTACACTAATCTATGCTAAACTATGCTAAACTATGCTAAAGTAGTCTAGGGTTTATGGGTAATGAAGAACATAACATAGGAATACAAGAGGAAGGGTATATATAGGGTTCCAAGTGGAAAGGAGAAGAAACAATGCATTCACGGGCTGCCACTGGGCCGTCCCGGCCGGGATGAGGTGGTCCCGGTCGGGATGGGGTCGGTCCCGGCCGGAATGACCTTCTCTCGGTCGGGATGGGCTTCGGACAGTAGCCTCCTCTTTTTTGCACCTCATCCCGGACGGGATGAGGTCCTTCCCGTCGGGGATGGGTCTTGTAGGCCTCCAATATGATCCTTTTGGTCCCTCCTTGCCTCTCTTGGGTTTTTCATCGATTCTCGGGACTCGGTATCGGGTCTCGGAGGCTCGGGTTTGGGTCCCAAGGTCTCGGGGTCGAATCCAAGGCATCGAGTGATCGTTCCTTCACTTCGTTGGCTCCAAAAAGTGTATGTATTGAGTCGGAATCGCTCCAACTCTTCACGAATGGTCTCGGGAACCTGAAACGAGCTAGAGGAAGCATAAGTAGCCCATAAATCGCTCCCAAGGAGCGACTTCACAAGGAAAATGGGACCAAAACACTACGAAATAGGCACTACAAACTACACTTATCATAATCCCCTATAAAATCTATCGCAATACAGTGGCGGAAACACTGTAGAGTTGGGATTAAAACACATTGACAAACTATATCTTATTAAAAGAAATGGTAAGTCAATACAAAGGCCTCTTTTTACAAAAGGGCTAAAAAGAAAATTCACCAAACGGGTTATACAAATCCGTAAATTACATGAATAAAGAAAGAGTAGGATCCACGCTACTCGCTAGCTCACACCCAAAACCCAGCAGCACATACCTGTCATGTTATAAACATAACAGCCACGTCAGTGGGGAGTAACTCGGACGTTCTCCCAGCCATATTATATCATATAGAAAAATAATAGTATTATTATATCAAAATAATTAAAATGGAAAACATTAAAACAACATATTAAAAATAAGCTTTCAGCGCAAAACCAAAATATTAAAATGGGTTTCCGAAGAAACATAAAAATATTTGCCAACCTGTAAACCAATTTATAACGATAATAAATAAAATAATCAAAATGGCGTTATGGATAGGATTAACGTAGGATCTAGACCTTCACTAGGACAATACTAAACTAGCTTCGAGAACTTAGTCAAAACAAATCAGACTTCGTTCACTAACTAGGCAACTCAACCATAACAGGACTGCGTGCAGCGAGGTCCTGGTTTAAGTAGTGCACACCCCTCCTGGATACAAACCATATCCAGTTCAACAACAAATGTGCCCCACAAAGACACACCAGCCTTATAGTTGATGGCAAAAACGTACATCCCAGACAATATTACTCTAAACCCACACTTTTCCTTATTCCATAACTCCAAAACAGCCATTATCGATATATATACAAGAGATATAATCATTATGAATAATATGAAAAAGGAATAAACATTTTATATTAAACGGGGAAACTTTCTATGATTGAAATCCTACTATTTTTTGAAACTTACGTAAAATAGAAATTTTGTTATAGAAAATTCGTAAGTTATTAAAATAAGTGAAATGTATAAAAATAACATTTCTAACGAAATTAACATTTTATTATTATCGTTGTTATCGTAACTTTAATATATCTCTAAATTCATTACTCAAAATATTTATAAAATATAATAAGTCAATATATAGTGTTTTATAAATAATTAGGAAATCGAATTAAAACTATAAATTATAGAAAACAGTTGTTTTAAGAAAAACGATATCCAAAAATTAATTGAGTCGACGAATTTTATAAATTAAACTAGGTTTTATAAAGCTTTCAAATTAGTTTTAGTAAATATATTTTATCAATAAATAATACTGATTTTACTAAAAATAATCAATCGTAGATAAATGAGAAATTATTAGAGAAAATAGTCTCGACTAAAAATGTATTTAAAACAAATCGACTACTTTCTCATTTATTAATATAAGTCGTAAAACGAAATTAATTTATTAAATAAACAAGTAAACAAATATCGGTTATAATATAAAAATACGATTTTGAGTTAAAATTATAAATTAACGAAATATGAAGAAAATATGAAATCGTTATTATTTAGTTACTAGTTTCACGATAACCAACAAAGTATTATAACGATCGTAAATAATTAAATTAATAACGATTTATAAAATGATATCGAAAACTTGTAAAATATTTACAAGGTACACAATTTAAAAATAAAATATTAGCAAAATAATAAATAGCTAAAAATAGAAACCGAAGTTAAAATATTTACTGCATACTACTACTCAAACATATGATATAAAATCGAGTAACGTCCTAAAGTTACCTTAAGTCGACATCCGAACGAACTCGTCTTTCTTGATCAACTCAATCTTCAAATCAGCAGAAATGTCGTCTTTAAGCTCCAAGTTGTAGGTCCGTCGGTCTTCCGAGCATGATTCATTAGGAAGGACAGCTTGACACGCACCAAAAGGAAAGCTAAATAGATATGACTGATTGGAACCAACGATACTCAACTCGGAATAGAGGAAACGAAAAGATGAGGGATGGTGATCGATGCAAGACGAAAGGTGAACACGATTTGAAGAAAGAAAATAAAGATGATCGAAGAATAGGGTCATGATAACCAACAGCTACGAGACAAAAAAATTAACGAGGAGAGGATAGGAGTATAGGACGACAGCAGCAGAAACTGAAGTAGCACAAACATCAACTATCAAACAACAGCAGGACAACACAGTACATCATCAGCAACAACACCGGGCAGCGGTACCAACAATGACAACAAGAAGAATGGGAGGAATAAGAAGAAACTCGAGACAGAACGGACAACAGGTGCAGCGCAAAACAAACTACAATAGCAAAAACAACCACAAAAACCGAAACCCAAAAAAATGAGACGGCAACAAAACAACGTGACAGCAGCAGAGTTAAAGGCCCTTCAGAAATCATTAATCGAAACCATAAAAACGCAGCAGACAAAGGAGAAAAGGAGAGGGAAAAAAAAGGACAGAAAAGGAGAAGAAGTAGAAAAGAAGCAGCACGCAGCAACAATTGAAAAAAATGAACGAAAAAGAGAAGAATCAGACGAAGAGAAGAAGAGCAACAATATATAGTAGCAGCGAACAGAACGAGTTCCCAATCAACAAAAGTAGTAGGCGAATCAGATTTCACCAAAGAGTGAGGGATGAAAGAAAAAAAAAAGGAAAGCAGAGAGCAAACTTGAAGGCTTACATGAGTTCAGGACTACAGTAGAACAGATGGGGCGAAGTAGCAGCAGTGTACGCAGCAGCAGAGGCGTACATCAGCAGCAAAGATCGCGCGTAATATGACCAAAATAAACAGAGGAAAATAGGGGCGCGAAAAGGGGTGGCAACTCAGCATAAACGTCCACCAAAAAGACAGCAACAACAGAACAAAACCGAGACAGAAAAGCATCCCAAAAAAATTAACATCAAAACATAACGAGACACAGGAGAGAAGAGAGAGTTGGCAAGGGAAGAAGATCGAAAATAAAGGGATGAAAGAGAGGGTGAAACGGTGGGATAAAAAAAAAAGGTGAAATGTATGTGAAGGATTGATGAAGCGGTGGAATAAGAAGTGAGGTAGGGGAAAAGAATCCAAGTATGTGAAAGGTGTACGTTAAAAGAAGAAATGGGAAAAGGGGCTTAACCGGCTCAAATAAAAGCGGGTTAGAAAATACGTATGGATTAAATGAATCGTGTAGGAGACTAATTCCGTAACGATAAGTGGACTGACCCACGAACCGAATTAAAATGAGTTAATAAAATTAATAAAATAATCGGACCGTCTTATAAAATGAGTAAATAAATTATTCGGGAGGAAATCGTAGTTGATAGAAATAAATAATTAGACGATCAAATAGTATTTCCCGATAAATAATAAATCTTCGATAAAGTGAATTAAATTTATTTCTCGAGGAAAGGAATAAATGTTTTGACGAAATTTAAAATAAATGAACTTCGAGCCGCAAATAGAAATTCGAGCTTAAATATAAATAAATAGGAGAATTTAGAATTTAAATCGTCGAAATAAACTTTCGTTAAGAATTAAATTAAATATATAAAACAAATCAAAATAGAAATAAAAATATGTTTTAAATATAAGAATAGTTTCCGAGACCAATAGAATTTTAGCAGTTTGAAACGATTGAACGATAAATTCGTTTTATAATAATTTTAAGAATTACGAGTTAAATCATAAAATTTAAAAATACCAACATAATTTTAATTTAATGTAAATTTATAAAAATCAGAGGTGTTACAATCTTCCCCACTAAAAAGTTGTTTCGTCCTCGTAACTACCAAAAATATAATAATAAAACGGAAAACAAGGTTACATCATTTGAACAAAATGAAATGCTTTACTCGCATAGCAATCTCGGTTTAAAAGAAAAATTACAACTTCAAACGGAATATGAAATTGAAATCGAAGACAAAAGTTGTTTCAAGATGAGTTGGGCTCAGCTACCCAAGTTTAAAATCATTTAAATCAAAATCATAAGTTAAAAATTATTCGATGAAATAATGACAATAAATGATATTTGTAAGCGAACTCGAGGGGAAGAGTAACCAAATATCTTCAAAGCAACGGTAAAATGTTTTAACTAAGAAATTCGACAATATGTTGTTTTAAAACCAAACTAAAATTTGAGAAATCGAATTTTGTAGTTAGTAAATAAAAATGGAACCAGTCGTCAAACATTTTCAATAACAGATTTAAAGTCTATCGTCAATGAAACAAAACTTAGACATACAAAGCTTTTCGAAAATTTTAAACCATCTTTTCTAATAATCTCATAGAAATCAAAATATTTGCAATTAAGAAAGTTTTCATAAAATCTCAATCACTTGAAAACCAAAATTAAAATTTTAAACAATTTCGAAATACTTTAAAATAAATTATTAAGGTATTTTGAAACAGGATTAAATATATGTTATCAACCAAAAACAAAAACGAAGTACAAAGTTTTGAAATTTATAATGTTAAAAAATTTTTACGATATCCCAAATTTTTTAAAATAGTCAAACTTTTCATAACAGAGGTTCCGAAAAAATGATAAACAGATAAATAGAGTAAGAGTCAACGACAAATTGAAACAAAAATTTTCAAGCTCGATAAAGAAGTCAAAGGGGTTGGCCGAAGAAGAAGTAGCAGGATTTAAGAAAAGCTAAGGGGAGGAACGAAATTGAGAGTCAAACGGAGCTCTCAATGAATTACAGAAGACATCTCGAGATTCCCGGTACGATCCCAGAACACGGGTTCCTGATTCCCATCAAATACGTTAAGTCCAATATTAGGCGTTAGGTGGTACTACTCAGTCACAATCTCCAAAAATGTCTTACGTGACTATCCAATCATTCAAACGACACGATACCAATCCACAAATGCTTTAGAATCTAATTTCATCAGCTAAGATTCCACGGTCAACCGAACATACCCAAACACTTTGATCGAAAGGGCTCCTAAATCCCAAGCTCATAAGGTTTGAACTCGAGGTATACTTCAAATTCTCGAGTAAGGAACACTAAACAAGATCCATCAATTGAACAATGTTCGGGTACAAAATCCTCAAAAATGATCACCAACATATTTATAATGCCACAAGTACAGGAGTTAAAAACGTACAAAAAATCCTCAACATGCTCAAACCTATAGGTAATGGCGCAAACACTCACATCTTCAACACGTCATTCGACTAATGTTTCTAGGAGTCCATCAAATTTCATATTGTATCAGTGAAACCACCAAAATATTTATTAACTCAACGAAGCCACAATCTCGTTGGTCTAAGGGTTTTGAACTATAAATCCATCAAGATGATTCGCATTAAGTATTCCTCAAAACAACGCGATAAATCCAACCTTTAATTGTGCAAATGTTTCTCTTCCTCAAGGTTAATAATGATCTGTCCAAATTTAGGTCAGTCAACTCCAAAATTCGTAGGTTACAACCTTACATCCCGATCTAATCCATAAGGAACAAGGATTTATCTATGTCAACCAAAATTTTCTATAACATTAACAAGGACCTGAAATTGTACCACAACACTCAGGCTAAAAACTTATACGATACTCTATGATCCCAAATATTCACGATGCATCCGTCAAATACTTAGGTGAGAATCCCAAAGTAACATTATCAGTTACACTTAGTTCGGTTCTAGGTTAGGTACTAGGTATCCAACAAATATGACATACTCTTACTACTCCAAAATATCCAACTCTAAGTACTCCAAAATAATCAAAGCAACCTATAATCCAAGGTTCAGTGTCTAATGTATCATCCTAATTCCATCAATCAAAAATTTGACAATCGAATCAATCCTCAAGAATTTTCTACTTGCTTAGAAGTTAGGGTAGACTCACAACCCTCAAAACATAGGTAACAAGGGTTTACTAAACCTCAAGCATCTAACACGGGGTTCATTAAGACAGAATCCGGTCTAACCAAAGAATCTCAAGAGAAAGATGGTAGAAAAGAAGAATAGAACAAGGATTCATCAAGCGAAGAAAAGAATTGGAAGAAGTAAAGGAAGAAAGAAAAGAATCGATGATCCTATAACTAAGATTTAAGACGAGAGGAGAATCTTCGGACCTCTAAGGTTCCACAAAGGAACTCACGGTATCTTCATCTTCTTGTAAAGGAACGAGCATGCAAGTCTTAGGTCGCTCCATCAGGATCTACTGCAACATCATGGAACAAGAATCTACTCTTGATCATCTAACCTGTAGCTTAAGCAAACCGAACCAGAGCTGAGAAGTCACTATCGGCATCTTCCTTGGAGCACCAAGTTGTCTACTCGAGTCAGCAAGCGTTGAGAGTTCTAAGCAGGTCTTGTCCCGATCTGGAGCAGCATTAGCATCTTGTTCATTCCTCTTCTTCCAGAAAAAAGAGACAAATATTCAATGCTAGTCATTGAGCTACAAGAACATAAAAACCTAACAGTTACGTCCTTATTTTGTTTCTACCCATTTTTCACTAATATTTGTTTAATGTTTAACTCATTTACTGGTATTTTCCCTAGAATCAGGTGTAAGCGTCGGGAGCAACAATGCTCTGATACCAACTGTAATCCCCTAGAAAATCTATCGCAATACAGTGGCGGAAACACTGTAGAGTTGGGATTAAAATACACTGACAAACTATATCTTATTAAAAGAAATGGTAAGTCAATACAAAGGCCTCTTTTTACAAAAGGGCTAAAAAGAAAATTCACCAAACGGGTTATACAAATCCATAAATTACATGAATAAAGAAAGAGTAGGATCCACGCTACTCGCTTGCTCACACCCAAAACCCAGCAGCAAATACCTGTCATGTTATAAACATAACAGCCACGTCAGTGGGGAGTAACTCGGACGTTCTCCCAGCCATATTATATCATATAGAAAAATAATAGTATTATTATATCAAAATAATTAAAATGGAAAACATTAAAACAACATATTAAAAATAAGCTTTCAGCGCAAAACCAAAATATTAAAATGGGTTTCCGAAGAAACATAAAAATATTTGCCAACCTGCAAACCAATTTATATCGATAATAAATAAAATAATCAAAATGGCGTTATGGATAGGATTAACGTAGAATCTAGACCTTCACTAGGACAATACTAAACTAGCTTCGAGAACTTTAAATAATAAATAAAATAATCAAAATGGCCTCCGAGACCCGATCCCGAGTCCCGAGAATCGATGGGAAGCCCATGAGAAGCAAGGAGGGACCAAAAAGTTCATATTGGAGGCCTACAAGACCCATCCCGATCGGGATGGCCTCAAACCCGATCGGGATGAAGTGCACGATTAGGGTAGCTACTGTGAAGCAATCCCGATCGGGTTGGCATATTCCCGATCGGGAAAGTTGAAGATTCCCGATCGGGATTTCCCTTCCCGATCGGGAAAGTCCCAGCCTTGTTCCGCGTCTTTTCTTTCAATTCCTTCCCACTTGTAACCCTATATATACTTCCCTCTTGTATTGTTTATGGACCTTATCTTAGTTTAGACTCTCTTAAGCCTCTCTACAAGTTATAAACCCTAGATTTAGTTCCTCACATTAGCAAAAATCTCTCTTTAATCCTTAGTTAATTCTAGTTAATCTTAGTTAATTAGTTCTTGTATTAAGAAGATACTTGAAGATTTCTCCAAGATTGACAACCTTGGGATTATTTGGGTTTCTCTTTTATGCAAGATTCCATCTTTTCATCATCCTATTGTTGGTATAACTTTGTTTTCCCTTGTTTATTGTTATTGAATCAAGTTTGAATCTTTACTTAGTGTTTATTGTTATTGATTGTTATTGTTCTTGATGATGAATGTTAGGGTTATGATGTTGTGTTCTCTTCTTATTGTTGTTAGTTTTTCTTTGATTATGAGTGAGTAGATTACTTGTGGGTTAGTAGGGGGATTAAGGGTAGATTATGGGTGATTAGGGTTTGATTAGGGGTAAAGGGTATATCTTTGTTGTTAGTTACATACTTGGCATACCATGTGTTTGTTGAAATGCTTGTTTGAGTTGTAGTGGTCATGCTTCTCATGCTAGTTTTCCTCTACTCGTTGTTTGTCTTGCTTGTGGTCATGTTGAGGATACCATGATCAACCCAATCACCCTACTACTCTTATGAACCCAACCTAACCCACCTCTTCTTCATATTTGATTCATCTTGTTAGCTAGTCATCATTTCTTTAGGTTGCTAGTTAGTTGGATTATTGGCATTGTTTAGCATTTTCTCTTTGGTTTGCTAGTTGGTTTGTGTTTAGTTATTCTAGTTTAGTCTCGTTTAGCCTAGTTCATCATTAGTCTACTTCCTACTTCTCCTCTCATCATAATTCATCAATTAGTTGTTCTTTGTGTTTGTTTGGTAGCGTAGTCTTGTTCTAGGCCGACTTAGTCTAAACATTGCGACACCGTCTCCGTGGACACGACCCGACTTACCCTAACTACCGTTAGGTCATAGCCGGTTATTAATTGATCGGTGGGAATCCACGACAAATCCCACCACCAAATTGGCGCCGTTGCCGGGGACGGTGCATTGCTTAGACTTTGTTTGCTTATATCTAGACTTAATTACCCTCCTTTGTGCCCTTCTATCATATCTTGTGAATATTCTCTAGTTTTTTCTTGCTTTCTTAGCTTTCTTTTCTCTTTGTCTCTAGTTGTGCTTGTTTATTGTCGTTACCTAGTGCCCATAAAGCACTAGGTGTTCTCACGTTTATTCTAGTGTGTAGTGTATGCCTAGGCGGGGAGGCGAATCCTTTCTCTTTAATCCAGAGCCGGAAAGGCTTTTTCGAGCTTTTCGCCAACGGACGATTAACCGGGTTAGGATCTCTCAACCAAGTGCAAGCAATACCCATAAAGAGCAAGCTCAAGGAAGCGATTTTGAGCAAGCATCTCGAGAGACGGCCGAAGGGAATTTCACCAATCCCTTTGGATATTCTTCTCCTAGTTCCCCCTCTTCATCTACATCAACACCGTCTACACCACCATCTTCTCCCTTACATCCAAGAATGCCTAAGTTTTCATCCCACTCTACATTCACGGAAGACGTCTTGCTGGGACCCAATGCTCTACCGGCCGCTTATGCCGGAAATTTTACGGCCAAGACCCACTTCATCCAATTTGTGGAAAGGAACCAATTTAGTGGTTTGCCCACCGAAGACCCGCACCAACACATGGAGACTTTCTCCGATTATTGCGACGCTATCTCTCAACCCGGGGTTACACAAGATCAAATCCGATGGGTTTTATTTCCATTTTCATTAATTGGAAAAGCGAAGCAATGGATTAAAGGTCTCGATAGGGCAACCATGGGCATCGACACTTGGAAGAAGCTTGCATTGGCGTTCTACCAAACTTTCTACCCTCCGGAGAAGACTAACTTGCTTAGGGCCTCCATCACCGGTTTCCAACAACAGGATGAAGAGAGCCTATATGAAGCTTGGGAGCGGTTTAAGTCTTTGGTTAGATCATGCCCTCATCATGGACTCTCACAATGGTTCTTGGTCCAACAATTTTGGAATGGTCTTTATGAGGACTCAAGAACTATACTCAACATGGGCTCCAATGGTAGGTTCACCGAGGTCGATGATGACCAAACTTGGGCGAGAATCGAAGAGATGGCGGTGCATAATTCACAATATTCAAGGCCTAGGAAGGCAAATCGAGGAGGTAGGCATGAGGTTGATGCTATCACCCAATTAAGCATTGACCTTGGAGCCCAATTGAAGACACATATGGAGACCATTGACAAGAAGCTCCAAGGCCACCTCACTCAAGTTCAAAGCATTGGTTCCTATCATCAACACTCAGTTCAAGAAGTGAATGCTTTGGGATTTGCACCTCCTTTGCCTTATTATGGCATGTGTGACACTTGTGGAATCGTTGGTCATGATCCTATGCATTGTCGAGGGAGTATTGAGCAAGTGAATGCCTTTCAAGCATTCAAGCAAGGTGCCTCCTTTTCCAACCAATACCAAGCTTCCAATCAAGTCCCTCAACAACAAGGCAATTCTCATGGGTTCCAAGGGAACCATCAACAACAACATCGTCCTTATGTTCCACCTCCCTTAAGGGACAACAATCAAGGCAACCAAGGTTACCAAGGCAACTCAAGGCCTTTCAATAACTTCAAGCAAAATAACCAAGGTACCTTCCACAACAATAATCAAGGTTTCAACCAAGGGAACTTTAGTCATGGCGGTTTCCAAGGAAACCAAAACTTTCAAAAGCAACAAAACCACAACCATGGCAATAACCAAGGCCTTAATCAAGGCAATTCTCATGGGTTCCAAGGGAACCATCAACAACAACAAAGCAAGCCTAGGAGCCAGTCTCCTATTCATGACTATGGTACTCCATTAGCCCTCACCGATACTCCGCATAATCCATCATCCCCACCACGGGATTTCGACATACAAAAGCAAATGATGGATATGCAAAGGAATACTCAAGAAATGCAAAAGAGTCAATTGGAGGCACAAATGTCACAACAAGGAATCATTGCTCAAATTCTATTGGATAACAAGGAAATGAAAACTCACATGAAGATGATTGAGAATCAAGTATCACAACTTGCATCGGGGAGCTCCTCAAGACAAAAGGGGCAACTACCCTCTCAAGGTGAGACCCCGACATTTGAGCATGTAAATGCTATCACCACAAGGAGAGGTACATCTTATGACTCCCCTCCATTTCCTAGTTAGCAAGAGCCAATGCAAGAACCGACAAGGAAAATGACACCTCCAACTCAAGATAGCTCAAGCTTTGAGAATCCAATGGAGGAGCAAGTCTTATGGGAGGTTGAGAAACCTCAACAAGACAAGTTTCCCCCACTTTAAGCTAAAGATAATGGGTAAAAAGAAAGTGTCATTTGAAGAGTCTACCCCGATTGAGCAAAATAAATACCAAGTCAAGTTGCCTTACCCAACAAGGCAAATAAAGACCAAGGTAGACTCTCAATATGACAAGTTCCTTAGTATTGTGAAGAAGTTGGATGTGAGTGTCCCATTTACCGAGCTACTTACCCAAATCCCGGCATATGGAAAATTTATGAGAGAAATATTGGCTAGGAAGAGATCCGTCGACAAGGAAGAGACCATTGCGTTCACAAGAGTGGTGAGCGAGCTCATTCAAGGTTCTACGCTTCCAAAGTTGAAGGAACCGGGTAGGTTTTCGATCCCTTGCACCATAGGGCACTACAAGATCGAAAGAGCTTTATGTGATTTGGGTGCGAGTGTAACCATCATTCCCTACTCCATTTGTTACCGACTTGGGATGAAGGAGCTTAAAAGTACCTCTATCACGCTCCAAATGGCCGATAGTTCATTCAAACGACCATTGGGGATGCTAGAGGATGTGCCGGTGAGAACCGGTAAGTTCTTCATTCCGGTTGACTTCATCGTGCTCGATATGCGGGAAGATGCAATCACTCCCATTATTCTTGGGCGCCCATTTCTACATACCGTCGGTGCTATGATCGATGTGAAGAATGGTAGGATCACCTTCGAGCTAGGCGAAGAGAAGTTAGTGTTTGACCTTCAAGGTAACACTTCGCCTACTAATGATGAGTCATGCAATATGATCCAAGCCAAGAAAAACATTGATCTAGGGATTGAGTCGGGACAAAGCTTGAACTAGAACTCTTATATACTTGAGGATGATGACTCCGATTTGGAGGGAGATGAGTGCCCATTTCATGGGCTTGTTGACAAATTGAAAAGCAAGGAGAAGGATGAGCCTCCCTTGGGGCCACATGAAGACCGGTGGACGTTTGGGTATGTCCCCAAAGACCAAAAGTACAAGTTCAAATCGTTGAACTTGGAAGATAGGGATTCCCCGGGAACGTCAAGGCAAGGCCATGAAGAGCCTTGGTATGTGGTCGGTTATATTTCGAGCTTGATTGAAGACTTCGCTAGGGCCTTTCGACTTGTTCCTTCTTGCCCTTCATGGAGATGGAGCTAGATTTGGTTGTTGAAAAAGATTGAAGAATGTACCACCTTGGTTTGACGGAGTTCCACAAGAACCGTCTCTTTGTATATATCTCTTTCCCTTGTAGTTTGTTTTGTTTGGTGAATTTCTTGATTATTTGGATGATTGATGAGCGTTGTGAGGGAGGGAATTTGATGTGTTATTTGAGTGTATTGTGATAGGTGTGAAGTGAAAATGCCTCCTAAGGAGGAGTGGTCATTGTTGGAGCTTGGATCGTGTGTTGGGAAGTCGGTTTTTGAAGCTTGGAACAAGCTTTTGGGAGCCATAGAGGGTTAGGAGACTCTTCCCGGCCTAGAAGAGCCCATCCCGTTCGGGAAAAGGTCTTCCCGTTCGGGATTGTGGGAAAACCCAATCGGGATTTTTCCTTCCCGTTCGGGTTGGAGGTGCAATTTAGACTGGCTACTGTGAGCCCATCCCGATCGGGATTTTTCTTTCCCGTTCGGGATGGTGGGGGAACCCGATCGGGATTTTTCATTCCCGACCGGGAAGGACCCCCTGCCCTCCTTTGGCCTTTTCTTCGTCGTTTGAGTCTACCCAACCATTGTATACCCCCTCCCAACCTCCCTACATGTCCTTACTCTCACTATATGACCGTTTCACCTTCTTTGCACATTTTCACCTCACCTTCTCTTCATTTAAAACCGACTTTCACACCTAAAACCCGCCCCATTTTACCTTTGTGCCCCAACCATGGAACCGGATCGCAATTGGAGAGGAATAACGACGACAAGGACAAGCTACGTGCCTATATTCACCTATGAGACGATGGAGAGAGTGAGTTGCTACCCGTATGGTAAGGCAACTATCCTCTCTTTTCCGTTTTCTATTGCTTGTCGTATTTTGTTAGTTCCCCTTTTGCACATTTGTGTTATGGTGGCCTTCGAGGCCTTAGTGTGCTTGCTCCCGACTCTCGATGACGTGACTACATCGAGAGTCATTTCAAAATCCAAATTTTTCAAGATTTTCACCTTTTTGTTGGATTTAGTCGGATTTAGGCGGAATCCGGGCTAGGTGACGTGATTACACCTAGTCCTCCCCTCCCATTTCCTTTTATTTCCTTCTTTTTATTTTCTTCCCCCTTCCATATCTTTTTCTTGTCTCGGCCCATGGTGACTTGACTACACCCCGTCTGGACGCCTTCTACCCTTTTCTCCACTTCATTTTTGATTTTTAGCTTTATTTTCGTAGTTTCTTTTCTTTTTCTTTTGTCTCTCCGCACACTACGATCGAGCATGAGAACATGGCTCGGTTTAAGTGTGGGGGGAGTGTTATTCTAGCATAGTTAGTTTTATTTTCGTAGTTTTTCAAAAAAATCTTTAAAAACCCTAAAAATTTGAAATTTTTTCACAAAAATCAAAAAGATTTTCCTTTTGTGTGTTTTTCTTTTGTGTCTTTGTGTCGTGTATTTGTTGTATTGTTTGTGTTTTGCCTCCTCTTTCCTTATAGGTTGCTTAAATCACCGCTAGCTTTGGAGCGCTTTCAAGACTACCGGTAACATCTTATCCCTTTTCCTTCTCAATCTCTCGCGGAGTTTGGAGGAGATTTGTGATAAGGTGTGCTCGGGAGGAGCTTTGTAAGGTTTGAGGTTGATTTGGTTGCTCATTTGGAAGCTAGGGGTGGTGTTTGTGTTTTCATTTGTGTTCATTTTGTGTTATTCTTGTTTTGTTGCTTTTGTTTCTTTTTCTTTCGTTTTCGTTGAGTCTTTGTTTTGTGTTTTGTTGTGTGTCTTGTGTGTTAACCGTTTTCGAAAACCCGGTTTAGAGGCTAGTGTGCGAGTGTTTACTTTCCCTTCCTAGTTGTATAAATCGAGTCTTGGACTTTAGTCTAGTAGAATGACCCTAAATCAATGATTTCGTTGGTCCTTTACCTTGAGTCCACCTAGCTTACTAGGGATTTACTACGGGATTTGCACTTTTGACCATTATGACCACCCACGGTGTGAAAAGGCCTTGGTTACCGAGTCTCGTTCCTTAGGTGACCGTGTCTAGGATCGTTTGATTAGTCCAAGTTTTCTCCACTTTTTGTGGGTTTGAAGAGAAGGGCCCGTCCCGACTCACCCATTCACCTACCTCCTACACATAACCACAAATAAATTTGCAATTTGTTGAGTTCTCTCTTTCTTGTCATACAAAGAAATGCCAAAAAAGCCAAATCTAGCCAAAAGGGGCAAAGAAAAGAAAAGGAAAAAAAATGAAAGAAAGAAAAGAAAGAAGAAAAAGAAAAGGCACAAAAGCCAAAAAGAAAATAGAAAAGAAGAAAAAGAAATGGCATGGCAAAACAAGGCAAAAATGCAAAAGAAAAGAGAAAATGCCAAAAGAAAACCTGATTCACAAAAATAACCCCTACCTCTCAAAATAAGCCTTTTGCCGACTTTTGCCGCGAAGAGCCTACCAAAGGACCGAGTCCCTAGGAAGGATGATAGCAGTAATGGTCGGTCTTCCCTCATTTTGCATGTTTTTCCACCTTTTTACTTGGACTAGTTAGGCGGTTTTGGACACGGGACGACCCTCTTGGCTCACGCTAAAGGGGGCGGGGTCTCACTTACCTACAGTGTCGACTAATACCGTGGATCATCACTTCCCACTCCGCCGATCGTCCCGTAGTACGTTTTTAGAAAGTTAGGAGGACCTAGGTAAGTTACCAACGTTTTTATTGCTTTGTCGTCATACTATTAGGGTTTAGTCCACCTCGGTTTGTATTGCTAGCTTGGGAACGTTGTCACTTGCCTTGAGTCCTAAACCGGTGCTTCTTTCACCGCTTGTTTGAGGGAAGCGGTATTTCTTTTCTTTTGGGTGCAACCTTTTGTGTGTTTGTTTGTTTATGTGTTTTGTGTCCGGTTGCATCCACAGTTTTGTCGCAAGACCCGACTTGTCTTGCGGAGTGCACTTTTCCTCTAAGTGCACTCGCGTGAGTTGAAAGGGCGTAGGGTGCGCTAATACCCATTCGGCTAGTATAGTAGTTAGTATGTGCTTACTCGAGGGCGAGTAAGGGTTAAGTGTGGGGGAGTTGATAAGTGTGGTTTGTAGTGCCTATTTTGTAGTGTTTTGGTCCCATTTTTCTTTGTAGAATCGCTCCTTGGGAGCGGTTTAGGGGCTTCTTATGCTTCCTTTAGTTCGTTTCAGGTTCCCGAGACCGATTTGGAAGAGTTGGAGCGATTCCGACTCTATACATACGCATTTTGGAGCCAACGGAGTAAAGGAACGATGATTCAATGCCTTGGAATCGACCCCAAGACCTTGGGACCCATACAATACATGAGGGAAGTATATATAGGGTTACAAGTGGGAAGGAATTGAAAGAAAATACGCTGAACAAGGCTGGGACTTTCCCAATCGGGAAGGGAAATCCCGATCGGGAATCTTCAACTTTCCCGATCGGGAATATGCCAACCCGATCGGGATTGCTTCACAGTAGCTACCCTAATCGTGCACCTCATCCCGATCGGGTTTTAGGCCTTCCCGATCGGGATGGGTCTTGTAGGCCTCCAATATGAACTTTTTGGTCCCTCCTTGCTTCTCATGGGCTTCCCATCGATTCTCGGGACTCGGGATCGGGTCTCGGAGGCTCGGGATTGGGTCCCAAGGTCTCGGGGTCGATTCCAAGGCATCGAATCATCGATCCTTTACTCCGTTGGCTCCAAAATGCGTATGTATAGAGTCGGATTCGCTAAAACTCTTCCAAATCGGTCTCGGGAACCTGAAACGAACTAAAGGAAGCATAAGAAGCCCCTAAACCGCTCCCAAGGAGCGATTCTACAAGGAAAAATGGGACCAAAACACTACAAAATAGGCACTAAAAACCACACTTATCAAAGAAGTAGAGGAAGAAAGAAAAGAATCGATGATCCTATAACTAAGATTTAAAACGAGAGGAGAATCTTCGGACCTCTAAGGTTCCACAAAGGAACTCACGGTATCTTCATCTTCTTGTAAAGGAACGAGCATGCAAGTCTTGGGTCGCTCCATCAGGATCTACTGCAACATCATGGAACAAGAATCTACTCTTGATCATCTAACCTGTAGCTTAAGCAAACCGAACCAGAGCTGAGAAGTCACTATCGGCATCTTCCTTGGAGCACCAAGTTGTCTACTCGAGTCATCAAGCGTTGAGAGTTCTAAGCAGGTCTTGTCCCGATCTGGAGCAGCATTAGCATCTTGTTCATTCCTCTTCTTCCAGACAAAAGAGACAAATATTCAATGCTAGTCATTGAGCTACAAGAACATAAAAACCTAACAGTTACGTCCTTATTTTGTTTCTACCCATTTTTCACTAATATTTGTTTAATGTTTAACTCATTTACTGGTATTTTCCCTAGAATCAGGTGTAAGCGTCGGGAGCAATAATGCTCTGATACCAACTGTAATCCCCTAGAAAATCTATCGCACTACAGTGGCGGAAACACTGTAGAGTTGGGATTAAAACACACTGACAAACTATATCTTATTAAAAGAAATGGTAAGTCAATATGATGGTGGGATTTGTCGTGGATCCCACCGCAAAATAAATAAACCAACTAGCACCTGACGGTAGTTAGGGTAAGTCGGGTCGTGTCCACGGAGACGGTGTCGCAAGGTTTAGACTATGTCGGCCTAAAACGAGACTAGGTCACACAAACAAACACAAAGAGCTACTAATTGGTGAATTATGATGAGGGGAGAAGAAGAAAGTGGACTAACAATGAACTAGACTATAACAAGGCCAAATGAAGTAACTAAACACAAACTAAACAATGAACTAAAGAAATGATGACTAACTAAGAGGATGAATCAAATATGGAAAGAAGTGGGTTAGGTCGGGTTCATAAGAATAGTAGGGTGACTTGGGTGGTCAAGGGTGTAGGTGTTTCCTAATTGCTAGAATCGGTCCAGGCTCTCGCAACTTAAACCGATGTTGAGGTAGGTCCGGGCTCTCGCAACTTAGACCAAAGTCGAGGTGGGTCCGGGCTCTCGCAACATAGACTATCCTCAACACTACCCTCAACATGACCACATACTAGACAAACAATGAGTAAGGAAGACTAGCATGAGAAGCTTGGCCACTACAACTCAAACAAGCATTTCAACAAACGCATGGTGTGCCAAGTATGTGACTAACAACAAAGAATCATCCTTTACCCCTAATCAAACCCTAATCACCCATAATCTACCCTTAATCCCCCTACTAACCCACAAGTGATCTACTCACTCATAATCAAAGATAAACTAACAACAACAAGAAGAGAACACAACATCATAACCCTAACATTCATTATCAAGAACAATAACAATCAACACTAAGTAAAGATTCAAACTTGAATTAATAACAAAGAACAAGAGTAAAGAAAGATTATACCAACACAAGATGAAGAAAAAGATGAAATCTTGCATAAATAAGAAACCCAAATAATCCCAAGGTTGTCAAGCTTGGAGAGATCTTCAAGTGTCTTCTTAATACAAGAACTAATTACAAGGCTAATTAACTAAGATTAACTAATGATTAAAGGAAGATTAAAACTAATGAGAGGAACCAAATCTAGGGTTTATATGATGTAGAGAGGCTTAAGATAGTCTAGGGTAATGTAAGATCCATAAACAATACAAGAGGGAAGTATTTATAGGGTTCCGTAAGTGAGAGGAATAAAAGAAGGAGGCGGAACAGAGACTGGGTCGTTCCCGATCGGGAATGGGAAATCCCGATCGGGAAGAAATGATGGTCCCGATCGGGAATATGCGATCCCGATCGAGATGGCTTCACAGTGAGCGCCTCCCTTGCTCCACCTTTCCCGATCGGGAGGGACTTATCCCGATCGGGATACTTCCTCTTTCCCGATCGGGAATATGCGATCCCGGTCGGAAATGCTTGACAGTGAGCAGCTATTCTTGCACTTCATTCCCGATCGGGTTCACGAATTCCCGATCGGGATGAGTCTTGATTAGCTCTTCCTCGACTCCTTGTCGATGCTCGGTGATCGGGGAGTGACCGAATCATCGTTGCTTCTCCTCTTGGGTTCCATACGTGTCGGAAACGAGTTGAATCGTTCCGTTTCTTTGAGATGACCCCTAGGAACCTGAAATAATCTAGAAGAAGCATAAGTCGTCCCTAAAACCGCCCTAAGGAGCGATTTCAGCAGAGAAAACGAGACTAAATACAAGAAATAAACGCTACAAAACGCACTTATCAACTCCCCCACACTTAACTCTTACTCGCCCTCGAGTAAGCACATACTAACTACTATACTAGCCGAATGGGTATTAGCGCACCCTACGCCCTTTCAACTCACGCGAGTGCACTTAGAGGAAAAGTGCACTCCGCAAGGCAAGTCGGGTCTTGCGACAAAACTGTGGATGCAACCGGACACAAAAAACATAAACAAACAAACAAAAATCAGTTGCACCCAAAAGAAAACATATACCGCTTCCCTCAAACAAGCGGTGAAAGAAGCACCGGTTTAGGACTCAAGGCAAGTGACAACGTTCCCAAGCTAGCAATACAAACCAAAATGGACAAAACCCTAATAGTATGACGACAAAGCAACAAAAATGTTGGTAACTTACCTCGGTTCCTCCTAACCTTCTAAGAACGTACCACGGGACGATCGGCGGGATGGAAAAAGGATGAACCACGGTGTTAGTCGACACTGTAGGTAAGTGAGACCCCGCCCCCTTTAGCAAAGAGCCAAGAGGGTCGACCCATGTCTAAAACCGCCTAACTAGTCCAAGTAAAAAGATGGAAATATGCAAAATGAGGGAAGACCGACTAATGCCTCTATCATCCTTCCTAGGGACTCGGTCCTTTGTTAGGCTCTTCACGGCAAAAGTCGGAAAAAGGCTTATTTTGAGAGGTAGGGGTTATTTTTGTGAATCGGGTTTTCTTTTGGCATTTTCTCTTTTCTTTTGCATTTTTGCCTTGTTTTGCCATGCCATTCTTTTTCTTTTTTTTTTATTTTCTTTTTGGCTTTTGTGCCTTTTCTTTTTCTTCATTCTTTTCTTTCTTTCATTTTCTTTCATTTTCTTTTCTTTGCCCTTTTGGCATGATTTGGCATTTCTGGCAATTCTTAACAATTAGGAAAGAGAGAATTCAACAATTTGCATTTTATTGTGTGAGTATGTGTAGGAGGTAGGGTAATGGGTATGTCGGGGTTGCGCATCCCCTTTCAAACCCACAAAAAGGTGGAGAACTTGGACTAATCAAACGATTCTAAACATGGTCACCTAAGGGACGAGACTTGGTAACCAAGGCCTTTTCACACCGTGGGTGGTCAAAATGGTCAAAATGCAAATCCCGTAGTAAATCCCTAGTAAGCTAGGTGGACTCAAGGTAAAGGACCAACGAAATCATTGATTTAGGGTCATTCTACTAGACTAAAGTCCAAGACTCGATTTATACCACTAGGAAAGGAAAGTAAACACTCACACACTAGCCTCTAAACCGAGTTTTCGAAAACCATTTACACACAAGACACACAACAAAACACAAAACAAAGACTCAACGAAAACGAAAGAAAAAGAAACAAAAGCAACAAAACAAGAACAACACAAAACGAACACAAATGAAAACACAAACACCACCCCTATCTTCCAAATGAGCAACCAAATCAACCTCAAGCTTTACAAAGCTCCACCCGAGCACACCACATCACAAACCTTCTCCAAACTTCACAAGAACTAAAGAGGGAAAGGGATAGAAGATGTTACCGGATGTCTTGAAAGCTTTCCAAAACTAACGGTGATTCAAGCAACCTATAAGGAAAAGGGAGGCAAAACACACAACAAAACAAATACACGAACCAACGACATAAAAGGAAAACACACAAAAGAAAATCTTTTTGATTTTTGTGAAAAATTTTAAAATTTTTAGGTTTTTAAAGGGTTTTCGAAAAACTAAGAAAATAAAACTAACTACGATAGAATATCACTCCCCCACACTTAAGCCGAGCAATGTCCTCATGCTCGACCGTAGTGCATGGGAGCACAAAAGAAAATAAAAGAAACTACGAAAATAAAGCTAAAAATCAAAAATAAAGTGGAGAAAATGGTAGAATGTGTCCGGCCGGGGTGTAGTCAAGTCACCATGGGCCGAGACGAGAAAAAGATATGGATGGGGGAAGAAAATAAAAGGAAGGAAATAAAAGGAAATGGGAGGGGAGGACTAGGTGTAATCAAGTCACCTAGCCCGGATTCCGCCCAAATCCGACTAAATCCTACAAAAAAAAAGGGGTGAAAATCTTGAAAATTTGGATTTTGAAATGACTCTCGATGTAGTCACATCATCGAGAGTCGGGAGCAACCACACTAAGGCCTCGAAGGCCACCATGACACAAAGGATATAAGGGAAAGGGAATGAACAAATGAAGACAAGCTCTAAAAACGGAAAAGAGAGGATAGTTGCCGTACCGTACGATTGGCAACTCACTCGCTCCAGCGTCTCATAACTGAATGTAGGCACGTAGCTTGTCCTTGGCGTCATTATCCTTCTCCAATCGCGATCCGGTTCTATGGTTGGTGCACAAGGGTAAAATGGGGTGGGTTTTGATGTGAAAGTCGGTTTAATGTGAAGTGAAAATGTATATGTGAGGTATGGGGGTCATATTATGTGGGTAAGGACATGTAGGGAGGTTGGGAGGGGGTACAAAGTGGTTGGGTGGGCTCAAACAACGAAGAAAAGGCCAAAGGAGGACAGGGGGTCCTTCCCGGTCGGGATGAGCCTTCCATCCCGGACGGGATGACCTCTTCTAGGCCGGGAAGAGTCTCCTAACCCTCTATGGCTCCCAAAAGCTTGTTCCAAGCTTCTAAAACCGACTTCCCAACACATGATCCAAGCTCCAACAATGACCACTCCTCCCTAGGAGGCATTTTCACTTCACACCTATCACAATAAACTCAAATAACACATCAAATTCCCTCCCTCACAACGCTCATCAATCATCCAAATAATCAAGAACTTCACAAAACAAAAACAAACTACAAGGGAAAGAGATATATACAAAGAGACGGTTCTTGTGGAACTCCGTCAAACCAAGGTGGTACTTTCTTCAATCTTTTTCAACAACCAAAGCTAGTTCCATCTCCATCAAGGGCACGAAGAAACAAGTCGAAGGCCCTAGCGAAGTCTTCAATCAAGCTCGAAATATAACCGACCACATACCAAGGCTCTTCATGGCCTTGCCTTGACGTTCTCGGGGCATCCCGATCTTCCAAGTTCAACGACTTGAACTTGTACTTTTGGTCTTTGGGGATATACCCAAACGTCCACCGGTCTTCATGTGGCCCCAAGGGAGGCTCGTCCTTCTCCTTGCTTTTTAACTTGTCATCAAGCCCATGATATGGGCACTCATTTTCCTCCAAATCGGAGTCATCATCCTCAAGTACATAAGAGTTCTTCTTCAAGCTTTGTCCCGACTCAACTCCTAGATCAATGTTTTTCGTGGCATGGACCATATTGCAAGATTCATCCTTAGTGGGCGAAGTGTTGCCTTGGAGGTCGAACACTATCTTTTCCTTGCCTAACTCAAATGTGATCCTACCGTTCTTCACATCGATCATGGCACCTGCGGTGTGTAGAAATGGGCGTCCAAGGATAATGGGAGTGTTGGCATCCTCCGGCATGTCGAGCACAATGAAGTTGACCGGAATGAAGAATTTTCCCACTCGTACCGGTACATCCTCTAACATTCCTAATGGTCGATTGAGTGATTTATCGGCCATTTGGAGGGTGAGGGACGTACATTTCAACTCCTTCATTCCGAGTCGGCAACAAATAGAATAGGGAATGATGCTCACACTCGCGCCCAAGTCACATAACGCATTCTTGATCAAGTAGTTGCCTATGGTGCAAGGGATCGAAAAACTACCCGGATCCTTCAACTTCGGAAGCGTGGAACCTTGGATAAGCTCGCTCACCACTCTCGTGAACGCTACGATCTCTTCCTTGTCGATGGATCTCTTCCTAGCCAAGATATCTTTCATGAATCTTCCATATGCCGGGATTTGGGTAAGTAGCTCGGTAAATGGGACACTCACATCCAATTTCTTTACAATACTAAGGAACTTGTCATATTGAGAGTCTACCTTGGTCTTCATTTGCCTTGTTGGGAAAGGCAACTTGATTTGGATCTTGTTTGGCTCAATCGGGGTAGACTCTTCAAACGACACTTTCCTTTTACCCTTGTCTTTTGCTTGAAGTGGGGGGAGCTTGTCTTCTTGGGGTCTCTCGATCTCCCATAAGACTTGCTCCTCCATTGGATTATCAAAGCTCGAGCTTTCTTGAATTGGAGGTGCCATTTCCTTAGTCGGTTCTTGCATTGGCTCTTGCTCACTAGGGAATGGAGGGGAGTCATAAGATGTACCTCTCCTTGTGGTGATGGCATTTACATGCTCAAATTTTGGTGTTTCACCTTGAGAAGGTAGTTGCCCTTTTTGTCTTGAGGAGCTCCCCGAAGCAAGTTGAGATACTTGAGTTTCAAGCATCTTCATACGGGCATCTCTTGTCGCGTTTTCCCCTTGAATATAAGCAAAGAGCTCTTGGTGGTTTCTTGTTATGTCCATTTGACTCTTTTGCATATCCATCATAGATTTTTGAATGTCGAATCCCCGAGGTGGAGATGATGGATTATGCGGAGTATCGGTGAGGGCTAATGGAGTACCATAGTCATGAATAGGAGATCGACTCCTAGGCTTGCTTTCTTGACGGTTAGCTTGAGTTGCTTGTTGTTGATGGTTCCCTTGGAACCCATGAGAATTGCCTTGATTAAGGCCATTGTTGTGGTTTTGTTGTCTTTGGAAATTTTGGTTTCCTTGGAAACTGCCTTGATTGAAGTTCCCTTGTTGGAACCCTTGATTGTTGTTGTGGAAGGTACCTTGGTTATTTTGCTTGAAGTTGTTAAAGGGCCTTGAGTTGCCTTGATAACCTTGGTTGTTGTCCCTTAAGGGAGGTGGAACATAAGGACGATGTTGTTGTTGGTGTTGAAAAGCTTGTTGTTGAGGGACTTGATTGGAAGCTTGGTATTGATTAGAGTAGGAGGCACCTTGCTTAAACGCTTGAAAAGCATTCACTTGCTCAATACTTCCTCTACAATTCATAGGGTCATGACCAACGATTCCACAAGTATCGCACATCCCATAATAAGGCAAAGGAGGTGCAAATCCCAAAGCATTCACTTCATAAATTGAGGCTTGGTTGGAGGAACCAATGCTTTGAACTTGAGTGAGGTGACCTTGGAGCTTCTTGTCAATGGTCTCCATATGGGTCTTCAATTGAGCTCCAAGGTCAATGCTTAGTTGAGTAATAGCATCAACCTCGTGCCTACCTCCTCGATTTGCCTTCCTAGGCCTAGAGTATTGCGAATTATGCACCGCCATCTCTTCAATTCTCGCCCAAGTTTGGTCATCATCGACCTCGGTAAACCTACCGTTGGAGCCCATGTTGAGTATAGTTCTTGAGTCCTCATAAAGACCATTCCAAAATTGTTGGACTAAGAACCATTGTGAAAGTCCATGGTGAGGGCACGATCTAACCAAAGATTTAAACCGCTCTCAAGCTTCATATAAGCTCTCTTCATCCCGTTGTTGGAAACCGGTGATGGAGGCCCTAAGCAAATTAGTCTTCTCCGGAGGGTAGAAAGTTTGGTAGAATGCCAATGCAAGCTTTTTCCAAGTGTCGATGCCCATGGTTGCCCTATCGAGACCCTTAACCCATTGCTTCGCTTTTCCAATAAGAGAAAACGGGAAGAGTACCCAACGAATTTGATCTTGAGTAACCCTGGGTTGAGATATAGCGTCACAATAATCGGAGAAGGTCTCCATATGTTGGTGCGGGTCTTCGGTGGGCAAACCACTAAATTGATTCCTTTCCACAAGTTGTATGAAGTGAGTCTTGGCCGTAAAATTTTCGGCATAAGCGGCCGGTAGAGCATTGGGTCCCGGCAAGACGTCTTCCGTGAATGTAGAGTGAGAAGAAAACTTAGGCATTCTTGGATATAAGGGAGAAGATGGTGGTGTAGACGGTGTTGATGTAGATGAAGAAGGGGAACTAGGAGAAGAATATCCAAAGGGATTGGTGAAATTCCCTTCGGCCGTCTCTTGAAATGCTTGCTCAAAATCGTTTCCTTGAGCTTGCTCTTGATGAGTATTGCTTGCACTTGGTTGAGAGATCCTAACCCGGTTAATCGTCCGTTGGCGAAAAGCTCGAAAAAGCCTCTCCGGCTCTGGATTAAAGATAAAGAATTCGCCTCGCCGCCTAGGCATACACTACACACTAGAACAAACGTGAGAACACCTAGTGCTTTATGGGCACTAGGTAACGACAATAAACAAGCACAACTAGAGACAAAGAGAAAAGAAAGCTAAGAAAATGGGAAAAACTAGAAAATATGCACAAGAGGGGGTAGAAGGGCACAAAGAAGGGTAACTAAGTCTAGAAATAAGCAAACAAAGTCTAAACAATGCACCGTCCCCGGCAACGGCGCCAAATTGATGGTGGGATTTGTCGTGGATCCCACCGCCAAATAAATAAACCAACTAGCACCTAACGGTAGTTAGGGTAAGTCGGGTCGTGTCCACGGAGACGGTGTCGCAAGGTTTAGACTATGTCGGCCTAAAACGAGACTAGGTCACACAAACAAACACAAAGAGCTACTAATTGGTGAATTATGATGAGGGGAGAAGAAGAAAGTGGACTAACAATGAACTAGACTATAACAAGGCCAAATGAAGTAACTAAACACAAACTAAACAATGAACTAAAGAAAAGATGACTAACTAAGAGGACGAATCAAATATGGAAAGAAGTGGGTTAGGTCGGGTTCATAAGAATAGTAGGGTGACTTGGGTGGTCAAGGGTGTAGGTGTTTCCTAATTGCTAGAATCGGTCCGGGCTCTCGCAACTTAAACCGATGTTGAGGTAGGTCCGGGCTCTCGCAACTTAGACCAAAGTCGAGGTGGGTCCGGGCTCTCACAACTTAGACTATCCTCAACACTACCCTCAACATGACCACATACTAGACAAACAATGAGTAAGGAAGACTAGCATGAGAAGCATGGCCACTACAACTCAAACAAGCATTTCAACAAACGCATGGTGTGCCAAGTATGTGACTAACAACAAAGAATCATCCTTTACCCCTAATCAAACCCTAATCACCCATAATCTACCCTTAATCCCCCTACTAACCCACAAGTAATCTACTCACTCATAATCAAAGATAAACTAACAACAACAAGAAGAGAACACAACATCATAACCCTAACATTCATTATCAAGAACAATAACAATCAACACTAAGTAAAGATTCAAACTTGAATTAATAACAAAGAACAAGAGTAAAGAAAGATTATACCAACACAAGATGAAGAAAAAGATGAAATCTTGCATAAATAAGAAACCCAAATAATCCCAAGGTTGTCAAGCTTGGAGAGATCTTCAAGTGTCTTCTTAATACAAGAACTAATTACAAGGCTAATTAACTAAGATTAACTAATGATTAAAGGAAGATTAAAACTAATGAGAGGAACTAAATCTAGGGTTTATATGATGTAGAGAGGCTTAAGATAGTCTAGGGTAATGTAAGATCCATAAACAATACAAGAGGGAAGTATTTATAGGGTTCCGTAAGTGAGAGGAATAAAAGAAGGAGGCGGAACAGAGACTGGGTCGTTCCCGATCGGGAATGGGAAATCCCGATCGGGAAGAAATGATGGTCCCGATCGGGAATATTCGATCCCGATCGAGACGGCTTCACAGTGAGCGCCTCCCTTGCTCCACCTTTCCCGATCGGGAGGGACTTATCCCGATCGGGATACTTCCTCTTTCCCGATCGGGAATATGCGATCCTGGTCGGGAATGCTTGACAGTGAGCAGCTTCTTGCACTTCATTCCCGATCGGGTTCACGAATTCCCGATCGGGATGAGTCTTGATTAGCTCTTCCTCGACTCCTTGTCGATGCTCGGTGCTCGGGGAGTCGCCGAATCATCGTTGCTTCTCCTCTTGGGTTCCATACGTGTCGGAAACGAGTTGAATCGTTCCGTTTCTTCGAGATGACCCCTAGGAACCTGAAATAATCTAGAAGAAGCATAAGTCGTCCCTAAAACCGCCCTAAGGAGCGATTTCAGCAGAGAAAACGAGACTAAATACAAGAAATAAATGCTACAAAACGCACTTATCACAATACAAAGGCCTCTTTTTACAAAAGGGCTAAAAAGAAAATTCACCAAACGGGTTATACAAATCCATAAATTACATGAATAAAGAAAGAGTAGGATCCACGCTACTCGCTAGCTCACACCCAAAACCCAGCAGCAAATACCTGTCATGTTATAAACATAACAGCCACGTCAGTGGGGAGTAACTCGGACGTTCTCCCAGCCATATTATATCATATAGAAAAATAATAGTATTATTATATCAAAATAATTAAAATGGAAAACATTAAAACAACATATTAAAAATAAGCTTTCAGCGCAAAACCAAAATATTAAAATGGGTTTCCGAAGAAACATAAAAATATTTGCCAACCTGCAAACCAATTTATATCGATAATAAATAAAATAATCAAAATGGCGTTATGGATAGGAATAACGTAGAATCTAGACCTTCACTAGGACAATACTAAACTAGCTTCGAGAACTTAGTCAAAACAAATCATACTTCGGTCTCTAACTAGGCAACTCAACCATAACAGGACTGCGTGCAGCGAGGTCCTGGTTTAAGTAGTGCACACCCCTCTTGGATACAAACCATATCCAGTTCAACAACAAATGTGCCCCACAAAGACACACCAGCCTCACAGTTGATGGCAAAAACGTACATCCCAGACTATATTACTCTAAACCCACACTTTTTCTTATTCCATAACTCCAAAACAGCCATTATCGATATATATACAAGAGATATAATCATTATGAATAATATGAAAAAGGAATAAACATTTTATATTAAACGGGGAAACTTTCTATGATTAAAATCCTACTATTTTTTGAAACTTACGTAAAATAGAAATTTTGTTATAGAAAATTCGTAAGTTATTAAAATAAGTGAAATGTATAAAAATAACATTTCTAACGAAATTAACATTTTATTATTATCGTTGTTATCGTAACTTTAATATATCTTTAAATTCGTTACTCAAAATATTTATAAAATATAATAAGTCAATATATAGTGGTTTATAAATAATTAGGAAATCGAATTAAAACTATAAATTATAGAAAACAGATGTATTAAGAAAGACGATATCCAAAAATTAATTGAGTCGACGAATTTTATAAATTAAACGAGATTTTATAAAGCTTTCAAATTAGTTTTAGTAAATAGATTTTATCAATAAATAATACTGATTTTACTAAAATAATCAATCGTAAATAAATGAGAAATTATTAGGGAAAATAGTCTCGACTAAAAATGTATTTAAAACAAATCGACTACTTTCTCATTTATTAATATAAGTCATAAAACGAAATTAATTTATTAAATAAACAAGTAAACAAATCTCGGTTATAATATAAAAATACGATTTTGAGCTAAAATTATAAATTAACGAAATATGAAGAAAATATGAAATCGTTATTATTTAGTTACTAGTGTCACGATAACCAACAAAGTATTATAACGATCGTAAATAATTAAATTAATAACGATTTATAAAATGATATCAAAAACTTGTAAAATATTTACAAGGTACACAATTTAAAAGTAAAATATTAGCAAATAATAAATAGCTAAAAATAGAAATCGAAGTTAAAATATTTACTGCATACTACTACTCAAACATATGATATAAAATCGAGTAACATCCTAAAGTTACATTAAGTCGACATCCGAACGAACTCGTCTTTCTTGATCAACTCAATCTTCAAATCAGCAGAAATGTCGTCTTTAAGCTCCAAGTTGTAGGTCCGTCAGTCTTCCGAGCATGATTCATTAGGAAGGACAGCTTGACACGCACCAAAAGAAAAGATAAGAGTTGGATTCGGGTGGACTAATAACCTAAAAAGGGAGGAAGCTAAAACAGATATGACTGATTGGAACCAACGATACTCAACTCGGAATAGGGGAAACGAAAAGATGAGGGATGGTGATCGATGCAAGACGAAAGGTGAACACGATTTGAAGAAAGAAAATAAAGATGATCGAAGAATAGGGTCATGATAACCAACAGCTACGAGACAAAAAAAAAAATAACGAGGAGAGGATAGGAGTATAGGACGACAGCAGCAGAAACTGAAGTAGCACAAACATCAACTATCAAACAACAGCAGGACAACACAGTACATCATCAGCAACAACAGCGGGCAGCGGTACCAACAATGACAACAAGACGAATGGGAGGAATAAGAAGAAACTCGAGCCAGAACGGACAGCAGGTGCAGCGCAAAACAAACAACAATAGCAAAAACAACCACGAAAACCGAAACCCGAAAAAACGAGACGACAACAAAACAACGTGACAGCAGCAGAGTTAAAGGCCCTTCAGAAATCATTAATCGAAACCATAAAAACGCAGCAGAAGAAGGAGAAAAGGAGAGGGAAAAAAAGGGACAGAAAAGGAGAAGAAGCAGAAAAGAAGCAGCACGCAGCAACAATTGAAAAAAATGAACGAAATAGAGAAGAAGCAGACGAAGAGAAGAAGAGCAACAACATATAGTAGCAGCGAACAGAAATTACGAGGCAACAACTACGACGAACAGCACACGAACGACCGAGTTCCCAATCAACAAAAGTAGTAGGCGAATCAGATTTCACCAAAGAGTGAGGGATGAAAGAAAAAAAAAGGAAAGCAGAGAGCAAAATTGAAGGCTTACACGAGTTCAGGACTACAGTAGAACAGATGGGGCGAAGTAGCAGTAGTGTACGCAGCAGCAGAGGCGTACATCAGCAGCAAAGATCGCGCGCAATATGACCAAAATAAACAGAGGAAAACAGGGGCGCAAAAAGGGGTGGCAACTCAGCATAAACGTCCACCAAAAAGACAGCAACAATAGAACAAAACCGAGACAGAAAAGCATCCCAAAAAAAAATTAACATCGAAACATAACGGGACACAGGAGAGAAGAGAGAGGTGGCAGCGGAAGAAGATCGAAAATAAGGGGATGAAAGAGAGGGTGAAACGGTGGGATAAAAAAAAGGTGAAATGTATGTGAAGGATTGATGAAGCGGTGGAATAAGAAGTGAGGTAGGGGAAAGGAATCCAAGTATGTAAAAGGTGTACGTTTAAAAGAAGAAATGGGAAAAGGGGCTTAACCGGCTCAAATAAAAGCGGGTTAGAAAATACGTATGGATTAAATGAATCGGGTAGGAGACAAATTCCGTAACGATAAGTGGACTGACCCACGAACCGAATTAAAAGGAGTTAATAAAATTAATAAAATAATCGGGTCGTCTTATAAAATGAGTAAATAAATTATTCGGGACGAAATCATAGTTGATAGAAATAAACAATTAGACGATCAAATAGTATTTCCCGATAAATAATAAATCTTCGATAAAGTGAATTAAATTTATTTCTCGAGGAAAGGAATAAATGTTTTGACGAAATTTAAAATAAATGAACTTCGAGCCGCAAATAGAAATTCGAGCTTAAATATAAATACAATAGGAGAATTTAGAATTTAAATCGTCGAAATAGACTTTCGAGAAGAATTAAATTAAATATATAAAACAAATCAAAATAGAAATAAAAATATGTTTTAAATATAAGAATAGTTTCCGAGACCAATAGAATTTTAGAAGTTTGAAACGATTGAACGATACATTCGTTTTATAATAATTTTGAGAATTACGAGTTAAATCATAAAAAATAAAAATACCAACATAATTTTAATTTAATGTAAATTTATAAAAATCAGGGATGTTACAGAGATTGTAGACATTAAAGGAACGGGAGCTTGGTATACGTGGACTAATAAGCAGTAGTTCGTTTCTCGGAAGTACAGAAGGTTGGACAGGTTCTTGGTGAATGCTGATTGGATGATGCAATTGGACGAGTATCAAGCACATTTTCACCCTGAGGGTTTGTTTGATCACTCTCCGTGCACGATCCAGAATAGTAGTGTTCTTGATAGAAATAGAGCTAGTTTTAAATATTTTCACATGTGGAGTAAGACTCCTTCTTTTATAAAAACAGTGCGAGAAGTGTGGGAGACTCCTATATATGGTACGAGGATGTTTGGAGTGGTAAAAAAATTGAAAAAGTTAAAGATGGGACTTAAGAGACTAAATACTGAGCATTTTTCTGATATTGGAACAGAACGATGACTAAGGAGATAGAATTGGAAGGGATACAACTCGCCATATCAGATGGGATTCCCACAGAGCAGTTAGTGGAGAAGGAGAGAACGATATTGAAAGATTTGGTTGGTCTTAGGAAGGCTAGAGATAGTTTTCTATCGCAGAAGGCCAAGGCCAAATGGTTAGAAGAGGGTGATGCAAATACCCGGCAATTTAACCAGTCCATAAGACAGCACCGGGCTCGGAACCAGGTATCACAGGTGAAGAATATGAGAGGGGATGTTTGTACAGACATTCCTAGGATACAGGCTGCACTCCTTAATTTTTATGAGGGTTTATTGGGATCGAGGACTGAGGTTCAACCTGTTCGGGCGAGAATTATTGCACAAGGTAATGTTTGCTCTACACAGCACAGGGACCAGTTAATGAGACCTGTTACTGCTGCAGAAATTAAACAAGTTGTTTTCTGTATTCCTATAGAGAAGGCTCCCGGGCCTGATGGTTACTTGAGTAGTTTCTTTAAGGATTCTTGGAGCATTATAGGAGGGGATAATTGTGAGGCTGTTCTGGATTTTTTTAGCACAGGCAAGCTCTTGAAGCAGATCAGTGCCACAAATATCATGTTTGTGCCAAAATGTGAGAGACCTGAACATGTGACTCAATTTAGACCGATAGCCTGTTGTAATGTTTTTTTTTTTTTTGGTAAGAGGTAAGAATATATTAAAAAATAATGATCACTGTACAAATGAATGGCTACATCAAATTATGTAGCCATCTCGCGTCTCTCGTCCGTAACGGATATTTTATCATGACATTAATCCTACTCCGAACTTCCACTTTAATCATTTTAACTACCTGTTGCGGACACTGCACTGCGCCTTCAATTCTGCACAAGTTGCGTTGTCTCCAAACATGATAAATCATGGCATTGAAAAGTGTGCGTACTACATTGCATTGCAGTTTAGTACCCCGCACCTTGCATGCCCAATCCAGAGTACCAGACGAAGGAATTTTCTTCAACACCCATTCGCTTAAACCTTTGGCAATCTTGGAGCTCCACTCGCATTCAAAAAAAATATGCTCCAGTTTTTCCTCGTGGGTTTCACATAGCAAACAACGGTCAGAATCAGCAACTCCAAATCTAACCAGATTAACCCTAGTGTTTAGAGCACGCTTAAAAACAAGCCATGAAATGAAGCTGTGTTTAGGCATACTCCATCCACTCCAAACGAGACGGGCCCAAGGCACTGTCGGGTTGTGTACCCGAAGTGCCTCATAGCCCTCCGAGATCCCATAACAGGATCGAGACCCATGCCAAAGGCCATTCACATACATATGTTTAATTTTGTCCTTAGCCTGACAAATCTTCCGCCAAGCCCAGGTAACATCTGTGGAAGGTTGGTATTCATTCCAATCGCGGCCTTTGAGATAAATAGAATTAACCCATCTAACCCAAAGACGGTCCGGTTGATCAAAAACCCAAGCAGCTAATTTAGCCACCGCAGCCTGATTCCAGGTAGACAAGTCTCGAAGCCCTAGACCACCTTCCCCCTTAGGGCAACATAATTTCTCCCAACTCACCAGTGCTCTGTTATTACCTTCCACCCCGCCATTCCACAGGAAATTGCGACATAAGGAGATAATTCGAGTCATGACATAAGAAGGGATAATGAACACCATAGCCCAGTAATTATGAAGCTGGGATAGCACAGACTGAACCAGAGTCAGCCTACCTGCATAGGATAATTTTCTCGCACCAATACTCGAAATTCTCGAAATAATTCTAGCCACTAAACATTCGCAATCGCCCTTACTAATCCGGGTGCACTGAATCGGGAGACCCAAGTAACGAAAGGGTAGCGTACCTTCGATACATCCCGAAAAACGGAGCATACTCTCTTTCACGGCAGCGTCGACCCCGGCGAAATAAGCGTGCGACTTGCCAATGCTCAAGCTCAAACCCGATGCCCTGCTAAACATATCAAAAGCTTTCCACAAGAATTCCATAGACGGTCTATCTCCTTTGCAAAAAAGCAAAAGATCATCCGCGAACATAAGGTGGGTGAGTTTCATCGATGCACATTTAGGATGATATTTAAAATTCTTGTCAATTCTGCCAAATGTTAGTATACGAGAAAAGTATTCCATACAGATAGTAAAAAGAAGTGGTGACATTGGATCACCTTGTCTTAGCCCTCGCTTCCCCTGAAAAAATCCGAACGAATCTCCGTTGACACAAAGTGAATAGGAGACCGAAGTCACACACTCCATGACCAGGTGCCGAAAGTGGTCCGGGAACTCCAAGGCTCGCAGCATTTGATCAACAAACTCCCATTCCACACTGTCATAAGCTTTGTGTAAATCCACCTTGAACAGACATCTAGGTGAAACCCGTCCTCTTCTATACATCTTAACAAGATCCTGACATATCAGTACATTCTCAACAATACTCCGACCCTCAATGAACCCACCTTGAGTAGGCGAGATAATCTGCGGAAGGATCTTGGCCAACCTCGAACAAATAATCTTAGCAATGCACTTATAAACCACATTGCAGCACGCAATAGGCCTAAAATCCTTAACAGACTGAGGACGATTCAACTTGGGAATAAGAGTAATGATAGCACAGTTCAGCTGTTTCAGCAGTTTACCTGAAACAAAGAAGTCCTGGATAGCACTGATCACATCCCCTCCAACAATATCCCACGAGTCAATAAAAAATTGGCTCGTGAAACCATCGGGCCCCGGAGCTTTATCTCGATGAATAGCAAAGAGCGCCTTTTTGATTTCATCCTCAGAAACTCCGGCCAAGAGAGCAGCCGAATGATCCTGTGTGCAAACAGGGCCCAAACGTACCGTGTCCACACACACATCTTCTATCGATTTCGAATCCCCCAGGAGCGAGCGATAATACTTCAGAAAGGCATCTTCAATTTCCTCCTTCGTATTGCACTCCTCCCCCTCAGCGCCTAAGAGCTTTGTGACTGCATTGCGAGCTCGTCTTGCTCTCAAAAGGCCATGGAAGTAAGCGGAGTTCACGTCCCCTTCTTTAATCCACTTTTGCTTCGACTTCTGGGCCCAAAAGTCAGCTCGCGCAGCCTGCAAGCCACGGACCGTAACATTCAAATCCGATTCTTCCCGCAACAAGGACTCGGAGCGGTCAGTCCTGATACGGAACTGGAGTTCGGCAAGACGAGCTTCTGCCATACTACACCGCTTCTCGATATCAGCGAACAACGAGGCATTGAGTTGTTTTAATGGCGCTTTAAGCTTCCTCAACCTCGAGACAAGTTGGAACATCTTGGTACCGAAAATATTTTCATCCCAATTAGATCCAACGCAAACCAAGAAATCGGGTGAGAGGCTCCACATGTTCATGTACTTGAAAGGACGATTCTTCCTAATCGGGGGACTCTCAAGTTGAACAATGCACGGGCAATGATCAAATGTCCCTTCCGGTAAGAAGTTAGCAGAACCATTAGGAAACAAACGCTCCATATCATCATTCACTAAGCACCGATCTATTCGACTGAATACCCTGGTTTCCGGGTCTTTGTGTTTGTTATTCCACGTGAACCAGGATCCCGAAGCCCAAAAATCACCGATATCGCAATTAGCCAAGCAATCACGGAATTGGATCATTTCTTCCTCCGACGAGTTACCCCCGAGTCTCTCTCGAGCGTCAATAACACAATTAAAGTCACCCATAATCATCCAAGGCCCCTTATGAGCATAAGACTCCAAGGTCCGCCACAGAACACCCCGCTCCGTCAAGGAATTGAAGGCGTATACAAATGTTAACAAATAATTCTTCCCATTGTCCATCGTGATTTTTACATGAATACTTTGAGCAGTGTACTCTAGTATCATCACGTTGACCCTATCATGCTTCCAAAGAAGCCAAACTCGACCTCCCTCACCACAATGGTTATTAGTCGTGATACTCCAATCCTTAAAAACGTTCTGATGCACTTTCGCATAAGCCTTATTTTTTATTTTAGTTTCTAGTATTCCAAAAACATCTACGTGCTGCTTATTCACAAATTCACTAATAGCTCGCTGCTTATTTATATTACACATACCTCTAACGTTCCAACATCCAATGTTATGTATTACCATGGACAACAACTTCCAATCCAACGTCCCCATTTCTCACCCTGTCTTCCTTTCTCGGTGATCCAATTACCATGTCAACAAACGAAACACCTTGGACAACTTCACGTGTCCCTCGTGTCTTAATAGGAGAGTTATTATCCTGTCCAGCCAGCCTTTGTGTACGCATAATCTTTGCAGTAACCGAAGCATTTGGAGCAGGCAAAGGCTTAGGAGGCCTCGACAGCTGCTGTTTAGCAGAAGACAGCTGCTGTTTTGGAGCAGCAACCCCTTCGGGTTTCTTCCCCTTCTGTTCTTGTCTAGCCTTTCTTAGTTCATCCTTCCTACATTCCAAACTCTCATGACCATACCCTTTGCATTTTGTGCACCATGTGGGTTTCCATTCATATTTGACCCGAATCTCAACTATATTCTCCTTCTCATCAAGGATCTTGATCACGTTTTTCATTGTTTGGCCAACTTTAGCAAGGACCATGATTCTAGCATACCCGAGCCTAGACCGTTCTTCCGTAGCCAAATCCGATTTGATATACGGTCCAACAAGTGAGGCAATCTTAGGTAGGCATCTACCCCAGAATTTCAAAGGTAAGTCATGTAATTGAATCCAAATCGGTACCTCAAGTACATCACTTTTATCCAACTTGGCATCCGGGGTCCATTCTTTCACAATCAAAGGTTTGTTGTCGAACATGTACAGACCATGGTCAAGAACACGTACCTTAGAGGATTTGTCCTTGAAGCGTACTAGAAATATACCATTCGGTAGGAACGAGATCTTATCCACCCCTAGCTCTTTCCAAATCCGCTTCACGAATCCTTCGATGACTTCCCATGGAGGGTTAGCCCCCATGACGAAACAGTATACCGCCGAACTCCAAAAATCGATTTCATCATCGACGTCTTCCTCTGTGAAACGCAGTAATTCAGTCTCCTCCTCCGCGTCGACGATCTTCTTTCCATCACGTTGTTTCCATCCGCCTACTTCGCCATTTGCGTCCGACCCTGATACGGTGTTCAATTCGAGTCCAGTTTCAGGGACATAGTCAGGAACCTCTTCATCCTCCAAATCAGAGACGTAATTCAATCCGGGGATATCAATCACAGGATTGTACGTCCTGTTCTGTGCACTCTCATCCAGTTTTGAATTTTTCACTAACTTCCTCAACAATTCTTCCTTAGCCTTCTTAGTGATTGGCTTCATAGCCCTAGTTCCCTTCAACACAACCGAAGCCTTCTGTTTCATTGTAACGCGCAAAACGAGGAAAGGCTGCGAATTCCAGGCAAGTCGAAGACAGGCCTGAAACACGCCACGCTAAAACTGTCGCCGGAGATCGCACAAGGTAGCCGGAAATCGCCAGGACAGGAGATCGCACAAGGGTTTTTGATGATTTTCCTGTTGTAATGTTACCTATAAGATTATTTCTAAAATTTTTTGCAACAGGCTAGCACTTGTACTCCCGGATATTATATCAGAGACTCAGGGTGCATTTGTTAAGGGACGATCGATCTTGGAGAATATCCTTGTTTGCCATGAGTTGATTAAGATGTACTCTAGGAAGCATGCCTCCTCTAGATGTATGTTTAAGCTGGACCTTCAAAAAGCCTATGATACGGTGGAATGGGAGTTTGTTCAAAATATGTTGCAGGCCTTGCAATTCCCTCAGCCGTTTATTGACAAAGTTATGACATGTATTACTACTATGTCTTATTCGATTGTGCTACTTAATGGTGGTTCGTTTGGATATTTCAGGGGTAAACGAGGGTTGAGGCAAGGGGATCCCATATCCCCCCTCATCTTTACTATCTGTATAGAATATTTGACTAGAACCTTATCTTATGCGACTAGCAACTATCCCTTTCAGTACCATCCTTTGTGCAAGGCTATGAAGCTTACCCACCTAGTATTTGCGGATGACCTCCTTCGTTTTTGTAAAGGAGAGGTTAACTCTATTATGCTTTTGATGAGGGCCTTCTCGACATTTTTGTCGGCCTCAGGCTTGAGTATGAATAATACCAAGTCTGAAGCTTAGTACAATGGGGTGGAGGATACATTAATTTATGATATATACCAGGTGACAGGAATTAAGAAAGGAGTTCTACCTTTTAGATATTTGGGTGTCCCTATCCAGTCAGGCAAATTGAATAAGAGTGAGTGTCTGATTCTCACGGAAAAAATGGTTAGCAGAATAAGAAGTATCGGTGCTCGTAAGCTATCATATGCTGGCCGAGTAACGCTAATCAATTCTGTTTTGAATACTTTATACAGCTATTGGGCTTCTATCTTTGTCATTCCTAAATACATTATCAAGAGAATTGAAGCAATATGCAGGAATTTCCTTTGGGATGGAAGCTCTGAATACCGAAGAATCCCTCTTATAGCTTGGGCGAAGGTGACTCTCCCAAAGGAAATGGGTGGCTTGGGTATAAAGCGTGCTCATGAGTGGAATATTGCAGCTGTTGGGAAACTAGTACATTGGATTTATGAGGGACGGGATAGCTTGTGGATCAAATGGGTGAATGTAGTTTAATTAAAGCGACAGAGTTGGCATGACTATGCACCCCCTTCTGATGTACCTTGGTCGTGGAAATCTATCTGTAAGACGAAAGAGCGAATGAAGGCAGGATACACTGCTGGCCTGTGGAATACCCCTGCTGGCTATTCGGTGAAAGGAGGATATGATTGGTTGTGTCCCAATCCTATTCCCCCTGCCTGGATTCGGTTTGTGTGGAACAAATGGACTATTCCAAAATATGCTTATATTACATGGCTGATCATGAATAATGGTATTAATACCAAGGACAAACTGTACAGAATCGGCTGTGTGGATGATGATAAATGCTGTTTATGCCATGATTACCCTGAAACGCTGAAACATCTCTTTTTTGAGTGTGATTTCAGTAATCGGTTGATGAAAAATGTTGAGCAATGGACTGGATATGACTTTCTCACAAGTATACAGACTGTGGGTGCTGATGTTATACGCTGGAAATTGCATGCATCTGTCTTAGCGGGATGCTATTATATGGTTTGGACTCAACGAAATGGAGCTAGAATTGAAGGAAAAATCACCCATCCGGCACTAGTAGCGAAAGGGATTATCGATAATGCCAGGAGGAGGGTGCGAATTGGTGCGAAGGACCAAATCGGTACTGATGATATTCGAGCATTAAGAAGCATAGGCTATAGTTGTTAACAGGTTCTATATATTGGTTGTATGGCCCCCTTCGAGGAGTCGATATTGATTAGTCCCTCTATTTTTCGATGTACAGTATACTATGCTTGTAACTCCTTTTTTTTATGAATGCATACCTCACATTTCACCAAAAAAAGGCTAATCTACACTAATCTAAGCTAATCCACTACAAGAAAAGCGGTGATTAGCAACCGAGAATTACCGACCGACAAAAATTTTGGTCGGTAAACTTTATTACCGACCGCAAACAGTCGGTGTTAAGATCACAGTCGGTATATTACCGACCGATTAGTAAACAGTCGACAAAATATCTTCTCGGTCGGTATTTACTAAGGTTACCGACCGATTTCATTTAATTACCGACCGATTGGGTCGGTAGGTAAGTTTTTTCAATTAAATTAACCCTTCCCAACAAACAGACTTCATTTCTTCCTAAAAAAAATTCCAAAAACCCGAAACCCCTCCGACGACCTACTCCCTACCAGACCCACACCCACCGCCGTCGTTTCCCTGCCGGCCGACGACCGCCGCCCTTCACCCGCCGCCCTCCCTCGTCGTCCTTCCTGCCGGTGCGGCCTCTTTCTTCTCCCCTTTGGTTGTTTTATCAAAATCCCCAAATTGATTAAGGTTTATTTGATTTAGATTTGATTTTATTGTTGTATTTTGTTAAGATTTAGTTTGTTGTTGTTGTATACACATTAATTGTTGTTGTATTTGTTGAATTTATGTAATTGAATACTAGGTTAGGTTAATTTGCTTAAATTGGGGGTTTTAGATGAAATTTGTTGATTATTTGTCCAAATTAGTGGTAAATTAGATTTATTGTAATTGTTATTGTAGTATTTATCTACTAATTTGTGTTGTAGTTGATAAATTGATGGAAATTGGATCTTAGGTTAAGTTAGATTAGCTTTAACTTAAGGTGGTCCTTTAGGATGAATGAATGAAAATTTGTTATTTTGTTGCTTAGGTTACTGCTCCATAGTTAAATATAGTTCAATATTGATATTTAGATACTAATTTGTACTTCGTATATAGTTTAGGGTTTAGGGATGAAGTTGGATGATAGCTTAGGGTAGCTTAGTTTAAAAAATCATTTTTATGTTCTTCTATTACCATTAATCAACTTTGTAACAATGGTTTATTTGTTTTATCTCCTTTACAGCACAATTATTGAGCAAATGTATACCCATGTAATATTTCAAATATATACCAAAGAGAACGGTGACTAAGGTACGTATTTTAATCTAAGTCGCAGTTTTTTTAATTATATTTTATTTATCATTCAATCTTACCATGATAAGGTTTCTTTTGCATTCAGTTCAAGCCTCTATTGTGACTAACACTTGGTTGTCGGTGCTTCGTTACAAACTAAGAGTTGCAAACCATGGTCATAAATATATACTTTCATGGCCTAACCAACTGAGGTGAGGAATATGATCATCTATATCTCATATGATTGGATACTTATATCTAAAGAGTGGACGCATGAAGGGGTTACGGTGAGACGTTTGAATGGTATAGGACTTGGAATCATAGCTCTATTTCACAATTGGGATTCATATCTAATTTACTCTTTTATTTTGTGATTTTATTTGATCTTGCAGATGCTTGGCTTTGATATCTTTATAAGGACAAGTGAGTCGACTTATGTATGAGTACATATAGACCATTCCTAGTTGTTTATTTTCCTTAAGATATTGGTGCTTTCACTTTAGTGCAATTATTGGCATCCATAATGTGCAGGCATTTTCATCTATTGAGTACGGAGTACAAGCCTAGAAGTTGAAGGTGAAAGTGAAGGAGAAAACAAGGCTACTACGATGTCTCCTACAATCATTAGTACACTGCAATTTTGACAAGCTTGAGATGACAGTCTTTAGTCAATAAGTTTTTGTAACTTGATGACCTTGTGAGTATTCACTTGTATTGGGTTTAATTTTAGGATGATGGTAGAATAAGGTTTTTTTGTCTGATAATGCTCCGTTTGAATATTGTATTTTATTTGAATGATCAATATATATTCAATTTCTGATTTGAGATCGAGTTCTGAAGATACATGGCTGTAAATTATGTATTCCATTTGCAATTAAGATTATAATTGTAAGGAGCATGAGGAAAGCCCGAACAAAACTTTTATATCATAGCCTAAATTACCGACCGAAATGCATAATTTCCGACCAAACAAAAAGAATTACCGACCGAAATTATATTTTACCGACCGCCCAACAATGATTACCGACCGAAATATACAATTTACCGACCGACAAATCGGTAGGTAATTACCGACCACAAAAAAAATTACCGACCGAAAATCGGTTGGTAATATACCGACCGACAATTTCAGTCGGTAATTTTTTTTACCGGCCCGAGTTTCCGACCGATAAACTACAGTCGGTGTTTAAGAAAAAACGGTCGGTAAATGAAATTACCGACTGATTTGTTGCATCACCGACCGATTATTTCAGTCGCTATTTGACTGCATTCTTGTAGTGATCTAACCTAAAGTAGTCTAGGGTTTAGTGGAGTAATGTAGGGTAATGAATGGTCCTTAAAACAATACAAGAGAAGGGTATATATAGGGTTACAAGAATAAGGGAAGCGGAAAAATGAAACACGGGCTGTACTGGGCCCTTCCCGGCCGGGAAGGAGGTGATCCCGATCGGGAAGAGGGTGGTCCCGATCAGGATGATGGTGGTCCTGGCCGGGATGGCTTTCTAGTAGCGCTGCTTTGCTTTGCACTTCATCTCGGTCGTGATGGATGTGTTCCCGACCGGGATAGGTCTTGTAGGCTTCAAATATGGTCTCATAGGTCCCTATTTGCTCTTCCTAGGCTTCTTATCGATTCTCGGTGCTCGGAAATGGGTCCCAAGGGCTCGGGAATGGGTCCCAAGGGCTCGGGATCGAGTCTAAGCTACCGAGTGATCATCGCTTCTCTTCGTTGGCTCCAAATGTGTCGGAAACGAGTCGGAATCGTTCCATTTCTCCAAGATTAGTCTTAGGAACCTAAAACTAACTAGAAGAAGCGTAAGTAGCGTCGAAACCGCTACAAGAGAAACCGGGACCAAACACAAGGAATAAGCACTACAAACCACAGTTATCAACTCCTCCACACTTAACCCTTACTTGCCCTCGAGTAAGCACCAACTAACTAATAACTAAAAGAAACTAGACTACTAACCGAGCGGGTATTAGCGCACCCTACGCCCTTTCAACTCACGCGAGAACACTTAGAGGACAAGTGCTCTCCGCAAGGCAAGTGAGGTCTTGCGACAAAACTACGGATACAACTGAACACGAAAACACACAAACAACCAAACAAACAAACAAACGGTTGCATCCAAGAAGAAACAAATACTGCTTTCCTCAACAAAGCGGTGAAAGAAACACCGGTTGAGGACTCAAGGCAAGTGACAACGTTCCCAAGATAATAACACAAATCGATATGGACAAAACCCTAATAGCATGACAACAAAACAATAAAAACGTTGGTAACTTACCTAGTTCCTCCTAACCTTCTAAGAACGTACTACGGGACGATAGGCGGGATGGAAAAAGGATGAACCACGAAGTTAGTCGACATTGTAGGTAAGTGAAGCCCCGCCCCCTTTAGCGATAAGCCAAGAGGGTCGTCCCATGTTCAAAATAGCCTAACTAGTCCAAGTAAAAAGGTGGATATGGTTTTCAAAATGAGGGAAGACCGACCATTACCGCTATCATCCTTCCTAGGGGCTCGGTCCTTTGGTAGGCTCTTCACGATAACGATCGGTAAAAGGCTTATTTTTGAGGGGGTAAGATTTTTTTGTGAAATTGATTTTCTTTGGCATTTTTCTTTTTGTATTTTGCTTTTGAATTGCTATGCCACTTCTTTTTCTTCTTTTGTATTTTGTTTTTTTTTTGAATTGTTGTGCCTTTCCTTTTTCTTCTTTCTTTTCTTTCATTTTCTTTCTTTCATTTTCTTTCTTTTTCTTGGTTTGCCCTTTTGGCCAAATTTTGTTTTGTAGGCATTCAATCACAACCAAGTATGAAACTTCAACAAATTGCAACTTATTTGTGGAAATGTGTAGGAGGTAGGGAAATGGGTAAGTCGGGGGTCGCGATTTCCCTTCAAACCCAGAAAAAGGGGGAAAACTTGGACTAATCAAACGATTGCAAACATGGTCACCTAAGAGACGAGACTTGGCAACCAAGACCTTTTCACTCCGTGAGTGGTCAAAGTGGTCAAAATGCAAATCCCGCAGTAAATCCCTAGGAGACTAGGTGGACTCAAGGTAAGAAACCAACGAAACTATTGATTTAAAGTCATTCTACTAGACTAAAGTCCAAGACTCGATTCATATCACTAGAAAAGGAAAGTAAACACTTGCGCACCAGCTTCAAAACCGGGTTTTCGAAAACATTTTATTACACACTAGACACAACTAACCAAGACAAAACAAAGACAAAAGAAAATGATACGAAACAAGACAAAACAAAATAAACACACAAGGAAATAAACAATCACCACCCCGAAACTTCCAAACAAGCAACCAATCAACCACGAATTCCAAAAAGCTCCGCCCGAGCACACACCATCACAATACATCCTCCAAACTAGTCGATCTTTTGAACAAGATACCATCAATGAGGGTGTACTTAGATGCCTTCATTTTAAAGCTCCTGAGTTCCTTCTTATCTGCTGGCAGGATGTCATCTTGTAGCCATTCCTAGTAGGGTTTTCTCCAATCTGAGATCTCCCCTTGTCCTGTCGTGGTGCTGCAGATCCTGCTTCCTGTAGGCACTGCAATCCCTGGTTTGATGAGTTTTTCCCTTCCCTAGGCATCTTGTGTTCCTGTGTACCCTTCAAAACTGCTGGCTTCAGGATGTGGACAATGGGTATGGTGGAGACTACCCCAGGCTTGAATGTTGCCCCTAGGGTGGCTAGGGCGTCTGCTTCTACATTCTGGTCCCTCGGAATTTGGATGACGGAAAAGGCTACCAACTTGAGGGATAAATCTCTTGCCACCTCGAGGTAAGCAAACATCTTGGAGTCCTTCGCTGCATACGAACAATTCATGTGATTGACTATTAGCTGGGAGTCGTTGTATGCTTCCAGGCGCTTGATTTTGAGATCTAAGGCCAGTTGGAGGCCTAAGATCAGGGCTTCGTACTCTGCCTCATTGTGTGTTGTCCGGAACTCGCACCGTACCGCCTGGACTATGAGTTCCCCTGTGGCGACTTGAGGACTAGTCCTGCTCCAGATCCTCTCATGTTGGAGGCGCCGTCTGCATTCAGCTTCCATACTTTTCCGCCCTTGTCCTCCTCCAGGATGAGGGTGTCTTTCTCTGCCTGGGACTGTTGTGCTGGGTTGAAGTCGGATACGAAGTCTACTAGCGCCTGGGACTTTATTGTTGTTCTGAGGACAAACTTCAGGTCGAAGCCGCTCAGATGCATGGACCACTTGACCATTCTTCCTGACAACTCAGGCTTTCTCATAATAGTTTTTAGTGGGTAATTCGTTATTACAGAAATAGCATGTGACTCAAAATAAGGTCGCAGTTTATAGGATGCTATAACAAGTGCAAGTACAAGCTTTTCAAGAGACGTGTACCTAGTCTCTGCAGGAAGCAGAGACTTACTAACATAGTATACTAGGTTTTGCGCTCCTTCATGCTCTCGCACCAACACTGCGCTGACTGCTACTTCGGTTACTGACAAATACAAAAAGAGCGGTTCTCCAGGCTCTGGCTTTGACAGAAGTGGTGGAGTACTTAGGTAATGCTTCAGCTCGTTGAACGCCTTCTCGTGCTCCTTTGTCCAATCAAATCTTTGAGCGTTCTTTAATATACCATAGAACAGTCGGCATCTTTCTGAGGACCTGGATATGAATCTGTTTAGAGCAGCTATCCTCTCAGTTAATCGTTGCACGTCCTTTGGTTTCTGCGGGGATTCCAGCTGGAGGATGGCTTTGATCTGCTCTGTGCTGCCTTCGATTCCTCTCTGGGTGCCATGTACCCCAGAAATTTCCCACATGATACTCCGAACATGCATTTCGAAGGATTCACCTTCATCTTGTATTCCCTCAAAGTGTTGAAAGTGTACTCTAAGTGCGTCGTGTGTTGCGAAGCTTGCTTTGATTTGACGACCATGTCGTCAATGTATACTTCCATCGTATCGCCAATTTGCCTCTTTAACAGCATATTGACTAGTCTCTGGTAGGTGGATCCTGCATTCTTCAAACCAAAAGGCATAACATTGTAACAATAAATACCTCTCTCAAACCTGAATGCTGTTTTCTCCTGATCTGCTGGATGCATCTTGATCTGGTTGTACCCACTCCATGCATCAAGGAAAGTTAGCATCTCATGACCTGCTGTAGCGTCTACCATGGCAGGGGGAATGGATCTTTCGGGCATGCTTTGTTCAAGTCGGTAAAATCGACGCATACCCTCCACTTGCCATTCTTCTTTGGGACCACCACCACGTTAGACAACCACTCTGGGTACTTCACCTCTCTGATTTTTCCAGCAGCCAGCAGATTGTCTACCTCCTGATTTATGACCTGATTTCTCTATGGGGCAAACTTCCTTCTTTTCTTTTGGATTGTTTTATAGCTGGGATCCGCACTTAGCATGTGGGTTATGATGCTTGGGTCTACACCTACCATATCATCATGCGACCAAGCGAAACAATCCATGATAGTTTTTAATAATTCAATGAGGTTTTGGCGGATACTACCTGTACATTCTGACCCAATTAGCACTTTTCGTTCCAGATGTAGCTTATCCAAGTTGACTTCATCTACCTCCGCCTGGGGTGATTCGACGTACTCCTACAGAGGCAGGTGAAGGCTCTGTAAATGCTATGCTGGGGGACTCGCCGTCTTCTTGAGGGTTGTCCTGTAACAGTCCTTGGCCTCTCTCTGGTCTCCACTAATCTTCTGCACTGCCTAGGGTGTAGGGAACTTTAGGCACTGGTGGTAGGTGGAGGTAATCGCCTTCATTTCATGGATCCAAGGCCTCCCCAGGATCACGTTGTAAGTGGAGGCTCCATCAATGACCAGATACCGCACTTGCTTGTTCACTCCTCCTGCGTAGGTGGGAATGGTGATTTCTCCTAGGGAATACTTGGTTTCTTCGCTAAAGCCTATTAAGGGGACCGCCTTATTGCTTAAGTCTTCCTCGCTAAACCCCATGTTCGGGAGGGTTTCCGGCATGATGAGATTAACTGAACTCCCAATATCCACCAATATCTTCCTTACGGTGCAATTTCCTATGGAGAGTGTGATGATAAAGGCGTCGTGGTGGGATTCTGGAGAGGATTCCGCATCCGTTTCATCGAAAGTGACGGCTGGGAGATCTTTGCAACTGATTCCGCATGAGTGCTCTGGTCTGCCCCCTCTGGCCTGAGAAGCATGTCTTTTGGCTGCTGAGTAAGTCAGCCCACATAATTATGATCCTCCTGTGATCACATTGACAATTCTGGTGTATATTGAGGGTAGAGAAGGCAACACTTGATCGGCTGCGTTTATTCTGCTGGAGTTTCTGGGCACGAGGTGATCCAGGTTCCCCTGATCGTACTGGAACTTCACTTCCTTCCTGAGCAGGACACACTCATCAGTGTTATGCCCAATGTCATCATGGAACTCGCACCTCTTGCTGGCGTCCCTTGGATCGTTAGCATACTCTTTTTTCCTGGGCCACCTGACTCTGCGTCCCAACTCCTTCAGGGCTTTGAGTACGAGCAAGGTTGGTGGAGAATCCGTATTTACTTCAATTTAGGTGGCAGCTCTGGGTTGTCCTTCCAGTCTTTCTCTTCAGAGACCTTGTTCACATTTCTGGTGTAGGGTTTTGATCTCTCACCCCTCTTTTCTACTGGCGCCTTTCTGGAGACGTGCTCAGAACCATACGCAGCCCTTCTGGGGCCTAAATCTTCTTCCAGCCTGATGGCTGCCATCGCCCTGGTCTGCACATCCTCAAACGTGGCACACGGGTACTTTGTGAGATCTTTATAGAGGTCAGAGTCCTGGAGCCCTTGGCGAAAGGCTTATATGGCAGTGGCTACGTCACATCTAGAAATGGTTACTTTCACTTTGTTGAACCTGTTGAGGAAGTCGCGTGTGGATTCCTCGAACTTCTGCACCACTCGATACAGGTCACTGGTCTGCTTTTCTAGCTTTCTGCTGTTGGCGAACTGCCGGTTGAAGGCATTGACCAGATCAGCGAAAGAGGTGATGCTCTTGTTGGGCAGACCAACGAACCAATGGAGGGCTGCTCCTGACAGAGTGGAGCCAAACCCCTTGCACATACAGGCCTCCTTCAGGGGACCCATAGCGGTCACCACCATCATCTTCCATTTGTACTGGTTGATGTGATCTAGGGGGTCTGCAGTGCCATCATAGAGCGTCATGGCTGGTGGCAGAAAGCCCTTGGGTACAGCAACAGAGGCCAGATCGTCGGTGAAGGGTGAATCTGCATAGCTATCCCTTGTTGCTTTTTCCAGTGGACGCGACATTCCTGGAATTTTGTTGATCAACTCCCTCAGTTCCTGGTACTAATGGTCCATAGTGCTGCCTGTTCCTGCAAGAGGGTTAGAAACAGAAGGAAAAAAACCTGAAAGGTGTACTCCCTGTCTGGGGTCCTCCAAGGTGTTGACTACTTGGAGGAGGAGGTTGACGGAGGGATTTGTCGTGAATCCCACCGATCAAATAAATAACCGGCAAAACCTAACTAGGGTAGCTAGGGTAAGTCGGGTCGAATCCACGGGGACGGTAGAGGCGTATAGACCAAGGTCGCCTAAAAACGAGACTAAGTCAACGAGCTAAGCTAGAGAATGATAAGAGGGAGAGAGGGCTAGACTAAGACTAAGGAGAACAACTAAGGAAAACGGACTAGGATTAGGTCGGGGTCAAAGAGGTAACGGAATGGTCAAGGAAGAGTTAGAGTGAAGGAGGTAGTAGGGTGATCTAGGTTGATCCGGGCTCTCGCAACTTAGACCGACCTAGAGGTTCCTCATGGAACCCATCCGGCGACACACATGACAAAGAAAGACAAGAAAAGCAAGCATTCCAACCTACTTAGTCATTCAAGCATTTCAACAAACATGTAATATGCATCAACCAAGAGGAAACCCAAATCTTCCACCAATTCCTCCAACAAACCCTTAATCATCCAATTAACACCCTAATCACCCTACTAACCCTAGCGAGAACACTACTCTAACATTATCCAACTAATTCTAACAAGAACAAGAGAAATCAACCCAAACATCAAAACATATATAAACAAACTAGTGAAAATGATGAACTAAGAACAATACAACAATCAAAGATGCAAACTTGGATGAATTAAACAAACAAGATAAAGAGTAAAAGGAGAAGAAGATTGTACCAAACTAGTGAAGAGGAAAGATTCAAACTTGCATTAATGAAGAAAACCCAAAACAAACCACCAAGGTTGTCAATCCTGGAAGGATCTTGAAGAATTCCCTTAATACAACTACTAAACTAGGATTAAGAACAAATTACCGACTAATCTACTCTAATCTAATCTAATCTAACCTAAAGTAGTCTAGGGTTTAATGGGAAGTGAAGAACATAAGCTAGATGGTGTCTTAATACAAGAGGGGGGGGGGGTATATATAGGGTTACAAATGGAAGGAAGAAGAAAGAAACAAAGCGCGGCTGGAACTGGAACATTCCCGATCGGGAAAGGGAATCCCGATCGGGAAACTTCGACTTTCCCGATCGAGAATTCTTGGACCCGGTCGGGAATGCTTGTCAGTAGGCGTCTTCTTTGTGCACCTCATCCCGATCGGGTTTTAGGCCTTCCCGATCGGGATGGGTCTTGTAGGACTCCAATATGAACATTTTGGTCCCTCCTTGCTTCTCATGGGCTTCCCATCGATTCTCGGGACTCGGGATCGGGTCTCGGAGGCTCGGGATTGGGTCCCAAGGTCTCGGGGTCGATTCCAAGGCATCAAATCATCGTTCCTTTACTCCGTTGGCTCCAAAATGTGTATGTATAGAGTCGGAATCGCTCCAACTCTTCCAAATCGGTTTCGGAAACCTGAAACGAACTAAAGGAAGCATAAGAAGCCCCTAAACCGCTCCCAAGGAGCGATTCTACAAGGAAAATGGGACCAAAACACTACAAAATAGGCACTACAAACCACACTTATCAATTCCCCCACACTTAACCCTTACTCGCCCTCGAGTAAGCACATACTAACTACTATACTAGCCGAATGGGTATTAGCGCACCCTACGCCCTTTCAACTCACGCGAGTGCACTTAGAGGAAAAGTGCACTCCGCAAGGCAAGTGGGGTCTTGCGACAAAACTGTGGATGCAACCGGACACATAACACAAAAACAAACAAACAAACAAAAGGTTGCACCCAAAAGAAAAGAAATACCGCTTCCCTCAAACAAGCGGTGAAAGAAGCACCGGTTTAGGACTCAAGGCAAGTGACAACGTTCCCAAGCTAGCAATACAAACCAAGGTGGACTAAACCCTAATAGTATGACGATAAAGCAACAAAAACGTTGGTAACTTACCTTGGTCCTCCTAACTTTCTAAAAACGTACTACGGGACGATCGGCGGAGTGGGAAGTGATGATCCACGGTGTTAGTCGACACTGTAGGTAAGTGAGATCCCGCCCCCATTAGCAAAGAGCCAAGAGGGTCGTCCCATGTCCGAAACCGCCTAACTAGTCCAAGTAAAAAGGTGGAAATATGCAAAATGAGGGAAGACCGACCATTACCGCTATCATCCTTCCTAGGGACTCGGTCCTTTGGTAGGCTCTTCACGGTAATAGTCGGTAAAAGGCTTATTTTGTGAGGTAGGGGTTATTTTTGTGAATCGGGTTTTCTTTTGGCATTTCCTCTTTTCTTTTGCATTTTTGCCTTGTTTTGCCATGCCATTCTTTTTCTTCTTTTCTATTTTCTTTTTGGCTTTTGTGCCTTTTCTTTTTCTTCCTTCTTTTCTTTCTTTCATTTTTTTTCTTTCTTTTTCTTTTCTTTGCCCTTTTGGCTTGATTTGGCTTTTTGGCATTTCTTATTGTGACAAGAAAGAGAGGATCAACAAGTTGCAATTTATTGTGTGGATATGTGTAGGAGGTAGGGTAATGGGTATGTCGGGGTTGCGCATCCCCTTTCAAACCCACAAAAAGGTGGAGAACTTGGACTAATCAAATGATCTTAGACACGGTCACCTAAGGGATGGGACTCGGCAACCGAGGCCTTTTCACACCGTGGGTGGTCATAATGGTCAAAATGCAAATCCCGTAGTAAATCCCTAGTAAGCTAGGTGGACTCAAGGTAAAGGACCAACGAAATCATTGATTTAGAGTCATTCTACTAGACTAAAGTCCAAGACTCGATTTATACCACTAAAAAGGGAAAGTAAACACTCGCACACTAGCCCCTAAACCGAGTTTTCGAAAACGGTTTACACACATGACACACAACATAGCACAAAACAAAGACTCAATGAAAACGAAAGAAAAAGAAACAAAAGCAACAAAACAAGAACAACACAAAACGAACACATACATAACACAAACACCACCCCTAGCTTCCAAACAAATCACCAAATCACCCACAAACTTTACAAAGCTCCACCCGAGCACACAACATCACAATCTCCTCCAAACTCCGCGAGAGATAAAGAAGAACAAGGGATAAGATGTTACCGGTAGTCTTGAAAGCTCTCCAAAGCTAGCGGTGATTTAAGCAACCTATAAGGAAAGAGGAGGCAAAACACACACACAATACAACAAATACACGACATAAAGACACAAAAGGAAAACACACAAAAGGAAAAATCTTTTTGATTTTTGTGAATTTTTTTCAAATTTTTAGGGTTTTTAAAGATTTTTTGGAAAACTACAAAAATAAAGCTAACTATGCTAGAATAACACTCCCCCCACACTTAAACCGAGCCATGTCCTCATGCTCGATCGTAGTGTGCGGAGAGACAAAAGAAAAAGGAGAAACTAAGAAAATAAAGCTAAAAAATCAACAATAAAGGTGGAGAAAAGGGTAGAAGGCGTCCGGCCGGGGTCTAGTCAAGTCACCATGGGCCGAGACAAGAAGAGATATGGAAGGGGGAAGAAAAAAAAGGAAGGAAAAAAAAGGAAATGGGAGGGGAGGACTAGGTGTAATCACGTCACCTAGCCCGGATTCCGCCTAAATCCGACTAAATCCTCAAAAAGAAAAAGTGAAAAACTTGTAAAATTTGGATTTTGAAAATGACTCTCGATGTAGTCACATCATCAAGAGTCGGGAGCAACCAAAACCGAGGCCTCGAAGGCCACCATGACAAAGGGGAAGGGGAGAAACAAGGGGAAAACAAGCAATAAAAAACGGAAAAGAGAGGATAGTTGCCATACCGACCGGTTAGCAACTCACTCTCTCCATCGTCTCAATGATCAATATAGGCACTTGCTTTTTGTCGCCATTGTCATCCTTCTTCAAGCTTGATAGAACCGCATGGTAGAGGTAGTGGGTGTGAGGGGGTGGGATTTGATTTGAATATCGGTCGAAAGTGAGGAGGAAATGAGGTTAAGGTATGAAAATGAGGTACATGGGTGGTATGATATGAGAAAGGAAGGTAGGGAGGTTGGATGGGGGTATATAATGGTTGGGTGGGCTTAAATGTCGAAGAAGAGGCACCAAAAAGGAGTAGGGGATCATCCCGGTCGGGATGACATACCCGTCCCGGTCGGGAAGTCTCCTTCCCGATCGGGATGACACTCCAGTGAACTCGATTTTTGACACTCTCATCCTGATCGGGACGGCCCCATCCCGGTCGGGACGACACACCCTTCCCGGTCGGGAAGGGTCTTCATGACTCCCACGACCCCAAAAACCGGCTCCCTTGCTCACGATCCAAGCTCTATCACTAACCACTCCTTTCTAGGAGTCACCTTCACTTCACCTATCACAATAAACTCAAAGTACACATCAAATTCACTCCCTCACATCCCTCATCAAAATACCAAATCAATTACAAGAGCTTCACAAAACAACAAAAATCAAGAGAAAAATCACACAAATACAAACACAAGTACTCTTAAGAGGAGAGGAGGGGAATATACAACATGACGGTTTTTTAGGAACTCCGTCAAACCTAGGATGGTGGACTCTTCTTCAACCGTAGCCCTCAAGGGCATGGAGGAGCAAGTCGAACGCGCTACCGACATCATAATGAAGGCCCAAGAAGCGCTCGAGCCTAGCCAACCTCCACGGCCTCCAAGGAGGAGGCAAGAAGTAGGAATCCCAAGACCCGACATCATCTTTCATGTTGTCTCCGGGGTCTATCGATCCCACGAGCTTCACCGACCTCTTCCTCCCTAAGCATCGTCTCCAATCACAAGCAAGCTTCATCTCCAAGAGACAAGGCACAAAAAGCGGCTTTGGTCTCATCTCCTCAATGCACACCCCCACACTTTCCTCAAGTTGTGGTTCCCCATCTTCATCACTAGGCCCCATATCATCTTGGAGAAGAGGATCGAAACTTCTACCGGCGGTTTCAATCTCCTCCAAGTCATCGCTTGGTGTACTAGTAAGGGGCTCTTGATGCTTATCCACATTATCGCACAAGGGCAACTCGAGGCTAACAACTTCACCCAACAACTTCACAAACTCTACCAAACCATCCAACTCACTATCCTCCTCCTCCAATTCCTCACCAATGTTGCCTTCACCAAGAGTCATATCCTCATTCGTCTCTTTTTGGGTAGACGATTGAGGCTCTTCAAAGCAAGACTCGCTCCTTATAGGGAATTCATTAACGGTCTCATCATTGGGTTGTTCCCCTTCCCCAAATGAACATCCCTCATCAAGTTGTGAGGACTGAGTTAAGAGCATTAGGGTTTGAGCCGTTAAAGCATGCAATCTAGCTTTACTTTCCTCCCTTTCTCTAAGGATTTCGGCCAAGAGTTCATTATTCTTTTGCGATTGGATGGCCATTTCTTGTTGCATTTGAAGCATCGATTGAAACACCTCCAAGTCGGGCAATTGGTGATCATTGGGGTCTTGTAAAGATCCTTGATAATCTTGATAATCTTGATGATAATCTTGATAATCTTGATTAAACATGGTGTCTTGATGATGCCCAAGGGGTAGGGCATCATATTGTTGGTAGTGAGGTTGAGGTGATTGGTAGTATTGTGGGTCATGGGGTTCATATTGTGGTTGGGGTGGAGGGTAATATGGTGGGTTTTGGTTGTATTGGCTTCCATAAGGTGAATCTTGATTGAACATGGTGGGTTCACATTGGTAACTCGAGTAATAGTCACCATGATCGTAGGAGTGATAGTCATTCACTTGTTGGTAGCCATTTTCATAACTTTGAAGATCATACCCGTCTTGATTACCCCAAGAAGCTTGATTATGGTAGGGGGACGTCATGTCATACCCTTGGTTCATGGAGAAAGAGGAGTAGCTCATATCGGCTCCCGAGTGTGTGGAGTTTAGATCAAACCCCATGCTCGCTCGAAAATCGTAGCTCATACCCGGTTGGAAACCACTCATTCTAGCAACCGTCCGTTAAAGCGGCTCTAAGTCGCAAGAAGGAGATGGTCACCACCTCTAAGCACAAACTGTAGACTAAGAACAAACGTGAGAAGTCTAGTGCTTTTTGGGCACTAGACAAGAGAGAAATAAACCACACACACACAAGAAGCAAGGTAACCAAAAAGGAAAAAAGAAAACACAAACACAAAGACTAAGTCAAGCAAATAGGAAAACAAAGTCCAAACTAGCACCATCCCCGGCAACGGCGCCAAATTGACGGAGGGATTTGTCGTGAATCCCACCGATCAAATAAATAACCGGCAAAACCTAACTAGGGTAGCTAGGGTAAGTCGGGTCGAATCCACGGGGACGGTAGAGGCGTATAGACCTAGGTCGCCTAAAAATGAGACTAAGTCAACGAGCTAAGCTAGAGAATGATAAGAGGGAGAGAGGGCTAGACTAAGACTAAGGAGAACAACTAAGGAAAACGGGCTAGGATTAGGTCGGGGTCAAAGGGGTAACGGAATGGTCAAGGAAGAGTTAGAGTGAAGGAGGTAGTAGGGTGATCTAGGTTGATCCGGGCTCTCGCAACTTAGACCGACCTAGAGGTTCCTCATGGAACCCATCCGGCGACACACATGACAAAGAAAGACAAGAAAAACAAGCATTCCAACCTACTTAGTCATTCAAGCATTTCAACAAACATGTAATATGCATCAACCAAGAGGAAACCCAAATCTTCCACCAATTCCTCCAACAAACCCTTATTCATCCAATTAACACCCTAATCACCCTACTAACCCTAGCAAGAACACTACTATAACATTATCCAACTAATTCTAACAAGAACAAGAGAAATCAACCCAAACATCAAAACATATATAAACAAACTAGTGAAAATGATGAACTAAGAACAATACAACAATCAAAGATGCAAACTTGGATGAATTAAACAAACAAGATAAAGAGTAAAAGGAGAAGAAGATTGTACCAAACTAGTGAAGAGGAAAGATTCAAACTTGCATTAATGAAGAAAACCCAAAACAAACCACCAAGGTTGTCAATCTTGGAAGGATCTTGAAGAATTCCCTTAATACAAGTACTAAACTAGGATTAAGAACTAATTACCGACTAATCTACTCTAATCTAATCTAATCTAACCTAAAGTAGTCTAGGGTTTAATGGGAAGTGAAGAACATAAGCTAGATGGTGTCTTAATACAAGAGGGGGGGGGTATATATAGGGTTACAAATGGAAGGAAGAAGAAAGAAACAAAGCGCGGCTGGAACTGGAACATTCCCGATCGGGAAAGGGAATCCCGATCGGGAAACTTCAACTTTCCCGATCGGGAATTCTTGGACCCGGTCGGGAATGCTTGTCAGTAGGCGTCTTCTTTGTGCACCTCATCCCGATCGGGTTTTAGGCCTTCCCGATCGGGATGGGTCTTGTAGGACTCCAATATGAACATTTTGGTCCCTCCTTGCTTCTCATGGGCTTCCCATCGATTCTTGGGACTCGGAGGCTCGGGATTGGGTCCCAAGGTCTCGGGGTCGATTCCAAGGCATCGAATCATCGTTCCTTTACTCCGTTGGCTCCAAAATGTGTATGTATAGAGTCGGAATCGCTCCAACTCTTCCAAATCGGTCTCGGGAACCTGAAACGAACTAAAGGAAGCATAAGAAGCCCCTAAACCGCTCCCAAGGAGCGATTCTACAAGGAAAATGGGACCAAAACACTACAAAATAGGCACTACAAACCACACTTATCAGAGGTGGAGACAAAGATGCGGCGACTGTCGCAGATCCGAACTGCCATTCTGGTGCCTACTAGAGCGGGGTTCTGGGCGGCCAGATTGCTCCAGGGTATGGGTTGTTGTCAGCAGTTGCCAGGTTGGCTGGGGCTCCTGGTTGCCATCCAGGTGTCTGCTGGTTGGGGGTAGGCGCTGCTCACGCTCCTCCAGAAGACTAGCTGTTGGTCAGGGTGTTCATCCTTGGTGAGGCTGCCGGTTGCCATCCTGACACCAGATGGACAGGGGTACCTGCAAGAGACAACGAATTAGTTTCTCGATTTTCGGTGCCGGAGAGAGGATAACCTAGCCCTCAAGGCTCAATGACTTGGCTAGGTGGCACCAGTCCTAGGTCCAGCCTGGTGACCAGTTCCTGGGGGAGTGTCCTGGGGGTCTGCCTGCTGGTGACGGGTTCTCTGCGGATGCTAGACTCTCCTTCAAGTATCAGGAGCAGGACTTCTGGTGACGATTGGATTGGTGCGACTGGAGGCTTCGGCGTTGCCAATATCTGAGCCCTAATGTCCTGGTTATCCTTCTGCAGGGTCTTCACCGCCTGGCGCAGAGCGTTGATCCCTTGGAGAACCTCCTTCAGGGGGTCTGGTGGGGCTGAGATTCCGAAAAAGTCTCCAAGCAACCCTTCATGGACCGGTGCTTTAGATGAAGCGCCCTCTTTCCTGGTCTTGGAGGGGTTGAGTGCCTTCGACATTTTAGACGTATGGGGAGGTGATGAGGTTGCCGGTGTATGCCTTGCCACCTGACTGGTCGGGATTGCCTGAGTAAGTGGCGTGAAAAGTGGACCTGTTGATCCTAGGGACGGTGCTCCTCCAGCGGGCTGAGCCGAGGCCTCCGGGCTGCGGGAAGGACTTTGGCAGGATTCGGACATGGTGATATGCAAGTTGTCTTCTTGTAGGGTTTGGCTATAGGAAACAATCACTTTGCCCCACGGTGGGCGCCAAATTGTTTTGGTAAAATTTTACCGGGTTAATGATTTCAGTTGCAGGTTAAAGTGATCGACCTATTGCTTATGAGTTGTTGAAATGATATCGGCTCTAATAAACGAAGAACAACTAAAGAAAGTAAATGACACGCAAGATTTGGTGACGCGGAAACCCAATGTGGGAAAAATCGTGGGAATCCCGCCAAGATTCTACTATGGACGAAGAATGGAATACAAATACAAGTATTTAGACTATGATTGACTGTTGTGTATTTTGCTAGAATATTTGCTTGAGCTTGAAGTGTGTTCAGGATTAGTTGGATGCCTTCCTCCCTCCTCCCGTATATGTATGCTGCTATCTTCTTGGAGTCGTTGCTCCTAACTTCCTCCTGATCTCCCTCCTGGTCTGCAGGAGGGTTTCCCTAAATGTAGGGGTTTCCTCTTTGACCATTTCTCCTCTGCCTCCAGGGTTTTAGTTGCTGATGCTGGGTCACACTTTCTAGGGCTTACTTATTCGTCCGGCCCATTTCCTTACTTGCCTTTCATTCTTGACTTGTCCATCGTGGTATATGGTTCCGGGTTTTAGTTGACTCGTTAACTCTCGGTTGTACCGATTTCCGACTTTCTTAGTTTTTGACCTTTGACTTTCGAGTGTCGTCCTTTGACTTTTCGTCTTCGATCCTTTGACTTTTGGACTTTTGACCTTCCACTCGTAGGATGCCACGTCATATTCTGATGCGGATTTTATCCCGAACAGTCGTCATTGACGTCGAGGTATGATTGTCTTCTCGTTGCCGTGGTCATTGTCGTGTCGTTTTTGTCGGAATTTCTACCAGTTCATTGTTGTGTTGTTACGAGTTGTTGTTACATATTGTCGTTATTGTTGTGGTCGTTGTTTTGTTGTTGTTGATGTTGATGACGTCGTCAGGGTTGCATTTAATCGGGAGCTAGTATTATTGAATTTGCCGAGTGTATGTCGTGTAGTTGCGGATTGCCTATATCGGCTGCTGATTGGTTTGTAGTGGTAAATGGACGGTGTAGTAGTAGTAGTAGTAGTAGTAGTAGCAGCAGCAGCAGCAGCAACAGTAGTAGTACTAGTAATAATAATAATAATAATAATAATAATAATAATAATAATAATAATAATAATAATAATAATAATAATAATAATAATAATAATAATAATAAGACACTGGTGGGTAATAATGATAATAATAAATTGAGGTGGTGGTGGTGGTGATGAAGAATTGCGATTAAGTCGGTATCGAATATATTGTAAAATATTTTGATTAAGTTGATGTTGGGTCTCATTTCATAATTTACTTACGTTAGATTCAATATTAATTTAAGTATATAATATTTTATTAGGATCTGATTTCGTAGAGTTCTTTCATGGTGATCTGTACTACTGACGCGGATGGTGACTTGCTGACTAGGTTTCCTTACTTGGAATACATTAGGAGGTGTTTAGTTCGAAATATTGGAATGGAATGTGATTCCGTGAAGGATTGGAACTGGATACCCATACTTGTTTGCGGTTGTTTGGTTCGAGGGTGGAATAAATTATATTTGTATTAGAGGTGGTATGGATTGAGAATCATGGGGTGGGGGTGGGGGTGGGGGTAGGGTTAGGGGTTGTAATTCCAATGGTTTGGAGTAGATTTACAACACCTTGGGTTCTAACTCTATTCCTAAATACCTCAACCAAACATTGGAATTGATTGAATCTATTTCAATCCATTCCCAAACCTCCAACCAAACACCCCCTAATATTATAATGTCTGTATGAGCTATGCATTATATTATGATACTAGTTGGAAAGCCCGTGCGATGCACGGGCCGCATGTTAGTGACGTTGATAAGGATACTAAGCTGGATGTTGCATAACTTGGTGAGACTGCACAACAGTAGAGATTTAGTCGAACGTAAGAGTATGCTTATTAGTAAATGAATATTATTCACATACGTGAATGTGTTTCAAGGGATCAAAGAAAATATATGCGGCAAACGTCAAATTAAATTATAAGCATCATATATGGTGCATTGTAATTAGAATGAAAGAGTAATTTAAGTACCTCGCACATAAATATACGTAGATATAAATATTCACTGCCTAAAAATGGGAACATATTACAATTGACAACGATGAAACATATGATAAAAAAACAAATTTGTCATCGTCAGCGCACAAGTTATAATAATGAATATTGTCGGTTAAAGTAACAATGCATACCCTTGTTTATTTATTGTAGTACAATTTATGAACGCAGTTGAAATCATAGTAAAGTTGAAAATTACGACTTCATATTTATAATTGTAGATACTCACCACGTTAGAGTCGTAGGACCATATGTTATTGCTGTGTGATTGATAATCTTACTTTCTTAAATTTTTGGTTGTTATTTAAGGACGAATGAATTTTTTAATATATAGTAATATTTCATCACCATCTTATTATAAATTTTCGATGTGGGATAATTTTTTGATTGATATCTAAGGACGAACGATTACTCTTATTTTTCATGATAAAATAAAGGAAAATGAAATATATCTACTTGTAAAATAATAATAATAATAATAATAATAATACTTTTAATAATAATAATAATAATAATAACAACAATAACAACAATAACAACAATAATAACAATAATAACAACAACAAAACAACAATAATAATAATAATAATACTAGTGGTAGTAGTACTAGCAGTAGTAGTACTACTAGTAGTAGTAATAGTAATAGTAATAGTAACAATAACAATAAAAGTAATAGTAATAGTAATAGTAAAGCATAATATCTTAGGCAATAATGTTTTCCAATATTCGAAAGGAATCGCTAAAAAAATTAGGGTAGAAAGAGTAGTATATAAAGGCGAGAGAAGAATTCAAGTTAAGGGCGATTATAGTTCTAGTGAGAAGGGCGATTCTATGGCGATTCAGCTGTCAGGCCTCCTTCCTGCGCTCCGGTGCCGACCTGACTCCGACAGTCCGTTTCCGGTGCCACCATGAGAAAGAAGAATCGCCGTCCGGGGAAGGGCTCTAAGGCTACGATCCGTACCATTGAGAAAAATGTTTTGATTCGAAAAAATCAATTGAAACCTAATACTAGTGAAGTAGAAGATGAACAAGCCATCAATGAGAAAATCAGAGAGATTTCGGGATTGAACTATAAATCTGATTTTGAGGAGAATGAAGTGTTGGAGCTTGACTCTGAAGTTGTGCCGGAAACTAATCCCACCCCGATTGATTGTATTGGGTGGAAACAAAAGGATGGGAATAAAGTCATTGACTTTGAGGAGGAAGAAGAATTGATGAAGTTTACTATTGATGATGTTGAAGATGAAATTGAATACTGGAGTAATGCCGTGTATTGCTTTATCATGGGAGCTAACCCTTCATGGGAAGTGATTGAAGGGTATGTGAGGAGAATTTGGAAGGAACATGGGATTGATAAAATCTCCTTTCTTCCAAATGGAACTTTTGTAGTCCGGTTCAAGGAAAAGAATGCCAAGGTAAATGTTCTCAATCATGGAATCTTTATGTTTGATAATAAACCATTAATTGTGAAAGAATGGACTCCTAATGTTAAATTGGACAAGGATGATGTGCAAGAAGTTCCTATTTGGATACAATTGCATGATTTACCTCTAAAATTTTGGGGCCGATGTCTAACCCGTATAGCCTCGTTGGTGGGACCGTATGTTAAGTCTGACTTAGCTACGGAAGAGCGCACTAGATTAGGTTATGCTCGGGTCATGGTTTTGGTCAAAGTGGGGCGAAAACTCAAGTGCTCAATCAAATTCATGGATGAGCTTGAGAATGTTGTTGAGGTCATGATTAAGTATGAATGGAAACCCATTTGGTGTTCTAAATGTAGAGGTTACGGTCATGATGCTAGTGAATGCAAGAAAGAGGAGCTGAAAAAAGCGAGAATGGAAGCTAAAAAGAAACAAAACGGGGGAGGGGCTGTGACCAATTTGGCTGCTACTGCTACTGGTTTGCAGTCTGTGAATGTTGCTGGACGGCAGGCTGCTGCTGCTGGACGGAAGCACGCTGTTGCTGGCTCTGCTGGGACTGCTGCGCTGGCTGCTACTGGCACGCAGTCTGCTGTTTTGGCAGCGCTACAGACTGGAGGTGCGGCTGGTGTTCTGCAGCAGTTTCGGCCTGGGGCTGTTGAAGCTGTTTCGGCTGCTGTTGCTGGTGCGGCTGCTGCTTGTGTGCGTCCTGTGCAGACTGTTCTTGCTGTTCGGAGCAAAGCATCGACTGCCAGGCTGCATTTTGTGAGTGGTTTGGTTAACCCAGACGTCCCCTTTGTGGATATGTTAAGAGGTTCACCAAATAATTTGAGATTGGAGGAAAAGGAAGGAGTTGGGTTGGAATTGGTTGTTCATGGAAGTTCATAATATAGGATGTTGGAATGTACGCGGCATGTGTAAGTTAAGTAAGCAGCGTGCAATTTGTGATTTTGTTAGGAAGCAGCAGGTTGATATTTTTGGTCTCCTTGAGACAAAAATTAAAAACAAATCGTATGCTAAAGTTCAGCAGAATATTTTCTCTGAATGGAGCATTACGACAAATAGTCATTGCCATGAGGGAGGTCAAATTTGGCTTTTGTGGAAACATGAAAGGGTTAATTTGACGATTGTGGAGTATAGTAATCAAAGTATACATATCAAAGTTACTACTCTTTCGGGGAAAGTTTATTGGCTTACTCTTGTGTATGCTTTTAACTCGGTCTCGGGGAGAACGGAACTTTGGAGAAGACTTGAAGATTATGCTCGGAAAGGGCCTTGGATGATTATGGGGGACTTCAACTGTATTGTGGAAGCTCGTGAACGTCTAGGGGGACTTCTTCGAAGGAGGCTATGAGTCAGTTTCGAGACTGTCTGGCGAACTGTGAGGTAAGTGACTGTAAGGCTAGTAGGTCTTGGTTCACTTGGAATAATAAACATAGGGTGGCTGATACAAGAGTTTATAGTCGTATTGATAGGTGTTTGATTAATGATGAGATGATGGGTTTATTCCCGAATGGGTTCGCGAATTTCTTGCCTGAAGGAGCTTTTGACCATTGCCCATGTATTGTGCAACTTGAGCACGCTCCGGTAAGGAAGAATCGTAGCTTCAAGTACATGAATATGTGGAGCAAAGCGCCGAATTTTCGTTCTTGTGTTGCTGATGTGTGGAAAGAGACGATCTTTGGGACGCCGTTGTTTCGGATAGTGAAGAAGTTGGGTTGTCTCAAAAGATCGTTGAAGATGCTGAATGCTGATTGTTTCTCGGATATAGAAAATAGGTGTATTCAGGCTGAACTCAGGCTTGACCTTTTACAGCAGCGTCTCAGGTCTGACTTGTCAGTGGAACTAATGCAGGAGGAGAGCGAGATGAACGAGCAGGTTAGGGTATTACAGGTTGCTAGGGCAGATTTTTGGAGTCAAAAAGCTAAGCTTAAATGGATCCGTGATGGAGATGTCAACTCGGCATAATTTCACAGCCTCCTTCGAGGAAGGCAAGCTCACAACGCAATTGTTAAGATATCTGATGCGGCCGGCCTGGAATGTGATAATAAGGCCTCGATCGAGGATGCCTTCACGCGGTATTATCGCGAGCTGCTTGGTGATTCTCGGGTTGTTGAGGATATTGATTTTGACTTGATTAGACGGGGTCCCACTTGTTCACAGGAGAATAAAATGATTTTGGAGGCAACTGTGACGTCGGATGAGATCAAGAGGGCTATGTTTAGTATTCCTCGGGATAAATCGTCGGGACCTGATGATTTCTCGAGTCAATTCTTTATTGATTCGTGGGACATTATTGGTGAGGAAATTGTGATGGCTATCCAGGATTTTTTTATCTCAGGTAAGCTTTTAAAACAACTGAATTGTGCGAATATCGTCCTGATTGCTAAGGTGAATAGGCCTCAAAATGTGAAAGATTTCAGGCCGATTGCTTGCTGTAATGTCTTGTACAAGTGTATTGCTAAAATTATTTGTGCGAGGATGGCTTTGATTCTGCCCCAGATAATCTCTCCTACTCAAGAAGGTTTTATTGAAGGCCGTAGTATTGTGGAGAATGTGCTGATTTGTCAGGACTTGGTGCGTATGTATAAGAGGGGGCGAGTTTCGCCAAGATGTCTGTTTAAAGTTGATATTCATAAGGCGTATGACAGTGTCCAGTGGAGTTTTGTTGACCAGATGTTGAGAGCTTTGGACTTCCCTGATCACTTTCGTCGGTTGGTTATGGAATGTGTTGAAACCGTTTCCTTTTCACTTTGTGCTAATGGAGATAATTTTGTGTTTTTTCGAGGTAAAAGGGGGTTGAGACAAGGGGGTCCCATGTCGCCTTTGTTATTCACGATTTGCATGGAATATTTCTCTCGAATTATGAATTATGGAAGAGTGTATAGGAATTTTAAATTCCATCCGAAATGTGGTCCTTTGAAGCTGACTCATTTACTCTTTGCGGATGATCTCCTACTTTTTTGTAAGGGGGATCAGGAATCGATGGAATTCTTGTGAAGTGCTTTTGCTACCTTTAGCAGAGCCTCGGGTCTGAGCTTAAGTGTGGGTAAGTCTCATGCTTATTTTGCAGGGGTGGATGAGGACAGGAAGGCCGCGATTCTTCAGTTCTCGGGTTGTGTCGAAGGTACGTTTCCTTTTCGGTATCTTGGGTTACCTATCCAAAGTACTCGTTTAGGTAAGCGTGATTGTGAGAATTTGATTGGCCGTATTATCTCAAGGATCTCTAGTATTGGAGCCCGTAAGCTGTCTTATGCGGGGAGACTGACTCTGGTTCAATCTGTGCTGTCTCAACTGCATAATTATTGGGCAATGGTTTTTATCATTCCTAAGTTTGTCATGGCTCGAATTATTTCACTATGTCGTAATTTCTTATGGGAAGGAGGCGTAGAAGGAAATAATCGAGCTTTGGTTAGTTGGGAGAAAATTTGTCGGCCTAAAGATGAAGGAGGTTTGGGAATTAGGGATCTGTACATCTGGAATGAAGTTGTTGTGGCCAAGTTAGCATCGTGGGTTTTTAACCAGCCGGATCGTTTGTGGGTTCGGTGGGTTAATAACATTTATCTGAAGGGTGTGGGATGGTATGATTATCTACCGCATTCTGATGTAACTTGGGCTTGGAGGAAGATATGTCAGATGAAAGAGAAAATAAAGAACAAGTTCATGGATGGCAAGTGGTTTGGACTGGATTCTAGTTATTCGGTTGCGAGCGCCTACCATGATTTGAGACCTCATTACCCGGAGGTCCCATGGGCGAGACTGGTTTGGAGTGCGTGGAGTGTCCCGAGGCATAGCTTCATTTCGTGGTTAGTGTTTCATGGGGCCCTTAACACGAGGAAGAAGCTTTTTAGGATCGGTGTCGCTGATATGGACCAGTGCTGTTTATGCGAGCTGGATGCTGAGAGCTTGGAACATATTTTTTTCGGATGCTGTTGGAGTTCTCGGGTTATCGGACTATTGAGTAACTGGACGAAGAAACGAATCCCAAGTAACACGGGATTGGAGTGGGCTACGAAATTGAGAGGCTCGAAGCTTCAGTGTAATGTTCTTCGAGCTCTGATCAATGCGACTATTTATCATATATGGAGGCAGAGGAATAATTGCAGATTTGAGAAAGTTCTGCGGCATCCAAAGGAGATAGTTAAATTGATCTTGTTGGATGTAAAGAGTAGAATTTTGTGTAAGATCAAATACCCTGTAACTGCTAAGGATGCTAGGTGGCTGCATAACTTGATGTAGTCACTATTTTGTTTTGTTTTTTTCCCTCTTTTTTAATCTACTTACCTTTTACCAAAAAAAAACAATAACAATAACAATAACAATAACAATAACAATAACAATAACAATAACAATAACAATAACAATAACAATAACAATAACAATAACAATAATAATAATAATAATAAGGGAGTGGGGGCCCAAATAGTATACCGGCTTCCCTCTAACTTCTTGTAATTTGTTCTGGTGTTAATGCAAGTTCTGTTTAAAATAATAATAATAATTATTATTATTATTATTATTATTATTATTATTTTATTATTAGTTATTTTAAAACTTTAATTTTATATTTTTAGAATTTCTTAAGAATTAAAAGATTTTAAATTCATTTTATGACCCAAAAGATTTTGGTTAATATCTAATAATGAATTATTACTCTTATTTATATACTTTTTCGATAACCTCATTATAATTTTTCGATGTGAGATAATTTTACTTTAACTTTGTAGTCTACGAATGTGAGATTTTTCAAGAAATTTTTAAGTTTATAATATAAAATTTTATCATTCTATCATAATTTTTCGATGTGAGATAATTTTTGCTTAAGTTTATAATCTTCGGAACTGTTTTTAAGATTCAAAAGATTTTTTGTTGATAACTAAGAACGAATGGTTGTTTTTAAGCTTTTTTAAAACTCAAAAGATTGTTGTTTGATATCTAAGAATGTATGATTGCTCTTATTTATAATACAGAATTTCATCACCCATCATAATTTTTCAATGTGGATAATTTTTATTTAACTTAATAATCTTAGAAACATTTTTTTAAGACTCAAAGGATTGTTTGTTAATATCTAAAAATGAACTATTACTTTTATTTATAATAAAGAATTTCATCAGTTCATCTCATCATATTTTTTCGATGTGAGATAATTCTAACTTAAGTTTATAATCTTAGTAGCTTTTTTAAGACTCAAAAGATTGATTGCTCTTATTTATCTTAAAAGTAATATAGAATCATCACCCTATTATAATTTTTCGATGAGGTAATTTTTTTACTTAAGTTTATAATCTTATGAGCCTTTTTTAAGACTCGAACTATTATTGATTGATACTCCGTATCTAAGAACGAATGATTACTACTCCCTCCCTTCATAACCAAACACACCACTTGCTTTTTCACATTTGCCAAGACGTATTTTACACCGTCAATATCTTTCATTTTACATTAGTAAAAATCCTAAATGATATTTTTACTCTACTCACAAAGATGAATCAAACAAGATTCCACATGACTATAATTTGTTTTGTGGATTGTCGAGAATATTGAAGATTGTCTTGACTTGTGAATAGTGGCAAAATGAGTTTTGGTGTGTTTGGTTTTGAAGGGAGGGAGTATTATTTATACCCAAAAGATGGTTGGTTGATATCGAAAAATGAATGATTGTTCTTATTTATAATAAATAATAAATCAAATCATCATAATTTTTCGATGAACGAATAATATCTCTTATTTATAATCTCAGGAGTAATATAGAATATCATCATCCTATTTTTGATGTGGGATAATTTTATTCAAGTTTATAATCTTGGGAACTCTTTTAAGATTCAAACGATTGTTGGTTGATATCTAAAAACAAATTTTTGCACTTATTTATATAGAATTTTCATCACCTCATCATAATAATACTCGTGTAAGATTTTTTCGCTACACAATTTTTTTTTGGGAAAGTGTAAGCTTGTATATATAATGAATAAAAAAATATACATTAAGTAGTCATTATTCTAGAGATAAAAGATATATCCCTAGCTCTAAGACTCACTTTCTGAATATTCTTGAAGTACATTTGTAGGTCCTTCTTGATATTTTTCCTAACTATTTGGGGCCGTAACAATACTCCTTCCATTCTACTCTTGTTCCTTTGCTCCCATATATTGTAAATTGCAGCATTCAACACGCTATTAACAATGTCGCGCTGCAACATGCTTCCTCTTAATCTATATCTCCAATCATTGCTTATCCTGAACAGGAACTTCTGCTCTGTCCAATCAGCCAAACCCAATATAACCTGCCTGTTATACAAACATTCACAAAAGAGATGCTCGAGTTTCTCCTCCTGCAGTCCACATATGTAGTAAACGTTGTCATTTGTCAAGTTCAGATCATGCAATTTAGCTTTAGTATTCATCGCATTGTGCTGATGTATCCACGCGATTACTCTGTGTTTAGGGATTGTCCATTTATTCCACACAAGTCTGTGCCATGCCACTTCCTCCTCCCTTTCTCTAATCCATTGGTATCCTTTGGAAGTTGTATACGGGTTAGCTGCAGTCCACTCACCATCCTCCATTGCTCCTTTCAACCTGTCTTTTACTTTGTAGATACGTTTCCAGCCCCATGTAACATCAGTCGGGAGAGTATACTGCATCCATTGTTGTCTCTTAAGATAAACAGAGGGAACCCATGAGACCCACAGTTTATTTGGGTGCTTCGCCACCCACCACACCAATTTACCTATTGCAGCCTTGTTCCAGTTCGCGCATTGCATCAGGTTGAGCCCTCCTTCCTTGTACGGAACACATACCTTCTTCCAAGAGACGAGAGGTGACCTAGTGTATGTAGTCCCCCCCTCCCACAGGTACGTCCTGCATATCCCCTCAATCTGCTTAATGATTCCCGATGGTAGTAGAAAAATACTAATACTTATTTATATAGAATTTCATCACCTCATCACAATAATACTCGTGTAAGATTATTTTTTCGCTACACAAATTTTTATATATTCTTTATTCCACTACACAAATTTTTATATTCTTTATTTAACTTGAAAAATATAATAATAATATATTAAAAAACTTGGACCAATCATATCGCTCGAAAAGTTCCTACTTTATTAATATATACTGATTGATAATGGATGAGATTGAGTAGTGTAGTGAAATTACATGATAGGTCGGAGCCCTATCGAGTAGTGTAGTGGAATTATATGATGACCATGAGGCCTATCGAGTAGTGTAGTGGAATTATATGATGAGCTTGATGTAATCCCCTAGAAAATCTAACGCGATACAGTGGCGGAAACACTATAGAGTCGGGATTAAAACACATTGTAACTATGTCTTATAAAATTAAAATGGTAAATTCAAACAATAGGCCTAAAATAAAAATGGCCAAAATTTAAAACAATCCACAAAAGGGGTTGAACAATCCATAAGACATAATTATTAAAATAAACGAGCAGGATCCACACTGCTCGCTAGCCCGCACCTGGGACACGTATACCTGCCATGTTAAAACATAACAACCACAATCAGTGGGAAGCAACGCCAACGTTCTCCCAGCCGTATAACAGGATTTTAAAACTGTAATTACTATTATAGAAAAATAGTAAGAAAAGGGAAAACAGTAAAACATTATTATGAAAATAAGTTTTCAGTGAAAAACTTCACGTATCGAAACAATATAATAAAAACGAGTTTTCCAAAGAAAACATAAAACATTCGCCAACCTGCAACCAAATTCGATAATAATAAAAATAGTCAAAATGGCGTTATGGTTAAGGGCCATAAGGAAATCAGAGAGCCCTTATGGTTATGGTTAAAGCCCTTAAGCAACCACTGAAAATGTTAAACAGAGAGCGATTTGCTGACATAGAACATCAGACGGACCAACTGGAAATCAAATTAAGAGACATCCAGAATCAGCTGTACAAGGACCCTTCTAATGCTAATACTGTACAGGCTGAGATTGATATGAGTGTGCTGCTTAGGGAGGCTATGGATGCGAGGAACAAATTTCTCAGCCAAAAAGCTAACATGAAGTGGATTGAGGACGGAGACAGCAACTCCTCCTACTTCCATGGAATGCTCAGAAGGAAATACAGTAGAAATATTATTGGAAAAATTGAAGACAAGGATGGGAATATATGCTCGGGACAACAGGATATACAGGAGGCGTTCGTAGACTATTATAAAGAACTCCTTGGGTCAAGCAATGCTACCGATCCGGTGAGGCCACGGGTTGTTGAAAAAGGAAGGAGATGCACTGACAGGCATAAAACTATCTTAACCAAACCAGTCACAAACGATGAAATTAAGAAGATTTTCTTTAATACTCCTTCTGAGAAAGCGCCGGGACCTGATGGATACTCGAGTTCCTTCTATAAGGATAGCTGGGACATTGTGGGCGGAGATATATGTGATGCTATACATGAATTTTTTGCCAACAATAGACTCCTTACCCAGATTAATGCTACAACTCTTAGTCTTATCCCAAAATGTGAGAGACCGACGTCCGTTAAACAGTTCAGACCGATTGCACGCTGCAACATGATCTACAAAGGTATATCGAAGCTATTGTGCAATAGATTGGCATGTGTCCTTCCAGATTTAATTGGTGAAAATCAAAGTGCTTTTATTAAGGGGAGGTCCATTGTGGAAAACGTGTTGATTTGCCAGGATATTGTACAACTGTACAATCGTGCCTCTACTTCCCCACGATGTCTTTTTAAGATTGACCTACAAAAGGCCTATGATTCGATAGAATGGGGGTTCGTGGAACAAATTCTAATTCGATTGGATTTCCCATATGATTTTATCCAAAGAGTTATGGAATGTGTGACCACCACATCTTTCACGCTTAACCTGAATGGGAGCAACTTCGGGTACTTCAAAGGAAGAAGAGGGTTGAGACAAGGGGATCCCATTTCCCCCTTGCTCTTTACTCTGTGTATGGATTATCTGTCTCGGATGATTATTTATGCCACTGAGAGATGGCCCTTTCAATATCACCCGCTTTGCAAACCGATTAAACTTACCCATCTCATGTTTGCTGATGATCTGGTGATGTTTTGCAAAGGTAATGCTGATTCCATTATGGTATTAACTAGAGCTTTCTCATCATTCTCTGAGGCTTCGGGCCTTCGAATGAATAATTCGAAATCTGAGGTCTACTTCAATGGTGTGTCGGAACAGCTGAGAAATGACATTAAACAGGTGACTGGCTTTGCTGAGGGTTCTATCCCGTTTCGTTACTTGGGTGTCCCTATTCAGGCGGGACGACTGACGAAGGCGGAGTGTAATGTACTAGTGGAAAAAATGGTCAATAGAATTAGGAGTATTGGAGCGAGGAAATTGAGCTACGCCGGAAGACTGATTATTGTAAATTCAATACTCACCTCTCTCTATTCCTATTGGGCAAGTATTTTCATTATTCCAAAAGGGATCACTAAAAGAATTGAGGCGATTTGTCGTAACTATTTGTGGGATGGTGCGGCGGATTTCGTGAGAGTCCTGCTAGTTGGATGGGATACGGTGACCCTCCCGAAAACTGAGGGGGGGTTTGGGGGTGAAGAAAGCTAGCACGATGAACATTGCAGCTATTGCGAAGTTGGTTGCGTGGATATACCAAAAGGAAGACAAACTGTGGATTAAATGGATAAACTGTGTATACCTTAAAGGACAAAACTGGGAAGACTATCGACCTCCTATCAAAGCTACTTGGGCATGGAAGAATATATGCAAAATTAAGGATAAAATGAAGCTTCACTGCTCTGACTGGCGTATCTGGACTGATGGTTACAACGTAAAAGAGGGATATAACTGGCTAAGAACGACTTGGCCTTGCACCCAATGGCATCAGCATGTGTGGAATGCTTGGAATATCCCGAAGTATTCATTCATTACGTGGTTGGCTTTGCAAAATGGGATGAATTGTAGGAAGAAGCTGCTTGATTGGGGCTGCTGTAATACGGACTACTGCTGTCTCTGCGAGAATGCTTCTGAAACTACTGCACACTTGTTTTTCGAGTGTGAGTTCAGTAAAAAAGTGATTAATGTTGTTGAAGAGTGGTGCTGCTTCAAGGTGACTGCCCAAATGACGGACCGCCTGAAAATAGGATCAGTGCAACAGAAAATGCAAACTATCGTGTGGACTGCATGTTATTATTTCATTTGGTTACGAAGGAATGAAGCGAGATTGAACCTTTGGCTGACTAGACCGCAAATAACAGCTGATATGATTAAAGTTCAGGTCAAGAAAAGAGCTAGGGCGATTCTGACAGGCATCGATAATAACATGGATGAAAAGTGGAAAAGAATCTGGGGCTTGTAAAGGGATTTGATCCCGCCAAATTTTGTTGATGTTGATCTTTGATCATCTGATGTAATCTGTACATTATCCGTTATATTAATATATTCACATTTTACCAAAAAAAAAATGGTGTTATGGATAGGATTAGTGATGAAGACTAGACTTTCACTAGGAGAATACTAAAAACTAGTTTCGAGAACTTAGTTCAAACAAATCAAACTTCGATCTCTAACTAGACTACTCAACCATAATAGGACGACGACTTATAAATGCGTGGCCCTAGTTTAAGATAATATGCACACCCCTCCTGAGCACCATAAATACTCAGTTCAACCCGACGGCGTCTTACACTGCGAGGCACGAGTTTAAGGTCAAAATGTACACACACTCCCGAACACCATATATGCTCGGTTCAACAACCAGTATGCCCCATAAAGACACACCAGCCTTATAGTTGATGGCAAAAACGTAAACCCCAGATTATATTACTCTAACCTCACACTTGTTCTTATTCCATAACTCCAAAACAAAGTCGTTATCGATATATTTAAGAGATATAATCGTTATAAACAATAAGAGAAAAAAAGGAGTAACCATCATTTTCAAAAAGAGGAAACTTTCTATTTTAGGAAACTTCTATTTTTAGAAACTTTACTAAAAATAGCATTATATTAAAATAGCGAAAATATTAGTTCATACTAATACAACATTTTTAGTAAACGATATAGATTTATAAAACTAATACTTTCGGCCTTAACTATATTAATTGATAAAGTACGAACATTTAGGTTTATGAAATTATTGAAATATCTTACGAGTATATATAAAATGATTAAAATGTCAAACAATTTAATACTACTAATCAGGGTGTTTTTAAAATTTATAAAAGTGAAATTCCCTAATTATTAAATAGTTTCGACAATACGAACATAAATAGGATTTTACGGCAAATGTTAAATTGAATCTTTTAACGTCTTTTATTTACTTAAAACCAATGAATATATTTATAGTATGTTAAGGGATGATTTAAATCTTAAAGAGTCAGATTTAATTATTTTCAAAATTGCTGGAAAAATAATTTTTTTAGGTAAGACGGAGCATTTTAACGATAAATCGTAATTTTGTCCAAAAATCATTACTAATAATTAAAGACTTTAATAAATAGTACAAAAATTACGTAAAATAACTAAAATATATTTTTAGACATTCTGTCCAGAAAATAAAATTTTCCAGAATCCTTAAACTCGGTTTTTAAAGGGTTTTCTCGTTAATCGTTTAATCTCGACAATAACGATTAATAAAAATAGTAATTACAAAACGATTTATGTATTAATATCCAAAAATTATAATTTGTAGACACCCGCATTTTGCCTGCTAGTGTCTATAGCAGTTCCCGACAAAACACCCGATGATGATCGGACGTAAACGTGACTTAATACGCTCGAATACGGACTCGGAATCAATATTATCCGACGTGGGCATTTAGCGGAGTGCAAATCTCTCAAAACCGACCTCAAATCCAGGCCCAGTGGGTCGTTTCCAATAAAATGAGACTAATTTGGGCCAAAACCGTCACCGGAAATAAAACCGCCTTTTAGCGACCGAGTCAAAACCCGGTCAAAGTCGAATCCCGAGACGAACCAGCCTCACATTATGTCCAAATACACAAAATGAATCAAGACTCAACAACCAAATCTCATTCAAAAATGGTCAACAATCATTCCCTATTTACACTCCCTCCGTTTACACCCACTCGGTCGAGTAAAGCAGTAAACCGGCTGAACCGGTCTTGAACCCGGCACTCGATCGAGTGCACTTGCACCACTCGATCGAGTGACCCTAAACCGGGGTATTTCCCTATAAATACCCCATCACCACAACACATTACACAACACTTTTTCTACCTTTTTACCACCTTCACACAACTTTTTACCCAAATCACACTACAACTTTCCATACATCAACCATCAAACACACCTTCAAACATTCAATCATCCATCATCTACATACACACATACACATTCAAATTCTCGAGATCAAAACTCGTCAAAGACACACACCATAACTCGCCCTACATATCTCGACACTCCCGCGCTCCCGTCGCTATTACGAGTCCGTTTCCGAGACCAATTAAGCATGTAGGTTGAGGGTGTAATTCAAATCCCGACATCCTTTCTCCTTTCTCTTTTTTGATTATATATATATATATACACTATTATTATTATTATTATTATTATTATTATTTGATGAGGGACGGGAGCCTGCACCGGGTCGCCCGCCTAGCAGGCCCCGTAAAGACCCAACCCGGGGAACCGAGGAGCCTGCCCAGCAGGCCGTCGAAGTAAGACACCCGGATTCCCCCAATGGAACGAAGCTTCAAGAGGGCCGCCCGCCCAGCAGGGTGAGGCGACCAGCGGGGGAGGGCCTGCAGACGCCCCCTGCTCGCCTGCCCCCAGGCGACCTCTCCCCCGAGCAGGGCAGGGGTTACCAGGGGCCCCTCCGCCATTCTGCCAAAGGTAAAAGGGAATGAGTGGATGAAACAGGTCCACGTGTCACCTCGCAATCCACCCATTCTCCCGCTCTTTTCCCTCTCCACTTTTCTCTCTTGTGGGAAGGTATAAATACCCACTCATTTCCCACTTAGAGAGGGTTGGATTTTCTCTCTCTAGACTCTCACTCCTAAAAACGCCACCTAGTTACTCACGAGCTAGGTTCATCAAGGCATTTCACGGACTAACTTAGGCATCGGAGAGGGTTCCCTCGGACAACCTCCGGGCCCCTGTGCGTTCATTATGCAGGGAGCAGACCAACTCCACCGGGAAGGTCCGATCATAGGAGAAGGAGAAAGAAGAGATTGAAGGAAATCAAACGATCCACTACTTATCAACATTCCGATTACACAACCCGGATCCAGAACCGGGTTAATTGTTTCCGTGACCGGAACAATTTGGCGCCGTCTGTGGGGAAGAGTAGGTTGTACCCACGAAATTACCCACAAAATCAACCATTCTCAAACGCCAATTAACCAATTACAATCGAACATGCTTGAAATTTTCGACACCAGCTCTGTGGCAAATCCACCCAATGCTCCGCGTTATGGCATGCCGCCGGAAGTAACCCCCGCCGCCACCATTCCAGGCGTGGGGCGAGCCAGTCTTCAGGGAGCACCGGGTCAAGGAGTAGTTGCCGTGGCGGGGCAAGGGGCACATGAGAGGCAAGTTCTAAACCTCACCCCTGCCCAGATGGTACAGACCGCGGCGTTCTTCTCAGCAATGTTGGATCAGGAATTCACTCCGGACGATCTGGTAGGCAGGGTCGCCACGACCCCTAGGTTGCTCCACTTTGAAAGTGGAGAAGGAACCGGGGGTATGAGGCGGACCGCCGCCATAAATGTTCAGAGGAAGGCCAGGAAGACGGCTCAGGCGTATGCGCAGGTGCAAAGGCGAATCACAGAAACCCGTCAGCAGCCGCCTGCGCAGCAAGGGGTTGCAGGTCCTGAGGAGGCATTCTCCATTCATACTACAGAGTCCACGGCCGTTCGTGAAAGAAGGGATTTATCCCAAGACCTGAGGAATCGAATGAAGCACAAGGAGCAGGTGTCCAAGCGCCTGGGGGAGAAACAGGGAGATGTGTTCTCCAAGCTGACACCGGTCGAGGAAGTACCGCCTGCGCCAGGCCTGTCTCAGAGCCTGCAGTCCAGGCTTAACAACGGCCAGCCTCTGAGGTCCAGGCATCGTCAGGGTGATAACCTCGAGCCTACTCAGAAGAAGCGCTCACGGTATCATTCCCCTCCTAAAGACGACGAGGCAATAAGCAGGCGCCCACCTAGGTACCGCTCCCCTGAAAGTAGGAGACCGACCCCTGACAAAAGGGATGACCACGGTCATTATTCAGGCACGAGCAGGTCGAGAATGGTGGGCAGGCCAACCAAGACCCCGCTTCATCCTGAGGTTCAGGCATATCCAATCCCAAAGATTAAAATGCCCTCTGTTAAGTTCGATGGCACGACTGACCCCGAGGATCATTTGGCGGCTTACGAGAGCCATATGGGCATGTACGACGCCGATGACGCGGTCTGGTCCAAAATCTTTCCAACCACCCTGGTAGGTCTAGCACAGGGCTGGTTCAGGGATTTGCCGCAAGAGTCGATATGTTTCTTCATAGAGCTGGCAGAGGCTTTCCTCGACCAGTATGCAGGAAACAAAAGACGCCGTCTTACTCGGTTCGACCTAATGACTCTCAGGCAAAAGAAGGGTGAGTCTGTCAGGGAGTACCTGAAGAGATTCGATCTATCCTTCCAGCAGGTCAAGAAGATAGACGATGCGACAGGGACGTACGCACTGACCAACTCACTACTCCCTGGAGAGATGAAGAACCAATTGATCAGGGCTCAGCCAGAAACTCTGGCCAAAGCCAGAAAAATCGCTGAAGGGTTTACGCTGTAGGAGGAGTTCCACAGCCTGCCGGATACCTCCGCAGGCCCCACCAGGCAGCAGGGGGGACCGTAGGGTGGACGTGGCAGGAATGAGCCCGGAAGGCAGAGAGCCGAGGAAGGGGATACCCCCAAGAAGGAGCGCACTGTCTACCAGCCCAGGTTTGACAGTTACACAGCCCTCAACAAATCCAGGGCAGAGATCTTCGAACTAGAAAAGGAGACCGCTAAATGGAATCGCCCGAGCAAACCGCGCAGCCCAAAGGGGGACCCCAAGAAATTCTGCACTTTCCACGACTGCGTAGGCCACACCACCGAAGAGTGTCGCCACCTGAAGGACGAAATTGAGAAGCTGATCAGGAATGGCTGGTTGGCCAACTACGCAGCCAGGAATAAATCTCAGAAAGAAGCGCCTGAAACGCCCGAGGGTTCAGTACAGAACCGCCTGGTAATCCATGTGATATCAGGGAATGCAGAGGGTCAGATCAGCCGAAGAGGCCAGAAAAGACAAATTCGTGAACTAAGGAACCAGATCTGCTATGCTGAAAGAGCAGGAAGCCCGAAGGGAATGACGCTGAGCATCACCCCCGAGGATGCAGGGCGGGTGGTGTACCCACACAGCGATCCCTTGGTGCTATCCTTGGAAATCAGCAACCACATTGTGCGGAGGTGCATGGTAGACACCGGTGCGTACACGAACCTGCTATACAAAGATGCCTTCGAGAAAATAGGCCTAGAGAAAAGGCACCTACGACCTGCCCCTGGATCATTATACGGGTTCAGCGGAGCAGGCGTACTGCCCATGGGGGTCATAGACCTACCTGTAACATTTGGGGAGGGGGCTACTGCCAGAAATGTCAGGGCAACATTCGTTGTAGTGGATGCGAGGTCTGCTTACAACGCCCTAATTGGCAGGGCCACCCTGGACGAGATTAAGGCGGCCATATCAATCAGGGCCCTCACTATAGCCTATGTTACTAATTTTGGCCTAGAAGGAAAAGTGCACGGAGACCAGGAGTCGGCCAGGCAGTGCTATTCCGTGGCCCTACAAGCTCACGAAAGTGAAAGAAAAGGAAAGAGAAAAGCTGACAGTTCCCCCAGCAGGGAGGGCGAGATTCCAGCCGGTAATCAGGCGTCAGACCACCTGGAACCTGGGGGAGAGAGCATGCTGGTGGACCTGGAGCCAGGGAGGCAAGTCCTTATAGGGGCTGACCTGGAGGAGTCCTACCAGGCTGAACTGGTCAAGCTATTGAAAGAAAACAAGGATGTATTCGCCTACTCGGCGGACGAAATGATAGGGGTCGATCCAGCGTGTATCGTTCACAGGCTGAACGTAAGCGCGGACGCCCGCCCTGTGAAGCAGAAAAAGCGAAATTTGTCCGCAGAAAAAGACGTGGCGATCAAGGAGGAGATTAAAAAACTTTTGAAGGCAGATTTTATTGAGGTTTGTGACTACCCAGAGTGGCTGGCGAATGTAGTCATGGTCAAAAAATCATCAGGCGCATGGAGAATGTGCGTGGACTTTACAAACCTCAACAAAGCCTGCCCGAAAGACTGCTACCCACTCCCCAGGATCGACCAACTGGTAGACGCTACCAGTGGATATACTATGCTGAGCTTCCTGGATGCCTTCTCAGGGTATCATCAAGTGTACTTATGGCAGCCGGACAGGGTGAAGTGTGCATTCATCACCAGTTCAGGCACCTACATGTACAAAATGATGCCATTCGGGCTTAAAAACGCAGGGGCCACATACCAACGCCTGGTCGACAAGGTGTTCGAAGGTCAAAGAGGCAGAAACATAGAAGCCTATGTCGATGACGCCATTGTAAAGAGCAAAGGAGACAATGAGCACCTGGCAGACCTGCGGGAGACCTTCTCCTCCCTGCGCGCCTACAAAATGAAGCTCAATCCAAAGAAGTGTACCTTTGGGGTTCGTTCTGGAAAGTTCTTGGGTTTCTTGGTCAACTCTCGAGGGATAGACGCTAACCCCGAGAAGGTTCAGGCTGTTCTGGACCTTCCTGAACCCAGGACTATCAGGGACATCCAACGTCTGACAGGCCGCATTGCCGCCCTGGCACGATTCATCGCCAGGTCAGCAGACAAGTCAACCCCATTCTTCAAAATATTGAAAGCTAACAAGCAATTCAAGTGGGAGGACGAGCAAAAGGAAGCCTTTGAGCAGTTGAAGGAACATCTAAAGAAGCTCCCCACCCTGGCGAGGCCAGTGGCAGGGGAAAAACTCTTCCTCTACATCGTCGTAACCAATGTGACAGTCTGCGCGGTCATCTTGAGAGAAGAAGCAGGCGCTCAGCAACCCATATATTTTGTAAGTCATTCCCTGGGGCAGCAGAGAAAAATTATCCTATGGTCGAAAAAGCAGCTTATGCGGTTGTCATAGCAGCTAGAAAATTGAGGTTGTACTTCGACGCTCACCCTGTTGTAGTACTGACAGACCAGCCCCTAGAGAAAGTGTTGGAGAAATTTGAAAAGTCAGGCAGGCTGCTAAAGTGGGCTATTGAGTTGAGTGGACTGGGGATAACATACCAATCCAGAACAGCCATCAAAGCCCAAGCCCTGGCCGACTTTCTAGCAGAATGCTCCCACTCTGAGGAGGATAGCCCAACCACCGGCGAATGGATAGTATACACCGATGGGTCCTCCACGGCTAATGGAGCAGGGGCCGGAGTCGTATTAACCAGCCCAGAGGGGACTGACTTTGAGCATGCACTCAGATTTGTCTTCCCCGCATCAAACAATGAAGCTGAGTACGAAGCAGTGCTCGCAGGCGTCAACCTAGCCAAAGCCACAGGCGCAGAGCGGATTGTCCTGGCAACAGACTCCCAGCTCATCGCCAACCAAATCAATGGAGAGTATGAGGCCAGGGACCAAACGATGGCCGCGTACCTGGAAATGGTAAAAAGAGAATTGTCAGGCCTAAAATCGTATGAAATCAAACAGATCCCGCGGTCCCAGAACAATCGGGCAGACGCCCTGTCAAAACTGGCTAGTTCCAGCCTGCAGGATATAAGGAGGTCGCTATGGGTAGACGTCATCCAGGAAAAATCTACCGTCCACTGCCAAACCGTCGGCGCTGTGGAGGAGGCAGGGCCTGGGGATTGGAGGACCCCCATCATCCTGTTCAAGAAACACGGAGTTTTACCAACTGACCCCGCACAAAAAAGGAAAATGCCGGCAAGAGCTGTATGGTTTATCTTAATGGGAGAAGATTTGTACAAGAAATCCTTCTCGTCCCCTCTGCTCAGGTGCCTGGGGGCAGAGCAGGCGGCGGAGGTATTGGATGACATCCACTCTGGAATATGTGGCCATCACATAGGAGGAAAGTCGCTGGCACACAAGGCCTTGAGAGCAGGATACTACTGGCCGACCCTGCTGGCCGACGCAAAAGACTTGACTCAAAAGTGCAGGAAATGTCAGCTTTTTGCCCCATCCATCCATGCTCCGGCCCAAGAGCTCAGGCCAATCCTATCCCCCATCCCCTTCGCTCAGTGGGGGATGGACATACTAGGACCTTTTGCGGTGGCCACCGGGGGCAGAAAGTTCTTGATCGTGGCTATCGACTACTTCACCAAGTGGGTGGAAGATGAGGCAGTGCCTAGCATTACCGAGCCTGCAGTCAGGAAGGTGATATGGCGGAATATCATCACTAGATTCGGCCTACCAAAAATCTTAGTGTTTGATCATCGAAGACAATTCAATAACGACCCCCTGAGAATCTGGCTGGAAGGCCATAGCGTCGCAGTTGCTTACTCTGCCGTCTGCCACCCTCAAACCAACAGACAGGCAGAAGCAGCCAACAAACAGATCTTGAATGGCCTTAAGAAGATGGTAGATGACCTCAAGGGCAGATGGGCCGACGAGCTCCCCAGCATACTCTGGTCAATCCGGACCACCCGAAAGGAATCTACAGGCCAGACCCCGTTCGGCTGGTATATAGTGCAAAGGCTCTACTACCAATTGAGGCCAGGATCCCTTCCCTGCGCTCCCTACAATACGACCAGACTGAGAATGAAGTAGCAATGGCTGAGGCTTTAGATCTGGTCAGTGAGGTAAGGGAGGAGGCCAGTGCCAATATCGTCGCCTACCAGCAACGAATGAGGAAGGCGTACAATAAGAGAGTACATCAGAGAAATTTTCAGATGGGTGATCTAGTTCTCATTAAAACACAGGCTGTGGGAAAATCGAGGGAGCACGGCAAACTAAGTACTAACTGGGAAGGTCCATACCAAGTAACTCAAATCTTAGGACCGGGCACGTATAGAATCGCCAATCTTGAAGGCCAAGAGTTGAGTGCTCACTGGAACGCAGACACCCTGGAGAAGTATTATGTCTAGCCAAATCTTAAGATAGTTTTCATTTCCTGGAAAATTGGCGGAGAACGGTCAAAGAATGTCGACGACTCCGACCACCCTTGTGTTAAATTTTTACAACGAAATGAAAGAACTTCAAGTTCATACTCGTTGCCTGTTCAAACTTGCGTTTTCACACACAAACGAGCAGGGGGCAATAGGGGGAGGCCCCCTGTTGCCAAAACTAAGGAAAATGGACCCCCCAACAAAAAATTCTAAACCTCCCTGCTTACCTCTGGGCAGGCAGGGGGCAGGCCCCCTGGACTTTGAACAAAAGCTAGGGACAGGCCAAATGAACAAGGACTGGGGGCAGGCCCCCCAACCTTGTATAAAAACGCAAAAAGCCTCCTTGCTTGCCTCTGGGCAGGCAGGGGGCAGGCCCCCTGGACCTTGATCAAAAGCCAGGGATAGGCCGAATCAACAAGGACTGGGGGCAGGCCCCCCAACCTTGTATAAAAAACGCAAAAAGCCTCCTTGCTTGCCTCTGGGCAGGCAGGGGGCAAGCCCCCTGGACTTTGATCAAAAGCCAGGGACAGGCCAAATCAACAAGGACTGGGGGCAGGCCCCCCAACCTTGTATAAAAAACGCAAAAAGCCTAATTTCTTGCCTCTGGGCAGGCAGGGGGCAGGCCCCCTGGACTTTGATCAAAAGCCAGGGACAGGCCAAATCAACAAGGACTGGGGGCAGGCCCCCCAATCTTGTATAAAAAACACAAAAAGCCTCCTTGCTTGCCTCTGGGCAGGCAGGGGGCAGGCCCCCTGGACTTTGATCAAAAGCCAGGGACAGGCCAAATCAACAAGGACTGGGGGCAGGCCCCCCAACCTTGTATAAAAAACACAAAAAGCCTCCTTGCTTGCCTCTGGGCAGGCATGGGGCAAGCCCCCTGGACTTTGATCAAAAGCCAGGGACAGGCCAAATCAACAAGGACTGGGGGCAGGCTCCCCAGCCTTGTATAAAAAACGCAAAGCGCCTCCCTGCTTACCTCTGGGCAGGCAGGGGGCAGGCCCCCTGGACTTTGATCAAGAGCCAGGGACAGGCCAAATCAACAAGGACTGAGGGCAGGCTCCCCAGCCTTGTATAAAAAACGCAAAGAGCCTCTCTACTTACCTCTGGGCAGGCAGGGGGCTGGCCGTACCTTAAAAACTTGTACAGAAAGCCAAACAAAAACAGATGAAAACAAATGGAAGAATCCTTATAAAAGGAAATAAAATAGCAGGGATACACAGAATAAAGGTTTTTTAAAGGTAATTACAATGAACCCGGCAGCCGGCCACAAAAGGGCTCGCGCGCAAAAAGATAAGAAGTTAAAACGTCAGCATAAGCGCAGCAGAATAGGAGCCCTCTGAGGATGACTGCCCTCCATATTAAGCAGAGGGAGCTTCTGGGCCGGAGGTAGCAGCCCCTTCCGCCATCCTGCGCATCTGGGCCTCATCCTTGGCGGTATAAAGAGCCCGAAAAGCTTCTTCATCAAAACCAGGGAACATCTCCCTGACAGCCTCCATAACCACCCCCAAGCAAGAATTGGCGCCATTCACGAAGCCTGCTGACACTGCAGTTTCCACCTCCTGATTTATCTCATCCCTCTCCTTCTGCCACTCCTCAGTCTTCACCGCCAAGTCACCAAGAGCCGCCTGAAGATCCGAATTCGCCTTGGAAAGGCGCTCCCCTAGGTCAGCGGCCTTTTTCTGGGCGTGGTCCAACTCAGCTAAAGCTTTTTTGGCCTGCTCCAGCTCTGCAAAGGCCTACTTAGCTCTCTTCGACTCCTCCTCCAGGCGAGACACCTCCCTGACTGCTCTCTCACTTTGAGACTTCCAGTGAATCACCTGACCCCTGGCCTCCTCCAACTCGTTCTCCTTTTTTGTCAGCTGATCCTTCACACCAGCAATAAGAGCAACATCCCTTTCGACTGTAGTCAGGCGGTCAGAATTGGCTAACTCCTCATCACTTAAACGACTAAGGGTCGCCAGCTCCGCAGAGGCCTGAATAACTCTGGCGGTGCGCTGAATGTATTGAGTCACTTGATGGGTAGCAGAGTGGACAGTCTTGAGAAGGTGATCCGCCAAAACCGCCCCGGAGTCAGAGAGTAAGGCAGAGACGTCCTGGCTATCGCCGGCAGTATAATGGAACTCAGTATTCTCCTCAGAAAAAAGGGTACCAGAAACTCCCTGAGCAAAGCGTTTCGGGTCAGGCGTATCAGCCTCCAAATCCACCACGTGATCTGCATTTGGAGTTCCCCTGCTCCTTCTCCTGATCAGCCCCATGGGAGTACTTTCTCCAGTCTCTTCAGAGCCAGCGGCCTGCGGCCCCTGGGGAATCTGAACCCCTGCAGGAGAGCCTCCCTGCTTGCCAGCAGGGGAAGGAGTAACCTCAGAAGCGATCGCCTTTTTCGCAACCGGAGAAGGAGTGGCTTCAGAGACCGCCGTTTTCGCAGGCGTTGATCTGGGGGGAGCAGGGAGCCTTGGCCTGCTAAACGACAGACCCTTCAGATGCTTCATCAGGTTCTTCTCGCCCTTCTTGAAGTCAGGAGGAAGGGAAGGACGACTTTGGACAACGTCAAGAGTCTCGGTCAAACCCAAACGCTTCACCTCCCTTTTTGTCCAAAGGAAGGTAGCAAGGTCTGCAAAGCAAACAGGCGAACGGTTAGAAAGGTCATTTAAGAAAGAAAAGGTGGGTAAGGAAAAATCATCAGCGCTCCTGAACTACCTTCGTCTAGGCCCGAATTCATGCCCACCCGGGTCAGGTACCTGTCAGTAGCAATAAGCTCCGCATGGGGGAGCCATAATGAGGGGCCATACACCCCAGATTTATCGGTATGGGCAGCAAAATGGTCTACCAAGTCCTTATCTTTCCTGCTCAACTTCACCTCCAAGGCTTTCCCTCCCACGCCGGGGTGATATTCCTCGTGAGTCTCTAGCCTGGTGTGAACGTGATTCCTGAAATGGCGAGGAATCTTCCACCCGTGGGCGCTCTGCACATAGAGAAAATTGTTTTTCCAATCTCTCAGGCTGTTCATAGCTGGCCACACCAGAGTATGCCCCTTCTGTCTCAGAAGAGACCAATATCCAGGAGAACCCTCACTCCCAGAAGAAACCATTTGCAGGCCGACCATAAACCTCAAAGCATCAATAGAGGGCTCGGCACGATGGAACAGGCAGGTCCGAACGTATGAAATTAATGACCTGACAGCCACGGCTGTCAGCTGGGCAATAGCCACGTTCATCTGCCTGAAAATCTCTTCCAGAAAAGGATAAAGGGGGAAACGAAGACCGAATTCCAAACACTTGTGATAAACCGCTATGCACCCGTCGGGAGGACAGCATACGGTGTCTTTTTCACCAGGGACGACAATTGTATACCCATCCCCAAAATTGTAGAGCCGCTCAATCGCGCTGGCAGCATTCTTCGCAAGAATCAAATCCCGGTTTTTGGGGTCGGGGTAAGTTCCCAGGGGAACGTGGTACTTGGCTTTGTCTAAGTAATAGGTCCTACCCCTTTCCCGGGGAATAAGGGGACCAGAGGTCCTGGAGGGGTCGATCTCCAGCGCCTCGTCGTCCGAGTCGACAACGTCGTAGGGGGCAGGTTCAGGAGAGTTACCACCCCCACTACCCGCCGAGTTCTCCTCCTCGACTGTCCCAAGGCCAACCTCCCTGGAGGAGGAGGCAAGATTCTCCCTACCCTTTTCCCGTTCCTCCTTCCTCAATGGGTCGGTAAATGGTAGGATACGTTCGCGAGTTCTAGACATAGCAACTCTAAGAGGAATGAAAAGCAAGAAATCGAAAAGAAAGGGAGCAAGAACTGGAAATTAAAAGTCTAACCTAAGGTCGGTCGCCGATGGGATGAAAGCTTGAAAGAGAAATCTCCCAGAGAAACGGGGGTACGAAGGAAGGCTCGAGTTATCACACCGAAAGATTTGCAGAGGAAAAGAAAGGAAGTTTGAAAAAGAAAAAGAAGAAGAATGAGTGACAGATTGCTTTTATAAGAGGGAAGGCAGACAAAGAGTCGCCAACCCTCGAAAATCCGCCCAAGGACTACTGTCCACGTGTCATACCCTCAAAAGTTAGCCCCTTGTAGCTTCCCAAGGGTAGCCTCGAAAAGACCAAAGGATGTCAGAGGATCGATCACCCTGTGACGTCCTCCCTCCATTTAAATAATAAATAATAACAAATAGTAAAAATGCCACACATAAACAAACTGCCTGTTTTTTCTTTCATTAAGTTAAAGAAAACCCGAAAAACGGGCAAGTTACATCCAGTACAAGCAAAAAGTACAAAAAGAACCCCTGTATCTGGCTCACCACGCCTGCGCTCCGCGGGCAGGCCTAATCGTCATCAAAGCCCGGGGAGTAGTCCCCAGGGCTGTGGCACCCCCCTGCATCGGATCCCCAGTCCCAGTCGTCGGAATCCTTGAAGGGGTCTGCAGAGTCATCATCGCCGTCCCGACCGGAGGAATAACCCTGGCCGCCACTATCGTCGGAATCCCGGCTACTAACATCCAAGTCCCAACCATAAGGGATTGTTTCAGTGTCATCACAGGAGCCGCAGCCTACTTTCCTCCTCAAGGGAGAAGAAGGGCCCGACTCAGGAGAAGAAGCCAACTCTGAGCAGTCGGGATCAAACTGCTCAGGGTGTAGCCATGGAAAACATTCATGGCACCCCCTGTCGAAACAACCCCCTCCCTGGGGGCAGCGCCTGTACTTTGGGGCGGTTGGAGAAGCCCTCTGACGGCGCTTGCCCGCCCTGACAAGAGTCCTCCTTCTGAGCTTCCTTTGAAGTCGAGCGCAGGGCCGCCGGCTACGGCGCAGGATGAGAAAGGACGCCCTAGGGTACCTTAGCTTCCAACGATCCCTAAAGCGACGGGTCACCACGCGAATCCCTTGGCAAAAAAGTACTTTGGTGATCCACGGCATTTTCTTTGAAAAAAGAAGAAAAGAAGGTTGGAGATGGGTCGTGGAAATGGCAAAGGGAATGCAATTTATACAAGAAGGGAAGCCAAGACATTAAATGGCGCCTCAACCACTCTGACAGGGGGCACGGCCAATCAGCGCACCAGCACGCTGCCCAAAAATCCACTGGGTGTAAAAAGCAATCGTGACCCAAAAGGCAACTAAACTCTTGGCATGCCCAATACAGAAGAGTCTCCCCCCTCGGGAATACGCGAACGCATTAAATGCAGTGGTAAAGCCACAAGTCAACTCTCCACCATCAAGAGTCCACCTGCCAAGGGGAAGCCTTGCTTCCCCCCGGCCGGTGAGGGCCAATTGATGAGGGACGGGAGCCTGCACCGGGTCGCCCGCCTAGCAGGCCCCGTAAAGACCCAACCCGGGGAACCGAGGAGCCTGCCCAACAGGTCGTCGAAGTAAGACACCCGGATTTCCCCAATGGAACGAAGCTTCAAGTGGCCGCCCGCCCAGCAGGGTGAGGCGACCAGCGGGGGAGGGCCTGCAGACGCCCCCTGCTCGCCTGCCCCCAGGCGACCTCTCCCCCGAGCAGGGCAGGTGTTACCAGGGGCCCCTCCACCATTCTGCCAAAGGTAAAAGGGAATGAGTGGATGAAACAGGTCCACGTGTCACCTCGCAATCCACCCATTCTCCCGCTCTTTTCCCTCTCCACTTCTCTCTCTTTTGGGAAGGTATAAATACCCACTCATTTCCCACTTAGAGAGGGTTGGATTTTCTCTCTCTAGACTCTCACTCCTAAAAACGCCACCTAGTTCCTCACGAGCTAGGTTCATCAAGGCATTTCACGGACTAACTTAGGCATCGGAGAGGGTTCCCTCGGACAACCTCCGGGGCCCTGTGCGCTCATTGTGCAGGGAGCAGACCAACTCCGCCGGGAAGGTCCGATCATAGGAGAAGGAGAAAGAAGAGGTTGAAGGAAATCAAACGATCCACTACTTATCAACATTCCGATTACACAACCCGGATCCAGAACCGGGTTAATTGTTTCCGTGACCGGAACATTATTATTATTATTATTATTATTATTACTACTAACACTAATACTAACATTTTTAATTTTGTTACTAACATTTTAATTTTGCTACTAACATTTTATTTATCGCAATCTAACATTTTATTTTATGTCAACTAACATCTAACATTTACTTATCGTATTCTAACCTCTAACATTTAATTATCGTCATTTACATTTTGTTATAATATTAATACCGCGTATAATTATTTAACAAAACTATTTTCAAAACGATCCGAGCAACGTCCGTTGAGGCTAAATTAACGATCGTAGGCCTTAAGGCCAAATTACGATATTAAAATGCCGAGGACTTAAGTTTGCAACGACGGACGAATTTTTGGGTCGAATATGTTTAATTACGAATTCCGCCTAAAGTCTATTTAATCCCTTTACAAGTCGTATTGGAGGTGGCGCCCTTCGAGGTGCGCCGCCCTAAACACTTAAGGGCGTAATAGATCGTGGAGATTCGTCGTTAAATATGTCCGACCACATTTCTTTCAAAATATTATTCTAAAGAATCATCGACAAATCGGATTAGGACGAAACCCATTGACGGCGAATTAATTGTCACACGATCCGAAAGGATTGATTACGACATTATGATGCGGAGGGAATCGATATTTGTTCTAGCCCGATCAAAATCGATTTTGCAAATTCGCTCTAAATATTAGATGTCGGTTCTATAACCGAATGTCGAGTATGACGAGCCATCGAGATTTAAACTAATATAAATTGGACAATATTTATATTTAGCGTAATGGCATCTCGATTCAAAAACATAACAGCTACAAAATGGGTCGTTTAAAAGCACAAATTAAACACCCGTACAGAGGGCACTCGATCGAGTGCACAAGCCCACTCGATCGAGTAGCACACCAAAAACCGGGCAGTAGCCACCTTAAAGGCACACTCGACCGAGTCCGTGCCACGACTCGATCGAGTGGGTCCTGTAGCCCAGTAATCCGAGAGCTTTAATGCAACATTCGAGCCTCGTCATTTTTTTACGACTTTTAGTCGACACGTGTAAAGTCAATCACGTAATTCTAATCTTCAAAACCCATGCATATCACTATCACTTAAAACGACTTTGATCGACGGTCTCGCACTATTAATCTTGTGTCGACGACTCTTTAGTCGTATCCGACACATGATTAATTTGGACTCTATTCCTCGATGTGATAAGTCGGGACAAGGCATCGGGATTCGGGATCGGGCTAGCACCACGCCTAGGTTCCATATCTCCGCCCTTTGCTAAATACGCAATATAATGCGTAATTAATCGAAGTTCGTCCATTTGCACAACTTACGGTCTAGTTTATATTATACGGGTCCGTTTCTAGTTTACATTTGCCGCTCATAATTCAATTATTCTATTTTATTGCTCGTTGTATTGTGAATTCCACCCGTGTAATTTGTAATTTATTTACGAGTTTTCTATTATTTGATGTTTGCCATTTATTTATTTAAATGAACATCGCATGCTAAATCACTTTGACGTGAATCAAGATGCATTAAATGACATAGTTAATCAACAATTCATATGCTTAGCCCGAAAATGTTGCTTGCATATCATTTAATCGTTTTACTAGCGCGCGCACACGAACACGAACGATGTCTTAGTAGAGGCCGCCATGTGCGGGCGGGGTTGGGTGTCCTTAGTAGGCTTCCCAACACGTACCCTCACCCCTTACTCAGAACCTTGGTTTTCGGATGCCCGTAACCATTGGCGCACGAGAGTCATTCTATATACGAAAGCCGGTTTAAACAGTATCGGTATTGCAATGCAAAGGGACGAGCCCAATAAACTCTGAAATCGAAGTGGACCGTACTTGGTGTATAGCCCATGACGATATAGAGTGGGCTCGTATGGTTCCGAATAACCACAAAATTCGGTGGCGACTCCATTTTGACTTAAATTTCGAACCCGAGAACAATCTCCCCACGAGATTCATTCGCCTACCCAAACCCGCGCGTGGCCGCGTCGGGGTGGACCTACGTCATGTCCACATAATTAAACTTAAAAATCATGATTTTTCAGAATATACTAATTTTTCAGATTTTCCAAAATTCCAGATTTAACAAATCCCAACAAAACCGTCATTTAAAACCCGTTTTCACAATTAACGATTTCATTAATAAAACTTATGATTCCTAAAATTTTATTAAAGCACTAAAAATCATAAAATTATATTTTATCATGAAATTATCAGAATCATAATTTTTTTCCAGATTAAATCAAAAGACCAAAAATCGAGAATTTAAACGACAAACGCGGTTTTAACGATAAACGATGATTTAAAGTGATTAATTAATTCATCCACTTAACAATTCCGAAAAATTATGAACAAATTCAGAAAATTCTATTTAATCAGAAAGTTTCACCACTTCAAAAATCAGATTAAAATAAAAATTTTAAGTACTAGAACTAAAAATCTGTTTTTAATCGTTTTTGTCCGTAAACGGTAATAATTCAATAATCGATATCAAAAATATAAGAAAAATACCAGATTATTAAAAATCATCAAAAACGTATTTTTTTTACAGAATACAATCATATATTAGAAGTTTAGGCCGAATATTACGATTTTACAAATTAATACGACGATTTAATCGTTAATCTCGTAAAAGCGATAAAAATACCAAAACATGCAAATTTTCAAATTTTAAAAATTTTCCAGATTATATGACATACATATATAGTCAAAAATAAAATTATAATAATATACATGCAATTACACAAATAAAATCATGCAATACCGAGTAACATCGACGTTACCTCCAATCCAAATCTGAGTCTATGATAAATTCATCGGCTTCGGGGTCGTCCAAGAATCCTTCAATACACGAAATACATGGTACAAAAATACCATGAGAAAACTAAAAGAATCGAGGTAAAGAACGATCGGAATTAACATCGATTATTACCTTAACGAAGGGAAAAGAAAGACGATTAATTTGGAGATGGAAAAGGGACGATAAAGACTCGATTTGAGACCAAACATGGCTGGAAAATACTGTTGGAATTCATGGCCAAAGAAGAGGAAATAGAGAGTATTCGCCTTGATTATTTTTGTGTAAAAATGAATGAATAACAAAGTGAAAAGTTTAGGCTTAAATGATAATTAAAATTTGATAAAAACAATGCTATGCATGCATGAACTAGGCCGCCAAAATATGTGAGAAAGGGAGTGTGAAGAGTTTGGTCAATTCATCACAATAAATAAGAAGAAATAAAATGTCTAAGGCTTAATTTATTTGTAAAATAAAAAATGTATACAAAGTTGTATTGTAAAAATGTGACATGGGTGTGTCACGGTCCAAAATATGGGGAAAGTGTCCCAAATAATTTCTAAGTTGATAAAAAGATGAATCGTAAAATTATTAAAGGTATTTCAAATCAGTTCGAATAAACCGCGCGTTGGAAAATAATTATTTACGAAACTTCGTAATAAAATCATTAAAGGTCAAATATTCTTAAATAAAAATATTTCTTAGTTAGAAATATCATATAAACGTGTTTTGATATTTAGGAAAAATAGATAGCTCAATTCCAAGCTTAAAACGTTAGTTCGTCGAAAAATAGAACTTCACGCGCAAAAATAAATAGTTTACAATGGAAATCAAATAAATAGGTTTAAATGAATTAAAATCTTTTAAAATAAAAATAAATATTATTTGACTCAAAAATAATAAGAATTCAGAAAGATGAAGAAAATAGAAGACGAAATTGACATAGAGTCATGACGGAGTCACAACAGAATAATTAACGGCACTAGGAAAATAGTGGGTGTTACAATCCTCCCCACTAAAACAAAGTTTCGTCCTCGAAACTAAGAATAAGCAGAAAGGAAACAAGATTACCCCACTCGAAAAGGTGAGGATACAAATCTCGCATAAAAATTTTGCTGTAAAAGAAAATTTTACAACTTTTAAAGTGATATGAAATCAAATGCAAATATTTATTCAGAGAGGAATTGGGCTAAGCTACCCGAAGTTTAAAATTTTTTTAATTAGCGAAATCGTAAAGTAAAGTTATTTGGTAAAATAATGACGTCAAATAACATTTGTAAACAAACTCGAAGAAAATAGGATAACCAAAATATTTTGAAAACAAAAGTAAAATATTTGGATTAAGAAATTCGATATTATTCTTTTTTTTGATGAAACAAAATTTAGTTTGGAGAAATCAAATTTTTTAGTTACTAAAAATCGCACCAGCCGTTAAATATTTTCAATAATAGATTCAAAAGTCCACCAACAATAAATTGAAAATCAATTTTCAAAACGTTAAAATTTCAAAAATGTTATCAAAGTAATTATGAAAGTTTTCAAAAATGTTATCAAACTTGAACATACAAAATAATTTCGACAATGTTAAAACGTTTTACATAACAATTATCCTATACAAATTGAAGTACTTGGAAATATAAAAGTCTTCATAAAATTTTGATCGCTTGAAAATCAAAAATTAAAATTAATTTCGAAATAATTTAAAATAAATTGAAATAATTTCGAAATAATTTAAAATAAATTATTAAGGCATTTTGAAATAGACCTAAATATAAATATCAACCAAAGATAAAACAAAGTGAAGTATATAGTTCTTAAATTATAAATAAAAAAATGTTAAATTTCACGATAACCCAAAATGTTAAATTGCTCAATGTTTTTACAAAATGAGGAGTTTTAAAATTTGAAATTATGCTTCAAAATGTTAAAATTTCATGAAAACAAAAATTTTTAATTAGTCAAGCTTTTTACAAAACGGGCAAATTCACAATTAGAAATTATAACTCAAAATGTTAAAATTTTACGATAATCCATTTTTTTAAACAAGTCAAACTTTTTATAAAATAGGAAGTTTCAAAAAGGGTAAACGGGTAAATAGAACAAGGATAAATAAATTAAAAATAAGAGCTTTCAAAATCGATGAAGGTCGAAGGGATTGGCAGCAGATGCGGTAACAGAATTCAATAGAATCAGAAAGGAGACGGAGTTGAGAGTCAAAAAGAGCCCTCAAGAATTATAGTAGAAATTAACCATCTCGAGATTCCTAGCACAACTCTCACAAACACGGGCTCGTAATTGGCCCATCAAATAACGCTAAGTCCAATATCGGTACAGAGTGGTCCTACTCAATCTACCACCTCCAAAATTAATAAATTATCAACTGCCACCGCCTCCAAAATTAAGTCTTACATACTTATAAATCTTTCAATTAGTACAGTAAGAATTCACAAATGATTTATACTAATCCATTAATTAAGATTCCAACAGTCATCAAAACATACTCAAACTCGTAATCACTAAGGCTCATAAATTCAAAGCTTATAAGGTCTGAACTCGAGGTATACTTCAAATTTCTCGAGTAAGGAATACTAAATAAAATCCACCAATTAACAATGTTCGGACACAAAAACTTCAAAAATGATCATCAACATATTCTTAACATCATCAATAGACAGAGGTTAACAAAGTACGCCAAACCTTAAACACACTCAGCCTGACATTTAATGACAGATACTCACATTTTCGAACAGGTCATTAGACCAAGGTTTCTGAGAATTCCATCCAATTTGATCGTAACAGCGAAACCACCAAAATATTTATTAACTCAACGAAGCCGCAATCTCGTTGGTCTAAGGGTTCTGAACTATAAATCCATCAAGATGATTGACATTAAGTATTCCCCAAAACAACGCGATAAAACCAACTTTTAATTATGAAATATGTTTTTCTTCTTCAAGGTGAACAATGATCTATCCAAGATTTAGGTCATTCAACTCCAAAGTTCGTAGGTTACAACCTTGAACAACGATCAATGATCTGATCCTTAAGAAATACGGGTAATCTATGTCAACCAAAATTTCTAACGACATTAATGAAAACCTTTAATGTTACACTTTAAACCAAACATTATTCACGATGCATCCATCAAATAAGCATTAGGTAAGAATCCCAAAGTAATAATATTATCAGTTACACCTAGTTTGGTTCGAGGTTAGGTACTAGGTATCCATCAAATATGACATACTCTCACTACTCCAAAATATATTCAACTCTAAGTACTCCAAAATAATCAAAGTAACCTATAACCCAAGGTTTAGTGTCTAAAGTATCATCCTAATTCCATCAATCAACAATTTATCATTCAAATCGTTCCTCAAAAGCTTACTAAGATAGATAACAGGGTATAACTCACAACCCTCAAGCCATAGGTAACAAGGGTTTACTAAACCTCAAACATCTATATCCTTTCACGGGGTTCACTGAGATGGAAATCGGTCTAGCCAAAGAATCTCAAGAGAAAGATGGTAGAGTAAAAGAATTAACAAGGATTCACCAAGCGGATGAAGAAGAGAATATAAAAGAAAAGAATTAGAAGAAGTAGAGGAAGGAAGAAAAGAGTCGATGATAATATATTACTATGTTCGTGAACCAGAGGAGAATCTTCGGGCCTCCAGAGTTCACGTGGGATCCAAATGGCTTACTTCATCTTCGTGTAGAGGAACGAGCACGCAAGTATTGGGTCGCTCCATCTCGATCTACTGCGACATCATGGAACAGGAATCTACTCTTGATCATCTGGCCTGTAGCTTAAGTAAACTGAACCGGAGCTAAAAGTCACCATCGACATCTTTCTTGGAGCACCAAGTTGTCCACTCGAGTCAGCAGGCGTTGAGAGTTCTAAGCAGGTCTTGTCCCGATCTGGAGCAGCATCCTATCAATATCTTGTTCATTCGTCTTCTTCCCACAAAAGCAACAAATATTCAATGCTAATCATTGAGTTTAGGAACAGATAATCTTAACAGTTAAATCCTTATTTGTTTCTACCCATCTCTAATAATATTTTTATTTACTGTTTAAATAATTTACTGGTATTTTCCCAAATTTCAGGTGTAGGCGTTGGGAGCAGCGATGCTCTGATACCAACTGTAATCCTCTAGAAAATCTAACGCGATACAGTGGCGGAAACACTGTAGAGTCGGGATTAAAACACACTGTAACTATGTCTTAGAAAATTAAAATGGTAAAGTCAAACAATAGGCCTAAAATAAAAATGGCCAAAATTTAAAACAATCCACAAAAGGGGTTGAACAATCCATAAGACATAATTATTAAAATAAATAACAAGGATCCACACTGCTCGCTAGCCCACACCCGGAACACGTATACCTGCCATGTTAAAACATAACAGTCACAATCAGTGGGGAGCAACGCCAACGTTCTCCCAGCCGTATAACATGATTTTAAAACTGTAATTACTATTATATAAAAATAGTAAGAAAAGGGAAAACAGTAAAACATTATTATGAAAATAAGTTTTCAGTGAAAAACTTCACGTATCAAAACAATATAATAAAAACGAGTTTTCCAAAGAAAACATAAAACATTTGACAACCTGCAACCAAATTATATCGATAATAATAAAAATAGTCAAAATGGCGTTATGGATAGGATTAGTGATGAAGACTAGACTTTCACTACGAGAATACTAAAAACTAGTTTCGAGAACTTAGTTCAAACAAATCAAACTTCGATCTCTAACTAGGCTACTCAACCATAATAGGACGACGACTTATAAATGCGTGGCCCTAGTTTAAGATAATATGCACACCCCTCCCGAGCACCATAAATACTCAGTTCAACCCGACGACGTCTTACACTGCGAGGCACGAGTTTAAGGTCAAAATGTACACACACTCCCGAACACCATATATGCTCGGTTTAAAAACCAGTATGCCCCATAAAGACACACCAGTCTTATAGTTGATGGCAAAAACGTAAACCCCAGAATATATTACTCTAACCTCACACTTGTCCTTATTCCATAACTCCAAAACAAAGTCGTTATCGATATATTTAAGAGATATAATCGTTATAAACAATAAGAGAACAAAAGGAGTAACCATCATTTTCCAAAAGAGGAAACTTTCTATTTTACGAAACTTATATTTTTAGAAACTTTACTAAAAATAGCATTATATTAAAATAGCGAAAATATTAGTTCATACTAATACAACATTTTTAGTAAACGATATAGATTTATAAAACTAATACTTTCGGCCTTAACGATATTAATTGATAAAGTACGAACATTAGGTTTATGAAATTATTGAAATATCATACGAGTATTTATAAAATGATTAAAATGTCAAACAATTTAATACTACTAATCAGGGTGTTTTTAAAATTTATAAAAGTAAAATTCCCTAATTATTAATAGTTTCGACAATACGAACATAAATAGGATTTTACGGCAAATGTCAAATTAAATCTTTTAACGTCTTTTATTTACTTAAACCATTGAATATATTTATATTATGTTAAGGGATGATTTAACTCTTAAAGTTTCAGATTCAAATATTTTCAAAATTGCTGGAAAAATAATTTTTTTAGGTAAGACGAAGCATTTTAACGATAAATCGTAATTTTGTCCAAAAATCATTACTAATAATTAAAGACTTTAATAAATAGTACAAAAATTACGTAAAATAGCTAAAATATATTTTTAGACATTCTGTCCAGAAAATAAAATTTTCCAGAATCCTTAAACTCGGTTTTTAAAGGGTTTTCTCGTTAATCGTCTAATCTCGACAATAACGATTAATAAAAATAGTAATTACAAAACGATTTACGTACTAATATCCAATTATAATTAAACTTAAAAATCAAGATTTTTCAGAATATACTAATTTTTCAGATTTTCCAAAATTCCAGATTTAACAAATTCCAACAAAACCGTCATTTAAAACCCGTTTTCACAATTAACGATTTCATTAATAAAACTTATCATTCCTAAAATTTTATTAAAGCACTAAAAATCATAAAATTATCAGAAACATAATTTTTTTCCAGATTAAATCGAAAGACCAAAAATCGAGAATTTAAACGACAAACGCGGTTTTAACGATAAACGATGATTTAAAGTGATTAATTAATTCATCCACTTAAAAATTACGAAAAATTATGAAAATATTCATAAAATTTTATTTAATCAGAAAGTTTCACCACGTCAAAAATAAGATTAAAATAAAATTTTTAAGTACTAGAATTAAAAATCTATTTTTAATCATTTTTGTCCGTAAACGGTAATAATTCAATAATCAATATCAAAAATATAAGAAAAATACCAGATTATTAAAAATCATCAAAAACGTATTTTTTTACGGAATATAATCATATATTAGAAGTTTAGGCCAAATATTACGATTTTACAAATTAATACGACGATTTAATCGTTAATCTCGTAAAAGCGATAAAAATACCAAAACATGCAAATTTTCAAATTTTAAAAATTTTCCAGATTATATGACATACATATATAGTCAAAAATAAAATTATAATAATATACATGCAATTACACAAATAAAATCATGCAATACCGAGTAACATCGACGTTACCTCCAATCCAAATCCGAGTCTATGATAAATTCATCGGCTTCGGGGTCGTCCAAGAATCCTTCAATACACGAAATACATGGTACAAAAATACCATGAAAAAACTAAAAGAATCGAGGTAAATAACGATCGGAATTAACATCGATTATTACCTTAACGAAGGGAAAAGAAAGACGATTAATTTGGAGATGGAAAAGGGACGATCAAGACTCGATTTGAGACCAAACATGGCTGGAAAATACTGCTGGAATTCATGGCCAAAGAAGAGGAAATAGAGAGTATTTGCCTTGATTATTTTTGTGTAAAAATGAATGAATAACAAAGGGAAACGTTTAGGCTTAAATGATAATTAAAATTTGATAAAAACAATGCTATGCATGCATGAACTAGGCAGCCAAAATATGTGAGAAAGTGAGTGTGAAGAGTTTGGTCAATTCATCACAATAAATAAGAAGAAATAAAATATCTAAGGCTTAATTTATTTGTAAAATAAAAAATGTATACAAAGTTGTAGTGTAAAAATGTGACATGGGTGTGTCACGGTCCAAAACATGAGGAAAATGTCCCAAATAATTTCTAAGTTGATAAAAAGATGAATCGTAAAATTATTAAAGGTATTTCAAATCAGTTCGAGTAAACCGCGCGTTGGAAAATAATTATTTACGAAACATCGTAATAAAATCATTAAAGGTCAAATATTCTTAAATAAAAATATTTCTTAGTTGGAAATATCATATAAACGTGTTTTTATATTTAGGAAAAATAAATAGCTCAATTCCAAGCTTAAAACGTTAGTTCGTCGAAAAATAGAACTTCACGCGCAAAAATAAATAGTTTACAATGAAAATCAAATAAATAGGTTTAAAAGAATTAAAATCTTTTAAAATAAAAATAAACATTATTTGACTCAAAAATAATAAGAATTCAGAAAGATGAAGAAAATAGAAGACGAAATCGACACAGAGTCATGACGGAGTCACAACAGAATAATTAACGGTACTAGGAAAATAGTGGGTGTTACACTTCAGGTCTATCAAGTAGTGTAGTGGATTATATGATGGGCTTGAGGCCTATCGAGTAGTGTAGTGGAATTATATGACGGGCTTGAGGCCTATCGAGTAGTGCAGTGGAATTATATGGTGGGCTTGAGACCTATCATCGTTTGGTGTAGTTGAATTATTTTGGTACCGATGATGGTACTCGGAAGAGTTGAAATGAGATTGTTGATGGTACTAAGAAAGTTGAGGCTGGATGTTTTACATTACATACTTATGTTATGATGTTAACATGTCATAACCATATTCTTTATGTCGAACTTGTCACCCCATTTTATTGGGGGCCTGCGACGATCTAATTGACATTTTCGGTATTTTGGGGAGCAGTGCTAGTGTGCAGGTTGATGATGTGTGATGATTGGTTAACTGTACGAGATGGGTCTACGCTATAACTGACCACGTTTATAGATTATAATTTTTTTGGGATGTCTTCTGCTGTTGCACTTGTACGATCACACTCTGTAGATACGAGATTGTAATATTCATTATTTGGTTTTAAATGGTTGGTCTTTGAATTGTATTATAATAGACTACTACCTCGGGTTATACCGAGATGGTAACACATTTATTTACTCGAAAATATCTTAATAAGGCTTCTGAGTAAATGGGGGTGCTAAACTGGCAGGTGAAAGTGTTAGTATACACTCGAGCCGGTGTTCGCACTATACCCTGGTGTAGTGGATGAAGGTTGTTTTTACATGCTCTGGAAGTCAAAGTCAGTTATTTTACTTTGATGGTGATATGTTATTATAACATTTGTTACATTTTATTAAATATTACTCCCTCCGTGTTTTATGTTTCTTCTTGTTTCAATCAAATACTCCTCACAAATCTTATAAAGCGGGAAGAAACATAAAAACGGAGGGAGTAACATTTAAGTCATGATTGATAATAATATTCGTGGTCGTTGAGACACGAGTAGTGGTTTAATGTTTGAGATTACTTATGTTTGTTTCACGATTGATTGTTGATGCGCGGGCGTCGCGACCCGCATGATCAAACGATATTTGTAACACCGACTAACCAAAATAATGTAGTAGCGGTAGGTCAGGATCGATCCTCAGGGACGGTCTATGTAAAGTCGGTCGAGTCTAAATCCAAGTATGGTTGGGGTCTAAGGGGGGTTTGAGTAAAATTAGGACTAGACTAAGGTGGTCGGTCTAATAGCTAACACGAAAGTCAATATAGGAAAAGTGTTAGAGGGAGTCGAGGAATCGGAAATGAGATACATAAAACAAAGAATCAAGCGAATGACACACGATCGATAAGGGATGGGTCACCTTTCGGTCTCTACACCCGACCTCATTAAGACTCGCTTTCGCGACGAAGAAGTTAGGTCACTAAGTCGGAATTACTGACGCGCGTTAGATTGTCGCCTATATAACACGATCAAACAAAATTTATAAACTCCAACTGACTACTACGTAGTAGTGGCAAGTCGGGGTCGATCCTCAGGGACGGTCAAGGGTAGTCGGTCAAGTCTAAGTCTGAGAGTGGCTGGGATCTAGAAAAGGGGGGTTGCAATAAGGTAGACTAAGCTAATTAAATGAGACAACAACTAAGGTGAACGAAGTAAATGATTAAAACGAGAAACAATAATGATAAAGGCGTTAGGGAGAGTCGGGGAGTTGGAATTTTAGATAAGGGTACAAACATCACAAGAATTATCACAAGATGAATAAGGGGAGGAGCCACTTTTCGGTTTCCCTACCATCCTAGCCTAAACCCGCTTTCGCGACGAATACACTAAAGTCTCAAGCCGAGATTACCCGAACCCCGAGTTTCCCCATATTGGTTCAAGTGAGTCAAGCTAACCTAGGTGATCAGGCTAAGTCGACCGGACACAACAATCTCATGCAAGACATATCACCTCAAATGCAATAGTTCTCATAAAATGAAACCCGAATCTAGAATTCCTCCTCCCCTAGCCCCCTAACTAAAATCTACTCACTATCCATACAAAACATGATAAAACAAATGAAAAGGGACTAGAAGAAAGACAAAACATGATTATTAAAAAGGAATGAAAATTGATCTAACAAAAAAAGGAAATTACTACTAAAATGATAACTAAACAAAGAAATAACAACAAGGCAAAGATAAAGGAAGACAAACAAACAAACTATGGAGAAACAAACAAAGAAGGGAGAAAAATAAGGAATTACTAACAATGGGATTTAAAACAACGCAAACATAAAAATGACAAGACAAACAAACAATGAATTAAGAAAAGATTAAAAAGGAAACTAATCAACTAATGGAGGAAGGGAGAAGGAAAGAAAGTAACAACTATGCATAAAATGAAAGAAAGAAGATGAAGATCAAAATAAAGTTTGAATCTTGGAAGAGAAAAGACAAGAACTTTGTCACCAATTCTTGCAAAACTCTTCAATCTTCAAATAAAACTCAAATCTTCAACAAAGATGGAAGCTTGATTGTTGAAATTGAAAATTAACATAGATTGAAAGAGTAATAATAATCTATTACAAGGAATAACAATCTAATTGAGAAAGTTTACTAGAAACTAAGAAGATTTTCTAGATCTAAAATGGAGTTTTCAAAGGAAGCCTTCCACAATGGTGATCTACCTACTCTAACGGAAGCACACTTAGGGTGAAAACCTAAGGTTACTATATATACTAAACCCTTAATGGGTCACACAACTTAAGGCCCATAATCCAATCTTCTTCCTTTAATTAGACCTTCACCCTATGGATTTTCATATGGCAAAACTTCACCTTGCGATTTAAGGTCATCCGTGAGTCAATACCGCCGGGTGAAACTTCACCCGGTCATTTCACCCGGTGGACTTTCTCCAGAAATGCAATTTTGACGCTTCTTTAACGTCGGGCGAAACTTCACCCGGTAGTGAGAATTTTGCGCGGTCATTTCGCCCGGTGGTGAATCTTCACGAAAATCTTCGGGGAGGTGGAAAATTTTGTCGGGCGAAATTTCGCCCGGTGGTGACTCATCGGGTGAAACTTCACCCGATGATTTTTCGCCTCTTTTCCGGTCTCTTTCTTTGTCGATTGATTGGATTACTTGAACTTTCAGTTGTGTGCTTTGCTCTTCGGACTGTATCCCTCTCTTTCATGCTCATGGAAGCTCAGACACGTGTTTGGTCGAAAATCCTGTCAAAATAGACGGAAAACTACCAAAAACACGTAAAATGTAAAAGAGAGACTCTAATGCGAGAAATACTCAAAATACAGCGATAATCGCACTTAATTCTCGCAAAGCGGAGAAAAAACGGGTCTATATGAGAAGAAAAACGGTCCAAACTTGACACACAACAATTAACCAAGCCCCGAGTTTCCCCATATTGACGAGGGTGAATACGAGTCAACTAAATTGATGAAGTAAAGTCAACAAGCATACAACAATTCCAAAATAGACAAATCAACCCAAGTGCATTCAATCACAAGAATCCTTAATCCATGTTACCCAAATCCATCCTCCCCTAACCCCCTAACAAATATCTACTCACTAATCATGATAAACTAACAAGAGTATGACATTAAAGCAATAAAAGTGTTGAAAATTTATCTAGGTCCTCCTAATCTTCTAAAGATGTACAACGGGGTGTTAAACGGAATGGAAATGAGTGAGCCATGAAGTTATTCGACACTATAGGTAAGTGCAATCCCGCTCTCTTTAGCCAAGGCTAAGAGGGTCGTTCCAAACTCAAATTAACCGAAATAGTCCAAACAAAAAGCGGAGAAGTGTTTACAAAATGAACACTACAAGAATAGATGAGCCTGGCGTCCATCCATTGGCTTCCGTTAGTGGACGCTATATGGGTCCGGGCGTCCGCAAACAGACGCCAGAAAGTGGATGCCACGACCAGTCGCCTGTTTTTTGTCCGGGCGTCCACTATTGGACGCCAATAAAATTGGCGTCTGACAGCGCACGCCATGGGTGGCGTCTGTCTATGGACGCCAGGTATCCCTGGATGGCGTCCACAGTCAGACGCCATGTGCATCATGTTGGCGTCCGACTGTTGACGCCATCCAGGGATGCCTGGCGTCCACAGTCAGACGCCATGTCCCCTGAATAGCTGCCAATCTTGATCGCGTTTAGCTTCCTCCGGCGTCTGGCTTGGCGTCCGTTATTGGACGCCATTTATGCTGATGCATGGCCGTAGACAAGCGTTCGATGTCTAGCCAAAACCTGCAAAATAAACCACAACCACAACTTTCATCCAACCACAACTGTCGACCATCCACAACACACTCTCAATCAACCAAAACACTTGATCTCCCGCCACATTTATGCTCAAAAACCATTTATATAAAAAAGTTTTAACATACGGTTTAAAGGTACATAAATCTAAACTAGTTCGAAGATACATAATCCATAAATCCAGTTACAACACCAACAACAAAAAACAATCAGCTAACTGTGAAGCTAGCTGAAGCACCAGAGTTACCGCCATCCCCGCCAAAGGGGTCTCTGTCATCTAGAGGGGAAACGGGACGACCTTGGTTGCATTTGTTGAACATGGCCTGAAACATGGCCATCTGTTCCTGCATCTTCTTTATCTGCTCCGCTTGCTCCTTCGGTTGCTCCTTCATGGCCTCCTTTTCTGGGTCGGGCTGCTGAGATCCGGGTGGCGTATACTCCATCTGTGTGGAGGTGCCGAGACGTGCTGGGGAGGTGTGAAGTAGATCCCGTGTGCATTCCCAACACCATACACACTACCTTTCTTGTACCCCTTCACGACCTTGAAATAGGTCTCATTCGGGTCTACTTCGGTAGCATCAGGAGAAGTCTCGTGATTTGCTAGCTCCTCTTGTAGGCATCCTGCGTACACAACAGTGATTTCAATTCAAGTTATTAGTAGATGAAATCAATAAAGATACTTATCTACCACCTAAAGTATATATATAGACACAATTGATTTATTTGAAATAGTAAGTACTCACCCAGATTGCCTGATCATTACTCGTCATAAAAGAAGTCCCTTCCGAGTCGGTCTTCCGTGCATGTCCCGGAACACCTCAGGGGCGGTTCGCGTCCTCCCGAGTTCAGCTTGTAGCTGTTAAATAAGTACGACCGTTAGGCGAACGTATATTACGTGAACGTAGTTTATGATTAATCAACTAGGAGTACGATATTATTAGAAATCATACCCTCTTGAGACGAAGAAACGAAGACTGTGAACCCCGATGATGTGTCGGGTCGGCCTTCCCCTCCTTCTCGCAGTTCTTCATTTTGTTTCGGGATGCCCTCTCAGATCTGACCTTGAACTCCTTGTCGTCGTGGTACTTAACCCACCTCTCCAACGCTTCACCGGAAGTATGACAACACTAATATATTATTAGTTAATACAGTAAAAGTTAGAAGTGAGATTGTTCTTTAAAATTAAGTAATATAAAAAACTACACCTTTCGTTGTTCATTACGTCTGCGAAGCGGCGTGTGCAAGTCTCGTTGTACCGCTCATATACCCTTCCTTCGAGCTCCGGCTTCCAAAAGAACTTCAGCTACAAAATCAAGGCGGATTAGTAATTAGTAAAAGAAATAATTACAAAGTACACATTATGAATGCGGAACTCGGTAGCAAAAACAGTCAACGAACCCGGAAGTTGTTGAACCACTGCTCCCGTTGATCCGTCGGCACCTGAGACCAACAGGCATACCATAGACCTTTGTCGACCATGTAGCTGTTAGTACAGCCAGTGGTCACCTCCCCATTGAGGAACCTGCACCAAGTCGAGAGACACAGACATGTACGAAATATTACAAGATGTATGTAGTCCAAAAATTCATATGTTACAAAAGAGTGGGCATGTTAGATTATATTACCATAGGCGACCGGGGTCGAGAATCACCCGACCGTTCTCGTCCTTCTTTAGCTTCTCCGTGTCACCCTGTCGCTGCCGCTCGTCGTTCTGCTCCTGTCCCGGCGTTTCAAGGACCACTTCCTCCTCCTCCTGCTGCGAGGTGGATGCGTGCACAGACCTACTACCTCCGCCACGTCTCCTCGTCGATCTACCGCCTGCCATTATCTTAACCTTGCAACAAATTAGCAACAATTAGCAATTACAATCTAACACAATTGAAATAACGTACACAATAAGTAACACAATGATTAATATGATTAACCTACTACAACAAGTCTAGCAGTCATCTTCGCTGTCGTTATTGTCTTCAGCCTCATTGTCCTCACTCTGATCCTCCTCCTCCGTTTCCTTGCCCTCCTCTTGATCGTCCTCCAAATTCTCTTCATCGTGTCCGTCATCCTCCTCAAGGATCTCCGAAACATCCCTAAACATGTAATCTCCTTGTTCATCTTCAGTATCATCCTCAGAGTATTCATCTGCCCCTACATTCTGATCTTCTTCGGAGAGTATGGTCTCGTCAATAGGAGACAAGCGTGTACCACTTGAAGCCGCATCTTCCTGGAACAAAGAACTGTCTATTTGCCCCCGTGGTTTTGTCGTAAAGACTGCCCACCATTGACTTTGATTTCTGTCATTTCTCGTGTACGGAGAAGGAGCAAAGTAGACTTGCTTGACCTGATGCGCGAGTATGAACGGATCGTACGTAGGATATTTCCGGGTGTGGTTAACTTCCACGATCTTGTAACGTTCATGCACGCGGGTTCCGTTCACGGAGCTGTCTTGTAACTTAATTTCTCTAACTTAATTTCCATAACTGAGTCTCCTCAATTTAATCACTAATACGTCAAAGTAAACCCAATTTTTTAATTTGCAAATGTCTTATTAATTTTTAATTGACCTTACAAAAATTAGTCACCGAATTTAATCACAAATGTAATCACAATTTAATCCCAATTTACAAAAACTCTAGCTAATTTATCAATGTAATCCCAATTCAACGGAACAAAACACAACAATTCATGGCTTAGGTCACACAGAAATAGCTTAAACATGTCAAAAAAGGGTCAAATTTTCGGATGCAGATATCAAAATTCCGAAAACGCCGCTAACACCGATTTACAACCCCGATCAGGATAGAAGTGGTTTCGGGAAAATCCGGCATTATTACGACACCTTTTGGTCCGTCCTAAGTCACACAAAACCTCACGGAAGGCCCTAGAGGTGATTCTAGCTCAATTCAACCAATTTCATCAAACCCTAATCATAATTGTGATGGGCAAATCTAATCTACCTAATCGAATTTGAACTAAACTAATCAACCTAAGCGAATTTGGGCTAAACTAATCAACCTAATTGAAATTTAGACCTAAACAATATTAACGAGCAAACTATCAATAAATAACGATAACAATCAAAAATAAGAACTAATTATAATGAATAAGAACTAAGTAAAGTAAGAAAACATACCACAAATTGAGAAAAAGTATGAAAATTGGAGAGGAATGTGGAATGGACTCGGCGAGGGAGTGTGGAGAGGGTGTAGAGAGTAAAAAATTTTTTAGAGAGTGAAGGGGGAGAGGAGGTGGGCGTGTATTTGTCGCCAAAACTAATTGACGGGCGTCCACTGTCGAACGCCATGGGTGGACGCCCGCTACTCCTCCTTTGGCGTCCGACAGTGGACGCCATTTGTGGTATATGGCGTCCGCCTGTGGACGCCTGTTGGCCTGAATTTCGTCCTTCCCAAACTCAGTCGGACGCCAAGTTTTGCGTCTGACTGTGGACGCCCGTCGGTTTTTTCAGACGCCATGTAGGTGTCCATATGCCCAGGACGCCAACCAAGCGGACGCTCGGGACTGTTTTTCTTGTAGTGGAAAATAGCCGACTAATCACCGTTATCTTTCTTCCTAGGGACTCGGTCCTTTGGTAGGCCCTTCACGGCAATAAGTTGGCAAAAAGGCTTATTTTTTATATTTTTGTGGTTTAAGTTTTCTTGATTTTTCTTCTTTTCTCTTTTGGTTTTTATTTGTTTGTGCATTTTTCTCTTTTCTTGGTTTGCCCTTGTTTTGGCTAGATGATACAACTCGGGATCTACAATAATCACGACCCTCACTTTGCGTGGCGCAGGGCACAACCTCCTCTTGGAGTATGCCTAGCACGTGACTAGAGTCCCCAAGCTTAATGAGTATCGCATTGAAGTAATTGTAACCAAGGATTTGGGTTTCATTTTTTGTAAACTTATTGTGTGGTGTATGGGTGAAAGGATAAATAGGTACCCAGAAACGGGCCCATCCCCGGATAACCTACAAAAAGTTGAGAATTTAGACCAAACGTGCAATGGTTTTCGAGCAAGGTAACCTAGAGAGCGAGACGAGGTAACCAAGGCCTTGTCACTCCATGGATGGTCAAGGTGGTCAAGTGCAAACCCCGAAGTAAACCCCTAGTAGAAAATGTTGACTCAAGCTAAAAAGACAACACATTTATTGATATAGAGTCATTCTACTAGATTAAGGTCCAAAATCGAAATGAGTTATCCACAAGGGAATGTAAATTCTTGTAACAAGCTTGTAATCGGGTTTTCGAAAACTTTTACCCTAAACACACTATACAAAATCAAAAAGAAACACACAAAGGAGGAAAAATAACAAACGGAAGAAAAGGAAATCACAAGTAAAGTCATGCACTCCGGTCTCCATCAAACAATCAATATAACCACAGCCACCAATTCCAAAACGCTCATCAAGAGCCTCCAAATAGCATGAAATCCAAACTCCCATGCAAGGTAAGGATAGGGAAAAAAACGAAGAGAAAAGAGGTTACCAAGTGGTCTTATGCTTACATAATCTTTCATCTCGTGCTATAAGGTTGGTGGCGATCCTACAAGAGTAGAGAACAAGACTATACAATGGACACTAGGACACGACAAATATAAGAAAAAAAGAAGGGAAAACCTTTTTGTATTTTTTTTTTGAATTTTTCAAGTATTTACGATTTTTTGAAAATATTTTTGAAAAAGAAAAAGAAAAAAATCAAAGGATAGTAGATCTCTCCCCCACACTAAAACTGTGCATTGTCCTCAATTCACATGTAGAGGAAAAATAAAAAAAGATAGAAAGAGAAAAATAATGAAAATATTTTTGGATTTCAATGATTTTTCAAATGTTTTTTAGATTTTTCAAAAAAATTGTGAAAGAAAAGAAAATAAAAAAGAAGGGTCGGGCCTAGGTGTAATCACGTCACCTAGGTCCTAGCCAAAAGATGGTAAAAGAAAAATAAATAAATAAATAAATAACGAGAAATGAAAGGTGAGAGAAAGGGCGTAGGTGTAATCACGTCACCTAGCCCGGATTTCGCACGATTTCAAAAAATTTAAAAAGGATAAATATGAATTTATTTGGATTTTAAAAAATGGTCAATGGTGTAATCACGTCACCAAAGACCGGGAGCTAAGAATACTCGGCTATTCAAGGCCACATCAACTTTCTCATAGAAAAATACTTCAAACACCACCAACCCAAAATTATAATCACCAAATGGATAAGGGAAGAGAAGAGGGAAGTGAAGATATAGGAAGTGGAGTGTAATGGATTTGGGTGGAGAGGGGTATAAAAGTGAATGTGGATGGTAAAAAGAGAAAGGGAAGAATGGTGTGTAAGAAAAAAAAAAGTGGATTGATGATGAATAATTTGGGTGTAAAGTTAGAAGTGGTGTTAATGGGGTTTTTAGTATTTGAGGTTTTAATGAAGGAAAATGGTGTTTAGTGTAGTGGAGAGATATAGGAAAGTGAAGGTGAATAAGTGTGGGAAAAAGTGAAGGAGTCGGCTAATTCCACCGGGTGAAGCTTCACCCGGTGAACTCTCATCGGACGAAGTTTCGTCCGACGGTAACTGATCAATTTTGGCAACTATTTCTGTAGGGCGAAGTTTCGCCCGGTCGGACTCCATCGGGTAAAGGTTTGTCCAATGGTAAAATCTGCAAATGGCGACAATAACTCCATCGGGCGAAGTTTCGCCCGACGGTAATGACTAGTAAATCTCACCGGGTAAAGTTTTGCCAGGCGCCATTTGTGCCTCTTCTTCTTTCTTTTTGCCTTTCCAAAATACCTTCACAAGTCTCACATTTCCTCAAACAACAATCCCAACTCACAAACTTCAAGATATGAGCAAAAACTTCTTCAACAAACACCTACAACACCTCAAAAAATCTCCAAATCGACCTCAAGTCTCGATCAAAATACCCAAGCTTTTAAGCTCCATGTAATCCAAACTCACTCATCCAAAGACTAACTAACAAATCAAAAATTATGATACAATATATACAAGATGGTTATTAAGGATACCACCAAACCTCATTAAATGTTATATAAACTCAACTTGGGTCGCCATCATAGCGACCGATCCATAGTTCACCTCCATCAAAACTTGTTCGTGGCTCGGACACACACATGATTTTTGTCAATTTTTGGAGGGTGGTTTTAACTTCTTGAACTAGTCGGGATACTTCGTCCCATTTTAACTTTTGATTGTTAACTTCGACCTTTGCTTTATCAACGAGGCTTATACCCTTGTTGCGTGTCATTAGCTCTCCATCCTTAGGTTCTATTTTCACCACACTTTTCGATTTCTTCTTTTTGGATTTTTTGGTAGCTCCCCTACGAGAAGTTGGAAAAGTGTTGGAAGATGAACTCATAGGCAGTTGCACGGTGGTCAAATCATTAAGCTTCACCTTTGTTTCAACATTATCGAGTAAATTACTCGACTTAGCTTCATTCTCCTTTTCTATCACAAGGGACTCAAAATCTAGAAGGTATTCAAGGATTTCATTTTTGAAGACATCATTCACCATTGGATTTTCTAACGTGATAGGTAATTTGAATTGCACAATCTCTTCACCGACATTAAACGAAAGCTTCCCCTTTTTAACATCTATGATAACTCCACCGGTGGCCAAAAGGGCCTACCTAGGATTGTGGGAGCATGCTTGTTCACTTTCACGTACATTACCACAAAGTTGGTAGGGATCGACAGATTTTTAACTCGAACTAGCACATCTTCAATCATACCAACCGGGGTCTTGATGGAACCGTCGGCTAGTCGAATTTTGATCGGTGTTTGATTCATGTTGCTAATATTGAGATCATTCACGATTGATAGAGGAATAATGCTCACGGCCGCTCCAAGATCACACAGAGCACAATTGATTTCAACATTCCCTATTGTGCAAGGTATTGAAAAACTCCAGGGATCACCCATTTTGGTGGGGATCATGCTCGATAAGGCCGAATTACACTCTTCGGTGAGTGAAACCACAATTGTATCATCACATCGGCCAACTACCTCGGTGAGAGGGGGAGTTACCTTATCCTTCTTTAGCAAGTCGGAGAATGAGGTGGACTAGATGTCATTTCTATTGATCGTAGCTCGAGATGGAAATAACAAAGGTGGCATATGTGCCTTAGGAGGTGGCACGCTTTTCTCTTTTTGAATTTCCTCTAGCACATACCCCTTATCTCCCGTGATATACTTAGAAGGGTCCCTTCTTTCAAGTTTTGTTTCATCGGTTACATAATGAACTTCCTCACAACAAGTTGTTCTTGGTGGATGCATTTTAAACTTGATAGAATGGGGGGCACTTTGATTTCAACATATTTTATCTTTGTTTTTCCCACTTGCTCTAGACCCAAGTTTTTGTGAGGGTGTACTAGTTCTTTTCCTTCATTCCATGTGGCAGCATTGGCATATGCTTGATGTTGCGAGTAATTTGGATTTTGATGTTTTTCGGGTAGTCCTTGTGGTAAATGTACCGGAAAGGTAGAGGTGTTTGTGGTTTCTTGTGATTTCCCCGCTTTGAGTTCCTCTCTTATATCCGCAATCTCGTAAGCTGAGAATGTTATCGCCTTTTTCATGACTTGTATAGGGTTCTCACATTGGCCATTCCATTGGCCTTGTTGGTAATCGCCATGGAAAGGTGGAGGTTGGTTATATTCAGGATTGTATCCTCGAGAACTTTGATTGAATTTAGGATGATACCCTTGGATATATTCTCCTTGATTGAAGCTTTGAATACCTTGAGTATAACCTTGAAAACTGTGGCTATTCCCTTGATTGCGAAAATTACCTTCAAGATTTTGGTAATTGTTTCCTTGATTCATGTGTTGATTATGGAATTCGCCCTGGCCTTGGAAATAATTACCTCCTTGATTGTTAAAATTTTCCTCTTGAAGAGGTGGCAAGTAGGGAGGAGGCCCTTGAATGAAAGAACTTTGTTGATGGTGTGAATTGAATGACATTTCTTGTTGTTCCCCTTGATACATTAGTCCCGGATTGTGCACATCCAATTTGCATAAGAGTTGTATTGGTGCATATGGTTTCTTGTTTCGGGATAATATGTGTTCGAAAAATGGTCATTTTGAGGCCTTGGATTGAAGTTTTGAAATACATGGACTTCATTGCATTCTTGATAGCACATTCCTTCATAAGAAGGACAATTTTTGGACTCATGACCATAGTTTCCACAACACTCACAAGGGATTTTTGGTAGTGGAGGTCGTCTTGATGGCCTTGATTGAACTTGGTGCACATCTCTTGAGTTAGAACTAGAAGTTATAGCTTCAAACCACTTGGTTAGTTCTTCCATTCTTAATTCGAGCTTTGATTCATTGTTCATGGAAATGCTTTCCAAGGGTTGGGAATGTGAATCAAGAGGTGTCATGATGGGTTCTTGGAAGTTTCTCAGGGGTGGTGGTGAAATGGGAGGTGTAGAAGGTGGAGAAATTTTTTGTGGAGTAATAAGAGGTGATGTAGATGGGGAATTTTGTAGAGTGAAAGGTGTAGGTGAGTTATTAATGGTGGGAGTGATAGTAGTTGGTGATATGAATGGATTTGGAGAAGGTGGAAGGATAGTATGTATGTTTGGTGGTGTAAGATACGGATGTGGAATCACTCTAGTTGAGATATTTACCGGGAATCTCAAGGCTTGAAATGTCATCTGATCTTTGGCTCGGGGTCAAACCGAAAAGTAGATAACCTGTTCCTGGCAACACACTCAAATAGAAAGTGAGACTCCTAGCACCAAGTGGTACTAGGGTAGAGAGAAATAAAAATGAAAGCAAAACCAAACACAAATAAACAAAAACTCAATCAACTAATCGCCGTCCCCGGCAACAGTGTCATTTTAATGCGCGGGCGTCGCGATTCGCACGATCAAACAATATTTGTAACACCGACTAACCTAAATAATGTAGTAGCGGTAGGTCGGGATCGATCCTCAGGGACGGTCTATGTAAAGTCGGTCGAGTAATCCAAGTATGGTTGGGGTCTAAGGGGGGTTTGAGTAAAATTAGGACTAGACTAAGGTGGTCGGTCTAATAGCTAACACGAAAGTCAATAGAGGAAAAGTGTTAGGGGGAGTCGAGGAATTGGAAATGAGATTCATAAAACAAAGAATCAAGCGAATGACACACGATCGATAAGGGATGGGTCACCTTTCGGTCTCTACACCCGACCTCACTAAGACTCACTTTCGCGACGAAGAAGTTAGGTCACTAAGTCGGAATTACCCAAGCCCCAAGTTTCCCCATACGAGTCAACTAAATTGATCAAGTAAAGTCAACAAGCATACAACAATTCCAAAATAGACAAATCAACCCAAGTGCATTCAATCACAAGAATCCTTAAACCATGTTACCCAAATCCATCCTCCCCTAACCCCCTAACAAAGATCTACTCACTAATCATGGTAAACTAACAAGAACAACTAACAAAGAAATTAGGCAAAAACAATCCATACTAACAAAAAGAGGGGAAATTAATCTAACACAAGTGAGAGAAAAAATAAAACCAAGAACAAATTCTACTAGGAAAAACAATAACAAAGCAAGAAAAGCAAGAAAAACAATAAACTAGAGAATAAACTAATTAGAGAGGAGGGAGAGGAGAAGAAAGTACCAACAATGGAGGAAAAACTCAAAGGAAGAAGATGAAGATTAACATAAATAATGAAGCTTCAAGAAGAAATACAAGAATCTTGTCACCAAATCCTTGCAAACTCTTTAATCTTCAATAAAATCTAAATCTAGACTAATGTAATAGCTTGATTGCAAAATGTTGAGTAAAATAATCTAAAACTAAAGAGAGTTTTCTAGATCTAATGGAGTTTTTCTAATGGAAGCTACTACTAAAATGGGGATCTTTCTAATGAGGCATAAGAAGATGATAATCTAGGGTTAACTTATATAAACAAAGCATTTATGGATCACTTAAACAAAGCCCAAGTATGATTTTTGCCCTTGAATGAAACTTTGCCCTTTGGATCTTCATAGGGCGAAGTTTCACCCTGCGGATTCCCTCCAAACTCGCCGAAATACCGTCGGGCAAAGTTTCACCCGGTCAAATCTAATCGGGTGAAATTTTGCCCTGTGAAAAGTCTGACCAGAAACTCAAAAATCTCGTAGGGTGAAGTTTCGCCCGCTCAAATCTCATCGGGTGAAACTTTGCCCTGTGACTTCAAAGGCCCATAACTCTCTCGTTTGATCTTCGATTGGGGCGTGTGATATGTCGTTGGAAAGTTAAGAAGATAATATTTCACCTCCAACTGGAATCGCTTCGATCCGAGGTCCAAAAATCTAGATATACACATTTGAAGTTCGACCTTGCCTTGTGAAGATGCCCAATAGACTTGAGTTTTGCCATATCATTGCCTTTTGCCCTTTTGCTCAAGATTTCACCTCTTGGGTTTGGACTTTGGACTTTAATCATGCTTTAGGACGATATTCCACTCTCTTGTGCCCATGTAAGCTCGAACATGCTCTCGAACAATGGATTCCTATCAAAATATTAGGAAACTACACAAACACACGTAAAATGCACAAGAGAGATCGCTAGAGTGAGAAAGACTAAAATATAGCGATAATCGCACACAAATCTCACAAAAGAGATAGGAAAAGGGGTATAAATAGGTGGAAAAGTGGGTCAAATTTGGAACACAACAATTGTGGTCATCGATTATAATGATTGCACATGTCATCTTTCTGTTATTCCTTCGTTAATGTTGTTTATATTCAACCTAATGTAATACAACTGGGAGAACATCTAGTTAATCCTCACTGACTGTGGACCCCCCTTTCAGGTCATTCAGGTTAATGATGATTGTGATGCTATTTTGGGGGAGACCAGTGGTGTAATATTAAATACGTACATTAGGGTTTAGCTTTTGTTATTTTGAAACCCGTTTATGAAACAATGTATTAGTTGATTGTCGAGATAGTAATGATTTGGATTTGGTAGGGTGTTTCCGCCAATTATTTATACTTCCTCCATTTTTATTTTATCTTCCCATGAACATTTGACACAAATTTTTTTGTATTGAATATAAATGATAAATTTAAGAAATATTGGGGTAGAATGGTAACTGTGTGTAAATATGGAAACAAACGGTGTAAAGTGTTGTAAATAGTAAGGGTAATATGGTAAAAATTATGGACCAAAATGGAAATAAATGAAATGGGAAGATAAAAAAAAAGTGGACCAAAAAGAAAATAGGTTATTTAACAACAATAATACCAACTATAGGGCGTCTTCCCAAAATAATATCAATTTTAATAAATCTGAGAATAATACGTATTATTGGAGTAATTAAACAAGAGTAGTATAGGTGACCGGTTACCTGCATAACCCTTTCACCTTTAATTTTATTTAACGATAATAATATCAACTATAGAGCGTCTTCCGAAAATAATTCCAATTTTAATAAATCAAAGAATAATACGTATTTTTGGAGTATTTAAACCAAAGTAGTATAGATGACCAGTTAGCGGTAGAATCCGTTCACCTTCCTTTTTCCCCTTTAATTTATTTCATATTAATTCACTCATTTTCACTTACTCAGTGTACGGGACATTAAACATCATTCATGTCCTCCGTCTTCTTCTTCCTTCAAGTCTTCAACCTCACCAAATCTAGCTAACAACACAATCCTACACCAAAATCAACACGTTAATCCAAACGAAACGTACAGGAAAAAAATTGAAGAAGGATGAAGGGTAATGGAGAGAGAGGATGAAGGAGAGAACCAAGGAGGAGTAGACCTGACAAAACTGACTTAACCCGAATAAGTCAAACTGAATCCGATCCGACACCCGAATTGAAGACTTGATTTTGGCCCGTAATCCGAATTGACCCGAGCTAACTCGAAACTGACCCGACTATTACTATAGAAAACGAGCCGATATCCCTAAAAAAGTTGAAAACAACAAACCCGAGAATGACTCGAGCCCGAAATTATCCGACCCGATCGGAAGTCTACCCGATTATTATAATCCGAAAATGGCTCAACCCGAAGCTGACCCGACACGGTTCACCCGTTATTCAGGTCTAAGTAGGAGGATGAGGGATAAATAGCATGTTAAATATTAATTAGGTGACCTGATGTAACAGGTTATAAAATCATTTATACTATTCTTCTTTAACTATTCCAATAATACGTATTATTCTCAGATTTATTGAAATTGATATTATTTTGGAAAGACTCCCTATAGTTGGTATTATTGTTGTTAAATAACCCAAAGAAAATTGGGAAGATATAAAAAAAATGGAGGAAGTATTATGTAACACCCGCTATTTCCTTAACGCTTTTATATTTTCCGTTATGACTTCGTCATAACTCTATCACGTTTTGGCCTTCTGTTTCATCATTTTTCCAAGCTTTACTTTTATTTTCGAGTCAAATAATATTCATTTTATTTTAAAAGATTTTAATTCTTTTAAACCTGTTTATTTGATTTTCATCGTAAACTATTTATTTTTCCGCGAGGAATTCTATTTCTCTACGAATTGACGTTTTAAGCTCGAATTTAAGTTATTTCTTTTCTTACAAATGTCTAAACATATTTATATAATATTTCCAACTAAGAAATATTTTTATTTACGAAAATTTAGCCTTTAATGATTTTATTACGAAGTTTCGTAAATAATTATTTTCCAACGCGAGGTTTACTCGAATTGCTTTGAAATACCTTTAACGATTTTACGATTCTTTTTTTTTATCAACTTACAAATTATTTGGGACATTTTTCCCATATGTTGGACCGACACCTCTCTTGTCACATGTTTCTTTATACATTTCGTTTTATTATGTTAAAACTTAAAGATTTTTTTTTTCTTTCCCATTTATTTGTTGCTTAATGAGCAAACTCTTCACTCTCCCTTCCTCTCTGTCTTTTGGCTGGTTTATATAGGGTGGTGTAGTGTTCGTGCCAAAAATTTGCGCCTCCGGAGTACCACGTGGCAAAATGCGAATGGACAGTCAAAAATTCAAAAGTCAAAGGTCAACAATAAAAGAGTCAAAATCCTCAGATAAAAAGTCAAAGTCAAAGACTAAAAGACGGAAGTCAAATAATCGGAAGATGTCAAGTCAAACAAACCAGAGACGATACACAATAATGGGTTAAATAAAGCATGAAGTAAATAAAACAGTGGGCCACTTAATCAAGAAGACCCAACACATGGGAGATGAAACCCAGCCCACACCAAGAGAGAAGGAGGCAACAACCCCTCCTACAAACCAGGAAACCCTCCTACAGACCAGGAGAGAATCCAGGAGAAGAAGATAACGGCTGAGGGAGAGTTAAAGGATGAGATCTCAGGCAATTAAGAGGGGATTAAATGTCAAGATTCTGGGAGAGAGAGGCAACGGTCAGTAGCAATATAAAAGGCAAGGAGAGGAAGAAGGAGGGATCATCGAAACAGACCCATTCCAAGCTCACGTACCCATAATCAATCAAACTTGGAATTATAGTAAAATTACTTGTATTTGTATTCTCTTCTTCACTCCTTCTAGTTCATGGTAGAATTTTGGCGGGATTACGACTCCCCCGCGGTTTTTCCCACATCGGGTTTCCGCGTCACCAAAACTTTGTGTGTGTTCTTTTTCTTCTTCGTTTTCTTCGTTCGCTAGATACGATTCAATTTCGCCAACCATAGTTATAGGACGATCGCTTTGACCCGCAACCGATATCGTAGACCCGGTAAATTTTTACCAAAACAATTTGGCGCCCACCGTGGGGCAAAGTGATCATTTCCTATAAGCCAAACCCTACCGTGAAGCAATCTCGTGTCGTCATGACCGGATCCGGACAAAGTTCTTCCGGCAGTCAAGGAGCATCCACCCAGCCCATTGCAGGAGGATCGTCCCCAGGATCAGCGGAGCCAGCTTTCACGCCCCTTACCCTGGCAATTCCCACCAGCCAGGCAGTGAAACCCACGTTGTCGGCCTCTAGGCCCCCTCCGACGCCCAAAACCTCTGGGGTCACCCGCTCCTCCAAGGCCAGGAAGGAAAGCACATCAACCAGAACCTTGACTCCAGAAGGACTCGTAGGAGAACCTTCCAGAGGAGCAGGGTCACCAGACCTGATGCAGAGTATGCTCCAGGGAATCAATGCTCTGCGCCAGGCAGTGGAAACCCTGCAGAAGGACAACCAAGAAATCAAGGCTCGGATCTCGGCAGCAGACAAGACTCCAGTTGCATCGGTCCAGCCGTCACCAGAGATGCTGCCCTTGATGCCTAGGGGAGAGCCTAGCACCCGCAGGGAGTCAATGACCATCAATAAGACCACCAGAGAAGTCCCCTTAGAGTTGGTCACCAGGCTGGAGCTAGGATTGGCTCCAGCAGGTCCAGTCATTGAACCCCATGGATTGGGTTACTTGACCTACGGCCCCACACCCGGCAGATCTCCTACCACAGGTAACCCTCTCTCCGACATCGAAAGTCGAGAAACTAACTCACTATCTTTTGCAGGCACCCCTGTCCACCAGGCGCCAGGATGGCAATTTGTAACTCCACCAGGGATGACCACCTTATCCAGCAACCAGTCCTCTGGAGGAGTGTGGACAGCACCCAAAACTCCACTCCAGCAGGCGTCAGAGTGGCAGCCCGGATCCACGACATCAGCAGTACCTTTGCCTCCTCCTCCTAGTAGTCAACACCTTGGAGGACCTTATGCAGGAAGTACTCCTTTCAACTTTTCTCCTCCTGTCTCTAACCCTCTTGCAGGAACAAACAGTACAGTGGATTAGCAACGCCAGGAACTAAAGGAATTGAGAGACCTGATCAACAAGATTCTTGGAATGCCACGCCCCCTGGAGAGAGCAGCTAGGGATAGCTACGCAGATTTGCCCTTCATCAACGATCTAGCCTGTGTTGCTGTACCCAAGGGCTTCATGCCACCAGCCATGACGCTTTATGATGGCACTGCAGACCCCGTAGATCACATCAACCAATACAAATAGAAGATGGTGGTGGTGACCGCTACGGGGCCCCTGAAGGAAGCCTGCATGTGCAAGGGGTTTGGCTCCACTCTGTCAGTAGCAGCCCTCCATTGGTTCGTCGGTCTGCCTAACCGAAGCATCTCCTCCTTTGCTGACCTGGTCAATGCCTTCAACCAGCAGTTCGCCAGCAGCAGAAAACCAAAGAAGCAGACCAGTGACTTGTATCGGGTGGTGCAGAAGTTCGAAGAATCTACACGTGACTTCCTCAACAGATTCAACAAGGAGAAAGTAACCATCCCCAGATGTGATGTGCCCACCGCCATAGAAGCCTTCCGCCAAAGGATCCACCAGGACTCGGATCTGTACAAGGACCTCACAAAATACCCGTGTGCTATGTTTGAGGATTTGCAGACCAAGGCAATGGCAGCCATCAGACTGGAAGAAGATTCAGGCCCCAGAAGGGCTACGTATGGTTCTGAGCGCGTCACCAGAAAGGCGCCAACAGAAAAAAGGGGTGAGAGATCAAAGCCCTACTCCAGGAACGTAAGCAAGGTTTCTGAGGAGAAAGACTAGAAGGATAATCCGGAATTACCACCCAAAGTAAGTGAGTATGGATTTTCTACCAACCTTGCTGGAGTGCTCAAGGCTCTGAGGGAGTTAGGGCGCAGAGTCAGGTGGCCCTGGAGACAGGAGTACACCAATGATCGAAGGGATGCCAGCAAGAAGTGCGAATTCCATGACGACATCGGACACCATACCTATGAGTGTGTCCAGCTCAGGAGAGAGGTTAAGTTCCAATATGATCAGGGGAACCTGGACCACCTTGTGTCCAGAAACTCCAGCAGGATAAATGCAGCAGATCAAGTCTTGCCCTCTCCACCTCCAATATGTACCAGAATTGTCAATGTGATCACAGGAGGATCGGAATTATGCGGGCTGACCTACTCAACAGCCAAGAGACATGCTTCTCAGACCAGAGGAGACAGACCAGAGCACTCCTGCAGAATCAGTTGCAAGGATCTTCCAACTGTCACCTTTGACGAAACTGATGCAGAAGCTACTCCAGAGAGGCATCATGACGCATTAATAATTACTCTCTTCATAGGGAATTGCACCGTGAAGAAGATTCTGGTGGACACTAGGAGTTCAGTCAACCTCATCATGCTGGAAACTCTCCAGAACATGGGGTTTAGCGAGAAGGATCTAACAAGGAAGGAGGTTCCCTTGGTAGGTTTTAGTGGTGAGACCAAGCATTCTCTGGGAGAGATCACCATTCCTACCTATGCTGGAGGAGTGAACAAGCAAGTACGGTACCTAGTCATTGATGGACCCTCCACCTACATCGTGATTCTAGGAAGGCCTTGGATCCATGAGATGAAGGCAATTACCTCCACCTACCACCAGTGCCTGAAGTTCCCTACACCCTGGGGAGTGCAGAAGATCAACGGAGACCAAGGAGAAGCCAGTGATTGCTACAGGGTAGCCCTTAAGAAGACGGCGAGCCCCCCAGCATAACAATTACAGAGCCTTCATCTGCCTCTGCAGGAGTACGTAGAGCCACCTCAGGCGAACTTGGATGAAGTCAACTTGGACAAGCAACATCCAGAGCGAAAAGTGTTAATCGGATCAGAACGCACAGGTAATATCCGCCAAAACCTCATTGAATTATTAAAAACTAACATGGATTGTTTTGCTTGGTCGCATGATGATATGGTAGGTATAGACCCCAGCATTATAACCCATAGGCTAAGTGTGGATCCCAGCTACAAGCCAGCCCAGCAGAAGAGGAGGAAGTTTGCCCCAGAAAGAAATCAAGTCATAAATCAAGAGGTGGACAGTCTGCTGGCTGCTGGAAAAATCAGGGAGGTGAAGTACCCAGAGTGGTTGTCTAACGTGGTGGTGGTCCCAAAGAAGAATGGCAAGTGGAGGGTGTGCGTCGATTTCACCGACTTGAACAAAGCATGCCCGAAAGATCCATTCCCCCTACCACATATAGATGCCATGGTAGGTGCTACAGCAGGCCACGAGATGCTAACCTTTCTTGATGCATGGAGTGGGCACAACCAGATCAAGATGCATACAGCTGACCAGGAGAAGACAGCTTTCAGGTCTGAGAGAGGTATATATTGTTACAATGTAATGCCTCTTGGTCTGAAGAATGCAGGTTCCACCTACCAGAGACTAGTCAATAAGATGTTCATGAGACAGATTGGGGACACAATGGAGGTATATATTGACGACATAGTCATCAAGTCAAAGCAAGCTTCGCAACATACAACACACTTGGAGGATACCTTCAACACCTTGAGGGAATACAAGATGAAGTTAAATCCTTCAAAGTGCACATTTGGAGTGTCATGCGGGAAGTTTCTGGGGTACATGGTGACCCAGAGGGGAATTGAAGCTAGCACGGAGCAGATTAAGGCCATCCTCCAGCTGGAATCCCCACAGAAGCCAAAAGACGTGCAAAGGCTGACTGGAAGAATTGCTGCTCTGAGCAGATTTATCTCCAGGTCTTCAGATAGATGTCGGCTGTTCTATGATATCTTGAAGAAGGCCCAAAGGTTTGATTGGACAGCAAAGCACGAGAAGGCGTTCAGCGACCTGAAGCACTACCTCAGCACTCCACCTCTGCTGTCAAAACCAGAACCCGGAGAGCAGCTCTTCCTATACCTGTCAGTAATCGAGGTAGCAGTTAGTGCAGTACTGGTGAGGGAACACGAGGGAGTACAACACCCGGTATATTATGTCAGTAAGTCTCTGCTTCCTGCAGAGACCAGGTACACATCCCTTGAAAAACTCGTACTTGCACTTGTTACGGCATCTTATAAACTTCGACCCTATTTCGAGTCACATATTATTTCTGTAATAACAAATTACCCGCTGAAAACTATTATGAAAAAACCTGAGTTGTCAGGAAGGATGGCCAAGTGATCCATGCACTTGAGCGGCTTCGACCTGAAATTTATCCCCAGAATAGCAATAAAGTCCCAGGTGTTGGCAGATTTTGTATCCGACTTCAGCCCAACACTACAGACCCAAGCAGAGAAAGACATCCTCCTCCTGGAAGAAGACAAGGGTGAACAGGTATGGAAGCTAAATGTAGATGGCGCATCGAACATGAGAGGATCTGGGGCAGGAATAGTTCTCAAGTCACCTCAAGGGGATCTCATAGTCCAAGCAGTACGGTGCGAATTCCGGACAACAAACAATGAGGCAGAATATGAAGCTTTGATATTAGGTCTCCAGCTGGCCCTAGACCTCAAAATCAAGCGCCTGGAGGTATACAGCGATTCCCAGTTGATAGTAAATCACGTGAATGGTTCATATGCCGCAAAGGATTCCAAGATGATGGCCTACCTTGAAATGGCGAAGGATCTATCCCTCAGATTCGTAGCCTTCTCAATTAGCCAAGTCCCGAGAGACAAGAATGCAGAAGCAGACGCCCTAGCCACCCTGGGGGCGACATTCAATCCTGGAATAGTCTCCACCATACCCATTGTCCACGTCCTGGAGCCAGCAGTTTGGAAGGATACACAGGAACACAAGATGCTTGGAGAAGGGGAAAGTTTATCAGACCAGGGCTTGCAGTGGTTACAAGAAGCAGGAATTTGCAGCACCACAACAGGACAAGGAGAAATCTCAGATTGGAGAAAACCCTACCAAGAGTGGCTACAGAATGACGTTTTGCCAACAGATAAGAAGGAAGTTAGGAGCTTTAGAATGAAGGTGTCTAGGTTCACCCTCATCGACGGTGTCATGTTCAAAAGGTCAGTTGCTGGACCATACCTGATGTGCTTGGGTTAGCAGGAAGCAGAAGTCGTTATGCATGACCTCCACAGTGGTGAATGTGGAAATCATGCAGGGGGCAGGAGTCTATCCAACAAAGCACTCCGTCGGGGCTACTATTGGCCAACAATGCGCAAAGACACTATAGAGTATGTCAGAAAATGTAACGCCTGCCAAAGACACGCACCAGTCAACCACCAGCCAGCAGAACCATTGCATCCAGTAATCTCTCCTTGGTCTTTCATGAAGTGGGGGATGGATATTGTTGGCAAGTTACCAAGAGCTCCGGGAAACAAAGTCTTCATGTTGGCCATGACGGACTACTTCTCCAAATGGATAGAAGCAGAAGCATTCCCTCAGGCGACAGAAAAACAGGTTATATCCTTCATAAAACGTAACATTATCTGCAGGTTTGGCATTCCTTCAGAAATCATCTGCGACAACGGATCCCAGTTCATTGGCAACAAGATGGAGGCCTACTGCGCCAGGTGGAACATCACACTAAGCAAGTATACCCCCAGAAACCCTCAGTCTAATGGTCAGGCGGAGTCTAGCAACAAAATTGTGATAGACAACCTGAAGAGAAGGCTGGAGGAGGCAGGGGGCAGATGGGCAGAGGAACTCCCCTTGGTGCTATAGTCTGATAGAACTACACCCAAGGTGGTTACTGGACAGACACCTTTCAGCTTAGTCTTTGGTGCTGAGGCAGTCATTCCCTCAGAACTGAGAGTGCCCACCCATAGATACGGATGCATAACCGAAGACAGAAACCAGGTGGAGATGGCAAGCAGCTTGGATACTATAGATGAGCTCAGGACCGATGCTCAAATAAGGATGGCCTCCTACAGACAGACAGTCGCCAGAAGTTACAACAAGAATGTCAAGGTCAGAATCCTGCAGGAAGGAGACCTAGTCCTCAGAAAAGTCTTCGAAAACACCAGGAACCAGCGAGCAGGAAAGTTTGCCTACAATTGGGAAGGACCCTACCAAGTGGAGAAGGTGGTTGGGAACGGAGCCTACCGACTTATGACCATGGAAGGGGAAATCATCCAAAACCATGGAACATCACACACCTAAAGAAATACTTCTTCTAAAAGAGCCACAGCCGCCAGCAATCTGGGCCACTGCCGCCAGAAACATGGGCTACAGCCACCAAAAACGTGGCACCTATTCTGCCAGGTGCACCTCTACCAGAACCCAGGTTTAATCTTTTCAAACCTTGCAAACATATATTTAAATTTTCCTGTCATTCTTCTGTCTGCCTTACTTTCTTTTTGCAAAAATTTAAAATTTTCTCTTCGCAAAATTCAAATTTCTTTTGCATCAAAGTTTGATTTTTTGTTGCATACGTTTTCGAAATATGATTTTCTTTCTTCATATGCTTTCGAAATTCGATTTTCTTCCGCATATGTCTTCAAATATTGCGTGCCCCATCTTTGCCAAATTTTATCACTTTTCCCAAACTAGTAACTGGTCTGGTGGAGTGCACAATTTCTACAGAGGCGTGTGTCTTGTGACTAAGTGCCTACAACCGGAACATTACAGTCTCTTGCGCCACTTAGCACCCACGCAAAGCGTGGCACCTCCGACATAGTGGGAGAACTAAACCCCAGGCCACCACTATATCAATGGTCGACCATACAAACATAAGGCATGCATACAACAGAAGGTAGTTAGACAAAACTACAACAAACGATTATAGTCAAAAACAAACAATCGTGATCAACAGTCAAATATAAAGTACCACAAAGTATTCAAACAAATTTGTTGCCCCTTGGGCAAAAGTAAAGAAAATTCAAATACGGAGTTTGAAGCTAAAAAGTGTTTTCTGTGCCACACAGGGCAACAAACAGATTCAACAGACGAAAAGAAAGGAGCCTAGACACCAGCCCCTTTTGGGGGCGAGGAGGCAAGAGGTTCCACGACAGTGGGAGCCACAACATGCTCCTGATCAGCCTCATCAGCCCTCTCAGTCCTCTGATCTGGGGGGAGGGAAGCAGCTGACTCACCCACAACTTCCCCTTCCTCGTCAGCAAGAAGATCCAAGTCAGGTGCCACAGAAAATTGCTCTGCCAATTCTTCTTTCTCGGCTGATAAATCCCAGGATTCATGTTCTCCCTTCGAGTAAGCTTCCATCATCTCCACTCGAGTTTGCAGAGACGCCCAGCTGAAAGCATCCATCAACATCCGCTTCAACTTGGAGATCTGTTCCCTTAGTGAAGAATTGACTTCCTGAACTCGGGATAGTTCACCCTTCTCCTGTGTCAGCAACTTCCTAACCTGCTCTAGCTCCCCACCCAGTTTGGAGACCTCCTCCTTGGCTCCGTCGACCGTGCTCCGCAGACCGTCCCTTTGATCCCTAAGAAAGTCCACCTCGTTTGCCAGCCGGGGTACGACATTACGCAAATATAAACCCAATTGCAAGACCTAAGCAGAACCACAGCAAGTCAAGGCACGGTCAGGGAAATCATGCCCAACAATAAGACAAGGAAACAAATACCTCGAAGGTCTGCCCTTTTAACAGGTCAGTTAGATCCCCCTGAGATCTCCTATCCATAGCAGCTTCAGGGCCAGGAAATAGTAATTGATCCAAAGCCACCCAATCCTCCGGAGATTGAAGGAAGCCAAAGTCGCTGGAAAACTTAAGCGTTAACTCGGGAGCCGTATTGTCTGTTGGCTGGGGGGCAGAGTCAGAAACAGGAGCAGAAGTACCAACTACCGGGGATTTCCCAGCAGAGGTGTCTCCGGGAGATGAAGAAGAGGCACGCTTTCTTTTGGCTCCAGGAGAAGCGGAGGGAGTAGAGCTGGATTTCCCCTTGGACGAGGAACTGGCGACCATTTTCTTCCTCCTAGAAGCAGTCAGTCGGTTCAAGGTCATACGAGGCTTAGGATTCCCTAAGAAAAAGACGAAAGACAAACCTCAAAATTATGGTAAAAATGAAGCATTCTAGCCAAAAGTAAAAGCAGGGTATACCTGAAGACATGGTGTCAGCAGAATCTTCCCCCGAAGAGGCAAAGGAAGAAAGGTTATCCCCAAGAGGGCTCACCAGGTGGTAGAAGGACCGAAACTCAGGCTCCAGACCGAAGAGGCGAGACAAAGAATCCGGATCTTCAGAATCAAAGTAGGGTTCCTCCAAACCTGCACCATAGTCAGTGAGAAGAGTGAGCCTACGAAGAAAATCCAGAGATAGGGGAGATACTTGTACCTTCAACAGGCTTCCATGGGGAGAAGAGATAGCTGGCAGCATGAGGGGAGATACTACCAATCTTCACAAAGATAAAATACCGATACCATTTGGCGTCTGGAGGGTTGGCTGGGAAAGAAATGCAGGATTCCCTACCCTCCTGCAGACGAAGGATAACCAGGCTATTCCCAACAGACTTGTAGATGGAAGAGACATCACCCAAGGTAATGCCTCTTTGGTAATGCCATGCATGCGGCATCAGTTGGCAGGGGGCAAGGCGATGGAAGGACAGAAAATCACGAATCAGCGCGGGAAAAGGAAATCTAAGGCCTAGAGAAAAAGGATAAGCATAGAGACAAGTACATCCTGGTCGGAGGAAATCCGCCCTCTGGTCATGAAGAAGAATGTGAACAATTACATCCTCATGGAAACCGAAGATCTTTCTGATGGTAGGAAGATCTCTTTCAGTATAGCAAGAGTCACACGAGTGGGGAGGACTAAGGGTAAGTGTAGAAGGAAATAACATTATGGAAGATGAAGGAGACAATGGCGACGAAATAAGGGTTAGGGATTTCGAACGATCAAACTTGGGAGCCATGGAAATAAAACAAGCAAGAAAGGAAGGAAGTCACTGTGAAGAGAAGAATCACCTGAAAATCGGGACGAAGAGTACGGAACTTGTCAGCGCAGCAGCAACGAGCAAAAGGAATGAGGGGTGTCTTTTTGAATTTTGGAAGATGAGGAGAGAGTAGTTGGGGTGAGAAGAGGTAAAAAGTAATTGGGAAAGGTGAGTTGAAAAGACACGTAATGATGGAGGGAGTGGAACAAAAGCATTAATTGGGGAGTTGGAAGCATCAGTTTTTTGAAGGACAGTCGGTTGATCGACACCAGAAGTTATCTGCAGAAGAACAAAAATTCCCGCCTAAAGTGAGTTTAGTCGAATATTTGGGGACATTTGTTCGTGCCAAAAATTTGCGCCTCCGGAGTACCACGTGGCAAAATACGAATGGACAGTCAAAAAGTCAGAAGTCAAAGGTCAACAATAAAAGAGTCAAAATCCGCAGATAAAAAGTCAAAGTCAAAGACTGAAAGACGGAAGTCAAATAATCGGAAGATGTCAAGTCAAACAAACCCGAGATGATACACAATAATGGGTCAAATAAAGCATGAAGTAAATAAAACAGTGGGCCACTTAATCAAGAAGGCCCAACACATGGGAGATGAAACCCAGCCCACACCAAGAGAGAAAGAGGCAACAACCCCTCCTACAAACCAGGAAACCCTCCTGCAGACCAGGAGAGAATCCAGGAGAAGAAGATAACGGCTGAGGGAGAGTTAAAGGATGAGATCTCAGGCAATTAAGAGGGGATTAAATGTCAAGATTCTTGGAGAGAGGCAACGGTCAGCAGCAATATAAAAGGCAAGGAGAGGAAGAAGGAGGGATCATCGAAACAGACCCATTCCAAGCTCACGTACCCATAATCAATCAAAGTTGGAATTATAGTAAAATTACTTGTATTTGTATTCTCTTCTTCACTCCTTCTAGTTCATAGTAGACTTTTGGCGGGATTCCGACTCCCCCCGCGGTTTTTTCCACATCGGATTTCCGCGTCACCAAAACTTTGTGTGTGTTCTTTTTCTTCTTCTTTGTCTTCGTTCGCTAGATACGATTCAATTTTGCCAACCATAGTTATAGGACGATCGCTTTGACCCGCAACCGATATCGTAGACCCGGTAAATTTTTACCAAAACATGTAGCATAGATTTCATCAAATTTCACTTAACATTTATGCTTTAGAAAAATCATCCACTTTCTTCATTCATTTTACAAAAATTAAACAAAATTTCCTTCCTTTTTGCTCTCTTGGCCGAGTTTTCCGGCAGGCTTTCGAGGCAAATTCTTGTCTCAAATCAAGTCTTAATCATCTCATTTTCATCATCTAATTAATCGTTATTCTGATCCCTTCGTTAAGGTAATAATCGATGTTATTTTCGATCATTATTTACCTTGATTCTTTTAGTTTTTCTTATGGTATTTTTGTACCATACTTGTCGTGTGATGTAGGATTTTTGGACGATCCTGAAGCCGATGAATTTATTATCGACTCGGATTTGGATTAGAGGTAATGTCGATGTTACTCAGTATTGCATGATTTTATTTATGTAATTGCATGTATATAATTATAATTTTATTTTTGACAATATATGTATGTCATATAATCTGGAAATTTTTAAAAGTTGAAAATTTGCATGTTTCGGTATTTTTATCACTTTTACGATATTAACGATTTAAAAACCCTAATCAATTAAGAAAGAAGAGCTCAAAAGAAAAAACCCTGGAGAGCAGACTCGGCATGGCGATCTGAACGTCGGCTACATGATTCTTGACGGTGAACCCTGTGCACGGTGGCTATGGATTCATCTCCGGTGAGTTTACGTAACATCACGCATAGGAAAGGCATGACGAGTAAGGAAAGAAAGAAGAATGATACCATAGACCGTGGTCTACGTAAACCTAACATTGAGGAGGCAAAAAAACACAGTAGTTTACAGAAAATCAATGGTACTCCTTCGTATGAATTTCATGATGATGAGGAAAATGTGGAGGATGAAATTGAGGAAATTAGAGGCGAAGGAGATATACAAGATCAACAAGGTGAATGGTATGTTCGCCAAGGGAAGAAGATAGTTAAAGTGGTACAAGAGGAGGAAGTTCAAGATGACATTTTGCAATTAACTAATGATGATGTTAAGGATGAACTCTCGTATTGGGATACAGGAGTTTACGGGTATGTACTTGGGGCTAACCCACCATGGCCAATATTTGAGGGCTACTTGAAGAGAATCTGGAAACATTATAGCATAGATAAGATTTCCTTTCTACCTAATGGTGTTTTCATTGTTCGGTTCGCGAATCCAGAGATGCAAACCAAGGTATTGAATGTTGGGGTTTACATGTTCGATAGTAAACCTGTAATTGTTAAGAAATGGAGACCGGATGTGAAGTTGGAAAAGGAAGACGTGAAGGTCGTCCCAACATGGATACGGCTACATCACTTTCCTCTAAAATTTTGGGGGCTGAGTCTTCCTAAAATTGCAAGTAGGGTGGGGAAAGTTCTGATAATAGATGAGGCCACTCAACAAAAGACTAGATTAGGATATGCACGTATCCTAGTTGAAGTGAAGGTTAACAAAAGTTTTCCTGAGAGCATTCAGTTTAAGGATGAGAAACAGATGTTGATTTCCACACCAATTGAATAGGAATGGAAGCCAGTCAAGTGTGATCAATGCCAGCAAATGGGGCACGAATCTAAACAATGTAGAAGAAGGACTACTGATCAGGCTTCCAAACCAGTGAATAGGCCTCAAGTTTGGAGACTGAAAGCTAAAGAATCGGATATGGTAATTCAGAATTATAAAGAAGGGGACCAGAACTTTCAGGCTAAACCAATTGTTTCAGTTGGAAGGCTGCAGCAGTCTCCAAATGTGCAGATACATAGAGTGCAGGTTCCATTGTCAGGGGATTCTAGTTTCTCTGCTGATGCAACACGGTTAGGGTCTCCGACATTCAAAGGAATTCTAACTGGAGAGCTTAATGAGCAAGGAGGGGGTATGCCAACTTCCTTGTCTCCATGATCTTTGCCTTTTGGAATGTTGGAGGTATGAATAAGGAGCACAAACAACGTACAGTAAATAATTTTATGCTCCATAATAAGGTAGATTTTTTTGGTTTACTAGAGACTAAAATAAAGACTAGTAGTCAGTCGAATATGCTCTTGAATTTCCAGTCGTGGAGTATGTCTACTAATTCTCATACTCACAAGAGGAGACGTATTTGGGTGGGTTGGAATCATCAAACTGTTCAGGTGGATTTTATTGAATATCCACAATTTATCCATATGAAAGTTCTGCACCTTATTTCCCAACAGGACGTCCATGACACATTTGTGTACGCTTTTAACGGCATTCAAGAGAGAGAGGTATTGTGGGACAGATTAACTGATATTGCTGCAACTTTATCTGGACCTTGGGCTGTCGGGGGTGATTTCAATTGTGTACTTACAGCTGAGGAAGGGTTTGGAGGAGGTTTCAAACTTGAGGAAGCTTTGCCCTTTCAAAATTGTTTGATGAACTGTGACTTAATTGATAGTCCGGCGGATGGAGCGTTTTATACTTGGAATAACAAACAAGTTCCTGAGGATAGAGTTTACAGACGGCTGGATCGTCTGCTTATCAATCAGGATTGGAGTAGAAAGCATCCAGAATATGAAAGCTTCCTTCCTCCCTGAGGGTAAGTTCGATCATTGCCCTTGTTTAGTGAGGAAGTAAGGGATGCAAATAGCGAGTAGGAAGCCATTTAGGTTCTATAATATGTGGATCTCTGATCTGGATAAGTGGGGGGTGGAATTTTCTGGCACAAAGATGTATATTCTGGTGAAACGACTTAGAGCTCTGAAATTCCATCTCAAGAGAATTCATTTCAACAGATTTTATGATGTAGAAAGGAGTGCAAACATCGCAAAAGTTGCTCTGCGACAGATTCAGGAATAGCTAGCTCACAATCCACTGGATGCTGATCTTATAAATCAGGAAAGGAGTGCTTTGAAGGAATTTGTTAAGCTAGAACAGGTACAGTTGATGTACTTGCAGCAGAAGACGAAGGCTCATTGGAAGGCAGAAGGTGATGCTAATACCGCTTACTTCCACAACGTGCTAAGAGTCAGGAGAGCTAGGAACCAAGTGACACAGATAAAAGATATGCAGGGTGTCGTGCAAACTGATCCTGATGCGATACAGGAGAGCTTCCTGAAGTTCTATATGAACCTTTTGAGGAATAATTCTCCAACATCCAGGGTTTGCAAGCGGACTGTGCAGGATGGACTGGTGTGCAATCCAGACCACCACCAGCAGCTCATGAAACCAGTGACCCGTGAGGAAATTAAAGAGGTGTTTTTTTCTATTCCAAATGATAAAGCACCCGGGCCAGACGGTTACACTAGCAAATTTTCAAGGCTAGTTGGGAGACGATTGGTGATGATGTGAGTGAGGCTATGTTGGAGTTCTTCATGAATGGAAAATTACTGAAGAAGCTTAATAACACTACACTGACACTCATCCCTAAAGTGACCAGACCTGAATCAGTACAACAATTCCGTCTGATTGCTTGTTGTTACATGGTCTATAAATGTATTTCAAATTGTTATGCAATAGGTTGGCCTTGGTTCTTCCTCACATTACATCTAAAACTCAGGGCGGCTTTATTCAGGATCGAAATATTTTGGAGAACATCCTAATTTGTCAGGATCACATCAAAATATATGGAAGGAAATCGGTATCTCCTCGATGTATCTTCAAATTTGACTTACAAAAGGCCTATGATGGCGTGGAATGGAGCTTTCTTGAGCAAATGCTAAACGCTTTGGAATTTCCTCCCCAGTTCAGCGATTTGATTATGGAGTGCGTTACGTCTACTTCTTTTTCATTGAACTTGAATGGCTGTTCTTTTGGTTTCTTTAAAGGAAAGAGAGGGTCAAGGCAGGGGGATCCTTATCCCCTTTACTCTTTACTATATGTATGGAGTACCTTACCAGGCTGCTTGTTCATACTACGAATAGTAGGGATTTCAGGTTTCATCCCCTCTGTGGCCCTATGAAGCTGAGTAATCTAATGTTTGCTGATGATTTACTCTTATTCTGCAAAGGAGACATTAATTCGATCATGATCCTTCTCAGGACCTATGCTACGTTCTCACAGGCCTCTGGTCTTAAAATGAGTCCGGGGAAGTCGAATGTATATTTTAATGGAGTATCTGAGCAGATAAAGGAAGACGTAGTAGCCGTCTCTGGATGTGTGGAGGGTCAACTACCGTTCATGTATCTAGGAGTCCCCATCAAACCATCAAAGTTAAACGGTACGCCAAAGACTGCAGACTTCTCATCGATAACATAATGGAGAGAATTAGAATGATTGGTGCTAGAAAACTGACTTACGCAGGTCGATTAGTCTTGATTCAAGTTGTTCTTAAGACTATGCACAACTATTGGGCATCGATTTTCATGATACCATCCGGAGTGATAAAGAATATTGAAGCTTTATGTCGGAATTTCTTGTGGGATGGAAGTACGGAGTACAAAAGAATTCCTAAGGTATCGTGGAAGAAGATCTGCCGGCCGATTAAAGAAGGGGGACTGGGCTTGAAGGACGATAGCATTTGGAACAAGGCGGCCTTGGGCAAAATGGTTTGGTGGATTCACAGCAATGCGGATACATTATGGGTGAAGTGGGTACACCAAATCTATTTCAAAGGAACAGATTGGCTCACGTATGAACCTGTTGCGGACTCAACGTGGACATGAAAGAAGGTTTGTAAGGTTAAAGAATTACTCAAGCCTGCATATACTGTCAATGAATGGCAGAATTGTGTGGGTAAGAATTATTCCATCAGGAAGGGATATGAGTGGATCTGGGAGCAAGGAGAAGAGGTGAATTGGTGGAGTTTGGTCAGGAACAAATGGACGACTCCTAAACACCGTATGATTAGCTGGATGTACCATCCTGATGCGCTAAATGTCAAAGAAAAACCGTATAATTTGCAGGTGATAACGGAAGTCGACTGTTGTATTTGTGAGTCTGCTACTGAAACGAAAATGCATTTGTTCTGCAAATGCGAGTACAGTACGCGAGTGATAATCTGATAAATAAATGGCTAAATATGGATATCTCGTGTTCAGGACTGCAGAAGTGGAGATTTTTTTTTTTTTGGTTAAAGGTAAGTATTATATAAAAGAATGATAATTACATCAATTGCTCTAAAAAGCTAGATATGAAATTGCTATCCTTGCTACTAAACTTTTGATTACATCTACTTTTGCAAAAAGCACTAAACTCCTTACTAATTTGGGAGGCTAACTTCTCAGGATGAGTCAGTTTGCCCTCTACTCTCGCAGAATTCCTTTGCAGCCAGATGTGATATGAGATCGAGTTGATTAGTCCATTCTTTATAGCTCGCTGAAGTTTGGAACCTCTCATTTTCCTCCTCCAATCATTCCCCATCTCAATCGTGTGAGAACTCGGTATCTTCCCACAAATAGCAATTAGGACCCTCTTGACATAGTCACAATCAACAAACAAATGATATATCGATTCCGACCTTAGTCCACAACAGATGCACCTATCATCATCGGTAATTCCAACCTTATGCAGTTTGTCTTTTAGATTCAGTCCTCCATGTTGTATCAACCATGCTATCAACCTGTGCTTCGGCACAGACCACCTAGACCACACAGTAGCGCACCATTTCATAGGCTCGTGCTTGATCCTCAACCAACCGTAAGTAATCGAAATTGAGTATTCCTTCAAACTTTGCAGTCTCATGTTGTTACTGGCGAGTACCTGCTTCAGCAAATCACGGCTTTGACAGATTTTTTTCCAATACCAACAACAATCCGTACCTGGAATATATTCATCCCAATCTTTTCCTTTTAAATAAATTTGGTAAATCCATCGAACCCATAGCCTATCTTGTTTACTAGTAATCCACCACGCCATTTTCCCAATTGCAGCTTTGTTCCATAACGCATTTTGGATTAAGTTCAGTCCTCCTTCCCTATAAGGTACACAAATTTTTTCCCAAGAGACAGGAGGAACCCGATGATAATCGGCAGTCCCATCCCACAAAAAGTTCCTACAAATACTATCAATCTGCTTCATCACCGCTGAAGGAAGGATAAAAATAGTAGCCCAGTAATTGTGAAGGGTGGAAAGGACATTCTTGGTCAGAATTAGTCGACCCGCATAAGATAGTTTTTTTGCTCCTAGTCTCCTAATTCTCTCTACTATCTTATTGACAATCGGTTGGCAGTCGAGTAAAGACAGTCTAGTTGTTTTAATAGGAACACCCAAATATCTAAAAGGAAGTTTACCTTCAGAACAACCCGAGACTTTGATGATATCAGCTTTCAGAGCATCTGTAACTCCATTAAAATAAACACTCGACTTCCCCTTACTCATACGTAGACCGGACAAGTCAGAAAAGGTCGAGAAGGTGCGAAGTAGGATCATAATGGAGTTTACATCCCCTTTTGAGAACAACAGCAGGTCATCCGCGAACATAAGATTAGATAGACGTAAATCCTTGCATAACGGATGAAACCTGAACGCCATGTTACTAGTTGTATATTTCAACAGTCTAGTAAGATAATCCATACAAATAGTGAAGAGGAGAGGGGAAATTGGGTCACCTTGTCTGAGGCCACGCTTACCCGGAAAAAAACCAAAACAGTTCCCATTCAGGCTCAAGGAATAAGTTGCAGTAGTGACACATTGCATGACCAAATCCCTGAACCGCTCCGGAAAATTGAGATGTATCAGCATTTGGCTCAGGAAACTCCATTCAACCGTATCATACGCTTTTTGTATATCAATTTTAAACATGCATCTGGATGAGACACTTTTCCTATTGTATTGCCTGATTAAGTCCTGACATATCAAGATGTTTTCAATGATACTTCTCCCCTTAATGAATCCCCCCTGGACAGGAGAAACAATGTCAGGTAGAACCGTAGCTAATCTCGTACATAAAATCTTGGATATCGCCTTATAAATCACATTGCAACAAGCTATCGGTCTAAATTGCGTCACTGAAGTAGGTCTGTCAACCTTAGGTATGAGGGTAACTGAAGTAGTATTGAGTTGTTTAAGTAAACAACCCGAAATAAAAACATCCTCAACCGCTGCTATGACGTCGTCACCCACAATATGCCACGTATCCTTGAAAAATTTACTAGAATACCCGTCCGGACCTGGAGACTTATCATCAGGAATACCAAAAATGGCCTGTTTAATTTCATCTTTCGATACTGGCTGATTCAGAATAGATTGGTGCTGTGAAGTACATATTTGCCCCTGCTCAATAATCTTCCTTTTGACAGCAGTAGTAGAAGTTTGAGTTCCAAGGAGCCGTTGATAAAACTCCAAGAACGCATCCTGAATCCCATCTTGATCATCATATAACTTCCCATTCTCATCCTTAATCTGATGGACCGCATTAGAAACTCTCCTAGACTTCAATGCCCCATGAAAATAAGCGGTATTTTGATCCCCTTCCTTGATCCAAAGGCATTTAGCCTTTTGATGAAGATACTCATATTGTGCATTACTAAGAAACTGAAATTTCTCGTGAGCTATCCTTTCTTTCTCCCGCAAACTCAAATCATCAGGCCTGCTAATTAATTCATTCTGCAGACGGAGAAGTTCAACCTGAGCAATACCAGCTCTGCTCTCAATTCCAGAAAAACAAGATTTGTTCAGGAGCTTGAGTGATTTCTTAAGTCGCTGCAATTTTGTCACTAGACAGTACTGTTTAGTGCCTTTTACCCTTGTCAACCAGTCTCCTGCTACTAAGCTCTCAAACCCGTCCGCCTTACTCCACATATTGTAATATTTGAAGGCACGTTTATGACTGAACTGTTCCACATTCCTCTTGATAAGACACGGACAATGATCAAAAAGACCCTCCGGTAAGAAATGTGCCTTATAATCCTCCTTAAAATCCAACCACTCCTGATTAATCAAGCAGCGTTCCAATCTACTGTAAATTCTATCCTCCGGTTTTTGTTTATTATTCCAAGTATAGAAAGCCCCTGACGCAGGACAATCTACCAAGGAACAATCTGCAATGCATTCTCGAAAAGGTTCAGCTTCTGCCATTGAAAAACTCCCACCCAGTCTCTCCTCAGGTGTCAAAACACAGTTGAAATCACCCCCTACTAGCCACGGAATTCTGATGTTAGTAGATAGTCGCTTAAGTTCAGTCCAAAGAGACTCACGCTTATGAATCTCGTTGAAACCATACACCATTGTGACCCAGAACATACCTCCTGTTCTCAAATCTTTCACATGACAGTGAATGAGTTGATCAGTACACAAATGCGGGAAAACTTCACACACTTGATGATCCCAAAGAACCCAGATACGGCCTCTCTCATGAATATGATTATTAGTAACGATACTCCAGCTATTAAAAATAGTATTCCTAACTCTATGCTGATTCACAGCCTTTATTTTGGTTTCCAATAAAGCAAAAAAACCAACCTTCCAACTAAGAAGAAGCTTATTTACCTCCAATTGCTTCTTCACTTTATTAAGTCCTCGAACGTTCCAATAGCCTAAAATCATTGAGAATTAAGGTTAATTGGATCCTCCTTTCCATCACTACTCCCTTGATCAGAAACTGATCTCCCATCTTTGTCTCTTAGCTGACCTTCTATCAAGCCATGATGTCTTCTCTTGTCCGTTCCTTTGCTGCTCAAAGAAGGGAACTCTTCTTCATTATCTAAACGCGGGCTACCCGAATAATTAATTACTCGAGCAGGGGGTTCAATCCCCTTATCAGTGATAAAGAAGGACCTCTCTGCAGGAGCCGGAATAGCAGTGCTGTCAGTTGCTGGTTTAGAGCCAATCTTTGGCCTCCAAACCAACTTCTCTGTCTTTGGTGCTTCTTTAGTCTTAAGCAGACCTTTGCATTCAGCTTTCTCTTGACCCATCCTCCTACAATTCGAACAGTTCACTGGCTTCCAGTCATATTCGACTTGAATGGAAACCAAAGACCCCTTTTCATCCAAAAATTGAACAGCTGCAGGAAGCGGTTGACCTATCTTAACCTCAACAAGTACTCGCGCAAATCCCAATCTAGACCTTGCAGCTGTAGCCTCATCTCGTTTAACAAAAGTTCCAATTATCCCCGCAATCTTAGACAAGCTATCCCCCCAAAATTTCAGAGGTAAATGAAGGAATCTTACCCAAGTGGGAAGAGATTGAACATCTTCCTTCTCAAGTACAATGTCCGGTTGCCAAGCCTTTATGATCATAGGTTTGTTATCGAACATATAGTAACTTGTGCTAAGCACTAACTTCTTCATCTCCTCCGTCTGGAATCGAATCAAGAAAACTCCATTTGGCAAAAACGAAACCTTGTCAATCGTGTGTTGTTTCCAAATTCTTCGAAAAAAACCTTCTAAGACTGTCCAAGGGGGATTTGCACCCACAATGAACCCGTAAATAGCAGTCTTCCAATAGTCAAGTTCAGTTTTCACATCCTCCTCTTCCAGTTTAAGCAGCGGTTGTTCTTTACGAACTGGTACGGTTTTCTTGCCTTGCTTCATCAACCATTCTCCATGATCCGTCCCACCTTCATTCACAAGTCTATCGTGATCACCAAATCCACCAATTTCATTTTTCTCATCAGTGGACAGCAAAGCATCCCCGTTATCATCTTCATCCTCAATAACGTAAGGCGGGATGCCCATGATATCGTGCATGGATTTCTCTTTCACAATCTCGTTCATGGGCAGATTGTCTCCTCCACTTAAAACAGCCCCTTTTGGATCCTCATCCCTACGCTTATTCTTCCTCCTAGTAATGTTAATCAACGCCGGAGAGATCGCCGGCGACTTGGCCATGATGCCGAAGCCTCCAATCGTCCTGACGTCGCTTCTTCTTACTATGCAGAAGTGGAGATTGAAGAGGAGAGGATCGAAGATGCGGAAACAGGTGCTGAATGCTATCATAAATGATGTTATCTATAATATCTGGCATGATAGAAACAAAGCGAGGACTGAAGGAGTCATCCATAAACCTGATTATGTTGTAGATCGGATTAGGCAAGAGATGGTATAGAAAATACAAAATTGTAATAGTAGTGATCTCACTACTAAAGATAGGATTTGGATTGATAAAATTGTAATGTAACGTGTGACCCACGGGTCAAATATCATGTAAACATTATTCTTTTATTCACTTTTTACCATTTACCAAAAAAAATAACGATTTAATTGTCACATTAATTTGTAAAATCATAATATTCGGCCTAAACTTGTAATATACGAATATATTCTGTAAAAGTGATGTTTTTGTTGATTTTTGATAACTTTGTATTTTTCTGATATTTTATGTATCGATTATTGAATTATTACCGTTTACGGACAAAAACAATTAAAAGCCGATTTTTAGTTCTAACACTTAAACAATTTATTTAATCTGAAATTTGGCGTGAATGATCTTTCTGGTGAAAAAGGATTTTATGAAGTTTTCCATAATTTTTCGAAATTGTTAAGTGGGTGAATTAATTAGTCACTTTAAATCGCCGTTTATCATTAAAACCACGCTCGTCATTTTAGTTCCCGATTTGTGATTTTTTTTTATTTGGAAAAAAAATGTTTTTGATGGTTTCTTGATGAATTTTTTTAAAGATTTTAGTGCTTTAATAAAATGTTAGGAACGATAAGTTTTATTTAGAGGATCGTTAATTGCGGAAACGGGTTTTAAAAGACAATTTTAACGGAATTTGTTAAATCTGAAATTTTGGAAATCTGGAAAAATTGGTAGTTTCTGGAAAATCATGATTTTTAGGTTTAATATTAATTTTTGGATATTAATACTTAAATCGTTTTGTAATTACTATTTTTATTAATCGTTATTGTCAAGATTATACGATTAACGAGAAAACCCTTTAAAAACCAAATTTACAGATTCTGGAAAATTTATTTTTCTGGACAGAGTGTCCAAAAATGTATCTTAGCTATTTTTACATCATTTTTGTTTTATTTATCGAAGCCTTTAAATGATAGTATTGATTTTTGGTCAAAATTACAATTTATCGTTAAAATGCTCTGTCTCAGCTAAATGAATTATTTTTCCAGCAATTTTGAAAATATGTAAATCTGAAAATTTAAGAGTTAAATCACCCCTTAACATACTCTAAATGTGTTCAATGGTTTAATTAAATAAAAGACGTCAAATGATTTATGACATTTGCCGTAAAATCTTATTTATGCTTGTTTTGTCGAAATTATTAATAATTAGGGAGTTTTAGTTTTATAAATTTTGAAAACACCCTAATTAGTAGTATTAAAATGTTGGGTTATTTCATGGGAATAATACCAACTATGCGTGTACTTCTTAAATTAATACAAACTATACGTAATCTCATTTTAATATGAACTACGCATTCATTAATCTCGCTTTGCTATGTATGAAATTATGACTTGCTATTACCGGTCATAGTGACTTGTTGTAATTTTCTAGGGTTTTATTAGGTCCGTTGCAGTTATTGTGAAAGCCAAAATTACAATAAAAATATTTTTTTCATAGCTTCTATAAGGCTAATTGAAAAACAAATGAAAGATGAATTTTCGGAAAATTTAATTATTTTTTTTATCAATGGCCGAAAATGAAAACGAAATGTAAATTAGAAGAAGAAAAGTTAGAGGAAGAGTTGAAAAAGGAAGGTTCAACAGGTAGCCGATCACCCATAACAAAGCGAGATTAATGAAGGCGTAGTTCGTATTAAAATGAGATTACGTATAGTTTGTATTAATTTAAGAAGCACACGCATACTTGGTATTATTCCCATGAAATAACCCTAAAATGTTTAAGACATTTTTAATCATTTTATAAACACTTGTATGCTATTTCAATAATTTCATCAACCCATTTAACCTTATTTTAGAAATTAATATCGTTAAGGCCAAAACTATTAGTTTTATAAATCTATATGGTTTACAAAAAATGTTTTATTAGTATGAACTAATATTTTCGATAATTTAATATAATGCTATTTTTGTAAAGTTTCTAAATATAGAAGTTTCCTAAAATAAAAAGTTTCTTCTTTTGGAAGGTGATCATTTTTCTCTTTTATTTGTTATCTTATTATTATAATGATTATATCTTTTGTATATATCGATAATGACTTTGTTTTGAAGTTATGAAATAAGGACAAGTGTGGGGTTTGGAGTAATATAGTATGGGATGTACGTTTTTGCCATCAACTGTAAAGCTGGTGTGTCTTTATGGGGCACATTAGTTGTTGAATTGAACATGGTTTGTGTTCAGAAGAGTGTATGTTGACCTTAAACTTAGATATCGCATTATGTAGGTCACGTCGGGTTGGACTGGACATGGTTTGTGTTAAGAGACTGAAGTCCGATATGTGTTAAGACTGAAATTCTCGAAGCTAGTTTTAGTATCCTCTTGGTGAAAGTCTAGCCTTAATCACTAATCCTATCCATAACGTCATTTTGAATATTTATTATTATCGATATATTTTGGTTTGCTGGCTGGCAAATATTTTATGTTTTCTCCGGAAAACTCGTTTTTATTATATTGTTTTGACGTGTGAAGATTTTCACTGAAAGCTTATTTTTATTATAATTTTTCATTGTTTTCCGTTTTTACTATTTTTATATAATAGTGATTACAGTTTTAAGATTTTGTTATACGGCTAGAAGAACGTTGACGTTGCTCCTCACTGATTGTGGTTGCTATGTTTTTAACATGGCAGGTATATATGTTTCCCTTCGGGTGGGCTAGCGAGCAGTTGTGGATCCTGCTTGTTTTAATAAGATCATTGTATTATGGATGGTTAAAATCCTTTTTAGGGATTTTATTTTATTTTTATTTTGTAGTCATCTTTATTTTATGACTTATGCATTGACTTACCGTTTTTATTTAATCAAGACATAGTTACAGTGTGTTATAATCCCACTTCTACCGTGTTTTTTTTGGTGAAATGTAAATTATATTGATACAGAGTAACCAAATACAACTCAGTCATCTAGAAAGATGATCAAACTAGAGTATAACTCTACATCAGCTTATCCATCCACACCTTATCCTTCTCAGTCAATTTCCCCTTGCTTTGAGTCTTAATTCTATTTCTAATATCAATAATAATTAAATTAGCACATTTCCTCGGAGTATAGATTTGATGATCCATCCTACTGCAATTCCGCTGTTGCCAAATGTAATACATAGTGGCGCTTATGATACTGTTCAGAACTTCTTTCTTAAGTCGTGCGAACCTGCTGTGCTGCCTCCATCCCTGGTTATTATCCTCTGCCATCGTAACTCCTGTCCAGGTTTGAATGAAATATAAGACCTTCCTGCTGTATGGACATTTGAAAAATAAATGCTGCAGAGTTTCATCGTCTTGGTCGCAGATACAACACACCTTATCAGCTGATATTTGCAGTCTATAGAGCTCGTCTTTGGTGTTTAGGCCTTTCTGATAGTGCAGCCATGATGTAAAAGCATGTTTAGGTATCACCCATTTGTTCCAAACATATTGATGCCATTCAATTTCCGGTCCTGCATTCACCAGCCAATCGTATCCTTTCTTAATGGTATACTTCTTTCCAGGTGAATTTGTCAATTCCTGATTATCATACGCATCTTGTAAATGGTTTTTCAGTTTACAAACCTTCTTCCAATACCAGCTTGCTTGAGAGGGCGGAGTATGCGTAGTCCAGGCACTATTCTTTAAGTACGTAAGATGTATCCATTGGACCCATAGCTTATTAGGAAGATGGTGAATCCACCATACAAGCTTTCCTATACTCGCTTTATTCCAGGCAATCTCGTCTTTCAAACCAAGGCCTCCATGTTTTTTCCCCCTGCAAATCTTATCCCAGGCTACTGTCGGAATTCTATTGTATTCGGCATTTCCGTCCCATAGAAAATTTCTACAAACCGCTTCCACTTTAACCAATACTCCTTTTGGGAGTAAGAAAATTGAGGCCCAATAAGTGTGCAGCGTCTTAAAAACAGATTTAACAAGCACTAATCTTCCGGCGTAAGATTTTTTTTTTTTGTGCCTATAACTCTGATTCGTTCCAAGATTTTGTCAATTAATGGGAAGCAGTCTCTTACCGTAAGTTTTGCAAGCTTGATTGGCACACCTAAATATTTGAAAGGTAGTTGACCCTCAATGCATCCCGATATATGCGTAATCTCTTGCCTAATATGAGTAGGGACTCCATTGAAGTAGACATTAGACTTTCCACTACTCATCTTAAGACCCGAAGTTTGTGAAAAAGTAGCGAATGTCCTAAGCAAGACCATGATAGATTTAACATTCCCTTTACTGAACAGCAGTAGATCATCAGCGAACATCAAACAGCTCAGTTTCATTGGCTTGCAAAGTGGATGGAAGTTGAATTCCATTGTCGTCGTGGTGTAGGACAGCAGCCTCGAGAGATAATCCATACATATAGTAAACAAGAGCGGCGACAAAGGGTCCCCTTGTCTCAAACCCCTCTGACCCTTAAACCATCCGAAAGTATCTCCATTTAAGTTTGGGGAATAAGATGCAGTTGAAACGCATTCTCTAATCCATCCAATGAATTTGGCAGGAAATTTTAGCTCATTAAACATTTGAAACAAGAAATTCCATTCCACCGAATCGTAGGCCTTTTGGAGGTCGATTTTAAACATACATCTCGGTGAAGCAGATTTCCTTCCATATAATTTCACTAAGTCTTGACAAATGAGGATATTTTCAAGAATATTTCTTCCATGAATGAACCCACCTTGGGTTTTGGATATAATATGCGGAAGAACTTCGGCCAATCTATTGCAAAGTAACTTCGAAATGCATTTATATACTACATTGCAGCAAGCGATCGGCCGAAATTGCATAACAGTTGTAGGATGACTCGTTTTCGGGATAAGAGTGATGTTTGTGGCATTCAATTGTTTCAACATTCGCCATTTTCGAAGAACTCCTGAACTGCAGCACATGTATCTCGCCCCACAATATCCCAGCATGATTTTAAAAACATGCTAGTGTATCCATCCGGTCCTGGGCTCTTGTCATTGGGAATGCTAAACATATCTTCTTTAATCTCATCATCTGTAACAGGTCTAAGGAGAATCTGGGTCTGCTCGTCATCGCATTTATTTCCATAGTTCATTATTTTCCTGTTGACAGCTACAATAGGTTTAGAAGTTCCAAGCAGCTCATGATAGAAGTTAATGAAGCTTCCTTGAATTTCCTGACTTTTTGTACATAAAACTCCAAATTGATCCTCTATTTGAAGAACCTGGTTTTGTCGTCTTCTTGCTTTTAAAATTCCATGGAAATACGACGTGTTGGAATCCCCTTCCATTGCCCAGTTCAACTTAGCTTTTTGGTGAAGAAAAGCGAGTTGAGCCTTGGCCAGCTGTTCATAGGTCTGTCTGAGATCACCTTCTTGCTGCCGCAAACTTAAATCAGAAGGATCCCTTCCGAGTTGCTTCTGAACTTCTTTAAGCTTAGTCAGGGCAATATCTACATTCATCTCCACATCAGAGAATTGCGCTTTGTTCAGTCCTTTAAGAACCGGTTTCAACTCTTTCAATTTCCAAGTTAGCCCAAACATCCTAGTCCCTATTCTCTCGTTTTTCCAACACTGAGATACAATCTCCTTGAAGTTAGTGGACAAGCACCACATATTGAAAAATTTGAAAGATCTACTTCTTTTTCCTTCTTGAGAATTCTTATGAATCAAGCATGGTGTGTGGTCAAATCTTCCTTCAGGTAGAAACTGCGCCATTTGTTCAGGGAATTCCTGATTAACCAGGAACCTATCAAGCCTACTGTAAACTCTATCTTTAGGCCGCTGTTTGTTATTGTGAATAAAGCACCCACAGCAGGGCCGTCAATCACCTCACACTGCTGTAAGCAGTCATGGAATTCATCAGCCTCTCTTCTAGAGAAAGAGCCTCTCACTCTCTCATTCTCATTTAGAATACAATTGAAGTCACCTCCTAGAACCCAGGGGCCTTGACTGGTAGACGCAATTCTCTTCAGGTTTTTCAATAGGGACTCTCTATCCTTTCCTTCGTTATATGCATAAACCATCGTGATATAGAAAGTGGCCTGATTTACCCGATACTTGACCTGCATATGAATATATTGTGGATCGTATTCTATGAAATGCACATCACATATGTTACTCTACCATAAGATCCATATCCTCCCTCCAGGGTGATAAGCCGAGTTAGTGGAGATGCTCCAAGTATCAAATAACAATCTAGCTTTATGAACATTCTTTGGTTTTATTTTGGTCTCTAATAATCCAAACAATCCTACATTATTACTAAACAATCCAAACTTCTACTGTGTTTCCGCCACTGTATTGCGTTAGAATTTCTAGGGGATTACATACTATTTATACGGAGTATTATTTAAAGTTTTTAATAATCTGGGTTGTTACAAACCCGAAAGTGGCTCAACTATTATTATAGAAAATGAGTCGATATCCCCTAAAAAGTTGAAAATAGCAAACCAAAAATGACCCAAACCCGTAATGATCTGACCCAACCCGAAGTCAACACGATTATTATAACCCAAAAGTGGCCCTACCCGAAGCTGACCCGACCCGATTCACCTGTTATCCAGGTCTAAGGAGGAGGATCGAGTATAAGTAGCCGATTAAATATTAATTAAGGTGACCTGAGGTAGCAGGTTATAAAATCACCTGCATTACTCTAGATTTACGACTCCAATAATACATATTATTCTCAGATTTATTGAAATCAATATATATTAATAAAGCAGAAACTTTTCGAGCGATATGATTAGTCCAAATTTTTTAATATACTTTTTAAGTTAAATAAATTATATGAAAATTTGTATATGAAAAAAAAAACTACTCTACTTAAGACTAGATTTTTTAAAAATTTTAATAAAGAATATAGAAATTTGTATAAGAAAAAAAATTCTACTCCATTTAAGACTCAAAGAATTATCACTATATAAACCAATGATTATCACCCCATAAGGCAACAAATATTGGACAACGACATCATGAAACGCTTAGTCAATTTTGTTGATAATTGTTTTAATATTTATTTATTCACCCTCAAAAAAAAATTAAAAATTTCGAATTTTTAAATAATTATTATAGTTTTAATATAATTTTTAATTTAAATAAAGAATATAAATAATTTGTGTAGAGAAAAAATAATCTTACACGAGTATTATTATGATGAGGTGATGAAATTCGATATAAATAAGAGAAATAATTTGTTCTTAGATATAAAAAAACAATTTTTTAATATTAGAAAAGTTCCTAAGATTATAAACTTAAGTAAAATTATCCCACATCGAAAAATTTTAATGAGGTGATGAAATTCTATATAATAAAAGTAGTCATTCGTTCTCAGATATCAACTAACAATCTTTTGAGTATTAAAAAAGGTTCATAAGATTATAAACTTAAGTAAAAAATTCTCATATCGAATAGAATAATGTTTTATATTACTCTTGAGATTATAAATAAGAGATATCATTCGTTCTTAGATATCAACCAACAATCTTTTGAGCAAGATTATAAACTAATGGGGATCGGTAGCCTACCGTGGGTCGCCCGTCAATTGGGCCCTAGGATGGCCCGACCCGAGGAGCGGAAAAAAGCCTGCCCTGCAGGCCACCAAGCCAGATCGCCAAAAAACTCCAAGTGGGCGAACTTAGTCTCGCTCAGCTGCCCGGCACGGCCATGCCGCCTGCCGAGCAGGGCAATCAAGCCCCGCGCCTGCTTGCCTCCGAGACGCTCTCGCCCCAGGCAGGGTCATGGGAAACTAGGAACCTCTCCGTCATTTTGCCTAAGGTAAAAGGAAATGAGTGGACCAGGTGAGCCCACGTGTCACTCACCCGTCCACCCATTCTCTTCTCTCTCTCTTTCTCTTTTCTCTCTCTTGGGAGAAGGTATAAATACTTTCCCTCCTCCCACATACAAGAGGTTGGATTTTCTCTCTCTAGACTCTCACTCTAAGAACGCCACCTCACTCCTCACGAGTAATGTTTCTCAAGGCATCTTCACGGACTGACTTAGGCATCGGAGAGGGTTCCCTCGAACACCCTTGAGGCCCTGTGCGTTCATTGTGCAGGGAGCAGGCCGTCTTTGCCGAAAAGGTCCGACCATTGGAGTGAGGGAAAGGAGGGATCAAAGGAAGTCAGACGATTACCACCCGAGTAACATCTTAATCACTACATCCGAATCCGAAGTCGGGTCTATTGTTTCCGTAACCGGAACAATTTGGCGCCGTCTGTGGGGACGAATTCGGTTGTGCTCACGAGTTACCCAAAAAAAATCAACCACAATCAAACAAAAATGCCCGAAATCGTTGAAGCCAGCTCTGGGGCGGGTCCGACAGTACCACCGGTGACCCCCCCTGTATGGCATGCCTCCACCTGGGGCGACGCCCGCAGCTACAATCTCAGGAGTAGGGCGAGCAAGCCTTCAAGGAGCGCCCAATGGAAAAACTACGGTTGCAGCTGGGCGGGTTGGCCATCAGAGGCCTAGCTTGAACCTTACCCCTGCCCAGGTTGCACAGACCGCCGCCTTTTTCTCGGCCATGCTCAACCAGAAATTCACTCCTGAGGACCTGGTAAGCAGGATCGCAACGACCCCCAGGCAGCTTCACTTTGAAGGAGTGGAAGAAGCTGGGGGCACGAAGCGAACCGCCGCCAGGAACGTCCAAAGGAAGGCAAGGAAGACAGCTCAGGAGTATGTGCAGGCTCAGAAGCGCCTCACCGGAACTCAAAAGCAGCCTGCTCAGCAGCAAGCTTTTTCCATACATACCACTGAGTCTACCTCAGCCATTGAAAAAAGGGGGTTGTCCCAGGATCTCCAAGATCGGATGAAACACAGGGAACCCGCAGCGACACGCCTAAGGGAGAAGCAGGGAGATGTCTTCTCCAGGCTAACGCTGGCCGAATCACAATGAGCTCCAGGGCTGTCCCAGAGCCTGCAATCAAGACTCAACCACGGGCAGCCACTGGAGTCAAAACACCGTCAGGGTGATAATCTGGAGCCACCTCAGAAAAAGCGAACCAGGCATCACTCACCCGTAAAAGAAGATGAAGCCATGAGTGGGCAAGCGTCCCGGTACCGCTCCCCCAGTATTGGCAAACTGACCCCTGGCAGGAGGGATGACTACAGTTACCAATCCACGGGGAACAGGTCGAAAATGACAGGCAGGCCTACGAGGACTCCTCTTCACCCTAAGGTGCAGGGATACCCCATTCCCAAAATTAAAATGTCGTCTGTCAAGTTCGACGGAACCACCGACCCAGAAGATCATCTAGCGGCCTACGAGAGCCATATGGGAATGTACGATGTGGATGACGCAGTCTGGTGCAAGGTTTTCCCTACCACCCTGGTAGGGCTGGCCCAAGGGTGGTTTAGGGACCTGCCGTAGGGTTCGGTTTGCTACTTCATAGAGCTGCCTGAAGCCTTCATAGATCAGTACGCAGGGAACAAAAGACGCCGGCTAACCCGTTTCGACCTAATGACCCTTAGACAGAAGAAGGGTGAAACTGTCAGGGAGTACCTGAAGAGGTTCCACCTGTCCCCAGCAGGTCAAGGAAATCGACGACCCAACGGCAGCATACGCACTGACCAACTCATTGCTCCTTGGGGAGATGAAGAACCAAATGATTAGAGCCCAGCCAGAGACCCTGGCCAAGGCTCGAAAGATTGCCGAAGGCTTCATGTTGCAGGAGGAATTCCACAGCCTGCCGGATACCCCCACAAGACCTTCCAGGCCGCAGAGGGGACCTCAGGGTAGACGCAGCAGGGGCAAGGCGGGCAGACAGAAAAATGAGGAGGGCGACACTCTAAGAAAGGAGCGTGTAGCCTATCAGCCCAGGTTTGATAGCTACACAGCTCTCAACAAGTTCAGAGCAGAAATCTTCGAACTGGAAAAGGAAACGACTAAGTAGAACCGCCCGAGCAAGCCCCGCAGTCCAAAGGGAGACCCAAAAAAGTTCTGCACATTCCATGACTGTGTTGGGCATACCACTGAGGAATGCCGACACCTAAAAGATGAAATTGAGAAGCTTATCTGGAATGGGTGGCTGAGTAACTATGCTGCGAGGAACAAGAGTCAGAAAGAAGCAGTGGACAAACCTGAGGGATCAATGCAAAATCGCCTGATAATCCATGTAGTGTCGGGAGACGCGGAGGGCCAGAGAAGTAAAAGAGGTCAGAAAAGACAAATCCGCAAACTCCGAAACCAGAAATGCTACGCTGAGAGGGTCGGAAGCCCAAAAAGCCTGACCCTGAGCATCACCCCCCAAGATGCAGGGCAGGTAATTTACCTTCACAGTGATCCCCTGGTATTGTCCCTCGTCATCAGTAACCATATTGTGAGGAGGTGCATGGTAGACACTGGCGCCTACGCAAACTTATTGTACAAAGACGCATTCGAAAAGATGAATCTAGAGAAGAGGCACCTCAAGCCTGCCCCTGGATCGCTGTATGGGTTCAGCGGAGCAGGCGTGCTTCCAATGGGAATCATTGACCTACCAGTAACGTTTGGAGAGGGTACCTCAGCCAGAAACATCAGGGCATCGTTTGTCGTCGTGGACGCCAAGTCAGCATACAATGCCCTGATAGGCAGGGCCACCCTGGATGAGATTGAGGCTGCCATATCAATCAGAGCCCTAACCATAGCCTACGTTACGGACTTCGGCATGGAAGGTAAGGTGCATGGTGACCAGGAGTCGGCCAGACAGTGCTACTCTGTAGCCCTGCGCACCCATGAAACGGAGCGAAAAGGTAAAAGAAAAGCAGACAGTTCTCCCAGCAGGGAAGGAGATATTCCAGCTGGCCAGCAGGCAGCGTACCACCTCGAACCTGGGGGGAGAGCATGCTAGTAGACCTGGAACCGGGAAGGCAAGTCGTCATAGGGTCTGACCTGAAGGCTCCCTACCGAGAACAATTGATCAAAGTCCTGAGAGACAACAGGGACGTGTTTGCCTACTCGGTAGACGAGATGCGAGTGGTAAATCCGGCGCACATCGTTCACAAGCTGAACGTAAGCCCGGAGGCACTCCCTGTAAAACAGAAGAAGAGAAATATGTCCGCCGAAAAAGATCAAGCCATAAAAGAAGAAATCGAAAAACTTTTGAAAGTTAATTTCATAGAAGCCTGCGACTACCCTGAATGGCTGGCGAATGTTGTGATGGTGAAAAAGTCCTCAGGCGCCTGGAGAATGTGCGTGGACTTCATCAATCTCAACAAAGCCTGCCCAAAAGACTACTATCCTCTCCCAAGGATTGATCAGCTAGTAGATGCCACCAGTGGGTACACCACACTTAGTTTCTTGGATGCCTTTTCAGGCTATCACCAAGTGTATCTCTGGCAGCCCGACAGGGTAAAATGCGCTTTCATCACCAGCTCTGGTACGTATATGTATAAGATGATGCCATTCGGCCTCAAGAACGCAGGCGCCACTTACCAGCGATTGGTCGACAAGGTTTTTGAGAAACAGAAGGGCAGAAATTTGGAGGCCTATGTAGACGACGCAATTGTAAAAAGTAAAGGGGACGAAGAACACCTGAGAGATTTGCAGGAGACCTTCTCTTCCTTGCGCACGTACCAAATGAAGCTCAACCCCAAAAAATGTACCTTCGGAGTCCGCTCCGGCAAGTTCCTGGGCTTCCTGGTCAGAGGAATCGACGCTAACCCCGAGAAAGTTCAGGCCGTCTTAGACCTCCCACAGCCAAAGACAATAAGAGACATCCAGCGCCTGACAGGCAGGATGGCCGCCCTGGCACGGTTCATTGCCAGGTCGGCCGATAAATCAACACCTTTCTTCAAAGTGCTGAAAGGGAACAAGCAGTTCAAATGGGAAGATGAGCAAAAAGAAGCCTTCGAACAGCTGAAGGAGCATTTAAATAAACTGCCCACCCTGGCAAGACCAGTGGCAGGGGAGAAGCTCTTCCTCTATATCGCCGTAACAAACACAACAGTTAGCGCGGTGATTCTAAGGGAAGAAGAAGGCTCCCAGCAGCCGGTATATTTTGTGAGCCATGCCCTAGGGGCAGCAAAAAAAAACCACCCGCTGGTTGAGAAAGCAGCCTACCCAGTCATTATCGCAGCCAGAAAACTCAGACCTTACTTCGACGCCCACCCTGTAGTAGTACTGACTGACCAACCCCTGGAGAAAGTCCTGGAAAAGTTCGAAAAATTTGGAAGACTATTAAAATGGGCCATAGAGCTGAGCGGGTTGGGAATATCATACCAGTCCAGTACTGCCATCAAGGCACAGGCCTTGGCAGACTTCCTGGCTGAATGTTCCCACTCGGAAGAAGACAATCCACCTACCGGAGAATAGGTAGTATACACAGATGGATCTTCTACAGCCAACGGTGCGGAGGCAGGGATTGTGCTGACTAGCCCTGAAGGAATGAACTTCGAGCATGCGCTCAGGTTCACCTTCCCTCCATCAAATAACGAGGCTGAATACGAAGCCGTATTGGCAGGCATTAATCTAGCCAAAGCTGCAGGGGCCGAGAGACCCGTCCTGGCAACAGACTCCCAACTCATCGCCAACCAGATTAATGGAGAGTACGAAGCCAGCGACCAGGCCATGGCCGCCTACCTGGAAAAAGTGAAGCAGGAGTTATCAAGGTTGAAGTCCTATGAAGTCAGGCAAATCCCCCGGTCTCAGAACAACCGGGCAGACGCCCTGTCAAAACTGGCCAGTTCTAGCCTGCAAGACATAAGAAGGTCAGTCTAGGTAAACGTGGTCCAAGAAAAATCCACCACCCCCTGCCAACCAGTCGGTATCATTGAAGAGGCAGGGCCTGAAGATTAGATGACCTCAATCATCCAATTCAAGAAATACGGAACCCTTCCGTCTGATCCTGTGCAAAAAAGAAAGATGCCGACAAAAGCCGCGTGGTTCATATTAATTGGTGAAGAACTGTACGAAAAATCATTCTTCTCTCCTCTGCTCAGATGCCTGGGGGCAGAGCAGGCCGCGGAAGTTCTAGATGATATTCACTTAGGAATCTGCGGCCACCACATAGGAGGGAGGTCACTAGCCCACAAAGCCTTAAGGGCAGGCTACTACTGGACAACTCTCTTAGCTGATGGAAGAGATCTAACCAGAAAATGCAGAAAGTGTCAATTGTTCGCCCCATCAATTCATGCTCCGGCCCAGGAGCTCAGGCCAATTTTGTCTCCCATTCCCTTCGCCCAGTGGGGGATGGACATATTGGGTCCCTTTGCTGTGGCAACGGGGGACCGAAAGTTTTTAATAGTAGGGATTGATTATTTTACTAAGTAGATCGAAGCCGAAGCGGTCCCAAGCATTACCGAGCCTGCAGTCAGGAAGGTGATTTGGAGGAATATCATAACCAGGTTTGGCCTGCAAAAGATGCTGGTATTCGACCATGGAAGACAATTTGACAACGACCCTATGAGGGCTTGGTTGGAAGGTCATGGCATAGCAGTCGCCTACTCTGCCGTCTGCCATCCACAAACTAACGGGCAGGCCAAAGCCGCCAAGAAAAAAATTCTGAACGGGCTGAAAAAGATGGTGGACGAGCTCAAAGGCAGGTGGGCGGACGAATTACCAAATATACTGTGGTCAATCAGGACCACCCGAAAAGAATCCACGGGACAGACCCCCTTCGGCCTAGTCTACGGAGCCGAGGCCCTGCTGCCCATTGAGGTGCGAATTCCCACCCTGCGATCCCAACAGTATGACAGGGCGGATAATGAAGCAGCAACGAACGAGGCTCTGAACCTAGTCAGTGAAGTAAGGCAAGAGGTCGGCATTAACTGTCGCCTACCAGCAGCGGATGAGGAAAGCATACAACAAAAAGGTGAACGAAAGAAGCTTCCAAGTAGGAGACTTGGTTTTGAGAAAAACGCTGGCAGTCGGGAGGTCAAGAGAACATGGGAAGTTAAGTGCCAATTGGGAGGGCCTGTATGAGGTCACCCGGATCATGGGGCCAGGAACATACAAGATCGCCCAGCCTGCAGGGAAGGAGCTGGCTGCCCACTGGAACATAGATACCCTGAAAAGATACTATGTCTAGCTTAAAGAGATTAAGGAACTTATTTTTTTCAAAAGTCGAGAACGGTCAAGAAAAATGTCGACGGCTCCGACCGTGAATGTTTGAAAAAAAATATTCAGAAGAAATGAAAAGATTCCCGAATTCATACTCGTTGTCTGTTCAAAGTTGCATTTCACACACAAATGAGCAGGCGGCAATAGGGGGAGGCCCCCCTGTTGCTAAAACCAAGGAAAATAGACCCCCCAACGATTAAAAAACGCAAAAGTCCCCTTGCCTACCTCTGGGCAGGCAGGGGTCAGGCCCCCTGGACTTCGACCAGAAGTCAGGGTCAGGCCAGGCCCCACGTGCCAAATGAACAAGGACTGGGGGCATCCCCCAACCTTGTATAAAAAACGCAAAGTCCCTCTGCCTACTTCTGGGCAGGCAGGGGGCAGGCCCCCTGGACTTCGACCGGAAGCCAGGGTCAGGCCGGGCCCCACGTGCCGAATGAACAAGAACTAGGGGCATCCCCCAACCTTGTATAAAAAACGCAGTCCCCCTTCCTACCTCTGGGCAGGCAGGGGGCAGGCCCCCTGGACTTCGACCAGAAGCCAAGGTCAGGCCAGGCCCCACGCGCCGAAAGAACAAGGACTGGGGGCATCCCCCAACCTTGTATAAAAAACGCAAAGTCCTTCTGCCTACCTCTGGGCAGGCAGGGGGCAGGCCCCCTGGACTTCGACCATAAGCCAAGGTCAGGCCAGGCCCCACGCGCCGAAAGAACAAGGACTGGGGGCATCCCCCAACCTTGTATAAAAAACGCAAAGTCCCCCTGCCTACCTCTGGGCAGGCAGGGGGCAGGCCCCCTGGACTTCGACCAGAAGCCAGGGTCAGGCCTGACCTCGAAAGAAAAACAGCAAGTAGAACAAAGAAAGTACATTCATAACAAAAACGGAAGAGTTTGATAGATAAACAATAAAGATCCGAGCACAAAAGAGTTAAAATATTACATCAAGACGGCAGCCGGCCACGTTAGGGCCCGACGCGCAAAAAATATTAAAATATCAACGAGAAAGCAAAGGCGTAGCAGGGTAGGGACAAGAACCCTCAGAGGACGACTGCCCCGCATGTTAGGCATTGGGGGCATATTGGTCCGGATCATTGGCCTCCTCAGGCGACCTATTGGCCCGAGCTTCATTCTTTGCAACATAGAGATCTTGAAAGGCATCCTCATCAAAGTTTGGGAGCATCTCCCTAATAACTTCCATAACAAACTGCAAAGAGGAGGAGGCTCCGGCCTGAAAGTTCGTCGCCACTGCAACTTGGACTTCTTGAATAATGTCGTCTTTCTCCTTCTGCCATTCCTCGCCCTTTGTCTTCAAATTGCCCTGCGCCGTCTGGAGGTCCGAGTTAGCCTTGATCAGACGATCTTCCAACTCACCAATCTTTTTCTTGGCCTCCTCCAACTCGGCAGCCACCTTCTTTGCTTGCTCCAGCTTTGCCTCCAGGCCAGTCACCTCCCTCACGGTCTGTTCACCCTGAGCCCTCCAATGTGCTGCCTGATCCTTGGCCTCCCCCAGGTCGCCCTCACACTTTACCAGTTGGTCCTTCAAACTGGCGATAAGGGTAACATCCCTCTCAACTGTCGCCAAGCGATCAGGGACAGGGAGCCCATGAGTGACAACTAGCTCTTCATCGCTCAAACGGCTGAGAGTCGCCAGCTCGGCCGAAGCCAGGAACACCCTGGAAGTACGCTGGATATACTAAATCACCTGGTTGGTAGTGGAGGTCACAGACTTAGTAAGGTGATCCACCAATACGGCACTAGAGTCGGAAAGCAGGGCGGAAACGTCAAGACTGTCGCCGGTGGTATAATGAAACTCAGTATTCTCTTCTGAGAAGAGAGTGCCTGGAACATCATAAGCAGGGCGCTTGGGGTTTGGCGTAGTGGCATTAGCCTCCAAATCCACCACTGGTGTAACACCCGCGGGTTCCCTGTTTCTCCTCTTCCTGCTTACTAGGGGAGTGCTCTCCCCAGTTTCCTCAAAGCTAGCTGGTCTCGACCCCGAGGGAGGGTGAGTCCCTGCAGGAGAACCTCCCTGTTTGCTAGAAGGGGAGGGGGTGGCCTCTGAGGCAGCCTCCCTCTCCACATCTCGGAAAGCAGAAAGGGGAGCCGCCGTCCTTGCAGGCGGTGGCCTGGGAGGAAGAGGAAGCCTCGCTCGGCTGGCAGATATATTCTTCACGTACTTCATTAGGGCTTTTCCGCCTTTCTTGTAGCTGGAAGGAAGGGAGGGGCGTTTTACGACGATATTAAAATCACTGTTCAGTCCAAGGTCCCTCACCTCGTTCTTTGACCAGAGACAGGTGGCGAGATCTGCAGGACAAAGGAAAATTAATCAGAAGAATACAGAAGAGTAAGGCTGAAAGAGGACAAAATATCATTGATATCCCTGAACTACCTCCTCCGAGGCCGGGGGTTAGACCCACTCGGGTCAGATAGTCATCGGTGGTTATGAGCTCTGCATGAGGTAGCCAGAAGTCAAGGCCAAAGGCGCCTGATCTGTCCTTGGAGGCGACGAACCTCTTGACCAGTGCCAGGTTCTTGTCAGTCAACTTCACCACAAGGGCCCTCCCCCCCAACGCCAGGATGATACTCCTGACGGGTCTCCAGTCGAGTGTGAACATGATTCCTGAAGTGTCGGGAATCTTCCATCTTGTGGCACTGTGCACGTACAAGAAATTGTTTTTCCAGTCCTTCAGACTATTTAAAACTGGCCAGAACAAAGAGTATTTTTTCTGCCTGAGGATAGAAAAATATCCAGGGGAGCTCTCACCCTCAGAAGAGGCCACCATCTGCAGGCCGACCATGAACCTCAAAGCATCAATTGAGGGGCCTTCGCCCAGGAATAAACAGGTCCATGTGTAAGCTATTAACGACCTGACCACCACGGCAGTTAACTGGGCGATGGCCACATTCATTCGCCTGAAAATCTCCTCCAAAAAAGGGTGCAAAGGAAAGTGCAGGCCAAACTTCAAACACTTATGATACACGGCTATGCAGCCGTCAGGAGGGCAGCACACAGTGTCCCTCTCTCCAGGGACAATGATTGTATACCCCTCCCCAAAAATTATAAAATCGTTCTATAGCCCCAGCAGCGTTTTTCTCTAAAATCAAGTCCCGGTTCTTGGGCTCCGGGTAGGTTTTTAGGGGAATTCTGTATTTAGCCTTGTCTAAATAGTAGGTCCTCCCCGGCTCCCTGGGGATGAGTGGGCCGGCGATTGTGGAGGTATCAATCTCCATTGCCTCGTCATCAGAATCAATTACGTCAAAGGGAGCAGGGTCAGGAGAGTTGGCCCCCCCACTCCCCTCCGAGTGGTCCTCCTCGGTCATCCTAACGCCAGACCTCCCAGAGGAGGAGGCAAGATCAGTCCTAGCCCCATCCCTACCCTCCGCATTTTCAGCCGAAGGGTCAGTAAAAGTAAGAATGCGAGCACGGCGGTTGGCCATGGCGACTAAGGAGAAGAATAAAACGAGGAAATGAAAAGACGAGGACTGAGGATAGGATTCTGACCTAAATCGACGGCCGCCGGATGAAGGTCCAAGGAAAAAGAGAGCTCCTCAGTCTGAAGCGTTTTAGCAAAGAAAGAGTATGAAGAGGGAATTCTGGGTTTTCAAAAGTGTAAAAAGGGGGAAATGGGAGGAGTAGGAGTGCTTTTATAGGCAAGAGAAAGCGAAGGGTCGCCCATCCAGAAGACTTCCCCAAGAAAAGCCCCCACGTGTCACACATTTTAAAACCCAACTACCCATCACTTCCCAAGAAACCTCGAAAAAGTAACAGAGGTCAGAGGGCGATCATTGCACGACGTCATTCATTTAAATAAACAAAACAAAAAACAAAAACAAACAACACACATAAAAAAAAGAGAAAGCCCGCCTGATTTTCCATTGATTGAAAAGGCCCAAAGACGGCCAAAATTACAAACTGAGTGGGTAAGAAAAGTAAAATACAAAAAGAGCCTAGTATCCCGGTTCAGTCAGCCAGCCTGCGTACACAGGGCGGGCCTAGTCATCATCAAAACCCGGAGAATAATCCCCAGGGTTGTCATGACCACCTACGTCGGATCCCCAGTCCCAGTCATCAGAGTCCTTGAAGGGATCATCAGGGCCTTCCTCCTCATCCCTGCCAGAGGAGTAGCCTTGACCTTCGCTATCCTCTGAGTCGTGACTGCTCACGTCCCAGTCCCTGCCATAGGGAACTGCCCTGACGCCTTCAGGGCAGCCATGGCCTTCTCTCCTCACCAAGGGCGAGGAAGGACCTGACTCAGGAGAAGAGCCTAATTCAGGGCAATCGGGATCAAACTGTCAGGGTGCAGCCAAGGAAAGCATCTATGGCACCTCCTATAAAAGCAACCTCTCGCCTGGGAGCAGCGTCTAAGCGGAGGCCCAGCAGGAGATGGGGACCTTTTGGGGCGCTTGCTGGCCTTGGATAGAGTCTTCTCCAGATAACCCGTTGAGGACGGGAGCGGTTCCACCTATTGCGACGAAGAATCAGATAAGCCAACCTAGAATACCTTAACCGCCGACGCCCTCTGAAGCAGAGGACGTCCACGTAAACTCCACAGCGAAAAACCGTTTTCCTAATCCAAGACATTTTTTCTTTGAAAAAGAGTGGAAGAAGAGTGAGGACGGATTGTGAAAATGGTGGAAGAAATTGAAATTTATACAAAGACAAAAGCAAGGCATTAAATGGCATCTCAACCAATTTTGCAAGAAGCGGCCAATCAACAGCCTTGCGCGAAACCCGAGGAAGCTCTTTACAAGAAAAGCAATCATGAGGGAGGACATTCCAACTCTTTGCATGCCCGGGGTAGTTGAAGCTCCTTCCTCGGGAATGCGCGATGCATTGAATGCAAAGAAGAAGCTCAAAAGGTCAACCTCCCACCATCCCAATCAAGAGGTCGTCTGCCAAAGGGAAGCCCTGCTCCCCCTCAGCCGGCGAGGGCCAATTGATGGGGGTCGGTAGCCTGCCGCGGGTCGCCCGTCAATTGGGCCCCAGGATGGCCCGACCCGAGGAGCAGAAGAAGGCCTGCCCTGCAGGCCACCAAGCCAGATCGCTAAAAAACCTCCAAGTGGGCGACCTTAGTCACTCAGCTGCCCAGCACGGCCATGCCGCCTGCCGAGCAGGGCAATCAAGCCCCCAGCCTGCTTGCCTTCGGGACGCTCTTGCCCCAGGCAGGGTCATGGGAAACCAGGGACCTCTCCGTCATTTTGCCTAAGATAAAAGTAAATGAGTGGACCAGGTGAGCCCACGTGTCACTCACCCGTCCACCCATTCTCTTCTCTCTCTCTCTCTTTCTCTTTTCTCTCTCTTGGGAGAAGGTATAAATACTTTCCCTCCTCCCACATACAAGAGGTTGGATTTTCTCTCTCTAGACTCTCACTCTAAGAACGCCACCTCACTCCTCACGAGTAAGGTTTCTCAAGGCATCTTCACGGACTGACTTAGGCATCGGAGAGGGTTCCCTCGAACACCTCCGAGGCCCTGTGCGTTCATTGTGCAGGGAGCAGGCCGTCTTCGCCGAGAAGGTCCGACCATTGGAGTGAGGGAAAGGATGGATCAAAAGAAGTCAGACGATTACCACCCGAGTAACATCTTAATCACTAGATCTGAATCCGAAGTCGGGTCCATTGTTTCCGTAACCGGAACATAAACTTTAGTAAAAATTATCCAACATCAAAAAAATTGTGACGAGGTGATGCAATTCTTTAAGAGCAATCATTCATTTTTCGATATCAATTAACCATGTTTTTTTGGGTGTTCAAAAATCACCTAAAATTATAAATTAAGTAAAAATTATCCACATCGAAAAATTATGATGCAGTGTGAAATTCTATATAATAAATAAGAGCAATTGTACGTTCTTAGATATCGACCAATAATATTTTATTTGAATCTTAAAAAAGCTCATAAGTGTAGACACCCGCATTTTGACTGCCAGGTGTCTATGGTAGTTTCCAAAAAAACACCCGATGATGATCAGACGCTAACGTGTTTCTACGCGCTCGAATATGGGTTCAAAACCATTAGTTGTTGGCTAATGCACTTACGGAGTACAAATCTCACAAAACAGACCTCAAATCCAGGCCCAGTGGGCCGTTTCCAATCAAATAAGGCTAAGTTGGGCCAAAACCGACACCGGAAATAAAACCGACTTTTAGCGATTGGGTCAACCCTAGTCAAAGTCGTTTCCGAGACACATCAAAGCAGCCACTCAAATACCAAAAGTCCAACTCAAGAAGCAAAACCAACAGTCCACCTTCAGACGGGCCATCAGGTCAAGTCTGTCTGGGCACAAAACCCTAGACACCAAAGTACATGGCAATGCCTATATAAACATCCCCATGCACAATCGAACACAACTTTACAAGCCCTAATTCTACCTAATCAAACCCTACACTACACCGAGCAAACCCTAAACCTAGCTTTAGGAATCGAAACCCTAAACCACCACAACTTAGCCTACATACTCGATACTCCCGTGCAAGCCGCCACTACGAGTCCCGTCCGAGCGTAAGAAACATGTAGGTTGAGGGTGCAAAAACCCCTTTTCTTTTTCTTCTCCTTTCTCGTCTCCCTCGCATCTTTCATTGTCTTTATCGTCGTTTTTTTATTTTGTTCGTGTCATAATACCGTTAATATCGTTAGTATCAAAAGACATTAAAATACTTGTGGATTTGTGTCGAGTGTAAGTGATGGTGGGATAAGAAAACCCGAATATACAAGTGTACTGCACACAGCGTTGCCGGTCGCTTATCCCATCACCCCGATCACTTGATTATTGAAACAAGTTAACTTAAACAATAATTTTTATTTCGTTCCCATCATCACTCAATTGCATATTTCATCAATTCTAAAACCCTTTTTAAAGTAAGCACTTTTTTAATAAGGGTCGAAACCCGTTGATGCGGATCCGATATCAAACAATTCGCAAGAATTAATTATGATGTCGGGATGCAGAGGGAATCAAGTCGAGTTTTTTTTAATTAAAGTATCGATCTATTAGATTCGATACCAATTCCATAATTGGATGTCGAATCTAATGATTTAGTCAAATAAATTAATTAACACGATTTTCGTTGATGCTAGCATAGATGTCTTCTAATTCATTTGAATTAATTATGACAATAATAAACGAGGAGAAAATTTGTATCGTGCTAGTTAACTTAAAACGACTTATAGCCTTTTTCTTCGAATTTCTCTCTAGTATTCCATACCGATTCAATAATCGAATATGGGATATGACAAGCATCACAATTAGAATCGAGTATAATTTATTCCAAGTATTTGATATCGATTTCATAATCAAATATTGAATACGACGAATATCGAAAATATTAAGTCGAGTGCAAATTACGCAATATTTGTACGCGATTTAATAAAATCATCAATTTTCCGAAGAAAACAATTTCGCTCTTTTTTGTTATTCTTCGAACATCGTTTTTTAGACAAAATATTTTTTTAGATCTCGATATATTTTTTTCCTTGACCTCGGTCAACACGTGTTAATCAATCACGTGTCAATACCTTTTCCAAAACCGTGCATATTATCGTATTCATCTCTTATCCAATTTATCAATCATCATATCGTTATTAACGCATTTGTTGTTTCTCTTGTCAATTTTGGTTTTTTATTTTATTGTACTAAAATGAACCCGCATGCTAAAATTCAACTTTGACGTTAGAATTAATTGCATTAAATCGACATAGAAACCCTTTCAATTCTTTCACATGTTTAGGGAAAATAATCTTTGCGTATCATTTTCCCGTTCAACTAACGCGTGTATTGGAAAGTCATTCGATATCCTAGTAGAGGCCGCTTATGTGCGGGCGGGGTTGGGTGTCCTTCGTGGGCTTCCCAACACGTACCCTCACCCCTTACTCAGAACCGCGGTTTCCGGATGCCCGAAACCGTTGGCGCACGAGAGTCATTCAATACACGATAACCAGTAGTGACGGTATCGATATCGCAATGCAAAGGAACGAGCCCAATAAACTCGGACATCGGAAATGGGCCATACTTTGTGCATGGCCCATTACGACATAGAATGGGTTTCGAACGGGCCCGAACTCCCACAAAGTTCGGTGGTGACTCCACTTCGATTTAAATTTCCATTCGATCCGTTTTCATATGGAGATTCATTCGCCTGCCCAAACCCGCGCGTGGCCGCGTCGGGGTGGACCTATGTCATGTCCACAATTTGGCGACTCCGCTGGGGATTAACTTATGCGTGACTTACCATCGGCATCCTCAGGGTGAGACTCGAATTGAAATCGTTTGACTAGTACAATATGCGTTTTAGTTTTACGGTTCATGCATAACCCATATTTTCCCGGGCCGGTACTGGTGACCGACGTCCCACTATACCGTTGATGTACTCCAATATGGATATGTCAAAAGGTGTCCATAGTCGATTCGAGTGGGTTTTGCGGCATGTTCTAAGCTCAACTCGACTTAGAAAGTCCGTCCCGATCAACGTCTAGACTATGTGCACTGGTATAGACCCTTTCTAGACCGACCGAGACTTAGTGTAAAGCATACATGGCGTCGTTATAATGCTTGCCTGACTACATGCTACTTGGTTTCCGTGTCGTTTTCAAAAACCGTCAACTTTTCAAAAATACATCTTTTTCAAGATACTCAATTTCAAAACCCGGGACATATACCGAATTTAGGACTTATGATTTTACTCAAAATAGCCTATTTTTAGCCGGTATTCTGCCCATTTCAAAACTCGAAGATATTTTTGAACTTTCAAATTTGTGGCCCGATACACTTTCCGAGTTTTCGAAAAAATCGGCCCTTTACCCGAGTTTTCTCGGATTTTCCAAAACAATCCATTTTCAAAACCTTCCTTTTCTTAGAACTTCCCGTATTTAGCAGTGTCGGGTCTTGTCATAAGTCGTCGAAAGTCTTTAGCGTCGAAACTCTGTCGATCTTACATCACGGGTTTCTTCCCCATCCCAGTCCGCCTTATTAGACTAAGGCAAGGCCCACCTACGTAGGACAAACCCCTACAAAGGAGGGCCCGTCAACACAATCGAGTCTAGAAGTCTGGGGATGTCTCACGTGAACCTTCCTTCGAACAGGACTAGGCCCACCCGCCGAATCCTAAGGAAGGCCCACCTTTCACAAGTCACCCGTCTAGGTGTCTTTTCCGAGTCAACCTTTTACAAGGCATAGCCCTATAACAAAAGGTTCACGGTCCTTACGTCTAAGGGTCACTCGTCCGACACTCAAGTCTTAACAAAACCTACAATCCCACTCGAGGGCTACCCTTCAGCAGAGCGGTCAATCACGGTTGCTCTAAGGGTCATGTCTTACACGTGTTGTCACATGTACCCCACTTTTGAATCACTTAGATGTCACACCATCTGAGTTCTTTTAGAGTCCTCGGTCTCACTCGGGGGCTACCCTTCAGCAGAGCGATCAATCACGGTTGCTCTAAGGGTCATGACCTACACGTGGTGTCTCACGTATGTCATTTTCGAGTCACTCAGATGTCACATCATCTGAGTCCTATCAAAGTCTTTAGTCTCACTCGGGGTCTATCCTCCACCCGAGCAGTCAACCACGGTCACCCTAAGGGGTACCCTACGTTTATCCTACACCAGCGTCATTATGATGCTTTCTTTGATTCGTACCTATGCTACGAACACTCGAGTCACCTTAGGTTAAGGTCGCCACGGTTGGTCCGAGCACGCGACACGGTCAAACACGGTCGCCCCATTTTCGGACTCACCCTTGTGCAGCTTGAGTCTCGTGGTCGAGTCCAAGCCAAGGTCGTTACCTCGTCAGGTCAACGTTCGAGTATCCCGGTCTAAGAGTCTTTGTCGACCCGTCACCCCGGGCCGTGTCTAGTTTGACTCCCTCTCTTGCATTTGCGCAAAGTCGAGTTTAGGCAAGTCGTGGCACCTGTCGTTTTCTCCAATCAAGGACCTTACCGAAAAAAGAAACCAACCGAGCATCCGGAAGTCCAGATTTGATTCGAGTCTAAGTCTGAGTTCGAGTCTAGGATACCTACATCCTCATTTCCAAATCGGAGTCAGAGTCATTTGCATTCTGTCCTCTTTTCAAAATTCAATGAAATCAGCTTTTCTATTTCTTATATATACTTTCCTTATGTGTTTCCGAGAACATGATGAACACCATCATACACTGTGAGCACATGCACATGACTATTATAGGCGCATCTATAATGACTGCAGGAACTAAGGCCCGTGTTTTCCCTTACCTGTTCCATGTCTGGTATAGAAAGCCACATAAATACCCTTAGCAGGAGCGTGTCGAATCCTATGATAAATCTAAGTAGTCTCCTAGTTTGGGTTCAAGACGGGAGGCCAGCCCATTTCCCACAATAAGACACCCCTCCAATAAGACTGACCAATCCCTACCTTAGGTGTTAGTCTGACCAACAAAAATTCAAAAAACCCATGACCGGGGCTGAGAGGTTAACCAACAAAAATTCAAAAAACCCATGACCGGGGCTGAGAGGTCAACCAACAAAAAATTCAAAAAATCCATGACCGGGGCTAAGAGGTCAACCAACAAAAATTCAAAAAACCCATGACCGGGGCTAAGAGGTCAATCAACAAAAATTCAAAAAACCCATGACCGGGGCTGAGAGGTCAACCAACAAAAATTCAAAAAAACTCATGACCGGGGCTAAGAGGTCAATCAAAAATATTCAAGATCCCATGACCGGGGCTAAGAGGTCAACCAAAAAATGTTCAAGAACACATGACCGTAGTGAAAACGGTCAAATTCAAAATTATCAATGCTCGTACCATCCAATAGGGGAGAAACAATCAAGCTGGTCAGCTAACACCACATCTAGCCTTCCCACATTACAACCCTCAAGACCTTCTCGAGACCTAGGCTAGAGACAGCCCGGAATTTTGAGGATTCAAGCTCCATAGGATACACCCTAACCATTAGGGCCAGACATGGAAATCAGATCCCGCATTATTAAACCTACCCCGATCGAAGTCCGAGTCATTTTTACTCGACTTCCCCATTTCCTACCACATTGCAATACCCTACCCTCGAAGCCTTAGCTCCACAAAATCGAGCTCCAGATTTCGAATCATCAAGGCCACTTGCGACCTACCACCACATTTCCAAAATCATCCAAACCAGTTACCAACCCCAAACACGGGAACTCAACCTGCGGTCGGCATAAAACATGCCCAAATAGTTCACACCACCTCTGGGGGCTACCCCGGAGAACGCTCACGGTCACAGGATCAATATCCTAACCATTCTAGCCCTTTGATCAAGACATCATTGGGAATGCACCTAGCCTACACCATCGATAAGGCTAGTTACACACAAAGTCCTATTAGACTAGGCACCATAATATATCTTTCTACACTGAACTACGGCTTGGTTTGATTTCACTATGCGTGAATACGTAGGCAGCCTTTCAACAGAGGCACAACCACTCACATTGACACACATTCAAAAAGCACCATCATTCCGGTCACGACACTGTCATGTTCTCAATAGCTAGCTTTGTCGTCCTGGGGGCTTCTATTAGACAGAAGTTCTCTTTCCACTCACAAAATCCAAAATACTTTCAAAAACTAGCTTCTTTTCTGTAGTGTGTCCTAGTACTCGGCTCCGTCGAAGACAAGAATCTGTCAGGACTCGAAGCTATATCCATTTTGGACTGTACCTTAAAATCAGAGATCCAGAAGGGCACCAGACTAAAACAGTCTCATTACAGACTACTGAAGTCCCCTATAGCATATCCATCCCATTTCGATGTTCGACCGTGTTGCCACTCGCCTAGGCTACGGAATAGCGCAACTTAAGAGTCTTGTTACGTGGCCCACCCCCCTACAGAGTCACGGTCCAACCCTTCAACAGTCCAATCGTGTCTGTCAACTCGTCCGGTCACGTCCAGAGTCGAGTCTGTCGGTAGACCTCTCTCTTCAAATTCCTGCTTTGAAATTTGCAAAACTTAGCCATTTGAGAAAATCCTTTTCGACAAGGTCAAATTTCGGTCTATTTAAACTGCAAACTTCTTTGCTACCCCTTTCATTTTGAAAACTTAGCCCGTGAGTTGCTTTCAAGATTTCGATTTCAAAGTTCAAAACTTTCAAAGAATTCAAAATTTTCAAATTTTCAAAAATCATTTTCCCCAGCGCGAGTCATTTTACTACCTACGTGTTGCATGCAAATTTTATGTAACTTATACAGGTACGACTCAAACAGGGACAGGCAACCCACTACATCTCCCCAGCGGAAGGCCCTAGGTGGCATTTCCCCCGGAATAACACGGGATGAGCCTACATACAGGCGCACCCAAGACTTATGCGACAAGTCCAATTCCCCACGGAGTTATCATCCTCAGCTCAGGTATGACTTCTAGCTTATGACTGGCGAGCCCTTCACGCGAGTCTAATGGACTATAAACGACCCGACCGGAAGTCCGCCAGGTTCCAATCCTCGGTTGGCCTGGTGGCTACTCTGACTTTCGCATTGTCCAAGCCTCAGTCAAAGTGGAGGCTTTGTAGACACCCGCATTTTGACTGCCAGGTGTCTATGGTAGTTTCCAAAAAAACACCCGATGATGATCGGACGCTAACGTGTTTCTACGCGCTCGGATATGGGTTCAAAACCATTAGTTGTTGGCTAATGCACTTACGGAGTACAAATCTCACAAAACAGACCTCAAATCCAGGCCCAGTGGGCCGTTTCCAATCAAATAAGGCTAATTTGGGCCAAAACCGACACCGGAAATAAAACCGACTTTTAGTGATTGGGTCAACCCTGGTCAAAGTCGTTTTCGAGATACATCAATGCAGCCACTCAAATACCAAAAGTCCAACTCAAGAAGCAAAACCAACAGTCCACCTTCAGACGGGCCATCAGGTCAAGTCCGTCTGGGCACAAAACCCTAGACACCAAAGTACATGGCAATGCCTATATAAACATCCCCATGCACAATCAATTGAACACAACTTTACAAGCCCTAATTCTACCTAATCAAACCCTACACTACACCGAGCAAACCCTAAACCTAGCTTTAGGAATCGAAACCCTAAACCACCACAACTTAGCCTACATACTCGATACTCCCGTGCAAGCCGCCACTACGAGTCCCGTCCGAGCGTAAGAAACATGTAGGATAAGGGTGCAAAAACCCCTTTTCTTTTTCTTCTCCTTTCTCGTCTCCCTCGCGTCTTTCATTGTCTTTATCGTCGTTTTTTTATTTTGTTCGTGTCATAATACCGTTAATACCGTTAGTATCAAAAAACATTAAAATACTTGTGGATTTGTGTCGAGTGTAAGTGATGGTGGGATAAGAAAACCCGAATATACAAGTGTACTGCACACAGCGTTGCTGGTCGCTTATCTCATCACCCCGATCACTTGATTATTGAAACAAGTTAACGTAAACAATAATTTTTATTTCGTTTGCATCATCGTTCAATTGCATATTTCATCAATTCTAAAACCCTTTTTAAAGTAAGCACTTTTTTAATAAGGGTCGAAACCGTTGATGCGGATCCGATATCAAACAATTCGCAAGAATTAATTATGATGTCGGGATGCAGAGGGAATCAAGTCGAGTTTTTTTTAATTAAAGTATCGATCTATTAGATTCAATACCAATTCCATAATTGGATGTCGAATCTAATGATTTAGTCGAATAAATTAATTAACACGATTTTCGTTGATGCTAGCATAGATGTCTTCTAATTCATTTGAATTAATTATGACAATAATAAACGCGGAGAAAATTTGTATCGTGCTAGTTAACTTAAAACGACTTATAGCCTTTTTCTTCGAATTTCTCTCTAGTATTCAATACCGATTCAATAATCGAATATGGGATATGACAAGCATCACAATTAGAATCGAGTATAAATTATTCCAAGTATTTGATATCGATTTCATAATCAAATATTGAATACGACGAATATCGAAAATATTAAGTCGAGTGCAAATTACGCAATATTTGTACGCGATTTAATAAAATCATCAATTTTCCGAAGAAAACAATTTCGCTCTTTTTGGTTATTCTTCGAACATCGTTTTTTAGACAAAATAATTTTTTTAGATCTCGATATATTTTTTTCCTTGACCTCGGTCAACACGTGTTAATCAATCACGTGTCAATACCTTTTCCAAAACCGTGCATATTATCGTATTCATCTCTTATCCAATTTATCAATCATCATATCGTTACTAACGCGTTTATTTATTGTTTCTCTTGTCAATTTTGGTTGTTTATTTTATTGTACTAAAATGATCCCGCATGCTAAAATTCAACTTTGACGTTAGAATTAATTGCATTAAATCGACATAGAAACCCTTTCAATTCTTTCACATGTTTAGGGAAAATAATCTTTGCGTATCATTTTCCCGTTCAACTAACGCGCGTATTGGAAAGTCTTTCGATATCCTAGTAGAGGCCGCTTATGTGCGGGCGGGGTTGGGTGTCCTTCGTGGGCTTTCCAACACGTACCCTCACCCCTTACTCAGAACCTCGGTTTCCGGATGCCCAAAACCGTTGGCGCACGAGAGTCATTCAATACACGATAACCAGTAGTGACGGTATCGGTATCGCAATGCAAAGGGACGAGCCCAATAAACTCTGACATCGAAAATGGGCCATACTTTGTGCATGACCCATTACGACATAGAGTGGGTTTCGAACGGGCCCGAACTCCCACAAAGTTCGGTGGCGACTCCACTTCGATTTAAATTTTCATTCGATCCGTTTTCATATGGAGATTCATTCGCCTCCCCAAACCCGCGGGTGGCCGCGTCGGGATGGACCTATGTCATGTCCACAATAAGATTATAAACTTAAGTAAAATTATACTACGTCAAAAAATTATGATGCGGTGATAAATTCTACGGAGTATATTAATAAAAACAATCATCCGTTCTTAGATATCAACCAAGAATTAAAAATTATGATGCGAAGATGAAATTCTATATAATAAATAGATCATACGTTTTTAGATATCAATGCAACCAACAATCTTTTGAGTCTTAAAAAACTCCTAAGATTATAAACTTAAGTAAAATTATCCCACACCAAAAAATTACAATACTTCATATATATATATATATATATATATATATATATATATATATATATATATATATATATATATATATATATATATATTTGATACTTTTTTCGAGCGATATGATTGGTCTGTTTCATCAAAACTCGATTCAGAAAAATATCATAAATAATAAAGAAAATAAAGTAGAGAATCTTTTAATTATTACTCTCTCCGTTCGACCGTTCCAATCAATTCCATGCATATGGTTTTTTTGACACTATTCATATGTGAAAAGAATCTTCGATATGACTTCTAATATTATCAGATAAGTATAGTCATGTGAGATCTTATTTAAATTGTCTAATCGAATGCATTATGAATATCAAATTTTTATAATTTCTTAAAATACGTAACTAAAGGTATAAACAAAAGAAAACGTGCATTGATGTACATGATAGAGCAAATGTATGGAATTCATTGGAACGGATGGAGTATAATAATATTTATGTATTTAATCCATTATATTAATGTGATGTTTTACCATTTAAAGTAAAAAAACTTTTAAGTTTCATTTAACAAAAAAATAATCGTAACAAAAATACACAAATGAAATAGTTAGATTTTATGTATAAAATGCTTTCATTAGAGTCTAAATTTCATATTATTTACTAGAAAAAGTGATAAATCTATTATTACATGTATAAAAAACGTAAAATTATCCCACTTCAAAAAATTATAATGAGGTGATAGAATTCTATTATATAAATAAAAGTTATCTTTCATGCTTAGATAAAAACAAAAAATATTTTTAATTCCTAAAAAGAGTTGTTAAAACTATAAAGCAAAATTATTTTAAATTTTAAAAAGAGCTCTTAAGAATATAAACTTAAGTTAAATTGTCCCACATTAAAGATTTATAATTCTATAATAAGATTAATCATTCGTCTTTAGATATCAAAAAAAAACTTTTTAAGTCTTAAAAAGAACGCTCTTATGAATATATAAACCTAAGTTAAATTGTCTCACATCAAAAAATTATACTCCGTACTATAATGTGACAGAATTCTATCATATAAATAAGAGTAATCATTCGTTCTTAGATATTAACCAAAAATCTTTTGATTCTTAAAAAATCTTTTTAAGACTATAAAATTAAGTAAATTATCTCACATCGAAAAATTATGATGAGGTCATAGATTTCTATTATATAAATAAGAGTAATAATTCGTTATTAGATTTAACCAAAAATCTTTTAAGTCATAAAATGAATTTAAAAAGCATATTTTAGACTATAATCCAAAAATATTTTAATTCATAGTAAAAGATTCTAAAATATAAGATTAAAATTTTAGTTTCTTAAAATCGTTAATAATAAAAATAAAATTATTATCATCATCATCATCATGATTATCATTATTATTAGTATTATTATCCTAATATAAGTAGATATATTTTATTTTTCTTTATTTTATTAAGAATAAATAAGAGTAATCGTTGTCCTTAGATATCTGAAGGAGTTATGTCCACTGTCCTACGGATTAACCCGCTTAAGTCTATGTATCCGATATGCCTTGCTAGAGGTCGATGTCGGGTTGACATGTAAATAGGTTACGTGTCTGGTAGTCTTAAGTGGGCCCATTGGGTCACACACAATGTGTACGGGATATTATTAATATAACGGTATATTAAATATATCGGGTCAGTAGTAATACGGACCCAGCTACGTTGTCGGGTTATGGTAATTAGAGTTATACTAATAATCTAATTATGGTAATTAGAGTTATTGGAATAACCTAATTCTACCTTCTCATCTCCTATATAAGGAGGTTCATATGATGAACCAATATATGGAATTAAGAGTATTGACTCATAATATACATTTCTTCTTATAAAGAGTTATAAGAAAGATATAGAGAAAAGTTGTGAGACCGTCTCACAAACCCTTTTACTAGCATATTCGTCGCAGTTTCGTACCCGTGTGGATACCAAAGGAGGCATCACGTTTGGGGTGCTTTATTCTGTCCGTGGAGATTATTTATTCTTGTCCGTGAAGATTATTTATTCTGTCCGTGGAGATTATATATATTTCTGGGTTTATTATACTTCTTATTAATACGTTGTTCCGCTGCAAATAAGGTATAATTGTTATCCCTCTTCTTTTGTCTTTTCGGTTAATACTCGTAACAGGTCCTTGGGTTTAAGGGTTGTAACCCTACAGTGGTGTCAGAGCCTCTGTTATGTAGTATTAATCAAATTGACGTGAATCTTTGTCTCATAATTTGTTATGAGGGATTCCACCCGCGTATTAATTTGATCATATGTTCCATCGTGCGAGAATTGTTCTCATATTTCATCGTGCCGTGAGAAATTGAATGTTAATTATGCCGCAATATTGTTTTGGTTGTTCTCCTGCATGCATGTTACATTGAATTCATTGTTACACACGTACACACTTACACACTTGTTCTCATGCCGCGGTATAAGTTTCGTTTCATTTATTTTGCGCCTAATCTATCGTCTTATTGATCAAGTTTAGGGTTCATCTTATTTCATGAGTTTAATTTGTTAAATTTTAAAATTGATTCTTAAATTAATTTAAGATCTAATATTGATTACGTTTTAACTTAATTGCCCTAAATTGACTCACTATAATCCGCAATTTCCTTGTTGACGATGAGGCTAATTAGATTAGTCAAAACTCGATTGAAATTGGAAACGTAAAATTACAAGAATTTATCGTTGACGATGAGACCTAATAAGATTAGGACAATACTCATTTTAATTATGGTGGAGACGAAACGGAAGGAGACCAACCCGGTTGGCACGAGTATGACTCGGTGGGCACGAGTGTGACTCGGTCGGCACGGGTATGTCCCGGTTGGAACGGGATGACCCGGTCAACAAAGGTTTGACCAAGACGACACAATATTTACTCGGACGACATGGTGTCGGGTCGAGCGACGCTTTTAAGAAAAGTCGTTTTCTCGCGTTTGTGTGTTGATTATGAATCAAAATGGATTATACTTTTATTTTTCCGAATCAATGAAAAATTAGTTTTCTAAATCGGCTAAATAATATTATGCATTTTAATTATCATATTATCATAAATAGATCGGAAAAAGAGTTTCTCGAGTCTTATTTGATTTTGATGAATTGTTCATCTATATGACAATTATAAGTTGCAGATCGATTGTGAATCGAGTTTTGTATATCCGTTCAATTTTTCCGGGTGGAAATTGTTCCTCGAAGTTGGAAAAATGAAAGATATTGGTGAAATTGTTCAAACCAAATAGCAATTATGAACTGTAATATGATTATAAGTCAAAATATGGGATCTTTTAACTTGTTTTATGCGCAAATCACTAATAACAATTGAATAATTATGTCATACGGTATGATGCATCAATTTTATTGTTTAGACTTGTGACTTGTGTGCCTAGAACTGATTGGTCGCCTTGTAAGTTGACCTAGCGACATGTTTAGGACCCATAATGCATTTAATCCCTCACACAAATATTAAGTATTGCCTTTCCAGAATTGACCACTACAACAATTTCATATCATTGGTTGAAGTGACTGTCTAAGCGGTGCTTTGCCGATGTGTGTGGACTGAGTAGGTGGGTAACGGTTACCCACAGGTTCAGTCTGGTTTGCTTAACATTGCTATCAAGTCGGACTTGGGCTTTGAGGCAAATAGTTGGTGTCATATGATGACTAATTCCGACGAACCAAGAATTACATAGAGATGTAATTGACAAGTTTGTTGTCTACCTTTACTTTTGGAGCTTGAGCAGTGAGCCCAAGTTCACTTGAGCGACAAAAGGTTTAGGATCTTGGAATATTATGCGAACTTGAAGGTAGTTTTCATGATTTTATCTTTAAATTGTTTAAGATTTTTAATTAATATTAATTATCGTTTTACTTTGCATATACATATAGTTGTAATTTAGTCACCATTATCACATTTATTAAAGATGAGTTTGAATTGTTCAACCTTGTCGATTGGTATCTTGAGAATTGTTTTCAAAATTAGAGATATGAATTTTGTCCTTGGGAAGGATAATTTCGACAAATTATAACCAGTGTCAATGTACAGTATGGACTGTATAATTAGAGTCATGGAGATGACTATAAGTACCAAAATCAATTGTTTCAATAAAGGGAACCGTTCTCATTAAGTGAGAAAATGTTGAAGATGATCTAATTAATCCATGTGTCATATGATGACGTGATTATATTGATAATCAGGAAATTTTGGATGCTTCTTTCTAAAGAATTAGGAATTGAAATCGTTTCAATTAGTCCTAAGTTTAGGTCACTTTATTATGAATAAACATGTGACTTAATAAAGTTTCTCACCTTTTAGCATGAGATGTTAAAAGACGATTGAACATTGTATCAAGAAGGCAAATAATACTAATGTTCTATGAGTTCATTAAGAAAATTGTTTGAGATAATGATTAATAAATCTAAGATGTTGGTTAAAGTAAGGGAAGGATAATTGTTATCATATCCAAACTTGTTGCCAAATTTAGATTAGGTACGATTTTATTAGTCATTAATGTAATGACAAATATATGACATTGGTAGATAGCTTTCTAGAAGTGTCTAGAAATTCTGCAAATCAATTGAAGTATGACTTCAGGTGTGTATGTTACTGAAGTAATAGTTACTTTCATTCCACTGTTTTGGTATAAGATACTAAATGCAACTATTACATTGTGGATGTGATGGCTCAAAGAGGGTGGAATAATGGTATATAAGTGAAGTGTTTTATGATGAAATGGAAAAACGTTGTTGTTTCATATATAAAAGAAAAATCACTTAATTTTACCATAAAGCTGAATACTAGAATTGAATAATTGTTATTCTTGTACTAGTCATAAGCAAGGACATTGATTCTGTTTCATGTATGGGCATGAAAAGTTTTGATAAAAGTAGAACAATTGTTGCTCTATATCTTGCAAGAATATGAGGTACAATAAGGCTAAACATGATTGTTGAGCTCTACATTCCTAGTAGTGAATGCTTTTATTTGTAACATAACGACCAAAAGGTTCAACTCCCTCGACCTGAATTTTACCCATCACGGCATTGTCTTTAATCCATGAGACAAGAAACATAAGAATAAGTTTCATAATGATGATATTATTAACCTTATTGATAAAGATCAACTGAGGTGAATGGATCTTGTTTAGATGGATAAATGACATTACAAGTGACTCCTATTAATTGTAGTGGGAGGGTACTTATACTTGTTAGATCACACATATACAGATACATGTGAATTTAACTAGTGATGTTGCAAAAGGGTAACATGTATGATTTTGTTCATTTGATGAAATTTAAATCTGAATGCTTTGAATTGTTTAAGGAAGTTCAGATGAAAATACAAGATCAACTTGATAAGTTGGTATGAGTCGTTCGATATGATTGAAACAGGGAGGAATTGAACTAAAAGATTGTGATCATCTTAGAAGTAGTGAAAAGTGTTTCAAACTACATCGAACCATATTTGATATGATTTGGTCTATGATGAGTCGTATGCAGATATTATTGACGTTTTAGAAGCTTATGCACTATAAAAGTCTTTGTACAAATGTTGATGAGATTGTCCATGTAAGTCGGAGAATAGACACCATATGAGATATGGATTGAAAATGTTCTTAAAAGTCTTTTCTTAATTATCAAGTCAAGTTTAAAGAAAATTGTTTTCTAGAACTTAGACTCAATTATGGCATGTGTTTTATTAGGGGTATTATATTAATTCTACAAACCATCCAAATAGCAAAACTATTTTGTTGCATGGAGTGGTATGTTTCTTTTAAAAATATGTGATTTCTAATAGAAACAGTGGGAGTAGAATCGACCTTGAAATTGTTCAAGATTAACAGGATTTCTCTTCAACAGTTGTAGAGAATATTGATGCATCCATGAAAAGTCATGATCATCTTAGCTGTAAAATATTACCCTACATAGGTTTGACCTATGATGAAACAATAATGGGCAAAGACTCCAAAAGTCACATGAAATCTAATAGATTCTATATACCATAACTACCAGGTATAGACTTTGGTTAAATGGGTCTTATAATGAAGAATAATCTTCAATATAAAGACGATATAGATTGATATAAGAGTATCTATGAAGCATATAGTTGGTAGTTAAGGATTGATCTCATAGTAATGACTATGAAAAACCTTTTTTACAACATTATGCTTAAGTCTATTAAGATTGTTTTAGCATTTTGAATGTCATCACTCATTATGATGAGTTTTGGACATATATATGTGAAATACATTTATTGATAGGGATGCAATATGATGTGTGCGACACTTCGTATGAATTTCATATTATTAAAATTATTAGACAAATGTGAATGATCCAATTTAATTGGAGCAAGTATTATGGAGCAAGTATCTTCGTTCTCAATGTGGTAATTCAAATATGTTTGTTTTCCATTGAGACGAAGAGAGACAAAGTGTGTACAAGAGGCTAGTGGGAGTGCATTTATCGTTATGATTTGGTATGTAAGTGACATACTTCTCTAACTAGATGACATTTGATTGCTTTAGTCTACGAGACTTTGCAAGAAATGTGTTTATTATGTGCTCGTGTGACGAGCAGATACTAATCTAGTAAGTGTCACTAGAATGCTATCTAAGAATTGTTCCTTTGCGCTTAAGAAGAAAAAGGGGAATTATTTAAGAGATGCGCGTGATGTGATAAGCGAATTATTGTAAACAAGTTACAACGATTCATATTCCAAATAGACAAAGATGACATGAGATTGTAATCTCAGTATATTTTGTTTTGGATGAGAAGTTGTGTGTTGGACCGGTTCCAAAGGACAACTTTGTGACTAGTATTATAACTAAAGTTAGTGTTCTATTGCTTTTGAAGCAAATAGACGTTTATTTGGTTACGAATCAAACACGCACTCAACTTTAAAGTTTATGAAGCAATTATTGCTTATGAAACTAACAGTTTGCCTTAATGAAGAGAAGGTATATTGATCATATGTTTGTAAATAACCGATACAAATGTTGTATGTCCCGAAACCTTCTCTACTTAAAGATCATATTGGTTATGATCGGTATAAGACGCATGGGCGAGTGGTCTTAGTACTTTTAGAGGTGTTTGGTTTAGTGGGAGTTATTTCGATAATTGATATATTTATGACATATTGTCATTTGGTTAATGTAACCGAGTTTTGTCCCTAAATAATTTATATTAATGAAATAGATCACTAAGTACGTGATTTAGTCTTGGAACTCTATTTGGATGATGTAATTATTTTGTCTCTAGTCAGGATATTGTGTTGGGACATTTGAATACCCTTAAATGACTAGTGTGTGAGTTGGTTGATGACTAAGTTCCTTGAGTCATAAGTATTGAGATACTAAACCAGGCACACGGGTGTATGTTAAGAACATGCATTAGACAGACCCGCCGAAAAGAATTTTACTAAGATTTCGCTTAGTGTCAGTAAAGTTCTTTGCAAGTTATGAACTTGTACGGTCTTTAGACCTGAGTCTTTGACTATTCTGTACATGTGATGTGTATGCTTTGATACTATTCCTCGTCAGCTGTGAAAGGGGGCTATGGATGGTTATTGGGCATGCATGAATCATGTGATAGGATGTGGTTAGACAAGAGGGGATTTGCTCTTCCTTTATTGAAGGGAATTTATTGTTTCTTGGCCACTCGAAGAGTGTGACTTGTGCAAATGCGTGGCCGCGCTCAGATAGGATGATTGTCATCTATCTGCTCTTTTAACAAGTCAACTCAAAGATTCGAGTAAAAGATTGAGACATGTGAGGATGACACTTCTTCTTACCTCATTCTCAATTGGAGACAATAGTAGCAAAGAGACTTAACGCCGTTCTTGAGAGGACATGTACAAGTGGGAGACTGAAGGAGTTATGTCCACTGTCCTACGGATTAACCCGCTTAAGTCTATGTATCCGATATGCCTTGCTAGAGGTCGATGTCGGGTTGACATGTAAATAGGTTACGTGTCTGGTAGTCTTAAGTGGGCCCATTGGGTCACACACAATGTGTACGGGATATTATTAATATAACGGTATATTAAATATATCGGGTCAGTAGTAATACGGACCCAGCTGCGTTGTCGGGTTATGGTAATTAAAGTTATACTAATAATCTAATTATGGTAATTAGAGTTATTGGAATAACCTAATTCTACCTTCTCATCTCCTATATAAGGAGGTTCATATGATGAACCAATATATGGAATTAAGAGTATTGACTCATAATATACATTTCTTCTTATAAAGAGTTATAAGAGAGATATAGAGAAAAGTTGTGAGACCGTCTCACAAACCCTTTTACTAGCATATTCGTCGCAGTTTCGTACCCGTGTGGATACCAAAGGAGGCATCACGTTTGGGGTGCTTTATTCTGTCCGTGGAGATTATTTATTCTTGTCCGTGAAGATTATTTATTCTGTCCGTGGAGATTATATATATTTCTGGGTTTATTATACTTCTTATTAATACGTTGTTCCGCTGCAAATAAAGTATAACTAGATTAAAGCCCGTGCGTTGCACGGGTTAGTTGGCTTCGGGTTAGTTGGCTTAATTACATTGATGATGTATATTCGTTAAATACTCTGTAAGAAACTTGATCAATCTATATCATTATAATAAATAAGATAATCACACGATATTAGTAATTAAACTTAATTTCAACTAAGTTTATAGTCTTAAGAGCTTATTCTAAAACTCAAAATAATACATGCGAATAATTTTTTTGATTAATAATATAAGATTTTATCGCCTCATCATAATTTTTCGATATAGGATAATTTACTCAAGGTTTATAGTTTTAAGATATGCTTTATAAAGACCCATAAAAACGCACGATTACTCTTATTTATACTATAGAATCATCACCATATTTTAATTTTTTTGATGTGGTATAATTTTAGGTTTCTAGTCCTTTTAAAAGCTTTTTAAGACTCAAAATTTGTTGGTTGATATTTAAAACCATAAGATTACTCACTTATGATATAGACGATTACTCTTTATTTATATAATCGAATTTGATCATCTTGTTGGAGTATATATACTTTTGATGAATGATTACTCTTATTTATATAATAAAAAAATCCACCTTATTATAATTTTTCGATGTTGAATAATTTTAATTAAGTTTAGATATAGTCTAATTAAGAACTTTTATTTATAGACGGATGCATGATTACTCTTATTTATAATACATAGAATTTCATCACACCATCTCAATTTCGATGCGGGAATTTATAATACATAGAATTCCATCACACCATCTCAATCGGGATAATGATTACGTACTAAAATTTTTTTTGTTGACATCGCCTAAGGATGAATGATTAGTCTTGTTTATAATATAGAATTTCATCACCATAGAATTTCATCATCTTATTATGGTCTTAAGAATTTTTTGAAGACTCAAAAGATTTTGATTGATATCATATCTAAGAACAAATAATTAGTCTTATTTATAATATAGAACCATAACCATATTATAATTTGTCGATGTGGGATAATTTAAGTAAAATTTGTAGTCTTATTTATAATATAAAATTATCACCGTACCTTATTTTAATTGTTTCAATGTGGGATAATTTTAATTTTGTAGTATTATTAAGACTTTTTTAAACTCAAAATATTGTTGGTTGATGTCTAAGGAAAAAATTATAATTAGTCTTTTGTGTATAGTCTTAAGAACCTTTTTAAGACTCAAAAAAATTTTGTTTGATAAAAAACTTTATAATTTTTTGGATGTGGGATAGTTTTACTTAAGTTTCACCTTATTATAATGTTTCGATCTGAGATTATTTTAGTTAAATTTGTAGTCTTATTAAGAGAGTTTTTAAGACTTAGAATTTTTTATTGATATTTAAAAACGAATGATTAGTCTTATTTATACTATAAAGTTTCATCACCTTATCATAACTTTTCGATGTGGGATGATTTATTTAAGTTCATAATCTTCCATGAGCTCGTCAATTTTTTTTCGATGTGAGATAATTTACTTAAACTTATAGTCTTAAAAGCTCTTTTTAAGTTTTGATTATTATAATACGAAGTATAGAATTTCATCACAATCTTCAATGTGGGATGATTTTAATTTTGTATTCTTGTATATTAAAAGCTTTTTTAAGATTCAAAAGTTTTTTTTGTCGGTATTTAACCCATAGTGTTCATTTAAGCATTTAAAATATTCCACTTTTAGTATAAACATATGGATTATCTTATTATATATTTTGGATGAATGATTACTCTTATTTATATAATAATAAAATTCACCTTATTATAATTTTTCGATGTGTGATAATTTTACTTAAATTTATTTAAGTTTAGATATATAGTCTAATTAAGAACTTTTATTCATAGACGAATGATTACACTTATTTATAATATATAGAATTCCATCAATCCATCTTCATTTTTCGATGCGAGATAATTATACTTTAACTATATAGTCTTAGTCCTAGAATTTTTTTTTTGTCTCAAAAGATTACTTTTGTTAGGACGAATGATTAATCTTATTTATAATATAGAATTGAATCACCTCACCATAATTTGGAGAAATGACAGGGAGTATAATTTTATGATTTTATGATGTGGGATATTATTTACTTAAATTTATAGCCCCGTCTTAAAAGAGAGGGGTATAATTTTTCAAAGTGGGATAATTTACTCAAGTTTATAGTCTTAATAGTTCCTTTTAAGACTCAAAAGATTTTGATTGACATCTAAGAATCTAAAGAACAAATAATTAGTCTTATTTATAATATAAAAATCTATCACCTTATTATAATTTGTCGATGTGGGATAAATTTAACTAAAATTTGTAGTCTTATTTATAATATAGAATCATTACCGTAACTTATTTTAATTGTTTTGATGTGGGATAATTTTAAGTTTGTAGTCTTATTAAGATCCTTTATAAACTCAAGACTACAAATTCATGACTTCATCATAATTTAAAAAACAATGACATAGAATTTCATCATAGTTTTTTTTTTTTAAAAAACAAAAGTTTTTTTGTTGGTTGATATTTAAAAACGATGATTACTCTTCTTTAGCACAAATTCATAAGCTCATCATAATTTTTCGATGTGGGAGAATTACTTAACTTCGTTGATGTCTAAAGAATTTTTTTAGTTTTATTTATAATATAGAATTTCATCACCTTATTATAATTTCTTTATTTAAGTGTATAGTCTTGACAACTTTTTTAAGACTCAAAAGATTTATATTTGATGAAACTTTATAATTTTTTAAATGTGAGATAGTTTTAGTTAAGTTTATAGTCTTAATATATATTTTAAGACTCAAAATATTTTTGGTTAATATCTAAGAGCACATGGTTAAGTTTGTAGTCGATGTAGGATAATTCTTTAAGTTTATAATTTTAGAAATTCTTTTTGAGATTCAAAAGACTTTTTGTAGATATCGAAGAACGAATTATTACTCTTTATTTATAATATAGAATTTCATTATCATATTGTAATTTGTCGATGTGGGATAATTTTAAAACTGTCATGTGTTATAAATTCATCACATAATGTGAAACAAATGATATGAAATTTATACTCTAATGAAAGCATTTTTTAACACGAATCTAATTATTTCATTTTTATAATTTATTTTACGATAATGTTTTTTAAAAAATGAACTCTAAAGGTTTTCATGTCAGAATTGTAAAATATCACATTAATATAATAGATTAAATATATATTGTAATAATCAAAAGATTCTCTAATTGATTTTTTTTATTATTTATGATACTTTCCTAATTTGAGGTTTGATTGAACGGACCAATGAGATCGCTCGAAAAAAGCCTAAAATATATATATATATATTGATTGTTATCCCTCTTCTTTTGTCTTTTCGGTTAATACTCGTAACAGGTCCTTGGGTTTAAGGTTTGTAACCCTACAATATCAACCAAAAAATTATCCCTCAACGAAAATAATAAGAAGGTGATGAAATATTATATTATAAATAAGAGTAATTGATCGTCCTTAGATATCAACCAAAAATTAAAGAAAATAAGATTATCAACCACATCACATGGTCTTAAGACTCTAACGTGGTGAGTATCTACAATTATAAATATGAAGTCGTAATTTTCAACTTTACTATCATTTCAAATGCGTTCATAATTATAGTACTATAAGTAAGGGTATGCATTGTTACTTTAACCGACAACATTCATTATTATAACTTGTGCGCTGATGATGACAAATTTGTTTTTTATCACATGTTTCATCGTTGTTAATTGTAATATGTTCTTATTTTATCCAGTGAATATTTATATCTACGTATATTTATGTGCGAGGTACTTTGATTAGTCTTTCATTCTAATTACAATGCACCATATATAATGTTTATAATTTAATTTGACGTTACTGCATATATTATCTCTGATCTCTTGAAACAAATTCACGTATGTGTAGAATATTCATTTACTATTAGGCATACTCTTACCTTCGACTGAGTCTCTACTATTGTGCAGTCTCACCAATTTATGTAATCATCCAACTTAGTATCTTTATCAACGTCACTAACAAGCGGCCCGTGCATCGCACGTGCTTTCCTAGTTGGTATTATTTTGAAAAGACGCTTTATAGTTGGTATTATTATTGATAAATAACCCAACGGATAATCCCTCCGTCCCAATGAATTGCTTGTTTATATCATATTGGGGCGTCTCAATGAATTATTTACCTTTCTATTTTAGGAATACTTTTTATATGTAATTTGACCCTTCTCATGACGGAATGGAGGGAGTATAAGCTAGATGAAATTTTGATCTACACACCTTAGAATATAGCGCCAAACAGAGCGTTATTATGGTTAGACTACTGATTTAACTATTTACCACTGGTATATGTTATCCAATAGGTATCGAAAACTTCAGACATCTATTAATCTATGACTTCTACTATATGCTTATACATCTAAAGGGGTCACATTTGCCAACAGTGTACGAGTACATTTGCCGACTAATTAGAGCACATATAAGCTAGACCCAAAGAATTGAGAGTACAATACTACTAATAATAGTACTTCTCATGTTGTCAAAAAAAATAAAAAAAATACTCCGCAGTACTTCTTGAAGCTGTTAAAAGTGAGATATTATTTTTGCTAGGCACTTAGGTGCTGGTGCTGTAGCCATTCCTGAATTGCGGAACGAAGAGCACGGTTAGGAGTAAGGTTATGGTTTGCAAGTGCAGCATTGGTCATAGGCGAGCTATCGTGCCCACTATCTAGCCACCCTCTTATAGCTTCTGCTTCATATGTAAATCCGTCTGCTGCAATGTGTGGATCCTCCATTATCTCCTGCAAGTTCAATCCAAATGATTCAAGTCTAACCCCCAAAAAAAATCATCATAAAGACCTTGAAATTATTGAAAACTTGCTCATGCCTTCAATTTTTGTCATGTCGTACTATAGCCTCATCTAGCCTCGACCTCGCACAACTAACCCACCTTGAATCACCGTGGTACACATAACCTAAACTGAAGCTTTAGCCAATAGGAAAATAAGATAAAGTAAGATGCTGGCTAACCTGAAAAATGGGGCATATGAAATAAGTCGGTGCTTGATTGCAAGACTCCAGTCGAAGCATAGATAAGCTTTGGCAAGAGGTTTTCATGGGTTCAAGAATTCTCCATACATCAGATCTAAGGTCAGGACGGTTGATGCGGTTCTTATCACAGCATCTGAGAGCCATTCGAGCCAACTGTTCGGCCTGGACAAACGGCCAGTCCCCTCCAGAAGGGTCCAACAGGGTATCAAGAGTACCTTTACCCAAAGCATACTCCACTTCCTTGGCTATCCCCAAGGCTGATCTTCCCGTCAATAGGCGTAACAATATGATCCCAAACGAATAAACGTCTGACTCTGGTGTAAGCTCTCCGCTAGAAAGAAACTCGGGGTCCATGTATGTAAATGTTCCCTTTGGCTCAGAAGTAATGAAGGACAATCCAGTTTGCTCCGTTGAGGTTTCACCCTTTGAGACCACATGGCAAATACCAAAATCGCTGAGTTTGGACACAAAACTGTGGTCAAGTAGTATATTTGCGGGTTTTAAGTCGCCGTGTATAATGCAGCTTGGTCTGCTTGAATGGAGGAAGATGAGGACAGAGCATAGCTCAGTGGCTATTTGGATTCTGGTCTGCCATGGTAATGGAGGAGAATTATCCTTACAAACAAGGCGGTCCTCGAAGCTTCCACCGGGAAGATACTCGTAAACTAGAGCCCAAGACTCTGGGCAGGCACCAACAAGAGTGATCATGTTTGGATGACGAAGCTTGCTTAAAACATCAACCTACGAGAAAAAGGCCATTGCGATCAAATGACAAACTTTGTAACCATACTTGATAACTATAACAAATGGATTTAGGTCTGATCTAGGGTGTGTCCCTAAATCCAGTAAGCAAAATGCAAGCAATATTACTTAAGACTCCTCACTTATAGGGGCGCACCCGTGTTTGACACAACACTCAAGGATAACGCAATCAAATCCAGATATAGCTCTTACAATCTTTAAAGAGAAAAACATGAACGTCCAAATGACAAAAGTAGGACATTTACGATTTTATCCCTTTATTTTTGTCATATCAAACAAATATGGAGTATCGATTTAACTTCAAAGATCACCAATTATTTTAAATCTGTAGATAAAATTCTGATCCGCAGATGTCTTCCTACACACGTATCCTCATTTTATGAGTGTCCATGTCTGAAATTTGAGTCTTGCAAACCATCTACCAACTAGACAGTCATCGAGTTTGTAGACCCACATAAGATGAACAGAACCTTCACTAAATAGCTTTAAGACCAAAACATAAAAGTTTACTACGGAGTACTACATTAAAAACATGGTACTCAAATATATTTACCTCTTGATCAAACTCTCGAGGGCCCTGCATACTGTCAGGGTTAAGTAACTTTATTGCCACTTCAGTGTGACGCAGAAAACCTTTGTATATGCTACCATAGCCTCCTTCACCAATTTTCAAGGATGGGTCAAAGTAATTAGTTGCCTTCTCCAATTCCGAGAAAGAAAAAATCGAGAAGAAAACAGGGACATGTGAAATGGATGGTCCCTCATCAAGCTGTTTCCTTAACTCTTCGGCTTCTTTAAGAGCATTATCCCTCTCTCTTTGGAGTTCATCACGCTCATTCTTGTACTTCTGCAACAACTCCACTGCAGAAAATAATTTGTCCTCCAACTCCTTGACAGAAACACTAGATTCCTCAAGTTGGCATTCAAGCGACAACTTCTGATCCATTGTTTCATGCAGCTCATGTGAGACTTTAATCCAGAAGTTCTTCGTATTTTTGAGTTCCTCCTTCCCTTTGGCTAGCCTTTCCTGTGCCGCTTTCCTTAGTCTTGATTGCTCATAATACAGTTTCTCAGCCTTTTTTGCCTGCCAATTTCACAGCAGCAAATGTTGATGAGAAAAGATAAAGTTAAATAAAAAAAGGTAGGTAAACTAACCGTAGCTTTCTTCCAACCCAATGCTGTGAACAAGCTAGGTGACTGTTCTGGTAAAGTCATTTCAACTTTGACCAGTAATCTAACTTAATTTATGTAAAATAGTCATAAATATGCTTAGTGTGATTTATTGAAACAGATATAAATTGTGGACAAAATCGAATGCATGGAGGAAGTCATTAATAGGCCAATGTCTACCCCTAGTAATATAGTTTTATGTCCCTCGGTAAAGATGCTCCATCAAGGTATCATTATGAAAAACCTGAAGCAACAGAGGTAACTGTACTCAAACAGTCAAACCTCCTGTGCAAAAAAAACAAGAGGCAAGAGAGATAAGATAAATATGAAGAATTCAAATTTTCATTTTACCTTACAGATTGCATCTAGAGCTTCTTTCTCAGCTTTCCGGCGTCTCATTGATTCTTCAAATGCTTCTCGGCGTGCATTTTCAGCCTCTATCATAGTACGCTCAAGTTGATCATACAGATGCTCATTTACACAGCTTTCCTATTGAAGCAAAACAGTATATTCACGAATATGGAAGATTCTCTGAACTGAAATTAGAAGTGTTAAATTGGCCTGTAAATTGCTTAAAAAGGAGATAGTGGCACTAATAAAGCACGTCAAATTTCTGGGTCTAAAAGCGTTTAGGCAAATCAGGAAAACTAGCAGAGTGCATACCAATACACTAGGAGGTGATGATCCGGGGTTCTTGTCCAGAGACTGAGGCAAAACCAATAATCCCAGACCAGGTTCTCCGGCGTCATTACTGACAAGCGACAGCCGCGGTGAACCAAAAACTGAATCAATTTCTGTTGAACGGACAGATGACTGTGAAAAACTGGCCCTTGAAGATTGACAATATTCATCAGAAGTACCTTCATTTCCATCATAATCATAAGATCTCGATCTCAAACCTAAATGTTGACGTACACTTCCTACATCAAGTTGATCATTATCCGAGATATTTGACGATTTCTCTTTGATATCCAGACTTGGATTCTTGACACCTTCCCTGCACCCGGAGTATTACGAAATAGAATCAGAAAATTAAAAAATCTGACAAAAAGAAGAAAAATGTCATTATAAGATCTAACTACTTCTGAATTCCTAATCACGGGCCTTATAGGCTAAATAGCGAGCTGTGAAGACAATGAGAATAAAGCTATAAGATAGGTTTCAAATATGACACTTCTTTAATAGTTTCGTAAATGTCCGCTATCTAGACTTCAGTTTCTGTTCAATTAACAACTCAATTGACTATTTCTTCCCAGATAATGAGGCGAGGATGGAAAAAATGGAAGAATAATTATGATGGAAACTTGGCAAAAGCCGTAAATTTGTGTTTACAGGTGTTATCATTGAGAAGAAAGGTTTCTATCAACTGCTGCAAAAGAAGCAAGGAACAGAGGTCAACACCCATCAGCCAATTAGGTCAATAACCATAGGCAGAAAAATGCGAACTCCTTTTCCATTTACAGGGCCAATGGATCCCTCAAATTCTGAAAGAAATAATCAAGTCAAAAATGCTCGAAGCCCAGAGAAGTAAAGTGAAACTCTTTCAGTATATAGGTTTAAGTTACATGAGAATCAAAGTCACTGTTATATACAGAGCAGTACACGGAATGTTTACTCAATTCTCAAGACAAATCCACCTTCCCAATATGGAAGATATTAGTTAAAGATATTATTTAGCTAAAATCCTATCTACATGGTATCAAACAAGCTCCTAGGGCTTGGTACAATGGACTTAAATCCTATTTACTCTCTTATGGTTTTAAACAATCAATTTCTGATCCCTCCCTTTTTATTCACAAAGTTATGACTAATCCTATTTTTCTTCTTGTTTATGTTGATGACATTATTGTCACCGGTCCACCGACGAAGGAACTTCAATCCTTCTTCGTTTCCTTTTCTCGTCGCTTTTCTCTTAAAGATCTTGGTTTTCCGTCATATTTTCTTGGTGTTGAGGTTACTCCTACTAAAACAGGCCTAGCCCTCACACAAACTAAATATACCTATGATATTCTCTCCCGTTACAACATGCTTGACTGTTCCCCCATCGTCGCCTACCCGCCACTCAAGGCTACTACGGGCAAACCCATCCCCAATCCCACCGACTACCGCGCTATTGTTGGTAGCCTCTTATACCCGTCCCGATATCGCTTTTGGTCTTAACAAGCTTGCACAGTTTTTGCAGGATCCTCAAGAGTCTCACTGTTTAGCCTTGAAGCGGATGCTTCGTTACCTAAAAGGCACCCTAACGGTTGGTATTAATTTATTTAGCGATACTCCTCTTTCTTTTCATGCTTTTTGTGATGCAGATTGGGCAAGTGATGGCAACAAATATATTTCTACTACCGGATTTATTATCTACCTTGGCCGGAACCCAATTGCTTGGTCTTCTCGGAAACAACGAGCACTAGCGCTCTCTACTACGGAAGCTGAATTTCGGGCAGTGGCTTCAACCACAACCGAACTGATTTGGCTCCGCTCTCTTCTCTCCGAACTTTGCTTCACCATTAAGTCTCCTCCAGTGATCTACTGTGATAATCTTGGTGCTACTCATTACGCAGCAAATCCAGTTTTTCACTCACGAATGAAACATGTAGCCCTTGCGTTCTATTTTGTTCGAGAACATGTTCAAAATGGGACACTACGTGTTCAACACATATCCACTTCCGACGAACTTGCAGATGCGCTAACCAAACCTCTTCCTAAGGCACGGTTTTACTCGTTATTACTCAAGCTCGGCCTTTCCTTTGGAACGTCCGACTTGCGGGAGCGTATTGAAGATATTAGTTAAAGATATTATTTAGGAATATTTTCTAGTCTTTGTAATCTGCTATATATATTTTGTAATCTTTGTATTATTGTCAAATACTATAACTTTCCCATTCCTAGGATTCTAGTTAGATACTAGGTTTACTCTTTCCTTAACTGTATTAGGTTTCTAGCCTGTATAAACAGTATTTGACAATAATACAAAGATTACAAAATATAGCAGATTACAAAGACTAGAAGATATTCTTAAATAATATCTTTAACTAATATCTTCAATACCCAACAGTGCATTCACTAATTGATATGTAAATATGTACTCCGTAATAATAATTCTAGGGAAGGTTAACCGGCTGAATTTGTATTGACACATTGAAGGCCTTCACTATCACACATAGGTTACATTTGGCACACCAAGTTTTTTGGTCAATAAATGAGCTCAATGCCCGTTCAGCATAGAATATGGTGATGCATACACAATTGGCCAACCAAAAGCATATAAGTTAAGACAAACAGACATCCTTTGTAATATTGTGACATCACAGTAATGACAGTCAACAAACTAGTAAACAATATAATCAAGACTCGAGAGAGCCTTATGGTCAGTTCACACAACCAACAAAATCCCCATTAACTTGCTTAAAAGAAGAGGATGTAACAAGTAGATGAAGCAAAACACAAAGACATACCTCGTATAGATTAGACAACCTTTGCATACAAACCAGATATGACAGTAATCAGGCGCGTGATTGCGCACATAAATGGCTTTTCTTGACTTGGGCTCCACCATTCTCCTTCAGTAGATCAGTATGAAATGTCGGAAATCAGGATATAATTACTAAACATTTGAAATTGTAAGCATCTAAGCAAGCACCAATAGAAACATTAAGAAACACCCTTAACCTAACCTCGAGTACATACGATCTGAAGCCGCACCCATGACAAGTTTTCCGATTCTTCGCTGAGATATTAGCTCCACAATTCCCTCCCCTATGGAGGACTCTGTTTCTATATGTATTTTCTCAGCGCATGCCTACCAAAACAGTAACATGAAAAATCCTTACGTCAGTGAAAATGAAATAGATAGATCATGTTTCATGGGTTGCAAATATAAAGAGTAAAAATAAAATATACCCCAATTTGAGAACAAATCTTAAGGTAAGAATCTAGAATATCGATCATCTCTTGCTGTTCCTTGTCCCTAAACGCCTTCACTTCCCTCTCTCCCACCAGATTAGCTGGAAATTTCCCACCCACTGAAAATGGCCAACAATAGAAAAGTGAGACAGCAATGCATTATACATTTATGCATACACGTCTGAAGAACAAATCAACAAGAAATATTATTTTAAAAAGTTATTATCTGGAACCATGTAAAGGAATCTAGAGTAATCTACAAACTTATCAAGTAAAGAGGAATCAAACATTGCGGTGATCATTTTGCGAACAGATCACTGCAGAGGAAGACATCATTCATGAAAAATCCTTCTAGCTTCATGCTCTGTTGTATGAGCTACACCTTCAGTTCAGTGATCGAAAGGAAGATACCATACTACTCAGTATAAAATTGTTCAAAATTTAAGAAACTACCAAAACCCACACAGAGGAGCAGTAAAAGGAGAGGTTAATTTCAATGACAATAAAATCACGAGTCTATAATGCTAGTGAAATGAAGAAAAGTAGAAGGCATAAAATGAATGCATTTAGAAATACTGCAAAACAAGAACTACTGATTTCCACATATTAGGCACAAACTTGAAAAGAAACTACTTCATAAAAGTTGAGTTAATAGGAAGAAGAAAATAGATTACTTGGCATGGGAATCATTTTGGCAGGCACATGAACATAAAGAATGCAAATTTTCTTGCCCTTTGAGTTATGTAAAGCCCATGTAAGTGTCGACTTGCTTTGTTTCACGTCTTTTCCCCCCACTGCCACAAATATCTTGTTATCCACAATTTCATCTCCTCTGGGTTCCCTCATCATGTCTCCACTTGATCTCATTCCTAAACACGCATCGATTCCTGGCTTTGTCTCACCACACCTACAGTCAATTTCAGTTACTCACACCAACAAACACTAGCTCCAGTACAACATAATATAGCCCCCCTTACCAAAACAGGAAAAAAAAACTCCAGATTAACCCCAAATTTACAACCTTCTTCTTGCTAACCCCAAATTAAGTTAAACCCAACTCTCTTTTTTTTCCTAAAGTTGAAATGAGTTGATTCCAACTTGATCCCATTCCTAAAGATGAACCAATTTCTGGGTTTCTCTTACCACACCTACAGTAAACTTCAATTACTTAGAATAACAAAGTGTTGGTTGGTTAAGAAATAATTTTGGGTCGGCTAGCATGAATCATACAATCTCGGAAAAATTGCAACATTCCTGACTACTGCACCCAAATTACAATAACCTAAGGTAAGTAAAGCATCAAAAATCAGAAACACTAAGAATGGAGTATACCTGAATGCAACACAATAAAGAGAAGGACGAAGTAGTATGAATGTATGATGGGTACATACATATCTTCTTTCTATAAAAGAAGACGCCGCACCCAGTTACGTGGCACAATGTGGGAGTTCCATTTAGGAATTAGTCCTTATTTTTTATGTTTTGGATTAGTTAAGTATACTAGTTTATAGAATTGAAATGAGGTTATTTAGGGGAGAAGTAATCTCCACCTCATTTAATGCTATATGTTATTCAAATTTTTGAATTTTAAAAAAAATTTACTTCATTTAAATAATTCAATTAGGGCTTTAAGTTAGACACAACAACCGAGGAGAGCAGTAAAGAGGAACATTAATATGTTGCTGAGATTACAATGCAATTAAGGATACTTTACAATTTACAAAGACATTGAAAATACATCTACAACTTTTTCGGTTTTCTATGGTAACTATTCTCCATCTTCTTTGATTCTTTAAATACTTCAATTGATCCTACATCATCTTCATCAACGGTGAAGCTTCCTGTTTTTCTGCTTCAACAATTTTCCATACAAAATTTAGAACGATGTCACTGTCCAAAGTTAAATCAGTTGTCGGTTTGGAGCAAGGTATCAAGGTACCTCAAATGAATATCAAAGACAAATTTAGATCCTATGGAATTCCTATTTATCGATGCTAACGTAAATTGCTCATTTTTGCGTTGCCTTTCATCGAAAATTACCCTATTGGAACAAGATGATGCTATCACAAAGAATGGTTTAAAGTCTGCAAGTTTTGAAGATATAGTAAATGTAAGAATACCAACTACTCAATATAAGTGAGTTGAAATATTAAGTTTAACAAAACTGTTACATTCTTCTTCTTTTTTTGCCTTCTACTACACTCTTCGTAGAACGGTATTTCAATTTAATTTCCCACATTTTTAAACGTAATAGATGTTGTGGGGAAGTTTTTTGACATTAATTACTGATGCATTATCATTCATAATCTCATTTACATATTCCAATAATGCAAGTTAATTTCTGATCTACTCTTAGCTTACATGGAGCCTCATCTAGGTTCGAAAAGGCAGAAGAAGTGCATGACTTTCGAAGACAATTGATCTAAAGGTATGTTACTTATATAGTTGGCATAAGATAACAGTTTAGTACTACACGCCTTTAGCCTTTATATATGTTACCTTTAGCCTTTTCAATTTACAGAAAACAGTTTAGTACTACACGCCTCAAGTTCAACCACCCAGAAGAATTAGTCTGTTTTGCAAGCAAAGAGAAAACATAACGATTAGAGTTCGAATACGTGTTCGCCAGGTTATAATACTACAGAATTGAAACTTTGTGAATATTAGTTTCATTATATGTACTCACCTTTGGACAACCGCTTCATCAAATCATATCACTCTTGATTTATTTTGTTGTTTAGAACGACTCAATGAATCATATGGAGTATAAATCATACAGTATTACTAAAAATGATACAAATCAAGAATAAACAAATCTCGATTTAATTGAATGTTCCAATTAGTAACCCTGATTATTAAATCGTAATTTGTAAAAGGTAGAACAAGTAAATTAGTGATTAGCTGGAAAAGGGAATACAGAAAACTTACCCAGTTGAGGAATGGAGGGAAGAAGACAATGAAGTGACGAGAGATAAACCCTATAAAAGTCTCGAGAGTGAAAACTGAAAACTAACGTCTTAGACTCGCAAAGACGAAGCTTAACACAAATTTGTGCATGCCTGACAAATCTGTATCATATTTGTCTGTGGATCTTTAGTGTCTATGGAGTACATTAGAAAAAAAGTTGGTTCAATAACTTTAAAGAGAATACTAACAAATACTCCATACAAGCATACTCTAAACGAATTTGAACAAAAATCAAGCAGTATCAGTTGAATAAAACCGAATTCGAACAATTTAATGCACACATAACAAATTCGAGCAGAATCAAGAAAATCAGATAAACATGAACAAATTTTAGAAAAATCGATGAAACTCGGATGAACATGAAACAAATTCGAGCAAAATCAAGCAGAATTAGATGGACATGAACAAATTCAAATGAATTGAAGCATAATTAAATGAAAATAAATAACTTCGAACAAAAATTGAATGTGTTAATATCGAAAAATACTCATTTACATGTAAAATCAAATACAAATTCAAAAGAAAAACATGTTTAAATCAACACACAAGCAACTTCATCAAATCAATCAATGGGGAATTACTTAGTGATTAACTCGATTGCGCATTCTCGGTGAAGTCGATCATATTATTTGGATTAACCCAGAATTGGGTATTAGGGTTTTCTTTTGTTTCTGTCGGATATTAATAGGATTTTTATAGAGATATTAAGGATGAAAAAGAATATTTCACCTGAGATATGGAGGTAGAAGAACGGCGACGATAGAGGACTGCAACCATGGAATTAGAGATTCAGATAGAGATATTAGGGACAGAGATATCTAGGGTTTTGAAATTGAGAGTGGTAGGTAGAATTGTAGATCAAAGACCTGTCGAACGGGTCGGGCGGTCGGGTTTCAGGTTCGGGAAAAATACATGTCGGGTGTATTTCGGGTTTGAAAAATATGAGTTTTATACGGATCGGGTTTATACGGGTTTATACGGGTTTCGGGTCGGGTTTATACCCATTCTTGCCTTCATATCATAATGTATATACAGTTAATAAAGTTAATTGATGGTCTTTGACGAATAGGCTATGTATTAGTTTGGGGTTCCTTTCTTCATAAAATGTTGACGGTCTTTGATAACGCTATTTATTAGTATGTTTGACACTATTTTTTTATTTTTTGTGAGTACATATCTCAAATTCTCAGAAGATATATTTTACGTCATAACTCATGACCTCACCTTATTTTATACCTCAGACAAGTCGCTTTTTCAGCCATCTAATCAGTAGTTTATACTCCGTATTTTACTAATACAGGTCTTACTTCAAACAACGTTTTACCATTTACTTCATAAATTTATTGGTCTGCTTCATCTGAATATTATGAAACGATCATGTGAGGATACCAACTTATGTTGAAAGAATTAAAAATAAAATGACAATTTAATAAATATTTTAATAAAGTTTGATATTCCTCCCGTTATTTTGTTCCCCTTCTATCCTATTCGAATAAAATGTCTTGCGTACATGGTTATGGGTAAGGTCGACCCCAATATCCGCGATATTTTGGGGTCATGTATTTATTTCCCTTTTATTTAATGTTGCGTATATAGTTATTTAATATTTCATGGAATCATTTATTTTCCTTTTATTTAATATTGCATTTATATTAGATACCGATATATAGAATTTTTTTACCCATAAGGCCATAACAAACTTTGACTCGATTCATTGATTTTTTTGTAATTATAATAATCATGTGATAAAAATATGATTTAAAACTTACTACTCCGTATTTTTTTATAATAATATTATTATCACAGAAATTTTGAAAATAGATAATAAATACTCTCTTCCCTTCTCTTACATGATCCACATTAGTTTTGGGGAGAAAATTAATAAGGTGAAAAAGAAAGTGGGGTTACAAATAATAAGAAACACAAAAGACCTACAAAAAAAGAAAGTGAAAAAATAATAGAGAATTACAACAATAGTAAATGGGTAAGATTATAAAGAAGGGGATGAAGTATTTTTTATTCCGTACTATTTTGTAAAATTTTAGTCTAAAATATTAATATTTTTTAATTACTAATTTCGGTTCGGGTGGGTTTCGTCCCAAAATATTTGCGTTTTAGAGGCCATAGCGTATATTATAGGCCTTCTTTTTTTATATGAATTGTGTCAAACTCATACTATACACGTATGTATTTCGACGTCATATGTCGTTATACTTAAGATATCTACATTTATCCTACACTCTCCAAAATTGTTATTTACCTACATATTCACGTGAGTTATTTGACTTCGATATTGAATACACTGTGATAATCATATGAATTAATATTTATTTCATTTACGTTATTTTAAGCCAATATTTTCTTTCCATTCACCCTCATATGGGTTGTGATTTATCTTTTTGACACAAAAAAACGCTTCAACTTCGTGAATTTTCACGGATATTACACTTTATTTCTAACTTTATATTATTTTCAAAAAAATGTTTACAAACCCGTGACGTGTCACAGGTATTACACTAGTAACAAGATAAAGTTGATTTCTTTGGAAATTCAACACAGATTCAACTAACTTCCATATTATTATGATGGGTTTTTGTGGGAAAAGTCAAATTAAAATGACACAAAATTACACAAAGCTTTAGTGGGAAAAAGGGTTAAAGTGTCCTAAACCCACATACTGTAGCATATAGGAAGATATCGAGGAAGATAAAAGCTTCAAATCATACATACATACGTGTATATATATATACACACACACAATACAATTATACTCCATGTTACATCACTCTATGATTTGGAAGAACCTCAAAAATAGAGTCAATAATACTCGTACTGTGATGAATTGATGATTTTGACTGAACTCTTAAGGGAGTCGACGTATTCGACCTAGTAGTCAACCTCCGTCGCCTTTTCTGTTTTTTTTTTGTCAACGCGATTCAACCGAAATTCACGATTCTCTTAGGCGATAGAAGCTAGTCTATGCGCTTTAGAGCTTCTAACCCTAGGAATAAACATAAAAGCACAACAATGAAAAAACGAGCGTTCCTCGAGGATGTCCTTGATCAGTGTCGATGACTTAGCTGCGGGATGAACGAGTCCAACAATCTGAGAGATAAGTTGGAGACAATCCAACATAGTAGTGACATGGCCAATGCCTTTGTTTTTGATCCACCTGATAGCCTTAAGAATAGTGAATCCTTCTGCATGAACAACCGATTCCGCAAAAAAGGGTTGGCAAGCTTCCTCCCACATCGCGTTGTCATCATAATTCCAGGTCCATCCCCAGCTGCCCTGAAGGTAGGTAACCATCCGGCATCCACCTGAATAAAGGACCTGGAGCAAACATTAATAGAGCTTGTCTGTTTGATGACAAAAAATTCTTTTGAAGAGCGGAGTTGGTCCCAAGTTCCATCGATAGTTTCTCCACTTTCCAAAGAAGAATGAGTCCTTTCATCTGTTCCGATCCTTCTTTCTTCAACGGTTCCGAATGAAGGTTTCTATCCTTTTCTAAATCATTTTCTTTGAAAAACACTTGCAAATCTCTGCAGGAAATTTCATATCTCTTCCAAAAGCCAAAAACAGAGTTACCCCATCTCTCGAAAATAACACCATTTCGGAAAAGCCAAACCGAATAGAGCATGTTAAGGAAGTGCAGGAGTCCAATATTCGATTTATCAGACTTGGATAGATACATTATCCACCCGATAATCCAATCTTGAATAGATAATTCCGAAGCTGATTCAACTCTGATGCCGATAGAACAACTAGCCCATAGTCTAGCAGTGATAGAACAATCTATGAAGAGATGTTCCAGTGTCTCAGTACTTTCTACTGAGGATCGATCAAAGGAATCAGCTCACAAAACACAAGTAAAGGGGCCTGATAAATTTCTCTTAAGCCTTTCCTTTCCAATGGGTAGAGCAGATGAAAGAATCTTCCAAACAAAGGTATTCCGGACCTGGGGTCCTGGCAAGTTCCCGATCACTTTCCTTTTATAGAAGTCGGGAAACCTTCTTATTCCTCTAGCCGCTCTTTTCCTATGTGGAATGAATTTGTCATTCCTGAAAATTCCTTCCTTGTATCCACTTTTGACATTATAATGGCCTTTCTTAGTCCTTCTCCAAATCGGGGTATTGGTAACACTCTTTTTAGGGATATAAATCGCTTTAATTCTGGAGCATCATTCAGGACTGAAAGCAAATTCCAGTTTGGTTGTATTCCTCCAAGAGCAATCAAGATTGACAAAGTCCCTTAAGGACCAAGGTAATCCTTCCTCGTTATAGATACTATTGATACCTGTTTTGGGTGTTGGGATACAACCCTGAACCCATTTGTCCTGAAAATGCTGATGTTGTTGTTAGAATTATCGTCATCCAATTCATTACCTAAGCTCCAGGATAATCCACTTCCAACAATCTCACTACTCCAGGTGATGTCTCTCCAGCTTGAGGAGGAAATCTTCTCTTTGAAACATTCTCTTTTCTTGGGCCCTGTTCTTTTGGACTTATATTCAGTCAGTTTCAGTTCAGCTCCAGGAGGCATATTTTGCCTCTATATTTCAGTAAGTTTCAGTTAAATTAAGTTCGGTTAAGTTAAGTTCAGTCAGTTTCAGTCAAAAAGAACATGGCCTTAGACCACCCAAGTCCATTTCATTTTTTTCTTTTTCATCATACACTAGCGTTAAACCCGTGCAAGATGTATACTGAACGAATAAAATTATTTTAGATCGACTATTAAGTGGTAGTCGAAAAAGTAAAATACATAAATGATATAAATTATTATAGACACCCACATTTGGCTGCTAGGTGTCTATAGCAGTTTCCAAAAAAACACCCGATGATGATCGGACGTAAACGTGCTTCTACGCGCTCGAATATGGGCTCAAAATCGTTAGTTTCTGGCTTGGGCTTTTTACGGAGTACAAATCTCACAAAACCAACCTCAAATTCAGGCCCAGCGGATCGTTTCCAATCAAATGAGACTAATTTGGGTCAAAACCGACACCGAAAATAAAACCGACTTTTAGCGATCGGGTCAAACCCCGGTCAAAGCCGTTTCCGAGAACACAAAACAGTCATGCAAATATCAAGAATCCTACCCAAACACGAAATCTTCAAAATATCTGGCCCGCCTCATCCACACGATCGAGTGAGCCTTCAACAGGCCCGCTGTCACCTTTTTATTGAGCCACTCGATCGAGTCAGCAGGGGCACTCGATCGAGTCAGCAGGGGCACTCGATCGAGTAACCCTAGGTCGTGGGGTTGGGAATTCCTATATATACACCCCTTTGCAACACCTTCACACAACTTTGATATACAACTTTCAACCCTACAATTACACATACAATTCATCCTTCCCCAACCTTAAACCACCATAACTTTTCCTACATAGTCTCGAACTCCCGTGCCTAAGCCACAACTAGACGAGTCCTGTCCGAGAATACGAAGCATGTAGGTTGAGGGTGCAAATAATCCCGATTTCTTCCTTTTTCCTCTTCTCTTCTCTCTCGTCGTCCTCCTCGTCTTCTCTCTCGTTTTTTTCGTTTTTTTATCTTTCTTTCGTCTCTAATATCGTTAATATTACTAGTATCAAAGTACTAAAATTTTCGCCTATTCGTGTCAAATACAAGGGATGACGGAATAAGGAAATCCGAATACAAGGGTCTCGCACCCGAGTCGCTTATCCCGACACCCCAAGTATTTGATTGTTGAAGCGAATCAACGTCAACAAGATCGTTTTCTTTTATCGCGTCGCTAGTATCGACTTAATATTTACATCATAATCGTTATCAAAATCACACATTCATCAATTTCTAAATTCATTTCGAATCGAACACGTTTAAAGGTGATATTCGTATAAGACCCTCTTAATCCTTTTACGAGTTGTAACAGTGGTAGAGCCCTCTTGAGGAGCCCTGCCCTAAACACTCAAAGGCACGATGGGATCGCGAACAATCCCCTTTAAACGCGTCCGATTCCTTTTTTAGGTTAGGCCGAAACCTGTTGATGAAGATCTGACATCACATAATCCGCAAGGATTAATTACGGTGTCGAGATGCGGAGGGAATCTATTTTTGAATCTAATCAAACAAGCAAAACATCTTTCTTTAGATGCGATATCGACTCGAGCTATAGTCGAATATCATGTCTAAACGAATTAGTCAATAAATTTAACTAGCACGAACTCGTTGATGCTAAATAATTGTCACGTAGTCCGAAAGGATTAAATACGACATTATAACGCGGAGAGAATTTATTTCACCTTAGTTCAATTTAAAATGACTCATAAACGTCTTTTCCAAAAATTCACTCTAAATATTCGATATTGATTCCATAGTCAAATTATCGGATATGACAAGTATCGAAAATTCAAGTCGAGTATAAATCGAATCATATTTTTACACGACTTGGCAAAATTATCGATTTCCAATATTAAAAAGCAACTTCGAAATTCAGGCAAAATTGCGAAATGAACCATAGTTCGTACAGGGGGCACTCGATCGAGTGCCTAGCCCACTCGATCGAGTGGCACCCCAAAAACTGGGCAGAAGGGTTTTTTGAGGACCACTCGGTCGAGTCCCTCTATGACTCGATCGAGTGGCCTCCTTCACGCACCAAACGTGAGCCCTTCAACATATCTCGAGCCCTATCAAATATTTTTATAACTTCGGTCAATACGTGTCAAGTCAATCACGTATCATAATCCTTTCAAAACCATGCATCACGTCAATTTCATCATTCTAGATTATTTGCAAACCGTTATTATTGTTACTAACTTCTTTGTTTGTACTTTTGTCTTGTTATTTTTATTTGTTTGTTTTATTGTACTAAAACGAACCTCGCATGCTAAATAAAACGTTGACGTTAATTTAGATGCATTAAAACGACATAGCAACTTATTCAAACCTTCGCATGTTTAGTCAAAATATTGTTTGCATATCGTTCAATCGAATTACTAACGCGCGTATTTTAAAATCAAACGATATCTTAGTAGAGGCCGCTAAGTACGGGCGGGGTTGGGTGTTCTTTGTGAACTTTATTATGCGGGTCGACTTACATTGATTAAAAGTGTTCTTGCGACTCTTCATAATTACTGGAGCTCCATTTTTATTATCCCCACGGCAATCATTAAGCAAATAGATACCATTTGCAGAAATTATTTGTGGGATGGAGGGGTGGACTATCATAGAACACCTACTGTCGCTTGGGAGAAGATATGCTTGCCCTAAAAGGAAGGAGGTTTGAACCTAATCCAAAATTCAATTTGGAATAAAGCTGTTATTGGGAAACTCGCCTGGTGGATCAGCTCGAACCAAAACAGGCTATGGGTACAATGGGTTCATCATGTATACTTAAAAGGACAGAATTGGGATGACTATCAACCCAATATCGATGTTAGTTGGGCATGGAAAAAGGTATGTCAAACCCGAGTTTTGCTGCATCCTGGACTTATTATGAATAGTTGGAGCTTGCAGGAGACTAACCCATATACGGTGGCAAAGGGATATCAGTATTTACGAAAGAAAGGCGATGTGGTTAGCTGGCTCAACCTCGTCTGGAACCCATGGATAATGCCAAAGGATAGAATTCTCGCTTGGATGGTCCAACACGGGTCGATAAATTTGAAAGACAAACTATTCAGGCTCCACATTACTGATAACGATGAATGCTGCTTGTGTGCGAATGCTACCGAGAACGTCACACACCTCTTCCAGAGGTGTCACTTTACTATGCGTCTCAAAAAGGAAACTTTGAAGAGAATTGGCTGGCCAAGCACCCTAGACTTTGATAATGCAGGAAGACTAAAAATGAGAGGATCCAAACTCCAAAGGGCTGTGAAGAATGGGCTCATAAATGCTATAACATATCATGTTTGGATGCAACGGAATAAAAGTAGACTTGAAAATCAAATATTCCGTCCTGAGCACATAGCTAAACAATGTGTAGGTGAATTCGTTCTATATTGTAGTGGAAAATGTAACCACAAGTTTAGCATGAGGGATGAACGATTCTTATCTAGCCTTATGAGGCTTACTTTGTAATTGATTTTTTTTCATTTATAATATACTTACCTTTTAACAAAAAAAAAACTTCCCAACACGTACCCTCACCCTTTACTCAGAACCGTGGTTTCCGGATGTCCGAAATCATTGGCACACGAGAGTCATTCAATACACGATATCCGATAATGTCGATATCGGTATCGCAATGCAACGGGACGAACCCCATAAACTCTGAGATCGGAATGAGCCGTATTTTGTACACGGCCCACCAAGATATAGAGTGGGTTCGAATGGGCCCGAACTCCCATAAAGTTTGGTGGCGACTCCACTTCGATTTAAATTTCAATTCGATCCATCTCACATGAGATTCATTCGCCTCCCCAAACCTGCGCGTGGCCGCGTCGGTGTGGACCTATGTCATGTCCACAATTGTATGGATATATTGTCTACATATTACAAATACTGGAAAACCTCTTTATAAACTACATTTGTTGTCGTATTAGAAACACGTTTATCATTGTCAAATATAAGGATCTTCAGGTCTTTCTTATTCGTAACCCTCGATACAACAACATAAAGTTGTCTGTGACTAAATACTGGACGTGGAAGATAGAGGCCAACATGCGATAAAGACTGCCCTTGACTCTTATTTATTATCATTGCAAAACAAACAGATATAGGGAACTGTCTCCTATTGAAACGCACTGGGAATTTACTTGAGTCTGAAGGAGGGAGCGTTACTCGGGCAATGTGCACCTTATCACCTTTATGACTTCCCGTTAACACAGTACACCTAATCACACGAGATCCTAAGTTTGTCACCCTTAATCTAGTGCCATTACACAAACCACGTGATTGATCAGTGTTTCTAATCAACATAACCACGACACCGATCTTCAATGTTAGTCGATGATTTGGGATACCTGACGTCTTTATAGTGTTGAGAAACTCTGTAGAGTAAAGATGAGGATGACCGACAACAATGTCATCTGGACAAACCTCATCTGAGCTTAAATATACCTTTTCTTGCCCGGGAATAAAAGATAAGACATAATCTTTAATGATCTCAACTATCTCATGAGTCGGAGCGAGTATTGCCCTTTCATTAAGATAATTGGAGTTCGACAATTGACTCTCAAGCACTGGGTAGGTGGTTGCAACAATAGAGGCGATAGGATCTGTAGTATCCTGAATAAGAATGTCATCTGGGAGCACTAAATCCACTTCTCCATCATTGGGACCTCCTGTAGTACCATCTCCAATACCCAAGATCCACTGTGAGAAGTCTTTGATCTCTGCTATATCAGTACTCGAACTTCCAAATTCCAGGCACATGTTTCTTGCCAATTTCAACACCTTGTAATGTTAATGATTAATAGCAATATGTTAATAAAGGAAGACGTTGAAATCATATTGGAACTTAAAAAAGTAAGTGGATAAGTAAATAATGTGATATGTGTGTTTTGTAGTGTTTATTTTGCGTGTTTGGTCCCACTTTCCTTGGAGGAATCACTCTTTAGGGCAGTTTCGAGGCTACTTACACTTCTTCTAGCATGTTTTAGGTTCCTAATGCTCATCATGGAGAAGTGGAACGATTCCGTCTCGTTTCCGATGCATATGGAGCCAATGAAGAGAAGCGACGATGATTTGGTGACTTAGACTCGATCCCGAGTCCCATAGAGCCCATTTGAGGATATCCCGAGCACCGAGCATCGATAAGAAACCTAGGAAGAGCAAGTAGGGACCTACATGACCGTGTTAGAAGCCTACATGATCGTGTTAGAAGCCTACATGACCGTGTCTGAAGTCATCATGGTCGGGAAGCAAAGACGAGAAGAAGCGAGCTACAGCAGGCCGGTCACGGCCATGACCACCACCATCATGGCCGGGAAGCCACCATCACGGCCGGGACGGCCCTGTTTCCTCCCCCGCTTCGACGCTTCGCCTCCCTTATTCATGCAACTCTATAAATACCTCCTTCTTGTATTGTTTTAACCACAAAACACTAGATCCACTTTAGGATAGATTAGCTTAGATTAGTGTAGATTAGCTTAATCCTTCCTTAATCTCTCCTTAATCCTAGTTTAATCCTTGTTGAATCTTTGTATTATTGAAGACCTATTGGGGGATTTCTCTATTGACAACATTGAATTCCATTTCTTTGGGCTGGATTTAATCAAAGATCCTTTCTTTTCCTTCTACTTCTCATTTGTTGGTATATTTCTCCTCTCCTTAATCTTTCCTTAGTCTTAATCTTGTCTTAATTTGTTTCTATTCTTTGTTTATGCCTAATCCTTATCTTTCATTATGAATGCTTCATCACTCCTTGTTTTTCTTGCTTCTTCTCTTGCATGTCTTTGTTTGGTGATAGGTTTGGTTTCTCTAATAGGAGCGAGAGCGTGGTGATGAGACCTCTAGGCCGATTAAGTAGCGAGAGCCCGAATGTAACCTAGGCTATGAAACCATGCTAGCACCCCCGTTTCCCCTTGATCTCCTTGACATCCATGAACCCGACCTAGCCCTAGTTTCCTTCTTATTGATTTAACTCGCTTTCCATTATCATTAGTTATTTGTTTTGCCTTTTTATTTCATGTTATAGACTTTAGTTTAGTCATTAATCAATCTTACTCAATCACCCTTGTTTTGCTTGAACTTAGTCTAGAATTGTAGTTCACCTTAGTCCGACTTGCCGTCCCTGAGGATTTTGACCCGACTTACCATTTGCTACCAAGCCAAGGTTAGTTGGTTTATCTTGATTGGTGAGATTCACGACAAATCCTTCCATCAAATTGGCGCCGTTGCCGGGGACGACGTAGTTTAGACTTTTGTGTGCTTAGTTTTAGACTAGGTTCTTGGTTTTCGTGTTTTATCCTTCTTGTTCATTGTTCGGGCCAAAAATTTTCACCTTCGGAATGCAACGTGGCATAATACGAGTGGACGGTCAAAATGTCAAAAGTCAAAGGTCAACGATAAGAGAGTCAAAATTCGTGGGTGAAAAGTCAAAGTCGAAGATTAAAAGATGGAAGTCAAAATAATCGAAAGTCGTCAAGTCAAGCAAACCCGGAATAATAAACAGTAATGGGCCAAACGAAGCATGGTGTGAATAAAACAATGGGCCACTTAATGAAGCAGGCCCAACAAACAAAGGGAGAAACTCAGCCCAGACGAAGAGGGAGAGGCAGGAGCTGCTGCTCCTACAAATCAGGAAACCCTCCTGGAGACCAGGAGATAAAGGAGGAGAAAAATGTAACAGCTGAGGAGGATGCAACGGCTAAGAGAGGATTAAATACCAAGATCTTAAGCAATAAAGAGAGGATTAAAGACCAAGATCTTAAGCAATAAAAGAGAGGATTAAAGGCCAAGATTCCAAGTAATAAAGGGGGAGAACGGACAACAACACTATAAATAGAGGAAGGGGAGAAAGAGGAGGACATACTAACTTGGAGCCTACAATACAGAATATAGCACAATACTCATAATCACCCATAAGAATACTCATATTTGTACTCGTTTCTTCACTTTTTTCCGTTCACAGTAAATCTTGGCGGGATTCCGACTCCCCCCCCCGCGGTTTTTCCCACATCGGGTTTCCGCGTCACCAAAATTTTGTGTGTTCCTTTTTTCTTTCGTTGTTTACGTTTGCTAGATCCGATCCAATTTCGTCAACCATAGTTGTAGGACAATCGCTTTGACCCGCAACCTAAATCTTAGACCCAGTAAATTTTTACCAAAACAATTTGGCGCCCACCGTGGGGCAAAGTGATCATTTCCTATAAGCCAAACCCTACCGTGAAGCAATCTCGTGTCGTCATGACCGGATCCGGCCAAAGTTCTTTCAGCAGTCAAGGAGCATCCACTCAACCCATTGGAGGAGGATCGTCCCCAGGGGCAGCGAAGCCAGTTTTCACGCCCCTTAACTTGGCAATTCCTACCAGCCAGACGCTGAAACCCACGTTGTCGGCGTCTAGGCCCCCTCCGACGCCTAAAACCTCTGGGGTCACCAGCTCCTCCAAGGCCAGGAAGGAAAGCGTACCAACCAAAACCTTGACTCCAGGAGGATCCGTAGGAGAAGCTTCCAGTGGAGCGGGGTCACCAGACCTGATGCAGAGTATGCTCCAGGGAATCAATGCTCTGCGTCAGGCAGTAGAAACCCTGCAGAAGGACAATCAAGATATCAAGGCTCGGATCTCGGCAGCAGACAAGACTCACGTTGCATCGCTCCAGATGTCACCAGAGATACCGCCCCTGATGCCTAGAGGAGAACCCAGCACCCGCAGGGAGTCAATGACCAGCAGGAAGACCACCAGAGAAGTCCCCTCAGAGTTGGTCACCAGACTGGAGTTAAGATTGGCTCCACCAGGCCCAGTCATTAAACCCCAAGGGTTGGGTTACCTGACCTATTGGCCCCACACCCAAGGGTTGGCTCCTACCGCATGTAACCTCCTCCCCAACATCGAAAGTCGAGAAACTAACTCATTATCTTTTGCAGGCACCCCTGTCCACCAGGCGCCAAGATGGCAATTTGTAACTCCACCAGGGATGACCACCTTATCCAACAACCAGTCCTCTGGAGGAGTGTGGACAACGCCTACCCCCAACCAGCAGACACCAGGATGGCAGCAAGGAGCCCCAGCCAGTATGGCGACCCCCGACAGCAGCCCACTTCCAGGAGTAACTTGGCTGCCCAGAGTCCCACTCCAGCAGGCACCAGAGTGGCAGCCCAGATCCGTGACTGCAGTAGCACCTTTTCCTCCTCCAAGTAGTCAACACCCTGGAGGTCCTTATGCAGGAAGTACTTATTTCAACCTTTCTCCTCCTGTCTCTAACCCTCTAGCAGGAACAGCCAGCACAGCAGATCAGCAACGCCAAGAACTAAATAAACTAAGAGACCTGATCAACAAGATTCGTGGAATGCCACGTCCCTGGAAAGAGCAACTAGAGACAGCTACGCAGATTCACCCTTCATCGATGATCTAGCCTGTGTTGCTGTACCCAAGGGCTTCGTGCCACCAGCCATGACGCTTTATGACGGCACTGCAGACCCCCTAGATCACATCAACCAGTACAAGCAGAAGATGATGGTGGTGACCGCTACGGGGCCCCTGAAGGAAGCCTGCATGTGCAAGGGGTTCGGCTCCACTCTGTTAGGAGCAGCCCTCCATTGGTTCGTTGGTCTGCCTAACCGAAGCATCACCTCCTTCGCTGATCTGGTCAATGCCTTCAACCAGCAGTTCGCCAGCAGCAGAAAACCAGAAAAGCAGACCAGTGATTTGTACCGGGTGGTGCAGAAGTTCGAAGAATCCACACGCGACTTCCTCAACAGATTTAACAAGGAGAAAGTAACCATCCCCAGATGTGATGTACCCACCGCCATAGAAGCCTTCCGCCAAGGGCTCCACCGGAATTCAGACCTCTATAAGGACCTCACAAAGTACCCCTGTGCCACATTCGAGGATGTGCAGACCAAGGCGATGGCAGCCATCAGGCTAGAAAAAGATTCAGGTCCCAGAAGGGCTGCATATGGTTATGAGCATGTCACCAGAAAGGCGCCAGCAGAAAAGAGGGGTGAAAGATCAAAGCCCTATGACAGGAACGTGAGCAAGGTTTCCGAGGAGAAAGACTGGAAGGACAATCCAGGATTGCCACCCAAAGTAAGTGAGTATGGGTTCTCTACCAACCTTGCTGGGGTACTCAGGGCTCTAAGGGAGTTAGGGCGCAGAGTCAGGTGGCCCAGGAGACAGGAGTACACCAATGACCGAAGAGACGCTAGCAAAAGGTGCGAATTCCACGATGACATTGGACACCATACCGATGAGTGCGTCCAACTCAGGAGGGAGGTTAAGTTCCAGTATGATCAGGGGAATCTGGACCACCTCGTGTCTAGAAACTTCAGCAGGATAAATGCAGCAGACCAAGTATTGCCTTCTCCACCTCCAGTATGTACCAGAATTGTCAATGTGATCACAGGAGGGTCAGAATTATGTGGACTAACTTACTCAGCAGCCAAGAGACACGCCTCCCACGCCAGAGGAGACAAACCAGAACACTCCTGCAGAATCAGTTGCAAGGATCTTCCAGCTGTCACCTTTGACGAAACTGATGCAGAAGCTACTCCAGAGAGGCACCATGACGCATTAATAATTACTCTCTCCATAGGGAATTGCACCGTGAAGAAGATTCTGGTGGACACTGGGAGTTCAGTCAACCTCATCATGCTGGAAACTCTCCAGAACATGGGGTTTAGCGAGAAGGATCTAACAAGGAAGGCGGTTCCCTTGGTAGGTTTTAGTGGTGAGACCAAGCATTCTCTGGGAGAGATCACCATTCCTACCTATGCAGGAGAAGTGAACAAGCAAGTACGGTACCTAGTCATTGATGGACCCTCCACCTACAACGTGATTTTAGGAAGGCCTTGGATCCATGAGAGGAAGGCAATCACCTTCACCTACCACCAGTGCCTGAAGTTCCCTACACCCTGGGGAGTGCAGAAGATCAACGGAGACCAAGGAGAGGCCAAAGACTGCTACAGGGTAGCCCTTAAGAAGACGGTGAGCCCCCCAGCATAGCAATTACAGAGCCTTCATTCGCCTCTGCAGGAGTACGTAGAGCCACCTCAGGCGGAGTTGGATGAAGTCAACCTGGACAAGCAACATCCAGAGCGAAAAGTGTTAATCGGATCAGAATGCACAGGTAATATCCGCCAAAACCTCATTGAATTATTAAAAACTAACATGGATTGTTTTGCTTGGTCGCCTGATGATATTGTAGGTATAAATCCGAGCGTTATCACTCACAGGCTAAGCGTGGACCCAAGCTACAAACTAGTCCAGCAGAAGAGAAGGAAGTTTGCTCCAGAGAGAAATCAAGTCATAAATCAGGAGGTAGACAACCTGCTGGCTGCTGGAAAGATCAGGGAGGTAAAGTATCCAGAGTGGTTGTCTAACGTGGTGGTGGTCCCAAAGAAGAATGGCAAGTGGAGGGTGTGCGTTGATTTCACCGACTTGAACAAAGCATGCCCGAAAGATCCATTCCCCCTACGACATATAGATGCCATGGTAGATGCTACAGCAGGCCACGAGATGCTAACCTTTCTTGATGCATGGAGTGGGTACAACCAGATCAAGATGCATCCAGCAGACCAGGAGAAGACAGCCTTCAAGTCTGAGAGAGGTATATATTGTTACAATGTAATGCCTTTTGGTCTGAAGAATGCAGGTTCCACCTACCAGTCAATAAGATGTTCAAGAGACAGATTGGGGACACAATGGAGGTATATATTGACGACATGGTCGTCAAGTCAAAGCAAGCTTCGCAACATATAACACACTTGGAGGATACCTTCAACACCTTGAGGGAATACAAGATGAAGTTAAATCCTTCAAAGTGCACATTTGGAGTGTCATGTGGGAAGTTTTTGGGGTACATGGTGACCCAGAGGGGAATTGAAGCTAGCACGGAGCAGATTAAGGCCATCCTCCAGCTGGAATCTCCACAGAAGCGAAAAGACGTGCAAAGGCTGACTGGAAAAATTGCTGCTCTGAACAGATTTATCTCCAGGTCTTCAGATAGATGTCGGCTGTTCTATGATATCCTGAAGAGGGCCCAAAGGTTTGATTGGACAACAGAGCCCGAGAAGGCGTTCAGTGACCTGAAGCACTACCTCAACACTCCACCTCTGCTGTCAAAACCAGAACCTGGAGAGCAACTCTTCCTGTATCTATCAGTAACATATGTAGCAGTCAGCGCGGTACTAGTAAGAGAACACGAAGGAGCACAACACCCGGTATATTATGTCAGTATGTCTCTGCTTCCTGCAGAGACCAGGTACACATCCCTTGAAAAACTTGTACTTGCACTTGTTACAGCATCTGCAGATACGCTATTTCTGTAATAACCAATTACCCGCTGAAAACTATTATGAGAAAACCTGAGTTGTCAGGAAGGATGGCCAAGTGGTCCATGCACTTGAGCGGCTTCGACCTGAAATTTGTCCCCAGAACAGCAATAAAGTCCCAGGCGTTGGCAGATTTCGTATCCGACCTCAGCCTAGCACTGCAGACCCAGGCAGAGAAAGACATCCTCCTCCTGGAAGAAGGCAAGGGTGAACAGGTATGGAAGCTAAATGTAGATGGCGCTTCCAACATAAGAGGATCTGGAGCAGGAATAGTTCTTAAGTCACCTCAGGGGGATCTCATAGTCCAAGCGATACGGTGCGAGTTCCAGACAACAAACAACGAGGCAGAATATGAAGCTCTAATCTTAGGTCTCCAGCTGGCTCTAGACCTCAAAATCAAGCGCCTGGAGGCGTACAGCGATTCCCAGCTGATAGTCAATCATGTGACTGGCTCGTATGCAGCTAAGGACACAAGATGATGTCTTACCTTGAAGTGGTAAAGGGGCTCTCCCTTAGGTTCGCATACTTCTCAATCAACCAAATCCCGAGGGACCAGAATGCCGAAGCAGACGCCCTAGCTACCCTGGGGGCAACGTTCAAGCCTGGTGCAATTTCCACCATACCCATTGTCCACGTACTGGAGCCAGCAGTCTGGAAAGGTACACAGGAAAATTCACCAGACCAGGAGCTGCAGTGGCTACAGGAAGCAGGAATCTGTAGCACCACAGCAGGGCAGGAGAAAATCTTTGACTGGAGAAAACCCTACAAAGAATGGCTGCAAAATGATATTCTGCCGGCAGACAAGAAGGAAGCACGGAGTTTTAGGATGAAAGCGTCCAGGTACACCCTCATTGATGGTGTCATGTTCAAAAGATCAACCGCAGGACCATACTTGAGGTGCCTGAGTCAGCAGGAGGCAGAAGTGGTTATGCATGACCTCCACAGTGGTGAGTGTGGAAATAATGCAGGGGGCAAGAGTCTATCCAACAAAGCACTCCGCCAAGGTTATTACTGGCCGACAATGTGCAAGGACGCCAGGGAATATGTTAGGAAGTGTGACGCCTGCCAGAGACATGCACCAGTTAACCACCAGCCAGCAGAACCGTTGCACCCAGTAATTTCTCCCTGGCCCTTCATGAAGTGGGGGATGGATATTGTTGGCAAGTTACCAAGAGCCCCGGGAAACAAAGTCTTCATGTTGGCCATGACAGACTACTTCTCCAAGTGGATAGAAGCAGAGGCATTTCCTCAGGTGACTGAGAAGCAGGTTATATCCTTCATTAAACGTAACATTATCTGCAGGTTTGGCATTCCTTCAGAAATCATCTGCGACAACGGATCCCAGTTTATTGGTAACAAGATGGAGGCCTACTGTGCCAGGTGGAACATCACACTAAGCAAATCTACCCCCAAAAATCCTCAGTCTAATGGTCAGGCAGAGTCTAGCAACAAAATTGTGATAGACAACCTGAAAAGAAGGCTGGAGGAGGCAGGGGGCAGGTGGGCAAAGGAACTCCCCTTGGTGCTATGGTCTGACAGAACCACACCCAAAGTAGCTACTGGACAGATGCCTTTCTGCTTGGTCTTTGGTGCTGAGGCGGTCATTCCCACAGAAGTAAGAGTGCCCACCCATAGATACGGATGCATAACCGAAGACAGGAACCGGGTGGAGATGGCAAGCAGCTTGGATACTATAGATGAGCTCAGGATCGATGCCCAAATAAGGATGGCCTCCTACAGACAGACAGTCGCCAGGAATTACAACAAGAATGTCAAAATCAGAGTCCTGCAGGAGGGAGACTTAGTTCTCAGAAAAGTCTTCTAGAACACCAGAAATCAACGAGCAGGAAAGTTCGCCTACAATTGGGAAGGGCTCTACCAAATAGAGAAAGTGGTTGGGAACGGAGCCTACCGACTTATGACCATGGAAGGGAAAATCATCCAAAAACCATGGAACATCATACACCTAAAGAAATACTTCTTCTGAGTGGGCCACAACCACCAGCAATCTGGGCCACTGCCGCCAGAAACATGGGCTACAGCCGCCAGAAACGTGGCATCTATTCTGCCAGGTGCACCCCCACCAGAACCCAGGTTTAATCTTTTCAAACCTCGCAAACACGTATTTAAATTTTCCTGTCATTCTTCTGTTTTCTTTTCTTTCTTTTCGCAAAATTCAATTTTTTTCCCGCATATTTAAGTCAGATAAAATTCTGATTTCCTTTTTACGTGTGTCGTCAAAATTCAATTTCCTTTGGCGTCAAGGTTTGATTTTCTTATTGCATACATTTTCAAAATTTAATTATCTCTCTCCATGTATTTTTGAAATTCGATTTTTTCTTCCACATATGTCTTCAAATATTGCGTTCCCTATCTTTGCCAATTTTTTTTCAGTTTTTCCAAACTGGTGACTAATCTGGTGGAGTGCACAATTTCTACAGAGGCGTGTGTCTTGTGACTAAGTGCCTACAACCGGGACATTACAGTCTCCTGCGCCACTTAGCACCCACGCAAAGCGTGGCACCTCCGACTGAGTGGGCGAACTAAACCTCAGGCCACCACTATATCAAAGGTCGACCATACATACATAAGGCATGCATACAACAGAAGGTAGTTAGACAAAACTACAACAAACGATTACAGTCAAACGCAAACAATCATGATCAAAAGCAAACGATTACGACCTTCTGTTAAGGCAAAAAGTGCCACAAAATACTAACACACTTCGCTCCCCTGAGCAAAGGCAAGGTCACCACATGAATTTTTCCAAACACTAACAGAAGTTCACACCACGCAGGGTTCACAAGCCGAAGACAAAAGAGGAGTAACATCGCTCCAGCAGAACTTGGTCCACAGCCTGGACATTCTCCTCTGGTGGAGGCGGAACTGTAGCAGATCCTTCTGCAGAAACTCGGGTCTCTGATGAACAGCAACAGAACCTTTCCCAGGATCATCAGACACATCCTCCTGGTCCACACTCTCTTGCCCATCAGCCTCCTGGTTGGCAATGGGGAAATCGACGGACTCCTTCAGATCCTCCGCCTCCACATCGGAAAAAGTATCCAGGTCAGGTGCCACAGGCAATTCCTCATCCAGTCGTTTCTTCTCTACAACCAGATTCCTCCGCCAACAATCTGCGAACCAAATCCAACTCCTTCAGAGAACCTTTTTCTAGCACAAACCTGGGACCAGGAAGTAGCATATGATCCAGAAAAGTCATCCTCTGCAGACTTACCGAAGCCTTCAGGAAATTTGAGCACCACTCCAGCAGAAACATCATCAACGGGTCTGGGGGCAGAATAAGAGTGAGACTCAGAAAGATCTGCCACCAGGGGTTCACTTTCTGCAGGAGTAATTTCTGAGAGAGAGGACGGATTACGCCTTCTCTTAGAACCAGCAAAGCCAGCTGAAGCAGAACCAACTGCCTACAACTGAAGCAAACGAAAATTCCCGCCTAAGATGAGCTTAGTCGGAAATTTGGGGGCATTTGTTCGGGCCAAAAATTTGCACCTTCGGAATGCAACGTGGCATAATACGAGTGGACGGTCAAAAGGTCAAAAGTCAAAGGTCAACGATAAGAGAGTCAAAATTCGCGGGTGAAAAGTCAAAGTCGAAGATTAAAAGATGGAAGTCAAAATAATCAAAAGTCGTCAAGTCAAGCAAACCCGGATTAATAAACAGTAATGGGCCAAACGAAGCATGGAGTGAATAAAACAATGGGCCACTTAATGAAGCAGGCCCAACAAACAAAGGGAGAAACTCAGTCCAGACGAAGAGGGAGAGGCAGCAGCTGCTGCTCCTACAAATCAAGAAACCCTCCTGGAGATCAGGAGATAAAGGAGGAGAAGAATGTAACAGCTGAGGAGGATGCAACGGCTAAGAGAGGATTAAATACCAAGATCTTAAGCAATAAAAGAGAGGATTAAAGACCAAGATCTTAAGCAATAAAAGAGAGGATTAAAGGCCAAGATTCCAAGTAATAAAGGGGGATAACGGACAACAGCACTATAAATAGAGGAAGGGGAGAAAGAGGAGGACAGACCAACTTGGAGCCTACAATACAAAATATAGCACAATACTCATAATCACCCATAAGAATACTCATATTTGTACTCGTTTCTTCACTTTTTTCCGTTCCCAGTAAATCTTGGCGGGATTCCGACTCCCCCCCCGCGGTTTTTCCCACATCGGGTTTCCGCGTCACCAAAACTTTGTGTGTGTTCCTTTTTTCTTTCGTTGTTTTCGTTTGCTAGATCCGATTCAATTTCGTCAACCATAGTTGTAGGACGATCGCTTTTACCCGCAACCTAAATCTTAGACCCGATAAATTTTTACCAAAACATTCATCTTTGTTCTTTTCTCTCTTTTCCTAGTGCCTCAAAAGCACTAGGACTCTCATGTTTGCTCATGTGCCTACATGGAATTTCCCTTCTCCTTCTATGAATCAAGAGTATGCCATGACGTCTCCTAACTACTATCATGCTTCATGGGGTAATCAAGACACCCGTGGGTATGAGTTTCAAGGACATAGAAGTGATTTCCAACAAGTGAATGCTTATCAATCCTATGATCATGGTGGTTATTACTCAAATTACCATTGTGAACCCACCATGTTTCATCATGTTTCATCATGTTTCTTCATATGGAAGCCAATCTCCCCAAAACCCACCATATTACCCATCACCCCTACCTCATTATGAGCTCCAAAACCCACCATACTACCAATCATCTCAACCTCATTACCAACCATATAATGCCCCACCCCTTGGGCATCATCAAGGTTTTCAAGGAGCATTCCAAAACCCCAATGACCACCAAATGCCCAACTTGGAGTTATATCAATCGATTCTTCAAATGTAAAAGAGTCAACAAGAAATGGCCATCCAAATGCAAAAGGATCATTATGAATTCATGGCCCAATATCAAAGGGAAAACGAGGCATGTAATGCTAGATTAAATGCTATAGCGGCTAAAACCTTAATGTTTTTAACTCAAACTTCACAACTTGACGAAGGATGTTCATTTGGGGAAGGGGAACAACCCAATCATGAAGCCGCTAACGAAATCCTTTTGAGAAGCGAGACTTGCTATGAAGAACCTCAATTGTCTACCCAAGATGAGACGAATGAGGAAATAATCCTTGATGAAGGCATTGTTGGTGAAGAATTAGATGAGGTTAGTGGGAATTTGAAGAGTTTCGTTGATGAAAACACAATTGGGTCTCTCTTGTCTTTCCTCAAGAAGAAAATGAAGTTGCCAATGACCTTGTTGAAACCGGACACAACAGATTCAAGGTTATATTGGGTAATGAAAACACCGATAAAATAGAGGAAATCCAAGAGTCTACCCCCTCCATACTTGTTGAACCTTCAATCCCCTTTACTTGCCCTCCTCTTGACCTTCACACCACTTATTATGAGCCTATTATTGAGGAAGAAGAAGTTGGGAAAGAAAGTCTTTGGGATGAGTTGAATGAGGTATTAGAAGTTGTGAAGTCATTGGATATGAATGATGAAATCAAGTCGCCCATATGTGAAAATCCAATAAAATATTGTGAACCCCTTGTGTGTAACTTGGATCTTGGTTTAGAAGAGATTGAAACTGCTTGTATGAGTTTTAAATCTCTTCTTATTGATGATGTAGGGAAGAACGGTGTTTTAGGATTTGGAGATATTGGGCCGGAACTTGTTGATGACTTGGGAATGGTTGATGAAAAGAAGAGGGTTAAACTCCCTTTTGACTCTTGTGCTGGAAATTTCAACTTTGGTTATGCTAGGAGACGGTGCGTAGGGAGGAAGAGGTCGTTAAAGCTTGTTGGTTGGAAAGACCCCGGAGACCACATGAAACATGATAATGGGTCTTTGGATTACTACTTCTCGCTTCCAACTTGGAAGCTTGGGATGATAGCTTGGCTCGGCTACGTGAGCCTTCATGAAGATTTTGCTAGAGCCTTTGACTTGCTCCTCCGAGCCCTTGAGGGCTATGGGCTCATAGATGATGATAGTGACAAAGAATGAAATCCCTCCACCACTCATGGTTTGACGGAGTTCCTCAAGAACCGTCGTGTTGTATATTCCTCTTCCTTTGAGTTTTTATGTTTGTATTTGTGTGATTTGTTGTTTTGTCTCTAGATTTTGTTTGTTTTGTGGAGATCTTGTCATTTGGAATTTTCTTGAGTGATGCGAGGGAGGGATTTTTGATGGAAACTATTGAGCATGATTGATAGGTTTGAAGTGAAAATGAAGAATTGTGAAGGGTTGTTGATGATAGAAGCTTTGATACTCAAGCGAGGATGTCGGTTTTGAGCTTATTGTAAGCTTTTGGGGACGGGATTTTCATCCCGTAGTTGGTAATGTTCTTAGGGTGGAAGACTTGGGATGATCAAGAAGAATGAAGAACTAGAGAGGTGTCACGGCCGTGATGAACCCTTCACGACCGTGACGAATTGTGCCATAAAAGACAGCTCACTGGAGTCGCTTCCCGCCCGTGTTTTACTTGATCCCGACCGTGATGAGGCCTTCCCGGTCGTGATGCCGCCGTCACGCCCGGGATGGGTTCCAGCTAGCCCCCTTCGCCTTCTTTCCTTCATTTAAGCCCCACCTCACCACTTTACACCCTCACCCAACCTCCCTACTCACCTATGCCTCTATCATTTCATCCTTACACTTCACTTATACACCTTCATCTTATCTTCTCATCACTAAACTCCGAGTTTCCCCTTAAATCCCAACCTCATTACACCAATGCAAGCCCGATACTAAAACTTGAGACTACATTTAGGAAGAGGAGGAATATCGATGACAAAGACGAGCATAGTACCGAAAATGATCACTGAGGCGATGGAGTTAGTTGAGTTGCTAACCATTGGGTAAGGCAACTCTCATTTCTTTTCCGTCTTTTATTGCTTATTCTTTGTATGTTCCCCTTCCTTTTATGCTTTTAGTGTCGTGGTGGCCCTTGATGGGTGCTATTTATATATGATTATTCCATCTTTTATGCACGCATTTCCGTGCATATCGAGTAGCATTGTCTACTATTTTCCCCCGAATTTGATACTTTGTGGTCATGTTGCATATTATGAAGGTTTGAACCCGTGGATGCATAAACAAGGCAAAAATCGTGCTTAAAGATGAAATCTTTTGCGAAATAAGAAAAGAGAATGATCGTTTCCAAATGGGTCAAATTAAAAAGTAAATATCTTGAGTTCTAAAACTCCAATTGAGTTGATTCTAGTTGATTTGGAAAGCCCTTTCTCTTATCTTTCCAACGGTATATTACACGCTCGATTTGAAGAAGTAACAAAGAAATGGCAAGCGTTTGAAGTTGAGCGCGCATTGCTGAGAATGGAAACGGGTCACAGATAGTCGAACGACTATCCCTAATAGTCGACCGACTATTCTCGAGACTGGACGAAGACCAAGACTTTCCTAAATTGATGTTTGGGGTTAGGGATGGCAACGGACCGGATCCGGACCGGATCCGCATGGATCCAGATCCAGATCCGCATTCCTAGTAGCGGATCCGGATCCGGTCCGGATCCGACGGATCTCAAAAATGTAGATCCAGATCCGGATCCGCCGGATCTGGACCGGATTCGGATTGGATCCGCGGATCCAATTTCTTACTTAAATTCTACAAATTTTTTAATTAATACGTATTTACGACCATACTAATTTTCATAATTTTACAAATAAAATTGAATATAAAGATTCATAATCAAAGATTAATAAACTAAAAAAAAGAGTCTTAGAAATAACCTAAAAAACACAAATTAAAGTTCTAAGTTTTTTATTATTATTAATTTTTTAATAAAATGGATTTGCGGATCCGGATTTATTTATTAAGATCCAGATTCGGATCCGTTTAAAGATAGCGGATCCGGATCCAGATCCATATCCAACGGATCTCAAAATTTAGGATCCATATCCGATCCGTGCGGACCGGATCTTGCGGATTCGGATCGGATCCCGGATCCGTTGCCATCCCTATTTGGGGTTAATAAGACTTTTGAGCTTTTGTTTTAGCTTAGTATTTAAGAAACTATTAGACTAGAATTTTTCAATCTCTTCTTTTATACTTCTAATTCTCTTTAGACTTTTCTTTAGACTGCTCTCTTTAGATTTCTCTCTACTCTAAAACTTTTAGATCTAGATTTATGAATTCTTTTTCTACTCTTCCCTTAAACTCGGTAATCTAATTCTTTCTTTGTTCTTTCTTATTCTCTTTGTTCTTAATTATTTCTCTCTTAATCTTATTAATTCTTTTATTCTTAATTTCTCTTTAGATCTATTCGCTATGCTTAATTTATTTATCATCTTTATTATTGTTGTCGTAAATTTTTCTATGAGTAGCTAATTTTCCTTGCTAGGGTTTAGGAGATCCATGAATTGAATACGATTGTTAATTAGTTTGCAGATCTGTCAATGATATTGTCTCTATGTTGTTAATTGTAGCATTTAATTGAGATTTAATTGATTAAGTCGATGTAATTGATTAATTGAATTGGTGAACTTGAACCTAAGATCGGAAGCCTGGTAAAAGTTAGACCTGCTACAACACATTAGTTTGCCCTAATAAGATCGGAAGTCTTTAGACACATGCTAGGGTGAATAGCGGACCAGAAGGACCTTTTCACTACCCCTTAGACCAATATCTATGATAGACCTGTGACCTAGACTGTGACTAGACCTGTCAAACGGGTCGGGCGGTCGGGTTTCGTGTTCGGTCATTTCGGGTTCGGGTAAAGTACGGGTCGAGTGTATTTCGGGTTTGAAAAATACGGGTTTTATACGGTCGGGTTTACACGGGTTTCGGGTCGGGTTCGGATTAAATACGGGTTATTAACGCACTTTAAAAACATTAATTTTCTTTACTTTTTTTTAATCATAAATACAATTTTATTCTTAGTTTTCTTAATCATCTCATTTAATATATGATATTAGTGGGAATAAACATGTTTTATTTAATATATCTTTTAATTTACATTGACATTTTATTTCTATAGGAAGTACAAATATATATATGACGAACTTTGACTCGATCTATTGATTTTTTTTCTCAATATAATTATCATCTGATAAAAATACGATTTTAAAGATGTACATATAAATATTATTTTTCTTAAAATTTTGAGGAAAAAAAAATTCTTACTGTTTTTGAGAAACTTTATTGTATAATAGCAATATTTTTTTTAATTTTTCTATTTTCGGGCGGGTAACGGGTTCGGGCGGGTTTTGACCCAATATATTCGAGTTATTATCGGGTCGGGTCACTTTCGAGTTTCGGTCATTTTCGGGCGGGTTTTTTCGGGTTTTTTTTCCGGGCGATTTCGGGTCGGGTCAGTTTTTGACAGGTGTAACTGTGACCGTAGGAAATTCATGGTGAACCGACAATCCTAGTTTTCTTTCCATATAAATTCGTCTTAATTCATCCTATTTATTTAGTTATTTCTTCTCCTTTAATTTTCTTTCCTTCACTACTTTAGTTTAGTTAACCCAATTACAATCCCCCTGATTTGGTTACTTAGATAGACTTTAATTGTGAGTAAAATTTATTTGTCTCCTTGTGGATACGATCCAGACTTCCCTAGCTATATTTTTAGTTAGACCTAAGTTGGTTATCTTTGTTAGGTATACGACTAGCTTATCAGCCCTCGGGGCCCTTTGTTTATTGCTTCCTGATGGGGGTCGGGTTGCCTACCACGAGTCGCCCGCCATGTAAGTCCCGGAGCAATCCGGCCCAAAAGCTGCCCGACAGGTCAGCCCGCAGAACCCTGCCAGGTAGCCCCAAGGGGTGACCTTGGGAGCTGTCCCAAGTCCCAAGCAAGGAACTGATAATCCCCCTGCCTGCCAGGGCCTGGACGCAGATGATGCAGCCCTAAGGAACGAGTTCCCTCTCTCCTGCCTGTCTGGCACCAGGATCCCCCTTTCTTGACAGGCGCAGGAGAAGAGGAAGACTAAGACCCTCCTGTCCATGCATAAGGTAAGAGAGGATGGGTGGACGAGAGGCACCCACGTGTCACACCCCCATTCTCTCCTCTCTCTCTCTCTCTCTTCCTCTCTCTTGGGGGAACCTATATATACTCATATATTTCCCACAAGAAAGAGGTTGGACCTTTTTTCTCTAGAATTTTACTCAAAAAACCGGCACCTTACTTCTCACGAGTAAGGTTCGTCAAGGCACTTCACGGACTGACTTAGGCATCGAAGAGGGTTTCCTCGGACACCTCTGAGGCCCTGTGCGCCCTGTGTGCAGGTGGCAAGCCATCTCTGCCGGGAAGGTCCGATCATTGGAATAAGAGGAAAGGGAGATTCAAGAAGCTAGACGATCACCATCAAAATAAACACCAAATCTGAAGAACCCGAATCTGCTTCGGGTCGATTGTTTCCTTACCGGAACAATTTGGCACTGTCTGTGGGGATTCTTTGGAGATTCCTTGAAAAAGAACAAAAAGCCATCAGAAAGATGCCTGAGATTGTTGAAGCCAACTCTGGGGTGGATCCAACGGGACAGCCGGTGATCCCCCTACATGGCATGCCTCCGCCAGAGGTGAAGCCCGCCGCCACGATCCGAGGAGTAGGGCGGGCCAGTCTCTACAAGGTACCGAATCAGGGAATGGCAGTCGCAGCTGGGCAGGTTGATCATCGGAGGCCCAACCTTAACCTCACCCCTGCTCAGATTGCGCAGACCGCGACCTTCATTCCGGTTATGCTAAATCAAGAGGTTGCACCGGAGGACCTGGTGGGCAGGATTGCAACGACCCCGAGGCACCGGCACTTTGAGAGTGCTGAAGGGGCTGGGGGCACAAAGCAAACCGCCGCCAGAAATGTCCAGAGGAAGGCAAAAAAAAACGGCTCAAGAGCCGCCCGCTCAGCAGCAAGCGTTTTCTGTACATACCACGAAGTCCACAGCAGCGGCTGAGAAAAGGGGCTTGTCTCAAGAGCTCCAGGAACGAATGAGACCCAGGGAACCCGCCTCGAAACGCCTGGGGGAAAAGCAGGGTGGAGTCTTTTCCAGGTTGACACCGCTGCGGAGTCACAGCAAACTCCAGGTCTGTCCCTAAGCATGCAGTCAAGGCTCAACCAAGGGCAGCCGCTGGGACAAAGACACCGCCAGGGCGATAACCTCGAGCCGCTTCTAAAGAAGCGACCCCGACACCACTCCCCTGCGAGAGAGGATGAGGCTATGAGCAGGCAAGCGCCCAGGTACCGCTCCTCTAGTGTTGGAAAACCAACCCCTGGCAAATGGGATGACTACGGTTACCACTCTGCTGGGAGTCGGTCAAAAGTGATGGGCAGGCCTACCAAGACTCCACTCCATCCTGAGGTCCAGGGGTGTCCCGTCCCAAAGATTAAGATGTCTTATGTCAAGTTTGATGGGACCACTGACCCAGAAGACCACCTGGCGACTTATGAAAGTCATAAGGGGATGTATGATGCTGATGACGCGGTCTGGTGTAAGATTTTCCCGACCACCCTGGTGGCTTTGGCTCAAGGGTGGTTCAGGGACTTGCCGCAGGGATCAATTGGTTACTTTATAGAGCTGGCCGAAGCCTTCTTGGATCAGTATGCAGGGAACAAGAGGCGCAGGCTGACTCTTTTTAACCTGATGACCCTAAGACAGAAGAAGGGTGAAACTATAAGAGAATACCTGAAGAGGTTTGACCTGGCCTTTTAGCAGGTCAGGGAAATTGATGACCCAACGGCAGCGTACGCTTTGACCAGTTCACTACTCTCTGGAGATATAAAAAATCAGATGATCCGAGCCCAACCAGAAACCCTAGCGAAAGCTCGAAAGATAACCGAAGGCTTCATGCTGCAGGAGGAGTTCCACAGCCTGCCGGATCCGGATACCCCCACAGGACCTTCCATGCCACAGGGGGGACTGCAGGGTGGACGCGGTAGAGGCGATACAGCAGGGAAGCAAAGGGCTGAGGGAGGCAACACCCAGAAAAGGGAGCGCGCAACATACCAGCCAAGGTTTGATAGCTACACAGCCCTTAACAAATCAAGGGCTGAAATATTCGAGCTGGAGAAGGAGACTGCCAAGTGGAACCACCCAAGTAAGCCACGCAGCCCAAAAGGCGACCCGAAAAAATTCTGCACATTCCATGACTGCATAGGACATACCACTGAAGAGTGCCGCCATCTAAAGGATGAGATTGAGAAGCTCATCAGAAATGGCTGGCTGAGTAACTATGCTGCAAGGAACAAAGGTCAGAAAGCTGCAACAAACAAGCCTGAGGTCCCGACACAGGACCGCATGATAATTCATGTGGTATCAGGAGACGCTGAGGGCCAGACATGCTGGCGAGGCCAGAAGAGGCAAATTCGAGAGCTCCGAAATCAAATCTGTTATGCTGAAAGAGCGGGGAGCCCAACAGGCCTGACCCTGAGCATCACCCCTCAGGATGCAGGGAGGGTAATCTATCCCCATAGCGATCCCCAGGTCTTGTCCCTCACTATCAGCAATCACATAGTGAGGAGGTGTATGGTGGATACAGGCGCTTACACCAATCTGTTGTATAAAGACGCTTTCAAAAAAATGAATCTGGAAAAAAGGCACCTCAAGCCCGCCCCTGGATCGTTATACGGATTCAGTGGGGCAGGAATCCTCCTAATGGGAGTCATCAAGCTGCCGGTAACATTTGGAGAGGGGGCATCGGTCAGAAACATCCGAGCCTCGTTCGTTGTTGTGGACGCAAAGTCTGCGTATAACGCCTTAATAGGCAGGGCAACCCTGCATGAAATAAAGGCAGCCATATCCATCAGGGCGCTGACGGCGGCTTACGTCACGGATTTTGGCATGGAGAGAAAGGTACACGGAGATCAATAGTCAGCCAGACAGTGCTATTCCGTGGCCCTGCATGCCCACGAAACGGAGAGGAAAGGAAAACGAAAGGCAGAATGTTCCCCCAGCAAGGAAGGAGAGATTCCGACCGGTCAGCAAACAGCGGACCACCCTGAACCAGGGGGAGAAAGTATGTTGGTGGAACTAGAGCCAGGAAGGCAGGTTCTGATAGGAGCAGACCTGGAGACTCTTATCAAGAAAAATTGATTAAAGTCCTGCAAGACAACGGAGATGTTTTCGCCTAATCGGCAGACGAAATGCCGGGGGTCGATCCGACTCACATCGTTCACAAGCTGAACGTGAGTCCGGAAGCACGCCCTGTGAAGTAAAAGAAAAGAAACATGTTTGCAGAAAAAGATCTAGCCATCAAAGAGGAGATTGAAAAACTCCTGAAGGCTGATTTTATAGAGAGTTGTGACTACCCTGAATGGCTGGCTAATGTGGTAATGGTGAAAAAATCCTCGGGTGCCTGGAGAATGTGCGTGGACTTCACCAATCTTAACAAGGCGTGCCCCAAAGATTGCTATCCCCTGCCAAAGATAGACCAGTTGGTAGACGCCACCAGTGGTTATTCCATGCTCAGCTTCTTGGACGCCTTTTCAGGCTATCACCAAGTGTATCTCTAGCAGCCTGACAGGGTAAAGCGCGCGTTCATCACCAGCTCAGGAACGTATATGTACAAGATGATGCCATTTGGACTCAAAAATGCAGGCGCCACTTACCAGCGGTTGGTTGATAAGGTATTTGAAAACCAAAAGGGTAGAAACCTGGAGGCCTATGTGGATGATGTAATAGTGAAGAGTAAAGGGGACGAGGAGCATCTAAGAGACTTGCAGGAGACCTTCTCCTCCCTGCGCGCCTACCGGATGAAACTAAACCCCAAAAACAGTACCGTCGGGGTACGCTCAGGGAAATTCCTAGGTTTCCTGGTCAGCGCTAGGGGAATCGATGCCAACCCGGAAAAAGTTCAGGCTGTCCTAGACCTTCCAGAACCGAGGACGGTTAGGGACATTCAACGCCTAATTGGCAGGATGGCTGCCCTGGCACAATTCATCGCCAGGTCAGCCGACAAGTCGACGCCTTTCTTTAAAGTGCTAAAGGGAAACAAGCAGTTCAAGTGGGAAGCCGAGCAAAAAGAAGCTTTCGAACAACTAAAAGAACATCTAAAGAAGCTGTCAATCCTGGCGAGGCCAGTGGCAGGGGAGAAGCTCTTCCTTTACATTACCGTGACGAATTCAACTGTGAGTGCGGTAAATTTAAGGGAAGAAGCAGGCTCCCAGCAGCCAATTTACTTTGTAAGCCATGCCCTGGGGGCAGCGGAAAAGAACTACCCAGTTGTTGAAAAGGCAGCCTATGCGGTCGTCATAGCAGCCAGAAAAATCAGGCCATACTTCGACGCTCACCCCGTCGTCGTATTAACAGACCAGCCTCTGGAAAAAGTACTTGAAAAATTCGAGAAGTCTGGTAGACTGTTGAAGTGGGCCATAGAACTGAGTGGGTTAGGTATATCATACCAGTCCAGGACTGCCATCAAAGCACAGGCCTTGGCGGATTTCCTGGCGGAGTGTTCTCACTCGGAGGAAGACGATCCCTCAGTCGGCGAGTGGACATTATATACCGACGGGTCGTCCACAGCCAATGGCGCAGGGGCAGGGATCGTTCTTACCAGCCCCTAGGGAGTGGACTTTGAACATGATCTCAGGTTCACTTTTCCGGCATCAAACAACGAAGCTGAGTACGAGGCCGTACTGGCAGGCATCAACCTAGCCAGAGCTGCAGGAGCAGAGAGGCTTGTCTTGGCTACTGACTCTCAGCTCATAGCAAACCAGATAAATGGAGAATACGAAGCTTGAGATCGGGTTATGGCCTCGTACCTGGAAAAGGTCAAGCAAGAATTGTCCGGATTGAAATGATACGTAGTTAAGCAGGTCCCCCGGTCACAGAACAACCGGGCAGACGCCCTATCCAAACTAGTCAGCTCCAGCCTCCAAGATATAAGAAGATCAGTATGGGTGGATGTGATACAAGAGAAGTCTACAGCGCCCTGCCAACTGGTCAGTATCATCGAGGAAGTAAAATTTGAGGATTGGATGACCCCAATCATCCAATTCAAGAAATATGGAACCCTTCCGCAGGATCCAATCCAAAGGAGAAAAATGTCGGCCAGGGCCGCATGGTTCATACCAGTCGGGGAGGAATTGTATCGTAAGTCATTCTCCTCTCCCCTGCTCAAGTGCCTGGGGGCAGGGCAGGCCGCGAAAGTGCTAGATGATATACACTCAGGTATCTGTGGTCATCACATAGGAGGAAGATCACTGGCCCACAAAGCCCTAAGGGTAGGCTACTATTGGCCGACCCTGCTCGATTATGCCAGGGATCTAACCCGGAAATGCAGGAAGTGCCAACTATTCGCCACTTCAATACACTCCCCAGCCCTAGACCTCAGACCAATTCTGTCCCCCATCCCTTTCGCTCAGTGGGGGATGGTGTTGTGTGCCAAATTTGGACCATTTTTCCTCCCATTTAGACCTATTTTTCCTCCATTTTGCGAGACTTGAGCGCGATTATCGCCTTATTTTGAGTAATTCTCGCATTAGTGTCTCTCTTTTGCATTTTACGTGTTTTTAGTTGTTTTCTGTCTATTATGATAGGATTTTTGACTGAAAACGTGTTTGATCTTCTACGAGCATGAGAGAGATCCGGTCCGAAGAGCAAAGCACACAACCGAAAGTTCAAGTAATCCAATTGATCGACGAAGAAAGAGACCGGAATTAAAGAGGAGTATCACCGGGTGAAATTTCACCCGGTGAGTCATCACCGGGCGAAATTTCGCCCGACAACATTTTCCATTCCCGAAGATTTTCATGGTAAGACATGACCGGGCGAAACGACCGGGCGAAATTTCGCCCACCGGGTGAAATTTCGCCTGATGGAGAAAAACGCCAAAAATGACGATTCTAGAAGAAAATCTCACCGGGTGAAATTTCACCCGGTGGTGCCAATGTCATCAACCGCAGGATGAAGTTTTACCCCATGAAGATGCAAAAGGTTAAGGTCTAGCTTATTGAAGAAGGATTGGATTATGGGCTTAAGCTTGTGTGACCATTAAGGAACTCTATAAATACTTATCCTAGGGTTTTGAGCAAAGTGTGTCCTAATTTATGTCTCCTTAGGTTAGTGTAGGAGAACTCCATAGTAGTAGTAGTAGTAGTTCACATAGTAAAACTCCAAAAATTTAGTAAAACTCTCTTAGTTTAGTTTAGATCTTCTATTAATTTGTAATCAAGCTTCCATCTTTAGTTGACGATTGTGTTTATATTGAAGATTCAAGGGTTTTGCAAGGGTTTAGTGACAAGATCTTTGTATTATTTCTTGAAGCTTCTTATTTATGTTAATCTTCATCTTCCTCCTTAGTCTTCTCCATTGTTGGTCGTTTCTTTCTTCTCTTTTTCTTCATTAATTAGTTTAATCTTTAGTTTCTTGTTAATCTTCATGTTAGTGTAGTTTTCCTTTGTTTGTTTGTTTGTTTGTTTGTTTGTTTGTTTGTTTGTTTGTTTGTTTATCTCTCTCCTTAGTTTATTTCACCTTAGATTGTTTTTCCATAGTTAGTGTTGTTTTGTTAGTGTAGTTTCCTTTATTGTGTTAGATTAGTTATTTCTCCTCTAGTTTAATCATGTTTAGTCTTTCTCCTAGCCTCCTTAGTGTTAGTTTTGTTATGAGTAGTGAGTAGATTTTAGTTAGGGGGCTAGGGGAGGAGGAATTCTAGGAAAAGGTTTTATCTTGTGAAATTATTGCATTTGAGGGTATTGTTGATGGTATTGTTGTGTCATGTTTGACTTAGCTTGATCACCTAGGTTCACTTGACTCACTCGGACCAATATGGGGAAACTCGGGGTTTGGGTAATTCCGTCTAGAGACCTTAGTTTATTCGTCTCGAAAGCGGGCTTAGACTTGGTCGGTAGGGAAACCGAAAGGTGGAACCTCCCTTATGCACCTTGTGATAATTCTTGCAACGTTATACTTTTATCTTGTTTTCCGACTCCCCGACTCTCCCTAACGCCTTTCCCATTATTGTTTCTAGCTTAGTATTATTGTTTCTCGCCTTAGTTCCGTAGCTCATCTAGTTAGTCTAGTTTCTCTCGACCAAAACTCCCCCCTTCTCCACCCCAATCACTTTGAAACTTAGACTTGACCGACTACCCCTCGACCGTCCCTGTGGATCGATCCCCGACTTGCCACTACTACGTAGTAGTATTTCGGAGTTTATAAATTTTGTTTGACCGCGATTGATAGGCGACAATCGGACGCGCATCAGATGGACATCTTGAGGCCGTTTACCGCTGCAACTGGAGGCCGGAAGTTCCTAATAGTGGGGATTGATTATTTTACTAAGTGGATTGAAGCCGAAGCCGTCCCAAATATAACAGAGCCGGCAGTTAGGAAGGTAATTTGGAGAAATATCATAACGAGATATGGCATGCCGAAGGTACTAGTCTTTGATCATGGAAGGCAGTTTGACAACGATCCCCTGAGAGCCTGTCTGGAAAGCCATGGCATAGCTGTCGCTTACTCCGCCGTCTGCCACCCACAAACTAGTGGGCAGGCTGAAGCAGCGAACAAGTAGATCCTGAACGGGCTGATGGTGGATGAGCTCAAGGGGAGATGGGCGGACGAGCTTCCAAGTGTGTTATGGTCAATCAGGACCACCAGAAAGAAGTCCACAGGACAGACTCCTTTCGGTCTGGTCTACAGGGCCGAGGCCCTGTTGCCTATAGAAGCACGTGTCCCTACCCTTCGGTCTAAGCAATTTGACAGGGCAAGCAATGAGGCTGCAATGACCGAAGCTCTTGACCTAGTCGGTGAAGTTTGGCAAGAGGCCTGTATCAATATCGCCGCCTATCAGCAACGAATGATAAAAATCTACAACAAAAAAGTGAATGCAAGGAACTTCCAGGTAGGAGACCTGGTCCTGAGAAAGACACAGGCAGTAGGGAGGTCAAGAGAGCACGACAAGTTAAGCGCCAATTGGGAAGGCCCATATAAAGTCACCCAGATTATGGGGCCAGGAACTTACAAAATAGCCAACCCTGAAGGCCAAGAGCTAGCAGCGCATTGGAATGTAGACACCCTGAAAAAGTATTATGTTTAGCCTAGAAACTTAAATTTTCTTTTTCCAAAACTGGCGGAGGACGGTCAAAGCAAAATGTCGACGGCTCTGACCACAAATGTTAAAGTTTCTCAAGAAATGAAAAGGATCCTCAAATTAATACTCGTTGTCTGTTCAAATTCGCACTTCACACATAAACGAGCAGGGGGCAATAGGGGGATGGCCCCCCTGTTGCAAGAACCAAGGAAAATATACCCCCAACGAAAACACCAGAACCCTCCCCACCTTCCTCTGGGCAGGCAGGGGGCAGGCCCCCTGGACTTCGGCAAGAAGCCAGGGTCAGGCCGAACAAGGACTGAGTCATACTCAACCTTGTATAAAAAACACAAAAGTCCCCTCACCTGCTTCTGGGCAGGCAGGGGGCAGGCCCCCTGGACTTCAGCAAGAAGCCAGGGGTAGGCCGAACAAGGACTGAGTCATACTTAACCTTGTATAAAAAACACAAGTCCCCCCACCTGCCTCTGGGCAGGCAGGGGGCAGGCCCCCTGGACTTCGACCAGAAGCCAGGGTCAGGCCGGGCCCCACGAGCCAAGTGAACAAGGACTGAGCCACCCTCAACCTTGTATAAAAACACAAAATTCCCCCACCTGCCTCTAGGCAGACCGGGTGCAGACCCCCTGAGCTTCAGCAAAAAAGTCAGGACCAGGCCAAACCTTGAAATATAATAAAGAGCAAAAGCATTCATAAAGATAAAGAAGGATCACAATAGTTTTTATATTTCAAATGATAATGATTAGTGTAGTTTGTAGTGCCTATTTCGTAGTATTTTGATCCCATTTTCCTTGTGAAATCGCTCATTGGGAGCGGTTTAGGGGCTTCTTATGCTTCCTTTAGTTCGTTTCAGGTTCCCGAGACCGATTTGGAAGAGTTGGAGCAATTCCGACTCTATACGTACACATTTTGGAGCCAACGGAGTAAAGAAACGAGGACTCGATGCTTCGGAATCGACCCCGAGACCTTGGGACCCAATCCCGAGCCTCCGAGACCCAATCCAGAGTTCCGAGAATCGATGAGAAGCTCATGTGAAGCAAGGAGGAACCAAAAGGGTCATATTGGAGGCCTACAAGACTCATCCCCGACGGGTATGCACCTCATCCCGTCGGGGATGAAGTGCACTTTGGAGGGTGCTACTGCAAGGCCGTCCCGGTCGGGACCAACCCGTCCCGGTCGGGATGGTGGGTCCGTCCCGGTCGGGATGACCCGTCCCGGTCGGGATCACCTAGCTGTAGCCCGCATTTCGTTTCTTTCATCTCCCTTTCATTTGGAACCCTATAAATACTTCCCTCTTGTATTGTTTATGTATCCTACCTTACCCTAGACTCTCTTAGGCCTCTCTTAAGATTTGTAAACCCTAATTAATCTCTCTTAATCTTTACTTAATCTATAGTTAATCTTAGTTTGATCTAGTTATAGTCATAGTTAGTTCTTGTATTAAGAAGTTGCTTGAAGACTCATCCAAGATTGACAACCTTGGAGATTATTTGGGTTTCTTATTTATACAAGATTTCATCTTTTCCTTCATCTTGTGTTGGTACAATCCTTCTTTACTCTTGTTCTTTGTTATTAATCCAAGTTTGAATCTTTACTTAGTGTTGATTGTTATTTCTCATATTGTTCTTGATGATGAATGTTAGGGTTATGGTGATGTTTTCTCTTTTTATTGTTGTAGTTAGTTTGTTCATGAGTGAGTAGTTTACTTGTGGGTTAGTAGGGGGATTAAGGGTAGATTATGGATGATTAGGGTTTGATTGGGGGTAAAGGGTGAATCTTTGTTGTTAGTCACATATTTGGCACACCATGTGTTTGTTGATATGCTTGTATGAGTTGTAGTGGCCATGCTTCTCATGCTAGTCTTCTTCTACTCATTGTTTGCTTTGTGTGTGGACATGTTGAGCATAGTCATCAACATCGGTTTAAGTTACGATCGCCCGGACCGAACCTAGCAATTAGGAGGCACCTACACCCTTAACTACCCAAGTCATCCTACTACACTTATGAACCCGACCTAACCCACTCCTTTCTTTCCATATTTGATTCATCTTGTTAGTTAGTCATCATTCCCTTTAGTTTGCTAGTTAGTTTGATTATTAGCATTGTTTAGCATTTGGTAGTCTAGTTCATCATAGTTCATCATTAGTCTAGTTCCTACTTCTCCTCCATCATAGTTTTCCATTTATCGCTTATTTGTGTTTGTTTGTGTGACCTAGTCTCGTTTTAGGCCGATTTAGTCTAAGCATTGCTACACCGTCTCCGTGGACACGACCCGACTTACCCTAACTACCGTTAGGTGCTAGTTGGTTATTAATTGGTGGCGGGATCCACGACAAATCCCACCATCAATTTGGCCTATTTTCTTTGATAAGTGTGGTTTGTAGTGCCTATTTTGTAGTGTTTTGGTCCCATTTTCCTTGTAGAATCGCTCCTTGGGAGCGGTTTAGGGGCTTCTTATGCTTCCTTTAGTACGTTTCGGGTTCCTGAGACCGATTTGGAAGAGTTGGAGCGATTCCGACTCTATACATACACATTTTGGAGCCAACGGAGTAAAGGAACGATGACTCGATGCTTTGGAATCGACCCCGAGACCTTGGAACCCAATCCCGAGTCCCGAGACCCGATCCCGAGTCCCGAGAATCGATGAGAAGTCCATGTGAAGCAAGGAGAGACCAAAAGGATCATATTGGAGGCCTACAAGACTCATCCCCGACGGGTATGCACCTCATCCCGTCGGGGATGAAGTGCGTGTTTAAGGGTGCCACTGTGGGTCCGTCCCGGTCGGGACCAACCCGTCCCGGTCGGGATGACCCGTCCCGGTCGGGACCACCCAGTTCCAGCCGCGCATCTTTTCTTTCTTCTTCCTTCCATTTGTAACCCTATATATACCCTTCCCTTGTAATCTTTAGCTTATATTCTTCATTACCCACAAACCCTAGCCTAGTTTTAGGATAGATTAGATTAGATTAGAGTAGATTAGTCCTTAGATTATCGTTAATCTTAGTTTAATACTTGTAATTTGGGAATTCTTCAAGATCTTCACCAAGCTTGACAAACTTGGATGTTTGTTTTGGGTTTTTCTCATCTATGCAAGTTTCCTTCTTCCTCTCATCTTGTTAGTAGGTATAATCTCCTTTTCCTTCATCTTAATCTTGTTCTTTCATTAAAGTTTGAATCTTTGTTGTGTGGATTGCTCATAGTTCATAGTTGTTGTTAGTTTCATTATGCTAGTTTGGTTGTTTGAATGGATTTCTCTTCTTAGTGTTAGTTTTAGCATGGATATGTTAGAGTAGTGTTCTTGCTAGGGTTAGTAGGGTGATTAGGGTGTTAATTGGGTGATTAAGGGTTTGTTGGAGATGTTGGTGGAAGATTTGGGTTTCTTCTTGAGTGATGCATATTACATGTTTGTTGGAATGCTTGAATGACTAAGTAGGTTGGAATGCTTGTTTTTCTTGTCTTCCTTTGTCGTGTGTGTCGCCGGATGGGTTCCATGAGGAACCTCTAGGTAAGTCTAAGTTAGATTACCTAGATTACCCTACTACCTCCTTCACTCTAACTCCTCCTTGACCATTCCGTTACCCCTTTGACCCCGACCTAATCCTAGCCCGTTTTCCCTTGTTGTTCTCTTTAGTCATAGTCTAGCCTTCTCTCCCTCTTATCATTCTCTAGCTTAGCTCGTTGACTTAGTCTCGTTTTTGGGCGAATTTGGTCTACACGCCTCTACCGTCCCCGTGGATTCGACCCGACTTACCCTAGCTACCCTAGTTAGGTTTCGCCGGTTATTTATTTGGCGGTGGGATCCACGACAAATCCCTACCGTCAGATAAAAATCCAGTTACAAGAAAATTTGGGTTACATTAGCAAGCAGCCGGCCACATCAGGGTCCGGCGCGCAAAAGATATTAGAAATCAACGAGGAAGAAGAGGCGCAGGAAGGAAAGGACAAGAACCCTCAGAGGACGACTGCCTTGTATGTTATGCAGCAGGGACATCCTTGTCAGGACCAGAGGCCCCCTCGGGTGACTTATTAGCCCTGACTTCGTTCTTGGCTGCGTAAAGGGTCTGGAAGGCGTCCTCATCAAAATCCGGAAGCATCTCCCTGATGACCTCGATAACAAACTCTGAAGATGAAGAAGCTCCTGAGTCAAAAGCCTTATCCACTGCCAAGTTAGCCTCTTGTATGATCTCATCCTTTTTTTGAGCCATTTCTCGCTCTGAGCCTGCAACTCACCCTAGACCTCCTGAAGATCTGAGTCAGCCTTGGTCAGGCGAGCAGCGTACTCCCCAAGGCGGCCCTCCAGCTCGGCAGCCTCTTTTCTAGCCCGCTCCATTTCAACCTCCAGCTCGGCAGCTTTCTTCCTAGCCTGCTCCAGCTCGACAGACTCCTTCTTGGCCTGCTCCAAAGAAACCTCCAAGTCTGCTGCTTCCCTCACAGCCTTCTCACCCTGGTCTTTCCAGCGGGCGACCTGACCCTTAGCTTCCTCCAGTTCATTTTCACGCTTAGACAGCTGAAGCTTCAAGTTGGCGATGAGAGCAACATCTCTCTCAATTAGCGCTATACGGTCAGGAAGGGAGGACCCAGGGGTAATGTTTAGTTCCTCATCACTCACGCGGTCAAGGGCCGCCAGCTCTGCAGAAGCCTGGAAAATTCGGGAGCAGCGTTGGATAAATTGGGTCGCCTGACTGCTGGAATGGGTCAGGGCCCTGGCAAGCTGATCCACCGGCGAAGAATTGGTGTCTGAAAACAAGGCAGAGACATCAACGCTCTCACCAACAACGAAGTTGAACTCAGCATTCCCTCCCTCCGTAAACAGAGTCTCTGGAAGAACAGGAGCAGGGCGCTTCGCCTGAGGAGTGCTAGCGTCTGCTTCCAAGTCAACCACCTGGTTGGCGTCTACCGGCTCCCTGTTTTTCCTTTTCCTGCCCACCAGGGGATTACTCTTCCCGGTCTCCTCAGAAGCAGAGGGCTTCGCCCCCACAGAGGGATGAGTCCCAAGGGAGGTACCTCCGCGCTTGCTGGCCGGAGAGGGAGTAGCCTCTGAAGTAGCCTCCACCTCTACCGTCATGGGGACAGGAGTCAAAGCTAGAGGACATGTAGACGATGACCTAGGAGGAGGGGGAGGGAGCCTCGCCCTGTTGGCTGAGATGCTCTTCACATATTTCATGAGGGTCTGCTTCCTGAAACCGGCAGGGAAGGGAGGACGATTATTAGAGACCACGAAATCCTTGTTCAGGCCAATATCCCTCAGCTGCCTCTTGGACCAAGTGTAGTTAAAGAGCTCTGCGAAAATAAAAAAACTTCACCAAGTCAGCATATAACAAAACAAGGGTTAGAAACAACCAACTACTAAACAGGCCCCTAAACTACCTTTGCTAAGGCCTGAGTTTAACCCCACCGGAGTCAGGTATTCGTCAGTCGATATGAGGTCCGCAGGGGGAAACCAGATTTTAGGGCTAAATACGCCCTTCGCATCCTTGGCAAAACTGAATCGCTTGACCAAGGACTCCTCTTTTTCGTTCAGCCTGACCTCGAGAGCCTTCCCCCCAACCCCAGGGTGGTACTCCTGGCGAGTCTCCAATCGAGTGTGGACATGGTTTCTGAAATGTCGGAGGATCCTCCATCCTTCCTCACTATGCACATACAGAAAGTTGTCCTTCCAATCTTTCAAGCTATTCATGGTCGGCCAGAATAAGGAAAAACTCTTCTGCCTGAGAAGGGAAAAGTACCCTAGAGAGCCACCCCCCTCCGCAGAAGCAACCATCTGCAGGTCGACCATGTATCTAAGGGCGTCTATGGAAGGCTCTTCATTCAGAAACAGGCAAGTCCAAGTGTAGGCCACCAGGGACCTGATGGCCACGTCGGTCAGCTGGGCGACGACCACGTTCATACGCCTGAAAACTTCCTCCAAAAAGGGGTGGAGGGGAAAGCGCAGGCCGAATTCTAGGCACTTATGGTAGACAGTGATACAACCATCAGGGGGGTTGCACACAATATCCTTCTCCCCAGGGACAATAACTAAATAGGCCCTCCCAAAGTTGTAGAAATTGGCTATGGCCTCTGCGGCACTCTTCTCCAGTATAATATCCCGGTTCTTGGGAGCAGGGTAGGTCTGCAAGGGGATTCTATACTTAACCTTATCTAGGTAATAGGTCTTCCCTGGGTTCCTAGGCACAAGAGGACCGACGATTGTGGAGGGATCAATCTCCAGTGCCCCATCATCGGAGTCGACAACATCGAACGAGGCAGGATCGGGGGAGTTGGCCCCCCCACTGTCCTCTGAGGGTGGCCCTCCGACCACCGTAACCTCTGGCCTACCAGAAGAGGAGGGAAGGTCTGTGTTAACCCTACCTACTCCTTCCTCTGACCTTCCGGTAGACGGTCTGTCGAAGGATAGAATTCGAGCGCGGCAGTGAGTCATGGTATTTGGACGAGCAAGAAAAAGAAACGAACAATGGAAAGACAAGGAAGTCAGAGAACAGGGTTTCTAACCTAATCAAGCGTCGCCGGAGAAAGACGCCGGAAAGATCCTCAGTTCTAATGCTCAACAGAGAGGGGAGTATGCGAAGTGAGGAGGTTTATGAGATTCAAAAAGTGTAAAAGGAAGAATGGGAGAGATAGGGACGCTTTTATAGGAGAAGGAAGATGAAAAGTCCCCTGAGAAAGTCACCCATTCTGACGTCCTCCCTACAAAGCCCCCACGTGTCACGCTTTTTGAAATCCAACCACCCATCACTTCCCAAGAAAGCCTCGAAAGTACAGCCAATACAACAGGAAATCATTGCGTTACGTCACCCAAGGCGCAATTAAAAAAAACAAGACAAAAAGCACATCGAAGACGAAAGCCCACCTGATTCTCATTAATTAAGAAACCCAAAGGGCTAAGATTACAAAACGAGTGGGATTAAAAGAAAAGATTACAAAAGGAGCTTGAAAGTCTGGCTCAGCCTGCCTGCAAGAGCAGGCTGGGCCTAATCTTCATCAAAACCCGGGGAGTAATCCCCAGGGCTGCCGCAACCTCCGTCATCGAACCCCCAGTCCCAGCTGCCTGAGTCCTTGAAGGGGTCATCAGGACCCTCTTCTTCACTCCCTAAGGCATCCCGGCCATACGAGTAGCCTTGACCGTCGCTGTCCCCTGAGTCATGACTACTCAGATCCCAATCTTCACAAAATCTGGCCACCCTGGTACCCTCAAGGGAGCCATAGTAATCCCCCGGTTTCCTCACCAGAGGGGAAGAAGGGCCCGAGTCAGGAGAGGAGCCCGAATCGGGGCGGTTAGGGTCAAAGTTTTCAGGCTGCAGCCAGGGGAAGCACTTGGGGCACCCCTTGAAGGAGCAGCCCCCTACCTGGGTGCAGTTTTTAGGCCTAGTCTTAACAGGAGACAGAGATTTCTTGGGACGTTTGCTAGCCCTGGACCGGGGCATCGCCCTGACAGTTCGCAGAGGGCGGGAACGTGTTCGCCTGCTACGGCAGATGGCTGAGTATACCTGCCTAGGGTACCTTAGTCTTCTGCATCCCCTATAGCGAAGGGCATTCACATAAACCCCGCGACGAAGGATCATATTCCTCACCCAATACATTTTTGAAGAAAAATAGTGGAGGAGGATGTTGAGAGCAGTTTGTGGAAGTGGCGAAGTGAAACCAGATTTTATACCCGTAAGATGAAGGTAGAAGCATTAAATGGCGTCCCAACCATCCCTACAAGAGGAGGGCCAATCGCTAGTCTGGCGCACAGTTCGAGGGATTGTTCTACGAGAAAAGTAATCATGAGGGAGCGGCATCCCAACTCTTTGCATGCCCAAAGCATTTAAGACATACCTCCTCGGGAACATGCGTTGCATTAAATGCCAAGGTGGGATTTGAGAAGTCAACCTCCCGCCATCCCAGCCAAGAAGTCGTCTGCCGAGGAGGGGCCCTGCTCCCCCCTCTGCCGACGAGGGCCAATTGATGGGGGTCTGGTTGCCTACCACGGGTCGCCCGCCATGTAAGTCCTGGGGCAATCCGGCCCAAAAGCTCAAGGGCCTGCCCGACAGGTCAGCCCGCAGAACCCTGCCAAGTAGCCCTAAGGGGTGACCTTGGGAGCTGTCCCAAGTCCCAAGCAAGGAACTGATCCCCCTGCCTGCCATGGCCTGGACGCAGATGATGTGGCCCTATGGAACGAGTCCCCCCCTCCTGCCTGTCTGGCACCAGGATCCCTCTTTCTTGACAGGCGCAGGGGGAGAGGAAGACTAAGACCCTCCTGTCCATGCCTAAGGTAAGAGAGGATGGGTGGACGGGAGGCACCCACATGTCACTTCCCCATTCTCTCCTCTCTCTCTCTCTCTCTCTTCCTCTCTCTTGGGGGGAACCTATATATACTCATATATTTCCCACAAGAAAGAAGTTGGAATTTCTCTCTCTAGAATCTTACTCCAAAAACCGCCACCTTACTCCTCACGAGTAAGGTTCGTCAAGGCACTTCACGGACTGACTTAGGCATGGGAGAGGGTTTCCTCGGAAACCTCTGAGGCCCTGTGCGCTCTGCGTGCAGGTGGCAGGCTGTCTCCGCCGGGAAGGTCCGATCATTGGAGTAAGAGGAAAGGGAGATTCGAGAAGCTAGACGATCACCATCAAAATAAACACCAAATCTGAAGAACCCGAATCCGCTTCGGGTCGATTGTTTCCTTACCGGAACACTTCCGATTCTCGATGACGTGATTACATTGTGAATACGTTGAAAAATCCAAATTGACAAGTTTTTGTTTCACTTTTTCTTTAATTTTATTCCCTTTTTGGTAGAATTTAGTTGAGATCGGGCGGAATCGGGGCTAGGTGACTTGAATACACCTAGCCCTCCCCTCCCATTTCCTTTTTATTTTCTTTTTAATTTTCCCCTATCCATATCTTTTCTTGACTCGGGTCTAGGTGACATGATTACACCTAGGCCCGACACCCTCTACCACTTCTTCATTTTTAGTGTAGTTTTTCGTTTAATTCCTTTTTTCTTTTCTTTTCTTTAGTGTCTTCCACACACTACCGATCAAGCATGAGGACATTGCTCGGTTTAAGTATGGGAAAGCGATAGTTTAGTTTAGTTTAAGTTTATTTTCATAGTTTTTTCGAAAAAAATCCAAAAATCTCTAAAAATTTGAAAATTTTCAAAAATGTCAAAAATATTTTCTTTCGTGTCTTATTTTTTCTTCTTGTTCGTGTCTTGTATATTTGTTGTTTTGTGTGCGTTTTGCCACTCTTTTTCCTTGTAGGTTGCTCGATGGCCATGAATTTCGGGAAGCTCTAGAGATATTCGGTAATATCGCTCCATCTCTTTTTTCCTTTTTCTGTTGCGGAGTTTTGAGATTGTATTTGTGGTGATGGTTGCTCGGGTGGAGCTTTGTGAAGTTTGGGTTGACCAAGTAGCTTGCTTGGATTGTAAGGGGTGGTGTTTTTTTTTTTGTGTTTGTTTTATTTTGTGTCTCATTTTCTTTCGTCTTTGTTTTGTCTTGTATAGTTTGTGAGTCCAGTGAAGAAAATGTTTTTGAAAACCCAGTTTTGAGGCTAGTGCACAAGTGTTTACTTTCCCTTTTTAGTGATATAAATCGATTCTTGGACTTTAGTCTAGTAGAATGACTTTAAATCAATAATTTCGTTGGTTCTTTACCTTGTGTCCACCTAGTCTACTAGGGATTTACTGCGGGATTTCCATTTTGACCACCCACGGAGTGAAAAGACCTTGGTTTCCGAGTCCCGTCTTTTAGGTGACCATGTTCGAAATTGATTGATTAGTCCAAGTTTCCTCCTTTTTTGTGGGTTTGAAGGGAAGCGCGCGCCCGACATACGCATTTGCCTACCTTCTACACATATTTCACAAATAAATTGCCTTTTATCGAGGTTTCTACACATACTTGGTTGTAATGATTGCCTACGATACAAAATTTAGCCAAAAGGGGCAAACCAAGGCAAAAGAAAGAAAAGAAAGAAGAAAAAGAAAAAGGCACAACAAATCAAAAACAAAATACAAAAGAAGAAAAAGAAATGGCATAACAAATCAAAAGCGAAATACAAAAGAAGAATTGCCAAGAAAATCATTTCACAAAAAAATCTTATCCTTAAAAAAATAAGCCTTTTACCGATTGTTATCGTGAAGAGCCTACCAAAGGACCGAGTCCCTAGGATGGATGATAGCGGTAATGGTCGGTATTCCCTCACTTTGCAACCATATCCACCTTTTTACACTACTAAAAACAGTGGAATTTGCGTCGGACATTTTGCGTCGGACTTCTAAACCGACGCAGCTGTCGATTTTGCATCGATTTGCGTCGGTTAATCCGACGCAAATTATTTGCGTCGGAATAACCGACGGTGTCCGCCTCAATGGAACTGGCGCCACCAATTTCACGTTGGCGCCACTACGTGAAAGCATTGCGTCGGATTAGCCGACGCAATGGCGACACAATATGAGGGGTTTGCGTTGGCTAATCCGACGCAAACTAGTCAAATCTATGTGTCAGTTGCCGTTGTCAGTCAACACAACCACGTGCACTGCTCAGATTAGCCGACACAAAATTGAATCTTGCGGCGGCCGTTGCGTCGGCTAATCCGACGCAAAATTTCTTTGACTTAAAAAAAATAAGGCGACGCAACATTCACAGTCACAACGCAAAACACACAAACCCCTTCCCCCCTTCAAAGGTGATTTTGAAGGCGAACGACGACGACCAACCCCCTCCGGCGTGCCACCCCTCTCCGGCGTCCCTTCCACCACCGACGACCAACCCACCTCCGGCCGACTCACCTGCGCCCTAAATCGCCCCCTAAATCAAAACCCTAGGCCCCTCACACCCCCTTTTTCGGGCGACAACCACCGGACCCAGCTCAGCTCCGGCGAAGGTATAGTTTCTGTCCTTCTTTCGGTTTGTGTTCTTTCCTTAGCCCTTGTATTGTTTATATGGATTGCGTTTTATTAATTGGGTTAGATTTGAGGATAATTGGGTTGGATTTGAGTTAGAATTGTTAGAATTAAGGTAATTGACATAATAATTGTTAGATTTGTGTATAATTAAGTTAATTGACATAATAATTGTTTGATTTGTGGATAATTATGTTAATTGTCATAATTATGTTTTATTTGAGTTAATTGATTTAATTGAGTTACAATTGTTAGATTTATGTTCGATTTTAGAATGATTATTTATGTTGGGTTATTAGAATTGTTAATTGTTGGATTTTGTTGGTTAATTGTTTAGATTGTGGTGGAATGATGTTGTTAGAATTAGGTTAGTAAATTAGTAAATTTAGTTTTAAATTAGTAGATTAGTAGTATGATGGAATGATGTTGTGGAATGGTGGAATGTAGTAAATTAGTAGTATAATAGTAGTAGTAGTGTTAGTTGATTTGTAGTAGTATTAGTAGTAGTAGTAGTAGGAGGAGGAGGAGAAGAAGATTAGTAGTATTAGTAGTAGTACTTGTAGATTAGTAGTAGTATTAGTAGTAGTACTTGTAGATTAGTAGTAGTATTAGTAGTAGATTAGTTGTAGTAGTGGTAGGAAAAGATTAGTAGTGTTAGTAGTAGTACTTGTAGATTAGTAGTAGTAGTAGTAGATTGGTAGTAGTAGTACATTAGTGGTATTAGTAATAGTACTAGTATATTAGTGAAGTATTTGGAGTAGTTTGGAGTAGTAGTGGATTATTTGATGGAGTATTAGGAGTATTAATGGAGTAATAACGGATATTTAAAGTAGTAGTGGAGTATTTGGTGAAATGTTTGGAGTATTAGTGGATATTTGGAGTACTAGTGGATATTTAAAGTATTAGTGGAAATATGAGGATAATATTTGGAGTATTATAGTACTCCCTCCGTCCCACTAAGATTGTCCCGTATTCCTTTTTGGGTAGGTTCTTAAAGATTGTCCCATTTCTCTACTTTCCTTTTTAGTCTATCTTTTTTTACAACTTTGTCCCTACTAAGACAAAGTATTTACCATTTTGCCATTCCATTAACCCACACCACCTCACACATCACCCTATAAAATAGTCATAATTGCCTATATACCCCATCATTACACAAATTTCTTAATTATTGTGCAAAAGTAAATGGGACAATCATTTTGGGACGGAGGGAGTAGTTGATATTTGGTTTACTATAATGGAGTATTATAGTAGTTGATATTTGGTTTACTATAATGGAGTATTAGTAGTGGTAGTAGAAGTAGAAGATTAGTAGTTCTAGTAGAAGTAGAAGATTAGTAGTAGTAGAAGATTAGTGTTAGTAGTAGTGTTAGTAGTAGTAGTATTAGTAGTACTATTAGTATTAGTAGTAGATTAGTAGTATTAGTAGTAGATTACTAATATTAGTATTAGTAGATTAGTAATATTAGTACTAGTACTAGTAGTAGTATTAGTAGTATAGTACTAATATTACTAATGTTACTTCACTACTACTAATACTAGTACTACTACTAATACTGCTACTACTATCACTACTACTATCACTAATTTTCTACTACTACTACTACTACTACTACTACTACTACTACTACTACTACCAATCCACTACCACTACTAATACTACTAATCTACTACTAATACTACTAAATTCCTAGATTACCCTAAACTAATTGACTCTATATTTTAACTTTGCGTAAACATGTTTCTCGTAGTTCTAACACTATTTTATGAAGGGCCCAACCGCAATCCCGGTGCAGCTTTTGGAGAAGACGAAGAAGGGGAAGGATGGGAAGTGGATTGACCCCCGAGTACCGGAGATCGTTGTGAGTAGTAGTAAAGTTTTTCAAGAAAATACTACTCCCAAAAATTATGATGTGAAAGTATATAATGTTCTGAAAGTTCTAACATTGTTTCCGGTTGCTATTTTAGGAAAACTTTGAGAAAGTGGTGGAGGAGGCACGAGCTTCTGATCAGTCACCGAACACCTTGAAGATTTTCCACGATGTCACTGGTGGCAACAACCAGGAGAGTATATATTTATGTATATATTTCTAACTCCTAGATAGATTAGTTGGAATTGTCATCGGAATTGTCACTAACTCGTAGATAGAATTGTAAACCCAACACACGTTCTTTGTATTATATTTTCATTTTCTGTATCAGTATCTTGGTTTAGATTTGTTGAGTTTTGTGGAGTTCTGTGAAGTTCTGTGAAGAAGATATGTATGGAAGCTTTGATTGGAGTTTTGGGTGATTTTTGTGGCGGATATGCTTCTGTTGGGGTTTGTTGTAGGAGTCGCATGTAATTGTAGGTGGGTTTATTTTGGCGCATATGAGGAGCTAAAAATAACAAAACCAATTATTTTTACACAAACTTACGTCGGATTAGCCGACGCAACGCTTAATAACCTGTCGACTTTGCGTCGGCTAATCTGACACAGATGTCCCAGTCAACACTCATTGCGTCGGATTAGCTAACGCAACATCGACGGAAACTTAAGCGTTGCGTCGGCTAATCTGACGCAATACGTGTTGACTAGGCGCGTTGGTAGACCAAGTATTGCGCCGGCTAATCCGACGCAAAGCTCATGCGTCGGATTAGCCGATGCAAAAAAAATAATTTGCGTCGAATTATAATGGCGGACTGTTGCGTCGGCTAGTCCGACGCAATCTCCAATTTGCGTCGGATTTCTACCATTTGCGTCGGATTTTTCCGACGCAATCCCGGCTTGATTTTTGTAGTGTTAATTGGACTAGTTGGGCTATTTTTGAGCATGGGACGACCCTCTTGGCTTGTCGCTAAAGAAGGCGGGGTTTCACTTTACCTACAGTGTTGACTAACTCCGTGGTTCATCCCCTTACCATCTCGCTAATCGTCCCGTAGTATGTTCTTAGAAGGTTAGGAGGACCTAGGTAAGTTACCAACGTTTTTATTGCTTTGTTGTCATACTATAAGGATTTTGTCCATTTTGGTTTGTATTATTAGCTTGGGAACGTGGTCACTTGCCTTGAGTCCTTAACCGGTGTTTCTTTCATCGCTTTGTTGAGGGAAGCGGTATTTGTTTCTTCTTGGACGCAACCGATTGTTTGGTTGTTTGTTTGTTTATTTGTGTGTTTTCGTGTTCGGTTGTATCCACAGTTTTGTCGCAAGACCTCACTTGCCTTGCGGAGAGCATTTTTCCTCTAAGTGTTCTCGCGTAAGTTGAAAGGGCGTAGGGTGTGCTAATACCCGCTCGGTTAGTAGTCTAGTTTCTATTAGTTAGAAGTTAGTTCGTGCTTACTCGAGGGCGAGTAAGGGTTAAGTGTGGGGGAGTTGATATGTGTGTTTTGTAGTATTTATTTCGCGTGTTTGGTCCCACTTTCCTTGGAGGAATCGATCTTTAGGGCGGTTTTGAGGCTAATTACGCTTTTTCTAGCATGTTTTAGGTTCCTAATGCTCATCATGGAGAAGTGGAACAATTCCGTCTCGTTTCCGATGCATATGGAGCCAATGAAGAGAAGCGACGATGATTCGGTGACTTAGACTCAATCCCGGGTCCGATGGAGCCCATTTGAGAATATCCCGAGCACCGAGCATCGATAAGAAGCCTAGGAAGTGCAAGTAGGGACCTACATGACCGTGTTAGAAGTCTACATGACCGTGTTAGAAGCCTACATGACCGTGTCTGAAGCCATCATGGTCGGGAAGCAAAGACGAGAAGAAGCGAACTACAGCAGGCCGGTCACAGCCGTGAACACCACCATCACGGCCGGGACGGGCCCCATCAAGGCCGGGAAGCCACCATCATGGTCGGGACGACCTTGTTTCCTCCCCTGCTTCGACGCTTCGCCTCCCTTATTCATGCAACCTTATAAATACCCTCCTCTTGTATTGTTTTAACCACGAAACCCTAGATCTACTTTAGGATAGATTAACTTAGATTAGTGTAGATTAGCTTAATCCTTCCTTAATCTCTCCTTAATATTAGTTTAATCCTTGTTGAATCTTTGTATTATTGAAGACCTATTGGGGGATTTCTCTATTGACAACATTGAATTCCATTTCTTTGGGTTGGATTTAATCAAAGATCCTTTCTTTTCCTTTTACTTCTCATTTGTTGGTATATTTCTCCTCTCCTTAATGTTTCCTTAGTCTTAATCTTGTCTTAATTTGTTTCTATTCTTTGTTTATGCCTAATCCTTATCTTTCATTATGAATGTTTCTCTTATGTTATAGGTTTCACTTGTTAGTGTTGATAGTTCTTTAACTATGTGTGAGTAGTTTTCCCCTAGGTTTAGTAGGGGGATTGAGTGTGATTAGGGATGATTAGGGTGAGATGGGTGATGTTAGTTGTTGTTTTTGTTGTTTCCTAATGCCTTGCACTCAACATGTTCGATGAAATGCTTGTGAGAGTTGAGACGATCACTCCTTGTTTTTCTTGCTTCTTCTCTTGCATGTCTTTGTTTGGTGATAAGTTTGGTTTCTATACTAGGAGCGAGAGCGTGGTGAGGAGACCCCTAGGCCGTTTAAGTAGCGAGAGCCCGAATGTAACCTAGGCTACGAAACCATGCTAGCACCCCCGTTTCCCTTTGATCTCCTTGGCATCCATGAACCTGACCTAGCCCTAGTTTTTTTCTTATTGATTTAACTCGCTTTCCATTATCATTATTTATTTATTTTGCCTTTTTATTTCATGTTATAGACTTTAGTTTAGTTATTAATCAATCTTAGTCAATCACCCTTGTTTTGCTTGAACTTAGTCTAGAATTGTAGCTCACCTTAGTCCGACTTACCGTCCTTGAGGATTTTGACCCGACTTACCATTTGCTACCAAGCCTAGGTTAGTTGGTTTATCTGGATCAGTGGGATTCACGACAAATCCTTCCATCAAATTGGCGCCGTTGCCGGGGACGGCGTAGTTTAGACTTTTGTGTGTTTAGTTTTAGACTTGATTGTCGTCGATGACTTTTCCTTCCTTATCTTTTCACTTAATGTTCCCCCAAATTCGATTCACCACAAAATTTCAAGGTTTAATCATTTCTCGGTTCTCGGTTTTTGATTTTGATTTTATTTTCAGAAAAAGCAAAAAAAAAAAGATTTAGAACAGAAGCAAAACTTTAAGGTTTCATATTGATTTCTTGTTCCTATATCGTTTTGATTCAATTGTGTATGTTATTCGGAGATGTAATTGATTCAGACTAGTAAGTATAAATAATACCTTACTTGCAGCCCAAATATTCGATGAACAAAGAGATGTGTGTACAATGTCTGTCCTGCTGCCCTTACGAATGACCGACAAAATTTGTTGGAAGTCTCCACCAAAAACAACTACTTTTCCACCAAACGGTCTCGTGGCATTTCGTGGATCTACAATCCGCATAACATCTTTCAAGCTTCTGTCGAGAGCCTCAAAACTATATTTATGTGTCATGGGAACTTCATCCCAAATTATGAGCCTTGCTCTAATTATAAGTTCCGTTAGATCAGAACATGGTATAATACCAGCGCAAGTGGAGTTCTCCACTAATACAAAACATCAAATAGACATGGGTTGTTTTCACTAATAGACATGGTTTTCGCGATCCGTGTTAAGTTGAGTGCATCTATTGTCAAATACTTAGACATAGGTCGTACGACCTATGTCTATCTAAAACGTAGACATATGTTTTTCCAATAACCCATGTCTATCTTTATATTAGACATAGGTTTTCAGAATTAACTCATGTCTATAAAATCAATAAACATGGGTTTTTTGTACGCTCTATGTCTATTTATAAATATAGACATGAGTTATTGTTTGTCCCATGTTTATTGTCATAGTATAGACATGTGTTATTTTCTAAGCCCTATGTCTATTGAACTGCTAAATTACAAAAAAATACGAAATAGACACACCACATTCACATAAATGGTAACTAAATTTTATTAACAACAAAACAATTAATTACAGCCAGAAGACATTACCTCTCTTTCTTCCATACTATAGAGATACTTAACTACAAACCCAAATTGGATACCCGATCAAAAAACCTAATAAACATGGTAATAAAGCGACTAGAATTAAGACACTGATGCTTATGATGTTTCTCTCATCTGTTTGCTCCTCCCAAAATGCATGATCAAAGACAAGGCTCTTCATTGATAACCAAGCATAATTCCATTGTTTGGACAATACACTTGTCTGTGCAACCATTCGACTCGACAACTTTTCAAGGATTTTATCAATCACAATACCCAGAACATTATAGCTGAAAAAATCCTCCATTGGCTGTTATAAGAAGATAACAGTTAAGTCTCTCGATCTTCAAAGTGTACACTTGGGAGTTGGAATGAATTTTGTACCACAGCCCTAAACAGAAAACATATTTAAGTCTGCACCTAAGATGGTTATATATACAGAGTCAATATTTAGAACAAGACAACTTGGGGAACTGATTAGACTATCTCTGTCATAAACTGACAAATACATAACGAACAAATTAGTTGCTTTGAATGTTTTGTCTTTATATTTGACCCGTTGTAAAGTTTAAGATGGAGCAATCAATAATTCGATAAGAAGTACAGTAATAAATGAATAACAGCTGAACACCGATGAATGAATAGGGCAATATATGTTAAGGATAAAGATACTAAATAATAGTAGTTATACTTTGGCCTAAATTGTAGATACTAGATCCTATTGTTTAGGTAACTGTATATTGTGTATCTCTGTATAGTTAGTAACTTTAGATATTTAAGATACTAGGTTACGGTCCTCTATATTGTAGCATACTGTTTCTCACTTGTATTTATACCGGTTGTTCAATCAATATAATTATCATTCAGCATCTTAATCTTACATGGTATCAGAGCCTTAAAACGCTCCACCACCAAAACCCTAAAAACACCGTTCGACCGTCCCAAAATTGTCTCCTTTGCCACCATGACAGGCTCGGTAACAATCTTTTCCAACCCTCACGACAATACTACACCATTCGTGTCGATCGAACTTTCTGGGATCGACAAGCTTACTCCCTTGACCTATCGAGGATGGTCGAACACTTTATCCGACCTTCTCTTTGGGTTTGACCTCATCAAATATCTTGATGGGTCCTATCCTTGTCCTGCCAAAACCGTCACCTCCATTGGGAAGGAAGAGAAGACGGTGTCCGCCCCTAACTCAGCGTATGCAACCTGGCTTCGCCAGGATTCTCTACTGAAAGCGGCTCTGCGTGGGTCCGTGATACCTTCTATATATTGCTCCGATGTTAAACAAGTGTACTACCTCCGTGGAGATCTAGTCTTTACTCGCTAAGACCTACGCTAATCCATCCCGCGGACACATTATGCAAATAAAAGAGCATCTTGATTCCATCTCCAAAGACGGTCTTACTGCCACTGAGTATATGCAGGCCATTCACTCCTGTGTAGATGAATTGGCCCAACTTGGGAAGACCATGGATGACGAATATGTGGTTGCCAAGGTTCTCCGTGGGCTTGAGTATGCTAAATATTCCTCGCTTATTGAAGCTGTGAAGCATCGGGATACGATTATTTCTTTTGATGCCCTTCACGAGAGATTGATTCATTTTGATCTATCTCTCACACACTCACCACACTCAGTTTCTGTCCTTCCCTCGGCTCACGCCGTCTACCACAAGGCAGTAGCCTCCCGTCCCCGACTCTCACAAGAAACGACTATCCTACCCACCCCTACTGATACTACCCTACCACCCTTTGAAGGCAAGTGCCAGTGGTGTCACACTACTGGCCACTACCTTCGTAACTGTGCTACTTTCAGGTCCCTCTATCCTAATATCACCGTCCCTCCACGACCCTCCCCACCTCACACCGCACGGAACCCACCTCGTGCTAACCTTATCGCTGCTCAACCCACTACCGACCCCGCTCCATGGATTATTGATAGCGGAGCCACCCATCACATTACCCACGACCTAAACAACCTTGCCCTTCATGCTCCGTATGACGGGACCGATGATCTTCTTATTGGCGATTGTTCTCCACTTCATATTGCTAATATTGGTTCTTTTTCTATTACTACTTCTTCTCAATCTCCTATTAAATTTGAAAAAGTCCTCCATTCTCCATTCATCTCTAAAAATATTATTTCTGTCTCCCAATTTTGTCTTGATAATAATGTCGTTGCTAATTTTACTCATAATGCTTGTGTCTTACAGGACCGGCTGACGGGCAGGGAACTTTTGCGAGGACGACTTAAATCGGGCTTGTAGGAGTGGCTAAACCTGAGCTTTCCACCCACCGTGTGTCTGGCGTCCACCGTCTCCTCTCACCTATGGCATCATAAGCTCGGTCATCCCACCTCGCCAATTATTAGTACTATTTCTAAAATAGCAAATTTTACTATTCCTAATAAATTATCGCACTGTAATGCATGTGCGACTCATAAAAGTCAAAAGCTTCCTTTTGCTACTAATACTCTACGTTCCACTAAACCGCTAAAATTACTTTACTCGGATGTTTGGACATCCCCTATTTTTTCTATTGATGGTTTTAAGTATTATATAGTTTTGTAGATCATTTTACTCGCTATTCGTTGATTTATCCTCTTCGTCAAAAATCTGAGTCTTTAGCTATTTTTACACGTTTTCGCGCACTTGTAGAATTTTTTTTAACTAACCCATTATTCAAATTTTTTCGGATAACGGTGGTCAATATCTAAAACTCACACCAAACATTACATCCGACGGAATTACCCATCTTACCTTCCCTCCTCACACCCCGAACACAATGGCCTCGCGGAACGACGTCATCGTCATATTGTCGAGACCGGTCTAGCCCTTCTTACTCACGCTCATATGCCCACCACATACTGGTCATATGCCTTTACCACCGCGGTTTATCTCATTAATCGCATGCCCACCTCTAATCTTAATAATATTTCTCCATTCACCAAATTATTTGGACATAGTCCAAATTACACTAAACTTAGGAGCTTTGGGTGCTTGTGTTACCCATGGCTCCGCCCTTACACCAAGCATAAGCTTGAACCAAAGTCTAAACTTTGCATATTTATAGGCTACTCTCCCACTCAGAGTGCCTATCACTGCCTTGACCTAACCACCCAACGTATATACACCTCTCGACATGTTCACTTTGTTGAGGATTCACATGGCCTTTCGAAGATGGCAAAAGAAGATGCATTTCAAATTATCGCATTTGAAGGTAGTATATGTATTGACGACACCATGTCCTCCGGAACCCCAAGAAGGAGATGCTATTGACGGTATTCGTAGGAGAGCTAAATGGGAGAATGATGATTATATATGTCGAGGACATATATTAAATGGTATGTCGAATGCACTTTTTGATATGTAGCAACATGTTGAATCGTCTACTTTGTTATGGGATCAATTGGAAAATCGGTATATGGATGAAGATGCCACAAGTAGCAAATTTTTAGTGAGTCGTTTTATGACTTATAAAATGTCAGACTCTCGTTCCGTGTCAGAACAATTTAATGAACTAGTTCACATTATTAATCGTTTTTCTCAATATAATATGCCTATGAATGAGAACATGTCGGTATCTAGTATTATTGAGAAATTACCTCCTTCATGGAAAGATTTTAAACATGAATTGAAACATAAAAAGGAATCTATGACTTGGCTCAACTTGGACGTAGTTTCCAAGTCGAGGAAGGTCTTAGGGCCGAAGAAGACGACAAAACTACCGGTAAGGTAGATGGTTCCTCCATTAACATGGTGGAACAAGGTGAACGTTCCAAAGGAAACAAGCAAGGAAAAGGCACAAAGCGCCCTAATAACGATACTAATGATGGATCAAACAAGAAATTGAAAGGGGCTTGTTGGATATGTGGTAAAACAGGTCACTTTAAGGCGGATTGCCGAGTGAGAAAGAAAAAGATGAAGGCTTTGGAAAAAAGCACCGGACAAGGGTCCAAGGACCATGGTGCTTCTACAAGTCAAGGTCAATTTCTAACTTGTATTGAAAATAATTCTAATAAGAATTATGTTACATATTTTGATGAAACAAATTGTGTGCAGGATAATGAAATCATTTGGTGGATTGATTCGGGTGCAACAAGACACGTTTTCAAAAATCGTTCTTGGTTCAAAAATTTTGTACCGGTAAAAGACGGATCCATTCTTCACATGGGCAACGAATCAACCGCAGAAATACAAGGCATCGGAAATATTACCTTAATTTTTAGTTCCGGAAAATCCTTAGTATTGAAGGATGTATTATATGTACACGAAATAAGGAAAAACTTAGTATCGGGAGGATTATTAAATAAATCCGGTTATAAGCAAGTTATAGAATCGGATAAATATGTATTATCAAAGTCAAGAATGTTTATAGGTTTCGGATATTATTGTAACGGAATGTTTATGTTAAATATTAACAAAATTGATGATTGTGTTTATATGATATCTACTCCTACATCCGTTTCTCGTTTATGGCATGCTAGGCTTGGTCATGTTCATTACAAGCGATTACTTTGTATGTCTAAACATGATTTAATTCCACCATTTGATTTACAAACTCGTAAATGTGATACTTGTATGCTTACTAAGATTGCAAGACAACCTTTCAAGAATATCGTAAGCACATCTCAAATGTTGGATTTAATACATAGTGATTTATGTGATTTACATTCTACTCCGTCTTTAGGAAATAAAAAATATATGGGAACTTTCATTGATGATTATTCTCGTTTTTGCTATATTTTTTTGATGCATTCTAAAGATGAGGCTCTTGATAAATTTGTTGTTTATAAGAATGAAGTAGAATTGCAACAATCTTGTAAGATTAAAAGACTTCGAACTGATCGAGGTGGAGAGTACTATGATCCTAAGTACTTTGAAAATTATGGAATTGTGCATGAGGTTACTCCTCCCTATACACAACAATTGAATGGCATAGCGGAAAGGAAAAATCGATCTCTCAAAGAGATGATGAATTCCATGCTATCATACTCGGGTTTGAGTGAAGGATTTTGGGGTGAAGCAATGTTAACCGCTTGTTATCTATTGAATAGAGTGCCTAACAAAAGGAACAATATAACTCCGTATGAACTTTGGTATAAAAAGAAGCCGTATCTAAGCTATCTTAGAGTTTGGGGATGTCGGGCTGTTGTAAGATTGCCCGATCCAAAGAGTAAAACTTTGGGAGAAAAAGGAATAGATTGCATATTTATTGGCTATGCTATGCATTCAAAAGCATATTGATTTTATGTAATAGAACCCAATAATTCAATTGGGATTCATACGGTAATTGAATCTAGGGATGCTATCTTTGATGAAAATCGATTTACGTCGATGAAACGGCCTAAAGATTTAGTGCCAAATGATAGTAATACTATGACAAACGATCAGCAGCATAATTCGTCAATCAACGAAGAAATCTGTCGATCGAGAGAGAATACCCGTCAATCGACAGAAGGTACCTCTGTTGCGCCTCGAAGGAGTAAGAGAGGCAAAAAAGCAAAGAATTTCGGTTCTGACTTCCAAATTTATTTGGTGGAAGGTTCAAGAAACGAAGTAGGATTTCAATATGCTTATTGTTATAACATAGACGAAGATCCTAAGACTTTTAAAGAAGCAATGACTTCTCAGGATGTTGCATTTTGGAAAGAAGCCATTAATGATGAAATTGACTCCATAATGGGAAACAACACTTGGGTTCTCACGGATCTACCAAAGGGATGCAAACCTCTTGGTTGTAGATGGATATTTAAGAAAAAGATGCACGTTGATGGCTCCATCGACAAGTTTAAGGCTCGATTAGTTATCCAAGGCTTTAGGCAAAAGGAAGGAATAGACTATTTCGATACTTATGCACCAGTTGCTAGAATCTCTACAATAAGACTATTGATAGCAATTGCTTCTATACATAATTTGGTGATACACCAAATGGATGTGAAAACAACGTTTTTACATGGTGAATTAGAAGAAGAAATATATATGAAGCAACCAGAAGGATTTGTTATGCCCGGACATGAGCATAAAGTTTGCAAGTTGGTGAAATCCTTGTACCGACTTAAGCAAGCACCAAAGCAATGGCATCATAAATTTGATGAAATTGTTTTGTCTAATGGTTATAAGCTTAATCAATCAGACAAATGTGTATATAGCAAATTTGATAACTCCGGTAATGGTGTAATAATTTGTTTATATGTTGATGATATGTTAATATTTGGAACAAACCAAAATCAGGTAGATTCCACTAAAGCATTTTTATCATCGAGCTTTGCTATGAAAGATATGGGCATAGCGGACGTGATTTTAGGAATTAAGATTATAAAATCTAGTCTTGGAATATCCTTGTCACAAAGTCATTACATTGAGAAAGTGCTCAAGAAATTTAATTGCGAGAACAGTGGTATAGCTCATTCACCAATGGAATCAAGTATAAAGTTGATGCCTAATACATGATTACCATTGTCACAATTAAAATATTCTCAAGTCATAGGATGCTTAATGTATGCTATGACTAGTACTCGACCGGACATTGCATTTGCAGTTGGAAAATTGAGTAGATATACAAGCAATCCAAGTAGTCATCATTGGAGTGCGGTTATGCGTGTATTAAGATATCTTAAGAACACGAAAGATTTTGCATTGACTTACAGAGAAAATCCTTTTGTACTAGAAGGTTACTCGGATGCAAGTTGGATTGCAAATGTCGAAGATCATTCTTCAACTGGTGGATGGGTCTTTTTGCTTGGGGGAGGTGCCATATCATGGGCTTCTAAGTAGCAAACATGCGTCACGACATCCACTATGGAGTCAAAATTTGTAGAATTGGCAGCAGCCGGAAAAGAGGCCGAATGGCTTAAAAATTTAGTGTATGAAATTGCACTATGGCCTAAACCGATATCTCCAATATCAATCCATTGTGATAATGCGGAAACTTTAGCTAAAGCTTATAGTCAAATATATAATGGGAAATCAAGACATCTCGGAATGAGACATAGTGCTGTGCGAGAATTAATTTCTCATGGAATTATTTCGGTAGACTTTGTAAGATCTGAATTGAATCTTGCAGATCATTTAACTAAAGGTTTGCCAAAACATTTAGTGGAAAAAACAGTTATAGGGATGGGCCTAAAGTCCGTTAAATCTTAAGTATTGAGATACCCAATTCCCCTCTAACACTCTATTAGAGGCAGAATTCAATGTGGAAGGCTTTTTACTTAAAATTGAAGTACATCAAAATTATATCCCGAAAGGTATGTACTTAGACCTGCTGTGAGTTAAGGATGAAGTGATATCTTCTTAATGAATTTTTTGAAAAAATGTACTTGCAGGTGCATGATAAAAGAATTCACCTATGTGAGACGTGAAGTAAGGCTGACTTCAAAAGCTTTTTGGACTCAAGCTTTTATACGCTCATGAGAGGATTAAGATACTAGGCCTGTAATAAGTATCAGTATATTACTTTATTGTTAAAAGTGATTTTGTGTGTATTTTGCCTTCATGTATTCAACATGTTTAAGGGTTCAATCCTTGAGACACCCTTTTTACTAGAATATATGGAACGTGCATTTTACTATGTGAGAATTCAATCCTCGTGACATTTTCATTTATGCACAAAATTGGTGATTAGTAGGCTTTAAAACGAATCAACGATTACACTTAAATGGGGGGGGGGGGGGGATGTTGATGATTAAGTGTCATCGGCCGTTTAAGTATAATTGGATTTCGTTGTAGGATTATACGTAGACTCGTAAAGTTATAATATGAATCGGGAGTGTGGAGTGCACGTTCATATAAAAACAAATATCGAGTTTACAAGATGAATAAGGAGAAGAAAAACTGATGTTGGGTCAATTGTATTTGGGCCAAAAATTACAATGTAATTGGAACAAAATTGGGCCCATAGGTATAGACCTACTAGTGACAGCTTGTCCTGCAAATTGTATGTTTTGCATACAATTGGAATCAGTCCATCGGCTGGGTTTTCAAAATTTGCCAGATTTAAATTTTGCCAAACAATGCTTATCTACAGCTCTTCTCAAATTTATGATTTTGTGCAAAGGTATCTGACTTTTCATGATTGAAGCATTCCAATTCATGTTTTTTCACTATCTATAAATATAGATGTACTGTGATTGGAAAAACACAAGAAAAAATAACAATTATACTACTCTACAAAACACATATAATTTAACAGTAAAGTTTCTTTGTTTTCTTGGCTAAGATACAAAGGTCGGTGTAGTTTTATCCTCGGATCGATTTCGTGGTACCCTAGGCTAATAAGGGACGAAATACTTTCTAAGGAGAGCAGTCCTTGCGACTCTACATTTATCCAAGCACCAAAATTTACAGTATTCTGTAAATATCCTGTTTACTGTATCACCCTGTTATTTTTATCTAACAACAACCAACAAATAAGCAGTAATCATCATAAATCTAATATTACGGAGTATTATTAATCTAATCCCTCAATAAAACAAATGAATGAATGAATGGGTAAAGGGTGGTAACCTAACCTGGAACATCTGGATTTGTTGATCAAGATGAGAAATAGCAGCTTGCAAACGATGTCTGCCTATGAAATTATATGCCCTTTTTGGAGTCGGATTTGGAGGAGCAGTAGTCTCATTATCATCACCATCACCATCTGCCTTCATTTTGGAGAAGATGATGATGGAGTAATTAATTAGTCTCATATTTGGCTTAATTGGTCTGTTTTCTTTAAACAAGCCACAAATAATACCCCCATCACTTACTTTGTTTGTTTCTTAAAATAAAAATTCATTCACCTCATATTTTCATTACTTTGAAAAGATCCAATTGAAATTTTTAAGCCTCCTTTTGAAACTCTACCTAAAGGTTCATTCTCACAAGTATGTATGGAGTTCTCAAAATGAATATGTTTTATGAAAGTATATGAATAAAATTGTTTTATTTTGGTACTTATCCATTGTTTTTTTACATTTTGTGTCTTAAATACTTGGGGTAATCATAAATTGAGCAATAAGAAGCTAAAGAGACTCAACCTATCGTAATTATCGCTTCAATCTCTCAATACTCACTTCATTTGCATCAAATTTTTGAATTGCTTAATCTTTTTCTTATGCATTGTTTATTGCATAAATTTCTTTGTGATCAGAAACTTGCTTATGGTCCTACAACAATTGAAGTCGCACCAGACCCTTTCGGAAAGGAAGCTAAGCATTTCACTGAGATGTGTACATTACATATAAATAGATGTAAGTTGGTTATGTATTTCTAAACGTCTGCAAAACTTATATTTATATGTGAATACGAGATATTTTAAAGTTATATTGCTTGTGTAGGTCCGTATTCCCCTGAGACAGACGATAGATTTAATAACCTCAGCGGTTCAATCTGTTACTCTATGATGAAACCGGTGAAGTTAAGAACTTGGCCTTAGAGTTGGCGAAAATGTAAGTTTAGCTACTTCATCTGACTTTTGTACTACAATTATGTGTACCCTTCATATGGATTCACTGTATCTTCTTTCTAGAGCTATCTAAATCAAAAATGTAAATTCAGCTACTTCATCTAACTTTAGTGCTGGAATTATATGTACCCTTTACCCAGATTCACTTTATCTTCTTTGTAGAGCTATTTAAACTAATGTTCTGTTCGGTTAACTTTGACGATAAAAGAGATTAATCTCAAATACGTTGGTTCCACTTTCCGTCCAATGATCCATGTGCTTATTTATACTCTCGACATATTTTTGAAAAACAGTGGCACACTTTTTCGTTTTAATGAAACTTGTGCCGTTTAGAAATGTAGTGAATCTAAGTGAACAATAGGAGTAAAACTTGGCATATTTTCTGATGAGGTAATGTTTGATTTTAAAATGTAGGGCTTAGATAAATATGTTGAATGGAGTGGAAAAATGTTTGAATGAGTTATGATGAAATGGTCGGGTGAGCTCTTTTTCATCCCCTTCCTCTCTATTGTTTAATGTCATTGTATTTGTTTGGTGGCTGCAGTCCCAATTGATGATCCTTTCATTCAATTGTTTCACTTTGCTCAAATTTTTTAATATATCGTTATATCCACAGGATCCTTAATAGGCAGCCGAAACTGATGGGACTGAAATAAATGCTTCAGGTAAAACATGCTTTTATGGGTGTCATCAGAATGTTATATATGATCCTAATCTCACGCTCCTGTTTTACGACCTTGATACCCCGATTCCAGACGATCTCGAAGTCCTCATACGTAAGGCTTACCACTTTTTTGTTTTTTCTTTTCTTTCTCGTCGGCCAATTTGATACACAGGTATTAGTTTTTTCATTGGACATTTAGGATATGGAGATGTTTTAATGAGAATACTATGATGTAGGGGACAACGTGAAGTTTGGATTACCAATGTCATTCACAATCTCACTATGATGTCACCGAATGTGATTAAGTACGGTAGGCAGATGGCTTCTCCCCGTGACCTTTCTCCCTTGAGGCCATCATGTAGGGTATTGACTATCTTATAAAAGCCCATTCTCTGCCCAATCTTCTCTATGGAGAGGTATCATTATTCTTTCATTCTTCTCTCTGACTTCGACTCAAGTGAAGTAAGTGGACTTAACTTGGCATGCCACGCCATGTAGGAGGGAGATGGGAACACGGATCAGTAGAGGCCAGAGGACATGAACAGGAACCACACTGCCTATAGAATTGACCCCACTAGACCCAGATGAAACCTGGTCGGAAAACCATTGTCTTCTCTCTCATATTCCACTGCTCCGGTCCTGCCTACGCTATTGAGCTCCTCACCCACCCCCGTCAGGTTTATTATCTAACTACTCTGAACTCTGATTCAATTCAGCCTCGCCTTTTAGTTTCTGATCCATCACCATCATTCTCAATTAATTACCAATCTAAATAAGCAGCAGAATTCATCCTTGCTATTCAGGCTTATGGGGACCGTAGACGGACGTTAGCAACTGGAAGGACTCAAGTAGATGAAAGTTCTTGCTACGTTGATGTACTTGTTAAATATTTTTCAAGAGTACGAATAAACCAAATGAATTGCGAGACAAATGAGCTTCATATTTTACAAGAGTACGAGTACTTAGAAACATATCTATATTACTTTTTTGGCTTGTATAAATGTCGAGGATGTGGATGGAATGAATGATGTAAGATATTTGGTTGAATAAATTTATTAATTTGCATACAAATTTATGGATGTATTAAATATTAAAGTTTTATATTTTGATTCATTTCCAATGCAATAATTTTTTTTAAATGTTTTTCAAATTAGTATTGAGGCGTCATTTTTAAAAGAATGCCGCAAATAAGACAGCTATTTGAGGCGTCTTTTCAATAAAACGCCGCAAATAAGACAGCTATTTGAGGCGTCTTTTCAAAAAAACGCCGCAAAAGGATGCCTATTTGCGGCGTTTTTCAGATGCCGCACCTCAATTCTCTATCTGCGGCCCCGCCATTTGCGGCTTCACGGAAAATGCCTCAAATATGAAATATTTTGGAGCCGCAAATTGCCTTTTTTCTACTAGTGATTGCTCCGATGTTAAACAAGTGTACTACCTCCGTGGAGATCTAGTCTTTACTCGCTAAGACCTACGCTAATCCATCCCGCGGACACATTATGCAAATAAAAGAGCATCTTGATTCCATCTCCAAAGACGGTCTTACTGCCACTGAGTATATGCAGGCCATTCACTCCTGTGTAGATGAATTGGCCCAACTTGGGAAGACCATGGATGACGAATATGTGGTTGCCAAGGTTCTCCGTGGGCTTGAGTATGCTAAATATTCCTCGCTTATGAAGCTGTGAAGCATCGGGATACGATTATTTCTTTTGATGCCCTTCACGAGAGATTGATTCATTTTGATCTATCTCTCACACACTCACCACACTCAATTTCTGTCCTTGCCTCGGCTCACGCCGTCTACCACAAGGTAGTAGCCTCCCGTCCTCGACTCTCACAAGAAACGACTATTCTACCCACCCCTACTGATACTACCCTACCACCCTTTGAAGGCAAGTGCCAGTGGTGTCACACTACTGGCCACTACCTTCGTAACTGTGCTACTTTCAGGTCCCTCTATCCTAATATCACCGTCCCTCCACGGCCCTCCCCACCTCACACCGCACGGAACCCACCTCGTGCTAACCTTATCGCTGCTCAACCCACTACCGACCCCGCTCCATGGATTATTGATAGCGGAGCCACCCATCACATTACCCACGACCTAAACAACCTAGCCCTTCATGCTCCGTATGACGGGACCGATGATCTTCTCATTGGCGATTGTTCTCCACTTCATATTGCTAATATTGGTTCTTTTTCTATTACTACTTCTTCTCAATCTCCTATTAAATTTGAAAAAGTCCTCCATTCTCCATTCATCTCTAAAAATATTATTTCTGTCTCCCAATTTTGTCTTGATAATAATGTCGTTGCTAATTTTACTCATAATGCTTGTGTCTTACAGGACCGGCTGACGGGCAGGGAACTTTTGCGAGGACGACTTAAATCGGGCTTGTAGGAGTGGCTAAACCTGAGCTTTCCACCCACCGTGTGGCTGGCGTCCACCGTCTCCTCTCACCTATGGCATCATAAGCTCGGTCATCCCACCTCGCCAATTATTAGTACTATTTCTAAAATAGCAAATTTTACTATTCCTAATAAATTATCGCACTGTAATGCATGTGCGACTCATAAAAGTCAAAAGCTTCCTTTTGCTACTAATACTCTACGTTCCACTAAACCGCTAAAATTACTTTACTCGGATGTTTGGACATCCCTTATTTTTTCTATTGATGGTTTTAAGTATTATATAGTTTTGTAGATCATTTTACTCGCTATTCGTTGATTTATCCTCTTCGTCAAAAATCTGAGTCTTTAGCTATTTTTACACGTTTTCGCGCACTTGTAGAATTTTTTTTAACTAACCCATTATTCAAATTTTTTCGGATAACGGTGGTCAATATCTAAAACTCACACCAAACATTACATCCGACGGAATTACCCATCTTACCTTCCCTCCTCACACCCCGAACACAATGGCCTCGCGGAACGACGTCATCGTCATATTGTCGAGACCGGTCTAGCCCTTCTTACTCACGCTCATATGCCCACCACATACTGGTCATATGCCTTTACCACCGCGGTTTATCTCATTAATCGCATGCCCACCTCTAATCTTAATAATATTTCTCCATTCACCAAATCATTTGGACATAGTCCAAATTACACTAAACTTAGGAGCTTTGGGTGCTTGTGTTACCCATGGCTCCGCCCTTACACCAAGCATAAGCTTGAACCAAAGTCTAAACTTTGCATATTTATAGGCTACTTTCCCACTCAGAGTGCCTATCACTGCCTTGACCTAACCACCCAACGTATATACACCTCTCGACATGTTCACTTTGTTGAGGATTCATTTCCGCTCTCCAATGCCTCCACGGTCGAACCCCACCCTACACCCACGAAATGGTGTTCCGTACCCCTGGTTGTCCTTCCCGCCCCTCGGCTCCTACGGCCGATTCCCCTCCACCTCCCCTTCGTGTCTACTCCCGACGCACTAAACCTCCCCAATTCACCCAGGATGGCCCCACTACTCCATCTATACCCACCGAGACCCCTAACCCGGCTCCTTCCTCTCCCTCGTTCCCCTCGTTTGTCGAACCCCCCATTGACCCTACTCCTAGTTAATCCCGTCCGGTTACTCGACTTATGAATAAAATTCGAGTACCCATCCCAAAATTTTCTGCCCTTACTCACACTTCCTCACCAGCTTCCGCACCTATTACTCTTAAGACCGCTCTATCTGACACACAATGGCGGTCAGCTATGAACGCAGAGTATTCTGCTCTTCTAGCCAATAATACCTGGACACTTGTCCCTCCTCACCCCTCTTACAATGTCGTTGGTTGTCGTTGGATTTTTTGAATAAAATATAAACCCGATAACACTATTGACAAATATAAAGCTCGTCTCGTTGCCAAAGGTTTTCACCATCGCCACGGGGTGGACTACTCGGAGACATTTAGCCCAGTTGTTAAACCCGTCACGGTGCGTCTGCTCCTCGCTCTGGCTCTCGCTCGTGGTTGGTCCCTCAGGCACTTGACATTAATAATGCCTTCCTTCAAGGTACTTTAACTGAAACTATTTATATGAGTCAACCCCCCGGATTCACTGACTCTGCTCTTCCTAATCATGTGTCTCACCTTACTCGGGCTATCTACGGCTTAAAGCAAGCTCTGAGAGCTTGGTACACAGAACTCAAAAACTACCTCCAATCTTATGGTTTCATTCAATTTCAGTCTAATCCATCTCTGTTTTTACTACATGATAAATCTAACCCAATCTATCTTCTTGTTTATGAGGACGACATTATTGTCACAGGACCGGCCTCACCATCTCTCACGGCCTTCCTGTCCGCATTTTCTCGTCGCTTCTCCTTGAAAGATCTCGGTTTCCTGTCTTACTTCTTAGGCATTGAAGTTACCCCTAATTCCTCAGGTCTTCAACTCACCCAAACTAAATACATTCATGACTGTAGACACCCACATTTTGACCGCCAGGTGTCTATGGCAGTTTCCGACAAACACCCGATGATGATCGGACGCAAACATGCTTTAACGTACTCGAATATGGGCTCGAAATCATGGGCATTTGGCTTGGGCTTTTTACGGAGTACAAATTTCACAAAACCAACCTCTAAACCAGGCTCAGCGGGTCATTTCGAGTCAAAAAAGACTAATTTGGGTCGAATCCGACACCAGGGGCAAAACCGTCTTTTAGCGACCGAGTCAAAACCCAGTCAAAGATATTCCCGAGACACACTGACCAGACGTGTCACCTCACGAGTCCGGCCTAGACTCGAATACTACAAAAATCAGCTACACAAAAATATTAAACAAATCCGTTTAAGGATAGAATTCGATCTCAAGTAGGAATTCTATCCGAACATCGAATCAAACATTCGACCGGGCGTAGGATACTCGGCCGAGCTCCCCTTCCCAACCGAGATTTCCTTTCTTCTTCACCAAGTAACGGAATTCTCGTTGTCTTCAAATTCTTACGTTTCCTATCCAAGCCGGTATTTCTTGTTGTCCAAGCAAGATACCTCTCTCAACCTTCTTTTCCTATAAATAGGACCCTCACATACACAATTCATACACATTGAATACATCTATAACACGTTCAATTCCCGGCATCTTCAATTCATAAAACGTCCAAAACACCGACATTCTATAGCAACAATAGCACTAAGTAACCAATACTTAAACCCGAGACTACGCCGCCTCACACCCGAAGGAACCGGCTCCCTTAACCCGACACTCTACGCGTCCCATACCACCTTAACTCACCTACATTACCTCGACGCTCCCGTGTCTTAGCCACATTCCAACGAGCCCCATTCCGAGTAAACAAAGCATGTAGGTTGAGGGTGTAAAATCAAACCCGATTTCTCTCTTTTCTTCCTTCCTTTCTCTCGTTTTCTTCTTCTCTTTGTGTCGTGTCTTCGTCGGTCGTTTTTATGGGTCATTCGTCGCACTTCGTATTTATTTCTAATATCGATACTACAAAAACTATTTTCGTATAACTAATAATCTTAAAAACACGATACCGATTCTCTAGTCGAATATCGTATTAAAAGAATTACATTAATCTCATCGATGCTAAAAAATCGTTACATCTTCTTTTTTGCAAAATACGACGATTTTAACGCGGAGAGAATTAATATTCTTTTCTTTTCGTTCAAATTCTTTTTTTAAAACAATTTTATAAAACTTTTTTTCTAAAAGTCATTCCGAATATTCGAAGTCGATTTCATAATTGAATATCGAATACGACGAATATCGAAAGTATAAATCGAGTATAAATTAATTCATATTTGTACGCGATTTATCAAAATTAACGATTTTTCGAAAATAAGCGAGCCGAGACAGAAGCCCACGCGAGTCGCGTCCCTCCCAGGCACTCGCGCGGGAGCCTGGAAACCGCGGTGATGGGAGGGATTTGTCGTGGATCCCCACCGATCAATAAAAAAAACCAACTATTCCTAACACGTGGATAGGGCAAGTCGGGTCGAATCCACGGGGACGGTAAAGAGGAGTCTAGACTAAGGTCACCCAAATACAAGACTAGGTCAACTAGGCTAAGCTAAACTAGAACAATAAGAACAATGACTAAAATAACGAAGAAATCAAACAAGGAAAGAATAGGGTTAGGTCGGGTTCATAAGTGTAGTAGGATGGTTGGGAGATCGATGGTGCAAGGTTCACCTAGTTACTAAGGATGGTCCGCGCTCTCGCGTCAAGGCCTATGTCCGCACTCTCGTGTCAAAGACAACACCCGAATTCTTATGCAAGGTCGGTCCGCGCTCTCGCTTCTAAACCCAAGTCCGCACTCTCGTGTCAAAGACTAAACCCGAAAACACAAGAATTCAATCACAAGTCGACCACAAAATGAGAAGAAAAAGACTAGCATGAGAGGAATGGCCAATTCTACTCAAACAAGCAATTCAACAAACACATGGATTGCTCAACATGTGACTAGTAACAAAGAATCAACCTTTACCCTCAATCAAACCCTAATCATCCATAATCAACACTTAATCACCCTACTAACCCCACAAAAAGTCTACTCACACATATCTAAACAAACATTAACATAAACAAGAGAATTCAACACAAACAACAAAACATACATAATGAAACTAGTGAAAACAATGAACAAAGAACAATACAATGAACAAAGATTAAAACTTGAATGAATAAACAAAGATAAGAGTAAAGAAGAAGGAAGATTATACCTACTAACAAGATAATGAAAGATTGAAACTTGTATTAATGAGAAAAACCCAAAACAATCTCCCAAGGTTGTCAATCTTGGTTGAATCTTGAAGAATTCCCTTAATACAAGACTAATTACTAAGATTAACGATAACTAAAGACTAATCTACACTAATCTAAGCTAATCTAGTCTAAAGTAGTCTAGGGTTTAGTGGGTAATGTCTAACATTAGCTAAGATTACAAGAGGGGGGGTAATTATAGGGTTACAAGAGTGAAGGAGAATGAAAGGAAGAGGTGCGGCTACAACACTCCCGTCATGGCCATGATGGGTCTTGGGTCATGGCCATGACGTCCTGCAGTAGCTTGCTTTTGCCTGTACTCTTCATCCCGACCATGATGACTCTTATCTCGACCATGATGGGTCTTCTAGGCCTCAAATATGATCTCAAGGGTCCCTCCTTGCTTCTCATGGGCTTCTCATCGATTCTCGGTGCTCGGGATCGAGTCTAAGGGGCTCGGGAATGGGTCCCAAGGTCTCGGAATCGAATCCAAGGCATCAAGTGATCGTTTCTTCTCTTCGTTGGCTCCAAAAGTGTATGAAACGAGTCGGAATCATTCCAATTCTCCATGAATAGTCTTGGGAACCTAAAACGAGCTAGAGGAAGTATAAGTAGCCCAGAAATCGCTTCAAAGAGCGATTCCACAAGGAAAACGGGACCAAAACACAACAAATTAGGCACTACAAACTACACTTATCAACTCCCCCACACTTAACCCTTACTCGCCCTCGAGTAAGCACAAACTTACTACTAAACTAGCCGAGCGGGTATTAGCGCACCCTACGCCCTTTCAACTCACGCGAGTACACTTAGAGGAAAAGTGCACTCCGCAAGGCAAGTGGGGTCTTGCGACAAAACTGTGGATGCAACCGGACACAAAACACATAATCAAACAAACATACAAACAAACAAATAATCGGTTGCACCCAATAGAAAACAAATACCGCTTCCCTCAAACAAGCGGTGAAAGAAGCACCGGTTTAGGACTCGAGGCAAGTGACAACGTTCCCGAGCTAGCAATACAGACCAAGATGAACTAAACCCTAATAGTATGACGATAAAGCAACAAAAACGTTGGTAACTTACCTAGGTTCCTCCTAACCTTCTAAGAACGTACTACGGGACGATCGGCGGGATGGAAAAGGATGAACCACAGTGTTAGTCGACACTGTAGGTAAGTGAGACCCCGCCCCCTTTAGCGATGTGCCAAGAGGGTCGTCCCATGCTTAAGAACCGCCTAACTAGTCCAAGTAAAAAGGTGGATATGATTGCAAAATGAGGGAAGACCGACCACTACCGCTATCATCCTTCCTAGGGACTCGGTCCTTAGTAGGCTCTTCGCGGTAATAGTCGGAAAAAGGCTTATTTTTGAGATGTGGGGATTATTTTGTGAGACGGTTTTCTTTTGGCATTTTTCTTTCTTTTGCATTTTTGCCTTGTGTGTTGCCATGCCATTTCTTTTTCTTCTTTTCTATTTTCTTTTTGGCTTTTTGTGCCTTTGCTAGATATGAGTGTTGGCATTTCTTTTCGCAATTAAGAAAGAGAGATTTCAACATATTGCAACTTTATTTTGTGGAAATGTGTAGAGGGTAGGGAAATGGGTGAGTTGGGGAGCGTCCTTCCCTTCAAACCCACAAAAAGGGGAGAAACTTGGACTAATCAAAGCAATTCCGAACACGGTCACCTAGGGGACGGGACTCGGCAACCAAGGCCTTTTCACACCGTGGGTGGTCATAATGGTCAAAATGCAAATCCCGTAGTAAATCTCTAGTAAGCTAGGTGGACTCAAGGTAAGAAACCAACGAAATCATTGATTTAGGGTCATTCTACTAGACTAAAGTCCGAGAGTCGATTTATACTACTAGAAAGGAAAAGTAAACACTTGCTCACTAGCCTCTAAACCGGGTTTTCGAAAACCGTTTACACACTAGACACAAGTACACATCACAAAACAAAGACACGACAAAAGCGAAAGAAAAAGAGACCAAAGGCAACAAAACAAAAACAAAACAAAACGAACACATAAACAACACAAACACCACCCCGAGCTTCCAAACAAGCCACCAAATCAACCACAAGTATGCACAAAGCTCCACCCGAGCACACCACATCACAATCTCCTCCAAACTCCTCAAGAGACAAAGGGGAAAAAGGGATAAAAGATGTTACCGGATGTCTTGAAAGCTCTCCAAAGCTAGCGGTGATTAAGCAATCTACAAGGAGAAAGGGAGGCAAAACACGCACAACACCACACAACGACACAAAAAGAGAAAGACACAAAAGAAAATCTTTTTGATTTTTGTGAAAAAATTTCAAATTTTTAGGGTTTTTAAAGATTTTTCGAAAAAAAACTACGAAAATAAAACTAACTACGATAGAATATCGCTCCCCCACACTTAAACCGAGCAATGTCCTCATGCTCGACCGTAGTGTATGGAGACAACTAGAAAAAAGAAAAGAAACTACGAAAATAAAGCTAAAAATCAAAAATAAAGCGGAGAAAAGGGTAGAATGTGTCCGGCCGGGGTGTAGTCAAGTCACTATGGGCCGAAACGAGAAAAGATATGGATGGGGGAAGAAATAAAAAGAAAGATAATAAAAGGAAATGGGAGGGGAGGACTAGGTGTAATCAAGTCACCTAGCACAGATTCCGCCCAAATCCGACTAAATCCTACAAAAAGGGTGAAAATCTTGTAAATTTGGATTTTGAAATGACTCTCGATGTAATCACGTCATCGAGAGTCGGAAGCAACCATTACCAAGGCCCCGAGGGCCACCATGACACAAATGATAAGGGGAAGGAGAACTAACAAAAGAAGACAAGAAATAAAAGACGGAAAAGAAAGGATAGTTGTCGTACCATGCGGTTAGCAACTCACTCGCTCCATTGCCTCATAGGTCGGTATCGGCACGTAGCTTTTCTTTGTCATTGCTATTCTTCTTCCTTCTCAATAAGGCCGCATGGTTTAAAGTACAAGTGTATAAGGAGGTGGGATTTGATGTGAAAATCGGTGTAAAGTGAAGAGAAAAAGAAGTGAATGTGTGTATATGAAGTGTAGGGGTCATATGATAAGGGCAAGGATAGGTAGGGAGGTTGGGAGGGGGTATAAAATGGTTGGGTGGGCTCGAATGACAAAGAAGAGGCCAAAAGAAGGAGCATGGCCTCATCCCGGTCGGGATGGATGGTCCCGATCGGGATGACACACCCGTCCCGATCGGGAAGCTCCCATCCCGGTCGGGATGACACTCCAGAAAAAACCAATTTTTGGTACACTCATCCCGATCGGGATGACATCCTTCTCGGTCAGGATGGTTCATCCTTCCCGGTCGGGATGCACTCTTCTCGGCCGGGAAGAGTCCTCTAACCCTCTATAACCCCAAAAGCTTGTCCAAAGCTTCAAAAACCGACTCCCTTGCTCACAACCCAAGCTTTATCAATAACCACTCCTCTTTAAGCTTCACCTTCACTTCTCACCTATCAAATGAGCTCAAACACATTCATCAAAATCCCTCCCTCACATCGCTCATCAAAAATTCCAAGATTACAAGGATCCCACAAATCAAACAAATCCTAGAAACAAAATTACAAATAACACAATTACAAACACAAGAACTCTAAAGAAGAAGGAAGAAGAATATACAACTTGACGGTTCTTTAGGGACTCCGTCAAACCGAGGATGGTGGACTCTCATTCTTCAACCATAGCCCTCAAGGGCTTGGAGGAGCAAGTCAAACGCACGACCGACATCGTAATGAAGGCCCAAAGAGTGCCCAAGCCAAGCTATCCTCCACGGCCTCCAAGGTGGAGGCAAGAAGTAGTAATCCAACGACCCAACGTCATCTTGCATGTTGTCTCCGGGGTCTATCCATCCTACAAGCCTTACCGATCTCTTCCTCCCTAAGCATCGTCTCCTAGCACAACCAAAGCTCAAAATTCTAGCACAAGTGTCAAAAGGGAGTTTAACCCTCTTCTTATCATCAAGCAAACCCAAGTCATCAACAAGTTCCGGCCCATTATCTTTCAATCCGACAACATCGTTCTTCCCCACATCATCAACAAGAAGAGATTTAAAACTCAAGCAAGCGGTTTCAACCTCCTCTAAACCAAGATCCAAATTACACACAAGGGGTTCACAATATTTCAATGGATTGTCACATATGGGCGACTTGATTTCTTCATTCATGTCCCATGACTTCACAACACTTATCACCTCACTCAACTCATCCCAAAGTTCAACATCCTCAATAATAGTCTCACAAGAAGCGGCATGAAGCTCAAGAGGAGGGCAAGCGGTGGGGATTGAAGGCAGGGGCGGACCTAGGGGTGCGCACAGCACCCCACGTGCGCACCCTTCGGTTTCCAATTTTTTTTTATTTTTAAAAAAGCACTAATGCTTAGTACTTCTACTATTTGCGTGAAAAAGGAGCAATGAAAGGGTTGTGGCAACTTGGTAAGGACTGTGCTACTAGGTTGAGTTGGTGTGGGATCGAATCCCCTCAGCCGTCCTTTTTCCCAGTTCCACCCTTTGCCAATTTTTAGCTCTTTCCGTTTTCTTTTTATTCTCAATTCCCAGTTCCCACACAAGATTAATGCCTCAATTAGGTGTATATTTTTGTAAGATTTTGAACCATAATTAAAAATATATTTTTGTGTTTTGTTTTGTTATCAGTTATGGAGTACACCCTCCGTGCTATCAATTTATTATCTACTGTATTTTTCTTTTTGGGTGTGTTATGTAATAATTATCTATTTTTATTTTTCTAATTTTTTGTTATAGGTATGTAATGCAAGTCGATTTTGTGTGAAAATTTATCCATGGCTTTTTTTTTCTTGAACTTCAATCCAAAAACAATAGATAACGAGTATTGAATAAGACCAAGGAATAGAGTACTTACTAATTTAAATAGCTAGTCTCACGTCCGTCTCACGATAACTTATCGTGAGACCTATTAATAGAAATATAATAATAATAAAATTAACTACCTTGTATGTGAGAGGTCTCACGATAAACTTATCGTGAGACCGTCTCATACAAGAATTTGTGTTCAAATATAAATTTAATGTTATTTATTTGTTGGTTAACCATTAATTCTTTACTTGAGTACGTCATAGATATTTGAGTATTTTGACTAATTTTTTATGTCGATTTTTTGATTTTATTTGTTAATGTCAACTACGGTTAATTAAATACGGAATATAATTCTCAATTGTGGAACACTAATTTGAGGATTTTTTAAGTTATTTGTTTGTTGATTTACCGTTATTTCTTTAATTCGGTTATAAATTTCATAGTTTTAAATATTAGAAATTAGTTAAGAAAAATTTGGTTGCCTTTATTTAATATTTATAGTTTATGATATGTAATTGTGCGACGAATTTCTAATTTTGATTAATTTGTTATATTATCTACGATTTTAAAAAAAGTGAACCCCCTCTCTTATATTCCTGGGTCCGCCACTGATTGAAGGTTCAACAAGTATAGAGGGGGTAGACTCTTGACTTTCCTCTATTATATCGGTGTTTTCATCAATGAAACTCTTCAAATTCCCACTATCCTCACCCAATTCTTCACCAAAAACTCCTCCATCAAGGATTATCTCCTCTTTCGCCTCTTCAAAGGAAATCTCGCTACCAAAAGGACCTTCATCGGCGGCCTCGTGATTAGGTTGCTCCCTTTTCTCAACTGAGCACCCTTCATCGAGTTGCAATGTTCAGGATAAAAACATTACGGTTTTAACCGATAACGCATTTAATCGAGCATCCATCGCCTCGGATTCCCTTCGACAATGGGCCAAGAATTCTTGCATTTGAATGGCCATTTCTTGTTGGCTCCTTTGAAATTGAAGAAATGATTGATATAACTCCAAGTTGGGCGTTCGGTGGTCATTGGGGTTTTGGAGTGCTACTTGGTAGTGAGGTTGAGGTGGTTGGTGATACGGTGGGTTTTGGGGAAATTGGCTTCCATATCCTTGAAGCTCATACCCACGGGTTTCTTGATTACCAAATGAAGCTTGGTGGTAGTTCGGAGACATCATGGCATAGTCCTGATTCATGGAGGAAGAGGAGTAGCTTGTTGCGGCTTCTATGGGTGATGAGTTTAGATCAAACCTCATGATATACTCGAAAATCGTGGCTCGTACCCGGTTGAGGACCTCTCAATCTAGCAACCGTCCGTTAAAGCGGCTCTAAGTTGTAAAGAAAAAGATGGTCACCACCTCTAGGCACAAACTGTAGACTAAGAGCAAACGTGAGAAGTCTAGTGCTTTTTGGGCACTAGACAAGAAGGAAATAAACTTCGCACACACAAGAAGCAAAAGAACAAAAAGAAAAAAGAAAACACAAAAACAAAAGACAAAGTCAAGTAAATAGGAAAACAAAGTCTAAACTAGCACCGTCCCCGGCAACGGCGTCAAATTGATGGGAGGGATTTGTCGTGGATCCCCACCGATCAATAAAAATAACCAACCATTCCTAACACGTAGATAGGGCAAGTCGGGTCTAATCCACGGGGACGGTACAGAGGCGTCTAGACTAAGGTCACCCAAATACAAGACTAGGTCAACTAGGCTAAGCTAAACTAGAACAATAAGAACAATGACTAAAATAATGAAGAAATCAAACAAGGAAAGAATAGGGTTAGGTCGGGTTCATAAGTGTAGTAGGATGGTTGGGAGATCGATGGTGCAAGGTTCACCTAGTTACTAAGGATGGTCCGCGCTCTCGCGTCAAGGCCTATGTCCGCACTCTCGTGTCAAAGACAATACCCGAATTCTTATGCAAGGTCGGTCCACACTCTCACTTCTAAACCCAAGTCCGCACTCTCGTGTCAAAGACTAAACCCGAAAACACAAGAATTTAATCACAAGTCGACCACAAAATGAGAAGAAAAAGACTAGCATGAGAGGAATGGCCAATTCTACTCAAACAAGCAATTCAACAAACACATGGAGTGCTCAACATGTGACTAGTAACAAAGAATCAACCTTTACCCTCAATCAAACCCTAATCATCCATAATCAACACTTAATCACCCTACTAACCCCACAAAAAGTCTACTCACACATATCTAAACAAACATTAACATAAACAAGAGAAATCAACACAAACAACAAAACATACATAATGAAACTAGTGAAAACTATGAACAAAGAACAATACAATGAACAAAGATTAAAACTTGAATGAATAAACAAAGATAAGAGTAAAGAAGAAGGAAGATTATACCTACTAACAAGAGGATGAAAGATTGAAACTTGTATTAATGAGAAAAACCCAAAACAATCTCCCAAGGTTGTCAATCTTGGTTGAATCTTGAAGAATTCCCTTAATACAAGACTAATTACTAAGATTAACGATAAACTAAAGACTAATCTACACTAATCTAAGCTAATCTAGTCTAAAGTAGTCTAGGGTTTAGTGGGTAATGTCTAACATTAGCTAAGATTACAAGAGAGGGGGTATTTATAGGGTTACAAGAGTGAAGGAGAATGAAAGGAAGAGGTGCGGCCACAGCACTCCCGTCATGGCCATGATGGGTCTTGGGTCTTGGCCATGACACCCTGCAGTAGCTTGCTTTTGCTTGTACTCTTCATCCCGACCATGATGGCTCTTATCTCGACCATGATAGGTCTTGTAGGCCTCAAATAAGATCTCAAGGGTCCCTCCTTGCTTCTCATGGGCTTCTCATCGATTCTCGGTGCTCGGGATCGAGTCTAAGGGGCTCGGGAATGGGTCCCAAGGTCTCGGGATCGAATCCAAGGCATCAAGTGATCGTTTCTTTTCTTCGTTGGCTCCAAAAGTGTATGAAACGAGTCAGAATCGTTCCAATTCTCCATGAATAGTCTTGGGAACCTAAAACGAGCTAGAAGAAGTATAAGTAGCCCAGAAATCGCTCCAAAGAGCGATTCCACAAGGAAAACGGGACCAAAACACAACAAATTAGGCACTACAAACTACACTTATCACGCGGCCTTTTTCTTCGTTTTCTCTACTTTTTTTTCTTAAGGATCGTTTTTCTAATTCTACAAAACGATTTTTTTTCAAAACCTTTTCTTTTCATCTTTTCCAAAATTATTCCGAATATTTGATATCGATTTCATAATCGAATATCGAATACAACGAATATCGAAAACATTGAATCGAGTACGAATTATGCGATATTTGTACGCGATTTAATCATCGATTTTCAAAAAAATCGACTTCAAAATAGGCCGGGGCGCGAGTCGCGCGCACCCCGGGCGAGTCACACGGCCGGCTGAAACGCGGCGTGATTTTTGCTTTATTATTTTTTCGAACATCATTTTTTAGACAAAACAGCGTCTTTTTAGTAATATTTCAGATCTCGACTTTATTTTTGACCTCGGTCAACACGTGTTAATCCATCACGTGAATTAAACTTTTCAAAACCATGTATATCATCATATTTATTTTCTTTTTATTTATTCAATCGTTACTAACTCATTTGCTCGTGTTTTTTTAGCGATTTCTTTTCATATTTTCATCGTTTGTTTTATTATACTAAAACGAATCTCACATGCTAAAATACAACTTCGACGTTAATTTTAGTTGCATTAAACCGACTTAGCAACCCATTCAATCTCTCGCATGTTTAGGGAAAACAATGTTTGCATATCATTTCATCGTTCAACTAACACGCGTATTTTAAAATCAAACGATATCCTAGTAGAGGCCGCTAATGTGCGGGTGGGGTTGGGTGTTCTTTGTGAACTTCCCAACACGTACCCTCACCCCTTACTCAGAACCTCGGTTTCCAGATGTCCGAAACCATTGGCAACGACAGTCATTCAATACACGGTATCCGATCAAGTCGGTATCGGTATCAAATGCAAAGGGACGAACCCAATAAACTCTGACATCGGAAATGGGCCGTATTTTGTACACGACCCACTACGACATAGAGGGGGTTCGAACGGGCCCAAACTCCCACAAAGTTCGGTGGCGACTCCAACTTCGATTAAATTTCAATTAAACCCATTCTCATATGGAGATTCATTCGCCTCCCCAAACCCGCGCGTGGCCGCGTCGGGGTGGACCTATGTCATGTCCACAATGACATACTTACTCGTGCCTCTATGCTTGACTGTAAACCAGCCACAACACCCATGGCCTCCTACCCGCCCCTTCTTCCCACCTCTGGCTCGCCTATTTCCAACCCCACCGACTATCGCACCTTAATCGGTAGCTTATAATATCTGTCCCTAATCCGTCCCGATGTTGCTTTCAGTGTAAATAGGCTAGCACAATTTATGCAGGATCCTTAGGAGTCCCACTGGCAGGCCTTGAAACGACTTCTATATTATCTTAAGGGTACTCTCCAGGTTGGTATCAATTTATTTCACTCTTCCCCTCTTTCTCTTCATGCGTTTTGTGATGCTTCTTTGGCAGATAATAAAGATACGTATGTCTCTACTACTGGGTTCATTGTCTATCTTAGTCGGAACCCAATATCTTGGTCATCTCGCAAACAGCAAGTTGTTGCTCTATCCTCAACTGAAGCTGAATTCCGTGTTGTAGCTACTGTCACCATGGAACTCATCTGGCTCCGTTCTCTCCTTACCGAACTTCAGTTTGGCATATCCTCACCCCCCGTAATATACTGTGATAACTTGGGTGCAACTCATTATGCTGCTAACCCAGTTTTTCACTCTAAAATGAAACATGTAGCCTTGTCATTTTATTTTGTCAGGGAGCATGTTCACAATGGTCGTCTACGTGTTCAACATATTTCAGCTAATGATCAATTAGCTGATGCTCTAACGAAACCTCTGTCCCGGCCTCATTTCGAGTCTCTGTTACGCAAGATCGGACTCTCTCTTGGATCGTCCTCCTTGAGGGAGCATGATAAGGATAAAGATACTAAATAATAGTAGTTATACTTTAGCCTAAATTGTAGATACTAGATCCTATTGTTTAGGTAACAGTATATTGTGTATCTCTGTATAGTTAGTAACTTTAGATATTTAAGATACTAGGTTACGGCCCTCTATATTGTAGCATATTGTTTCTCGCTTGTATTTATACCGGTTGTTCAATCAATATAATTATCATTCAGCATCTTAATCTTACAATATACAGTCGAGATGATAGTGAAAATCGGAAAAATTGAAACTTACAATTATCGGAGACAGTGAGTTGAAAAAAAGGCGACCTAGTACCTTGCTTTAATAACAGAGCACGAATCGCATGCATATCACAAAATAGACCGTCCATCAATAATGTTGCATTTCACAAAGTTAAGGGTATACTATTTGTAACACCCTGAATGTTATAAATTAATTTTCGCGGTAGTATTTTAATTTTGTTCAATACCTAAATTCCTAAAATCTATATTTTAGTTCGAATTTCTATTTTCTACTCGAAACTCGTTAAAACATTTTATTTTTTCCTCGAGAAATCATTTTATTAAACTTTCGTTGAAAAATCATCATTTTGCTTTCGAGAAATCAATTTAATTCATTTTCGTTGAAAATTATTTATTCGTCGAAAAACTCTATTCCCTTGAAAACAATTATTTAAACTCGAGATTACCATTTGATTTCTCGAGTCAACTAATTATTTTTATCAACTTCGAACCTGACCCAAATATCTAATGTTACGAAAATTTAATATTTTAGCTCATCTCGAAGTTTGAGCCTAATTCTTTTCTAATGCGATTTTGACCCGATTTCTTCTTGTACCGTATTTTATTTTAAAATCTTTTACAATCGACTTTAAAATTTATTTAACCCGTATTATAAAATTCTACGAGTTTATCAGTTTTTACAAACTACCTTAATTTCTTTTATCTAACTAATACTTATTCAAATCTTAAAATCGTATAAGTTGCAAACTTATCACATCGATTCATCTCGTCTATCCTTTTTTTTTTTGATAAAATGTGATTCTATATATCAAAAAAATAATGGATTTACAAAAGTACAATTCGTATCATAACGAGGAAAGAGCAGGTTCCTTCCTTACACATAAATCTCATTCCTACCAATCCAAAGAGAAACTAGGCATCATAACCTTCATCCGGATTTTCACATCATTCCTGATTCTTGCTGCAATATACTCAGGCCTTGATATCATCTCGTTAACTCTGGCATTATTACGTTGAGTCCATATATAGTAATAGTAAGCTGCCAACACGACTGCATCAGTCTTCCAAATAATCCCATCTCTGGGGTTAAGTAACATATCGCTAATACTCTTGACGGGTCCATACCAACCTTCAATGCAGTCTAGTAACTTCCTACTGTAAATACAAGACATAAACAAGTGATCTATAGTTTCAGAATCATCTTGGCATAACCAACACCTGTCAGTCTCAGTACATCCAAAACTGTGAAGTCGGGATATAGTATTCATTCCACCCATTTGAGCCATCCAAATAATAACCGCATGTTTCAGGACAATCCATCTACACCATACTACTTCAGTCCAATCTTTAGCTGGAATTTTGTCTCTAACCCATTCGTATCCACTAGCAACAGCATAACCACGACTCGCTTCCTGCCATTCATTATCAAGATACCCATGTTTCATAACTTCTTTCACCTTGCAAATAGCCTTCCAAGACCAATTATCTGAAGGTTTTGGGCAGTACTCATCCCAATTATTCCCTTTCAAATAGATTTGATTTAACCATTTGATCCATAATTTATCAGGTTGAGTATAAACCCAATCTACCAACTTAGCAATAGCAGCCTTATTCCAGTTCGCTACCTGTTTAATGTTCAGACCACCTTCGGATTTTGGCACAGTGATTCTGTCCCACACAATGGGTGGAGTACGTTGGTAATCACTAGTACCCGTCCATAAGAAGTTTCTGCATATCGCTTCTATTCTTCTAAGAACCGCTACTGGAAGTATGAATATGGACGCCCAATATGAATGAAGCGAGTTCAAAACTGAGTTTATAAGAGTAATCTTACCAGCATACGACAGCTTTCGCGCTCCAAGGCTCCTGATCCTAGACACAATTCTGTCCGTGAGCACTTTGCATTCTTCTTTAGAAATCCTTCCTGGTTTTATCGGAACGCCTAAATACCTAAAAGGCATCCACCCTTCCTTAAAGCCTGTCACGGAAAGGATGTCATTCTTCAAATCGGGGTCGATTCAAGTGAAGTACACTTCAGATTTTGCAGCGTTCTTGTGCAGACTTGTCGAGCTCGAAAAAGTCGTGAAGGCTTTCATCAATAGAAGAATAGATGGGGCGTTACCCTTCTCGTCTATCCTTGCTTCCTAGTTCCTCTTAACTCTCATTCAGCTACCTACCTATACAATACAACTCCTTCTCTCCTATAAAGTTTCATGTTAAACTCAACCAACAACCTATCTTCACGTTATTTTGCTGACTCCAGCAACCTCGCCCAACCTATCCTCTTCAATTCAACTTCGTGGTTGGTCAGAAGTTGTTGTGTCGGTTGCGGGTTCGATGCCGAGTCACTGTTCTGTTTTTGTTATGCGCTGCTGTTCCTTTTTGTCATGCTCGGATGCGTGCTGATACCGTTGTCCGTGTTCGCTGCTGCTCCGGTCCAATGTCTGATGCTGCTACCGCTGCTATGTTATCACTTTTGCTAGCCCTGTCTCGCTCGTATCGTCGTCGACTTTGCCGTCTGTTGTTGTTAGTACGTGCTACTGTTGTTCTTCTTTCTTCTTCCTATCCTTATTATTCTCCTTCTTCTTTTCTTCTTATTCTTGTTTTCTGTATCGATGTTGTTGTGCGCTGTTACGGTACTACTGTAGCTGTACATCAGATAAATCATGTTTGTTTCATGTCCCGCTCTTCCTTGCTTCTCTGTTCCGTGTTTCCACTCTACGCTACTGTTGTGGACTATGGTGCGTTTGATGCACCTGCTGCTGCTGATTTGATTATGATGTTGTTGGTGTTCGGGACTGATTTTTCAAATCGTCACTGCTGTTGTAATCTCTACTGTTGTTCGTCGTATAAGCATCCCTTTTTCAAGCCTATCTCGTTCGTCAATTCGAACCTAATTCGTCCTTTATTCATCCTGATCTCGAAGGTAATTATATTACTCTTATTCACCGTCTCATTCTCTTCTTTTATTAACTTATATGGTTCTAATACCATCTGTTAATTTATTTTGTAGGTAACCATGCTAGTTCCGACGAAGATGATTATTATAATTGACTCGGATCTCGATGAAGGTAACACATGACGGCATGACTCGGTATTGCATGATATATATGTTGTAGTTGCTTGTAGTATCGTTTTAAAATCTAATTATTATGATAGTATATTTCAATCGATTTCTCACAATTTTCTTTCGTTTTTGATGTGAAGTATTAAGGCCGAGACTAAAACATACAAATAAGAATTTATTTCTTGATTTTTGTGATTTTTAATATAAAGTATCAAACTGAAAGTTTTTTTTTTTGCTTTAACGAACTTACAGCATGTTTCGAAGTCTCTAATGTTTTTGTACGATTTATTACTCATGTTTAAAATCTTTATTTTAGAAAGTTTTGAAAAGAAACTACTGTTTATTTTAAGTCTAGTTTACCTATGTTTAATTTCGTAAAATAATTCCTAGTTATTTGGTCACAATAAATTATTTACGAACAGATGTCGGATTAGTCCGTGAATCTGTCATTTCTTGTAAGACCTAATTTAAAAACTATGATGAACTTTGAATTTAATTTGGGTAATTTATGTACCTAAACTTTGAAATATCTATTTATTGTTTCCAATTGGATTTACTTTAAAATAAATTTTTAAACGTGTTTTGTCAATGAGATACAAACGAGTATCGAATTCTGCTAGTTTATAAAAGTACGAATAAAACCCTTAGTTAAGTTAGGAATTTGGATTTTCTCAAGAAACAAAAGTTGTAGTTAAGTTTCTTAAGTTTTCAACCACACTGGTCTTACGTCGTTTTGATTTTTAATGATTTAATTATGAATCTTATAGTAAGACAGTGCAATTCTGAAAAACCTGTAAATTTGTACTTTTAATTACTTATATTTCAATCTTTTGGGAAATAATTATGATTTTTACTTTCCTTGACCTTTAATGTAACACCCGCTATTTTCCTAGCATTTTTATCCTTTATGTTATGACTTCGTCATAACTCTGGCACATTTTGGCCTTAGGTTTCATCATTTTTCCAAGCTTATTTTTAATTTTGAGTTTAATGATATTTATTTTTTATTTATTTTAAAAGATTTTAATTCTTTTAAATCAATTTATTTGATTTTCTTCGTAAACTATTTATTTTTCGCGAGGAATTTTATTTCTCTACGAATTAACGTTTTTAAGCTTGGATTTAAGTTATTCCTCTTTCTACAAATGTCTAAACATATTTTTATAATATTAGTAAATATTTTTATTTACTAAAAATTAGCCATTTATGATTTTAATACGAAGTTTCGTAAATAATTATTTTCCAACACGAGGTTTACTCGAATTGCTTTGAAATGTCGTTAACTATTTTACGATTCTTCTTTTTATCAACTTATAAATCATTTGAGACCTTTTTCCTCATATTTTGGACCGACAAAACTTCTTGTCACAATTTTACAACTTTTTATTTATACGTTTCATTTTATCACGTTAAATTGTAAACGTAAGATTATTTTCTTTTCATTGAATTGATGCATTATTACTCAAACTTTTCACACTCTTATTTTTGGCTGGCACATAGTGACTATTTTCACATAGTTTTCATCACCCTCATTATTAGTTCCATTTAAGCAAAAACCATCCATTCTCCCTTCATTCATTCTTTTAAAAAAAAAATTAATTCATCACCTTTTTCCTCTCCTTTGGCCTTGAGTTTCAGCAGATTTCCAGCTTAGATTTGTCTCAAATCGAGTCTTGATCGTCCCATTTTCATCTCCAAATTAATCGTCTATATTTTCCCTTCGTTAAGGTAATAATCGATGTTATTTCCGAACGTTATTTACCTTGATTCTTTTATTTTTATCATGGTATTTTTGTACCATGTATGTCGTGTATTGAAGGATTCTTAGACGACCCCGACCCCGATGAATTTATCGTAGACTCAGATTTGGATTTGAGGTAACGTCGATGTTACTCGGTATTGCATGATTTTATTTGTGTAATTGCATGTATATAATTATAATTTTATTTTGACAATAGATGTACGTCATATAATCTGGTAAATTTTTAAAAGTTGAAAATTTGCATGTTTCGATATTTTTATCGCTTTTACGAGATTAACGATTAAATTGTTATTTTAATTTGTAAAATCGTAATATTCGGCCTAAACATGTAATATATGTTTATATTCTGTAAAAATGATGTTTTTGATGATTTTTAATAATTTAGTATTTTTTTGATATTTTAGTTATCGATTATTGAATTATTACCGTTTACGGACAAAAATGATTAAAAGTCGATTTTTAGTTCTAGTACCTAAACAATTTATTTTAATCTGATTTTTGACGTGGTGAAACTTTCTGATGAAATATAATTTTCTCAATTTTTTAATAATTTTTCGTAATTTTTAAGTGGATGAATTAATTAATAGCTTTATATCATCGTTTATCGTTAAAACCGTGCTTGTCGTTTAAATTCTCGATTTCTGGTCTTTTGTGTAAATCTGGAAAAAAATATGATTCTGATGATTTCATAATAAAATGTAATTTTACGATTTTTAGTGCTTTAATAAAATGTTGGGAACGATAAGTTTTATTAATGGAATCGTTAATTGTGAAAACGGGTTTAAAAGACGGTTTTAGCGGGATTTATTAAATCTGGAATTTTTGGAAATCTGGAAAAATAGTAGTTTCTGAAAAATCATGATTTTTAGGTTTAATAATAATTTTTGGATATTAATACTTAAATCGTTTTGTAATTACTATTTTTATTAATCGTTATTGTCGAGATTAGACGATTAACGAGAAAACGCTTTAAAAACCGAGTTTTAGGATTCTGGAAAATTTTCTTTTCTGGAAAGAATGTCCATAATATATTTTAATTATTTTGCATAATTGTTTTACTATTTATTAAAGTCTTTAATTAATAAGTATTGATTTTTGGACAAATTATGATTTATCGTTAAAATGCTTCGTCTTACCTAAAAGAATTATTTTTCAAGCCATTTTGAAAATATTTGATTCTAAAACTTTAGGAGTTAAATCATCCCTTAACATATTCTAAATATATTCAATGGTTTAATTAAATAAAAGACGTTAAAGTATTTAATTTGGCATTTGCCGTAAAATCCTATTTATGTTCGTTTTGTCGAAACTATTAATAATTAGGGAATTTTAATTTTATAAACTTTGAAAACACCCTGATTAGTAGTATTAAAATGTTTAAGACATTTTTATTCATTTTATAAACACTTGGAAGATATTTTAATAATTTCATAAACTCAAATGTTTCCACTTTAACAATTAATATCGTTAAGGCCGAAATTATTACTTTTATAAATCTATATTGTTTACTAAAAATGTTGTGTTAGTATGAACTAATATTTTCGATATTTTTATATGATGCTATTTTTAGTAAAGTTTCTAAAAATAGAAGTTTCCTAAAATAGAAAGTTTCCTCTTTAAGAATATAATGATTACTCTTTTGTTCTCTTATTATTTATAATGATTATATCTTTTGAATATCGATAATGGCTTTGTTTTGGAGTTATGGAATAAGGATAAGTGTGGGGTTAGAGTAATACAGTCTAAGATGTACTGTTTTGCCATCAACTATATGGTTGGTGTATCCATTTGGGATGCATTGGTGGTTGAACAGGATACATTTGGTGTCCAGGAGTATATGTGCATTGTGCCCTTAAGCTAGATATCGCATCGTGTTAGTCGCCGTCAGTTGAACTGGATACATTTGGTATCCAGGAGGGGTGTATATTACTTAAGCTAGGACCTCGCATGATAAGTCGACGTCCTATTATGGTTGAGTTGCCTAGTTAGAGACCTTGGATCTTTGCTGCGTGTGAAGTTGGTGCCTGAGTTCTCGAAGCTAGTTTTTAGTACATCCCTAGTGAAAGTCAAGCCTTGTGCACACTAATCGAATATCCATAACGCCATTTTGACTATTTTATTATTATCGGTATAATTTGGTTGCAGGTTGGCAAATGTTTTATGTTTTCTTTGGAAAACTCGTTTTTATTATATTGTTTCGATACGTGAAGTTTTTCACTGAAAAATTATTTTCATTATAATGTTTTACTGTTTTCCGTTTTCTTACTATTTTTCTATAATAGTAATTACAGTTTTAAAATCATGTTATACGGCTGGGAGAACGTTGGCGTTGCTCCCCACTGATTGTGGCTGTTATGTTTTAACATGGCAGGTATACGTGTTCCGGGTGTGGGCTAGCGAGCAGTGTGGATCCTACTTGTTTATTTTGATAATTATGTCCTATGGATTGTTCAAACCCCTTTTGTGGATTGTTTTAAATTTTGGCCATTTTATTTAAGGCCTATTGTTTGACTTTACCATTTTATTTTACTAAAACATAGTTACAGTGTGTTTTAATCCCGACTCTACAGTGTTTCTGCCACTATATCGCGTTAGATTTTCTAGGGGATTACATTTAATCATTAATAAAACATTTATATAATAAACGTAATGTTTATGTCTCGAGGCCTAATATTAAATATTTTCTATAACTCATATGTTAAACGGTTTCTAATTATAACAACACTTATTTTAGAAAGTTAATATTTGAAGAAAGTTTCTATCTTTGGAAGGTTACTATTTTGGAAATATATAAGATATCTTCGGATAAAATATTTATTGGTTGAATATGGAATAATGTTGGAAATGAGAATATACAGTATATAAGTCTAGGATATGTTGTTTGTTGCCATCGGCTATATGGTCAGTGTATCTGCGTCAGGGATACATTGATTGTCGATCTAAGTATCGTTTATTCTCAGGAGTCATGCGCATGTACCTTAGGCTAGGACATCGCTGAACGCAGTCTTATTATAGTTTGAGTTGTCTGGTGAGGGGGCTTAGGAGTCTCTTCGTGGGCACTGAGTTCCTTAACTAGCTAGTGAGGCTTAGTAGTCGCTTCGTGGGCACTAAGTTCATTATCTAATGACACTTCGTTGTTGTTTTGACATATCTCTAGTAGTAAAAGTTGTACCGATCATCGGTTTTATATTTCATTATTTGTTTTTGACGCCGTGAGGCTGCTGACCTGTTTTCTGGTTTTGAATATATTTTGATATATAATGTTTTGAGTTTTAATCTATTTTCATATATTATGCTTCTATTGCCTATATACTATGTAATATGGCAGGGAAAACTGCCTGAGTTGCGTCCCACTGAATTGTGGCGGTTATGTTTATAACATGATAGATATTCTTTGTTTCTGGGTTTGGTGTGAGCTAGCGAGTGGCATGGATCCTACTCTGCTTTAATCATGTTTGTTTATGGATTGTTAAATCCATTTGAAGAATTTTTTTTAGCCCTTTTGTAAAAAGTAGCCTTTGTATTGACTAACTATTCTTTTTCTAATATATAGAACATCAGTGTGTATTAATCCCAAATCTACAATGTGTATTACCGCTTGTCTTATTTCGTTGCCACTCAGTTGATTAAATCCTAAGTCGTCATTCATACATCAGCTTCTTGATCTTGGGTGAAAAGTGGGAAGTTGTGTTGTTGGCCCTTGATCTTGGGTTGAATGGATGGCTTAGACGGATGATGTGTAAAAAAAAAGGAAAGAAGACAGCAAACTGACAAGCAGCAGTGGAGAGAGGGAAGCAACCCTCCCCTAAATCACACTTCGCAGCAATGGAGAGAGGGAAGCATCCTCTCCTCAATCAAACTCTCCCTTCTTCATTACTTCCCTTCTCTCGTTTTCCATTCATTTCCCTAATTCAATTCATCTCTCCCTAACAAAACTCCATCAAATAAGCTCCATTAATAACTCCGACCATACTCCGTCAACAACTCCGATCATACTCCGTTTTTAACACAACGTGACGGATAATTATACCAAGGTATGTTTATGCATAAACTTTGATCATCTTCATTTTTTTGAGCTTCTTCTTCATCCTCATCTTCATCTTCGATCATCTTCATCTTCTTCAAACTTCTTTTTATTTTTCATATCTTCTTTTTTTTGGTATTTATAAAATTATTCATCTTCATTATCTAAAAAAAAAAGAACAACTTCATCTTTAAAATGAAGTTTGATGATGAAGTTGTTCTTTTTTTGTGGGATGAATGGAGCTTGAAGATGAAGATGAACAAGTCATTTAGTGCGTAATGTTTTTGTAGAATTGCAAAGTCACACTCATTATGCTGTATAGTCACGCAGTTGTACACTCATTGTAGTCACATATTCAGTTGTATAGTCTTACTCATTATGCTGTATAGTCACACTCGCTATGTTGTAGAATCACGCAACTGTAGAATACCTTGCGATTAAGGTATCATTCGTTGAATCATCTTCATCTTCATGCTTGTTTTATTTTTCATACTTTTTTTTGTATTTATAAAATTATTCATCTTTATTATCCAAAAAAATAAAAGTTGAATATGGATGAATGGATGTTGAATATTTAATGAATGTTTAGATATTTTCATTTTTTTAAAGTCATAGTCGTTCATTCATCCATATATATTCAACTTTCATTTTTTTTTGTGGATAGTGAAGATGAATAATTTTATAAATACAAAAAAAAAGGTATGAAAAATAAAACAAACATGAAAATGAAGATGGTTAAACCCATGATACCCTAATCCCAAGGTATTCTACAGCTGCGTGATTCTACAACATAATGAGTGTGACTATGCAACATACTGAGTGTGACTGTACAACTTAAAGTGTGTGACTATACAACTTAAAGTGTGTGACTTTTTTCATGTATTTTTTTATCTACGTTCAAGTTTCCACGTTCTTCAAATCCCTGCTTCCGAACCTCGATGATTTTCAGGTATTTGTTTTTATCTTTTTAGAGCATATTTAAAATAATTAATCATCTTCATCCTCATGCTTGTTTTATTTTTCATTCCTTCTTTTTTTTGGTATTTATAATATTATTTATCTTCATTATTCACAAAAAAAAAATGAAGGTTGAATATGGATGAAAGAAAGTTGAATATTTAATGAATGTTTAAATATTTTGCTCTGATTCGTATGTATAATCGTCTTTTTAATTATGAATGTGACTTTGATAATGATGATTGAAGAATAATTGACTGTATGGCTTTTATTTTCCATTTTACGGTTTCAATTTTGTAGTCACACACTTTTGGTTGTACAGTCACACTCATTATATTGTATAGTCACACTCATTATATTGTAGAATCACACAAATTCTTACAGTGATTAGTGTATGTAATCATCTTTGCTAATGATGATTGAAGTATAAATAAGTACGAGTATAATTTAGTTGTATAGTCACACTGTTGAAGTTGTATAGTCATACTCGTTATGTTGTAGGATCACAGTCATTATGTTGTAGGATCACACCGTTTATGTTGTATAGTTACACAGTTAAAGTTGTATAGTCGCACTCATTATGCTGTACAATCATGCAGTTAGAGAGTCATTGTAGTCACATATTCAGTTGTGTTGTGTGATTTAGATTGATTGTGTGTTTTGTTGCAGCGAAATAGTTGGTGGGAAGAGGAATGTTGGTAAAAGGGGAGGTGGGAAGAAGAAGTTCTTGGAAGATACAACGACCGACCACGTAATTGGACAATGTATTGTTGCTCACGTACCGGAGACCATCGTTAAGCTCTTGTGTGTTTATGTGAGATAAAATATTTGCTTTAGGATGAACGTACTATGTGTAAATGATGTTTGGTGGGTTAGAATGTTTTTATGTTTGACGTACTATATGTAAAAGATGGACTTTGTCCAATGTAAATATATTTTCATCGTTATTTTCTGGTTTCATAATTAATCACGCGAGGTCTATAGCAAAATCACTTATCCTTCCACCTGTGTGACTATACAACATAATCTCTGTGACTATACAACTAAATTATACTCGTACTTATTTATACTTCAATCATCATTAGCAAAGATGATTATATACACTAATCACTGCAAGAATTTGTGTGATTCTACAATACAATGACTCTACAACTGCATGATTGTACAGCATAATGAGTGTGACTATACAACTTTAACTGTGTGACTATACAACATAAACTCTGTGATCCTAAAACATAATGACTGTGATCCTACAACATAACGAGTATGACTATACAACTTCAACTGTGTGACTATACAACATAATCTCTGTGACTGTACAACTGTGTGATAAACCCTATATTACACACTATCAATCTTGCAACGCACGCATTCATCTCTAACCTTAATTAAATGTGACCTTTCTCAACAGCGACTGTTGAGAAATATAACAATCATAAGTATAACAACCATACAAAATACCAAAAATAATAAATATAAAGAAACCATGCTCCAATGGTGCAAAATAACTAAACCCTCTACATCTCCATGCTCCAATGGTGCTGTTCCTTGAAGATTCGTATGTGCTCGAAAATGTCCAGTCAAAAATTTATGTTCAACATGCAGGAGGTAATATGAGTACATACATATATATTTGGTATCTTGCATTTGGAATTTCATTTTTTTTTTGGTTTGTTAATTTGAAAAGGTTATACAGTTGTAATGTCACAACCACACTCTATATGATGGACAGTCACACAGTTATTACGTGGTAGTCACACTTAATATGATAGACAGTCACACGTTGTATTATGTTATAACGTGGTTGTGACAGTCACACTTAATATGATAGACAGTCACACTTAATATGTTATAACGTGGTAGTCTACAACTTCAACTGTGTGACTATAAAAATTATAACATTCATTAAATATTCAATCTTCATTCATTCATATTCAACCTTCATTTTAATCCATATTTAATCTTCATTTTTTTTGGATAATGAAGATGAATAATTTTATAAATACAAAAAAAAGGTATGAAAAGTAAAACAAGCATGAAGATGAAATGATTGTGAAGGTATTCTACAGATGAGTGATTCTACAACATAAAGAGTGTGACTATACATCATAATGAGTGTGACTATACAACTGAATATGTGACTACAATGATTGTACAGCTGCGTGATTCTACAACATAATGAGTGTGACTATACAACTGAAAGTGTGTGGTCTTGCAATTTTGTAAGAACATTACGCACTAAATAACTTGTTCATCTTCATCTTCAACATTCATTCATCCCACAAAAAAAGAACAACTTCATCTTCAAATTTCATCTTAAAGATGAAGTTGTTCTTTTTTTTTGTGGATAATAAAGATGAATAATTTTATAAATACAAAAAAAAAGATATGAAAAATAAAAAGAAGCATGAAGATGAAGATGAATATGAAGATGATGAAGAAAAAGAAGCACGAAGATGAAGATACCTTCGTATGATGATCGAAGTTACTGACGGAGTATGTTGGGTTAAAAACGCAGTATGGTCGGAGTAGTTGACGGAGTACGGTCGGAGTAGTTGACGGAGTATGGTTGAAGTATGGTCGGAGTTATTAATGGTGTGGTCGGAGTTATTAATGGTGATTATTTGTTGGGGTTTTGTTAGAGAGAGATGAATTGAGTTGAGAAATGAATTGAAAATGAGGGGATTGGGAAGTGTTTGAGGGAAGTAATGTAGGGATTGATTTGGGTGAGGGGATGTTTCCCTCTCTCCACTGTATCTATGTCAGTTTATTGTCTTTCTTTTTTTAATAATTGAACCCCATCCATCCACCATCCATATTAGGATGAATGGATGGAGGGGATCAACACTAAGCAACTCTCCAAGAGTTGCTAACTCCCCTGATCCCCCCCTATATATATATATATATATATATATATATATATATATACTCCCTCCTTTTCACTATGATGTTCTTGTACATTTAGGCACAAAATTTAAGGGAAGAGGAATATGTGGTTGTGGTTAAGTGGAGAAAAAGTTGGGTTAATATTAGCCATTTATTTTGTATCAAAAAGGAAAGAGGAAGATCTTAGAGAATATATCCAAAAAAGAAAGGAAGAAGATGTTAGTGAAAAGGAGGGAGTATATATGTATATACCTCTATATATATAGAGGTAGGTTCAAATAAGGTCCACAATTTTTTTAAGTCTATATTGAAGTTACAGATGACATACGATAAAGTTGCATTTGTTCAAAATTGATATATATACAAATGCAACTTTAGTGTATGTCATCTGTAACTTCAATATAGACTTAAAAAAATTGTGGACCTTATTTGAACCTACCTCTATATATATATATATATATATATATATATATATATATATAGAGAGAGAGAGAGAGAGAGAGAGAGGAAGGATCAAGTGAGTCCTTTTATATACATTGAGTCCTTGAGTCCGATCTTGGACCATTGATCAAGTGAAAGATGGATGGTTGTGATTGCTTGAGGTGAAATAAAGAAATAACTAACAAATCTTGGTAAATATATCATTTCTCTCTCTTTCTTAATTATCTCAATGCAAATCTTCTCTCTCCTATCAATCTTTTAACTGCTTCTTTCTCTCACACAACAAGTTTCTTTAAAATTAAGTTTTTTTCATCTTCACCAAAAAATCATCATTTTTCTACTGTCGTTGTACGTATGTTACTATGTTACTGTCATAACCCGTAAACTATGTTGCTTTAACTCATACAATGTGTTACTTCAATTCATGAATTGTGTTACTTTAACTCATACAATGTGTTACGTTGTATAATAGTCTCTTGCAAAAACTGTTACTTTAACTCATACAATGTGTTACTTTAATTCATGAACTGTGTTACTTTAACTCATAAAACCTGTTACGTTGTATAGTCTCTTGCAAAAACTGTTACTTTAACTCATACATTGTGTTATTTTAATTCATGAACTATTGTATAGTCTCTTGCAAAAACTGTTACGTTAACTCATACAATGTGTTACTTTAATTCATGAACTGTGTTACTTTAGGAAAAAAAATATGTGTTACTCTAACGCAGTGTAGCTGTTACTTTAGAGAACAAATCATGTTACTATAAGAAATGGTTGTGGTTAATCTAAGAACGAATGATAAACAACGCTAATATCCTAAGTTACTTTTATGCATTGTATTTGTTACTTTAAGGAACGAATGGTGTTACTACAATACATCTGAGATGTTACTCTAACCAAAAACGCATGTATTAAATAAATATAGAGTTAACTGCAACGTTGTACATCATTATGTGTAAAAAAATATGTAAAAAATCAGTTATTCTAGTAAACCCACAAAAAAAACAACTTCGAATCCGCAAGCCAGCGCGTAGATTTTATAAAATTCCACCGCCTCATTGATTTCCCCGAATACTTGCCCCATGTACGGAGTGAACGCCTCACCCACATCTCTGCACCATTCTTGTGCATTTGCTTCTTTGTCACTGCTACCTGCAAAAAAATAAACAACGTTACGCTCATGGGACATATGTGTTACTTTAACTCATAAGTTGTGTTACAGTAATTGCAATTAAGTGTTACTTTAACGCAGAAGGCGTGTTACTTCAACGACGTTTCTGCGTTAATAGAAATCAAAACAATAGTATCAGTAGATATTATGGAAAATCTAAATAGAAAGCATAAAACCCTGGAATCTATAAAGATTGAGAGAGCAATTAACCATTGATACGAAATTTTGATGAATGAAATGACAATGAAAACAGTATAAACATGAAAATCGACGTAAAAGAAAATGCAAATTGACGTGATAAACCATTGATATCAAAACGCAAATTGAAAGCAATATAACCATTGATATCCATGAATAAAAATTGAATCAAAACGTGAAAGAAATATTGAAACTCACCATTGTTATACTCGATCAATTGCTTATCAACAGTTGAAGAAGATGACGCGGTCATTGAATCCATTGTAACAGGATTTCGAGAACAAAATTGATGAATGAACGTGAATGAAGAAAGGTTTTTTTTAGGTTTGAATGAACGTGAATGATGAATGAATGTGAATGATTAATGAACGTGATCAAGGGAATTATTGTTTCCTAAATTCATGGGAGTTATTTTAGGAACGTAATTTTTTTTTTAAATGCAATTGCTAGGATGCATTTTGTCCATCCATCCTCATCACATCCAATGGATGAGATGAGGACTTAGGGACTCATCTAGAGTAAAGGACTCATAAGAGCCTTACTCTCTCTCTCTCTCTCTCTCTATATATATATATATATATATATATTTATAAAGGCGGAACTTGCAAGTTGACGTATGAACTGATGTCTTTGACTCGTTTTATGATTTACCGTGAATTGACGTAGAACTAATTTTTTTACCTGTGAAAATCATCGATATATTTCAATATAACTGTCACAATTTTGTTTTTAAATTTAATTGTGACACATAGTTGCGAATATAAGTAAATTGTGACAGTTGTTTTTGATATTTTGAATAAATTTGTTTATTATTTTGTTATTGTAGGAGCCGGTTCACCTTGAATGTTGTCTTTTCCCTCTGTTCCTCTTTTTGGCGTACTCACATCAGTTGCGTACGGAGGTAACTAAATCGGTAATTGGAGTGAGGGAGAAGTCGCCCCATTTGAGCATCTTCTGTGATAGATGCCATGAGTTCTGCAAAATTAGTGATATCCGGGGGCGCCCCAAGGAATGACATGCAAATGTCTGGTACACGAGAGAAGTAAAGAAGATAGTTGAGTCGTTTAGGAACAAGGGTGAATGAGTCGTTTTTAGAAACAAGGGTAAATGAGTCGTTTAGGAAATTATTAGTATTAGTTCTCTTTGTTTTATCGTTTTCCCTATTTACGAATACAATTATCTAATTATTTTATTTCCTAGTGTTATTTGGTCCTCTTTTGTTTTTTTCTCCTTATTAATCGAATTGGTCTCATCAGTAGGAATAGATGAAGTTTTACCACTGAATTTGTGAAAGTTTTCAGTCCAACTCTTTTTTACGCTTGCTTCCTATTTTGTTCACTTTCTTCTTCTTTAGGTTTATTTGGTTAATATTGAAAGATTGTCCCCAACTTTGTTGAATATATATATATATATATATATATATATATAGAGAGAGAGAGAGAGAGAGAGAGAGATAGATAGATAGGTTCACATAAGGCCAACAACTCTTATAAGTTTATAAGTTCCAGTGTTAAAGTTACACAAAAAGTGCTTAAAGTTACATGAGATGAGTGTTAAAGTCGCACTTTATCACTTTAAGTGATAACAGTGCTGAATGTTATAGTTACATATCAATCTTGAACAAATGCAACTTTAAGGTATGTCATCTGTAACTTTAATATATACTTAATGACATATGGTGAACTTATTTGATCTCTTCTATATATATATATAGAAAAGGGATCAAGGGAGTTAGGTGAAAAGTGGGAAGTTGATAAGTTTTGTTGTTGGCCCTTGATCTTGAGTTGAATGGACGGCTTAGATGGATGATGTGTAAAAAAAAGAAAAGAATACAGCAAACTGACAAGCAGCAGTGGAGAGAGGGAAGCAACCCTACCCTCAATCACACTTCGCAGCAGTAGAGAGAGGGGAGCATCCCCCCCTCAATCAAACTCTCCCTTCTTCATTACTTCCCTTCTCTCCTTTTCAATTCATTTCCCCAATTCAATTCATCTCTCCCTAACAAAACTCTATCAAATAAGCTCCATTAATAACTCCGACCATACTCCGTCAACAACTCCGATCATACTCTGTTTTTAACACAACAAGACTGATAATTATACCAAGGTATGTTTATGCATAAACTTTGATCATCTTCATTTTTTTTAGCTTCTTCTTCATCCTCATCTTCATCTTCGATCATATTCATCTTCTTCAAACTTCTTTTTATTTTTCATATATTCTTTTTTTGGTATTTATAAAATTATTCATCTTCATTATCTAAAAAAAAGAACAACTTCATCTTTAAGATGAAGTTTGAAGATGAAGTTGTTCTTTTTTGTGGGATGAATGGAGCTTGAAGATGAAGATGAAGATGAACAAGTCATTTAGTGCGTAATATTTTTGCAGAATTGCAAAGTCACACTCATTATGCTGTATAGTCACACTCATTATGTTGTGGAATCACGCAGCTGTACACTCATTGTAGTCACATATTCAGTTGTATAGTCATACTCATTATGTTGTATAGTCACACTCGCTATGTTGTAGAATCACGCAGCTGTAGAATACCTTGGGATTAAGGTATCATTCGTTGAATCATCTTCATCTTCATGCTTGTTTTATTTTTTTCATGCTTTTTTTTTTGTATTTATAAAATTATTCATCTTCATTATCCAAAAAAAAGGAAGGTTGAATATGGATGAATGGATGTTGAATATTTAATGAATGTTTAGATATTTTCATCTTTTTAAAGTCATAGTCGTTCATTCATCCATATATATTCAACTTTCATTTTTTTTTTCTGGATAGTGAAGATGAATAATTTTATAAATACAAAAAAAAGTATGAAAAATAAAACAAACATGAAAATGAAGATGGTTAAACGCATGATACCCTAATCCCAAGGTATTCTACAGCTGCGTGATTCTACAACATAATGAGTGTGACTATGCAACATACTGAGTGTGACTGTACAACTTAAAGTGTGTGACTATACAACTTAAAGTGTGTGACTTTTTTCAGGTATTTTTTTATCTACGTTCAAGTTTCCACGTTCTTCAAATCCCTGCTTCCGAACCTCGATGATTTTCAGGTATTTGTTTTTATCTTTTTAGAGCATATTTAAAATAATTAATCATCTTAATCCTCATGCTTGTTTTATTTTTCATTCCTTCTTTTTTTTGGTATTTATAATATTATTTATCTTCATTATTCACAAAAAAAAAGAAGGTTGAATATGGATGAAAGAAAGTTGAATATTTAATGAATGTTTAAATAATTTGCTCTGATTCGTATGTATAATCATCTTTCTAATTATGAATGTGACTTTGATAATGATGATTGAAGAATAATTGACTGTATGGCTTTTATTTTCCATTTTACGGTTTCAGTTTTGTAGTCACACACTTTAGGTTGTACAGTGACACTCATTATATTGTAGAATCACACAAATTCTTACATTGATTAGTGTATGTAATCATTTTTGCTAATGATGATTAAACTATAAATAAGTACGAGTATAATTTAGTTGTATAGTCACACTGTTGAAGTTGTATAGTCATACTCGTTATGTTGTAGGATCACAGTTGATGGGGGTCGGTTGCCTACCTTTGGCCGCCTGTCAGTCAGGCCCCAGGGCGACCAGTCCCAGAAGGCGGAAAGGCCTGCCCGGCAGACTTTCCACCAAAATCATTGAAATCACCAAAGTGTGGCCCTAATCCCTTAAGCCACCCGCCAAACAGGGCAAGCCAGGCCTCCCGCCACCTTCCAGGGCGTTCCCGCCTAAGCAGAACCAAAGGAGAACCGAGGACCCATCCGTCATTTTGCCTAAGGTAAGGGGAAATGAGTGGACAAGGTGAGTCCACGTGTCGCACCAACATCCACCCATTTTCCCTCTTCTTCTTTCTCTTTTCCTCTCTCTTGTGGGAAGGTATAAATACTTACCCATTTCCCACATAAGAGGGGTTGGATTCTCTCTCTCTAGACTCTTACTCCTAAAAACGCCACCTAGTTCCTCACGAGCTAGGTTTGTCAAGGCATTTCACGGACTGACTTAGGCATCGGAGAGGGTTTCCTCGGACAACCTCCGAGGCCCTGTGCGTTCATTGTGCAGGGAGCAGGCCAACTCCGCCGAGAAAGTCCGATCAAGGGAGTGAGAAGAAAGGGAGTCTGAAGGAAATCAAACGATCAATTGTTCACCATTAACCCAATCATACAGCCCGGATCCAAGGCCGGGTGAATTGTTTCCGTGACAGGAACAATTTGGCGCCGTTTGTGGGGAGCTTACGGTTGTGCTCACGAGTTACCCACTAAAATCAACCACTCATAACCACAAAACTAAAACAATCATGCCAGAAATTGTCGATGCCAGTGCAGGAACGGGTCCGACGGTCCCACCGGTGACCCCCCTTTATGGTATGCCGCAGTCGGAGAGAGTTCCTCCGGCCACGATCCTAGGGGTAGGGGGAACCAGTCTCCTCGGTGGCCCTAACACTGCTGTGACGCCTGAGCTGGGGGCACCCCCACGACACGCTCTTAATCTGACCCCAGCTCAGATGGCGCAGGCAGCCGCTTTCTTCTCTGCAATGCTAAACCAGGAGTTCACTCCTGAGGACTTGGTAGGCAGGGTCGCATCGGCACCCAGGCAACCATCCCCAATCAGCAGGGATGAAGCTGGGGGCACGAGGCGGACCGCCGCCAGAAATGCCCAGAGGAAAGCGAGAAGGACGGCTCAAGCGTATGCGCATGTGCAAAGGCGCATTTCTACTGGCAATCCAGAGCCACCTGTCCAGCAGGCGTTCTCCATTCACACAACAGAATCAGCGTCTGGAGGACAGGGAGGCTTATCCCGAGGATTACAGGAGCGCATGAGGCCCAGGGAGCCCATGTCAAAACGCTTGGGAGAAAAAACAGGCGGAGTTTTCTCCAGGCTAACGCCTACAGCCAAGGAACAGTCGGCCCCCGGCTTATCCCAAAGCCTGCAATCCAGGCTCAACCGGGGACAACCGCTCGAGTCCCGGTACCATCAGGGTGAGAACCTCTGCCACTCTCAGAGGAAGAGGCTCAGGCAGACCTCCCCGGAAACAGAGGATGAAGCAGCCAACAGGCCGCCACCAAGGCACCGCTCCCCCAGTGCGAGGAAACCGACCCATAAACAATGGGAATCTCACGGTAACCAGTCTGGGGAAAGCAGGTCACGACTTGTAGGCAGGCCCACAAAAACCCCGCTGCACCCTGAGGTACAAGAGTACCCCATTCCAAAAATCAAAATGCCCACCATTAAATTTGACGAGACGACAGATCCTGAAGACCACCTGGCAGCATTTGAGAGCCACATGGGCATGTATGACGTAGATGATGCCATCTGGTGCAAAGTTTTCCCAACCACCCTGGTAGGGCTCGCACAGGGATGGTTCAGAGATCTCCGCCAGGGGTCAGTCAGATTCTTCATAGAGTTAGCTGAGATCTTCCTCGAACAGTATGCCGGAAATAAGAGAAGACGCCTCACCCGTTTCGATCTCATGACCCTGAAACAGAAAAAGGGTGAGAGTGTGAGGGAATACATGAGAAGGTTCGATCTATCCTACCAGCAGGTCAGGGAGATCGATGATTCCACTGCCGCCTACGCCCTGACAATCTCTCTACTTCCAGGGGAAATGAAAAACCAGATGATCAGGGCCCAGCCAGAAACCCTGGCCATGGCCAGGAAGATTGCGGAAGGCTTCATTCTGCAGGAGGAGTTCCACGGCCTGACGGATACCCCTGCAGGCCAAACAAGGCCTCAAGGGGGACCGCAGGGTGGAAAGGGCAGAAGTGAGCCAGGCAAGCAAAGGGAAGAGGGAGACACTCCCAAGAAAGAGCGCACAGTCTACCAGCCCAGATTCGACAGTTACACTGCCCTGAACAAATCCAGGGCGGAAATCTTCGAACTGGAAAAAGAGACTGCTAAATGGAACCGCCCGAACAAACCTCGCAGCCCGAAAGGAGACCCCAAGAAATTCTGCACTTTCCACGACTGCATAGGCCATACCACCGAGGAATGCCGTCACCTGAAGGACGAAATCGAGAAGTTAATCAGGAACGGATGGTTAGCCAACTACGCAGCTAAGAATAAGTCTCAGAAGGAAGTGTCTGAAAAACCCGAAGGGTCAGTGCAGAACCGCATGGTGATCCATGTAATTTCAGGGGGCACTGAGGGCCATCTCAGTCGAAGAGGCCAAAAAAGACAAATGCGCGAACTAAGGAACCAGATCTGCTATGCTGAGAAAGCAGGGAGTCCAAGGGGGGTGACCTTGAGCATCACCCCTGATGATGCAGGGCGCGTGGTATACCCGCACAGTGATCCTTTGGTGCTGTCCCTAGAGATCAGCAACCACATTGTGCGGAGGTGTATGGTGGACACAGGCGCGTACACGAATCTACTGTACAAGGACGCCTTCGAAAAAATGGGCCTGGAAAAAAGGCACCTACGACCTGCCCCCGGATCATTATACGGATTCAGTGGAGCAGGCGTGCTGCCCATGGGAGTCATAGACCTGCCCGTAACCTTTGGGGAAGGCTCTACTGCCAGGAACGTCAGGGCAACCTTTGTTGTTGTGGATGCAAAATCTGCCTACAACGCCCTAATTGGCAGAGCCACCCTAGACGAAATCGAGGCAGCCATCTCCATCAGGGCTCTCACCATAGCATATGTCACTGATTTCGGACTAGAAGGGAAGGTGCGCGGGGACCAGGAGTCAGCCAGACAATGCTACTCCGTGGCCCTGCAAGAACACGAAAAAGAAAGGAAAGGAAAAAGAAAGGCTGACAGTTCCCCCAGCAGGGAGGGCGAAATCCCAGCCGAACACCCGGCGTCCGACCACCTGGAGCCAGGGGGCGAAAGCATGTTGGTAGACTTGGAGCCAGGAAGGCAGGTCCTGATAGGAGCTGACCTGGAAAAATCCTACCAGGCTGAACTGGTCAAGCTGCTAAAAGAAAACAAAGACGTATTCGCCTACTCGGCAGACGAGATGCCCGGCGTTGATCCATCATGCATCGTTCACAAGCTGAACGTAAGCATGGATGCTCGCCTTGTAAACCAGAAGAAACAAAATATGTCCGCGGAAAAAGACGCAGCAATCAAGGAAGAAATTGACAAACTCTTGAAAGCAGACTTTATTGAGGTCTGTGACTACCCAGAATGGTTGGTAAATGTAGTCATAGTTAAAAAATCGTCAGGCGCATGGAGAATGTGCGTGGATTTTACAAACCTCAACAAGGCCTGCCCGAAAGACTGCTATCCGCTCCCCAGAATCGACCAACTGGTAGACTCCACCAGTGGTTATTCCATGCTAAGCTTCCTAGATGCCTTTTCAGGGTATCATCAACTATACTTGTGGCAGCCGGACAGGGTGAAGTGCGCGTTCATCACCAGTTCAGGCACCTACATGTACAAGATGATGCCATTCGGGCTTAAGAATGCAGGAGCTACATACCAGCGGTTAGTTGATAAAGTGTTTGAAAAACAAAAAGGCAGAAACATCGAGGCTTACGTTGATGACGCCATCGTAAAAAGCAGAGAAGACAGAGAGCACCTGATAGACCTGCAGGAGACCTTCTGCTCCCTGCGCGCCTACAAAATGAAACTCAATCCAAAGAAGTGTACATTTGGAGTCCGCTCCGGCAAATTCCTGGGGTTTTTGGTCAGCTCACGGGGGATAGACGCCAACCCTGAAAAAATTCAGGCAGTTCTAGACCTTCCTGAGCCCAAGACCATTAGAGACATCCAACGCCTGACGGGCCGCATGGCCGCCTTAGCACGGTTCATCGCCCGATCAGCAGACAAGGCCACTCCTTTTTTCAAGATACTAAAAGGAAACAAACAGTTCAAGTGGCAAAACGAGCAGAAAGAGGCCTTTGAGCAATTGAAGGACCATCTTAAGAAGCTCCCCACCCTGGCAAGACCAGTAGCAGGGGAAAAACTTTTTCTCTACATTGCAGTGACCAATATAACTGTCAGCGCAGTCATCTTACGAGAAGAAGCAGGCGCCCAGCAGCCTATATACTTTGTAAGCCATGCGCTGGGGGCAGCCGAGAAGAATTACCCGATGGTCGAAAAAGCCGCCTACGCAGTCATAATTGCTGCCAGGAAGCTCAGACCTTACTTTGACGCACATCCAGTTGTGGTCCTCACCGACCAACCACTGGAGAAGGTGTTGGAAAAATTTGAAAAATCAGGGAGACTATTGAAGTGGGCGATTGAGCTGAGTGGGCTAGGCATATCTTACCAGCCGAGAACAGCCATCAAGGCCCAAGCCTTAGCAGATTTTCTGGCTGAGTGTTCCCATTCAGGGGAGGAAGAAACCTCTGCCGAGGAGTGGGTCGTGCATACTGATGGATCCTCGACAGCCAATGGCGCAGGCGCAGGCATTGTATTAACCAGCCCGGGAGGGGCTGACTTTGAGCACGCCCTCAGATTCGTTTTCCCAGCATCAAACAACGAAGCAGAGTACGAAGCAGTACTCGCAGGCGTCAGGCTAGCTAAAGCCGCAGGAGCCGAACGAATTATCCTGGCGACAGACTCCCAGCTCATCGCCAACCAAATCAATGGAGAATACGAAGCCAGGGACCAAGCAATGGCCACATACCTGGAAATGGTGAAGGGAGAGTTATCCGGCCTAAAATCATACGAGGTCAAACAGATCCCCCGATCCCAGAACAGCAGAGCAGACGCCCTGTCAAAACTGGCAAGCTCCAGTCTACAGGACATCCGGAGATCAGTGTGGGTCGACGTTTTACACGAGAAGTCCACTAACCCCTGTCAGGCGGTTAATACTATGGAAAAAGAGCCAGAAAGCTGGATGACTCCCTTCATCCAGTACAAGAAACATGGTATCTTACCATCAGATTCATTACAAAAAAGGAAGATACAGGCTAAAGCAGCCTGGTTCATACTCATTGATGAAGAGCTTTACAAGAAGTCTTTTACTTATCCCCTGCTCAAATGCCTGCGGGCGGATCAGGCCGCTGAGGTATTGGAGGATATCCACTCAGGGATTTGTGGACATCACATTGGTGGGAGATCACTGGCCCACAAGGCCCTCAGGGCAGGCTACTACTGGCCTACCATGCTGGCAGATGCCAAGAGCCTGACCCAGAAATGCAGGAAATGCCAACTCTTTGCCCCATCAATCCATGCCCCGGCCCAGGAGCTCAGGCCAATCCTATCCCCCATCCCCTTCGCTCAATGGGGGATGGACATTCTAGGACCCTTCGCGGTGGCCACAGGGGGCAGAAAATTCTTAATTGTCGCCATAGACTACTTCACCAAATGGGTGGAGGCCGAAGCAGTGCCCAACATCACTGAGCCAGCGGTCAGGAAAGTGGTCTGGCGAAATATCATCACCAGATTCGGTCTACCAAAGATGTTGGTATTTGACCATGGCAGGCAATTTGATAATGATCCGCTGAGAATCTGGTTGGGAAGCCACAACATCTCAGTCGCCTATTCAGCTGTCTGTCATCCTCAAACCAACGGACAGGCGGAAGCAGCCAACAAACAAATCCTGAACGGCCTGAAGAAAATGGTGGATGACTGCAAGGGTAGGTGGGCTGACGAACTCCCCAGTATACTCTGGTCAATCCGAACTACCAGAAAAGAGTCTACAGGCCAGACCCCATTCGGTCTGGTATATGGAGCAGAGGCATTATTGCCAATTGAGGCAAGGATCCCCTCTCTGCGCTCCCTGCAGTACGACCAGGCTGAAAACGAAGCTGCAATGGTCGAAGCCTTGGACCTGGTAAACGAATTAAGGGAAGAAGCCAGTACCAAGATCGCTGCCTACCAACAACGAATGAGGAAAGCCTTCAACACCAAAGTACGACAGAGGAATTTCCAGATGGGCGAACTAGTTCTGAGAAAGACGCAGGCGATTGGAAAGTCAAGAGAACATGGAAAGCTGAGTGCCAACTGGGAGGGCCCATACCAAGTAACTCGGGTTCTAGGACCAGGCACATACAAAATCGCCAACCTTGAGGGGCAAGAACTACATGCTCACTGGAATGCAGACACGCTAAAGAAATATTACGTCTGAACAAGAATACAGGCAGTTTTTACTTTTACTAAAAAAGGCGGAGGACGGTCAAAAATGTCGACGGCTCCGACCACCCCAATGTCAAAAAGAAAATTTTTAAGAGAAATGAGAAGATACAGATTTATACTCGTTGCCTGTTCACACTCGCGTCTTTCACACACAAACGAGCAGGGGGCAATAGGGGGAGGCCCCCATGTTGCCGAAATTGGGAAAAGTGAACCCCCCAACGCAAATCAAAAGCCACCCTGCTTACCTCTGGGCAGGCAGGGGGCAGGCCCCCTGGACTTTGGACAAAAGCCAGGGACAGGCCGTACCAACAAGGACTGGGGGCAGGCCCCCCAACCTTGTATAAAAAACGCAAAAGCCACCCTGCTTACCTCTGGGCAGGTAGGGGGTAGGCCCCCTTGACTTTGGACAAAAGCCAGGGACAGGCCGTACCAACAAGGACTGGGGGCAGGCCCCCCAACCTTGTATAAAAAAACGCAAAAGCCACCCTGCTTACCTCTGGGCAGGCAGGGGGTAGGCCCCCTGGACTTTGGACAAAAGCCAGGGACAGGCCGTACTAACAAGGACTGGGGGCAGGCCCCCCAACCTTGTATAAAAAACGCGAAAGCCACCCTGCTTGCCTCTGGGCAGGCAGGGGGCAGGCTCCCTGGACTTTGAACAAAAGCCAGGGACAGGCCAGACTAACGAGGACTGGGGGCAAGCCCTCCAACCCTGTATAAAAAACGCAAAAGCCACCCTGCCTGCCTCTAGGCAGGCAGGGGGCAGGCTCCCTGGACTTTGAACAAAAGCCAGGGGCAGGCCAGACTAACAAGGACTGGGTACAGGCCCCCAAACTTGTGTAAAAGTGAAACTATCAGGAACCCCCCTGCTTACAGGCAGGCAGGCTGCGAATCAAGTTCATGAGGAATCAAAACAGACAAAAGCAAACAGAAAATTCACATAAAAAGAGTACTGTCAAAGGAATACAGGACAAGAGTTTTCAAAACAAATGATTACAATCAAGAGTACGGCAGCCGGCCACCAAAGGGCTCGGCGCGCAAAGAAGTGAGGAAATTAAAACGTTGGCACAGGCGCAGCAGGGGACGAGCAAGAGCCCTCTGAGGAAGACTGCCCTCCATGTTAAGCAGGGGGAGCATCTGGGCCGGAAGCAGCAGCTCCCTCAGACAGTCTACGCATTTGAGCTTCGTCCTTAGCAGTATAAAGGGCACGGAAAGCATCTTCGTCAAAACCAGGGAACATCTCCCTGACAGTTTCCATGACAACCCCTAGGCAAGAGTTAGCACCATTAACGAAGCCCGCCGACACAGCCGTTTCCACCTCCTGGAGAATTTCGTCCCTCTCTTTCTCCCAATCCTTGGTCTTCGCCGCCAGATCGCCAAGGGCCGCCTGCAGATCAGAGTTTGCCTTGGAAAGGCACTCCCCGAGGTCAATAACGCTCTTCTTAGCATGATCCAGTTCAGCCAAAGCTTTTCTGGCCCGCTCCAATTCAGCAAAGGCCTGCTGAGCTCTCTTTGACTCCTCCCCCAGGCGAGACACTTCCCTGGTAGCCTTCTCGCTCTCAGACTTCCAGTGGATCGCCTGACCCCTGGCCTCTTCTAGCTCAATCTCTTTTTTCGCCAACTGATCCTTCAGGCTGGCAATGAGAGCAATGTCCCTCTCGACCGCAGAAAGGCGGTCAGAGTTAGACAATTCCTCATCACTCAGGCGACTGAGGGCCGCCAGCTCCGCGGAAGCCTGCATGATTCGGGAAGTGCGCTTAATGTACTGGGTCACTTGACTGGTAGCAGACTTGACAGTCTTGAGAAGATGGTCTGCTAGAACTGCCCCTGAGTCGGAGAGTAAGGCGGAAACATCTTGGCTGTCGCCTGCATTATAGTGGAACTCAACGTTCTCCTCAGAGAAAAGGGTGGCGGGAATCTCCGGAGCAAAACGCTTGGGCTCAGGCGTGGAAGTCTCCAAGTCCACCACCTGGTCAGCACTGGGAGCCTCCCGACTCCTCTTTCTAATCAGCGCCCGGGGGGTACTCTCCCCAGTCTCCTCGGAGCCTGCGGCCCGCGACCCCGGAGGAATCTGAACCCCTGCTGAAGGGCCCTCTTGCCTGCCAACAGGCGAAGGGGTAGCCTCGTAAGCAATCGCCTTCGCAGCTGGAGAGGAGGTGGCCTCAGAAACCGCCGTCTTGGCAGACGTTACTCGAGGAGGAGGGGGAAGCCTTGGTCTACTGAATGACAGGCCCTTCAAATGCTTCATCAGATTTTTCTCGCCTCTCTTAAAATCAGGGGGAAGAGAAGGGCGACTTTGGATAACAGTGAGATTCTCGTCCAAGCCCAGGCGTCTCACCTCCCCTTTCCTCCAAATAAAGGTGGCAAGATCTGCAAGACAAACAAACAGGCTGTCAGGGCATTTTTAAAAGAAAAAAGAGTAAGAAGGAATCACCAGCACTCCTGAACTACCTTTATCTAGACCCGGATTCATGCCCAACCGGGTGAAATAATTGTCAGTCGCTATAAGCTCCGCATGAGGGAGCCATAAGGTGGGGCCATACACCCCATACTTGTTAGTGTGGGCAGCAAAGTAGGCCGTCAACTCCTTGTCCTTCTCACTTAGCTTAACCTCCAAGGCCTTTCCACCCACGCCAGGGTGGTACTCCTCAGGGGTCTCCAGCCTGGTGTGGACATGATTCCTGAAATGATGAGGAATCCTCCACCCATGGATGCTGTGTATGTAAAGGAAGTTGTTCTTCCAGTCCCTCAAGTTGTCCGTGCCAGGCCACACCAAACAATGTCCCTTCTGCCTCAAGAGGGACCAATAACCAGGGGAGCCCGTACTCCCAGAAGAAACCATTTGTAAACCCACCATAAACCGCAGGGCGTTGATGGAAGGCTCCATGCGGTGGAAAAGACAGGTCCAGACATATGAAATCAACGCCTTGACAGCTGTGGCTGTCAGCTGGGCGATGGCGACGTTCATGCGCCTGAAGATCTCCTCTAAGGCAGGATGGAGGGGAAAGCGAAGGCCAAACTCTAAACATTTATGGTAAACCGCTATGCACCCATCGGGGGGGTTGCATACGGTATCCTTTTCGCCGGGGACAACAACTGTATACCCCTCCCCGAAGTTATAGAGCCGCTCAATCACGACGGCGGCGTTCTTTGCAAGGATCGTCTCCCGATTTTTCGGGTCAGGGAAAGTACTCAGAGGGATGCGGTATTTAGCCTTATCTAAATAGTAAATCCTCCCCCTTTCCCGACGAACGAGGGGGCCGGAAGTTCTGGAAGGGTTAACTTCCAACGCCTCGTCGTCCGAGTCAATAACATCAAACGAAGGGGGGTCAGGAGAATTGCCGCCCCCACTGCCCGCCGAATGCTCTTCCTCAAGACCAACCTCCCTAGAGGAGGAGGCAAAATTCACCCCTTCTCCCCTCTTTGATGGGTCGATAAAGGGCAAAATCCGTTCACGGGTTCTAGACATGTTACTCTAAAAAAGAAGCGGAAAAAAGGAAATCGAAGAGAGAAAAAGAATGGAGGATGAAAATCTGACCTAAGATCGCCTAATAGCACGTTACAAGCCCGAAGAAAGAGTCTCTCAGGTAAATGAGGGTTCAAGGTAGGATACGATCCGTCAACGCTCAAGGGTTATTGACAGATAAAGAGAGTAAGGGAGTTTCGAAGGAAAAGAAAGATTGAAAAAAGTGAAAGAATGGATGACTGATCACTTTTATAAAGAGAAAGGCATGCCAAGAGTCGCCCAACCCTCAGGAATTCACCCAAAGGCTGCGGTCCACGTGTCGCCCCCATGGAGGTTTACTCTAGGCAGCTTCCCAAGAAAAACCTTGCGAAGACCAAAGGGTGTCAGAAGATTGGTCACCCTATGACGTCCCCCCTGGAAAAAAAAAAAAAAAAAATTCGCAGTACACAAACGCGTCGCCTGATTTTCATTTCATTAAGTCTTACGAAGGAAAGTTACATCTTGAGACAGATGCGAAAAGGAAAATACATAAGGCCCAAAAATTCCGGCCTGACAGAAACTAAACACCCTGCCACGCAGGCCTAGTCATCGCCCAAATCTGGGGAATAATCCCCAGGGCTGCCTGGACTCCCAAGAGCTGAGCCTCAATCCCAGTCTGGGGAGCCCTGGAAAGGGTCATCAGAGGCTCCGTCTTCATCTTTGTCGCTCAGGCAACCAAGACCCTCACTGTCGTCAGAGTCATGACTGCTATCTTCCCAGTCCCTTCCAAAGGGAACGGCCCGGGACTCGTCGCAGGTGCGACAGCCTGTTTTCTTCACAGGCGAAGATGGACCTGACGCCAAGGATGAATCAGTGTCAGAGAAGTTGGGGTCAAATTGTTCAGGGTGCAGCCATGGAAAGCACTCATGGCATCCCCTGTCAAAACAGCCCCCTCCCTGGGGGCAGCGCCTAAACCTAGGCGCAGCAGGAGGCGAGGACCTCCTAGGGCGTTTGCCCATCCTAACAGAGGCCTTCTAACTCCCCGGCGGAAATGAAGTCGTGAACGGCGACTCCGGCGAACAGCTAGGTAAGCAGCACGAGCATATCGAAGCCTCCAAAACCCTCTGAAGATGAAAGTAACATGCCTAACTCCACGACGAGTTACACTTTTTTTGATCCAAGCCATGACTAAAGACAGAGAGGAAAAGTTGGAAATAGATCATAAAAATTGTGAAGGAGGATGCAATTTATACAAAGGCAGAAGCAGGGCATTAATGGTGCCCCAACCACCTCTGCAAGGAAGAGAGCCAATCACCGAACTGGCACACTGCTCGAAAATTCTCTATGCAAAGGAGGGTAATCATAACAAAGGACGTTTGAACTCTCTGCATACCCAGAGAAATTAAAGCATGTTCCCTCGGGAACACGCGGCACATTTAATGCAAATGTCCAAGGAGTCAACCTCCCGTCGTCCCGAAACAAGACGTCGCCTGCCAAGCAGGAGCCTCGCTCCCCCTCAGTCGGCGAGGGCTAATTGATGGGGGTCGGTTGCCTACCTTTGGCCGCCTGTCAGTCAGGCCCCAGGGCGACCAGTCCCAGAAGGCGGAAAGGCCTGCCCGGCAGACTTTCCACCAAAATCATTGAAATCACCAAAGTGTGGCCCTAATCCCTTAAGCCACCCGCCAAACAGGGCAAGCCAGGCCTCCCGCCTGCTTCCAGGGCGTTCCCGCCTAAGCAGAACCAAAGGAGAACCGAGGACCCATCCGTCATTTTGCCTAAGGTAAGGGGAAATGAGTGGACAAGGTGAGTCCACGTGTCGCACCAACATCCACCCATTTTCCCTCTTCTTCTTTCTCTTTTCCTCTCTCTTGTGGGAAGGTATAAATACTTACCCATTTCCCACATAAGAGGGGTTGGATTCTCTCTCTCTAGACTCTTACTCCTAAAAACGCCACCTAGTTCCTCACGAGCTAGGTTTGTCAAGGCATTTCACGGACTGACTTAGGCATCGGAGAGGGTTTCCTCGGACAACCTCCGAGGCCCTGTGCGTTCATTGTGCAGGGAGCAGGCCAACTCCGCCGGGAAAGTCCGATCAAGGGAGTGAGAAGAAAGGGAGTCTGAAGGAAATCAAACGATCAATTGTTCACCATTAACCCAATCATACAGCCCGGATCCAAGGCCGGGTGAATTGTTTCCGTGACAGGAACAACAGTCATTATGTTGTAGGATCACATCGTTTATGTTGTATAGTCACACAGTTAAAGTTGTATAGTTACACTCATTATGTTGTACAATCATGCAGTTGTAGAGTCATTGTAGTCACATATTCAGTTGTGTTGTGTGATTTAGATTGATTGTGTGTTTTGTTGCAGCGAAATAGTTGGTGGAAAGAGGAATGTTGGTAAAAGGGGCTGTGGGAAGAAGAAGGTCGTGGAAGATACAACGACCGACCACGTAATTGGACAATGTATAAATGTATTGTTGCGCACGTACCGGAGACCATCGTTAAGCTCTTGTGTGTTTATGTGAGATAAAATATTTGCTTTAGCATGAACGTACTATGTGTAAATGATGTTTGGTGGGTTAGAATGTTTTTATGTTTGATGTACTATATGTAAAAGATGGACTTTGTCCAATGTAAATATATTTTCATCGTTATTTTCTGGTTTCATAATTAATCACGCGAGGTCTATAGCAAAATCACTTATCCTTCCACCTGTGTGACTATACATCTAAATTATACTCGTACTTATTTATACTTCAATCATCATTAGCAAATATGATTACATACACTAATCACTGCAAGAATTTGTGTGATTCTATAATACAATGACTCTACAACTGCATGATTGTACAACATAATGAGTGTGACTATACAACTTTAACTGTGTGACTATACAACATAAACTCTGTGATCCTACAACATAATGACTGTGATCCTACAACATAACGAGTATGACTATACAACTTCAACTGTGTGATTATACAACATAATCTCTGTGACTATACAACTGTGTGATAAAAATAAACCCTATATTACACACTATCAATCTTGCAACGCACACATTCATCTCTAACCTTAATGAAATGTGACCTTTCTCAACAGCGACTGTTGAGAAATATAACAATCATAAGTATAACAACCGTACAAAATACCAACAATAATAAATATAAAGAAACCATGCTCCAATGGTGCAAAATAACTAAACCCTCTACATCTCCATGCTCCAATGGTGCTGTTCCTTGAAGATTCGTATGTGCTCGAAAATGTCTAGTCGAAAATTTATGTTCAACATGCAGGAGGTAAGATGAGTAGATACATATATATTTGGTATCTTGCATTTGAAATTCCATTTTTTTGTTTAGTTTGTTAATTTGAAAAGTTATACAGTTGTAATGTCACAACCACACTCTATATGATGGACAGTCACACAGTTATAACGTGGTAGTCACACTTAATATGATAGACAGTCATACGTTGTATTATGTTATAACTTGGTTGTGACAGTCACACTTAATATGATAGACAGTCACACTTAATATGTTATAACGTGGTAGTCTACAGCTTCAACTGTGTGACTATACAAATTATAACATTCATTAAATATTCAATCTTCATTCATTCATATTCAACCTTCATTTTAATCCATATTTAATCTTCATATTTTTTGGATAATGAAGATGAATAATTTTATAAATCGAAAAAAAAGGTATGAAAAGTAAAATAAGCTGGAAGATGAAATGTTTGTGAAGGTATTTTACAGCTGAGTGATTCTACAACCTAAAGAGTGTGACTATACATCATAATGAGTGTGACTATACAACTGAATATGTGACTACAATGAGTGTACAGCTGCGTGATTCTACAACATAATGAGTGTGACTATAAAACTGAAAGTGTGTGGTCTTGCAATTTTGTAAGAACATTACGCACTAAATAACTTGTTCATCTTCATCTTCAACATTCATTCATCCCACAAAAAAAGAACAACTTCATCTTCAAATTTCATCTTAAAGATGAAGTTGTTTTTTTTTGTGGATCATAAAGATGATTAATTTTATAAATACAAAAAAAAAGATATGAAAAATAAAAAGAAGCATGAAGATGAAGATGAATATGAAGATGATGAAGAAAAAGAAGCATGAAGATGAAGATGAAGATGAAGATACCTTCGTATGATGATCGAATTTACTGACGGAGTATGTTGGGTTAAAAACGCAGTATGGTCGGAGTAGTTGACGGAGTATGGTCGGAGTAGTTGACGGAGTATGGTCGGAGTTATTAATGGTGTGGTCGGAGTTATTAATGGTGATTATTTGTTGGGGTTTTGTTAGAGAGAGATGAATTGAGTTGAGAAATGAATTGAAAATGAGGGGATTGGGAAGTCTATGATGGAAGTAATGTAGGGATTGATTTGGGCGAGGGGATGTTTCCCTCTCTCCACTGTTACTATGTCAGTTTATTAATTTTTTTTTTAATAATTGAACCCCATCCATCCACCATCCATATTAGGATGAATGGGTGGAGGGGATCAACACTAAGCAACTCTCCAAGAGTTGCTAACTCCCCTGATCCCCCCCCCTCTCTCTCTCTCTCTCTCTCTCTCTCTATATATATATATATATATATATATATATATATAGTTTTCACTATCAGTAAGCCTCTTCCTTATTGTAAACAGCTGCATGCATTTTCATTTCCAGTATAATAATCAATGCTTCATTCTCAAATAAACAGTTAACGTGGGTGGGTGGAATCAATGCAAGATAAACTACATATATACCTTTAGCAGTTCCGTCACCTAGAATGACAACTTTGTCCCTAAGAGGGGAAGTGGCTCCTCCAGACCGAGACAAGTTAGAGAGAAAAAAGTTGTCAAAGCTATCAACAGACACATAGATGTAGGGGATTCTGGCAGCTTCCACAGCTCGTCGAAATGTAGCCTTGATACCGAATATCGACTTACCTGGCTCCACTGCACTTGTACGGTCCACATCCACTTCAAATTCATTTCAAACTCAGATGGAAAGAATCTCTAGTACAATTCAAATCAATCAACACGACAAAATAAACAAATTAATTATACTAATATGAGAATTAATACAAATTAATAGAAATTAATTCTCTGAAGATGTTGCAGGTTCACACACAACTACATATTTCTGAACCTTGGAGTATTTCTCGTATACTTTCTGTAACCTATTACCTGCAGCTGCTGAGTGAAGTTTCACCAGCATCTTCCCACATTCCCTGCGACTCTGGGTAGCCCGTGTAGCTCCTCAGAGTAACCGACTGAAACACCCCACATTGATTGAAGATGTCCTATTTATGAGCTTTGCTTAAAGGGATTTGAAGTACTACTCATATCAACAAAGTGCACTTTCTTTTCTGGTCATCCATGCAAAAGAACTTCGCAGTTAAGCGTGCTTGGCTGGGAGCAATCTTAGGATGGGTGACCTCCTGGGAAGGTTTCCAGGATGCACATGAATGAGGACAAAATGCGCTGGAAAGGACTTGTGTTGGTCTGTGGGACCAGTACAAAACCTGGCGAGCTACCGCGGTTAACATTTCCGGTCCTAGGATTGGGCCGGGGTGTTACAAATACTGTAATTCCCTAGAAAATCTAACGCAATACAGTGTCGGAAACACTGTAGAGATGGGATTAAAACACACTGACAAACTATATCCTAAAAAAATGGTAAGTCAATACAAAGGCCACTTTTTACAAAAGAGCTAAATAGAAAATTCTTCAAACGGGTTATACAAATCCATAAATTACATGAATAGAGAAGAGTAGGATCCATGCTACTCGCTAGCTCACACCCAAAACCCAGCAGCAAAAATCTGTCATGTTAAAAACATAACAGCCACGTCAGTGGGGAGTAACTTGGACGGTCTCCCAGCCATATTATATCATATGGAAAAATAATAGTATTATTATATCAAAATATTTAAAAAGAGAAAACATTAAAATGATATAATAAAATAAGTTCTTGGAGGAAACTTTAAACATTTGCCAACCTGCAAATCAAACCAATCGACAATAATAATTATATTCAAAACCAGCGTTATGGAAATTCGATCAGTGTGCACAAGGCTAGACTTTCACTAGGATAATACTGGAAACTAGCTTCGAGAAATGTAGACTTAACTCATAACACAATCCAGTCTCTAACTAGGCAACTCAACTATAACAGGACTGCGTGCAGCGAGGTCTTGGTTTAAGTAGTATACACCCCTCCAGGATACCAAATGTATCCAGTTCAACTGACGGCGACTAACACGATGCGATATCTAGCTTAAGGGCACAATGCACACTCTCCTGGGCGAAACTACGCCCCGTTCAACGACCAAATGTGCCCCAAATAGGCACACCGGCTTTATAGCTGATGGCAAAAACGTACACCCCAGATTATTACTCTAACCCCACATTTGACTTTATTCCATAACTCCAAAACTAGCCGTTATCGATATTCAAAAAGAAATATAATCAATACAAATAATATGAGGATAAAAGGAATAAACTTTTATATAAATGGGAAAACTTTCTATAAATAGAAAGTTACTAATTTTAGAAACTTACTCAAAATAGAAATATTGTTATAGAAAATACGTAAGTTATTAAAATAGGTGAAAGGTATAAAAATATCATTTCTAACGAAATTAACATTTTATTATTATCGTTGTTATCGTAACTTTATTATATTTATAAATTCGTTACTAAAAATATAAATAAAATATAATAAGTCATTATATAGTATTTTATAAATAATTTAGGAAATCGAGTTAAAACAATAAATCTTAGAAAAGAGGTATTTTAATAAAAATTATATCAAAATTAATTGAGTCAACGAGTTTTATAAATGAAATAAATTTTATTAAGGTTTCAAATTATTTTTAAGAAATAGCTTTGATTTATAAATAATAAAAATTTTAATAAAATAGTCTCGACTAAAAATATATTTAAAACAAAATCGACTATTTTCTCATTTATTAGTATAAATCGTAAAACGATAATTAATTTATTAAACAAGTATACAAACCTTGATTATAATATAGAAATACGATTTTGAGTTAAAATTATAATTTAACGGAATCGGAAGAAAATATGTGTGGACATGACGTAGGTCCACCCCGACGCGGCCACGCGCGAGTTTGGGTAGGCGAATGAATCTCGTGGTGAGATTGTTCTCGGGTTCGAAATTTAAGTCAAAATGGAGTCGCCACCGAATTTTGTGGTTATTCGGAACCATACGAGCCCACTCTATGTCGTCATGGGCTATACACAAAGTAAGCCGACTTCGATTTCAGAGTTCATGGGGCTCGTCCCTTTGCATTATTATATCGATACCGTTTACACCGGCTTTCGTATATAAAATGACTCTCGTGCGCCAACAGTTTCGGACATCCGGAAATCGAGGTTCTGAGTAAGGGGTGAGGGTACGTGTTGGGAAGCCCACTAAGGACACCCAACCCCGCCCGCACAATGGCGGCCTATACTAAGACACCGTTCGTGTTCGTGTACGCGCGCTAGTAAAATGATTAAATGTTATGCAAACAACGTTTTCGGGCTAAGCATGTGAATTTTGCGTTAACTACGTCATTTAATGCATCTAAATTATTGTCGGAATAGTTTAGCATGCGAGGTTCATTTATAAAGCGATAAACATCGCTCGAAAATAAATAACGTACAAGTTACACGGGCGGAAATACAACCCGGAATTCACAATACGACGATTATTATAACGATTAGAAGAAATAATAAACTAAATAAGAAAAGTGATAAATAGAATACACGACTCGACAAAGACCCGTGTATAATAAATGTTCACTAGTTCGTGAATTAGCTAGACGGACGAACCTTAATTAATTACGCATTATATTGCACATTAATCAAAGGACGGAGGTTCGAGACCTAGGCGTGATTCTAACCCGATCTCGAACCTCGATGTCTTGTCCCGACTTATCACCTCGAGAAATGGAGTCTAAATTAATTATGTGTCGGATACGACTAAAGAGTCGTCGACACAAAATTAATAGTGCGAGACCGTCGATCAAAGTCGTCTTAAGTGTCGTGATGTGTAGAGTTTTAGAAAAAATGGATTCACGTGATGGTCTTTACACGCGTTGACTAAAAGTCGTAGAAAAAAAGACAAGTCTCAAAATATGGAAATATGTCGCGAAAGTCGCCTATTAATGTAAGAATCGAAGAGGATAAAAAAGACGAGAAAACGAGAAAGTGGACTCGGCCAAAAAGGCCTCCCCGCGAGTCGCCTGACCTGCGCGCGACTCGCATGGGGGTCTGGCCGCGTGTCTTTTATTTGTCAAAAAAATCGTCCGTGATTATAATCACGTGCCGATGTGGGATAATTTACTCGATTTATGTTTTTGCTAGATTAGGAATTTTGAATTAGTGACGAAATTGTATCCCTCTACGTCACGACATCGAAACTAATCCTTCCGGATTATGTGATGTCGGTTTTCGTGTCAACGGGTTTCATACTAATTGAAATGGGATCAAATGCGTTCAACTATGACCGATTGCAATCACGTCACGCCCTTGAGAACATTGGGGCGGGGCTCCTCGAAAGGGCTCCACCTCCGTCGTTACTCGTAAAAGGATTAGACGGACTTTAGGCGATCATCATAGTCAAACGCATTTGAAACCGAATTTTAGTATTAGTATATATATATATACACGGTATGATAGTGTTAGTAACGAAAAGATAAAGTTAGCATACGAGAAATAAAAATGTTAGTGTTATGTTAAAGTTAGTGTTATGATACTAGTATAGTTATAATATAAATAATGCGAAAATGTAAATAGAAACAAAGTAGTAAGGATCGAAATGGGGTTTAGGACACCCTCAACATACACGCTTGGTATAGGCCTCGGAAATAGACTCGTAAATAGCGACGGAACGCCGGAGTATCGAGGATGAACGTGAGTTATGGTGTGTATATGTGTGTGTGTGTGCCGTCGGCTTTTAGAGGGCAAATGGCTCAGTTTTTTTGTATTGTTTTGCTTGGGGTTGTAGTGTAGGATGTTTAGGTAGATTAGGGTAGAAAATGTAGGGTGAATGAGGGTTGCAAAAGCTCTTCCAAAACTGAAAAATGTAAAGGGTTAGGGGGTGTATTTATAGAGTGAATCAAGTGAGTTGGGTGAGTTGAGTCATTTTAGGAAGGAGTTGACTCTTTGATTTGATTTGCTTTTTTGAATTCTGATTTGGGCGCCACCTTCTAGAAGCTGAATTTGGCTGATTTGTGTGACGGGTTCGTCCTTGACCGGGTTTTGACCCGGTCGCTAAAAGACGGGTTTTATTTTTGGTGTCGGTTTTGGCCCAAATTAGTCTTATTTTGCTCGGAACGACCCACTGGGCCTGGATTTGAGGTCTGTTTTGTGAGATTATTACTCCGCTAAAAGTTCATGTCGGATATTATTGATTCCGAGCCCAAATCCGATTATACCAAGTCACGTTTGCGTCCGATCATCATCGGGTGTTTGTCGGAGACTACCATAGACACTTGGCAGTCAAAATGCGGGTGTCTACAGAGCCCCCACTCTGACTGAGGCTTGGACAAGGCGAAAGTCAGAGTAGCTACCAGGCCAATCGCAGATTACGACCTGGCAGCTTTCTGGTCGGGTCGTTTATAGTCTAGTAGACTTGCGTGAAGGGCTCGCCAGCCATAAGCAGAGGATCATACCTGTCCTGATGATGGTAGCTCCGTGGGGAGTCAAAATTGTCTTTGGGGATGTAGGTGTACCCGTATGCCGACACATCCCGCCTTGGATGTAGCATTTCGGAGGAATCACCGACTTATGCTGTGGGGATAAAATAGCTCTGCGGAGACTTGCTTCTGAAGTCTGGAGTGTACCTGTATGCTTGACACATAACAATTTGTATGTAACACATAGGCAAAACACTGACTCGCGCTGGGGAGGAAAGATACTGAATTTTTGAAAATGCCACGATTTTTGAAAAGAATGTTATCACAATTTTTGTCACAGAAAATTTTAGGAAATTTTTAGGAAAGCTCGGGACAACTTGATTCCTATTCTGGGTTTCTTGTTTGAAATCAGGCCTGCACGCGCATAGGGCCAAGGTTAGTTGAGGAGGCATGGCAGTTAGGGTTACAGGTGAGGTTTCCTATTATAAATACAGGTCTCCCTGTTTCAGTTTTTTTGCATCCTAACTCAAATTCTCTTTTAGACTTCTCAAAATCTTTTAGACTTTCAAGAAGGTTAGAAACTTCTGTCATGGGTATCGATCACTTGACCGCCATGCTTCTCGCCTGGTCCCAATACTTTCGGGACGAGGAAAAGGTTCGGCTGACCCAGATGGGAATTTGTCAGTCTGTTTCCCCTCCAACGACTGATAATTGACCCACACTTCTTGGACGCCTGTCTGTCGTTTTGGGATACTACCCATCACGTCTTTGCGTTCTCGCGGGGAGAGATATGCCCTCTTCCCGAGGAGATCGCAGCCATAGGTGGTTGGAGCCCAGTTGTTCAGCCTGCTACTCCCTCGTTTTACCCGGACCCGAGGAGGAGGCTAAGGGAATTCTTGGGTCTGTCTCATGCCGAGGCAGATCGGATGGTGCAGAGAGATACTGTTTCCCTATTCGACCTGGCCGACAAGTTTATGAATAGCCGGGATGTGAGGGCCACCCCTGTTCACAGACGTAGGGCGTTCGCCTTTTGCATGCTGCACTGTTACGTCTTTGAAGGGCTGATGGAACTTGACTCGTGCAGGGGTCAAATTAGGTTGATTGGAGTGGTTGATCAGATGGAGACTGGTCATAGCCCTGCTTGGCTAGCCAATGGGGAAATCATCATGGGTCTGGATGCTAGGCGACTCGACCCGACCCGACGATTGACGGGGAGTACCCGTATTTTGCAGGTATACATCTCACGCGTTTTTTTTTCGCGAAATCCCCGAAGTTCGTAAGCCATTCGACCAAGTGGCTTCTGGCGAACCCTTTCGTTGCTTATAAAATTCGCGTACTCTTTTCAGGTATGGCTGTCGGAGCAGCTATCAATCATAGAGCCCCCTCCGAGTATTCCCAACTATCGGAGCAGTCAAATTAGCTCCCGAAGTCGGCGGATAAGCTCGAGTCATCAAATAAACCGAGCTTACTGGGATGAGGAGCTGGTGTTCCATGGGGGTCCCTTAATGAGGTGGACCGTCGCTTGGTGGTTTCTTTCGAGGTTGACTGGATTGGCCAAGAGAGACCAAGCTCGCTATTTGGTGATTATGTCCCTTGACTGGACAGTTCATATTTACCCGGACCGCATCCTGAGGCAGTTCGGTTTGTCGCAGCGCATCTCTGAGACTGAAGCCATCATCAGCGTCTCGCTCCAATTGACGGACGCTATGTGCGACACCTGGTTGCAAAGATGGTTCACTCGTCCTACATGGACTATACCCAGCCCTTGCCAATCCGCTTGGGTTTCAAGGGCTTACCAGAAATGGACTTCCGAGGAGGCCGAGGAAGCTCGCAAGGCCTTGAAGCTTGATGAGGCCTTTGCACTGGTTCGCCGCGAGACGGCGAAAGATAACAGGGATCTCTTCGTTGGGGGAGATGTTTCTGAAGCTGTAGTCCGGGAAGAATTGGGTCTTAAATCACAAACTAAGACTCGATCTAAGGAGGTCGGTTCTAGCAGCACACGGGGGCGGCCAAGCCCCCAGACTGATTTGGAGAGACGCCTCGGGCCTAGGCCGGCGGCTCGGGACTGACTGGGCCCGCGTGACCGGCTTTCTGAGCCCGTGAGGGCCCGACTTAGGCCTATCGAGGTGATGGAGGATTCGGGCTCAAACGGGTGAGCCCGAGCCAGAGAGATTCCCGTGGTGATTCGGGAACGCTCCCCTCCGCGTCGTCGCCAGTGGACGGCTAAGGAGGCTAAGGACAAGGGGAAGGGCAAGATGCCTTGAATGCCGAGTCCTTCAGCTTTACTACTATTTAAGTATTATTACTATTTTTTGGTCGTGTGTTTTTTTATATATTTTTGAATTCCTGCATTTTGTAATTTCCCAAGTTTATCGGATTTTTTTTTTTGAATTAATAAAAAAGTTTATTATTAAACCGCTCCTGTCATTTCTCGATTGCATTGGTTGTGCCCTTTTGAGGGGCTGCCTACGTATCCGCAATTAGCAGAATCAAACCAAACGTAGTTCAGGCTTAGTAAACTTGCAATCTCGAATTACACCATGACTATTGGTTCAAGATGTTTTGTGACAGTAGAATAAGTAATTCCAGCTCATTGACTTGCTTTTTTTTTAAAGATTTTGATAAATTTTGCTAATGACATTGAGAAATGGCTAAGGGTAGTAACGCTTCAGCTGGTCCAGGTTGGTCGGATTGACGAACTCATTCCCGTCCAGGTCCGTCAGCATCACTGCTCCCCCTGATAGTATTTTCTTCACCAGATATGGCCCAGCCCAGTTGGGTTTGAATTTTCCCCTTGGGTCAACCAGTAGTAAAGCTCGAATAGACTTAAGGACTAGATCCCCTTCTTTAATGTTTCTGGGCCTTACCCTTTTGTTGAAGGCCCGTTGGATCCTCTTCTGGTAGATTTGGATATTGTGGAGGGCACGATTTCGACATTCATCTAGTAGAACCAACGAGTCATACCGCGCTCGAACCCAGTCAGCCTCGGGTACTTGGCTTTCTAGCAGAATTCTGAGGGACGGTACCTCCAACTCGACGGGTTGGACTGCTTCCATCCCATAGGTTAGATAATATGGTGTTGCCCCGGTTGCGGTGCAAATTGACGTCCGGTACCCCCATAGGGCGAAAGGTATCTTGTCGGGCCAATCCCGGTAATTATCAGCCATCTTTTTGAGTATGGTGACAATTGTTTTATTGGCTGCCTCTACTGCTCCATTCGTTTGAGGACGGTAGGGCGAGGACGTGTGCCTTTGAATTTTATATTTAGTCAGCAAGGCTGCGGTCTCAGCTTGAAAATGAGTCCCGTGATCACTGATGAATTCATGTGGGATTCCATACCGACATATTATCTTGTTTTGGATAAATTTGGCGACATGTTTAGCATTGAGAATGCGATATGATTAAGCTTCGACCCATTTGGTGAAATAGTCGATAGCTACTAAAATAAAGCAGTGCCCACCAGTACCAGAGGGATTTATTTTCCCGATTATGTCGATACCCCATGTTGAGAACGACCAGGGTGACGTCATGGTATAGAGCAAAGATGACGGCATATGTTGCACATTGCCGAAGATTTGACAGTTATGACAATGTTTGACATATAACTGGCAGTCGGCCTCCATAGTATTCCAGTAATAACCGAGCCTCATAATTTTTCGGACCAGCATGTGGGCATTCATATGTGGGCCGTTTTCACCATCATGTACTTCGGCCATAACCTTCTCAGCCTTATACTTGTCAACACAAAGGAGAAGAGCCCCTTGTGCCGTCTTTTTGTACAGTTGCCCGTCATCGGTACGGATGAACTGAGTGGCTAGCCTTCGTAAGGCTTTCTTGGCTCGACCTTTTGTCCCGGGAGGATATTCTCCGTTTGTCAGGTACTTTAACACAGCCTGGTACCATGGTTTGGGATCAGTTATCTCAATGTCTTCAATATCGTGAATATATGCCGGCTCGGACCGTCTTTCGACGCAAATTGGCATACTGGTCACGTGATCGGGAATATTTAATAGAGATGCCAATTTTGAAAGTGCATCCGCAAACTGATTCTCTTCCCGAGGCAGGTATATGTATTCTACCTTCTGGAATTGTTTCTCGAGATCCCTTACTCGTGCCTGGTAGGCCACGAGATTAACATTCCGAGTCTTCCATTTTTGCAGTGCTTGGTTAATGACCAATGATGAGTCACCATGTACCCGGAGATTTGTGATCCCCAGATTGGCGGCGGCTTGTAGCCCGTAAATGCATGCTTCGTATTCTGCTGCATTATTGGTAACATCGAAGTCCAGTTTGATGGAGACGGGGGTATGCTCCCCTCTTTGCGAAATTAGAAGGATCCCGACTCCGAACCCTCGATAATTAGATGCCCCATCGAAGTATAAATCCCATGTTTCAGCATCAGTATGGAAAATATCTTCGTCTGGGAAGGACCAGGTGTCGATGTGTCCTTCTTCGGTTACCGGGCTGTCGGCGAGGAATTCAGCTACTATTCGCCCCTTAATAGCTTTTAGCGGTACAAATTTCAGGTTGAACTCTGCCAGCATTAGAGTCCATCTTGAAATCCGGCCATTGAGAATGGGCTTTTCGAAGAGGTATTTGATCGGATCCATCTTTGATAGAACATGGACCTCGTAACTGAGCATATAGTGTCGGAGCTTCTTAGTGGCCCAGACTAGAGCCAGACACGTCTTTTTGAGCATGGTATATTTGCACTCATACTCTAAAAACTTTTTGCTGATGTAATAAATGGCTCGTTCTTCGGAGTCGACTGTCTGAGCCAGCATAGCCCCCATGGCTGTCTCGGTCGTTGTTAGGTATAACGACAGAGGCAAACCGGGTTGAGGTGGCATCAAAACCGGCGGAGCAGACAGAATTTCTTTGATCTTGTCGAAAGCAGCTTGGCACTTGTCATCCCATAGTATCCGTTCCCCTATTTTCAGTTTCTTGAAAATTGGTTCACACACCATGGTTAGTTTGGAAATGAATCGACTAATATACTGGACTTTCCCGAGAAATCCCCTTATTTCTTTTTTGGTTTTAGGAGCTTGCATCTCGGTAATGGCTTTGATTTTAGCTGGGTCGACCTCGATACCTCGTTGGCTAACGATATGACCCAGTAATTTGCCTGATGTTACCCCGAAACTGCCCTTTTGAGGGTTTAGCCTCATGTTGTATTTGCGCAATCGGGTGAAGAATTTTCTTAGGGCGGTGATGTGACCGTCCCGTTCTTTGGATTTGACGATCATGTCGTCCACATACACTTCTACCTCTTTATGCATCATGTTGTGTAGTAAAGTGGTAGCGGTCCTTTGGTATGTGGCCCCGGCATTAATGTGGCCAAATGGCATGACGGTATAGCAGTAAGTACCCCAAGGTGTGGTGAAGGTAGTCTTACTCATATCTTCTTCCGCCATCTTGATTTGATTATATCCGGCATACCCGTCCATGAATGATAGAAGGGCATGATCGGCCGTGTAACACCCGCTATTTTTCCTAAGCATTTTATTCTTTCTGTTAGGACTTCGTCTTAACTCTGTCACTTTTGGCCTCATATTTTATCATTTTACTAAGCTTTATTTTAAATTTTGAGTTTAATAATTTCTATTTTTAATTTTAAAGATTTAAAATTCTTTTAAATCCATTTATTTGGTTTCTTCGTAAACTAAGTAATTTTTCCGCGAGGAATTCTATTTCTCTCCGAATTGACATTTTTAAGCTTGGATTTAGGTTATTCCTTTTTCCTAAAAATGTTTGAATACGTTTATGGAATATTTTCTACTAAGATATATTTTAATTATTAAAAACAAGCCATTTATGATTTTATTACGAAGCTTCGCGAATAATTATTTTCTTACGCGAGGTTTACTCGAATTACTTTGAAATGCCTTTAACTATTTTACGATTATACTTTTTATCAACTTATAAATTATTTGAGACTGTTTTCTCACATTTTGGACCGACTAAGCTCTTGGTCACAAGTTTTATTACGTTTTATTTAAACGTTTCATTTTATCACGTTAAAACGTAAACATAAGATAAATCATTTTCATTCATTGTAGCATTTATGTCAAAACTTTTCATACTCCCTCTCTTATCCTTTTGGCCGGCCAACTTTGGGTCTAGATACATTTTGGATTCCTCATTTTGAAGCCTTAATTTCATTCTTACTCCTTTAAGTGTAGTAACCTCCATCTCCTCCTTTACTCTACATTCATTTTTTCATTAACAAAAATATTCATCACTTCTTTCTTCTCTCTTTTGGCCGGGTACTTCTTACCCTCCTTAGGCTGATTTTTGCTCCATTTCAAGTCCCAATCGCATCATTTTTATCGTCATAATAATCCTCTTTCCGATTCCTTCGTTAAGGTATTAATCGACGTCATTTTCGATCAATTTTTACCTTGATTTTTATTAGTTTTCTCATGGTATTTTTCTGCCATGATTTACGTGTTTGGTAGGATTTTTGGACGATCCCGAAGCCGACGAATATATCGTTGATTCAGACTTGGAGTAGAGGTAACGTCGATGTTGCTCGGTATTTCAAGATTTTAATTGAGTATTTGCATGTATATATTTTTATATTTTATTTTGGCAATATATGTATGTCACGGATTCTGGAAAAAATTTTAAAGTTGAAATTTTGCATGTTTCGATATTTTTATCGCTTTTACGAGATTAACGATTAAATTGTTATATTAATTTGTAAAATCGTAATAATCGGCCTAAACATGTAATATATGTTTATATTCTGGAAAAATGTTGTTTTTGATGATTTTTAGTAATTTAGTATTTTTCTGATATTTTTGATATCGATTATTGAATTATTATCGTTTTCGAACAAAAATGATTAAAAACCGATTTTTAGTTCTAGAACTTAAACATTTTATTTTAATCTGATTTTTGACGTGGTGAACCTTTCTGGTGAAATAGAATTTTCTGATTTTTTTCATAATTTTTCGGAATTGTTAAGTGGATGAATTAATTAATCACTTTAAATCATCGTTTATCGTTAAAACCGTGTTTGTTGTTTAAATTCTCGATTTCTGGTCTTTAGTTTAAATCTGGAAAAAATTATGATTCTGATGATTTCATATTAAAATGTATTATTATGATTTTAGTGCCTTAATAAAATGTTAGGAACGATAGGTTTATAAATAAAATCGTTAATTGCGAAAACGGGTTTAAATGACGGTTTTGTTGAAATTTGTTGATCTGGATTTTGGAAAAATCTGGAAAAAATTTATATTCTGTAAAATCAGGATTTTAAAGTGTAATAATAATTTTTGGATATTAATACTTAAATCGTTTTGTAATTACTATTTTTATTAATCGTTATTGTCGAGATTGGACGATTAACGAGAAAACGCTTTAAAAACCGAGTTTTTAGAAATCTGGAAATTTTCTTTTCTGGACAGAATGTCCATAAATATAATTTAACTATTTTACGTAATTTTTGTACTATTTATTATAGTCTTTAATTAATAAATATTGATTTCGGACAAGTTGTGATTTATCGCTAAATTGCTTCGTCTTACCTAAAAGAATTATTTTTCCAGCAGTTTTGAAAGTATTTAAATCTGAAACTTTAGGAGTTAAATCATCCCTTAACATACTCTAAATATATTTGTTGGTTTAATTAAATAAAGACGTTCAAGTATTTAATTTAGTATTTGCCGTAAAATCCTATTTATAATTTTATTGTCGAAGCTAATAATAATTAGGGAATTTTAGCTTTATAACTTTTGAAAACACCCTAATTTGTAATATTAAAATGTTTAAGACATTTTTAATCATCTTATAACACTTATACGATATTTTAATAATTTCATAAAATCAAATGTTCTTACTTTAATAATTAATATCGTTAAGGCCGAAAGTATTAGTTTTATAAATCTATATCGTTTACTAAAATGTGGTATTAGTATGAACTAATATTTTCACTACTTTGATATGATGCTATTTTTAGTAAAGTTTCTAAAAATAGAAGTTTCCTAAAATAGAAAGTTTCCTCTTTTAGAATATAAATGTTTACTTCTTTTATCCTCATATTGTTTATGATGAATACATCTTTTAAATATCGATAATGGTTTGCTTTGGAGTTATGGAATAAGGACAAGTGTGGGTTTAGAGTAATATAGTCTGGGATGTACGTTTTGCCATCAACTGTAAGGCTGGTGTGTCTTTATGGGGCGCATTGGTTGTTGAACTGAGCATGGTTTGTGTTCAGGAGAGTGTATATTTACCTTAAACTTAGATATCGCATCGTATAAGTCGCGTCGGGTTGAACTGGGTATGGTTTGTATCCAGGAGGGGTGTACATTACTTAAGCCAGGACCTCGCTGCACGCAGTCCTGTTATGGTTGAGTTGCCTAGTTAGAGACCAAAGTCTAATTTGTTTTGACTAAGTTCTCGAAACTAGTTTTTAGTATTATCCTAGTGAAAGTCTAGATTCTACATTAATCCTATCCATAACGTCATTTTGATTATTTTATTTATTATCGATATAAATTGGCGCAGGTTGGCAAATATCTTTATGTGTCTTCGGAAACCCCTTTTGAATAATTTGTTCGACGCTAAACCTTATTTTAATATGATGTTTTACTGTTTTCCATTTTTACTATTTTTCCTATATTAGTAATTACTGTTTTAAAATCCCGTTATACGGCTGGGAGAACGTTGACGTTGCTCCCCACTGATTGTGGCTGTTATGTTTTAACATGGCAGGTATACGTGTTTATTTTCCGGTGGGTGTGGGCTAACGAGCAGTCTTGGATCCTGCTGATCTTTAGTAATCATGTTTTAAGGATTGTTTAACCTCTTTATGGATTGCTTTAAATTTTAGCCATTTTTATGTATGGCGCATGTTTGACTTTACCAATTTAATTTATTAAGACATAGTTCTGTGTGTTTTAATCCCGATTCTACAGTGTTTCCGCCACTGTATCGCGCTAGATTTTTTAGGGGATTATAGTTGGTATCAGAGCATCACTGCTCCCGACGCTTACACACCTGAAATTAGGGAAAAATACCAGTAAATTATTTAAACAGTAAATAAAGATATTATTAGAAATGGGTAGAAACAGATAAGGACTTAACTGTTAAGATTGTCTGTTCCTGAACCCGATGATTAGCATTGATTTTATGTTGTTATTTGTGAACTTCAAGATGGCCGGAAGAGGTAACCGAAACAACAACAACAACAACCGCAACAACAACAACAACAACAACAATGATCAAGGAGGTATCGAAGCTCTGGCTGACACGCTACGCAATATAGCGCAGGCTATGAACGAGATGAACAACCGGAACCAGCAGAGGCCCTTCAACTTCTCTCACGCTGCTGAAGGAATGGCTAAAAGCAGATTGGACTATTATGACGGTTCCGTGGACCCTGAAGTCATGAACCGTTGGTTTCGAGTGATGGAAAGACAGTTTGGAATTTACTCCGCCCCCGAGGATCAGAAGGTGGACCTAGCTGTGTTGTACTTGTCAGACGATGCAGACAGATGGTGGAGCCAGGTTGGCCCGACTGCTCTTCAGACTCCAGGATTCAACTGGACTCAGTTCAAGGCTCTCTTAGAGCAGAGATTTTATCCCGAGGAGCTGAGGCGTCAGAGGATGACTGAATTCAACACTCTAAGCCAGAATACCATGTCAGTTGAAGCTTACACCACTCGGTTTCACTTTCTGGCGAATTATGCTGGAGATCTGTTACCCAATGAGAATTCCCGAGCTTTCTTTTATCGAGGAGGACTTCGAGCCGATATCACTCTCAACATGCCCCGGAGTCTCTCAACTGTTAATGAGCTTTATAATGCCGCGCTATACGCGGAATCTTCGATTGAGCGGGTGAAATCTATGAACCCATCATCTGGTTATAAAAGACCTTTCACCCATTCAGGGAATAACTCTTCATCTTCTTCTAAGAAGTTCAACTCTGGAGGTCTGGATTATTTTTCCTTTCTCTTCTTCTTCTACTTTCTTTCCTCTAAATTTCTGACTCTACTGTATGCTATTACAGGTAGTGGTTTCAAGAAAAACAATTTCAACTCGAAGCCCAACAACAAGAAGGATTCTAACTGTTTCAAATGCAAGAAGGCCTATCATCCGGGTTTGACTTGTGAGGGTAACCCTATTACCTGTTTCCACTGTGGGGAAGTGGGACATCGTTCTACCTACTGCCCAAAGAAAGCAACAACCAATACCGCTACTGCAGCTGGCGCTGTCTCTACTTCTGCTCCTCGTAAGGGACGCATCTTTGTGATGAGCCGTGCCGACGCTGAGGCTAATCCTGATGTGGTTACGGGTATGTTTCTGATTTCTGGTGTTAGTGCTTATATATTATTTGATACCGGCGCTTCCACGTCTGTAATATCTTCTGCTCTGGCTCCAAAACTATCCTTAACCCCCTGTCTAGCTGAGCCTATAGCTATTTCCCTCCCTTCTGGTGAAGTCGTTGACTGTTCTAAAGCTTATCAGAATGTACCTATTCTCTTTGCCGGTACTATTCTTCCTTCTACTCTCCTTGAGTTCCCTCTCGCTGAGTTCGACGTTATTTTGGGAATGGACTGGTTAGCTCAGTATGATGCAAGATTTCAGTGTCGAGATCAGAAGATTTCTCTGAAGACCCCCGAAGGTGTTCGAGTGACTTACCGTGGTGGTCGAAGACAGAAGGGTATCAAGATTATTTCTGCCATGAAGGCTATCAGAATTCAGAGAAAAGGTTGCCAAGCATTTCTATGTACGGTAACTGTAACTGCTGAACTCCCCAAGCTCGAAGAGGTGCGCATAGTGTGTGATTATGCAGATGTATTTCCTGAGGAGTTACCAGGTATCCCACCCGAACGAGATGTGGAATTCACTATTGAACTCGTGCCTGGTACTGGCCCAATCGCCAAAGCACCTTACAGAATGGCTCCTGCTGAGTTGCAAGAGCTACGCAAGCAATTGGATGAAATGATTGAGAAAGATTTCATTCGTCCAAGTTCTTCCCCTTGGGGCGCTCCTGTACTTTTTGTCAAGAAGAAAGATGGTTCAATGCGCCTGTGTATTGATTATCGTGATCTCAACAAGGTTACGATCAAGAACAAATATCCCCTGCCCAGAATTGATGATCTCATTGATCAACTTAAGGGTGCTTCCGTATTCTCCAAGATCGATCTAAGGTCTGGATATCACCAAATTCCCGTCCGTGAATCAGACATTCCTAAGACGGCTTTCAGTTCGAGGTATGGACATTATGAATTCAAAGTCATGCCTTTTGGACTAACCAATGCTCCTGCTGTTTTTATGGATCAGATGAACAGAACTTTCAGGGAGTATTTGGATCAGTGTGTTGTTGTCTTTATTGATGACATCCTGATTTATTCCAAGTCAGAGGTTGAACATGCAGAACATCTCAAGGTTATTCTTGGCATCCTACGAGATCAGAAGTGGTATGCTAAGTTTTCCAAGTGTGAGTTCTGGCTTTCCGAGGTAGCTTTTCTGGGTCATGTTATCACAAAGGAAGGTATTAAGGTTGACCCTGCTAAGATTTCAGCTATCGAGAGCTGGGCAAGTCCCAAAGATGTTGGCGAGATCCGAAGTTTCCTAGGTCTTGCCGGCTATTATCGAAGGTTTGTGCAAGACTTTTCTAAGTTAGCACGACCTATGACTCAATTACTCAAGAAAGAGAATAAGTTTCTGTGGAGTCAAGCTTGTGAAGATGCTTTTTCTGAGCTCAAGAGAAAGCTCACCTCTGCTCCTATCCTGACCCTACCTGAAGAAGGCGTTGGATTTGATGTGTACTGTGATGCTTCTAAGAATGGTTTGGGTTGTGTCCTTATGCAGAACGGTAAGGTGATCGCTTATGCCTCTAGACAGTTGAAAATTCATGAGGTGAATTACCCTACCCACGACTTAGAGTTAGCAGCTGTGGTGCATGCCTTGAAGGTTTGGAGGCATTATTTGTACGGAGTAAGATGCAAGGTTCACATTGACCATAAGAGTCTGCGATATCTCTTCACGCAGAAAGATCTGAATGCGAGACAGAGACGCTGGATCGAGTTAGTGAATGACTATGACCTTGAATTGGTGTATTGTGAGGGAAAGGCTAACGTGGTTGCTGATGCCCTTAGCAGAAAGATCCTTCATTCCTTGTCTCCGTGTTCTAGCTTGCCTGAGAAGTTGTCCCGAGATTTTGCCAAGATGTCTATTGATGTTGTGGATGAAGATTATGATGGTCGCCTGTATGCCCTTGTTGCTGAACCAACTCTTTTCCGTGAGATTCGTGAGAAGCAGTTGGATGACCCTTTTGTGGCTGGCATCCGAGAAAAGATGAATCTTGGTAAGGCTCTAGATTTTTCTGTGGATTCCAGTGGAGCACTGAAATTTAAGAACCGCTGGGTTGTCCCTGGTGATGCTGAGGTGAGAAAGCAAGTTCTAACCGAAGCACATAAGACGAGGTACTCTATTCATCCTGGTGGTGACAAGATGTATCGGGATTTGAAGCTCCATTTCTGGTGGCCTCACATGAGAGAGGACATTGCAGAGTTTGTAAGTAAGTGCTTGACTTGTCAGCAGGTGAAGTTCGAGCACAAGAAGCCTGGAGGTTTGCTACAACCACTCCCTGTTCCAGAGTGGAAATGGCAGTGCATATCGATGGATTTTGTGATGGCTTTACCTAGAACCGTGAATGGTAGAAACGGTATTTGGGTTATTGTGGACCGCTTGACCAAATGTGCGCGATTCGTCCCAATTCGCGATACTTGGAGTTTGGAGAAGCTCGCAGAAGTGTATATTGTCGAGATCGTCCGTCATCACGGTGTACCGCTCGAGATTGTTTCGGATCGAGACCCGAGGTTCTGCTCTAAATTTTGGAAGGCTTTGCAAGATGCTTTGGGAAGCAAGTTATTGATGAGTACCGCTTTCCATGTTGCTACAGATGGACAGTCCGAGAGAACAATCCAAACTTTGGAGGATATGTTGCGGGCTTGTGCCTTGGATTTCCAAGAGAGTTGGATCCGACATCTTCCATTGGTAGAGTTTTCCTATAACAACAGCTACCATGCTTCTATTAAGATGTCCCCGTTTGAAGCACTTTATGGTCGAAAGTGCCGTAGTCCCGTCTGTTGGGATGTTCCCGGTGAAGTAAAGATTTTGGGCCCGGATTTGTTGGCTCAGACTATTGACGTTGTGAATGTGGTCCGATCTAGGATGAAGTCTGCCCAGGATCGACAGAAGTCGTATGCTGATGTTCGTCGCCGACCTTTGGAGTTTTCGGTTGGTGATCTTGTGTTCCTGAAGGTATCACCTATGAAAGGGGTGAAACGGTTTGGGATTAAGGGCAAGCTCAGCCCTAAGTTCGTTGGCCCATACCCTGTGATCGAGAGAGTGGGCGAAGTTGCTTATAAACTGGAATTGCCTGCATCCATGGGTAAGGTTCACGATGTATTTCATGTTTCTCAGTTAAGGAAATATGTTAGTGATCCCGAGCACGTGTTGGAGCCCAAGATTGTGGATCTCGAGCCGGATTTGACTTATGAAGAAAGGCCGGTGAAGATTACTGATCGCCGCGAGAAGCGTTTAAGGAACAAAGTTGTACCTCTGGTGAAGGTTTTGTGGCGCTGTAATCGGTTTGAGGAAGAAACATGGGAAACCGAGTCTTCGATGCGAGCTAAGCATCCTCAACTCTTCGAGTAAGGTAAACCTCGATTTCCTATCTGCTTATTCTTAGTTTTGAGGACGAAACTTTCTTTTAGTGGGGAGGATTGTAACACCCGCTATTTTTCCTAAGCATTTTATTCTTTCTGTTAGGACTTCGTCTTAACTCTGTCACTTTTGGCCTCATATTTTATCATTTTACTAAGCTTTATTTTAAATTTTGAGTTTAATAATTTCTATTTTTAATTTTAAAGATTTAAAATTCTTTTAAATCCATTTATTTGGTTTCTTCGTAAACTAAGTAATTTTTCCGCGAGGAATTCTATTTCTCTCCGAATTGACATTTTTAAGCTTGGATTTAGGTTATTCCTTTTTCCTAAAAATGTTTGAATAAGTTTATGGAATATTTTCTACTAAGATATATTTTAATTATTAAAAACAAGTCATTTATGATTTTATTACGAAGCTTCGCGAATAATTATTTTCTTACGCGAGGTTTACTCGAATTACTTTGAAATGCCTTTAACTATTTTACGATTATACTTTTTATCAACTTATAAATTATTTGAGACTGTTTTCTCACATTTTGGACCGACTAAGCTCTTGGTCACAAGTTTTATTACGTTTTATTTAAACGTTTCATTTTATCACGTTAAAACGTAAACATAAGATAAATCATTTTCATTCATTGTAGCATTTATGTCAAAACTTTTCATACTCCCTCTCTTATCCTTTTGGCCGGCCAACTTTGGGTCTAGATACATTTTGGATTCCTCATTTTGAAGCCTTAATTTCATTCTTACTCCTTTAAGTGTAGTAACCTCCATCTCCTCCTTTACTCTACATTCATTTTTTCATTAACAAAAATATTCATCACTTCTTTCTTCTCTCTTTTGGCCGGGTACTTCTTACCCTCCTTAGGCTGATTTTTGCTCCATTTCAAGTCCCAATCGCATCATTTTTATCGTCATAATAATCCTCTTTCCGATTCCTTCGTTAAGGTATTAATCGACGTCATTTTCGATCAATTTTTACCTTGATTTTTATTAGTTTTCTCATGGTATTTTTCTGCCATGATTTACGTGTTTGGTAGGATTTTTGGACGATCCCGAAGCCGACGAATATATCGTTGATTCAGACTTGGAGTAGAGGTAACGTCGATGTTGCTCGGTATTTCAAGATTTTAATTGAGTATTTGCATGTATATATTTTTATATTTTATTTTGGCAATATATGTATGTCACGGATTCTGGAAAAAATTTTAAAGTTGAAATTTTGCATGTTTCGATATTTTTATCGCTTTTACGAGATTAACGATTAAATTGTTATATTAATTTGTAAAATCGTAATAATCGGCCTAAACATGTAATATATGTTTATATTCTGGAAAAATGTTGTTTTTGATGATTTTTAGTAATTTAGTATTTTTCTGATATTTTTGATATCGATTATTGAATTATTATCGTTTTTGAACAAAAACGATTAAAAACCGATTTTTAGTTCTAGTACTTAAACATTTTATTTTAATCTGATTTTTGACGTGGTGAAACTTTCTGGTGAAATAGAATTTTCTGATTTTTTTCATAATTTTTCGGAATTGTTAAGTGGATGAATTAATTAATCACTTTAAATCATCGTTTATCGTTAAAACCGTGTTTGTTGTTTAAATTCTCGATTTCTGGTCTTAAGTTTAAATCTGGAAAAAAATTATGATTCTGATGATTTCATATTAAAATGTATTATTATGATTTTAGTGCCTTAATAAAATGTTAGGAACGATAGGTTTATAAATAAAATCGTTAATTGCGAAAACGGATTTAAATGACCGTTTTGTTGAAATTTGTTGATCTGGATTTTGGAAAAATCTGGAAAAAACTTATATTCTGTAAAATCAGGATTTTAAAGTGTAATAATAATTTTTGGATATTAATACTTAAATCGTTTTGTAATTACTATTTTTATTAATCGTTATTGTCGAGATTGGACGATTAACGAGAAAACGCTTTAAAAACCGAGTTTTTAGAATTCTGGAAATTTTCTTTTCGGGACAGAATGTCCATAAATATAATTTAACTATTTTACGTAATTTTTGTACTATTTATTATAGTCTTTAATTAATAAATATTGATTTCGGACAAGTTGTGATTTATCGCTAAATTGCTTCGTCTTACCTAAAAGAATTATTTTTCCAGCAGTTTTGAAAGTATTTAAATCTGAAACTTTAGGAGTTAAATCATCCCTTAACATACTCTAAATATATTTGTTGGTTTAATTAAATAAAGACGTTCAAGTATTTAATTTAGTATTTGCCGTAAAATCCTATTTATAATTTTATTGTCGAAGCTAATAATAATTAGGGAATTTTAGCTTTATAACTTTTGAAAACACCCTAATTAGTAATATTAAAATGTTTAAGACATTTTTAATCATCTTATAACACTTATACGATATTTTAATAATTTCATAAAATCAAATGTTCTTACTTTAATAATTAATATCGTTAAGGCCGAAAGTATTAGTTTTATAAATCTATATCGTTTACTAAAATGTGGTATTAGTATGAACTAATATTTTCACTACTTTGATATGATGCTATTTTTAGTAAAGTTTCTAAAAATAGAAGTTTCCTAAAATAGAAAGTTTCCTCTTTTAGAATATAAATGTTTACTTCTTTTATCCTCATATTGTTTATGATGAATACATCTTTTAAATATCGATAATGGTTTGCTTTGGAGTTATGGAATAAGGACAAGTGTGGGTTTAGAGTAATATAGTCTGGGATGTACGTTTTGCCATCAACTGTAAGGCTGGTGTGTCTTTATGGGGCGCATTGGTTGTTGAACTGAGCATGGTTTGTGTTCAGGAGAGTGTATATTTACCTTAAACTTAGATATCGCATCGTATAAGTCGCGTCGGGTTGAACTGGGTATGGTTTGTATCCAGGAGGGGTGTACATTACTTAAGCCAGGACCTCGCTGCACGCAGTCCTGTTATGGTTGAGTTGCCTAGTTAGAGACCAAAGTCTAATTTGTTTTGACTAAGTTCTCGAAACTAGTTTTTAGTATTATCCTAGTGAAAGTCTAGATTCTACATTAATCCTATCCATAACGCCATTTTGATTATTTTATTTATTATCGATATAAATTGGCGCAGGTTGGCAAATATCTTTATGTGTCTTCGGAAACCCCTTTTGAATAATTTGTTCGACGCTAAACCTTATTTTAATATGATGTTTTACTGTTTTCCATTTTTACTATTTTTCCTATATTAGTAATTACTGTTTTAAAATCCTGTTATACGGCTGGGAGAACGTTGACGTTGCTCCCCACTGATTGTGGCTGTTATGTTTTAACATGGCAGGTATACGTGTTTATTTTCCGGTGGGTGTGGGCTAACGAGCAGTCTTGGATCCTGCTGATCTTTAGTAATCATGTTTTAAGGATTGTTTAACCTCTTTATGGATTGCTTTAAATTTTAGCCATTTTTATGTATGGCGCATGTTTGACTTTACCAATTTAATTTATTAAGACATAGTTCTGTGTGTTTTAATCCCGATTCTACAGTGTTTCCGCCACTGTATCGCGCTAGATTTTTTAGGGGATTATAGGCCGTGTTATCCACCAGTATATCGATGTGTGGTAACGGAAAATCATCCTTCGGGCTTGCTTTGTTAAGATCCCGAAAATCTACGCATACCCGCACCTTACCGTCCTTTTTAGGAACCGACACGATGTTTGCAACCCAGTCCGGATACTCGGACACTTGTATGAAGCCGGCTTTGAACTGTTTGTCGACTTCTTATTTTACTTTGAGAGACCACTTGGGCCTCATTCGACGAAGCTTCTGCTTGACCGGTTTGCACCCGTCTTTGATAGGTACGCGGTGCTCGGCTATTTCCCGGTCTTTGATAGGTAGGACCATGCGAAGACATCTTTGAATTCTTGGAGGAGGTTTATGAATTGTTGTTTCTCCTCGGGATCTAAGGATAACCCTATCTTAAGTATATGAGGCTCTAAGGTTGTTCCCATGTTTATGGACTCGGTCTCTTCGATTACCGGATTCCGGGATTCCCTTTGCTCTAGTTGCTCGATCAGATGTAGATGTAAGGGTACCTGTTCGTCGGATTTCTCAATGTCATAGCATAAAACATTTTTGAAAGTAGAATTTAAAAGAGACAAGTCGTAAGCAGAACGGTTGTTATTATTGATTGAAAATTTGGAAAACAGCTCAAAGAGAGCAGCCATCTGATCATTGGTCAGTGGCGGAATTGGTAAAGCACTCGGGACAGACCCCGAAGTGCTAGCAGCAGGAATGATAGAAGGGAGAGGGGTTACAGGAGTGACTCTAGCACCGACTTCCCTAGTCTCGACCTCAGACTCAGACTCAGACTCCGACTCAGACTCGGACTCAGACTCAGGCATGTCTCCCTCTCCGGTGACCAGCTTGTAGATCTTTCCTTGACTTTCAGTCCACTTGACAGTCTTCCTCCAGGCTCTGTTTCCCGTCTCGGAGTTAACATCCGAGATCAGCTTGGTCGGGTCAAACCTGTTGCTGCGGAGAATCAGGTTGACCAGGTCTTCTTTTGGGGTCGGGGCTATGGTGTCTTCCCCGAAGAGCAGCCCCAGCGCGGGCTCAGCATCATTAGCTTCATCAGACTGGATGAGGGCGAACACATCATCCGGGAAGTAGTTGCAGTCCCGGGCCGAGTGGGTCCCGAGGTGCGCAGCATTGGGTTGGTACAGTCCAACCTGGATAGCCCCAAACACGGGTGTGACAAAGTAGTTGGCCAACCGTGGGCTGTAAGGGCTCAAGTGGATACCCTTCATGATGTTGCAGGCTTTTTCGATTCCTGCTCGGACAACGTGCCCAGAGTGGCGGCATAGCCAAGGCCGAAGTGAGAGTCTTCGTCCTTAAGGACCTCGATGATCTTCCCAGCTGGAAGGTCGGGTCGAGAGGTAGCCCCCGGAAGGTACCCTAGGTTTTGGAGCATTGTGTCAATGCTTGTGGTGAAATAAGGCCTAAAGAGGTACTCTTCCTCGATCATCCCCACAAAGTCGAACCCCCAGAGGTCCGTGCGGCCCGTGGCGTTACAGCTAGCCACGGTCATTGGGGTTGCCTCTAAGGTAATAACATCGTTGAGCAAAGGCACCTTGATCTTACGGTGGAGAGTGGAGGACACGGCTTTCACCGCGTGAATTCATGGCCTTCCTAGGAGCAAGTTGAAGGATGAGGTGACATCAATCACCTGAAATTCAAGCTCCTTTTCTATTGGGCCTGTTATGATGGTCAGTTTTATGGCCCCAGCTACCGACTTTGGACTCCCATCAAAAGCTTGGATGGTCTGAGCAGTCGGGATATAGTCAGCCTCGGTAATGCCGAGGGCTTTGGTGGTCCTCAGAGGAAGGACATTTACAGCGGATCCGTCATCCACTAGGGTCATCGGGAGGTATTTCCCTCGACAAATCACCGTGATGTAAAGGGCCAGATTGTGGGAGGCCCCAAATGGCGGTAGGTCGGCTTCAGAGAAAGTGATCATTGGGCCTCCTTCCTTGGCCTTACCCTTTAGGTGGGGTAGGACTGTGGCTACCATTTCAGCAGGGGTAGCCAAAGAGTCAATCTTGACTTGATCGAGAGCCTTTGTAAGTGCTTCTCAATGTTCTTGTGAGCTGACTAAGAGTTGCCATATAGTGAGGTCAACTCGGGTCTTCTTCAGCTGCTTCACAATAGCTGTTTCAGCAGTAGGCTCCTCAGGGGCGACTTCCATCCCGAGTGGATTGGTGATGGTTGTCGGGATGGGGATGTCCCGAGAGCTAGTGGCTTGATAGGGACGGCCCAGGTGGTTACTGGCTAGGACTCGGGATTTGGCTTCGCGAATCTGCTCAGGGGTAATGGGGATGGTTTCCCCTTTAGTGAGGTAGACATCATCCTCATCGTCAAACCAGATCCCGTTCACCTGTGGGATGAATGGAGAGATAAGGTGGGAACAATCAATCACCTCCCCGGTAAAGATGGCATGGGAGCTGAAAGGGTTTTCCTTGTTGCTTGGCTTATCTCCGGGTAGCGGGATTTTACCGATTTCGATCAAATCCTGGATCAAGTGCTTCAGCTTCCAACACTTTTCGGTATCGTGCCCATTGCCCCGGTGGTATTGGCAATAGGCCTGAGCATTGTAGTTCTTGGAGCGTCGCTCGACCGGAACTTCAGAAGTTGGGCCTATCGGTTGGATTAGGCCTTTGGAGGACAACCTTTGTAAGGCATAGGTATAGGTGGTACCTATATCGGTGAAAACCCGAGGTGGGGTGTTCTTCTTGGACGGGGCATCTAGTAGATTAACCGCGTCAAAAATACTACGAGTTGCAGCTTGGGGCTTAGTGGTGGAGGAAGAAGCCCCTTGGTATCCTTTGCCAGCGGCCTTTGTGAGGCCTTCTAGTCTCAGATCGTCTTCGATCCTCATTCCCATTTCAGTAAGGGTGGTGAAATTGGGTATGACAGCGTACCGGAGGTGAACCCGATAGGAGGGGAGGAGGTTCTTGACAAAAGCCTCCACCAAAGTCTTCTCATTGGGTTTGTCGACCAGTTTCACGCTCTCGGCCCTCCAACGTTGAAGGTATTTAGTAAAACCTTCCTTCGGCTCTTGGGCCATAACCTCCAGAGATCGCATTGTGGTTTGGATCTCGGTGTTGTTAGCATAGTTCCGAGCGAACTCGGTGGCCACATCATCCCAGGTAGGGTACTTCTTTGGGTCTAGCCTGTAGTACTAGGCTCGTGGGTGTTTTTCAAGAGATGCAGCAAAGAGGTTTTTGAACATGGACGAATCCACTCCCTTGATGGCCATGAATTCCTTGAAGGCCGTACTTGTAGTAACGGGTCTTCAGTTCCCTCAAACATGGGCAAGCCCGTAAGGTTCAGGTTTGCGGGCAGTTTGTCACTCACCGTGGAGTATTCTCGGCTATTCTCCCGGTGGATATTTTTGCTTCCAGTCAAATGGACTTGTTCTTCTAGTCGGCGCACTGCGCTGACCAATTCAGCTAGAGGCCCAATGGCCTCGGCATTAGGAGTCCTTTGCTCCACTGTAGCTAGGCGAGCAACGATGGCCCCTTGGCCAGCTCTCATTTTAGTCAGTTGGGCTTCGATGTCGGTTTGCTTCTCGATCATGGCGTCCAAAGAGGTTTGCAGACTGTTCAAAGTAGCCATCCTGCGGGCGTGTCTGGTTGCCGGTGGCCTGTCTGTAAGAACACCGTGTAATCAGTAACCGGACCCAGATCTTGGAATCATAAAAAAAGTACATCCCGAGCAACACTAGGAAAGAAGACTAAAGACTCGAGAAAGACACCTAGACGGATGACTCGTGGGTGGTGTAACTTCCTTAGGGCTTTGGCTTTGTGGGCCTAATCCCGTTCGAAGGAAGGTCCACGTGAGACTTTTTCCCCAGACTTTTGACTCGAGTGTATGGACGGACTTTCCTTTGTAGAGGTATGTCCTACGCAGGTTGGTCGTGCCTTGACCGATAAGGCGGACTCAGGAAATGGGGGGAAACTCGTGATGTAAGATCGACGGAGTTCCGACTCTATATACCTTCGACAAACTATGGAAAGACCCGACACACGGCTAGATGGTAGGTCCTATAATAAAGAAGGTTCACTAGGAAGGTTGGATGTTTGGAATTTGAATATAAAATGGGCGAATTTCTGAGAGTTCGAAAATTGAAAAAGAGTTTCGAAAACCGAGATTAGAATTTTGAAGAATTCAGAAAATCAGGGTGGTTTCGGAAATTCGAGAGTTAAAGCGGACGACATGCCGACTAAAGAAAAGGATATTTTGAGTCAAATCGTTGATCTTAAATTTCGACGGCATTCCGAGTTTTGAAAATTGGATATTTTGAAAAGACGGGTTCCGAAACGGACAGTATTTCGGGTTTTTCAAAATTTGGAGTTTTTGGAAATATGCATTTTTTGAAATGACGGTTTTTGAAAAATGACAAGGAAACCAAGTAGCACGTAGTCAAACAAGCATTATAACGACGCTTAATGTATGCTTTACGCTAAGTCTCGGTCGGTCAAAATAGGGTCTATACCAACGACGATAGTATTCTCGTAGACAGGACGGACTCCCTAAGCCGAGTTGGTCTTAGGACATGCCGCAAAGTCTTTAGCGCACCCATGTAGGAATGCACCGCGGTATAGTGGGACGTCGGTCACAAGTAACCGGCCCGGGCAAAATTGGGTTATGCATGAATCATTAAACTAATGCGCGCACACTAATATACAAACGATTTCTCTTCGAGTCTCACCCTAGGAACCCCGATGACATGTGGTACATCAGGTATCCCCAGCGGAGTCGCCAAATTGTGGACATGACGTAGGTCCATCCCGACGCGGCCACGCGCGGGTTTGGGTAGGCGAATGAATCTCGTGGTGAGATTGTTCTCGGGTTCGAAATTTAAGTCAAAATGGAGTCGCCACCGAATTTTGTGGTTATTCGGAACCATACGAGCCCAGTCTATGTCGTCATGGGCTATACACAAAGTAAGCCCACTTCGATTTCAGAGTTCATGGGACTCGTCCCTTTGCATTATTATATCGATACCATTTACACCGGCTTTCGTATATAAAATGACTCTCGTGCGCCAACGGTTTCGGGCATCCGGAAACCGAGGTTCTGAGTAAGAGGTGAGGGTACGTGTTGGGAAGCCCACTAAGGACACCCAACCCCGCCCGCATAATGGCGGCCTCTACTAAGACACTGTTCGTGTTCGTGTACGCGCGCTAGTAAAATGATTAAATGTTATGCAAACAGCGTTTTCGGGCTAAGCATGTGAATTTTGCATTAACTACGTCATTTAATGCATCTAAATTATTGTCGGAATAGTTTAGCATGCGAGGTTCATTTATAAAGCGATAAACATCGAAATAAATAAAGCTCGAAAATAAATAACGTACAAGTTACACGGGCGAAAATACAACCCGAAATTCACAATACTACGATTATTATAACGATTAGAAGAAATAATAAACTAAATAAGAAAAGTGATAAATAGAATACACGACTCGACAAAGACCCGTATATAATAAATGTTCACTAGATCGTGAATTAGCTAGACGGACGAACCTTAATTAATTACGCATTATATTGCATATTAATCAAAGGACGGAGGTTCGAGACCTAGGCGTGATTCTAACCCGATCTCGAACCTCGATGTCTTGTCCCGACTTATCACCTCGAGAAATGGAGTCTAAATTAATTATGTGTCGGATACGACTAAAGAGTCGTCGACACAAAATTAATAGTGCGAGACCGTCGATCAAAGTCGTCTTAAGTGTCGTGATGTGTATGAGTTTTAGAAAAAATGGATTCACGTGATGGTCTTTACACGCGTTGACTAGAAGTCGTAGAAAAAGACGAGTCTCAAAATATGGAAATATGTCGCGAAAGTCGCCAATTAATGTAAGAATCGAAGAGGATAAAAAAGACGAGAAAACGAGAAAGTGGACTCGGCCAAACAGGCCTCCCCGCGAGTCGCCTGACCTGCGCGCGACTCGCATGGGGGTCTGGCCGCGTGTCTTTTATTTGTCGAAAAAATCGTCCGTGATTATAATCACGTGCCGATGTGGGTTAATTTACTCGATTTATGTTTTTGCTAGATTAGGAATTTTGAATTAGTGACGAAATTGTATCCCTCTACGTCACGACATCGAAACTAATCCTTCCGGATTATGTGATGTCGGTTTTCGTGTCAACGGGTTTCGTACTAATTGAAGTGGGATCAAATGCGTTCAACTATGACCAATTGCAATCACGTCACGACCTTGAGAACATTGGGGCGGGGCTCCTCGAAAGGGCTCCACCTCCGTCGTTACTCGTAACGGGATTAGACGGACTTTAGGCGATCATCATAGTCAAACGTATTTGAAACTGAATTTTAGTATTAGTATATATATATACATGGTATGATAGTGTTAGTAACGAAAAGATAAAGTTAGCATACGAGAAATAAAAATGTTAGTGTTATGTTAAAGTTAGTGTTATGATACTAGTATAGTTATAATATAAATAATGCGAAAATGTAAATAGAAACAAAGTAGTAAGGATCGAAATGGGGTTTAGGACACCCTCAACATACATGCTTGGTATAGGCCTCGGAAATAGACTCGTAAATAGCGACGGAACGCCGGAGTATCGACGATGAACGTGAGTTATGGTGTGTATATGTGTGTGTGTGTGCCGTCGGCTTTTAGAGGGCAAATGGCTCGGTTTTTTTGTATTGTTTTGCTTGGGGTTGTAGTGTAGGATGTTTAGGTAGATTAGGGTAGAAAATGTAGGGTGAATGAGGGTTGCAAATGCTCTTCCAAATCTGAAAAATGTAAAGGGTTAGGGGGTGTATTTATAGAGTGAATCAAGTGAGTTGGGTGAGTTGAGTCATTTTAGGAAGGAGTTACTCTTTGATTTGATTTGCTTTTTTGAATTCTGATTTGGGCGCCAGATTCTAGAAGATGAATTTGGCTGATTTGTGTGACGGGTTCGTCCTTGACCGGGTTTTGACCCGGTCGCTAAAAGACGGGTTTTGACCCGGTCGCTAAAAGACGGGTTTTATTTTTGGTGTCGGTTTTGGCCCAAATTAGTCTTATTTTGCTCGGAACGACCCACTGGGTCTGGATTTGAGGTCTGTTTTGTGAGATTATTACTTCGCTAAAAGTCCATGTCGGATATTATTGATTCCGAGCCCAAATCCGATTATACCAAGTCACGTTTGCGTCCGATCATCATCGGGTGTTTGTCGGAGACTACCATAGACACCTGGCAGTCAAAATGCGGGTGTCTACAATATGAAATCATTTTTATTTAGTTACTAGTGTCACGATAACCAACAAAATACTATAACGATCGTAAATAATTAAATTACTAACGATTTATAAAACGATATCGAAAACTGTAAAATATAATAAGATATACGATTTAAAAAATTAATATTATTACCAAAATAATAAATAGCTAAAAATTAGAAAAACCGAAGTTAAAATATTTACTACATACTACTACTCAAACATACCATATAAAATAGATTAACGTCCTGAAGTTACCTCGAGCCGAAAACGTACAAGACGCTTCAATCCAATTGTCCAAGCTCTTATTAAACCGGTGATTACGAGCCATCTTCGAGGCCCTCACGGAGATCCGAACGCACGCGTAGACACGGAAATAGAGGAGTCGGAATTAGTGAAAGTTGGAAAAGACTAGAGTAAAACGAGTAGACAAAACTCGAGAAGAATAACGGTATAAATCGATAGAATCGAGTAATGATACCGACATTAACCGAAACAGCAAATAGGAAACCGAAATAGAAAGGAAGAAAAAGAGGACGAACAGGAGGACGCTAACAACAGCAGGTGCGAACAAATTTACATCCAACATGAACCGAGACAAGCAGATTAGAAGACTAAAACAGCAACGCGGAACAGAGCGAAACAGGGGCACGAAAAGTGACAGCAGCAACGCAACAACAACACAACGCAGCAGCAGCAATAGTACACAGTAACGAAGCAAAACAGGGCCAATTTCGGTGAACAGCACATCACGGACAGCAGGAAGAGAAAGGAGAAATAAACAAACAGAGGGACAGTAGCAGGCCAAGAACGCAGAAGGGACAGAAAAGGAGAAGAGCACGAGATCGAACTGAATAATGAAATTAGAAGGAGAAGGACGATAACAGCATCGACAAATAGCATTGAAAAGCACACAAACAGCAAGATGACGATAACAGCAGCATGAGAGCACGAAACAGCAGGAAATGGAAGAAAAAGGAGGAGAGCAACGAGAGAGAAGAAGACAAACCGAGAAAAAAATAAAATAAAACTGAAGCAGCGAGCAGAACAGCACAAACGCAACAAAGAACGGACAATAATCGACGGTAATACGAGAAGAACAACGACCAACAGCACAAGATGACAAAACAGACAACAAACAGAACGCAGCAGCAGAAGAGTAACGTACAGCAGCGGCAACAGCGAAACAGAGCAGCAGCACCTGCGAAAAGACGGAGGAAAAGGAGGAAAAGCCGACGGAAGAAAAAGAAAAATGGAGCAGGCTGAAACGGAGGCAGAATGAAGATGAAGGTTGGTGTATGAAGCGGTGTAAACACGGAATAGGGGAGCCAAGCGGTGCATAGCAAAGGGCAAAAGGGAATGAATGCTGGGAGTGTGAAGCGGTGGGCACAAAAAGAGACGGGCTGCACTTGAATGAAGTGGGAAAGACAAATAAAATAAGGGGGAGTGAATGATTAACATTTAGGGGGACTGAATTCCACTAAAATCAAGTGGGAAAGAAATACGGATTAATTCCGTAACGATAAGTTGACTGACTCACGAAACGAATTAAAAATCGAGTCAAAAGAAAATTAATAAATAATTGGTCGACTAATAAAATTAGTAAATAAACGTTTCTCGAGATATAAATAATTATTTGAGACGAAAATGAAGTTTATAGAAATACATAATTAGACGATGAAATAGTATTTCCCGATAAATAATAAATTTTCGATAAAGTGAATTAAATTGATTCCTCGAGGAAAAGTAATAAATATTTTGACGAAACTTTAAAATAAATGAACTTCGAGCCGAAAAATAGAAATTCGTGTTTAAATAAAAATAAATAAAAAGAGTTTAGAATTTAAATCGTCGAAATAGACGTTCGATAAGAATTAAATTAAATATATAAAATAAATCGAAATATGTTTGAAATATAAGAATAGTTTCCGAGACCGGTAGAATTTTAGGAGTTTGAGACGATTAAAAGATATATTCGTTTTATAGTAATTTTAAGAATTACGAGTTCAATCGTAAACAAAAATAAAAATACGAACATAATTTTTAATTTAATTTATTTTATAAAATCAGGGGTGTTACACCGACCAAGCTGGACTCTTGTGTAGAGTCAGTCGAGCAACATACACAGCTGATGCAGCGATCATTGATGAGCAAAACGATATGGATCCGTAGTGCTTCAGTGCAAGCTCCGACAGGAAGTACACCATGTTTTCACGTACTCTTCATACATACACCACAATACACAATTTATTCAAGTAATTAGAAATGTTAAAACAGAAACTAATGAGGATGTAAAGAATTGGTATACTTACTTCGTGATCAGGGATCGAGGCCTTGATGTAGCGATTCAGGAAAACGCAGGGGGTTGGAACTGTAAGGTACCATTCAAGCTTGCCGAGTATGGTTTTCTCCATCTTCAAAATTTGTTCATTACTGTAAGCTCCATCTGATATCGCTACAAAATCCTTAACCTCAGGAGCCCAGATTTCCTCATATTTGCAGGCAATCAGCACACAACCAATGCCCAAAAGTTGCAGTTCCCCTTCGACATTATATTAATTTGAATGAGTTGAGATATGTATGTATAACAGTATAATTAGACCAACTATTGCACACAAACAATTCACAAGGTCTTATCTAATACACATTAAAATGCTTCAAAAGGAGATAATATTCATCAGTGTAACTGCATCTAAACGTCTTCGGCTCAAGCCGATGAATTCCCAAACTACCAACGACCAATTTTTACAAACCAAACTGAACCAAATCCAACAATCAAGTCTCTTCTTCTTGAGCGAACAATCTGTGACACGAAACGAGAATCATATCAAGCCAAATGCTGATAGAACCTTGCAAGAAAATACCATGTTTCACCACACGAGTTTGAAAATTTTCTTTAGATGCGAAAACAAGATGAAAACACAGAAATCATCTTACCGTGTAAACAGAAACACAAAAACCCAATTAAACCCAAAATGCAACTCGAAAACAGTAAAACAGTTACTCCAACTCAGAAACAATAACTCGAGATTCATGTCGATTGATTTTAGAGAAGAAATTCGAATCGATTCATGACAAACGATTGATAACACGGACCAACACAGAGAGTATACCCAATTTATAACCCAGACCGACACAGACAAACAATTGATAACCCAATTCAAAGAAATTCAAAATTCCAACACAAACAAAGGCGGCGATTATAACATAGAAAACCCAATTTAGGGAAAATTCATGTCGATTGATTTTAGGGAAGAGATCGATGTGATTTCAGAAGATGAACAGAGGCAACATACAGAGAGGGCGACATACAGAGGCGGCGATTACTGAAGGAAGAAGCGACTGTCGGAGGATTGATGACTGGTGGCGAGCGTTGACTGGTGGCGCAAAAAATGACGGGTTGATGACGGTCTTGAAAGATGATGGAGAAAGGATTGAAGGGAAGGATGATGGAGGAAGAAGGAAGGATTGAAGGCTCTAGCAGTCTAGCTACGTGAATCCTTTTCTTTGGTCATCTCGTAAGAATGATAGAATTGTTTACTGTAATGAAAATGAAGGCTCTAGGGTTTAATTACTAGTTCAGGAGTAATAGACACGGGTCAACAGGTTACTAGTATTACATCAATATACATGGGTTAATATGTTCTAATTCTATTCATATATTATAGACATAGGTTTTACTTTGATCTATGTCTATAATTTATAGACATGGGTTTTAATTCTGACCTATGTATATATTCTCTTTTATATACATAGGGTTTTAAATAACCAATGTCTATCAAAAATAGACGTGAGTTTTTCTTTTAACTTATGTCTATTAGGTCATGTCTATAACTAATTTTGTAGTAGTGCTCGAAAATATTTATTGGAATGTCAAACCTTGAGTAGGTTGTCCTACCACCAGGTATTAGGGTAGATGCAATTCCATTAGATGCGACTAGCAAAACAATATCACCATTACTCCGTATCGCAACACATAAAGCTCGCCATAAAAAAGTCTTCCCAGTCCCTCCATAGTCATATACGAAAAAGACCCCTCCCTCCTTTGCTTCTCACAACTGCTTCCATTATCTCTGTGTAGATCAACCTTTGCTCATCTGTCATCGAAGAAAGTTGGCTTGCATACTCTGTGTGCAATGAATCTCTATCATAAGACAACTCGCCTCTTACCAATGTGTTTACATTATCTGTCATTAACGAATCATCTGGCAAGGACATGCCTTCAAACCTATTTAGACTACTACCGTTGCTTTGAAGAGATGCTTCAATATCAAGAAGAGCATAATTCTTCAACTCTTCGTCTATTAATTGTAAATCTACAACGTACAATTAAAAAGTCAAGAATGAATAAAAAGTATACTATCATATTATAGAAGGAAAAAAGGTCTAATAATGGCATACCTTGGTTCTGAAGGACATTATGTTGTTTATGAAGAATATCATCAAATAAAAGATGCCAAGTTTTCTCCCAAACCTTGGTCGGCATGGACAATGTGCCGGCTAACAACAAATTGGCAAAAAGGTTTCTAAGATAAAATCCAGAACACAAAATACTGGCTTCTTCAATTGCCTCAATGTACTCTCTGTCATCACCAATTAACCCTATTGCAAAACATGCCTCTCTAAAGATCGTGTAGACAATACTGTTCACAGTTCTAATGTTTTCATAACAGGTGGGACCCTTAACATGGTTTAACATTGTTCTCATGAACTATAACTCCCTAGAATTTGGTGAAAGATTTTTTAGTCTACCTAGCGTGAAGTCACGTTCTCTAGGGCTCCAAGCTTGATCACGTTGCTTCCAAACGAATTTTGTTCACAACAATTTATGAGCTTCATCTTTCAATTATCATCACTATTACATTTCATCCACGCTAAGAACTTTAACATGCCAATCGTTGGACTTTCCAACACTTCGTTAATAGGATCTTCATCGTCAAACACAACAGCCTGCTCGCCTGAAAGGTGATACTGAAGCCTTTCAATAGGAGGACTCCTATAGTGAATATCAAGTGCAAATATTCTCTAAACAGCCTGACACGCTGAGATGTAGCGATAATTAAAAAAGTTTTGTATCTCATCAACTTGATTAGGAGCATAATCATTACAGCGTCTATACGATGATTGCATAATCACTCTATCAATCAGGTCCCTTATTATATATACTTAAAGAGATACTTGATTTCCCGAGATTGATTACACTATTCCACATTGATATGGGCACGATATTTTATCAACAAATAAGGATTATATGGGACAACATAACCATTGTCAATGTGAACACCATTCTTGTAAATTGTGATTCCATCGTTCCTTCTCCTATATAAAGGATATCCATCATCGTCAACGATTGTTCGGTCGTTAAACTTTTTCGGAAAGTATCTTGAGCATTTAGAGTCAAACATGCACGACAATTTTGGATTTGCCGTCCCACATGGCCCATGTATCATAAATTCAGAAACAACGTTATGTAAAGTTGGATTTTCTTTGGCATCAGGTATCACGACAGAAATGATTTCGCCAACATTTGAAGCTTATGGGAACTTATCGTCGCGATGTAAGAAAAAAAGTATATGAGCATGGGGAAGACCATGTTTTTGAAATTCAATAGTATAGACAACTACAATGATAATATATAGAAGAGAATTGTAAGAAAAATTACTAACCTTAAAAAATGAAGTGAACCAAATAAAATTAGAAATCTTTACCTGCTCTTGTTCTTCCGAAAATTTGACGTATTTCAATTCCCTCATTAGTTCATCATGTTTAATATTGAATACCCGACACAATATATCAGGACGATCCTCGGGTCTGAGACCTCTTTTAGTGACAAATCGAGTGATTTCTGGCCACTTAGGGTTACATGTGAATGTAATAAATAGATCAGGATATCCGAACCACCTGCAAATGGTCATTGTATCTAGATAGTTACCTCTCATATATGCATCACCTTGTGTGAACGAAGAAGGAATAATATATCGACTACCGGCTGAAGATGGCGCAATGTCTCCTCGTTCAACAACGGTTATTATATCTTTAACTTTTTCAGCACGAAGCAATTCCCGATTATTAGAATAAATGACAACCGCTGCGATTCAACCATGGTATAACCATCGACACAGAATTGTTGAAACAATCTACCCGCTAACAATAATATATTGAATTCGCGAGACAATGCTCTATCTCGAATACGAAACGCGAGCCACTCTCTCAATGTTAGCTGCTCTCGAGGCTTTACACTCTTGCTAACTCCTAGAGAAGCTTCACTATGGGGAATATTAAGACGACAACCATCTTCCCCGTGTGGAAACAACAAAGGATACTGGAGCGCCATATATGAAAGATGTAACTCTGATATACGTTGTAATGCGCCACATGATTTTTGGACAATAGTATCACGCTTTTCCATGTCAGGACAAATATCACCCTCAATCAAAGCAGCAACCTCAGAAGCTGTTGGACGATTATACGTTCAACCATTAGAACATCTCCAAGCAATGTGTTTTATACTCACGTTTCTATCTATATCTTCAGATAGTCGGTCCCTCGCTATCCTAAATGTCTTCACAAGAGGGTTATACAGATCTACCATCTCTTGTAACGCAGATATGAGTTCATCTCTAAATCGATCAGGATCGTTGGAGCTACATTCACATAATAAAGGAAATGATTTTGTTTGGACAAAATAGCATCATAAATGCAAGGAAAAATTATTTACCTAATGGCCTTTTTCGGTTTTGGACTTCATCCTCGGTATCGTAGATATATAGCTCACAAAATTTAGGATTTGTCTCTGTTGACGGCAACAGACTACCAATACGGTGAACATTTTCACTTCCCATTCTAAAAGGGTAAGGTCCTCGACCTCGATTGATAGATTTATCAATTATGCCGCCCATTGAAGTGAATGAAAACATTGAATTGTACGCCCGTATATTTCCAAAAAAGTGCTTAATGAATCGATGACTCGCATTTAGAAGTGCCTTGAGGAATGCTGGTGGTTCTTCTAAAAAATGGTAATGTAACCTTCACGTCTGAACAACATAATGAGAATTTAGGATGCCTAGTTCCTTTATTCTTCGCTATACGTTCTTCAAACCACATCTGTGCCCCACATTTGATCCGAATCAAAGAGCTACAAAAGAGTTCAATAAAGTCACCTTAGCTCCTCATGGTCTTAGTTCAGCCACAGTAGCACCCCTTACCAGCTTAGTAGTGTGCCTACTACAATTAGTGAGCTAGCTCGTGTATGAGCTGAATAAAGGAGCAAATAATCAAGGTAATATGAAGACATTAACTTGGGTTCACACTCATTCAAGTATGGGAAGTGTACTGAAGTTATGAAGGTGTTTGAGGCTGATTGTGTTCACATGGTGTACACGTCTAAAGGCTCCCTTGCTAGCTTTGTTTTTGGCTCCATGTTCACATAGCTGCCGCGCCTCATTACTCCTTGTTCAAGCTTTGTTACTAGCTCCTAGTTTACATTACTTTGTTATTAGCTCCTAGCTTTGTTATTAGCTCCATGTTCACATAGTTGTAACTTTGTTTTTGTCACCTTAACCAGCCGGTTTAAGGGTCATTTGTAGGCTATATATAGCCATCTAGTTGAATGAATAAGACATCCAATTTGCATATCAAAAACCTGAGTAAAGCTAAGCTTTCTTTTACGTCCTTGTTGTTTACAAGACAAAGTCTAGAGTAAGTCGCGTTACAAGCTCTAAACTCGCTACTTCAATCGCGTGTTTGATTTAGCACCCGCTTTGTTGGAGTATAGGTCTACTTCACCTAGCATACTATCCTTGGTTACGGTTTATTCATCCTTAAAACTATCCTTTCATTCTGTTTTGGTTACTTGTTTACGTTCCATTTCAGAATACTAATCCTACTTCACGTTCTTGTTTCAAAGTTCATATCAACTCACATCATTAGTGGTATCAGATCTTTGGTCATCCATTTAGACGTAAAGAATGGCAGGAGTATTGAACTTTGAAGATCCTACCTTCCTGGAACAACTAAAGAAAGCGTTGGAGAACTTCCAGCCAAAAAATTCTCGTTTCCAACCAAGGAGGGAACCGGTGGACAAGATCAAGGTAAATGAACTTCCTGAGTTTAATGGTGGTGCTGACCCTGAAGTTTACTTGGAATGGGAAAGAAACATGGAGAAGCTCTTTGACTTCAAGGATTTAGAGGACGAAGAGAGGTGCAAATACGCCATCCTAAAGCTAAGCAAAGGGGCTTCCCTTTGGTATGAAGGGCTTAAGGTACAACGCACCAGAAATGGAAAGGGTAAGATTACTTCTTGGGAGTCCTTAAAACGTAAACTACGTAAGAGGTATGTTCCAACTACACACAAGCTATCCTTATACAAAAAGATTGCTAACCTTGTACAAGGAAGAATGAGTGTTAGTGAATACATAGAAGAATTTGAGAACTTGGTTCTAATGGGAGAAGTAGAAGAAAATGAAGAGATAAAAATGGCTAGGTTCTTACGTGGGTTAAATCGTAGTATAGCTAATACGGTTGATTTGTGTCCTTATTCTGATTTTGATACCTTGTGTGGGTTGTGTCTAAAAATTGAGGCACAAGGGAAGGGAAGACATGAGGGTGAGTCTAGTAAGAGTCATTCTTGGTCTCGAACGGATGATGGTAATAAAGTCAATCCTACTAATACTAATCAACCCCTGATTGTTAAAAATAACCCCGCACCCCCACCTCAATCTGCCACCAAATCAACCACTGAAACTAGTCTATCTAAAGTACGTTGTTTCAAATGTCAAGGGTTTGGTCACTACAAAAACGCTTGTCCTAACAAAAGAGTTGTGACCTTAAGGGAAGTGATCATTGTTAGGGATGAGTTATGGGAAGAGGAACAACGTATAGGGGCTGTTTTCAATGTTAATGAGGAAGAGGAAGGGGAAGAGGAGAATTTTGAGGCTTATGAACCCCCGGCTTATGACACACTCTTAGTACTACGTACCCTACATGCTAACCCCATTCAACATGACACTGAACAAAGAGACCAACTATTCCATACTAAGTGTCAAGTTAAAAACAAATGGTGTAGTTTAATCATTGATGGAGGTAGTTGTACCAACGTTGCCTCAACTGAAATGGTATACAAACTAGGTCTAGCTACTACTAATCACCCTAACCCTTATGCATTACATTGGTTAAACAACGGGAACAAAGTAAGGGTCACTAAACAAGTGAGGGTTGGCTTAACCATGGGTTCCTACGTTGATGAGGTTTTGTGTGATGTGATTCCTATGGATGCTTGTCACATACTATTAGGCCGTCCGTGGCAGTTTGATAGGGACGTAGTTCACCATGGGAGGAGGAATGAGTATGAATTGAGTGATAAGGGAAAGAAAATTGTACTCAAACCCATGACACCTCAAAACGTATGTAACATGTTAGCAAATCGAGTCGGAAAACCCAACCTCTCAATGTTTGCTAGCAAAAATGTGGAAGTACATGCTATAGAAGAGGGGGAGTTTGATGCCGCTAAAACCACTAAAGAGGAACCAATTAAGATTAAGAATGGTAGTGAAGGAAAGCAATTTGAAGAGTGGCTAAAGAAACTAGGTGTTGGCATTCCTATTAAGATACCAGCTTGTTTGGCACCTAAGGGAGATCATGGACTCTTACAGGATGAAGATGGGAAGAACAGAGTCATGGCTAATGTTTTATCTTGTCACTACACTCACTCAGCCACTTTAGATGAAAGCACGCTTGGACTTAAGACCTTGAAGGATTATTGCTCCACGGAGGCTGATATACTCACCAAGTGCAAGGCTGTTACTCTTAACACTTTTGATGAGTTTGTTTTGCAGGACGATATTTTTCCTAAAGAGAACCATCTTTGTGTCCCAAAACCTCCTATTTCAGAGTGTATAACTAGAGGAGTTCAGGGAGGAGGACCAGCTGGAGGTTGTGACATAACCAGGACCTTAGAGACATTAAAGGAGCACTTCCTTTTGTTAAAGACACAAGGGAGTAATCTAAGCAGCATGAGCAAATACTTAACGAGTCCTTTACCAAAGAGTCCCCTCAAACCAAGAGAGTACTTGCCATTCCCCATAGTGACTCACCTAAGTATTTGTTACACAACGGATGAAGCTATCAAGAGAAAGACCAGATTGATGTCCCAAGCAAAAACTCCATACAAGGGAAATAACCAAGGTTGCAAAATAAAGTTGCCGGATAGTTATGAAGTTCATACCACGTCCAAAGTGGGAGATTTTGCTCTTTATCTTGATGAAGATGGCTTTTCAGAATTGAGGACAATTCCTTTTCAAGGGGGAGGAGATGATCCGAATCAAGGAGCTACCAAAGAGTTCAATAAAGTCACCTTAGCTCCTCATAGTCTTAGTTCAGCCACACTAGCACCCCTTACCAGCTTAGTAGTGTGCCTACTACAATTAGTGAGCTAGCTCGTGTATGAGCTGAATAAAGGAGCAAATAATCAAGGTAATATGAAGACATTAACTTGGGTTCACACTCATTCAAGTATGGGAAGTGTACTGAAGTTATGAAGGTGTTTGAGGCTGATTGTGTTCACATGGTGTACACGTCTAAAGGCTCCCTTGCTAGCTTTGTTTTTGGCTCCATGTTCACATAGCTGCCGCGCCTCATTACTCCTTGTTCAAGCTTTGTTACTAGCTCCTAGTTTACATTACTTTGTTATTAGCTCCTAGCTTTGTTATTAGCTCCATGTTCACATAGTTGTAACTTTGTTTTTGTCACCTTAACCAGCCGGTTTAAGGGTCATTTGTAGGCTATATATAGCCATCTAGTTGAATGAATAAGACATCCAATTTGCATATCAAAAACCTGAGTAAAGCTAAGCTTTCTTTTACGTCCTTGTTGTTTACAAGACAAAGTCTAGAGTAAGTCGCGTTACAAGCTCTAAACTCGCTACTTCAATCGCGTGTTTGATTTAGCACCCGCTTTGTTGGAGTATAGGTCTACTTCACCTAGCATACTATCCTTGGTTACGGTTTATTCATCCTTAAAACTATCCTTTCATTCTGTTTTGGTTACTTGTTTACGTTCCATTTCAGAATACTAATCCTACTTCACGTTCTTGTTTCAAAGTTCATATCAACTCACATCAACATTTCTCGCATTCATTCACCGAAATCCAGATATCCTTCTAAATCTGATACAATACATTTAAGACAAAAAATCAGGAAGCAAAAAAAAAAGACAGTTTTTATATTACACCTTATTCTATTTCAATAAGAATCATTAAGGAAAATAAAATGTAAAATATTGAAAGAAAATAAAAAACCTTGCTCAAATTCGGGGGATAATAAAAGGTTTCCCACATAGGAATTTTCATCGAGAATGGAAAATGAAGATGCTCTTTGACTCGTAGATCCTTCTCCAAATGTGGAAAATAAGAAGCCGGATTGAGTATTGGGTTCTCCATAAGCAGGGAATAAATTTTTGTCAAAGTTCGTAGTCACACTCGATGTGCTTAGATTTCGTAATTACAGTATACATGAGCACAAATGTTAAAAAGCTCAATTCGGAGAAAAACGTAGCATGTAAATAAGGGATCACCACGTACCTGTGGTACGACAATGAGACAATATATGTTGGGAATTGAATTGAGTATTAGTATGTGAAGATCTTGAAATTCTTTTTTTTATTTACGATTGTTCCCCTCTTAGCCCTTGCAGCTTTTGGCCGCAATTGACTTGGCGATAGAATGGAAATAATAGGAATATTCATATGAGTTGAGGAAGATATATTGTCAACACAATTATGTGAAACTCGATTCGACAAAATACTTGGTGCTAATGCTTGTGTCTGTTGTCTTGATAATCTAGTATCTGATCAAATAAATAAGCTACATAAGTGAGTAATAACAATTATATGGGAAACCATACTAAGTCATTTTGTACACAAAAATGAGGCGATTAATGAATAAAATCCACCATACTTGATAAACTTGAGTTATTTTGTGCACACTCATCGAAGAACATTTTCACGTACCTGTGATACGATAATTGGACGATATATTTTGGGAATCCAGTTGAGTATGAGTATAAGCATGTGAAGATCTTGAAATTCTATTTTTTTTAGGATTTTTCTTCTCATAGCCCTTGCAGCTTTTGCCCGCACTTGATTTGGCGATAGAATGGGAATAACGGGAATATTCATGAGTAGAGGAGGATATATTGTCAACACAATTAGGTGAAGCTCGATTCAACAAAATACTTGGTGCCAATGCTTGTGTCTGTTGTCTTGATAACATAGTATATGATCAAAAAAATAAGCTACATAAGTGAGTGTAGACACCCGCATTTTGCCTGCTAGTGTCTATGGCAGTTCCCGACAAAACACCCGATGATGATCGGACGCAAACGTGACTTAATACGCTCGAATACAGACTCGGAATCAATAATATCCGGCGTGGGCATTTAGCGGATTACAAATCTCTCAAAACTGACCTCAAATCCAGGCCTAGTGGGTCATTTTCAATAAAATGAGACTAATTTGAGCCAAAACCGACACCGGAAGTAAAACCGTCTTTTTACGACCCAAAACCCGATCCAAATTAAAAATCGACCTTGCAAGAGCTTCTAGAAACATGCACCCAACCAACATATTTAAAATTTAAAAAAAAGTCAAAGCTTTCCTAAAATGGCTCTCTCGCCTAACCTACTCGATCGAGTGGCTTGACCTCGCTTAATCTAGTGCACTCTTCAAAACCGAGCAGACCCTTCTTTTCAGGGCACTCGATCGAGTGCACTAGGGCCACTCGATCGAGTGACCCAAGGTCGAGGGGTATTTCCTAAAAATACACCCCTCATGTTCTTCATAAATCAAGTTTTAAAAAACCCTAAAAACACACTACATTTTCAACCTAAGCAACCCTACACACTACTCTTCATTCTAAACAATCCTAAACAAAAACCGAGCCCTAGTCTCTCGAAAAACTGACATAAATCATCTCTACACATACACACACCATAACTCCACTTACATCCTCGATACTCCTGAGCTCATGCCGCTATTACAAGTCTATTTCCGAGGCCAATTAAGCATGTAGGTTGAGGGTGTTGCCAACCCATTTTCTCCCTTTTCTCTTCCTCTCTATCTCGTTACATATATATATATATATTATACTATATACTATTATTATCCTTACTATACTAACTCTAACATTTTAATTTTATGTTCGCTAACATTTATTTCGTTGTTACTAACCTTTTACCTTTTCGCATTCTAACATTTTATTTACGCACTCTAACCATTAACATTTTTATTTATTTATTTACATTTCGTCGTAACTAATACTAATACCGTGTATAACTATATAAATATATAAACCGTATTCGGATTGAACGCGTTTAACTACGACTACCGCTCCAAGTCCGTTTAATCCCTTTACAAGTCGTGACGGTGCTGGCGCCCTCTCGAGGAGCGCCGCCCTAAGCACTTAAGGGAATAACGTGATCGTAGTAGTACGTAGTTGAACACGTCCGATACCATTTTCAAGATTGGTACAAAAGCCGTTGACGCTAAACCCAACGTCACGTAATCCGTAAGGATTAGTAATGATGTCGTAACGCGGAGGAATTAATTTCGTCCTAGTCCAATTCAAAACAATTTTGCAACACCTTTTTTAAAAGTCTTGATGCCGGTCTCGTAATCATAAGATGTATATTACGAGTACCGAAAACCAAGCCGAATATAAATTTTACCATATTTATATTCGACTCGGCTAACTATCGATTTTAAAACATAATAAAATCGGGATTGCCACCATTTTGAAATCGAGTAGTACCTCGAACAGAGGGCACTCGATTGAGTGCTTTGGCTCACTCGATCGAGTGACCCCTAAAAAATGAGGTAGAGGGGCCTGTATAGGGTCACTTGACCGAGTCCCACCCATGACTCGGTCGAGTGGTCCGTTTCATACTAGGACGTGAGTTCATAAATGTCATTTTAGCCTCGTCAAATATTTTACGACTTTGGTCGACGCGTGTAAAGTATATCACGTGCCTACATTTTCCAAACCAACCATTGCATTTTCGACTTTGCTCGTTTTTTTTTGTTTTGTCCGGGTTGTATTTCCGCCCGTGTTGCTTGTAACCGATTTATTTTATTTTGCGTTTTGTTTGCACTTTATCGTTTTATAAATGAACCTCGCATGCTAAATAACTTTGACGTTAACTTTGATGCCTTAAAGGACATAGTTTGGACATAATTGCATGTTTAGCTAAAAACGTTGTTTGCATAACATTTAATCATTTTACTAACGCCTGTACACGAAAACGAACGGTATCTTAGTAGAGGCCGCTAAGAGCGGGCGGAGCTGGGTGTCCTTCGTGGGCTTCCCAACACGTACCCTCACCTCTTACTAAGAACCATGGTTTCCAGATGTCCTAAACCATTGGCATATGGGAGTCATTCGATGCACGATATCCGATAACTCGACGTCGGTATAGTAATGCAAAGGGACGAACTCATAAGCTCTAGCACTAAAAGCGGGTCATGCTTTGTGCACGAAACGCCTAAGGGTAGAGTGAGTTCGAACGGGTCCGAATTCCCATAAACTTCGGTGGCGACTCCAACTTTGATTTAAATTTCGACCCGAGATCAATCTTACCACGAGATTCATTCGCCTCCCCAAACCCGCGCGTGGCCGTGTCGGGGTGGACCTATGTCATGTCCACAATTTGGCGACTCAACTGGGGATACCTGATGTACCACTAGTCATCGGAGTTCCTAGGGTGAGACTCGAAAAGAAGTCGTTCGATTAATAGTGTACGCGCATTAGTTTAATGATTCATGCATAACCCAAATTTTTTCTGGCCGGTTACTTGTGACCGACGTCCCACTATACCGCGGTGCATTCCTAAATGGGTGCGCTAAAAACGTCTATGGCCGAACTCGTACGGGTTTCGCGGCATGTTCTAAGACCAATTCGGCTTAGGAAGTCCGTCCTGATTTACGAGAAGGCCGTCGTTGTTGGTATAGACCCGATTTTAACCGACCGAGACTTAGTGTAAAGCATACGTAGCGTCGTTATAATGCTTGCGTGACAATGTGCTACTTGGTTTCCATGTCATTTCTTTTCAAAAACCGTCATTTCAAAAATGCATCTATTCAAAAAATATCCAATTTTCAAAACTCGGAATGCTGCCGAAATTTAGACTGATGATTTGACTCAAAAGTATCCCATTTTCTAGCCGGCATGCTGTCCATTTCAAAATTCCAATTTTCGATCCACCATTCGATTTTCGAATTTTCAAAATTCCATTGCGATTTTCAAAATTCATTATCCCATTTCGATTTTCAAATCTTTGAGATTCCATTATGATTTTCAAATCTTCGGGATCTCGTTTTCGATCTTTTTTTTTTTCAAATTTTCGGAAATTCATTTTCGATATTCAAATTTTCAAAATTTCAAAAATTCAAACGTTTCAAAAATCTTCCTTATTATAGACCTATCGTTATCCGTGTGTCGGGTCTTTTCAATGTATGTCGAAGGTTTGTAGCGTTGAAACTACGTCAATCTTACATCACGGGTTTCCTCCCTTTCCGGAGTCCTTGTCCTAAAGGCATGACCAATCCGTGTAGGGCACACTCCTACAACGGAAGGTCTGTCTAGACACTCGAGTCAAAAGTCTGGGGAAAAATCTCACGTGGACCTTCCTTCGAACGGGACTCGACCCACATAGTCGAATCCTAAGGAAGTCATACCACCCACGAGTCACCCGTCTAGGTGTATTCCTCAAGTCTTTTCTTTCTCACTTGGTCTTTTTTTCGTCGCTCGGGATGTACTATTTTGATTCCAAGATCTGGGTTCGGTTTCTGATTACGCGGTATTCTTACAGACAGACCACCGTCAACCAGACACAGAAATAGAATGAAGGCAGCTTTGAACAATCTGAAGACCTCCATGGATGCCATGGTCGCTAAACAGACCGATATTGAGACCCAGCTAACAACAATGAGGGCTGACCATGCAGCCGTCGCTGCTCGTCTGACTGTGGTGGAGCAAGGGACTTCTAATGCCGAGGCCACTAGGCCTTTAGCCGAACTGGTTAGCGCGGTGCGCCGACTAGAGGAACAAGTTCACTTAGCCGGGAGTAACAACATCCACTTAGCTACCCGCGTACCTGAATCTCACGGGCTTACCAATGTTTGAGGGAACAGAAGACCCGTTACTACATGTACGGGCCTTCAAAGAATTCATGGCTATAAAGGGGTGGATTCTTCAATGTTCAAGAATCTCTTTGCTGCATCACTTGAGAAGCACCCGCGGGCCTGGTACTATAGGCTAGACCCGAAGAAATACCCTACTTGGGATGATGTGGCTACGGAATTTGCTCGGAACTATGCTGACAACACCGAGATCCAAACCACGATGCGCTCTTTGGAGGTTATGGCCCAGGAGCCCAAAGAAGGTTTTACCAAATACCTTCAACGCTGGAGGGCCGAAAGTGTGAAATTGGTTGACAAGTCCAGTGAGAAAACTTTAGTGGAGGCTTTTGTCAAGAATATCCTCCTCTCCTACCGGGTTCATCTCTGGTACGCTGTCATACCTAATTTTACCACCCTTACTAAAATGGGTATGAGGACTGAAGACAATCTGAGGCTAGAGGGCCTTACTAAGGCCTCTAGCAAAGGATATCAAGGGGCTTCCTCTTCCACCACTAAGCCCCAAGCTGCAACCCGCAGCATTTTCAACGCGGTCAATCTACTAGATGCCCCGTCCAAGAAGAACACCCCACCTCGGGTATTCACTGATATAGGTACCACCTATACTTATGCCTTACAAAGGCTATCCTCGAAGGACCTAATCCAACCGATAGGCCCAACTCCCGAAGTTCCGGTCGAGAGGCGCTCCAAGAACTACAATGCCCAAGCTTATTGCCAATACCACCGAGGCAATGGGCACGATACCGAAAAATGTTGGAAGCTGAAGCATCTGATCCAGGACTTGATTGAGAGCGGTAAGATCCCGTTGCCTGGAGATAAGCCAAGTAACAAGGAGAATCCTTTTAGCCCCCATGCCATCTTTACCAGGGAGGCGATCGATTGCTCCTATCTTATCTCTCCATTTATCCCGCAAGTAAACGGGATCTGGTTCGATGACGAAGACGATGTCTACCTCGTAAAAGGGGACGCTGTCCCCATTACCCCCGAGGAGATTCAAAAGACTAAATCCCGAGTCTTAGCCAGTAACCACCTTGGTCGTCCCTATCAAGCCACTAGCTCTTGGGACATCTCTATCCCGACAGCCGTCACTGAGCCACTCAGGACGGAAGTCGCCCCTGAGGAGTCGACTGCTGAAACAACTCTCGTGAAGCAACTAAAGAAGATCCGAGTTGACCTCACCATATGGCAACTCTTAGTTAGCTCACAGGAACATCGAGAAGCACTCACTAAGGCTCTCGATCAAATTAAGATCGACTCTCTGGTTACCCCTGCTGAAATGGTAGCCACGGTCCTGCCGCACTTGAAGGGCAAAACTAAGGAAGGAGGCCCACTGATCACTTTCTCTGAAGCCGACCAGCCGCCGTTCGGGGCCTCTCATAATCTGGCCCTGTACATCACTGTGATCTGCCGAAGAAAATATCTCCCGATGACCCTAATTGATGATGGGTTTGCTGTGAATGTCCTTCCCTTGAGGACCGCCAAAGCCCTCGACATTACCGAGGCCGACTATCTTCCGACGGCTCTGACCATCCAAGCTTTTGATGGGAGCCCAAAGTCGGTAGCTGGGGCCATAAAACTAACCGTTATAACGGGCCCAATAGAAAAGGAGCTAGAGTTCCAAGTGATTGATGTCACCTCTTCCTTTAACTTGCTCCTCGGGAGGCCATGGATTCACGCTGTCAAAGCAGTGTCCTCCACACTCCACCGAAAGATCAAGTTGCCCCTGCATGATAATGTTATTACCTTAGAGGCAACCCCAACGACAGTGGCTAGCTGTAACGCAACGGGCCGTACGGACCTTTGGGGGTTCGATTGCGTAGGGATGATCCAGGAGAAGTACCTTTTCAGGCCCTACTTCACAACTAGCATCGACACGATGCTACAAAATCTAGGGTACTTTCGGGGGCTACCTCCCGACCTAATCTTCCAGCTGGGAAGATTATCGAGGTCCTTAAGGACGAAGACTCTCACTTTGGCCTTGGTTATGCCACCACTCCGGGCAATGTTGTCCGAGCAGGTATTGAAAAAAACTGCAACATCATTAAGGGTATCTACTTGAGCCCTTATAGCCCACGGTTGACTAACTACTTTGTCACGCGGATGTTTGGGGCTGTTCAGGTTGGTCTGTACCAACCCAATGCTGTGCACCCCGGGACCCAACTGGCCCTGGACTGCAACTATATTTCGGATGATGTGTTTGCCCTCATCCAGTCCGATGATGCCAACAATGCTGAGCCCGCGCTGGGGCTACTTTTCGGGGAAGGCACTGTAACCCCGACTCCAAAGGAAGACCTGGTCAACCTGATTCTTCGCAGCAACAAGTTTGACCCAACAAAGTTAATCTCGGATGTTGGCTCCGAGATAGGGAACATGGCCTGGAGGAAGACTGTCAAGTGGACTGACAGTCAAGGAAGGATCTACAAGCTGGTCACTGGAGAAGGAGACATGCGTGAGTCTGAGTCTGAGTTCGAGTCTGAGTCGGAGTCTGAGTCAGAGTCTGAAGTCGAGTCTAGGGGGTCCGGTGCTAGAGTCACTTATGTAACCCCTCTACCTTTAGTTATTCATGATGCTGGTGCTTCGGGGTCTGTCCCGAGCACCTTACCTATCCCACCACTGACCAATGATCAGATGGCTGCTCTTTTCGAGCTGTTTTCAATGTTTTCAATCAATAATAACAATCGTTCTGCTTACGACTTGTCTCTTTTTAACTGCAATTCTGGTTTCGAAAATATTTTATGCAATGACATTGAGAAACCCGACGAACAGGTACCCCTACCTCCTCATCTGATCAAGCAACTAGCAAAGGGAGTCCCGGAATCCGGTAATCAAAGAAACCGAACCCATCAATGTGGGAACAACCTTAGAGCCCCAGATGCTTAAGATAAGGTTATCCTTAGATCCCGAGGAGAGACAAAAATTCACGGACCTCCTCCAACAATTCAAAGATGTCTTCGCATGGTCCTACAAGGACATGCCGGGGAGAGACCGGGAAATAGCCGAGCACCACATACCAATTAAAGACAGGTGCAAACCGGTTAAGCAAAAGCTCCGCCGAATGAGGCCCGACTGGTCTCTCAAGGTAAAAGAAGAGGTCGATAAGCAGTTCAAAGCCGACTTCATACAGGTGTCTGAATATCCTAGCTGGGTTGCGAACATCGTACCAGTTCCTAAAAAGGATGGTAAGGTGCGTGTCTGCATAGATTTTCGGGATTTTAACAAGGCGAGTCCGAAAGATGATTTTCCGTTACCACACCTCGACATACTAGTGGATAGCACGGCTGTTCATGCCCTTCTATCATTTATGGACGGGTATGCCGGGTACAATCGGATCAAGATGGCGGAAGAAGATATGAGTAAGACCACCTTCACTACACCTTGGGGTACTTACTGGTATACCGTCATTCCATTCGGTCTCATTAACACCGGGGCCACATACCAACGGACCGCTACAACTTTATTGCATGACATGATGCATAAAGAAGTAGAAGTTTATGTGATGACATGATCATCAAATCCAAAGACCGGGACGGTTACATCACCGCCCTAAGGAAATTCTTCACCCGATAGCGCAAATACAACATGAGGCTAAACCCTCAAAAGTGCAGTTTCGGGGTAACATCAGGCAAATTACTGGGTCATATCATTAGCCAACGTGGTGTCGAGGTCGACCCAGCTAAAATCAAAGACATTACCAAGATGCAACCTCCTAAAACTGAAAAAGAAATGAGGGTATTTGTCGGGAAAGTCCAGTATATCAGCCGTTTCATTTCCAAACTAACCATGGTGTGTGAACCGATTTTCAAGAAACTGAAAGTAGGGGAACGAATACTGTGGGATGACAAGTGCCAAGCTGCTTTCGACAAGATTAAGGAAATCCTGTCTGCCCCGCCAGTCTTAATGCCACCTCAACCCGGTCTGCCATTGTCGTTATACCTGACAACGACCGAGACAACCATGGAAGCTATGCTGGCTCGGACAGTTGACTCTGAAGAACGAGCTATTTATTACATTAGCAAAAAGTATTTAGAGTATGAGTGCAAGTATACCATGCTCGAAAAGACGTGCTTAGCTCTTGTTTGGGCCACGAAGAAGCACCGACATTATATGCTCAGCTACGAGGTTCAGGTATTATCCAAAATGGATCCAATCAAATACCTCTTCGAAAAGCCCATTCTCAATGGCAGAATTTCTAGACGGACTCTAATGTTGGCTAGTACGTACCGTTAAAGGCTATTAAGGGCCGAGTAGTAGCTGAATTCCCTGCCGATAGTCCCGTGACGGAGGAAGGACACACCGACACTTGGTCATTCCCAGATGAAGATATTTTCCATACCGATACAGAAACATGGGATTTATACTTCGACGGGGCATCCAATTTCCGCGGGTTTGGAGTCGGGATTCCTTTAATCTCACCAAAAGGGAAGCATACCCCCGTATCCATCAAACTAGACTTCGATGTTACTAATAATGCAGCCGAGTACGAAGCAAGTATCCACGGGCTACAAGCCGCCGCCGATTTGGGGGTCACAAATCTCCGGGTATATGGCGATTCATCCTTAGTCATTATCAAGCACTTCAAAAATGGAAAACTTGGAACACTAATCTCATGGTCTACCAGGCACGAGTAAGGGATCACGCTATTCCAAAAGGTGGAGTATATATACCTGCCTCGGGAAGAAAATCAGTTTGCAGATGCACTTTCAAAACTGACATCTTTTCAGGTTCCCGAGACCATTCATGAAGAATTGGAACGATTCCGACTCGTTTCATACACTTTTTGGAGCCAACGAAGCGGAGGAACGATCACTCGATGCCTTGGATTCGATCTTGAGACCTTGGGACCCAATCCCGAGCCTCCGAGACCCGATCCCGAGTCCCGAGAATCGATGAGAAGTCCATGTGAAGCAAGGGGGAACCTTAAAGATCATATTGGAGGCCTACATAACTCATCCCCGACGGGTATGACCTCATCCCGTCCGGGATGAAGTGCACATTTGAGGGGTCTCCTGTTTTGGGTCCGTTCCGGTCGGGACCAGACCTTCCCGGTCGGGACCACTCCCTTCCCGGTCGGGACCGGTCCTTCCCGGTCGGGACCGGCGTGCTGTAGCCGGAAATCCTTTTTCCTCCCTCCTTCATTCTTGTACCCCTATAAATACTTCCCTCTTGTATTGTTTATGCATCTTATCATACCCTAGACTATCTTAAGCCTCTCTACAAGTTATAAAACCTAGATTTAGTTCCTCACATTAGTTTTAATTTCTCTTTAATCCCTAGTTAATCCTAGTTTAATCTAGTTGTAATTAGTTCTTGTATTAAGAAGATACTTGAAGATCTCTCGAAGCTTGACAACCTTGGGATTAATTTGGGTTCTTATTTATACGAGATTGCATCTTTTTCTTCATCTTGTGTTGGTATAACTTTCTCTTCTCTTAATCTTTGTTTTATCATCAAGTTTTAATCATTGATTATTGTTTGTTGTTCTTGATTGTCCACCATGAATGTTTTGATGTTTATGATGTTGTTTTCTCTTTTCATTGTTGTAGTTAGTTTGAATATGTGTGAGTAGTCTTCTTGTGGGTTAGTAGGGGGATTAAGGGTAGAATATGGGTGATTAGGGTTTGATTAGGGGTAAAGGGTGAATCTTTGTTGTTAGTCACATACTTGGCACACCATGTGTTTGTTGAAATGCTTGTTTGAGTTGTAGTGGCCATGCTTCTCATGCTAGTCTTCCTCTACTCATTGTTTGTCTTGTATGTGGTCATGTTGAGAATAGTCATTATACATACAATGTGGACTAGGGTTTAGACGCCATCAAACGCGAAGCCACCTCGGCATCGGTCTAAGTAGCGAGAGCCCGGACCGACTCTAGCAACTAGGAGACACCTACACCCTTGATTACCCAAGTCACCCTACTACACTTATGAACCCGACCTAACCCACTTCTTTCCATATTTGATTCATCTTATTAGTTAGTCATCATTTCTTTAGTTCGTTGTTTAGTTTGTGTTTAGTTATTTCATTTAGCCTTGTTATAGTCTAGTTCATTGTTAGTGCACTTCCTTCTTCTCCTCTCATCATAATTCACCAATTAGTATTTCTTTGTGTTTGTTTGGTAGCATAGTCTCGTTTTAAGACGACCTAGTCTAAACCTTGCAACACCGTCTCCGTGGACACGACACGACTTACCCTAACTACCGTTAGGTCTTAGCCGGTTATATTATTTGGCGGTGGGATCCACGACAATTCCCGCCATCAATTTGGCGCCGTTGCCGGGGACGGTGCATTGTTTAGACTTAGTTTGCTTATAGCTAGACTTTGTTACTCTTCTTTGTGCTCTTCTATCATCTCTTGTGCATATTCTCTAGATTTTTTTCTTGTTTCAATAGTTTTATTTCTTCCTTTTCTCTTTGTCTCTCGATTGTGCTTGTTTATTGTCGTTACCTAGTGCCCAAAAAGCACTAGGTGTTCTCACGTTTGTTCTAGTGTGTAGTGTATGCCTAGGCGGGGAGGCGAATTATTTCTCTTTAATCCAGAGCCGGAGAGGCTTTTTCGAGCCTTTCGCCAACGGACGATTAACAGGGTTAGAATCTCTCAACCAAGCGCAAGCAATACCCATCAAGAGCAAGCTCAAGGAAGCGATATTGAGGAAGCATCTCGAGAGACGACCGAAGGGAATTTCACCAATCCCTTTGGAGATTCTAGTCCTAGTTCCCCTTCTACATCTACTTCAACTCCGTCTACAGCATCTTCTCCCTTACATCCAATAATGCCGAAATTTTCCTCTCACTCTACATTTACGGAAGATGTCTTGCCGGGACCGAATGCTCTACCGGCCGCTTATGCCGGAAATTTTGTGGCCAAGACTCAATTCATCCAACTTGTGGAGAGGAACCAATTTAGTGGTATACCCACCGAAGACCCGCACCAACACATGGAGACTTTCTCCGATTATTGTGACGCCATTTCTCAACCCGGGGGTACACAAGATCAAATCCGATGGGTTTTATTTCCATTCTCATTAATTGGAAAGGCGAAACAATGGATTAAGAGTCTCGATAGGGATACCATGGGCATCGACACTTGGAAGAAACTTGCGTTGGCATTCTACCAAAAGTTCTACCCTCCGGAGAAGACTAACTTGCTTAGGGCCTCCATCACCGGTTTCCAACAACGGGATGAAGAGAGCCTTTATGAAGCTTGGGAGAGGTTTAAATCTTTGGTTAGATCGTGCCCCCACCATGGACTTTCACAATGGTTCTTAGTCCAACAATTTTGAAATGGTCTTTATGAGGACTCAAGAACTATACTTAATATGGGCTCCAATGGTAGGTTTACCGAGGTCGATGACGACCAAACTTGGGCGAGAATGGAAGAGATGGCGGTGCATATTTCGCAATACTCTAGGCCTAGGAAGGCAAATCGAGGAGGTAGGCACGAGGTTGATGCTATTACTCAACTAAGCATTGACCTTGGAGCTCAATTGAAGACCCATATGGAGACCATTGACAAGAAGCTCCAAGGTCACCTCACTCAAGTTCAAAGCATTGGTTCCTCCAATCAACACTCAATTCAAGAAGTAAATGCTTTGGGATTTGCACCTCCTTTGCCTTATTATGGGATGTGCGATACTTGTGGAATCGTTGGTCATAATCCTATGCAATGCCAAGGAAGTATTGAGCAAGTGAATGCTTTTCAAGCGTTCGAGCAAGGTGCCTCCTATTCCAATCAATACCAAGCTTCCAATCAAGTCCCTCAACAACAAGCTATGCAAACTCGTCCCAATGTTCCACCTCCCTTAAGGGACAACAATCAAGGCAACCAAGGTTACCAAGGCAACTCAAGGCCTTACAACAACTTCAAGCAAAGTAACCAAGGTTCATTCAACAACAATCAAGGGTTCCAACAAGGGAACTTCAATCAAGGTGGTTTCCAAGGAAACCAAAACTTTCAAAGACAACCAAACCACAACCAAGGGTATCAAAACCACAACAATGGCCTTAATCAAGGCAATTCTCATGGGTTCCAAGGGAACCATCAACAACAAGCAACTCAAGCTAACCATCAAGAAAGCAAGCCTAGGAGCCGGTCTCCTATTCATGATTACGGTTCTCCATTAGCCCTCACCGATACTCCGCACAATCCACAATCTCCAACTCGTGATTTCGACGTTCAAAAATCTATGTTGGAGATGCAAAGGGGTCAAATGGAAATGTCAAAGAATCAACAAGAGTTCTATGCTTATATTCAAAGGGACAACATGGCGAGAGATGCTCATACGAAGATGCGTGAGACCAAAATAGCTCAACTTGCATTGGGAAGTTCTTCAAGGCAACCGGGGCAATTACCTCCTCAAGGTGAAACACCGAAATTTGAGCATGTAAATGCTATTACCACGAGGAGAGGTACATCTTATAACCCTCCCCCACCCCCGAATGAGCAAGAGCCAACAAGAGAAGCTAAATCCCCAATTCAAGAAGACCAAAGCTTGGGAAATCCAATAGAGGAGCAAGTCTTATGGGATATCGAGAGACCCCAAGAAGACAAGCTTCCCCCACTTCAAAGCAAAGACAAGGGAAAAAGGAAAGTGTTATTTGAGGAGTCTACCCCGATTGAGCAAAATAAATACCAAATCAAGTTGCCTTTTCCATCAAGGCAAATGAAGACTAAGGTGGACACTCAATACGACAAATTCCTTAACATCGTGAAGAAGTTGGATGTTAGTGTCCCGTTCACCGAATTACTTACCCAAATCCCGGCATATGGAAGATTTATGAGAGAAATCTTAGCTAGGAAGAGATCCGTCGACAAGGAAGAGACCGTAGCGTTCACGAGGGTGGTGAGCGAGCTTATCCAAGGTTCCACGCTTCCGAAGTTGAAGGATCCGGGTAGTTTTTCAATCCCTTGCACCATAGGCAACCTCTTGATCAAGAATGCGTTATGTGACTTGGGCGCGAGTGTGAGCATCATTCCCTATTCTATTTGTTGCCGACTCGGAATGAAGGAGTTGAAATGTACGTCCCTCACCCTCCAAATGGCCGATAAATCACTCAATCGACCATTAGGAATGTTAGAGGACGTACCGGTACGAGTCGGAAAATTCTTCATTCCGGTCGACTTCATTGTGCTCGACATGCCGGAGGATGCCAACACTCCCATTATCCTTGGACGCCCATTTCTACACACCGCGGGTGCCATGATCGATGTGAAGAACGGTAGGATCACATTTGAGTTAGGCGAGGAAAAGATAGTGTTTGACCTCCAAGGCAACACTTCGCCTACTAAAGATGAATCATGCAATATGATCCAAGCCAAGAAAGACATCGATCTAGGGGGTGAACCGGGACAAAGCTTGAAGAAGTACTCTTATGTACTTGAGGATGATGACTTCGATTTGGAGGAAGATGAGTGCCCATATAATGGGCTTGATGACAAGTTGAAAAGCAAGGAGAAGGATGAGCCTCCCTTGGGGCCACATGAAGACCGGTGGACGTTTGGGTATATCCCCAAAGACCAAAAGTACAAGTTCAAGTCGTTGAACTTGGAAGATCGGGATGCCCCGGGAACGTCAAGGCAAGGCCATGAAGAGCCTTGGTATGTGGTCGGTTATATCTCGAGTTTGATTGAAGACTTCGCTAGGTCCTTCGACTTGTTTCTTCGTGCCCTTGATGGAGATGGAACTAGTTTTGGTTGTTGAAAAATATTGAAGAATACACCACCTTGGTTTGACGGAGTTCCACAAGAACCGTCTCTTTGTATATATCTCTTTCTCTTGTAGTTTGTTTGGTTTTGTGAATTTCTTGACTATTTGGATTATTGATGAGCGATGTGAGGGAGGGAATTTGATGTGTTATTTGAGTTTCTTGTGATAGGTGTGAAGTGAACGTGCCTCCCAGGAAGGAGTGGTCATTGTTTGAGCTTGGATAGTGTGAAGGGAAGTCGGTTTTTGAAGCTTGAAACGAGCTTTTGGGAGGTATAGAGGGTTAGAAGACTCTTCCCGACCTAGAAGAGGTCATCCCGTCCGGGATGGAAGGCCCATCCCGACCGGGAAGGATGTCATCCCGTCCGGGATGAGGTGCACAAAATATGGGTCTACTGACAGGTCATCCCGACCGGGACGAAGTCTTCCCGACCGGGACGAGCCGGTCATCCCGACCGGGACCACCCATCCCGACCGGGATGGACCCCCTGTCCTCCCTTGTGCCTTTTCTTCGTCGTTTCAGCCCACCCTACCACTTTGTACCCCCTCCCAACCTCCCTACATGTCCTTATTCTCATTATATGACCCCTACACCTCACATAAACATTTTCACCTCACTTTCAGTTCACTTTAAACCGACTTTCACATCAAAAACCCACCTCATTATACCTTTGTGCTCCAACCATGGATCCGTATTGCGATTGGAGAGGAATGACAATGATGACGACAAGCAAAGTGCTTATATTGGCCATTGAGACGATGGAGCGAGTGAGTTGCTAACCGATGGGTACGACAACTATCCTTTCTTTTCCATCTATTATTGCTTGTTTTCTCTTGTTTGCTCCCTTCCCCTTGAGTCATGGTATCTTAGTGGCCTTCGAGGCCTTGGTAGCGGTTGCTCCCGACTCTCGATGATGTGACTACATCGAGAGTCATTTTCAAAATCCAAATTTTACAAGTTTTTCACTCTTTCTTTTTGAGGATTTAGTCGGATTTAGGCGGAATCCGGGCTAGGTGACTTGATTACACCTAGCCCTCCCCTCCTATTTCCTTTTATTTCCTTCCTTTTATTTTCTTCCCCCATCCATATCTTTTCTCGTCTCGGCCCATGGTGACTTGACTACACCCCGGCCGGACACATTCTACCATTTTCTCCACTTTTTTTTTGATTTTTAGCTTTATTTTTGTATTTTCTTTTCTTTTGTGCTCCCATGCACTACGGTCGAGCATGAGGACATGGCTCGGCTTAATTGTGGGGGAGCGATATTCTATCGTAGTTAGTTTTATTTTTGTAGTTTTTCGAAAAATCTTTAAAAATCCTAAAAATTTGAAAAAATTTCATAAAAATCAAAAAGATTTTCCTTTTGTGTGTTTTCCTTTTATGTCGTTGTATCGTGTATTTGTTGTGTTGTGCGTGTTTTGCCTCCCTTTTTCCTTATATGTTGCTTGAATCACCGATAGCTTTGGAGAGCTTTCAAGACTTCCGGTAACATCTTTATCCGTTTTTCTTCTTTATCTCTTGTGGAGTTTGGAGGAGATTGTGATGTTGTGTGCTCGGGAGGAGCTTTGTAAAGTTTGGTTGATTTGGTGCCTTGTTTGGAAGCTCGGGGTGGTGTTTGTGTTGTTTGTTTGTTTGTTTGTTTTGTTTGTTTTTGTTTTGTGGTCCTTTTATCTCTTTTTTTTTTCGTTTTCGCCATGTCTTCGTTTTGTGTTGTGTTAGTGTGTCTTGTGTGTAAACAGTTTTCGAAAACCCGGTTTAGAGGCTAGTGTGCAAGTGCTTACTTTCCCTTTCTAGTAGTATAAATCGAGTTTTGGACTTTAGTCTAGTAGAATGACCCTAAATCAATGAATTCGTTGGTCCTTTACCTCGAGTCCACCTAGCTTACTAGGGATTTACTACAGGATTTGCACCTTTGACCATTATGACCACCCACGGTGTGAAAAGGCCTTGGTTACCGAGTCTCGTCCCTTAGGTGACCGTGTCTAGGATCGTTTGAATAGTCCAAGTTCTCCACCTTTTTGTGGGTTTGAAGGGAAGGCGCCGTCCCGACATACCCACTAACCTACCTCCTACACATATCCACACAATAAAATTGCAAATTGTTGAAGGCAACTTTCTTGTTGCAATAAGAAATGCCAAAAGGCCAAATCAAGCCAAAAAGGGCAAAGAAAAGAAAAAAAAAAAGAAAGAAAATGAAAGAAAGAAAAGAAAGAAGAAAAAGAAAAGGCACAAAAGCCAAAAAGAAAATAGAAAGGAAGAAAAAGAAAATGGCACGGCAACACAAAGCAAAAGTGTAAAAGAAAAGAGAAAATGCCAAAAGAAAATCATCTCACAAAAAGATTCTAACCCCACAAAAATAAGCCTTTTTCCGACTTTTTCCGTGAAGAGCCTACCAAAGGACCGAATCCCTAGGAAGGATGATAGCGGCAAGGGTCGGTCTTCCCTCATTTTGCAATCATTTCTATTTTTACTTGGACTAGTTAGACGGTTTCGGACATGGGACGACCCTCTTGGCTCTTTGCTAAAGGGGGCGGGGTCTAACTTTCCTACAGTGTCGACTAACACCGTGGTTCATCCTTTTTCCATCCCGCCGATCGTCCCGTAGTACGTTCTTAGAAGGTTAGGAGGAACCGAGGTAAATTACCAACGTTTTTGTTGCTTTGTTGTCATACTGTGGACATGACGTAGGTCCACCCCGACGCGGCCACGCGCGGGTTTGGGTAGGCGAATGAATCTCGTGGTGAGATTGTTCTCGAGTTCGAAATTTAAGTCAAAATGGAGTCGCCACCGAATTTTGTGGTTATTCGGAACCATACGAGCCCACTCTATGTCGTCGTGGGCTATACACAAAGTAAGCCCACTTCGATTTCAGAGTTCATTGGGCTCGTCCCTTTGCATTGCAATATCGATACCGTTTAAACTGGCTTTCGTATATAGAATGACTCTCGTGCGCCAAGGGTTTCGGACATCCGGAAACCAAAGGTTCTGAGTAAGGGGTGAGGGTACGTGTTGGGAAGCCCACTAAGGACACCCAACCCCGCCCGCACATGGCGGCCTCTACTAAGACATCGTTCGTGTTCGTGTGCGCGCGCTAGTAAAACGATTAAATGATATGCAAACAGCGTTTTCGGGCTAAGCATGTGAGTTATTGGTTAACTACGTCATTTAATGCATCTTGATTCACGTCAAAGTGATTTAGCATGGGATGTTCATTTAAGGCAATAAATGGCAAGCATCGAAAATAGAAAACTCGTAAATAAATTACAAATTACACGGGCGGAATACAACCCGGAATTCACAATACAACGAGCAATAAAATAGAATGATCGAATTAAATAAGAGGGATAAATAAATACGCGACTCGACAATAACTGCACACTAGATCATGAATTAGTTAGACGGACGAACTTTAATTAATTACGCATTATATTACATATTAATCAAAGGACGGAGGTTCGAGACCTAGGTGTGGTGCTAACCCGATCTCGAACCTCGATGCCTTGTCTCGACTTATCACCTCGAGAAATGGAGTCTAAATTAATTATGTGTCGGATACGACTAAAGAGTCGTCGACATATAAGTAATAGTGCAAGACCGTCGATCAAAGTCGTTTTAAGTGATATGATATGCATGAGTTTTGAAAAATAGGATCACGTGATTGACTTTACACGTGTCGACTAAAAGTCGTAAAAAAATGACGAGGCTCGAATGTTGCATTAAAGCTCTCGGATTACTGGGCTACATGACCCACTCGATCGAGTCATGGCATGACTCGGTCGAGTGTGTCTTTAAAGTAGCTACTGTCCAGATTTTTGGGTGCTACTCGATCGAGTAGCCTACATACTCGGTCGAGTAGCCCCTGTGCGAGTGGCAACTCGTGTTGCTTTTTTAGTTAAAATCGATAGTGGGCCAAATTAAATACAAATATTGTACGATTTGTACTTAACTCGGCTTTCGGTGCTATAATCGCATATGCAAGCGATTATAATACCGTCATCGGAATTTTATGAAAATGTTATCGTTTAGATTGAAATTTTGAATTAGTGACGGAATTGCATCCCTCTACGTCACGACATCGGAACTAATCTTTTCGGATTATGTGATGTCGGTTTTCATGTCAACGGGTTCCGCACTATTCTTGAAAATGGGATCAAATACGTTCAACTATGACTGATCACGATCACATTACGTCCTTGAGCACATTGGGGCGGCGCTCCTCGAAAGGGCGCCACCTCCGTCGTTACTTGTAAAGGAATTAGATGGACTTTAGGCGATCGTCATAGTTAAACGTATTCGAAACCGAGATTTTAATACTAGTATGTATATATACACGGTATAATAATGTTAGATGTTAGAATACGAAATTAAAGTGTTAGTATACAAAAATAAAAGTTAGTGTTAGAATATATAAATAAAATGTTAGTATGCATAAAATTAAAGGTTAGTGTTAGTGGTTAGTAATAATAATAATAATAATAATAATAATAATAATATATACATAAAAAACAGTAAAAAGAGAAGGGAGAAAAAGAAACGGGGTTTGATGACACCCTCAACCTACATGCTTAAATGGCCTCGGAAACGAACTCGTAGTAGCGGCGTGTGCGCGGGAGTGTCGAGATATGCAGGGTGAGTTGGGGTGTGTTTGGTTAGGGAGAGGATGCTCTCGGGTCTTTGACGAGTTTTGATCTCGAATTTGATTGTATGTATGTGTGTATAGAGAGGATGTGAGTGTATAGGTTGAATATAGTAGAAATGTAGGGTTGAATGTTGTGTAAGTGTGATGAAGAGATGGCTGAAATTATGATGTAAAAAAGTTGAAGAGTTGTAGAAGAGTTGTCAAAAAAAGTTGTTTAATGTGATGGGTTGATGGGGTATTTATAGGAGAACCCCCGGTTTAGGGTCACTCGATCGAGTGCCCTAGTGCACTCGGTCGAGTGCCTTCAGAAATGAATCTGGTCCGATTTTTGACTCTCCACTCGACCGAGTGGGTCTATCCACTCGATCGAGTGGATCAAGCAAATCGAGCTATTTTAGGAAGGAATTGATATTGTTGTTTGTTGTAATCTTTTTCGAATTTGGATTGGGCGCCAGCTTCTAGAAGGTGCACTTAGGCTGGTTTTTGTGACGGGTTCGTCTTTGACCGGGTTTTGACCCGGTCGCCAAAAGACGGGATTTATTTTTGGTGTCGGTTTTGGCCCAAATTAGTCTTATTTTGCTCGGAACGACCCACTGGGCCTGAATTTGACGTCTGTTTTGTGAGATTTGCACTCCGCTAAATGCCCACGTCGGATACTATTGATTCCGAGTCCGTATTCGAGCATATTAAGTCACGTTGACGTCCGATCATCATCGGGTGTTTGTCGGGAACTGCTATAGACATTAGCAGGCAAAATGCGGGTGTCTACAGAGCCCCCACTCTGACTGAGGCTTGGACAAGGCGAAAGTCAGAGTAGCTACCAGGCCAATCGAGGATTACGACCTGGCAGCCTTCCGGTCGGGTCGTTTATAGTCCAGTAGACTTGCGTGAAGGGCTTGCCAGCCATAAGCAGAAGGTCATACCTGTCCTGATGATGATAGCTCCGCGGGGAGTCTGACTTGTTGCATAAGTCCTAGGCGTGCCTATATGTGGGCCCATCCCGTGCCATTTTGGGGAAAATGCCGCCTCGGGCGTTCCGCTGGGGAAATATGTGAGCTGTACGGGCTTGCTTTTGAAGCCTTGAGTCGTACCTGACCTGATGATGATGCTCCGTGGGGAGTAAAACTTGCCTTTTGGGGCGTAGGTGTACCCGTATGCCGACACATCACGTCTTGGATGTAGTATACCGGGGAAAAGTTGACTCCGTTGGGGAATTTAAACAGTTTCGCGGGGACTTGCTTCTGAAGTCTGGAATGTACCTGTATGCTGACACATAACAACTTGTATGTAACATATAGGCAAAACACTGACTCGTGTTGGGGAGTAAAGTAGCTGCGCGGGGACTTGCTTCTGAAGTCTTGGGTGTACCCGTATGCTGACACATGACAACTTGCATGTAGCATTTCAGGAGAAACACCACCTCTGATGTTCCGTTGGGAAGCACTAGCTGGCACCTGAAATGTTAGATACATAGGCAGAAATAGCAGGCATAGTATATAGCAAGATAGCACATAGGAAATGCAGTTAACATCTATAGACTAGTTTGCGCTAGGGAAAATGATTTTTGCTTTATTTTGAAATCGAAGTCCTGAAAGCAACTCACGTGCTAGGAGATAGGTTTTCAAAATTGAAAGGGGTAGAAAAGAAATTTGCAGTTTAAATAGACAAAAATTTGACCTTGTCGAAAAGGATTTTATCAAATGGCTAAGTTTTGCAAATTTTAAAATGAGAATTTGAAGGGAGAAACATATCGACAGACTCGACTCTGGACGTGACCGGACGAGTTGACAGACACGACTTGGCATCTCGAAGGGGTTGGACTGTGACTCGGTAGGGGGGTAGGCCACCTAAGATGACAAGACTCTTAAGCTGCGCTATTCCGTAGCCTAGGCGAGTGGCAACACAGTCGAACATCGAAATGAGAAGGATGTGCTATAGGGTGGCTGCAGTAGTCTGTAACGAGACTGTAACGACAGGACTTAGTAGTAGCAATGTTATAGTCTGGTGCTCTTTTGGATTTTTGGTTTTTGGGGTATAGTCCCAAAATGGGTGTTGCTTCGAGTCCTTGACGGATTCTCGTCTTTGACTGAGCCGAGTATTAGGACACACTATAGAAAAGAGGCTAGTTTTTTGAAAGTCTTTGGATTTTGTGAGTGGATGGAGATCTTCTGTCTAAGAGAAGCTCCTGGACGACAAAGCTAACTGTTGAGAACATGACAGTGTCGTGACCGAAATGATGGTGCTTTTTGAATATGTGTCAATGTGAGTGGTTGTGCCCTTGTTGAAAGGCTGCCTACGTATTCACGTGTAGTGAAATCAAACCAAGCCGTAGTTCAGTGGATTGAAAGATATATTATGGTGCCTAGTTTATTAGGGCTTTGTGTGTAACTAGCCATAGCGATGGTGCAGGCCAGGTGCATTCCCAATGATGTCTCGATCAAAGGGCTAGAACAGTTAGGATGTTGATCCCGTGACTGTGAGCGTTCTCCGGGGTAGCCCCCAGAGGTGGTGTGAACTATTTGGGCATGTTCTATGCCGACCGCAGGTTGAGTTCCCGTGTTTGGGGTTGGTAACTGGTTTGGATAATTTTGGAAATGTGGAACTAGGTCGTAAGTGGCTTTGATGATTCGAAATCTGGAGCTCGATTTTGTGGAGCTAAGGCTTCGAGGGTAAGGTATTGCAATGTCGTAGGAAAGGGGGGAAGTCGAGTAAAAATGACTCGGACTTCGATCAGGGTAGGTTTGATAATGCGGGATCTGATTTTCATGTCTGGCCCTAATGGTTAGGGTGTATCCTATAGAGCTATAATCCTCAAAATTCCGGGCTGTCTCTTAGCCTAGGTCTCGAGAAGGTCTTGAGGGTTGCAATGTGGGAAGGCTAAGTGTGGTGTTAGCTGACCAGCTTGATTGTCTCTCCTCTTTTTGACGGTATAGGTATCGATAATTTTTGAATTGACAGTACCCCGGTCACGGAGCTTTCACTTGAGTTGACCGTTGACCATGGCCATGGGTTTTTGAATTCCTTTTTTTTTGGATTGACCTCTTAGCCCCGGTCGTGGGATTCTTCATTTGAGTTGACCGTGTCCCGGTCAAGGGATTGACCGTATCTGGTCGGGGGATGTTGAGAGTTCTTTTTTGGTCATGGCCAGCTCTTTTGTTTCGCCCTTTTGCTTTTTTTTTTCTTTGGACTTCTGTTTTTTTTTTTCCGGCTATCCCTCCCTTTGATGTTGTGGGTGGATATGGGGGTGGGCCCATCGGTTGGATTAGGCTTGTGGAGCCAAACCTTTGTAAGGTATAAGCCTAGTTGGTGAGTGCAACTCGTGGTGGAGTACTCTACGGTAAGCATGGTGATTTGGATCTCGTTATTGTCATCATAATTCCGAGCAGGCTTAGTGGGAGCATCGTCCCGAGTTGGGTATTTTTGGCATCAAGTCTATAGAGTCACGATGCTTCTTTTTTGCTTCTGGTCAGACTAACGCCTAAGGTAGGGATTGATCGGTCTTATTGGAAGGGTATTTATTGTGGGAAGTGGGCTGGCCTTCCGTCTTGAACCCGAACTAGGAGACTACCTAGATTTGTCATAGGATTCGATACCGCTCATGCTAGGGGTAGTTATGTGGCTTTCTATACCAGACATGGAACAGGTAAAGGAAAACACGGGTCTCAGTTCCTGCAGTCATTATAGATGTGCCTAAAATAGTCACGTGCATGTGCTCACAGTGTATGATGGTGTTCATCATGTTCTCGGAAACACATAAGGGAAGCATATATGAGAAATAGAAAAGCTGATTTTTATTGAATTTTGGAATGAGGACAGAGTACAGTTGACTCTGACTCTGACATCGGAATTGAAAGAAATAGAACATCCTAGACTCGGACTCAGACTCGGACTTAAATCAAATCTGGACTGAGGTTGTCAGTAATCTTCGGCTTCTAAGGACTCAAATGGATGTCCAGTATAGCCTTCGGTAGAAGCTTTACCCAGATCTTCATCATGTCGAAGATCGTCTTCAATCCTAGTGCCCATTTCGGTAAGCACTGCAAAGTTTGAAATGCCGGCATACCTAAGATGGACGCGGTAGGAGGGTAGAAGGTTGTTGATGAATGCCTCCACTAGTGTCTTCTCGCTGGGCTTGTCTACCAGCTTAACACTCTCAGCCCGCCAACGTTGAAGGTATTTGGTGAAACCTTCTGTTGGATCTTGGGCCATGACTTCTAAAGTCCGCATGGTAGTCTGAAGTTCAGTATTATCAGAATAGTTTTTAGCGAACTCGGTAGCCACATCTTCCCAAGTGGGGAATATTTTTGTATTAAGCCTATAGAACCAGGCTTTTGGATATTTTCCGAGGGACGTGCCGAACAGATTGATGAATATGTCGGCTTTGACCCCCTTGATCGCCATAAACGCCTTGAAAGCTCGGAGGTGTAGTAAAGGATCCTCCGTCCCTTCGAATATGGGTAACCCTTCTAGATTGAGATCTGTTGGTAGTTTCTCACTAATGGGTGTATAGTCTCGGGAGTTTTCAACTCGGATGTTGTTCTCTTGGGAGGCATGGAACTGTTGTTCGAGCTCACGTACCGTGCTGATCAGTTTGGCAAATGGCCCTGTATTTACCGACCCATAATTGAAGTCTTGTTCTTCAACGACAGTTAGACGAGCATCCAAGGCCTCTTGGTCGGCTCTTATGAACCCTAGTTGGGTTTCAAACATGGCCTGCTTACTAGCCATGGTTTCTAGCAAAGCCTTCAGTTCATTAATGGTGTTTTCCATCTCCCTATTCCCGGTTGTTGATGCCATCCTTTGCGAGAATACCCACGTAATCAGAAATGTTGCTTCGGAACTTGAATACACCAAGGCATAGGAAATAGCACGGGAGGAGAGACAACTCTGGTTTGACTCGGGTTAGACTCTCCTAAGACAAATAAGTAGGGTACTATTCTCAGAGTGATTGTGATTAATAGCCCCGTCGGAGAATAGCCCCCAAGTGAGACCAAGGACTCTTGTAGGACTCAGATGGTGCGGCATCTAAGTGACTCAAAAAGTGGGGTACGTGAGACAACACGTGTAAGACATGACCCTTAGAGCAACCGTGATTAATCGCTCTGCTGAAGGGTAGCCCCCGAGTGGGATTGAAGATTTTGCTAAGACTTGAGTGTCGGACGAGTGACCCTTTAGATGTAAGGACCACAAACCTTTAGCTACAGGGCTATGCCTTGTAAAAGGTTGACTCGGCCTCGAGGGAAGGCAGACGGGGTAAGGGAAGAAACTCGCGATGTAAGATCGGCAAAGTTTCGACGCTAGAGACCCTTGACTTGACTTGAATAAGGATAGACCTTGCGATTAGGGTAGACCCTTAAGTTAAAGGACTTGAATTGGGATGACTTGACTAACGGATTGAAAGACGGGCAAAATTCCCCTAGGAAAGGTCGTGGGGACCGTCCTGTCGGAGGGAAAGATCGCGTGTGACTTTCTAGTTAGGACTCGAGTGTGCAGACGAACCTTCCATTCACGAGTGTATGACTCGTGTTGGTCGGTTATGCCTTTAGGAAAAGGCGGACTAGGATGGGGAAGAAACCCGTGATGTAGGATCGACGGAGTTTCGATGCTATAGACCTTCGACAAATTACGAAAAGACCCGAAACACGAATTACGGTAGGTCCTATAATAAGAAAGGTTTTTGAAAAATGATTGAATTTTGAAAATTGAGAGGACGCTCCTGAAATTGGTAGTGGGTCAATAGGACCGGGCATTATGAAATGTTAGAATGGTTGCAAGTAATTTCGCGTTTTGAAAATTGAGGAGGCGATCCCGTCTTTTGAAATTGGCAGCACGCCGACAGGGCCGAGTTTTTTTTTTTTGATAAGTTGAATATTTGGAATTTTGAAAATTTGAATATCGAAAATAAATTTCAAAAAAATTGAAAATCGAAAATAAGATCCCGAAGATTTGAAAATCGAAAACGGCATCTCGGAGATTTGAAAATCGAGAATCGCATCTCGAGGATTTGAAAAAAAAATCGAAGTGGAATTTTGAAATTTGAAAATCGAAATGGAATTTGAAAATTCGAAAATCGAATGGTGGATCGAAAATTCGAATTTTGAAATGGACAGCATGCCGGCTAGAAAATAGGCTATTTTGAGTCAAATCGTAAGTCTAAATTTCGGCTGCATTCCGAATTTTGAAAATTGGATATTTTGAAAAGACGGATCCCGAAACGGACAGTATTTCGGGTTTTTCAAAATTTGGTATTTTTGGAAAGATGCATTTTTGAAATGACGGTTTTTGAAAAAAATGACACGGAAACCAAGTAGCACGTAGTCAAGCAAGCATTATAACGACGCTTATGTATGCATTACGCTAAGTCTCGGTCGCTCAAAATAGGGTCGATACCAACAACGATAGCATTCTCACGAAACCGGACGGACTTCCTAGCCGATTTGGAACTAGGACCTGCCGTAAAACCCCGGTGAGTTTCGCCATCGAAGTCTTTAGTGCACCAATGTAGGAATGCACCGTGGTATAGTGGGACGTCGGTCACAAGTAACCGGCCCGGGCAAAATTTGGGTTATGCATGAATCATTAAACTAATGCGCGCACACTAATATACGAACGATTTCTCTACGAGTCTCACCCTAGGAACCCCGATGACATGTGGTACATCAGGTATCCCCAGCGGAGTCGCCAAATTGTGGACATGACGTAGGTCCACCCCGACGCGGCCACGCGCGGGTTTGGGTAGGCGAATGAATCTCGTGGCGAGATTGTTCTCGGGTTCGAAATTTAAGTCAAAATGGAGTCGCCACCGAATTTTGTGGTTATTCGGAACCATACGAGCCCACTCTATGTCGTCGTGGGCTATACACAAAGTAAGCCCACTTCGATTTCAGAGTTCATTGGGCTCGTCCCTTTGCATTGCAATATCGATACCGTTTAAACCGACTTTCGTATATAGAATGACTCTCGTGCGCCAAGGGTTTCGGACATCCGGAAACCAAAGGTTCTGAGTAAGGGGTGAGGGTACGTGTTGGGAAGCCCACTAAGGACATCCAACCCCGCCCGCACATGGCGGCCTCTACTAAGACATCGTTCGTGTTCGTGTGCGCGCGCTAGTAAAACGATTAAATGATATGCAAACAGCGTTTTCGGGCTAAGCATGTGAGTTATTGGTTAACTACGTCATTTAATGCATCTTGATTCACGTCAAAGTGATTTAGCATGTGATGTTCATTTAAGGCACTAAATGGCAAACATCGAAAATAGAAAACTCGTAAATAAATTACAAATTACACGGGCGGAATACAACCCGGAATTCACAATACAACGAGCAATAAAATAGAATGATCGAATTAAATAAGAGCGATAAATAAATACGCGACTCGACAATAACTGCACACTAGATCATGAATAAGTTAGACGGACGAACTTTAATTAATTACGCATTATATTGCATATTAATCAAAGGACGGAGGTTCGAGACCTAGGTGTGGTGCTAACCCGATCTCGAACCTCGATGCCTTGTCCCGACTTATCACCTCGAGAAATGGAGTCTAAATTAATTATGTGTCGGATACGACTAAAGAGTCGTCGACATAAAATTAATAGTGCAAGACCGTCGGTCAAAGTCGTTTTAAGTGATATGATATGCATGAGTTTTGAAAAATAGGATCACGTGATTGACTTTACACGTGTCGACTAAAAGTCGTAAAAAAATGACGAGGCTCGAATGTTGCATTAAAGCTCTCGGATTACTGGGCTACAGGACCCACTCGATCGAGTCATGGCATGACTCGGTCGAGTGTGTCTTTAAAGTAGCTACTGTCCAGATTTTTGGGTGCTACTCGATCGAGTAGCCTACGTACTCGGTCGAGTAGCCCCTGTGCGAGTGGCAACTCGTGTTGCTTTTTTAGTTAAAATCGATAGTGGGCCAAATTAAATACAAATATTGTACGATTTGTACTTAACTCGGCTTTCGGTGCTATAATCGCATATGCAAGCGATTATAATACCGTCATCGGAATTTTATGAAAATGTTATCGTTTAGATTGAAATTTTGAATTAGTGACGGAATTGCATCCCTCTACGTCACGACATCGGAACTAATCTTTTCGGATTATGTGATGTCGGTTTTCATGTCAACGGGTTCCGCACTATTCTTGAAAATGGGATCAAATACGTTCAACTATGACCGATCACGATCACATCACGTCCTTGAGCACATTGGGGCGGCGCTCCTCGAAAGGGCGCCACCTCCGTCGTTACTCGTAAAGGAATTAGATAGACTTTAGGCGATCGTCATAGTTAAACGTATTCGAAACCGAGATTTTAATACTAGTATGTATATATACACGGTATAATAATGTTAGATGTTAGAATACGGAATTAAAGTGTTAGTATACAAAAATAAAAGTTAGTGTTAGAATACATAAATAATATGTTAGTATGCATAAAATTAAAGGTTAGTGTTAGTGGTTAGTAATAATAATAATAATAATAATAATAATAATAATAATAATAATAATAATAATAATAATAATAATAATAATATATACATAAAAAACAGTAAAAAGAGAAAGGAGAAAAAGAAACGGGGTTTGATGACACCCTCAACCTACATGCTTAAATGGCCTCGGAAACGAACTCGTAGTAGCGGCGTGTGCGCGGGAGTGTCGAGATATGCAGGGTGAGTTGGGGTGTGTTTGGTTAGGGAGAGGATGCTCTCGGGTCTTTGACGAGTTTTGATCTCGAATTTGATTGTATGTATGTGTGTATAGAGAGGATGTGAGTGTATAGGTTGAATATAGTAGAAATGTAGGGTTGAATGTTGTGTAAGTGTGATGAAGAGATGGCTGAAATTATGATGTAAAAAAGTTGAAGAAGAGTTGTAGAAGAGTTGTCAAAAAAAGTTGTTTAATGTGATGGGTTGATGGGGTATTTATAGGAGAACCCCCGGTTTAGGGTCACTCGATCGAGTGCCCTAGTGCACTCGGTCGAGTGCCTTCAAAAATGAATCTGGTCCGTTTTTTGACGCTCCACTCGACCGAGTGGGTCTATCCACTCGATCGAGTGGATCAAGCAAATCGAGCTATTTTAGGAAGGAATTGATATTGTTGTTTGTTGTAATCTTTTTTGAATATGGATTGGGCGCCAGCTTCTAGAAGGTGCACTTAGGCTGGTTTTTATGACGGGTTCGTCTTTGACCGGGTTTTGACCCGGTCGCCAAAAGACGGGATTTATTTTTGGTGTCGGTTTTGGCCCAAATTAGTCTTATTTTGCTCGGAACGACCCACTGGGCCTGAATTTGAGGTCTGTTTTGTGAGATTTGCACTCCGCTAAATGCCCACGTCGGATACTATTGATTCCGAGTCCGTATTCGAGCATATTAAGTCACGTTGACGCCCGATCATCATCGGGTGTTTGTCGGGAACTGCTATAGACACTAGCAGGCAAAATGCGGGCGTCTACACATACTATTAGGGTTTAGTCCATTTTGGTTTGTATTGCTAGCTTGGGAACGTTGTCACTTGCCTTGAGTCCTAAACCGGTGCTTCTTTCACCGCTTGTCTGAGGGAAGCGGTATTTGTTTTCTTTTGGGTGCAACCGATTTTTGTTTGTTTGTTTGTGTGTTTGTTGTTTATGTGTTTGTGTCCGGTTGCATCCACAGTTTTGTCGCAAGACCCCACTTGCCTTGCGGAGTGCACTTTTCCTCTAAGTGCACTCGCGTGAGTTGAAAGGGCGTAGGGTGCGCTAATACCCAGTCGGCTAGTTTAGTAGTTAGTTCGTGCTTACTCGAGGGCGAGTAAGGGTTAAGTGTGGGGGAGTTAATAAGTGTAGTTTGTAGTGCCTATTTTGCTGTGTTTTGGTCCCGTTTTCCTTGCAGAATCGCTCCTTGGGAGCGGTTCATGGGCTACTTATGCTTCCTCTAGCTCGTTTCAGGTTTCCGAGTCCATGTGAAGCAAGGAGGAACCTTAAAGATCATATTGGAGGCCTACAAGACTCATCCCCGACGAGTATGACCTCATCCCGTCTGGGATGAAGTGCACATTTGAGGGGTCTCCTGTTTTGGGTCCGTCCCGGTCGGGGCCGGCGTGCTGTAGCCGGAAATCCTTTTTCCTCCCTCCTTCATTCTTGTACCCCTATAAATACTTCCCTCTTGTATTGTTTATGCATCTTATCATACCCTAGACTATCTTAAGCCTCTCTACAAGTTATAAACCCTAAATTTAGTTCCTCACATTAGTTTTAATTTCTCTTTAATCCCTAGTTAATCCTAGTTTAATCTAGTTGTAATTAGTTCTTGTATTAAGAAGATACTTGAAGGTCTCTCCAAGCTTGACAACCTTGGGATTAATTTGGGTTCTTATTTATACAAGATTGCATATTTTTCTTCATCTTGTGTTGGTATAACTTTCTCTTCTCTTAATCTTTGTTTTATCATCAAGTTTTAATAATTGATTATTGTTTGTTGTTCTTGATTGTCCACCATGAATGTTTTGATGTTTATGATGTTGTTTTCTCTTTTCATTGTTGTAGTTAGTTTGAATATGTGTGAGTAGTCTTCTTGTGGGTTAGTAGGGGGATTAAGGGTAGAATATGGGTGATTAGGGTTTGATTAGGGGTAAAGGGTGAATCTTTGTTGTTAGTCACATACTTGGCACACCATGTGTTTGTTGAAATGCTTGTTTGAGTTGTAGTGGTCATGCTTCTCATGCTAGTCTTCCTCTACTCATTGTTTGTCTTGTATGTGGTCATGTTGAGAATAGTCATTATACATACAATGTGGACTAGGGTTTAGACGCCATCAAACGTGAACCCACCTCGGCATCGGTCTAAGTAGCGAGAGCCCGGACCGACTCTAGCAACTAGGAGACACCTACACCCTTGATTACCCAAGTCACCCTACTACAGTTATGAACCCGACCTAACCCACTTCTTTCCATATTTGATTCATCTTATTAGTTAGTCATCATTTCTTTAGTTCATTGTTTAGTTTGTGTTTAGTTATTTCATTTAGCCTTGTTATAGTCTAGTTCATTGTTAGTGCACTTCCTTCTTCTCCTCTCATCATAATTCACCAATTAGCATTTCTTTGTGTTTGCTTGGTAGCATAGTCTCGTTTTAGGCCGACCTAGTCTAAACCTTGCAACACCGTCTCCGTGGACACGACCCGACTTACCCTAAATACCGTTAGGTCATAGCCGGTTATATTATTTGGCGGTGGGATCCACGACAATTCCCGCCATCAATGGCACCCCCAACTGGAAATAGGGACTTGGAAAACACCATCAATGAAATCAAGGCTTCGCTGGAAACAATGTTTAGCAGGCAGGCCATGGTTGAAACCCAACTAGGGTTCCTGAGAGACGACCAAGAGCGAGGCCATGGATGCTCGTTTAACTGTCATTGAACGGCAATACCTCAATTCTGAGTTGGCGAATACAGGGCCATTTGCCAAACTGATCAGCACAGTGCGTGAGCTCGAACAGCAGTTCCACGTCCTTCAAGGGAATAACATTCGTATTGAAAACTCTCGAGACTATACACCCATTAGTGAGAAACTACCAAAGGATCTCAACCTAGAGGGGTTACCCATATTCGAAGGGACGGAGGATCCATTATTACACCTCCGAGCTTCCAAGCAATTTATGGCAATCAAGGGGTCAAAGCCGACACGTTCATCAATTTATTCGGCGCATCCCTCGGGAAATACCCAAAAGCCTGGTTATATAGGTTTAATACAAAGAGATTCCCGACTTGGGAAGATGTGGCTACCGAGTTCGCTCAAAACTATTATGATAATACTGAACTTCAGACTACTATGCGGACTCTAGAAATTATGGCCCAAGATCCAACAGAGGGTTTCACCAAATACATTCAACGTTGGCGGGCTGAGAGTGTTAAGCTAGTATACAAGCCCAACGAGAAGACACAAGTGGAGGCGTTCATCAACAACCTCCTACCCTCCTACCGCGTCCATCTTAGGTATGTCGGCATTTCAAACTTTGTTGTGCTTACCGAAATGGGCAGTAGGATTGAAGACGATCTTCGACACAATGAAGCTCTGGGTGGAGCTTCTACCGAAGGCTATACTGGACATCCACTTGACTCCTTAGAAGCCGAATATTACTGACAACCTTATCCCAGAGTCAAGATTTGATTTAAGTCCGAGTCTAGGACGTTCTATTTCTTTCAATTCCGATGTCAGAGTCAGAGTCAACTGTATTCTGTCCTCTTTTTTTAATCCAATAAAATCAGCTTTTTCAATCTCTACTATAAGCTTTCCTTATGTGTTTCCGAGAACATGATGAACACCATCATACACTGTGAGTACATGCACGTGACTATTATAAGCACATCTACAATGACTGCAAGGAACTGAGACACGTGTTTCCCTTTTACCTGTTCCACGTCTGGTGTGGTGCTAACCCGATCTCGAACCTCGATGCCTTGTCCCGACTTATCACCTCGAGAAATGGAGTCTAAATTAATTATGTGTCGGATACGACTAAAGAGTCGTCGACATAAAATTAATAGTGCAAGACCGTCGGTCAAAGTCGTTTTAAGTGATATGATATGCATGAGTTTTGAAAAATAGGATCACGTGATTGACTTTACACGTGTCGACTAAAAGTCGTAAAAAAATGACGAGGCTCGAATGTTGCATTAAAGCTCTCGGATTACTGGGCTACAGGACCCACTCGATCGAGTCATGGCATGACTCGGTCGAGTGTGTCTTTAAAGTAGCTACTGTCCAGATTTTTGGGTGCTACTCGATCGAGTAGCCTACGTACTCGGTCGAGTAGCCCCTGTGCGAGTGGCAACTCGTGTTGCTTTTTTAGTTAAAATCGATAGTGGGCCAAATTAAATACAAATATTGTACGATTTGTACTTAACTCGGCTTTCGGTGATATAATCGCATATGCAAGCGATTATAATACCGTCATCGGAATTTTATGAAAATGTTATCGTTTAGATTGAAATTTTGAATTAGTGACGGAATTGCATCCCTCTACGTCACGACATCGGAACTAATCTTTTCGGATTATGTGATGTCGGTTTTCATGTCAACGGGTTCCGCACTATTCTTGAAAATGGGATCAAATACGTTCAACTATGACCGATCACGATCACATCACGTCCTTGAGCACATTGGGGCGGCGCTCCTCGAAAGGGCGCCACCTCCGTCGTTACTCGTAAAGGAATTAGATGGACTTTAGGCGATCGTCATAGTTAAACGTATTCGAAACCGAGATTTTAATACTAGTATGTATATATACACGGTATAATAATGTTAGATGTTAGAATACGGAAATAAAGTGTTAGTATACAAAAATAAAAGTTAGTGTTAGAATACATAAATAATATGTTAGTATGCATAAAATTAAAGGTTAGTGTTAGTGGTTAGTAATAATAATAATAATAATAATAATAATAATAATAATAATAATAATAATAATAATAATAATAATAATAATATATACATAAAAAACAGTAAAAAGAGAAAGGAGAAAAAGAAACGGGGTTTGATGACACCCTCAACCTACATGCTTAAATGGCCTCGGAAACGAACTCGTAGTAGCGGCGTGTGCGCGGGAGTGTCGAGATATGCAGGGTGAGTTGGGGTGTGTTTGGTTAGGGAGAGGATGCTCTCGGGTCTTTGACGAGTTTTGATCTCGAATTTGATTGTATGTATGTGTGTATAGAGAGGATGTGAGTGTATAGGTTGAATATAGTAGAAATGTAGGGTTGAATGTTGTGTAAGTGTGATGAAGAGATGGCTGAAATTATGATGTAAAAAAGTTGAAGAAGAGTTGTAGAAGAGTTGTCAAAAAAAGTTGTTTAATGTGATGGGTTGATGGGGTATTTATAGGAGAACCCCCGGTTTAGGGTCACTCGATCGAGTGCCCTAGTGCACTCGGTCGAGTGCCTTCAAAAATGAATCTGGTCCGTTTTTTGACGCTCCACTCGACCGAGTGGGTCTATCCACTCGATCGAGTGGATCAAGCAAATCGAGCAATTTTAGGAAGGAATTGATATTGTTGTTTGTTGTAATCTTTTTTGAATATGGATTGGGCGCCACCTTCTAGAAGGTGCACTTAGGCTGGTTTTTATGACGGGTTCGTCTTTGACCGGGTTTTGACCCGGTCGCCAAAAGACGGGATTTATTTTTGGTGTCGGTTTTGGCCCAAATTAGTCTTATTTTGCTCGGAACGACCCACTGGGCCTGAATTTGAGGTCTGTTTTGTGAGATTTGCACTCCGCTAAATGCCCACGTCGGATACTATTGATTCCGAGTCCGTATTCGAGCATATTAAGTCACGTTGACGCCCGATCATCATCGGGTGTTTGTCGGGAACTGCTATAGACACTAGCAGGCAAAATGCGGGCGTCTACACATACTATTAGGGTTTAGTCCATTTTGGTTTGTATTGCTAGCTTGGGAACGTTGTCACTTGCCTTGAGTCCTAAACCGGTGCTTCTTTCACCGCTTGTCTGAGGGAAGCGGTATTTGTTTTCTTTTGGGTGCAACCGATTTTTGTTTGTTTGTTTGTGTGTTTGTTGTTTATGTGTTTGTGTCCGGTTGCATCCACAGTTTTGTCGCAAGACCCCACTTGCCTTGCGGAGTGCACTTTTCCTCTAAGTGCACTCGCGTGAGTTGAAAGGGCGTAGGGTGCGCTAATACCCAGTCGGCTAGTTTAGTAGTTAGTTCGTGCTTACTCGAGGGCGAGTAAGGGTTAAGTGTGGGGGAGTTAATAAGTGTAGTTTGTAGTGCCTATTTTGCTGTGTTTTGGTCCCGTTTTCCTTGCAGAATCGCTCCTTGGGAGCGGTTCATGGGCTACTTATGCTTCCTCTAGCTCGTTTCAGGTTTCCGAGTCCATGTGAAGCAAGGAGGAACCTTAAAGATCATATTGGAGGCCTACAAGACTCATCCCCGACGAGTATGACCTCATCCCGTCTGGGATGAAGTGCACATTTGAGGGGTCTCCTGTTTTGGGTCCGTCCCGGTCGGGGCCGGCGTGCTGTAGCCGGAAATCCTTTTTCCTCCCTCCTTCATTCTTGTACCCCTATAAATACTTCCCTCTTGTATTGTTTATGCATCTTATCATACCCTAGACTATCTTAAGCCTCTCTACAAGTTATAAACCCTAAATTTAGTTCCTCACATTAGTTTTAATTTCTCTTTAATCCCTAGTTAATCCTAGTTTAATCTAGTTGTAATTAGTTCTTGTATTAAGAAGATACTTGAAGGTCTCTCCAAGCTTGACAACCTTGGGATTAATTTGGGTTCTTATTTATACAAGATTGCATATTTTTCTTCATCTTGTGTTGGTATAACTTTCTCTTCTCTTAATCTTTGTTTTATCATCAAGTTTTAATAATTGATTATTGTTTGTTGTTCTTGATTGTCCACCATGAATGTTTTGATGTTTATGATGTTGTTTTCTCTTTTCATTGTTGTAGTTAGTTTGAATATGTGTGAGTAGTCTTCTTGTGGGTTAGTAGGGGGATTAAGGGTAGAATATGGGTGATTAGGGTTTGATTAGGGGTAAAGGGTGAATCTTTGTTGTTAGTCACATACTTGGCACACCATGTGTTTGTTGAAATGCTTGTTTGAGTTGTAGTGGTCATGCTTCTCATGCTAGTCTTCCTCTACTCATTGTTTGTCTTGTATGTGGTCATGTTGAGAATAGTCATTATACATACAATGTGGACTAGGGTTTAGACGCCATCAAACGTGAACCCACCTCGGCATCGGTCTAAGTAGCGAGAGCCCGGACCGACTCTAGCAACTAGGAGACACCTACACCCTTGATTACCCAAGTCACCCTACTACAGTTATGAACCCGACCTAACCCACTTCTTTCCATATTTGATTCATCTTATTAGTTAGTCATCATTTCTTTAGTTCATTGTTTAGTTTGTGTTTAGTTATTTCATTTAGCCTTGTTATAGTCTAGTTCATTGTTAGTGCACTTCCTTCTTCTCCTCTCATCATAATTCACCAATTAGCATTTCTTTGTGTTTGCTTGGTAGCATAGTCTCGTTTTAGGCCGACCTAGTCTAAACCTTGCAACACCGTCTCCGTGGACACGACCCGACTTACCCTAAATACCGTTAGGTCATAGCCGGTTATATTATTTGGCGGTGGGATCCACGACAATTCCCGCCATCAATGGCACCCCCAACTGGAAATAGGGACTTGGAAAACACCATCAATGAAATCAAGGCTTCGCTGGAAACAATGTTTAGCAGGCAGGCCATGGTTGAAACCCAACTAGGGTTCCTGAGAGACGACCAAGAGCGAGGCCATGGATGCTCGTTTAACTGTCATTGAACGGCAATACCTCAATTCTGAGTTGGCGAATACAGGGCCATTTGCCAAACTGATCAGCACAGTGCGTGAGCTCGAACAGCAGTTCCACGTCCTTCAAGGGAATAACATTCGTATTGAAAACTCTCGAGACTATACACCCATTAGTGAGAAACTACCAAAGGATCTCAACCTAGAGGGGTTACCCATATTCGAAGGGACGGAGGATCCATTATTACACCTCCGAGCTTCCAAGCAATTTATGGCAATCAAGGGGTCAAAGCCGACACGTTCATCAATTTATTCGGCGCATCCCTCGGGAAATACCCAAAAGCCTGGTTATATAGGTTTAATACAAAGAGATTCCCGACTTGGGAAGATGTGGCTACCGAGTTCGCTCAAAACTATTATGATAATACTGAACTTCAGACTACTATGCGGACTCTAGAAATTATGGCCCAAGATCCAACAGAGGGTTTCACCAAATACATTCAACGTTGGCGGGCTGAGAGTGTTAAGCTAGTATACAAGCCCAACGAGAAGACACAAGTGGAGGCGTTCATCAACAACCTCCTACCCTCCTACCGCGTCCATCTTAGGTATGTCGGCATTTCAAACTTTGTTGTGCTTACCGAAATGGGCAGTAGGATTGAAGACGATCTTCGACACAATGAAGCTCTGGGTGGAGCTTCTACCGAAGGCTATACTGGACATCCACTTGACTCCTTAGAAGCCGAATATTACTGACAACCTTATCCCAGAGTCAAGATTTGATTTAAGTCCGAGTCTAGGACGTTCTATTTCTTTCAATTCCGATGTCAGAGTCAGAGTCAACTGTATTCTGTCCTCTTTTTTTAATCCAATAAAATCAGCTTTTTCAATCTCTACTATAAGCTTTCCTTATGTGTTTCCGAGAACATGATGAACACCATCATACACTGTGAGTACATGCACGTGACTATTATAAGCACATCTACAATGACTGCAAGGAACTGAGACACGTGTTTCCCTTTTACCTGTTCCACGTCTGGTGTGGTGCTAACCCGATCTCGAACCTCGATGCCTTGTCCCGACTTATCACCTCGAGAAATGGAGTCTAAATTAATTATGTGTCGGATACGACTAAAGAGTCGTCGACATAAAATTAATAGTGCAAGACCGTCGGTCAAAGTCGTTTTAAGTGATATGATATGCATGAGTTTTGAAAAATAGGATCACGTGATTGACTTTACACGTGTCGACTAAAAGTCGTAAAAAAATGACGAGGCTCGAATGTTGCATTAAAGCTCTCGGATTACTGGGCTACAGGACCCACTCGATCGAGTCATGGCATGACTCGGTCGAGTGTGTCTTTAAAGTAGCTACTGTCCAGATTTTTGGGTGCTACTCGATCGAGTAGCCTACGTACTCGGTCGAGTAGCCCCTGTGCGAGTGGCAACTCGTGTTGCTTTTTTAGTTAAAATCGATAGTGGGCCAAATTAAATACAAATATTGTACGATTTGTACTTAACTCGGCTTTCGGTGATATAATCGCATATGCAAGCGATTATAATACCGTCATCGGAATTTTATGAAAATGTTATCGTTTAGATTGAAATTTTGAATTAGTGACGGAATTGCATCCCTCTACGTCACGACATCGGAACTAATCTTTTCGGATTATGTGATGTCGGTTTTCATGTCAACGGGTTCCGCACTATTCTTGAAAATGGGATCAAATACGTTCAACTATGACCGATCACGATCACATCACGTCCTTGAGCACATTGGGGCGGCGCTCCTCGAAAGGGCGCCACCTCCGTCGTTACTCGTAAAGGAATTAGATGGACTTTAGGCGATCGTCATAGTTAAACGTATTCGAAACCGAGATTTTAATACTAGTATGTATATATACACGGTATAATAATGTTAGATGTTAGAATACGGAAATAAAGTGTTAGTATACAAAAATAAAAGTTAGTGTTAGAATACATAAATAATATGTTAGTATGCATAAAATTAAAGGTTAGTGTTAGTGGTTAGTAATAATAATAATAATAATAATAATAATAATAATAATAATAATAATAATAATAATAATAATAATAATAATATATACATAAAAAACAGTAAAAAGAGAAAGGAGAAAAAGAAACGGGGTTTGATGACACCCTCAACCTACATGCTTAAATGGCCTCGGAAACGAACTCGTAGTAGCGGCGTGTGCGCGGGAGTGTCGAGATATGCAGGGTGAGTTGGGGTGTGTTTGGTTAGGGAGAGGATGCTCTCGGGTCTTTGACGAGTTTTGATCTCGAATTTGATTGTATGTATGTGTGTATAGAGAGGATGTGAGTGTATAGGTTGAATATAGTAGAAATGTAGGGTTGAATGTTGTGTAAGTGTGATGAAGAGATGGCTGAAATTATGATGTAAAAAAGTTGAAGAAGAGTTGTAGAAGAGTTGTCAAAAAAAGTTGTTTAATGTGATGGGTTGATGGGGTATTTATAGGAGAACCCCCGGTTTAGGGTCACTCGATCGAGTGCCCTAGTGCACTCGGTCGAGTGCCTTCAAAAATGAATCTGGTCCGTTTTTTGACGCTCCACTCGACCGAGTGGGTCTATCCACTCGATCGAGTGGATCAAGCAAATCGAGCAATTTTAGGAAGGAATTGATATTGTTGTTTGTTGTAATCTTTTTTGAATATGGATTGGGCGCCACCTTCTAGAAGGTGCACTTAGGCTGGTTTTTATGACGGGTTCGTCTTTGACCGGGTTTTGACCCGGTCGCCAAAAGACGGGATTTATTTTTGGTGTCGGTTTTGGCCCAAATTAGTCTTATTTTGCTCGGAACGACCCACTGGGCCTGAATTTGAGGTCTGTTTTGTGAGATTTGCACTCCGCTAAATGCCCACGTCGGATACTATTGATTCCGAGTCCGTATTCGAGCATATTAAGTCACGTTGACGCCCGATCATCATCGGGTGTTTGTCGGGAACTGCTATAGACACTAGCAGGCAAAATGCGGGTGTCTACACATACTATTAGGGTTTAGTCCATTTTGGTTTGTATTGCTAGCTTGGGAACGTTGTCACTTGCCTTGAGTCCTAAACCGGTGCTTCTTTCACCGCTTGTCTGAGGGAAGCGGTATTTGTTTTCTTTTGGGTGCAACCGATTTTTGTTTGTTTGTTTGTGTGTTTGTTGTTTATGTGTTTGTGTCCGGTTGCATCCACAGTTTTGTCGCAAGACCCCACTTGCCTTGCGGAGTGCACTTTTCCTCTAAGTGCACTCGCGTGAGTTGAAAGGGCGTAGGGTGCGCTAATACCCAGTCGGCTAGTTTAGTAGTTAGTTCGTGCTTACTCGAGGGCGAGTAAGGGTTAAGTGTGGGGGAGTTAATAAGTGTAGTTTGTAGTGCCTATTTTGCTGTGTTTTGGTCCCGTTTTCCTTGCAGAATCGCTCCTTGGGAGCGGTTCATGGGCTACTTATGCTTCCTCTAGCTCGTTTCAGGTTTCCGAGTCCATGTGAAGCAAGGAGGAACCTTAAAGATCATATTGGAGGCCTACAAGACTCATCCCCGACGAGTATGACCTCATCCCGTCTGGGATGAAGTGCACATTTGAGGGGTCTCCTGTTTTGGGTCCGTCCCGGTCGGGGCCGGCGTGCTGTAGCCGGAAATCCTTTTTCCTCCCTCCTTCATTCTTGTACCCCTATAAATACTTCCCTCTTGTATTGTTTATGCATCTTATCATACCCTAGACTATCTTAAGCCTCTCTACAAGTTATAAACCCTAAATTTAGTTCCTCACATTAGTTTTAATTTCTCTTTAATCCCTAGTTAATCCTAGTTTAATCTAGTTGTAATTAGTTCTTGTATTAAGAAGATACTTGAAGGTCTCTCCAAGCTTGACAACCTTGGGATTAATTTGGGTTCTTATTTATACAAGATTGCATATTTTTCTTCATCTTGTGTTGGTATAACTTTCTCTTCTCTTAATCTTTGTTTTATCATCAAGTTTTAATAATTGATTATTGTTTGTTGTTCTTGATTGTCCACCATGAATGTTTTGATGTTTATGATGTTGTTTTCTCTTTTCATTGTTGTAGTTAGTTTGAATATGTGTGAGTAGTCTTCTTGTGGGTTAGTAGGGGGATTAAGGGTAGAATATGGGTGATTAGGGTTTGATTAGGGGTAAAGGGTGAATCTTTGTTGTTAGTCACATACTTGGCACACCATGTGTTTGTTGAAATGCTTGTTTGAGTTGTAGTGGTCATGCTTCTCATGCTAGTCTTCCTCTACTCATTGTTTGTCTTGTATGTGGTCATGTTGAGAATAGTCATTATACATACAATGTGGACTAGGGTTTAGACGCCATCAAACGTGAACCCACCTCGGCATCGGTCTAAGTAGCGAGAGCCCGGACCGACTCTAGCAACTAGGAGACACCTACACCCTTGATTACCCAAGTCACCCTACTACAGTTATGAACCCGACCTAACCCACTTCTTTCCATATTTGATTCATCTTATTAGTTAGTCATCATTTCTTTAGTTCATTGTTTAGTTTGTGTTTAGTTATTTCATTTAGCCTTGTTATAGTCTAGTTCATTGTTAGTGCACTTCCTTCTTCTCCTCTCATCATAATTCACCAATTAGCATTTCTTTGTGTTTGCTTGGTAGCATAGTCTCGTTTTAGGCCGACCTAGTCTAAACCTTGCAACACCGTCTCCGTGGACACGACCCGACTTACCCTAAATACCGTTAGGTCATAGCCGGTTATATTATTTGGCGGTGGGATCCACGACAATTCCCGCCATCAATGGCACCCCCAACTGGAAATAGGGACTTGGAAAACACCATCAATGAAATCAAGGCTTCGCTGGAAACAATGTTTAGCAGGCAGGCCATGGTTGAAACCCAACTAGGGTTCCTGAGAGACGACCAAGAGCGAGGCCATGGATGCTCGTTTAACTGTCATTGAACGGCAATACCTCAATTCTGAGTTGGCGAATACAGGGCCATTTGCCAAACTGATCAGCACAGTGCGTGAGCTCGAACAGCAGTTCCACGTCCTTCAAGGGAATAACATTCGTATTGAAAACTCTCGAGACTATACACCCATTAGTGAGAAACTACCAAAGGATCTCAACCTAGAGGGGTTACCCATATTCGAAGGGACGGAGGATCCATTATTACACCTCCGAGCTTCCAAGCAATTTATGGCAATCAAGGGGTCAAAGCCGACACGTTCATCAATTTATTCGGCGCATCCCTCGGGAAATACCCAAAAGCCTGGTTATATAGGTTTAATACAAAGAGATTCCCGACTTGGGAAGATGTGGCTACCGAGTTCGCTCAAAACTATTATGATAATACTGAACTTCAGACTACTATGCGGACTCTAGAAATTATGGCCCAAGATCCAACAGAGGGTTTCACCAAATACATTCAACGTTGGCGGGCTGAGAGTGTTAAGCTAGTATACAAGCCCAACGAGAAGACACAAGTGGAGGCGTTCATCAACAACCTCCTACCCTCCTACCGCGTCCATCTTAGGTATGTCGGCATTTCAAACTTTGTTGTGCTTACCGAAATGGGCAGTAGGATTGAAGACGATCTTCGACACAATGAAGCTCTGGGTGGAGCTTCTACCGAAGGCTATACTGGACATCCACTTGACTCCTTAGAAGCCGAATATTACTGACAACCTTATCCCAGAGTCAAGATTTGATTTAAGTCCGAGTCTAGGACGTTCTATTTCTTTCAATTCCGATGTCAGAGTCAGAGTCAACTGTATTCTGTCCTCTTTTTTTAATCCAATAAAATCAGCTTTTTCAATCTCTACTATAAGCTTTCCTTATGTGTTTCCGAGAACATGATGAACACCATCATACACTGTGAGTACATGCACGTGACTATTATAAGCACATCTACAATGACTGCAAGGAACTGAGACACGTGTTTCCCTTTTACCTGTTCCACGTCTGGTGTGGTGCTAACCTGATCTCGAACCTCGATGCCTTGTCCCGACTTATCACCTCGAGAAATGGAGTCTAAATTAATTATGTGTCGGATACGACTAAAGAGTCGTCGACATAAAATTAATAGTGCAAGACCGTCGGTCAAAGTCGTTTTAAGTGATATGATATGCATGAGTTTTGAAAAATAGGATCACGTGATTGACTTTACACGTGTCGACTAAAAGTCGTAAAAAAATGACGAGGCTCGAATGTTGCATTAAAGCTCTCGGATTACTGGGCTACAGGACCCACTCGATCGAGTCATGGCATGACTCGGTCGAGTGTGTCTTTAAAGTAGCTACTGTCCAGATTTTTGGGTGCTACTCGATCGAGTAGCCTACGTACTCGGTCGAGTAGCCCCTGTGCGAGTGGCAACTCGTGTTGCTTTTTTAGTTAAAATCGATAGTGGGCCAAATTAAATACAAATATTGTACGATTTGTACTTAACTCGGCTTTCGGTGATATAATCGCATATGCAAGCGATTATAATACCGTCATCGGAATTTTATGAAAATGTTATCGTTTAGATTGAAATTTTGAATTAGTGACGGAATTGCATCCCTCTACGTCACGACATCGGAACTAATCTTTTCGGATTATGTGATGTCGGTTTTCATGTCAACGGGTTCCGCACTATTCTTGAAAATGGGATCAAATACGTTCAACTATGACCGATCACGATCACATCACGTCCTTGAGCACATTGGGGCGGCGCTCCTCGAAAGGGCGCCACCTCCGTCGTTACTCGTAAAGGAATTAGATGGACTTTAGGCGATCGTCATAGTTAAACGTATTCGAAACCGAGATTTTAATACTAGTATGTATATATACACGGTATAATAATGTTAGATGTTAGAATACGGAAATAAAGTGTTAGTATACAAAAATAAAAGTTAGTGTTAGAATACATAAATAATATGTTAGTATGCATAAAATTAAAGGTTAGTGTTAGTGGTTAGTAATAATAATAATAATAATAATAATAATAATAATAATAATAATAATAATAATAATAATAATAATAATATATACATAAAAAACAGTAAAAAGAGAAAGGAGAAAAAGAAACGGGGTTTGATGACACCCTCAACCTACATGCTTAAATGGCCTCGGAAACGAACTCGTAGTAGCGGCGTGTGCGCGGGAGTGTCGAGATATGCAGGGTGAGTTGGGGTGTGTTTGGTTAGGGAGAGGATGCTCTCGGGTCTTTGACGAGTTTTGATCTCGAATTTGATTGTATGTATGTGTGTATAGAGAGGATGTGAGTGTATAGGTTGAATATAGTAGAAATGTAGGGTTGAATGTTGTGTAAGTGTGATGAAGAGATGGCTGAAATTATGATGTAAAAAAGTTGAAGAAGAGTTGTAGAAGAGTTGTCAAAAAAAGTTGTTTAATGTGATGGGTTGATGGGGTATTTATAGGAGAACCCCCGGTTTAGGGTCACTCGATCGAGTGCCCTAGTGCACTCGGTCGAGTGCCTTCAAAAATGAATCTGGTCCGTTTTTTGACGCTCCACTCGACCGAGTGGGTCTATCCACTCGATCGAGTGGATCAAGCAAATCGAGCAATTTTAGGAAGGAATTGATATTGTTGTTTGTTGTAATCTTTTTTGAATATGGATTGGGCGCCACCTTCTAGAAGGTGCACTTAGGCTGGTTTTTATGACGGGTTCGTCTTTGACCGGGTTTTGACCCGGTCGCCAAAAGACGGGATTTATTTTTGGTGTCGGTTTTGGCCCAAATTAGTCTTATTTTGCTCGGAACGACCCACTGGGCCTGAATTTGAGGTCTGTTTTGTGAGATTTGCACTCCGCTAAATGCCCACGTCGGATACTATTGATTCCGAGTCCGTATTCGAGCATATTAAGTCACGTTGACGCCCGATCATCATCGGGTGTTTGTCGGGAACTGCTATAGACACTAGCAGGCAAAATGCGGGTGTCTACACATACTATTAGGGTTTAGTCCATTTTGGTTTGTATTGCTAGCTTGGGAACGTTGTCACTTGCCTTGAGTCCTAAACCGGTGCTTCTTTCACCGCTTGTCTGAGGGAAGCGGTATTTGTTTTCTTTTGGGTGCAACCGATTTTTGTTTGTTTGTTTGTGTGTTTGTTGTTTATGTGTTTGTGTCCGGTTGCATCCACAGTTTTGTCGCAAGACCCCACTTGCCTTGCGGAGTGCACTTTTCCTCTAAGTGCACTCGCGTGAGTTGAAAGGGCGTAGGGTGCGCTAATACCCAGTCGGCTAGTTTAGTAGTTAGTTCGTGCTTACTCGAGGGCGAGTAAGGGTTAAGTGTGGGGGAGTTAATAAGTGTAGTTTGTAGTGCCTATTTTGCTGTGTTTTGGTCCCGTTTTCCTTGCAGAATCGCTCCTTGGGAGCGGTTCATGGGCTACTTATGCTTCCTCTAGCTCGTTTCAGGTTTCCGAGTCCATGTGAAGTAAGGAGGAACCTTAAAGATCATATTGGAGGCCTACAAGACTCATCCCCGACGAGTATGACCTCATCCCGTCTGGGATGAAGTGCACATTTGAGGGGTCTCCTGTTTTGGGTCCGTCCCGGTCGGGGCCGGCGTGCTGTAGCCGGAAATCCTTTTTCCTCCCTCCTTCATTCTTGTACCCCTATAAATACTTCCCTCTTGTATTGTTTATGCATCTTATCATACCCTAGACTATCTTAAGCCTCTCTACAAGTTATAAACCCTAAATTTAGTTCCTCACATTAGTTTTAATTTCTCTTTAATCCCTAGTTAATCCTAGTTTAATCTAGTTGTAATTAGTTCTTGTATTAAGAAGATACTTGAAGGTCTCTCCAAGCTTGACAACCTTGGGATTAATTTGGGTTCTTATTTATACAAGATTGCATATTTTTCTTCATCTTGTGTTGGTATAACTTTCTCTTCTCTTAATCTTTGTTTTATCATCAAGTTTTAATAATTGATTATTGTTTGTTGTTCTTGATTGTCCACCATGAATGTTTTGATGTTTATGATGTTGTTTTCTCTTTTCATTGTTGTAGTTAGTTTGAATATGTGTGAGTAGTCTTCTTGTGGGTTAGTAGGGGGATTAAGGGTAGAATATGGGTGATTAGGGTTTGATTAGGGGTAAAGGGTGAATCTTTGTTGTTAGTCACATACTTGGCACACCATGTGTTTGTTGAAATGCTTGTTTGAGTTGTAGTGGTCATGCTTCTCATGCTAGTCTTCCTCTACTCATTGTTTGTCTTGTATGTGGTCATGTTGAGAATAGTCATTATACATACAATGTGGACTAGGGTTTAGACGCCATCAAACGTGAACCCACCTCGGCATCGGTCTAAGTAGCGAGAGCCCGGACCGACTCTAGCAACTAGGAGACACCTACACCCTTGATTACCCAAGTCACCCTACTACAGTTATGAACCCGACCTAACCCACTTCTTTCCATATTTGATTCATCTTATTAGTTAGTCATCATTTCTTTAGTTCATTGTTTAGTTTGTGTTTAGTTATTTCATTTAGCCTTGTTATAGTCTAGTTCATTGTTAGTGCACTTCCTTCTTCTCCTCTCATCATAATTCACCAATTAGCATTTCTTTGTGTTTGCTTGGTAGCATAGTCTCGTTTTAGGCCGACCTAGTCTAAACCTTGCAACACCGTCTCCGTGGACACGACCCGACTTACCCTAAATACCGTTAGGTCATAGCCGGTTATATTATTTGGCGGTGGGATCCACGACAATTCCCGCCATCAATGGCACCCCCAACTGGAAATAGGGACTTGGAAAACACCATCAATGAAATCAAGGCTTCGCTGGAAACAATGTTTAGCAGGCAGGCCATGGTTGAAACCCAACTAGGGTTCCTGAGAGACGACCAAGAGCGAGGCCATGGATGCTCGTTTAACTGTCATTGAACGGCAATACCTCAATTCTGAGTTGGCGAATACAGGGCCATTTGCCAAACTGATCAGCACAGTGCGTGAGCTCGAACAGCAGTTCCACGTCCTTCAAGGGAATAACATTCGTATTGAAAACTCTCGAGACTATACACCCATTAGTGAGAAACTACCAAAGGATCTCAACCTAGAGGGGTTACCCATATTCGAAGGGACGGAGGATCCATTATTACACCTCCGAGCTTTCAAGCAATTTATGGCAATCAAGGGGTCAAAGTCGACACGATCATCAATTTATTCGGCGCATCCCTCGGGAAATACCCAAAAGCCTGGTTATATAGGCTTAATACAAAGAGATTCCCGACTTGGGAAGATGTGGCTACCGAGTTCGCTCAAAACTATTATGATAATACTGAACTTCAGACTACTATGCGGACTCTAGAAATTATGGCCCAAGATCCAACAGAGGGTTTCACCAAATACATTCAACGTTGGCGGGCTGAGAGTGTTAAGCTAGTATACAAGCCCAGCGAGAAGACACAAGTGGAGGCGTTCATCAACAACCTCCTACCCTCCTACCGCGTCCATCTTAGGTATGCCGGCATTTCAAACTTTGTTGTGCTTACCGAAATGGGCAGTAGGATTGAAGACGATCTTCGACACAATGAAGCTCTGGGTGGAGCTTCTACCGAAGGCTATACTGGACATCCACTTGACTCCTTAGAAGCCGAAGATTACTGACAACCTTATCCCAGAGTCAAGATTTGATTTAAGTCCGAGTCTAGGACGTTCTATTTCTTTCAATTCCGATGTCAGAGTCAGAGTCAACTGTATTCTGTCCTCTTTTTTTAATCCAATAAAATCAGCTTTTTCAATCTCTACTATAAGCTTTCCTTATGTGTTTCCGAGAACATGATGAACACCATCATACACTGTGAGCACATGCACGTGACTATTATAAGCACATCTACAATGACTGCAAGGAACTGAGACACGTGTTTCCCTTTTACCTGTTCCATGTCTGGTATTGAAACCCACAAAACTACCCTTCGCAGGAGCGGTATCGAATCCTATGACAAATCTAGGTAGTCTCCTAGTTCGGGTTCAAGACGGAAGGCAAGCCCATTTCCCACAATAAACACCCCTTCAATAAGACTAACCAATACCTACCTTAGGTGTTTGTCTGACCAAAAAAGAAGCATCGTGAATCTATAAACTTGATGACAAAAATACCCAACTCGGGACGATGCTCCCACCAAGCCTGCTCGGAATTATGATGACAATACCGAGATCCAAGCCACCAAGCTTACCGTAGAGTACTCCACCGTGAGTTGCACTCACACAAATACCAACTAGGCTTACACCTTACAAAGGTCTAGCTCCAAAAGCCTAATCCAACTGATAGGCCCAACCCCAGATCCACCCACAAATGGACGCCACAGATCCGGGAGTACCCGTGCCTATTGCCAACACCATAGGAGCGGATTACCATGAAAAAAAAAAGAAAGAGTTGGACAAAAAAAATCAAATGTCCAAGGAAAAAGCAAAAGGCGAAAACAAAAGAGCTGGCCATAAAAAAAAAAAAAGAACTCTCAACATCCCCCGACCAGATACGGTCAATCCCTTGACCGGGGCACGGTCAACTCAAATGAAGAATCCCACGACCGGGGCTAAGAGGTCAACCCAAAAAAAAAGAATTCAAATACCCATTACCGTGGTCAACGGTCAACTCAAGTGAAAGTCCCTTGACCGGGGTACGGTCAATTCAAAAATTATCGATGCCCGTACCATCAAATAGAAGGGTGACAATCAGGCTGGTCAGATAACACCACATTTAGCCTTCCCACATTACGACCCTCAAGACCTTCTCGAGACCTAGGCTAAGAGACAGCCCGGAATTTTGAGGATTCAAGCTCCATAGGATACACCCTAATCATTAGGGCTAGACATGGAAATCAGATCCCGCATATTAAACCTACCCCGATCGAAGTTCGAGTCATTTTTACTCGACTTCCCCCCTTTCCTACCACATTACAATACCTTACCCTCGAAGCCTTAGCTCCACAAAATCGAGCTCCAGATTTCGAATCATCAAGGCCACTTGCGACCTAGCTCCACATTTCCAAAAACATCCAAACCAGTTACCAGCCCCAAACACGGGAACTCAACCTGCGGTCGGCATAGAACATGCCCAAATAGTTCACATCACCTCTGGGGGCTACCCCGGAGAACGCTCACAGTCACAGGATCAACATCCTAACTATTCTATCCCTTTGATCAAGACATCATTGGGAATGCACCTAGCCTACACCATCGCTATGGCTAGTTACACACAAAGCCCTAATAAACTAGGCACCATAACATATCTTTCAACACTGAACTACGGCTTGGTTTGATTTCACTACACGTGAATACGTAGGCAGCCCTTCAAACAAGGGCACAACCACCCACATTGACACAAATATAAAAAAAGCACCATCATTCCTATCACGACACTGTCATGTTCTCAACAGCTAGCTTTGTCGTCCTGGGGGCTTCTCTTTGGCAGAAGGCTCCCATCCACTCACATAATCCAAATGATTTTCAAAAACTAGCCTCCTTTCTATAGAGTGACCTTGTACTCGGCTTAGTCGAAGACGAGAATTTTTTAGGGACTCGAAGCAACACCTACCTTGGGAATGTACCCCAAAACCAAAAAATTCAAAAGAGCACCAGACTACGTCATTGCTACTACTAAGTCCTGTCGTTACAGTCTCGTTATAGACTACTGCAGCCACCCTATGGCACATCCTTCCCATTTCGATGTTCGACCGTGTTGCCACTCGCCTAGGCTACGGAATTGCGTAGCTTAAGAGTCTTGTCATCTTAGGTGGCCCACCCCTACCGAGTCGCGGTCCAACCCCTCGAGAGTCCAGTCGTGTCTGTCAACCCGTCCTGTCGCGTCCAGAGTCGAGTCTGACAGTATGCATCTCTCTTCAAATTTTTTGCTTTGAAGTTTGCAAAACTTAGCCATTTGAGAAAATCCTTTTCGACAAGGTCAAATTTCAGTCTATTTAAACTGCAAATTTCCTTTCTACCCCTTTCAATTTTGAAAACCTATCTCCTAGCACGTGTACTGCTATCAGAACTTCGATTTCTAAATTAAGCAAAAATCTTTTCCCCAGCGCGAGTCAGTCTATAGATGCTAACTGCATTTCCTGTATGCTATCTTGCTATCTGCTATATTTGCTACTTCTGCCTATATATCTAACATTTCAGGTACCGGCTTGGCTTCCCAACGGAACATCAAGTTTTTATTCCCCAGCGTGAGACGGAGTTTCACTTAAAATGGCACATGCAAATTGAGATGTGTTTGCAAACAGGCATACCCAGGGCTTCGTAGGCAAGCTTCCGCGTAATTCAAATCAGGATGTGTCTGCAAACGGGCACATCCAAGGCTTCTTAGGCAAGCTCCCGCGTAGTTCTTAATTGGGATGTATTTGCAAACAGATACACCCAGGGCTTCATAAACAAGCTCCCGTGCAACTCACTAAGCTCCCTAGCGGAAAACACGAAGCGACATTTCTCCCAAAACAGCACGGGATGCACCTACATACAGGTACACCCAGGACTTCGAAGGCAAGTCTGATTCCCCACGGATCTATCAACACTAACTCAGGTATGACTTCTATCTTATGGCTGGCGAGCCCTGGCACGCAAGTCTAATGGACTATAAACGACCCGACCGGAAGTCTGCCTGGTCTTAATCCTCGATTGGCTTGGTAGCTACTCTGACTTTCGCCTTGTCCAAGCCTCAGTCAGAGTGGGGGCTCTGTAGACACCCACATTTGGCCCCTAGGTGTCTATAGCAGTTCCCAAAAAACACCCGATGATGATCGGACTCAAACGTGCTTTAACGCGCTCGAATATGGGCTCGGAATCAGTAATGTCTGTCATGGGCTTTTAGCGGAGTACAAATCTCACAAAACCGACCTCAAATTCAGCCCAGTGGGCCGTTTCCAATAATATGAGACTAATTTGGGTCAAAACCGTCACCGGAAATAAAACCGTCTTTTAGAAACCGAGTCAAAACCCGGTCACAGTCGAATCCCGAGACGAACCAGCCTCACATTATGTCCAAATACACAAAATGAATCAAGTCACAACAACCAAATCCTTTCAAAAATGGTCAACAATCATTCCCTATTTACACTCCCTCCGTTCACACACACTCGATCGAGTGGTTCACACTCACTCGGTCGAGTAAGGCCATGAACCCGCCAAACCGGACCCAAACCGAGCACTCGATCGAGTGCACCCACGCCACTCGATCGAGTGACCCTAAACCGGGGTATTTCTTCTATAAATACCCCGTCACCCCAAGCCATTTTACAACTTTTCAATCATCAATCACCCTTCAACTTTATACATTACCAACCTCTACCACCTTTTCAAACTCATTCACCCTTCACACAATACATCCCTTTGAACTTGGCCTCAAAGTCACACACACATACATACATATTCAAAATCCCGAGATCAAAACTCGTCAAAGATCGAGAGCAAAACTCGTTAAAATCCATCTCTACAAAACCACATACACAGCATAACTCCCCTACGTATCGCGACGCTCCCGTGACTTTGCCACCATTTGACGAGCCCTATTCCGAGAAGCAAAAGCACGTAGGTTGAGGGTGTAACATTCAAATCCCAAGATCGTTTCCTTTTTTCCTTTTTCTTTTTCGATTATATATATATGTACTATATATTATTATTATTATTATTATTACTACTACTATTATTAGTCGATATTAACGACACTAATATTTTTATTTCTTTATTACTAACACACTAACTTTTAATTTCGTGTATACTAACTCTCTAATCTAACACTTTTATTTATCGCAATCTAACATATTTTTATTTATTGTATCTAACTCCTAACATTTAATTATCGTCATTTACATTTTGTTATGATATTAAATACCGCATATATATATTAACAAGCAAACCATATTCGGATTCGACCAGTTTGACTACGGCTATTGCACAAAGTCCGTTTAATCCCTTTACGAGCCGTTAGAGTGGTGGAGCCCTTTTGAGGAGCACCGCCCTAAGCACTCAAGGGCGTAACGCGATCGTGATAGTACATAGTTGAACGCGTTTAATTCCATTTCTAAAGATCGGTACGAAACCCGTTGACGCTAAATCGAGCATCGCATAATCCGAGAGGATTATTAAAGATGACGTGACGCGGAGGGAACTAATTTCGTATCGGTTCAATTCAAAATGATTTTCACATCACCATTTTCAAAATCCCCGATAACGGTCTCGTAATGATAATATACACATTACGAATACCGAATACTGAGTCGAATATAAATCACGCTATATTTATATGCGATTCGGTAGATTATCGATTTTAAAACAAAATAATAATTTCGTATAATCCTTTACGAAAATGAGCAGTTGCTCGAACAGGGAGCACTCGACCGAGTGCCATAGCCACTCGGTCGAGTAGCGTCCCAAAAACCGGGCAGTAGTCACCTTAAAGGTGCACTTGATCGAGTCCTGACCATGACTCGATCGAGTGGGTCCTGTAGCCCAACAAACCGAGAGCTCTAACGCATCATTTGAGCCTCGTTATTTTCCTACGAGTTTAGTCGTCGCGTGTAAAGTCGATCACGTGATCTCTTCTTCCAAAATTCATGCATATCACTTCACCAAAACAACTTTGATCGATGGTCTCTCATGAGTAATCGCGTGTTGGCGACTCTTTAGTCGTACCCGACACGTGATAAATCTAGACTCCAATCTCTCGATATGATAAGTTGGGACAAGGCATCGAGATTCGGGATCGGGCTAGCACCACGCCTAGGTCCTATATCTCCGTCCTTTGGTTAGTACACAAAATAATGCATATTAATCAAAGTTCGTCCATTTACACGACTCACGGTCTAGTTTATATTTATTATATACGGGTCCGTTTCTAGTTAACGTTTACCATTTCCTATTCGATTATTCTATTTTATTGCTCGTTGTATTGTGAATTCCGGGTTGTATTTCCGCCCGTGTAACTTGTAATCGATTTATATTGCTTTGTTTTATTTATTTGCGTTTTACCGTTTATAAATGAACATTCGCATGCTAAATCACTTCGACAATAATCAAGTTTCATTAAAATGACGTAGAAACCCATTCAATTTTTATATCATGTAAAACGTTGTTTGCATAACATTTTACCTGATTACTAGCGCGCGTATTAGAAAGTCAAAAGATGTCTTAGTAGAGGCCGCTAAGTGCGGGCGGGGTTGGGTGTCCTTAGTGGGCTTCCCAACACGTACTCTCACCCCTTACTCAGAACCTCGGTTTCTGGACGCCCGAAACCGTTGGCGCACGAGAGTCATTTTATACACGATAACCGGTATTGACGGTATCGGTATCGCAATGCAAAGGGACGAGCCCAATAAACTCTAAAACCGAAATGGGCGTACTATGTGTACGGTCCATAGCGATATAGAGTGGGCTGGAACGGGTCCGAACTCCCACAAAGTTCGGTGGCGACTCCATTTTGACTTAAATTTCAATTCGATCCATTCTCATTTGGAGATCCATTCGCCAACCCAAACCCGCGCGTGGCCGCGTCGGGGTGGACCTACGTCATGTCCACAGGGGGTCACTGCTTCATTTTGGTGCCTATTGACTATTTCACCAAATGGGTTGAAGCTGAGTCATACCGAATCTTGAATGCCAAACATGTGGCTAAGTTCATCCAAAACAAAACTATATGTCGATACGGGATTCTGCACGAGTTCATCAGTGATCACGGGACCCACTTTCAGGCTGAAACTGGCACTTTATTGGAGAAATACAAGATTCAAAGGCATACATCTTCGCCTTACCGTCCCTAAACGAATGAAGCGGTAGAGGCAGCTAATAAAACAATTGTCACCATACTTAAAAAGATGGCTAAGAATTATCGGGACTGGCCCGACAAGATACCTTTCGCCCTATGGGGATATCGAACATCAATTCGAACTGCAACCGGAGCAACTCCATACTATCTGACATATGGAATGGAAGCGGTCCAGCCAGTTGAGTTAGAAGTACCGTCCCTCAGAATTCTACTCGAGAGTCAGGTACCTGAAGCAGATTGGGTCCAAGCCCGATATGACTCGCTAGTCCTCTTGGACGAACGGCGATCTCGAGCCCTGAATAATATTCAGATATACCAAAAAAGGATCCAACGGGCCTTTAACAAAAGAGTTAGGCCCAGGAATATCAAAGAAGGCGATCTAGTCCTAAAATCCGTGCGAGCTTTGCTACCAGTTGACCCAAGAGGAAAATTCAAACCCAATTGGGCTGGGCCATACTTAGTAAAGAAAATCCTTTCGGGAGGAGCAGTAATGCTAACAGACTTGGACGGGAACGAGTTCGTCAACCCAAACAACTTGGACCAGTTGAACCGTTACTACCCTTAAACCCTACCTCAATGTCATTTGCAAAATTTATAAAAATTTGTCTTTTTTCAAAATTTTAAGCAAGTCAATAAGTTAGGATTACTTATCCTACCGTCACACATCTCGAATTAATAATCTTGATGTATTTCGAAAATTGCAAAAAACTTCTGAACTACGGAAGGTTTGATTCCATTAATTATGGATATGTAGGCAACCTCTCAAAAGGGTACAACCACTGCAATAACGAAAATACGGGAACGGTATTCACTAAAATGTCTTTTATTATATGAAAAAAAAAAACAAAAAAAAAAAAAAAATCACACCACAAAAATAGTAGTAATACTTAAATAATAAATTTAGGAGACTACTCGTACATTTTTCATTTCCCCTTATCTTTTGGGTCATGCGGAGCCCGAGGCCGACGGGGCGGGGCGAACGTTCCCTAATCACAAGGGGAATTTCCTTTGCTCGAACCCGTTTCTTCGACAACGGGTCTTCTGCCATTGTCACTGGCCCAAGCCGAGCCCGTACGGGTTCGGAAAGTCTGTCTCGAGGACTAAGTCGGTCCTTGGCCGCCAATCTTGGGCCAAGTCTCCTTTTTAAGTCTGTCTGGGGGCTCACCTTCCCCCGTGCACCCTTAGTACTGGACCCTTCAGTCTGAGTCCTAGATTTCCCTTTCTGACTTGCCGGAGTAGCATCTTCGTCAAAGAAGCTTCTATTGTCTTTAGCTTGTTCTCGACGCAACAGGTCGGAAGCCTCATCAGTCTTCAAAGCAGCTCGGGCTTTAGCAGAGTCCGCCGTTGTCCATCTCACATAAGAATCGGATACCCAGATCGAGTGAGGAGTCTTGGGAACGGACCAAGTGGCTCGGGTATACCACCTTTGCATCCAAGTGTCACACATTACGTCCGGCAACTGAGTAGATTCACTCACGATTGCCTCAATTTCCGGGATTCTTTGGACCCGACTATATTGCCTAAGTATGCGATCGGGAAAGAGGTGAATTGTTTGTCTAAAAGATAGGATTACCTGATATCGAGCCCTATCTCGAGACTCTAACCCGGTCCGGACATAAATGGGCCACCATGGGACGGTCCAGCGGATCAATGGGCCTTCATGGAAGGACAACACTTCATCCCAGTATTTTTGAGTGTTGAGGCGAGAAAAGGCAACGGTCCGTCTCCTCGTCATCACTTGTTTAGGTTGATATCGGCTCACGTCTAGGGGAGGGTCCAAGATCGATAGCTTCTCGAACAGCCACAGCTGAAAAACCCGCGAAAAATCAAAATCGCGAAAAATAGTAAAAAAAACCGCGTAAAAAAAAAAGAAAAAAAAGTCGAAAAAATCGCAAAAACCGAGAAAATCGGAGAAATCGAGAAAAAACCGGGAAAACCGGAAAATTGCCAAAAATCGAAAATTAATTTTTTTTCTATACCTGTAAAAGACGGGTGCTCCCAGTCAATCGGGTTGACGGATCCCTTTTGCGATTATCCAAACCCTGGATAATCTCTCCTGTTATCAGCTAAGCCGGGCTGTGCTCCGTTTCCATCAGGTCAGCCACAGTGAAGAGTCTAACATGGCCCATGCAAGATAACAAATCCATATGACCTTCAAAGGCATAAACGTGGAGCATACAAAAGGTAAAGGCCCTACGGTTGTGGACCGGCCTGACCCGGACATCATCTGGGTTCATAAATTTTTCAGCCAAATCAATCAAGGAAACGGTATCTCCCTCCAACATACGAGATACCTCCATATGGGAAAGCCCTAAAAATTCCCGTAACTTTCTCCTCGGGTCATGAACCGAAAATGGGATAGCAGGGCGAAGTATGAGATTCCACCCTCCTACGGCAGCAATTTCCTCAGGGATAGGACAGATTTTGCCTCAAGGAAAACCAAAAACATGATAAGTATCGTCCCAATAGGACAAGCAAGCATCCAAAAAGTGACGGTCTACTTGCATCTGACGGATCGTGAATAACTGGGTGACGCCATTCTGTTTCAGAATGACTCTATCTGCGTGTCTGAAGTATCGGGACCACTCTTGCAGCATTCCGACTAATCGGTCAATTCCCATAATTGGATTTCTAAAAAGAAGAATAAATTTCTCAGGGTTTGTTTTTCTTTAAGGAGGAGAGGCAATTGTGGGAATTATGAAAAATTATGAAGCAGGGAGAGGGTATTTATAGCATAAAACCGGATTCTCCTCCTCACCTAAGGATTCCTAATCCCAAAGGATTTAGCATACAGGCCCTATCCTAGGATCTAGCTAAGTCATCCTGAGCATTCCTATTCCTTTTCAGATAAAAAATTCTCTAATTTTTTAAGACTTTCAAACCCAAAAATTCAAAACCTTTCTCAAAATTTTTATTCCCCAGCACGAGTCATTTTCCTACAAATGTTACATGCAAAACTTTGCAACTTTGCATATATCATGTATAGGACGACTCAAGCGGGACCATTCACATAACTCTCCAGCGGCATTTGACAGGATGAGCCCATATATAGGCGCACCTAATCCTTATACGACGAGTCCAATTCCCCACGGAGTTATCATCATCTCAGGTACATTTCTAGTCTATGGCCGGCGGGCCCTTCACGCAGAGTCTAATGGACTTTAAACGACCCGATCGGAAGTCTGCTAGGTCTTAATCTTTGATTGGCCTGGTAGCTACTCTGACTTTCGCCCTGTCCAAGCCTCAGTCAGAGTGGGGGCTCTGTAGACACCCACATTTTGACCGCCAGGTGTCTATAGTAGATTCCGACAAACACCCGATGATGATCGGACGCAAACGTGCTTTAACGTACTCGAAAATGGGCTCGAAATCATGGATATTTAGCTTGGCCTTTTTACGGAGTACAAATTTCACAAAACCAACCTCAAATTCAGGCCCAGTAGGTCGTTTCGAGTCAAATAAGACTAATTTGGGTCGAATCCGACACCAGGGGCAGAACCGTCTTTTAGCGACCGAGTCAAACCCGGTCAAAGATATTTTCTCGAGACTTGTGGGTCAGCCGTGTTACCCCACGTGACCGACTCAAGCTCGAATACTACAAAAAAATTAGCTACACAAATATTAAACAATTCCGTTTAAGGTAGAATTCGATCTCAAGTAGGGAATTCTATCCAAAAACCGAATCAAACACTCGACCAAGTGTAGGACACTCGGCCGAGCAGCCCTCTTTCAGCCAAGATTCCCTTTCTTCTTCACTAAGTAACGGAATTCTCGTTCCTTTCGAATTCTTACGTTTCCTATCCAAACCGGTATTTCTTGTTGTCCAAGCAAGATACCTCTCTCAACCTCATTCTCCTATAAATAGGACCCTTTGCATACACATTGAAGACAGCAATTACACCTACACAATATTCATACACGATTCAACACACCAATTTTATTCATACACCTCGAGCTCTCACACTTAGCATCGAGAAACCGATAGTGTAACCCGAGACTACAAAAACCGGCCTTAGACCCGTCACCCTTCACGTCCAAACCAAAACCACCACAAACTCACCGACATTAACCCGACGCTCCCGTGCCTTAGCCACATTCCGACGAGCCCCTATCCGAGTTAACAAAAGCATGTAGGTTGAGGGTGTAATCAAACTCGACTTCTCCTTTCTTTTCTCTCTCTCGTTTTTTGTGGGTCGTCGGTCGTCATCGTTTTTTTACGGGTCGTTCATCGTTTTTTTTCCTAATATCGATATTACTAAAACTATTTTCATATAACGAATATTCTTAAATATACGATACCGATTCTCTAGTCGAATATCGTATTAAAAGAATTACATTAATCTCGTTGATGCTAAAAAATCGTTACTTTTTACAAAATACGATGATTTTAACGCGGAGAGAACTAACATTCTTTTTCTTTTCGTTCAAATTCCTTTTCAAAATAGCTTTATAAAACTTTTTCTAAAATTCATTCAGAATATTCGATATCGATTTCATAATCGAATATCGAATACGACGAATATCAAAAGCATAAATCGGGTATAAATTAATTCATATTTGTACGCGATCTATCAAAATTAACGATTTTCGAAAATAAACGAGCCGGGACAGACCCTCACGCGAGTCGCGCCCCTCCTAGGCGACTCGCGCGGGAGCCTGGAATCCGCAGCCCTTTTCTTCGCTTCTCTCAATTTTTCTTAAACATCGTTTTTTCTACAAAATGATTTCTCTTTACCTTTTTTTCATCTTTTCTAAAATTATTCAGAATATTTGATATCGATCTCATAATCGAATATCGAATGTAACGAATATCGAGAATATTAAGTCGGGTGCAAATTGTGAAATATTTGTACGCGATTTAATAAAATCATCTCTTTTTCAAAAAATCAATTTCGAAAACAGGCCGGGACGCGAGTCGCGCGCGTCCCGGGCGAGTTGCGCCTGACTCGGGCGATCCGCACAGCCGGCTGGAACACGACCCGTTTTTTTCGTTTTTTAATTATTTTTTCGAACATCATTTTTTGGACAAAACAACGTTTTTTAGCGATATATCAGATCTTGTTATATTTTTACATCATTCATTGCATCCATATCTTTTATTTGATTTACAAACCGTTACTAACTTGTTTGTTCGTGTTTGTAGCAATTTCTTTTCTTTTCATTTGTTTTATTAGACTAAAACGAACCTCGCATGCTAAAATACAACTTTGACTTTAATTTTAGTTGCATTTAACTGACTTAGCAACCCGTTCAATTTCTCGCATGTTTAGGGAAAACAATGTTTGCATATCATTTCATCGTTCCACTAACGCGCGTATTTTAAAATCAAACGATATCCTAGTAGAGGCCGCTATGTGCGGGCGGGGTTGGGTGTTCTTTGTGAGCTTCCCAACACGTACCCTCACCCTTTACTCAGAACCACGGTTTCCGGATGTCCGAAACCATTGGCAACGAGAGTCATTCAATACACGATATCCGATAACATCGGTATCAGTATCAAATGCAAAGGGACGAACCCAATAAACTCTGACATCGGAAATGGGCCGTATTTTGTACACGGCCCACTACGACATAGAGTGGGTTCGAACGGGCCCGAACTCCCACAAAGTTCGGTGGCGACTCCAACTTCGATTTAAATTTCAATTCGATCCATTCTCATATGGAGATTCATTCGCCTCCCCAAACCCGCGCGTGGCCGCGTCGAGGTGGACCTATGTCACGTCCACAAATATAATACTGATTTAAACTTTGAGTAAATTAAAAATTACTTTCTTTTAAGATACCAATTTTAAAATTTACTCCCTTTTGAAAATTTTGTTAAAAATAACTCCCAAAATCTATCAAAAGTTCAAAAATTATTCCAAAATATAATTTTTGGATGAAAATGCCCTTAACTTTTTTATGCCATATTACTTTGCCTCACCCTTTTGCGAAGGACATTTTCGTCCTAAAAATAAATTTGGGAGCAATTTTTGAACTTTTGGTGGATTTTGGGAGTTATTTTTAACAAAAATTTCAAAAGGGAGTAAATTTTAAAATTGTTATCTTAAAAGGGAGTAATTTTTAATTTACTCTTAAACTTTTGGCTTAATAAGTTTGGAATTTTATTGAGATGATTGGATAAAATAACATGATAATTTGTTATTAAGATGATTGAATGACCATAATTGAAAATAATTTACTTGTTTGTGGATTATTATGGTAAGTAATTTTAAATGTGAAATATTGTACGGTTTAATTATTATTTACACCTTCATTATTCTTAATTGAATAACAAATATGTCATATCTTATACAGTATCTAACGCATCATTTGAGCCTCGTTATTTTCCTACGACTTTAGTCGTCGCGTGTAAAGTCGATCACGTGATCTCTTCTTCCAAAATTCATGCATATCACTTCACCAAAACAACTTTAATCGATGGTCTCTCACGAGTAATCGCGTGTTGGCGACTCTTTAGTCGTACCCGACACGTGATAAATCTAGACTCCAATCTCTCGATATGATAAGTTGGGACAAGGCATCGAGATTCGGGATCGGGCTAGCACCACGCCTAGGTCCTATATCTCCGTCCTTTGGTTAGTACACAAAATAATGCATATTAATCAAAGTTCGTCCATTTACACGACTCACGGTCTAGTTTATATTTATTATATACGGGTCCGTTTCTAGTTAACGTTTACCATTTCCTATTCGATTATTCTATTTTATTGCTCGTTGTATTGTGAATTCCGGGTTGTATTTCCGCCCGTGTAACTTGTAATCGATTTATATTGCTTTGTTTTATTTATTTGCGTTTTACCGTTTATAAATGAACATTCGCATGCTAAATCACTTCGACAATAATCAAGTTTCATTAAAATGACGTAGAAACCCATTCAATTTTTATATCATGTAAAACGTTGTTTGCATAACATTTTACCTGATTACTAGCGCGCGTATTAGAAAGTCAAAAGATGTCTTAGTAGAGGCCGCTAAGTGCGGGCGGGGTTGGGTGTCCTTAGTGGGCTTCCCAACACGTACTCTCACCCCTTACTCAGAACCTCGGTTTCCGGACGCCCGAAACCGTTGTCGCACGAGAGTCATTCTATACACGATAACCGGTATTGACGGTATCGGTATCGCAATGCAAAGGGACGAGCCCAATAAACTCTAAAACCGAAATGGGCCGTACTATGTGTACGGTCCATAGCGATATAGAGTGGGCTGGAACGGGTCCGAACTCCCACAAAGTTCGGTGGCGACTCCATTTTGACATAAATTTCAATTCGATCCATTCTCATATGGAGATCCATTCGCCAACCCAAACCCGCGCGTGGCCGCGTCGGGGTGGACCTACGTCATGTCCACAGGGGGTCACTGCTTCATTTTGGTGCCTATTGACTATTTCACCAAATGGGTTGAAGCTGAGTCATACCGAATCTTGAATGCCAAACATGTGGCTAAGTTCATCCAAAACAAAACTATATGTCGATACGGGATTCTGCACGAGTTCATCAGTGATCACGGGACCCACTTTCAGGCTGAAACTGGCACTTTATTGGAGAAATACAAGATTCAAAGGCATACATCTTCGCCTTACCGTCCCTAAATGAATGAAGCGGTAGAGGCAGCTAATAAAACAATTGTCACCATACTTAAAAAGATGGCTAAGAATTATCGGGACTGGCCCGACAAGATACCTTTCGCCCTATGGGGATATCGAACATCAATTCGAACTGCAACCGGAGCAACTCCATACTATCTGACATATGGAATGGAAGCGGTCCAGCCAGTTGAGTTAGAAGTACCGTCCCTCAGAATTCTACTCGAGAGTCAGGTACCTGAAGCAGATTGGGTCCAAGCCCGATATGACTCGCTAGTCCTCTTGGACGAACAGCGATCTCGAGCCCTGAATAATATTCAGATATACCAAAAAAGGATCCAACGGGCCTTTAACAAAAGAGTTAGGCCCAGGAATATCAAAGAAGGCGATCTAGTCCTAAAATCCGTGCGAGCTTTGCTACCAGTTGACCCAAGAGGAAAATTCAAACCCAATTGGGCTGGGCCATACTTAGTAAAGAAAATCCTTTCGGGAGGAGCAGTAATGCTAACAGACTTGGACGGGAACGAGTTCGTCAACCCAAACAACTTGGACCAGTTGAAGCGTTACTACCCTTAAACCCTACCTCGATGTCATTTGCAAAATTTATAAAAATTTGTCTTTTTTCAAAATTTTAAGCAAGTCAATAAGTTAGGATTACTTATCCTACCGTCACACATCTCGAATTAATAATCTTGATGTATTTCGAAAATTGCAAAAAACTTCTGAACTACGGAAGGTTTGATTCCATTAATTATGGATACGTAGGCAACCTCTCAAAAGGGTACAACCACTGCAATAACGAAAATACGGGAACGGTATTCACTAAAATGTCTTTTATTATATGAAAAAAAAAAACAAAAAAAAAAAAAATCACACCACAAAAATAGTAGTAATACTTAAATAATAAATTTAGGAGACTACTCGTACATTTTTCATTTCCCCTTATCTTTTGGGTCATGCGGAGCCCGAGGCCGACGGGGCGGGGGCGAACGTTCCCTAATCACAAGGGGAATTTCCTTTGCTCGAACCCGTTTCTTCGACAACGGGTCTTCTGCCATTGTCACTGGCCCAAGCCGAGCCCGTACGGGTTCGGAAAGTCTGTCTCGAGGACTAAGTCGGTCCTTGGCCGCCAATCTTGGGCCAAGTCTCCTTTTTAAGTCTGTCTGGGGGCTCACCTTCCCCCGTGCACCCTTAGTACTGGACCCTTCAGTCTGAGTCCTAGATTTCTCTTTCTGACTTGCCGGAGTAGCATCTTCGTCAAAGAAGCTTCTATTGTCTTTAGCTTGTTCTCGACGCAACAGGTCGGAAGCCTCATCAGTCTTCAAAGCAGCTCGGGCTTTAGCAGAGTCCGCCGTTGTCCATCTCACATAAGAATCGGATACCCAGATCGAGTGAGGAGTCTTGGGAACGGACCAAGTGGCTCGGGTATACCACCTTTGCATCCAAGTGTCACACATTACGTCCGGCAACTGAGTAGATTCACTCACGATTGCCTCAATTTCCGGGATTCTTTGGACCCGACTATATTGCCTAAGTATGCGATCGGGAAAGAGGTGAATTGTTTGTCTAAAAGATAGGATTACCTGATATCGAGCCCTATCTCGAGACACTAACCCGGTCCGGACATAAATGGGCCACCATGGGACGGTCCAGCGGATCAATGGGCCTTCATGGAAGGACAGCACTTCATCCCAGTATTTTTGAGTGTTGAGGCGAGAAAAGGCAACGGTCCGTCTCCTCGTCATCACTTGTTTAGGTTGATATCGGCTCACGTCTAGGGGAGGGTCCAAGATCGATAGCTTCTCGAACAGCCACAGCTGAAAAACCCGCGAAAAATCAAAATCGCGAAAAATAGTAAAAAAAACCGCGTAAAAAAAAAAGAAAAAAAAATCGAAAAAATCGCAAAAACCGAGAAAATCGGAGAAATCGAGAAAAAACCGGGAAAACCGGAAAATTGCCAAAAATCGAAAATTAATTTTTTTTCTATACCTGTAAAAGACGGGTGCTCCCAGTCAATCGGGTTGACGGATCCCTTTTGCGATTATCCAAACCCTGGATAATCTCTCCTGTTATCAGCTAAGCCGGGCTGTGCTCCGTTTCCATCAGGTCAGCCACAGTGAAGAGTCTAACATGGCCCATGCAAGATAACAAATCCATATGACCTTCAAAGGCATAAACGTGGAGCATACAAAAGGTAAAGGCCCTACGGTTGTGGACCGGCCTGACCCGGACATCATCTGGGTTCATAAATTTTTCAGCCAAATCAATCAAGGAAACGGTATCTCCCTCCAACATACGAGATACCTCCATATGGGAAAGCCCTAAAAATTCCCGTAACTTTCTCCTCGGGTCATGAACCGAAAATGGGATAGCAGGGCGAAGTATGAGATTCCACCCTCCTACGGCAGCAATTTCCTCAGGGATAGGACAGATTTTGCCTCAAGGAAAACCAAAAACATGATAAGTATCGTCCCAATAGGACAAGCAAGCATCCAAAAAGTGACGGTCTACTTGCATCTGACGGATCGTGAATAACTGGGTGACGCCATTCTGTTTCAGAATGACTCTATCTGCGTGTCTGAAGTATCGGGACCACTCTTGCAGCATTCCGACTAATCGGTCAATTCCCATAATTGGATTTCTAAAAAGAAGAATAAATTTCTCAGGGTTTGTTTTTCTTTAAGGAGGAGAGGCAATTGTGGGAATTATGAAAAATTATGAAGCAGGGAGAGGGTATTTATAGCATAAAACCGGATTCTCCTCCTCACCTAAGGATTCCTAATCCCAAAGGATTTAGCATACAGGCCCTATCCTAGGATCTAGCTAAGTCATCCTGAGCATTCCTATTCCTTTTCAGATAAAAAATTCTCTAATTTTTTAAGACTTTCAAACCCAAAAATTCAAAACCTTTCTCAAAATTTTTATTCCCCAGCACGAGTCATTTTCCTACAAATGTTACATGCAAAACTTTGCAACTTTGCATATATCATGTATAGGACGACTCAAGCGGGACCATTCACATAACTCTCCAGCGGCATTTGACAGGATGAGCCCATATATAGGCGCACCTAATCCTTATACGACGAGTCCAATTCCCCACGGAGTTATCATCATCTCAGGTACATTTCTAGTCTATGGCCGGCGGGCCCTTCACGCAGAGTCTAATGGACTTTAAACGACCCGATCGGAAGTCTGCTAGGTCTTAATCTTTGATTGGCCTGGTAGCTACTCTGACTTTCGCCCTGTCCAAGCCTCAGTCAGAGTGGGGGCTCTGTAGACACCCACATTTTGACCGCCAGGTGTCTATAGTAGATTCCGACAAACACCCGATGATGATCGGACGCAAACGTGCTTTAACGTACTCGAAAATGGGCTCGAAATCATGGATATTTAGCTTGGCCTTTTTACGGAGTACAAATTTCACAAAACCAACCTCAAATTCAGGCCCAGTAGGTCGTTTCGAGTCAAATAAGACTAATTTGGGTCGAATCCGACACCAGGGGCAGAACCGTCTTTTAGCGACCGAGTCAAACCCGGTCAAAGATATTTTCTCGAGACTTGTGGGTCAGCCGTGTTACCCCACGTGACCGACTCAAGCTCGAATACTACAAAAAAATTAGCTACACAAATATTAAACAATTCCGTTTAAGGTAGAATTCGATCTCAAGTAGGGAATTCTATCCAAAAACCGAATCAAACACTCGACCAAGTGTAGGACACTCGGCCGAGCAGCCCTCTTTCAGCCAAGATTCCCTTTCTTCTTCACTAAGTAACGGAATTCTCGTTCCTTTCGAATTCTTACGTTTCCTATCCAAACCGGTATTTCTTGTTGTCCAAGCAAGATACCTCTCTCAACCTCATTCTCCTATAAATAGGACCCTTTGCATACACATTGAAGACAGCAATTACACCTACACAATATTCATACACGATTCAACACACCAATTTTATTCATACACCTCGAGCTCTCACACTTAGCATCGAGAAACCGATAGTGTAACCCGAGACTACAAAAACCGGCCTTAGACCCGTCACCCTTCACGTCCAAACCAAAACCACCACAAACTCACCGACATTAACCCGACGCTCCCGTGCCTTAGCCACATTCCGACGAGCCCCTATCCGAGTTAACAAAAGCATGTAGGTTGAGGGTGTAATCAAACTCGACTTCTCCTTTCTTTTCTCTCTCTCGTTTTTTGTGGGTCGTCGGTCGTCATCGTTTTTTTACGGGTCGTTCATCGTTTTTTTTCCTAATATCGATATTACTAAAACTATTTTCATATAACGAATATTCTTAAATATACGATACCGATTCTCTAGTCGAATATCGTATTAAAAGAATTACATTAATCTCGTTGATGCTAAAAAATCGTTACTTTTTACAAAATACGATGATTTTAACGCGGAGAGAACTAACATTCTTTTTCTTTTCGTTCAAATTCCTTTTCAAAATAGCTTTATAAAACTTTTTCTAAAATTCATTCAGAATATTCGATATCGATTTCATAATCGAATATCGAATACGACGAATATCAAAAGCATAAATCGGGTATAAATTAATTCATATTTGTACGCGATCTATCAAAATTAACGATTTTCGAAAATAAACGAGCCGGGACAGACCCTCACGCGAGTCGCGCCCCTCCCAGGCGACTCGCGCGGGAGCCTGGAATCCGCAGCCCTTTTCTTCGCTTCTCTCAATTTTTCTTAAACATCGTTTTTTCTACAAAATGATTTCTCTTTACCTTTTTTTCATCTTTTCTAAAATTATTCAGAATATTTGATATCGATCTCATAATCGAATATCGAATGTAACGAATATCGAGAATATTAAGTCGGGTGCAAATTGTGAAATATTTGTACGCGATTTAATAAAATCATCTCTTTTTCAAAAAATCAATTTCGAAAACAGGCCGGGACGCGAGTCGCGCGCGTCCCGGGCGAGTTGCGCCTGACTCGGGCGATCCGCACAGCCGGCTGGAACACGACCCGTTTTTTTCGTTTTTTAATTATTTTTTCGAACATCATTTTTTGGACAAAACAACGTTTTTTAGCGATATATCAGATCTTGTTATATTTTTACATCATTCATTGCATCCATATCTTTTATTTGATTTACAAACCGTTACTAACTTGTTTGTTCGTGTTTGTAGCAATTTCTTTTCTTTTCATTTGTTTTATTAGACTAAAACGAACCTCGCATGCTAAAATACAACTTTGACTTTAATTTTAGTTGCATTTAACTGACTTAGCAACCCGTTCAATTTCTCGCATGTTTAGGGAAAACAATGTTTGCATATCATTTCATCGTTCCACTAACGCGCGTATTTTAAAATCAAACGATATCCTAGTAGAGGCCGCTATGTGCGGGCGGGGTTGGGTGTTCTTTGTGAGCTTCCCAACACGTACCCTCACCCTTTACTCAGAACCACGGTTTCCGGATGCCCGAAACCATTGGCAACGAGAGTCATTCAATACACGATATCCGATAACATCGGTATCAGTATCAAATGCAAAGGGACGAACCCAATAAACTCTGACATCGGAAATGGGCCGTATTTTGTACACGGCCCACTACGACATAGAGTGGGTTCGAACGGGCCCGAACTCCCACAAAGTTCGGTGGCGACTCCAACCTCGATTTAAATTTCAATTCGATCCATTCTCATATGGAGATTCATTCGCCTCCCCAAACCCGCGCGTGGCCGCGTCGGGGTGGACCTATGTCACGTCCACAAATATAATACTGATTTAAACTTTGAGTAAATTAAAAATTACTTTCTTTTAAGATACCAATTTTAAAATTTACTCCCTTTTGAAAATTTTGTTAAAAATAACTCCCAAAATCTATCAAAAGTTCAAAAATTATTCCAAAATATAATTTTTGGATGAAAATGCCCTTAACTTTTTTATGCCATATTACTTTGCCTCACCCTCTTGCGAAGGACATTTTCGTCCTAAAAATAAATTTGGGAGCAATTTTTGAACTTTTGGTGGATTTGGGAGTTATTTTTAACAAAAAATTCAAAAGGGAGTAAATTTTAAAATTGTTATCTTAAAAGGGAGTAATTTTTAATTTACTCTTAAACTTTTGGCTTAATAAGTTTGGAATTTTATTGAGATGATTGGACAAAATAACATGATAATTTGTTATTAAGATGATTGAATGACCATAATTGAAAATAATTTACTTGTTTGTGGATTATTATGGTAAGTAATTTTAAATGTGAAATATTGTACGGTTTAATTATTATTTACACCTTCATTATTCTTAATTGAATAACAAATATGTCATATCTTATACAGTATCTTATATTGAAAATCTGTTTTTTCTAGTACTTCCTTAATTGAAAAGCAAATTTATCGTGTTTTAAATTTTCTATTAACAATCAGGTTTTCGGAATTGCGATGCACGAAAAAATGTTATTTCATATAATTGTTTCTTTATTAACAATCATTTTTAATTTTTCCTTTTCTATGATGTTATCTTATTAATTTTAAGTGGCAAAAAGAAGAATGTTGAAATAACAGAATACTGAAATTGCTTCCTTGAAATAAAAGTGACTACTGTCACCGCAAACATTGAAATACAAAAGTGAAATACGGAAGTAGTAAATCCGTAAGAGTTTGATACCACCACAACCTAAAGAAATAACAAAGCATGAAAAGAGTCTTATCTCAACACAACTTTTAAAAAAAAGGGATTTTCTACGCGGAACCCTACACTTTTCACTTTTCTACATGGTACCTCTACCTTTTCTATGTCTATACATGGTACCCTTGAATTTTATTATTAATTTAACTAGCGCCCCAATTTTTTATTTCCATCAAGTTTTGTCGTTAGATTATGTTTTTTAACTTAGGATTAAGACGTTAATATCATTTAACTTAGATATTTAACAAGTAATTGAGCTTAATTTAAGTGTTATCATTTGATTTGACAATAAAACGTGAAAAATATAATTTGTTTCGATTCGGAGTATAACTGCAAACACGTACAAAATTGTTAATTTAAGTTCAATTATCGGTTAATTAGGTATGTTAAATGACGTTTAACTTTTAATTTTGAACATAAAAAGGTAATTTCTTGCCAAAACTTGACGAGAAAAAAGTTTAGGGGTACCAATAAAGATAATAATAAAGTTTAGGAGTACCAAAGAAACTTTTAGTAAAGTACAAGGGTACCATGTATACATGTAAAAAAGTGCAGGGGTACAAGGTAGAAAAGTAAAAAGTTCAGGGGTACCACATAGAACATCCCAAAAAAATATTTAGACGGTCAATCACTAAAATGGATTTAACATAGCTAGACAATCACATCTGGTCAATCTTCTCCTTTTTAATCTTCAACACTTTCATTGTTGATGCTTCAATATTGTTGTTGGTTGATCGCTTACTCAGAGTTATATTGCATGATGTGAAGGATGGTCCATCTTCAACCGCTTCAGTCTTTTCAACCTATAATGATATGTTTTATACAGAGCACTATTCAATCAAAAAATAGTTTTCAATGTTATGTGTTAGATTGCCTTACCACCATAGATTCTTCACTTTTATATGATTCATCAACAGACATTGACTCAAAAGAATTTTCGTGATTTTTTCTTAAACATTATAAGAATTTAGTATTAGAAAATCATAAGAACTGATAGGGTTACTAATTTTGTTAAAAGCTAACCTCCTTGTTGGCCATTTGTTTCCACTTTGAGATAATTTTATGATCACTTGACAATTCTGTCATACCATAACTTTGCGAGTTCTTTGTAATGTTATATTTTTGTGTGACCCTTACTTTGACGACATATTCCTTTTCGATAAGGGATGCTAGTTCCTTTGGTGGTAAAGTGTCTCCGTCCTACCATGTACAGATGTCACGTTATGATTAAGGTGATACATAATCATATTTTCATTCTATAACAAATAATGTAGTATGTTATTATTTCATGTTACCTCTTGTTCTACTAAAATCGTTGCAGCTGATTTCCCTAGTAAGTCACTCATCACTTTGTCCCACAACACAAATTTGCACATACTTCCCTTCTCGTAGGAAAAGTAAAATTTGACTTGAAATCTGATGGTTGTTAATTACATTAGTAATCTAATTAACCTTTTTTTTCCATTATAATATTATGATAATAATAATTATTAAATGTTATTAAGTACATTGGAAAAAGGGCTGACATTCCAACACCCTTTAGGCTGCAATTATTGGCTTCTCTTTCGCAGTACCATAATCCGTCTTCCTTTTGATATATTTTTGATCGACATTCCGCGCAAGAATTATAGTACCATGAGTGTGCTGTGTCTAACTCTTCAAAAAGTGCAACCGTTACAAACGTTCCAGCAGTCTGTGTAGCCTTAATTTCTGATAACGTTTTGATTTTTGCTCCATCTATTTTTTTTGGTGAATTGTAAAAAAGATAAATCGATAAAAAAAAGGTAAATGGGGTGCAACACGAGGCTTTCCGAGGAGGTCACTCATCCTAGTACTACTCTCGTCCAAGCACGCTTAACTGCGGAGTTCTGATGGGATCCGGTGCATTAGTGCTGGTATGGGATCTGGTGCATTTTTGCTCCATCTAAGATGTCGTTATCGTTTGAAATTGTGCCTTCCATTCCAATATGGTTTCCATGTTGTTTTGGCATACTTAAAGAGGATAAAAATCTAAATTATTTAAGATATTTGTTATACTAAACAAAGATAAATACACTTTAAATCTAAAAGAATGATCTATTATCTAACTAATTAATCGTTATAAAATATTTATCTTGTGGTAAACATGACGCTTACTTTTTGTTGAATTCATGAACAACATCAATGTCAGGATTCACCAAACTTTTGGTGGCTCCTCTTGTGGTAGTAATGCTAAACTCATCTGTTCGCAAATGTTAGTAAATAACTTTCCCTACCACAATACACTCTTTATTTAGATGTAAATATTATTTTCTTAATGTTCTAAAGGACATACCTGTCCATTCATTTGTTAAAAAGTGCAACATCACAATTGTTGGTTTATTGATGTCTTTGTAATTTGTTGCAATTTGACTTACTTTGTAATCCCCTAAAAATTCTAACGCAATACAGTGGTGGAAACACTGTAGAGTCGGGATTAAAACACGCTGTAACTATGTCTTAATTAAAATAAAATGGCCAAAAATTAAACAATCCAAAAGAAAGGGGTTTAAACATCCACAAGACATAATTTTAAAAAAAGAAAATGAGCAGGATCCAATTGCTCGCTAGCGCACACCCGGAAACAAGTATACCTGCCATGTTAAAACATAAAAGCCACAATCAGTGGGGAGCAACGCCAACGTTCTCCCAGCCATATGACAGGATTTTAAAATTGTAATTACTACTATAGAAAAATAGTAAAAATGGAAATCAGTAAAACAACATATTAAGAATAAGCTTTCAGCATAAAACCAACATAGTAAAATGGGTTTCCGAAGAAACGTAAAAATATTTGCCAACCAACAACCAATTTATATCGATAATAAATAAAATAATCAAAATGACGTTATGGATAGGGTTAGTCTAGAATCTGGACTTTCACTAGGAGAATACTAAAATCTAGCTTTGAGAACTTAGTTCAAACAAATCAAACTTCGGTCTCTAACTAGGCTACTCAACCATAATAGGACGGCGACTTATAAATGCGTGGCCCTAGTTTAAGATGATATGTACACCCCTCCCGAGCACCATAAATACTCAGTTCAACCCGACGGCGTCTTACACGGCGAGGCACGAGCTTAAGAAAATATACACACACTCCCGAACACCATATATGCTCGGTTCAACAACCAGTGTGCCCCATAAAGACACATCAGCCTTATAGTTGATGGCAAAAATGTAAACCCCAGAATATATTACTCTAAACCCACACTTGTCCTTATTCCATAACTCCAAAACCAAGCCATTATCGATATTTAAAAGGTATAATCATTGTAAACAATTTTGGAGATAAAGGAGTAATCATAATATTCTAAAAGAGAAAACTTTCTATTTTAGAAAAATTTCTATTTTTAGAAACTTTACTAAAAATAGCATCATATTAAAATAGCAAAAATATTAGTTTTTACTAATTCAACATTTTCAGTAAGCGATATAGATTTATAAAACTAATATTTTCGGCCTTAACGATATTAATTTCTAAAACGAGAACAATCGGGTTTATGACAATATTAAAATATCGTACAAGTGTTATAAAATGATTAAAATGTCTTAAACTCTTTAATACTACTAATCAGGGAGTTTTCAAAAGTTAAAAAGCTAAAATTCCCTAATTATTATTAGTATTGACAATATAATTATAAATAGGATTTTACGACCAAAGTCAAATTAAATCTTTTAACGTCTTTTATTTAATTAAACCAATGAATATATTTAGAGTATGTTAAGGGATGATTTAACTCTTAAAGTTTCAGGTTTAAATCATTTCAAAATTGCTGGAAAAATAATTATTTTAGGTAAGACAAAGCCTTTTAACGATAAATCATAATTTTGTCCAAAATCGTTACTATTAATTAAAACTTTAATAAATAGTACAACGATTACGTAAAATAGATGAAATACATTTATGGACATTCTGTACAGAAAAGAAAATTTTCCATAATACTTAGACTCGATTTTTAAAGGGTTATCTCGTTAATCGTCCAATCTCGACAATAACGATTAATAAATATAGTAATTAACAAACGATTTACGTATTAATACCCAAAAATTATTATTAAACTTGAAAATCATGATTTTCCAGAAAATACTATTTTTCCAGATTACCCAAAATTCCAGATTTAATAAATCCAGTTAAAACCGTATTTTAAACCCGTTTTCACAATTAACGATTTCATTAATAAAACTTATCTTCCCTAACATTTTATTAAAGCACTAAAGATCATAAAATTACATTTTATTATGAAATCATCAGTATCATATTTTTTTTTGAGATTTAATCATAGGACCAGAAATCGAGAATTTAAACGACAAACGCGGTTTTATCGAAAAATGATGATTTAAAGTGATTAATTAATTCATCCACTTAACAATTCCGAAAAATTATGAAAAATTCAGAAAATTCTGTTTCATCAGAAAGTTTCACCACGTCAAAAATCAGATTAAAATTAAATCTTTAAGTACTAGAACTAAAAATCGGCTTTTAATCGTTTTTGTTCGTAAACGGTAATAATTCAATAATCGATAACTAAAATACCAGAAAAATACTAAATTATTAAAAATCATCAAAAACCTCATTTTTACAGAATATAATCATATATTACAAGTTTAGACCGAATATTACGATTTTACAAACTAATACAACAATTTAATCGTTAATCTCGTAAAAGCGAAAAAATACCGAAACATGCAAATTTTCAACTTTTAAAATTTTTCCAGATTATATGACATACATATATTGTCAAAAATGAAATATAAAAATATACATGCAATTACACAATTAAAAGCACGAAATACCGAGTAACATCAACGTTACCTCTAATCCAAATCGGAATCGATAATATACTCGTCGACCTCAGGATCGTCCACAAAATGTACATCACACAAAATTCATGGTAGAAAAATACCATGAGAAAAACTAAGAAAATCAAGGTGAATAACGATCGAAAACAACATCGATTATTACCTTAACGAAAGGATCGAAATAAGAATGAATTTGACGATAAAGATGAGACGATTAGGACTCAAATTAAGCAAGAATCAGCCAAGTAGATGAGGATGAATGTACTTGGCCAAGGGGAAAGAAAGATGATGTTGTAACAATTTTTTTTAAGCACAAATGAATGTAATAAGGGAGAGAGAAATGGTTTTAAGCATAAATGGAATTAAAATGGATGAAGAATCCAATGTGTTACTAGCACAAGTTGGCTGGCCAAAAAAAGGATAAGGGAAGAATGAAGAGTTTAAGTATTAAAATCTCAATTTAATGAAAAGAAAAGAATCTTATGTTTACGGTTTAATGATAAAATGAAACTTATAATAAAACGTAGTTAAATTATGATAAGAAGCTTTGTCGGTCCAAAATATGAGGAGAAGGTCTCAAATGATTTATAAGTTGATAAAAAGAAGAATCGTAAAATTGCTAAAGGCATTTCGAAGTAATTCAAGTAAACCTCGCGTTGGAAAATAATTATATACGAAACTTCGTATTAAAATCATAAATGGCTTAATTTTCGTAAATAAAAATATTTACTACTTGAAAATATTATATAAATGTATTTAAACATTTTTAGGAAAAGGAATAGCTTAAATCTGGCTTAAAAACGTCAATAGAAAGAGAAATAGAATTCCTCGCGGAAAAATTAAAGGGGTTAAAGACAATTAAAATCTTTAACAATAAAAATTAAATATCATTAAACTCAAAAAAAAATAAAGCTTCGTAAAACAATAAAACATAAGCCAAAATGTAATAGAGTTATAACGATGTCATTACGGAAAGAATAAAAATGCTAGGAAAATAGCGGGTGTTACACACTTTATCCACATATGGACCGAAAATGGAACATTGCAAGTATTCTCCCCTAAAGGATATGTGAGTGTATTAATATATTATTAACCAATGTATATAGTAAATTTGATTTTATATTTTATGGGAAAAATGTTAATCTTACTAGATGTTCTTCATACTCAATGTTGTCCAATGAGTCCCCTTTTTGGAAATTTGAGGAGGTTCAACTCCTTCTAGCTTCCCTATGACATCTGCGTTTAGAGGAGTCATTACGTTGCAATATTTTTAAGAGATAAATTAGTGGATGTTAAAATAGTGGGTTATTTAACAACAATAATACCAACTATAGGGCATCTTCCAAAAATAATATCAATTTTAATAAATCTGAGAATAATACGTATTATTGGAGTAGTGAAATCAGAATAGTATAGGTGACCGGTTACCTGTAGAACCCTTCCACCTTCCTTTTTCACCTTTAATTTTATTTAACGGCAATAATACCAACTATAGAGTGTCAATCTATACACCAAAATCAACACGTTAATCTAAACGAAACGTAGAGAAAAAAAAGTTGAAGAAGGATGAAGGGTAATGGAAAGAGAGGATGAAGGAGAGATGTAAGGCGAAGTAGACCTGGCAAAACTGACCCGACCGGAATAAGCCAAACCGAACCTAACCCTACACCCGAATTGAAGACCTGATTTTGACCCGTAATCTCAATTGACCCGAGCTAACCCGAAACTGACCCGACTATTATTATAGAAAACGAGTCGATATCTCTAAAAAAGTTGAAAACAGCAAAACCGAGAATCACCCGAACCCGAAATTATCCGACCCGACCTGAAGTCAACTCAATTATTATAACCCGAAAGTAGCTCGACACGAAGCTGACCCGACACGGTTCACCCGTTATCCAGGTCTAAGGAGGAGGATGAAGGATAAGTGGCAGGTTAAATATTAATTAGGTGACCTAATGTAGCAGGTTATAAAGTCACTTATACTACTCTTGTTTAACTACTTCAATAATACGTATTATTCTCAGATTTGGGAAGACGCCCTATAGTTGGTATTATTGTCGTTAAATAATCTTAAAATATTTGTATGAAATAGTATTTACCAATATATAATCCATTTGGAACAATTCCTTGCACAATGGTTTTGAAAGTGGTAAACTGAAACACCCTAGTTGGTATGTTTGAGTTGTTGGTTGCAAATATCCTTGAACTACTCTAGCTAAATTCGGCATTCGTGGTTTGTTGCCATTTCGTTTCCAACATTTGGAGATGTACTAAACTTTATGTTTTTGTATACTTCTCCTTCTTCAAGATGCTCATATATAAAATAACTTAATGAGATTTTGGTTAATGGTTGCTTGAATTGTATTTCCCTATACAAAAATTTTAATATTTAATGAGCTATATTTTATTAATTTAATATTTAGGACATAACAAATACAATAATGAAACTTGGTGAAAGAAACTTTTAACTTACGTTTTCAACCACCAATATCATTTCGATACCGAAAACCTCGTTTGGATCTTTATGTGATTTCAGGAACCACATTCTCTTTACTCTTGCATTAATTTGAGTGTTCCTCATTCCTTTTGTTATTTCTGAAATTGGAATATTTTCTATAGTTCCCATTTTTTTAATTTCTGAATGTAGTGTGGTATTTATTTTTGGTGATAATATTTGTTTTATATAGGCCATTTTGGGTAGTTTGAGAAGTGTTTGAGGTAACTGTTTTGTGGTAGTGCGTAGCAGTTTAATTGATGTTAGTGGACCTATATTATTGCAACCACTTCAGGAAGTAAGTCAGTTGCAATTATTTGTTTTTTAATTTTTTTTAAAAAATATAGAGTGAGAGAAAAACTTGTTGCATCTCTCTTTTGTTCCTACTATCTCTCCATCCAACCCTTGTTAACTAAAAGCTCTTTGCTTCAAATTAATCTCATGTGGCCCACTAATGTCCTTCCTCTCCGTGATTGTTCGATCTTGAGTCAAGTGGGTCTATACGTGGATTTTCTTTGGGATGGACTGAAGTTGGTCTTACTTTGTCTTGTCCACTATCTTATAAATTACAAATGATCAAAGACATGGAATAGTACAAAATATTGGGCCCAATTGTAAAGATTGTTTGGGCTGTAAAAAATGTTTGTATCACTACTGTGTAGTAAGGTTAGCATATACTCTCAATCTATCACATTCAAGGTCCAACTTACACCTAAAGAATGGCTTACTGATTTGCCTCAAAATATTGAAAACACTTTGTTTTATTTGTTGACTTGTGTTTGTTCATATTGAATTACAATTTTGTTTCCTGTAACCATAAAGTTACCAACTATAGCCAAAATATTTTATGTTAATTATCGTATTACTTACGATGTATCTATTGTTGTCACACAATGAAAATGTAAATTAATTAAACATATCACGTGGTACTTTATATAAAATTGTTCGTCAACGTAAATGGTAGAAAACAAACATTTTGAACGACGGTCTTTTAAAACAAACTACATAAAGAAATCGTAATTGATAAAAGTCTTAAAGCAACTCTCGACATAGTAGTAGTGCATAATAAACATGCTTGCATTATATTGATTTGTTGGTCTTCCATTCAGTTCCTTGCCATTTTGTCTTTTGATGATGACCCTATATATGAAAAGCTTGTTTGATTTGTAGGCGAGTCATCTAAGATAACAATTCCTCTTTTTTGTGTTGTCTTGCTAGTTGGTGTTACATCATCTTTTGTTTTTTTTTTGAGGTGAAAACGGGTTCTTATATTAGATCAATCTCCGCTAATGCAATAATTGCATTCAGAAAGTTCGAAACATACAAAACATCCTCCCCGCTTTCTGCGCACAATCTAGCAGCGTGATGTGCGACAACATTACCCGTTCGCATAACATGAGACCAATTGCAGCTAACAAAAGACTGTTTATAAGACAAAATGTCAGCCACAAGTAACCCCAGCTGAGACCGTAAGTCATTCCCTTTCTTGACCGCGTTAACAACGACTTGAGAATCGCTTTCGAGAATCACCCGTTCGAAGTGGAGCTCTTTCGCAATATCCAAGCCCATTACGATACCTTTAGCTTCAGCAATGGAGGGATCCCAGCCAAAATTACCTCTCCTGCATCCTACCATCAATACCCTCCCATTCTCGTCTCGAGCCACCACCCCCAAGCCAATGTCCCCATTTGCATAAACGGCAGCGTCACTGTTAATTTTCACAACACCCGCACCCGGACGAGACCAAGAACTATGGTTCAGATTAGCCCTCGGTTGGCTTGATACCCTGGTCACTTGGCTATACCGAGCATATTCTTCCACCATTTTCAACATTCCGATAGCAATCGTAGCAGGTTGGGGCGGAACCTCCTCAAAGATCTTCAAATTTCTTATGTACCAAACCGACCATAGCATAGCCAAAAATCTATATCTCTCCTCGCCTTTTAATTTAGCAAGCACCCACAGCAACCTCTGAATGAAAGACGAGACAGTGGCAGCACACAATAGAACCCGAAACTCGCTTTGATTCCATAGGTCACTAGCCCACCTGCACTGGAAAAGCGCGTGCATCACTGTCTCAGCCTCACCATTGCAGAGACTACACAGAGAATCCGTGATGCAGTGTCTAGTCGCGAGGTTAGCCCGCACCCCGAGCATATTTGTACTTGCCCGCCACAGAAAGTGGGTCAATTTAGGAACAGTTTTGAGCCCCCAAATGGTCGACCAAATTGCCTCAGCGCCGGGACCGTCATCACTAAGATTGATAGGAGGATTCATAGACACACCTAGTCGACATCCTGAACCCACACTATAATTCCCGTCCATAGTCGGCCACCAATAATATTGGTCCGCAGTAATCGTATGCTCAGGGGTGACCGAAGAATAGCAGAGGCATCACCGGGCACAAATAGATCACGCACGAGGTCCGCCTTCCAGGAAGCCGTGGAATGGTCGATTAGATCAGCAACACGGAGAGAAGAATCAGCCAGTAAATTAGGGCTCGGCACATGATACCGAGGGTGGCCTGGAATCCAAGCTTCATCCCACGCATTCAACATTTGGCCGTTCCCAATCCGCCATCTTAAACCCTCCAAAAAAAGTGGTTTAGCATTCCAAATGCTACGCCAAACGTAGCTCGGATCATGACCCCGTCGAGCTTCCAAAATTGACCCATTCTTGAAATAACGTGCTCTAAAAACCTGACAAACAAGCGAGTCCGGGTTTACGAGGAAACGCCAGCATTGTTTAGCTAACAATGCATGGTTGAAAACCCGTAAATCCCGAAATCCCAACCCACCCACATATTTTGGCTGACACATTCCCACGACCACCAGTGAAGCTTTCTTTTCAATTCCGTCGATCCCCCTCCAAAAACGAGCGATAATACCATGTAGCTCAGCAATGACTCCGTCAGGAATAAGAAATAAGCTCATCATGTAGGTTGGGATGGCTTGAGCGAGTGCCTTGATCACCACCTCTTTCCCCGGTTTGGATAATAGCTTCTCCTTCCAACCCCGTAATTTTTTCCACATCCTATCCTTCAACCCCATGAATATTGCTTTCTTCGATCTCCCAATAATTGTAGGAAGTCCCAAATATTTCTCATACCTGTCGACTTCGCGGACCTCGAAGAGATTTTTTATCAAAAATTGATTCTGCACCGTAACCTTCTTGCTGAACACAACTTCAGATTTAGAGTAATTAATTTTCTGTCCCGATGCTCTCTCGAACTGGCTAATAATATTAGCTAAAGTGGAGCATTCTCTTTCACTAGCTCTAGCAAACAAGATACAGTCATCCGCAAAAAACAGATGAGAAAAACGTGGTGCACCCCGACAAACTCGTGCTCCATGGATATTCTTCTCCCTAACAGCCGTATTTAGCATGTGTGAGAAAGCATCAACACACAATAAAAACAGGTACGGGGAGATAGGATCGCCCTGACATAGCCCCCTCGACGGTTGTCCCGCCTCCAACTCCTGCCCATTGACCCGAAAAGCATGTGACACAGGCGAGACACAAGCCATAATTCTCCTCCTCCACTCCGTCGAGAACCCCAGTCTTTCCATAACCCCATCTAAAAAAGGCCACTCCACTCTATCATAAGCTTTACTCAGGTCAAGCTTAAGTGCAACCGTACCCGTCCGACCCTCTCCACCTCGTTTCATGGAATGGAACGTTTCAAAAGCTATAAGGGCATTGTCCGTAATCAAGCTACCCGGGGTAAAGGCACTTTGATTCTCAGTAATGAGCCCGTCAAGCAGACCTTTTAGCCGATTTGCCATTGTTTTTGATATAATTTTATAAATTACATTACATAAGCTAATCGGTCTGAACTCCGTGATTCTCCGTGGTTCGTTACATTTAGGAATAAGTACCACCACGGTTTTATTGACATCCTGTAACTCAACCCGACCATCCCACCAATTTTTGACAAAAGAACAAACATCCCTAGCTACCACATCCCAATACTTTTGAAAGAAGAGAGCACTCATACCGTCTGGACCAGGGGCCTTATTCGGGTGCATTTGGAACAAAGCTGCACGGATTTCATCATCCTCCAAACGCGTGTCCAACATATCATTCATCCTTGCGGTCACTTTGCTCGGTATGCTGTTCAAAACAGCCTCCATCCCAGTCGGCTGCTCAGACGAGAACAGGCCCCGAAAATACTCAGTAATAACACGACCAATATTCTCGTCCCCCTCCTGCCAACGCCCCTCCTCATCTTCGAGCCCAGCAATCATGTTCCGCTTACGCCTCTGTTTTGCCTTACGATGAAAATAAGCGGTATTTTTGTCTCCATCTTTTATTTCATGAGATTTTGCCCGGGTACGCCAGTAGGTCTCGACTTGGCACCGAAGCTCCGCCACCTCTCGAGACAGAGTCTGGCATCGATCTAACATATTGGCGGAGGCAGGCTTTCGTTGCCACACCCCCAATTCGCTCTCTTTATCCCGCAGGCGCCTATTAACATCACCAAATTGCTTTCTTGCCCACGCCTTAAGCCTTCGAGACACAGTCTGGATTTTCTCCATTACCCTCGCTCCGTCAGCTCCCTCCCAGACTTCCTTTACCAGTTCACCACACCGAGGTTCCGGGAGCCACATCTGTTCAAATAACGGCCCACTTGTCTTCTGCTCGGCTCGACCTGTTGCTTAAGAAGAATTGGATCGTGATCCGAGGCAAAAATCGGCTTGTGAACGACCATGGCCAGCGGAAATAAATCCTTCCACCCATTTGTCGCCACGGCTCTATCTAAGCGTTCCCTGATAAAATTGTAAGTGTGACGCCCTCGCTGCCATGTAAAAGGACTCCCCGTAAACCCCAAGTCTTGTAGTCCACAATCATCCAAAGTCACACGGAAAGCATCCATATACATCTCCCGGCGAGCCCGACCCCCTTCCTTCTCCGTAGGGCTCAATATTTCGTTAAAATCTCCAAACAACACAATAGGGAGCGTGGTTGCTCTACAAATAGACCGCATCATTCTCCATGTTTTGTGTTTACTAGCGGTATCAGGCCATCCGTACACACCAGCTGCACGCCAAGCTGCATTACCATTTTCATCCTTGACCTCGATAACAATATGGTTATTATCGTAAGAGACCAAGTCAGCAAGAATATCCTTCCACCACAACCCCAATCCACCCGACCTCCCTCTACTACTAATACACAATCCGTCTCTAAACCCACATCGTCCCCGTAACCGAGTGAGATCGCTCCTACTCAACATCGTCTCCATAACGAAGACGATGTTTGGGCACTCCCTCCAACAAAGCTCGGTGAGGGAGCCAACCGTCAGGGGGTTGCCCAACCCCTGACAGTTCCAGCTTAGTATTTTCATTGTTGTTCGCGGTGCTGGTCTTCGCCAGTCACCGCTACTTTAGTAGTCATCTCCATGTCGTCACCCATACTCCGAAGCCTCTTCACAGGCTCCCCACTTCCCTCCTCCAACCTTCCCTGAACCACATTATCCCCCTTCTTACGTTTTGAGCCCACTTCAGTCCTCTCCTGCCCATCCTCCAATATTATACCACCGACCCCCGAGGAGGGTCGAGATATTTTCAGAAATTTACGCTCCCAAACCAGACTGCTCTTCCCACCAATAACCCGGCCTTGGTCACCATGGGGCTCAGCCCTAGAACCCTGTGTCCCCCCGGAGATTTGCTGCTGCTGATTAGGAATAATAATAGGTATCCCAGGCACAACCTGGGTAACAGAAGGTGAACTTTCTCTCTGAATATTAAACCCCTTCAGCTGGTCCACCATCCGGGATAAAGCTTCCTCTTCATGTTGTTTTTCATCTTTCTCCTCAAAGAGTCTCCGCGCACACGAGCCACTCCCCTTATCACTCTCTTTCTCAGCCGGACCCACAACTCGCCATGGCGAGGCCTTGAGTGAGTCTCCAAAATGCCTGCCCGTCCCAACTGGACCCGTTCTCTCCCCACACTCTTTCTCCCCATGGCCCAAACGCCCACAAACATAGCAAAAGATAGGCAAGCTCTCATAACACACTTTAACCCGCCATTTCTTTCCTCCACGAGTACGAAGAGTTATGGCATCAATCAGAGGTTTACGGACATCCAGGACCACCTTCAGGCGCATAGATCGATTGATCTCCGGGTTTACCGAGTTATCGACCTCTAGAAAAACCCCCAAAGTATTGCCAATATTATGAGCATTCTCCGCGTTCAAACGCCCTAGGGTAGGGAGATCATAAATACGGACCCATCTTGTAGAGAAATAGAGTGGAACATCCGATGGGATTTCGTCACTTCTAAGGTCCGCCAGCAACATTACATGTCTCTCGAAATGCCATGGCTGCTCCGCCAGAACTCGCTTTTTGTCACTCGCCATGTCAAATTTAAACGTCAAAAGTTTTGCCTTTCTATCAACGACTTTCTGAACCACCGTTCCCTTTGTTTTCCAGGCCGCTATCATGGTGTCGATCAATGCCCTAAGATTAATATGTCTCTTCGTCCACAGTTTCCCAACAACACACATAACGCCACTAGCACGCGCCTCTTCCTCCCCCACCACCCAGTCAACCGCAACCCCCGTCTCATTTCTTCCCGTCATTGTCTCCGTCCCCACATCCAAAACATTCAGATCAAGATGATTAAGAGCCATAGCGACGCAAAGGGGATACAAGGGAGAAAAAACAGAAGGAAACGACAAAAACCGCACACCAACCAGAACAACAAAACCGCACGCACGACAGAATAGACACAAATAGAAGAAAAACCTGATTGAGAAAAAGAGGTGTAACGAATGAAAGCACGCCTGACAAGTCAGGAGCAGAAATCCTAGATAACCAAGGAGCACGCCCTCCTAGGAGAAAACCCTAGAGGGAGCAAATTAGATGTTGGTGTTACATCATCTTTTTGTGACATTTGCATCCCATTTTTCTTGTCCTCTTCAAAAGAAATTGATGAAGATGAATATCCAACTGGTAAAGCAACCTGTCGTCAATTATTTGGTAAACTTATTATATGTAGTTTGATAGTTTATCCACTAAAAATAATGGAGCGTCTTAAAAAAATCGTGCTGTAAAATGTCTAAACTCACCAGTGCTGGTTCTATGTTATTTTTCGAATGACTTGTGGTAATTGTGTTTTTTTCCTGCAATTTAGTTTTAAGCAATTCTCCATACTTATTAATTAAACGACTTCAGAGATCACGTATTAGATACATACATGTTCCATGATTTTCTCCTTCCATTGTATTTTGTGTTTTTCAGCTTCCGAAAAGTCAATATCTTTGTAGGTTGTAGATCCGTGATCTACATTAAACCATTGTGACACTGGAAGCTTGAGTACATACTCTTTCATGAGAAAATTTTGCAGCTCTTGTGGCAATTGAGTATTGTTTGGACCCTAGATTTATTAATTTTATGTATTATATTTTAATACTTCATACAATTTGCAAGACATTGTTGCATTTTATATACTATATAAATGTTAGTCATGGATTATTTAAAAAAAAAATAGTACCTTGCTTGGATTTTCCATGCATTGAGCAACATTTTTCTTAACCTTCAGCTTGATCAAACTATCCGACATTTTGATCTTAAACTTCTCTCCATTTTTATTTTCGGCAAAAAAATTTACCTTGAATCTAGTAAAAATATTATATAATTTGGTAAACATATTATTTGAGAATAAATTATCTTTATTTTGTAAATTGAAGATAATTATTGATTAAATTAATGTATTAATGACATACATCCTGCCTGTCCTAAGTATTAGTAAGATAGTTTGTTGATTGCTAGGTCATACGTATTTAAAAAATATTGTAAGTAATGTCTCAAAAAAATAGCAGAACAAGATTTTTAGTACGCTAAGATTTTTTTAAAAATTAAATCGATATGTTTGTTTGTCTTGAATTAGATAGTTCAATGTTCACACACATTTTGTATGCTAGGTCATATGTATTCTAAAATTTTACGACTTCGGTCGACACGTGTAAAGTCAATCACGTGCCTACATTTTCAAAAACCATGCATCGCATTATCTATTCTAATCCATTCAATGTTACCGTTACTATTTTGCTATTTTGGCTTTGCCCATTGTTTTGTTTTGTCCGGGTTGTATTTACGTCCGTGTAGCTTGTAACCGAGTTATTTAATTTTGCTTTTATTTGTTTGCATTTTACCGTTTACAAATTAACCTCGCATGCTAAATACAACCTCGACATAATTCAAAGATGCATTAAAATGACGTAGCAACCTACTCGATTTTTCTATGCATGTCGTAAAACGTTGTTTGCATATAATTTCACCGAATCACTAGCATGCGTATTATAAACTCGAAAAATGTCTTAGTAGAGGCCACTAAGTGCGGGCGAGGTTAAGTTTCCTTCGTGGGCTTCCCAACACTTACCCTCACCCCTTACTCAGAACCTCGGTTTCCGGATGCCCGAAACCGTTGGCGCATGAGAGTCATTCAATACACGATAACCGATAATGACGGTATCGGTATCACAATGCAAAGGGACGAACCCCATAAACTCTTAATCGAAATATGTCGTACTTTGTGCACGGTCCACGACGATATAGAGTGAGTTCGAATGGGCCCGAATTCCCACAAAGTTCGGTTGCAACTCCTAATTCGACTTAAATTTCAACCCGAGAATTATCTCACATGGGAAACATTTCGCCGCCCAAACCCGCGCGTGACCGCGTCGGGGTGGTCCTATGTCATGTCCACAATTTGGCGACTCCGCTGGGGAGAACTGATGTGTGCCTTACCATCGGGATTCTCATGGTGATACTCGAGGAGAAATCGTTCGATTAGTACAATATGCGCTTTAGTTTTACGGTTCATGCATAACCTCATTTTTTACCCGGGCCGGTACTGGTGACCGACGTCCCACTATACCGTGATATAGTCCAACTTGGATACGTCAAGGTGTTCATGGCTAATTCGTATGGGTTTCGCGGCATGTTCTAAGCTCAACTCGACTTAGGAAGTCCGTCCCGATTCTCGGATAGGCTATGTGCACTGGTATAGACCCTATTTAGACCGACCGAGACTTATTAAAGAGCATACATGGCGTCGTTATTATGCTTGCGTGACTATCTGCTACTTGGTTTCCAAGTCGTTTTCAAAAATCGTCATTCCAAAAATGCATGTTTTCAAAAAAATATCCAATTTTCAAAAAACTCGGAATGCTGCTGAAGACTTTAGATTTGACTCAAAACAAGCCTATTTTTTTAGCCGGCATGCCGCCCATTTCAAAATTCGAATTTTTGATCCACCATTCGATTTTCGAATTTTAAAAATTCAATTTCGATTTTCAAATCCTCTTGATGCCATTTGCGATTTTCAAACTTTCGAGATGCCATTTTCAATTTTCAAAATCTTCGAGATGCCATTTTCAATTTATAAATCTTTGAGATACCGTTTTCTTTTTTCAAATCTTCGGGATCTCATCTTCAATTTTCAAATTGTCAGAAATTCTTTTTTCCGATAGTCAAATTTCAAAATTCCAAGTATTCAACTTTTCAAAAATCCAGAATGCTACCGAAAATTAGGACTTATGATTTTACTCAAAATAGCCTATTTTTAGCCGGTATGCTGCCCATTTCAAAATTCAAAATTATGTTCAAACCTTCAAAATCACGGCCCGAGGGCACTTTTCCGATTTTCGAAAAATTGGGTCATCCACCGGTATCTCGGATTTCTCAATTTTTTTTCAAAACTTTCCTCTTCTTAAGACTCCCTGTATTTAGCAGTGTCGGGTCTTGTCATAAGTCGTCGAAGGTCTTTAGCGTCGAAACTCCGTCGATCTTACGTCACGGGTTTCCCCCCTATCCCAGTCCGCCTTATTTGACTAAGGCATGGCCCACCTACGTAGGATATACCCCTACCAAGGAAAGCCCGTTTACACACTCGAGTCCTAACTAGACAGCCCCACGCAATCTTTCTCTCTAACAGGATGGTCCCCACGACCTTTCCTAAAGGAATCTCGCCCGTCTTTCAATCCGTTAGTCGAGTCATTCCAATTCGAGAACCCTTTAACTTAAGGGTCTACCCTAATCACAGGGTCGTCTTTATTCAAGTCAAGTCGAGGGTCTCTAGCGTCGAAACTCTGTCGATTTCGACATCGCAAGTTTCTTCCCTTACCCCGTCTGCCTTTCCTCAAGGCCGAGTCAACCTTTTACAAGGCATAGCCCTATAACAAAAGGTTCTTGATCCTTACGTCTAAGGGTCACTCGTCCAACACTCGAGTCTTAACAAAACCTTCGATTACACTCGAGGGCTACCCTTCAGCAGAGCGGTCAATCACGGTTGCTCTAAGGGTCATGTCTTATACGTGTTGTCACACGTACCCCACTTTCGAGTCACTTAGATGTCACACCATCTGAGTCCTACCAAAGTCCTTAGCCTCACTTGGGAGCTATTTTCCGACGGAGCGATTAATCACAATCACTCCGAAAATCGCACCCCAACATATTTCTCTTAGGAGAGTCTAACCCGAGTCAAACCGGAGTTGCCTTTCCTCTCGTGCTATTTCCTATGCCTTGGTGTATTTGGGTTCCGAAACAACATTCCTGATTACATGGGTATTCTCGCAGAGTATGGCACCCACAACTGGAAATAGGGACATGGAAAACACCATCAATGAAATGAAGGTTTTGCTGGAAACAATGGTTAGCAGGCAGGCTATGGTTGAAACCTAACTAGGGTTCCTGAAAACCGGCCAAGAGGGCATGAATGCTCGCTTGACTATCATTGAACGACAAGACTTCAATTCTGGGTTGATGAATACTGGGCCATTTGCCAAACTGATCAGCACGGTACGTACGCTCGAGAAACAGTTACATGCCCTCCAAGGGAACAACATCCGTGTTGAAAACTGCCGAGACTATACACCCATTAGTGAGAAACTACCAAAGGATCTCAACTTAGAGGGGTTACCCATATTCGAAGGGACGGAGGATCCATTACTACACCTTCGAGCTTTCAAGGCATTCATGGCAATCAAGGGGGTCTAAGCCGACAAGTTCATCAATTTATTCGGCGCATCTCTCGGGAAATACCCAAAAGCCTTGTTCTATAGGCTTAAAAAAAAATATTTCCGACTTGGAAAGATGTGGTTACCGAGTTCGCTCAAAACTATTCTGATAATACTGAACTTCAGACTACTATGCAGACTTTAGAAGTGATGGCCCAAGATCCAACAGAGGGATTCACCAAATACCTTCAACGTTGGCGGGTTGAGAGTGTTAAGCTTGTAGACAAGCCCAGCAAGAAGGCACTAGTGGAGGCGTTCATCAACAACCTCCTATCCTCCTACCACGTCCATCTTAGGTATGCCAGCATTTCAAACTTTGCAGTGCTTACCGAAATGGGCACTAGAATTAAAGACGATCTTTGACATAATGAAGATCTGGGTGAAGCTTCTATTGAAGGCTATACTGGACTTCCACTTGAGTCCTTAGAAGCCGAAGATTACTGACAACATCATCCAAGAGTCCGGATTTGATTTAAGTCCGAGTCTGAGTCCGAGTCTAGGATGTTCTATTTCTTTTAATTCCGATGTCAGAGTCAGAGTCAACTGTATTCTGTCCTCTTTTCAAATTCAATAAATCATCTTTTCTATTTCTCATATATACTTTCCTTATGTGTTTCCGAGAACATGATGAACACCATCATACACTGTGAGCACATGCACGTGACTATTATAGGCACATCTATAATGACTGCAGGAAATCGAGACCCGTGTTTTCCTTTTACCTGTTCCATGTCTGGTATAGAAAGCTACAAAACTACCCTTAGCAAGAGCGGTATCGAATCCTATGACAAATCTAGGTAGTCTCCTAGTTTGGGTTCAAGACGGGAGGCAAACCCATTTCCCACAATAAACACCCCTCCAATAAGACTGACCAATCCCTACCTTAGGTGTTAGTCTGACCAACAAAAAAGAGGAAAAAAAGAAAAAAGAAAAAAATTTGGGCAAAAAATTTAGGAGTCCAAGGAAAAAGCAAAAGGCTAAAACAAAAAAGAAGGCCATCATCAATTAAAAGAGGCACCCATGACCGAGGTTAAACGGTCAATTCGAATGAAGAATCCTATGACTGGGGCTAAGAGGTCAACCAAAAAAAAAATTCAAAAACCCATGACCGTAGTTAGCGGTCAACTCAAGTGAAAGTCCCTTGACCGGGATACGGTCAATTCAAAAAATATCGATGCCCATATCATCAAATAGAAGGGTGACAATCAGCTAGTCAGCTAACACCACATTTAGCCTTCCCACATTATAACCCTCAAAACCTTCCCGAGACCTAGGCTAGGAGACAACCCGGAATTTGGAGGATTTAAGCTCCATAGGATGCCCCTAGCCATTAGGGCCAGACATGGAAACCAGATCCCGCATTATCAAACCTGCCCAATCGAAGTCCGAGTCATTTTTACTCGATTTCCCCCTTTCCTACCACATTACAATACCTTACCCTCGAAGCCTTAGGTCCACAAAATCAAGCTCCAGATGTCAAAACATCAAAGCCGTTTACGACCTGGCACCACATTTCCAAAAACATCCAAACCAGTTACCAGCCCCAAACACGGGAACTCAACCTGCGGTCGACATAGATCTTGCCCAAATAGTTCACACCACCTCTGGGGGCTACCCCGGAGAACGCTCACGGTCACAGGATCAACATTTTAACTATACTAGCCCTTTGATCAAGACATCATTGGGAATGCACCTAGCCTACACCATCGCTATGGCTAGTTACACACAAAGCCCTAATAAACTAGGCACCATAATATATCTTTCGAATCAATGAACTATGGCTTGGTTTGATTTCACTATACGTGAATACGTAGGCAGGCTTTCAACAAGGGCACAACCACCCACATTGACACATTCAAAAAGAGCCGTCATTCCTATCACGACACTGTCATGTTCTAAGCAGCTAGCTTTGTCGTCTTGGGGTCTTCTCTTAGGCAGAAGACCTCCATCAACTCACATAGTCCTAATACATCCAAAATTCTAGCCACCTTTCTATAGAGTGTCCTATTACTCAGCTCAATCGAAGGCGAGAATCTGTCAGGATTTGAAACAACACCTACCTTGGGTTATACCCCGAAACCAAAAGATTCAAAAGAGCACTAGTCTACAGCATTGCCACTGCTAAGTCCTGCAAAAAAAGTCTCATTACAAACTACTGCAGTCCCCCTATAGCACATCCTTCCCATTTCAATGTTCGACCGTGTTGGCACTCGCCTAGGCTACGGAATAGCGCAACTTAAGAGTTTTGTCATCTTAGGTGGCCCACCCCCCTACCGAGTCAGGGTCCAACCCCTCGAGAGTCCAAGCCGTGTCTTTCAAATCGTCCGGTCACGTCCAGATTCGAGTGTGTCAGTATGCCTGGCTTTTCAAATTTTTGCTTTGAAATTTGCAAAACTTAGCCATTTGAGAAAATCCTTTTCGTCAAGGTCAATGTTTCGGTCTATTTAAACTGCAAATTTCTTTTCTTCCCCATTCAATTTTGAAAACCTATCTCCTAGCATGTGAGTTGCTTTCAGGACTTCGATTTCAAAATGAAGCAAAAATCATTTTTCCCAGCGCAAGTCAGTCTATAGATGCTAACTGCATTTCATGTATACTATCTTGTTATCTGCTATATTTGCTACTTCTGCCTATATATCTAACATTTCAGGTACCATCTTGGCTTCCCAACGGAACATCAACTTTTTATTCCCCAGCGTGAGACGGAGTTTCACTTAAAATGGCACATGCAAATCGGGATGTGTCTTCAAACGGGCACAGCCAGGGCTTCTTAGGCAAGCTCCCGCATAATTCCGAATCGGGATGTGTCTGCAAACGGATACACCCAGGGCTTCATAAAACAAACTCCCGCGCAACTCACATATTTCCCCAGCGGAAAGCCCAAAGCGGCATTTCTCCTAAAATAATACGGGATGGGCCCATATAAAGGGGCACCTAGGACTACGGAGGCAAGTCCGATTCCCCATGGAGCTATCAACACCAACTCAGGTATGGTTTCTATCTTATGGTTGGAAAAGACCTTTTACGCGAGTCTAATGGACTATAAACTACCCGACCGGAAGTCTATCAGGTCTTAATCCTCGATTGGCCTAGTAGCTACTCTGACTTTCGCCTTGTCCAAGCCTCAGTTAGAGTGGGGGCTCTGTAGACACCCGCATTTGGCCGCTAGGTGTCTATAGCAGTTTCAAAAAAACACCCGATGATGATCGGACGCAAACGTGCTTTAACGCGCTCGAATATGGGCTCGGAAAAAGTTATGTCTGATATGGGCTTTTAGCGGAGTTCAAATATCACAAAACCGACCTCAAATTCAGGCCCAGTGGGCCGTTTCCAATAAAATGAGACTAATTTGGGTCAAAACCGACACCAAAAATAAAACTGTCTTTTAGCGATCGGGTCAAAACCCGATCAAAGACGAATCCGGTACATAAACCAGCCAAAAGGGGCTTCTAGAAGTATCCCAACAACTAAGATCAATTCAAAATAGTCAACAAATATTCCCCTATTTATTCTCCAACCAGTTTGACCCACTCGATCGAGTGGATCACGCCCACTCGGTCGAGTAAGGCCATAAACCGGCCAAATCAGACCCAAACCGGGCACTCGATCGAGTGCACCCGCGCCACTCGATTGAGTAACCCTAAACCGGGGTATTTTTTTCTGTATATACCCCGTCACCCCACAACATAAACACAACTTTTGCTTAGCCATTACTACTTCAAAAACCCTCACATTTTCAGCCATCATTTCACCTTTAAGCATTCATCATCTCGACATCAACCCTACACACAGATTTACACACATACCGAGATCAAAACTCGTAAAAACAAAAATGCAATCCTCTCTACAAACCACACACACCATAACTCTCCTACATATCTCGACGCTCCCGTGACTTTGCCACCATTTGACGAGCCCTATTCCGAGAAGCAAAATCATGTAGGTTGAGGGTGTAATATTCAAACCCGACTTCTCTTTCTCTCTTCTTTCGACTCCATTTATATATATATATATATGTATGTATGTATACGTATACTAATTAATAACGATACTAATACTAATAATTTTATTTCATTACTAACATTTATACTTCGTTACTAACCATTTTAATTTTCGTACACTAACATTTTTACTATTGTTTATTTATTTATCGTCATAATTAAATAAATACCGCGTACATACTAATTTATAAATCATTCGCGGATTAAACGCGTTTAATTACGACTACCGCTCCAAGTCCATTTAACCACTTTACAAGTCGCGACAGTGGTGGCGCCCTTTCGAGGAGCACCGCCTTAAGCACTTAAGGGCATAATGTGATCGTGGTGGTACGTAGTTGAACGCGTCCGATACCATTTTCAAAGATTGGTACGAAATCCTTTGACGCTAAACCGATCATCACATAATCCGTAAGAATTATTAAAGATGTTGTAAAGCGGAGTGAAATTAATTTCGTCCTAATCCGATCCAAAACGATTTTATAACACTCTTTTCAAAAATTCCGATGGTCGTCTCGTAATAATAAAAATGTTACGGGTACCGAAAACCGAGCCAAATATAAATTATGCCATATTTATATTCGACTCGGTTGACAATTGATTTTAAACAAATTATAAATTTTGTTATAGCCACCATATCGAAATCGAGCTACACCTCGAACAGAGGGCACTCGATCGAGTGTTGTGGCTCACTCGATCGAGTGACCCCTAAAAAATGAGGCAGAGAGGTCTGTATAGGGCCACTCGACCGAGTCCCACCCATGACTCGATCGAGTGGTTCGTTTTATACAAGAACGTGAATTCATGAACGTCATTTTGCCTCGTCAAATATTTTATGACTTCGGTCGACACGTGTAAAGTCAATCACGTGCCTACATTTTCAAAAACCATGCATCGCATTATCTATTCTAATCCATTCAATGTTACCGTTGCTATTTCGGCTTTGCCCGTTGTTTTGTTTTATCCGGGTTGTATTTTCGCCCGTGTAGCTTGTAACGGAGTTATTTAATTTTGCTTTTATTTGTTTGCGTTTTAACGTTTACAAATGAACCTCGCATGCTAAATACAACCTCGACATAATTCAAAGATGCATTAAAATGACGTAGCAACCTACTCGATTTTTCTAGGCATGTCGTAAAATGTTGTTTGCATATCATTTTAACTAATCACTAGCGCGCGTATTATAAACTCGAACGATGTCTTAGTAGAGGCCGCTAATGTAACACCCCGTTGTTTTCCGAGTCAATTATAAAGTTTGACATTCCTATTTTTATTTAAATCGGGTTTTAAGTTGAAAAAAAATATTTTAATGTTGTTATAAATATTAAAGTATTTTGGATCGTCTTATAACTAATCAGTTTGGTTTTTAAAAGTGGAACGTTTTATTTGGAAACCAATTTGATTTCAGTTTGACCTCTGAGTCAATCACAAAAAAAAAACAAAAAAAAAAACGAACTATTTAAACCTACGTATACCCCCACCCCCACCATTCAATTCATTCATCCCAATATGCCGCACTACCTCCTTCTTCTACCTTACATTCAGTCCACCTTGTCTCGCCACCAGTATTTTTTTCGTTTAGACTCAGCACACTACCCCTTTTCCTCCTTCTTTTGCCTTATCTCAATTGTAAGTTTCTACCTCCTTAATTTTAATCGTCTCCCATATTTAGTGTTAATTCAGTTTTAATTTTTGTTCAAGTTTAGAATCTAGTTTTAAAATATTATGAGGATTATTAAATAGGGTCTTGTAAATTCCATGGGTAAGTATTATTAATGTTGAATTTCGGGTTCGGTGTTAAGTTTAATAATGGAATTAGGTTGTTGGTACTGTGTGATTGTCAAGAAGAAACGGTTGGGTAATTGAATAATGTGAGTGTGGGTAATTAGCATGGAGTATTTGATCTGTGTGGGTGAGATTCGTGGTGCCCGTTGATAATTGGAGTAGGGAGGCAGGAAGGAGTAATTCAATTACTAATTTTGATGGTTTTGGATTTATTTTTAGTTTTTTGTCTTACGTACAAGGGCAATTGGGCGTGAGATCTAGTTAGAGTGAGACAGTAAGTATATAGATACGTTGGATCAATTATTGAACCATTTATATTATTTGTAGCTTGTGGACTTGAGGTGAAAGATTTTTTGGAATAATACTAGCTGAATTGTGACCGCCTTGAGAGGTAAGGACGTTTTGACCTTTTCACTTTTAAGTAAAGAGCATGTTCGGTTTAAATTATATTTTTGAAACGGTTTTATAATTATTTTGTCAACGATGAATTTTTATGATACTCTTGTAATATTTTGGATATTGGAACTTCGTGACAAGTCATATATTGGAATTATTTTGGTACAATTTTGGTGGTTATAACAGACTCTGGGAGCTCTGTTGGTCTTATGAGGTTAAGGTGCGTCTGAGACGTTCCTGGGATTTCGTCCCGAAACTGAACTCCTGGCCCGAGTTGTGTTAAGTGGGGTTTTTCCGGCCCCCACTTGCTAGGTAGTTAGACTTCCTCCTTTGGCAGCCTCATCCTACTGACTGCCCAAATGTGAGTAGTGCGCACTATAGTAAGTCTAGCTAAGCATAGGTGGTACCTCTAGATCGTGCAAAATGGTAGGACCTTGGCACACAGGTGGAGACAATATATTTTGGTTGGTTTTGGTTTTGACTACCGTTTTACAGTACTTTTGGTTTGGTATTGAAACAACAATATTTAACTCTGATTTCAGTTTACTACAAATTATAATTATTGTTTTACGTTTTCAATATAATATATTTTACTCAGCTTTGCTGACGTCCTTTTGTTTTGGGTCGTTCCCCCGCTGGAACATGTACCTATTTGTGTTTTGGGTACAGTTGATGGGTACAATTAATATGCTGTGTGGGTGCATTTAGTTCGGGATGCTGAGCGAGGAAAGATTTTATTATTTAACGTTTATCTCCAAACCATTCATATTTATGTTGAATTTTGGGTTGAAGTTGTTTTAAACCGTTTTGAATTTTGTGGGACTTAAGTCTTCCGCTGCAACGTTTTCATTTAATTATTTATTGGATTTACATTTCTTTTTAACTCATATACTATTCCTTTGCCTTGCATTTGGCCTTGTGAGCTAAATGCGGAGTAACGGCTTTAAATTTTTCTATTTTATTCTTCTATTTTGGTCGCAAAAATTTAGGGCTGTTACAGTTGGTATCTGAGCAATAGGTCTTTCCGAAATGTTTTGCAAAATTTGAAATGGTTTTTAAAAAAAAACTTTTATCTTTATATTTGAAATTATTATTATTAAAAAAATATTTCTTTATAAACCGAGAGTGTTGGGTGGATGGGGTGCATTGCATACGCATGAATTATGTTATATATATATATACATATATATATATATATATATATTTGTCATATTTAGTACTATTATTATCCTTACCTAATTGAAATGTGATAGAGATGAATGCTATTTACATTAATATTGTGATTTAGTCTTCGTATACTTAGACTTAATAGAATATTGTTTACATCTATAGTGACAATGTTTCGAGGAAATGAAAACAATGATATGGCCGCTATGATGGCGCAATTGTTAGCTCAGAATGCGGCTCTTATCGAAGCTGTACAACAAATGACTGTTGTTACCCGAAATATGAATGATAGGGTTGAGAATGAGAATGATCCTACACCCACTGTTACTGGAATGTCTGAAGCGGTACAGAAGAAGAAACCGCCGACTTTTACTGGGAAAGGGGATCCAAATGAACTAGATAATTGGGTTAGGGAAATGGAGAAATTTTTTTTAGTTGTAGGCTGTCCACATGAATTTCAGGCTAGGATCGCCATCTTCTATCTGAAGGAACGAAGAGGCAGACATTTGGTGGCAGACCGTTAAAGAAGACTTTATGAAACCAATTAGGATAAGAAACCCAAATGGCACACACACATTATATGATAAAGACTGGGATACTCTTAAGGAAATGTTAGAAGCAGAATTTTTCCCAGAACATGTGAAACATAAAAAATTAGCTGAATTTGGAGACCTAAAACAAACCGATGAGATGAGTGTGAAAGACTTTTATAATAAATTTGTTGAACTTAGTCGTTTTGCTAAGGAGCTAGTGCCAACTGAGGGGATTAAAGCATCTAGGTTTGAGGATAAGTTACATTGGAAGATTAAGGGTAGATTTGCTGGAGAGACATTCACCTCATTAAGAGATTTGTATGCTAGGGCTGTTAATATTGAGAGGAGTAATCAGAAGATGGAGGTTGAGATGGGAAGTACTGGGACTAAGAAGAGGGAGTTTCAGGGGAGTTAATCTGACACCCCAACAAAGAGAGGGAATTTCAATACTAACAATAACACTCAACAAAAGTTCCGATCTTTTGGAGGGAATGGGAAGGAAGAAGGTAATAGCTGGAGATGTAAAAACCAGGGAACAACTAATGACTTTACCCCACATTACTAAAGTAAGATATGCAAGGGAGATCACCCAGGGGTTGACTGCCAAGGAAATAAGGTGACGTGCTACTGGTGCGGGAAGTTAGGACATCGAGAATTTGAGTGTAGGAACAAGAAGGCAGGAAAACCTCGTGCTATGCAATTTGCTAGTGCTAGTGTGAATCAGAGTAATCAATTTGAGAGTCAAGGGAACACACAAAATTTTGGTAGATCCACAACTAACAATAATTTTAGGAATCCAGCTCCAACTCAGACCAATATTACTGCAGCTAGTAAACCCGCGGGCCAAGTAAATGCTGCACAGAATAGCAAAAAGCCTACTGGGAAGCTCTATGTCATGAATAGAGAGGAAGCCGAAAACACCGACATCGTTTCAGGTAATTTTCTAGTGAATTCTATTTTAGCTCATATTTTATTTGATTCTGGTGCATCTCACTCTTTTTTTTTTCGACTAAGTTTGTGGATAAAATGAATGTTGACTCTAGTAAAATTGTGGATTATGATTTTGCCATGCTATCTGGGGACTTAGTAAACTGTAAGAGAGTTTTTAGGGATGTGTCAGTCTATTGATGATCATGATTTTAAGGCAAACCTGATAGAATTTCCATTTCCCTACTTTGATGTTATTTTGGGGATGAATTAGGCCTAGTGTGCCGCCTTGGAGTGACCTTGATTTATCTGTGGAAAAAGAGGGATGAAACTTTAAGATTTTGTATTGATTATCGGGAATTGGATCAAGTTACTTTATAGAATAAGATTCCCTTATCTAGGATTGATGACTTATTTGACCAGTTGAAGGGAGCTTTTATTTTTCCTAAAGTTGATTTGCAATTTGAGTACCATCAATTAATGATAGCGCTTAAGGATTTATCTAAGAGTACATTTTCTACTAGATATATTTTGTCATTGTGAGTTTATTGTGATGCTTTTTGGGTTGATTAGGGCACCTGATGTTTTTATGGACTTAACGAACCGAACCTTGAGGACTTACTTAGATAATTTTATTGTGATATTCATTCATGACATAGTGATTTTTCAAAGAATGAAGAAGAGCATGAGGAACATTTACGAATTGTCGTAGTCATCTTGAGAGAAAAATAGTTTTATGTTAAATTTTCGAGGTATGATTTTTTTTGATTGGTTCGAATAATTTTGGGGCATATTATATCTAAGGATGGAGTATTAGTAGATCCTGCTAAGATTGTTAAGGAATGATCTAACCCGAAATTTGTGACTGAAATTCATAACTTTTTGAGATAGCTGGTTACAATAGAGATTTGTGAAGAACTTTCCATAAAAGGTAGACCGGTGGCCACACTAGTAAGGAAAACCACGAAATTTTATTGGGATGAGAGGTGTGAGGAATCATTTCGAATTTAAAGGAAAAATTTACCACTGCTTTAGGATTGACCTTACCGGATGGAAATGAAGCTTATGATGTTTATAAATATGCATTTTAAAAATGGACTAGGTTGTGTTTTCAGAAAGTAATCGCTTATGCGTTTAGGCAGTTGCACCGTTATGGAAAAATAACCCTACTTATGATCTAGACTAAGCAGCCGTAGTAGTTGCCTAAGAAATTTGGAGACATACTATTTGGGGACCATTTAAAGTTTTTATGATCGTAAATTTTAAGATATATATTTACCCACTAAGAGTTAATCCTGAGAGAAAGGAACTGGTTGGATTTGATTGGAGACTATAAGATCGAGATTCAGTATCATGTAGGAAATGTCAATGTGGTGGCTGATGACTTGAGTAAATTTTTCCCCATACAATACCGTTAGTGATGCACATAATTTGAGGAAAGAGTCTGATATTTGGGATCAAAATGGCAAAATTAGGAACCCTGTATAGTGTAGTGTTTTCTGTTGAAGCGAATTGGCGAGTATATTAAAGAGTTGAAAGGTGGTGATAAATTTTTGTAGGTTAAGTTGATGAATGAGTTTGCTTTGTTCAAGCGTGATGACAGAGTGTATTGATTAAGTTCCGACATTGAGTTTGTGTACCTAACCACAAAGAATTAAAGGAAAAGATGTATTATGTTTATTTCGGAGGTGATAAAATGTATGTGGATTTGAAATTTGGATTTTTGGTGTTTGTATGAAGAAACAAATTTGCAGATTTTGTGGTTCGATACTTGTTATGTCAAAAGGTAAAGAGTGAACATAGGACACCTTAGAGAAATTAGAACCTTTAGAAGTTCCGAGTGGAATGAAGTTCAATCTTTATGGATTTTATAGTTGGGTTGTCATGGACAGAGAAAGGTAATAATATGATTTGGGTTATAATTAATAGATTAACTAAGAGTGCACATTTTATTCTCATGAAGGATATGTGAGAGAAGAAGCAAGTAGATGATACTTATATACATTATGTGGTAGGACTTCATAGGGTTTCAAAGGATACTATACTAGGTAGCGAACATATGTGTTCCAATATTTTGGGAGAAACTTGAGCCAACCATACAAATACCCTCATCTTTTTTGTCTAAGGTAAATTTTTCGTGCTTCGAGGACGAAGCTTTATTTTAAGGTGGATAGAAATATGGATGACTATTTGTTTTTGTGGTAAACTGAGCATGTTCTTGTGTGATTCCATGATATTTACTGTTTATTGGTTACAAATATGAATATTCTGGCAATCGTTGATGCTTAATAAGCACAATACCATTGGTTATTTGTTATTACTTGAAATTGACATATTTGTGGTTTGGTTGTGTTCAACGCACATATTGGTGATTTCGTGCTCAACGCACATATTGTTGGTTTGGTAGTTCTTACCGCACTTATTTGATTGACTGATTTTGGCACTACGCACTTGTAAAATGGTTGAAACTTATGATTTTCAAATTTTTTTGAAATAATTTAAATATTTTTGTCCGACATGCTCTTGACTTGGCAAGTGATACTCTTACCGTATGAGAATTTTGGTGGTTTCGAACTTTGGTATTATCTTATGGAATTAGGTGATCTTATCTGGTGGATTTAGGTGGTGGTGAAGTTGTATACTTTGAAATTTGAGGAATTAGGTAGTTATGGATTTTGAGGATTTAGAAATGTGAGATATCTTTAAGGTTGTGTTTAATTTGACGGATTTTGGATATATGGAGTAAATGATTTATTTTGGAGATATATGAAGAATTTTGTTGGATTTTGGATATATGGAGTGAGCGGGTCATTTTGGATATTCATGAGTAATGTGAGACTTTATTTTGAGGACGGGTTTAAACTTCGAGGACGAAGTTTTGTTTTAAGGAGGGAAGTCTGTAACACTCCGTTGTTTTCCGAGTCAATTATAAAGTTTGACTTTTTTATTTTTATTTAAATCGGGTTTTAAGTTGAACAAAAATATTTTTAATGTTGTTATAAATATTAAAGTATTTTGGATCGTCTTATAACTAATCAGTTTGGTTTTTAAAAGTGGAACGTTTTATTTGGAAACCAATTTGATTTCAGTTTAACCTCTGAGTCAATAAAAAAAAACAAAAAAAAACTAACTATTTAAACCTACGTATACCCCCACCCCCACCATTCAATTCATTCATTCCAATCTGCCGCACTGCCTCCTTCTTCTACCTTACATTTAGTCCACCTTGTCTCGCCACCAGTATTTTTTTCGTTTAGACTCAACACACTACCCCTTTTCCTCCTTCTTTTGCCTTATCGCAATTGTAAGTTTCTACCTCCTTAATTTTAATCCTCTCCCATATTTAATGTTAATTCAGTTTTAATTTTTGTTCAAGTTTAGAATCTAGTTTTAAAATATTACGAGGATTATTAAATATGGTCTTGTAAATTCCATGGGTAAGTATTATTAATGTTGAATTTCGGGTTCGGTGTTACGTTTAATAGTGGAATTAGGTTGTTGGTACTGTGTGATTATCAGGAAGAAACGGTTGGGTAATTGAATAATGTGAGTGTGGGTAATTAGCATGGAGTATTTGATCTGTGTGGGTGATATTCGTGGTGCACGTTGATAATTGGAGTAGGGAGGCAGGAAGGAGTAATTCAATTACTAATTTTGATGGTTTAGGATTTATTTTTATTTTTTGTCTTACGTACAAGGGCAATTGGGCGTGAGATCTAGTTAGAGTGAGACAATAAGTATATAGATACATTGAATCAATTATTGAACCATTTATATTATTTGTAGCTTGTGGACTTGAGGAGAAAGAATTTTTGGAATAATACTAGCTGAATTGTGACCGCCTTGAGAGGTAAGGACGTTTTGACCTTTTCACTTTTAAGTAAAGAGCATGTTCGGTTTAAATTATATTTTTGAAACGGTTTTATAATTATTTTGTCAACGATGAATTTTTATGATACTCTTCTAATATTTTGGATATTGGAACTTTGTGACAAGTCATATATTGGAATTATTTTGGTACAATTTTGGTGGTTATAACAGACTCTGGGAGCTCTGTTGGTCTATGAGGTTAAGGAGCGTCTGAGACGTCCCTGGGATTTCGTCCCGAAACTGAACTCCTGGCCCGAGTTGTGTTAAGTGGGGTTTTTCCGGCCCCCACTTGCTAGGTAGTTAGACTTCCTCCTTTGGCAGCCTCATCCTACTGACTGCCCAAATGTGAGTAATGCGCACTATAGTAAGTCTAGCTAAGCATAGGTGGTACCTCTAGATCGTGCAAAAGGGTAGGACCTTGGCACACAGGTGGAGACAATATATTTTGGTTGGTTTTGGTTTTGACTACCGTTTTACAGTACTTTTGGTTTGGTATTGAAACAACAATATTTAACTCTGATTTCAGTTTACTACAAATTATAATTAATATTTTACGTTTTCAATATAATACATTTTACTCAGCTTTGCTGACGTCTTTTTGTTTTGGGTCGTTCCCCCGCTGGAACCTGTACCTATTTGTGTTTTGGGTACAGTTGATAGGTACAATTAATATACTGCATTGGTGCATTTAGTTCGGGATGCTGAGCGAGGAAGGATTTTATTATTTAACGTTTATCTCCAAACCATTCATATTTATGTTGAATTTTGGGTTGAAGTTGTTTTAAACCGTTTTGAATTTTGTGGGACTTAAGTCTTCCGCTGCAATGTTTTCATTTAATTATTTATCGGATTTACATTTCTTTTTAACTCATATACTATTCCTTTGCCTTGCATTTGGCCTTGTGAGCTAAATGCGGAGTAACGACTTTAAATTTTCCTATTTTATTCTTCTATTTTGGTCGCGAAAATTTAGGGCTGTTACAGCTAAGTGCGGGCAGGATTGGGTGTCCTTCGTGGGCTTCCCAACACGTACCCTCACCCCTTACTCAGAACCTCGGTTTCCGGATGCCCGAAACCGTTGGCGCACGAGAGTCATTCAATACACGATAATCGATAATGACGGTATCGGCATCGCAATGCAAAGGGACGAACCCCATAAACTCTGAAATTGAAATGGGCCGTACTTTGTGCACGGTCCACGATGATATAGAGTGGGTTCGAATGGGCCCGAACTCCCACAAAGTTCGGTGGCGACTCCTAATTCGACTTAAATTTCAACCCGAGAATTATGTCACATGGGAAACATTTTGCCGCCCAAACCCGCGCGTGGCCGCGTCGGGGTGGACCTATGTCAAGTCCACAGTAACGTATTAGTACATGATACGAAGTATTATTTTATTATGTTTATTTTGTAACGGGTATATTTGAGATCATATAAATGTTCATATTTATAAATGAAATGTTAGAATACATAAATTCAAATATATTATTACAACTCGCACTTACTTGGTGAAGCATTCTTCCGTTCCCTGTTCATATCTTGGACAATATTCTCTTCCACAATACCATAGTTGATCATCTTTCTTACCAACTTTTCTTTTACATGTCATGCAAATTTCACGGTACCACTTTGAAGAGTCATCAATTTTGGTTATTATGCCCAATGTCACATAATGATCCCCTACATGTATTATTGTTTAAAGTATAGTATATTGTTTAAAGTATAGTTTACAAAAAATTGGTGGGTAGCCGAGATACAATCTGGGCCCCCACCCCCTTAGCTATAGCAAAGATAAGTCTAATATAAATAAAAGGAGCAGCGCGTGCTCTGACATCCTGTGCTATCGAAAAATTTTTAATCCTCTTGAGTAAGCCGATAGCATCCGCCTCCAATTCCCCTAGTGAAGAAAATGAAAAAGGAAAAAACCCATACCCAAGCCCCTAGCACAGGCCCCTGTACTTAGCGCATTTGCGCCGAGCAGCGTCGCCCACAACACGGCCTGACGCAAAATCAGAGACCCCGGACTGAGTCAAAGCAGAAGATCCAGTAAGATCTACACAAACGTCACGCCCCGTGTCCCACGAATAAAGAAGCAAATCTGCAGGACGCAAGGATCTGTCATGGTCATCAATCAAGCCAATATTGATCTCCTTACCAGTCGAGACCTCGAAACGGAAACAGATATCTAAAAGAGTGTCACAAACGAGGTTATGTCGATGTTTAATACCGACAACCCCCGCACATGACACAGCATGGTCCCCATAAATATCGTCGCCAAAAACCCAAGAGCAGGCAGAACACGGTCTAGGCCCAGAAAACAAAGGAACGCCCAACCGATAGCTAAGCACACATCGGTACGTCCGACCGTTCATAGTTTGGCCCAGCCTAGAAATAGGGACAGCGCGGAGCCAATCAGAAGCATGACAGCCTTGCTGAGACTTCCATAAGGCAACCTGACGGGGGGTCAAAGAGAAATCTGATTCCGCAGTAGCCACAATCCTCGTGAAATATATATCTGCCAAAGACTTCATAAGTTTGAGGACAGCGATCTCACTTGGATTACACTCAATAGAACCCAGAACCTCCTTAAGCCTACACAAGGCCGCATCGAAAGTCGGGCCAGGGGTCAGGACGCCCGCAGCACAAAGCAGCGTAGCCTGCAAACCCGCATATTGCAGTCGGAATGCCACAAAAGCATAATATAGGACATCTCTAGCGGCATACACCCCAAGCCCCCCAAAGGAAAAGGGAAGGGTGGCAAGCCGCCACTGCCAATCCCCAAACCCCAGCCCAGACGCAATAACAACACGCTCTAAATGAGAACGAAGAGCCGCGTCAAAAGCAAGCTGAGCCAATTAAAAACAGTCGGTGGGCAAGTACGCAAAGCAAAATAAAGTTTGGAGATACTAGTACAGGCCCGGATCAACAGCAACTCACACTACGGATCATCAAGCAGAGCGACGAAACCCATAAGTGTGATAGTTCTAGTCACTCTACTCATCACGAGCTCACTGCTGAAATCATGACTCACACTAACAAACCCACCAAGGACTTTGACACCACGCATCGGTCTGGCGATAATAGGGGGAAGACACCGGGGAGCCTGCACCTAGGATCTTCCGAATGCCAAAAAACCTCGATTTTATTATTATTATTGTTGTTATTATTATTATTATTATTATTATTATTGAAGTATTATTTTAAGAAATGAAAATATTAAAGCTGGGCTGAGAATATTAGAGTTAAGCTGAGTTAAGCTTATAGGAGCTGGGCTGAGCTGATAAGAGCTGAGCTGAGCTGATAAAAGCTGAGTTTGTCTGAAACGGACTGAAAATAAGTTGAAAAGAACAACGCCTAACTAAGAATACACGTTTGATTCAAGTGAGATATATATGGAAGGAGAAGCGACTTACTGATACTTATATACATCATGTGGTAAGAATTTATTTAATTACAAAGGATATTGTGTTAGATAGGGATGTCACATATGTTTTAATACTTTGGGAGAAATTTCATACAGCTTTGGGAACCAAGCTCAAGATGGGCACATCATTTCATCTAGCTATTGATGGTTATGTTGAAAGGGCAAATCAAATACTTGAGGACATGTTGCGAGCTTGCAACTTATAATTTCAAGGAGTATGGGATGATAAGTTAGATCTTATTGCGTTATCATATAAATATAGTTACTAGGCTACAATTTAGATGACGCCATTTGAGGCATTGTACGGACGTAAGTGTGGGATTCCGGTGTGTTGGAGTGATATTAGTGAGTTTGTGGTTTAGAAGTTGCGATGATAATTGAAATGGTTGAGGATGTTAAAATTTTACATGACAGAATGAATGTAGCTTAAGACTGTTAGAAGAGTTATGTTGATAAAACTCGTAGGCATGTAAAATTTGAGGTTGGTGGGAAAGTTATTTTGTGCGTCTCTCCTACTAAAGGAGTGTTGAGGTTTGGTAAGGAGGACAAATTGAGCCCACACTTTATTGGATTGAATAAAATTTTGGAGCGTATTGGTGAAGTAGCTTACTGACTTGATTTAACAGCTGATCGAGAATGAGTACTTGATAAGTTTCATGTTTCCCAACTAAGGTAATATTATGACTTGTGAATAGACCCATGCTCAAATTTTGGATAGTAAACTGTGTGAAACCCGTCGAGGTGAAACAAGATTGGTGAAAGTTTTGTGGAACAATAACAATTGGGAGGAGACTACTTGGGAAATTGAGTCAATCATGAGAGAAAAATACCCTTATCCTTTTGTCTAAGGAAATTTTACGTGCTTCGTGGACGAAGCTTTATTTTAAGGGGATAAAAATATGTATGACTACTTTGCCTTGTGTTAAGTTGACCTTATTCTTGTGTAGTTTCATGGTATTATTGTTTTTTGGTTACAAATATGAATATATTGGTTATTGTTGGTGCTTAATTAGCACAATGACATTGGTTATTTGTGATTATTTGAAATTACCTTGTTTACTCATATTGGTGGTTTGTTTGTGCTTAATGCACATTTATGATTTGTTGCTTGTGCTCAACGCACATATCGGTTGTTTGTTTGTGCTCAACGCATATGTTATTGGTTAGTTGTGCTCTCCATACGTATGATGGATTGGTTGTGCTCAACGTACGTATTGTTTGATTGATTTTGTGCATTTCACACTTGTTGAAAAAAAAATTGAACTTCTGAATTTTCTAAATTTCCAAAAAAATGTAACTATTTTGTCCGACATGCTCCTATGTTTCTTAGTGATACTCTTATCTTTGAGGAATATGAGAATCTTTGTGGTTTCGAATCCTAGTATTATTATCTTGTGGTTTGAGGAATATGAGAATCTTGGTGGTTGCGTACTCTACTATTATCTTGTGGAATTAGGTGATCTTTTGGAATTAGATGGTTGTGAAGTTTGTTACTTTGAAATTTGGAGAATTAGATGATTGTGAAGTTTGTTACTTTGAAATTTAGAGAATTAGATGATTGTGAAGTTTGTTACTTTGGAATTTGAGAAAGTAGGTCCTTTTAGAATTTGGAGAATTAGGTGGTTGTGAAGTTGTGTACTTTGGGATTTGAGGAATTTAGAAATGTGAGATATCTTAAAGGCTATGTGTCTCTTTTGGCGGATTTTGGATATATGGAGTATACGGTTTATATTGTATGTATGATAAATGTGAGACTTTATTTTGAGGAGGATTTGAAACTTCGAGGACGAAGTTTCCTTTTAAGGAGGGAAGTATGTAACACCCGTCGAGTTTAAACTTCGAGGATGAAGTTTTGTCTTAAGAAGGGAAATCTGTAACACCCGTTATTTTCAGAATCATTTATAAGGCGTTACTTTTCTATTTTTTAAAATTGGGTTTTGAGTTGGAAAAATATTTTCGATGTGGTTATAATTATTAAAATATTTTTGGGCCTTCTTAAAATAATTCTGTTATGAACTATTTTAAAAAGTGGAAAGTTATTTTCTAAACCGACTTTGTATTGGTTTCGAATTTGATTCAAACACAATAAGGGAAAAAAAATCCTCAATTATATAAAAAAAACCCACGTATCAAACCCCCTCCATCATATCATTCATTCATCCTGTTATGCCGCACCACTCTGTCCTCCCCCTTTTCTTCCGATTTTTTTTCAATCAATCAACCGCCCGAAAAATCGATCCTTGATTCTTACTTACACCAACAAGTTTTACATTCTTCTTCATTTAAATTGTAAGTTTCTTAACCAATTGTACTTTATACTTCTTATAATTACTGAGTCAATTATATAGTACTCTGTGTGTCTTAACATTTTTATATTTCATAACTTTCTTTTGTTTTTGACTAAAAATGTTTTCTCATCATAAATTAACGATTATGTGAGTATGTTAACATTCGGGCATTAATTGGGTTTCGGTGTCGGATTTTCAAATTTCCATACGGGTCACAAATACTATCGTATTGTGGAGGTTGGTGATGATAATGAGCAGTTTTGTTCGTAGCGGAAACAAATTGAAATTGATGGTGATGGGCACATGTAAATTGGAGGAAAAAGGAAGAAGAAGAACTCAGTGGTGTTGGTGCGGATTACATGAATTTAGATTGATATTTTGCACATAAGTGACTTATAAGGAAATAAGAGAGAGCTTGAGACAATAAGTAAATTAATGTTTTTCTAATCTTGAGATGAGTATATTTGGGTCAATTATGACAACTAGTCAACTATATATAAACTAGATGAGTTACTTATGGGACGAGAATTTGGACTAGTTATAGTAATAAGTTGGTGTGTAAGTTTGGACCGTCTCATTGAGTTGGTGATTATTGAATCCAATTTATATGATTTGTAGCTTGTGAATTCGAGGAGAATTTTTTTTTTGGATTAATATTAGCTTGGATTTATCCTCTCGAGAGGTAAGGACGTTTTAACCTTCTCACCTTTAAGTAAAGAGCGTATTCGGTTTAAATTAAAATTTTAAAGCGATTTGTAAATTATTTTGTCAATGGGAAATTTTTATGATACTAATAATATTTTGGATATCGAACTTGTGGCACGAGTCACATATTGATATTGTTTTGGTAAATTTTTTTTTGAGGTTATTACAGACTCTGGGAGCTCTGATGGTCTAGTTGGTTCAAGGTGCGTTTACGACGTTCCTGGGACCTCGTCCCAAAACTAAATTCTTGGCCCGAGTTATATTTGAGTGGAGTATCCGACCCCACTTGCTAGGTAGTTAGACTTTCTCCTTTGGTAGCCTCATGCTACTGACTGTCCAAATGCGAGAGGTGCGCACTATATAAGTCGAACTAAGCACAAATGGTTATTTCTTGACCGTGCAAGGGTAGGACTTTGGCACACACGTGGTGGCAAATATATTTTGGTTGGTTTTGGACTACTGTTTTCACAGTATAGTGTTTTGGTATTGAGTCGATGACTTTCAACCCTGTTTTCAGTTTTCTATAAATTATATTGTTATCATTATTTTACATTTTCATTATATTATACTTTTACGCAGCTTTGCTGACGTCCTTTTGTTTTGGGTTGTTCCCCCACTGGAACGAACCTGTACATATTCGTGATTTTGGGTACAGTTGATAGGTACACTATATGTTGTATGAGTGCATTCTGTTTCAGGTTTTGCTGAGCGAGGAAGGATTTTAACTATTTAACTTTGGCTCCGAGCTACTTATATTTATGTTGGATTTATTGGTTTGAGATTGTTTTAAACCGTTTTGGATTTTGTAAGACCTAAGTATTCCGCTGCAACGTTTTCATTTAATTAAGTATCAAATTTCTACTTCGCTTCAATTATTTTCTATCAAATTTCTTTTCGGTTGAGATATCATTTTATTTGCCTTGTGTGGACATGACATAGGTCCACCCCGACGCGGCCACGCGCGGGATTGGGGAGGCGAATGAATCTCCATATGAGATGGTCAAATTGAAATTTAAATCGAAGTAGGAGTCGCCACAAAATTTTGTGGCTATTCGGAACCATTCGAACCCACTCCATGTCGTAGTGGGCCATATTTAAAACATGGCCCATTTCCGATGTCAGAGCTTATCGGGTTCGTCCCTTAGCATTTGATACCGATACCGACATTATCGGATATCGTATATTGAATGACTCTCGTTGCCAATGGATTCGGACATCCGGCAACCATGGTTCTGAGTAAGGGGTGAGGGTACGTGTTGGGAAGTTCATTGAGAATACCCAACCCCGCCTGCACTTAGCGGCCTTTACTAAGATATCGTTCGTTTTTACGTACACGCGTTAGTTCGACGGTTGAATGATATGCAAACAATATTTTCCCTAAAAATGTGAGAGAAAAATAAATGGGTTGCTAAGTCGTTTAATGCATGTTAAACTAATAACGTCAAAGTTATTTTAGCATGTGAAGTTCGTTTTAGTCTAATAAAACAAAATACGAAAATAAATTGCTACAAACACGAGAAAACGAGTTAGTAACGATGAATAAATCGAATAGCGATGTAAATAAATAATATGCATGATTTGGGAAAAGATTCATGTCACGTGATGGATTAGCACGCGTTGACCAAGGTCAAAAAGGTATTTATCGAAATATGTCGCGACAGGTCGCTTTTTATGTAAGACTCGAGAAGAAAAAAAAATAGAGAAGCGAGGAAACGAAAAAAAAAGAGACTCGGCGAACCAGGCTGTTGCGCAAGTCGCCTGACAGACGTGCGACCCGCGTGGCAGCCTGTTCGGGTTTTTTTATTTTGTTGAAAAATCGTTAATTTTTGTAAATTGCGTACAAATATGGATTAATTTATACCCGATTTATATTTTCGATATTCCTCGTATTCGATATTCGATTATGAAATCGATATCGAATAGTCAGAATGATTTTAGAAAAGGTTTTGAAAAAAGTTTGTTTTGAACGAAAAGTAAAAAAAAGAATTTTGAACGAAAAAGATGTTAATTCTCTCCGCGTATAAAATCGTCGAATTTTGTTTAAAAAAAGGATGTAACGATTTTATTAGCATCAACGAGAATTAATTAATTTTGTCCTTGTTAGATACGATATTCGATTAGAGAATCGATATCGTATTTTAAGAACGTTAAAAAAAATAGTTTTTTTTTTGTAGTATCGATATTAGAAATAATAAATATGCGACGAACGACCCATATTAAAAATACGACTGACACGACCCAAAAAAAAAACGTGAGAAAAGAAAGAGAAGACGGAGAAGAATCGGGTTTGATTTACACCCTCAACCTACGTACTTCGTTTTCTCGGGATAAGGCTCGTCGGAAAGTGGTTTAAACTTGGGAGCATCGAGATGATGCGGGATGAGTTAAGGTGTGTGGTTGGATGTGTGATGGGACGTATGGTTGAACGGTTTCTCGGGGTTTCGAGGCTTCGTCGGGAATACGTCGGGATTTGCTTTGAATTATTTCTACCAAATATCGAGGATGTATGATATGTGTATATTTTCTGTGTAAAAACCGTGTATCATGACTGTTCAATCGTGTCTTTTGTGTTGGACGGGAGGTCCTATTTATAGGAATCGAGGTAGTCTTGCTTGTGTGACAAGAAATACCGGTTTGGATAGGAAATACGAGAGTTCGAGAGGAAACCAAAGTCTCGTTTCTTGGTGGGGAAGCCAAATACTCGGCTGAAATGGGGAGTATTTCGGTTGTTTTGGATGTCTTGGCCGAGTATTTGGAGCTCGGTCGGTGTCTGATTCGGTTTTCGGATAGAACTTCTACTTGAGATCGAATTCTACCTTCAACGGAATTGTTTAATGTTCTCAAAGCTGATTTTTTGGTAGTGTTGGAGTCCAAACCGGACACTTGAGGTGTCACGGCTGGTCCGTGAGTCTCGGGAAATATCTTTGACCGGGTTTGACCCGATCGCTAAAAGATGGTTTTACCCCTGGTGACGGTGTCGACCCAAATTAGTCTTATTTGACTCGAAACGACCCACTGGGCCTGGATTTGATGTTGTTTTTGTAAGATTTGTACTCCGCAATAAGTCTAAACCAAATGTCCATGATTACGAGCCCATATCCGAGTCTATCAAAGCACGTTTACGTCCAATCATCATCGGGTGTTTGGCGGGAACTACTATAGACACCTGGCGGTCAAAATGTCGGTGTCTACAGAGCCCCCACTCTGACTGAGGCTTGGACAAGGCAAAAGTCAGAGTAGCTACCAGGTCAATCAAGGATTAAAACCTGGCAGACTTCCGATCGGGTCGTTTAGAGTCCATTAGACCTGCGTGAAGGGCTCGCCAGCCATAGAATAGAAATCATACCTGGGTTTATGTTGATAATGTCGCGGGAGCTTGCCTTGGAAGCTATGGGTATACCTGTTTACAGGTACATCCTGTCTTAGAATTGCGCGGGAGCTTGCCTTGGAACCTATGAGTATATCTGTTTACAGATACATCCTGATTCTTCAGTAGAAAATATCGCCTGAGCTTTCCACTGGGGAACTTTTCTTAGAATTTCTCGGGAGTCTTGGGTGTACCTGTATGCTGACACAATTTGTATGTAACATTTAGGTGAAACACCGACTCATGCTGGGGAAGAAATGATTTTTTTTATTGATTTTTTGAAAAAAAATGCTGAAAATTTTTTTGAAAATTTTTGGAAATAAGAATGCTTGAGATGACTTGGTTCCTGATCAGATCTTGAAATGGATTCCTAAAATCCCTTAGTTAGGCCTGTATGCCTAGATGAAGTATGATATAAATTCCTATTCCCGTGATGACTAGGAAAGGGATTTTCTCAAATGGCTAAGTTTTGCAAATTTTAAAATGAGAATTTGAAGAGAGAGAGATATACCGACAGACTCGACTCTGGATGCGAGAGGACGAGTTGACAGACACGACTTTGACTCTCTAAGAGTTAGACCGTGACTCGGTAGGGGGTAGGCCACCTAAGATGACAAGACTCTTAAGTTGCGTTATTCCGTAGCCTAGGCGAGTGCATCGAAATGGGAATGATCTGCTATAGGGGAATTGCAGTAGTCTGTAATGAGACTGTTTTAGCAGTAACAATGCTGTAGTCTAATGCTCCTTTTGAATTTTTGGTTTTGGGGTACATCTCCAAAGTGGGTATTACTCCGAGTCCTGAAAGATTCTCCTCTTTGACTGAGCCGAGTACTAGGACACACTACAGAAAAGAGGCTAGATTTTTTTGAATTTATCTGGATTTTGTGAGTGGATGGAGGTTTTCTGCCTAAGAGAAGCCCCCAGGATGACAAAGCTAGCTGTTGAGAACATAATGGTGTCGTGACCGGAATGATGGCGCTTTTTTTTTGAACTTGTGTCAATGTGGGTGGTTGTGCCCTTGTTGAAAGGCTGCCTACGTATTCACGTGTAGTGAAATCAAACCAAGCCGTAGTTCAGTGTTGAAAGATGTATTATGATGCCTAGCTTATTAGGGCTTTGTGTGTAACTAGCCATAACAATGGTGTAGGCTAGGTGCTTTTCCAATGATGTCTTGACCAAAGGGCTGGAATAGTTAAGATGTTGATTCTGTGACTGTGAGCATTCTCCGGGATAGCCCCCAGAGGTGGTGTGAACTTATTTGGGCATGTTCTATGCCGACTGCAAGTTGAGTTCCCGTGTTTGGGACTGGTAACTGGTTTAGATGTTTTTGGAAATTTGGAGCTAGGTCGCAAGTGACTTTGATGTTTCGAAATCTGGAGCTCGATTTTGTGGAGCTAAGGCTTCGAGGGTAAGGTATCGTAATGTGGTAGGAAAGGGGGAAGTCGAGTAAAAATGACTCGGACTTCGATCGGGCAGGTTGATAATGCGGGATCTGGTTTCCATATCTGGCCCTAAAGGTTAGGGTGTATCCTATGGAGCTTGAATCCTCAAAATTCTGGGCTGTCTCTAGCCTAGGTCTCGAGAAGGTCTTGAGGGTTGTAATGTGGGAAGGCTAGATGTGGTGCTAGCTGACCAGCTTGACTGTCTCTCCCCTATTGGATGGTATGGGTATTGATAATTTTTGAATTGACCGTTTCACGGTCATGGGTTTTTGAATTCTTTGGGTTGACCTCTTAGCCCCGGTCATGGGATTCTTCATTTGAGTTGACCGTGTCTGTCGAGAGATGTTGATAATTCTTTTTTGATCATGGCCAGCTTTTTTGTTTTGGCCTTTTGCTTTTTTTCTCTTGGACTTTTGATTTTTTTTTGTCCAGCTTTTTTTTGTCGGTCAGACTAACACCTAAGGTAGGGACTGGCTAGTCTTATTGGATGGGTGTTTATTGTGGGAAGTGGGCTTGCCTCCCGTCTTGAACCCAAACTAGAAGACTACCCAGATTTGTCATAGGATTCGATATGCTCCTGCTACGGGTAGTTATGTGGCTTTCTATACCAGACATGGAATAGGTAAAAGGAAAACACGGGCTCAGTTTCCTGCAGTCATTATAGAAGTGCCTATAATAGTCACGTGTGTGTGCTCACAGTGTATGATGGTTTTCATCATGTTCTCGGAAACACATAAGGAAAGTATGTATGAGAAATAGAAAACCTGATTTTGTTGAATTTTGAAAAAAGAGGACAGAATACAACTGACTTTGACTCTGACTTTGATTTGGAAATGAGGATGTAGGGTATCCTAGACTCGAACTCAGACTTAGACTCGAATCAAATCCGGACTCGGATGCTCGGTTGGTTGTTTTTTTTTTTGGTAAGGTCTTTGATTGGAGAGAAAGACGGGTGCCACGACTCGCCTAAACTCGGCTTTGCGCAAGTGCAAGAGAGGGAGTCAAACTAGACACGGCCCGGGGTGACGGGTCGACAAAGACTCTAGGACCGGGATACTCGAGCGTTGATCTAGACGAGGTAACGACTGCGAATTGGACTCGAGTTGCATAAGGGTGAGTCCGAAAATGGAGGCGACCGTATCACGTGCTCGGACCAACCGTGGTGACCTAACCCTAGGTGACTCGAGTATTCGTAGCATAGGTACGACACGAAGAAGGCATCATAAGGACGCCGGTGCATGATGAACGTAGGGTACCCCTTAAGGTGACCGTGGTTGACTGCTCGGGTGGAGGACAGTCCTCGAGTGAGACTAAAGACTTTGATAGGACTCAAATGGTGCGACATCTAAGTGACTCGAAAGTGGGGTACGTGAGCCAACACGTGTAAGACCTGATCCTTAGAGAAAACGCGGTTGATCGCCCCACTAAAGGGTAGCCCCCGAGTGGGACTGAAGACCGACTCCTAGACGGGTGACTCGTGGATGGTGGACTCTCCCTGGGTTTTGGCAAAGTGGGCCTAGTCCCGTTCGAAGAAAGATCCGTGTGTGAAATCCCCAGACTTTGGACTCGATTGTGTAAATGGGCTTCCCTTTGTAGGAGTTTGTCCTACGTAGGTGGACCATGCCTTGACAAATAAGGCGGACTTGGGATGGGCTAGAAACTCGTGATGTAAGATCGACGGAGTTTCGATGCTATAGATTCTAACAACTTATGACAAGACCCGACACTGCTAAATACGAGAAGTCCTAAGAAGAAGAAAGTTTTGAAAAGGGAATTTGGTTTTGAAAACCGAGCAAGGTCGGATTGGAAGGCCCGATTTTTTGGAAAAATCGAAAAAAAGGTTACCGGGCCGAGATTTTGAATTTTTTGGAAAGTTTGGACAGCATACCGGCTAAAAATAGGCTATTTTGAGTCAAAATCATTAGTCCTAAATTTGGTAGCTTTCCGGGTTTTGAAAAATAGATGGGTTTGAAAAGATGCGGGTTTTTGAAAAAGACCAAAGAAGATCAAGTAGCATGTAGTCACGGAAACAGTATAATGACACCATGTATGCTCTTAGTCTATGTCTCGGTCGGTCGAATAGGGTCTATACCAACGACGATAGCATTCTCGCAAATCAGGACGGACTTCCTAAGCCGAGTTGGTCTTAGAACCTGCCGTAAAACCCATGCGAGTTCCGCCATCGAAGTCTTTAGTGCACCCATGTAGGAATGCACCGCGGTATAGTGGGACGTCGGTCACAAGTAACCGGCCCGGGAAAGAATGGGGTTATGCATGAACCATTGAACTAAAACGTGTACATTACTAATCGAACGATTTCTTTTCGAGTCTCACCCTGAGGATGCCGATGGTAAGTGACACATCAGCTGATCCCCAGCGGAGTCGCCAAATTGTGGACATGACATAGGTCCACCCCGACGCGGCCACGCGCGTGTTTGGGGAGGCGAATGAATCTCCATATGAGATGGTCAAATTGAAATTTAAATCGAAGTAGGAGTCGCCACCGAATTTTGTGGTTATTCGGAACCATTCGAACCCACTCTATGTCGTAGTGGGCCATATTTAAAACATGGCCCATTTTCGATGTCAGAGCTTATCGGGTTCATCCCTTAGCATTTGATACAGATACCGACATTATCGGATATCGTATATTGAATGACTCTCGTTGCCAATGGATTCGGACATCCGGAAACCATGGTTCTGAGTAAGGGGTGAGGGTACGTGGTGGGAAGTTCATTGAGAACACGCAACACCGCTCGCACTTAGCGGCCTTTACTAAGATATCGTTCGTTTTTACGTACACGCGTTAGTTCGACGGTTGAATGATATGCAAACAATATTTTCCCTAAACATGTGAGAGATAAATAAATGGGTTGCTAAGTCGTTTAATGCATGTTAAAATAATAACGTCAAAGTTATTTTAGCATGTGAAGTTCGTTTTAGTCTAATAAAACAAAATACGAAAATAAATTGCTACAAACACGAGAAAACGGGTTAGTAACGATGAATAAATCGAATAACGATGTAAATAAATAATATGCATGATTTTGGAAAAAATTCATGTCACGTGATGGATTAACACGCGTTGACCAAGGTCAAAAAGATATTTATCGAAATATGTCGCGACAGGTCGTTTTTTATGTAAGACTCGAGAAGAATAAAAAATAGAAAAGCGAGGAAACGAAAAAAAAAAAAGACTCGGCGAACCAGGCTGTTGCGCGAGTCGCCTGACAGGCGCGCGACCCGCGTGGTAGCCTGTTCGGGTTTTTTTATTTTGTCAAAAAATCGTTAATTTTTATAAATCGCGTACAAATATGGATTAATTTATACCCGATATATATTTTTGATATTCGTCGTATTCGATATTCAATTATGAAATCGATATCGAATAGTCGGAATGATTTTAGAAAAGGTTTTGAAAAAAGTTTGTTTTGACCGAAAAGTAAAAAAAAGAATTTTGAACGAAAAATATGCTAATTCTCTCCGCGTATAAAATCGTCGAATTTTGTTTAAAAAAAGGATGTAACGATTTTATTAGAATCAGCGAGAATTAATTAATTTTGTCCTTGTTAGATACGATATTCGATTAGAGAATCGATATCGTATTTTAAGAACGTTAAAAAAAATAGTTTTTTTTTGTAGTATCGATATTATAAATAATAAATATGCGACGAACGACCCATATTAAAAATACGACTGACACGACCCAAAAAGAAAACGTGAGAAAAGAAAGAGAAGACGGAGAAGAATCGGGTTTGATTTACACCCTCAACCTACATGCTTCGTTTTCTCGGGATAAAGGCTCGTCGGAAAGTGGTTTAAACTTGGGAGCGTCGAGATGATGCGGGATGAGTTAAGGTGTGTGGTTGGATGTGTGATGGGACGTATGGTTGAACGGTTTCTCGGGGTTTCGAGGCTTCGTCGGGAATACGTCGGGATTTGCTTTGAATTATTTCTACCAAATATCGAGGATGTATGATATGTGTATATTTTCTGTGTAAAAACCGTGTATCATGGCTGTTCAATCGTGTCTTTTGTGTTGGACGGGAGGTCCTATTTATAGGAATCGAGGTAGTCTTGCTTGTGTGACAAGAAATACCGGTTTGGATAGGAAATACGAGAGTTCGAGAGGAAACCAAATTCTCGTTTCTTGGTGGGGAAGGCAAATACTCGGCTGAAATTGGGAGTATTTTGGTTGTTTTGGATGTCTTGGCCGAGTATTTGGAGCTCAGTCGGTGTCTGATTCGGTTTCCGGATAGAACTCCTACTTGAGATCGAATTCTACCTTCAACGGAATTGTTTAATGTTCTCAAAGCTGATTTTTTGGTAGTGTTGGAGTCCAAACCGGACACTTGAGGTATCACGGCTGGTCCGTGAGTCTCGGGAAATATCTTTGATCGGGTTTGACCCGGTCGCTAAAAGACGGTTTTACCCCTGGTGACGGTTTCGACCCAAATTAGTCTTATTTGACTCGAAACGACCCACTGGGCCTAGATTTGAGGTTGGTTTTGTAAGATTTGTACTCCGTAATAAGTCTAAACCAAATGTCCATGATTACGAGCCCATATCCGAGTCTATCAAAGCACGTTTACGTCCAATCATCATCGGGTGTTTGGCGGGAACTACTATAGACACCTGGCGGTCAAAATGTGGGTGTCTACAAACAATATCCCCAGCGGAGTCGCCAAATTGTGGACATGACATAGGTCCACCCCGACGCGGCCACGCGCGAGTTTGGGGAGGCGAATGAATCTCCATATGAGATGGTCAAATTGAAATTTAAATCGAAGTAGGAGTCGCCACCGAATTTTGTGGTTATTCGGAACCATTCGAACCCACTCTATGTCTTAGTGGGCCATATTTAAAACATGGCTCATTTCCGAAGTTAGAGCTTATCGGATTCGTCCCTTAGCATTTGATACCGATACCGACATTATCGGATATCGTATATTGAATGACTCTCGTTGCCAATGGATTCGGACATCTGGAAACCATGGTTCTGAGTAAGGGGTGAGGGTACGTGTTGAGAAGTTCATTGAGAACACCCAACCCCGCCCGCACTTTGCGGCCTTTACTAAGATATCGTTCGTTTTTACTTACACGCGTTAGTTCGACGGTTGAATGATATGCAAACAATATTTTCCCTAAACATGTGAGAGAAAAATGAATGGGTTGCTAAGTCGTTTAATGCATGTTAAACTAATAACGTCAAAGTTATTTTAGCATGTGAAGTTCGTTTTAGTCTAATAAAACAAAATACGAAAATAAATTGCTACAAACACGAGAAAACGGGTTAGTAACGATGAATAAATCGAATAACGATGTAAATAAATAATATGCATGATTTTGGAAAAAATTCATGTCACGTGATGGATTAACACGCGTTGACCAAGGTCAAAAAGGTATTTATTGAAATATGTCGCGACAGGTCGCTTTTTATGTAAGACTCGAGAAGAATAAAAAATAGAAAAGCAAGGAAACGAAAAAAAAGAGACTCGGCGAACCAGGCTGTTGCGCGAGTCGCCTGACAGGCGCGCGACCCGCGTGGCAGCCTGTTCGGGTTTTTTTATTTTGTCGAAAAATCGTTAATTTTTATAAATCGCGTACAAATATGGACTAATTTATACCCGATTTATATTTTTGATATTCGTCGTATTCGATATTCTATTATGAAATCGATATCGAATAGTCGGAATGATTTTAGAAAAGGTTTTGAAAAAAGTTTGTTTTGAACGAAAAGTAAAAAAAAAAAAGAATTTTGAACGAAAAAGATGTTAATTCTCTCCGCGTATAAAATCGTCGAATTTTGTTTAAAAAAAGGTTGTAACGATTTTATTAGCATCAACGAGAATTAATTAATTTTGTCCTTGTTAGATACGATATTCGATTAGAGAATCGATATCGTATTTTAAGAACGTTAAAAAAAATAGTTTTTTTTTTTGTAGTATCGATATTAGAAATAATAAATATGCGACGAACGACCCATATAAAAAATACGACTGACACGACCCAAAAAAAAAACGTGAGAAAAGACAGAGAAGAAGGAGAAGAATCGGGTTTGATTTACACCCTCAACCTACATGCTTCGTTTTCTCGGGATAAGGCTCGTCGGAAAGTGGTTTAAACTTGGGAGCGTCGAGATGATGCGGGATGAGTTAAGGTGTGTGGTTGGATGTGTGATGGGACGTATGGTTGAACGGTTTCTCGGGGTTTCGAGGCTTCGTCGGGAATACGTCGGTATTTGCTTTGAATTATTTCTACCAAATATCGAGGATGTATGATATGTGTATATTTTCTGTGTAAAAACCGTGTATCATGGCTGTTCAATCGTGTCTTATGTGTTGGACGGGAGGTCCTATTTATAGGAATCGAAGTAGTCTTGCTTGTGTGACAAGAAATACCGGTTTGGATAGGAAATACGAGAGTTCGAGAGGAAACCAATGTCTCGTTTCTTTGTGGGGAAGCCAAATACTCGGTTGAAATGGGGAGTATTTCGGTTGTTTTGGATGTCTTGGCCGAGTATTTTGAGCTCGGTCGGTGTCTGATTCGGTTTCCGGATAGAACTCCTACTTGAGATCGAATTCTACCTTCAACGGAATTATTTAATGTTCTCAAAGCTGAATTTTTGGTAGTGTTGGAGTCAAAACCGGACACTTGAGGTGTCACGGCTGGTCCGTGAGTCTCGGGAAATATCTTTCACCGGGTTTGACCCAGTCGCTAAAAGACGGTTTTTCCCCTGGTGACGGTTTCGACCCAAATTAGTCTGATTTGACTCGAAACGACCCACTGTGCCTGGATTTGAGGTTGGTTTTGTAAGATTTGTACTCCGTAATAAGTCTAAACCAAATGTCCATGATTACGAGCCCATATCCGAGTCTATCAAAGCACGTTTACGTCTAATCATCATCGGGTGTTTGGCGGGAACTACTATACACACCTGGCGGTCAAAATGTGGGTGTCTACACCTTGCACTTGGCTTTGTGAGCTAAGTGCGGAGTAACAGCTTTGAATTTTCCATTTCGGTTTGTTATTTTGGTCGCGAAAAATTTAGGGTTGTTACATCTTGTGTATCTACTGAGTTAGGTTGTATATGTACTAGGTTATTTTGTGTATCTGACGGTGTATATATCTTGTGTATCCAATGAATTGTCTTATGTAATTAGAATCAGTGATAACGGTTAGAACACTGTACAACTACCCAGATAAAATGACGACTGATATTAAATCCAACATACTCTGTCCTTAACCCATTTGATTATTGATTTCCCTTTGTTACCATTATTTACCATCTATACCGTCTGACAAGTTTAATAAAACATAATGTACTCTACCTAGTTATGAGGGTGGAGTGAAACAAAGTTGGATGAAAGTGGTGCGCACGATAGCGGCTCAAGCAATGATGGATTAATGGGTGTGAAATATGTAAATATACGAATTAAGTGTGTAGTGGTAAATGATTGATGATGATGATGATGATGGGATGTTGTAGGGGTGAATGGGTGATAAGTGTGTTTTGTAGTGCTTATTTGTTGTGTTTGGTCCCGGTTTCTCTTGTGGAATCGCCCTTTGGAGCGGTTTTCGAGGCTACTTACGCTTCTTCTAGCTTGTTTTAGGTTCCTAAGACCAATATTGGAGAAATGGAACGATTCCGACTCGTTTCCGACACTTTTGGAGCCATCGAAGAGAAGCGACGATAACTCGGTGGCTTAGAATCGATCCCGAGACCTTGGGACCCATTCCTGAGGCCTTAATACTCGATCCCGAGCACCGATAATCGATGAGAAGCCTATGAAGAGCAAAGAGGGACCTTTAGGATCATATTGGAGGCCTACAAGACCCTTCCCGGTCGGGAAGGAGTACAAGAAAGAAGTGTCTTCTGATGGGCCGTCCCGACCGGGAAGAGCATAACACCGCCCGGTGTTATGCATGATCCTGGTCGGGACCAAATCCTTCCCGGTCGGGACCATCTCGTCTCGGTCGGGACCACCACCTTCCCGGCCAGGAAGGAGCAGCAACAGCCCGCGTCAACTCTTTTCTTCTCCTTTGTTCTTGTAACCCTATATATACCCCCCTCTTGTAATCTTAGGCTTATGTTATTCGTTACCCACTAAACCCTAGACTACTTTAGATTAGATTAGCTTTGATTAGTGTAGATTAGCCTAATCCTTCCTTAATCACTCTTCCATTTAGCCTTAATTTAGTTAGTTATTCTTGAAATATTGGATCTCTTGAAGAATCTATCAAGATTGACAACTTGGTGGAATTATTTGGGTTTTCTTCTATACAACTGTTCATCTTTTTCATTCCCTTCTAGTTGGTATAATCTTTCTTTTCTCTTTTTCTTTAATCCTTCATAGTTAGTAAAGTTTGCATCTTTGTTTATGTTTATTGTTGTTCCTAGTTTAGATTTCATTATGAATGTTTTTGTTCTTGTGTTGGTTTCTCTTGTTTGTGTTAGTTTTAGTTTAGATATGTGTGAGTAGATTTCCCCTAGGGCTAGTAGGGGGATTGGGTGTGATTAGGGATGATTAGGGTGAGATGGGTGGTACTAGTTGTTGTTTTTGTTGTTTCCTATTTGCCTTGCACTGTACATGTTTGATGAAATGCTTGTGAGACTTGAGATGATCATACCTTGTTTTTCTTGCCTCTTCTCTTGCATGTGTTTATTTGTTTGTTTGGTTTGGTTCCCCCATTAGTAGCGAGAGCGTGGTGAGGATGACCCCTAGGCCGTTTGAGTAGCGAGAGCCCGATCGTAACCTAGGCTACGAAGGCATGCTAGCACCCCCATTTTTCTCCTTTTAATCTCTTTGACATCCGTGAACCCGACCTAGCCCTAGTTTCCTTCTTATTGATTTAATTCGCTTCTTTTGGTCATTAGTTGCTTGTTTAGCTTAGTCCTTAGTCGACCTTAGCCATCACCCTAGTTTAGTTAGCCTTGAACCTAGTCTAGAATCGTAGCTCAACTTAGTCTAAGCCATTTTTCCGTCCCTAAGGATCTCGACCCGACTTGCCCTAGCTACCCAGTTAGGTTAGTTGGTTATTACTTTGATCAATGGGATTCACGACAAATGCCTCCCGTCAATGGGTGATAGTGTGATTACAAGGGAATGGTGTTTATAATTAAAGTGTTTATATCGTGGTTAATAATAATTAAGTCAATCTTGGCCCTTCATCTTATTTGATCTAAAGGTTGAGAGGTGTCCTCACCGAGTAGTTGTTCTCTCCAGATCCTATATATATAGATAGAGAGAGAGAGAGAGAGAGAGAGAGAGAGAGGATCAAGTGAGTCCTTCTCTATACATTGAGTCCATGAGTCCAATCTAGGACCATTGATGCAGTGGAAGATGGATGGTTGTGATTGTTTGAGGTGAAAAAAACGAATAACAGTAACTATGGTAAATAAAATCAAATCATTTTAATTATCTTTACCAAATAATTATTTCACTCTCTCATCAAATTCTCTCTCACGTTATCTCAACATCCCGTCATCATCACACAACCCCTATATCTTCATAATTAATCAAAAATTTTCAAAATTCAAATCCCTTCCTCTTCATAATTTTCAAAATTCTGAACAATCTTCCTCACAAGCTTACACCGTCCTCTTCAAAAATTATTGCAGTCATATTCTCCACAACTTAATCTTGAGCTCGCGAAGTCCATAAACAACTATACTCAAGATACGCATCGATTATCTTACTATGATTTGTTGATTAGGGTTTACGAAATTTTCAGAGTTTTAACATGTTTATATGCTAATTAATGATTGTATATTGTCATCTGGGTATTCGACTTACATTGAATTCGATTCACTTAATTACATCAAATTAATATTCATCTGTTATTACATGAACATGGTGTTTTAGCTGTGCTGTTTCTTTTCATTTTGCAATTCAGAATTTGCGTAACACGGTTGCTGGTGTTACTTTAATGACCACCAAGTGTTACTTTAATTCGCATCTTTGTGCTACTTTGATTGCTAATAATCTGGTACATTTAATTGTGGAGACGTGTTACTTTAATTCGCACTATATGTTATTCTAACATGTGCTATGTGTTACTGTAAGGGGTCATTCTATTTTGTACTATGAAATTCACTTATGGTGTTACACATTAATGGTGTTACTTTAAAGGCTATCATGTGTTACCTTAATTAAGAAGACGTGTTACTTTAATTCACTTCATTGTGTTACTTTCAATGCTAATCATCTGGTACTTTTAATTGTGGAGACGTGTTACTTTAATTCGCACCATATGTTACTCTAACACGTGCTATGTGTAATACTTTAATGCGTATCAACTGTTACTTTCATTTTGTAAACCAGATTAAACTCTAACAATAGTTGTACATAATTATTGTACTTTTCAGATGGCAAAAAGAGACAAATCAAAAAGCACCGGTGACGAGAAATTGTAGCGCAAGGCGCAGGTCAGTTGCAAGCTTGTAATCCCCTAAAACTCTAGCGCGATACAGTGGCGGAAACACTGTAGAGTCGGGATTAAAACACACAGAACTATGTCTTAATAAATTAAATTGGTAAAGTCCAACATGCGCCATACATAAAAAATGGCTAAAATATAAAACAATCCGTAAAAAGGTTAAACAATCCTTAAGACATGATTAAAAAAAAAACAGCAGGATTCAAGACTGCTCGCTAGCCCACAACCACCGGAAAATAAACACGTATACCTGCCATGTTAAAACATAACAGCCACAATCAGTGGGGAGCAACGTCAACGTTCTCCCAGCCGTATAACAGGATTTTAAAACAGTAATTACTAATATAGGAAAAATAGTAAAAGTGGAAAACATTAAAACAGCGTAATAAAAATAAGTTTTTGCGTAAAACAAATTAATTAAAAGGATTGCCGAAGAAACATAAAGATATTTGCCAACCTGCGTCAATTTATATCGATAATAAATAAAATAATCAAAATGGTGTTATGGATAGGATTAATGTAGAATCTAGACTTTCACTAGGATAATACTAAAACTAGTTTCGAGAACTTAGTCAAAACAAATTAGACTTTGGTCTCTAACTAGGCAACTCAACTATAACAGGACTGCGTGCAGCGAGGTCCTGGCTTAAGTAATGTACACCCCTCCTGGACACCAACCGTAATCCAGTTCAACCCGACGGCGACTTACACGATGCGATATCTAAGTTTAAGGTCAAAATATACACACTCCTGAGCACAAACCATGCTCAGTTCAACGACCAATGTGTCTCAACATAGACACACCAGCTTTATAGTTGATGGCAAAACGTACACCCCAGACTATATTACTCTAAACCCACACTTGTCCTTATTCCATAACTCCAAAACAAACCATTATCGATATTTAAAAGATGTATTCATCATAAACAATATGAGGATAAAAGAAGTAAACATTTATATTCTAAAAGAGGAAACTTTCTATTTTAGGAAACTTCTATTTTAGAAAATTTCTATTTTTAGAAACTTTACTAAAAATAGCATCATATCAAAGTAGTGAAAATATTAGTTCATACTAATACCACATTTTAGTAAACGATATAGATTTATAAAACTAATACTTTCGGCCTTAAAGATATTAATTATTAAAGTAAGAACATTTGATTTTATGAAATTATTAAAATATCGTGTAAGTGGTATAAAATGATTAGAAACATCTTAAATATTTTAATATTACTAATTAGGGTGTTTTCAAAAGTTATAAAGCTAAAATTCCCTAATTATTATTAGTTTCGACGATAAAATTATAAATAGGATTTTACGGCAAACATCAAATTAAATATTTGAACGTCTTTATTTAATTAAACCAACAAATATATTTAGAGTATGTTAAGGGATGATTTAACTCTTAAAGTTTCAGATTTAAATACTTTCAAAATTGCTGGAAAAATAATTCTTTTAGGTAAGACGAAGCAATTTAGCGATAAATCACAATTTGTCCGAAATCAATATTTATTAATTAAAGACTATAATAAATAGTAAAAAAATTACGTAAAATAGTTAAATTATATTTATGGACATTCTGTCCAGAAAAGAAAATTTCCAGAATTCTAAAAACTCGGTTTTTAAAGCGTTTTCTCGTTAATCGTCCAATCTCGACAATAACGATTAATAAAAATAGTAATTACAAAACGATTTAAGTATTAATATCCAAAAATTATTATTACACTTTAAAATCCTAATTTTACAGAATATAAATTTTTCCAGATTTTTTTCCAAAACCCAGATTCAACAAATTTCTACAAAACCGTCATTTAAACCCGTTTTCGCAATTAACGATTTTATTAACAAACCTATCGTTCCAAACATTTTATTAAGGCACTAAAAATCATAATAATACATTTTAATATGAAATCATCAGAATCATAAATTTTTCCAGATTTAAACCAAAGACCAGAAATCGAGAATTTAAACAACAAACACGGTTTTAACGATAAACGATGATTTAAAGTGATTAATTAATTCATCCACTTAAAAATTCCGAAAAATTATGAGAAAATTCATAAAATTCTATTTCACCAGAAAGTTTTACCACGTCAAAAATCAGATTAAAATAAAATGTTTAAGTACTAGAACTAAAAATCGGTTTTCAATCGTTTTTGTCCGAAAACGATAATAATTCAATAATCGATATCAAAAATATCAGAAAAATACTAAATTACTAAAAAACATCAAAAACAACATTTTTCCAGAATATAAATATATATTACATGTTTAGGCCGATTATTACGATTTTACAAATTATTATAACAATTTAATCGTTAATCTCGTAAAAACGATAAAAATATCGAAACATGCAAAATTTCAACTTTAAAATTTTTTCCAGAATTCGTGACATACATATATTGCCAAAATAAAATATAAAAATATATACATGCAAATACTCAATTAAAACCTTGAAATACCGAGTAACATCGACGTTACCTCTACTCCAAGTCTGAATCAACGATGTATTCGTCGGCTTCGGGATCGTCCAAAAATCCTACCAACACGAAAATCATGGCAGAAAATACCATGAGAAAACTAAAAAAAACAAGGTAAAAATTGATCGAAAATGATGTCGATTAATACCTTAACGAAGGAATCGGAAAGAGGATGATTATGACGATAAGAATGATGCGATTGAGACTAGAAATGGAGCAAAAATTTGCCTAGAATGGCTAAGGGTCACACGGCCAAAAGAGAGGAGAAGAGAGTGATGAATATTTTTGGTGAATGTAAAAGAAATGAATGTAGAGAGTAAAGGTGGAGATGGGTGATACAATACTTAAAAGAGTAAGCATGAATTAAGGCTTTCAAAAAAAAGAATACAAGAGTGTACCTAGACCATAAGTTGGCCGGCCAAATGGGATAAGAGAGGGAGTAAGATAAGCTTTGACATAAATGCTACAATGAATGAAAATGATTTATCTTATGATTACGTTTTAATGTGATAAAATGAATCGTTTAAATAAAATGTAATAAAACTTGTGACCAAGAGCTTAGTCGGTCCAAAATGTGAGAAAACAGTCTCAAATAATTTATAAGTTGATAAAAAGTATAATCGTAAAATAGTTAAAGGCGTTTCAAAGTAATTCGAGTAAACCTCGCGTAAGAAAATAATTATTCGCGAAGCTTCGTAATAAAATCATAAATGGCTTGTTTTTAGTAACTAAAATATATCTTAGTAAAAAAAATATTCCATAAACGTATTCAAACATTTTTAGGAAAAAGAAATAACTTAAATCCAAGCTTAAAAATGTCAATTCGGAGAGAAATAGAATTCCTCGCGGAAAAATTACTTAGTTTACGAAGAAAATCAAATAAATAGATGTAAAAGATTTAAAATCTTTTAAAATAAAAATAAATATCATTAAACTCAAAGTTGAAGATAAGCTTGGAAAAATGATGACACATAAGCCAAACTGTGATAGAGTTATAACGATGTCATAACGATAAGGAATAAAACTGCTAGAAATATAGCGGGTGTTACAATCCTCCCCACTAAAAGAAAGTTTCGTCCTCGAAACTAAGAATAAGCAGATAGGAAATCGAGGTTTACCTTACTCGAAGAGTTGAGGATGCTTAGCTCGCATCGAAGACTCGGTTTCCCATGTTTCTTCCTCAAACCGATTATAGCGCCACAAAACCTTCACCAGAGGTACAACTTTGTTCCTTAAACGCTTCTCGCGGCGATCAGTAATCTTCACCGGCCTTTCTTCATAAGTCAAATCCGGCTCGAGATCCACAATCTCGGGCTCCAACACGTGCTCGGGGTCACTAACATATTTCCTTAACTGAGAAACATGAAATACATCGTGAACCTTACCCATGGATGCAGGCAATTCCAGCTTATAAGCAACTTCGCCCACTCTCTCGATCACAGGGTATGGGCCAACGAACTTAGGGCTGAGCTTGCCCTTAATCCCAAACCGTTTCACCCCTTTCATAGGTGATACCTTCAGGAACACCAGATCACCAACCGAAAACTCCAAAGGTCGGCGACGAACATCAGCATACGACTTCTGTCGATCCTGGGCAGACTTCATCCTAGATCGGACCACATTCACAACGTCAATAGTCTGAGCCAACAAATCCGGGCCCAAAATCTTTACTTCACCGGGAACATCCCAACAGACGGGACTACGGCACTTTCGACCATAAAGTGCTTCAAACGGGGACATCTTAATAGAAGCATGGTAGCTGTTGTTATAGGAAAACTCTACCAATGGAAGATGTCGGATCCAACTCTCTTGGAAATCCAAGGCACAAGCCCGCAACATATCCTCCAAAGTTTGGATTGTTCTCTCGGACTGTCCATCTGTAGCAGCATGGAAAGCGGTACTCATCAATAACTTGCTTCCCAAAGCATCTTGCAAAGCCTTCCAAAATTTAGAGCAGAACCTCGGGTCTCGATCCGAAACAATCTCGAGCGGTACACCGTGATGACGGACGATCTCGGCAATATACACTTCTGCGAGCTTCTCCAAACTCCAAGTATCGCGAATTGGGACGAATCGCGCACATTTGGTCAAGCGGTCCACAATAACCCAAATACCGTTTCTACCATTCACGGTTCTAGGTAAAGCCATCACAAAATCCATCGATATGCACTGCCATTTCCACTCTGGAACAGGGAGTGGTTGTAGCAAACCTCCAGGCTTCTTGTGCTCGAACTTCACCTGCTGACAAGTCAAGCACCTACTTACAAACTCTGCAATGTCCTCTCTCATATGAGGCCACCAGAAATGGAGCTTCAAATCCCGATACATTTTGTCACCACCAGGATGAATAGAGTACCTCGTCTTATGTGCTTCGGTTAGAACTTGCTTTCTCACCTCAGCATCTCTAGGGACAACCCAGCGGTTCTTAAATTTCAGTGCTCCACTGGAATCCACAGAAAAATCTAGAGCCTTACCAAGATTCATCTTTTCTCGGATGCCAGCCAAAAAAGGGTCATCCAACTGCTTCTCACGAATCTCACGGAAAAGAGTTGGTTCAGCAACAAGGGCACACAGGCGACCATCATAATCTTCATCCACAACATCAATAGTCATCTTGGCAAAATCTCGGGACAACTTCTCAGGTAAGCTAGAGCACGGAGACAAGGAATGAAGGATCTTTCTGCTAAGGGCATCAGCAACCACGTTAGCCTTTCCCTCACAATACACCAATTCAAGGTCATAGTCATTCACTAACTCGATCCAGCGTCTCTGTCTCGCATTCAGATCTTTCTGCGTGAAGAGATATCGCAGACTCTTATGGTCAGTGTGAACCTTGCATCTTACTCCGTACAAATAATGCCTCCAAACCTTCAAGGCATGCACCACCGCTGCTAACTCCAAGTCGTGGGTAGGGTAATTCACCTCATGAACTTTCAACTGTCTAGAGGCATAAGCGATCACCTTACCGTTCTGCATAAGGACACAACCCAAACCATTCTTAGAAGCGTCACAGTACACATCAAATCCAACGCCTTCTTCAGGTAGGGTTAGGATAGGAGCAGAGGTGAGCTTTCTCTTGAGCTCAGAAAAAGCATCTTCACAAGCTTGACTCCACAGAAACTTATTCTCTTTCTTGAGTAATTGAGTCATAGATCGTGCTAACTTAGAGAAGTCTTGCACAAACCTACGATAATAGCCGGCAAGACCTAGGAAACTTCGGATCTCGCCAACATCTTTGGGACTTGCCCAGCTCTCGATAGCTGAAATCTTAGCAGGGTCAACCTTAATACCTTCCTTTGTGATAACATGACCCAGAAAAGCTACCTCGGAAAGCCAGAACTCACACTTGGAAAACTTAGCATACCACTTCTGATCTCGTAGGATGCCAAGAATAACCTTGAGATGTTCTGCATGTTCCACCTCTGACTTGGAATAAATCAGGATGTCATCAATAAAGACAACAACACACTGATCCAAATATTCCCTGAAAGTTCTGTTCATCTGATCCATAAAAACAGCAGGAGCATTGGTTAGTCCAAAAGGCATGACTTTGAATTCATAATGTCCATACCTCGAACGGAAAGCCGTCTTAGGAATGTCTGATTCACGGACGGGAATTTGGTGATATCCAGACCTTAGATCGATCTTGGAAAATACGGAAGCACCCTTAAGTTGATCAAAGAGATCATCAATTCTGGGCAGGGGATATTTGTTCTTGATCGTAACCTTGTTGAGATCACGATAATCGATACACAGGCGCATTGAACCATCTTTCTTCTTGACAAAAAGTACAGGAGCGCCCCAAGGGGAAGAACTTGGACGAATGAAATCTTTCTCAATCATTTCATCCAATTGCTTGCGTAGCTCTTGCAACTCAGCAGGAGCCATTCTGTAAGGTGCTTTGGCGATTGGGCCTGTACCAGGCACGAGTTCAATAGTGAATTCCACATCTCGTTCGGGTGGAATGCCTGGTAACTCCTCAGGAAATACATCTGCATAATCACACACTATGCGCACCTCTTCGAGCTTGGGGAGTTCAGCAGTTACAGTCACCGTACATAGAAATGCTTGGCAACCTTTTCTCTGCATTCTGATAGCCTTCATGGCAGAAATAATCTTGATACCCTTCTGTCTTCGACCACCACGGTAAGTCACTCGAACATCTTCGGGGGTCTTCAGAGAAATCTTCTGATCTCGACACTGAAATCTTGCATCATACTGAGCTAACCAGTCCATTCCCAAAATAACGTCGAACTCAGCGAGAGGAAACTCAAGGAGAGTAGAAGGAAGAATAGTACCAGCAAAGAGAATAGGTACATTCTGATAAGCTTTAGAACAGTCAACGACTTCACCAGAAGGGAGGGAAATAGCTATAGGCTCAGCTAGACAGGGGGTTAAGGATAGTTTTGGAGCCAGAGTAGAAGATATTACAGACGTGGAAGCGCCGGTATCAAATAATATATAAGCACTAACACCAGAAATCAGAAACATACCCGTAACCACATCAGGATTAGCCTCGGCGTCGGCACGGCTCATCACAAAGATGCGTCCCTTACGAGGAGCAGTAGTAGAGACAGCGCCAGCTGCAGTAGCGGTGTTGGTTGCTGCTTTCTTCGGGCAAAAGGTAGAGCGGTGCCCGGCTTCTCCACATGTGTAGCAAACTACAGGGGTGCCGTCACAATTCAAACCAGGATGATAAGCCTTCTTGCATTTGAAACAGTTAGAATCTTTCTTGTTATTGGGCTTCGAGTTGAAATTGTTTTTCTTGAAACCACTACCTGTAATAGCATACAGTAGAATCAGAAATTTAAAAGAAAAGAAAGTAGAAGAAGAAGAGAAAGGAAGAATAATCCAGACCTCCAGAGTTGAACTTCTTAGAAGAAGATGAAGAGTTATTCCCAGAATGGGTGAAAGGTCTTTTATAACCAGATGATGGGTTCATAGATTTCACCCGCTCAATCGAAGATTCCGCGTATAGCGCGGCATTATAAAGCTCATTAACAGTTGAGAGACTCCGGGGCATGTTGAGAGTGATATCGGCTCGAAGTCCTCCACGATAAAAGAAAGCTCGGGAATTCTCATTGGGTAACAGATCACCAGCATAATTCGCCAGAAAGTGAAACCGAGTGGTGTAAGCTTCAACTGACATGTTATTCTGACTTAGAGTGTTGAATTCAGTCATCCTCTGACGCCTCAGCTCCTCGGGATAAAATCTCTGCTCTAAGAGAGTCTTGAACTGAGTCCAGTTGAATCCTGGAGTCTGAAGAGCAGTCGGGCCAACTTGGCTCCACCATCTGTCTGCATCGTCTGACAAGTACAACACAGCTAGGCCCACCTTCTGTTCCTCGGGGGCGGAGTAAATTCCAAACTGTCTTTCCATCACTCGAAACCAACGGTTCATGACTTCAGGGTCCACGGAACCGTTGTAATAGTCCAATCTGCTTTTAGCCATTCCTTCAGCAGCGTGAGAGAAGTTGAAGGGCCTCTGCTGGTTCCGGTTGTTCATCTCGTTCATAGCTTGCGCTATATTGCGTAGCGTCTCAGCCAGAGCTTCGATACCTCCTTGATCATTGTTGTTGTCGTTGTTGCGGTTGTTGTTGTTTCGGTTACCTCTTCCGGCCATCTTGAAGTTCACAAATAACAACATAAAATCAATGCTAATCATCGAGTTCAGGAACAGACAATCTTAACAGTTAAGTCCTTATCTGTTTCTACCCATTTCTAATAATATCTTTATTTACTGTTTAAATAATTTACTGGTATTTTTCCCTAATTTCAGGTGTGTAAGCGTCGGGAGCAGTGATGCTCTGATACCAACTGTAATCCCCTAAAATTCTAGCGCGATACAGTGGCGGAAACACTGTAGAGTCGGGATTAAAACACACAGAACTATGTCTTAATAAATTAAATTGGTAAAGTCCAACATGCGCCATACATAAAAAATGGCTAAAATATAAAACAATCCGTAAAAAGGTTAAACAATCCTTAAGACATGATTAAAAAAAACAGCAGGATTCAAGACTGCTCGCTAGCCCACAACCACCGGAAAATAAACACGTATACCTGCCATGTTAAAACATAACAGCCACAATCAGTGGGGAGCAACGTCAACGTTCTCCCAGCCGTATAACAGGATTTTAAAACAGTAATTACTAATATAGGAAAAATAGTAAAAGTGGAAAACATTAAAACAGCGTAATAAAAATAAGTTTTTGCGTAAAACAAATTAATTAGAAGGATTGCCGAAGAAACATAAAGATATTTGCCAACCTGCGTCAATTTATATCGATAATAAATAAAATAATCAAAATGGTGTTATGGATAGGATTAATGTAGAATCTAGACTTTCACTAGGATAATACTAAAACTAGTTTCGAGAACTTAGTCAAAACAAATTAGACTTTGGTCTCTAACTAGGCAACTCAACTATAACAGGACTGCGTGCAGCGAGGTCCTGGCTTAAGTAATGTACACCCCTCCTGGACACCAACCGTAATCCAGTTCAACCCGACGGCGACTTACACGATGCGATATCTAAGTTTAAGGTCAAAATATACACACTCCTGAGCACAAACCATGCTCAGTTCAACGACCAATGTGTCTCAACATAGACACACCAACTTTATAGTTGATGGCAAAACGTACACCCCAGACTATATTACTCTAAACCCACACTTGTCCTTATTCCATAACTCCAAAACAAACCATTATCGATATTTAAAAGATGTATTCATCATAAACAATATGAGGATAAAAGAAGTAAACATTTATATTCTAAAAGAGGAAACTTTCTATTTTAGGAAACTTCTATTTTAGGAAATTTCTATTTTTAGAAACTTTACTAAAAATAACATCATATCAAAGTAGTGAAAATATTAGTTCATACTAATACCACATTTTAGTAAACGATATAGATTTATAAAACTAATACTTTCGGCCTTAACGATATTAATTATTAAAGTAAGAACATTTGATTTTATGAAATTATTAAAATATCGTGTAAGTGGTATAAAATGATTAGAAACATCTTAAATATTTTAATATTACTAATTAGGGTGTTTTCAAAAGTTATAAAGCTAAAATTCCCTAATTATTATTAGTTTCGACGATAAAATTATAAATAGGATTTTACGGCAAACATCAAATTAAATATTTGAACGTCTTTATTTAATTAAACCAACAAATATATTTAGAGTATGTTAAGGGATGATTTAACTCTTAAAGTTTCAGATTTAAATACTTTCAAAATTGCTGGAAAAATAATTCTTTTAGGTAAGACGAAGCAATTTAGCGATAAATCACAATTTGTCCGAAATCAATATTTATTAATTAAAGACTATAATAAATAGTACAAAAATTACGTAAAATAGTTAAATTATATTTATGGACATTCTGTCCAGAAAAGAAAATTTCCAGAATTCTAAAAACTCGGTTTTTAAAGCGTTTTCTCGTTAATCGTCCAATCTCGACAATAACGATTAATAAAAATAGTAATTACAAAACGATTTAAGTATTAATATCCAAAAATTATTATTACACTTTAAAATCCTAATTTTACAGAATATAAATTTTTCCAGATTTTTTCCAAAACCCAGATTCAACAAATTTCAACAAAACCGTCATTTAAACCCGTTTTCGCAATTAACGATTTTATTAACAAACCTATCGTTCCAAACATTTTATTAAGGCACTAAAAATCATAATAATACATTTTAATATGAAATCATCAGAATCATAAATTTTTCCAGATTTAAACCAAAGACCAGAAATCGAGAATTTAAACAACAAACACGGTTTTAACTCTAAACGATGATTTAAAGTGATTAATTAATTCATCCACTTAAAAATTCCGAAAAATTATGAGAAAATTCATAAAATTCTATTTCACCAGAAAGTTTTACCACGTCAAAAATCAGATTAAAATAAAATGCTTAAGTACTAGAACTAAAAATCGGTTTTCAATCGTTTTTGTCCGAAAACGATAATAATTCAATAATCGATATCAAAAATATCAGAAAAATACTAAATTACTAAAAATCATCAAAAACAACATTTTTCCAGAATATAAATATATATTACATGTTTAGGCCGATTATTACGATTTTACAAATTATTATAACAATTTAATCGTTAATCTCGTAAAAACGATAAAAATATCGAAACATGCAAAATTTCAACTTTAAAATTTTTTCCAGAATTCGTGACATACATATATTGCCAAAATAAAATATAAAAATATATACATGCAAATACTCAATTAAAACCTTGAAATACCGAGTAACATCGACGTTACCTCTACTCCAAGTCTGAATCAACGATGTATTCGTCGGCTTCGGCATCGTCCAAAAATCCTACCAACACGAAAATCATGGCAGAAAATACCATGAGAAAACTAAAAAAAAACAAGGTAAAAATTGATCGAAAATGATGTCGATTAATACCTTAACGAAGGAATCGGAAAGAGGATGATTATGACGATAAGAATGATGCGATTGAGACTAGAAATGGAGCAAAAATTTGCCTAGAATGGCTAAGGGTCACACGGCCAAAAGAGAGGAGAAGAGAGTGATGAATATTTTTGGTGAATGTAAAAGAAATGAATGTAGAGAGTAAAGGTGGAGATGGGTGATACAATACTTAAAAGAGTAAGCATGAATTAAGGCTTTCAAAAAAAAGAATACAAGAGTGTACCTAGACCATAAGTTGGCCGGCCAAATGGGATAAGAGAGGGAGTAAGATAAGCTTTGACATAAATGCTACAATGAATGAAAATGATTTATCTTATGATTACGTTTTAATGTGATAAAATGAATCGTTTAAATAAAATGTAATAAAACTTGTGACCAAGAGCTTAGTCGGTCCAAAATGTGAGAAAACAGTCTCAAATAATTTATAAGTTGATAAAAAGTATAATCGTAAAATAGTTAAAGGCGTTTCAAAGTAATTCGAGTAAACCTCGCGTAAGAAAATAATTATTCGCGAAGCTTCGTAATAAAATCATAAATGGCTTGTTTTTAGTAACTAAAATATATCTTAGTAAAAAAAATATTCCATAAACGTATTCAAACATTTTTAGGAAAAAGAAATAACTTAAATCCAAGCTTAAAAATGTCAATTCGGAGAGAAATAGAATTCCTCGCGGAAAAATTACTTAGTTTACGAAGAAAATCAAATAAATAGATGTAAAAGATTTAAAATCTTTTAAAATAAAAATAAATATCATTAACCTCAAAGTTGAAGATAAGCTTGGAAAAATGATGACACATAAGCCAAAATGTGATAGAGTTATAACGATGTCATAACGATAAGGAATAAAACTGCTAGAAATATAGCGGGTGTTACAAAGCTGGTGAGCCTTAGCAAAGTTGATGTTTTTTCTTAACCAGATGCATAGTAAACTCTAATAATAATTGCACATACTAATTATACTCATACCTATTCTTTTTCAGAAGGCAAAACGAAACAAAGAAAAAACTGGTGATGAGAAGGTTCAGGTTAGGTGTAGACCAGTGAGCCTTGTGGAACTAATGTCCAACTTTAATGACAGGCAGCGAGCGGCCGTCAACAGTATCGGTTTTGGCGGCCTACTACAAATGCGTCTTAAAAACTACCCCGTGAAGTTTGCCCCAGACTTCGTAAAGTTATTTGCTGATGATTCTGATTTTCAGACTACGGAAAAGTGATCAATTCATGGTAACGAAGCACGATGTCCATGACTGCTTCCTTCTTCCTTACGGTCCGAACCCAGTTGTTCTGCTCCCCATGGGTCGGTCGAAGCAAGCACTAGTGGAGGCTTTCCTTAGTGTGAAACAAGCATGGAGGGACCGGTTCCATATTGCTAAAGGAAGTGAAGTAATTCCTCTCACACAGGTGCAAGAAAAACTATAGCACAACGTTGACGGTGGAGACGACTTCTGCAGGCTACTGTTCGTTCTGTACAGCATGTCGATTTTTCTTAACCCAACGTCCAATTACGGCATTGATTTGAGGCTGTTGAAGTCTATGGAGAATGTAGGGTAAATAAGAAACTACGATTGGTGCACGTTTGTATTGAATGGGCTGGCGGTAGCCTGTCAAGACTACGTGCTTCGAAAACCAACATACCTGCTCGCTTTTTTGCCATTCCAAATGATCACCTACTTCCAGCGCTTTGAATACAGTGACCATCCTTGCTTTCCCGCATGATCTACCGTTGATCAAGCATTGGGATCTAGAGCGAATGCTTGAAAGGTTAATGGGCGAATTTGTTGATGGTAGGCTGGTTAGTCTTACCAAGTCAAAAGTAAAGTACCCCCATTGTCTACATGATAAGGTGGTGGATGACGTGTCGCCGCTGAGGATAACGAATGACCGGTAGACCGATGCCCCAACAACATCCGCGCCCAAAGTTGGGAAGTCCATAAACATCAAGCTAGCAGATGGCGTAGAGGATGACGAGGATTTAAAAGCTAGGGCAGTAGACGTAAGTAATAAAAAATTTCGTCAATAAATTACGTGTTCACTCTATCGTCGAAACTTGCATCTAATATGTATTTCAGTTTTTTAAAGTTTTTTGTTTCTACATTTAATTGGTGACTAAGCCAACCAGGGAAGAATGGGGTATTTGTCTCTGTGCTCTTCAAGTCTCATGGAACTCACCCAATCTTTCGCAGAAAATATATTTATTGTTACTTTAATTGCTATATTATGTTACTCTTACTTTGAACAACTGTTACTTTAATGCGCATTATGTGTTACTTTAAGGAATTAAGTTACTTTTAAGAGTGAAGATGTGTTACTTTAACAGTACTAATCTGGTACTTTAAGTGTGAAGATGTGTTACTTTAACGCGGATCATCTGTTACTCTAACATCAAAGATGTGTTACTTTAATACGAATCATAAGTTAAAGCCACCACATTAACACACTCTTTTTACATTTGATGCAGGAGGCACATGAGTTGTACCTCATGATGGAAAGGAATGCAGTTGCCTTCCATGATTGGTGGGTCTTAGCCGCTACCAAAATGAGAAGAATAACATCTGGCAAACTACTGCATAATGACCTGGTTCCGTTACAGGCATCGGAAGACTTCTGGAGTGGAGAGGAGCTCCACCGGACAGTCGATGAAGTATGCGAGGCGTACGCACGTGCGAAGAACGCAACGACGAAGGGCCCCGTATACATGGACCAACCCACATAACCAAGAGGTGCGAGTATTCGTACAAACGTGGCGGGGGAGCACATTGTTGGGGCATTAATGCCATCTTTGGAATTTGGGAATGAAGGCGGTCCGAACTTTGAACTGTACACGACAGCGGAGATGAATGAGGCTGTTAAGGGTGATTCGGAGGACAGCGATCACCGCTCGTTGGTGCTCTCATTGTGTAATCCGAACACAGATGAAGCAAATCTTTGTGAATGTTTGTGGGTGGAAGTTGATAGATGGAAGGTCTTCCACCCTTATTTCTTCCACTCTGAAAAAAGGTTGGAATGCATGGAAGTGGTCGACGATAAGTTTGGATGATCGTATGATTGTGGGACACCTGACCTAGACCAGCTAATCATATCGGACTTTCTGGTTAGAGATATCAGGTTGTTCAGGTCCGTATTGAGCCCTCGGAAAGACGTAATGAATTACGTCTTTTTCAAAAATGAAAAATACAACACAGAGTAAGTTTTTTTAACGGTAATCAATGTCCTTTACCTGCTGTTTTTTCTTTATGTTATTTTTGATCGATTGTCACATAATTCATTCAAATTATATCAGTGAGATGTTGGTAAGGGTTGACGACTTCTTCAACGTACCTTGTGACGAGCTATCAACACTTCAGCCGGGGGTGCAGCTCTCAAACGCTGTGATCGATAGCTGGTGCATACTACTTAACTACCTGGACGCTTGTCAGACTGCAGTGCCTCGAATATCATGCTGCTTATTTGGCGTTAGCCACAACGTAAGCCCGTCTCTCCTAATTTGATCATACTAGTACAATCAACAACGAGTGTTACTCTAAGGCGTTGATACTGTTACTTCAATAACTGTTAATCAAACCAATATAATTCAGGAAGATAATATGAGCTACTATAAATATGTTACTGCAATATTATCTTTATGTTACTGTAATGACGATGAATTGTTACTTCAACATATGTCATGCAGAAGACAGTACTGAAATTATGGAAGGGCTTGAAGAGTGGTGTCTTTGTTGACATTGGTCAAGATTTGATCAACTTCTGGGACATCTAGGCTGAACTAAATTAAGACACCATCCAGCTAGACTCCAACGTGGTACGTCTATATGAAATACTCATACGATTGACTATTTATTACAGCTCATCGATAATAATCACCGACAACTTAATTACCAAATAACAGGTGTTCGTCCTGGTGCTATCTGACAACAACGATCACTATAGCTGTGCATGTATCAACTTCCTTCAAAGCAGATCGAATACTTCGACAATAGGAGTTATGAAGAGCAGGAATTCGAAAGCCTACCATACGCCGGGATGGCAAAAATTGCAGTAAGTGTACTCATGTTATATAATCGGACATCATTTTATACACCAAGACATGTGTTGTCAACTTTCAGTCTTATATGGTTTCTTTTTTTTTGTATAATCAAGGCTGTAGAAATGGGAAAGTATATGGTGCAAAAAGGTATCACAAAGGGGTCGGTTGTCTTAGAGTTCGCTGTTGTCAATGTCCTATTCGCATGGCAGGGCGGCGGGTTTTTGGCTAATGATTGTGTTGTCTACCTCATGGTACATATGATGCTGTACGCGGGGGGGGGGGGGGGGGGGGGGGGGTGTTCGATTGTTGTCTAGGCACAATGGAGGCTAACAACCTATATAGGGTAGAAATTGCAGCAACAACTCTGGTCCTATGCGACATCAACAAGGACAGAGATGAGGTGTTAGCGAAGGTGAGAGAGTTCCTGAACGATAAAGCAAATATCTTCATCGAGAAAACAATCTCCGGTGTTGCGGGGTTGATTGTAAGGATTTGCCGTGGATCCCACCGATCAAATAATAACCAACTAATCCTAACTGGGTAGATAGGGTAAGTCGGGTCGAGTCCACGGGGACGGTAAGATGGGTTTCGACTAAGTTTCACCTAAAGCCTTGGCTAGGTCAACTAAGCTAAACAACCTAAAACGATGAAAAAGGGAGAAAACTATGACTAAGAGTAGGCTAAGTGCGACCACTAAAGCTATAGGACTCAACTAACTAGAGAGACAATGACTAAAAGGACAGAAAAACAATAGAAAAAGGACTAGGATTAGGTTGGGTTCAAGGATGATGAAATGATCAAGGGGAAGCAAAGTTGAAGGGGTAGTCAAGCTATCTAGACATAGTCCGGGCTCTCGCTACTTAAACCGACTTAGAGGTTCCTCGCTCTCGCGCAAGAACCCATCCTAGCGACATACAAGACTGCAAGAAGAAGGCAAGAAAACATGCATTTGCAACTACAAGTCATTCAAGCATTTCATCAAACATGTTCTATGCATACAATTATGAAGCAACCAAAACTTCCACCAACATCTTAAACAAACCCTTAATCACCCATTAAAAACCCAATCCCCCTACTAACCCAAGCAAGAGACTACTCACACATATCTAAACTTAAACTAACACAAACGTGAGAAACAAAAACAAGAACAATCACATTCATAATGAAGCACTAACAAGGAACAAGGAACAATACAATAAACAAAAGATAAAGAATGAAACTTGAATGATAAAACAAAGATTAAAGGAAAGGAGAGGAGAAATTATACCAAATAAGAGAAGATGGAAAGATTGAAACTTGTAATAATAAGAAAACTCAAATTCATCAACCAAGGTTGTCAATCTTCGTTGGATTTTCAAGAATTCCAATAATACAAGGATTAAACTAAGATTAAGGATTAATTAAGGACTAATCTACACTAATCTAAGCTAATATAACCTAAAGTAGTGTAGGGTTTAGTGGGTAATGTAAAGGATAATGAATGGTTACAAGAGGGGGTATATATAGGGTTACAATGAATAAGGGAAGCGGAAAACCGAAACAACCCCGATCTGGGCCCATCCCTGCCAGGGGGAGGGTCATCCCCACCGGGAAGGGGTGGTCCCGACCGGGAAGGTGGTGATCCCGGCCGGGATCATGCTCCAGTGGCTCGGTTTGTCTTGTCTCTTCATCCCGGTCGTGATGGATGTGTTCCCAATCGGGATGGGTCTTGTAGGCTTCAAATATGATCTCATAGGTCCCCACTTGCTCTCCCTAGGCTTCTCATTGATTCTCGGTTCTCGGGAATGGGTCCTAAGGGCTCGGGATCAAGTCTAAGCCACCGAGTGATCGTCGCTTCTCTTCGTTGGCTCCATATGTGTCAGAAATGAGTTGGAATCGTTTTATTTATCCAATATTGGCCTTAGGAAACTAAAACAAACTAGAAGAAGCGTAAGTAGCCTCGAAACCGCTCCAAAGAGCGATTCCACAAGAGAAACCGGGATCAAACACAAGGAATAAGCACTACAAAACACACTTATCAACTCCCCCACACTTAACCCTTACTCGCCCTCGAGTAAGAACCAACCAACTACTAAACTAATAGAAACTATACTATTAACCGAGCGGGTATTAGCGCACCCTACGCCCTTTCAACTCACGCGAGAACACTTAGAGGAAAAGTGCTTTCCGCAAGGCAAGTGAGGTCTTGCGACAAAACTGTGGATACAACCGAACACGAAAACACATAAACATACAGACACACAAACAAACAATAATCGGTTGCATCCAATAAGAAACAAATACCGCTTCCCTCAACAAAGCGGTGAAAGAAACACCGGTTAAGGACTCAAGTCAAGTGACAACGTTCCCAAGCTAATAACAGAAATCGATATGGACAAAACCCTAATAGTATGACAACAAAGCAATAAAAACGTTGGTAACTTACCTAGGTTCTTCCTAACCTTCTAAGAACGTACCACGGGATGAGAGGCGGGATGGAAAAAGTATGAACCACGGAGTTGGTCGACACTGTAGGTAAGTGAAGCCCCGCTCCCTTTAGCGAAAAGCCAAGAGGGTCGTCCCATGTTCAAAATAGCCTAACTAGTCCAAGTAAAAAGATGAATATGGTTTGCAAAATGAGGAAGACCGACCATTACATTATCATCCTTCCTAGGGACTCGGTCCTTTGTTAGACTCTTCACGATAACGGTCGGTAAAAGGCTTATTTTTGAGAGGGTAAGATTTTTTTGTGAAATTGATTTTCTTTGGCATTTTTCTTTTATATTTTGCTTTTGAGTTACAATGCCACCACTTTTTCTTCTTTTGTATTTTCTTTTTCCTTTGTTGTCCCTTTTCTTTTTCTTCTTTCTTTTCTTTCTTTTTCTTTCTTTCTTTTTCTTTCTTTTTCTTGGTTTGCCCTTTTGGCCAAATTTTGTTTTGTAAGCATTTCTTGCAACCAAGTAAGAACTTAGACAATTTGCAACTTATTTGTGGAAATGTGTAGGAGGTAGGGAAATGGGTAAGTCGGGGGTCGCAATTACCCTTCAAACCCACAAAAAGGGGGAAACTTGGACTAATCAAACGATCTCGAACATGGTCACCTAATAGACGAGACTCGGGAACCAAGGCCTTTTCACTCCGTGGGTGGTATGGTCAAATTGCAAATCCCGCAGTAAATCCCTAGTAGACTAGGTGGACTCAAGGTAAGAAACCAACGAAACTATTGGTTTAAAGTTATTCTACTAGAGTAAAGTCCAAGACTCGATTAATATCACTAGAAAGGGAAAGTAAACACTTGCGCACTATCCTCAAAACCGGGTTTTCGAAAACCTTTTTACACAAGACATACACTACACAACACAAAACAAAGACTCAACAAAAACAAAAGAAAAAGAGACAAAACAAAACAAAACAAAACAAAACAAGAGAAAAGAGAACAAACACACAAAGAAAACAAACACCACCCCAAAACTTCCAAACAAGCCACCACATCAACCACAAACTTAAAAAAGCTCCACCCTATCACACATCATCACAAAATCTCCTCCAAACTCAACAAGAGACAAAGAGGAAAAGGGATAAAATGATGTTACCGGATGTGTTGAAAGCTCTCCAAAGTTAACGGTGATCAAGCGATCTAAAAGGAAAAAGGGAGGCAAAACACACACAACACAACAAATACGAAACAAAGACACAAAAGACAAGGACACGAAAGAGAATCTTTTTGGTTTTTTATGAAATTTTTAAGTTTTTAGGGATTTTTAAGATTTTTTCAAAAAAAAAATACGAAAATAAAACTAAACTAGCCTAAGATATCGCTCCCCCACACTTAAACCGAGCAATGTCCTCATGCTTGATCGGTAGTGTGTGGAAGACACTAGAAAAGAAGAGCAAAAGGGAAAAAAGAACTAAAAATCAAAATGAAAGTGAAGAAAGGGGTAGAATGTGTCCGGCCGGGGTGTAATCAAGTCACCAAGGGCCGAGACAAGGAAAGATATGGATGGGGGAAGAAATAAAAAGAAGAAAATAAAAGGAAATGAGAGGGGAGGCTAGGTGTAATCAAGTCACCTAGCCCGGATTTCGCCCGAATCCGACTAAATTCTACTAAAAGAGGAAATAAAAAGATAAAGAAAAAGTGAAATTACTTGTCAATTTGGATTTTTGAAATGACTCTCGATGTAGTCACGTCATCGAGAATCGGGAGCAAAAATAACCAAGGCCCCGAGGGACACCAAGACACCAAATACATAAAGGGAAGTGGAACAAACGAAGAGTAAGCAACATAAGACGGAAAAGAAAGGAGAGTCGCCTTACCAAACGGTTAGCAACTCAACCAACTCCATCGTCTCAATGATCGTTATCGGCACCTTGCTTGTCTTCATCGATATTCCTCCTCTTCCTTGATGTAGTCTCAAGTATCGAGCTTGAAATGGTGTAAATGAGGTTGGGATTTGAGGGGAGACTCGATGTATAGTGAAGAGAAGATGAGATGAAGGTATATAATTGAGGTTCAAGGGTGAAATGATAGTTGGGAGGGTGAGTAGGGAGATTGGGAGGGGGTATAAAGTGGTTGGGTGGGGTTTAAATGAAGGAACAAAGGCAAATGAGGCTGCAGGAGCCCTTCCCGGCCGAGAAGACAGTTATCCCGGTCGGGAAGAGCTCATCCTGGTCGTGATGGTTCTCATCTAGGTCGGGAATGACCATCAGTAGCTCCTTTTTCCATGCTCACTTCATCCCGGTCGCGATGACACCGATCTCAGTCGGGATGGTACCTTTCCCGAGCCTTGAAGCCTTCTTTCAATACTAGTTCCACGCACAAGACAAATACTACCTCTGGATTCTAAATCCCGTCCCCAAAAGCTTGTCAAAAGCTCAAAAACTGACTTCCTTGCCCAAGGTCCAAGCTTCTATCATCAACAACTCCTCTCAAAACTTCATCTTCACTATCAACCTATCAAGTAAACTCGAAAACATCCATCAAAGATCCCTCCCTCACATCGCTCATCAAAATACCAAATTACAAGAATTCCACAAATACAAACAAATCATAGAAACAAATTCACAATAAACACAATTACAAACACAAAAACTAAAAAGAAGAGGGAAAGGGGAATATACAACATGACGGTTCTTGAGGAACTCCGTCAAACCTAGGATGGTGGACTCTTCATTCCTAGCCATAGCCATCAAGGGCTCGGAGGAGCAAGTCAAATGCTCGAGCCACATCATAAAGAAGGCTCATTGAGTACCCGAGCCAAGCTATCCTCCAAAGCCTCCAAGTCGGAAGCAAGAAGTGGTCACCTAAAGACCCAATGTCATCTTTCACGTGGTCTCCGGGGTCTTTCCATCCTACAAGCTTTAACGACCTCTTCCTCCCTAAGCATCGTCTTCTAGCACAACCAAATCTTGAATTTTTGGCACAAGGGTCAGAAGGGAGTTTAACCCTCTTCTTTTCATCAAGCAAACCAAAGTCATCAACAAGTTCCGGCCTAATATCTGATCTCCCAATCCTAAAACATCGCTCTTCCCCACATCATCAATAAGAAGAGATTTAAAACTCATACAAGCGATTTCAACGTCTTATAAACCAACATCCAAATTACACACAAGGGGTTCAGAATATTTTATTGGATTTTCACATATGGGCAACTTGATTTCATCATTCACATCCCATGACTTCACAAATCCTATCACCTCACTCAACTCATCTCAAAGTTCTACATCCTCAACAATAGGCTCATAAGAAGCGGCATGAAGCTCAAGCGGAGGGAAAGCGGAGGGGATTGAAGGTTCAACAAGTATAGAGGGGGTAGACTCTTGAATTTTCTCTATTTTATCGGTGTTTTCATCAATGAAACTCTTCAAATTCCCACTATCCTCATCCAATTCTTCACCAAAAATGCCTTCATCAAGGGTAATCACCTCATTCATCTCATCTTGGGTAGACAATCGAAGTTCTTCATAGCAAGTCTTGCTTCTCAAAGAGACTTCATCGGCGGCTTCATGATTGGGTTGCTCCCCTTGCTCAAGTGAGCACCCTTCGTCAAGTTGTGACGTTCGAGTTAAAAACATTACGGTTTTAGCCGCTATAGCATTTAATCGAGCATCAATCGCCTCATTTTCCCTTTGAATTTGGGCCATGATTTCATATTGGTCCTTTTACATTTGGTTGGCCATTTCTTGTTGGCTCTTTTGCCTTTGAAGAATCGATTGAATTAGCTCCAAGTTGGGCATTTGTTGGTCATTGGGGTTTTGGAGTGCTACTTGAAAATCTTGATGATGCCCAAGGGGTGGGGCATCATATTGTTGGTAGTGAGATTGAGGTGATTGGTAATATGGTGGGTTTTGGGGATATTGGCTTCCATATGGAGAAATATGATGAGGCATGGTGGGTTCATGATGGTAATTTGAGTAATAACCACCACGATCACAAGGTTGATAAGCACTCACTTGATGGAAGCCGTTTCCATATCCTTGAAGCTCATACCCACGGGTTTCTTGATTACCCGATGAAGCTTGATAGTAGTAGGGAGACATCATGTCCTATTCTTGATTCATAGAGGGAGAGGAGTAGCTCATGGCGGCTTCTATGGGTGGGGAGTTTAGATCAAACCTCAGTTTTTGCTCGAAAATCGTGGCTCGTACCCGGTTGAGGACCTCCCAATCTAGCAACTATCCGTTTACGCGGCCCTGAGTTGTAAAGAAGAGGATGGTCACCACCTTTAGGCAAAAACTGTAGACTAGGAGCAAACTTGAGAAGTCTAGGGATTTTTGGGCACTAGACAAGAAGGAAATAAACTTCGCACCTACAAGAAGCAAAAAGAAAACAAAAAAAACTACAAAAACAAAGACAAAGTCAAGTAAATAGGCAAACAAAGTCTAAACTAGCACCGTCCCCGGCAACGGGGCCAAATTGATGGTAAGGATTTGCCGTGGATCCCACCGATCAAATAATAACCAACTAATCTTAACTGGGTAGATAGGGTAAGTTGGGTCGAGTTAAGGAGGATTTCGACTAAGTTTCACCTAAAGACTTGACTAGGTCAACTAAGCTAAACAACCTAAAACAATGAAAGGGGGAGAAAACTATGACTAAGAGTAAGCTAAGTGTGACAACTAAAGCTATAGGACTCAACTAACTAGAGAGACAATGACTAAAAGGACGGAGAAAACAATAGAAAAAGGACTAGGATTAGGTTGGGTTCAAGGGTGATGAAATGATCAAGGGGAAGCAAAGTTGAAGGGGTAGTCAAGCTATCTAGGCATAGTTCGGGCTCTCGCTACTTAAACCGACCTAGAGGTTCCTCGCTCTCGCTCAAGAACCCATCCTAGCGACATACAAGACCGCAAGAAGAAGGCAAGAAAACATGCATTTGCAACTACAAGTCATTCAAGCATTTCATCAAACATGTTCTATGCATACAACTAAGAAGCAACCAAAACTTCCACCAGCATCTTAAACAAACCCTTAATCACCCATTAAACACCCAATCCCCCTACTAACCCTAGCAAGAGACTTCTCACACATATCTAAACTTAAACTAACACAAACATCAGAAACAAACACAAGAACAATCACATTCATAATGAAGCACTAACAAGGAACAATGAACAATACAATAAATAAAAGATAAAGAATGAAACTTGAATGATAAAACGAAGATTAAAGGAAAGGAGAAGATAGATTATACCAAATAAGAGAAGATGGAAAGATTGAAACTTGTAATAATAAGAAAACCCAAATTCATCAACCAAGGTTGTCAATCTTCGTTGGATTCTTCAGGAATTCCAATAATACAAGGATTAAACTAAGATTAAGGATTAACTAAGGACTAATCTACACTAATCTAAGCTAATCTAACCTAAAGTAGTCTAGGTTTTAGTGGGTAATGTAAAACATAATGAATGGTTACAAGAGGGGGGGTTATATATAGGGTTACAATGACTAAGGGAAGCGGAAAAGCAAAACAGCCCCGATATGGGCCCATCCCGGCCGGGAAAAGGGTCATCCCGACCGCGAAGGTGGTGATCCCGGCCGGGATCTTGCTTCAGTGGCTCAGTTTGTCTTGTCTCTTCATCCAGGTCGTGATGGATGTGTTCCCGACCGGGATGGGTCTTGTAGGCTTCAAATATGATCTCATAGGTCCCCCCTTGCTCTCCCTAGGCTTCTCATCGATTCTCGGTGCTCGGGAATGGGTCTCAAGGGCTCGGGATCAAGTCTAAGCCACCGAGTGATCGTCGCTTCTCTTCGTTGGCTCCATATGTGTCGGAAACGAGTTGGAATCGTTTCATTTCTCCAATATTGGCCTTAGGAACCTAAATCAAACTAGAAGAAGCGTAAGTAGCCTCGAAACCGCTCCAAAGAGCGATTCCACAAGAGAAACCGGGACCAAACACAAGGAATAAGCACTACAAAACACACTTATTAGGGGTCGATGAGCGAGACCGTCAAGAGGGCAGACGAGGCAGAATCTGAGGAACGACCATAGAATGAAGGGCCAACTGTCGACACCTCGCCCTACAACCTCGGTCGCAGAAACGATGTCTGACTCAGAATTGACAACGCAGACAAGATCCGTACTGAGGAGCAAAAATCGAGGTGAGGGTGACGGCCTAGGTTGCTCAATTGACTGTGGCGGCGAAGATGCGAACCTTCCTATGTTGTCACCGTTTCTAGCGAACAACAAGACGTTGTTAAGCAAGATCGCCATCCGTCGTAAAAACGCCGTGGACTATTGCCTCGTGGCGCTCGAGGATTATGAAAATTGGTAAGCATTTACTGCAATAATGATGATTGAATACATTTTTAGATTTTTTTACTGGTGATTTTTTTTACAGCGAGGAGGTGGCAGTGTATTCAAGCTTGACTAGAATTGAGCCGAATAAGATAAGTTCAATGCTACCGGGTCAGAACATGGCATCGTGCGTCATCGATTGCTGGTCGATGTTGATGAACAGGCTTACCTCAGGCGTTACTGGATCGGACGAAACACCTACGATGGCTTTCTTTGGTCTCCGACAATCGGTACGCGTTACTGTTGCATTTGTGTGTATACATATAAATATCATCATGGGGCTAGGAGAATACAAGTCCCTCATATGTTGCCATTCATGAGACAAATTCATACTGTAATTCATGAGAAAAAGTCATACTGTAAGTACGTATAGTAATCAAATCGGTTATGATTTTTGTTACTACAACATACTGAGTGTGTTACTTCAACATATTTTGATTGGAAACTGCAGCCAAATACTTTACAGTTGATCCCAATTTGAGACACATTGAATATGTTGTAGGACTGCCTTTATGGAATAGTTGAACAGTATGAAGACGGTCCATCCACGCAACAAGCGGACATCTTGATGGCGCATTGGGATTTATTTAGAAAAAAGTGTGGTCGTTCTCTTGACATGAATTCTGAACTCATCTTTGTTCCCATCAATCTCGAGGGTTACTACTAATGCGTATGCATCAACCGTAAGGACAAGACAGTAGATTCCTTGATCACCAACGCTACACCGACGTGCAAGATACAGATGTGTACAAGGCTGCAAATCTAATTGTGAGCGCACTCCTGACGATCAGTATACATATGTGATGCCCGCCGAATCGGATTGGTCATTTTAGCGAAGGATGGGGGATCAAACAATATTTATAGACTCATAATAACACAAAAAAACTAGTGTATTCATGGTAAGTCGAGGTCGGTCCACAGGGAAACAGAACGGTAATGAGTAAAAGCGGCGTGTTTGAGATCTAGTGGGGGCTTTAAGAGTCGAGTCTATACTAAAATGTAACAAATAACAAGAGATGATCAAATAAGGGAAAGATGTTAGGGGGAAGTCGGGAATCGGAAATTGGGGTCTAAGAAAATTGGAATCGGGTCGGTCACCACATTGGTAAAGGGAGAATGCCACCTTTTGTTTCTTCACCCAACCCACCTAAAAACCCGCTTTCGCGGCGAAGAAGGGTAAGTCTCTAGTTAAGGTAATTTCTACCCCGAGTTTCCCCATACTGATAGAAATGAGTCAAGTTTGGTCTAGTTGGCCGGACTAAAACAACAATGACACAACAACCTCAAGCAAGATAAACCAACAAGCAAGCAACCAAACAAAAACTTCTTAATTCAAATAATCCAACATCATCCTCCCTACCAATAAGAAATCTACTCACACATCATAATGGAAACTAACAAAACAATGACAATAGAGAAAACAACAAAAACAAGCATAGTGATTAAATCTAGAAAAATGACAACAAAACGATAAGGAAACTTACAATCTAATAAATAAACTAGGAAGCGATCTAAGACAACATAAACGAAATCTAGAGAAAATAACGACAAAACGATGAACAAAATAACAATCAACAAAATGAAACATAAAACGACCTAAAACAACATAAATAAGATCTAGATAAATTAACAACAAAACGATGAGGGGAGTAATGATCTACTAAAATAAACTATAAGACGATCAAAGAACAATGCAAGTAAAATAAATAGAAACGGTGCAGTAATGAAAGAACGAGATTAAATCTAGTCTGGAGATTAGGGAGAGGAAGAGAAATATACCAACTATGTAGATCAGCAATAAAGAAGAAGATTGCATAAATAAATAAGATGAATCTTGATGAAGAGGACAAAGGATTTGTCACTAATCCTTTAATAGTCTCCAAGAATCTTCAATAAAAACTTGAATTCTACAAAGCTTGAATGTAAATCTGAGAATTGACGAAGAAAACTATGAAGATCTACTACTAGCATACTATCTAAGCTAATGGAATTGTAGAGAACTAATAAAATTACTACTAGAATGATCTACTAATGGAGGCCTAATGAATAGTAATGGAGTTGTCTTCGGCAACTAACTAGGGTATACATATATATAGTAAAGCCTTAATGAATCCTTAACACAAAGCCCAAATCCAACTTTTTGCTCCATTAGTGAGACTTTCACGCTTTGAGATCTACCATGCACGAGTCAATACCGCCGGGTGAAACTTCACCCGGTGGTTTCACCCGATGAACTTCTTCCAATTTTGCGTTTTTGGACGTTTTTACCGTCGGGCGAAACTTCACCCGGTCATTTCGGGGAGGTAAAATTATCGTTAGGTGAAACTTCGCCCGATCGTTTCTCATCGGGTGAAACTTCACCCGATGGTTTCTGGCCTCTTTTCTTGTCTCATTCTTCGTCATATGATTGGATGGCTTTGAACTTTAAGTTTTGCGCTTTGCTTTTCGGACGGTATTTCCCTCTCTTGTGCTCGTAGAAGTTCGATCATCCTTTCGGCGCCAAATCCTATCAAAATTGATAGAAAAACTACCAAAAACACGTAAAATGCACAAGATGGACGCTAATGCAAGAAAGACTTAAAATAAGGCTATAATCGCACTATAATCTCACAAAACGAGGGAAAAATAAGTCTAAATGGGAGGAAAAATGGTCTAAATTTGTCACACAAATCCCCCACACTAAACCGTTGCTCGTCCTCGAGCAAAGACCCAAAAAGAAATTACAAACTGCTACTACTACAAGCTAGACTATGCTAAGCCGATTCGGGGCAATTAACGGGCCCGCTCTGTCCCTTCAACTCACATCAAAATACTCATGAGGTAGAGTACTCCCATGCAAGGCAAGTTGGGGCTTGCTCAAAATGGTGGATGCGACTAAACACACAAAAACACATAACACGAAAGAGTAGACGCATCAAAAACAAAAATAAAACACTGAATCCCTCATCGAGACGGCGGGGAAGACACCGATTACTTACCTAAAACAATCATAAACTTCCAAGATAAATCACCCATGTAGACAAGGACCAAAGCCTAATACTATGACATTAAAGCAATAAAGATGATGATAACTTAGCTAGGTCCTCCTAATCTTCTAAAGGGGTACGACTGGGCGTTAAACGGAGTGGAAAAAGTGAACAATGGATTTGTTCGACACTATAGGTAGGTGCAGTCTTGCTCTCTTTTGCTAACCCAAGAGGGTCGTTCAAAACTGCAATTTCCTAAATTAGCCCAAACAAAAAGTGGAGTGTTTACAATTTTTAGTGGATCGACTAGTCACCGCTACCTTCCTACCTCGGGACTCGGTCCTCTAGTAGGTACTTCACGGCGACGAATCGATCAAGGGCTTTTTTTTAAGGAGATGTTTTTGATGATACGATTTTCATTTGAAGCTCCTTTTCTCTCCCTTGTTTTTCATATTTTTGTGCCCTTTTCTCTTGCTTTGGTTTGCCCTTTTTAGCTTTTTGATGTGGTTCGAAACCAAGCTTGGAGGTTATTTTTGTGTAAACTTATTGTGGTGATGTATAGGTGGAGGAAAAATAGGTAATCGAGAACGCGCGCCATTCCCGAATAACCCAAAAAGAGGCGGAAATAATTTGGACTAAAGGTTCAATGGTCATTCGAGCAAGGTCACCTAGAAAACGGAATGCGGAAACCAAGGCCTAACTCCTCCATGGGTTGTCATGGTGGTCAAATGCAAACCCCAAAGTAAACCTCTAGTAGAAAAGGTGGACTTAAGCTAAAGGATCAACAAGATCATAAATTTAGAGTCATTCTACTAGACTAAGGGCCAAAATCTACAATGGGTTATCTACAATGGAATGTAAACTCTTGTAATAAGTTTGTAATCGTGTTTTCGAAAATGTTTAGTCCTGGACACACTATACAAAGGCAAATGGAAAATAGGCTTCAACAAGCCAAATGGAATCATCAAGCGGGGTAAGATGGTCGGTCAATTAGCCCAATTTGTTCGCAATTACTGTCACAAGACCTCCACAATCTACGAAGAGGCGTTGGGTGACAACGATACGGTGGAAGTGCAATGCCACGACAAGTGGTAGGTCTAAGGGGTTAGGGTTACCGAGCAAAGAGTCACTGTAATCCCCTGGAAATTCTAACGCAATACAGTGGCAGAAACACTATAGAAGTGAGATTATAACACACTGTAACTATGTCTTGATTAAATAAAAATGGTAAGTCAATACATAAGCCATAAAATAAAAATGGCTACAAAATAAAAATAAAATAAAATCCCTAAAAAGAGTTTTAACAATCCATAATACAATGATCTTATTAAAACAAGCAGGATCTATAACTGCTCGCTAGCCCACCAGAAGGGAAACACATATACCTTCCATGTTAAAAACATAATAGCCACAATCAGTGGGGAGCAACGTCAAGGTTCTCCCATCCGCATAACAGGATTTTAAAACTGTAATTACTATTATAGAAAAATAGTAAAAACGAAAAACAGTAAAACATTATTCATGAAAATAATCTTTTCGTGAAAACTTCACGTATCGAAAAAATAAAAATAAAAATGAGTTTTCCGGAGAAAACATAAAACATTTGTCAACCTGCAACCAAATTATATCGTTAATAATAAAATAGTCAAAAATAGTGTAAACGGCTAGACTTTCACTAGGAGAATACTAAAAACTAGCTTCGAGAACTTAGTTCAAACAAATCAAACTTCGATCACTAACTAGGCTATTCAACCATAATAGGGCAGCGACTTATAAATGCGTGACCCTAGTTTAAGACAATGCACACCCCTCCTGGGATTACCTGTCACCCAGTTCAACTTATGACGGCGACTTACTGCAAGGCCTAAGCTTATGGTCAAAATGTACACAACTCCCGGGATACCTGTCACCCGGTTCAACAACTAATGTACTGGTTCCTGATACACTAGCTTTATAGTTGATGGAAAAAACGTAAACCCCAGAATATATTACTCTAACCTCACACTTGTCCTTATTACATAACTCCAAAACAAAGCCATTATCGATATTCAAAAGATATAATCATTTTAATAATGAGAGAATAAAAGGAGTAATCATTATATTCTAAAAGGGAAAACTTTCTATTTTAGGAAACTTCTATCTTTAGAAACTCTACTAAAAATAGCATCATATCAAAATAGCAAAAATATTAGTTCATACCAATAAGACATTTTGAGTAACGATATAGATTTATAAAACTAATACTTTCGGCCTTAACGATATTATTTCTAAAACGAGAACAATTGGGTTTATGAAATTATTAAAATATTAGACAAGTGTTTATAAAATAATTAAAAATGTCTTAAACATTTTAATATTACTAATTAGGGTGTGTTCAAAATTTATAAAACTAAAATTCCCTTATTATCAATAGTTTCGACAAAACAAGCATAAATAAGATTTTACGGCAAATGTCAAAATAAATCATTTAACGTCTTTTATTTAATTAAACCATTAAACATATAAAGAATATGATAAGGGGTGATTTAACCTATAAAGTTTCAGACTTAAGTATTTTCAAAATTGCAGGAAAAAGAAGTCATTTAGGTGGAACGGGGCATTTTAACGATAAACCGTAATTTTGACCAAAAATCAATACTATTTATTAAAGACTTCGATAAATAGTACTCCCTCTCCTTCACTAAGATGTTCCACATTTTCTTTTTAGGAAAATTCATTAAGATGTTCCACTTTCCTTTTTAGTATAGGTTGTGTGGTTCCTATTGTTTGTGACCCCACCTTCTTTTCTCCACTTTCATTTTCCTCCACATATTTCCTCCTCCTTAATTTCTTCCCAAAACCAATTATGGAATATCATAGAGAAGGGGAGGGAGTACAAAAATTACGTAAAATAGCTAAAATATATTTTTGGACATCCTATCCAGAAAAATAATTTTTCTAGAATCATTAAACTCAGTTTTTAAAGGGTTTTCTCGTTAATCGTCTAATCTCGGCAATAACGATTAATAAAAATAGTAATTACAAAACGATTTAAGTATTAATATCCAAAAATTATTATTAAACTAAAAAATCATGATTTTCCAGAAACTAATAATTTTTCCAGATTTAGCAAATTCTGTTAAAACCGTCTTTTAAAACTCGTTTCCACAATTAACAATTTTCTTAATAAAACTTGCCGTTCCTAATATTTTATTAAAGCACTAAAAATCATAAAAATATATTTTATCATGAAACCATCAGAAACACATTTTTTCCCAGATTTAAAACAAAAACCAGAAATCAGAAATTAAAACGACAAACACGGTTTTAACGATAAACGATGATTTAAGGTGATTAATTATTTCACCCACTTAACAATTCCAAAAAATTATGAAATACATCAGAAAATTCTTTTTCGTCAGAAAGCTCATCCATACAAAATTTCAGAATAAAATAAAATGTATTAGTGCTTGAACTAAAAATCGGCTTTTAATCGTTTTTGTCCGTAAACGGTAATAATTCAATAATCGATGCGTAAAATATCAGAAAAATACCAAATTATCAAAAATCATCAAAAATATCATTTTTACAGAATATATTCATATATTACATGTTTAGGCCGAATATTACGATTTTACAAATTAATATGACGATTTAATCGTTAATCTCGTAAAAGCGATAAAAATACAGAAACATGTTAATTTTCAACTCTTAAAATTTTTCTAGATTATATGACATACATATATTATCAAAAACAAAATATAAAAATATATATGCAATTACACAAATAAAATCATGCAATACCGAGTAACATCGACGTTTCCTTCAATCCAAATTCGAGTCCATTCTTAACCTCGTGTGTCGCAGTGTAAGACACCGTCGGGTTGAACTGAGTATTTATGGTGCTCGGGAGGGGTGTACATATCATCTTAAACTAGGGCCACGCATTTATAAGTCGTCGTCCAATTATGGTTGAGTAGCCTAGTTAGAGATCGAAGTTTGATTTGTTTGAACTAAGCTCTCGAAGCTAGTTTTTAGTATTCTCCTAGTGAAAGTCTAGTCTTCATCACTAATGCTATCCATAACGCCATTTTGAATATTTTTATTATTATCGATATAATTTGGTTTGCGGGTTGGCAAATGTTTTACGTTTTCTCCGGAAAACTCATTTTTATTTTATTGTTTCGATACGTGAAGTTTTTCGCTGAAAGCTTATTTTATGAATATTATGTTACTGTTTTCAGTTTTTACTATTTTTCTATAATAGTAATTACAGTTTTAAAATCCTGTTATACGGCTGGGAGAACGTTGACGTTGCTCCCCACTAATTGTGGCTGTTATGTTTTAACATGGAAGGTATACGTGTTTTCTTTGGGTGTGGGCTAACGAGCAGTTGTGGATCCTGCTTGTTTATTATAATAACACTGTCCTATGGATTGTTCAAACCCATTTATGGATTGTTTTAAATTTTGGCCATTTTTATTTATGGCCTATTGTTTGACTTTACCGTTTTAATTTACTAAGACATAGTTACAGTTTGTTTTAATCTCGACTCTATAGTGTTTTGGCCACTGTATCGCATTAGAATTTCTAGGGAGTTACATTGTGCTTGTGAGTTTTTGGTTTTCTTAGTACCACCTTGGCCTTTATTGCTTGATTTCGAGTTTCCTTGCCTGTTAGCAGGGTAGCCAAATGCCTCCCAACACATTTCAATCATGTGATTATTTCTTTCACAATGTTTACATTTGGTCTTGGGCTCCTTGAATTAAAAGGCTTCTGGTTTATGGTTTGATTTGCCACAGTGAGTGCATTTTTCCTCCATCATGTTACCCTTACTAATAAGAACATAAGCTTCTTTGCCTTTACTCTTGTGGACATTTTTACTCTGTGCTTCTACTTGTATCATTATAGATACAGCAGTGTCAGCGTTAGGCAAGGGACTCATAAGCAGTAGATTGCTTCTCAAAGCAGCATAATCACCATCTAGGCCATTCAAAAACTTTCAGCTTGTTTTTCTACAAAGTCAAAGTATGTTTTCATTTCTGCAGTTACTGAAGTAATTGTTGAAGGAGTGGTCATATTTTTCAACTCATCCCAAAAAAATTGAAGTTGAGTATAGTAATCTTCTATACTCTTTTTCTCTTCATTTATCTCATAGCTTTCTTTGTTCAATTTGAACTTCCTTGCACCATTGGACACTGTGTACCTTTTTTTGAGAGTGTCCCAGACTTCTTTTGCAGTCTTAGTGTACATGATTAGAAGGTTAATCCTCTGGCTCACATATTTTAGAATCCAAGAGATCACAAGATTATTGCCATGCAGCAATCCAGTCTTCTCGTTTGGCATCCTTCTTCCCTGGCATAGTTACATCACCTGTAACATATCCCAGTTTTCTCTTGACAGACAATGCAAGCTCCATTTGACACTTCCACACTGAATAGTTTTCTGAACCAGTAAGTTTTGGTGTAATTTTGAGAGTTTGAGTTCCCTTAGAGGGATTGTAGTAGAGTGGATCTGAGTGAGGGAGTTGGTTGTTTTTGGGCATGACATCAGACTCTGATTTGCTTGAGTTTGATTTGGTCATGATTTCAGGATTTATATTTGAGAAGGGAGGTACAACAATCATCAAGAGCTTAGTGGCTATGATACCATGTTGATTTTAATACCCTAAGCTTTGATAATTAATGTATATTTAAGTACTCAGGAAAATAGTAGGAAGATTTTTATATTGATGCATTCGTTTCATGTTTTTATTATATGTTCCATTAGAGCATTACATCATTATATATATAAAAGAAGGATCAGGTGAGTCCACCTCTTAAAATTGAGTATGTAAGTCCTCACCACATCTCTTGGATTAGAGAGAGATGGATGATTGTGATTTGTTTGGATAATTAAAGCAAGTGACTATATTTGGTAAATATCTCATTCACTCTCTCTCCTTCTCTCCTTAATTTATTCATCATTTAATCTCCCCCCTAGAAAAAAATAATTACCGTCTCTCTTTTCACACACGTTCCTTCACAATTATGATTTTCTTTTTAAAAAATTTGAATAGTTATTATATAGAACTAAAAAAAAATACATCATCTCTTCTCCTCTCCTTAATTTATTTCGTGTTACTCTTATTATATAGAACTGTTACTCTGGCTATAGTTTGGTGTTAATCTAATGAACATCATGCAAATATGCTTACATTGATTTCAGAGTTATATGCTCCCAGCACAGAACAAAATTATTATAACTCAACATATGAATAATGTTACTCAAACATTACAAACGTGTTACTCTAATAGATATTTTGTGTTACTCCAACGTTACATCTCAATATTTTTTTAATAAAAATCTCAATACTTCTCATCCATCCAATGGACGGTATGACGACTTAGGGACTCAAACAGATGAAGGGACTCATAAGAGTCTCCCCTCCTCTCTCTCTCTCTCTATATATATATATAAAGAGAGGGGGGGTAGGTTCTCAAAAAGTCAAGAACTCTTATAAATTCATAAGTTCCAGTGTTAAAGTTACACAAAAAGTGATTAAAGTTACACGGGGTGTGTCTAAAGTTACACTTTATCACTTGATGTGATAAAAGTGCTGAATGTTACAGTTACATATCAATTTTGAACTAATGTAACTTTGTCGTATGTCATATGTAACTTTAATATAGACTTATTGACATATGGTGAACTTACTTGATCTCTACTCTCTCTCTCTCTCTCTCTCTCTCTCTCTCTATATATATATATATATATATATATATAGTAGAAATCAAATAAGGTCACCATGTGTCAGTAGGTCTATATTAAAGTTACAGATGACATACGATAAAGTTGCATTTGTTTAAAATTGATATATAACTATAACATTCAGCTCTTTTATCACGTCAAGTGATAAAGTGCAACTTTATCACTCATCTCGTGTAACTCTAAGTACTTTTTGTGTTACTTTAACACTGGAACTTATGACCTTAAAATAATTGTTGACCTTATTTGAACCTACCTCTCTCTCTCTCTCTCTCTATATATATATATATATATATATATTATGAACTTAAAAAAGTTGTTGACCTTATTTGAACTTTTTTAAGGTCATAAGTTTCAGTGTTAAAGTTACACAAAAAGTGCTTAAAGTTACACGAGATGAGTGATAAAGTTGCACTTTATCACTTGAAGTGATAAAAGTGTTGAATGTTATAGTTACATATTAATTTTGAACAAATACAACTTTATCGTATGTCATCTTGTAGACACCCTCATTTTGACCGCCGGGTGTCTATAGCTGATGAGTGTTATTTATATACATATTTTCATCCCCTAATTGTTAGTTTTATCTCGGGTTTTGTGCTTAACTTGTTAATAATGATGCAATATATACTTTGAATGTCGATACTTCCGTATTTGTGTGTATTTTGTAGATTTGGATGCATTTGGAGCTAATCAGAGCATTACGGAATCGATAATTGAAAAATTCGCATATAAGCAACAAAGGAAGAAGATGCGGAATACTCGAAGAAACAAAGACAAAAGAAGGAAAAGACACAAAACGAGATGAGATAATGATCGCCTACACAAGGGTCAACTTCAAACGTTCATAACTTTCCTTCTACAACTCCAATCAGGATGATTCCAGTGGCGTTGGAAAGCTCTTTCTCTTAGCTTTCCAAAGGTATATCGCACTTCCTATTTGAACAAGTAACGAAGATATGGCAGCCGTTTGAAGTCGAGTGTGCGATGCTGTGACCTACAGCGCTACTCGATAGAGTGTCCTACTGCACTCGATCGAGTTCCACTCCGTGAAGCTCTCTGCCCATATTTTTGGGTGTCACTCGATATGGCACTCGATCTAGTGCATCCAGTTTGGGCTGCGCGTCATTCTTATTTCGACTTAGAGTTTTGGGCCTGCTTTTGAGTCCAACTGATACTCTTTATATATCAGTTGTCTGACTCTTGTTTGAGACATCTTTATCTTTTCTCTTACCTTCTTCTACACACTTTTCATTATTTTAGATTTCTTATTCTAGTTTGCCTTGCGAGATACATTGAACTCCATCCTTCCCTTTTCAGATCTTGAATTATTTGGTATCGATACTTTTAATTTTAATTTCAATTTCAGTTTCTACTTTAATTTCCGTCTTAATTTATTCTTCGTATTGTTTTATAGTGTAGATTTATTATTGCTTCCGTAGATTAATTCGTATCGTTTTCGTCATGTTTAATTGCAATTCGTCTTTTGTTAGTCCGATTATAATTAATATGCGTAGCTAGATTTTATCTAGGGTTTAAGGGGATCGATGCGTATTATTAGGGTTATAGTCAATTGACCTGTTTCTAATTGTATGAACTATCGCTAGTTTATCGTCTTAAATCTGATTGATTGTCTGATGTATAATTCAATTGATTGGCATAGCAAATTAGGGCTTTTCGCCGACCGGGTTAAGAACTAATTAGGCCACGATAATTTGGGTAGACCGACTTAATGCTAGCGACCGCAGGTTAAGTTTAGATCTAAAGGTTGTAGTGTATCGACCGGACCTGCACCTTAGGTAGTTCGATTATTGACCTGTTAGTTGAATCCCTGACCCGAGTAATATTCATTGTGAACCTGGGACCCTAGACTTTCTCTTTATTGTTCTTCCGTCTTATCTAGTTATTAGCCTACCAAAACCAACCCAACTGTGACCCATAACCTAGAGTCTAATTCTTAGAAATAGATAACTAAATCCTGTCTCCTTGTGGTTCGACCCCTGACTTCACTATCTACATTAGTTATTTTTGATTAGGGATACGACTAAGCCCTGTCAAATTTTGGCGTCGTTGCCAGGGAGACGGTGTTATTTAGTTGTTTATCTTTTTTAGGTTCTGGGTTATTTTTTGTATATAATTTTTTTTATTTTGTATGTTTTTTTATCATTCACCATTATGACCAATTTTTACTTCTCACAATTCAAACATGAGTCACTACATAATTATTGGGATAGACTCGAGTCTTTCATTATTCAAAATGGCTTTAATGTTGATATACGGGATATGTGTCATATGATATATAATTGTGTTGATGATGAGTCACGAGCTAGAATTGAGGAAAATTGCGGAGGGATGTTTAATTATATCTCTTACGAGGAACGATTGGAAATCCTTAAATATTTAGCCCGAAATAGTGCTGAATTAGAGTTTAGGCGGAATAATGACAAGGCGGAAATCAAGGCTTTATTGCTACAATTCATGCAAGCTCGACAAAAGCAAGATACTCAAATAGGCCAATTGCTAGACCATTATGAAATCTTGAACAATCAAATTGCCCAATTAGCAATCCAAAAGCAACAAAGTCAACCGGGTACGCCTATGGAAGTAGTGAAGAACCTCCAGGTAAGTGAATCATGCACATCTCTTGTGAATATAATTGATGATGATGATGATGGGTATAATGTTCAATCTATTCAAGATCAGCAAACCCCCGTGAATGACTGAGAGCTATAATGTGTATTTTTTGAGGAAAACGTGTGTTTGGATGCTCTGAATGATCTCTTTTAATTGAGGATAACATTAAGGATTTTGATTTGTGTGATTTTGAGAGAGTGTCATTTGATGTCAATTATGAGGTTTTGGAGACAGAATGGAACAAAAGAGAGGATCTTAAGCTTGAGAGGAAAAATGAAAGGGAAGAGAAGAATACACTTTTTGACGATTCCTTGAGTGGAAGAGGTGTGGCTACATGGGATAGCGAGAATGATTTCTTTGAAACACCAATTTTAGAGACATTTGAGTTTTTCTCTTATATTGAGGACGACCCACTTCCACCTATTGATTGTCTTGATTATATTTCTCTTGACCCTTTGTTTGAGCTTATGATTAGTGGGGAGGATTGTGATAATCTTTCACGGAGATCGGTAAGATTGATCCTTTGAGTAGTCTTAGGAGTTCTAACTCTTCTTTTGTGCAATCTATACCCGATGATAAGCCTTGGGGTGAATCTGAGATATTTGATGTGTATGTCTTGTCTTACGAGCCGCCTCTTAACATTCTTACTCTTCTTATGCACTATGACCACCATGCTGAGGATTGGTCTAGCTCGTCTGATAGGCTAAGACGATCATTGACTTTGTCTCTGTTTGTCTTCCTTATATCTTGGTGCTACTTATGCTTTTGTGTAGAACATGCGCAGATGTTTGATCGACTCTTGAGAGCTTTAAGCTGTTTTAATCACAGTCATCTGTGGACAACTGATCTATAAGACGAACCCCCACTCTGCAGCTGGTTTGGGGGAGCTGTGTTGTGTATACGGTAGTTTCCTTCCATTTTTATTTTTTTATTTTTCTTTTATTATTCGATTTCTTAGATTTTTGTCTTCCCCTAGGTTACGTTGTCCTTAGGATTGGCTGTGGATTTGTTGTCTTATCTACTTTAGAGTCACATTGAGGACACTGTGACATTTAGGTTTGGGGGAGAGTTTGTGTGCTTTTGTGTGTTTTATTTTTTGTCGTGTGTTTTACCGCTTTCAAAAAGTTCTAAAAATCCAAAAAAATAAAAATTGAAAAATCAGAGAAATCCAAAAATATTTTAATTTTTTGTGTGTTTTTGTGTGTGTCTCTGATGTAGAAGCATGCAAACGACAATGATGATAATGCTCTTAACATGATTTATCCTAATTTTCAGCTTATTTCGTGCCTGAAAACGTGTTTTGTCTTAAGATTTGATTAAATTGATATGATATGCCTATTTGAACTTTTAATTGCCAAATGAGTAGATTTGACCACTTGTCGGCAAACCACAAAATTCTAAGGATTTAGAGCTTCCTAGGCCAGTAACATTCATAACTGGTCTCATTATTATTTAAGATTGAGTGATTTTTCTCCTTTGAAATGTGTAACATCAATTTGCATAAATATGATGTCCGTCTCTTGATATTGAATACGTGTTTGGTTTGAGGAGGTACATGAGGAAAGGAATTTTCGTTTTTGATGAGCTCCACTTACCCAAAAATGACCCATTTTTACTACCTTGTAGAGTTAGGTCATTTTCCTTTGTTTAGCCTATTTCAGCTGTTGTTAGCCTATTCCTATTGTCTATATTATTTAGCTACAACCTAGAATAGCCTACCCTGTCGGGACAGTCGCAGTAACCATAATGGGAATTACTTCACTATTTGGTCATGTTTGGAGATTTCTACATCTTTTGGACTTAATGTGTAATATTGTTGTGCGACTTTGTATTCTCCTTCCCCCTATTCGATATTTGAAAAAATAGAAGCATGAAAGAAAAGAATGAAGAAAAGAAAAGAAAAAAGAAAGAAAAAAAATATGATAAATATGCTTCTTGTAATATTTCGGGAAATGGTCGAAAAGATTGAAACTAGAGATTAATTGTGAGGATGACAGAAATTCCCTCTTACACCTAATTTTGAATTTATATCTCTAGTTAGTGGTTCGACGTTATTCGTTGTGGTTTTTAATGGATAGTTTTTATCGTGTAGCTGCGACTGGGCCCGGTTTTAGCTCCACATTCCCATACGTGCTTAGGCATAATCCATTTTCTTCCCTTACCCATTAAGCCACCCTTTGTAAGTCCTTGGCATGTCCTATGGTCCTGATTGGTTGAACACGTATTTGATTGGGGAGATTGATTTCATGTTCGATTGCATGCATGTTTCATAAGTCGAGTGAGTGTTCTTATTCTTTCTTATCTTCACGTTTATATTCTCACCCGTTCTTATGAGTATTGAGCGATAACCGCGAGGAAGTCCGACATTGATGGTCTTGCAAGATTGAAAGGTTGGTAAACAATTGTTCATTTAAGGCGTGATTATTGATTTAGTTATATTTTTGGCATTGCGTGTTTTCTAACCGACTTGAGCCGATTTTTAGTAGAATGATTGTAAGCTTGCTCTTAGTCGTGCTTCACATCACTTGTCCTTTCTTGTATTTTTATGTGTGGTTTGCTAGAGGACAAGCAAAGGTTCGGTTTGGGGGAGTTTGATGAGTGTTATTTATATACATATTTTCATCCCCTAATTGTTAGTTTTATCTCGGGTTTTGTGCTTAACTTGTTAATAATGATGCAAAATATACTTTGAATGTCGATACTTCCGTATTTGTGTGTATTTTGTAGATTTGGATGCATTTGGAGCTAATCAGAGCACTACGGAATCGATAATTAAATAATTCGCATCTAAGCACGGAAACAAAGGAAGAAGATGCGGAATACACGAAGAAACAAAGACAAAAGAAGGAAAAGACACAAAACGAGATGAGATAATGATCGCCTACACAAGGGTCAACTTAAAACGTTCGTAACTTTTGTTATGTAAGTCCAATAAGGCTGATTCTAGTGGCGTTGGAAAGATATTTCTCAAAGCTTTCCAACGGTATATCGCACTTCCGATTTGAACAAGTAACGAAGAAATGGCAGCAGTTTGAAGTCGAGTGTGCGATGCTGTGACCTACAGCGCTACTCGATCGAGTGTCCTACTGCACTCGATCGAGTGCCATCAGGCACTCGATCTAGTGCATCTAGTTTGGGCCGCGCGTCATTCTTATTTCGACTTAGGGTTTTGGGCCTGCTTTTGAGTCCAACTGATACTCTTTATATATCAGTTGTCTGACTCTTGTTTGAGACATCTTTATCTTTTCTCTTACCTTCTTCTACACACTTCTCATTATTTTAGTTTTCTTAGTCTAGTTTGCCTTGCGAGATACATTGAACTCCGTTCTTCCCTTTTCAGATCTTGAATTATTTGGTATTGATACTTTTAATTTTAATTTCAATTTCAGTTTCTACTTTAATTTCCGTCTTAATTTATTCTTCGTATTGTTTTATAGTGTAGATTTATTATTGCTTCCGTAGATTAATTCGTATCGTTTTCATCATTTTTAATTGCAATTCGTCTTTTGTTAGTCCGATTATAATTAATATGCGTAGCTAGATTTTATCTAGGGTTTAAGGGGATCGGTGCGTATTATTGGGGTTATAGTCAATTGACCTGTTTCTAATCGTATGAACTATCGCTTGTTTATCGTCTTAAATCTGATTGATGGTCTGATGCACAATTCAATTGATTAGCATAGCAAATTAGGGCTTTTCGCCGACCGGGTTAAAAACTAATTAGGCCACGATAATTTGGGTAGACTGACTTAATGCTAGCGACCGCAGGTTAAGTTTAGATCTAAAGGTTGTAGTGTACCGACCGGACCTGCACCTTAGGTAGTTCGATTATTGACCTGTTAGTTGACTCCCTGACTTGAGTAATATTCATTGTCAACCTGGGACCCTAGACTTTCTCTTTATTGTTATTCCGTCTTATCTAGTTATTAGCCTACCAAAACCAACCCAACTGTGACCCATAACCTAGAGTCTAATTCTTAGAAATAGATAACTAAATCCTGTCTCCTTGTGGCTCGACCCCTGACTTCACTATCTACATTAGTTGGTGTCCTTAGTGTATCTTTGATTAGGGATACGACTACTCCTGTCAATAGCAGTTTCCAAAAAGCACCTGATGATGATCGGACGTAAACATGACTTAATACGCTCGATTATGGACTCATAATCGATAGTAATTGGCGCGAGTTTGTAATGGAGTAAAAATCTCACCAAGCCGACCTCAAATTCTGGCCCAGTGGGTCATTTCAAGTCAAATAAGACTAATTTGGGTCAAAACCGAGACCAAGGGCAAAACCGTCTTTTAGCGACCGGGTCAAACCCCGGTCAATGACATTCTGAGGCGGAAAAATCTGTCACGCAGCTTTCGAGAATCCAATTCAGAGTCAAAAACCACAAAAAATCAGCCATGGAGAAGGTTTAAGCAACCAAAACTCTCCCTCAAAAATAAAAATCGATCTCTAAAGAGATTCCTACCCGGCTCAGACCCACTCGGTCGAGTGAGCCCTTAAAAAAAGCCAAAAACAACGCCAAACCGGGCACTCGAACGAGTGCTATGCACTACTCGATCGAATGACCCTTATTCTAGCTGAAAACCGGATCCTTAGACGGAAACTCACTTCACCCCAACCGTTGTTTTCTACCTTTGCAAGCAATCTCTTTCCTATCCAAATACCGAGAATCTCCTATCCGGAGTGGAGGTGTTTCATCCTATAAATACCCCCACATTCAACACAATTACATCATCCAACATTCAACACATTCATAACATCAATTATTCACAACATTCACACGTCAAACCCTCATAACATCTATAATTTCTGACGTCAAGTCACAACCCGTAATACTAGGCAATCTTAGGCAAAACCATACAAAAATACAACACCTTAACTCCTCCTATATTCTCGTTACTCCTACGCAAGTGCCGTTACTACGAGTTCCTAATCGAGACCGAAGGTAGCATGTAGGTTGAGGGTGTTTCAAATCCCGATTTCTCTCTTCTTCTCTTCCCTTCTCACGTTTTTCTCTTTCTTCTTCTCACGTCCGTCGTCTAACGTCGTCGTTTTCGTTTCTAATATCATTATTACTACTATCGTAATTAACAATAACGAGTCATCCCTAAGATTTCGATATCGACTCTATAGTCGAATATCGGATCTAAAGGAATCAATCAAACAAAACGTTTTCAAAAACTTTTCTCGTTGATGCCGAAGTAATCGTCACATAGTCCTAAAAAGACTAATACAACATTACAACGCGGAGGGATTTATTTCAACTCAAAACAATTTCTAAAAACATCTTTTTCTAAAAGTCGCTCTAAATATTGGATATTGACTTCGTAGTCAAATATCAAATATCGACGGGTTTTGAAAATTTCAAGTCGGGTACAAATTATGCCATATTTTTACACGACTTAGCGAAATTATCAATTTTCAAACATTAAAAGCAATTTTGAGAATTGCAAATCGAGTCACCACTCGAACAGGGGGCACTCGATCGAGTGCCATAGCCACTCCGTCGAGTGGCACACTGGCACCCCAAATCAGAGGCAGAACACTTTTCTAGAGGACCACTCAATCGTGTGTCATACCTGACTCGATCGAGTGGCGCCTCAAAATCGAAGCAAGAGGGTTTTTTAAGAGGCACTCGATCGAGTCCCTTAATGACTCGATCAAGTGGTCTCTATCACGACAAATCCGTGAGTCTTCAACATATTTCGAGCTTCGATAAAACCTTTTTAACGACTTCGGTCAACACGTGTCAAGTCTATCACATGTCCTAATCTTTTCAAAACCTCGCTTCATATCATTTATGTCATTCTAATCTTTTTACAAATCATTATATCGTTACTAACTCGTTTGTTCCAATGTTGGCATCTCTTTTGTTTTATTGTACTAAAACGAATCTCACATGCTAAAACAACTTCGACATTAGTTTAGATGCATTAAAACGACTTAGCAAACATAATTCACATGTTTAGTCAAAAACCCTTGTTTGCATATCATTCAATCGTCAAACTAACGCGCGTACACAAAAAACGAACGATATCTTAGTAAAGGCCGCTAAGTGCGGGCAGGGTTGGATGTTCTTTGTGAACTTCCCAACACGTACCCTCACCCCTTACTCAGAACCGTGGTTTCCGTATGTCCGAAACCATTGGCACACGAGAGTCATTCAATACCCGATTTCCGATAATGTCGGAATCAGTATCGCAATGCGAAGGGACGAACCCAATAAACTCTGGAATCGGAATGGGCCGTACTTTGGGCAAGGCCCTCTACAACATAGAGTGGGTTCGAACGGGCCCAAACTCCCACAAAGTTCGGTGGCGACTCCAACTTCGATTTAAATTTCAAATCGAGATCCATCTCACATGAGATTCATTCGCCTCCCCAAACCGACGCGTGGCCGCGTCGGGATGGACCTATGTCATGTCCACAATTTGGCGACTCCGCTGGGAATTCCTGATGTACCACTAGTCATCGGGGTTCCTAGGGTGAGACTCTAAAAGAAATTGTTCGATTAGTAATGTACGCATTTTTGTTCGATGGTTCATGCATTACCCAAATCTTTCCCGGGCCGGTTACTTGTGACCGACGTCCCACTATACCGCGGTGCATTCCTAAATGGGTGCACTAAAGACTTCTACGGCCGAACTCGCATGGGTCTGACAGCATGTTCTAAGTCCAATTCGGCTTAGGAAGTCCGTCCAGATTTGCGAGAAAGCCGTCGTTGTTGGTATAGACCCTACTTCGACCGACCAAGACTTAGTTTAAGAGCATACGTGGTGTCATTATACTGCTTCCATGACTACGTGCTGCTTGATCTACATGTCATCTTTTTCAAAAATCGTTATTTAAAAAAAAAAAAAAAAACTTGCATCTTTTCAAAACCCGGGAAGCTACCGAATTTAGGAGTTATGCTTTTATTCAAAATAGCCTATTTCTAGCCGGTATGCTACCCGAACACTTTCAAAACCTTCAAAAATCGGCCCGACGACTCGTTTTTCGATTTTCAAAAAAATCAGGCCGTCCATCCGACTTTCTCGGATTTTTCTAAAAATTCAAATTTCCCTTTTCAAAAACTTTCCTCTTCTTACAACTTCCCGTATTTATTAATGTCGGTCTTGTCATAAGTTGTCAAAGTCTCTAGCATCAAAACTCCGTCGATCTTACATCACGGGTTTCCTCCCTATCCCAGTCCGCCTTACTTGTCCAGGCACGGCCCACCTACGTAGGACGTACTCCTACAAAGGTGGGCCCGTTTACACTTTCGAGTCCAAAGCCTGGCGAATTCTCACGTGGAGTTTCCTTCGAACGGGACTAGGCCTACTCTGCCGAATCCTAAGGAAATTACACCACCCACTAGTCATCCGTTTAGGTGTCAATCTCGAGTCATTTTCTTGTCTACTCGTTTCCTTGCTCGGGATGTGCCTTTTCTTTTTGGGTTCCAAGATCCGGGTTCCGTTTCTGATTACGGGGTACTCTTACAGACAGGCCACCATTCACCAGATCCAAGATGCAAGAAGCTGTGGACCAGTTGGCAGCCTCGTTGGCTAAAATTGAGACCCGAATGATGAAAATGAGGGAAGACCAAATATTTCTCATTATCCGTGTAAGCGCTGTGGAACAAGGAACTCCTGGTGGTGTGACCGAGACTACTGGGCCATTAGCCGAATTCGCCAGCGCGGTCCGCAAGCTGCAGGAACAGGTCCACTTATCGACCAACAACACCATCCACACGGAAAATGCCCGTGTCTATTCACCTCTGACCGAAAAACTGCCCGCTAACCTCAACCTTACGGGCCTACCAATGTTCGATGGGACTGAAGACCCGGTACTCCATATCCGGGGCTTCAAGGAATTTATGGCTGTTAAGGGGGTGAAGTCAACCACGTTCAAGCACCTGTTTGCTTCTTCTCTCGAGAAGCATCCGAAAGACTGGTACTATAGGCTTGATTCCATGAAATACAAAACTTGGGATGACGTGGCGACGGAATTTGCTCAGAACTATGCCGACAACACTGAAATCCAGACCACGACGTGCACCCTGGAGGTTATGGCCCAGGAACCCAAGGAAGGATTTACAAAATACCTTCAATGATGGAGGGCCGAGAGTGTGAAGCTGGTCGATAAGCCCAACGAAAAACTCTTAGTGGAGGCCTTCGTGAAGAATCTCCTCCCCTCTTACCGGGTCCATCTCCGGTACGCGATCATACCCAACTTTGCCACCTTAATCGAAATGGGGACGAGGATTGAGGATGACTTGAGATTAGGGAGCCTTACTAAGGCCTCTACCAAAGGTTATCAAGGGGCCAACTCATCAACAAGCAAGCCCACAACCGCAGCTGCTACTCGCATCATCTTGGACGAGTCAATCTACTTGATACCCCGTCCAAGAGGAATACCACACCGCGGGTATTCACCGATATGGGTACTACCTATACACATGCCTTACAAAGGCTATCGTCAAAAGTCCTTATCCAACCGATAGGCCCAATGCCCGAAGTCCCGGTCGAGCGTCGCTCCAAGGCATACGACATCCAGGCCTATTGCCAATACCATCGGAGCAATGGGCACGACACCGAGAAATGTTGGAAGCTTAAGCATTTAATCCAGGATCTGATCAAAAATGGTAAGATCCCGGAGGCAAGCCCAGTTATAAAAATAATCATTTAGCTACTCACGCCATTTTCTCTGGAGAAGTAGTTGATTGCTCACACCTCATCTCTCCCTTTATCCCGCAAATAAACGGGATCTGGTGCGACGATGAAGACGATGTCTACCTCACCAAAGGGGAAGTTGTCCCCATCACTCCTGAGGAGATCCAGAAGGTTAAGTCCAAGGCCTTAGCCAGTAACCACCTTAGGGACGTTCATACCGTTACTGAACCAGTTAGGGTGGACGCCGTCCTGGAAGAACCAACCACCGAAAAGACGCTCGTGAAGCAACTAAAGAAGACTCGAGTTGACCTCTCTATATGGCAACTCTTAGTTAGATCACAGGAACATCGAGAGGCACTCTCTAAGGCCCTCGATCAAGTCAAGATCGATTCCTCGGCTACTCTAGCTGAAATGGTAGCCACGGTCCTACCTCACCTAAAGGGCAAAGCTAAGGAAGAAGGCCCACTAATTACCTTATCCAACACTGATCTACCATCATTCGGGTCTACCCACAACATGGCCCTCTATATCACGGTGATCTGTCGTGGAAAGTACCTCCCGATGACCCTAATTGACGACGAGTCCGCAGTCAACGTCCTCCCCTTGAGGACCGCTAAAGCCCTCGGCATTACTGAGGCTGACTATATTCCGACCGCTCAAACCATCCAGGCTTTCGACAGAAGCCCAACGTCGGTAGTTGGGGCCGTGAAACTAACAATCATAATGGGCCCGATAGAAAAAGAGCTGGAGTTTCAAGTAATCGACGTCACTTCCTCCTTTAACCTGCTCCTAGGGAGGCCATGGATTCACGCATCAAGGCAGTATCCTCCACCCAACACCGGAAAATCAAGTTGCCTCTACACGATAGCGTCATCACCTTGGAGGCAACATCTATGAATGTGGCTAACTGTAACACCTCAGGCCGCACGGACCTCTGGGGGTTCGATTTCATAGGAATGATCGAGGAGGAGTACTGATGCGATTGGACAACGAAAAATAATCGGGAAGATATGTGATCGACAAACCAGACCTATGGCTTGACAACCAGGACTGAAAAATCAAGACCTATTGATTTTCAATCGAATCACGTTTAGGAAAACGCGTCCCAAACAATGATGGTTTTGAATTATAAGCTATAATTCGGAGAGTTTTGCAAAAGCAAATTTCTTTTCTTATGATTACTGATTGTTTTAGCAAAGAAAATACAAGCTTATGTAAGCCCCTTGAGTTCATCTATGACAGATGTTACAAGGTACTCCAATAGTCCTCTTAATGAGGTTTATTAAACATTAAAGTAAAGTCTAATTGAAAGACTTAATATTGAGCTAGTATTAACTAACCCATTATTGCTACAAGCCTACAGCCCCTGTTCCGTTGTTGTCGAGTCTCGTTACTCGGCTTAGCCCATAATCCAACGCAACAACGACAGATATTGAGTATGCTTCAGGCCCAAATATGCAGTTGCTTTGTCCTCGTTTGCGCTCACCGAAATATCGTCCTCCAAACCCGAGTCACTAACCAGATTCGTATCATCTCCTCCCCCCCGAAAAGGAATTGCCCTCAATTCTGCTAGGCCATCGTCATCTAAGTAGGGAGAGAGATCTCCTACGTTAAAAGTAGCATGTACTCCGTAACCTCCTGGAAGTTCGACTTGATATGCATTATCATTGACCCGTCCAACAATCTTGTAAGAACCCTCCGCTCTAGGCATGAGTTTATTCTTCCGCTTGCTTGGAAAACGCTCCTTCCTTAAGTGTACCCACACCAAATCGCCAACCGAGAACACTCGTGACCTTCTGTTTTTACCTGACTTTCGTTTGTACGCAGCATTCACAGTCTCAATACGCTCTTGCACCTGTTCATGTAACTTCAGCATCGCCTTTAACTTAGCCTCTGCATCTTTGTGAACCAACTCCTCTTTTGGTAACGGAATTAGGTCCAAAGAAAGATAGGGGTTGACACCATAAACAATCTCGAAAGGCGAATGTCCCGTAGCATGAGTAGGAGACCTGTTATAAGCAAATTCAGCATGAGAAAGTTTGATATCCCAATCTTTCTGGGTTTTGCTCACAAGTCCTCGTAACAACGTTCCCAAGGTTCGATTGGTGACTTCGGTTTGCCCATCGGTTTGGGGATGGTGGGACGTACTAAATAGCAATTTTGTACCAACCTTCCTCCAAAGCGTATTCCAAAAATAGCTCAAGAACTTAGAATCGCGATCCGAAACAATGGTTTTCGGTATGCCATGCAGCCTCACAATTTCACGATAATACAGATCAGCTATATTAGCCGCATCATCGGTCTTGTGACAAGCGATAAAATGAGCCATCTTCGAGAAGCGATCAACTACTACCATGATAGCGTCCTTGCCACGCTGTGTGCGTGGTAATGCCACTATAAAATCCATGCAAACATCGTCCCAAGGTCTGGTCGGAATCGGCAAAGGTGTATATTCTCCAGGCTTGAAAGTACTCTTCGATATTCGGCACGTAACGCATTTTCCCACGATATTATGGACATCAGCTTGTATTCGTGGCCAAAAGAAATGTTCCTTCAAAATATCCAAGGTTTTTGTTACCCCGAAATGACCCGCTAAGCCTCCTCCATGTGCTTCTCGAACTAGTAATTCACGGACCGGATGTTTAGGTACGCAAAGACGATTTCCTTTGAAAAGAAACCCGTCTTGGAGCAAATATTCACCACTCGCACCAGCCTTGCATTTAGTGAACAATTCACCAAAATCCCCGTCCTCCTCGTAATAATCCTTCAAAGTCTCGAATCCTAGGAGGCGGACATCAAGTGTGGACAACAATGTATAACGACGAGACAGAGCATCTGCTACAACATTGCTTTTCCCATCTTTGTACTTGGAAGAAAAATGGAACGATTGCAAAAATTCGACCCACTTCGCATGTCTAGGACTTAGTTTCTGCTGCCCATTAATGTATTTTAACGATTCATGATCAGAATGCAATATGAAGTGATTAGGACGGAGGTAGTGACTCCAATGATTAAGGGCTCGAACAATAGCATAAAATTCTTTGTCGTAAGTGCAATAATTCAATCGAGCTCCACTCAATTTTTCCGAAAAGTAGGCTATAGGACGCTTACCTTGGAGTAACACAGCGCCTATCCCCACGCCACTAGCATCACATTCGACCTCGAAAGGTTGAGAAAAATCAGGTAATGCTAATATTGGGGCCGTACATAATCGATCCTTGATCACTCCAAATGCCTGACGAGCCGCATCGCCCCACTCGAAACCCCCTTTTTTCAAACATTCTGTGATGGGACTCGTAACTGTACTGAAGTCGCGAATAAAACGTCGATAAAATGAAGCGAGCCCATGAAAAGAACGCACCTCACTAACAGTCTTTGGTTCAGGCCAGGACCGAATTGCTTCTATCTTTGTCTGATCAACCGCCACTCCATCCTTGGACACTACGTAGCCCAAAAATACCACGTTCTCTACTAGAAAAGAACACTTCTCACGCTTCCCATATAGTTTCTGAACTCTTAGTGTCTCGAACACTTGTCTCAAGTGGACAAAATGATCATCGACACTCTTACTGTACACCAATATGTCGTCAAGATAGACTACGACAAATCTGCCCAGGAAGGGTTTGAGCACTTCATTCATCAATCTCATGAACGTACTAGGAGCATTAGTGAGACCGAAAGGCATGACGGTCCACTCATACAATCCGTGCTTTGTTTTAAAAGCGGTTTTCCACTCATCACCTTCTCGCATTCGTATCTGATGATAACCACTCCTCAAGTCGATCTTTGAGAATATGACCGACCCATGCAATTCATCAAGCATATCGTCAAGTCTCGGGATCGGGAATCGATACTTGATGGTAATATTATTAACAGCACGGCTATCAATGCACATACGCCACGTTCCGTCCTTCTTGGGTACGAGCAAAACAGGAACAGCACAAGGGCTAAGACTCTCTCGTACATAGCCTCTATTAATCAACTCGTCAATTTGCCGTTGAAGTTCCTTCGTTTCCTCGGGATTACATCGATAAGCAGCCTTGTTGGGGAGGGATGAACCCGGAACGAGATCGATTTGGTGCTCAATACCCCGAATAGGAGGTAATCCCGCCGGTAGTTCATCAGGGAACACATCTCCAAACTCACATAGCAAATCATCAATTGGACTTTTCTCCTGTAAAACAACATTATCAATTGTAGTTTCTTTAGCAACAAACAAATAAACAAGTTCGCCATGGTCAATAGCACGCTCGACATCACGTTCTCCAATCAGCATCGCGTGATTTGATTGCTTATTTATCTTCGTGCTCGTAGACCGAATAGCCTGTGGAGACATAGGTTTCAATATGATCCGCTTCCCTTTGTCCTTTAACTCGTACTCGTTACTCCTCCCCCGGTGTAATACGTCCCTATCATACTGCCAAGGACGTCCCAAAAGAATGTGACAAGCATCCATGGGTATTACGTCACACAAGATCTCGTCAACATACGAACCCATTGTCAAGCCAACACGGGCCTGTTTTGTAACCTTCACGCTACTCCCGTCATCCAACCAATGTAACGCGTAAGGGTGAGGGTGACCCGTAGTAATCAGACCCAATTTTGACACCATCTCACTAGAGGCTACATTCGTACAACTTCCCCCATCGATAATTAAACTACACCACTTATCCTTCACACGACATTTAGTATGAAACAACTGATTGCGTTGTTCTGAATCAGTGGGTATACTCTTGACTTGTAGTGTTCTTAGGACTAAAGTCGTATCATATATTGGGGCTTCATATCCTTCTACTACCTCATCCTCATTCTCAATTTCATTGAGATTAAAAATATCACCAATTTGTTCCTCCTCAACCAACAACTCATCCCTAAATTCAATGGCTTCCCTTAGGGTCACGACTCTTTTATTTGGGCAAGCGTTTTGATAATGGCCAAAGCCCTGACATTTAAAACAGCGAACCTTCGACAAACTAGTCTCCTTGCCCGACTCAGAGTTTTTCTGTATGGTTTTGGTCGAATTGCTTGAGTTCGTAGCAGGTGTGGTTTTAGGGGAAAAGACAGGTTTGGGATAGTTAGTAGGGCTACTGTAATCTTTACTTGAACCCCCTGACTTAATCTTCCCTTGGGCCTCAATTTTAACACAAAGATTACACAAAGTATCAAAATCTGAATATGGGTATAACTCGACAGAATTGGCAATGCTACGATTCAGCCCACGAAGAAAACGAGACATTTTTTGTTCCTCATTTTCCTCCAACTCTCCCATTAAGATTAATTTTTCAAACTCGTCTATGTACTCAGCAATACTTAGTTTATCTTGGACAAAATCCGCAATTTTACGATAAACACTCAGTCTATGAGTAGCCGGTACATACCTCTTTCTCAATTTGCGTTTCAAGGATTCCCACGACGACACCTTCTCCTTCCCAGCGCGAGACCGCTTTGCTTTCAGGCCTTCGTACCATAGTGACGCTCCTTTGCTCAGTCTCAAAATAGCATACTTGCATCTCTTTCCGTCACTGAGATCTTTAAAATCGAACAACCGTTCGATCCTCCTTTCCCAATCCAAGTAATCTTCTGGGTTGGTACCACCAGCAAATTCCGGAAGGTCGGAAATCTTAAATTCGTCCGACTTCGATCGGCTGCCCGTAGGACGATTGCGTAACAACTCTCTAAGATTTTCGAGTATCATATCGTCGTCGAATTCTGCCATGATTTTGGGTTTTTTTTTTTTTTAATTTTTTTTTTTTTTTTTAATGGTATACGAAAAACAGAGGAAAACAGGGACCGTCTCGATTTTATGGAAAGCGAGAACCGGTGCTCTGATACCACAAATGATGCGATTGGACAACGAAAAATAATCGGGAAGATATGTGATCGACAAACCAGACCTATGGCTTGACAACCAGGACTGAAAAATCAAGACCTATTGATTTTCAATCGAATCACGTTTAGGAAAACGCGTCCCAAACAATGACGGTTTTGAATTATAAGCTATAATTCGGAGAGTTTTGCAAAAGCAAATTTCTTTTCTTATGATTACTGATTGTTTTAGCAAAGAAAATACAAGCTTATGTAAGCCCCTTGAGTTCATCTATGACAGATGTTACAAGGTACTCCAATAGTCCTCTTAATGAGGTTTATTAAACATTAAAGTAAAGTCTAATTGAAAGACTTAATATTGAGCTAGTATTAACTAACCCATTATTGCTACAAGCCTACAGCCCCTGTTCCGTTCTTGTCGAGTCTCGTTACTTGGCTTAGCCCATAATCCAACGCAACAACGACACATATTGAGTATGCTTCAGGCCCAAATATGCAGTTGCTTTGTCCTCGTTTGCGCTCACCGAAATATCGTCCTCCAAACCCGAGTCACTAACCAGATTCGTATCAAGTACCTTTTTCGACCCTATTTCACAACTAGCATCGACGCGATGGTACAAAATCTAGGGTATCTGCCGGGGGCTACATCCCGACTCAATCTTCCAGCTGGGAAGATTATCGAGGTTCTCAAAAATGAAGACTCTCACTTCAGCCTTGGTTATGCTATAACTCCGGATAATGTCATCCTGGTAGGAGTTGAAAAGGCTTGCAACCTCATTAAGGGTATCTACTTGTGCCCTTATAGCTCACGACTAACTGACTGCTTCGTCACGCCGGTATTCGGGACTGTCCAGGTTGGTCTATACCAACTCAGTACTACACACCCAGGTACCCATTTGGCCTAGGACTGTAACTACATCCCGGACGATGTCTTCGCCCTCGTCTAATCAGAAAATCCAAACAACGCTGAGCCCGTCTTAGGGTTACTTTTCGGAGAAGAAATCGCAGCCCCACCACCAAAGGAGGATCTGGTCAATCTTATTCTTCGCAGCAATAGGTTGACCCAACTAAGCTAATCTCGGACGTAGGATCCGAGACGGGAAAGAGAAGGCTGGAGGAAGACTGTCAAATGGACTAACAGTCAAGGAAGGACTTACAAGCTGATCACTGGAGAAGGAGAAATGCCCGAGTTTGAGTCTGAGTCAGAGTCTGAGATCGAGTCGAGTGAGTCAGGTGCTAGAGTTACTGCTGTAACTCCCCCTCTCCCTTTAGCTATTCCTGGTGTTTCGGGGTCTGTCCCGAGCACCGTACCTATCCCGCCACTGACTAATGATCAGATGGCAGCTCTTTTCGAGTTGTTTTCTAAATTCTCAATCAATAATAACAACCGTTCTGCTTACGACTTGTCTCATTTTCAAAATACTTTTAATTTCAAAAATATTTTGTGCATAGACATTGAGAAACCCGACGAACAAGTACCCCTACCTTCACATTTGATCGAACAATTAGAGCAAAGGGAGTCCCAGAACCCGATAATCGAAGAAATCGAGTCCATTAATGTGGGAACAACTTTAGAACCTCAGATACTTAAGATAGGATTATCCTTAGATCCCGAGGAGAAACAGTAGTTCACGAACCTCCTCCAAGAATTCAAAGACGTCTTCGCATGGTCTTGCAAAGACATGCCGGGGATAGACCTGGAAATAGCCGAACATCATATACCGATCAAAGATGTATTCAAGCCGGTTAAGCAGAAGCTCCGCCGCATGAGGCCCGAATGGTCCCTTAAGGTCAAGGAGGAAGTCGACAAACAATTCAAAGCTGGCTTCATACAAGTGTCCGAATATCCGGACTAGGTTGCAAACATCGTGCCGGTTCCTTAAAAGGATGGTATGGTGCGTGTCTGTGTAGATTTTCGGGATCTTAACAAGACGAGCCCGAAAGACAATTTCCCGTTACCACACATCGATATACTGGTGGATAACACAGCTAATCATGCCCTTTTATCATTTATGGATGGGTATGCCAGGTATAACCAGATAAAAATGGCAGAAGAAGATATGGGTAAGACCACCTTCATTACACCTTGGGGTACTTACTGCTTTACTGTCATGTCATTCGGTCTTTTAAACGCCGGTGCCACATATCAACGAATCGCCACAGCTTTATTACATGACATGATGCATAAAGAAGTGGAAGTTTACGTGGACAACATGATCGTCAAATCTTAAAACAGGGACGGTCATATCACCGCTCTGAGAAAATTCTTCACCCGATTACGCAAGTACAACATGAGGTTAAACCCTCAAAAGTGCAGTTTTGGGGTAACATCTGGCAAATTACTGGGTCATATAGTAAGCCAACGTGGCATCGAAGTCGATCTAGCTCAAATCAAAGCCATTACCGAGATGCAACCTCCTAAAACCGAAAAAGAAATAAGAGGATTTCTCGAGAAGGTCCAGTACATCAGCAGATTCATTTCAAAGTTAACCATGGTATTTGAGCCGATTTTCAAGAAACTGAAGATAGGGGAACGAATATTATGGGACGACAAATGTCAGGCGGCCTTTGATAAAATCAAAGAAATCTTGTCTGCTCCACCAGTGTTGATGCCACCTCAACCCGATTTGCCTCTGTCATTATACCTTACTACGACCGAGACAGCCATGGGGGCTATGCTAGCTCAGACGGTCAATTCCGAAGAACGAGCTATCTACTACATCAGCAAGAAGTTTTTAGAGTATGAATGCAAATACACCATGCTCGAAAAGACATGTTTAGCTATGGGTTGGGCCAATAAGAAGCTTCGACATTATATGCTCAGCTACGAGGTGCAGGTGCTGTCTAAAATGGATCCAATCAAGTACCTCTTCGAAAAGCCCATCCTCAATGGCAGAATGTCAAGATGGACCCTAATGTTGGCAGAATTCGACCTAAAGTTCGTACCATTAAAAGCCATTAAAGGCCAGGTAGTAGCCGCGTTTCTCGCCGACAGTCCCGTGATTGAAGAGGGACACACCGACACTTGGTCCTTCCCATATGAAGATATTTTCCATACCGATACCGAAACATGGGGCTTATACTTCGACGGGGCATCCAAATTCCGAGGATTCGGAGTCAGGATTCTTCTAATCTCACCAAAAGGGGAACATACTCCCATTTCCATCAAATTAGACTTTGACGTTACTAATAATGCTGCTGAGTATGAAGCATGTATCCACGGACTACAAGCCGCCGCTGACTTAGGGGTCACGAACCTCCGAGTACACGGTGATTCATCTTTGGTCATTAATCAAGCGCTCCAAAAATGGAAAACTCGGAATGCTAATCTCGTGGCCTACCAGACACGAGTAAGGGAAAACAATTCCAAAAGATAGACTATATATACTTACCTCGGGAAGAAAATCAGTTTGCAGATGCACTCTCAAAATTGGCATCTCTATTAAATATTCCCGATCACTTGACCAGTATGCCCATTTGTGTCGAAAGACGATCTGAGCCGGCATACGTCTACGACATCGAAGAAATCGAGATACCTGATCTTGAGCCATGGTATCAAGCTGTCCTATCATACTTAACAACCGGGGAATATCCACCCGTAGCTGTGGACGTCCGTCCGCACCGCCCGGCACCACGCACGCGCCCGCGCAGGACCGACCCAGTTTTCAATGTGTGGCGGCGGCCACCCACGCGGCCCCCTCCCTGACGGGGGCCGGTCTGATCTCGCATACGGGGCGAAGTGTAGGACCTCGATTTGGATGACGATCCAGACTTGTACTAGACGGGTGGGGCACCCGTGTTTCCGTTTGGGAATCGATCGAGTCGTGGTTGTAAATGTTTAAAGACCGTTTGGTTTGGTAAGGCGACCTTTTAGTGAACTGAAGTTGTTGCCAATTTGTGGAGTCGCCACCGAGTCAATTATGGGGACTCGGAAACCGTTCAAGTCAACTTTGATCCTATGCCGGCTCAAAGTTGAGTGGCACGAGACCTAAAGATAAAAAATTGTACCCTTAAGCACTCCATACCAGAAATGACTATCATTGCCAATGGTTTCGGACATCCGGAAACCGTCGATTCTGAGTAAGGGGTGAGGGTACGTATTGGGAAGCCAACATCTGATAGATGTCAACACCCAATCCCGCCCGCACTATAGCGGCCTCTACAAATCAATCAGTGGACTGATATCCTAGTTCTTTTTTTTTGTGGCGGAAATACTATAACATCCGTTATTTCAACCCTATGTCTTTTGCTACATCGGTTGTTTAAGGACAAGTAAGTTTTGTCGTCGAAGTAGTTGAGTTTACATTCTTTGCATGCGATTTCACATGACAAGCAGGCCATGAAAGATGCACATAGGAGAGTAGAGAGTACTAATATTATACGTATTAGTAAATCACTTTCAATGCGATAGTACGGATATTAGTCATTCTCGTGGTATACCTTACCTGGTATTCTGCTTAAGATGCGCCGTTTCGGTATTAATAGAGATGCATCGAACCTAATAAGGTTAGCACCGGGACTAATACAGAACCCGACCATCACTTTGTTCAGTTTTAGTTGTTTACGTTTCGAATTTCTTGTTAGGTGATTTAGCATGCGATTATAAGATCATAAACGCAATAAATCATACGAAAAGCTGTAAATGCAAATGTAAGTAAATCACATTGTGAGGAGTTGCACCCTCGAAGTGTACACTAAACGGGACTCGATGCATAGATAGTTGGAGAATGGATCTCAGAATTACTCGGATCTATTTAGTGTGTTTTAGTAGTTGTGATAGAAGTTGGGACGTTTACGTGTTTTAGTAGATGCTTTTTGGCCTAGCGCCCACATCTAGTGTTGTCGTAGTGCATAATAATAGAAAGTACAAATATGGAAAGTTTTGTTTAGATGGCAACCTAGTGACGACTCGATCAACAGGCGGATCCTCCTAGCTTGACCAATGACTCTGGCAGAACTCCGTTACCGTTTGACCTTCCCGCGGCTACTCCGGCAGAGCTTCGTTGCTAAGGACTAGTTCTGCGGCTAATCCGGCAGAACTTTGCTACTAGTTTTGAGCTAGTCGATCACAGGCACCTCGGTATCGAGTGGGGAGCTCGAAGGTGAGGAGTAGCGTCGATGTCGCATTTTTATCGGAACTACGATCGAGTGGATCGTTTTCCTCGGGTGTCGAAGTGCGAGCCCTTAGCGAGAGTTTAGAAGGGGAAGAGAAGAATGAGAATTGTGTGTGTCGAAATGAGGGCGTGAAGGGGGGTATTTATAGATGTTTTCGGACCTCGTTGCCCATATGGACGCCTGAGCTGGGGCGCACCAGGACTCAGGCGCCTGGGCTAAGGCGTGGTGAGACCAAGGCGCGTAGGGCGGGGCGGTTGGGATTTTGAGGATACGGTTTTGATAATTTCTAAAATCGTGAGACGGGTGTACAATACATTTCTTGGACGTTAAGGTTCCCCGCGGCTTGACCTAGCGCCGTGGATTTAATGGGCCTCGGGTGTTCGTCCCGAGGTTCGCTTGGCGTGGTGTTGACTCGGTTCAAGTTTCGGGACCCACTCGGGGTCCCGGTGTCAGAATTGACTCTAATTAGTGTCTACGCGACCGTAACGACGCGACTAAGGCTGCCATCATTTAAGTTTTAATTTTTCCGAGTAATTATTTGATCTGTTCTATAGGAAAACTACCTTCAACATCGCGAACCCGCGTCGCGTTGCAGTCCTATTGTCATCGGGTGTTTGCTGGGCACTTCTGCAGCCACCAGGTCCAAATCTGGGTGTCTACAGAAGCCCCCACTTTGACTGAGACTTGGACAAAGCGAAAATCAAAGTATAGCCGCCCAGGTCAATCGAAGATTACGACCTTGTGGCTGTCCGGTCGGGTCGCTTTAAGTCCAGTGGACTACGTGTTGAGGCCCGCCAGCCATAGCTTAGAAATCATACCTGACGTCTTCGCTTGCGGTTGCTTACTTGGGCCCGGGACGTTGCTTGATTCTTCGGGCGCGCGCGCTTTGTCTTCTTCGATTTGTTTTAACGATTGATTTAATTTTTAATGTTTTTAGTGTGTAGGTGACGCGTTAAGCGTACGTGCAAAGAGCGCTCTTTTGTGTCTGCCTTTATTTAAACAAATGTTTCTTTCGGGATGCTTGTGAACCTTGATAAAACGTTCGAGGGCGTTAGTCTCCCTCGAATAGCTGTCTTTTGGGATGCCTTTGACCCCTAGGACAAAACAAAACGATAATATAAACTACTCGAGGGCGTCAGTCTCCACTCGAGTAGCTGCCTTTCGGGATACTAACGTCCCTTAGGCAAAATAAACCATCCGAGGGCGTCAGTCTCCACTCGAATGAAAATCGCTGTTGCTGTGCCTCCGGGATACTAACGTCCCTTGAGAAAAATTAACCATCCGAAGGCGTCAGTCTCCACTCGGATGAAAATTGCTTTTGTTCACTACTCGAGGGCGTCAGTCTCCACTCGAGTAGCTGCCTTTCGGGATACTAACGTCCCTTGGGCAAAATGAAACATCCGAGGGTGTCAGTCTCCACTCGGATAAAAATTGTTATTGTTCACTACTCGAGGGCGTCAGTCTCCACTCGAGTAGCTGCCTTTCGGGATACGAACGTCCCTTGGGAAAAATGAACCATCCGAGGGCGTCAGTCTCCACTCGGATGAAAATTGTTGTTGTTCACTACTCGAGGGCGTCAGTCTCCACTCGAGTAGCTGCCTTTCGGGATACTAACGTCCCTTGGGCAAAATGAACCATCCGAGGGCGTCAGTCTCCACTCGGATGAAAATCCCTGTTGAATACTACTCGAGGGCGTCAGTCTCAACCCGAGTAGCTACCTTTCGGTATACTAACGTCCCTAGGGCAAAATTGTTGTGCCTCCGAGATACTAACGTCCCTTGGGCAAAATTGCTGTGCCTCCGGGATACTAACGTCCCACGGGAAAGATTGTTGTGCCTCCGGGATACTAACGTCCCTCGGGCAAGATTGCTGTGCCTCCGGGATACTAACGTCCCTCGGGCAAAATTGCTGTTTGTTTATTTGTTTTGGTTAAAAAGTTTTTGTTTTTATTTTGTGAGTTTGTCTTATTTTGTTTGGGTTTGCTTTCGTTTTGTTTTAGTTTGTTATGCATTTGAGATTTGTTTAGATTTCGTTTAGGCTAGTTCGGTTCAGACTGTTTTGTTACGCGTCCGGATGTAGCGTATAGGTTAAGCGTGGTTCTAATGCTTGTCTTATTATCGAGCGTGTTTTGTCGATGTTGATTAGAAATTGCTTTGTTATTGTTACTTTGCTTGTCTTAAAATGCGTGTGCTTTATGTGTATCGACTTTAAGTTCGTTTGCTTTGCTTTGTTTTTGTTTGTACTGGGCGGTTTAGGTGCGCATCCTTCAGCGCCCCAAGACTCAGGCGCCCACCCCCCAGCGCGCTAGAACACAAGCGCGTAAGATGGAGCGGTCGGATTTTCGTGGTCCGGATCTGTTTAAGTAATCAAAGATTGGGGCGATCGCTTCATTTCACAAAATTCGAAAGCGTCGCCCCTTTCGCCTCAAGATCGATTTTTTAATTTTACTTGCCAAATTTTGTCTCGATTTCCGTTGTTTATGACAATGTTGACTCCTGGGTAAGTGTCCTTTACTTGTTTATTGTCGGTTTTGCTCGATTCGATTGATTGTCAATTAGTTTTGTTGAAAACCCTAGAAAATCGATTTAGGTGTTTTTGATATGCTAAGTTTCGATGCTTGTGCTTGATTTCATTGTTAAATTAAAGTTGATTAGAGCTTGTTGAAGTCGTTATAAACTTGATAAGGGTTCTCGAGGTGCGATAATGGCTCGTAATGGGAATGTGTTTGGAATGCTAGGGTTAAGGACCGTTTCTCGATTATTCCCGTATTTGTTTTGCATAGTCTCGTTCAAATAGTGTTTGTGAGGATGTGGGTAGCTTCCTTGTCGGTTCTTATGGGCTAGGACGACTCCTAGGGTTCTCCGTAAGGTTTTGTGTGTCTTAAGACGGACCAAAAGATGTTGTAACGATGCCGGATTTTCCCGAAACCACTTCCATTGTGACCGGGATCAAAAATGGGTGCTAACGGCTTTTTGCGGAATTTTGATATATTTATCCAAAGTTTTGACCCTATTTTGACCTGTTTAAGCTAATTTAGCGTGTATAGGGTTATTTTTTTTTTGTTTTTGGTTTTGCAGCTAGAGATGGCACCGAGCGTCCCGATGGAACTTCCTCGATTGCTGCTAGTGCTAGTGCTAGTGAGGAGGTTGTTGGGGCTAGTTCGCAGACTCCCCGAGGGATTCGCAGGAGACATAGGAGCATCTCGTCCCATCGTCGCGATCCCGAGACCATTAATGATGCTGATTTCGATAGAGTGAAGGGGCGTAGGCTTTCGAAGACGGTCGCTAGGAGGGTTCACGTTCCGGTGCCTGTACCGGAGAACGAGGAGGTTGTCAATGAGGATCCTGAGTGGGCTCGGGATTGGGATGGTCATCAGCTGATGTTTCATCTTGACCTTCACATTTCTAACCGCATCGTGCGGGGCCTGGTGAGTGTTCTATTTGTGCTTATTGGTTTGTGTCGTAGACTTTCATTTTTTTTGCCCGGGTTAAGCTAGGTTTGTTTTTGTTTATCCTTGCGTTGTTTTTGTTTGCAACCCCCAGGTCCGATGAGGACTTTCTCGGGCTTTACTACGTGTCTCGATATCTATTTTTTGAAGTTGACCCCTACGGTAAAGAGGATTATCGAGAGGACCTCTCCAGGTCCCGTGGTCGGACAGTGGGCTATGTTAATGGGTTGCAAAACTAAATGCAACCTTATGGTGAGTAGGGCGATGATAGATCGCTTTCATGATACTACCTCGACCTTCCACATGGCTTTTGGGGAGGTCGGGATGACCCTAGAGGATTTTGGGATGACTGGCGGTCTGCCCTGGAGTCTGGATAAGATAAGGTGGGCCGCCGAGGGCCCTAGTCTAGATAGCGATGAGGTGCGGGGTCTTATCCGGGATTGTTTACCGCGTGAGGCATATAGTGCGCCTCACGCTATAGTGAGTTCTTATATCACAGACCACTTCGAGCGAGTAGCAGTGTTGGAGGGTCGGGAACCCAACACGCCGGAGCAGGATGCCCGGTTGTGGTTGTGGTACTTCCTAGGGTCGACCCATTTCTCGGACAAGGGCAAGAGGTTCAGCACTAGGATCCTGCCTTTCCTAGAGGACCTGGCTCAGCTGGGTCGTTACGATTGGGTGACCGCGGTTTTCGCGGAGATGACTCGCTGCCTGCAAGTCATGGTAAGGCCGCTGGTGATAGAGTCGGCCTCAGCTGTGCCCATTGTGGGTCCGGGCCTTATACTGGAGGTTAGTTATTGTTCTCACTCTTGTATTTGAAGTTCTACTTAGTTTCGGCTTGGTTTTGCTAAGGTTATTTTGGGATTTTTCAGGCTTGGATCTACTCCTACTTCCCGTGTTTGGCACCTAAGACAGTGCGGGTACACCCAAAGAGATTTCCGGTAGGGATTGAGTGGAGGCTTGCTCAGCCTAAGAGCACAATTAGCCATTACCCTTCGGAGAATGCGTTGGTTAACAAGCTATGCTTCGAGGATGTAAGTTTTCCTTTTATGGTCTATTTTGTTCAGTAGCCCCCAAGGTTTGGGATTTATTGGGATGTTGGTTCTATTTGTGTAGTTTGTGGCCCGCCCTTGGGCAGACTACGAGGGCATGATGGAGTATGTGGCTACGGAGCTGAGGCCTAGAAGTTACAGGAGGATGCGCCTCCCTGCGTTGTTTCGCCCGGTTTGGTATCTGGGCGAGCGGTTGGTGCGTCAATGTCTATATGATGATTTCAGGGTACCGGTTGATCCACCCCGGACCATGTTCAGACCACCAACCGCCACAGAGGTCCTCGAGGATAGGGACGGAGAGGGAGGTGATACACTCTTGGTGCCTGGTGCCTTCTACCTATCTCACGTCACCCGGCGGTTAGCTTGGTATCGCCTCGTGGTAATGTTTTAATTCTCGGTTCTGAGGTTTGCTTTGCGGTTTATTGTTTCTTTGCCCTCTGATCGACCAATCTGTTGTCTTCTTAGTTGGCCGACCTGGCTGATGAAATTCAGCCCCCAGATTTTCTCCTGACGCTGCTTAGGGTGGATGCGGCTGGGATAGCTTTTACTGAACCCCTCCCCCCTGTTCTGTTGAGGAGATGGATGCCGGGATAGAGTGATGTGACCGGGTGTACCGGGTGAGTTTTGGTTTTCGTTTTTCGTTTGAGTTCTAAGAATTAAGGTTGGTTTGCCTAACTTCTATGGTTTCACTCTCAGGTTTCTTTGGCTTGCCATCAGCGGTTGTGGCAGGCTGCCAACTACTTCCGGGCCTATGCCTCGAGGGTTCCCCGTGACACTTCAGGGCCTCGATCGGTGGGTTCGCGTGACTAGGGTGATTTTCTAGGCTGTTCGTGTACTTTCCTAATGTTTAAGTGTATTTGCAGGACGTCCCGAATATGATAGGGCAGCTAGAGACTTGGGTGACCGAGCTCGAGGCAAGAGAGGTTGAGTCGCAACGGCTCCTGGAATCTCGGGCTGACGAGATTGCCTTCCTAAATAAAGGAGCAGCTGGCTCGGTCTTAGGGTGAGACCTCCGCACAGGGCGAGGCTAGGCATCGGATCGAAAGGGTGGCTGAGGCTACGGGTGCTAACGAGGAGATCGGAGGAGTCCCCGAGACGGCTACCTTAGACATGCTGTCGGGGATGGATGGTAGTGAGTCTCCTCTTATAGACCTGGAGGATCTAGGCTTAGATGGCAACCTTTGCGAGGTTGTGATAGCTATTGGTGCGGCTTCTAGGGGTCCATCCTATTCTCGATTTGTGTATGAATTTGTATATGTTGTATATTTGTTTTAGATTCTTAGTATTTGAATTAGTCGGATTAGTCTTGTGTTTTTATTTGGCTAACTGTTTTAGCTAGATTGACAAGTAATCACTTTTTGCGTTCATTTTCTTGTGATTCGACCTAGCTTAGGGCGTATTGGCGTTGCATGAGAGTATGAAAAGCGTTTGTTTTTGGATGTTTTGAAATGCGTTTGCTTGAGCCGGGAATCGGACCAGGTAGTACGTCGATTAAAATGTTTTGACTCGAGATGTAAAATATTAACGTGCTTTGACCGAGCGTGTTAAGAGATAAGCGTGGGCATTCAGAACGAGACCGAAGATTAAAATTCAGGCGACTTTTGAAAAAAAGTTTGACCACTTTTTATACATTCGTAAAATTATCTTGTTAGGCTACAGACGCGACCTGACGATAACCGTTAAAAGGCTACAACACGCCTAGGTGAGGTAGCTTATCCTCCTAAAAAAATGAAAAGACGTCTAAGTCCGGTGGGTCCGACGAGTGAATTGTGATATCCGCGTGAACCTGTTACTCTTGCGCGGGCATTTTGGCTTTTGGAAAGGGGTTTCGCGACTTCAGGAGGTCGTTCCCCACGTTCGGGGTTCTCGGATGTGAGAGAAAGGTTACAGATTGTGGAGATGATTATACTACAGAATAAGGAAGCTATTGACGCGCGGGCGTCGCGACCCGTACAATCAAACAATATTTATAACTCCGACTAACCTAACTAACGTAGTAGTGTTAGGTCGGGATCGATCCACAGGGAGAGGGGTTAAGCCGTATTGGTCAAGTCTCGAGCTCAATCGTGATCGGGATTGAGATGGGGGTTTAGGGATGAGAGGAGTCGAACTAACGCTAGCGAACTACACTACCGAGGCTAGGGACTATACTAGGAAAAGTGTTGGGGAGAGTCGGGATTCGGAAATGGGGTCTTAAAAGTCTCGGGATCGAGTTTTAGTTACAATGTCGAAAAGGGAGAGTGCCACCTTTCGGTTTCTTCACCCAACCTACCTAAACCCGCTTTCGCGACGAAAGGGTAAGTCTCAAATTAAAGTAATTTCTACCCCGAGTTTCCCCATATTGGTAGAGACGAGTCAAGGTCGGCCTAGTCGCGATTCTAGGTCAACAAAGACACAAAAACCTTAAAATTGATAATCAACAAGTAAACAACCCACCAACATCCCTTGAATCAAGTAATCCAAATCCTCCTCCCTAATTCCCCAACAAGAAATCTAGTCACTAATCATGGTGATTAACAACAAAACACTATGGATAATCTAACTAAAGCATGCATAAAAACTACACTAACAATTATACTAAGAGAGAAACTAAGAAAACTGCACTAACAATTACACTAAGAGAGAAACTAAGAAAGCTACACTAACAATTACACTAAGAGAGAAACTAAGAAAGGAGATAAAAACGCAAGCTAACTAATGGAGAGAAAGGAGAGGAGAGAATTTACCAACTATGGAGAAATCTAAGGTGAAAGATGAAGATTAATAATAAAGATTGAATCTTGAGAGAGATATACTAGAATTTGTCACTAATCCATGCATAAATCTTCAATCTTCAATATGAGCAATATAAATCTTCAAGAAATAATACAAGAGTTTTGTCACATAAACCCTTGCAAAACCCTTGAGTCTTCAATAATCTTCAACAAAGACGGATACTTGTCTACTAATTACACTAATACTAAGTAGATCTACTAATTGTCTAGAGAATTTTCTAGGAAACTTACTACAAACTACTACTACTACTATGGAGATCTCCTACCCTAAGTTAAGGAGGCACAATTTAAGATTCTACTTCCTCCCCCTTTGGCTCAAAACCCTAGGATAAGTATATATAGAGTTCCTTAATGGGTCACACAAGTTTAAGACCCATAATCAAATCCTTCTTCATTAAGCCTAGACCTTTACCCTTTGCATCTTCATGTGGCAAAACTTCACCCTGCGGTTGACGACATAGGCACCATCGGGTGAAATTTCACCTGGTGAGATTTTCTTCTCGAATCGTCATTTTTGGCGTCTTTCTCCATCGGGCGAAATTTCGCCCGGTCGTTTCGCCCGGTGGTAGCTGCCCACGGAAATCTTCGGGAGTGGAAAATGTTGTCGGGCGAAACTTCGCCCGGTGATGACTCACCGGGTGAAGTTTCACCCGGTGGAGTCTCTCCTCTTTTTCGGTCTCTTTCTTCGTCGATCAATTGGATTACTCGAACTTTCAGTTGTGTGCTTTGCTCTTGGACCGTATCTCTCTCATGCTCGTGGAAGCTCAAACACGTTTTCGGTCAAAATCCTATCAAAATAGACAGAAAACTACCAAAAACAAGTAAAATACAAAATAGAGACACTAATGCGAGAACTACGCAAAATACGGCGATAATCGCACTCTATTCTCGCAAAACGGAGGAAAAACGGGTCTAAATGGGAGGAAAAACGGTCCAAATTTGCCACAACAACAATTCCCCCCCACTAAACCGTTGCTCGTCCTCGAGCTAAGACCCAAAAAGAAATTAACTACTACTAATAAGCTAGACTATGCTAAGCCGATACGGGGCTATTAACGGGCTCGCTCCGTCCCTTCATCTCACATCGAGATACCCATGAGGTAGAGTACCTCCATGCAAGGCAAGTTGGGGCTTGCTCAAAATTGGGGTTGCGACTAACACACACACAAACACACAAAACAAGGAAGACACACACAAAGAGATAGTCGCAACCAAAAAGAAAATAAATCACCGAATCCCTCATCGAAACGGCGGAGAAAGCACCGATTTGAGCTTAAGACAAGCGAGAACACTACCAAGTTAGTAACACAAATTGACATCGACAAGATCCTAATAAGATGACAATCAAACAATAAAAACGTTGAAAATTTGCCAAGGTCCGTCTAATTCCACTAGAGATGCCTACAACGGGACGATAGATGGAGTGGATAAGTGAGAACCATGGAGTTAGTAAGCACTGTAGGTAAGTGTTATGCCGTCTCCTAAGCTAAGCCTAGAAGATCGTCCCAAACTCAAGAAAGCCAATTAGACCAAAAAGATGAATGTGTTTGCGAAATGGTAAAGATTGACAAATCACCGCTATTTTCCTTCCTCGGGACTCGGTCCTCTAGTAGGCACTTCACGGCAATAAGTCAACCAAGGGATTATTTGGATTTGGGAACGATTTTTGAGATTTTGATTCTCTTTTCGGTTTTCTTTTCCCATTATTTCGATCGAGGTTTTTTTTTTATAATGTAACGCACGTATTCTTCATTTTTCCCTTTTTCTTTTTGAATAGATCTTTTTTGGCTAGATAGTTCATTTGAGATCAAGGTAAAACATATTCTTGCAAACTTATTTGTGGAAATGGGTGAATGGTAGAAAATAGGCTAGTCGGGTGTGCACCCCCTCCGAACCCATAAAAGGATGAAAATTTGGACTAAAAAAAATGGCTTCTCAAGTAAGGTCACCTAAGAGAACGGGGAACGGTAACCAAGGCCTTATCACTCCATGGGTGGTCAAGGTGGTCAAATGCAAATCCCGATGTAGACTCCTAGTAGAAAAGATGGACTTATGGTAAAAATCCAATGCAAAAATTGGTTCAAGGTTATTCTACTAGAAACATGTCAAAAAATCAAAAAGGGTCACTAACAAGGGAGTAATAAACACTCGGCCTAAACTCAAAATTGGGTTTTCGAAAGCTTTACCTAGACACGCTATACACACAATGAAAAAGAACACACAAAAATGACAACAACACAAGAAAACAAAACAAAATCACAAACACAAGTATAGCCAAGCACTCCGAACTCCATCAAGTCAACACAATCCACAACCACCAATTCCAAAATGTTCACCAAGTGAACCTCCAAATAGCATAAATGCCCAAACTCCCATTCATAAGAGAAAGGGTAAATATGAAAATAGAAAATATTACCGCGTGGTCTTCATTTCATTACCGCTACCTTACGTATCCATGCTAAATGGTTGGCGGTGTACCTATAAGAAGAGAATGCAAGGCAATACAAGTGACACAAAAACAAAAATATAAGAAAAAAGAAAACTAAAATGAATTTTTTTTGGTTTTTTTGGTTTTTAAAGGAAAAATGAAAAAGAAAAGGAAGAAAAAGGATAGTAGATCCCTCCCCCACACTAAAACCGTGCATTGTCCCCAATGCACAAGTAGAGGAAGAATCGAAAAAGAAAAGAAAGGAAAAAGAAAAGAAGGGAAAATATTTTTGAATTTTTATGATTTTTCAAATGTTTTTGGATTTTTGATAATTTTTCAAATGTTTTCCTATTTTTGATTTTTTTTCAAAATGAAGAATGTAAAAAGAAAAGAAGAGAAAAAAGAGAAAAAAAAAGGAAAATGAAAAGAAAAAGGAAAAAAAATCGATAAGATAGGAAAGGGCGTAGGTGTAATCACGTCACCTCGCCCGGATTCCGCACGAATCGGGAAAAATCAAAAGAAAAAGAAATTTTTTGGATTTCTCAAAGTGGTCTTGGTGCGATCAAATCACCTAAGACCGGGAGCAACAATCAGGTCCTTCTTCTCTAAGGCACCTGCAAATAAAACCTCACGTTTGTAATGACCGAAGTACGATCACGTGAGGGGCTGACAACTCACCCAACCAACCAAAATATTATCACAAATTAATCAACAACCATAATGATCAAATGCTAAAAATTGGCGCTGCAAGACTGACAAAGATTACTGAAACTAGAGAACAGATTACCGACGACTAACGACTGACATCTAACACCCCCACACTAACACTGACGACACTCGACCACTCACATCGAACCTGGGGGACGAGGTGGTGGGTAGTAAGACCCTGGCGGAGGCGGACCGAAAATTTGATTAAAGAGGTTCTGTTGTTGTTGCAACATCCTTTGGTTCTCCTCCGCCGCCATCCTCGCTGCTTGGGCGTCCCTAGCAGCGTCCCTAGCCATCTCAAAGCTACTCCGGGCAAACTCATAGCCTTCCCTAGTGTACGTGGAAGAACCATGTGCAGTATCGCGCGCATCCCGGGCTACATTATAGGCGTCCTGGGCCAAGTTCAAAGAGGTGGTAGAGTTCTCCCAAGTCTGACGTGTACGGTCATAAACTTCCCCCCACCAGTTATAAAAGTCCTCCGATCCGAAGAACGAGGAGTGTCGTGGAGGACTCATGTTGACGTCCTACTGAAAACCGGGGGTAGACTGGGTGAACGTGGAGTGTCCGTGCGGTGTAAAGTCGGGTGTGAAAAACTAGGAGGTCGGGGGTTCGGTCTGACGGGAGGAAGAGGGTCCGTGTGATGATGACGGTAAAGTCCTATGACCCTCATCCCGAGAGGTTTCAACCTCCGGTTCTTCTTCCGACACGTCTACGACCTCAATATCATCGTCGCCATAATCTAAAGGTCCATCGGGTATTGAACCATATAGAACTTACCTCGGGTGTTATCCCGAATCTACTCCCCAGACCTCTTCGGCATGCCGAAGTTCTCTTCAACATCTAGCCTGACCCATTCGTGGTTAGGCATTGCAATAGCTCTCATTTCAGTAATCTTAAACAAGAACAAACTGTCATAATCCCCTTTCTGGGGCCACACAAGGAAAGGGCAATAAACTTCATCTATGAAATGTCCCGCTCCGTCAACTGATGCTAAATCGCTAAAATGAATGTCCAAGGCTGTAGCTATCATTGTTACAATGCCGCCACAAGAGATTTTCTTGCGGCTGCCCCTCGCAACCTGGGCAAAATGAGTAGCTAAGGCCTCGAACATATCAATAGACAGGCCTCTGTTCATAACCGCATCCTCCAATAACTGTACAGCTGTGGCACTACAGTTATGGTGCGTGTCATAGCTTGTCAGAAATGAGTTGGCTATGATACGTGCCATATATCGAACGATGGGGTTCCGAATAGAGAAAGAGCGCATCTTCCCTCCCTTGAAAGTCCTCTGGCGGGCTATTTTAAACCAGAATCGATCTCGGCCGAATTTATCATCCCGAGTCTGTCCCGCCCTAGGCCTTCCAAGGACCGAAGAAGGTAAACCAAGCAATGCACCAAAGTCCCTCAAGTTGAGGACGTACATAGTTTCTCGCAGCTGAAACGAGACAGTGGCATTATCGTCACCACTTAGCTCGAAAGTTTCGAAAAACTCGCACGTCAATTTCTGAAAAGTGTTCTCCTCGGAGGCATAAAATCTGCTAAGACCAAGGCTTTGGCACATTGCTCGAACCTGCGTGTCTATACCCATACGCTCAAGTACATCTCGAGCCGCCCAACGAGTCGGCTCGAGACGACAGACCCAAAATTTTTTACATTTATCAACATGAGCTTTTTTAGCGAAATATAAACCAGATTCAGCATGACGGAGACTACGGCGAATTTTTGGGTAACGTACCTCAAGCGGAACAGGTTGTTCGCGCGGTGTTGGTCTTTGTGTCTGAACCGGCATCAGGACAGATTCATCCCGAGCCTCGGCCGTCTCCTCCGACCTAGAGGACGATGTTGACCCCGAATTCCGACCTAGCATTGAAGAAATCCGTTTCCTCGCCATTTGCTTTACCCTTCTCATCCTTGATGCTTGAATTTTGACAAATAAAGTGATGACGGTCTCGGTTTGGGGTTTGTCGAGACTTGAACAATTTCTCGAAACAAACTCCAAGAAGATGTTAGGAATGTGATAAGGATGAGAAATATATAATTTAATTTGATTTTGGTGAAGGAATGGAGGGATTAAAGGTGGTTTAAGGTGGAGGATTTGGGGTTTGTTTGGGGTTTTTGGGGTTTGGTTGAGGAGAGAGAGAGAGGAAAATGAATAATGAAGATGGGAAGGTGGGTTTGGTCGGGTAAGGTTGCCGCGGGGTGTTTTTTCGCCCGGTGGTCACCCATCGGGTGAAATTTCACCCGACGGTGTTCGGGTCGAATTTCGACAATTCCGCGCAATTTCACCACCGGGCGAAATTTCGCCCGATCAGACTCCACCGGGCAAAATTTTACCCGACAGATTTTCCGTCAATTCCTTTAGTTTCGAGCAAAGTCGCCACCGGGTGAAATTTCATCCGGTAAAATAATCCACTTCGAAACGGGCCTTCGCTACGAAAAATCTCTATGACTTGACCCAAACCATCCTTAGCTCTTCAAAAACATAACTCATCTTCTCAATCTTCAATCGTTCATAATCGTTTATAGCACAACCCCAAAAATTCCGAAAGAAATCTTCATGATTCCTGCAGATACCAAAGCAAGGAAGCTCCAAAAAGAAAAAATCCAAAAGCTATTGTCCAAGGAGAAATAAAAGGACAAAAGATTATACAAATATTTACAAGGTGGTTATTATGGACACCACCAAACCAAATTGAATAGTTTTAATTTAATCGGGGTTGCTTGAAAAGCAACCCGGAGGGTCTTGGTCATTCACTTCTAATTCCACATTACCGATCTTGAGCTTTTCTCTAAACTCCGGCATATTCATAAGTTGTGCTACCTCGGGAAGCATTGCGAATTCTTCGGGAGTATTTTTGTCGGAGGTAGAACCAAGTATGAATAGGGCACCGTCGTCTTCTTCATCATCGTAGTCAAGATCTTCGGTAGAAGGTTCTTCATTTGATGGGAACTCCACCATTTGGTTCCAAAACTCCGTATTAGGAGGATCTTTGGGAAGGAATGTGGGACGCACAAATTGGACCATTTCATTAGCGACATTGAAAGATAAACGTCCTCGCTTTTACATCGATAACTACCCCACCGGCAGCTAGAAAAAGTCGTCCCAAAAGGATAGGATTTCGCTCCTCAATTGGCATGTCCAAAATGATGAAGTCGGTGGGGATATATAAATTCCCCCCATTAACCATGAGATTACGAGCCAATCCGTAGGGCTCTTTAGTGGTTCCATCGGCCATTTGCACGTTCACAGGAAAATAATCCAAGTCTTTAATATAAATAGTGCGAGAAATGTTTAAGGGCATCAAACTAATGTCGGCCCCAAGGTCGCACAAAGCCCGATCTATTAAGACATGTTCGATGGAGCATGGAATGGCAAAGCTACCCGGATCTCCTAGTTTGATGGGAATTGTGACTCTAGGGTTGGACTTTGGAGATATGGGAGCTTTCTCCTTCTCGGCGGGTTTCAAAATTATGTCTCGGATGTAATCGGACGGGGTAGGCATGGATGCGCTTGTATCAATATTTTCAATAAGGTCGGTGAATGTTATCATGCCCAAGGCTTGGTTGTTGGATGGGGTTTGTGGCATGTCATTCAAGGGTGGTACCTCAATTCTAGAGATTAAATTCGTGTCCTCTATTGGAATTTGTTCAATAACGTACGCAATGTCTCCTACAAGGTACTTTGATGGATCTCTTCTTGGTCTTTCGGTTACGTCCTTGACCACCTTCTCACCATTTTCATTGATTGAGGGATGAGATGTAGTTTGTGGGTCAAAGGGTTTCACCGGTTCCTTTTTGCTCATTACCTTAATGGCATTCACGGATGCATGATTGAAAGAATCGGTTGGCTCTTGAGAAGATTGGGCTTGCGAGGCCGAACGTGCCTCTAAAGCTTCAAGTCTAGCTCGATTTGACGCATTTTCTTTCAATAGAAAATTGATGGTTTGTTGAATGTCATAAAAGGGTTGAGGATTACCTTGAAAGTTCCTTGGAGGACCTTGATTGAATGGAGGATTGTTTCCAAAGGGAGGAACATAGTTTGGTCTAGGCGGTCCTTAAGGATAGTAATGGCCTTGATTGAATTGATTTGTGTGAGGAGGTCTCAGTTGATAATAGAAGCCATGAGAATTAGGATAAACCCTTTGATTGGGGGCTCTTGGAAAAGGATATGATCCTTGAGTAGGGATGGAATAAAATTCGGTCCCCGAATTAGAATTGTTCGTTTGAGATTTTTCATGGGTTCTTTGGGTGTTGGCTTGATAAGCACTCTCCTTTCTCATGCACAATTCGGAATCGTGGTCATATCTCTCGCAATGATCACATGGAATTTCAATACGATACAATTTAGGTGGTGAACTGGATGATCGTCTCGGTGAACTTACCCTTCTTGGTGGAGATGATCTTTGTGGAGATGTTCTAGTCTTGGGTGGAGAATTGGTTCTAGCAACACAGACTTCAAATTGCTTGACCAACTCCTCGACTCTAGCTTCAAGTTTGGTTCTCCTTTCGGTTGACGATGTCGACTCACCACTTAGCTCTTCATGTTGATTTTTTCGGTGTATTCATCATTCTTGGCTATCCTTTCAACGAGTTTTGTAGATTCTATTTCATTTAACAAAAAGAAATCGCCTTTTGCCGCCGCATTAACATTATCTTGGGCATTATCCAATAACGAGTGGAAGAATATATGAAGTAAAAGCCAACTAGGGATGCCGTGGTTCGAACATTTCCTTTACAACATTTGAAATCGGTCGCAGGCTTTACTTATGCTCTCATTTTATTGTTGTTGGAATGTTTGAATTTCTCTTCGGAATTTGTTGGTCTTGGATGGTGGGTAGTATTTTTCGAGGAATGCGTTGCTCAAGTGTTCCCAAGTGCGAAAAGTATTGTTGGGGAATCTCTAAATCCATCTCCTTGCTCCATCACGCAAGGTGCGAGGAAAGAGAATCCGATGTAGTTGGCACTCGGTGACCCCTTCAAGCTTGACACCAATAAGACTTTCCTTGAAAAGACAAACATGCTCTATAACATCTTCATCCGGCAAACCTCGGAAAGTTTGTTGTTGAATTAAATGGATGATGGAAGGTTTAAGCTCGAAACTCTCCGGGATGGCTCCAATGAAGACGGGTGAAGAAATCTCTTCAATAGATGGTTGAGAATAGGACCCAAGTGTAGCCATACTTGAATCCTTGGAAGTTGTTTTGAGGATGATGGAGTGTTGAGAAATGGTAGAAATTGATGGAGGATTACACTATCGAGTTGTTGCTTCGGTCACAATATTTCCAAGCGACTTGCTCTCCGAATGGGGATCAAGCAACCTAAATCAAGAGTAAACCTAGCAAAAATTCAACAAACAATGAATCCTCCTAGCACCTAATGGCACTAGGGTAGGAGGAAAGAAAAACAACTATCCAATCACAATAAAACTAAGACTTAATCAATTAACTAATCACCGTCTCTCCGGCAACGGCGCCATTTTGATGCGTGGGCGTCGCAACCCGTACAATCTAACAATATTTATAACTCCCACTAACCTAACTAATGTAGTAGTGGTAGGTCGGGATCGATCCACAGGGAGAGGGGTTAAGCCGTATTGGTCAAGTCTCGAGCTCAATCGTGATCGGGATTGAGATGGGGGTTTAGGGATGAGAGGAGTCGAACTAATGCTAGCGAACTACACTACCAAGGCTAGGGACTATACTAGGAAAAGTGTTGGGGAGAGTTTGGATTCGGAAATGGGGTCTTAAAAGTCTCGGGATCGAGTTTTAGTTACAACGTCAAAAAGGGAGAGTGCCACCTTTCGGTTTCTTCACCCAACCTACCTAAACCCGCTTTCGCGACGAAAGGGTAAGTCTTAAATTAAAGTAATTTCTACCCCGAGTTTCGTGATATTGGTAGAGGCGAGTCAAGGTCGGCCTAGTCGCGATTCTAGGTCAACAAAGACACAAAAACCTTAAAATTGATAATCAACAAGTAAACAACCCACCAACATCCCTTGAATCAAGTAATCCAAATCCTCCTCCCTAATTCCCCAACAAGAAAATCTACTCACTAATCATGGTGATTAACAACAAAACACTAACTAAGGATAATCTAAATAAAGCATGCATAAAAACTACACTAACAATTATACTAAGAGAGAAACTAAGAAAACTACACTAACAATTACACTAAGAGAGAAACTAAGAAAGCTACACTAACAATTACACTAAGAGAGAAACTAACAAAGGAGAGAAAAACGTAAGATAACTAATGGAGAGAAGGGAGAGGAGAGAATTTACAAACTATGGAGAAATCTAAGGTGAAAGATGAAGATTAATAATAAAATTGAATCTTGAGATAAATATACAAGAATTTGTCACTAATCCAAGCATAAATCTTCAATCTTCAATATGAGCAATATAAATCTTCAAGAAATAATACAAGAGTCTTAGTGTAATCTCGACTTACCACGAATACTTGTTTGTGTTTGTGTGTCATCTCGAGTCTTATAAATATCGTTTTTGATCCCCCGTCCTTCGTTAACGACCGATCCGATTGGGAGGCGATAAAAAATGGCGCCGTTGCCGGGGAGACGGTGATTAGTTAATTGATTAAGTCTTAGTTTTATTGTGATTGGATAATTGTTTTTCTTTCCTCCTACCCTAGTGCCATTAGGTGCTAGGAGGACTCATTGTTTGTTGAGTTTTTCCTAGGTTTACTCTTGATTTAGGTTGCTTGATCCCCATTCGGAGAGCAAGTCGCTTGGAAATATTGTGACCGAAGCAACAACTTGATAGTGTAATCCTCCATCAATTTCTACCATTTCTCAACACTCCATCCTCAAAACAACTTCCAAGGATTCAAGTACGGCTACACTTGGGTCCCATTCTCAACCATCTATTGAAGAGATTTCTTCATCCGTCTTCATTAGAGCCATCCCGGAGAGTTTCGAGCTTAAACCTTCCATCATCCATTTAATTCAACAACAAACTTTCTGAGGTTTGCCGGATGAAGATGTGATAGAACATGTTTGTCTTTTCAAGGAAAGTTTTATTGGTGTCAAGCTTGAAGGTGTCACCGAGTGCCAACTGCTTCGGATTCTCTTTCCTCGCACCTTGCGTGATGGAGCAAGGAGATGGATTAAGAGATTCCCCAACAATACTTTTCGCACTTGGGAACACTTGAGCAACGCATTCCTCGAAAAATACTACCCACCATCCAAGACCAACAAATTCCGAAGAGAAATTCAAACATTCCAACTACAAGAAAATGAGAGCATAAGTAAAGCCTGGGACCAATTTCTAATGTTGCAAAGGAAATGTTCGCACCACGGCATCCCTAGTTGGCTTTTACTTCATATATTCTTCCACTCGTTATTGGATAATGCCAAAGATAATGTTAATGCGGCGGCAAAAGGCGACTTCTTTTTGTTAAATGAAATCGAATCTACAAAACTCATTGAAAGGATAGCCAAGAATGCTGAATACTCCGAAAATGATCAACATGAAGAGCTAAGTGATGACTCGACATCGTCAACCGAGAGTAGAACCGAACTTGAACCTAGAGTTGAGGAGTTGGTCAAGCAATTTGAAGTCTATGTTGCTAGAACCAATTCTCCACCCAAGACTAGAACATCTCCACAAAGAACATCTCCACCAAGAAGAGTAAGTTCACCAAGACGATCGTCCATTTCACCACCGAAATTGTATCGTATTGAAATTCCATGTGATCATTGTGGGAGATATGACCACGATTCCAAATTGTGTATGAGAAAGGAGAGTGCTTTTCAAGCCAACACTCAAAGAACCCATGAAATATCTCAAACGAACAATCCAAATTCGGGGACCGGATTTTATTCCATGCCTACTCAAGGATCATATCCTTTTCCAAGAGCCCCCAATCAAAGGGTTTATCCTAATTCTCATGGCTTCTATTATCAACCGAGACCTCCTCACACAAATCAATTCAATCAAGGCTATTACTATCCTCAAGGACCGCTGATGGTGGGATTTGTCGTGGATCCCGCCGATCAAATAATTAACCAACTAATCCTAGTGGGTAGCTAGGGTAAGTCAGGTCGAATCCACGGGGACGGTAAGAGGCTTCTAGACTAAGGTCACCCAAATACAAGACTAAGTCAACGAGCTAAACTAAACTAGAGTAATGGGAACGGGGAAAAGGCTAAAGCTATGACTACGGTAACGGAGAGAACAACTAAGGAAACGGGCTAGGATTAGGTCGGGTTCAAAGGGGCAATGGAATGGTCAAGGAAGAGTAAAGGTGAAGGGGGGTAGTCGGGTTACCTAGGTATAGTCCGGGCTCTCGCTACTTAGACCGACCTAGATGTTCCACCTAAAACCCATCTTGGCGACACACATGACAAACGGGGCTACTAGCGTGTTATCGTGGCCTAGGTCGCATACGGGCTCTCGCTACTTAGACCGACCTAGGGGTCGTCCTGACCGGGCTCTCGCTACTTAGTGAGGGAACCAAATCCACAAGCAAACTATTACCCACAAGAGAAAAGCAAGAAAAACAAGCATATGCATACAAGTCATTCAAGCATTTCAACAAACATGTAATATGCATCAAACCAAGAGGAAACCCAAATCTTCCACCAACATCTCCAACAAACCCTTAATCATCCAATTAACACCCTAATCACCCTACTAACCCTAGCAAGAATCTACACAAACATATCTAAAGGAAAACTAACACTAACAAGACAAACCAACTCAAACAACAAAACATGCATATGTGAAACTAACAAGGATGATGAACAAAAAAATAAACAAGAACTAAAGATTGAAAATTGATTGATAAACAAAGATAAAAAGAAGAGAAAAGAATATTATACCATACTAGAGAAGATGAAAAGAAGAAATCTTGCATAAATGGAAGAAAACCCAAATACATCAACCAAGGTTGTCAATCTTGGTTGGATTCTTCAAGAATTCCCAAATTACAAGAGTAAAACTAGGATTAACGAATAATTACCGACTAATCTACTCTAATCTAAGCTAATCTAACCTAAAATAGTCTAGGGTTTAGTGGGTAATGTCTAACATAACATAGGAATACAAGAGGAAGGGTATATATAGGGTTACAATGGAAAGGAGGAGAAACAATGAAGCGCGGGCCTGTAACTGGGTCATCCCGGTCGGGATGATTTGGTCCCGGTCGGGATGAGGTGGTCCCGGTCGGGATGGACCCAAAACAGAAGCCCTCTCTTTTGTGCACTTCATCCCGGACGGGTTGAGGCCATACCCGTCGGGGATGAGTCTTGTAGGCCTCCAATATGATCCTTTTAGTTCCTCCTTGCTTCACATGGACTTCTCATCGATTCTCGGGACTCGGGATCGGGTCTCGGAGGCTCGGGATTGGGTCCCAAGGTCTCGGGGTCGAATCCAAGGCATCGAGTGATCGTTCCTTTACTTCGTTGGCTCCGAAAAGTGTATGTATTGAGTCGGAATCGCTCTAACTCTTCACGAATGGTCTCCGGAACCTGAAACGAGCTAGAGGAAGCATAAGTAGCCCATAAATCGCTCCCAAGGAGCGATTCCACAAGGAAAATGGGACCAAAACACTACAAAATAGGCACTACAAACTACACTTATCAAGTCCCCCACACTTAACCCTTACTCGCCCTCGAGTAAGCACATACTAACTACTAAACTAGCTGAGTGGGTATTAGCGCACCCTATGCCCTTTCAACTCACGCTAGTACACTTAGAGGGAAAAGTGCACTCCGCAAGGCAAGTGGGGTCTTGCGACAAAACTGTGGATGCAACCGGAGACAAAAACACATAACAAGCAAACATACAAACAAACACACAAAAGGTTGCACCCAAAAAGAAACAAATACCGCTTCCGTCTAAAAATCGGTGAAAGAAGCACCGGTTTAGGACTCGAGGCAAGTGACAACGTTTCCAAGCTAGCAATGCAAACCAAGATGAACTAAACCCTAATAGTATGACGACAAAGCAATAAAAACGTTGGTAACTTACCTCGGTTCCTCCTAACCTTCTAAGAACGTACCACGGGACGATCGGCGGGATGGAAAAAGGATGAACCACGGTGTTAGTCGACACTGTAGGTAAGTGAGACCCCGCCCCCTTTAGCAATGAGCCAAGAGGGTCGTCCCATGTCCGAAACCGCCTAACTAGTCCAAGTAAAAAGGTGGAAATATGCAAAATGAGGGAAGACCGACCATTACCGCTATCATCCTTCCTAGGGACTCGGTCCTTTGGTAGGCTCTTCACGGTAATAGTCGGTAAAAGGCTTATTTTGTGAGGTGTGAGGTTTCTATTTTTTTTTAGACAATTTTCTTTTGGCATTTTCTCTTTTCTTTTTGCATTCTTGCTTTGTATGTTGCCATGCCATTTCTTTTTCTTCTTTTCTATTTTCTTTTTGGCTTTTGTGCCTTTTCTTTTTCTTCAATCTTTTCTTTCTTTCTTTTTTTTTTTCTTTTCTTTTGCCCTTTTGTTGTAGACATTTCTTTTTGCAACAAGAAAGACGAATTCAATAATTTGCAACTTTATTCTGTGGCTATGTGTAGGAGGTAGGTGAATGGGTAAGTCGGGACGGGCCCTTCCCTTCAAACCCCCAAAAAAGGGAAGAACTTGGACTAGTCGAGCAAATTTCAAACATGGTCACCTAAGGGACGGGACTCGGCAACCAAGGCCTTTTCACACCGTGGGTGGTCATAATGGTCAAAATGCAAATCCCGTAGTAAATCCTTAGTAAGCTAGGTGGACTCAAGGTAAAGGACCAACGAATTCATTGATTTAGGGTCATTCTACTAGACTAAGGTCCAAGACTTGATTTGTACTACTAAGAAGGGAAAGTAAACACTCGCACACTAGCCTCTAAACCGGGTTTTCGAAAACGTATTTACACACAAGACACACTAACACAACACAAAACGAAGACACGACGAAAACGAAAGAAAAAGAGATAAAAGGCCACAAAACAAAATAAAACAAAACAAACAAACAACACAAACACCACCCCAAGCTTCCAAACAAGCCACCAAATCAACCAAACTTTACAAAGCTCCTCCCGAGCACACAACATCACAATCTCCTCCAAACTCCACAGGAGATAAAGAAGAAAAAGGGATAAAGATGTTACCGGAAGTCTTGAAAGCTATCCAAAGCTATCGGTGATTCAAATAACCTATAAGGAAAAAGAGAGGCAAAACACGCACAACACAACAAATACACGATACAACGACATAAAAGGAAAACACACAAAAGGAAAATCTTTTTGATTTTTATGAATTTTTTTCAAATTTTTAGGATTTTTAAGGATTTTTCGAAAACTACAAAAATAAAACTAACTACGATAGAATATCGCTCCCCCACATTTAAGCCGAGCAATGTCCTCATGCTCGACCGTAGTGCATGGGAGCACAAAAGAAAAGAAAAGAACTACGAAAATAAAGCTAAAAATCAAAAATAAAGTGGAGAAAATGGTAGAATGTGTCCGGCCGGGGTGTAGTCAAGTCACCATGGGCCGAGACAAGAAAAGATATGGATGGGGGAAGAAAATAAAAAGAATGAAATAAAAGGAAAATGGGAAGGGAGGACTAGGTGTAATCAAGTCACCTAGCCCGGATTCCGCCCAAATCCGACTAAATCCTACAAAAATAGTGAAAATCTTGTAAGTTTGAATTTTTCAAAGGACTCTCGATGTAATCACATCATCGAGAGTCGGAAGCGACCATTACCAAGGCCCCGAGGGCCACCATGACACAAATGATAAGGGGAAGGGGAAGTAACAAAAGAAGACAAGCAATAAAAGACGAAAAAGAAAGGATAGTTGCCGTACCATGCGGTTAGCAACTCACTCGCTCCATCGTCTCAATGATCGTTAAAAGCACTTTGCTTGTCGTCTTCCTTGTCATCCCACTTCAATCTTGATAGTAACGCATGGTTTGAGGTAGTAAATGGTGCGAGGGGATGGGATTTGATGTGAATTTCGGTGTAAGAGGGAATGAAGTGAGGGTATGCAAGAGGTAGGGAGGTTGGGTGGGGGCATACAATGGTCGGGTGGACTCGAATGTCGAAGAAGAGGCATAAGGTGGAGTAGGAGACCTTCCCGGTCGGGATGGATGGTCCCGATCGGGATGATAAACCCTTCCCGATCGGGAAGCCTCCTTCCCGGTCGGGAAGACACTCCAAAAGTCTCGAAATATGGCACCCTCATCCCGGTCGGGATGGCTCCATCCCGGTCGGGATGACTCATCCTTCCCGGTCGGGATGCTCTCCTCATGGTCTTCTTGACCTCCAAAACCCCAAAAGCTTAACCTAAGCTTCAAAAACCGACTCCCTAGCTTTCAATCCATGCTCTATCGATAGCCATTCCTCTCTAGGAATCACCTTCACTTCACACCTATCACAATAAGCTCAAATACAACATCAAAATTCTCTCCCTCACAACGCTCATCAACAATCCAAATAACAAGAATCTCACAAAACAAAGGATCCTAGAAACAAAATCATGAATAACACAATTACAAACAGAAAAACTAAAGAGAAGAGAGAAAGGGGAATATACAACATGACGGTTTTTATAGGAACTCCGTCAAACCGAGGATGGTGGACTCTCATTCTTCAACCATAGCCCTCAAGGGCATGGAGGAGCAAGTCTAACGCACTACCGACATCATAGAGACGGCCCAAAGAGTGCTCGAGCCAAGCAATCCTCCACGGCCTCCAATGTGGAGGCAAGAAGTAGGAATCCCAAGACCCAACGTCAATATTCATGTTGTCTCCGGGGTCTATCCATCCTACGAGCTTAACCGACCTCTTCCTCCCTAAGCATCGTCTCCAATCACTATCAAGCTTCAAATCCAAGAAACGAGGCACAAAGAGCGGCTTTGGCCCCGTTTCCTTGTGGCACACCCCCACACTTTCCTCAAGTTGTGGTTCCCCATCTTCATCACTTGTCCCCACGTCATCTTGGAGAGGAGAATTGAAACTTCTACCGGCGGTTTCAATCTCTTCCAAATCATTGCTTGGTTCACTTACAAGGGGCTCTTAATGCTTATCCACATTATCACACATGGGCAACTTGGGCTCATCAATTTCACCCAACAACTTCACAAATTCCACCAACTCATCCAACCCACTACCCTCCTCCAATTCCTCACCAATGTTGTCTTCACCAAGGGTCATATCCTCATTCGTCACTTTTTGGGTAGACGATTGAGGTTCTTCAAAGCAAATCTCTCCTCCAAAGGGAACTACATCGGCGGCTTCATGGTTAAGTTGCTCCTCTTTCTCAAGTGGGCACCCTTCATCTAATTGTGATGTTCGGGATAAAAACATTACGGTTTGAACCGATATTGCATTTAATCGAGCATCCCTCGCCTCGTTTTCCCTTCGAAATCGGGCCATGAATTCATCTTGCTCCTTTTGCATTTGAATGGCCATTTCTTGTGTGCTCCTTTGCAATTGAAGAATCGAATGATACAACTCCAAGTTTGACGATTGGTGGTCATTGAGGTCTTGTAAAGATCCTTGATAATCTTGATGATGCCCAAGGGGTGGGGCGTCATATTGTTGGTAATGAGGTTGAGGTGATTGGTAGTATTGTGGGTCATGGGGTTCATAATGTGGTTGGGGTGGAGGGTAATATGGTGGGTTTTGGGGGTATTGGCTTCCGTAAGGAGAATCTTGATTGAATATGGTGGGTTCACATTGATAACTCGAGTAATAGTCACCATGATCGTAGGATTGGTAATCGTTCACTTGTTGGTAGCCGTTTTCATAACCTTGAAGTTCATACCCACTAGAGTCTTGATCCCCCCAAGGAGCTTGATAGTAATTAGGAGTCATCATGTCATAGCTTTGGTTCATAGAAGAAGAGGAGTAGCTCATATCGGCTTCCATGTGTGGGGAGTTTAGATCAAACCCCATGCTCGCTCGAAAATCGTAGCTCATACCCGGTTGAGGACTTCTCAATCTAGCAACCGTCCGTTAAAGCGGCTCTGAGTTGCAAGAAGAAGATGGTCACCACCTCTAAGCACAAACTGTAGACTAAGAGCAAACGTGATAAGCCTAGTGCTTTTTGGGAACTAGACAAGAGAGAAATAAACTTCACACACACAAGAAGCAAGGTAACAAAAAGAAAAAAGAAAAAGAAAAACACAAAGACAAAGTCAAGTAACTAGGAAAACAAAGTCTAAACTAGAACCGTCCCCGGCAGCGGCGCCAAATTGATGGTGGGATTTGTCGTGGATCACGCCGATCAAATAATTAACCAACTAACCCTAGTGGGTAGCTAGGGTAAGTCGGGTCGAATCCACGGGGACGGTAAGAGGCGTCTGGACTAAGGTCACCCAAATACAAGACTAAGTCAACGAGCTAAACTAAACTAGAGTAATGGGAAGGGGGAGAAGGCTAAAGCTATGACTACGGTAACGGAGAGAACAACTAAGGAAACGGGCTAGGATTAGGTCGGGTTCAAAGGGGCAATGGAATGGTCAAGGAAGAGTAAAGGTGAAGGGGGGTAGTCGGGTTACCTAGGTATAGTCCGGGCTCTCGCTACTTAGACCGACCTAGAGGTTCCACCTAAAACCCATCTTGGCGACACACATGACAAACGGGGCTACTAGCGTGTTATCGTGGCCTAGGTCGCATACGGGCTCTCGCTACTTAGACCGACCTAGGGGTCGTCCTCACCGGGCTCTCGCTACTTAGTGAGGGAACAAAATCCACAAGCAAACTATTACCCACAAGAGAAAAGCAAGAAAAACAAGCATATGCATACAAGTCATTCAAGCATTTCAACAAACATGTAATATGCATCAAACCAAGAGGAAACCCAAATCTTCCACCAACATCTCCAACAAACCCTTAATCATCCAATTAACACCCTAATCACCCTACTAACCCTAGCAAGAATCTACACAAACATATCTAAAGGAAAACTAACACTAACAAGACAACCCAACTCAAACAACAAAACATGCATATGTGAAACTAACAAGGATGATGAACAAAACAATAAACAAGAACTAAAGATTGAAAATTGATTGATAAACAAAGATAAAAAGAAGAGAAAAGAAGATTATACCATACTAGAGAAGATGAAAAGAAGAAATCTTGCATAAATGGAAGAAAACCCAAATACATCAACCAAGGTTGTCAATCTTGGTTGGATTCTTCAAGAATTCACAAATTACAAGAGTAAAACTAGGATTAACGACTAATTACCGACTAATCTACTCTAATCTAAGCTAATCTAATCTAAAATTGTCTAGGGTTTAGTGGGTAATGTCTAACATAACATAGGAATACCAGAGGAACGGTATATATAGGGTTACAATGGAAAGGAGGAGAAACAATGAAGCGCGGGCCTGTAACTGGGTCATCCCGGTCGGGATGAGTTGGTCCCGGTCGGGATGAGGTGGTCCCGGTTGGGATGAGCTCATCCCGGTCGGGATGGACCCAAAACAGAAGCCCTCTCTTTTGTGCACTTCATCCCGGACGGGTTGAGGCCATACCCGTCGGGGATGAGTCTTGTAGGCCTCCAATATGATCCTTTTGGTTCCTCCTTGCTTCACATGGACTTCTCATCGATTCTCGGGACTCGGGATCGGGTCTCGGAGGCTCGGGATTGGGTCCCAAGGTCTCGGGGTCGAATCCAAGGCATCTAGTGATCGTTCCTTTACTTCGCTGGCTCCGAAAAGTGTATGTATTGAGTCAGAATCGCTCCAACTCTTCACGAATGGTCTCGGGAACCTGAAACGAGCTAGAGGAAGCATAAGTAGCCCATAAATCGCTCCCAAGGAGCGATTCCGCAAGGAAAATGGAACCAAAACACTACGAAATAGGCACTACAAACTACACTTATTAACCGCCTAAACCGAACTATGTTCCCCGTTATGGAACTCATCCTCCATTAAATCAAGGTCCTTCCTTTGGAAACAATCCTCCATTCAATCAAGGTCCTCCAAGGAACTTTCAAGGTAACTTTCAATCCCTTTATGGCATTCAATAAACCATCAATTTTCTATTGAAAGAAAATGCGTCAAATCGAGCTAGAGTTGAAGCTTTAGAGGCACGTTCGGCCTCGCAAGCCCAATCTTCTCAATAGCCAACCGATTCTTTCAATCATGCATCCATGAATGCCATTAAGGTAATGAGCAAAAAGGAACCGGTGAAACCCTTTGACCCACAAAATACATCTCATCCCTCAATCAATGAAAATGGTGAGAAAGTGGTCAAGTACGTAATCGAAAGACCAAGAAGAGATCCATCAAAGTACCTTGTAGGAGACATTGCGTACGTTATTGAACAAATTCCAATAGAGGACACGAATTTAATCTTTAAAATTGAGGTACCACCCTTGAATGACATGCCACAAACCTCATTCAACAACCAAGCCTTGGGCATGATAACATTCACTGACCTTATTTAAAACATTGATACAAGCGCATCCATGCCTACCCAGTCCGATTACATCCGAGACATCATTTTGAAACCCGCCGAGAAGGAAAAAGCTCCCATATCTCCAAAGTCCAATCCTAGAGTCACAATTCCCATCAAACTTGGAGATCCGGGTAGCTTTGCCATTCCATGCTCCATCGACCATGTCTTAATAGACCGGGCTTTATGCGACCTTGGAGCCGACATTAGTTTGATGCCCTTAGCCATTGCTCGCACTATTTATATTAAAGACTTGGATTATTTTCCCGTGAACGTGCAAATGGCCGATGGAACCACTAAAGAGCCCTACGGATTGGCTCGTAATCTCATGGTTAATGAGGGGAATTTATATATCCCTACCGAATTCGTCATTTTGGACATGCCAATTGAGGAGCAAAATCCTATTCTTTTGGGAGGGCCTTTTTTAGCTATCGGTGGGGTGATTATCGATGTAAAGCGAGGACGTTTATCTTTCAATGTCGCTAATGAAATGGTCCAATTTGTGCTTCCCGCGTTCCTTCCCGAAGATCCTCGTAATACGGAGTTTTGGAACCAAATGGTGGAGTTCCCATCAAATGAAGAACCTTCTACCGAAGATCTTGACTACGATGATGAAGAAGACGACGGTGCCCTATTCATACTTGGTTCTACCTCCGACGAAGATATTCCCGAAGAATTTGCAATGCTTCCCGAGGTAGCACAACTTATGAATATGCCGGAGTTTAGAGAAAAGCTCAAGATCGGTAATGTGGAATTCGAAGTAAATGATCAAGACCCTCCGGGTTGCTTTTCAAGCAACCCCGATTAAACTCAAATTATTCAATTCGGATTGGTGGTGTCCATAATAACCACCTTGTAAATATTTGTATATTATTTTCTCTTTTTATTTCTCCTTGGACAATAGCTTTTGGATTTTTCTTTTTGGAGCTTCCTTGCTTTGGTATCTGCAGGAATCATGAAGATTTCTTTCGGAATTTTTGGGGTTGTGTTATAAACGATTATGAACGATTGAAGAATGAGAAGATACGTTATGTTTTTGAAGAGCTAAGGATGGTCCGGGCCAAGTCATAGAGATTTTTCGTAGCAAAGTCCCGTTTCGAATTGGATTATTTTACCGGGTGAAATTTCGCCCGATGGTGACTTTGCTCGAAACTTAAGAAATTGACGGAAAATTCGTCGGGTAAAATTTCATCCGGTGGAATCTCACCGGGCGAAATTTCGCCCTGCGGTAAAAATTTTGCGACTTGGAAATTGACGGATATCCGACCGGGCGAAATTTCGCCCGGTGGAGTCTGACCGGGCGAAATTTCGCCCAGTGGAGTCTGACCGGGCGAAATTTCGCCCAGTGGTGAAACAGCACGGAAATGCCGAAAAACGACCCGAACACCGTAGGGTGATATTTCACCCAGTGGGTAACCACCGGGCGAAAAACTACCCCGCGACACCATATCAGCCAAACCCCCCTTTTCCCATCTTCATTATTCATTTCCTCTCTCTCTCTCCTCAACCAAACCTCAAAAACCCCAAACAAACCCCAAATCCTCCACCTTAAACCACCTCTAATCCCTCTATTCCTTCACCAAAATCAAACTAAATTATATATTTCTAATCCTTATCACATTCCTAACATCTTCTTGGAGTTTGTTTCGAGAAATTGTTCAAGTTCCGACAAACCCCAAACCGAGACCGTCAACACTTTATTTGTCAAATTTAAGCATCAAGAATGAGAAGGGTGAAGCAAATGGCGAGGAAACGGATTTCTTCAATGCTAGGTCGGAATTCGGGGTCAACATCGTCCTCTAGGTCGGAGGAGACGGCCGAGGCTCGGGATGAATCTGTCCCGATGCCGGTTCAGACACAAAGACCAATACCGCGCGAACAACCTGTTCGGCTTGAGGTACGTTACCCGAAAATTCGCCGTAGTTTCCGTCATGCTGAATCTGGTTTATATTTCGCTAAAAAAGCTCATGTTGATAAATGTAAAAAATTTTGGGTCTGTCGTCTCGAGCCGACTCGTTAGGCGGCTCGAGATGTACTTGAGCGTATGGGTATAGACACGCAGGTTCGAGCAATGTGCCAAAGCCTTGGTCTTAGCAGATTTTATGCCTCCGAGGAGAACACTTTTCAGAAATTGACGTGCGAGTTTTTCGCAACTTTCGAGCTAAGTGGTGACGATAATGCCACTGTCTCGTTTCAGCTGCGAGAAACTATGTACGTCCTCAACTTGAGGGACTTTGGTGCATTGCTTGGTTTACCTTCTTCGGTCCTTGGAAGGCCTAGGGCGGGACAGACTCGGGACGATAAATTCGGCCGAGATCGATTCTGGTTAAAAATTGCCCGCCAGAGGACTTTCAAGGGAGGGAAGATGCGTTCTTTCTCTATTCGGAACCCCATCCTTCGATATTTGGCACGTATCATAGCCAACTCATTCTTGACAAGCTATGATACGCACCATAACTGTAGTGCCACAGCTGTACAATTATTGGAGGATGCGGTTATGAACAGAGGCCCGTCTATTGATATGTCCGAGGCCTTAGCTACTTATTTTGCCCAGGTTGCGAGGGGCACCCGCAAGAAAATCTCTTGTGGCAGCATTGTAACGATGATAGCTAGAGCCTTGGACATTGATTTTAGCGATTTAGCGCCAGTTGTCGGAGCGGGACTTTTCATAGATGAAGTTTATTGCCCTTTCCTAGTGTGGCCACAGAAAGGGGATTATAACACTTTGTTCTTGTATAAGATTACTGAAATGAGAGCTACTGCAATGCCTAACCACGAATAAGTCAGGCTAGATGTTGAAGAGAACTTCGGCATGCCGAAGAGGTCTGGGGAGTACATTCGGGATAACACCCGAGTTAAGTTCTATATGGTTCAATACCCCGATGGACCTTTAGATTATGGCGACGATGATATTGAAATCGTAGACGTGTCGGAGGAGAAACCGGAGGTTGAAACCTCTCGAGATGAGGGTCATAGGACTTTACCGTCATCATCACACGGACCCTCTTCCTTCCGTCAGACCGAACCCCCGACCTCCCAGTTTTTCACACCCGACTTTACACCACAAAGACACTCCACGTTCACCTAGTCTACCCCAGGTTTCCAAGAGGACGTCAACATGAGTCCTCCACGACACTCCTCGTTCTTCGGATCGAAGGACTTTTATAACCAGTGGGGGGAAGTTTATGACCGTACACGTCAGACTTGGGAGAACTCGACCACCTCTCTGAACTTGGCCCAGGACGCCTATATTGTAGCCCGGAATGCGCGCGATACTGCGCATGGTTCTTACACGTACTCTAGGGAAGGCTTTGAGTTTGCCCGGAGTAGCTTTAAGATGGTTAGGGACGCTGCTAGGGACGCCGAAGCAGCGAGGATGGCGGCGGAGAAGAACCAAAGGATGTTGCAGCAGCAACGGAACCTCTTTAATCAAATTTTCGATGTGCCTCCGCCAGGGTCTTACTACCCACCACCTCGTCCCCCAGGTCCGATGTGAGTGGTCGAGTGCCGTCAGTATTAGTGTGGGGGTGTTAGATGTCGGTCGTTAGTCGTCGGTAATCCGTTCTCTAGCGTCTTGCAGCGCCAATTTTTGGCATTTGGTCATTATTGTTGTTGATTAATTTGTGATAATATTTTGGTTGGTTTGGAGAGTTGTCAGCCCCTCACGTGATCCTACTTGGGTCATTGCAAACGTGAGGTTTTATTTGCAGGTGCCTTAGAGAAGAAGGACCTGATTGTTGCTCCCGGTCTTAGGTGATTTGATCGCACCAAGACCATTTTGAAAAATCCAAAATTTTCTTTTTCTTTTATTTGTCCCGATTCGTGCGGAATCCGGGCGAGATGACGTGATTACAGCTACGCCCTTTCCCATCTTATCGATTTTTTTTCCTTTTTCTGTTCATTTTCCTTTTATTTTCTCTTCTTTTTCTTCTTTTCTTTTTTTTTTTCATTTCGAAAAATCGAAAATCCCAAAAACATTTGAAAAATTATCAAAAATCCAAAAACATTTGAAAAATCATAAAAATTCAAAAAGATTTTCCGTTCTTTTCTCTTTTTATTCTTTTTCGATTCTTCCTCTACTTGTGCATTGGGGACAATGCACGGTTTTAGTGTGGGGGAGGGATCTACTATCCCTTTTCTTACTTTTCTTTTTCATTTTTCCTTTAAAAACCAAAAAAAACCCAATTTTTTTTTCTTTTTGGTTTTCTTTTTTTCTTTTATTTTTTGTTTTTGCGTTACTTGTATTGCCTCGCATTTCCTTCTTGTAGGTACACCGCCAACCAATTAGAATGGACACGTAAGGTAGCGGAAATGAAATGAAGACCGCGCGGCAATATTTTCTACCTTCGTTTTACCCTTTCTCTTATGCATGGGAGTTTGGGCATATATGCTATTTGGAGGTTCACTTGGTGAACATTTTGGAATTGGTGATTGTGGATTGTGTTGACTTAATGGAGTTTGGAGTGCTTGGCTATACTTGTGTTTGTGTATTTGTTTTGTTTTCTTGTGTTGTTGTCATTTTTGTGTGTTCTTTTTCATTGTGTGTATAGCGTGTCTAGGTAAAGCTTTCGAAAATCCGATTTTGAGTTTAGGCCGAGTGTTTATTACTCCCTTGTTAGTAACCCTTTTTTATTTTTGGACATGTTTCTAGTAGAATGACCTTGAACCAATTTTTGCATTGAATTTTTACCATAAGTCCATCTTTTCTACCAGGAGTCTACATCGGGATTTGCATTTGATCACCTTGACCACTCATGGAGTGATAAGGCCTTGGTTACCGTTCCCCGAGGGGAGAGAAAAACGTAAGCTAACTAATCGAGAGAAGGGAGAGGAGAGAATTTACCAACTATGGAGAAATCTAAGGTGAATGATGAAGATTAATAATAAAGATTGAATCTTGAGAGAAATATACAAGAATTTGTCACTAATCCATGCATAAATCTTCAATCTTCAATATGAGCAATATAAATCTTCAAGAAATAATACAAGAGTCTTAGTGTCACATAAACCCTTGCAAAACCCTTGAGTCTTCAATAATCTTCAACAAAGATGGATACTTGTCTACTAATTACACTAATACTAAGTAGATCTACTAATTGTCTAGAGAATTTTCTAGGAAACGTACTACAAACTACTACTACTACTACGGAGATCTCCTACCCTAAGCTAAGGAGGCACAATTTAAGATTCTACTTCCTCCCCCTTTGGCTCAAAACCCTAGGATAAGTATATATAGAGTTCCTTAATGGGTCACACAAGTTTAAGGCCCATAATCCAATCCTTCTTCATTAAGCCTATACCTTCACCCTTTGCATCTTCATGGGGCAAAACTTCACCCTTCGGTTGACGACATAGGCACCACCGGGTGAAATTTCACCCGGTGAGATTTTCTTCTCGAGTCGTCATTTTTGGCGTCTTTCTCCATCGGGAGAAATTTCACCCGGTCGTTTCGCCCGCTGGTAACTGCCCACGGAAATCTTCGGGAGTTGAAAATGTCGTCGGGTGAAACTTCGCCCGGTGATGACTCACCGGGTGAAGTTTCACCCGGTGGAGTCTCTCCTCTTTTTCGGTCTCTTTCTTCGTCGATCAATTGGATTACTCGAACTTTCATTTGTGTGCTTTGCTCTTGGACCGTATCTCTCTCATGCTCGTGGAAGCTCAAACACGTTTTCGGTTAAAATCCTATCAAAATAGACAGAAAACTACCAAAAACACGTAAAATGCAAAAGAGAGACACTAATGCGAGAACTACGCAAAATACGACGATAATCGCACTTTATTCTCGCAAAACGGAGGAAAAACGCGTCTAAATGAGAGGAAAAACGGTCCAAATTTGGCACACAACAGCTATGTGGGCTAATGTTGCTAAGTGCCCGACCAAAGACGGCGTTACCGATCCTAGTATTCGTCAGTTCATCTACACGGGCCGAGATCGACAAGACCCATATTGAAAATGTGAGTGAGAAGGGGAAGTTGGATTGGTTGGGCTCGCTTTTGGCTGGGGCGGTGGAAGCTTGTGTTAGGAGGGGTCGATGGTGAAAGACCCGAGCAAGCATACCCGAATGACAAGGGAAAGGAAAAGTTGGACCGGTAGAACCCAACCGTTTAGTACTATGTTGTATTAATTGACATTATGTGGTGTATTAGCACTAGTTTTTGTGGGGTTTTACTTGACGCGTTGTCGTTTCTCGGGGTAGCCGGATTTTGGATGTTTGATGTAAAGGGCCTCGACGAAGGCTTGATTTAATTGATTTTGCATTAATGAGAAGCACATTTATTTATTTATTTATTTTATTTATTCGTGGTGGCTCGCAACTCGATTCTTCATTTTGCCCAGAGTGCCCTTTCGGGCTTTCACTCCGTCCTCGGCTCACCTTTTTTTTTCTTTTTTAACGACAGCTCGTAACTCGTTTCTTCATTTTTCCCGGGGCGCCCTTTTGGGTTTTCATCCCGTCCTCGGCTCGTCATTTGTGCTTCGTCATTGGAATCACTCGTTAACCGGAGCGTGGAAAAAGGTTTTGGTTTGCGTGTGAATCGAGTAATCAATTCTGTTATTCGGTTGGTTGTACCCGAAGAAGGGTTGCCTACGCACCCATTTTTAGGCAGAATCAAACCACCGTAGTTCTTTTTAGATGTGAGTGATCTTGCTTTAGACTCGTTATGCCAATTATCGATGTGAGATGTTTAGAGTGTATTCCCATGGGCTTTCACCCTAGCTAAAAATTAATGTGAAATGGTCGTGTGTGACCCCTTGAAAGTGACAATTACCGAGATACCGTGTTTGGGTCAGGGTGACTGTCTTGGATGGTTTCGGAATGTGAAACTAGGAGGTAAGTGGTTTCAATAGATCAAAATCTGGAGCTTGATTTTTGTGGAGTTAGGCTATGGGCTAAGGTTTCGTGAGGTGGTAGGAAAGGGGAAGCTGAGTAAAAATGACTCAGACTTCAATCGGATGGGATGTAATTACGTGGGATCTGATTTCCATGTCTGGCCTTAACGGTTGGGATTATCCTATTGAGCTTGAATCCTCAAAATTCCGGACTGTCTCCTAACAAGTGTCTCGGGAAGGTCTTATGGGTTATAATGCGGGGAGGTTAGTATTTGGGTGCTAATTGACTGGTCTGTTCATTTTTCTTTTTCCCTTTTTTTTGCTTTTTGTTCGGACTTTGCACTCAAAGTCGAATTGGATGATTGGGGGTTTCATTTGACCGTTGATTTTGGTCTTGATCATTGAATTGGGCTGGCTTAATTTGGCCTTGGTTTCATTCTTTCTTTGGCTCCTTTTGGCCATTTCAGACTTCTTTCTCTTTTTGTCAGACTAGCACCTATGGTAGGAAATGGTCGGTCTTTACTTAAGGGATATATATGGTGGGAAATGGGTTTGCCTTCCGTCTTTGATCACAAGCTAAGTGATTATCTAAATTTGTCATAGGATTCGGGAATGCTCGTCCTAAGGGATAGTTTGTGGCTTCTTTACCAGACATGGAATAGGTAAAAGAAAAGAACACAGGATCTCAGTTCCTGTAATTCCTCGTTGTTTCGAGGTATGTTTGATTGTTATCGATAAATGGCATAGTACCGAGTTGTAAGCAAGGAAGTGCATTATTAAATCAAGCGATTGTTGAGGCGTATCATAAAGGAAGAAAAGTTTATTTCTTTTTATTGATAGTAATAAGCGGGCTATGTGCCCGTGATTTTGTTTTCGGGGAGGTGGAGAATAGATCCCCTCGCACCTCCTGACTCGATGCGAGAAACGAAAAGACATTTGTTATATTACTAGGTTTAGGCCCCAGGACGAACTAGACTCTGACTCGGACACAGATTTACTCGTTTCGGTGGATACTCATGGGTCATCGGGATCTTCCTCGATATTCAGGGCATTCTCTTTCGTAGGGTCACGGTGTGAACAACCGAAGCTGTCATCAAGGACAGTGTGAACGCTAAAGGGGATTGTGGTAATGCTCGGCTTCTCGGGTGGAGGGAGAATAATGGTCCTGTTTTCGATCATATCTTGTATGGCATGTTTGAGCCGAAAGCGAGATTCGGTATCATGCCCGTTACCTTGGTGATATAGGCAATAAGCATTAGGGGTCCAACTTTTGCTTCGTCTGCCGACAGGTGGGTCCGGAGTGGGACCCAAAGGTGAGAGTAACCCTTGATCGACTAGGCACTTAAGAGTTTCGGCGTAAGATGGTTTGATTAGGGTAAATTTTCTCGGTGACCTTCCTACTTTGTTGGATGTGGTCTCGTAAGGTCTTGATTTTCCTTCCGCATCGATTTTAGGAAGCTTTGATCGAGCAGAGCATTGGGATAATCTATCCTGGGTAGGCTTTTGGGCATGGTAATCACTTAGGTTAGCGTTTGTATCGCTTTAGGTGTCTCTACTCTCATGGAAATTGAGGCGGCTATCGATGTAACGGACGGATAAAGTCAAACGGGTTACTGAAGTATGGATGTTGCGAACCATTTTGGCTAGGGCACTGACATCGTTGCGGATGCTTTTGATGGCGCTTGAATCTACTGACATGTCGGGGAGTGATTCTAATGGGAAATGATTAAAAGGTCAGAACGGATCCACCGGACAACGTAAGAGACTCGAGGAACGCTCGCGAGTGAGCGACGCGGGAACGAGACCCTTAACTCGCGTGTGTGTGCGGTCACTGGCTTAGGGACTCAGGTGCTTTCGACTTTTGGTGTGCTCGGCGGAACGCCTATTGAGATTTCTGTCTCTGTAACGAGATGATTTGACACGAACCTCGGTGGTGAGGTTTAAAGAGGACTTCTCGAAATGAGACGACCCAAAACGTAAGACCTCGTGTAGAGGCGATCCTAGTGACTAACATAGACAGTTAAACACACGGTTGTACGACGTAAGAGGTTGATCGCGATCCCGGCCCGGGATGAAAGAGTTTTGATGTATTTTCCTTCCGACAACGACCAATTTTGCGAAAACTTTGAAAAGGATGATTTGTAGAAATAGTGTAATGATGGTGCGAGGACATCGTTTGTGGCGTGTAGGTGCGTTGCTACGTGTGTGCATTGGAAATGATGACGAAATATAAATATGTTTTTTTAAAGGATCACAGTTCTTTTAGGTGACCGGTTTTTGAAAATAATTACGCGATGCTTCTATCGAAACTACTATTAATTAGCTGGTTCGATACTTGCGGTGTGCGTGATGCTCTCGGTAGAGCGTGAAGTCTGACGACAGTCTCCTTAAAAGTGTGACTAAGTCCTTAGTGAGGGATTTTGTTGGTGAATAGTGTTTTAGAAAACTATTTTTTTCTTTTAAAACAAGCCTTTAAAACTAGTGACCCACATTCGTCAGTTGCGTTAAGTAGCATTTGACGGTAGGGGGGGTGCATAAAAAAATGTTTTGGAAGTGTAATCCTTTTTTGAGTTCCTTGGCTTCATTAATGGAAACTTCGGTTGTGCTAACGGTATGTGTGTAAGAATATTTTTTTTTGAAAATAAGAAATGTAACCGCTTAGTGTACCTTAATTCCATTGCTCGGGAGTCTCGGTGGTATTAACAGTATTCGTTGTTGACGGGTTTAATTTGGCCAAGGTGATGGCATCGAAAATATTTTTTCTTTTTGAAAGTGGTGAGTGTAAAATTTGCCGTAATGACGGCATTTAAAAATGTTTTTCCCATAGAAAAAACGATTTATACGAAGTATTGACGTTTAAATGGTCGTTTTGAAAAAGATGAGGTATTTTTCAAAAATGGAATTGGGTACGGTTGAGTATGTTGGCGTGGTTGAATCCAGATGTTTAGTGTTTTATTTGGGTTGTATGCAAACACGCTACACATAACTAGGAATGCGTACACTCATGCAGGATGCAGACATGGGTAGGTTGGGGTAGGCTACCGCCCACGAATAGTCTTTACTTAGGCATTGACAATTATCTGGGGAGACGAGTGTCATACCGTCCGTTCGGAACTATCCGCTTATTAATCCCACGGGTTACGCGCTAGGTGGCCCGAGTGTCAACCGAGGATCTCTCCGCGTGTTCCTAAGGATCTTACCGCGAAGAGGTCAATTGGTCCTGATATCGGTTAGGGTGGGCTTTTTCGGGCCAAAACATGTAGTGACCACAACTAGGAACTAAGAAATGAGCTTCACCGACCTCGTTCAAGTTACACCACCGCTGGAAACTTGTTTCCAAATACCCAGCGGAGTCGCCAAACTGTGGACATCCGTCCGCACCGCACGGCGCCCCGCGCAGGCTTGACCCGGTTTTCAACGTGTGGTGGTGGCCACTCACGCGACCTCCTCCCTGCCAAGGGCCGGTCTGATCTCGCATACGGGGCGAAGTGTTGGACCTCGATTTGGAGGACAATCCGGACTTGTACTAGACGGGTGGGGCACCCGTGTTTCCGTTTAGAAATCGATCGAGTCGTGGTTGTAAATGTTTAAAGGCCATTTTGTTTGGTAAGGTGACCTTTTAGTGAACTGAAGTTGTTGCCAATTTGTGGAGTCGCCACCGAGTCAATTATGGGGACTCGGAAACCGTTCAAGTCAACTTTTATCCTATGCCGGCTCAATGTTGAGTGGCACGAGACCTAAAGATAAAGACTTGTACCCTTAAGCACTCCATGCCTGGAATGACTCTCATTGCCATTGGTTTCGGACATCCGGAAACCGTCGATTCTGAGTAAGGGGTGAGGGTACATATTGGGAAGCCAACATCCGATAGATGTCAACACCCAATCTCGCCCGCACTGTAGCGACCTCTACTAATCAATCGGTGGGCTGATATCCTAGTTCTTTTGTTGTGGTGGAAATACTGTAACATCCGTTATTTTAACCCTATGTCTTTTGCTACGTCGGTTGTTTAAGGATAAGTAAGTTTTGTCGTGGAAGTAGTTGAGTTTACATTCTTTGCATGCGATTTCACGTGACAAGCAGGCCATGAAAAGATGCACATAGGGGAGTAGAAAGTACCAATATTATACGTATTAGCAAATCAGTTTTAACGTGATAATACGGATATTAGTCATTCTCGTGGTATACCTTACCTGGTATTCCGCTTAAGATGCGCCGGTTCGGTATTAATAGAGATGCATCGAACCTAATAAGGTGAGCACCGGGACTAATACGGAACCCGACCATCACTTTGTTCAGTTTTAGTTGTTTACGTTTTGATTTTTGTGTTCGGTGATTTAGCATGCGATTATAAGGTCATAAAAGGAATAAATCATACGAAAAGCTGTAAATGCGAATGTAAGTAAATCACATTGTGAGGAGTTGCACCCTCGGAGTGTACACTAAACGGGACTCGATGCATAGATAGTTTGAGAACGGATCTCGGAATTACTCGTGTCTATTTAGTGTGTTTTAGTACTTGTGATTGAAGTTGGGACGTTTACGTGTTTTAGTAGATGCTTGTGGGCCTAGCGCCCCCATCTAGTGTTGTCGTAGTGCATAATAATAGAAAGTACAAATATGGAAAGTTTTGTTTAGATGGCAACCTAGTGATGACTCGATCAACAGGCGGATCCTCCTAGCTTGAACAGTGACTCTGGCAGAACTCCGTTACCGTTTGACCTTCCCGCGGCTACTCCGGCAGAGCTTCGTTGCTAAGGACTAGTTCTGCGGCTAATCCGGCAGAACTTTGCTACTAGTTTTGAGCTAGTCGATCACAGGCACCTCGGTATCGAGTGGGGTGCTCGAAGGTGAGGAGTAGCGTCGATGTCTCTTTTTTATCGGAACCACGATCGAGTGGATCGTTTGCCTCGGGTGTCGGAGGGCGAGCCCTTAGCGAGAGTTTAGAAGGGGAAGAGAAGAATGAGAATTGTGTGTCGAAATGAGGGCATGAAGGGGGGTATTTATAGGTGTTTTCGGACCTCGTCGCCCATATGGACGCCTGAGCTGGGGCGCACCAGGACTTGGGCGCATGTGCTAAGGCGTGGTGAGACCAAGGCGCGTATGGCGGGGCAGTTGGGATTTTGAGGATATGGTTTTGATACTTTCCAAAACCGTGAGACGGGTGTAGAATACATTTCTTGGACGGTAAGGTTTCCCGCAGCTTGACCTAGCGCCGTGGATTTAGTGGGCCTCGGATGTTCATCCCGAGGTTCGCTTGGCGCGGTGTTGACTCGGTTCAAGTTTCAGGACCCACTCGGGGTCTCGGTGTCAGAATTGACTCTAATTAGTGTCTACGCGACCGTAACAACGCGACTAAGGCTGCCATCATGTTAGTTTTAATTTTTCGGAGTGATTATTTGATCCGTTCTATAGGAAAACTACCTACAACATCGTGAACCCGCGTCGCGTTGCAGTCCTATCGTCATCGGGTGTTTGCTAGGCACTTCTGCAGCCACCAGGTCCAAATCAGGGTGTCGACAGGAGCCGACAGTCGAGCCAAGAAAGCCTTACAAAGCCTGGCAACCCAGTTTGTCCGCACCGACGACGGACAGCTATACAAAAAGACAGCACATGGGGCTCTTCTCCTATATATCGATAAAACTAAAGCTGAAAAGGTTATGGACGAAGTACACGATGGCGTGTGCGGCCCACACATGAATGCCCAGATGCTAGTCCGGAAAATCATGAGGCTCGGATATTACTGGAATAGCATGGAAACCGACTGCCAGCTATATGTCAAGCATTGTCATAACTGTCAAATCTTTGCCAATATAAAACATATGCCGCCATCCCTGTTATATACCATGACGTCGCCTTGGCCAATTTAGACATGGGGAATCGACATAATCGAGAAGATAAATCCTTCGGTAACCGGTGGACACTGCTTCATTTTTGTAGCTATCAACTATTTTACCAAATGGGTCGAAGCAGAGTCTTATCGTATTCTCAACGTCAAGCATGTCGCCAAGTTTATCCAAAATAAGATAATATGCTGGTACGGGATCCCGCAAAAATTTATCAGTGATCACGAGACCCATTTTCAAGCCGAGACAGCGTCCCTGCTAACTAAGTATAAGATTCAAAGGCATACATCTTCTCCATACCGACCCCAAACAAATGGAGCGGTAGAAGCGGCTAATAAGATGATTGTCACCATACTCAAAAAGATGGTTGACAATTACCGGGACTGGCCCAATAAAATACCCTTTGCATTATGGGGATACCGGACGTCAATCCGTACAGCAACCGGCGCAACACCGTATTACCTAACATACGGAATGGAAGCAGTCCAGCCGGTCGAGTTGGAAGTGTCGTCTCTCCGGATTCTGCTAGAAAGTCAAGTACCTGAAGCTGATTGGGTTTGGGCATGATATGACTCGCTAATCCTGTTAGACGAACGACGATCTCGTACCCTCCATAACATACAAATATATCAAAAGAGGATTCGACGGGCCTTCAACAAAAGGGTGAGGCCCAGAAACATTAAAGAAGGGGATTTGGTTCTCAAGTCTGTTCGAGCCTTATTACCAGTAGACCCAAGAGGAAAATTCAAACCCAATTGGGACAGGCCATATTTGGTGAAAAAGATTCTATTAGGCGGAGCTGTGATGTTGACGGACCTGGACGGGAACGAGTTTGTCAACCCAACCAACCCGGACCAGCTAAAGCATTACTACCCTTAAGTCCTTTCTCAATGTCATTTGCAAAAAGTTTATTAAAATCATTTCTTAAAATAAACTTTCAAAAGCAAGTCAAGAGCTAGAATTATTTATTCTACTGTTGTAAACATCTTGAACAAGTAGTCTTGGTGTATTTCAAGATTGCAAATCAATAAAAAATCTGAACTACGTTTAGTTTGATTCCGCTAAATTGTGGATACGTGGGCAGCCCCTCAAAAGGGCACAACCACTGCAATCGAGAAAAAAAAACAGGAACAATTTAAATAATAAACTTCCTTTATTTATTTTTTTAAAAAAAATCCGATAAACTCGGAAAATTACAAGTAGTAAAAAAAAGTTAAAAAAAAAACACACAACACTAATAATAAAAACTAAGGGCTCGGTATCTAGGGCATCTTGCCCTTTCCCTTGTCTTTAGCTTCGTTTTCTGTCCACCGGCGATGATGGGAGGGATTTGCCGTGGATCCCACCACCAAATAATAACCAACAAATCCTAACTAGGTAGAAAGGGCAAGTCGGGTCGAGTCCACGGGGACGGTAAAGAGGGTTGGACCAAGTCCCACCTAAAGACTTGACTAGATCTCAAGGCTAAACAAAACAAGAACAATAAGAAGGGAATAAACTATGACTAGGAATGAACTAGGTCTAACAACTAAGGCTAAAGGATTCACTAACTAAAGGAGTAATAACTAAGAAGAAGAGGAAAACAAATAGGAAAAGGACTGGGATTAGGTCGGGCTCAAGGGTGACGGAATGATCATGGAAGAGCTAAGGTGAAGGGGTAGTCGAGTTATCTAGGTATGGTCCGGGTTCTCGCTACTTAAACCGACCTAGAGGTTCCTCTCTCTCGCGCAAGAACCCATCCTAGCAACATACAAGACCGCAAGAGGAAGGCAAGAAAACATGCATTTGCAACTACAAGTCATTCAAGCAATTCATCAAACATGTTCTATGCACAAAACTAGGAAGCAACCAAAACTTCCACCAACATCTTAAACAAACCCTTAATCACCCATTAAACCACCAAATTCCCCTACTAATCCTAGCAAGATCACTACTCACTCATGTTCAAGATAATAAACTCAACACCCATAATGAAACATACATAAACATGAACATTCATAATGGATTATTGAAGATTACTAAACATAAACATAAATGAAAACTAAATAGAAGAGATTAAAGAGAAGAGGAATTATACCAACACTAGAAGATGAGCAAAAGATTGAATCTTTGCATAAATAAACCCAAAGAAAGATCTCTAATGTTGTCAATAGAGTAGATCAACCCAAAAAGTCTTCTATATTACAAAGATGAAACTAGCATTAAACTAAGATTAAGGAGTAATTAAAGACTAATCTACACTAATCTAAGCTAATCTAGGCTAAAGAATGTCTAGGGTTTCATAAGATAGTGCATGGTGCTTAAACAATACAAAAGGAGGGTATTTATAGGGTTACAAGAGCAAAGGAAATGAAAAGAAGAAACACGGGCTGCAGCAGGCCCTTCCCGGCCGGGAAGGATGGTGATCCTGACCGGGATGGGTGGTCCCGAACGGGAAGACTCTTGGTCCCGACCGGGATCATGAATAACACCGGGCGGTGTTATGCATAACACCGGGCGGTGTTATGCTCTTCCCGGTCGGGAAGGGTGATGATCCCGACCGGGATGGTGGTCCCGACCGGGATCAGCTGTCAGTAGCTCCACTTTGTTTGCTCTTCATCCCGACCGAGATGGCCACTTATCCCGACCGGGATGGGTCTTATAGGCCTCCAATATGATCTCAAAGGTCCCTACTTGCTCTTCATAGGCTTCTCATCGATTCTCGGTGCTCGGCATCGAGTCTAGAGGGCTCGAGAATGGGACTCAAGGGCTCGGGATCGAGTCCAAGCTACCGAGTGATTGTTGCTTCTCTTCGTTGGCTCCAAATGTGTCGGAAACGAGTCGGAATCGTTCCAATTCTCCATGATTGGTCTTAGGAACCTAATACAAACTAGAAGAAGCGTAAGTAGCCTAGAAACCGCTCCAAAGAGCGATCTCACAAGAGAAACCGGGACCAAACACAAGTAAAATAGCACTACAAAACACACTTATCAACTCCCCTACACTTAACTCTTACTCGCCCTCGAGTAAGCACAAACTAACTAAAAAAAATAAAAGAAACTAGACTACTAACCGAGTGGGTATTAGCGCACCCTACGGCCCTTTCAACTCACGCGAGAACACTTAGAGGAAAACTGCTCTCCGCAAGGCAAGTGAGGTCTTGCGACAAAACTGTGGATGCAACCGGACACAAAAACACAAAAACAAACAAACATAAAAACAAACAAGCAATCGGTTGCACCCAAGATGAAATAAATACTGCTTCCCTCTATAAAGCAGTGAAAGAAGCACCGGTTAAGGACTCAAGGCAGGTGACAACGTTCCCAAACTAATAATACAAACCGAAATGGACAAAATCCTAATAGTATGACAAAAAGCAATAAAAACGTTGGTAACTTACCTAGGTTCCTCCTAACCTTCTAAGAACGTATTACGGGACCATAGGCGGGATGGAAAAATGATGAACCACGGAGTTAGTCTACACTGTAGGTAAGTGAAGCCCCACCCCCTTTAGCGATGAGCCAAGAGGGTCGTCCCATGCTCAAAAACCGCCCAACTAGTCCAAGTAAAAAGGGGATATGGTTGCAAAATGAGGGAAGACCGGTCATTACCGCTATCATCCTTCCTAGGGACTCGGTCCTTTGGTAGGCTTTTCATGATAACGATCGGTAAAAGGTGTATTTTTGAGGCGGTAAGATTTTTTTTGTGGAATTGATTTTCTTTGGCATTTTGCTTTTGAGTTGCTATGCCACTTCTTTTTCTTCTTTTGTATTTTGTTTTTGAATTGTTGTGCCACTTCTTTTTCTTCTTTTGTATTTTGTTTTTGAATTGTTGTGCCTTTTCTTTTTCTTCTTTCTTTTCTTTCTTTCTTTTTATTTCTTTTCTTTTTCTTTCTTTTTTCTTTCTTGCAACTTATTTGTGGAAATGTGTAGGAGGTAGGGGAAATGGGTGAGTTGGGGAGCGTCCTACCCTTTAAACCCACAAAAAGGGGGAAAACTTGGACTAATAAAAGCAATTTCGAACACGGTCACCTAAGGGACGGGACTCGGTAACCAAGGCCTTTTCACTCCGTGGGTGGTCATAATGGTCAAAATGCAAATCCCGTAGTAAATCCCTAGTACACTAGGTGGACTCAAGGTAAGGAACCAACGAAATCATTGATTTAATGTCATTCTACTAGACTAAAGTCCATGACTCGACTCATATCACTTGAAAGGGAAAGTAAACACTTGAGCACTAGCCTCAAAACCGGGTTTTCGAAAACCCTTTTATTACACACTAGACACAAACTACACAAGACAAAACAAAGACACAATGAAAACGAAAGGAAAAGAAACAGACACAACAAAACAAAACAAGAGAAAAGAGACCAAGCACATAAAGAAAACAAACACCACCCCGAAACTTCCAAACAAGTCACCATATCAACCACAAACTTCACAAAGCTCCACCCGAGCACACCATCACAAATCTCCTCGAAACTCCACAAAAAAGGGAAAAAGGAGAAAGAATTGAAGGGGTATTACCAGATGTCTTAAGCCTTTCGAAACTCACGGCGATCAAGGAACCTACAAGGAAATGGGGAGGCAAAACACACACAAAACAAATATACGACACAAGGAGACAAAAGAAAAAGACACACAAGAAAATCTTTTTGGTTTTTTATGAAAATTTTCAAAATTTTAAGGATTTTTTTAAAGACTTTTTTTTCGGAAAAACTACGAAAATAAAACTAAACTAGCATAAGATATCGCTCCCCCACACTTAAATCGAGCAATGTCCTCATGCTCGATCGGTAGTGTGTGCGGAGACACTAAAAAGAAAAGAAAAAGGGAAAATAAAGCTAAAAATGAAAAATGAAAGTGAAGAAATGGTAGAATGTGTCCGGACGGGGTGTAGTCAAGTCACCAAGGGCCGAGACGAGAAAAGATATCGATGGGGGAAGAAATAAAAGAAGAAAATAAAAGGAAATGGGAGGGGAGGGCTATGTGTAATCAAGTCACCTCGCCCGGATTCCGCCCGAATCCGGCTAAATTCTACCAAAAGAAAATGAAAATAAAGAAAAAGTGGAAAGAAACAAATCACACAAATACAAACACAAGGACTAAATAGAAGAGAGAAGGGGGAATATACAACATGACGGTTCTTAAGGAACTCCGTCAAACCTAGGATGGTGGACTCTTCATTCCGAGTCATAGCCATCAAGGGCTCGGAGGAGCAAGTCAAATGCTCGAGCCACATCGTAAAGAGGGCTCATGGAGTACCCGAGCCAAGCTATCCTCCAAAGCCTCCAAGTCGGAAGCAAGAAGTAGTCACCTAAAGACCCAACGTCATCTTTCATGTTGTCTCCGGGGTCTTTCCATCCTACGAGCTTTAACGACCTCTTCCTCCCTAAGCATCGCCTCCAAACACAAGCAAGCTTCATATACTTAATATGAGGCATAAAAAACGGTTTTGGCCCCGCTTCCTTGTTGCACATCCTCATATCTTCCTCAAGTTGTGGTTCCCCATCTTCAAGTCCCGGAACAACACTTGTCCCCACATCGTCTTGATGGAGTGAATTGAAACTTCTACCAGCGGTTTCAATCTCTTCCAAACCATTGCTTCGCTTACGTGCAAGGGGCTCTTGATGTTCTTCCACATTTTCGAACAAGGGCAACTTGAGTTCGTCATTTTCACCCAATGACTTCACAAATTTTGCCAACTCATTCAACTCACTAACCTCCTCCAATTCTTCACCGATAATGCCTTCACCAAGGGTCATTTCCTCATTCGTCCCTTCTTGGGTAGACGATTGACGTTCTTCGAAGCAAGTTTCGCTTCCAAAAGGAACTTCATTGGCGGTTTCATGATTAGGTTGCTCCTCTTGCTCAAGTGAGCACCCTTCATCTAGTTGCGACATTCGGGTTAAAAACATCACCGTTTTAACCGCTAATGCATTTAATTGAGCATTCATCACCTTGTTTTCCTTTTGATATTGGGCCATGAATTCATCTTGTACCTTTTGCATTTGGATGGCCATTTCTTGTTGGCTCTTTTGCAATTGAAGAATTGATTGACATAATTCCAAGTTGGGCAATTGGTGGTCATTGGGGTCTTGTAAAGCTCCTTGAAAATCTTGATGATGCCCAAGAGGTGGGGCATCATATTGTTGATAGTGAAGTTGAGGTGATTGGTAATATGGTGGGTTTTTGGGAAATTGGCTTCCATAAGGAGAAATAGGATGAGGTGTGGTGGGTTCATGATGGTAAATTGAGTAGTAACCACCACGATCACAAGGTTGATAAGCACTCACTTGATGGAAGCCGTTTCCATATCCTTGAAACTCATACCCACGGGTGTCTTTATTACCCGATGAAACTTGATAGTAGTAGGGAGACATCATATCATGTTCTTGATTCATAGAGGGAGAGGAGTAGCTCATGGTGGCTTCCATGGGTGGGGAGTTTAGATCAAATCTTGACTTGTACCCGGTTGGAAATCTCTCATTCTAGTAACCGTCCGTTAAAGCGGCTCTGAGTCGTAAGGAAGAGGATGGTCACCATCTCTAGGCAAAAACTGTAGACTAGGAGCAAACGTGAGAAGTGTAGTGCTTTTTGGGCACTAGACAAGAAAGAAATAAACTTCACACACACAAGAAGTAAAAGAAAACAAAAAAACTACAAAAAAAAACGAAGACAGAGTCAAGTAAAAAGACAAACAAAGTCTAAACTTGCACCGTCCCCGGCAACGGCGCCAAATTGATGGGAGGGATTTGTCGTGGATCCCACCACCAAATAATAACCAAATAATCCTAACTGGGTAGAAAGGGCAAGTCGGGTCGAGTCCACGGGGACGGTAAAGAGGGTTTGGACCAAGTCCCACCTAAAGACTTGACTAGATCTCAAGGCTAAACTAAACTAGAACGATAAAAAGGGAATAAACTATGACTAGGAACGAACTAGGTCTAACAACTAAGGCTAAAGGATTCACTAACTAAAGGAGTAATAACTAAGAAGAAGAGGAAAACAAATAGGAAAAGGACTGGGATTAGGTCGGGTTCAAGGGTGATGGAATGATCATAAGAGCTAAGGTGAAGGGGTAGTCGAGTTATCTAGGTATGGTCCGGGTTCTCGCTACTTAAACCGACCTAGAGGTTCCTCGCTCTCGCGCAAGAACCCATCCTAGCAACATACAAGACCGCAAGAGGAAGGCAAGAAAACATGCATTTGCAACTGCAAGTCATTCAAGCAATTCATCATACATGTTCTATGCACAAAACTAGGAAGCAACCAAAACTTCCACCAACATCTTAAACAAACCCTTAATCACCCATTAAACCACCAAATTCCCCTACTAATCCTAGCATGATCACTACTCACTCATGTTCATGATAATAAACTCAACACCCATAATGAAACATACATAAACATGAACATTCATAATGTATTATTGAAGATTACTAAACATAAACATAAATGAAAACTAAATAGAAGAGATTAAAGAGAAGAGGAATTATACCAACACTAGAAGATGAAAAAAAGATTGAATTTTTGCATAAATAAACCCAAAGGAAGATCTCTAATGTTGTCAATTGAGTAGATCAACCCAAAAAGTCTTCAATATTACAAAGATGAAACTAGCATTAAACTAAGATTAAGGAGTAATTAAAGACTAATTTACACTAATCTAAGCTAATCTAGGCTAAAGAATGTCTAGGGTTTCATAAGATAGTGCATGGTGCTTAAACAATACAAAAGGAGGGTATTTGTAGGGTTACAAGAGCAAAGGAAATGAAAAGAAGAAACACGGGCTTCAGCAGGCCCTTCCCAGCCGGGAAGGATGGTCATCCCGACCGGGATGGGTGGTCCCGACCGGGAAGACTCTTGGTCCCGACCGGGATCAAGAATAACACCGGGCGGTGTTATGCATAACACCGGGCGGTGTTATGCATAACACCGGGCGGTGTTATGCTCTTCCCGGTCGGGAAGGGTGATGATCCCGACCGGGATGGTGGTCCCGACCGGGATGGTGGTTCCGACCGGGATGGATCATGGTCCCGACCGGGATCAGCTGTCAGTAGCTTCGCTTTGTTTGCTCTTCATCCCGACCGGGATGGCCACTCATCCCGACCGGGATGGGTCTTGTAGGCCTCCAATATGATCTCAAAGGTCCCTACTTGCTCTTCATAAGCTTCTCATCGATTCTCGTTGCGCGGCATCGAGTCTAGAGGGCTCGGGAATGGGTCTCAAGGGCTCGGGATCGAGTCCAAGCTACCGAGTGATCGTTGCTTCTCTTCGTTGGCTCCAAATGTGTCGGAAACGAGTCGGAATCGTTCCAATTCTCCATGATTGGCTTAGGAACCTAATACAAACTAGAAGAAGCATAAGTAGCCTAGAAACCGCTCCAAAGAGCGATCTCACAAGAGAAACCGGGACCAAACACAAGTAAAATAGCACTACAAAACACACTTATCAGGCGACGACGTGGAGGTGAGCGCTCCCGAATCACCACGGGAACCTCAATAGCCCGGACTCGTTTCTTCGAACTCGAGTCCTCATTCACCTCAGTCGGTCCAAGTCGGATCGCACCCTTTCTTGCAACCGTTCACGTGGACCCAATTGGTCTCAGGCCGCCAGTCTCGGCCCATGTCTTTTCTCTAAATCAGTCTGGGGGCTTAGCCGTCCCCGTGAGTCACTAGCACCGATCTCTTTAGCTCGAGTCTTAGTTTTTGACTTAAGACCTGACTCTAGCCGGACAAGGGTAGCGGGAGTTTCTCCTTCATCAAAGAATCCCCTATTATCTTTCATCGTTTCCCGACGGACCAAGTCAAAAGCCTCGTCAGTCTTCAAAGCTTTACGGGCCTCTTCAGACTCCTCGAAAGCCCATTTTCGATATGATTCTGAAACCCAAACGGTTAGGCAAGAATGAGGTATAGTCCATATGGCACGGGTAAACCAGCGTTGTACCCACGTGTCACACATAGCGTCCGTCAGTTGGAGCAAAACGCTGATAATCGCTTCGGTCTTGGGGATTTGTTGAAACGAGCCGAATTGCCTCATAATGCGGTCCGGGTAGATATGGACGGTCCAATGGAAAGACAGGATCACTAAATAGCGGGCTTTGTCTTTCTTAGCTAGCCCCGTCAATTTCGAGAGAAACCACCAAATAACGGTCCATCTAATCAAGGGCCCACCATGAAATTTTAATTCCTCGTCCCAGTAAGTTCGGTTTATGGGATGGCTCGAGCTTATTCACCGTTTTCTTGAGCTAATCTGGCAACTACGATATTTGGATAAGCTCACCGGGGGCTCTATGATCGACAAGCGCTCGGATAACCAGATCTAAAAAAATAATATGCAAAATTTTCATAAGCAAAATCAGGTACCGCTGACAGGCACTCGATCGAGTGTCACAACTGACACGATCGAGTGGGCTAGCTGAAAACAGGCAGACGGGTTTTTCCGAGGTCACTTGATCGAGTGACAGGACCACTCGATCGAGTGGCCCCTATACGTCAGAATTCACAAAAAAAAAAGAGAAAAAAAGTGAGATAATACCTGCAAAAGACGGGTACTTCCTGTCAATTGTCGGTTCGGGTCAAGTCTTCTAGCGTCAAGGCCCGTAATGATCTCCCCAGTTGTCAGCCAAGCCGGGATGTGACCCGTCTCCATCTGATCAACTATGCGTATCAGCTTAATTTGACCCAAGCACGAGTCGGCATCCATTCTTCCTTCAAAAACATATCGGTGTAGCATGCAAAAAGCGAAAGCCCTATGCCTATGGGTGGGGGTAACTCTTACTCTGCTAGAATTCATGAATTTATCGGCTAGGTCAAACAAAGAAACAGAATCTCCCTTCACCATACGGTCCGTCTTAGCATGTGACAAACCACGAAAGTCCCTTAATCTCCTCCTTTGGTCAGGATAAAACGGGGGAATAACAGGACGAGCATTAGGGCACCAACCGCCGATTGTTGCAATCTCTTCGGGAAGGGGACATATTTCTCCTCGAGGAAATGCGAAAACAGTACTGAGCAAAACCAGTTCAAATTCCACCCTATGTGTAAGGCCATGAAGCTCACTAATCTGATGTTTGCAGATGACCTTCTCCTTTTCTCTAAAGGAGACGTCCCTTCTATGATGGTCCTCCTGAGATTATTCTCTTCTTTTTCTGCTGCGACTGGTCTTAAAATGAGCAAAGGTAAGTCGAGTGTTTACTTTAATGGGGTTCCGAATGACGTGAAATCCGACATCTTGCAGGTCTCGGGTTGCACGGAGGTGGCCTTGTCGTTCTTGTATCTAGGAATCCCATCAAAGCCTTCAAGCTTTCCATCCTCGAATGTCAGCCAATTATTCATAATCTAATGGAACGTATTAGTAAAATTGGCACTAGGACATTATCCTACGCAGGAAGACTGGACGTGATCAAGAGTGTCTTATCTGCTCTTCATTCTTATTGGGCTTCTATTTTTATCATCCCGTCCGCGGTAATGAAACAGATTGACTCTATTTGCAGGAATTATCTCTGGGATGGAGGGATTGACTATCACCGAACCCCCATGGTTGCTTGGGACAAAATCTGCAACCCCGTTAGGGAAGGGAGTCTCAACCTTCGACAAAATGCAGCTTGGAATAAGGCGGCCATTGGAAAACTTGCCTGATGGGTGAGTAATTGTCAAAGCAAATTGTGGGTCCAATGGGTGCATCAAGTTTATCTGAAAAGGAGAAATTGGAATGATTATCAACCTTCAATTGATTCTAGTTGGGCGTGGCGGAAAATTTGTCAGAAGTGAAGAAGTGAAGAAGAAATGCGATTGGAGTTGCAATATTAACCTGACCGAGATAGGGAGGAACAGACTCAAAGGAACAAAAATGCAGAGAGCCATTAAAAAGGGAATTATAAATGCTCTGATCTACCACATCTAGAACCAAAGGAATAAAAGCAGGATGAATGCTCAATTGACTAAACCGGATGTCCTTGTTAATATCATTGTCAAAGAATTTCAGACATTTTGTAAGAATAAGAAAGTTTACAAATTAGGCACTAGGACTCCAAATTCCTTGAGAGTCTTGTGCGTCCGTTGTAAATCCCATCATGTAAATTCATTTTATCAATATACTTACCTTTACCAAAAAAAAAGAAATGCGAAAACATGGTAGGTAGTGTCCCAAAAGGATAGGCAAGCATCCAGAAAGTGCGAATCTACCCTAAGTCTGTAACACCCCGGCCCAATCCTAGGACCGGAAATGTTAACCGCGGTAGCTCGCCAGGCTTGGTACTTGTCCCACAGACCAACACGAGTCCTTTCCAGCGCATTTTGTCCTCACTCATGTGCATCCTGGAAACCTTCCCAGGAGGTCACCCATCCTAAGATTGCTCCCAGTCAAGCACGCTTAACTGCAAAGTTCTTATCATGGGCAAACCAGAAAAGAAAGTGCGCTTTGTTGATATGAGTAGTACTTCAAATCCCTTTAAGCAAAGCTCATAAATAGGACATCTTCAATCAATGTGGGGTGTTTCAATCACTCTCACTTGAAGAACGCAACGTCCTCGTTGCGCCTGGCAGCATAACCGCTGACCCAGAATCCACCCCCGCTAGGTGCCATATGCACGGTCGCAGGGTTGCTCTAATACCATTTGTAACACCCCGGCCCAATCCTAGGACCGGAAATGTTAACCGCGGTAGCTCGCCAGGCTTGGTACTGGTCCCACAGACCAACACGAGTCCTTTCCAGCGCATTTTGTCCTCACTCATGTGCATCCTGGAAACCTTCCCAGGAGGTCACCCATCCTAAGATTGCTCCCAGTCAAGCACGCTTAACTGCAAAGTTCTTATCATGGGCAAACCGGAAAAGAAAGTGCGCTTTGTTGATATGAGTAGTACTTCAAATCCCTTTAAGCAAAGCTCATAAATAGGACATCTTCAATCAATGTGGGGTGTTTCAAAGTCGTTGGAGCGGGAATAAAGCAGTAATTCCCATTTGAGTCACCTGAACTTTGTCTTCATCTCGGCAATACTGGGACCATGTCTGAAGCATTGCGGTCAAATGTTCGATACCCATAGCAAGAGCTTTTTTTCTTCAAAGTCTAAAGGATTTCAGAAAAGAAAAGAAAGATTTGGTTTGAGATATGAAAATTAAAAGAAAGAAGCCCTCTATTTATAATAGAAAATTCTTTCCTAATTGCCTTAGGAATAGGGATTCTCATCATGTCTCCTAATTCACATAGGCGTGGGCTCAACCCAAAAGGCCTTAGGAATCCTTTTCAGAATCTGATACAAGAATCAAGTCGTCCCGGGCATTTCCATTTTCTTAAAATTTCAAAATTTTCAACATTTTCAAAAAGAATCAGTCAACATTTTTACGAATTTTCAATTTTTTCTCAAAAAATCAAATTTTTGCTTCCCGAGCGCGAGTCGTGTTTCGCCTAGTTGTGGCATACAAATTGTTATGTGTCAGCATACAGGCTCCAAAAGAAAGTCTTCGCACAACTCATTAAAGCTCCCTAGTGGAAAACACGGGATGTGTCTGCAAACGGACACACCCGCAGCTTCTTAGGCAAGCTCTCGCGCAGCTCCAAGATAGGATATGTCTGCAAACGGACACACCCAGGGCTTCATAGGCAAGTCCCCACGGAATTTTTAGCATCCACTCAGGTATGATTTCTATCTTATGGCTAGCGAGCCCTTTTACGCAAGTCTAATGGACTATAAACGACCCGACGGGAAGTCTGCCAGGTCTTAATCTTTGATTGGCCTGGTAGCTACTCTGACTTTCGCCTTGTACAACCTCAGTCAGAGAGGGGGCTCTGTAGATACCCTCATTTTGACCGCTGGGTGTCTATAGCAGTTTCCAAAAAGCACCTGATGATGATCGGACGCAAATATGACTTAATACGCTCGATTTTGGACTCAGAATCGATAGTAATTGGCGCGAGTTTTTAATGGTAAAAATCTCACCAAGCCGACCTCAAATTCAGGCCCAGTGGGTTTCCAGTCAAATAAGACTAATTTGGGTCAAAAGCGAGACCAAGGGCAAAACCGTCTTTTAGCGACCGGGTCAAACCCCGGTCAAAGACATTTCCGAGGCGGAAAAATCTGTCACGCAGCTTTCGAGAATCCAATTCAGAGTCAAAAACAAAAAAAAATCAGCCATGGAAAAGGTTTAAACAACCAAAACTCTCCCTCAAAAAAAAATATCAAACTCTAAAGAGATTCCTACCCGGCTAAGACCCACTCGATCGAGTGGACCGGCCACTCGGTCGAGTAAGCCCATAAAAACAGCCAAAAACAACGCCAAACCGGGCACTCGATCGAGTGACCCTTATTCTAGTTGAAAACTGGATCCTTAGATGGAATCCCAATTCACCCTAACCGTTGTTTTCTTCCTTTGCAAGCAATCTCTTTCCTATCCAAATACCGAGAATCTCCTATCCCGAGTGGAGGCTTTTCATCCTATAAATACCCCCACATTCAACACAATTACATCATCCAACATTCAACACATTCATAACATCAATTATTCACAACATTCACACATCCAACACTCATAACATCTATAATTTCCGACGTCAAATCACAACCCGTAATTCTAGGCAATCTTAGGCAAAACCATACAAAAATACAACACCTTAACTCCTCCAATATTCTCGTTACTCCTACGCAAGCGCCGTTACTACGAGTTCCTAATCGAGAACGAAGTTAGCATGTAGGTTGAGGGTGTTTCAAATCCCGATTTCTCTCTTCTTCTCTTCCCTTCTCACGTTTTTCTCTTTCTTCTTCTCTCGTCCGTCGTCTATCGTCGTCATTTTCGTTTCTAATATCATTATTACTACTATCTTAATTAACAATAACGAGTCATCCCTAAGATTTCGATATCGACTCTATAGTCGAATATCGCATTTAAAGGAATCAATCAGACAAAACGTTTTCAAAAACTTTTCTCGTTGATGCCGAAGTAATCGTCACATAGTCCTAAAAAGACTAATACGACATTACAACGCGGAGGGATTTATTTCAACTCAAAACGATTTCTAAAAATATCTTTTTTCTAAAAGTTGCTATAAATATTGGATATTGACTTCGTAGTCAAATATCAAATATCGACGGGTTTTGAAAATTTCAAGTCGGGTACAAATTATGCCATATTTTTACACGACTTAGCGAAATTATCAGTTTTCAAAAATTAAAAGCAATTTCGAAAATTGCAAATCGAGTCACCACTCGAACAGGGGGCACTCGATCGAGTGGCACCCTAAATCAGAGGCAGAACACTTTTCTCGAGGACTACTCGAGGGTCGTACCTGACTCGATTGAGTGGCGCCTCAAAATCGAAGCAGGAGGGTTTTTTAAGAGGCACTCGATCGAGTCCCTCAATGACTCGATCGAGTGGTCTCTATCACGACAAATCCGTGAGCCTTCAACATATTTCGAGCTTCGATAAAACCATTTTAACGACTTCGGTCAACACGTGTCAAGTCTATCACGTGTCCTAATCTTTTCAAAACCTCGCTTCATATCATTTATGTCATTCTAATCTTTTTACAAACCGTTATATCGTTACTAACTCGTTTGTTCCAATGTTGGCATCTCTTTTGTTTTATTGTACTAAAACGAATCTCACATGCTAAAACAACTTTGACGTTAGTTTAGATGCATTAAAACAACTTAGCAAACATAATTCGCATGTTTAGTCAAAAAGCCTTGTTTGCTTATCATTCAACCGTCAAACTAACGCGCGTACACAAAAATCGAACGATATCTTAGTAAACGCCGATAAGTGCGGGCGGGGTTGGGTGCTCTTTGTGAACTTCCGAACACGTACCCTCACCCCTTACTCATAACCGTGGTTTTTGGATGTCCGAAACCATTGGCACACGAGAGTCATTCAATACCTGATTTCCGATAATGTCGGAATCAGTATCGCAATGCAAAAGGACGAACCCAATATACTCTGGAATCGGAATGGGCCGTACTTTGTGCACGGCCCACTACGACATAGAGTGGATTCGAACGGGCCCTAACTCCCACAAAGTTCGGTGGCGACTCCAACTTCGATTTAAATTTAAATTCGAGATCCATCTCACATGAGATCCATTCGCCTCCCCAAACCCGCGCATGGCCGCGTCGGGGTGGACCTATGTCATGGCCACACATCTGTAACTTTAATATAGACTTTAAAAAATTGTTGACCTTATTTGAACCTACCCCTCTCTCTCTCTATATATATATATAGAGAGAGAGAGAGGGGGGGGGATCAAGGGAGTTTGCAACTCTTAGAGAGTTGCTTAGTGTTGATCCCGTCCATCCATTCATCTCAAATGAACGGTGGATGGATGGGGTTCAATTATCTATAAAAAAAAGGAAGGAGCTGCGGACTGACAAGCTACGGAACATCTTTCAACCATCACTAATCACCCCATCAACCCTATCACTTATCAATAGCTTCCCTCCTCACCTTACCCCCATTAATTTCCCTCCTCTCTATACTCCCGCCCAAACCCTTTACACTTCCCCATTCACCCACTTTGAATTCATTTCACCGGCTATTCACCCACCGCTCTCTTTCTCTCTCTAAAAAAAACCCCATCTCCATCACCAACTCCATCTCTGCAGCTTCTCCATCTCCGATGATGCCTAAATTTCCGATGATCGTACAAAGGTATGTTGAATGTTCCATTTTCTACCTCCGATTTTACTTTTGTTCAACCCTTTTGTATCCCTTTCCTTTTGTTCCACTCCGGTCATGCATGAACCCTAAAAAGTGGTAAAAGAGCATTTTTCCAACCCGATAACCCTAATTTTGAGTTGAAGTTGTTGTAGTTGTACAGTCGTTGTAGTTATAGAGTCAAAGAAGATGTTTTTTTTCTTTGTTGAAGTTCATGTTGAAGTTCAAGAAGTTTTTATTTCTTTGTTGAAGTTCCCATAATCGTCATTGTAAGTATTCATGTGACATCGATTAGGCAGTTTTTTGTCATTGTTCTGTACATCTGTTGTAGTTGTATAGTCATACGTACTATGTTCTACAACTACGCTATTGTAGTTGTATTAGTCATACAATTTACATGCTTCCTTGTTGAAATTTATGTTAAATTAGTCTTAATTTCTCATGTTCAAATCCCCATAATCATCTTTCCAATGATGCATGTGACATAACTGATGCGGGTTTTGTTGGAAAAGTCACATTTGAGGTTGTATAGTCATACAGAGTTGCAAAGGCTGTTTGGGAAGATAAATATTTGAATTTTGAATAGTCATACAGAGTTGGTTATACAGTCACCCGTTTGAAGCTACATAGTCGCAATCGTTATATTTTGTTGTGAAGTCACAGAATGTTCTATAGTCGCACTAGTTATGATGCAAAGTCAGACTTTTTTTATTGTATAGTCATAGTGTTGGTTATATAGTCACCCGTTTGAAGCTATATAGTCACACTCGTTAAGTTGCAGAGTCACGGGCATTTTACTGTAGAATCGCACAGTTGGTGTTTTATACTCGGTTCTACAATCACACCCATTACGCATGTTGTTATTGCAGCAGAAAGTCTGGTGCGAAGAACAAAGATCGAACGAAAGCCGGTAAGAAGAAGGCCGTGGCAAAGACAACAGTTCGCGACCATGTAATTGACGATAGAGTGGTTGTGGACCAACAATTGGGTAGGAAGAAGAAGAAGACTTCTGAGTATACATCGGGGCACCACATCGTTGCCGAAACGAATGTGGGTGGGACAGAAATTGATGACGAAAGCAGACGAAAGAAAAAAAAGAAGGTCACATTTGACACACCGGTTGCCGAGTTGGATGTGGGGGGGACAGAAAATATTGAGGGATGCAGGCCAAAGAAAAAGAGGAGGGTCACATATGATATACCGGCCGACCCCACTGTCGTGCACGTGTCTCCGGGAAGGAGGAGACGGGGCCGACAACAGGGTCGGCTAGCAGTAAAAGGAGAGGCTAGAGGTCAGTCGGATATTCACTGTAGGCCCAAGCAGTTGCACCAGCTGATTGCGCAATTATCGAATGATCAGATTGAGAGGGTGCGTGGTGTTGGCTTCGGCGGTCTACTGGAGCTGAGGATCGAATCGGTCCCCATTGACCACGCGCTTATGTTCCTCCGTGCATTTTCTGACGGGTCCCATATTTTCCGCGCCTCACGCCAGGAGGCATTCATGATGTCAAAGTACGACGTCCACGATTGCCTCCAGCTACCTTTAGGACCTCATCCGGTGAAAGTGATCCCAACAAAAAACAAGAAAGAGGCGGACTCACCTGACGTGATCAGGTTAAAGAGTGCTTTGAGGAAGGGGTTCGACGTGATGGACAGCAGCGGGCCAATAACATTTTGGAGGGTGCACGCAAAGTTAATGGCAACCAAGACCGCTGACGACGACTTTGTCCGTAGGTTCGTGTTGTTCGCGTTGTCATCATTCCTCGCGCCTACTACGAACAACTCACTGGACCTGAGCCTGCTGGCCGCAGTGGATGATGTGGACTTGATTCGGGAACAGAACTGGTGTACCTTTGTCCTGCAGGATCTGGTGCGGGCGGGTAAGGCGGCGCGTGACTCAAACAAAGTCCTCAACTACCTCCGGGGGTGCATCCCCATTCTGATGATTGCGTACTTCCAGCGTTACAATTTCCGTAGCGAGACTTGCAGATGCGACATACCATTTATTGGACATTGGGATGCACGGAGAATATGCGATTGTCTTGCTGGTGAGCTGGAGACAGGATCACTGGGAAATCAGCTGCGTTCGAAGGTGTCATACCCACGTACATGTTGGGAAACGGGCAGCGAGGGCACCCCCGCTATAACGATGCCCTCTGACAACCAGCACTCCAGTCCCAAAAGAATAACGACAGGGGTGGAGAGATACGTTCAATCGGAAGACAGCACCGTTGACATAAGTGACCTCGCAGCCACTCTATAAATCATTAATTAATTGTTCGTGAGACGATTTAATCTGACAGCCCTACCTATGTTTATAAAAGCATATACGATTCATAAAACTGTGTTTATAATACAGTTGAAATTCAGTAGTCACGGTCATTATGATCACACTTATCCTGATGTACAGTCACACATTAGTAGTTGTATAGTCACACACTATTACCTGTATTGTCACACACATTATGTTGTCCAGTCACTAGCTATAAGCTGTATAGTCACACACTTTATGCTGTATAGTCACACACTTTATTCCGTATAGTCACACACTTAGATGCTTGGTCATACTCACACTGCCAGCCTCAACATAACTAAGCTTCACACTAATGGTTTGACTTCAACTGAATTATAGGACGACCGGCGGTTTTTCACGAATTTTCGAAGGTGTGCGCTAGCCTTTTGCGGTTTCTGCGAGCAGGCTGCCTCCAAAGTAAGAGAAATATCGACGAGGAACACCGCGGTTCCAAGTCAAGACCCGTCCTCCCAACAATTATGGGAAGATCCATCCGTCCTCCAGTATATCGATGAAGTTGTTTCGTTGGCCGGCCAGTTGAAGAAGACTACCCAGAACGCTCCATCGTTGAGGGCGAGGAGCAGCGCGATGCTGAAGCCTGCGCTCTGGTACGCCAAATTGTGCAAGACATGCGTGATTCTGGATACATGGATAAGGAAATTGAGAAATCTGGTTTCTGTGTGGGAGATGGTGATGGAACAGAAGGTTACGATGATGAGGGCACTTTTTATGGTGGCATCGTGACACCAGGTTTCTGTGAGGGAGAAGTTCAAGAGAGTGATGTCGCTGAAGAAATAAACCAAGACTCCGATGTGGAGGGTTCGGTCCACATGAGTCCGACCGTAGTGGTGGCTCTACGGCAATCAGGGTGGGGGACAACTGACGCACGGTCGGCTTTAGATGTAACACCGGCTCTGCCCGACGCGACAGTCAGTTCTAGTCTTGAGAGGGAACTGCACAAAGCAGGCTGGGCTGTAGCGGACGCTGTTGCCACCACGCCTGCGACGGCAGAAATCGTCACGAACGATAATCAGCAGACAGGCGAGGGGTCAGGAACCAGGACGCACCCGACGGTTAAACATCATCGGTACATCTTCCACTCCGACGTGGCATTTGAGTTCATGGATACTATTCCAGACAATTTGGGCTGCACGTTGGACTGTGGGAGAATAATAAGGGGGCAGCTGGTAATCTCTGGATTCATGTGCTCCAATATCGTCATCTTCTGGGATATCCTCAGCGTACTGAAAGATGTAATCGACTACGTCTTCGATCGAATAACGCCACGTCCGTCAGGGTACGTACTTATTGTGCTGCTCATGTCGTTTTTAAAATGCATGTGCTAATCGGGACTTTGTTTGGTCTACAGCGAAATGTTGGTCAAGTTCATAGCGTACGACTGTATAGCGAGGGGCGACATGGAGACGCTCGAGCCTGGCCTGCAGGTGATGAATAACGTCATTGACTGCTCGTGTAGGCTGCTAAACCAGCTGGTGTACGATAAAAAAGCATCAAGAGTAACCGGTAGATGTTACTTCTCTCTTGGACATACGGTACGTTCAACCCCCAAATTAACTGTATAGTCGCACACAATTGGCTGTATAGTCACACACTATTACCTGTATAGTTACACACATTATGTTGTCCAGTCACCGCTATAAACTGCACTGTCACACGCTATAAGCTGTATAGTCACCCACTTTATGTTGTACAGTCGCACACTACAAGCTGTATAGTCACACACTTTACGTTGTACAGTGTAACACCCCTGATTTTATAAATTAAATTAAATTAAAATTTTGTTCGTATTTTTATTTTTACGATTTAACTCGTGATCCTTAAAATTATTATAAAACGAATTTATCGTTTAATCGTTTAAACTCCTAAAATTCTATTTGACTCAGAAACTTTTCTTATATTTGAAACATATTTTTATTTCAATTTCAAATTTATTTTATACATTTAATTTAATTCTTATCGGAAATCTATTTCGACGATTTAAATTCTAAATTCTTTCATTATTTCATATTTAAGCTCGAATTTCTATTTTCGGCTCGAAGTTCATTTATTTTAAGTTTCGTCAATATATTTATTTCCTTTCCTCGAGAAATCAATTTAATTCGCTTTATCGAAAATTTATTATTTATCAGGAAATACTATTTGATCGTCTAATCATTTATTTCCATAAGCTTCGTTTTCGTCCCGAATAATCCATTTACTCATTTTATTTGACGGTCCGATTATTTATTAATTTTATTAACTCGTTTTAACCCGATTCGTGGGTCAGTCAACTTATCGTTACGGAATTCGTTTAATTCTTGTTTCCGAGCCGATTCATTTAATTAACCCTTTGTTCTCCTTTTCCTCTTGATTCATGTCTTCTATTCAATGTGTTCAACCCTCATTGTTTTTATTTCATTTACTCCACCGCTTGACTTCTCTCTCTCTCCTCCTTACTCTTTGTTTAACGTACTTCTCCTTTCCCCTTCACTATACCGCTTCATACTCCTCCCCTTTCATTTTTTTTTCCTCTTCTTCAACCGTTACCATCTCTCATTCCTCACCTATGTTTCCCCCTTCTCTTTTTCGTCCCTGTCCTTCGCTATCTCGTCCCGTTTCTTCATCCTTTCTTGCTGCCACTTCTCCTTCTTTTTCTTCTCCTTTGTCCTGTCTCTGCTATCGTCGTCCGCTGCTAAACGTTGCTGCTGCTTACGCTGTTGCTGCTTACGCTGTTGCTGATGCTACGTTACTGCTGCTGCGGTACGCCTCTGCTGCTGCTACGCTGCTGCCCTGATTGTTGTTGTTTTCTCGGCTCTATGGTCGGTTGTGGTGTCGCCTGGTTCGCTGATTCGGATAGGTAATCTCCCCCTCAATCCTTCTTCTTCATCACCTGTTTTCGTTGTTGCGTTTTCTGCTGCTGTCCCGTGCTCTCTCCTGCTATTGCACATTTGATTTTCGTCATTTTCATCCTTGTGTTTGTCCTGTTTTATGCTATTGTGCTGCTGCTTTTCCGTTTGCCTTCTCTTCTTACTCCTTCCTCTTCCCATTTATATTGACACTTGGTTGCTGATCCTTGTTACCGTTCACACTACTACTCACTGTTGTGCGTTCTATCAGCTGTTGTCATTATGTATTCTGCTGCTATTATCGTTGCTTGTTGCTGTTGATGTACGCCTCATCTCATTCTTTTCTTTCTCTTCGCTCATGTTATTACTACTTCCCGCTGTTGTGCATTTTGCTCTGGTCCTTAGTTCTTACTGCCGTGCAGTTTCGTTATTCTTGCCATTTCATTGTTCCTCCCTCCTGTTGATGCATTTTTGTGTGCTGCTGCGTTCCTCGGTTTTCAGTCGTCATCTCACGTTATGTTTTGTTGTTGCTACTACTGATATGTGTCATCTATATCGTTTGGCTGCTGCCCTTTTGTTGCTACTGTTGCTGGATTATCGTCATCAAGTCTTCTTTCTTCCTCGATTTCTTTCGTTGTTGCTGTTGTGAGTTGTCCTGCTATGTTTTCTCGTGTGGGCAGGCGGTTTTCAAGCCCTTATTTACGTACCTGATTCATTTTGCTGCTGTTATTTCTCGTCTCGCAGCTGCTGTTTATCGTGTCCTACTCTACGATCATCTTTTTATCCTTTCTTCAAATCGTGTTTCCCTGTTTGTACGTGTTTCATTGCTCCGTTTCCCAACTCTAGTCATTTCCAACTTTCTTTGATTCCAATTCCATTGTTTCCGTTTCTTTGTGTCTCGGATCCCGTTGGAGTCTCTAAGTTCTCTTGTAAGGCAACTACCAAAGCGATCGGAGATTGGACAAAAGTGTTGAAGGAAGTGCATTGACGATTTTTATGCCAAAGGTAACTTTAGGACGTTACTCGATTTTATATCGTATGTTTGAGTAGTAGTATGTAGTAAATATTTTAACTTCGGTTTTCTATTTTAGCTATATATTATTGCTAATTATATTAATTTTAAATCGTATGCCTTATCTATATTTTTATAACTTTCGATATCGTTTTATAAATCGTTAGTAATTTTATTATTTATGATCGTTATAATATTTTGTTGGTTATCGTGACACTAGTAACTAAATAATATCAATTTCATATTTTCGTCACATTTCGTTAATTTCTAATTTTTAACTCAAAATCGTATTTTTATATTATAATCAAGATTTGTATACTCGTTCAATAAATTAATTTTCGTTTTACGATTTATACTAATAAATGAGAAAACAGTCGATTTAGTTTTAAATATATTTTTAGTCGAGACTATTTTCATTAATTATTTCCGATTGACTACTTTTATTAAAATCCGTATTATTTATTAATAAAAGCTATTTATTATAAATAATTTGAAATCTTTGTAACTCTCATTTTATTTATAAATCTCGTCGACTCAATTAATTTTGATATCGATTTCCCTAAAACATCTCTTTTCTAAAATTTATAGTTTTAACTCGAATTCCTAATTATTTATAAATTATATTGACTTATTATATTTTATTTATATTTTGAGTAACGAATTTAGAAATATAATAAAGTTACGATAACGACGATAATAATAAAATGCTAATTTCGTTAGAAATGCTATTTTTATAAATTTCACTTATTTTAATAACTTACGTATTTTCTATAAGACTTTCTATTTTAAGTAAGTTTTTAAAATTAGTAAGTTTCTATTTATAGAAAGTTTCCCTTTTAATATAAAATGTTTATTCATTTTATCCTCATATTATTTACATTGATTATATCTTTTGTGTATCGATAATGGATTGTTTTGGAGTTATGGAATAAGGAAAAGTGTGGGTTTAGAGTAATATAGTCTGGGATGTACGTTTGGCCATCAACTATAAAGCTGGTGTGTTTATGTTGAGACACATTGGTCGTTGAACTGAGCATGGTTTGTGTTCAGGAGAGTGTGCATTGTGCCCTTAAACTTAGATATCGCATCGTGTAAGTCGCGTCGGGTTGAACTGGATATGGTTTGTATCCAGGAGGAGTGTATACTACTTAAGCCAGGACCTCGCTGCACGCAGTCCTGTTATAGTTTGAGTTGCCTAGTTAGAGACTGAAGTCTAATTTGTTTTGACTGAATTCTCGAAGCTAGTTTAGTATTGTTCTAGTGAAAGTCTAGATTCTACCCTAATCCTATCCATAACCTATTTTTGAATATTTTTATTATTATCGATACATTTTGGTTTGCAGGTTGGCAAACGTTTGAAGTTTTCTTCTGAAAACTTGTTCTGATTTTATTGTTCCAATATTTTAAGTTTTCTTCGAAAGCTTATTTTTTTATTATATCATTTAATGTTTTCCGTTTTAAGTATTTTGATATAATAATACTATTATTTTTCCATATGATATAATTTGGCTGGGAGAACGCCCGAGTTACTCCCCACTGACGTGGCTGTTATGTTTATAACATGACAGGTATTTGCTGCTGGGTTTTGGGTGTGAGCTAGCGAGTAGAGTGGATCCTACTCTTTCTTCATTCTTGTAATTTTATGGAATTGTATAAACCCGTTTGGAGAATTTCTTTTAGCCCCTTTTGTAAAAAGAGGCCTTTGTATTGACTTACCATTTCTTTAAATAAGATATAGGTTGTCAGTGTGTTTTAATCCCAACTCTACGGTGTTTCCGCCACTGTATTGCGTTAGAATTTCTAGGGGATTACATACAGTCACACAATTGCAGCTGCACAGTCACACTCATGTCAAACACGCACTAACTACGTGTATTACCATCAATGCATGTGAGCAGGCCCCAGTGTTGGAGTTGTGGAAGAAAGGAGGCAAGGGTAATAATTATGACAAAGAAATATTTTACGTGTGGGACGAGTGGATAAAAAATTGTTTCTCCGACTTTGCTTTGGACTCGGACATGGAATTATCCTGAACATACTGTCTATTCGTAGTAGTTATCAGCCCATAATCTTGACGCATTGTTTGCACGTGTTCGTCCCGATCTTGACGGGTGACGAGGGTCACTACGGTTGTGCCTGCATCAACTTCAATTTTGAGCAAATAGAGTACCTCGACAACCGGTTGTACGATAAAGATTTTACAAAGTTACCTTACTATGGCATTACTCGGACAGCGGTCAGGCCCTTTTAATTTAATATTAAATCAATTATGTGACCGCGAATGTGTTCAACAACTGATCCTGTTTGTACTTGTTTTGCAGGCTTTTAAGATGGGGGAGTTCATGGTACAACGAGGGGTGGAGAAAGGTGAGAAGGTACGTGCGTTTAAATTGGTAAACGTTCCCTTATCATGGCAGGGAGTGGGGTACTCCGCCAATGACTGTGGAGTGTACCTGATGATGTACATGATGCTGTACACCGGGTCCCCGTTTAACTACTCCTTGGGGACAATGGCGACCATGAATATGTGCAGGGCGGAGATCACGGCGACCCTTATACTGAGCGACGCGAACAAGATAAGGAACGCTGTTTTGCAGAAAGTGGTTGCATTCGGAAAATACAAGGAATCGTTGGAATCTACCCGTACGTTTGAAACCACTCCTGTGAAGGCAACCACCAAGAAGCGTCAGAGCAAATCACCGAAAACACCTGAACACACCACCAGATCTGTCTCAGAAGAAAGACAGTCGGCGATTAAGTCTCGGATACGGGGCTGTGGAGATGGTTTGGGTTGCTCTTTGAACTAAGGTGAACCTAACCCGGACGCCATTGTTATGTCAGCCTTGTTTCGCCTGCACCGACCGCTGACGAGTAGGATGCCCAGCCTGCGAAAACACATCGTCGACTACTGCTTCCTCGACGATAATGGGTACGACGAAAAGTAAGTAACCGTCTTTTATTACTGATACGTGTTGCATATTACACCTACTAACCGGTGTCAACAAATCCGCAGTGAACGATTGGGGACCTACAGTCCTCGTGTGCAGCTGGAGAGACGTGACATTCAAACGCTCTTGTCCGGCGGTAGCATGAGCGCCGCTGTGATGGAGTGTTGGTCGCACCTCATGAACTGGTTGGAATCAGACGACAACCGGTGTGGGTTATCCTCCCCCACTGACCCAACGATGGCGTGGTTCGGAATTTTACACATGGTATGCCTCTAAAACCATTCAATAGTACAAATGATCCCTATTCACATTAACTGAAAAGATGTATAATCCGTGTAATAGTTAGAAATAATCACAAAGTTCACTTAGCACAGTTACGGAAGTTGATGTGTACAATCACGTGATATAAGTTGCAGAGTTAGACATCTTGATGTGTACAATCACATGCTATAGGTTGCATAGTCATGCATTAAATAGTAGAAATGACCCCCATTCACATTAACTGAAACGATGTAAAGTCTGTGTAATAGTCAGACATCACTTTGCAAAGTCACTCTTGTTGAGGTGCACAATCACGTGATATAAGTTGTACAACCACGCACATGATATAGTCAGACATCCTATAATTTACAATCACACTGTCGTGTATAGTCACACTCTGTACGCTGCAAAGTGACGCAGCTTAGTCTGTACAATCACATGGTATAGGTTGCATAATCAGGCATCCTAGAACTTACAACGACACTGTCATGTATAGTCACACTCTGCACGCTGCAAAGTCACGCAACTTAGTCTGTACAATCACATACTATAAGTTGGATAGTCAGGCATTAAGTTATTTACAATCACACTGTCATGTATAGTCACACTCTGCACACTGCAAAGTCACGCAGCTTAGTCTGTACAATCACACACTTTGCGATGTGCAGCCACGCACATAATATAGTCCAGTCTAGCATCGTGTCACTGATGACAACTAAAATTCACAATCCGTTAGGACTCACTGACCCGTATACTGGAACGACCCGACTCAAGTACCCCTGCGGACGAAGACACTGACGGTGTGTACGAAGCGTGGGACAAATTCATACAAGACTTCGCCGGGACATTCGACTTGAACGCCGAACTGTTGTTTTTCCCGGTGCATACTATGGGGCACTACGCGTGTATGTGCGTCAACTTTAGAGAAAGAACAGTTGATATCCTCGATTACCAGAGACACGCCTCAGGGTCACATATGTTCCGGGTGTCCAGCAAAATAGTAAGTTGCACGCATATGCTTTATTTCACCACGTCGACTATTCTACTGCTTCCATAAGTGCTAACGTTTTCTTTTACCTAATACTGCAACAGTCGCAAGCATTGACCGACTACATGGACGACAAGGAGCTGATCAAAGGCAATCACCTGGCGAATTTTGAGCATCACCAAGTAAAATTACAATGGCAGAGCGCCAGGAAGAACGATCCGGAGTCGGGCATTTTCTGCTTGATGCACATGTGCCTGTACGACGGTGCGCCATTCACCCACACTGATATTGGGACAAAGGTCGGGAGGCGTTACTTGTCGTTCGAGGTGGCAGCAACTCTCGTACTTGCTGACATGAATGAAGCTCGCGGGGACGTGTTGCCGAAAATTCGCGCTTTCATAGAAAACGCGTCAAGCATATGGGAAACACTCGATAAAAAACGTAAGCTAGGGAGAATCGTGGAACGAAAGACCTCAGCGAACCGTAGGGCGTGAATGTGTAGTGAAGTAAAAACACTTTTTTTTAATATAGAAAAAATCTCATGTTAGAGTATCTTCTGAGTATCAGATGAATGACAACTCAATATCAGGGTCGCATGTGCAATGTGATACAGTCACGCAACTTCTAACTCACAGTCACAGTCAAACTCCTACAGAGTCATGACAGACAACCTCAAATTCACTAATTAATTATACTAACTAACCCTGCATATATGTCCATCCATTTACTTTCAGTTTATTTCACCTTAAAATTAAACGATTGTTTCACCTAAAAAAAACCGATGGTTCCCGTATTTACAGAAGACACCAAAAAAACAATACACACACCGTAAAATGATATTATTTCCCCAGGAAAAAAATGATGGTTCGAAAACGATGTCGACAAAATATAAACTGTACAGAACAAATGAACGGGGACTGGGAAGTGATGTTTGTGAGTCTCAATGCACATTGAGAACACAAAACAATCACCTCACTCTCCTAACCCTAATTACTTTAGGAGGATAGGACCCCCACCTAACTCAATTAATATTTACTGCCTCTCCCCTTTAAATACCAATGCCATTTTTACCCCAACTACTTCCAACTTCACCTCTTTAGCCCTAAAAAAATGGCAAGCAAAATAGAAGAAATCAGAAAATTGATCGAGGAGTACGATGGTTTGTTGGATACCACTAGATCCAATGAATTATCAGCCATGTAGCTAGTCGCCACTGCCATAGACGCGAGGACCTATTTGGCATCCATTGGCGATACAGAAAAGACCGAACTGGACGACTACATCGAATTCTTGATGAAAAAGTGTGTTCGATGTTTCCGCACTAAGAAAGCGTTGCAGCGTGATTTGGCCAACTTGAAGAACATGCTTCAAAAAAATGGGGGTTAATTATGCATGTAGCGTAAATGTAGCGTGTTTTAATGGTATGTAATGGATGTTTTAATGTGTTTTAAGATTTAAAATGTAGCGTTTTAAATGTTTCCCACATTATGTCGTGGAATGTTTTTATGTTTCAAGTACTGTGTTCATAGAATGTTTTTACGTTTCGAGAATATTTTTATTTTTCAGGATGTCACTTTTTATGATGTACAAATATTTCCATCGCTGTTTCGCTATTTCTCAATTTTTATGGACACATGGTGTACAGTCACACTCGACAAGTTGTATAGTCACACTCAACATGGTGCATAATCACAGTCATCATGTCATAAAACTAGTTTAGGTTTCTACACTTCATTTTGTAGAATCACAGTCAGTGTATTGTATAATCACAGTCATTATCTTGTACAATCACACTCCTACAATTAGTGTAACCACACTCCACCTCTTGTTGTAAAGTCATACCATGTCTTCCTTAAAGTCACATTCATTGCACTGCACAATCACACTCACTTGTTTTATGTCAACCAAATATAACCAAACGACTGCTACTTCAATGTATTTTTACAGCCAAACAACAAAAAACAATTTTACGGACCCCCAACTTTTACGACTATGCCATATTAGAAATGATTAAGGTCCGCAATAGACGTAAACAATATCACGGACCTCTTTATGTTTAAAAAAAAATTGCCCACATGATCTACGACTTACACCATATTAGAAATGAATGAGATCCGCAATATACGAAAACAGTATCACGGACCTTGACCATTTCAAACGTCGACAGTCTTTGTGTTCCTAAAAAAATGTTCCTAATAACAGAGGATATTCACGAACAATCCTCCTCGACAATCCCTGCAATTCGCCCGCAATTTGCTGTATAATTTACAATGTAATTCACGCACAATGTATCGACAAAACATTATTTCCGTAAAATCGTTACCGCAATCAGTTTATTTCGCAAAACAATTCAAAAAAAATGATGTCGACGACAGATGTTAAAAATCGATGTGACTGTGAAGAGATGTTTGTGAGTCTCAATGACACATTGAGAAACACAAATATCCGCCTCAATCTCCTAACCCTAATTAATTTATGAGGATAAGCCCCCACCGAACCCATTAAATTTTCACCTCCCCTTCACTACCTAACCCATGAATTTTCAACCTCCTATTTACTGTCTCCCCCTCTTTAAATACCAACGCCATTTTTTACACCTTAACCACTTCAACTTCACCACTTTTACCAGCCTCTACTTACAACTCCACAACTTCAACCTTAGAAAAAAAATGGCCAGCAAAAGAAAAGAAATCAGAAGTTTGATCGACGAGTACGATGGTTTATTGGATACCACTATGTCCAATGAATTAACAGCCATGCAGCTAGTCGCAACTGCAATTGACGCGAGGAACTTCGTGGCGTCCATTAGCGATACACATACAGAGGCCGAACTGGGCAACTACATCCAGTTCTTGTTGAAGAGGTCTATGGACTGTTTCCACACAAGGAAAGGGTTCCAGCGTGACTTGGCCAACTTGAATAAGATGCTTAAAAAGTACGGAGGTTAAGTATGTATGGGTTAAGATCTAGCGTTTAGTAATGGACGTTTTTATGTGTTTAAAGTTTTAATGAATGTTAAAATGTAGCGTTTAATGGTATGCAATGGATGTTTTCCGCATTATGTCGTAGAATGTTTTCCGCGTTTAATGGTATACAAGTATTATATGTTGTGTAAGAGATGGACTTTTTCTAATGTACAAAGCGCTATTTCTCTATTTCCATCGCTATTATTCTAATTTACAGACACATGGTGTATAGTCACACTCAACAAGTTTTATGGTCACACTAAACATGGTGTATAATCACAGTCATCATGTCATAAAACCAGTTTAGGTTTCTACAGTTCATTTTGTAGAACCACAGTCAGTGTATTGTAGAATCACAGTCATTATGTTGTACAATCACACTCCCACAATTAGTGTAACAGCACTCCACCTCTTGTTCTACAATCACACACTGCCTACTGTAAAGTCGCACTCATTGCGTTGCACAATCACACTCACTTGTTTCATGTCAACCAAATATTAGGAGCATAATGTTCCTGTACAGCTGTATTTGTAGCCAAGGATGATGCATTCCAGAATAAAAACGACTGCTATTTCAATGTATTCTTACAGTGAAAAAACCAAAAACAATTTTACGGACCCCCATGCTTTACGACTACGCCATATTAGAAATAATTAAGGTCCGCAATAGACGTAAACAATATCACGGACCTTGACCATTTCAAACGTCGACAAGTCTTTATGTTTCACAAAACAAAATAGCCCCCATGATCTACGACTTACACCATATTAGAAATGATTGAGGTCCGCAATATACGAAAACAATGTCACGGACCTTGACCATTTCAAACGTTAACAACCTTTTTGTTTCCAAAAAGAATGTTCCTAAGTAGCAGAGGATATTCATGAACAATCCTCCTCGGCAATCCCTGCCGGGTCCTCCTCCTCCTCCTCCTCAACATCGACAAACAAGTCAGCAATAGATGGGTACTCAGCAAATAGGTTGGGGCAGTTCCTCTTGTCATGTTGCCCCATCCTCTTGCAGTTCTTACACAACCGTTTAGGCCTGGCGGCAATTACAGCAGCCTTCGCCTTAGAAGAAAGCATCCGCTTTCCACTGCCCTTGTTCTTGGCTTTCTTCGAGGGCAATATGGTTATTTCAATTTCGCTCGTACAGCCAAGGATCTCCTCTAATTCTTGCGTCTTGCTACAAGGGCCAGCAAAGGCAATATCGGATCTGAAGTCGCGAATGACGTCAGCTAGATTACTAACGTCTTCCTTACCCATTTTCCAGACATGACTGACGCTCTCATAGAACTCCGAAAACAGCCTCGTGACTGTAACAGCCTTCTCATCGGTTAGGCGACTCTCTAACAGGGGACACGCATTAACAATACGTAGGGCATCCTTTGTCCATCTACATGCCACGTACCGTTCCGGGATCGTCTCTCGTCCTTTCGAAGAAGAGTATATCCAAATGGCGTGCCTGCAAAGAATTCCATACCGACGGAACTTCCTGCAAGTACAGCTGACCTCACAGGTACCTGCGAGTGCATTAAAAATCACATAAAGAGTGTGACTGTTGACCATACGGACAATGGCTACGCAACGTACAGGATGTGACTTTCTAAAGGTATAATCACAACCTTGACAGAGTATAGTCACACCCATTATGTTGCATAGTCACAGTCCTTACGTCGCAGAATCAAACGAATTACGTTGTACAATCACACGCACCGCATTCCAGAGTCGCACCCTTTATTGTTGATGGTGGGATTGCCGTCTATCCAACCGATCAAATAATATAACCAACTAACCTAACGGTAGTTAGGGTAAGTCGGGTCGTGTCCACGGAGACGGTTTGGTAAAGTCTAGACTAAGTCCACTCACAAACAAGACTAGGTCACACAAACAAACACAAAGAAGACAATAATTGGTAAACTATGGTGGTGGAGGTAAAACTAGGCTAACAATGAACTAGACTAATACAATGCTAAAACGGAATAACTAAAGATCAAACTAACTAGCAAACTAAAGAAATGAGACTAACTAATAAGATGAAATCAAAAATGGAAAGAAGTGGGTTAGGTCGGGTTCATAAGTGTAGTAGGGTGATTTGGGTAATCAAAGGTGTAGGTGTCTCTTAATTGCTAGAGTCGATCCGGGCTCTCGCTACTTAGGCCGATGTCGAGGTAGGTCCGGGCTCTCGCTACTTAGACCCTAGTCCGCACTCTCGTGACTACGACTATTCTCAACATGACCACATACTAGACAAACAATGAGTAAAGGAAGACTAGCATGAGAAGCATGGCCACTACAACTCACACAAGCATATCAACAAACACATAGAGTGCCTAATATGTGACTAACAACAAAGATTCATCCTTTACCCCTAATCAATCCCTAATCACCCATAATCTACCCTTAATCCCCCTACTAACCCACAAGGAATCTACTCACTCATAATCAATGATAAACTAACAACAATAAGAGAAAACAACATCACAAACCAAACATCCATTATCAAGAACAAGAACAATAACAATAAACACTAAGTAAAGATTCAAACTTGAAATAATAACAAAGTACAAGAGTAGAGAAGATTATACCAACAACAAGATGATGAAAAAGATGTAAACTTGCATTAATAAGAAACCCAAATAATCTCCAAGGTTGTCAATCTTGGATGAGTCTTCAAGAATCTTCTCAATACAAGAACTAATTACAACTAGATTAAACTAGGATTAACTAAGGATTAACTACAGATTAAGAGAGATTAATTAGGGTCTACAAATCTTAAGAGAGGCCTAAAAACAATCTAGGTTAAGGTAGAGTAAGGTAAAAGTGCATAAACAATACAAGAGAGAAGTATTTATAGGGTTACAAGAATGAAGGAGGAAGAAAAGAGGAGTTCCGGCTACAGCACACCGGTCCCCACCGGGAAGGACCGGTCCCGACCGGGAAGGTCTGGTCCCGACCGGGACGGACCCAAAACAGGAGAGGTGTCTTTCGTGCACTTCATCCCGGACGGGATGAGGCCATACCCGTCGGGGATGAGTCTTGTAGGCCTCCAATATGATCTTTAAGGTTCCCTCTTGCTTCACATGGACTTCTCATCGATTCTCGGGACTCGGGATCGAGTCTCGGAGGCTCGGGATTGGGTCCCGAGGTCTCGGGGTCGAATCCAAGGCATCGAGTGATCGTTCCTCCGCTTCGTTTGCTCCGAAAAGTGTATGTATTGAGTCCGAATCGTTCCAACTCTTCACGAATGGTCTCGGGAACCTGAAACGAGCTAGAGGAAACATAAATAGCCCATGAACCGCTCCCAAAGAGCGATTCCACAAGGAAAAAAGGGACCAAAACACAGCAAAATAGGCACTACAAACTACACTTATCAACTCCCCCACACTTAACCCTTACTCGCCCTCGAGTAAGCACAAACTAACTACTAAACTAGCCGAGCGGGTATTAGCGCACCCTACACCCTTTCAACTCACGCGAGTACACTTAGAGGGAAAAGTGCACTCCGCAAGGCAAGTGGGGTCTTGCGAAAAAACTGTGGATGCAACCGGACACAAAACACATAAACAACAAACACACAAACAAACAAACAAAAATCGGTTACACCCAAAAGAAAACAAATACCGCTTCCCTCAAATAAGCGGTGAAAGAAGCACCGGTTTAGGACTCAAGGCAAGTGACAACGTTCCCGAGCTAGCAATACAAACCAAAATGGACTAAACCCTAATAGTATGACGACAAAGCAACAAAAACGTTGGTAACTTACCTAGGTTCCTCCTAACCTTCCAAGAACGTACTACGGGACGAACGGCGGGATGGAAAAAGGATGAACCACGGCGTTAGTCGACACTGTAGGTAAGTGAGACCCCGCCCCCTTTAGCGATAGCCAAGAGGGTCGTCCCATGCCCAAAACCGCTTAACTAGTCCAAGTAAAAAGGTGGAAATATTTGCAAATTGAGGGAAGACCGACCTTTGCCTCTATCATCCTTCCTAGGGACTCGGTCCTTTGGTAGGCTCTTCACGGCAAAAGTCGGAAAAAGGCTTATTTTTGTGGGGTTAGGGTCTTTTTGTGAGACGATTTTCTTTTGGCATTTTCTCTTTTCTTTTGCATTTTTGCTTTGTTTGTTGCCATGCCATTTCTTTTTCTTCTTTTCTATTTTCTTTTTGGCTTTTGTTGTAACACCCCTGATTTTATAAATTAAATTAAATTAAAATTATGTTCGTATTTTTATTTTTACGATTGAACTCGTAATTCTTAAAATTATTATAAAACGAAATTTTCGTTTAATCGTTTCAAACTGCTAAAATTCTATTTGTCTCGGAAACTCTTCTTATATTTAAAACATATTTTTATTTCTGTTTCGATTCATTTTATACATTTAATTTAAATTTTATTGAAAGTTTATTTCGACGATTTAAATTCTAAATTCTTTTATTTATTTATATTTAAGCTCGAATTTCTATTTTGGCTCGAAATTCATTTATTTTAGGTTTTGTCAAAACATTTATTACCTTTCCTCGAGAAATCAATTTAATTCACTTCATCGAAAATTTATTATTTATCGGGAAATACTATTTCAATCGTCAAATTATTTATTCCTTTAAGCTTCGTTTCCATATCGAATACTTTGTTTACTCATTTTATTTGACGGTCCGATTATTTATTAATTTTATTAATTCAATTTTAATTCGATGCGTGGGTCAGTCAACTTATCGTTACGAAATTCGTAAACCACCCGATTCATTTGATTTCTACGTGTTTTTGTTTTACCCACTTAATTGTTTTGGCTGATTCATCCCACTCATCAGGTACACTCCCCTTTGCATCTTTGTTTTCAATCCACCGCTTCATCTATCCTTCTTCTTCATCCTTTCCCGATTCACGTTCCATTCCCCTCTTCTCCTTTTTTTCTTTTCACCTTTCGCTGTCTCTCTCCTCTCCCTCCTCCGTTGCCCCTGTTTTTCCTCTGTTTTCCAGTCGTTGCACGTGATTTTTGCTGCTGTTGTACGCCTCTGCTGCTGCATACTACTACTACTGCTGCTGATGCGTTTGGTTCGTACTCGTTCGTTCTTCGAACCGGTCTCGACGAAAGGTAATTCGTTCTTGTGTGACCAATTTCTGATTTCCTTTTCTTCCTCTTCTTATTCTCTCCGTTTTGTTGTTATTCTTGTTCTTATTGCTGTCTATTTGTCCTGCAGTTCTTCTCCTTCTTCGTTTTCCTCTCTTGTACTCCTTGCTTACGTTCCCTTTTGTCGTTATGTTGCTACTGTTTTAGTGTACCCTATGTTGCTACTGCCAGTTGTTGTTGTTGATGATGCTACTCTCCTTCTCTCTTCTTCCTCATTCGTTTTTGCTGTCGGTTTATTTGCGTTGCTGCTGCTGCCTGTTTCTTCTTCGTTCTTCTTCTCCCTAGTTTCTCTAGTTTCGGTTTTCGCTTTCGGGTTGTTCTGTGATGCTATTTCTGCTGCTGCTGTGATGCTATTCCTGCTGCTGGTGTCATTTTTTTCTGCTGCTGCTGTGATGCTATTTCTGCTGCTGCTGTGATGCTATTCCTGCTGCTGCTGTCATTTTTTTTCGGCTGCTGCTGTGATGCTATTTCTGCTGCTGCTGTTGTCTGTTGTTGTCCACTGCCGCTGCTATGTTGTTTATATTTCTGAGGTCGGACTGTCATTCCTTTTTGTTTCTTTCTTCGTCCTCGTGTTAATGTTGATGCTGCTGTTTTTGCTCCTCTTTTCCTTTCTTCTTCTTCTTCTTCTTCTTCTTCTTCTTCTTTCATTCGTGTTGTTGCTGCTGTTCAAACTACTGCGGTTCAGTTTATCGTATTTCGTTCGTTGTTTCATTTTCCTCCTCTTATTTCTGTCACCTCGTTCCTTGTTCTTGTCCTTATCGAGCTGCTGTTCGCCGCTACTTCTGTGTATTGGATTCTTATTTGTGTTCGGATTTCGATGTTGCTTTTGTCGTGGTCTCCTTTTTGTTGTGTCGATCCTACCATCTTTTGTCGACTAACTCCATGTTTTAGTGACCCTCTTCCCTCATTAATCCTGCTACTTATCCATTCTCATTCCCTCCGTTTTCTGTCTATTATCTAATTCAGGTTCGTTGCCGCTGTTTTGTTGATCCCTCGTTCTGATCTTTGTTGTTACTGTCAACGTAAACTGCTGCTCGATGTCATGTTCTAGTGTGACTTTCGTGAGGACCTCAGAAGGACGAGCGCTGGATCGTTTCGGATATCGATTCAAGGTAACTTTAGGACGTTACTCGATTTTATATCGTATGTTTGAGTAGTAGTATGTAGTAAATATTTTAACTTTGGTTTTCCAATTTTAGCTATTTATTATTTGCTAAAAATATTATTTAAATAAATCGTATGCCTTATCAATATTTTTACAAGTTTTCGATATCATTTTGTAAATCGTTGGTAATTTAATTATTTACGATCGTTAAAATATTTTGTTGGTTATCGTGACACTAGTAACTAAATAATGTCGATTTCATATTTCGTCATATTTCGTTAATTTATAATTTTCACTTAAAAATCGTATTTTTATATTTTAATCGAGATTTGTATATTTGTTAATAAATTAATTTTCGTTTTACGGTTTTTACTAATAAAAGGGAAAAACAGTCGATTTAGTTTTAAATATATTTTTAGTCGAGACTATTTTCACTAATTACTTCCGATTGACTATTTTTATTAAAATCCGTAATATTTATTAATCAAAGCTATTTATTAAAAATAATTTGAAATCTTTGTAATTCTAATTTTATTTATAAAACTCGTTGACTCAATTAATTTTGATATCGTTTTTCTTAAAATATCTCTTTTCTGAAAATTTATAGTTTTAACTCGATTTCCTTATTATTTATAAAATACTATATATTGAGATATTATATTTTATTTATATTTTGAGTAACGAATTTAGAAATATATTAAAGTTACGATAACGACGATAATAATAATAAAATATTAATTTCGTTAGAAATGCTATTTTATACATTTCACTCATTTTAATATCTTACGTATTTTCTATAATAATATTTTTAGTAATTTTCTAAAATTAGTAAGTTTCTATTTATAGAAAGTTTTCTTTTTAATATAAAGCATTCATTCATTTTATCCTTATATGATTTATATTGATTATATCTTTTGAATATCGATAATGGTTGTTTTGGAGTTATGGAATAAAGTCAAGTGTGGGGTTAGAGTAATAATCTGGGGTGTACGTTTTTGCGATCAACTATAAAGCTGGTGTGTCTATGTTGAGACACATTGGTCGTTGAACTGAGCATGGTTTGTGCTCAGGAGTGTGTATATTTTGACCTTAAACTTAGATATCGCATCGTTTAAGTCACCGTCGGGTTGAACTGGATTACGGTTGGTGTCCAGGAGGGGTGTACATTACTTAAGCCAGGACCTCGCTGCACGCAGTCCTGTTATAGTTGAGTTGCCTAGTTAGAGACCGAAGTCTGATTTGTTTTGACTAAGTTCTCGAAACTAGTTTAGTATGGTCCTAGTGAAAGTCTAGTCTTGTGCACACTGATCGAATTTCCATAACGCCAGTTTTGATATTATTATTATCGATCGATTTTGACTTGCAGGTTGGCAAGTGCTTTAAGTTTTGCTGAAAACTTATTTTTATTATATCGTTTTAATGTTTTCTCATTTTAATTATTTTGATATAGTAATACTATTATTTTTCCATATGATATAATATGGCTGGGAGAACGTCCGAGTTACTCCCCACTGACGTGGCTGTTATGTTTATAACATGACAGGTATTTGCTGCTGGGTTTTGGGTGTGAGCTAGCGAGTAGCGTGGATCCTACTCTTTCTTCATTTATGTAATTTATGGATTTGTATAACCCGTTTGGTGAATTTTCTCTTTAGCCCTTTTGTAAAAAGGAGCCTTTGTATTGACTTACCATTTCTTTTAATAAGATATAGTTTGTCAGTGTGTTTTAATCCCACTCTACAGTGTTTCCGCCACTGTATTGCGTTAGAATTTCTAGGGGATTACATTTGTGCCTTTTCTTTTTCTTCAATCTTTTCTTTCTTTCTTTTTCTTTCTTTTTTTTTCTTTTCTTTGCCCTTTTGGCTTGATTTGGCTTTTTGGCATTTCATTGTGTAACAAGAAAGAGAGAACTCAACAAATTACAAATTTATTTGTGGTTATGTGTAGGAGGTAGGGGAATGGGTAAGTTGGGGGTCGCGATTTCCCTTCAAACCCACAAAAAAGGGGAGAACTTGGACTAATCAAACAATTCCGAACACGGTCACCTAGGGGACGGGACTCGGCAACCAAGGCCTTTTCACACCGTGGGTGGTCATAATGGTCAAAATGCAAATCCCGTAGTAAATCCCTAGTAAGCTAGGTGGACTCCAGGTAAAGGACCAACGAAATCATTGATTTAGGGTCATTCTACTAGACTAAAGTCCAAGACTCGATTTATACTACTAGAAAGGGAAAGTAAACACTTGCACACTAGCCTCTAAACCGGGTTTTCGAAAACCGTTTACACACAAGACACAAGACACAACACAAAACAAAGACATGACAAAAACGAAAGAAAAAGAAACAAAGGGCCACAAAACAAAAACAAAACAAAACAAGCAAACAAACAACACAAACACCACCCCGAGCTTCCAAACAAGCCACCAACCAACACCAAACTTTACAAAGCTCCTCCCGAGCACACAACATCACAAATCTCCTCCGAACATCACAAGAGGTAAAGAGGAAAAAGGGATAAGGTGTTACCGGATGTCTTGAAAGCCTTCCAAAGTTAGCGGCGATTAGGCGACCTAAGAGGAAAAAGGGAGGCAAAACACGCACAAAAAAACACATATACGATACAAAGACATGAAAAGGAAAACACACAAAAGGAAAATCTTTTTGATTTTTATGAAAATTTTTCAAATTTTTAGGATTTTTAAAGATTTTTCGAAAAACTACAAAAATAAAACTAACTACGATAGAATATCGCTCCCCCACACTTAAGCCGAGCAATGTCCTCATGCTCGACCGTAGTGCATGGGAGCACAAGAGAAAAGAAACTACGAAAATAAAGCTAAAAATAAAAAAGGTGGAGAAAATGGTAGAATGTGTCCGGCCGGGGTGTAGTCAAGTCACCATGGGCCGAGACAAGAAAAGATATGGATGGGGGAAGAAATAAAAAGAAAGAAATAAAAGGAAATGGGAGGGGAGGACAAGGTGTAATCAAGTCACCTAGCCCGAATTCCGCCCAAATCCGACTAATTTCTACAAAAGGGTGAAAATCTTGAAAATTTGGATTTTGAAATGACTCTCGATGTAGTCACGTCATCGAGAGTCGGGAGCAACAAATACCAAGGCCCCGAGGGCCACCATGACACAAAAGTGTATAAGGGGAAGGGAATAAACAAATGAAGACAAGCTATAAAAAACGGAAAAGAGAGGATAGTTGCTATACCATACGGGTAGCAACTCACTCGCTCCATCGTCTCATAAATCAATATCGGCATGTAGCTAATCGTCGTCATTGTTCTTCCTCTCCAATCGCGATACGGATCCATGGTTGGAGCACAAATGTATAATGAGGTGGGTTTTGATGTGAAAGTCGGTTTAAAATGAAGTGAAAGTGAGGTGAAAATGTTTATGTGAGATGTAGGGGTCATATAATGAGAGTAAGGACATGTAGGGAGGTTGGGAGGGGGTATAAAGTGGTTGGGTGGGCTCAAACGACGAAGAAAGGGCCAAAGGAGGACAGGGGGTCCATCCCGGTCGGGATGGGTGGTCCCGGTCGGGATGACCTGCTCGTCCCGGTCGGGAAGACTTCGTCCCGGTCGGGATGACCTGTCAGTAGCCCCAACTTTTGCCACACTCATCCCGGACAGGATGACATCCTTCCCGGTCGGGATGGGCCTTCCATCCCGGACGAGATGACCTCTTCTCGGGCGGGAAGAGTCTCCTAACCCTCTGTAGCTCCCAAAAGCTCGTTCTAAGCTTCAAAAACCGACTCCCCTTCACACGATCCAAGCTCAAACAATGACCACTCCTCCCTAGGAATCACCTTCACTTCACCTATGAAACAAAGCTCATACACACATCAAATTCTCTCCCTCACATCGCTCATCAATAATCCAAATAGTCAAGAAATTCACAAAACCAAAAAAACTACAAGGGAAAGAGATATATACAAAGAGACGGTTCTTGTGGAACTCCGTCAAACCAAGGGTGGTGCATTCTTCAATCTTTTTCTTCAACAACAATGAATAGTTCCATCTCCATCAAGGGCACGAAGAAACAAGTCGAAGGCCCTAGCAAAGTCTTCAATCAAGCTCGAGATATAACCGTTCACATACCAAGGCTCTCCATGACCTTGTATTGACGTCCCCGGGGCATCCCGGTCTTGTAAGTTCAAAGGCTTGAACTTATACTTTTGATCCTTCGGGATATACCCAAACGTCCTTCGATCCTCATGTGGCCCCAATGGAGGCTCATCTTCCTTCTTGCTTTTCAACTTGTCATCAAGCCCATGATATGGGGACTCATCCGCTCTCATCCGCTTCAATCTCAGAGTCATCATCCTCAAGTTCACAAGAGTTCTTCTTCAAGCTTTGTCCCAACTCAACCCCTAGATCAATGTCATTCATGGTGTGGATCATATTGCAAGACTCATCATTAGTAGGCGAAGTGTTACCCTGGAGGTCAAACACTAGCTTCTCTTCGCCTAACTCGAAGGTGATCCTACCATTCTTCACATCGATCATAGCACCGGCGGTGTGTATAAATGGGCGCCCAAGGATAATGGAAGTGTTGGCATCTTTCGGCATATCGAGCACAATAAAGTCAACCGGAATGAAGAACTTCCCGATTCGTACCGGCACATCCTCAAGCATCCCCAATGGTCGGTTGAATGAACTATCGGCCATCTGGAGTGTAACGGACGTACGCTTTAGCTCCTTCATCCCGAGTCGCACACAAATGGAATAAGGAATGATGCTAACACTTGCACCCAAATCACATAATGCTCTTTCGATCTTGTAGTGGCCTATGGTGCAAGGGATCGAGAAACTACCCGGATCCTTCAACTTTGGAAGCGTAGAACCTTGAATAAGCTCGCTCACCACCCTTGTGAACGCTATGGTCTCTTCCTTGTCGACGGATCTCTTCCTAGCCAATATTTCTTTCATGAATCTTCCATATGCCGGGATTTGGGTAAGTAGCTCGGTGAATGGGACACTAACATCCAATTTCTTCACAATGTTAAGGAACTTTTCATATTGAGAATCTACCTTGGTCTTCATTTGCCTTGTTGGGAAAGGCAATTTGATTTGGATCTTGTTTTGCTCAATCGGGGTAGACTCCTCAAATGACACTTTCCTTTTGCCCTTGTCTTTTGATTGAAGTGGGGGAAGCTTGTCTTCTTGGGGTTTCTCAATCTCCCATAAGACTTGCTCCTCTATAGGATTTCCCAAACCTTGATCTTCTTGAATTGGAGGCACAACTTCTCTTGTTGGCTCTTCCTCATTAGGGGGTGGGGGAGGGTTATAAGATGTACCTCTCCTCGTGGTAATAGCATTTACATGCTCGAATTTCGCCATTTCGCCTTGAGGAGGTAGTTGCCCCCTTTGTCTTGAAGAACTTCCCGATGCAAGTTGAGATATTTGAGTCTCAAGCATCTTCATATGAGTTCTTGTTTCCTTGTTTTCATTTAAGATTTGAGCTATGATCTCTTGTTGTGATCTTTGTGTCTCCAATTGCCTCCTTTGCATTTCTTGAGTACTCCTTTGCATATCCATCATTTGCTTTTGCATGTTGAAATCTCGAGGTGGAGATTGTGGATTATGCGGAGTGTCAGTGATGGCTAGAGGAATGCCATAGTCATGAGTAGGAGATCGGCTCCTAGGCTTGCTTTGTTGTTGTTGACTTTGAGTTGCTTGTTTTTGACGGTTCCCTTGGAACCCATGAGAATTGCCTTGATTATTGCCATGGTTGTAATTTTGTTATCCTTGGAAGTTTTGGTTTCCTTGGAAACCACCTTGATTGAAGTTCCCTTGTTGGAACCCTTGATTGTTGTTGTGGGAAGTATCTTGGTTATTTTGCTTGAAATTGTTGAAGGACCTTGAGTTGCCTTGATAACCTTGGTTGTTGTCCCTTAAGGGAGGTGGAACATAGGGACGAGGTTGCATAGCTTGTTGTTGAAGGACTTGATTGGAAGCTTGGTATTGATTGGAATAGGAAGCACCTTGCTTGAACGCTTGAAAGGCATTCACTTGCTCAATACTCCCTTGACAATGCATAGGGTCATGACCAACGATTCCACAAGTATCACACATCCCATAATAAGGCAAAGGAGGTGCAAAACTCAAAGCATTCACTTCTTGAATTGAGTGTTGATTGGAGGAACTAATGCCTTGAACTTGAGTGAGGTGGCCTTGGAGCTTCTGTCAATGGTCTCCATGTGTGTCTTCAATTGAGCTCCAAGGTCAATGCTTAATTGAGTAATAGCATCAACCTCGTGCCTACCTCCTCGATTTGCCTTCCTAGGCCTTGAGTATTGAGAATTATGAACCGCCATCTCCTCGATTCTTGCCCATGTTTGGTCATCATCGACCTCGGTGAACCTACCATTGGAGCCCATGTTGAGTATAGTTCTTGAGTCCTCATAAAGACCGTTCCAAAATTGTTGGACTAAGAACCATTGTGAAAGTCCATGGTGGGGGCACGATCTAACCAACTCCCAAGCCTCATAAAGGCTCTCTTCATCCCGTTGTTGGAAACCGGTGATGGAGGCCCTAGCAAATTAGTCTTCTCCGGAGGGTAGAACATTTGGTAGAACGCCAATGCAAGTTTCTTCCAAGTATCGATGCCCATGGTTGCCCTATCGAGACTCTTGATCCATTGCTTCACTTTTCCAATCAATGAGAATGGAAATAATACCCAACGGATTTGATCTTGAGTAACCCCGGTTTGAGAAATAGCGTCACAATAATCGGAGAAAATCTCGATGTGTTGGTGCGGGTCTTCGGTGGGCAAACCACTAAATTGGTTCCTCTCCACAAGTTGAATGAAGTGAGTCTTAGCCACAAAATTTCCGGCATAAGTGGCCGGTAGAGTATTCGGTCCCGGCAAGACATCTTCCGTAAATGTAGAGTGAGACGAAAACTTCGGCATTATTGGATGTAAGGGAGATGGTGGTGAAGACGGAGTTGAAGTAGATGTAGAGGGGGAACTAGGACTAGAATATCCAAAGGGATTGGTGAAATTCCCTTCGGCCGTCTCTCGAGATGCTTCCTCGAAATCGTTTCCTTGAGCTTGCTCTTGATGAGTATTGCTTGCGCTTGGTTGAGAGATTCTAACCCGGTTAATCGTCCGTTGGCGAAAGGCTCGAAAAAGCCTTTCCGGCTCTGGATTAAAGAGAAAGAATTCGCCTCCCCGCCTAGGCATACACTACTCACTAGAACAAACGTGAGAACACCTAGTGCTTTATGGGCACTAGGTAACGACAATAAACAAGCACAATCGAAAGACAAAGAGAAAAGAGAAAGCTAAGAAAGCAAGAAAAACTAGAGAATATTCACAAGAGAAGATAGGAGGGCACAAAGAAGGGTAACTAAGTCTAGAAATGAGCAAACAAAGTCTAAACAATGCACCGTCCCCGGCAACGGCGCCAAATTGATGGTAGGATTTGTCGTGGATCCCGCCACCAATTAATTGCCAACTAGCACCTAACGGTAGTTAGGGTAAGTCGGGTCGTGTCCACGGAGACGGTATTGCAATGCTTAGACTAAATCGGCCTAAAACTAGACTATGCTACCAAACAAACACAAAGAACTTCTACTAGATGAATTATGATGAGAGGAGAAGTAGGAGGTAGACTAACAATCAACTAGGCTAAACGAGGTTAAGCTAGAATAACTAAACACAAACCAACTAGCAAACTAAAGAGAAGTGCAAAACAATGCTAATAATCGAACCAATTATCAAACTAAAGAAGTGATGACTAACTAACAAGATGAATCAAATATGGAAAGAAAGGAGTGGGTTAGGTCGGGTTCATAAGTGTAGTAGGGTGACTTGGGTTGATTAAGGGTGTAAGTGCCTCCTAATTGCTAGGTTCGGTCCGGGCGATAGCAACTTAAACCGATGTCGATGACAATGCTCAACATGTCCACACACAAAGCATACAATGGGTAGAAGAAGACTAGCATGAGAAGCATGGCCACTACAACTCATACAAGCATATCAACAAACACATGGTGTGCCAAATATGTGACTAACAACAAAGATTCACCCTTTACCCCCAATCAAGCCCTAATCACCCATAATCTACCCTTAATCCCCCTACTAACCCACAAGTAAACTACTCACTCATGAACAAACTAACTACAACAATAAAAAGAGAAAACATCACCATAACCCTAACATTCATCATCAAGAACAATAACAATCAATAACAACAAACACTAAGTAAAGATTCAAACTTGATTCAATAACAATAAACAAGAGAAAAGAAAGATTATACCAACACTAGATGAAGCAAAAGATGAAATCTTGCATAAAAGAGAAACCCAAATAATCCCAAGGTTGTCAATCTTGGAGAAGTCTTCAAGTATCTTCTTAATACAAGCACTAATTAACTAAGATTAACTAAGATTAACTAAGGATTAAGGAGAGATTCAAACTAATGTGAGGAACTAAATCTAGGGTTTATATCTTGTAGAGAGGCTTAAGAGAGGCTAAACTAATGTAGGATGCATAAACAATACAAGAGGTAAAAATTTATAGGGTTACAAATGGAAGGGAATTAAGAAGAAACAAGGCGCGGCTGCCAGGTGCCCTTCCCGGCCGGAAGGAGGTGGTCTCGGTCGGGAAGGTGTCGGTCCCGGCCGGGAGGAGCTGGTCCCGGTCGGGATGGACCCAAAACAGGAGCATCCTCTTTTGTGCACCTCATCCCGGTCGGGATGGCATCCTTCCCGGTCGGGATGGGTCTTGTAGGCCTCCAATATGATCTTTAGAGTTCCTCCTTGCTTCACATGGACTTCTCATCGATTCTCGGGACTCGGGATCGGGTCTCGGGGGCTCGGGATTGGGTCCCAAGGTCTCAGGGTCGATTTCAAAGCACCGAGTCATCGTTCCTTTATCTCGTTGGCTCTAAAATGCGTATGTATCGAGTCGGAGTCGCTCCAACTCTTCCAAATCGGTCTCGGGAACCTGAAACGAACTAAAGGAAGCATAAGAAGTCCCTAAACCGCTCCCAAGGAGCGATTCTACAAGGAAAATGGGACCAAAACCCTACAAAATAGGCACTACAAACCACACTTATCAACTACACACCTCTTCGTATGTTAAGAATGAATTCAATTGAATATTTTGTCCAAACAATTTACTTACGTTAGTTGTTACCTACCATTAGCATTTTCAATTTTCACCTAGACAATAGGATTCATGTGAGAACGACTTTCATTTATGTCCACGAGTTTGAACTAGACGTTTTCAAATAATTACAGAAAATTAAAATAATTTGTCACAATGAAATTGAGGTTCCGCAAGACTGTCTCACCAGGCCGGTCGAAAGGCATGGTCACCCGATTCTTGGAACCGTGGCCCAACTCGAAAGGAGCCTCCTTATGACTAAAACAATTATATACTATTATGGGCCATCATAAATAGTCAAACATTTATGGTAGCCCAGTGACAAGCTCTTGTGATCAAATATTTGCGCTGTGTTGAGGGCAGCAGTCTGAATATCATGAAGGCCCTTTTTTTTGTGTTCCTACCTCTTAATTTTTTCTCTTTCGTGTGTTCATACCTCTTAATTTTTTCTCCTCGTTTCCTAAGTCTATATTACAGAGGAATGTCCATTACAGAGTACTATTTTTAGTTTTCTCGGTCACTAATGTGTTTTCCGCTTTCTTAAAGTATTTCAAATACTCCGTATATATAGTATATGATCTTTGATACAAATATCTATTTTTGTTATATATAATTTTTTAACAATTTATTACTTTAATGATAATAGTCGTTTTATAAAAACGAAAAAATCTTCGTAACAAATATCATACCTATACAAGTATGAGATTTACGGCCAATAGAAACTAAAATATTACTTGATAATTAATCCTCTATGTATGGATTGTTACTCCTAAATCTTAAAGGATCTCCACAAAAAAAAAATTGCACAGGGTCACCAAATATCATTTAACGGCCCTGAGTCTCACGACAACTTATCGTGAGAACTACTAATAAGAATAAAATAATAATAATAATAAAACTAACTACTTTCTATGTGAGAGGTCTCATGATAAACTTATTCTGAGACCATGGAAACCGCCTCATACAAGAACTCGTGCCCGAAAATTGACCATAAATATATTAGAATAATAATTGTAGTATAATAATAAAAAAATATCAAAATAACCAATAATTTATACTTTATAATTACGTAATACTAAAACTACATATATACGAAGTGGGACTGATCGTCTAATAATTAAAAAATTTAAATTAATTTGTGACACAATCAAATTGAGGTCACATAAATTGACCATAAAAAATCGACGACAAATAATCAATTCAAAAGGTCGACCCGTTCGAGACGGGTTTTAATTCTAAATTAACGGCTCAGTTCGTTGATGGGGGTCGGTTGCCTGCCTATGGCCGCCTGCCAATCAGGCCCCAGGGCGACCAGTCCCAGAAGGAGGAAAGGTCTGCCCAGCAGCCTTTCCATCAAAGTCATTGAAATCTCCAAGTGTGGCCCTAATCCCTTGAGCCATCCGCCAAACAGAGCAAACCAGACCTCCCGCCTGCTTCCAGGGCATTCCCGCCTAAACAGAACCGAAGGAGAACCGAGGATCCATCCGTCATTTTACCTAAGGTAAGGAGAAATGGGTGGATAAGATGAGTCCACTTGTCGCGCCAACATCCACCCATTTCCCTCCTCTTCTTTCTCTTTTCCTCTCTCTTGTGGGAAGGTATAAATACTTACCCATTTCCCACATAAGAGGGGTTGGATTTTCTCTCTCTAGACTCTTACTCCTAAAAACGCCACCTAGTTCCTCACGAGCTAGGTCCGTTAAGGCATTTCACGGACTGACTTAGGCATCGGAGAGGGTTTCCTCGGACAACCTCCGAGGCCCTGTGCGTTCATTGTGCAGGGAGCAGGCCATTTCCGCCGGGAAGGTCCGATCTAGGGAGTGAGAGAAAGGGGAGACCAAGGGAAATCAAACGATCAATTGTTCACCGTTAACCCAATTATACAGCCCGGATCCTAGGCCGGGTAAATTGTTTCCGTGACCGGAACAATTTGGCGCCGTCTGTGGGGAACTTACGGTTGTGCTCACGAGTTACCCACTAAAATCAACCACTCATAATCACAAAACTAAAACAATCATGCCAGAAATTGTTGATGCCAGTGCAGAAGCGGGTCCGACGGTTCCACCGGTGACCCCCCTGTATGGTATGCCGCAGTCGGAGAGGGTTCCTCCTGCCACGATCCTAGGGGTGGGGGGAACCAATTTCCTTGGTGGATCTAACACCGCTGTGACACCTGAGTTGGGGACACACCCAGGACATGCTCTCAATCTGACCCCAGCTCAGATGGCACAGGCGGCCGCGTTCTTCTCTGCGATGCTGAATCAGGAGTTCACGCCTGAAGACTTGGTAGGCAGGGTCGCGTCGGCTCCCTGGCAACCATCCCCAGTCAGCAGGGACGAGGCCGGGGGCACGAGGCGGACCGCCGCCAGAAATGCTCAGAGAAAAGCAAGAAGAACAGATCAAGTGTATGCGCATGTGCAAAGGCGCATTACTACTGACAATCCGGAGCCACCTGTTCAGCAGGCGTTCTCCATTCATACAACAGAATCAGCGTCTGGAGGATAGGGAGGCTTGTCCCGAGGGTTACAGGAGCGCATGAGGCCCAGGGAGCCCATGTCAAAACGCTTGGGAGAAAAACCAGGCGGAGTTTTCTCCAGGCTAACGCCTGCAGCCAAGGAACAGTCGGCCCCAGGCTTATCCCAAAGCCTGCAATCCAGACTCAACCGGGGACAACCGCTCGAGTCCAGGTACCATCAGGGTGAGAACCTCTGCCACTCTCAGAGGAAGAGGCCCAGACAGACCTCCCCGGAAACAGAGGACGAAGCAGCCAGTAGGCCGCCACCAGGGCACCGCTCCCCCAGTGCGAGGAAACCGACCCATAAACAATGGGAATCTCACGGTAACCAGTCTGGGGAAAGCAGGTCACGACTGGTAGGCAGGCCCACCAAAACCCCGTTGCACCCTGAGGTACAAGAGTACCCCATTCCATAAATCAAAATGCCCACCATCAAATTTGACGGGACGACAGATCCTGAAGACCACCTGGCAGCCTTTGAGAGCCACATGGGCATGTATGACGTAGATGATGCCATCTGGTGCAAAGTTTTCCCAACCACCCTGGTGGGGCTCGCACAGGGATGGTTCAGAGACCTCCGCCAGGGGTCAGTCAGATTCTTCATAGAGTTGGCTGAAATTTTCCTCGAACAGTATGCCGGAAATAAGAGAAGACGCCTTACCCGTTTCGATCTCATGACCCTGAAACAGAAAAAGGGTGAGAGTGTGAGGGAATACATGAGAAGGTTTGATCTATCCTACCAGCAGGTTAGGGAGATCGATGATTCCACTGCCGCCTACGCCCTGACAATCTCCCTACTTCCAGGGGAAATGAAAAACCAGATGATCAGGGCCCAGCCAGAAACCTTGGCCATGGCCAGAAAGATTCCGGAAGGGTTCATTCTGCAGGAGGAGTTCCACGGCCTGACGGATACCCCTGCAGGCCAAACAAGGCCTCAAGGGTGACCGCAGGGTGGAAGGGGCAGAAGTGAGCCAGGCAAGCAAAAGGAAGAGGGAGACACTCCCAAGAAGGAGCGCACAGTCTACCAGCCCAGATTCGACAGTTACACTGCTCTGAACAAATCCAGGGCGGAGATCTTCGAACTGGAAAAAGAAACTGCTAAATGGAACCGCCCGAACAAACCTCGCAGCCCAAAAGGAGACCCCAAGAAATTCTGCACTTTCCACGACTGTATAGGCCATACCACCGAAGAATGCCGTCACCTGAAGGACGAAATCGAGAAGTTAATCAGGAACGGATGGTTAGCCAACTACGCAGCTAAGAATAAGTCTCAGAAGGAAGTGTCTGAAAAACCCGAAGGGTCAGTGCAGAATCGCATAGTGATCCATGTAATTTCAGGGGGCACTGAGGGCCAGCTCAGTCGAAGAGGCCAAAAAAGACAAATGCGTGAACTAAGGAACCAGATCTGCTATGCTGAGAAAGCAGGGAGTCCAAGGGGAGTGACATTAAGCATCACCCCTGATGATGCAGGGCGCGTAGTGTACCCGCACAGTGACCCCTTGGTGCTTGATGGTAGGGATTTGTCGTGGAATCCCAACCGTCAAATAATTAACCGGCTATTCCTAACTAGGGTAGCTAGGGTAAGTCGGGTCGAATCCACGGGGACGGTAAGAGGCGTCTAGACTAAGTTCACCCAAATACTTGACCAAGTCAACGGGCTAAACTAAACTATAGAATGATAGAAGAGGAGAAAGCTAGACTATGACTAGGAAGAATAATAAGGAGAACGGGCTAGGATTAGGTCGGGGTCAAAGGGGTAACGAAATGGTCAAGGGAGAGCTAGAATGAAGGAGGTAGTAGGGTAATCTAGGTCGGTCCGGGCGGTCGCAACTTAAACCGACCTAGAGGTTCCTCATGGAACCCATTTTGGCGACACACATGACAAACGGGGTTCTAGCGTGTTATGGCCTAGATCGCATCCGAGCGGTCGCAACTTAGACTAACCTAGGGGTCGCCCTCACCGGGCTCTCGCAACTTAATGAGGGAACCGAACCCATAACAACTAACACCCACAAGGGAAAGGCAAGAAAAACAAGCAATCTAACTTACTTAGTCAATCAAGCAATTCATCAAACATGTCATATGCATCAACCAAGAGGAAACCCAAATCTTCCACCCACATCTCCAACAAACCCTTAATCACCCAATCAACACCCTAATCACCCTACTAACCCTAGCAAGAGCACTACTCTAACATAATCAAACTACACTAACAAGAACAAGAGAAATCAACACAAGAATCCAAACATCCATAATGAAACTATTGAAAAAGATGAACTAAGAACACTACAACAATCAAACATGCAAACTTGGATGAATTAAACAAGATAAAGAGTAAAAAGGAAGAGAATTATACCATACTAGTGAAGGAGAAAGATTGAAACTTGCATTAATGAAGAAAACCCAAAACAAACCACCAAGGTTGTCAAGCTTGGTGAAGATCTTGAAGAATTCCCTTAATACAAGTACTAAACTAAGATTAACCACTAATTACCGACTAATCTACACTAATCTAATCTAATCTAACCTAAAGTAGTCTAGGGTTTAAGGAGAGGTGAAGAACATAAGCTAAGATTACAAGAGGAGGGGTATTTATAGGGTTACAAATGGAAGGAGGAAGAAGGAAACAAATGCGGGCTGCCCTGGGACTTTCCCGATCGGGAATGGGCAATCCCGATCGGGAATCTTCACTTTCCCGATCGGGAATGTTGGGACCCGGTCGGGAACTTCTTCCAGTGGCCGTCTTCTTTGTGCACCTTTTCCCGATCGGGTTTTAGGCCTTCCCGATCGGGATGGGTCTTGTGGGCCTCCAATATGATCTTTTTGGTTCCTCCTTGCTTCACATGGACTTCTCATCGATTCTCGGGACTCGGGATCGGGTCTCGGAGGCTCGGGATTGGGTCCCAAGGTCTCGGGGTCGATTCCAAGGCATCGAGTCATCGTTTCTTTATCTCGTTGGCTCCAAAATGTGTATGTAAAGAGTCGGAATCGCTCCAACTCTTCCAAACCGGTCTCGGGAACCTGAAACGAACTAAAGGAAGCATAAGAAGCCCCTAAACCGCTCCCAAGGAGCGATTCTACAAGGAAAATGGGACCAAAACACTACAAAATAGGCACTACAAACCACACTTATCAACTCCCCCACACTTAACCCTTACTCGCCCTCGAGTAAGCACATACTAACTACTATACTAGCCGAATGGATATTAGCGCACCCTACGCCCTTTCAACTCACGCGAGTGCACTTAGAGGAAAAGTGCACTCCGCAAGGCAAGTCGGGTCTTGCGACAAAACTGCGGACGCAACCGGACACAAGACACAAAGACAAACAAACACACAAACGAACACATAATCGGTTGCACCCAAAGAAAAACAAATACCGCTTCCCTCTAAAAGCGGTGAAAGAAGCACCGGTTTAGGACTCGAGGTAAGTGATAACGTTCCCAAGCTAGCAATACAAACCGAGGTGGACTAAACCCTAATAGTATGACGATAAAGCAACAAAAACGTTGGCAACTTACCTAGGTCCTCCTAACTTTCTAAGAACGTACCACGGGACGATCGGCGGGATGGACAAAGGATGAACCACGGTGTTAGTCGACACTGTAGGTAAGTGAGACCCCGCCCCCTTTAGCAAAGAGCCAAGAGGGTCGTCCCATGCCCGAAACCGCCTAACTAGTCCAAGTAAAAAGGTGGAAAAACATGCAAAATGAGGGAAGACCGACCACTACCGCTATCATCCTTCCTAGGGACTCGGTCCTTTGGTAGGCTCTTCACGGTAATAGTCGGTAAAAGGCTTATTTTGTGAGGGTATAATCTTTTTGTGGGGCGATTTTCTTTTGGCATTTTCTCTTTTCTTTTGCATTTATGCTTTGTTTGTTGCCATGCCATTTCTTTTTTTTTTCTTTTCTATTTTCTTTTTGGCTTTTGTGCCTTTTCTTTTTCTTCATTCTTTTCTTTCTTTCATTTTTTTCTTTCTTTTCTTTCCTTTGCCCTTTTGGGTAAGATTTGGCTTTCTGGCATTTCTTTGTATGACAAGAAAGAGAGGAATCAACAATTTGCAATTTTATTGTGTGGAAATGCGTAGGAGGTAGGTGAATGGGTGAGTCGGGACGGGCCCTTCCCTTCAAACCCACAAAAAGTGGAGAACTTGGACTAATTAAACAATCCTAGACACGGTCACCTAAGGGACGGGACTCGGTAACCAAGGCCTTTTCACACCATGGGTGGTCATAATGGTCAAAATGCACATCCCGTAGTAAATCCCTAGTAAGCTAGGTGGACTCAAGGTAAAGGACCAACGAAATCATTGATTTAGGGTCATTCTACTAGATTAAAGTCCAAGACTCGATTTATACAACTAGGAAAGGAAAATAGACACTCGCACACTAGCTTCTAAACAGGGTTTTCGAAAACCAATTACGCATAAGACACACAACAAAACACAAAACAAAGACTCGCCGAAAATGAAAGAAAAAGAAACAGAAGTAACAAAACAAGAACAACACAAAACAAACACATAGAAAACACAAACACCACCCCTATCTTCCAAATGAGCAACCAAATCAACCTCGAGCATTACAGAGCTCCTCCCGAGCACACCACATCACATTCTCCTCCAAACTCCAAGAGAGAAAAAGAAGAAAAAGGGATAAGATGTTACCGGTAGTCTTGAAAGCTTTCCGAAGCTAGCGGTGATTTAAGCAACCTATAAGGAAAGAGGAGGCGAAACACACACAATACAACAAATACACGACATAACGACAAAAAGGGAAAACACACAAAAGAAAATCTTTTTGATTTTTGCTAAAAAATTTCAAATTTTTAGGGTTTTTAAAGATTTTTTCGAAAGACTACAAAAATAAAGCTAACTATGCTAGAATACCACTCCCTCATACTTAAGTCGAGCCATGTCCTCATGCTCGACCGTAGTGCATGGGAGTACAAAAGAAACTACGAAAATAAAGCTAAAAATCAAAAAGTGGAGAAAAGGGTAGAAGGTGTCCGGCCGGGGTGTAATCAAGTCACCATGGGCCGAGACAAGAAAAGATATGGAAGGGGGAAGAAAAATAAAAAGAAGGAAATAAAAGGAAATGGGAGGGGAGGACTAGGTGTAATCAAGTCACCTAGCCCGGATTCCGCCTAAATCCGACTAAATCCTCAAAGAGAAAAAGTGAAAAAACTTGTAAAATTTGGATTTTGAAAAAGGACTCTCGATGTAGTCACATCATCGAGAGTCGGGAGCAACCATATACCAAGGCCTCGAAGGCCACCATGACTAAGGGGAAGGGGAGAAACAACGGGATAACAAGCAATAAAAAACGGAAAAGAAAGGATAGTTGCCATACCGACCGGTTAGCAACTCACTCTCTCCATCGTCTCAATTATCAATATAGGCACTCGCTTGTTGTCGTCATTGCTATCCCACTTCAAGCTTGATAGAACCGCATGGTAGAGGTAGTAATGGTGTGAGGGGGAGGGATTTGATGTGAATATCGGTCTAAGGTGAGGAGGAAATGAGGTTAAGGTATGTAAGTGAGGTACATGGGTGGTATGATACGAGCAAGGAAGGTAGGGAGGTTGGGTGGGGGTATACAATGGTTGGGTGGGCTTAAATGTCGAAGAAGAAGTACCAAAAAGGAGTAGGGGGTCATCCCGGTCGGGATGGGTGATCCCGGTCGGGATGACATACCCGTCCCGGTCGGGAAGCCTCCTTCCCGATCGGGACGACACTCCAGTGAACTCAATTTTTGGCACCTTCATCCCGATCGGGACAGCCCCATCCCGGTCGGGACGACACACCCTTCCCGATCGGGAAGGGTCTTCACGATTCCCATGACCCCAAAAACCGACTTCCTTACTCACAATCCAAGATCTATCATTAACCACTCCTTACTAGGAGTCACCTTCACTTCACCTATCACAATACACTCAAATTACACATTAAATTCACTCCCTCACATCGCTCATCAAAATACCAAAACAATTACAAGAATCCCACAAAAACAAACAAAATCAAGAGAAAATAAAACACATAAATACAAGCACAAGTATTCTAAAGAGGAGAAAATAATGTACAACATGACGGTTCTTTAGGAACTCCGTCAAACCTAGGATGGTGGACTCTCCTTCAACCGTAGCCCTCAAGGGCATGGAGGAGCAAGTCGAACGCGCTACCGACATCATAATGTAGGCCCAAGAAGCGCTCGAGCCTAGCCAACCTCCACGGCCTCCAAGGTGGAGGCAAGAAGTAGGATTTCCAAGACCCAAAATCATCATTCGTGTCATATCCGAGGTCTATCCATCCTATGAGCTTTACCGGCCTCTTCCTCCCTAGGCATCGCCTCCAATCATTAGCAAGCTTCATCTCCAAGAAACAAGGCACAAAAAGCGGTTTTGGCCTCATCTCCTCAATGCACACCCCCACACTTTCCTCAAGTTGTGGTTCCCCATCTTCATCACTAGGCCCCATATCATCTTGGAGAGGAGGATCGAAACTTCTACCGGCGGTTTCAATCTCCTCCAAGTCATCGCTCGGTGTACTAGTAAGGGGCTCTTGATGCTTATCCACATTATCGCACAAGGGCAACTCGAGGCTAACAACTTCACCCAACAACTTCACAAACTCTACCAAACCGTCCAACTCACTATCCTCCTCCAATTCTTCACCAATGTTGCCTTCACTAAGGGTCATCTCCTCATTCGTCTCTTTTTGGGTAGACGATTGAGGTCCTTCAAAGCAAATCTCTCTATCAAAGGGAACAACGTCGGCGGCTTCGTGATTAGGTTGCTCCTCTCTCTCAAGTGGGCACCCTCCATCTAAATGTGATGCCCGGGATAAAGACATTACGGTTTGAACCGCTAATGCATTTAAATGAGCATTCCTCGCCTCGTTTCCCCTTCGAATTTGGGCCATTAATTCATCTTGTTGTTTTCGCAATTGAATGGCCGTTTCTTGAAGGCTCCTTTGCATTTGAAGAAGTGATTGAAACTCCTCCATGTCGGGCAATTGGTGATCATTGGGGTCTTGATAATCTCCATGATAATCTTGATAATCTTGATGATAATCTTGATGATAATCTTGATAATCTTGATTAAACATGGTGTCTTGATGATGCCCAAGGGGTGGGGCATCATATTGTTGGTAGCAAGGTTGGGGTGGTTGGTAGTATTGTGGGTCATGGGGTTCATATTGTGGTTGGGGTGGAGGGTAATATGGTGGGTCTTGGTGGTATTGGCTTCCATAAGGTGAATCTTGATTGAACATGGTGGGTTCACATTGATAACTCGAGTAATAGTCACCATGATCGTAGGATTGGTAATCGTTCACTTGTTGGTAGCCATTTTCATAACCTTGAGGTTCATACCCACTAGAGTCTTGATCACCCCAAGAAGCTTGATTATGGTAGGGGGACGTCATGTCATACCCTTGGTTCATGGAAGAAGAGGGGTAGCTCATATCGGCTCCCGAGTGTGTGGAGTTTAGATCAAACCCCATGCTTGCTCGAAAATCGTAGTCCATACCCGGTTGGAAACCACTCATCCTAGCAACCGTCCGTTAAAGCGGCTCTTAATCGCAAGAAGAAGATAGTCACCACCTCTAAGCATAAACTGTAGACTAGGAACAAACGTGAGAAGTCTAGTGCTTTTTGGGCACTAGACAAGAGAGAAATAAACCACACACACACAAGAAGCAAGGTAACCAAAAAGAAAAAGAAAAACACAAACACAAAGACAAAGTCAAGTAACTAGGAAAACGAAGTCTAAACTAGCACCGTCCCCGGCAACGGCGCCAATTTGATGGTAGGGATTTGTCGTGGAATCCCAACCGTCAAATAATTAACCGGCTATTCCTAACTAGGGTAGCTAGGGTAAGTCGGGTCGAATCCACGGGGACGGTAAGAGGCGTCTAGACTAAGTTCACCCAAATACTTGACCAAGTCAACGGGCTAAACTAAACTATAGAATGATAGAAGAGGAGAAAGCTAGACTATGACTAGGAAGAATAATAAGGAGAACGGGCTAGGATTAGGTCGGGGTCAAAAGGGTAACGAAATGGTCAAGGGAGAGCTAGAATGAAGGAGGTAGTAGGGTAATCTAGGTCGGTCCGGGCGGTCGCAACTTAAACCGACCTAGAGGTTCCTCATGGAACCCATTTTGGCGACACACATGACAAACGGGGTTCTAGCGTGTTATGGCCTAGATCGCATCCGGGCGGTCGCAACTTAGACTAACCTAGGGGTCGCCCTCACCGGGCTCTCGCAACTTAATGAGGGAACCGAACCCATAACAACTAACACCCACAAGGGAAAGGCAAGAAAAACAAGCAATCTAACTTACTGAGTCAATCAAGCAATTCATCAAACATGTCATATGCATCAACCAAGAGGAAACCCAAATCTTCCACCCACATCTCCAACAAACCCTTAATCACCCAATCAACACCCTAATCACCCTACTAACCCTAGCAAGAGCACTACTCTAACATAATCAAACTACACTAACAAGAACAAGAGAAATCAACACAAGAATCCAAACATCCATAATGAAACTATTGAAAAAGATGAACTAAGAACACTACAACAATCAAACATGCAAACTTGGATGAATTAAACAAGATAAAGAGTAAAAAGGAAGAGAATTATACCATACTAGTGAAGGAGAAAGATTGAAACTTGCATTAATGAAGAAAACCCAAAACAAACCACCAAGGTTGTCAAGCTTGGTGAAGATCTTGAAGAATTCCCTTAATACAAGTACTAAACTAAGATTAACCACTAATTACCGACTAATCTACACTAATCTAATCTAATCTAACCTAAAGTAGTCTAGGGTTTAAGGAGAGGTGAAGAACATAAGCTAAGATTACAAGAGGAGGGGTATTTATAGGGTTACAAATGGAAGGAGGAAGAAGGAAACAAATGCGGGCTGCCCTGGGACTTTCCCGATCGGGAATGGGCAATCCCGATCGGGAATCTTCACTTTCCCGATCGGGAATGTTGGGACCCGGTCGGGAACTTCTTCCAGTGGCCGTCTTCTTTGTGCACCTTTTCCCGATCGGGTTTTAGGCCTTCCCGATCGGGATGGGTCTTGTGGGCCTCCAATATGATCTTTTTGGTTCCTCCTTACTTCACATGGACTTCTCATCGATTCTCGGGACTCGGGATCGGGTCTCGGAGGCTCGGGATTGGGTCCCAAGGTCTCGGGGTCGATTCCAAGGCATCGAGTCATCGTTCCTTTATCTCGTTGGCTCCAAAATGTGTATGTAAAGAGTCGGAATCGCTCCAACTCTTCCAAACCGGTCTCGGGAACCTGAAACGAACTAAAGGAAGCATAAGAAGCCCCTAAACCGCTCCCAAGGAGCGATTCTACAAGGAAAATGGGACCAAAACACTACAAAATAGGCACTACAAACCACACTTATCAGTGCTGTCCCTAGAGATCAGCAACCACATTGTGCGGAGGTGTATGGTAGACACAGGCGCGTACACAAATCTACTGTACAAGGACGCCTTCGAGAAAATGGGCCTGGAAAAGAGGCACCTGCGACCTGCTCCCGGATCGCTGTAGGGATTCAGTGGGGCAGGCGTGCTGCCCATGGGAGTCATAGATCTGCCCGTAACCTTTGGAGAAGGCTCTACTGCCAGAAATGTCAGGGCAACCTTTGTTGTTGTGGATGCAAGATCTGCCTACAACGCCCTAATTGGCAGAGCCACCCTGGACGAAATCGAGGCGGCCATCTCCATCAGGGCTCTCACCATAGCGTATGTCACTGATTTCGGGCTAGAAGGAAAGGTGCGTGGGAACCAGGAGTCAGCCAGGCAATGCTACTCCGTGGCCCTACAAGAGCACGAAAAAGAAAGGAAAGGAAAAAGGAAGGCTGATAGTTCCCCCAGCAGGGAAGGCGAAATCCCAGCCGAACACCCGGCGTCCGACAACCTGGAGCCAGGGGGCGAAAGCATGTTGGTAGATTTGGAACCAGGCAGGCAGGTCCTGATAGGAGCTGACCTGGAAAAATCCTACCAGGCTGAACTGGTCAAGCTGCTAAAAGAAAACAAAGACGTATTTGCCTATTCTGCAGACGAGATGCCCGGCGTCGATCCATCATGCATCGTTCACAAGCTGAATGTAAGCATGGATGCTCGCCCTGTAAAACAGAAGAAACGAAACATGTCTGCAGAAAAAGACGCAGCAATCAAGGAAGAAATTGACAAACTCTTGAAAGCAGATTTTATTGAGGTCTGTGACTACCCGGAATGGTTGGCGAATGTAGTCATGGTAAAAAAGTCGTCAGGCGCATGGAGAATGTGCGTAGATTTTACAAACCTCAACAAGGCCTGCCCGAAAGATTGCTATCCGCTCCCCAGAATCGACCAACTGGTAGACTCCACCAGTGGTTACTCCATGCTGAGCTTCCTAGACGCCTTTTCAGGGTATCATCAAGTATACTTGTGGCAGCCGGACAGGGTGAAGTGTGCGTTCATCACCAGTTCAGGCACCTACATGTACAAGATGATGCCATTCGGGCTCAAAAATGCAAGGGCTACATACCAGCGGTTGGTTGATAAAGTGTTTGAAAAACAAAAAGGCAGAAACATCGAGGCTTACGTTGATGACGCCATTGTAAAAAGCAGAGAAGACAGAGAGCACCTGATAGACCTGCAGGAGACCTTCTGTTCCCTGCGCACCTACAAAATGAAACTCAATCCAAAGAAGTGTACATTTGGAGTCCGCTCCGGCAAATTCCTGGGGTTCTTGGTCAGCTCTCGGGGTATAGACGCCAACCCTGAAAAAATTCAGGCAGTTCTAGACCTTCCTGAGCCCAAGATCATTAGAGACATCCAGCGCCTGACGGGCCGCATGGCCGCCTTAGCACGGTTCGTCGCCCGATCAGCAGACAAGGCCACTCCTTTCTTCAAGATACTGAAAGGAAACAAACAGTTCAAGTGGGAAAACGAGCAGAAAGAGGCCTTTGAGCAACTAAAGGACCATCTTAAGAAGCTCCCCACCCTGGCTAGGCCAGTAGCAGGAGAAAAGCTTTTCCTCTACATTGCAGTAACCAATATAACTGTCAGCGCGGTCATCCTACGAGAAGAGGCAGGCGCCCAGCAGCCTATATACTTTGTAAGTCATGCGTTGGGGGCAGCCGAGAAGAATTACCCGATGGTCGAAAAAGCCGCCTATGCAGTCATAATTGCTGCTAGGAAACTCAGGCCTTACTTTGACGCACATCCAGTCGTGGTTCTCACTGACCAGCCACTAGAGAAGGTGTTAGAGAAGTTTGAAAAATCAGGGAGATTACTAAAATGGGCGATTGAGCTGAGTGGGCTAGGCATATCTTACCAGCCAAGAACAGCCATCAAGGCCCAAGCCTTAGCAGATTTTCTGGCCGAGTGTTCCCATTCAGGGGAGGAAGAAACCCCTGCCGAGGAATGGATCGTGCATACTGACGGATCCTCAACAGCCAATGGCGCAGGCGCAGGCGTCGTACTAACCAGCCCAGGAGGGGCTGACTTTGAGCACGCCCTCAGATTCGTTTTCCCAACATCAAACAACGAAGCAGAGTACGAGGCAGTACTCGCAGGCATCAGGCTAGCTAAAGCCGCAGGAGCAGAACGAATTGTCCTGGCAACAGACTCCCAGCTCATCGCCAACCAAATCAATGGAGAATACGAAGCAAGAGACCAAGCAATGGCCACATACCTGGAGATGGTGAAGGAAGAGTTATCCGGCCTAAAATCTTATGAGGTCAAACAGATCCCCCGATCCCAGAACAACAGAGTAGACGCCCTGTCGAAACTGGCAAGCTCCAGTCTGCAGGACATCCGGAGATCAGTGTGGGTTGACGTTTTGCACGAGAAGTCCACTAACCCCGATCAGGCGGTTAATACTGTGGAAAAAGAGCCAGAAAGCTGGATGACTCCCTTCATCCAGTACAAGAAACATGGTGTCTTACCATCAGATTCATTACAAAAAAGGAAGATACAGGCTAAAGCAGCCTGGTTCATACTCATTAATGAAGAGCTTTACAAGAAATCTTTTACTTATCCCCTGCTAAAATGCCTACGGGCGGATCAGGCCGCTGAGGTATTGGAGGATATCCACTCAGGGATTTGTGGACATCACATTGGTGGGAGATCACTGGCCCACAAAGCCCTCAGGGCAGGCTACTACTGGCCTACCATGCTGGCAGATGCCAAGAGCCTGACCCAGAAATGCAGGAAATGCCAACTCTTTGCCCCATCAATCCATGCCCCGGCCCAGGAACTCAGGCCAATCCTATCTCCCATCCCCTTTGCTCAATGGGGGATGGACATTCTGGGACCCTTCGCGGTGGCCACAGGGGGCAGAAAATTCTTAATCGTCGCCATAGACTACTTCACCAAATGGGTGGAGGCCGAAGCAGTGCCCAACATCACTGAGCCGGCGGTCAGAAAAGTGGTCTGGCGAAATATCATCACCAGATTCGGTCTACCAAAGATGTTGGTATTTGACCATGGCAGGCAATTTGATAATGATCCGCTGAGAATCTGGCTGGAAAGCCATAACATCTCAGTCGCCTACTCAGCTGTCTGTCACCCTCAAACCAACGGACAGGCGGAAGCAGCCAACAAACAAATCCTGAACGGCCTGAAGAAAATGGTGGATGACTGCAAGGGTAGGTGGGCTGACGAACTCCCCAGTATACTCTGGTCAATCCGAACTACCAGAAAAGAGTCTACAGGCCAGACCCCATTTGGTCTGGTATATGGAGCAGAGGCACTATTGCCAATTGAGGCAAGGATCCCCTCTCTGCGCTCCCTGCAGTACGACCGGGCTGAAAACGAAGCTGCAATGGTCGAAGCTTTGGATCTGGTAAATGAGTTAAGGGAAGAAGCCAGTACCAACATCGCTGCCTACCAGCAGCGAATGAGGAAAGCTTTCAACAGCAAAGTACGACAGAGGAATTTTCAGATGGGCGAGCTGGTTCTGAGGAAGACACAGGCGATTGGGAAGTCAAGAGAACATGGAAAGCTGAGTGCCAACTGGGAGGGCCCATACCAAGTAACTCGGGTTCTGGGACCAGGCACATACAAAATCGCCAATCTTGAGGGACAAGAGCTACATGCTCACTGGAATGTAGACACACTAAAGAAATATTACGTCTGAGCAAGAATACAGGCAGTTTTTACTAAAAAAGGCGGAGGACGGTCAAAAATGTCGACGGCTCCGACCACCCCAATGTCAAAAAGAAAATTTTTAAGAGAAATGAGAAGATACAGATTTATACTCGTTGCCTGTTCTCACTCGCGTCTTTCACACACAAACGAGCAGGGGGCAATAGGGGGAGGCCCCCCTGTTGCCAAAATTGGGAAAAGTGAACCCCCCAACGCAAATCAAAAGCCGCCCTGCTTACCTCTGGGCAGGCAGGGGGCAGGCCCCCTGGACTTTGGACAAAAGCCAGGGACAGGCCGTACTAACAAGGACTGGGGGCAGGCCCCCCAACCTTGTATAAAAAACGCGAAAGCTACCCTGCTTACCTCTGGGCAGGCAGGGGGCAGGCCCCCTGGACTTTGAACGAAAAGCCAGGGACATGCCAGGCTAACAAGGACTAGGGGCAAGCCCCCCAACCTTGTATAAAAAAACGCAAAAGCCACCCTGCTTACCTCTAGGCAGGCAGGGGGCAGGCCCCCTGGACTTTGAACGAAAAGCCAGGGACAGGCCAGGCTAACAAGGACTGGGGGCAGGCCCCCCAACCTTGTATAAAAAACGCAAAAGCCACCCTGCTTGCCTCTAGGCAGGCAGGGGGCAGGCCCCCTGGACTTTGAACGAAAAGCCGGGGACATGCCAGGCTAACAAGGACTGGGGGCAGGCCCCCCAACCTTGTATAAAAAAACACGAAAGCTACCCTGCTTACCCCTGGGCAGGCAGGGGGCAGGCCCCCTGGACTTCAGACAAAAGCCAGGGACAGGCCGTACTAACAAGGACTGGGGGCAGGCCCCCCAACCTTGTATAAAGAACACAAAAAGCCACCATGCTTGCCTCTGGGCAGGCGGGGGGCAGGCTCCCTGGACTTTAAACAAATGCCAGGGGCAGGCCAGACTAACAAGGACTGGGGGCAGGCCCCCCAACCTTGTATAAAAGTGAAACAAACAGGAACCCTCCTACCTACAGGCAGGCAGACTGCGAATCAAGTCCATGAGGAATCAAAATATACGAAAGCAAACAGAAAGTTCATATATAAAAGAAAAAGTAGTGTCAAAGGAATACATGACAAGAGTTTTCAAAACAAATGGTTACAATCAAGAGTACGGCAGCCGGCCACCAAAGGGCTCGGCGCGCAAAGAAGTAAGGAAATTAAAACGTTGGCACAGGCGCAGCAGGGGACGAGCAAGAGCCCTCTGAGGAAGACTGCCCTCCATGTTAAGCAGGGGGAGCATCTGGGCCGGAAGCAGCAGCTCCCTCAGACAGGCTGCGCATTTGAGCTTCATCCTTAGCAGTGTAAAGGGCTCGGAAAGCGTCTTCTTCAAAACCAGGGACTGACAGCTTCCATGACAACCCCCAGGCAGGAATTAGCACCATTAACGAAGCCCGCCGACACAGCCGTTTCCACCTCCTGAAGAATCTCATCCCTCTCTTTCTCCCAATCCCCGGTCTTCGCCGCCAGATCGCCGAGGGCCGCCTGCAGATCAGAGTTTGCCTTGGAAAGGCGCTCCCCGAGGTCAATAACGCTCTTCTTAGCATGGTCCAGTTCAGCCAAAGCCTTTCTGACCTGCTCCAATTCAGCGAAGGCCTGCTGTGCTCTCTTGGACTCCTCCCCCAGGCGAGACACTTCCCTGGTAGCCTTCTCGCTCTCAGACTTCCAGTGGATCGCCTGACCCCTGGCCTCTTCTAGCTCAGTCTCCTTTTTCGCCAGCTGATCCTTCAGGCTGGCAATGAGAGCAACGTCCCTCTCGACTGCAGAAAGGCGGTTAGAGTTGGCCAGTTCCTCATCACTCAGGCGACTGAGGGCAGCCAGCTCAGCGGAAGCCTGCATAATTCGGGAGGTGCGCTTAATGTACTGGGTCACTTGACTGGTAGCAGACTTGACAGTCTTGAGAAGATGGTCTGTTAGGACTGCCCCTGAGTCGGAGAGTAGGGCGGAAACATCTTGGCTGTCGCCTGCATTATAGTGGAACTCAACGTTCTCCTCAGAGAAAAGGGTGGAGGGAATCTCCGGAGCAAAACGCTTGGGTTCAGGCGTGGAAGTCTCCAAATCCACCACCTGGTCAGCACCGGAAGCCTCTCGACTCCTCTTTCTAGTCAGTGCCCGGGGGGTACTCTCCCCAGTCTCCTCGGAACCTGCGGCCCGCGACCCCGGGGGAATCTGAACCCCTGCTGAAAGGCTCTCTTGCCCGCCAACAGGCGAAGGGGTAGCCTCGAAAGCAATCGCCTTCGCGGCTGGAGAGGGGGTGGCCTCAGAAACCGCCGTCTTGGCAGGCGTGACTCGAGGTGGAGGGGGAAGCCTTGGTCTACTGAATGACAGGCCCTTCAAATGCTTCATCAGATTCTTCTTGCCTCTCTTAAAACCAGGGGGAAGAGAAGGGCGACTTTGGATAACAGTGAGATTCTCGTCCAAGCCCAGGCGTCTCACCTCCCCTTTTCTCCAAATAAAGGTGGCAAGATCTGCAGGACAAACAAGCAGGCTGTCAGGGCATTTTCAAAAGAAAAAAGAGTAAGAAGGAATCACCAGCACTCCTGAACTACCTTTATCTAGACCCGGATTCATGCCCAACCGGGTCAAATAATTGTCAGTCGCTAAAAGCTCCGCATGAGGGAGCCATAAGGTGGGGCCATACACCCCATACTTGTTAGTGTGGCCAGCAAAGTAGGCCGTCAACTCCTTCTCCTTCTCACTTAGCTTAACCTCCAAGGCCTTTCCACCCACGCCAGGGTGGTACTCCTCAGGGGTCTCCAGCCTGGTGTGAACATGATTCCTGAAATGACGAGGAATCCTCCACCCATGGGCGCTGTGTATGTAAAGGAAGTTGTTCTTCCAGTCCCTCAAGCTGTCCATACCAGGCCACACCAAACAATGTCCCTTCTGCCTCAAGAGGGACCAATAACCAGGGGAGCCCGTACTCCCAGAAGAAACCATCTGTAAACCCACCATAAACCGCAGGGCGTCGATGGAAGGCTCCATACGGTGGAAAAGACAGGTCCAGACATATGAGATCAGCGCCCTGACAGCTGTGGCTGTCAGCTGGGCGACGGCGACGTTCATGCGCCTGAAGATCTCCTCTAAAGCAGGATGGAGGGGAAAGCGAAGGCCAAACTCTAAACATTTATGGTAAACCGCTATGCACCCATCCGGGGGGTTGCATACGGTATCCTTTTCGCCAGGGACAACAACTGTATACCCCTCCCCGAAGTTATAAAGCCGCTCAATCACAACGGCGGCGTTCTTGGCAAGGATCGTCTCCCGATTTTTCGGGTCAGGGAAAGTACTCAGAGGGATGCGGTATTTAGCCTTGTCTAAGTAGTAAACCCTACCCCTTTCCCGACGAACAAGGGGGCCGGAAGTTCGGGAAGGGTTAACTTCCAACGCCTCGTCGTCCGAGTCAATAGCATCAAATGAAGGGGGGTCAGGAGAATTACCGCCCCCACTGCCCGCCGAGTGCTCTTCCTCAAGACCAACCTCCCTAGAGGAGGAGGCAAAATCCATCCCTTCTCCCCTCTTTGATGGGTCGATAAGGGGCAAAATCCGTTCACGGGTTCTAGACATGTTACTCTAAAAAAGATGCGGAAAAAAGGAAATCGAAGAGAGAAAAAGAATGGAGAATGAAAATCTGACCTAAGATCGCCTGACAGCACGTCACAAGCCCGAAGAAAGAGTCTCTCAGGGAAATGGGGGTGCAAGGTAGGATACGATCCGTCGATACTCAAGGGTTTCTGACAAGACAAAGAGAATGAGGAAATGTCGAAGGAAAAGAAAGATTGGAAAAAGCGAAAGAATGAATGACTGATCGCTTTTATAGAAAGAAAGGCATGCCAAGAGTCGCCCAACCCTCAGGAATTCACCCAAGGGCTGCGGTCCACGTGTCGCCCCTAGGAAGGTTTGCTCTAGGCAGCTTCCCAAGAAAAACCTCGGGAGGACCAAAGGGCGTCAGAAGATTGGTCACCCTATGACGTCCCCCCCTGAAAAAAAAAATTAAAAAAAAAAAAAAAAAAAAAAATCGCAATACACAAACGCATCGCCTGATCTTCATTTCATTAATCCTTACAAAGGAAAGTTACATCTTAAGACAGATACGAAAAGAAAAATACATAAGGCCCGGCCTGACAGAAATCAAACGCCCCGCCATGCAGGCCTAGTCATCGCCCAAATCTGGGGAACAATCCCCAGGGCTGCCTGGACTCCCGAGAGCCGAACCCCAGTCCCAGTCTGGGGAGCCCTGGAACGGGTCATCAGAAGCTCCGTCTTCATCCCTGTCGCTCAGGCAACCAAGACCCTCGCTGTCATCAGAGTCATGGCTGCTATCTTCCCAGTCCCTTCCAAAGGGAACGGTCCGGGACTCGTCGCAGGTGCGACAGCCTGTCTTCTTCACAGGCGAAGAGGGACCTGACGCCAAGGAGGAATCAGTGTCAGAGTTGGGGTCAAATTGTTCAGGGTGCAGCCATGGAAAGCACTCATGGCATCCCCTGTCATAACAGCCCCCTCCCTGGGAGCAACGCCTAAACCTAGGCGCAACAGGAGGCGAGGACCTCCTAGGGCGTTTGCCCATCCTAACAGAGGCCTTCTGACTCCTCCGGCGAAAATGAAGTCGTGAACGGCGACTCCGGCGAACAGCTAAGTAAGCAGCACGAGCATATCGAAGCTTCCAAAAACCTCTGAAGATGAAAGTAACATGCCTAACTCCACGACGAGTTACACTTTTTTTGATCCAAGCCATGATTAAAGACAAAGAATGAAGATTGGAAATGGGTCATAAAAATGGTGAAGGAGGATGCAATTTATACAGAAAACAGAAGCAGGGCATTAATGGTGCCCCAACCACTTCTGCAAGGAAGAGAGCCAATCATCGAACTGGCACACTGCCCAAAAATTCTCTACGCAAAGGAGGGTAATCATAACAAAAGACGTTTGAACTCCCTGCGTGCCCAGAGAAATTAAAGCATGTTCCCTCGGGAACATGCGACACATTTAATGCAAATGTCCAAGGAGACAACCTCCCGCCGTCCCAAAGCAAGACGTCGCCTGCCGAGCAGGAACCCCGCTCCTCCTCAGCCGGCGAGGGCCAATTGATGGGGGTCGGTTGCCTGCCTATGGCCGCCTGCCAATCAGGCCCCAGGGCGACCAGTCCCAGAAGGAGGAAAGGTCTGCCCAGCAGCCTTTCCATCAAAGTCATTGAAATCTCCAAGTGTGGCCCTAATCCCTTGAGCCATCCGCCAAACAGAGCAAACCAGGCCTCCCGCCTGCTTCCAGGGCGTTCCCGCCTAAACAGAACCGAAGGAGAACCGAGGACCCATCCGTCATTTTGCCTAAGGTAAGGAGAAATGGGTGGATAAGGTGAGTCCACGTGTCGCGCCAACATCCACCCATTTCCCTCCTCTTCTTTCTCTTTTCCTCTCTCTTGTGGGAAGGTATAAATACTTACCCATTTCCCACATAAGAGGGGTTGGATTTTCTCTCTCTAGATTCTTACTCCTAAAAACGCCACCTAGTTCCTCACGAGCTAGGTCCGTTAAGGCATTTCACGGACTGACTTAGGCATCGGAGAGGGTTTCCTCGGACAACCTCCGAGGCCCTGTGCGTTCATTGTGCAGGGAACAGGCCATTTCCGCCGGGAAGGTCCGATCTAGGGAGTGAGAGAAAGGGGAGACCAAGGGAAATCAAACGATCAATTGTTCACCGTTAACCCAATTATACAGCCCGGATCCTAGGCCGGGTAAATTGTTTCCGTGACCGGAACAGTGTTCGGGGCAAACGAGTCACAGGTCAAATATTCGTGTCCTAAAATAACCTGGTCGGATTTACAAGTCGGGTAGAAATTTGACAGTTTTAACACATATACTCGTTATATTTGCCGGAGTATTTCGGATGATTATGGCGCCAAGTTACTCTCATTTTGCGCCAAAAAAAAGAGATAAGATCTTGATTCTCTAAGTTGTTATGTAAATGCATGAATATAGCCACAATGATAACCTAGTTTGCAAGGATAGGTAGCATTGAAATACCTCACATCCCTATATAAACACTACTATGTCTACTGTCTAGCCATAAATTCACATTTTACTTTGCCAATTTCCATAATATAAACTCAATTCGTAAGATGAAGGTGAATGCAGGAAGAAAAGTTTCTCCGGTAGTCAAAAAGTCTAAAAAAAAACTCGTTCTTTCTCCTCTGCCCAAAAAAACATCTCCAAAAACTTCCAGTAAGTTATCACTCCATCAAATGAAGAAGGAAATTGAGGAGATTAAAACTGAGATGGATGTGTTGTTAATTATCAAACGTCAAGAAGAGGAGGACAAAATGACATTAGTCGAGGTCATTGACCTCACTAAAGATGAAGATAATGAGATCGTCTTCATAGATCTCACACTAGACGATGATTAACTTATTTAATTATCTGTAGTTATTTATTTCTCTTTTTCTTTTATTCTGCAATCCATTTTTTTATTGTGAGTTTAATGTAATTGTAGCTACATAGCAATTACATTTTTCAATTGGATTAATAAAATTGTGTGTGTTTTTTATTCCATGTTTGTTCGATAGTTTTGCGTTGTTCGATAGTTTTACATTACGACCGTCTTACTCTATTGTGGTAGAAATAAATAAATTTGACTAGTAAAGTTGCTCCAAAAAAATGCAAAATTCGTTGATAAATTTGATAACAGAACAAAATGTTACGATTTGAAGAATGATTTTTTATTATTGACTTGAGAGAAACAATTATAACCAAGGACTATAAATACATTTATTACAAATAATTCTAAATATGGTATAAGAATAATAATAAGCTAAACTAAGATACAAAATTATATGATATGCAAAATATACAAAGATAACAATATATGCAGAATAATAATATTGACGTAATAATATCTACGAGATATCAGGAGATATCCTTAACATGCTCCCGCAAGACGGACGATCCTCCGAAAAGTCCGATCTTGGTAACTAAATCCGTGAATCGTAGACGAGAGAGTGGCTTGGTGAGTGCATCAGCTAGTTGATCATCGCCGGCGATATATTGTACACGTAGGGCGCCGTTTGTGACTAGTTCACGTACGAAGTGAAAGGCAAGTGCTAGATGCTTCATTCTGGAGTGAAACACAGGGTTTGCAGAGTAACTTGTTGCGCTGAGGTTATCACAATACATGACAGGTGGAGATATATTGGGAAAGTGGAGTTTCTTTAATAAATTTTGAATCCATAATAACTCGGAGGCTGTAGTTACTACAGCTCGGAATTCAGCTTCGGTTGTTGATTGAGCAATAGCGGTTTGTTTCTTATATGACCAGGAAAGAGGGTTTCGACCAAGATAAGTGACAAATCCTTTGGTGGACCGGTATCATTCCGATCACCGGCCAAATCGGCATCGCTATAGGCGTGTAGATTGTTGGGTGAGCTTCGGTGAAGTAACAGGCCAACTTGGGTCGTGCCTTGAAGGTAACGAAGAAGTCGTTTGAGTGCAGTCCAATGGAGATCGGTGGGGCGTTGCATGAATTGAGCAAGCCGGTTTACATAAAAGGCAAGGTCGGGTCGAGTGCATGAAAGGTATTGTAGGCTACCAATGATAGCCCGATGGTCATTGGCATTATGAATTGGTGAAGATTCATCCATGTGTAATGGAGGAAAGAGTGCCATTGGTGTATTAGTGGGTTTTGCCTCAAGCATGTGATGACGGTGCAATAAGTCATGTATATATTTTGATTGTGTGAGAAGAAGTCCCGATTTAGTAGGTGTGACTTCGACCCCTAAGAAGTAAGACAACGTACCAAGATCTTTGAGTGCAAATCGGGACGCTAATTTTGTCATGAATGACTTGACAACGTGAGGATTTGGACCTGTGATGATTATATCATCGACATATACTAAAAGGTAAATTTTATCGTGTGGTGTCATGGTGATGAATAGTGATGGGTCAGCAATTGACCCGGTGAAGCCATTAGCGAGTAGGTACTGCTTGAGGGTGGTGTACCACGCTCGCGGGGCTTGTTTTAGACCATAGATGGCCTTAGTGAGTTTACATACGTGGGAAGGATTGTGGGAGTCCACAAACCCGGGTGGTTGTGTCATATAAACAGTTTCAGTGAGGTTGCCTTGTAAAAAGGCATTGTTTATGTCTAGTTGGCGTAATTTCCAACCGTTGGTTAAAGCAAGTATGAGAAGAATACGAACCGTGGTGGGTTTGACAACCGGACTGAAGGTGTCAGAGTAATCTATGCTAGCCCGTTGGAGAAATCCTTTTTCTACAAGGCGAGCTTTGTTTCTATCAATGGTGTTGTCCGGGTTGTACTTGATACGATATATCCATTTGCAGCTAATAACATTATATTTTGGTTGTCTCGGGACTAGTGTCCAAGTTTTGTTTTTACACAAGTGTGGACATGACATAGGTCCACCCCGACGCGGCCACGCGCGGATTTGGGGAGGCGAATGAATCTCATGTGAAATGGATCTCGAGTTGAAATTTAAATCGAAGTTGGAGTCGCCACCGAACTTTGTGGGAGTTCGGGCCCGTTCGAACCCACTCTATGTCGTAGTGGGCCGTGTACAAAATACGGCCCATTTCCGATACCAGAGTTTATCGGGTTCGTCCCTTTGCGTTTGATACCGATACCGACATTATCGGTAATCGAATATTGAATGACTCTCGCTGCCATTGGATTCGGACATCCGGAAACCATGGTTCTGAGTAAGGGGTGAGGGTACTTGTTGGGAAGTTCACTGAGAACACCCAACCCCGCCCGCACTTAGCGGCCTTTACTAAGATATCGTTCGATTTTCATGTGCGGGCGTTAGTTCGACGATTAAATGATATGAAAAGAGTATTTTCCTAAGCATGTGAGAATAATTGAATGGGTTGCTAAGTCGTTTAATATATCTTAAACTAATAACGTCGAAGTTATTTTTTAGCATGTGAGATTCGTTTTAGTCTAATAAAACAAAAGATGATAAATAAATCGCTACAAACACGAGAAAACAAGTTAGTAACGATTGCATAAGTTGAATAAAGATGTAAATACGATAATATGCATGATTTTGAAAAGGTTTATGACACGTGATGGTTTAACACGTGTTGATCGATGTCAAAAATAGTATCTATCAAAATCTGAAAGTATGTCGCGAAAGTCGCTGTTTAGTCTAAAAACGATGTCCGAAAAGGAATAAAAAGGAACGAAATTGTGTCGCTCCTCCCGAGGGTTGCGCGACTCGCCTGGGACGCCAGCGGGTTGCGTGATAGGCTGCCTCGGGATCGATTTTTGAAAAAAAAGTCGATAATTTTATTAAGCCGCGTACGAATATTGCATAATTCGTACTCAACTTAATTTAGCGATGTTCGTCATATTCGATATTCGACTATGAAATCGACATCGGATATTCGGAATAGTCTTAGAAAAGATGAAAGGAAAAGAGAAATCGTTTTGTAGAAAAACGATGTTTTAAGAAAAACTGAGAAAGCGAAGAAAAGGGTCACGGTTTTCAGGCCATCGCGCGAGTTGCCTAGGGGGGCGCGACTGGCGCGGGTGGCTGTCCCGGGTCGATTTTTTCGAAAATCATTAACTTTGATAAATCGCGTACAAATATGAATTAATTCACACTCGATTTATATTTTCGATATTCGTCGTATTCGATATTCGATTATGAAATCGATATCGAATATTCAGAATGACTTTTTGAAAAGGTTTTATAAAATTGCTTTGAAAAAGAATTTGAACGAAACGAAAAACAATGTTGGTTCTCTCCGCGTTAAAATCGTCGTATTTTGTAAAAAGTAATGATTTTTAGAATCAACGAGATTAGTGTAATTCTTTTAATGCGATATTCGATTAATGAACCGGTATCGTATTTTAAGAATATTTGTTATATGAAAATAGTTTTTGTAGTATCGATATTATAAATAAATAAAATATGGGACGAGCGACCCGTAAGAAAAATCGACCGACGACGAAAAAAGGAAGAAAAGACGAGGACAAGACGAGAAGGAGAAGAAGACGAGAGAAAGGAGGGAATAAAAGAGAGAAATCGGGTTTGATTACACCCTCAACCTACATGCTTTTGTTAAATCGGACCGGGGCTCGTCGGAACGTGGCTAAGGCACGGTAGCGTCGAGTTGATGTGGGTGAGTTTGGGATGGTGTTTTTGGGTCGTGTGAAGCGACGGGCTATGGCCGGTTTTGGTCGATTTTTGTCGGAGTTGGACAGCTCGGTGTATGTGTATGTGTATGTCGGGAATCGTGGAGAAGAATTGGTGTTAATTCATGTATGATGGTCGATGAATTGTTGATTCTATATTGTGTGTAGGAAGGGTCCTATTTATAGGATGAAATACCGGTTTATGATAAGAGACTCCTAGTGTTTGGATAGGAGAAGTGGTTTCTTGCCAAGGAAGAAAACAACAGTTGAGAGGAAGTATGATTCCATTTCTTGGTGGGGAAGGTGATGTACCCGGCTGGTATGTGAGGAATACTCGGCCGATTATGCCTCTTGTGCTCGGTCGAGTATTCGGGTTTGCGTAGGAATCCTCCTGGGAACCGAATTCCACCCTTTTAATGGATTTGTTTAATATTTTAAGACTGATTTTTGTAGCGTTTGAGCTCAAACCGGACTCTTGATGGTGTCACGACTAATTTGAGTGTCTCGAGAATATCTTTGACCGGGTTTTGACTCGGTCGCTAAAAGACGGTTTTGCCCCTGGTGTCGGATTTGACCCAAATTAGTCTTATTTGACTCGAAATGACCCACTGGGCCTGGTTTTGAGGTTGTTTTTTTGTGATTTATACTTTGTAGTAAGCCCAAGCCAAATTCCATAGATTTCGAGCCCATTTTCGAGTACGTTAAAGCATGTTTGCAACCGATCATCATCGGGTGTTTTTCGGAAACTACTATAGACACCTGGCAGTCAAAATGTGGGTGTCTACAGAGCCCCCACTCTGACTGAGGCTTGGACAAGGCAAAAGTCAGAGTAGCTACCAGGTCAATCAAGGATTAAAACCTGGCAGACTTCCGATCGGGTCGTTTATAGTCTGTTAGATTCGCGTAAGAGGGCTCGCCAGCCATAAGACAGAAATCATACCTGGACAAGTGCCGATAATTCCGTGGGGACCCGCCAAAAAGGTCTTGGTGTGTCCGTTTGCAGACACATTCCGTGTTTTCCGCTGGGGAGAATTGTATAAGCTTCCTTCCGTAGTCTTGGGTGTACCTGTATGCTGACACATAGCTAATAGTATGTAACATTTAGGCGAAACACCGACTCGCGCTGGGGAAGTAAAAGACTTGAAATTTTTGAATTTTTGGAAAATGAATTGATTTGAATTTTTTTTTTGAAAATGCTAAGAATTTGAATTTGGCTGAAAAATAGGAGTACTCGGGATGACTTGACTCCTGATCAGATCCTGAAATGGATTCCTAAAGTCTTTAGGTTAGGCCTTTATGCCTATGTGAATTAGGGGAAACAAGAATCCCTATTCCTAAGGAGACTAGGAGAGGATTTTTCTTTAGTATAAATAGGGAGCTCCTGTCCTTCAATCTTCAGACTCAAACCCAAATATTTTCTTCTCTCTTAAAATCCTTTAGACTTTTAAGACAAAAAAAAGTTCTTGCTATGGGTATCGAACATCTGACCGTGATGCTTCAGGAGTGGGCCCAATTTTTCCGAGACGAAGACAAAGTTCAGCTAACTCAAATGGTAATTGTTTCTTTATTCCCACTTCAGCGACTTAGGGTAGATTCACACTTTCTCGATGCTTGCCTATCCTTTTGGGATACTACCCGTCATGTTTTCGCATTTCCTCGAGGAGAAATGTGTCTCCTGCCCGAATAAATTGCAGTTATAGGCGGTTGGTGCCCCAATGCTCGTCCTGCCATTCCCCCATTCTATCCCGATCCAAGGAGGAGATTAAGGGATTTTCTGGGTTTGTCACATGCTGAGACAGCCCGCATGGTAAAGGGAGATTATGTTTCCTTATTTGACCTAGCCGACAAATTTATGAATCCTGACGGCGTAAGAATTACTTCGACCCACAGACGTAGGGCCTTTGCTTTTTGCATGATGCATCGATATGTCTTTGAAGGAAGAATGGATGCTGACTCATGCTTAGGTGAAATCCGGTTGATCGGCATAGTCGACCAAATGGAGACTGGCCACAGCCCGGCTTGGCTAACAACTGGGGAGATCATTATGGGCCTTGATGCTAGAAGACTCGACCCGGATCAACAATTGACAGGAAGCATTCGTCTTTTGCATGTATTTAACCGTTTTTTTTCTCTCTTTTTTTCCGAAAATTGCCCGAATTTTCCGAAATTTATTTTTTTGACTTTTTTCCCGAAATTTTCCAGATTTTCAAAATTTTTGATTTTTCCAAAAAAATCAAATTTTCGACAATTCCTTTTTTCCGAATTTTTTCCAAAATTTCTTTCTTTCCAATTTTTTCGAATTTTCGAATTTTCTGGTTATCCGAGCGTTTGTCGATCATAGGGCCCCCGGTTAACATACCCAAATATCGTAGCTGCCAGATTACTTCAAGGAAACGACGAATAAGTTCGAGTCATCACATAAACCGGACTTATTAGGAGGAAGAGCTAAAATTCCAGGGTGGGCCCTCGATTAGATGGACCGTTATTTGGTGGTTCCTCTCAAAATTGACGGGGTTAGCTAAAAGAGACAAAGCCCGATATCAGGTAATTTTATCCTTGGACTGGACCGTCCACATCTATCCGGATCGCATCCTGAGGTAGTTCGGTTCGTTTCAGCAGATCCCCGAGACTGAAGCAATCATCAGCGTTTCGCTCCAATTGACGGACGCTATGTGTGACACGTGGCTACAACGTTGGTTTACCCGTGTCATATGGACTATTCCCCGCCCCTGTCAAACCGTTTGGGTTTCTGAGGCATATCGAAAATGGGCTTCCGAGGAATCTGAAGAGACCCGTAAAGCTTTGAAGACCGACGAGGATTTTGACTTGGCCCGTCGAGAAACGGTAAAAGATAATAGGGGGTTCTTTGATAAAGGAGAAACTCCTGCTACCCTTGTCTGACTGGAGCCGGGTTCTAAGTCAAAAACTAAGACCCGAGCTAAAGAGACTGGTGCTAGTGACTTGGAGCGCAGACTTGGACCGAGACTAGCGGCCCGAGACAAATTGGGCCCACGAGACCGGCTACCAGAAAAGGTGAGGGCCTGACTAGGACCAATCGATGTGGATGAAGACTCGAGTTCAAGGAAGCGAACTCGTTCTAAGGAGGTTCCCTTGGTGATTCGGGAGCGCTCACCCCCACGTCGTCGTTAGTGGACGAAAAAAGAGGCTAAAGACAAAGGAAATGGCAAATGCCCTAAACGCCGAGCCTCTATATTTTTATTATTTAAGTATTACTACTATTTATTTTAGTGTCGTGTGCTTTCTTTTTTTTGCAATTTTTTGAAATAAATAAGGGAAGTTTATTAAAAACCGTTCCTGTTTCTTTTCACGATTGCAGTGGTTGGGCCCTTTTCAGGGGCTGCCAACGTATCCACAATAAATGGAATCAAACCAAACGTAGTTCAGATTTTTTAGTAATTTGCTATCTTGAAGTACACCAAGACTTATGGTTCAAGTTGTTTATAACAGTAGAATAAATAATTCTAGCTTCTGACTTGCTTTTGAAAGTTTATTTTTTGAAAAATGATTTTAATAAACTTTTTGCAAATGACATTGAGAAAGGGCTTAAGGGTAGTAACGCTTCAGCTGGTCCAGGTTGGTTGGATTGACAAACTCGTTCCCATCCAGGTCCGTTAGCATCACAGCTCCGCCAGATAAAATCTTTTTCACCAGGTATGGCCCAGCCCAATTAGGTTTGAATTTTCCCCTTGGGTCTACTGGCAATAAAGCTCAAATAGACTTGAGAACCAAGTCCCCTTCTTTAGTGTTCCTGGGTCTTACCCTTTTGTTGAAGGCCCGTTTGATTCTATTCTGATATATTTGTATATTATTGAGGGCGCGAGATCGTCGTTCATCTAACAAGACTAGCGAGTCATATCGTGCTCGAACCCAATCAGTTTCAGGTACTTGACTTTCTAGTAAAATCCGGAGAGATGGCACTTCCAACTCGACCGGCTGGACTGCTTCCATCCCGTACGTCAGGTAATACGGTGTTGCGCCGGTTGCAGTACGGATTGACGTTCGATAACCCCATAGTTCAAATGGTATTTTATCGGGCCAGTCCCCGTATTTGTCAGCCATCTTTTTGAGTATGGTGACAATTGTCTTATTAGCCCCGTCTACCGCTCCATTGGTTTGGGGTCGGTAGGGTGAAGATGTATGCCTTTGAATCTTATACTTAGTCAACAGGGTTGCCGTCTCGGCTTGGAAATGGGTCCCGTGATCACTGATAAATTCATGCGGGATCCCGTACCGGCATATTATCTTATTTTGGATGAATTTAGCGACATGCTTGGCGTTGAGAATGCGATAAGACTCAGCCTCGACCCATTTTGGTGAAATAGTCAATAGCCACCAAAATGAAGCAATGTTCTCCTGTTCCTGAAGGATTTATCTTCCCAATTATGTCGATTCCCCATGTTGAAAACGGCCAGGGTGACGTCATGGTATACAACAAGGATGGCGACATGTGCTATATATTAGCAAAGATTTGACAGTTATGACAATGTTTGACGTATAACTGGCAATCGGTCTCCATGTTGTTCCAATAATATCCAAGCCTTATGATTTTCTGGGCTAACATCTGGGCGTTCATGTGTGGGCCGCATTCGCCATCATGTACTTCAGCCATAATATTTTCAGCGTTGGCCTTATCGACACATCGAAGGAGAGCCCCCTGTGCCGTCTTTTTGTAAAGTTGCCCATCGTCGGTGCGGATGAACTGGGTTGCCAGTCTTCGCAAGGCCTTTCTGGCTCGGTTGTCGGCCCCGGGTTGATATTCCCCAGTCGTTAGGTATGTCAACATAGCTTAATACCATGGCTCGGGATCGGGTATCTCTATATCTTCGATGCCGTGGATGTATGCCGGCTCAGACCATCTTTCAACACAGATTGGCATACTGGTCACATGATCGGAAATATTTAGTAAAGATGCCAATTTTGAGAGTGCATCTACGAACTGATTTTCTTCCCGAGGCAGGTATATATACTATACCTTTTGGAATTGTTTTTCGAGATCCCTTACTCGTGCCTGGTAGGCCACGAGGTTAGCATTTCGAGTCTTCCATTTTTGGAGTGCTTGATTAATGACCAGAGACGAATCGCCGTGTACTCGGAGGTTTGTGACCCCTAAGTCGGCGGCGGCTTGTAGCCCGTGGATACATGTTTCGTATTCAGCAGCATTATTAGTAACGTCAAAGTCTAATTTGATGGAGACGGGTGTATGTTCTCCTTTTGGTGAGATTAGAAGGATCCCTACTCCGAATCCTCGGAAATTAGATGCCCCATCAAAATATAAATTCCATGTCTCGGTATCGGTATGAAAAATATCTTCATCTGGGAAGGACCAGGTGTCGGTGTGTCCATCTTCAATCACGGGACTGTCGGCGAGAAATTCAGCTACTATCCGGCCTTTAATTGCTTTCAATGGTACGAATTTTAGATCGAATTCTGCCAACATCAGGGTCCATCGTGATATCCTGCCATTGAGGATGGGCTTTTCAAAAAGGTATTTGATTGGATCCATTCTAGATAACACCTGTACCTCATAGCTGAGCATGTAATGTCGAAGCTTCTTTGTGGCTCAAACCAAAGCTAAACACTTCTTTTCGAGCATGGTATATTTGCACTCATACTCTAAAAACATTTTGCTGATGTAGTATATAGCTCGTTCTTCGGAGTTGACCGTCTGAGCTAGCATAGCCCCCATGGTTGTCTCGGTCGTTGTAAGGTATAACGACAGAGGCAAACCGGACTGAGGTGGCATCAGGACTGGCGGTGAAGACAAGATTTCTTTGATTCTATCGAAGGCCATTTGACACTTGTCGTCCCATAGTAATCGTTCCCCTATCTTCAGTTTTTTGAAGATTGGTTCACACACCATGGTTAACTTTGAAATGAACCTGCTGATGTACTGGACTTTCCCGAGAAACCCTCTAATCTCTTTTTCGGTCCTAGGTGTTGCATCTCGGTGATGGCCTTGATTTTGGCTGGATCGACTTCGATACCGCGTTGGCCAACGATATGACCCAGTAATTTGCCAGAGGTTACCCCGAAACTGCACTTTCGAGGGTTTAATCTCATGTTGTACTTGCGCAATCGGGTGAAGAATTTTCTTAGGGCGGTGATGTGACCGTCCCGGTCTTTTGATTTGACGATCATATCGTCCACGTAAACTTCCACTTCTTTATGCATCATGTCATGTAATAAAGTTGTAGCAGTTCGTTGATATGTGGCCCCGGCGTTAATGAGACCAAATGGCATAACAGTATAGCAATAAGTACCCCAAGGTGTAATGAAGGTGGTCTTATCCATATCTTCTTCTGCCATTTTTATTTGATTGTACCCGGCATACCCATCCATAAATGATAGAAGGGCATGATCAGCTGTGTTATCCACTAGTATGTCGATATGTGGTAACGGGAAATCGTCCTTCGGGTTTGCTTTGTTAAGATCCCGAAAGTCTACACAGACACGCACCTTACCGTCCTTTTTAGGAACCGGCACGATGTTTGCAACCCAATCTGGATATTCAGATACCTGTATAAAACCAGCTTTCAATTGTTTGTCGACTTCCTCCTTGACTTTAAGGGACCATTCGGGCCTCATGCGACGGAGTTTTTGTTTAACCGGCTTGAATCGTTCCTTGATCAGTATATGGTGCTCGGCTATTTCGCGATCTATTCCCGGCATGTCTTTGTAGGACCATGCAAAGACGTCTTTGAACTCTTGAAGGAGACTCGTGAATTGTTGTTTCTCCTCGGGATCTAAAGATAACCCTATCTTATGTATCTGAGGCTCTAAGGTTGTTCCTACATTAATGGACCCGGTCTCTTCGATTACTTGGTTTCGGGACTCCCTTTGCTCTAGTTGCTCGACTAGATGTGGAGGCAAAGATACCTGTTCGTCGGGTTTCTCAATGTCATTGCATAAAATATTTTTGAAATTAAAAGTATTTTGAAAATGAGACAAGTCGTAAGCAGAACGATTGTTATTATTTATAAACTTAGAGAAAATCTAGAAAAGAGCTACCATCTGATCGTTAGTCAGTGGCGGGATAGATGAGGTACTCGGGACTGGCCCCGGAGTACCAGAAGTAGCTAAAGGGAGAGGGGAGTTACGGGAGTGACCCTAGCACCAGACTTACTAGACTCGATCCCAGACTCTGACTTGGACTCCGACTCGGACTCAGACTCAGACTCAGGCATTTCTCCTTCTCCAGCGATCAGCTTGTAGGTCCTTCCCTGACTGTCAGTCCATTTGATAGTTTTCCTCCAGGCTCTCTTCCCCGTATCGGATCCTACGTCCGAGATTAGCTTAGTTGGATTGAACTTATGGCTGCGAAGGATGAGATTGACCAGTTCCTCTTCTCCAAAAAGCAGCTCTAGCGCGGGCTCAGCATTCTTAGCATCTTCGGACTGGACAAGAGCGAAGATGTCGTCGGGTGTGAAGTTGCAGTCCTGGGCCAAGTGGGTCCCAAGGTGCGTGGTACTGGGCCAATATAGGCCCGTTTGGATAGATCCAAATACTGGAGTAACAAATATAATAGTGTTAGCTCTTATTAGGACCATATTTTCTGGGGTAATGGTATATCCTAGCCCGGTTTGAGATCTGCCGTTGTCTAGGACTTCAATTACCCTTCTTGCGGGAAGATCAGAAGTAACCCCTGGTAGAAAGCCTAGATTTTGTAGCTTCTTCTCGATGCTCACTGTGAAATAGGGTCGGAAGAGATACTCATCTTCAATCATGCCTATGAAATCGAATCTCCAGAGATCCGTGCGGCCCGAAGTGTTGCAGTTAGCCACAGTCAGAGGTGTTGCCTCCAAGGTGATGATGTTATTGTGCAAAGGCAGCTTGATTTTCCGGTGCAAAGTAAAGGATACCGCCTTGACGGCGTGGATCCATGGTCTTCCTAGAAGTAAGTTAAAGGAAGAGGTGACGTCGATCACCTGAAATTCCAACTTTTTTTCTACTGGGCCGGTTATGATGGTAAGTTTCACGACCCCAGCCACCGATTTTGGGCTTCCGTCGAAAGCCTGTATGGTTTGAGCTGTAGGAATGTAGTCGGCCTCGGTGATGCCGAGGGCTTTGGCGGTCCTCAAGGGGAGAATGTTGACTGCGGGCCCGTCGTCTATTAGGGTCATCGGTAAGTACTTGCCACGGCAGATCACCGTGATGTAGAGGGCCATGTTGTGGGTAGGCCCAAATGATGGTAAATCAGCGTTAGAGAAGGATATCAGTGGGTCTTCTTCTTTGGCTTTGCCTTTCAAGTGAGGCATGACCATGGCTACCATTTCAGCTAGAGTAGCTAAAGAGTCGATCTTGACTTGATCGAGGGCCTTAGTGAGTGCCTCTCGATGTTCCTGTGAGCTAACTAGGAGTTTCCATATAGAGAGATCAACTCGAGTCTTGCTTAGCTGCTTCACCAGAGCCATTTCGGTGGTTGGCTCCACGGGGGTGGCCTCCACCCTAGCTGGTTCGATGATGATAGAAACATCCCTAAGGTGATTGGTGGCTAAGGCTTTAGACTTAACCTTCTGGATCTCCTCGGGAGTGATGGGGACAGCTTCCCCTTTGGTAAGGTAGACGTCGTCTTCGTCGTCGCACCAAATCCCGTTTATTTGCGGGACAAATGGAGAAATGAGGTGTGAATAGTCGATAATTTCTCCAGAGAAAATGGCGTGGGCGGCTAAAGGATTATCTTTGTTATTGGGCTTGCCTCCGGGTAAAGGGATTTTGCCACTTTCGATGAGATCCTGGATTAGGTGCTTTAGCTTCCAACATTTCTCGGTATCGTGCCCATTGCCCCGGTGGTATTGGCAATAGGCATGGACGTCGTAGGCCTTAGAGCGACGCTCAACTGGGACTTCGGGTGTTGGGCCTATCTGGTTGATTAGACCTTTTGATGATAGCCTTTGTGAGGCGTTTGCGTAAGTAGTACCTATGTCGGTGAATATCCGAGGTGTGCTATTCTTCTTGGACGGGGTATCAAGTAGATTGACCTCGTCGAAAATGCTGCGAGTAGCAGCTGCAGTCGTGGGCTTGCTTGTGGATGAGCTGGCCCCTCGATAACCCTTGGTGGAAGCCTTAGTAAGGCTTTCTAATCTTAGATCATCCTCAATTCTTGTCCCCATTTCAGTTAGGGTAGCGAAGTTGGGTATGATGGCGTACCAGAGATGGACCCGGTAAGAGGGGAGGAGATTCTTCACGAAGGCCTCCACTAAGACCTTCTCGCTGGGCTTATCGACCAGCTTGACACTTTCAGCTCTCCATCTCTGAAGGTATTTTGTGAATCCTTCCTTAGGTTCCTGGGCCATTACTTCCAGGGTGCGCATAGTGGTCTGGACTTCCGTGTTGTCGGCGTAGTTCCGAGCGAATTGCGTTGCCACGTCATCCCAAGTTTTGTATTTCTTGGAATCGAGCCGGTAGTACCAGGCTCTTGGGTGCTTCTCGAGGGAAGAAGTAAACAGATGCTTGAACATGTTGGACTTAACCCCCTTAAGGGCCATGAACTCCTTAAAGGCCCGGATATGGTGGACCGGGTCTTTAGTGCCTTCGAACATTGGCAGGCCCGTAAGGTTGAGATTGGGGGGCAGTTCATCGGTCAAGGGTATGTAGGTCCGAGCATTCTCCGTGTGGATTGAGTTTTGGGTCGACAGGTGGACCTGCTCCTGTAGTTTGTGGACCGCGCTGGCCAATTCAGCTAGTGGCTCTTCGGTTTCGACACTGCCACTGGGAGTTCCCTACTCCACAGCACTCACTCGGGTGAGGATGGCGATCTGGTCCCCTCTCATTGTCGTGATCATAGTCTCCAACTTGGTCAATGAGGCCCTCAAATCATCTATGGCTCGTTGCGTCATGGCTCTGGTGTGGGGTGGCCTGTCTGTAAGAGCACCGCGTAATCAGTAACTGACCCAGATCTTAGAATCAAAGAGTACATCCCGAGCAAAGAAAAGAAAGGACTAGACGGAAAAAGACTGAAAATCGACTCCTAGACAGGTGATCGCGGACGATGGGCTTTCCTTAGGATTTGGCAAAGTGGGCCTAGTCCCGTTCGAAGGAAGATCCGTGTGAGAATTCCCCAGACTTTGGACTTGAATGTGTAAACGGGCTTCCCTTTTGTAGGAGGTCGTCCTACTTAGGTTGGCCGTGCCTTGACCAATAAGGCGGACTGGGATAGGGAGGAAATCCGTGATGTATGATCGACGGAGTTTCGACGCTATAGACTCTTACAACTTAAATACGGGAAGTCCTAAGAGGAAGGTTTCAGAAAAAAAAAAAAGGAAGATTTGGATTTAGAAAAGTCCAAAAAAAAGTCGGATTGGATGGCCCGATTTTTTTTTAAAACCGAAAAGTAATAATCGGGCCGGAATTTTCGGAAATTTTGACAAGGTTTGGGCGGCATACCGGCTAAAAATAGGCTTGTTTTGAGTCAAAAATCATAAGTCCTAAATTCAGTAGCGTCCCGGGTTTTGTAAAATGGATAGTTTTGAAAAGGTGCAATTTTGAAATAACGGTTTTTGAAAAGAGGTGATCAAGTAGCACGTAGTCATGGAAACAGTATAATGACACCATGTATGCTCCTAATCTAAGTCTCGGTCGGTTGAAATAAGGTCTATACCAATAACGATCGCTTTCTCGCAAATCAGGACGGACCTCCTAAGCCGAGTTGGACATAGAATATGCCGTAAAACCCATGCGAGTTCCGCCATCGAAGTCTTTAGTGCACCCATTTAGGAATGCACCGTGGTATAGTGGGACGTCGGTCACAAGTAACCGGCCCGGGAAAGATTTCGGTTATGCATAAACCATTGAACTAAAACGCGTACATTACTAATTGAACAATTTCTTTTCGAGTGTCACCCTTGGAACCCCGATGACATGTGGTACATCAGGAATCCCCAGCGGAGTCGCCAAATTGTGGACATGACATAGGTCCACCCCGACGCGGCCACGCGCGGGTTTGGGGAGGCGAATGAATCTCATGTGAGATGGATCTCGAGTTGAATTTAAATCGAAGTTGGAGTCGCCACCGAACTTTATGAGAGTTCGGGCCCGTTCGAACCCACTCTATGTCGTAGTGGGCCGTGTACAAAATACGGCCCATTTCTGATGCCAGAGTTTATCGGGTTCGTCCCTTTGCATTTGATACCGATACTGACATTATCGGTAATCGAATATTCAATGACTCTCGTTGCCATTGGATTCGGACATCCGGAAACCATGGTTCTGAGTAAGGGGTGAGGGTACGTGTTGGGAAGTTCACTGAGAACACCCAACCCCACCCGCACTTAGCGGCCTTTACTAAGATATCGTTCGACTTTCATGTGCGCGCGTTAGTTCGACGATTAAATGATATGCAAAGAGTATTTTCCTAAGCATATGAGAAAAATTGAATGAGTTGCTAAGTCGTTTAATGCATCTTAAACTAATAACGTCGAAGTTATTTTTTAGCATGTGAGATTCGTTTTAGTCTAATAAAACAAAAGATGATAAATAAATCGCCACAAACACGAGTAAACAAGTTAGTCACGATTGCATAAGTTGAATAAAGATGTAAATACGATAATATGCATGATTTTGAAAAGGTTTATGACACGTGATGAATTAACACGTGTTGACCGATGTCAAAAATAGTATCTATCAAAATCTGAAAGTATGTCGCGAAAGTCGCTGTTTAGTCTAAAAACGATGTCCGAAAAGGAATAAAAAGGAACGAAATTGTGTCGCTCCTCCCGAGGGTTGCGCGACTCGCCTGGGACGCCAGCGGGTTGCGTGATAGGCTGCCTCGGGATCGATTTTTGAAAAAAAAGTCGATAATTTTATTAAGCCGCGTACGAATATTGCATAATTCGTACTCAACTTAATTTAGCGATGTTCGTCATATTCGATATTCGACTATGAAATCGACATCGGATATTCGGAATAGTCTTAGAAAAGATGAAAGGAAAAGAGAAATCGTTTTGTAGAAAAACGATGTTTTAAGAAAAACTGAGAAAGCGAAGAAAAGGGTCACGGTTTTCAGGCCATCGCGCGAGTTGCCTAGGGGGGCGCGACTGGCGCGGGTGGCTGTCCCGGGTCGATTTTTTCGAAAATCATTAACTTTGATAAATCGCGTACAAATATGAATTAATTCACACTCGATTTATATTTTCGATATTCGTCGTATTCGATATTCGATTATGAAATCGATATCGAATATTCAGAATGACTTTTTGAAAAGGTTTTATAAAATTGCTTTGAAAAAGAATTTGAACGAAACGAAAAACAATGTTGGTTCTCTCCGCGTTAAAATCGTCGTATTTTGTAAAAAGTAATGATTTTTAGAATCAACGAGATTAGTGTAATTCTTTTAATGCGATATTCGATTAATGAACCGGTATCGTATTTTAAGAATATTTGTTATATGAAAATAGTTTTTGTAGTATCGATATTATAAATAAATAAAATATGGGACGAGCGACCCGTAAGAAAAATCGACCGACGACGAAAAAAGGAAGAAAAGACGAGGACAAGACGAGAAGGAGAAGAAGACGAGAGAAAGGAGGGAATAAAAGAGAGAAATCGGGTTTGATTACACCCTCAACCTACATGCTTTTGTTAAATCGGACCGGGGCTCGTCGGAACGTGGCTAAGGCACGGTAGCGTCGAGTTGATGTGGGTGAGTTTGGGATGGTGTTTTTGGGTCGTGTGAAGCGACGGGCTATGGCCGGTTTTGGTCGATTTTTGTCGGAGTTGGACAGCTCGGTGTATGTGTATGTGTATGTCGGGAATCGTGGAGAAGAATTGGTGTTAATTCATGTATGATGGTCGATGAATTGTTGATTCTATATTGTGTGTGGGAAGGGTCCTATTTATAGGATGAAATACCGGTTTATGATAAGAGACTCCTAGTGTTTGGATAGGAGAAGTGGTTTCTTGCCAAGGAAGAAAACAACAGTTGAGAGGAAGTATGATTCTGTTGCTTGGTGGGGAAGGTGATGTACCCGGCTAGTATGTGAGGAATACTCGGCCGAGTATGCCTCTTGTGCTCGGTCGAGTATTCGGGTTTGCGTAGGAATCCCCCTGGGAACCGAATTCCACCCTTTTAATGGATTTGTTTAATATTTTAAGGCTGATTTTTGTAGCGTTTGAGCTCAAACCGGACTCTTGGAGGTGACCGGGTTTTGACTCGGTCGCTAAAAGACGGTTTTGCCCCTGGTGTCGGATTTGACCCAAATTAGTCTTATTTGACTCAAAATGACCCACTGGGCCTGGTTTTGAGTTTGTTTTTGTGAGATTTATACTTCGTAGTAAGCCCAAGCCAAATTCCATAGATTTCGAGCCCATTTTCGAGTACGTTAAAGCATGTTTGCGTCCGATCATCATCGGGTGTTTTTCGGAAACTGCTATAGACACCTGGCAGTCAAAATGTGGGTGTCTACAACAAGGCTTCATATTCGGCTACCAAGGCCTCCTTCCATTGTGGGATGGCAAGGGCTTGTTTTGTGGTGTTGGGTAGTTAAGACGGGGGGGAAGGCTGCAAGGTGGACATATTTGGGATTGGGCTTACGAATGTTATTGGATAAACGAGTTACGGGTCGGTTTGGGTTTGGAGGGGGTTCGGGGGCGTTGGGTTGGGTTGGGCCGTCTGGGTTTTCGGGTTGGGCTGGGCCATCTAGGGTCACGAGAATGGTGGGTTGGGTTGCTGGGCTGTTTGACACTGTTTGGGTACGGTTAGGGGGCTGTTGGGCATGGCTGGGCTGTTGGGTTGGGCCGGGATATTGGGTATTGCTGAGGGGATTTGGGCAGGGGCTTCTGGGTTGTTAGGTTGGTGGGTAGAGCTGTTGGGTTGGGGCTTCTGGGTATTGTTTGGTTGGGCCGGGATGATGGGAATTGCAGGGGGGTTTAGGCAGGAGCTTCTGGGTTGTTGGGTTGATGGGTTGGGCTGTTGGATTGGGCCGTGGTGTAGGGAATTGCGGGGGGGTTTTGGGCAGGGGCTGGGATTGTGTAGTGGAACCATTGGACGGGTTTCCGGGTGTCAATGGGTGCGTGTTTGGAGTCAAGGTCTGGAAACGGGAAGCAATTTTCAATGAATTTTACATGACGTGAGATAAAGATTTTATATGTGGTTGACTCGAGACAATAATATGCACTTTGGGTCGGGGAATAGCCTAGGAAGACACATGGTGTAGACCGTGGTTGTAACTTGTGAGTGGTGTATGGGCGAAGCCAATGGTAACATAAACAACCAAAACTTCTTAGTTTGGTGTAGTTGGGTTGTGAGCCAAAAAGGGCCAAGTAGGGCGAATCATGTTGAAGGGTTGGTGTGGCTAATCTATTGATTAAAGAGACCGCGGTGGAGAAGGCGTGAGGCTAAAAAGTCGTGGGATGACGTGCATGGGTGAGTAGAGCTAGACCGGTTTCGACGATGTGACGGTGACGACGTTCGACATATTCGTTTAATAATTAGTTCGGGTGTGTGGGGTGGGGTGGTTAGATGTCCTATTCCATTGTTTGCAAGGGTGTGTGACATTTTTATGTATTAACCACCGTTGTCGGAATAGATTTGTCTAATTGGTTTTGCAAAAAAAAAAATCGACCAAAAGTTTGAATCGATTAAAAACAACAGTAGAATCGGATTTGTTTTTAAGTGGGTATAACCAAACATACTTGGTGAAGTGGTCAACAAAAATAATGTAGTATTTGAAATTATCATAAGACAAGATTGGTGAAGACCAAACATCCGTAAAAATAAGATTAAGCGGGTTTTTCGTAATTAAAGTAGAGGTGGAAAATTCTAGTTTGTGACTCTTGTGTATATTACAAGGGTTACAAGTTTGCATAGCTAGATTATTTGATGAAAAATAGAACTTAGTACGTAAATAATTAAATATCTTGATTGACGGGTGTCCTAGACGGTGATGCCAATCCGGTGTGGTGATGGTGGAGGTGTGCGCGGTGGGTGTGGGAGGATGCCATTCGTAGGTACCCCCATGAGGCCTTCCGCGTATGAGAATCCGACTCGTTGAGATATTCTTTATAAGAAAAAAAATCATTGGAAAATTCGAAGGTGGTGTTATCGTCTTGGCAAAATTGTGAAATAGATAAAATATTGCGAGAAGTAGTCGGAACACATAAAACATTAGAAAATTTAAAAGGGGGGTTAGAAGGGGTGGAAATAAGAAACGAACCAATGTGGGATATTGGAAGAGCCGAGCCATCACCTATCACAAGTTCATCACTTCCGTTGTAAGGTGCATTAAGAGCAAGGTTGGAAAGGTCGTTGGTAACGTGGTGAGTGGCACCGGTGTCTAAGAGCCAAGGTTGGTTAGATTTGGGTTGGTGTGTGGTGGCGAGGTTGACTTGGGGACGAGGGCCACGTGGGTTGGTGTTGTTGGTGGGACGGGGCGAGGGAAGGGTTTGAAACGTAACACCCGGAAAGTCACGAGAGAAACGTCGATGCTTGGGAACTACAAACGGGGGGGGGGGGGGGGGTGGATTGACGGAGTCAATAAAGGATTTGTAGATGGTGGAATCAAGTCCACGTAGAATTTTTGCCGTGATGTCTTCAGGGTCCATTGGTTTACCGAGGACAGCGAGTTTGTCCGTGCAGGTTTTGATGGATTGCATGTACTCGGTTACGGTAATGGTGGCGGTTTTGGTGATGGAGTCAAGTCGGTCCTTGACTTGAAGGGTATGACCACGGGAGGGGTTGGCGTAGGTTTTGGCTAGGGAGGTCCAGACCTCACGTGATGTGGTGAGGCGCGTGACTAGGGCTCCCGTGTCCTTGGATAGAGAACCTAGTAGGGCACTTTTGATGAATTGATCTTGACGTTTCCACGTCATGTACGCCGGGTTGGGTATTTCGGTGGTTTTAGGTGTTTTGTCGGTTTTGTCGTCGGGTTTGGCGTTTGGGTCGGGAATGGTCTCGAGTGGGCATGGGTGGGTGCCATCGAGGAATTTCAGGAGGTCATAGCCGAATAGCATTGCTTCTACTTGTGTTTGCCATTGCATATATGTGAGGGGTGTTAGTTTGTCAACCATGGAAAGGTTGACAATGAATAGTGGGACGTTTGGTTCATGGGTGTTGGTGATTTGATTTGTAGCCATTGTTTTGAGGAGGTTGAAGATGGTATGGATCAATGATGCTCTTATACCATGTTACGATTTGAAGAATGATTTTTTATTATTGACTTGAGAGAAACAATTATAACCTAGGACTATAAATACATTTATTACAAATAATCCTAAATATGGTATAAGAATAATAATAAGCTAAACTAAGATACAAAATTATATTATATGCAAAATATACAAAGATAACAATATATGCAGAATTATAATATTGACGTAATAATATCTACGAGATATCAGGAGATATCCTTAACACAAAACACATATGATGCAATTTCTTGAACTTAGAGAAGGTAAAGTTGAATATAAGAAAGAAAAATAATTAATCTATCAAAAATTTGAATCATTATAGGAGTAGATAAGTAATGTTGTTATATCTATCTACGAGACTAGGTAAGTATTAATAACCACTACTACCAAGTGAAGTGAAGTGAAGAAAATACGAATACTACGACCTTTCTGGCAATATATCGTTGCTTCTTCCACAGGGCTCTGATGCTCAGTACTTTGAAGAGCTATACAACTACTACATTACCGATAAGGTGAGCAATTTGCCGTGCTAAGTTCTGCAATCATTCCTTCTTTCACTCAAATTCCGTACTTCGTAAACTGTAAAACTCTTGTGTTGATGTCATGTCATTGATTCTATTTGACAGGCCTGGTAGTTGTGCGATCCGAATGCAGAGAAAGTATTTCAGGCTCTGAGAAATGCTGGTGTAAAAGTTGCAGTCGTCTCCAACTTCGATACTCGGTTAAGGCCTCTACTTAAGGCTCTGAAGTGTGAGCATTGGCTTGATGCTTTGGCAGTCTCAGCTGAAGTAAGAGCTCTCCATAATCCTCTATCATTTGAATAGCATTAATGCATTATCAGAAACTTCTGCACAAGACAACCTCATTGTCGAACCATATAACGAATAGATGAGACGGTCACAGGCAATTTACTGAAACATGACCGTGCTATCCAAATTGATCAACTTTCTGCAGAGAAGCCAAACCCAACAATATTTTTGAAGGCATGTGAGCTATTGCAGGTAAAACCAGAAGATGTTGTTCACGTTGGTGATGACCGTAGAAATGACATATGGGGTGCCAGAGATGCTGATTGTGATGCTTGGCTTTGGGGTAGCAACGTGCACTCTTTCAAAGAGGTATATTGCCCGTTTATTCACTTCTTCCTGGTTCTCTGTAATTCCTTTTGAAACCGTTAAACTCGAACAAATTAGGGTTCCAAATTACTCCTGGTTTTTGTGATACTTATACGGTATTGAAAGTTCGAAACTGACTTTGTTTGTACTATACGTGATTTCAGGTTGCGCAAAGAAACGGCGTTCATGTTTGAAACAAAATTAAGTATATAGCCAAACCCAACATAAATCCTTATTTGAACCATTCACCCCTCAACCATTCTCCGGTTCTAAACCTTCAATGAATAAGGTCCTAGATTTCGCTAGATCGACATATATAACATCAATTATCAGAACAATCGCTAACTTTAAAAATCATATCTCAATTCGCTTCAATTTTTGTCAACAATTTAGCAAAACCTAATTGAGCCTACAAGTTCTCAGCAATTCACATCCGTACGATTTCAACTTCAAAATCGATCTTAAATTTCATCATTAACCGCCGTAATTCAGCATAATTATATCAAAGGCAAAAGTCGTTGTCTGCTCCTAACCTGCTACGAAAATCGTCCTAAATTTTAATAGAGCGACATCCTATAATTTCAATTATCAAATCAGAAGTTATTTTACAATTCATATCTCGATTCGCCTCATTTTCAGCCTACAATTTAGCAATTTCGCAGAAATTAACAGCAAAACCTAAATAAATCAACTCAATTTTACTAAAAATTAATTAAATTTTACCTGTACATATATGAAAATATTGTTTTCATGAGGAACTCCGTTATTAGTGGAACTCTGTGAATATATCGTCATAGCCACGCGCCACCACAATAAGGTGATTACAGTTCCTGCAAAACAGAACAAGGGAGGAGATGTACAGTGCGTTGAAATTGAATAAGAACAGAGAGGACTAGAGAGTAGTGGGGAATTGTATTGGTATCTATAATCTTAAGAAACCGGTTAGAAAAATAAAAGGACTCTTAAATTAAGAGACCAGTTAAACGACATTTGAACAGGTTTGTTAGCGGTGGTTCCTTTGAGCCTTTGTGTAGTAGTGGCAGTAGGTAATAGCAGAGTAGCAGACGTACAGCAGGTTACAGCAATGCGCTGTTACAGCGTTGCTGTTACAGCAATGCAAAGTTACAGCGTTACAACAATGCAATGTTACAGTAGTGCAACAGCAACAGCTAGCAACAATGCGAAGTCTAGTCTCATTGGTCAGATAATTCAATAAAATTCACCGTTCCAGAGTTTCGCAATAAGAAAGAGTCGGAAAATTACAAGCCGCATCTTCCAGGTAGCAAAACAAATAGACTACAACCAACTAAAACCCGACAAGATGACCAAGATACTAATAGAGCGTTAGACAAACACCATACACAAGCTCACAAAAATAGACATTTTTTCTCCACTAAACCCATGAAAACATGCTACATGAGCGTGCTGGTCTACCACGAAGTTAATGTTAATCAATGCTTTCTCCACTGGCTTCTTGATTCACATCGTTACTTGATCGTCCTCTTTGCTCAATGAATTGCTGCACAAATCAAGTTTTGTTTAATATACACTCAATTTGTAAATAGTTAAACCTTTTTAGTGTATATTTTCTCACCATCAAACTAGTATATTCACCACCATGAAGCATAGCATAAGAAAACTGAGTTGTTGGTTGACAACCATCAATGCTAGCACTTTCTCCCGAAAATAAGTCACTTCCTTCTAGAACCATTTCATCGTGTGGTAGACCGTCATTTTTACTCTTTCTCTTCTTTACAACCTTTCCCTGTAAAAAAAACATAAGATTTTGAAAATAAAAAAAATAGTCATGACCATCATACCATAATTAAAAAAACAGTTGGACTAACCTCCTGTGATTTTTTACAAATGTTTGTCCTCTGGGAAGTATCTTTCTTTTGGGCGTTATTCTGTCTACGCCTAACTCTTATCCTTGGTCTTCCTGCAACTTTAACTTGATTTGGATCTTGCAGTGCAACATGAGATATAGTTCCATCTACATTATTCATGATAAAAGTGACACCTTCTTGATCTTCGTTTTGGTTAAGTGGCTCAAACAACAAATCACTCTCACGAATAATGTCGTCGGACTTTGCAAGATTATGGGTAATAGTTGTAATCCCGTCCATTACAATATCAAATTCCTCAGGAGAATTTATTGAATTGATAGCAAGCTTTTCAAACTCTTCTTACATTTTTTGATACCTCATCACACTCTCACTTTTTATAGGATCATAATAAGGAACTTTAACTCGCATGTACGGTCTATCAATGTCCTTCCTCCACCGGTTAACAATATATGAGTCTGGAATTTTGAATACCTTCGTCGTAAAGAAGTTTCAAAGAGTGACGACACATAATCCCTCGAGTTTCAAAAAGCTTGCAACTACAGTAGACATTTTTCGACCCCTTATCATACATCACCATGTAATCTACCATTTTCTCTATAGGCAAATCACCGAATTCACGAGTGTCTCCCACCTTAAACTCAATATAGTTCTCTTCTTCTCTGTGGGTACTAGGATTAGTATACATACAACCACGAACCTCATCCATCACCTTTTGAAAAGCATAATGAGTGTAGATCGGTTGAAAAAAACTCTCTGCGGCAAATTTAGTAACAATCTTGTACCGTGTGTTTCTTGACTGATGATCTGGTATTCTTCCCTATTCACATTTTGCACCAAGAGCAAGATCATATTTAAGTACAAACTATTTCAATGATGTATTACTATTAACATAACTCTTAAAAAAAACAATTTACGCTTTCATTTCGTTGTGTAGTTGACATACCTGCCCAAAAGCAATCATTTAAAAGGGTAGGCACCCAACGTCGTCTGTCTTTGTACAAAGTATATAGCCAAGCATTCTTCTATAATCCATAGAGTTCAACAAACCCTTTCCAACTCATTTCAAACTCCTTTACACTCAATGAATCATAAACACAATTTGACATAGCTGCTTTAATCTTTTGGAAATCTTTTACATTTTTGAACTTTTTGTTTTGTTTTTCCATAATATGCAAAAGGCACCACCTGTGATTAGTGGTCGGCATTTCAGCTCAATTGCTTTAGTTATAGGAAGACTCTGATCAGTGACAATAGCTTTAGGGGCTACACCACCCATGCAATCTACCCATGTCTTGAACAACCACCTAAAAGTATCGGTGTCCTCTCTGGATAATAGTGCACAACCCAGAAGTATAGTTAATCCGTGATGGTTTATGCCTACAAATGGAGCAAATGGCATCTTATAGTGATTTTTCAAGTAGGTCATATCGAATCCAACACAATCATCAAAATCTTTATATGCAGCTGTAGACACCCACATTTTGACCGCCAGGTGTCTATAGCAGTTTCCAAAAGCACCCGATGATGATCGGACGTAAACATGACTTAATACGCTCAATTTTGGACTCGGAATGAATAGTAATTGGCGCGAGCTTTTAGCGGAGTAAAAATCTCACCAAACAGACCTCAAATTCAGGCCCAGTGGGTCGTTTCCAGTCAAATGAGACTAATTTGGGTCAAAACCGACACCAAGGGTAAAACCGTCTTTTAGCGACCTTGTCAAACCCCGGTCAAAGGCATTTCCGAGGCATAAAAATCTGTCACGCAGCTTTCGGAAATCCGATTTGAAGTCAAATACCTCACAAAAAACCGGGTGTTTCCTCCCCCCTAAGCAAGCTTTTCCTATCCGAAATAGAATACCTTTTCCATCCAAAAACCGGAAGCCTACTTCACCCCAACCGGTGTTTCTTCCCCTACAAGCAACCTTTTCCTATCCAAAAACGGAATTCTACTGTATCCAAGACTACTGCCTTTCCTAGCCAAAGCCGGGAACCCCTTCTATAAATACACCCCTTTGCACAACACAATTCACAACAATTACATTCATAAGATCCAACATTCAACACAATATTTCCAATCCCGACACACAATACAACAATTCACAACCCGGAATTCCAGCAACACTAGGCATATTATATTCCGATCTTTCCTCTAGAAATCCTTTAGGAAATCCGAGAGCAAAACTCGTCAAATCCCTGACCATACACACCATAACTCACCTATATACATCTTAACGCTCCCGCGCCTAGGCCGCTACTACGAGTCCGTTTTTGAGATAATTAAGCATGTAGGTTGAGGGTGTTACAAATCCCGTTTTCTTCTCTTCTCTCTTTCTTTTTCCGTTTTTTTCGTTCGTCGTCCATTGTCGTCTTTTTTATTATTTATTTTCTCGTCTCTAATATCGATATTATCGTACTACTATCGTAATTAGCAATAGAGCGTCATCCCTAGGATTCGATATCGACTCTATAGTCGAATATCGGATCTAAAGGAATCAATCAATATACCGTTTTAAGCATAATCTCGTTGATGCCGAAATAATCGTCACATAGTCCTAAAAAGACTAATACGACATTACAACGAGGAGGGATTTATTTCATATTAGTTCAATTCAAAACAATTTCTAAACATCTTTTTTCTAAAAATCGATCTAGATATTAGATATTGATTTCATAATCAAATATAAAATATTGACGAGCTTCAAAAATTTAAAGTCGAGTATAAATCGTATCATATTTTTACGCGACTTAGCAAAATTATCAATTTTCAAAATTAAAAGCAATTTTGGGATCAATACTAAAATTGCAAGTCGAGTCATCACTCGAACAGGGGGCACTCGATCGAGTGCCATAGCCACTCGGTCGAGTGACACCCCAAAAAACTGGCAGAAACTTTTTTTCAAGGGACACTCGACCGAGTCCCTCTATGACTCGGCCAAGTGGCCCCAATAAAGCCTAAATTAACGAGCCTTACGCGCTACAAGTCTCGACAAATCTTTTTCAAACGATTTCGATCAACACGTGTCAAGTCTATCACGTGATCCCTCTTTTCAAAACTGTACATTATCTTATAATTTACTTATGCACCGTTATTATCGCGATTGTGGCAAATTGTAATCTATTGTTATGTATTTGTATTTTCGGGTGGTATGCCGCTCGTATGTTGTAATTTACCTTTACGATTTTATTTTGTTGTTTGTTTTATCATACTAAAACGAACCTCGCATGCTAAAACAACTTTGACGTTAGTTTAGATGCATTAAACGACGTAGTCAACATAAATCACATGTTTAGTAAAAAAAGCATTGTTTGCATATCATTCAACCGTAAAACTAGCACGCGTACACAAAAATCGAACGATATCTAAGTAGAGGCCGCTAAGTGCGGGCCGGATTGGGTGTCCTTTGTGGGCTTCCCAACACGTACCCTCACCCCTTACTCAGACCCGTGGTTTCCGGATGTCCGAAATCGTTGGCATACGAGAGTCATTCAATACACGATTTCCGATAACGTCGGAATCAATATCACAATGCATAGGGACGAACCCAATAAACTCTGAAATCGGAATGAGCCGTACTTTGTGCGCGGCCCACTAAGACATAGAGTGGGTTCGAATGGGCCCGAACTCCCACAAAGTTCTGTGGCGACTCCATTTAGATTTAAATTTCAATCCGAGATCCATCTCACATGAGATTCATTCGCCGCCCCAAAACCCGCGCGTGGCCGCTTCGGTGTGGACCTATGTCATGTCCACAGCAGCTCTACTCCTAGCATCCACCCACATCACATTACGAATACGACCATCACTTTCCAAATCCATGGCGAAAAAAAAGTTGCTTGACTCCTTCGATCATGGACTTGACAAAATAATTATACATGGCTATCGAATCTGGCCCAATTAACTTTTCTTGCCTCTTCTTTTGTAACAAGTTTCTCACATCCCTCTTTAGATATGGTAGATTTTGAAAACCATGACTTCTCACTGCCTCGGCCAAATAGATTCGTGAAGGTCTTATGCCTGCCTCATCGTTTATCACCATTCTTCTCTCAACTTCGTTTGGAACTTTTCGGTAAGCTCTCAAATATCTCACATCATTAGGGTCAATTGTATGATTATGCTTCAAACATACACTTGTAAAGATCCACCCATCCTTGTCATCCTTAGCATTAAATTTAACTCCACAGCTAGTCATCTGAGTTGGTCTAGGCTTTATTTTGTTTTGAGACCTACTCGCTTGTGCTCCACCCTTGTGACAAACCCACATAATATGCTACGGTGGTTTATTTGTTTTCTTTGGTGGCTTCACGTTTCTTATTCGCACGGAAAACTCAATTTGCTTGGCATACTTGTGAAATGTTCCTCTAGAGCTTTCCGTGTCCCAAATCTGAGCCAATTCTTAGGTACTTCCACTGTCTCGGTAGTCGAATTTTCATTTTCTTCTTCTAAAATGTCGAAGTCATCTTCAACTACAGCTTATTCTTCCGAGTCGGATAGGTTGTCGTCTCCATCAATCTCTCTTAAATTGTCTACTAAAATACTTAAATCATCGTCAGGTATAGTTTCTTAATCGTCAAATAGATCAATTTCATCAAAATTAATCTCTTCAAAATTAATCTCTTCCTCACTTCTTTCTCCGTGAATATTACTTTCATGCTCCATAAGTGCTGACATATATATACAAAAAATAAACATAAGTGCTGACAAAAATAAATATCCATTTAGAGTTACTAATAGTAGTACAAAACAGAGTTCCCATTCAGTATTTAGTTTCATGGTAGCATAAAAAATAAAATGCAAGATAGATGCAGAGTAAGTGGTGTTGTGACAGGTAGAGCATGAGAACATATTCTCTTAAGCCTGTATGTATGTATGTAGTGAAGTAGGAATATATAGAATACTACTAGTAGAAAAGTAGGTAGCATGACCTTTACACACTTTGGTTACACATTTGATGGGATGTAAATGAAAGGATGAGAGATACACAGTAGGCAGCCGGGCCTTTACACTAATCTCTTGCTTTCGTCACTGATCATGACACTCTTAATTGAAAAGATTAGGTTTTTATCTAATTTTTACCTTACCCAATTACTAATTCTCCTAAAAAAATTACCCCGAACTTCGAATTTTGGTTTCGTCACTGATCATGACAAACCTAATTGAAAAGATTATATCTTTATACAAAATTTCTATCCAAAAGATTATGATCAGCAATTCAAAGTTCCCAAATCACCCAATTAGTAAACATTTGCAACAATTAAGTAAAATATAGATATAAACTTTCAATTGTTCATAAACAACAATAAATAGTCCCAAAAAAAAATTGGAGTCGATTAACATGAATCATTATCCCAAATCGTCAAATTGTCTCCAAAAAAAACAATCATATTACTTCCCAACAATCTGTTAAATATTTTTTTACATCATGATGCTCCTTAATTACAAGATTATCTCTAAATAAGTAAAAACATTGAAACTTTTTCGATTGTCCATCTATTATCATGGTCTCAATTTATACGTCTCGCTCTCATCCGTCTTTGTTTTCAATCACTCTTTTTTAACACAATTGATCGTCTTAACATGATGAATGATCATTTCACTTCGGATATGCAAAAGTTGTAAACAACCATCTAAAAAATTTTCTAAACAAAAAAATTCCCTAAAAAATTAACTATTTCGTACTACTTATGAATTTAAGCAGGTTCATCACAAAATTGATTACTGAAATAAGAATAGTATGCGTGCATTCACATAAAAATAATCAGAACAAACTAAATACGATTACCAAAATGAAAAATTACGAGATAAACACGTACATACCGAAATTTTAGAATAATCTTCTAATCGCAACTAATTTTCGATGTTCTTTCAAGTTTAAAGTGGGAATGGTGAAAAACATTTCCAAAAAATAACAGAGGCGGATTTGGGTTGCCTTTTGATCAAATTTCCAAAAAAAAATTCAACTCAACACGTGCCTTCCCCCCCCCCCCCCAAATTCGGATACAATTATATTTTAGGTTGCCTTTTGATCATACTAGTTGAGTTGCACAAGGGCAAAGCTATTTGCTCATAAAGGGTGTTGCCCGGGTTCAATTCCTGTAATCTGTAGTTTTTTGCTAATATTTAGCATGTGTGTCACAGAGTTGAAAAATTCCTTGTAAGGAGATTTGAACCCACACCATCATGCCAATATTACAAACTATCAACCATCACACCACTGTCACTTAATGATTACAATATATGCTAGTAAAGTATTTATGAGATGAAATTTATGGAACGAAAATTCAAAACAAAGTTGTTTTTTTTCAATCTATAACATCGTATAAATTAAAGGTTATACTAATATTAAGAAAAAATAGGTCAAAATTTAAATAATCAAGGCGAAAAAATTTGTGCCCTTCCCACATCGAAATCCTGAATCCGCCCCTGAAAAATAATGATGAATCAGTAATACGTAAAGTAATGATAAAGAATCAATTAAAATATACCGTAAACATTATTTTATTTAAAATATTCTTAATTAAATAATTTATAATAAATAATAAATGGTAAAATTACATGTATGCCTTTTTGAATTTTACCCAAAATCAAAATGAAGATTGTAAAGATTTTTTTTTATATTTTATTCCGGTGGCGCCGAGATTCAGTGTCACCCGGTGGCGCCTTATCACTATCCTTTGACAATTACTCAAAGTAGCTAATCATACTTTTGAAGTTACATTACCCTATTTGGTGTTTTTGATTAGAAAAGCATTTTTTGACCCTCGGACTTCAAGGTGACGGTATAGAGTGCGTAACGATTATATTTTGGAGTTATTTTGGTTCCACAAAGGTTAGGAAAGAAGTACGGAAATCGAATGTCGAGAAACGATTCGTCGGGTGACGATTTTCGTAGCAAAGAAGCTATCCAATACAATACTTTTATGATGCACTTAGAAATTTTAATTTTAGATATTACCATTGTTTAAGTATTGGAAAAATAATAAAGTTAGGATTTTGAAACGCCTCAATTGGAGTCCGTATGAGAAAATAGGAATCGTTTTACGAAATCGCGCAGAATTGCGATAACGATAGAAATTTCAGTTTTGCAAACAGTGAAGTGAAATAGAAAGGTTACAAAGGCACACGAATTGAATATTACTATTTAAAATAGTTTGTCCAGACTCGATTTATTAATATTAATTGTTACTCCCTCCGAGTTTTAGTGTTCTTCCCTCTTTCCTTATTGGGCTGAGTTTGATCTTCTTCCCTATTTCCATTTAAGGAAACTTTATTTTCACCTAACATTATCATCCTACCCCCACTACTTTCTTTATATTACACTAATTACCCCTCATTAATTAATATAATATTCATCTCTCCTACTTTTACCATTCACTTTTTCTCATTCAATTAATATAATATCCTTCTCTCCTAGTTTTTCATATTACTCCATCTTTTTTTATTAATATAATACTCTCTCCTTATTTTCCTCCCAAAAATAAGGGGGAAGAACAATAAAACTCGGAGGGAGTATTAGAAATAACTAAAATGGTCAAAATCACAGGGTGTTACAGACTACCCCCTTAAGAAAATTTCTTCCTCGAAATTCGCAACTGCTAGGTTGGTAAGGTATATATTTCCTAAGGTTAGGCTAAGGTTTTCTTTTAATTTTTTTTGGAGGTTCGTATTTATCCGTAGGATATTCTCATGTTCTCAAAAGTAAAACAATCTCGGGTCATTTCGAGATATGGTTTATTGTGAGTTCTAACTACATATATAGCATGATAATCTATGTTCCTTAAAAATAATATTGGATGCTCTGTGGAAATGTTTGGTTTTGGCATAAGGTATAAATTCATTCAAACAAAAGTTGTCCTAATTTCCATAAAATTTCAAAACGTTTATTAGTTTTGTTCTCTTTAGGTTTATCATGACCGTTACTTGTATGTCCTAAATTATCAATCATATCAAAATTCATGGTTCTTATGGCACCCTCAACATTTATCATCGAAAGGGGTTGATCTCCTAGGGTTGCTTAGTTTTTTCAATGATAAGTTCTTAGTTTTAATCCTAAACTCTAGTATAGATTTCTATAAAGTTTCTAAAATTTTTAATTGTTTCTTTGTTTCTTGATTCCTTGATTGGTAGGTTATTCTAAAACTTCAAATTGACAGTTTGTGGGTTTTGAAGTGTCTGTATCATTACAACATTCGGGGTTGTAATACTATCATCCATCATCCAAAATAGAAAAAAGTCACCAAAATAGATATAGTTTTCCTAGGGATTCTCAAAATTATAGGTTATAAATCAGCCAATCCAAAAATTTCTAGAGATCTACTAAGGCTTGTTCACAATCTATTCTCCGAAATAGGTTTTGAAGTCAAAAAAGGAAATCCTCAAATAATTTGATCAATGATCATTCTCATACTTTTTTCGAACACATAATTCCACAGATACAAGGTAATGATATCTCGAACATCTTCCGACCTGCCAAAAAGGTATTTTCTTTTTGTCATAACATGGTGGTTAAGATTTTGGATGGACAACAACGGGCTATGTTTTAAGATTGGTTACTGCTCAAAGAGAACTACGTGTATGGCACCCACTGATAGCTTGACATAAAGTTCCTAGTCCTAAAAGTATTCTAAGGTCGGCAAGTGGTCAGGCAAAACAAAAACAAAAATTAGGTTAGCGACGCTTCAGTCGAAGGTTCGCACGTTGATCTCGTAGGTCTTCTTTGATTATATGGTCCTTGATCAGGTTTCTGAACTCTATGCTTCCTGGTGATTTCCTTCTGGATAAGCTTTGAATAGGTTCATCATATTAAGAGTCTTTCTTCCATACGATCCTGGTAAAGTCGTTCTCTTGCTCCCAGCAATTCCAACGTTAAATCTACTCGTATAAGTACTAAATCGTTAGGTCAAAGGTTAATAACATTATTTTAGTTGGTTGGGTTAACTCGATCGGAGATGCATAGAAAAGTTCAATGAAAGTATGTAGGTACAGTTGATCAAAGAATTGGGATTAAGTTTCACAAAAGAACATATAAGAATAGAAGTGGTAAGTGAAACCAAAAATTGTCACTGGGTTCGTCACATAAAAGAGGTAAGGGAAGTGACACCCAATAGAACATTGTTCCAACCGACCAAAGAGTTTCTCGCCCAATAGAAAGAAGGAGAAGATAATTTCAGTTTTTATAAGACAACTTCTAGCAAAGTTTGTTTCTCAAAGGAATGAGCAAGGTAAGGATCGAGATAGATACGTTATTGATGTACTCCTCAATGAGAATAAGAGAGGTATTAGTGAGTTGTCAAATAACATATTATGTTTCAGATAATAGGCAAAGCAGAATTCAAGACCAAAAGGTCAGGGTTGAAGATTTGCATATGTTCTATTGTGGTACGAAGTCGGGCTAAGAAGTGTTACCACGACTCTAGATAATAATTAGAATAGGAACATATAGGATCATAATGGGAACATCACTGATCCATGAAAAGCCTCGTTTAAGAAGTAGCTGGAAAGTATTCCATACGAAAATTGATATGGAGTGATTTAACTGATAATGGAAACAATACATCATTAATCAAGAACCTGGTTAGATTGGGTTACTCATGTCTCTATTCTTAGTAATTTCGTCATTCAACATTATTTTCTAATTAATCCTCAAAATGTTATTTTCTTTGTTCCTCCAGTTGTTTCTCTAACCTTTATATTCTGAAGTATGGTTCCTTAAACTCTCGGCATATTATTCCTCAAGTATTTCATATGAGTATATCTCACGTAGGTATACATCTCCAATAGTATAAGAATGTCCTTTATTTGCTCAATTATACTGATTAACTTAATTCTTTCAATCAACTCCCTACTATCCAGTAATGTAGGATCCATCGGTGTTTCCATTCATCAAGGATTTTTCTCTAAAGGTTACACAACCTTACATCTAATTTGGATTTAAACAATCCCAATAATTTTTATGAGGTTTCATCTATATATATCCTCGAATTTTAAAAAATTATAATTAAGAAATTCATTGCAAGTCTACCCAACTCAAGTTACAAGTCCTCAAATAATCAGGTTCTCTTTTCAATAATTGGTTGTTGACCTCGATTTATCAATTCTAAAGCTATTCATTATTTAAATAAGAGTTCCATAAATCTGTTCAATCGGAACTATGTATCTTATAATTAGAATACAAGTTTAATTCTTCGAAATTTTCATACAATTCTCTTAGTCCTCAAAATAACTACTATAGGCATTGTTACATTTTATCCCTTAATGCTCTTTACTGCTTCTTTTCCTCGATATTTTTCTCATAAAGGTCGAAACTCTCTTGTTATTAGTAATAGTTACTCATCTACAAAACTCGTCGGTTGGGTAACATACTTCGCAAAAACATTGAAAATACAAGGGTTCTAAATTCCACAAAAATATATTTGACTTAATTTCTCATCAAGTAGTCACTATATATGTGAAATAAAATTTCCATAAATGTTCATTCTTTCTTATCTTTCATTGGCTTATAACTCTAAATCTTCCAATCTTCTGTTATTCTTTACTATCCTCAAAATTGTTCAACCTAAATTCAACACTCAACAACATTTGATGGTTCTCATCTTTTGCAACCTCTCGTCATTCCAAAAGTCAATAGGTTCCTGAGTCCAATAATTACAGGCTGACTAAAAGGTAGAGATTGGGTGATCCAATTGTGGTTAGTTTGAAAGGATATTGGATACTTTAAGTATGTTACACTACTGAGAATCATGGGCATAACTATGTCTTTGTGAGTGGGCTACGGGTTCATTGTGCTTCTACTGCCCACTCTGATAAGTATTAACCATAGTTCGTTGAAAATGTAGGAATGTATTTCAGAAATTAATTCAAAGGATAAATATTCAAGAATGGATAACAAGTAGGCTGATAAGATTAATAAATAAGAGTATTGAAGTTTATCTCTATCGTCAAAGGTTATGACAAGCTTGGAAAGAGGGGATGGTACAAAAGTAAGTGTAAAACGTAAAATTTTGAACCTGCGATAAGATAATAACAGATAAAAAATAATATGAGAACAAGACTTTTATTTGATAATCGAAAGATTAAGCGTTACAACTTCCGTGGATCTCTTGATTCCAATCTCGAAGGTAGGGTTTTTTTGATAGTACTACGGAGGTCTTATCGACTTAGATCTGTAGGGGAAGATGGGGTCTTTTTAATGACTTATTCCATTTGCCTACAAATTGGTAGTAGGATGATGGGGTCGTTTGAGACTTATTCCATCTGACCTCCTCTAAACCTAGACACAAGACCCGTATTTATAGCCTAATATCTTAGAGAGGAAGTTAAGAATATTCTAAATTATCCTAAGATATTATCACAATATTTATTGATAATTATCTCTAAATACTAAAGATAATAGACATAAATAGATACCGAAATATACAAAACTTTGGTGTCTGCAAATGCCCCCTCGAGACTTGTTGTAGAGACTTCGAAGTCGGTCGCAACTTTGTCTCGAAATTTGGTAGGAAGACTTGGAGGTCGATTTGTTTGCCCCCATGCCTTCTATAGATCTGTATCCTTCGAGATTGGAGATGAAGAGCGGAAATCTTCACGTCGGGTTCACCAATTTGTAAAACATAAAATTTTGAACCTGCGATAATATAATAACAGATACAAAATAATATGGAATACGAGTTTTATTTGATAATCGAAAGATTGAGCGTTACAACTTCCGTGGATCTCTTGATTCCAATCTCGAAGGTAGGTTTTTTTTGATAGTACTACGGAGGTCTTATCGACTTAGATCCGTAGGGGAAGATGGGGTCTTTTTAATGACTTATTCCATTTGCCTACAATTTGGTAGTAGGATGATGGGGTCGTTTGAGACTTATTCCATCTGACCTCCTCTAAACCTAGACACAAGACCCGTATTTATAGCCTAGTATCTTAGAGAGGAGGTTAAGAATATTCTAAAGTATCCTAAGATATTATCACAATATTTATTGATAATTATCTCTAAATACTAAAGATATTAGACATAAATAGATACCGAAATATACAAAATTTTGGTGTCTACAAATGCCCCCTCGAGACTTGTTGTAGAGACTTCGAAGTCGGTTGCAACTTTGTCCCGAAATTTGGTAGGAAGACTTGGAGGTCGATTTGTTTACCCCCATGCCTTCTACAGATCTGTATCCTTCGAGATTGGAGATGAAGAGCGGAAATCTTCACGTCGGGTTCACCAATTTGTAAAACATAAAATTTTGAACCGGCGATAATATAATAACAGATACAAAATAATATGGGAACAAGACTTTTATTTGATAATCGAAAGATTGAGCGTTACTACTTCCGTGGATCTCTTGATTCCAATCTCGAAGGTAGGGTTTTTTTTATAGTACTACGGAGGTCTTATCGACTTAGATCCGTAAGGGAAGATGGGGTCTTTTTAATGACTTATTCCATTTGCCTACAATTTGGTAGTAGGATGATGGGGTCGTTTGAGACTTATTCCATCTGACCTCCTCTAAACCTAGACACAAGACCCGTATTTATAGCCTAGTATCTTAGAGAGGAAGTTAAGAATATTCTAAAGTATCCTAAGATATTATCACAATATTTATTGATAATTATCTCTAAATACTAAAGATATTAGACATAAATAGATACCGAAATATACAAAATTTTGGTGTCTACAGTAAGGATAAAAGATGATGGGTATATATGAGGTTAAGATACAAGCCGTTTGATGGTGATTTCAAGGAAGAGAAATCAAGATGAATAAATAAAAAGGAAATAAGTTAGAACGGTAAATATCAAAGGTTCCATCAAATAGGAAGACATCAAACTATGGTTAGCTGAGCCAGAATATAAGAAGGTGAAATAAATTGAAGGCTTCTTTTCCGACTCGAGATGAGGAGTCAGACCTAAGAATTGGTTCAAGAAGGGTTCAAAATGAGTTTATAAACAAAAGAGAATGAATTACTTGAGTTTCAACTTCTTTTGAAAAGATTAGAAGTTGTTCAATGATGGTTCAAGGGTTAAGCTTCGAATGACTTTTTTGTATGCATACTGATATGGTCTGGGTTCAAATGTAAAATTTGGTTGATACACAGTTTGACCAGAAAAATAATGAAAGGGTAAAAGGTGTTCATCGATTTATGAAGGTTGGATGTTAGACATGAAGGAAAGCTTTGTATGTGATGTTTAAGAATTTCGATGGAAGGATTGAAGATAGTTCGGAATTGAACTCAAATCGTTGCTTGGTTAGATGAAGAAAGTGGGGCAAAGGTAGAAAATAAGGATAAGCTAGAAAAATGAATTAGATGTGGTGTAAGTTGTTACTATGAAATGAATATGGGCAAGGGTTCATTTCCATGACTACAATTTAGGCTAACAAATGATCTCCGATGTACAAGTTATATAGGTAAGTAGAGTCTCGGTCAAGTATAAGTCGACACCTAAATAGGACTCGAGGACTACTATCTTATGTACGTCTGCATAACTTCACTTGATACATCAACATGGTCCAACTTCATTTGGCTACTATAGTTGATTGGGAAGATGCGTCTATTTGTGCTAGCAATGGTGTTCTACCAGACTTGAGATGTTGATGGCTTCAAGTGCTTTATCTTAGTTATGACGTCGATCACAAATAAATTAAAACTAGCCAATAGGCTAAAAGTTAGGGCAATCACTCTACATTCAACTATGCAGATAGCATGCAAAACAAGCAAGAGGCCAAAACCTTAATTGGACGGTACGGGTAATCCTTAGTAGTTCTACCCATCCAGAAATTCTACCCAAGTATATTATTTGATCCTAGTGTTATACTACCGAATCTCTCATTTAGTGATCTTAAATAATCTACATGTTTTAGACACTTTAGACACGTGTCATGAGCTCCAGGCGCGTTCCCTCGATAGGTGAAGTAAATATGTATCGCACATAGTTACACACGGTCTCAAGGTCGCTCTGATACCAACTGTAACAACCCGGTTCTTCCAATGACATTAATTAACAAGGCAGAAAATAATTAATTCGTAAAAAGTGGTAAAAATTAAAAACCGTCGACTCAAGTGAGTCTTTTACCGATGAATGAACCGTTTGTTAAAATACAACAACTCAAAACAGAACTACAAATTTCTAAATACAATTGTTTGACAAAATTCGTGTTACAAGATTTATAGTTTGACACTCTCACCTGCTAAGCTGTATCTCTTGCACTCATGCATTGCCTCCATGTCCAGTCTTGAGGGTTCGTCAACCTGAATGCATATTTAAATATACAAGTCCCACTTAGTGGGAGTAACCTAACCGTCCTTCTAACACGACCCCGAATAATCAATGTGGCACAATCTTTAGGTTATCTAATTAACAGATAAGCAGGCATGTTACATTACAGATCGACACGTGTACAATGTGAGATACACATGAAGTAAGTTCAGTTTAGCATCCGAACATAATGGCATGTGAAACAAGCATGCGATGTGAATGACGATACAACATACATTATGTGAATAGAATATGAAAAACAAAACAGTGAAATATACATCATGTGAGTAGCATGTGAGAAGTAAAACAGTAAAGCAGACATCATGTGAATGGCATGAGAGAAGTAAACAGTAAAGCATACATCTTGTGAATAACATGAGAAACATAACGGATATATCGTCATCGAGCATACGTCATATGAATCAACTCATTCAGCATGTACCATGTGAAACACGACGAGGATATCACTTTTGAACATACATGTTCATTCAAACTGATTTATCATGTGGATATTGAATATTAACGAGGCATACCGAAACATATGATTTTGAAAACTGTAGTCATTTAGTTTTAAAAACAATGGTTTCTTTTACACACAATGCACGGGACGTGACCACTAATGCACTACTACAAAACATCAAATAGACAACTCCTAATAGACATTTAACATTGTTAACAACTCATGTATAATTTATATAGAACTGTTTTTTTTTACAAACAGTTGTCTTTATAAGCTTATTGACAACTGAACTTTATAAAATCAGTTGTCTATATATTATACAACTGTCTTCCTTAAACTCAGTTGTCTATTAAAATATTATAAACCACTATAATTTGTGGATACCCAACCCATATCACTCTATGGATCAAAGGATCTATGGCTAAACCCTAAAAATCAAAGTATCGATTTTTCCCTTCCTTCTGAAACAGAATTCATACTCCTGTAGACACACGCATTTTGACTGCCAAGTGTCTATGGTAGTTTCCAAAAAACACCCGATGATGATCGGACACTAACGTGTTTCTACGCGCTCGGATGTGGGCTCAAAACCATTGGTTGTTGGCATAAGCACTTACGGAGTACAAATCTCACAAAACTGACCTCAAATCCAGGCCCAGTGGGTCGTTTCCAGTCAAACAAGACTAATTTGGGTCAAAACCGACACCGAAAATAAAATCGACTTTTTAGCGATTGGGTCAACCCCGGTCAAAGTCGTTTCCGAGACACACAAAAAACAGCCACATAAACATCAAAAACTCAGCCCAAATACAAAACCCATCTCGAGATCCAAAACATTGGACCCGCGCGACCCAACTGACCCACTCGATCGAGTGCTCAGCCCACTCGATCGAGTGGGCCCTTATTCTAGCCCGGCTGCTGACGTTTGGGCCACTCGACCGAGTCAATGGGCTACTCGGTCGAGTAACCCTAGCCGGGTGTGCGTAGCCTAGCCTATATAAACACACCCATGCACTCACCTTTTCACAACTTTTTTCATACATCCAAACCCTAACCCTAGCGTTTAGGAATCCAAACCCTAACCACCACAACTTAACCTACATCTCGATACACCCGTGCAAGCCACAACTACGAGTTCCGTCCGAGCATAAGAAACATGTAGGTTGAGGGTTCCAAATCCCATCTTTTCTCTCTTCTCCTTCTTTCTCGCGTCATTCATCGTCGTAGTGGTCGTTTTTTTTACTTTTTTATCGTCATTATCGCGTTATAATATTGTTAATATCACTAGTATTAAAAAGCATTAAAATACTTGTGAATTTGTGTCGAGTGTGAGTGATGGTGGGATAAGGAAACCCGAATATACAAGAGTATTGCACTCAGCGTTGCCGGTCGCTTATCCCATCACCCCGATCACTTGATTATTGAAGCAAGTCAACTTAAACAATAATTATTTCTTATTTCGTTCGTATCGTTATCATTCAATCGCATATTTCATCGATTTTCTAAAAACTATTTTCGAAACATACTTTCCTTATAAGGGTCGAAACCCGTTGACACGGATCCGACATCACATAATCCTTAGGGATTTATTACGATGTCGGGAAGCCGAGGGAATCAAGTCTTTTAATTCAAGAATCGATCTATTAGATTCGATACCAATTCAGTAATTGAATGTTGAATCTAACGATCTAGTCAAATAAATTAACTAACGCGATTTTTGTTGATGCTAAAATAATTGTCATACAATACGTTAGAGTTGCGACACTATTAAACGCGGAGGAAATCTATTCATATCGTGCTAGTTAACTTAAAACGACTAAAAGCATTTTTTTTAAGTTTTCACTCTAGTATTCCATATCGATTCAATAATCGAATATGGGATATGACGAGTGTCGAAGTTAAGTTTTGAGTATAAATTAATCAATATTTATGCCCGATTCGACAAAGTCATCGAATTATCAAAATCAAAAGCAATTTCGAAACCGATAACGAGTTGCCAAACGAACCCTGGTTCGTACAGGGGGCACTCGATCGAGTGCCTAGCCCACTCGGTCGAGTGGCACCCCAAAAACGAGACAGAATGCTTTTTCGACCTCCACTCGGTCGAGTCTCACAGTGACTCGGTCGAGTGGCAGCGTACTCGGTCTAGTTCGTCAATAACTCGATCGAGTAGGGTCTAAAATACGGGACAGAACGCTTTTCAGAGGTCCACCCGGTCGAGTCCCTCAATGACTCGGTCGAGTGGCCCTTTATCACGTCAAACCGTGATTCCAACAATACCATTCGAGTCTCGTTAAACTTTTTTTTATGACTTAAGTCAACACGTGCCTAATCAATCACGTCAAACATCACTTTTCAAAACTTTGCATCATCCTATTTACGTCATTCTATATCATTCTACATTATCCGCAAACCGTTATTATCGTTATACCGTTACTAACAAGTTTGTTGCTTTTCTTGTTGATTTATTTGTTTGTTTTATTGTACTAAAATGAACCTTCGCATGCTAAATTTAATTTCAACGTTAGAATTAGTTGCATTAAATCGACATAGAAACCCATTTCAATTTCTCGCATGCTTAGGGAAAACAATGTTTGCATAACATTCTCCCGTTCAACTAACGCGCGTATTAGAAAGTCACTCGATATCCTAGTAGAGGCCGCTAATGTGCGGGCGGAGTTGGGTGTCCTTTGTGGGCTTCCCAATACGTACCCTCACCCCTTACTCAGAACCTCGGTTTCCGGATGCCCGAAACCGTTGGCGCACGAGAGTCATTCAATACACGATATCCGATAATGTCGGTATCGGTATCAAATGCAAAGGGACGAGCCCAATAAACTCTGACATCAGAAATGGGCTGTATTTGGTATATGGCCCACTACGACATAGAGTGGGTTCGAACGGGCCCGAACTCCCACAAAGTTTGGTGGCGACTCCACTTCGATCTAAATTTCAATTCTATCCATTCTCATATGGAGATTCATTCGCCTCCCCAAACCCGCGCGTGGCAGCGTCGGGGTGGAACTATGTCATGTCCACAATTTGGTGACTCCGCTGGGGATTAATTGATGCGTGACTTACCATCGGCATCCTCAGGGTGAGACTCGAATAGAAATCGTTTGACTAGTACAATACGCGTTTTAGTTTTACGGTTCATGCATAATCCCATATTTTCCCGGGCCGGTACTCGCGACCGACGTCCCACTATACCGTGATGTACTCCAATATGGATATGTCAAAGGTGTCCATAGTCGATTCGAGTGGGTTTCACGGCATGTTCTAAGCTCAACTCGACTTAGAAAGTCCGTCCCGATCAACGTCTAGACTATGTGCACTGGTATAGACCCTTTTTAGACCGACCGTGACTTAGTGTAAAGCATACATGGCGTCGTTATAATGCTTGCCTGACTATATGCTACTTGGTTTCCGTGTCATTTTCAAAAACCGTCAACTTTTTCAAAAATACATCTTTTTCAAGATATTCAATTTCAAAACCCGGGACATATACCGAATTTAGGACTTATGATTTTACTCAAAATAGCCTATTTTTAGTCAGTATTCTGCCCATTTCAAAACTCGAAAATATTTTCGAACTTTCAAATTTGTGGCCCGATGCACTTTCCGATTCTTTCGAAAAATCGGCCCTTCCCCGAGTTTGCTCGGGTTTTCCAAAAACAATCCTTTTCAAAACCTTCCTCTTCTTAGGACTTCCCGTATTTAGCAGTGTCGGGTCATGTCATAAGTCGTCAAGGTCTTTAGCGTCGAAACTCTGTCGATCTTACATCAGGTTTCTTCCCTATCCCAGTCCGCCTTACTAGACTAAGGCAAGGCCCACCTACGTAGGACATACTCCTACAAAGGAGGACCCTTTTACACAATCGAGTCCAAAGTGTGGGATGTCTCACGTGGACCTTCTTTCGAACAGGACTCGGCCCACCCGCCGAATCCTAAAGATGGCCCACTTTTCACAAGTCACCCGTCTAGGTGTCTTTTCCGAGTCATTTCCCTTTTCAGTCTTGTTCGGGGTGTACTTTCTATTCCGGGATTCGGGCTAGTTTCTGATCACGCGGTGTTCTTACAGACAGGCCACCCGAGACCAGATATCAACGCAAGATGGACGAACTGAAGGACGCACTAGCCAAGATCGAAACCCAATTGACTGCCATCCAGACTGACCAAACGACACTTGCCACTCGTGTGAGCGCCATGGAGAAGAAGACTCCTCCTGTTGGATCTGAGCCCACTGGGCCCATAGCTGAACTAATCAGCGTTGTTCGCTGGCTCGAAGAACAGGTTCACCTGTCAACGAACAGCTCAATCCACACTGAAATTGCTCATTCTTATTCGCCTTTAAAGGACGAACTAACTGCTAACCTCAACCTTACGGGAATCCCAATGTTTGAGGGTACCGAAGACCCGGTCCACCACATCCGGGCTTTCAAAGATTTTATGGCGGTAAAAGGGGTGAATTCCACCATGTTTACGCACTTATTCCCTTCATCCCTTGAAAAGCATCCCAAAGCCTGGTACTACAGGCTCGACTCCAAAAAATATAAGACTTGGGATGATGTGGCGACTGAATTTGCTCGGAATTACGCTGATAATACCGAGATCCAGACTACAATGCGTACTCTGGAAGTAATGGCCCAAGAGCCCAAAGAAGGGTTCACAAAATATCTCCAAAGATGGCGGGCCGAGAGTGTGAAGCTGGTTGATAAGCCCAGCGAAAAAGTGCTAGTGGAGGCCTTTGTCAAGAACCTCCTCCCATCCTACCGGGTCCATCTCCGGTACGCTGTCATCCCCAATTTTGCTACCCTAACTGAAATGGGTACAAGGATAGAGGACGACTTACGGTTAGAGAGCCTGACTAAGGCCTCTACCAAGGGATATCAGGGGGCCAGTTCATCTGTGAGCAAGCCCACACCTGCAGCTGCAACTCGCAGCATCTTCGATGAGGTAAATATGCTTGACACCTCATCCAAAAAGAATACACCAACTCGGGTATTCACGGATATAGGGACTACCTATACCTACGCCTTACAAAGACTATCTTCTAAAGGCCTTATCCAACCAATAGGCCCGACTCCCGAACTTCCAGTGGAGAAAAGGCCCAAGAGCTACAATGTCCAAGTCTATTGCCAGTATCACCGAGGTAATGGGCATGACACAGAAAAATGTTGGAAGCTGAAGCATCTGATCCAAGATCTGATTGAAAGTGGGAAAATACCGTTGCCCGGGGACAAGCCGAGCAACAAAGAAAACCCGTTCAGTGCCCATGCTATATTCACGGGAGAGGTAATCGACTGTTCTCACCTCATTTCCCCTTTTATCCCACAAATCAACGGGATATGGTTCGATGACAAGGACGACGTTTACCTAGCCAAAGGGGAAGCCGTCCCCATCACCAGCGAAGAGGTTCGAAAAGCTAAGTCCAAAGCCTTAGCCACTAACCACCTCGCCATAGCCGGGCGCTCTACTCCAACAACCGTCACTGAACCTGCCAGAACGGAACCCACCCTCGAAGAACCAAGCAGTGACACGGCTTTGGTCCAACAATTGAAGAGGGTTCGAGCTGATCTAACCATATGGCAGCTTCTGGTTAGCTCACAAGCGCATCGGGAATCACTGACTAAGGCCCTCGATGAAATCAAGGTCGATTCACAGGTTACTCTCGCTGAAATGGTAGCCACTATTATGCCCTATCTCAAGGGCAAATCCAAAGAAGAAGGCCCGCTCATAACCTTCTCTGAATCTGATCTGCCACCGTTTGGGCCCAATCATAATCTGGCCCTATACATCACGGTCATTTGCCGAGGGAAGTACCTCCCGATGACCCTAATCAACGACGGATCTGCCGTGAATGTCCTACCCCTAAGGACCGCTAGGGCTCTCGGCATCACAGATGCCGACTATCTCCCAACGGCGCAAACTATCCAGGCTTTTGACGGAAGCTCAAAACCAGTAGCCAGGGCCGTTAAATTGACAATCATAACGGGTCCAATCGAAAAAGAACTGGAGTTTCAGGTGATTGATGTCACCTTATCCTTCAACTTGCTACTCGGAAGGCCTTGGATCCACGCGGTCAAGGCCGTGTCCTCTACCCTACATAGGAAGGTCAAGATGCCACTTCAAGACGGTGTCATCACACTAGAGGCCACCCCCATCACCGTGGCAAGCTGCAATGCTACGGGCCGGGCCGACCCACGAGGATTTGATTTCGTGGGTATGATCGAGAAGGAATATCTCTTCAGGCCTTACTTCACCACTAACATCGACACGATGCTACAAAACTTGGGCTACTTACCAGGGGCTACCTCGAAGCCATATCTTCCAGCTGGGAATATTATCGAGGTCTTAAACGATGGCGAATCACAGTTCGGATTGGGGTATGCTATAACCCCGGAAAACGTGGTCCGGGCCGGTATTCAGAAGACCACTAGCCTCATCAAGGGTACTTACTTAGGCCCCTACAGCCCGAAGTTAACTGACTACTTCGTCACTCTTGTATTCGGGGCTATTCAAGTGGGCCTCTACCAACCCACCATCACGTATCCCGAGACCAAAATGGCTCGGGAATGCAATTTCATCCCCGATGATATATTCACCCTTGTTCAAGCAGAATCTAAAGAAGGTGTAAGCAACTCCGAGCCCGTGCTGGGGCTCCTATTCGGAGAAGATAAGGCCATCCTCGCTCCTAAAGAGGATATGGTCAACCTCATCCTCCGTAGCAACCGGTTCGACCCAACCAAGCTAATCTACAACCGCATCTGATCAAGCGGCTCGAACAAAGGGAGTCCCGAGATCCGGTAATCAAAGAAACCGAGTCTATCAATGTGGGAACCACTTTAGAGCCCCAGATGCTTAAGTTAGGCCTATCCTTATATCCCGAGGAAAGGAAACAATTCACAGAACTCCTCCAGGAATTCAAGGACGTCTTCGCGTGGTCCTACAAGGACATGCCGGGAATAGATCGGTAAATAGCTAAACATCGAATACCCATCAAAGAAGGGTGTAAACCGGTAAAACAGAAACTCCGAAGAATGAGGCCCGAATAATGGTCTCTCAAAGTCAAAGAAGAAGTCGACAAGCAATTCAAAGCGGGCTTTATACAAGTGTCTGAATATCCAGACTGGGTCGCGAACATCGTGCCGGTACCCAAGAAGGACGGCAAGGTGCGGGTATGTGTAGATTTCCGGGACCTTAATAAGGCCAGTCCAAAGACGACTTTGTTACATGATATGATGCATAAAGAAGTGGAGGTTTATGTCGACGACATGATCGTCAAGTCCAAAGACCGGAGTGGGCACATTGCGGCCCTAAGAAAATTCTTTACCCGACTACGCAAATACAACATGAGGCTAAACCCTCAAAAATGCAGTTTCGGGGTAACATCGGGCAAATTACTGGGCCATATAGTTAGTGATGGTGGGGATTTGCCGCGTGTCCCGCCGTCAATAAAAGTCCGACTATTCCTAGTGGGTAGCTAGGGCAAGTAGGGTCGATATCCACGGGGACGGTATGATAAAGTCTGGGCTAGGTCCACTCACAAACAAGACTAAGTCACAGACAAACACAAAGAGAACGATAATTGGTAAACTATGGTGGTGGAAGAGGTAAGACTAGGCTAACAATGAACTAGGCTAAAACAATGCTAAAATGGAATAACTAATGATCAAACAAACTAGTAAACTAAAAGAAACGATGACTAACTAAGAAATTGAAATCAAATATGAAAGAAAGTGGGGTAGGTCGGGTTCATAAGTGTAGTAGGGTAATTGGGGTGGTCAAGGGTGTAGGCGCCCCCTAGTTGCTAGAGTCGGTCGGGGCTCTCGCTACGTAGACCAACGCCGAGTTAAGCTCGCGCTCTCGCGTCTTGGACTAACCTCAACACAACCACAAAATAGACAGACAATGAGAAGATGAGCACAAGTATGGGGAGCATTGGCCACTACTACTCACACAAGCAAATCAACAAACACATAGAGTGCCCATTATGTGACTAACAACAAAAGAGTTACTTTTACCCCTAATCAAACCTTAATCACCCATAATCTACCCTTAATCCTCCTACTAACCCCACAAGGAGACTACTCACTCATTATCAAGAACAAATCAACAATAATAAGAGAAAACAACATGAAAAACCAAACATCCATTATGAAGAAAAAAACAGTAACAAAAACACTAAGTAAAGATTCAAACTTGAGTAAATAAACAAAGAACAAGGAATAAGAAATTATACCAACAACAAGAGGAAGAAAAAGATGCAATCTTGTATAAATAAGAACCCAAATCCACTCCAAGGATGTCAAGCTTGGAGAAATCTTCAAGAACCCACTTAATACAAGATTATCTAAACTAGATTAAACTAAGATTAACTAAAGATTAACTAGATATTAAAAGAGATTAATTAGGGTTTTGAATGCTTAAGAGAGGCCTAAAATAATCTAGGGTAAAGTATGGTGCTTAAACATTACAAGGGAGGAGTATTTATAGGGTTACAAGAATGAAGGAGGAGAAAAGAAACAAATGCGGCTACAGCAGTCTCGTCCCGCCCGAGAAGGGTTGGTCCCGCCCGGGACGGATTGGTCCCGCCCGGGACGGAGCCAAAACAGAAGCAGTGCTAAATGCGCACCTCATCCCGGACGGGATGAGTTCCTTCCCGTCGGGGATGAGTCTTGTAGGCCTCCAATATGATCTTTAAGGTTCCTCCTTGCTTCACATGGGCTTCTCATCGACTCTCGGGTCTCGGGATCGAGTCTAAGGGGCTCGGGATCGGGTCCCAAGGTCTCGGGGTCGAATACAAGGCATCGAGTGATCGTTCCTCCGCTTCGTTGGCTCCGAAAAGTGTATGTATTGAGTCGGAATCGCTCCAACTCTTCATGAATGGTCTCGGGAACCTGAAACGAGCTAGAGGAAGCATAAGTAGCCCATGAACCGCTCCCAAGGAGCGATTCTGCAAGGAAAATGGGACCAAAACACAGCAATTTAGGCACTACAAACTACACTTATCAACTCCCCCACATTTAACCCTTACTCGCCCTCGAGTAAGCACAAACTAACTACTAAACTAGCCGAGCGGGTATTACCGCACCCTACGCCCTTTCAACTCACGCGAGAACACCTAGACGATAAGTGCTCTCCGCAAGGCAAGTGAGGTCTTGCGACAAAACCGTGGATGCAACCGGACACAAAAACACATAAACAAACAAACATACAAACAAACACACAAAAGGTTGCACCCAAAAAGAAACAAATACCGCCTCCCTCTAAAAAGCGGTGAAGGAAGCACCGGTTTAGGACTCAAGGCAAGTGACAACGTTCCCAAGCTAGCAATACAAACCAAAATGGACCAAACCCTAATAGTATGACGACAAAGCAATAAAAACGTTGGTAACTTACCTAGGTTCCTCCTAACCTTCTAAGAACGTACTACGGGACGATCAGCGGGATGGAAAAAGGATGAACCACGGTGTTAGTCGACACTGTAGGTAAGTGAGACCCCGCCCCCTTTAGCAATGAGCCAAGAGGGTCGTCCAATGTCCGAAACCGCCTAACTAGTCCAAGTAAAAAGGTGGAAATAATTGCAAAGTGAGGGAAGACCGACCTTTGCCGCTATCATTCTTCCTAGGGACTCGGTCCTTTGGTAGGCTCTTCACGACAAAAGTCGGAAAAAGGCTTATTTTGTGGGGTTAGGATCTTTTTGTGAGACGATTTTCTTTTGGCATTTTCTCTTTTCTTTTGCATATTTGCTTTGTGTGTTGCCATGCCATTTCTTTTTCTTATTTTCTATTTTCTTTTTGGCTTTTTGTGCCTTTTCTTTTTCTCTTCATTTCTTTCTTACTTTCATTTTCTTCTCTTTGCCCTTTTTGTTGTAGGCATTTCTTTGCAACAAGAAAAAGAGATTTCAACAAATTGCAAATTTATTTGGTGGATATGTGTAGGAGGTAGGGGAATGGGTTAGTCGGGGGTCGCGATCCCCCTTCAAACCCACAAAAAGGTGGAGAACTTGGACTAATCGAACAACCTCAAACACGGTCACCTAAGGGACGGGACTCGGCAACCAAGGCCTTTTCACACCGTGGGTGGTCATAATGGTCAAAATGCAAATCCCGTAGTAAATCCCTAGTAAGCTAGGTGGACTCAAGGTAAGAAACCAACGATATCATTGATTTAGGGTCATTCTACTAGACTAAAGTCCAAGACTCGATTTATACTACTAGGAAGGGAAAGTAAACACTTGCACACTAGCCTTTAAACCGGGTTTTTGAAAACCTTCTTACACACAAGACATAATTACACACACAAAACAAAGACACGACATAAACGAAAGAAAAACAAGCAAAAGCAACAAAACAAAAATAAAACAAAACGAACACATAACACAAACACCAGCCCGAGCTTCCAAACAAGCCACCAACCAACACCAAACCTTACAAAGCTCCTCCCGAGCACACAACATCACAAATCTCCTCCGAACATCATAAGGGGTAAAGAGGAAAAAAGGGATAGAAGGCGGTACCGAATGTCTTGAAAGCTTTTCAAAGTTAGCGGCGATTAGGCGACCTAAGAGGAAAAAGGGAGGCAAAACACGCACAACAAAACACATATACGATACAATGACATAAAAAGGAAAACACACAAAAGGAAAATCTTTTTTATTTTTGTGAAAAAATTTCAAACGCTCCCCCACACTTAAACCGAGCAATGTCCTCATGCTCGATCGTAGTGCATGGAGATGAAGAAAAGAAAAGAAACTACGAAAATGAGGCTAAAAATCAAAAAGAAAAGTGGAGAAAATGGTAGAATGTGTCCGGCCGGGGTGTAGTCAAGTCACCATGGGCCGAGACAAGAAAAGATATGGATGGGGGGAGAAAGAAAAAGAAATAAAAGGAAATGGGAGGGGAGGACTAGGTGTAATCAAGTCACCTAGCCCGGATTCCGCCCAAATCCGACTAAGTCCTACAAAAATGGTGAAAATCTTGTAAATTTGGATTTTGAAATGACTCTCGATGTAGTCACGTGACTACATCGAGAGTCGGGAGCAACAAGTACCAAGGCCCCGAGGGCCACCATGACACAAATGATATAAGGGAAAGGGAATATACAAATGAAGACAAGCTATAAAAGACGGAAAAGAAAGGATAGTTGCCGTACCATGCGGTTAGCAACTCACTCGCTCTATCGTCTTATATGTCAATATCGGCACGTAGCTAGTCATCGTCTTTGCTATTCCTCTCCATTCACGATAAGGTTCCATGGTTGGAGCACCAAGATATAAGGAGGTGGGTGTTGATGTGAAAGTCGGTGTAAAGTGAAGATAAAATGAGGTGAAGATGTGTATATGGAGTGTAGGGGTCATATGATGAGAGCAAGGATAGGTAGGGAGGTTGGAAGGGGGTATAAAGTAGTAGGGTGGGCTCAAACGACGAAGAAAAGGCCAAAGGAAGAATAGGGGTCCATCCCGGTCGGGATGGATGGTCCCGGTCGGGATGATCTGCCCGTCCCGGTCGGGAAGACCTCGTCCCGGTCGGGATGGCACTCCAGTAGACCCAATTTTTTGCACACCCATCCCGGACAGGATGACATCCTTCCCGGTCGGGATGGATCATCCTTCCCGGTCGGAATGAACTCTTCTCGGCCAGGAAGAGTCCTCTAACCCTCTATAACTCCCAAAGCTCGTTCCAAGCTTCAAAAACCTACTCCCCTTCACACAATCCAAGCTCCAACATTAACCCTTCCTTCCTAGGAGACACTTTCACTTCACACCTATCACAATAAACTCAAATACAACATCAAATACCCTCCCTCACATCGCTCATCAATAATCCAAATAACAAGACATTCACAAAAACTAAAAGGAACTACAAGAAAAAGAGATATATACAATGAGACGGTTCTTTTGGAACTCCGTCAAACCAAGGATGGTGCATTCTTCAATCTTTTTCAACAATACTACAACCCATTCCATCTCCATCAAGGGCACGAAGAAACAAGTCGAAGGCCCTAGCAAAGTCTTCAATCAAGCTAGTAATATAAGCATCCAAATACCAAGGTTCTCCATGACCTTGTCTCGACGTTCCCGGGGCATCCCGATCTTGTAAGTTCAATGGCTTGAACTTATACTTTTGGTCCTTCGGGATATACCCAAATGTCCACTTGTCCTCATGTGGCCCCAAGAGAGGCTCATCTTGCTTCTTGCCTTTCAACTTGTCATCAAACCCATGATATGGGCACTCATCTCCCCCAATCTCGGAGTCATCATCCTTAAGCTCATATGAATTTCTCTTCAAGCTTTGTCCCGACTCAAACCCTAGATCGATGTCTTCCGTGGCACGGATCATATTGCATGTGTCATCGTTAGTAGGTGAAGTGTTTCCTTGGAGGTCAAACACTAGCCTTTCTTCGCCTAACTCGAAGGTGATCCTACCGTTCTTCACATCGATCATAGCACCGGCGGTGTGTAGAAATGGGCGCCCAAGGATAATGGGAGTGTTGGCATCTTCCGGCATATCGAGCACGATGAAGTCGACCGGAATGAAGAACTTCCCGATTCGTACCGGTACGTCCTCTAACATCCCCAATGGTCGGTTAAGAAATTTATCGGCCATTTGGAATGTAATGGACGTACATTTCAGCTCCTTCATCCCTAATCGCTCACAAATGGAATGAGGAATGATGCTCACACTCGCACCCAAGTCACATAATGCTCTCTCGATTTTGTAATTGCCTATGGTGCACGGGATCGAGAAACTACCCGGATCTTTCAACTTTGGAAGCGTGGAACCTTGAATAAGCTCGCTCACCATCCTCGTGAACGCTATTGTCTCTTCCTTGTCGATGGATCTCTTCCTAGCTAGGATCTCTCGCATGAATCTTCCATATGCCGGGATTTGGGTAAGTAGCTCGGTGAATGGGACATTAACATCCAATTTCTTCACAATGTCTAGGAATTTGTAAAATTGGACATCCACCTTAGTCTTCATTTGCCTTGTTGGGAAAGGCAACTTGATTTGAACCTTGTTTTGCTCAATAGGGGTGGACTTCTCACATGACACTTTTCCTTTACCCTTTTCTTTTGCTTGATGTGGGGGAAGCTTGTCTTCAATGGTTTTTTCGATCTCCCATAAGACTTGCTCCTCCATTGGATCTTCCTTGCTTGAGCTTCCTTGAATTGGAGATGCAACTTTCTTTGTTGGTTCTTGCATTGGTTCTTGCTCACTAGGGAAAGAAGGGGAGTCATAAGATGTACCTCTCCTCGTGGTAATAGCATTTACATGCTCAAGTTTTGGTGTTTCACCTTGAGGAGGTAGTTGCCCCTTTTGTCTTGAGGAGCTTCCCGAAGCAAGTTGAGATATTTGGGTCTCAAGCATCTTCGTATGAGCATCTCTTGCCATGTTGTCCCTTTGAATAAAAGCATAGAACTCTTGTTGGTTTCTTGCCATCTCCATTTGGTTTTTATGCATATCCGTCATAGATTTTTGAATGTTGAAATCTCGAGGTGGAGATTGTGGATTATGCGAAGTATCGGTGATGGCTAAAGGAATGCCATAGTCATGAGTAGGGGATCGGCTCCTAGGCTTGCTTTCTTGACGGTTAGATTGAGTTGCTTGTTGTTGTTGATTCCCTTGGAACCCATGAGAATTGCCTTGATTAAGGCCTTGATTGTTGCCATTGTTGTCGTTTTGATACCCTTGGTTGTGGTTTTGTTGTCTTTGGAAGTTTTGGTTTCCTTGGAAACCTCCTTGAGTGAAGTTCCCTTGTTGGAACCCTTGATTGTTGTTGTGGAAGGTACCTTGGTTATTTTGCTTGAAATTGTTGAAGGGCCTTGGGTTGCCTTGATAACCTTGGTAACCTTGGTTGTTGTCCCTTAAGGGAGGTGGAACATAGGGACGAAGTTGTAGAGCTTGTTGTTGAGGTACTTGATTGGAAGCTTGGTATTGATTAGAATAGTAGGCACCTTGCTTGAACGCTTGAAAGGCGTTCACTTGCTCAATGCTTCCTTGACAATGCATAGGATCATGACCAACGATTCCACAAGTATGACACATCCCATAATAAGGCAAAGGAGGTGCAAATCCCAAAGCATTCACTTCTTGAATCGAGTGTTGGTTGGAGGAACTAATGCTTTGAACTTGATTGAGGTGGCCTTGGAGCTTCTTGTCAATATTCTCCATGTGAGTCTTCAATTGAGCTCCAAGGTCAATGCTTAATTGAGTAATAGCATCAACCTCGTGCCTACCTCCTCGGTTTGCCTTCCTAGGCCTTGAGTATTGAGAATTATGAACCGTCATCTCCTCGATCCTTGCCCATGTTTGGTCATCATCGACCTCGGTGAACCTACCATTGGAGCCCATATTAAGAATAGCTCTTGAGTCCTCATAAAGACCGTTCCAAAATTGTTGGACTAAGAACCATTGTGCAAGTCCATGGTGGGGGCACGATCTAACCAAAGATTTAAACCTCTCCCAAGCTTCATATAGGGTTTCCTCATCCCGTTGTTGGAAACCGGTGATGGAGGCCCTTAGCAAATTAGTCTTCTCCGGAGGGTAGAACTTTTGGTAGAACGCCAATGCAAGTTTCTTCCAAGTATCGATGCCCATGGTTGCCCTATCGAGACTCTTGATCCATTGCTTCGCTTTTCCAATTAATGAGAATGGAAATAATACCCAACGGATTTGATCTTGTGTAACCCCGGGTTGAGAAATAGCGTCACAATAATCGGAGAAAGTCTCCATGTGTTGGTGCGGGTCTTCGCTGGGCAAACCACTAAATTGATTTCTCTCCACAAGTTGGATGAATTGAGTCTTGGCCACAAAATTTCCGGCATAAGCGGCCGGTAGAGTATTCGGTCCCGGCAAGACATCTTCCGTAAATGTGGAGTGAGATGAAAACTTCGGCATGATTGGATATGCGGGAGAAGATGGTGTAGACGGTGTTGAGATAGAACTAGACGGGGAACTAGGTGAAGAAGAATGGATAGATTAACCAAAGGGGTTTATGAAGATCCCTTCGGCCGTCTCTCGAGGTGACTCGTTAAAGTTGGATCCTTGAGCTTGCTCTTCAATGGTATTGCTAGTACCCGGTTGGGAATGTCTAACCCGACCAATCGTCCGTTGGCGAAAGGCTCTAAAGAATCTCTCCGGCTCTGGATTGAAGAGAAAGAAATTGCCTCCCCTCCTAGGCATACACTACACACTTGAGCAAACGTGAGAACACCTAGTGCTTTTCGGGCACTAGGCAACGACAATAAACAAGCACAATCGAAAGACAAAGAGAAAATGAAGAAATAAAACTAAGGAAACAAGAAGAATCTAGAGAATATGCACAAGAGATGATAGAAGAGCACAAAGAAGGGTAACTAAGTCTAGCTATAAGCAAACTAGTCTAAACAATGCACCGTCCCCGGCAACGGCACCAAATTGATGGTGGGGATTTGCCGCGTGTCCCGCCGTCAATAAAAGTCCGACTATTCCTAGTGGGTAGCTAGGGCAAGTAGGGTCGATCTCCACGGGGACGGTATGATAAAGTCTAGGCTAGGTCCACTCACAAACAAGACTAAGTCACAGACAAACACAAAGAGAACGATAATTGGTAAACTATGGTGGTGGAAGAGGTAAGACTAGACTAACAATGAACTAGGCTAAAACAATGCTAAAATGGAATAACTAATGATCAAACAAACTAGTAAACTGAAAAAAACGATGACTAACAAAGAAATTGAAATCAAATATGAAAGGAAGTGGGGTAGGTCGGGTTCATAAGTGTAGTAGGTTAATTGGGGTGGTCAAGGGTGTAGGCGCCCCCTAGTTGCTAGAGTCGGTCCGGGCTCTCGCTACGTAGACCAACACCGAGGTAAGCTCGCGCTCTCGCGTCTAGGACTAACCTCAACACAACCACAAAATAGACAAACAATGAGAAGATGAGCACAAGTATGGGGAGCATTGGCCACTACTACTCACACAAGCAAATCAACAAACACATAGAGTTACCATTATGTGACTAACAACAAAAGAGTTACTTTTACCCCTAATCAAATCCTAATCACCCATAATCTACCCTTAATCCCCCTACTAACCCCACAAGGAGACTACTCACTCATTATCAAGAACAAACCAACAATAATAAGAGAAAACAACATGAAAAACCAAACATCCATTATGAAGAACAAGAACAATAACAAAAACACTAAGTAAAGATTCAAACTTGAGTAAATAAACAAAGAACAAGGAATAAGAAATTATACCAACAACAAGAGGAAGAAAAAGATGCAATCTTGTATAAATAAGAACCCAAATCCACTCCAAGGATGTCAAGCTTGGAGAAATCTTCGAGAACCCACTTAATACAAGATTATCTAAACTAGATTAAACTAAGATTAACTAAAGATTAACTAGAGATTAAAAGATATTAATTAGGGTTTTGAATGCTTAAGAGAGGCCTAAAATAATCTAGGGTAAACTATGGTGCTTAAACATTACAAGGGAGGAGTATTTATAGGGTTACAAGAATGAAGGAGGAGAAAAGAAACAAATGCGGCTACAGCAGTCTCGTCCCGCCCGGGAAAGGTTGGTCCCGCCCGGGACGGATTGGTCCCGCCCGGGACGAATTGGTCCCGTCCGGGACGGAGCCAAAACAGAAGCAGTGCTAAATGCGCACCTCATCCCGGACGGGATGAGTTCCTTCCCGTCGGGGATGAGTCTTGTAGGCCTCCAATATGATCTTTAAGGTTCCTTCTTGCTTCACATGGGCTTCTCATCGACTCTCGGGTCTCCGGATCGAGTCTAAGGGGCTCGGGATTGGGTCCCAAGGTCTCGGGGTCGAATCCAAGGCATCGAGTGATCGTTCCTCCGCTTCGTTGGCTCCGAAAAGTGTATGTATTGAGTCAGAATCGATCCAACTCTTCATGAATGGTCTCGGGAACCTGAAACGAGCTAGAGGAAGCATAAGTATCCCATGAACCGCTCCCAAGGAGCAATTCCGCAAGGAAAATGGGACCAAAACAAAGCAAATTAGGCACTACAAACTACACTTATCAGTTAGCCAACGCGGCATCGAGGTCGACCCAGCTAAAATCAAAGCCATCACCGAGATGTAACCACCCAAGACCGAAAAAGAAATAAGGGGGTTTCTCGGGAAAGTCCAATACATCAGCTGGTTTATTTCAAAACTAACCATGGTATGTGAGCCCATTTTCAAGAAACTGAAGATCGGAGAACGAGTACTATGGGACGATAAATATCAAACGGCTTTCGATAAAATCAAGGAGATCCTGTCTACTCCGCCGGTATTAATGCCACCTCAACCCGGTCTGCCTTTGTCGTTATACCTAACAACGACCGAGACAGCAATGGGGGCTATGCTGGCCCAGACAGTCAATTCAGAAGAACGGGCTATTTACTACATCAGTAAAAAGTTCCTGGAGTACGAATGCAAGTACACAATGCTCGAAAAGACGTGCCTACCTCTGGTTTGGGCCACTAAAAAGCTCCGGCATTACATGCTTAGCCACGAGGTACATGTGTTATCCAAAATGGACCCTATCAAATACCTATTCGAGAAGCCCATCCTCAATGGAAGGATGTCCAGATGGACTTTAATACTCGCAGAGTTTGACCTCAAGTTCGTACCATTAAAAGCCATCAAGGGCCGGGTAGTGGCAGAATTCCTTGCCGACAGTCCAATATACGAAGAAGGCCACACCGATACTTGGGCCTTTTCTACCGACACCGAGACATGAGATTTGTATTTTGATGGAGCATCCAACTTCCGATGATTTGGGGTCGGAATTCTGTTGATCTCACCACGGGGAGAACACACTCCGTTATCCATCAAATTGGACTTTGATATAACCAACAACGCAGCCAAATATGAAGCATGCATTCACGGGCTGCAAGCCGCCGCTGATTTAGGGGTAACGAACCTCCGGGTCCACGGTGACTCATCACTAGTCATCAATCAAGCGCTCCAAAAATGGAAAACTCGGAACACCAATCTCGTGGCTTACCAAGCACGAGTAAGGGTTCTAGAGAAACAATTCCAGAAGGTGGAATATATCTACCTACCCCGAGAAGAAAACCAATTTGCAGATGCACTCTCCAAATTAGCATCCCTGCTAAATATACCGGAACATCTTACTAGCATGCCGATCTGCGTTAAAAGACGGTCCGAGCCGGCCTACATCCACGCCATCCAGGATATCGAGATAACTGATCCAGAACCTTGGTATCAGGCCATCCTAACCTACTTGGCAACGGGAGAATATCCCCCGGGAACTGAAAACCGGGCCAAGAAAGCCCTGCGAAGATTGGCAACCCAATTTGTTCGTACGGACGACGGGCAGTTATACAAGAAGACGGCGCAGGGGGCTCTCCTTCTGTGTATCGATAAAGTACAGGCCGAAAAGGTTATGTCCGAGGTACACGATGGTGAAAATGGCCCGCATATGAACGCCCATATGCTGGCCCGAACAATCATGAGGCTCGGGTATTATTGGAACACCATGGAAACAGACTGTCAATTATACGTCAAACACTGCCATAATTGTCAGATCTTTGCTGATGTACAGCATATGCCATCTTCCCTATTATATACCATGACGTCACCATGGCCATTTTCGACATGGGGTATTGACATAATTGGAAAGGTGCACCCTTCTGGGATGGGAAGTCATTGCTTCATCTTGGTGGCCATCGACTACTTCACCAAATGGGTCGAAGCCGAGTCATATCATGTCTTGAACGCCAAGCACGTGGCCAAATTTATCCAGAACAAGATCATATGCCGATACGGGATCCCACACGAGTTTATCAGTGATCATGGGACCCATTTTCAAGCTGAAACCGCTACGTTGCTAGCAAAATACAAAATTCAAAGACATACAACTTCACCCTACCGTCCCCAAACAAACGGAGCGGTAGAAGCGGATAATAAAACAATTGTCACCATACTTAAAAAGATGGCTGAGAATTACCGGGATTGGCCCGACAAAATACCTTTTGCTCTCCGGGGGTATCGGACATCAATTCGCACCGCAACCGGAGCAACTCCATATTATCTGACATGTGGAATGGAGGCGGTCCAACCGGTCGAGCTAGAAGTACCATCCCTAAGGATTTTACTGGAGAGCCAAGTACCGGAAGCAGATTGGGTCCAAGCCCGATACGATTCGCTAGTTCCTTTAGACGAACGGCAATCCCGGGCCCTCAACAATATCGAAATATATCAAAAAAGGATCCAACGGGCTTTCAACAAAAGAGTTAGGCCCAGAAACATCAAAGAAGGGGATCTGGTCCTAAAATCGGTTCGTGCCTTACTACCGCTTGACCCAAGAGAAAAATTCAAACCCAATTGGGCTGGGCCATATTTAGTCAAGAAGATCCTATCAGGAGGAGCGGTGATAATGACAGACTTGGACGGGAACGAGTTCGTCAACCCGACCAACTTGGACCAGTTGAAGCGCTACTACCCCTAAACCCTATCTCAATGTCATTTGCAAAAAGTTTATAAAAATTCATCTTTTTATAAATTTTCAAATTATAGACAAGTCAATAAGTTAGAATTAATTATTCTACTGTCGCACATCTCGAACTAATAGTCTTGATGTTTTTCGAAAATTGCAAATTTCAAGTTTGAACTACGTTTGGTTTCATTCCGCTAATTGTGGATTTGTAGGCAACCCCTCAAAAGGGTACAACCGCTGCAATAAACGAAAAGACGAGAACGGTATTTACTAATACGTCTTTATTAAAAACTGATAAACTCGAAAATTCAAATTACAAAAAAAAAACGCCAAAAACGGCAACAACAAAAAAAAATCACACCACCAAAATAATAATAATACTCAAATAATAAAACAAATGAGACTAATTTTCGTGCATTTTGCCCTTCCCTTTGTCCTTTGGTTCGCGTGGAGCCCGAGGTCGCCAGGGCGGGGGCGAGCGTTCCCGAATCACGAGGGGAACCTCCTTAGCTCGAACCCGTTTCTTTGACAGCGGGTCTTTTGCCACAGTCTTTGGTCCAAGTCGGGCCCGCACGTGCTCGGGTAGTCTATCTCGTGGGCCAAGTCGGTCCTGCACTGCAAGTCTTGGGCCCAGTCTCCTTTCCAAGTCAGTCTGGGGGCTCACTTTCCCCCGTGCACCTCTAGCACTAGACCCTTCAGCTTGAGTCTTAGTCTTCTTTCTCTGACCTGACATTAGACGAACCAGAGTAGCTGGAGTATTACCTTCGTCAAAGAAGCCCCTATTGTCTTTAACTTGCTCCCTTCGCAGCAGATCAAAAGCTTCATCGACCTTCAGAGCAGCTCGGGCTTTGGCATCGCCTGCTTTAGTCCACTTCACATAAGAGTCTGAAATCCAGATGGAGTGACGAGATGTGGGAATAGGCCAAGTATGTCGGGTATACCATCTTTGCATCCAGGTATCGCACATCACATTAGTAAGTTGGGTAGGGTCACTCACAACTGCTTCAATCTCCGGGATTCTTTGGGTCCAACCATACTGCCTTAGTATGCGGTCCGGGTAGAGATGAACTGTCTGCCTGAAAGATAACATTACCTGATAGCGAGCTCTGTCCCTTGGGTCCAAGCCTGTCCAAACATGGATGGGCCACCACGGCACTACCCATCGAATCAACGGACCACCATGGAATGACAACACCTCGTCCCAATACTTCTGGGTAATCTGGCGAGAAAAATCAATGGCCCGTCTCCTCGTCATCACCTGATTATGACGGTAATTGCTTGCGTCAAGAGGAGGATCTATCACTGATAGCCTCTCGTATAGCCAAATCTGAAAAAGAAGGCAATATGAGTTCCCGGGACGAAATAGGCGTCCGCCCAAGGGCACTCGGTCGAGTGCCCGGGGGACACTCGATCGAGTGATACCTCTAAACACGAACAGAGGGCTTTTTACGAGGGCACTCGATCGAGTGCCAGGGTGACTCGATCGAGTGCCCACTGCAGCAGAAAAATCGCGAAAAAAAATCAAAAATCAAAAATCAAGAAGTTGGAAAAATAATAAAAAAAATCCGACATACTTGCAACAAACGGGTACTCCCGGTCAAGCGGGCGGACGAATCCCTCTTGCGGTTGTCTAGGGCTTGGATAATTTTGCCCGTGATAAGCCAAGCCGGACTATGCTCCGTCTCCATCAGATCAACCACAGTCAAGAGGCGGGCATTACCCATGCAAGACAATAAATCCATGTAACCTTCAAAAGCATAAACGTGGAGCATACAGAAAGAAAAAGCCCTACGGCTGTGAACCGGCCTGACCCGAACATCAAGAGGATTCATAAATTTCTCCGCCAAGTCGATCAGAGAAATATTGCCATCCTCCATCATGCGGGATACTTCGTTGTGAGAAAGCTTTAAAAATTCTCGAAGCTTCCTCCTCGGGTCATAAACTGAATACGGGACGGCAGGGCGAAGTATCGGGTTCCATCCTCCCACAGCAGCAATCTCCTCGGGTAGGGGACAAACTTCTCCTCGGGGAAAGGCAAAGACATGATATATGTCGTCCCAGTAAGACAAGCAGGCATCAAGGAAATAACGATCGACCTGCATCTGACGGAATGGGTACAGCTGTGTAATACCCGTCTGATTGAGAGCCACCCTATCTGTATCCCTAAAGTATCGGGACCATTCTTGAAAAATCACGGTTAATCGATCGATTCCCACGGCTAAAAAATTCTTGAAAGAGACTTTCTTTTTGAAAAGGGATGAATTATGACGAGTTGGTAAAGAAAATCAAAGACAAAGGAGGGCTATATATAGCATCAACCTTACAACCCTCTTTTCATATCTTTTTCCATGAAGTTTCCTAATTCTAACAGGAAATCAACATACAGGCCTCGTCTCGAGATTCCCTAATCTTAGCCCGAGCTTTCCTAAACTTCTTTGGAGTCAAAAATTTCAAAAATTCCAAATTTCAAATTTTCAAAATTTTAAAAAAATTCAAAAATCATTTTCCCCAGCGCGAGTCATATTTTCTACCTACGTGTTGCATGCAAAATTCTATGCAACTTATACAGGTATGACTCAAGCAGGGACATACAACCCACATATCTCCCCAACGGAATGCCCTAGGTGGCATTTTCTCCGGAATTACACGGGATGGGCCTATATATAGGCGCACCCAGTACTTATGCGACAAGTCCGATTCCCCACGGAGTTATCATCATCAGCTCAGGTATGATTTCTATCTTATGGCTGGCGAGCCCTTCACGCGAGTCTAATGGACTATAAACGACCCGATCAGAAGTCTGCCAGGTTTCAATCCTCGATTGGCCTGGTAGCTACTCTGACTATCGCCTTGTCCAAGCCTCAGTCAGAGTGGGGGCTCTATAGACACCCGCATTTTGACTGCCAGGTGACCATGGTAGTTTCCAAAAAACACCCGATGATGATCGGACACTAACGTGTTTCTACGTGCTCGGATGTGGGCTCAAAACCAATGGTTGTTGGCTTAAGCACTTACGGAGTACAAATCTCACAAAATTGACCTCAAATCCAGGCCCAGTGGGTCGTTTCCAGTCAAACAAGACTAATTTGGGTCAAAACCGACACCGAAAATAAAACTGACTTTTTAGCGATTGGGTCAACCCCGGTCAAAGTCGTTTCCGAGACACACAAAAACAGCCACATAAACATCAAAAACTCAGCCCAAATACAAAACCCATCTCGAGGTCCAAAACATTGGACCCGCGCGACCCAGCTGACCCACTCGATCGAGTGCTCAGCCCACTCGATCGAGTGGGCCCTTATTCGAGCCCGGCTGCTGACGTTTGGGCCACTCGACCGAGTCAAGGAGCTACTCGGTCGAGTAACCCTAGCCGGGTGTGCATAGCCTAGCCTATATAAACACACCCATGCACTCACCTTTTCACAACTTTTTTCATACATCCAAACCCTAACCCTAGCGTTTAGGAATCCAAACCCTAACCACCACAACTTAACCTACATCTCGATACTCCCGTGCAAGCCACAACTACGAGTTCCGTCCGAGCATAAGAAACATGTAGGTTGAGGGTGCCAAATCCCATTTTTTCTCTCTTCTTCTTCTTTCTCGCGTCATTCGTCGTCGTAGTGGTCGTTTTTTTTTTACTTTTTATCCTCATTATCGCGTTATAATATTGTTAATATCACTAGTATTAAAAAGCATTAAAATACTTGTGAATTTGTGTCGAGTGTGAGTGATGGTGGGATAAGGAAACCCGAATATACAAGAGTATTGCACTCAGCGTTGCCGGTCCCTTATCCCATCACCCCGATCACTTGATTATTGAAGCAAGTCAACTTAAACAATAATTCTTTCTTATTTTGTTCGTATCGTTATCATTCAATCGCATATTTCATCGATTTTCTAAAGCTATTTTCGAAACATACTTTCCTTATAAGGGTCGAAACCCGTTGACGCGGATCCGACATCACATAATCCTTAGGGATTTATTACGATGTCGGGAAGCCAAGGGAATCAAGTCTTTTAATTCAAAAATCGATCTTTTAGATTCGATACCAATTCAGTAATTGGATGTTGAATCTAACGATCTAGTCAAATAAATTAATAACGCGATTTTCGTTGATGCTAAAATAATTGTCATACAATTCGTTAGAGTTGCGACACTATTAAACGCGGAGGAAATCTATTCATATCGTGCTAGTTAACTTAAAACGACTTAAAGCATTTTTTAAAGTTTTCACTCTAGTATTCCATATCGATTCAATAATCGAATATGGGATATGACGAGTATTGAAGTTAAGTTTCGAGTATAAATTAATCAATATTTATGCCCGATTCGACAAAGTCATCGAATTATCAAAATCAAAAGCAATTTTGAAACCGATAACGAGTTGCCAAACGAACCCTGGTTCGTACAGGGGGCACTCGATCGAGTGCCTAGCCCACTCGGTCGAGTGGCACCCAAAAAACGAGACAGAATGCTTTTTCGACCTCCACTCGGTCGAGTCTCACAGTGACTCGGTCGAGTGGCAGCGTACTCGGTCGAGTTCGTCAATAACTCGATCGAGTAGGGTCTAAAATACGGGACAGAACGCTTTTCAGAGGTCCACCCGGTCGAGTCCCTCAATGACTCGGTCGAGTGGCCCTTTATCACGTCAAACCGTGAGTCCAACAATACCAATCGAGTCTCGTTAACCTTTTTTTATGACTTAAGTCAACACGTGCCTAATCAATCACGTGAAACATCACTTTTCAAAACTTGGCATCATCCTATTTACGTCATTCTATATCATTCTACATTATCCGCAAACCGTTATTATCGTTATACCGTTACTAACAAGTTTGTTGCTTTTCTTGTTGATTTATTTGTTTGTTTTATTGTACTAAAATGAACCTTCGCATGCTAAATTTAACTTCAACGTTAGAATTAGTTGCATTAAATCGACATAGAAACCCATTTCAATTTCTCGCATGCTTAGGGAAAACAATGTTTGCATAACATTCTCCCGTTCAACTAACGCGCGTATTAGAAAGTCACTCGATATCCTAGTAGAGGCCGCTAATGTGCGGGCGGGGTTGGGTGTCCTTTGTGGGCTTCCTCACACGTACCCTCACCCCTTACTCAGAATCTCGGTTTCCGGATGCCCGAAACCGTTGGCGCACGAGAGTCATTCAATACACGATATCCGATGATGTCGGTATCGGTATCAAATGCAAAGGGACGAGCCCAATAAACTCTGACATCAGAAATGGGCCGTATTTGGTATATGGCCCACTACGACATAGAGTGGGTTCGAACGGGCCCGAACTCCCACAAAGTTCGGTGGCGACTCCACTTCGATCTAAATTTCAATTCGATCCATTCTCATATTGTAACACCCCTGATTTTGTAAATTTAATCAAATTAAAATTTTGTTCGTATTTTTAATTTTACGATTTAACTCGTAATTCTTGAAATTATTATAAAACGAATTTATCGTTTACCCGTTTCAACTCCTAAAAGTCTATTTGCCTCGGAAACTCCGTCTTGTATTTAAAACGTATTTCTATTTCTGTTTCGATTCAGTTCATACATTTAATTTAATTCTTATCGAAAATCTATTTCGACGATTTAAATTCGAAATTCTTTTATTTTTAAGCTCAAACTTCTATTTTCGGCTCGAAATTCATTTATTTTAAATTTCGTCAAAATATTTATTCTCTTTCCTCGAGAAACCAAATTAATTCACTTTATCGAAGATTTATTATTTATCAAGAAACTCTATTTCATCGTATAATTATTTATTTTTATAAACTTCATTTTCGTATCGAATCATTTATTTATTCATTTTATTTGACGGCCCGATTATTTATTAATTTATTAACTCGTTTTTATTCGGTTCATGGGTCAGTCAACTTATCGATACAGAATTAGTCTCCTACCCGATTCAATTAATCAATCTGTATACATCGTATACTTGTGTCGGAATCCGTACACTTTTTAGTGAGTTACATTCTTTCCACCTTGTGATTACGTTCTAGCCCATTTAGTGACTTCATCACCCATGTGATTCATTCCTCTCAATTACTGACTCTTTTCCCACCTCTTCAAATTCTCCATCATTCATCCCCCATTCCACCGCATTCTTTCAGTCCTTTTTCCCATTTTTTTTCCTCATTCATTCTTTCCCCTTCATCTGACCTTCATCATCTCCACCTTATCCTCCGTTTTCCATCATTCTTTTTGAAGAAATCGGTCCTTTGCGTGCCGCTGCTTTGCTCACTGTTGTATTGCGTCTGCCCTTACCTGATTCCGATTAAGGTGACCTATTTCCTCTTCGTTGCCCTTTCTCTGTTTTCTTCGTTTCTCTTCTTCGCATCATTTTGTCCCGTCATCGTTGTTGTTTTCTCGTGGGTGTTGTTCGTTGGTTGTCCGTATCCTTCTCCTTCTTCTTTCATTTCTTGTTTACTGGTACTGTTTGGTGATGATGCTGTCACGATTTATCGTTTTTCTTCATGACCTGTTTCACTCGTTTTCCGTTCCATTCTTATCTTTGTCGTTCTCCATTCTTAGTTCATCTTACGTCCCTTTCTCCTCGATTTTGACTCCGTCAATCTGACCAACGCTTGATATTCGTAAGTCTTCGAATTTTGTCATCTACTCTTCCTTTTTCCTTCGTTTCCCTGCCTTCTTCGTTTTGTTCTAACGATGCTGCCTGTTTTGTTGTTGTCGTGTTACTGCCTTGTGTCGGTGTTGCTGCTACTATATGTCTTATGGTGGCCTTTATCGATCCTTCCTCTCTTTCTCCTTTGTTTTTCTTCTCTTCATTCTTTTCCTCCTTCTTCTTCTCATCTTCTTTGTTCTGCCATTGTAGTCGAGTCGTTCTCCTGATTTCGGTTGTTGTTCGGTTTGTTACTGCTGCTATGTTTGTTCTTTTCCTGCTGCATTACCGTTAGTTGTCCCTAATTTTCGATGACGCTGCTATTCTGTTCGTCTACCTTTCCCTTCTTCTCGTTCTTGTCGTTTCGGTTTTACCGATTTCTACCACTTATTCCCTGCCCTGCTTCGTCCTACTTCTTCATTTCTGTCACGTTTGGTTGTCCTGTTGTTTTGTGCGAGGTTGATGTTGTCGCCTATGTCGGGTTGAAGTTTGTTTCTCTTCTTTCTTCGTTTTCCCTGGTGTCTCCCCGTTCCGAGTTGAATATCGATTGATTCTGTTCCAATCGTGTTGGTTTAGTTTTCCTCATTATTTGAGTTTATCGTTTTACCCGAATACAACCCTTATCTCATTCTTTTGTTTTGTCAACTCCATTTTCTTTTCGTGAAGCCTACTTAGAAGACTGAACGGTTCTACAACTTGGAGCTTAAAGATGACATTTCTACTAAATTGAAGCTTGGGTTGGCCAAGAAGAACGAGTACGAGTTCGTTTCGGATATCGTCTCAAGGTAACTTTAGGACGTTACTCGATTTTATATCGTATGTTTGAGTAGTAGTATGTAGTAAATATTTTAACTTCGGTTTTCTAATTTTAGCTATTTATTATTTTGCTAAAAATATTATTTAATAAATCGTGTCCTTATAAATATTTTACAAATTTCTCGATATCATTTTTATAAATCGTTAGTAATTTAATTATTTTCGATCGTTATAATATTTTGTTGGTTATCGTGATATTAATAACTAAATAATATCGATCTCTATTTTCTTCATGTTTTGTTAATTTATAATTTTAACTCAAATCGTATTTGAATATTATAATCGATGTTTGTGTACCTGTTTAATAAATTAATTTCGTTTTACGACTTATGTTAATAAAGGGAAAGTAGTCGATTTTGTTTTAAATACATTTTAGTCGGAACTATTTTTCCTAATAATTTCTCATTTGTTTACAATTGATTATTTTTAGTAAAATCGGAATTATTTATTGATAAAATCTATTTGCTAAATCTAATTCGAAAGCTTTACAAAATCTCGTTTAATTTATAAAACTCGTTGACTCAATTAATTTTGGTGTCATTTTTCTTAAAATATCTCTTTTCTAAGATTTATTATTTTAACTCAATTTCCTAAATTATTTATAAAATACTATATAATGACTTATTATATTTTATTTATATTTTGAGTAACGAATTTAGAAATATAATAAAGTTACGATAACGACGATAATAATAAAATATTAATTTTGTTAGAAATGCTATTTTTAATACATTTCACATATTTTAATAACTTACGTATCTTCTATAATAATATTTCTATTTTAAGTAAGTTTCTAAAATTAGTAAGTTCTATTTATAGAAAGTTTCCATTTTTATATAAAATATTTATTCTTTTTATCCTCATATTATCTATATTGATTATATTTATCTTTTGAATATCGATAATGGTTGTTTTGGAGTTATGGAATGAGGACAAGTGTATGGGTAGAGTAATACAATCTAGGGTATACGTTTTGCCATCAACTATAAAGCTGGTGTGTCTATGTTGAGACGCATTGGTCGTTGAACTGAGCATGGTTTGTGTTCAAGAGTGTGTATATTTTGACATTAAACTTAGATATCGCATCGTGTAAGTCGCCGTCGGGTTGAACTGGATTACGGTTGGTGTCCAGGAGGGGTGTACATTACTTAAGCCAGGACCTCGCTGCACGCAGTCCTGTTATAGTTGAGTTGCCTAGTTAGAGACCGACGTCTAATTTGTTTTGACTAAGTTCTCGAAGCTAGTTTGAGTATTATCCTAGTGAAAGTCTATTCCGTTGCACTGATCGAATTTCCATAACGCCATTTTTGAATATTATTATTATCGATTGATATTGACTTGCAGGTTTGCAAATGCTTTAAGTTTCGCTGAAAACTTATTTTTATTATCGTTTAAATGTTTTCTCATTTTAATTTTTTGATATAGTAACACTATTATTTTTCCATATGATATAATATGGCTGGGAGAACGTCCGAGTTACTCCCCACTGACGTGGCTGTTATGTTTTTAACATGACAGGTATTTGCTGCTGGGTTTTGGGTGTGAGCTAGCGAGTAGCGTGGATCCTACTCTTTCTTTATTCATGTAATTTATGGATTTGTATAACCCGTTTGGTGAATTTTCTTTTTACCCCTTTTGTAAAAAGAGGCCTTTGTATTGACTTACCATTTCTTTTAATAAGATATAGTTTGTCAGTGTGTTTCAATCCCAACTCTACAGTGTTTCCGCCACTGTATTGCGTTAGATTTTCTAGGAGATTACACATATGGAGATTCATTCGCCTCCCCAAACCCGCGCGTGGACGCGTCGGGGTGGACCTATGTCATGTCCACAACTCCGCCTAATCCCTAAATCACATCACTAAAATCAATAAAAAATGATCTCGTCTAATCCTCCGCGGTCGCCGTTCGCCGGTCACCGTTCCCCCGACGCCTCTCCTTCTTCTTCTTCATCTTTGTTCATCTCTCTATTATTGGTATTCTCTTCCTTCTTCCTTCTTCTCCTTCTTCCTTCATCTCCTTCGTGCTCTCGATTTTCGCCTCTCCTTCTTCCTTCTTCTCCTTCGTGTTCTCTGCTGCGTGTTATCAGCTTTTGTCGATTGAGAGTATTTGTATGTCGATTGTTGGTACTGCTAATTCTATGGGGATTAAGATGGCTAATCAATTGATTAGATTATGATTAGGGTTTGTGGCTATTTTTTTGTTCAAATCTCAGCTTAACACTCTATTTTCATAATTTCATTTCATTTCACGTGATTTAGATTAACAGGATTGAAGTGAATCGAATTGAATTACCTTAGTTTTAAACTCAATGAGTGAATTAGTTCAGTGATTAAATACCATGATTGATTTTGAGTTCTTTCTTTGTAATACCTACCAGTTCACTGTTGTTTCATTCTGATTCGTGCAGTTGTGTATCGTGCTCGCTACTCTTCTGATTTTGGGTTTCTGCTTTCTATCGTGCTGTGTTTCGTCCTGCTGTGAATTAGTTCAGTGATTAGAAACCAATTGTGGGTTTCTGGCTCAGTACATGTACATCACGTAATTAAGATGAATATAATCACCGAGTCGCTATCACTGGTTGAGTCCATCCTCGAAATCAGGAAATGCAGCTAATTAATTAAGGAGAGACTATTAATATAATTACGGAGTTGTTATCGGACTTGTACGTTTTGATGGGTAATCTAACATACCAAGTATGTAAACCGGAGATTAGTTTTTTTGTATAGTCCAAATCATTTCTAGTGCTATATATCCTTGTCTTTATGTAAAAGCAATACTAATCTTAACAGTTAGATCATCCATGAAGTTATCAACTTATCATGAGTATCAATTTGGTGGACGTTGATTAATTGACTAGTTGAGTACTTTAGTATAATCCGCGGCCATGGCCATTATCCAGATCATGAGAAACAAGTGGTGGGCAGCTATGTTTAGATTCTTCTTCAATCCATCAACATAATTCTGGAGAATTTGTGGATAAGACGCAGAATGATAAGTTAGAACCACCCTTAGCTATCCGGTTGTCTGATATAAAGGCTCAAACATCAAATGCCACTGGAGAGGAAAGAGGTATGCTCGCTCGATGTATGCATCAGCATCACAACTTTCTTTGTTTTAGCGCATAGCTCTTTTGCAAGTAACTCCAAAATATGCTATTTAATTCGCGATTATCTGGAAGAAATTAAACACATGTAGATGCATAGTAATCTGAGGACCTCCTTTTTTAGGCCAATATATTTGCTCTAGCAACAAAATTGAATACTCAGCTGGTTTTCTTAACATTATCCAGATAAAGGACCTGCTCGACAACTCCACAGGTTAAGGTTCGCTGCAATGCCCTTGCCTCGTGAAAAAGTTCCTAGTAATACAGAAAGAGTTGTTGAGCAATCTGTCCATCATTCACTCTACAAGTTCAGGTATTTTGTTATAGTTAAGAATGAGGCAAAAGCCACCCGGTTCATTGGCCAATAAATGTATCCATGGTCTATAACAAAGTACACCCGCGCAAATTGAGAATGGAACAGGAAGAGGAGTAGAGGGCTCGTTATCAGAAAGTGAGGATCAGTAGAAAGTAAGAATCTCTATGAACTATGAAGGAGAAGGGGGGAAATGTATGTAGCTTAAAACATAGTAGTAAAGGTGGTGAATTTCACAGTTTTAGTAAGCTTCTAAAATGTCAACCTTAATATAGTAAATTAGCAGACTCCAACTTTAATACATACACCCACAGTCACTTTCGTACCCACCATTCTTCCAAATGGAACAAGGCAGTCAATACATATTATTATTTGTCCATGATTTAGGACTTGCGCTAGTTGTGTGCAGGAAGAATAGGTATTGTAGTGTGCTATGCTATGCGTTATACTCGCGACTGCACTTCAAACTTCCTCTACCCAATGACTCGGAACGAGGAAAGAGTTATACTCCTGTATGCGTTTTCTACACTTTTTACCCCTCCCTTTCTTTTGTGGTGTTCACATCTGACTCTCATGATCAAACACTGTCAACTCTTGACTGATAGTATCTCAAATTTTGCAATGAAATTAGTATTTGGTAGACCTATTGATTGTTCTCTATTTATGACAATAGTTGTATTTTTCATACTTTGCAGAGACACCCTGCAGCAACTCCTTCAAGCTATCCCCAAGTTCAAGCACCAATAGTGAATAATCCTGCCTTTTGGGAACGAATGGGTCTTGATACACTGGGGACAGATACTTTATTTTTTGCCTTTTGTTATCATTCGGTTTGTGGTCTTTCTTTATGTGTTTATGATCAATCTTGATATGTTGGCTGTGTTATTACTGATGGACTGATAGTACTACTACCTAGTTGTGAAGTTTTTGATCTGTTGTCTGCAAAATACATATCAACAGTATTTGGCAGCAAAAGAGTTGAAGAATTTGCCGTCAATTTTCAGGTAACAAGTGTAAAATTTTCAGGTATAAGGATAGCCGGACATGGTGTTGCCTTCGTTTAAATTTTCTAAACAATTCAATCTATCATGCCAAAAGACAAGCCTATATTTCTTTAGTTATGTTTCCTAGTCGGTCATGAAAACCGTAGTAGCCTCTACTGTCGCATAAATGTTAAAATGTTATACAATAGAAATGAGGAATAATTTCTGAGATCTATCGTTGGATATGAACAGATAGAAAAACCAGCCTCTTGTTTACTGCCCAGTATAGTTTTTAAGAACCGGACATGTTGCCTAACCGCTTGTTCCGATTTTTCTAGCTTATGTATTGCTTTCCACGAAAAAGCTATTGCTGCTTGCATTCTATATTAAAAAGCCTACCAACCTGTATAATGTGCCAAGTGTTTTTCATTTTTAATGACTTTATGTACTCTCTGTTCTTTATTATTTATTATGGAATTACGTTGAGCATGTAGATAAGTTGAATGTGGCTCAAAATTGAGATGCACATTGACCTTTTTCCTTTTCGACTGTCCCCTTCCTGTGCTAAAGACTTGAGAACTCTTAGACGTACTTATATGTATAACACCTGGTTCACTTTGGTGCCTGATGGTTGACTGTATCTTGTAGGACGGCCTCGAGTTGATGGAAAAGAATTCTTCCGTCAAGCTTGGCAACAGAGTGCGATTATTACGGGATGAGATATATGATTGAAATTATCACTCGTTCTGATTTGAAGAGAACCGTCAATGAGGTAAGATTGAGTTTTCACTCTTTCTCTTGTTTCAATCATTTATTTTACGCACACAATTGAAACAAAATAATTAGTTCATTTATATTATTGATTTTGTAGCATTTCAATGACCCAAGGCCATATTCTCAAGAAGATATTGACGAGGTTCGTGGATTATGGGCGGATTATTTTCTTAATAATTAGTCGTATTTGATGCATTGGATTACCTTATGTGGACAAGGTCTTAGTTGGATTATGGTTTTAGGTACTTTTCGACATTGGATAATGATTTTATGTGTACCTTTTGGATTTTGGATAATGTTGGATAATGATTTTATGTATCTTTTGGATTTTGGATGTTGGATGTTGGATTTTATAAAAATGTAACTTCTTTTGTTCAATTATTCGCTATGGTATTCCTTTTTTATGGTTTGTTAACATGTACGTATTTTCGAATTATTAAAAAATATTAAATATGAGTATGTATATAAGCACATATCTATATATAAGATTTTTAGAAAACAGTTGTCTATTATGTATATAGACAACTGTTGTTTTAGAAAAACAGTTGTCTATATACGTAATAGACAACTGTTGTTTTAGAATAACAATTGTCTATATACGTAATAGACAACTGTTGTTTTGCAAAAACAGTTGTTTATTAACCAATAGACAACTGTTCTAAAACAGATGTATATGCTCAGAGTAATATACAACTCCAAACTACTCAACTATTGTAAGTCAGTTGTCTATTGCAAAAAAATAGTTGTCTATTTGATGTTTTGTAGTAGTGATGTCTCATACGTACTTAAGGCTTGCATCTCACCATAAGTGCGGATGGGAACATCAATCCCGCCAATCATACCGATACTAGGAGGTTTACATCTCACCCCTAGTGTTCAATAAGATCGAACACCTAAGTTGACTCTGTTTAGTTGATAGACATACGGAGAAAAAGGACTACCAGTGCATGAACTCAGAGGCCCCGCTAAACCGAATATGTCCCATACACTTCTAAGGCAAAGGCCGGAAGGTATTCCGCCCCCAAATATATCCAATATGGAGAGTGAGAGCTGATCAGTGCTCTTGTCTATGTATGCGCACACACCCAATCCATACGCTTGGTCTCGGAAAAGAGAACCTTTACACAACCGAGCACCTCAATGGCAACTGGACGACTACTACTCTACCGACAAACTCATAAAGAGATGGCTTCCCATTTACGTCTTAGCATTTTCTCACATCGACAGGATGCATCATGGGCTCCCATGAGCAGTGGCTCCGAGTGTCATAGTCTACTTTCGAAGCTTTCTTCTATCGCATCGCCTTCTAAATTTAACCAAGATAGCGCCCAACACGAAACGTTGGCCGAATTTGGGTGTCTTATAAAGACAGAGTCTCTAGAATATCAAGCTCAGTGGTCATCGCGGGCACATGTCTGATGACCAAAGGGATGAAACAATATCGGGTTTCATAAGGATGACTGGTCTGTGGGTTGTGTATTGACTCGGAACAGGTCATTACAACATAGAATGGTGAAGACAACTCAGAGGGTACTGCCATGGCACATGTCCATTTTCACAATGATTGGTGTCGATAACATCGTTCATGAAAATGTGTCTGATCACCGGCTTAGGTAACACACCGACTGGAAGTACGGTTGTTCCTATGGAATTTAAGTATATCGATTTTAAGATAAACAAACATTATCAATTGTTGTAGAATTTATCTTAACTGATAGTTTTTAGTATACTGATATAAGAGATTTGGAACATTTTATTTGAGGTATATTATTTAAGGTATAATTTATTTTAGTTGAGATGTAATTAAAGATTCAATTATTTCTAAGTACATTATTTAAGATGAGTTTCTTTATTGACTTGGTCTATGTTGACACAAAAAGTCAAAGTTTGACCAAGATGGACTAGTCAACTCTTAGTTTTGACTTAGTCACTAATTAGTCCTTATGTGGTTATTAATAAGTTTAAGTGAAGTTTAACTCATTTAAGCATGTTTTAACTTAGTACTTTTAGGTTATTCATATTTTAGTATTTTATACTTTTTAGACATAAGTATTTAGTACATTTATACTTCAAGTGTACGTATTTAGTATTTTTATATGGTTTCGTATTTGTACAAGTATACTTATCTTTTAAAACCTATTTATACTTAGTAAAATATTTCAAAAATCAAATAAATTTATAATAATTTTAAAAATCAATTTTTAACATTATCAAGTATTATATTTCTCAAAACTTAGAGTTTTACAAAAATAAATTTAAGTAATAACGAAATCGGTAACATTATTAAGGATACAAAATAAGTTATTTTTCAAATGTCATTTTTGAATCACGATTTTCATAATAAATATACTTTTATGAGTTAGGCTTCCATATACAAACTCATTTTTCAGAAATAAGAAGTTTTATTATTTTTAAGAAATTAAAAACGAAAATGATACGATTTTCAATACTCCCTTTTAAATCTTTTAAAATACTTAAAAATCATGAAAGTTAACCAAATATTTATTTTAGATACCTATATTTTTACATAACCTAACCCCTGAAATTTAGATTAAAATATTTTATAAATATTCTTAAATAAAATCATCTTTCCAGATCTGACCCATTTTAGTACAAATTTTATATGAAAATATATATGATGGATTTATATGAAATTTGATGCACACATAATAGATATCATCAAGAACATAATATTTATTTTTCAAGTCTAAAATAAAATTTAACATCAAGAAACATATTATTTACCCAGATAGTATATAAATTCGTACAGTACCAGCTTACAAAATAAATCATTATTAAGTATATAAAATCATAAAAACTTACTTTTCATATTTTTCTTATATGATAGACACTTAGATCTAAAACTTTCATGAAGGAACCTAAGGCTAATTCGAAAGATATTTTACACAAATAAATCGTAAACATACATCATACATCACAGAATCCATTTTACAACATGTATTGTTAAGTGATAAATCAACAAATAGTTAACTTTAAACTTGTTGATCTAATGATTTAGTCATAAACATGATGTTATATGTTATTTTGAGTCTAAACACTATACTACGAGATTTGAGGGCGAAGAAAAGTTAGGTTACCTTAAGCATAAATAATCGATTCTACAACATATAAGAAAACTAATATCGATGCTCATATTCCCTTGCTCCTCCTCATGAATAAGTTAGAAGGACACACAAACAAATTAAGTTAGTAATTATACTATGAATTAAACTTAAAAATAAAGAGTATAAGGTAAGGAAAAGAGAGAGTATATGCTCTTGAGATATGGTGGTGTAAACACCTTAAAAACTTAGGAAAACTTGTATAGTTTTTTTTTTGTTTTTAGATGGATCTTTGAAGGAGTGTTTAAGTGAGTGAATGAATGAGTAATGAAGAGAGGATGGGTGCTTAATAGCACTCAAGTCGTGCCTTTGATGGAGGAGCAAATGGTGGACAAGAATTTGACAATTACTCAAAGTAGCTAATCATACTTTTGAAGGTAAATTACCTTATTTAGTGTTTTTGATTAGAAAAGTATTTTTTGACCCTCGGACTTCAAAGTGACGGTATAAAGTGTGTAAGGATTAATGTTTGGAGTTAATTTGGTTCCACAAAGGTTAGGAAAGAAGTACGAAAATCAAATGTCGAGAAACGATTCGTCGGGTGACATTTTCATAGCAAAGGAGCTGTCGAGTACAATAATTTTATGATGCACTTAGAAATTTTAATTTTAAATTTGGCCATTGATTAGGTATTGGAAAAATAATAAAGTTAGGCTTTTTAGAAGCCTCAATCGGAGTCCGTATGAGAAAATAGAAACTGTTTTACGAAATCGCGCAGAATTGCGATAACGATAGAAATTTCAGTTTTGCAAACAGTGAAGTGAAATAGAAATGTTAAAAAGGCACAAGAACTGAATATTACTATTTGAAATAGTTTGTCTAGACTCGATTTATTAATATTAATCGTTATTAGAAATAACTAAAATGGTCAAAAATACGGGGTGTTACAAGTACTCTAGCAAGTCTTGTACAGAGTAGCTTGGAAATGCGTTTGTAGATTATATTGCAACAAACTATTGGTCTGAATTGGAGCACTGATCTGGGCCTATCCACCTTATGAATTAGAGTAATTGTTGTGGTGTTAGCCTGCTTCAGCAATCTGCCAGTTGTGAAAAACTCCTTGATTACCAGGCTAACATCATCTTCAATTATATGCCAACTGTCCTTGAAGAACTTACTTGAATATCCATCAGGCCCTGGAGCCTTGTCGTTAGGAATTCCAAACACTACGACCTTTATCTCTTCCATAGTGACCTGTTCATGCAAGATGAAATTATGATCTGAAGTGCATTTTGAACCATAGTCACTGTATTTTTAGCTCTGCGCGCTTTGAGGTAACCATGAAAGAAAGCTATGTTGCTGTCACCGTCCTGCAACCAGAGAACTTTAGCTTTCTGTTTCAGGAAAGTCGTCCTGGCCTCATCAAGGGCCACCAATTGCTGTTGTTTACTCCGTTCAGCCTCTATAATCTCCACATCTCCTGGATTCAGCGCCAACTTCTTTTGAAAATCATACAATTCAGTCTGCACCAGGTTAGCGTGTTGTTCTATGTTTGAAAAGTGTTTCCTATTAAGACCTTTGAGAGGATATTTGAGCTGACTGAGCTTTGATATGACTTGGTACATATAAGTGCCTTCAACTGGAACACCCCAGGACCCCTTAACCAATTCTTCAAACTGAGATGCAAGGCTCCATATATTAAAATACTTAAAGCTACGTTTCCTCTCCTGCTACATCAAAGTTCCAGCAATCACACAACGTGTATGGTCAAAGAGCCCTTCTGACAAGAAGTGAGCTCTATGATAAGGAAACAATTGCATCCATTCTTGATTTACCAGAACTCTATCAAGCCTGTTGTAAGCACTGCTTACAGGCGATTGTTTATTATTCCAAGTGTAGATTGCACCAGTGGCAGGACAGTCCACTACCTTACACTCATCAATGCAATTCTGAAAGGGCATGGCTTCAGCAAGTGAAAATCCACCACCTAATAGTTCTTCTGGCACCAAAACACAATTAAAGTCTCCCCTATAATCCGACCTGAGGCAGATCTACCTATATCAGTCAAGTCTTGACATAGTGGCTCTATTTCAGCCACCCTATTATGTGCATAGACAAATGTCACCATGTATCTCGCCCCCGAAACAGTCTCATGCACAAAACCATGAATAATTTGGGATGTATACCTCTCCACCTGTGTATCACACTAAGCAGGGTCCCATAACACTCAAATCCTCCCCCCATCATGATTATGATTATTAGTAGTAACACACCAATTATTAAACCCTTTACTCATGACTTTATTCTAATTGTGAACCTTTATTTTTGTCTCAAGTAAACTAAATAGACCTACATTATTAGAGTTCAAGAAATTATATACCTCATTCTGTTTTTTAACTATATTCAAACCCCTCACATTCCAAAAACCAATCTTCATTGATTAAGTGGAGGGGAGGAGTCACCTTTTGAAACTTGGCCACTCTTTTGGCCTACCTCTTTCACCTTCTCTTCATATGAATGATTCTCAACCTTTTCTTGTGGAGACCCATTTGATTCAGGCTCTCTTTACCTGCTTAATATAATCCTAGCCTCCTCTGGTGTTGGAAATCCGTCCTTTGTAATTGTAGGGGACTTTGACTCTCCTGACCTTGGACCTTTTGAGATGATGCAATGGACTTCATCTGTACGCGCACAGGTTTCTATGTTGGACCCTTTTTTTTCACGCCATACTGCCTTCTGCACAAGCGCTTTTAGATTGGTCCTACCTTTTACATTTATCACAAATAATAGGCTTCCAATCATATTCCACAGCAATGCTCATGACATCAGCTTTTTCATCCATGAACTGAACCTGCTTAGGGAGATGCTGGCCTACCTGTAGCTAAACCAACACCCTAGCAAATCCCAGTCTGGTTCTTTGATCTGTTGGTTCATCTTTTCTCACATACTTCCCAACCAATCCTGCAATCCTTTTTAAATTCACGTCTCAGAATTTCAATGGCAGGTTCTGTAGCTTCACCAAGGATGGTAGGATTTTCACATCCTCTTTCTCAAGTTTGATGTCCGGGTGCCAGACTTTAATAACCACATTTTTGTTATCAAAAATGTAGTAACCACCATTCAGCACCGCCTGTTGCGTCTTCTCACTATCAAACCGGACCACAAAGGATCCATTAGGCATGAACGACACCTTTGTGATTTTGTGTTGTTTCCATACCCAATGGAGATATCCATCTAGTACCTGCCATGGTGGATTAGCCCCCACGACAAATCCATAGATAGATGTCTTCCAATATTGTATCTCTTCATCGACATCCTCAATCTACAACTTTAGCATAGGTTTGTTTGGTTCAGGCCCTAATGGAATACTCTTACGTCCCTTAACCTGAAACCATTTCCCATGCTCATGCTCCTCTACTGCCTTGTCATTCTCCGTCCCTTCAACCCCCTCCAACTCTTTTTCCATCTCCTCATCAATCTCTCAAACATAGCCCTCATCATCAGTTCCAAGATTATACGCGGGAATATCCCCCATAATATCTGAAGGGTTACAACCCTTAAACCCAAGGATTTGTTATAAGTATTAACCGAAAAGACAAACAATAGAGGGATAACGAATATACCTTATTGGCAGCGGAAGAGCGTATTAATAAGAATAATAAGAAATATAATAACCCAGAAGTATATATAATTCCCCACGGACAGAATAAAGCAACCCAGATGTGATGCCTCCGTTAGTATCCACACAGGTACGGAACTGCGGTGTATATGCTAGTATAAGGGTTTTGTGAGACGGTCTCACAAAATTCTCTCTCTCTAATAATATATGGAATAATACTCTGAATTGTCTGTTTTGGTTCATCATATGAACCTCCTTATATAGGAGAGCTAGAGAGCTAGGTTACTTAACCTAGAAGTCATTCCATAACTCAAATTGGTATAATTACATTATCAGAATAATTCTAGTTACCATATAAAAGTTATTTCACAACTAATATTGGTATAATTAAATTATCACAATAACTCTAGTTACCATAACTAGATTATTACTATAACTCTAATTACCATAACCCGACAACACAGCTGAGTCGTATTACTACTGACCCGATATATTAATATACCGATATATTAATAATATCCCGCAAACATTGTGTGTGATCCAATGGGCCCACTTAAGACTACCAGACATATAACCCATTTATATGTCAACCCGAAATCGACCTCTAGCAAGGCATATCGGATACATAGACTTAAGCGGGTAAATCCGTAGGACAGTGGACATAACTCCTTCAGTCTCCCACTTGTACATGTCCTCTCAAGAATGGTGTTAAGTCTTTTTGCTACTATTGTCTCCAATTGAGAATGAGGTAAGAAAAAGTGTCATCCTCGTATGTCTCAATCTTTTACTCGAATCTCTGAGTTGACTTGTTATAAGAGCAGATAGATGACAATCATCCTATCTGAGCGCGGCCACGCATTTGCACAAGTTACACTCTTCGAGTGGCCAAGAAACAATAAATTCCTTTCAATAAAGGAAGAGCAAATCCCATCTTGTCTAACCACATCCTATCACATGATCCATGCATGCCCAATAACCATCCATAGCCCCCTTTCACAGCTGACGAGGAATAGTATCAAAGCATACACATCACATGTATAGAATAGTCAAAGACTCAGGTCTAAAGACCGTACAAGTTCATAACTTGCAAAGAACTTTACTGACACTAAGCGAAATCTTAGTAAAATCCTTTTTGGCGGGTCTATCTAATGTATGTTCTTAACACACACCTGTGTGCCTGGTTTAGTATCTCGATACCTATGACTCAAGGAACTTAGTCATCAACCAACTCACACACTAGTCATTCAAGGGTATTCAAATGTCCCAACACAATACCCTGACTAGAGACAAAATAATTACATCATCCAAATAGAGTTCCAAGACTAAGTCACGTACTTAGTGGTCTATTTCATCAATGTATATTATTTAGGGACAAACAATCCATACAAGAATTGAACAAAAATTGCACTTTATTAAATAAAAGCAATAGTAAAAATTACAAAGTTCAGCATAAAATTAATACTCCCACTAAAACAAGGATCTCCTAAATAGGACTTAAGACCATTCGCTCATGCGTCTAATGCCTATCGCAGCTCTATGACTCTCATGCTTAGGCTGCGGGAGGGGCTTTGTCAAGGGATCAGCAACATTTGCTTCCGATGGTACTCTGCATATCTTGACATCACCTCTCTCAATGAACTCTCTGATTAGGTGAAATCTTCTAAGTATGTGTTTGGATTTTTTATGAGACCTAGGTTCCTTAGCTTGCGCTATGGCACCATTATTATCACAATAAAGGTCCACGGGGCTTGAAATGCTAGGGACGATTCCCAGCTCCTCGATGAACTGCCTAAATCCAAACAGCTTCTTTTGATGCTTCCGAAGCAGCAATATACTCAGCTTCTGTTGCAGAATCTGCCACTGTGCTCTGCTTGGAACTTTTCCAACTTACAGCACCACCGTTCAAACAAAAGACAAAACCGGACTGTGATTTGGAATCATCCCTATTTGTCTGGAAGCTAGCATCGGTGTAACCATTTACAACGAGCTGCTCTTCACCTCCATATACCAAGAATAAGTCTTTAGTCCTTCTTAAGTACTTCAGAATATTCTTGGCTGCTATCCAGTGACTTTCACCCGGATTCGACTGGTATCTACTCGTCATGCTTAGAGCACAAGCTACATCAGGACGAGTACACAACATGGCATACATGATGGATCCTATGGCCGAGGCATAGGGAACCTTACTCATGCGCTCTAGCTCATCAGGTGTCGAGGGACACTGACTCTTGCTTAGATTGACACCATGTGACATTGGTAAGAACCCTCTTTTGGAATCCGTCATATTGAACCGTTTAAGGATGTTATCAATATAAGTTCCTTGACTAAGTCCAATAAACCTATTTGATCTATCTCTATAGATTCTTATTCCTAAGATGTAGGCTGCTTCACCCATGTCTTTCATGGAAAAACAACTTCCAAGCCAACCTTTTACGGATTGCAACAATGGAACGTTATTTCCAATTAGGAGTATGTGATCGACATATAGAACCAAAATTGCTATTGCACTCCCACTAATTTTCTTATACACACAAGGCTCAACTTCGTTTTTACAGAAGCCAAAGGCTTTAACTGCCTCATCAAAACGAAGATTCCAACTCCGAGATGCTTGCTTCAGTCCATAAATGGAACGCTGAAGTTTGCATATTTTCTTAGCATCCTTTGATATGAAACCCTCGGGTTGTGTCATGTACACATCCTCTTGCAGATTCCCGTTAAGGAAAGTTGTTTTCACATCCATTTGCCAAATTTCATAATCATGAAAAGCTGCAATTGCTAAGAGAATCCTAATGGATTTAAGCATCGCTACTGGTGAGTAAGTTTCATCATAGTCGATGCCATGAGTTTGCTTGAAACCTTTAGCCACCAAACGAGCTTTATAGACATCTACATGTCCTTCCATGTCAATCTTCTTCTTAAAGACCCATTTGCACTCGATGGTTTTGACACCTTCGGGTGCGTCTATCAAAGTCCATACTTTGTTATGGTACATGGAATCCATTTCGGACTTCATGGCCTCAAGCCATTTTTCAGAGTCTGGTCCCATCACTACCTCTTTGTAGGTTTCAGGTTCATCATTTTCTATCAAGTATAAATCATGACGATACCTGGCCGGAGTTTGCCCAATGTTAGATCTTACAGATTTACGAGGGACAAAATCATTAGAAACAGGCGTAGGTTCTTCTTCAAGTGGTGGGATCGCAACATCTTGCACATTCCCCTCCTCATCCTCAACTTCCTCATTAGGAATTGTGGATGCCTGAATATCCCGAATTTCTTCAAGATCAACCTTACTCCCACTACTTCTTTTGGAAATGAACTCTTTTTCCAAGAAGACTCCATTCCGAGCAACAAACACTTTGTTCTCAGTAGGATTGTAGAAGTAATAGCCTCTAGTTTCCTTTGGATAACCAACAAAAACACATTTGTCAGATTTAGGTCCTAGCTTTTCAGGAATCAATTTCCTAACATAAGCTTCGCAACCCCAAATTTTCATGAAAGACAAACTAGGAACCTTTCCTGTCCACATCTCATGTGGTGTCTTTTCAACTGACTTAGATGGACACCTATTAAGTGTAAAAGCAGAAGTTTCGAGCGCATAGCCCCAGAAGTAAATTGGAAGGTCTGCATGACTCATCATAGATCGAACCATATCTAGTAAGGTTCGATTTCTCCTCTCAGACACACCATTCCATTGTGGTGTTCCAGGTGGAGTGAGTTGTGAAACAATTCCACAACTCCTAAGATGATCATTGAAATCTTGACTCAAATATTCACCACCTCGATCCGATCAAAGGGCTTTAATTGTCTTGCCTAGTTGATTCTGTACTTCATTTTGAAATTCTTTGAACTTTTCAAATGACTCCGATTTGTGCCTCATCAGGTACACATAACCATATCTACTGAAATCATCAGTAAATGTAATGAAGTATGAAAATCCTCCCCGAGCTGTGGTACTTATTGGACCACATACATCCGAATGTATTAGTCCTAATAAGTCAGATGCCCTTTCATTGTATCCAGTGAAAGGCGTCTTAGTCATCTTGCCAAGCAAACAAGATTCACATATATCATATGATTCATAATCAAAATGATCTAAAAGTCCATCCTTATGGAGCTTTTGTATGCGTTTCTCGTTTATATGACCCAAACGACAATGCCACAAGTAAGTAGGATTAGAATCCTTAGATTTCAACCTCTTTGCATTATTAATATTATATAGCTGCTTAGGTGAATCAAGAACATATAAGCCATCAAAAATGAATGCTTGACAATACACAATACCATTACGGGAAACGGAACAACATTTGTTCTTTATTGAAATATCGAAACCTTTCATGTCCAAACAAGAAATGGAAATAATATTCCTGCTAATGGCAGGTACATGATAACAATTATCTAGTTCTAAAATTAAGCCACTTGGCAACTCTAAATGAAATATTCCTACAGCTAAAGCAGCCACTCTTGCTCCATTGCTTACGCGCAGGTCCACTTCACCTTTTGCCAGAGCCCTCACGTCTCTCAATCCCTGTACATTACAGCAAATATGAGAACCACATCCAGTATCAAATACCCATGATGTAGAGCAGCTAGTAGTAACATTTACTAATATAACATTAATACCTGTAGAGGTAGAAGCAACATTCCCATTATTCTTATCTTCTAGGTATTTTGGACAGTTCCTCTTCCAATGCCCCTTTTCACTACAGTAGTGACAAAGGTCCTCATCAGATTTCTTAGGCGAATTCTTAGACTTCGGCTTGGCTTTAGCAACATTTGCCTTAGCCGCCTTTCCTTTGTTTTTGCCTTTGAAACCCTTTCCCTTTTGTACCATAAGTACTTCAGGAGTTAGACCCTTCCTGACGTTTGGTTCAGCCGTCTTAAGCATTCCGTGCAACTCTTGCATCGATCTCTTTAGATCATGCATGTTAAAGTTCAGCACAAAATCCTTCCAGATAGATGATAAGGATTGAAGTAAAATATCTGTCTGCATTTGGTATTCAAACCCCGCACCGAGACGATCAAGGTTATCAAAATAACCCATCATTTTCATCACATGCGGGCTAACTGGGTCTTTGTCGCCCATTTTGCAATTGAATAGTGCAACGACAGTATTATACCTCTCGGTCCTAGCCTGCTCCTGAAACATTGACTTCAGGCTCTCAATAATCTCATATGCCGACTCAGTGTTTTCATATTGCTTCTGAAGCTCAGAATTCATAGTCGCAAGCATGAGACAGCAGACGTCAGTATTGTCTTTCTCATGAGTGAGGTATGATAACTTTATATCATCCGCAGCATCAGAATTTGGTTCTAAAGGAAGTTCCTTCTCAAGGACATATTCCTTTCTCTCCTGTTTGAGAACAATTCTCAAAGAGCGATACCATTCCAGAAAATTTGAACCTTTCAATTTTTCTTTCTCAAGCATTTAACGGAGCGAAAAATTGTTTGACGACGACATATCTACAATAAATAAATAAATGCAGACTAATTAATATGCTGAAAAATGCAATAAAATCTTAAACAATTTTAAGACAAATTATGAAAACTACCCTCAAATTCACATAATATTCCAAGATCCTAAACCTTTTGTCGCTTAAGTGAACTTGGGCTCACTGCTCAAACTCCAAAAGTAAAGGTAGACAACTATTTGTCGATTACATACCATGTAATTCTTGGTTTGTCGGTATAATTCATCATATGAAACCAACTATTTGCCTCAAAGCCCAAGTCCGACTTGATAGCGATGTTTAAGAAAACCAAACTAAACCTGTGGGTAACCGTTACCCACCTACTCAATCCACACACATTGACAAAGCACCGCTTAGGCAGTCACTTTAACCAATGATATGAAATTATTGTAGTGGTTAGTTCTGGAAAGGCAAGACTTAAATATTTGTGAGGGAATAATTGCATTATGGGTCCTAACCATGTTTCTAGGTCATCTAACAAGGCGACCTATTAGTTCTAAACACACAAGTCTCATAAACATTCATGCATCATATGACATAATATTCAATTATTATCATGTATAGAACAAGGTTTTATAAGGAACCCGAATGAAATTATTATATATGTAAAAGTGACTAAATTCCATTAATTGGTCCGTTTTACAAAAATCGAGTCTTGTCCTAATCATATTAGAATTCATCGTTAATAAAATTCTAGTAATTTTAATTTCTCAATTTCAATCGAATCTTGACCAATCTTATTAGCCTCATCGTCAACAAGGAAATCGAGTATTATGAGGGTCAATAAAATTAAAACATAATCTATATTATATCTTAAATTTAAGAGTTAATTTCATAATTTAACAATTTAAATTCGTAAATTAAGTCACCCTTAACATAATCGACAATTACTAAAAGTTGCATACAAAGTTATACGTTTTCAGATTATATACTTGAAGTATTCGATCAAAATCAACATAATAACCATAAACATATACGGATATAGGTTTAACGAAAAGGTAAAACTAGTAGAGAATTTAATATCCCTGACAACATGCGTCATGCAATTGACAAAGCAACAATAACACATCAATATGCATACACCAGGTGAGTCAAATCAGTAACAATTACTTATGTGATGATATGATTAAAATCATAATTACCGCAACTTATAGACATAATTCCGGACATCGCATAAAATCAAATTAATACACGGATTGAATCCCTCATAACCAATTATGAGCCATGGATTCAAGTCGATTTGATTAATACTAATAACAGAGACTCTGATACCACTGAAGGGTTACAACCCTTAAACCCAAGGATCTGTTATAAGTATTAACCGAAAAGACAAACAATAGAGGAATAACGAATATACCTTATTGGCAGCGGAAGAGCGTATTAATAAGAATAATAAGAAATATAATAACCCAGAAGTATATATAATTCCCCACGGACAGAATAAAGCAACCCAGATGTGATGCCTCCGTTAGTATCCACACAGGTACGGAACTGCGGTGTATATGCTAGTATAAGGGTTTTGTGAGACGGTCTCACAAAATTCTCTCTCTCTAATAATATATGGAATAATACTCTGAATTGTCTGTTTTGGTTCATCATATGAACCTCCTTATATAGAAGAGCTAGAGAGCTAGGTTACTTAACCTAGAAGTCATTCCATAACTCAAATTGGTATAATTACATTATCAGAATAATTCTAGTTACCATATAAAAGTTATTTCACAACTAATATTGGTATAATTAGATTATCACAATAACTCTTGTTACCATAACTAGATTATTACTATGACTCTAATTACCATAACCCGACAACACAGCTGAGTCGTATTACTACTGACCCGATATATTAATATACCGATATATTAATAATATCCCGCACACATTGTGTGTGACCCAATGGGCCCACTTAAGACTACCAGACATATAACCCATTTATATGTCAACCCGACATCGACCTCTAGCAAGGCATATCGGATACATAGACTTAAGCGGGTAAATCCGTAGAACAGTGGACATAATTCCTTCAATATCTTGCATGCTTTTCTGTTTCAAGGGTACGTCCGGGTCAAGTATCTTCCTTGCAATGTGATGTACTTCATTCGATCCTCTAGAATTTATCTTTGTCTTCCACCGGGTGATGTTGACGTGCCTTGAAGACTCTAGTGGTGAAGCCCTGGCCATGGTGCCACGAGTTCGCCTCACAATCGCCTAAGCACGTATTCTCTTTAGGGTTTTTTCGTCTAACTTATGTCACCTGACTCAGTCTCTTGTTATTAAATTTATAATAATAATCCGTAGATAATATTGTTGAATGCAAAATTAATAGAGTAATAAGTAAATACTGCATGTAAATATAAATGAATATTGGTACGAATATGTAGTTGAAGATGTACTTGTGTCCGAGGTACTTTAATTAGTCTTTCTAACTACAATGCACGTTTATAATTTAATTTGACATTTAACGCATATATTACCTCTAGAAACAACACCTTCAGGTATGTGGATAGTATTCATTTACTATTAGACATATTCTTACTTTTAGGTTGTCTCACCAATTTATGCAATTCTCTAATTTGGTGTCATTATCATTGTCACTAGAAAAATGGTCTGTGCATCGCACGGACTTTCCAACTCGTACACTATAAAACAAGAAGTGTGAGGTGGTTATAATACGACAGGGCAAGGTTTTAAAGTTTTAGGGCGAATTCGATACTAGCTTCATAGAGGTAGGGGGTGATGGAATATTCGTCTCCTTAAAAAGCTTGAGATGATCCTGAAATGTTCACGAAATTAGTTTACTCATGAACCTGATCCAAATATGGTTCAACCCATAGCTTTGTCAAAAGGACATGACTGATAAAACAGCTGCTCCATGCTGAAACTTCAGGGTTCGCACTTTGCAGATCATTAATCCAATAGAAATATCTAATAAACCAGTTAACTGACCGCGTGATTTTGCTATAGCTATTCTTGTAAGCTTGTTACAGAAACATAGAGTCCTCAGATATCATAAAAAGGTGGGAGGAAATAAATTTCGCACCTTGTATGGATTAGGTGCTCCTTACAAACGAACCAGATATGGCAGAAATCAGGTGCATGTTGGCGCACAATATTTACCTTTTTGGATTTCGGTTCCATCATATTCCTGAAATTGTAATTTAAACATAATGAAAGTTGTCAAAAACAAGTGAACAACAAAGAGAGTTTCAATGGAACAGGTGATCAGACACAAAAATGGCAAACAAACAATAAAAAAACATATTCTCCTACTTAAATCAAGAGCAATGTTTCATTGTTTCTATTAACAACCGCGCAGTATTCTCAACAGAAGGGTTACTACGTACATCAGGCCTTTTACCCAGCCACCACATGCCATGAAAAAATTGTTAGTTGTGCGTGGTAATTTCAGATATCGTAACTTAGATCCAGGGACGGCTTATAGGGAGTTGAGGTGAGCGGGGAATTGGGCCTCATAATTCTCTTTCTGAAAATTTACTCTATATAAGAAAATATAAGATATTATGTACATATGTGATTTGTAGTGCAGTGGTTTCAGTGTTATCCACCTCTTGAGAGATCATGGAGCCTCAAATTCGAGACTCGAACTAGGCCAAGACGCCTCTGCTTAGATCAACAATCTGAAAATATAAGAATGCGTATGAGGTATATGCATGACTTCCTTGCTTGAAATAAAGCTCTGTACAAATGGGTGAACAGAAGCCACAAAAGCAAATATCTTGTTCTCAGTTTGATATCTTCCGACTTTCTTTACTAGAAGTATCATGTATACGGCTGAATAAGATTAGATTAGCCATAGGAAAAAAAATGCCAAATCGAGCCAAATGTAAATGATAACAATCTACCAAAAGTTCACACAATTACCATTGTGAAACAAAAAAATTAGTACTAATAATTAGATCAATCATAAATTATCACTTACGAGATTTAAACAGAGTAAACAAACACACTTTTCCTAATGTTTAATAATGCCAGAATGAGTCAACACTAATGATACTGAGCTGAAGCATATATTTCCAGCAGCTGATGCTCAGAGCTTGATTTAATTTGCTACTACTATCAATTACTTAATTGTTTCATTAGCTTCATCCCTTTCTTCATAATTTCACTACTTCTTGCTCCTCGTGTAAGTGTTCATGTTCATGTTCATGTTCAGCTATAGCCGGCGCTTCCTCCTCTGCTCCCTTCTTCCTCATCTTTTTTGCTAAGGCTTTAAGCTCTGATGCTTTAGCCTTGGCATCCTCAGCATTCTTAGCTTTCTCAAGAGCTTGAATCAGGTTGTCGAGACATCTCTCGTCGTCTTCGTCAGGGAGTTTTGGCATTAGATGTTCTCCAACGTCTGCTGGCGTCATTTTAGTAACTTCTAATAAGCTTCTAATCCTATCAAATTTCGGGTGGGTTTCAAGTAACAAGTAATTCTTTGCGAGCACCTTAAACCCTTCAAAACAACAGTACGACATCTCGATATGCTTGTCCATTCGCCCTGTCCTGCTCAACACAAAAAAATAAAAAAATATAAGATGGTTGGTCGTTGGTCTGATATACTATAAGGTAATTAAGATCGATTTAAAGCATTAATTAGTTAGTTAACTGCATGTATTATATATGTACCTGATCAATGCGGGATCTAATTTGTGCATATCATTTGTAGTAAATACGATAATTCGTTCACCCTCAGAAGATGACCATAGCCCGTCAATGAAGTTCAACAACCCAGCAGTGGCGGACCCAGGAATATAAGAGAGGGGTTCACTTTTTTTAAAATCGTAGATAATATAACAAATTAATCAAAATTAGAAATTCGTCGCACAATTACATATCATAAACTATAAATATTAAATAAAGGCAACCAAATTTTTCTTAACTAATTTCTAATATTTAAAACTATGAAATTTATAACCGAATTAAAGAAATAACGGTAAATCAACAAACAAATAACTTAAAAAATCCTCAAATTAGTGTTCCACAATTGAGAATTATATTCCGTATTTAATTAACCGTAGTTGACATTAACAAATAAAATCAAAAAATCGACATAAAAAATTAGTCAAAATACTCAAATATCTATGACGTACTCAAGTAAAGAATTAATGGTTAACCAACAAATAAATAACATTAAATTTATATTTGAACACAAATTCTTGTATGAGACGGTCTCACGATAAGTTTATCGTGAGACCTCTCACATACAAGGTAGTTAATTTTATTATTATTATATTTCTATTAATAGGTCTCACGATAAGTTATCGTGAGACGGACGTGAGACTAGCTATTTAAATTAGTAAGTACTCTATTCCTTGGTCTTATTCAATACTCGTTATCTATTGTTTTTGGATTGAAGTTCAAGAAAAAAAAAGCCATGGATAAATTTTCACACAAAATCGACTTGCATTACATACCTATAACAAAAAATTAGAAAAATAAAAATAGATAATTATTACATAACACACCCAAAAAGAAAAATACAGTAGATAATAAATTGATAGCACGGAGGGTGTGCTCCATAACTGATAACAAAACAAAACACAAAAATATATTTTTAATTATGGTTCAAAATCTTACAAAAATATACACCTAATTGAGGCATTAATCTTGTGTGGGAACTGGGAATTGAGAATAAAAAGAAAACGGAAAGAGCTAAAAATTGGCAAAGGGTGGAACTGGGAAAAAGGACGGCTGAGGGGATTCGATCCCACACCAACTCAACCTAGTAGCACAGTCCTTACCAAGTTGCCACAACCCTTTCACTGCTCCTTTTTCACGCAAATAGTAGAAGTACTAAGCATTAGTGCTTTTTTAAAAATAAAAAAAAATTGGAAACCGAAGGGTGCGCACGTGGGGTGCTGTGCGCACCCCTAGGTCCGCCCCTGCAACCCAGATAGTGTTAAGCCAGTTTTTTTCTTAGTGGTACTACTATTACCCCCTTTACTCATAATCTCGTTTTCCTTTTCATTATCCTTGGAGCAAGTAGCGGAATTATCGATGATTTTCCTCTTGTTAGTAAGTTCCTGTGAACAATCAATGTCCTCAATCGCAATAATAGACCTCCGATTTGTGTTGATAAGAAGCCTTATAAGTTGCTCGTTGCTACTAACCGAAGTCAGCTCAAGACTATACACATCATACTTTAGCAAGTTAGCCATTGCCGCTATCATTGTCGATTTTCCGGTCCCTGCATGTATTAGTATTAGCTAGTAGGATAGAATGAATATTATTAAGATAAGAAATAATATTAAGTAGTATACTTATTTAATACCTGGAGGGCCGTAAAGCAAGTAACCTCGCTTCCAGGCCTTGCCGATTCTAGTATAAAAGTCCTTACTTTGGCTGAACTTGAACAAATCCTCAACGATTTCCCTCTTCTTTTCGGGGTGCATAGCCAAATTATCGAAATTTGCAGGATGTTGGAAACTAACGCCAGTCCACATTGCTCTAGAATGATCTGAATCAGAGGCGCCCCTGTTAACAAAAAGCTTCCTACTCCTGTTCTTCTCAATTATCATATTCCCTTCAGTATTCACATAATCCAGGTACTTGCCCGAAATGAGTTCCCTGTGCTTCCTGTGGAACATCAACTTATACGCCCTCATACTGTTGTTGTTCTTTACAGGAGATTTCATTATTGTCAGTACCCACCAAACAGTAACCCCCTCGAATGTGTCACTAACTTCCTCCTCATCCAACATCCTAAAAACCCGATTCCCTCCTCCTAAAGTGCACAGCCGTAAAGACCTCATCGAGTTTTTGGAACCGTGTTCACAGAGGTAAGCGTGGACGCATCGGTACATGTCGCTGCTGGACAGCAAAGTATCAGGGGAGTATTCGTCGATGTAGAGGTGTGTGTAAGGGGATGTTAGCTGAAATACTTGGTTGGTGTGCCGTCGTACAAATTGACGGATTTCATTGGGTATGTAATGCTTAAGAACAGACCATATAACTAACAACACTTCCAGCGTTCCTAATCTTGTCAAATTTGCAAGAATCGACTTGTTTCTAGCCATCATACAAGCTTGCTTCTTTCTTTTTTGTTTTTTGTTTTTTGTAACTGATTTGAGGATGTTTTTGATATAAAAATATAACACATCTTTAAAATTTGATACCAAGGAATAAGGTTTGTTTCCAAAACATATTAGTACTTGTCAGGGTCAGGTCAATGAGGGCAAAACCGTTTCTTAATTAGGTGGCGAAAGAGTGGGGACTGGGGAATCTGGCCTGGGGATGATAATAAAGTGGGGTTAAAATAGTACTCTGTACTTGTGAGAATATGGAAATGTTGTTATTCTTAATATGGAAATATGACTGAAAATATGGAAATGGAGTGAGGAAGTGGAGATGACATGATGGAACGCAGGACGCACTGAGAAAAAAAAAGGAGGAATAAAGGTGATTCAAATTTCAAAGTATGGGGAACACCCTTCTTCTTTCACTCACACTCACGTACACGACTCCGCTCGATCTTCCACCATACTCGTACTGCACCATCGCCATTACCTTGGTGAGTAAGTCTATTGAAACGGTCTCATACTAAACTAGATTTAAAATCCATGAAACTTAAGGAGTCACGGGTCAACAATATCAAAATTTTATATGTATTAGTATTTAAAATTTGAAATATTAACGGAGTTAAACTAACATTGTTAGAGTTACTTTATCCTCAGGTTAAGAAGAAAAAAATGAGCTATAATACCTAGTTAAAAGTCAATGAGTTATAAGTCGAAGTGTCGATAATCTTGCACATTATTGTCGCTTAAACACAAATTCCCTCGGTAATTGACGTAATATTACAGGGTGAAATATTTCTAATCTTGATTTCAGTAAAAAAACAGGAATATTCTGTAGTAGTCACATGAAATTGTCATATATAATTAAAACAGGAATATTCTACAGTAGTCACATGAAATTGCGGTCATACATAATTATCTGATTGTTTAATTTTATTTATTTTTCAATGACATTATACATGGAAACTATAGTAAATACAAGTAAATTTATATGGTATATTAGATATAGAATAATTTGCAAGGTACTACCTAACAATTAACCATATTTGCGAAGAACTACCAAACATCTTATTTTTTGCGAAATATTATCTTAACTTTAATGGGTGTTGTCAAACACTACCAATTGACGATTTTTATTAAAATTCAGTCACAGTGGGGCACATGTTAGAAGATATTACGTAGGTAGTGTTTTACAAAAGGAAAATGAGATGGCGCCACTAGGTGGCGCCGAATTTGTGCGTCATCGAGGATATTTTAGTAATTAACTAGAATTATTTTATTTATCTTCTTTAACAATAGATTTCAAAATGATTTAGATGTAAAAGGTAAATTTGGCATTCCACTTACAAAATAAATTATAATTATATAATTTTAAAAAAAAATCAAAGAATAATTGAATGAATATTATAAAAAAATCTAGCTTAATTGTAGGGATTGGTTAGGCATATACTCAAAAACAATATATAATTTATTTATGTTATATATACAATTTAATCACATTTGTAAACATAGAAATACACTTGGTAGATTGGTCTTTAGGAAGTGAATAATTGGTACATGTATAGGGTTCGAGTCATAGTACTTTAATATTTTTGTTACGATCATTCTTATGTTTATATATAAAAAAATATGCAGACAATATATAAATTGCTTACCCAAACATTGTCTCTTTTAATAATTTAAACCAACATTTTATCGTATTATTTTTTTGTTATTGACAAATCTAACTAATTTTAATCGTGAAAGTTAATTCTTTTATTTATTCATATAAAAACTTTACTACAACAATCTATCCTTTATAATATCAATTATTTACATATGTCAGTTTGATGATAATCATAAAATGTTATGGAGTATGTTGTTGATATAAAATTTATTTTGAAATATACATAGTATTTTGCGATTACATTTTAAAACAATATTTAGCTAGTAAGAGCATTTTATCTATAAAAGAAGTAATTTGTTTTTTGCATTAGGATCCGGCCAAAGTTAACTATAATTAGTTTGGAGGCGAAAATCATGTACCCGACACGAAAACACGGGTACACGGCGCGAACTGGCACAAAATTATATATTTTCTACGCTTTCTCTTAGGTTCGTATGTAAGGGTATAACGAGTCGATCTGGGCATGAACTCTCGTACGGGATAATAAAAGTAAGAATGAGTTAGATTATTGACATTCCCGTATTGTATAGAATCAGGTTCCCATGAAACCAACTAGTTAGACTTTTAAGGACCCCAGTTACACTTCTATATGTCCCGGTTGCACTTTTATATAAGTGGAAAATACACTGGACTGGCCAGCCGGTATCGGACATGGAGAGTATTAAAATTACATATATAAAAAGCTAAAAACGAGTCCAAACGATCTTCCAGAGCCTAACATTGTTGACCTTAGGTTCGGCTTAAATTGTAAAGATCTCTTGAGATTATTGACCGAGCTCAATTTTGTAGCTCTACGAGTTAGCTCTTATTATTACACACCTCTTCGTATGTTAAGAATATATTCAATTCATTATTTTGTCGAAACAATTCAATTTTATCGTATTTAATTATTTAAGTAGTCCAAACAATTAACTTACGTTGTTACCTACCATTACTAATTTAAATTTTCACGTAGGCAGTACGATTAATGTAAGGCCTCGTTTGGTTACCCACATATTTCCCGGGAATTGCAAGATCCCCTGGAATTGCATTTCTGGGGATCTTGCAATTCCCGGGGAGTTGTTTGGTTACCCCAAAAGTAAAAAAAATGGGGGAACCAAACTTACCCCATGAGTTGCGATTCCTACATGATGCGGAAACTTGCTCACCAACCCCTCCGGTGAGTTGCACTTTCCACATCCCGATTCCTTCAAATGACCCTTATATATACTCATCTATTTCTCACTTTATAACCTTAATTTCTCATTCAACTCACCATCAACTGTTTTCTCTTAACTCTTCTTTATTGCCTTCTTTTAAAAAAACGCACTTTGCCCGCCAAAATCATTCATGGTACATTACTTTCATAATGTTCGTTATTTTAAAAAATAATGTTCATAGTTCTCCATCTATTTTTTTAAAAACAAATAATGTTCGTTATTTTTTACGCTGATAATGTAATTTGGTTACGACTACACATTATAGGAAAGACAATTTCAGATATTTCATAAGTTGCTGGAAAATAAATTATTTCATAAGTTTTTATAACCTTCATTAATAAAGGGCATAATAGTCATTATAATCAAAATCATGGGAATTAGGTCGAGCCAACCAAACAAGATATTGCAAATTCCCGGGAAGTTGACGTGGGAAGTAACTTCCTGGGAAATGCAACTTCCTCCGGCTTCCTTCGGGAAATAAGTTCCCGGATGAACTAAACGAGGCCTAAGACTCTCATTTATATCCATAAACTTGAATTAGACGTTCTCAAATAATTAAATTAATTTATCACACAATCAAATTGAGGTCCCAAAAATTGACCATAAATATATTAGAACGTAATAATTTTAGTATAATAATAATAAAATATCAAAGTAACTTATAGTTTAGAATTATTAGAATTCATAATTACAGAGTACTAAAAGTACATATATAAAAAGCTAAAAACGAGTCCAAACGATCTTCCCGGGCCTAAAACGAGCACGAGTCCAAACGATCTAATAATTTAAAAAATTAAATTAATTTGTCACACAATCAAATTGTGGTCCCGTAAATTGACCATAAAAAATCGACAACATAGCCTCAATTCAAAAGGTCGACCCGTTCGAGTCGGGTTTCAACTCTAAATTAACAGATCATTTCGTATCGTATTATTTTATCGTTTTAATGGTGAAAAAATAATGGTATAGAAATCTAACCAGTAATACTACTAATATACCAAAAATTTAAAAGATAAATAAGAGTATTAATTTATTTAAAATATTATCAAAATTGAATAAGTTATACTCCAATAAATAACAAATTACATGTATACCCTTTTGTATTTGGCGCAAAATCAAAATAAAATCTTTCCATTTTCAAATTTTCTTATTTATTAATTAGGGTGACGTTCAGATTCGGCGCGCCCTATCATTGTCCTTTACAAAAAAAAATGTAAGGTACTTCTTTACAAATTACTAAGATGGATAAATATTAGGTAGTGTTTCGCAAAAATAAAATAGAACAGAAAATAAGGTAAGGTGATAAATGACGCGTGAGTCCCCCGTCCGGGGTTACTACTCTGGACTTTGATTATTCTATATCTTCACATCCCGCTTTGGGGTTTCGGCAACCCCGATTAGGGTTTTCGTTTTGACAATGGGGTTTATTTTAGCAAAAGGGAAATGAAAGCAAAAGAAAATAAGGAGGGAGGACGGAGGACGGAGAAATGGAGAATTGCGTATAACTTAGAGCATAATTCCTTTTAAAAAAATTAAATAAGGTGGGTCCCACTGTGACGGAATTTTAACGGAAACCATCAATTGATAACGTTTGACAACACCCATTAAAGTTAAGGTAGTGTTTTGCAAAAAATAAAAAATTAGGTAGTTCTTCTCAAATATGGTTAAATGTTAGGTAGTGTCTCGCAAATTACTCTTAGATATATTTAGACCTGTCAAAATTTGATCCGACCCGCTAGGCCCATTTTTTTAGGGTCGTGAACCTGTTTTTTCCAATACGCAACCTGTTATGACTCGAACCCATTACGACCCGTTAATTAAGAGTTGAAACCCAACTCAACCAATTCAACCCGTTGAGTCAGTAGAACTTTATTAAAATTAATAAAATATTAATATTTAAATATTATATTTGGATTTATGATTAAAAAAATAATATTTTTAATATTTTAAGTTATGTAGATAAACAAATATTCAATTTAATAATTTAACTTTTTTAATGATCAATTAATAATAAAATAACTATTAAAATAAATTTACAAATGTATAAATTTACAAATAATTATTAAAATGATCAATCAATCAATATCAATATATCAATATATTTGAAACTTTTTCCGAGAGATCTCATTGATCCGTTTTATAAAAACTCAAATTAGGAAAGTATCATAAATAATAATAAAAAATCGACTAGAGAATCTTTTGATTACTTAATATATAATTAATCTATTAATTAATGTGATGTTTTACAATTTTTAGGTAAAAACCTTTAAATTTCATTTTTTTTAAAAATTATCGTAAAAAATAAGTAACTTTTATAAATAAGTAAAAATAAGTTCATTTTTAAAGTTCATATTTTACTTTTAAAACTAAAATAAGTAGATTCAATTCGTGGTAGAAAATGCTTTCATTAGAGTATAGATTTCATATTATTTGTTCGATATGTGATGAATTTATTACATATAAAAGTTGTAAAATTATCCCACATCGACAATCTGTAATATGGGTTATGAAATTATATATATCATAAATAAGAGTAATCATTCGTTATGAGATATCTACCAAAAATCATTTGAATCTAAAAAAGAGCTCTTAAGACTATAAACCTAATGATGATAAGTTGATGAATTCTATATTATAAATAGAAAGACTAATAATTCGTTCTTAAATATCAATAAAAAACCTTTTAAGTCTTAAAAAGTCACTTAATAAGACTACAAACTCAAGTAAAAATAATCTCACATCGAAAAATTATAATAAGGTGATGAAACTTTTATATTATAAATAAGAGTAATCATGTACTCTTATATATTAACCAAAAATCTTATAAATCTTAAGTAATTATCCCACATCGAAATTGTGATAAGGTTATTAAATTCTACATTATAAATAAGAGTAATCATTGTTTTTAAATATCGACAAAAAACTTTTTAGTCTTAAAAATTCTCTTAATAAGACTACAAATTTAAAATTATCCCACATAAAAAAATTAAAATAAGATGATGATTCTATATTATATATAAAACTAATCATGTGTTCTTTTGAGTCTTTAAAAGAGCTCTTAAGACAATAAATTATCTCACATCAAAAAATTATAAAAAAAGAAATTTTATATTATAAATAAGAGTAATCATTGATCATTAGATATCCACCAAAACGCTTTTGAGTCTTAAAACAAGTTCTTAAGACTATAAACTTTAGTAAAATTATCCCACATCAAAAAATTATGATGAGGTTATGGAATTCAACATTATAAATAAGAGTAATCATTGTTTATAAATATTGACCAAAAAAAATTTCAATCTTAAACATTCTCTTAATAAGACTACAAACATAAAACTATCCCCCAACGAAAAAATTAAAATAAGATGATAAATCTATATTATAAATAAGAGTAATCATGTGTTCTTTTGAGTTTTTCAAAGAGCTCTTAAGACAGTAAATTATCCCACATCAAAAAATTATAAAAAAGAAATTCTATATTATAAATAAGAGTAATCATTCATCATTGAATATCAACCAAAACTCTTTTGAGTCTTAAAAAGAGTTCTTAAAAGTATAAACTTGAGTAAAATTATCCCACGTCGAAAAATTATGATGACTTGATTAAGTTCTATATTATAAATAATCATTCGTCCATATATAATAGGACGATGAAATTTCATTATATAATTAAAAGTAATCATTCGTCTTTAGATCTCAACAAAGAAAATAAAGAGTTATTAAGACTATAAAATTAAGTAAAATAATGTCATATTGAAAGAATAATGACATATGAGATCTTTTATTTCTATATAACTTTTTTCCAATGTAATTAAGACAACTAACCCGTGCAGCGCACGGGCTTTAATCTAGTATGTATATATATGTGTGGTGTGTGTGTAAAATAAAACACACACACACACACACATATATATATAGGTATTCGATTCATGAATGAGACAAGTTAACCTTTCCAAATTCTCTCTTATGTTTAGAATGGTATTAGAGCCCCGAATCCTGCGCCTTATAAAACCCTAAAAAGAAAAAAACAACTTAAAAAAAGTCTGTCGCCATGACAGGGGCACAAAGTGGTGCCAAATCCAATCCCGTAACCACGACCGATAATCTCTCTCCCTATTATCTTGGAACACAAGATGGTCCCGGCACTATTATCTCCCACATCAAACTTACAAGTGACAACTATGAGGAATGGAGTAGGTCTATGAAGATGTCTCTTAAAGCGAGACGCAAATCAGTTTCTGTGACGGAAGTATCACGAAACCCTCTAATACCGAAAATTGCTTCTCGAACAATGAGAAGTTGTCCATTGCACAATTATACAATGGATATTAGGTGGAATTTCTGACTGTCTTAAGCCGAGTATAAGCTATTTTGAAAACGCGAAAGAACTTTTGGATGACCTTGCTGATAGGTTCTCCGTCGTTGATGGTTTGAAAATTCATTCCATGAAAACCAATATAAAAAATTGCTCACAAACCAAAGGAATGTTTGTTACTACATATTACGGACAATTGAAAGCTTTGTGGGATGCCTTACCGTGCACGAGCCTCCATTTGCGTGCAAATGCGGTAATTGCACCTGTGGAATTTCTAAAGCGTCGTCTGCCCGTCAAGACAATGAACGACTCCATCAATTCTTCGTGGGTCTCGACCCGACTCTATACAGTAACATTCGATCGCATTATTTGTCATTAGATTAGATCCTTACCGACATTGAATAGAGCTTATCACGTTGTTCTTCAAGAAAAACGGCTCCGTGTTGTGCCTACACCGGTCGCGGACGCCCCTGAAATAATGGCCTACGCGGTTCAAACCACTACTCAGCCTTCTTTTTGGCCCAATTGGCAGGAAAATCGAGAACGTGACCGCTTTGAAACACAAAAATTGTTCTTTACCTATTGTACTGCACGGGGTCATGAAGTCAAAAATTGTTATATCTAGAATCAAAATTTCCTGGATTGGTGGGGGCCGGATCGCCCCCGTACTTTAGCCGATGCTTTGGATCGCTGATTGAACACCCAGAATCTTGGTTCGAGTAGCAGCAGACCTGAACGGGGGGGAATAACAAATAGAGCAGCAGCACTGTAGCGGACAGCAGGTAGTACGTGCCAATGTTGTCCAAGTTCCCGATGATCGTTTAACCGGTATGTGTGAATGGTTAATTGATACGGGAGCATCGAATCATGTTACGGGTAATTTGGAATGTATGCACGATGTGAGGAGTATTCCAACACGTCGTGTCGGACTATCAGATGGGAAATACAAGGAGTCAAATCTTGCAGGAACCGTGTGTCTTATTGACACAATTTCTCTCACTCGTGTTTTATATGTTCCTTTGCTTAATTGTAATTTAATATCCGTGTCTCAGCTTCTTGCGACGAATAATATTCTAATCCAATTTTCTAATAATTGTTGCTTAATACAGGACCTCACTTCGAGGATGATGATTGGAGCTGGTGAGCTGAGGGATGGACTATATTTTCTTCGGGATGTGGACCAACGATCGTTTAGGACTCGGGTCAACAAGGTTTCTAATTTTGATCCATGGCATCGTCGTCTTGGGCATCCTGCCGACAAATTAGTCAAGTCTATACCTTTAGCTAGTAATCTTAGTCCGTCTGATGGGCATGTGTGTGATATTTGTCATTTCGCAGAAAAGCATAGACACAACTTTGATATGAGTAATAATATTTCATCTGAAACTTTTGAGTTGATTCATTGTGATTTATGGGGACCGTATCGAACTCCTTTGTCTTGTGGTGCGAAGTATTTTTTGACTATTGTCGATGATTGTTCACGTTCCGTGTGGGTGTATTTATTAATTGATAAGACGGAAGTGACGGACATGTTTCTGAATTTTCTAGCTATGGTAGAGACACAATTTTCTAAATAGGTCAAAACGATTCGAAGTGATAATGGGTCTGAATTTAATTGTATGTGTTGTGTGCCAAATTTGGACCGTTTTTTCTCTCATTTAGATCTATTTTTCCCCCGTTTTGCGAGAATAGAGTGTGATTATCGCCCTATTTTGAGTAATTCTCGCATTAGGGTCTCTCTTTTGCATTTTACGTATTTTTGGTAGTTTTCTGTCTATTTTGATAGGATTTTCGACCAAAACGTGTCTGAGCTTCTACGAGCATGAGAGAGAGGGAAATCGTCCGAAGAGCAAAGCACACAACTAAAAGTTCAAGTAATCCAATCGATCAACAAAGAAAGAGACCCGAGATGACCGAGCGAAATTTCGCCCACCGGGTGAAATTTCACCCGACGACATTTTCCACCTCCGAAAATTTTCGTGGACACTCACCACCGGGCGAAATTTCACCCGGTGGAGAAAACGCGCCAAAATCGCAAATTGAGAAAGAAATCTCACCGGGTGAAATTTCACCCGGTGGGATCAACTCGTCAGCCGCAGGGTGAAGTTTCACCCCGTGAAGATGCAAATGGTGAAGGTTTATCTTAAGGAAGAAGAATTGGATTATGGGCTTTAAGATTGTGTTACCCATTAAGGATTAGTATATATAGTTAACCTAGGGTTTCATTTCAACTTGAGCCTTAAGTGTGCCTCTTTAGGAGTAGGAGTAGGGTAGAAAGCCTCCAAAGTAGTAGTAGTAGTTGTAGTAAGCTTCCATAGTAAAACTTCCATAAATCTAGTAAAACTTATTACTTTTAGATTAAATCTACTCAACAATCCTCAATCAAGTTCTTGTATTAGTTGAAGATTTGTGTTTTTATGTTGAAGATTGAAGAATTTTGCAAGGATTTGTGACAAGTTCTTATATTTTCTCTTCCAAGATTCAATTTTTATGATAATCTTCATCTTCCTCCTTTAGTTTTCTCCATAATTGGTAGTTTCTATTCTCTCTCTCTCTCTCTCTCAATTAATTAGTCTTGTTTTTAGTTGCTTGTTAATCCATTGTTAGTGTTTTTCTCTCTCCTTTGTTTGTTTCTCCATAGTTTGTGTTAGATTGATTATTCCTCCTCTAGATCAAACATGCTTAGTCTTTCTCCTAGTCTCCATGGTGAACATTTGATTATGGGTAGTGAGTAAATTTAGTTAGGGGGCTAGGGGAGGAGGAATCCTAGATAAAAGTTTTATTTTGTGAGATTATTGCATTTGAGGGTGATAATGTCTTGATGGTATGGTTGTGTCTTGATTGACTTAGCTTGATCACCTAGGTTTACTTGACTCACCCAGATCAATATGGGGAAACTCGGGGTTTAGGTAGTTCCGTCTAGAGACCTTAGTTTATTCGTCGCGAAAGCGGGCTTGGACTTGGTTTGTAGGGAAACCGAAAGGTGGCACCTCCCTTATAAACCTTGTGATAATTCTTGCGATGTTATACTTTTATCTTGATTTCCGACTCCCCGACTCTCCCTAATGCCTTCCCCACTAATTGATTCTCGTCTTAGCTCCCTCTCTCGTCTAGTTAATCTAGCTCCTCTCGACCAAAACTCCCCCCTTCTCGACCCCAATCACTCCTAGACTTAGACTTGACCGACTACCCTCGACCATCCCTGTGGATCGACCTCGACTTGCCACTACTACGTAGTATTTAGTTGGAGCTTATAAATATTGTTTGACCGCTTTGGATAGGCGACAATCGGATGCGCCTCAAAATGGCGCCGTTGCCGGGGACGGCGATCAGTTAGTCGAGTTTTAGTTTATTGTGTTTGGTTGATTGTTTTTCTTTCCTCCTACTCTAATGCCATTAGGTGCTAGGAGGCTCATTTTTTGTTGAGTTTTTTCTAGGTATACTCTTGATTTGGGTTACTTGATCCCCATCTGGAGAACAAGTAGCTTGGAAATATTGTGGACCAAAGCAACTACTTGATATTGTGATCTTCCACCAATTTCTTCACTCCTCAACACTCCACCTTTGAACAACATCCAAGGATTCAAGTATGGCTACACTTGGGTCCCATTCTCAACCATCTAGTGAAGAGATTTCTTCTCCCGTCTTCATCGGAGCCATCCCAGAGAGTTTTGAGCTTAAACCTTCCATCATCAATCTAATTCAACATCATACTTTTCGAGGATTGCCGGATGAAGATGTTATAGAACATGTTTGTCTTTTCAAGGAAAGTCTCATTGGTGTCAACCTTGAAGGTGTCACCGAGTGCCAACTATGCCGGATTCTTTTTCCTCGCACCTTGCGTGATGGAGCAAGGCGAAGGATTAAAAGTTTCCCCAACAATACTTTTTGCACTTGGGAGCACTTGTGCAACACCTTCCTCGAAAAACACTTCCCACCATCCAAGACCAACAAATTCAGAAGGGAAATTCAAACGTTTCAACAACAAGAAAGTGAAAGCATAGGTGAAGCCTGGGACCGATTTCAAACATTGCAAAGGAAGTGTCCGCACCACGGCATTCCTAGTTAGCTTCTACTTCATATTTTCTTCCACTCATTATTGGATAACACCAAAGATAATGTCAATGCGGCGGCAAAAGGCGATTTCTTTTTGCTTAATGAAATCGAGTCCAAGAAACTCATCGAAAGGATAGCCAAGAATGATGAATATTCCAAAAATGATCAACATGGTGAGCTAAGTGGTGAGTCGACGTCGTCAATCAAAAGGAGAGCCTCTCTTGAAGCTAGAGTCGAGGAATTGGTCAACCAATTTGAAGTTATGTTGCTAGAGCCAATTCTCCACCCAAGACTAGAACATCTCCAAAAAGATCAACTCCACCAAGAAGGGTGAGTTCACCAAAACGATCATCCACTTCACCACCCAAATTGTATCGCATTGAAATTTCATGTGATCATTGCGGGAGATATGACCACGACTCCAATTTGTGTATGATAAAGGAGAATGCTTATCAAGCTAACACCCAAGGAACCCATGGAAAATCTCACACGAATAATCCTAATTTGGGAACCAGATCTTATTCTATGCCAACTCAAGGACCATATCCTTTTCCGAATTATGCAATTCCAAGGGCCCCCAATCAAAGGGTTTATCCTAATTCATATGGTTTCTACTATCAACCAAGACTTCCTGACGCAAGTCTATTCAATCAAAGTTATTCTTATTCTCAAGGACCACCTCGACCAAACTATGGTCCTCCTTTTGGAACCTACCCTCCATACAATCAATTTTCTATTGAAAGAAAATGCGTCAAATCGAGCTAGACTTGAAGCTTTAGAGGCACGTTCTGCTTCGCAAGCTCAATCTTCTCAAGAGCCGACCAATTCTTCCAATCAAGCATCCGTGAATGCCATTAAGGTATTGTGCAAAAAGGAACCGGTGAAACCCTTTGATCCACAAACTCTTACATCTCATCCCTCAATCAATGAATCCGATGAGGAAGTGGTCAAAGGTGTAACCGAAAGACCAAGAAGAGATCCATCCAAATATCTTGTAGGAGACCTTACCTAGGTTATCGAACAAATTCCAATAGAAGACACGAATTAGTCTCTAGAATTGAAGTACCACTCTTGAGTGACAAGCCACATGTCCCCTTCAATAACCAAGCTTTGGATAGTATAACCTTCACCGACCTTATCGAAAACATTGATACTAATCCTTCCATTCCCACCCTGTCCGAATATATTCGAGACATTATTTTAAAACCCACCGAGAGGGAAGAAGCTCCCATTTCCCCAGGAGTCACCCCAAAAGTTACAATTCCCATCAAGTTAGGTGATCCGGGTAGCTTTTCTATACCTTGTTCCATAGACCATGTCTTGATAGACCGAGCCTTGTGTGACCTTGGCGCCGACATTAGTTTAATGCCCCTAGCCATTGCCCGAACCATCCATATCAAGGACTTGGACTACTTCCCAATTAATGTACAAATGGCCGATGGAACTACAAAGGAACCTTATGGACTAACCCGCAACCTCATGGTTAACGTGGGGAATCTATACAACCCCGCCGATTTTGTTATTCTCGACATGCCTATAGAGGAGCGGAATCCTATTCTCTTGGGACGGCCTTTCCTAGCTACCGGTGGAGTAATTATTGATGTGAAGCGAGGGCGACTATCTTTCAATGTTTCTAATGATACGGTTCAATTTGTGCTTCCCGCATTCCTTCCCGAAAATTCTTCTCATGGGGAGTTAGGGAATCAAATGGTAGAATTTCCATCCAATGAAAAACCATCCACTGAAGATCTTGACTATGATAACGAAAAAGACGATGGTGCCCTATTTATACTCGGTCCTACCTCCGAAGAAGGTATTCCAGAAGAATTTGCAATGCTTTCCGAGGTAGCACGACTTATGGGCTTGCCGGAGTTTAGAAAAGAGTTCAAGATCGGTAACGTTGAATTTGAAGTTAATGATCAAGACCCTCCAGGGTGCTTCTCAAGCAACCCCGACTAATCTTAAACAATTTAATTCGGTTTGGTGGTGTTCATAAAAACCACCTTGTAAATATTTGTATATTCTTATCTCCTTTTATTTTCTGTGGACAATAGCTTTTGGATTTTTCTTTTGGAGCTTGCTTTTTAGGGTATCTGCGGGAATTGCGAAGATTTCTTTTGGAGTTTTTGGGTTATACTACAAATGATTATGAGAGCTTTTCTCTGTGTAGCTAGTACATGGATCGAGAAAATTGGTTTTGTCGAAGAGCTAAGGTTGGTTTGGACCAAGTCGAAGAGAATTTTCGCAGCAAAAGGCTTATTTGGAATAGAGGAGCTCACCGGGTGAAATTTCACCCGGTGGGATTGTTTCCCGAAGTCCGTCGGGTGAAACTTCACTCGATGGCATTTTTGCCGGATTTAATGAATTGACGGAAAACCCGTAGGGTAAAATTTCACCCGGGCGAAATTTCGCCCGATGGTGAAACTGTGCGAAAATGTCGAAATTTGGTCTGAAGACCGTCGGGCGAAATTTCAGCTGATGGTGACCACCGGGCGAAATTTCACCCCGCGCCACCTATACCCAGCCAAACCCCCTTCCCTTCTTCATAATCACCTTTCTCCACTCTCTCTCCTCAAACAAACCCCAAAAACCCCATAAAACCCCAAATTCCATTACCTTAAATCACCTCTAATCCTTCCATTTCTTCACCAAATTTTAATCCAATCACATATTATTCATCCCTACCACAATCCTATCACCTTCTTGGATTTTGTTTTGAGAAATCGTTCCAATTTCGACAACCCCAAACCCTAACCTCCATCATCAAATCACCCAATTTAATCAACAAATATGAGGAGAGTCAAGCAAATGGCAAGGAAAAGGATATCATCTATGCTCAATCGAAATTCGGGTTCGACGTCCTCTTCAAGATCCGACGACCCGGCCGAAGTCCAGGACGAATCCGTCCCGATGCCCGTTCAAACACAAGGCTCCGTCCCGCGTGAACAACCTGTTCCGCTTGAGGTACGCTACCCCTCTATCCGTCATAATTTCCGTGATTCTGTTTCTGGTGTTTATTTTGCTAAAAAAGTCCACCTTGAGAAATTCAAGAAATTTTTGGTCTATCGTCTCGAGCCAACTCATTGGGCAGCTCGAGATGTACTTGTGCGTATGGGTATTGAAACGCAGGTAAAAGCGATGTGCCAAAACCTTGGTTTGATTAAATTTTATACGTCTGAGGAGGAAACTTTTCAAAAGCTGACGTGTGAGTTTTTCGCAACTTTTGAGCTGAGCGGTGATGACAATACCACCGTCACTTTCCAGTTGCGAGAAACTTTATACGTCTGAATTTAAGAGATTTTGGTGCATTGCTTGGTTTGCCTACTTCTGTCCTCGGAAGGCCTAGGGCGGGACAGACTCAGGATGAAAAATTTGCCCGTGATCGATTTTGGTTTAAAATTGCCCGCCAAAGGACTTTTAAAGGAGGGAAGATGCGTTCTTTCTCCATTCGGAACCCCATCCTCCAATACTTGGTGCGTATCATAGCCAATTTCTTCTTGTCAAGCTATGATACGCACCACAATTGTAGTGCTACAGCTGTGCAGCTGTTAGAGGATGCGGTTCTGAATAGAGGCCCATCGATCGACATGTCCGAGGCCCTAGCTACGCATTCTGCCCAGGTTGCGAAGGGCAACCGCAAGAGAATTTCTTGTGGTGGTGTTGTAACGATGATAGCTAGAGCTTTAGGTGTCGATTTTAGCAGCATGACACCAGTTGACGGATCAGGAATTTGTCTAGATGAAGTTTATTGCCCTTTCCTTGTTTGGCCCCAGAAAGGGGATTATAACAGTTTGTTTCTGTACGAGATTACTAAGTTGAGAGCTATTGCGATGCCTAACCCCAAATGGGTTAGGTTAGATGTTGAGGAGAACTTTGGCATGCCGAAGAGGTCCGGGGAGTACATTCGGGGTCATACCCGAGGTAAGTTTTATCAAGTAAATTACCCCGAGGGACCTCTAGACTATGGTGACGATGATATAGAGGTAGTAGATGTGTTAGAGGAGGAACCGGAGGTTGAAACCTCTCGGGATGAGGGTCATAGAACTTTACCTTCGTCATCACACGCACCCTCTTCCTCCCGTCAGATCGAACCTCAGGCATCACAATTTTTCACCCCCGACTTTTCAGACTTTACACAACACCGACACTCCCCTTTCACCCAGTCTACCCCCGGTTTTCAGGGGGACGTCCACATGAGTCCTCCGAGACACTCCTCGTTCTTCGGATCAGAGGACTTTTACAACCAGTGGAGGGAAGTTTATGATCGTACACGTCAGACTTGGGAGAATTCCACCACATCACTCAACTTGGCCCAAAGCGCCTACAATGTGGCCCAGGATGCGCGCGATACTGCGCATAGTCAGGCCCGTCAGAAAGGGGGTACAGCAGGTGTTACGCACCGGGGCCCAAAAAAGAGAGGGCCTCAATACATATGTGTTTCAGTGCAACTTAGTACATTGAATAGAGTTTGTCCCAGTGGTTGTTAATATCATCACTTATCCGAATGACCGGGGATCAAACCCCATGGCACATTACTTTTCTTATTTTGCATCCTTTTTTGATTGCGTATCAGTGTGGGGCGCAGTGGCCCACAATAACTAAATGCTTTAAAACACTTACCACACATTATTTTGTTTTAATTAGTAAATAATTAGTCTTGATATAGCCAAAAAATATAATTAATCCTAATATCTTTCACAATTTAATTACTCACAATACTTTTAAATGGGTTAGCTGACTTAGAACTGAAATTTATACGAGTACTTAATATAAACGGATTATTCAATCAAAATTTCTTATATGGTATATTATATTTTTAATAAAAAAATTCACCATAAAATCATACTCCATAATAGAGTACTTCATATCTTCCATTTATTTATGCAAAAAAATCATTAATTTCATAAGACTTTTGATTTGATTTAATATTGACCCATCATGTTCGTCGTAAATATGAATTTGAGACTTTTCTTAAGACACTTTTATTTTATGGGGCCTCATCTTAACATTTTGAACCGGGCCTCTCAAATTCATTAGACGGCCCTGCGCACACTAGTAGAAAAAGCATGATTTGCGGCTCCAAAAAACCACCTATTTGAGGCATCTTTTGTGAAGCCTCATATGGCGTGGCAGCAAATAGGAAAAGGTAGTGCGGCGTTGCAAAAGACGTTGCAAATAGTAATTTATTTGCGGCGTTTTATTGGAAAACGCCGCTAAAAAGGAGACTATTAGAGGCGTTGTTTGTAAAAAAACCGCATATGAAGGCCTATTTGAGGCGCTTTTAGTAAAAAGACGCCGCAAATAAAATTAATTTTAAATAAAAAAAATAAATTTTTGGATCATTTTAGAATGGTATTCAATATGCATTGTCAATGAAACCATACAAAAATTTTATCATTATTTATTCCAATCGACATACACCACATTTATTCAACATGGATCCATTTACAAATACTCATAAACCTAATAAAATCCTACAATGTTAGAATTACATAGTCTAATTCACATAGGACTTGTAAAGTATGAAGCTCATTGTTCCGCAATGCATTCATCTCATCTTCACTGTAGTTGTCGAGTTACTCTTTTACCTACAAAATACCCAAGATCGACAAAGTAAAAAAATACCCAATGTGAAAGTGGTTAAAATGGGAAAAAAAAAGTGAGTGATTATTTGATTTCTCAAGTCTACACAGGGAATCAATCATCTCCAACGTGTCCTGCAATATAAATATGAAAGTTTCCCTTCCCCTCTTATTTCATGAGTCACCTCACACACATAAATATCAAAGAAACGATAACGAGGCTACTATGCAAGAAAATGAAAAAAAAGCATTTATCATCTAAGGAAATAATTCGCTTGCCTAGGTGGAGTAATTCATACCTTGTTCCATTGAGGAGTCTTCGTACTACAGCAGAAGCCTATTAATGGGATCCTTACATGATTTGCCCACATGCTTGCCTCTATCATCTTTCCATTCAACGACCAATGGTGAATCTGGATTAATTACATGAAAGATGAATCTATGTAAAAGCTCAATCAACTAAAAATAACTTCTGCTAATCACATCTTGATCGAGTTAAATACATTGAAATAATAAAATAGTGACATATCCCCGCCTTTGATATCAAGCTAAGGAATCATAATTGTTCTAAATTGTAAGTAAAAGGTCATGAACACAAGTAATATTGTACTAGTACAAGTATCTAAGCAAATGACAACTAAAGAAGTGTTATGAAACATAATATGTGGATGTCCATTGGGCATTATAGCCCACTATGATGTAACCCTAGATGTACAATGTACTATATATATGCCCCCTGATGGGATGAATAAACGCCTCTCTGATTTCTCTCATTCTCTCATCTCTCTTTATTTTCGCTTCTTTCTTCCTTTCACAACACGTTATCAGCACGAATCTCTACCTTAATTTTATTTTTCCCGAATCTTTACCTTAATTTTATTTTTCCCTAATTTTATTTTCTACGTGTAAGGTATCATAATTACATATGATAACTGACTTCGTAATTATTTCTTGCTCGTCAATTATATGATAACCGACTTATTTGCGGTGATTCATTCAGATCTATACGAGATCTGTACGAGACTATAACTCTAATTTATTGTTTTTATTTTCGGTCTAAGCCGTGATAATCAATTCCTTCATTTTTCGGCTAAGTCCACTTTTTGTTTTACTTTTGCAATTCTTTTACACCTTTTCCTATGTTATAGTTACCCAGTAACATTTTTAGAGTTTCTTTGATGTATAATGATACATCATATGTCACATATGCAACCTTACATGATTCGTGGCAATCAGATGTTATTTGTATTTGGATTACCTAGTTTAGTATGGAGTATGCCTCTCTAAGACTATAAGTATTCCGCAAAATCTTTCAACAGTTTCACTTGATTTTTTTTCTTCCAGATTAGCTTTACCTTGTCATTCATCTATTTTCTCCGATTTCATATTAGTATCCTGGTTTACTAATAAATTTATTATTTTGATAATTAATTATGTCAATCTAAGCAAATTTGAATTTTTTTTGACATGATTAACCAACTTTAATCCACACACATCTCAAAGTCATGTCGTTGATTATACACATAATGAAATTTTCGACTATTATTTTGTTTGTTTTCTTTATTCTTAATTAGGTCAATTTGACCAAATTTTAAAATTTATAAAATTTGTGATAATGGAAATTATTCATGAATCATGAGCACTACTTAATTACTTATAATTGGTGGTGAATAAAGAAATTCACCTACATACTAATGATCTTGACGATATTATCAAGACGAGGATATGGCAAGAGGCCAAAATTGATGATTTTCTTCTCTTAGTAGAAGATTTATGAGAAATCGGTCTTATAGACCATGTATATGAATACGAGTAGTTCATATGAGGATATGATGAATGCTCATATAATTTTGGACCTGAAGTTCCAAAACTATTTAATTTTTAATTATTAGCAGTGAAAATAATGTTATCCTATATGGTAACAAATATTTTGGACACATCTTTCATAAAAGATTGTATACCTGGTGACAAATATTTTCGACAGATGTTCCATAAAAGATTGTATACCTGAAGTATACATGATTATTTTGGGTGATAAATATGCAAATACAGTTGTCCCAGAAAAATATGATATCACGGAAATAAAGTAGCCTCAAAGGCATTGTATCGTGAAAAATATACTTTGTGTGAGTACGTACAAAGTTGATAAAATTTATGCTCCGTGTGAGTAAATTACATGAAATTGTACCATTTTCATATCAATTTCAAATTGAAATAAAAATAATGTGGGAGAGAAAGTACATGAAATTGTACTGTATTGTATTTAATACCACTTATTATTATTATCCTGAAGACAAAATATCGTGAGGAGAGGTCATGAGAAATCCTCTGAATTAATTTAATGTTCATCCGAAGTTGAACAGAATAATATAACATAAGTAATATTGAAAGACGAATCTCTTTCAATTGGATAAGTCCATTCCCTGAAGTGGATGTGACATTCGATAAAGACTCCATTAGAAGCAGAAGTCGAGAACATGGCAGAAAATAAGCCAAATGTTGTGGCCTTAATTGAGCCTAATGATAATACGGCCTTAATTGAGCCTGATTCGGTTAATTAAAGTACATAGCTCATGAAAATTCATGTGACCCTCATATATGCGAAGTTCGATATGGGGAAGAAAAATTATATACGAATTGGAATTTTGACACGCAAACTATGACCTGAAGTTCGTAGTGATTATATAAACTGAACCTATGACGAGAAATTCATAGTGTTTACCAATATTGAAACTGTGACGTGAAGTTCACGGTATTTTACAAATTTTCACTTTGTGTGTAGTGAATATTATTTTGAGTATCAAAATTAAGAATAAACTTGATGTTTATTCATGGATGTTTGCAAAGTATGAGATATTCGAAAGATATTCGTATCAAAAATAATATAAACCATTTCCTGAAGCGAATAGTATTGTCATATTTTCATGATGTAATACTCGTATATTTTATTTTCATACAAATTATGTAGTCGTAAAGACACATTATTTTGAAAATGACAGTAAAGAAATTATGTGTGATGTCTCGTATCTGCATGTTATGGTTGACCAAATTAATGCAATATTAAAATCGTGAGTCTCGTATAGGTGATTAATAGTCATTTTTCCTGGTAATGGATATGACATGAACAAAATATTCGATTAATGACCATTAGTTCGTGAAACGAATGAGGCATCGGATAAGTTATTGATTAAGTAATGAAAATATCTTGTGAAGACAATTGATAATGCGACCATATATTTATATGGTGAAATAAATGATCAGTTGGTTAACGATCAATTTATAGTTATTATCACGGAATTGAATTACTCTAAGAGTAATATATATAATCATATTCCGGGAAGGAATCGGGTCTTGCGTATTATATTAGACACCAGTTGTGTGTCATGACCATATGACTAAATAAAATCAATGTGCACATATGATTGAATGTAGCTAAACAGAAGTTTAGCAGGATGAGAGTCCGTCAACTGGTAAAGTTGACACGAAAATATTAAAGATGTGACGATTTGAGATGTAACAATTTGAGGTCATCCGGGTTCTTTTTACACCCGTTTCGATAAACCTGATGTTTATCTTGAAGGAAATATAATGACGGGCTGAAACTCTCGTGTATCATTAAAATTATATTTGAGGCAAGACAATACACTGAGATGAAATATTATATTGGAGATCTAAACATTACTCGTAATTGGATAATGAACATGAACGCCCATATCCGGTTGACTTTTAAGTCTTTATTTACGTGACCTGTGGTCACACTGAATTTTACGAGTAGTCCATGTAATCAGAGTTCACAATTTGATTATTATGTGAACATGATGATGATGATCTCTTGAATGGGCAATTTTAATTCAGCACGTAAAAACCAACTGCGTTAATAGTTGATAACTCCCAAATATATTATTTTACTGAAAAGAATCAGTTGATAAAGTCTATGAAATATGAGACGAATTCTAAGGTGGATATTGCCCTTTAAATCTATCAGGTAATGATAGTTTTTACCACCTTAGGGGGAGATTGATAAGGATAAGCTGGTAAAAACAAACAAGTAATGTTGATCTCAACTGAACCTGAAGTTCAGAGACTTGTTTTGGATATGAAATACATCAATTAGAGGTTCATGAAATATGAATAATGATTCGATCATTGTGTTATGATGATGTATATGAAGATATATCAGCTTGATTACTTATCTTATTAAATATGTTATACATTAAAATTTATGATTTCACTATAGACAGATTCACCCTCCTTGTGGTGTAGCGAGCTATAGATTAGTCATGGATAATAGATGTAATGAACATTGAGATTCTTGCCAAATTTTTAATAATCACACACGATATAGTGTGAGGGTCATAATCGGTTCATTTGTTATAAGAAAATGGCAAGCATGTGCAGTTGGTACTCGTAAAGAGTAATGAAATTGAATGTCCCAAAGTGGCATAGATATCTGATGATAATAGATGACCTACATAAAAAGATTGGTACCACATATATTCAGATTCAGATATCAATAATCAGTACTGATGATAAGAGATTATATCGATATATTAATTCATGGAACCAAATAATAGTTGCGCGCATTCGACCCTAATAGGGATCTTATATAAAAATCCGTTTTGATTGTTGACGTACAATCTATGGTTAAGATTGAGCTCATGGACTTAAAGTCCATGTATTGACATGAAGCCAATCCAATTATGAATATTGGTGAATATACTGTACAGTTTGCATTTGAGTCTCATGTGCATGTAATATAGTTATTTTATCATTGCATATTAGTTAAGATTACATCATTGCATTAATATAGAATATATACACTATAGGGCATTGTTCGTATTAAATGCATGCACGATATTATTATTGTTATATATTGCAGGATATATGTTTAAAAGGAGATCATACTCCTAGATTGACAAGTACTCCGGGAAGGAGCTTATATTATAAATAATCATCACATAACAGTGGTTGATCGAATGAGTTCCTGAAGGACTCGTGATTAAGTATATATGAACCTCTACACGTAAGTGTATCTGTGAGAGCATTCAACATGCATGTGGTATGATGTGAATGCACGGTTTCATTGTCTCAGCTTGAAGTTTGAGCGTATGAGAAATCATACATGATTAAATTTCTTGTCATGTGAAAATACTTTATGGTCCAGAAGCGCCATAATAGTTGAAAATTCATGTAGTGAAATGCTACAATAAGTATGTTAATCCGTACAATGACAAGAAAAATCAATTATTATTTAAGATAAAATCGGATTGATTGATTCTCCTAAAGATAATCAGTTGAGAAATAATGTTAGCTACACTCCTTTTCCCTTCGACTAGGTTTTTGTCCCATTGGGTTTTTCCTAGCAAGGTTTTTAACGAGGTAGCGCTATATACGTGTTAATACGCTATAGTTACGATCGTCATAATTTTGATGACGAGATACATATTTGGTTATACATCAAGGAGTCATAAATGATTATGTCCAGATTGCAAGCTCCGAAGAAATATGATACTGAACTTATCAAAGATTCCTATTGATTGAAGATACCAAGTTTGTCAGTTACTACAATCCATTTCAACATCGTCGTGAAGTTCCATGAAGACATGAATTATTTTAATTAAATATCAAGTTGTGTAATTATCAGGGGGAGTAACCACGCGCTGTACTCTTTTTCCTAAGCCATGGTTTTGTCCCACTGGGTTTTCCATGGAAAGGTTTTAATGAGGCAGTTTGTTATGCGTGTATGAAGATTTATGTACTCTTTTTCCGTTACTAGTGTTTTTCCCACTGGGTTTTTCTAGCCGAGGTTTTAACGAGGCATTTTCTTTAGTGATGTACATCCAAGGGGGAGTGTTATGAAACATAATATGTGGATGTCCATTGGGCATTATAGCCCACTATGATGTAACCCTAGATGTACAATGTACTATATATATGCCCCCTGATGGGATGAATAAACGCCTCTCTGATTTCTCTCATTCTCTCATCTCTCTTTATTTTCGCTTCTTTCTTCCTTTCACAACAAGAAGCCTTTTTCATTAAATATCAATGATGTATGAAACAAAATCTCCTGTGATTAGCTCTAAGAGATATGCAGGAGAAAGTGTAGTCCTTAAATTTGAGGGCAATATAAATATATAGAATTATAGATACTTTGAAAATGAGCTAGATGAATACTATTTTATCAGGCGATAGAGGCGACAACTCGTGTTTATCTCCATCACCAACACTGGGCTCGTTTATTCGACTAAGTTGAGCTCGATCAATGTTTGTCTTCTCAACCAAACATACCCAAATTATACTTCTTGACAAAAAAGGTAAACAATCCCTGGGCAAAACTACTATGAAATCATTAGATAAAAGTAAATAATTAAGATTCTTGACAAAATTAAGATTCATAAACGAAATCATTGAAGCAGGGGTTGAATGATTCATATCATCCTGTATTTGAAAAATATTTCAAAATCAGGCTATAGTTATAGCTCTAAAATACGAGTATATATTACAGGTACTCAAAAGTCAGCAAAAGGATGAAACTATTTAACTTGTTAGTGCTAAAGGCAAAACAAAAACAAAACATAATCTAAAACAAAACCATGTAAGTTGTAAGTTCTAAGGATAGGCACAAGTATAAATCAAAACACCATGTCTTTCACAGCTCTTACATTCATCTTTTTCACAATTCATATTCTCTTTCAGCTCCCCTATTTTACATACAGAAGAATCTAATACTAAATAAATGTAGTTCGTCAATGCGTGCTCTTATAACATTGATTCCACCTAAAACGATTTGGAGGATATATCCACAAAATTGGGTAGTAGGATGAGAATGGTCGACAAGTTGTCTGGAGCTCGAGTACCCCAAGCATATTCTTAGAAGCATTAGGAGTTGTACCATAACCATATACAGAAGCCATATCATGTTGTAATCACCTCTTTCTTAATCATTATGAACCCTTTCACATCACTGATCCAAGCTTCGTTTAGAAATTAAGATAATTTATATACATCACACTCCAAATTACTTATATACAACAATGATGTAGTAATAAATGATAGCTTCATGGATTTGATTACTTATCCAAAATATAGTCACCAGCCCAAAACAAAACGATCGACATTGTAATAATTTAAAACCTTAAACGTCAAATCAAGTGATAGTTTAAAAAAATGAAGCAGTAGAAAACAAAAGTGAAACCATTGGCTTGCATTACGTTTTAAGAAGTTGTTCTTGAGATCACCTAGATTGGAAAAAATGCGATTTCAAGACACAAATCACAAAAATAAATTTATATTAGAATAAACACAGAATGAAACACAAGTTTGCCATGGCTTCAGTGACATACCTTGTCTAGCCTAGATTGCATATATTTTGGGGATCCATCCAAGACGTCTCCGGTTCTTTTGTCGTCTTGTCCACCAAAAATCACCTCACCTTCATAGACAGGTTCTCCATGTTCGCAGATTAGTTAGGATGCATCCAGTATGCACTCCTAAAAAGTCCGCCTTGCACTATGTTTCCATCTCAACCACATCACTCCTACTTCAAACACGAGTCACACAAAAATGACAAACATGAATTGGAATGTTCCTTGCATTGTTTTTTTACATGATATCACTACCCTTAAAGAATAGTTTGTCAAAGAAACAACATCACATCCAATGCCTTAAAAATCCTCTCGTCAGAGAGAGAGGGGAGGGGGGATAGAACCGAGTTAAATCTACGCAGCCTCACCCATGTTTTATACAAAGAGACACAATTTACAGATACAGATAAATGAAAAATAGAGCTATTTTCGGGACAAGAAATGGACCCTTGCAAGCTGGTACTCTTTTCCAGCAATCCAAACACCATTTTGAGACCAACGGACATCCTCCGAATCAAGGCTTTCCTCCAGAACCTATTTGAAAACAAAACGTTCTTACTGAAATTTAAACATGATCCTAAAATAAGGGGAAAAGCGATGTCGGACTTCTTTTTTATATGCTTTCAAAATAATAGAATCAGACACTTTCATAGAGGAGTAGTCACATAGTACCCATCCCCTCTTCCCATAAACCGGCATGGCACCAAAAGATAAATAAAAATAGAGACAGAGTATGACATAACAATTCCAAGGCCCAAAGATCGTTGACTATTAAGTTAATCCACATAAGATACATGGGCAATCTGATAAAATATTCAAAATATGAAGCAACAAGTTGCCAATGCCCCTGAGAGAGACATAATTAAAAAAGATGTGTGAGTTTATTTGCTGGACAAGAACACATGACATCCATTCTACAGGGAATTACATAACCAATTATCCATCAACAATTACTAAATAAGTCATATGACATGAGATAAGATTAAACTATTGTGTGACACAAGCAAGAGTATATATCGAGTGATTGGTTCCATGAAGTATTTAGACATATTATTCCCACATAATACATTTTTCTCTTCATATAAAAAGCTATAACAACCCACTAATTTTTGTGCCCTTCCATCAAAGACTAAAAACTAAGACGAATCTTCAATAAGTACCAAAGCATTTATAGTTTAGCAAACATAGCACAAATGAACGGAATTATTATACCATTGAAATTAATTCGGCATAAACTTATATTCGTATTTAACTGTTCTGGTACTTACTTAAGCTCTCCAAACATGCACATTTCATTAAATCGACAACCTAGTTCATATGTATAAGGCGATTATTCACTGAAAGTTTCATGAAGAAATACTTCTTATATAAGTGCATAAAGCTGAATGTACTGACGCATATAGCACGAATACAATCGAGGTATAACAAAAAAAAGTCAAAATCATCAAGGAGTTGCGGATATAGCTGACAATAGGTGACTAGTAGAAGATGAGAGAGTTACTTAAATTAGACGCTTGAGTGATAAACACAACTGTATCAAGCTCTCCCTTAGCAAATTCGCCTTCCCTTATCAATTTCAATATCATACTCAGCAGCAACACGTCGTCGTCATCCCTGATGGCCATAATCGTAATGATTATTTACCCGCCCAAAATTAACTACAATAAAGCACTAAATGTTACTCCGTACTAACTAAGTAACAACTCAAGTAAACCCTTGTTAACATTAAAGAACGTAAAGAACTCAAAACCAAAAGAGCGTGTCGACTTTTCTGATGAAATTGTATAGTGAAAAAAAAACCACCAAGTGTTAGCTCAAAGAGAAATCAGAATGCCTTAAAATACACATTCTAGCCATATAAAAGACTTGTGAAGGAGATCAATGCGATATACCCGATACCCTGAAATGTATAGCCAATCAAATTAAGGTGCAAGAACAATTTATTACTATAGTAAACCCTAAGTTTCAATCCATTTTTCATCTTTGAACAAATTTAAATCCCAAAATTAGTAACAAAAATCCTAAATTAGTGATAAAAACTTGTAAACCTCAAGTCTACCAAATAATTAATAACTTAAGGAGGAAATTCAATTGGAACAAATAAAGTTTCAATCTTTATTAAGTACTCTAAACATTAACGAGTAAAACAACCCGAGGAACTGAAATGAAACTAGGGTGAAATGAAGCGAAGGAGCAACTACCTAAGCAACGACGACATGTGGTGGGGACTAGGAAGAAAGAGGAGCAAAACCAGGCTACGGAGGAGTGAATACAGGCGGAACAACCGAAAGGAGGAGCGGAGAGATGCGGAACTGAGATGAGCGAAGGAGGAGCTGAAAACAAGCGAAGGAGGCAGAAGAAAGAAGGCAGGAGAAGGAACTTTGCGTTTCAGTTTTGGAGATTGGACTGTGTTTGCAATGCGCCAAGAAGACGGGGGGTAGGTTTGGCTGAAATAATCAATCAATTAATACTAATATAATAATAGTAAGTAGTGGTGAGGCGTCAGTTATGTGCATATAGTCGCCGCACCACTATCTTTAATGATTTATTTATTTTAAAACGACCCCCTAAGGATTTTACTTTAAAAAAAAAAGGATATTATTTGCTGCTATTTACCTAAAATGCCTCAAATAAGGAGCAACAATTTGATCTTTTTCTACTAGTGATAGTTCGTATACGTACTCTAGGGAAGGTTTTGAGTACGCCCGGAACAACTTTGAGATGGCTAGGGACGCTGCTAGGGATGCCCAAGCAGCGAGGTTGGCGGCGGAGGAGAACCAGAGGCTGTTGCAACAGCAACAACACTATTTTGATCGATTTTTTAGTGCGCCTCCGCCAGGGTCTTATTACCCACCACCTTGTCCCCCGGGTCCTATGTGAGTGGTTAAGTGTCATCTGTGTTAGTGTGGGGGTGTAGGATGTTGGTTGTCAGTCGTCGGTAGTCATTTCTCTTATTCTCAGTAATCTGTATCAGTCTCTACTGCGCCAGTTTTGGCATTGATAATAGTTGGTTATTGTTGATGGTGATATTTTTGTTGGTTTGGGAAGTTGTCAGCCCCTCCGTGACCCTACTTGGGTCGTTACACACGTGAGGTTTATTGCAGGTACCTTAGAGAAGAAGGTCCTGATTGTTAGCTCCCGGTCTTCAGTGACTTGATCGCACCAAGACCATTTGAAAAATCCAAATTTTTCTTTTTCTTTTGATTTTTCCCGATTTGTGCGGAATCCGGGCGAGGTGACGTGATTACACATACGCCCTTTTTCCCCTTATCGATTTTTCTCTTTTTCCTTTTCATTTTCTCTCTATTTTCACTTCATTTTCTTTTTATTCTCTTCATTTTTGAAAAATACAAAAACATTTGAAAAATCATAAAAATTCAAAAAGATTTTCCGTTCTCTCTTCTTCTTCTTTTTCGATCCTTCCTCTACTTGTGCATTGGGGACAATGCACAGTTTTAGTGTGGGGGAGGGATCTACTATCTTTTTCTTCATTTTCTTTTTCTTTTTTTTTCCTTTAAAAACCAAAAACCCAAAAAAAATTCCTTTTTTTCTTTTTCTCATCATTTTAGTTTTCATTTCTTTTCTTTTTTTTGTTTTTGTGTCACTTGTATTGCTTTGCATTCTCCTTCTTATAGGTACACCACCGACCATTTAGCATGGATGCGTAAGGTAGCAAAAATGAATTGAAGACCGCGCGGTAATATCTTCTACCTTCATTTTATCCCCTTCTCTTATGCATGGGAGTTTGAGCATATATGCTATTTGGAGATTCACTTGGTGAACATTTTGGAATTGGTGGTTGTGGATTGTGTTGACTTGATGGAGTTTGGAGTGCTTGGCTATACTTGTGTATTTGTTTTGTTTCCTTGTGTTTTTGTCATTTTTGTGTTCTTTTTATTTTGCGTATAGTTTGTCTAGGTAAAGTTTTCGAAAACCCGATTTTGAGTTTAGGTCGAGTGTTTATTACTCCTTTGTTAGTAACCCTTTTTGATTTTTGGACATATTTCTAGTAGAATGACCTTGAACCAATTTTTGCATTGGATTTTTACCATAAGTCCATCTTTTCTACTAAGAGTTTACATCGGGATTTGCATTTGACCACCTTGACCACCCATGGAGTGATAAGTAAGGCCTTGGTTACCGTTCCCCGTTCTCTTAGGTGACCTTACTTGAGAAGCCACTTCTTTAGTCCAAATTTTCATCCTTTTATGGGTTCGGAGAGGGTGCACACCCGACTAGCCTATTTCTCTACCATTCATCCATTTCCACAAATAAATTTGCAAAAATGTGCTTTACCTTGATCTCAAATGAACCATCTAGCCAAATATGGGCTATTCAAAGCAAGAAAAAGGGGAAAATGAAGAAGAAGGGCATCTTGTTGAAAAAAAAAGCCCTGAATCGAAATAATGGGGAAAGAAAACCGAAAAGAAAATCAAAATCTAAAAAAAAAAATTGTTCCCAAACCCAAATAATCCCTTTATTGACTTATTGCCGTGAAATGCCTACTAGAGGACCGAGTCCCGAGGAAGGAAAATAGCGGTAATTTGGCAATCCCTACCATTTTGCAAACACTTATCCATCTGTTTGGTCTAATTGGCTTTCTCGAGTTTGGGACGACCCTCTAGGCCTAGCTTAGGAGACGGGATAACACTTACCTACAGTGCTTATTAACTCCATGGTTCTCACTTATCCACTCCATTTATCGTCCCGTTGTAGGCATCTCTAGTGGAATTAGAAGAACCTTGGTAAATTTTCGATGTTTTTATTGTTTGATTGTCATCCTATTAGGATCTTGTCCATGTCAATTTGTGCCACTAACTTGGTAGTGTTCTCGCTTGTTTTAAGCTCAAATCAGTGCTTTCTCCGACGTTTCGATGAGGGACTCGACGATTTATTTTCTCTTTGGTTGCGACTATCTTTTTGTGTGTCTTTCTTGTTTTATGTATTTGTGTGTGTGTTAGTCGCAACCCCAATTTTGAGCAGGACCCAACTTGCCTTGCATGGAGGTACTCTACCTCATGGGTATCTCGATGTGAGTTGAAGGGACGGAGTGGGCCCATTAATTGTCTTGTATCGGCTTAGCATAGTCTAGCTTAGTAAGTAGTAGCTAATTTCTTTTTGGGTCTTTGCTCGAGGACGAGCAACGGTTTAGTATGGGGGAATTGTTGTGTGCCAAATTTGGACCGTTTTTCCTCCCATTTAGACCTGTTTTTCCCCCGTTTTGCGAGAAATAGAGTGCGATTATTGCCTTATTTTGAGTAATTCTCGCATTAGGGTCTCTCTTTTGCATTTTAGGTGTTTTTGGTAGTTTTCTGTCTATTTTGATAGGATTTTCGACCAAAAACGTGTCTGAGCTTCTACGAGCATGAGAGAGAGGGAAATCGTCCGAGCACACAACTAAAAGTTCAAGTAATCCAATCGATCAACAAAGAAAGAGACCCGAGATGACCGGGCGAAATTTCGCCCACCGGGTGAAATTTCACCCGACGACATTTTCCACCCCCAAAGATTTTCGTGGACACTCACCACCGGGCGAAACGACCGGGTGAAATTTCGCCCGATGGAGAAAACGCGCCAAAATCGCAAATTGAGAAAGAAATCTCACCGGGTGAAATTTCACTCGGTGGGATCAACTCATCAGCCGCAGGGTGAAGTTTCACCCTTTGAAGATGCGAAGGGTGAAGGTCTATCTTAAGGAAGAAGAATAGGATTATGGGCTTTAAAAATTTCAACTTGAGCCTTAAGTGTGCCTCTTTAGGAGTAGAAGTAGGGTAGAAAGCCTCCATAGTAGTAGTAGTAGTTGTAGTAAGCTTCTATAGTAAAACTTTCATAAATCTAGTAAAACTTATTACTTTTAGATTAAATCTACTCTACAATCCTCAATCAAGTTCTTGTATTAGTTGAAGATTTGTGTTTTTATGTTGAAGATTGAAGAATTTTGCAAGGATTGGTGACAAGTTCTTGTATTTTCTCTTCCAAGATTCAATTTTTACGATAATCTTCATCTTCCTCCTTTAGTTTTCTCCATAATTGGTAGTTTCTATTCTCTCTCTCTCCATTAATTAGTCTTGTTTTTAGTTGCTTGTTAATCCATTGTTAGTGTTTTTCTCTCTCCTTTGTTTGTTTCTCCATAGTTTGTGTTAGATTGATTATTCCTCCTCTAGATCAAACATGCTTAGTCTTTCTCCTAGTCTCCATGGTGAATATTTGATTATGGGTAGTAAGTAAATTTAGTTAGGAGGCTAGGGGAGGAGGAATCCTAAATAAAAGTTTTATTTTGTGAGATTATTGCATTTGAGGGTGATAATGTCTTGATGGTATTGTTGTGTCTTGATTGACTTAGCTTGATCACCTAGGTTGACTTGACTCACCCAGATCAATATGGGGAAACTCGGGGTTTGGGTAGTTATGTCTAGAGACCTTAGTTTATTCGTCGCGAAAGCGGGCTTGGACTTGGTTGGTAGGGAAACCGAAAGGTGGCACCTCCCTTATACACCTTGTGATAATTCTTAGCGATGTTATAATTTTATCTTGCTTTCCGACTCCCCGACTCTCCCCAATGCCTTCCCCACTAATTGATTCTCGTCTTAGCTCCCTCTCTCGTTTAGTTAATCTAGCTCCTCTCGACCAAAACTCCCCCCTTCTCGACCCCAATCACTCCTAGACTTAATACTTGACCGACTACCCTCGTCTGTCCCTGTGGATCGACCTCGACTTGCCACTACTACGTAGTAGTTAGTTGCAGCTTATAAATATTGGTTGACCGCATTGGATAGGCGACAATCGGACGCGCATCATTATGGCAGAAATTTTCTTTTGTCGTGGTATTTATTTTCAGACGTCATGTGTGGGCACACCCCAAAAAAATGGTAGAGTCGAACGTAAACATCGTCATATATTGAATGTCGCTTGCTCGCTTTTGTTTCAAGGTCATTTGCCTAAATCTTTTTTGGGTGAGTGTATTTTAAGTGCTGCATATTTGATTAATCGCACTCCTTCAGTACTTCTTGGGTACAAGTCTCCTTATGAGATTCTTTTTGGGGTACCTCCGATATACTCTAATTTGCGGGTTTTTGGCTGTCTTTGCTTTGCTCACAATCAGCATACACACGGTGATAAGTTTGCTCCTCGCGGACAAAAATGTGTTTTTGTTGGTTACCCACATAAAAAGCAAGGGTGGAAGGTTTATGATATTGACAAAGAAATTTTTCTTGTCTCGCGAGATGTTGTCTTTTATGAGGATAAATTCCTTTTTCAACCACATGATGCTCCTTCTTCTTCTCCTGTTCTTGATGATGAACCGGGTTTCTCAATACTATCCCCACCAGCAGAGTCAATTGACTCTACCCCTAGGCCCGATAACACGACAGATGACATGATGAATACTGGTACACCCTCCGTGGCCTGGCCTTCTCCTAACACTACGTCCGCCGATTCTACTGATGGAACGGTTACTCATGGCCGTGGGTTACGTTCTAAGGTTCATTCATCCTGCTTGCGTGATTTTGTCGTCGGCACCATTACTTGTTCATCCCCCCAGTCGTCCTATGCTATAGCCAATTATGTTAATTGTGATCGTTTTTTGGAGAAGCACTGAATTTTTCTTGCAGCTGTCTCTGCCCGGGAGGAGCCCACTAGCTTTGCAGTGGCTGTTCGTGACGCCGGTTGGCGTAGCGCTATGCAAAATGAAATTACGGCGCTTGAAACAAATCAAACATGAGAATTGACTGAACTTCCTCCTGGTAAGAAAGCTTTTGGCTGTCGCTAGGTATATAAGATTAAATATCTTTCTGATGGAACTATTGAACGCCTTAAGGCCCGTCTTGTTACTTTTGCCAATCATCAAGTAGAAGGTATAGACTATGGTGAAACATTTGCCCCGGTAGTTAAAATGCTATTGTTCGTCTTTTTTTGGCTCTTGCAGTGTTGGGAGATTCATCAAATGGATGTTCACAACGCCTTTCTTCACGGGGATTTGACTGAAGAGGTTTTTATGAAGTTCTGGATTCGGCGAAGGAAAAGACGGTAAAGTGTGTCGGCTTCGTAAGGCACTTTACGGCCTTAAGCAGGCTCCCCGTTGTTGGTTTGCCAAATTGACCACCGCACTTAAGACCTATGGTTTCACTCATTCTTACTCTGATTATTCTTTGTTTAGTTATTCCTGTGGTGATATTTGCCTTCATGTTCTCGTCTATGTGGATGATTTGGCCATAGCAGGTAATAATTCATCTGCTGTTTCTGCTTTTAAAACTTATCTGGCAAATTATTTTCCTATGAAGAATTTGGGTCCCTTGAAATATTTCCTTGTTATTGAGGTTGCTCGGAATTCCGACGGGATATTTCTGAGTCAACGTAAATATGCGCTTGATATTATTTCCGAGACGGGCAATCTTGGAGCTCGCCCTACTCTCACTCCCATCGAGGAGAATCATCGTTTGGGATTGGCCACTGGACCAATTATTGCTGATCCGGAGCGTTATCGTCGGCTAGTTGGCCGGCTAGCTTACCTTGTTGTTACCCGTCCTGACCTATCTTACGGTGTGCAAGTCTTGTCCCAATTTTTTACTGAGCCGCGCCAGGAACATTTTGATGTTGCTTTACGGGTTCTTAAATATTTAAAAGGGTGTCCGGGTCAGGGTTTGTTGTTGCGAGCTGATAGTGGCCTTGATGTCACGAGATGGTGTGATTCGGATTGGGCCGATTGTCCCCAATCTCGTCGCTCCGTCACTGGTTGGTTTGTTTTTTTGGGAGGTTCCCCCATCTCGTGGAAAACTAAGAAGCAACAGACGATTTCTCTTTCTTCAACGGAAGCTGAATATCGTGCTATGACACAACTTGTTTGTGATCTGAAGGGGCTCAAGGATTTGCTCCTTAGTTTTGGCGTTAACCTCTCGCATCCTATGTCCATGTTTTGTGACAATAAATCTGTTATTCATATCTCGCAGAATCCCGTTTTTCACGAAAGAACAAAGCACATTGAGATTAATTGTCACTTTGTACGTGATGCTATTATTGATGGCTTGGTCTCTCCATCTTATGTACCCACTGATTCTCAGCTGGCTGACATTTTAACCAAGGCCTTAGGCTCTAAACAGTTTCATGCTTTTCTTCCCAAGCTGGGCATTCTCAATCTCCATGCTCCAGCTAGAGGGAGGGTATTAGATTATACTATAGTCTTGAATAGCATATAATATATTCTTGGGAATATATTCCCCGATATCTGTAACCTATATATATATAGAGAGAGAGAGTCAAGATCCGGTGAGAACCTATGTTATAATGAGAACTGTGAGAACTCCTCCTAACCATAAGATCTTCTATGATCCAACAACATAAATTAATTGAAATTCATCCCCACCCTAACGCAAGTCATTTGACTCATTCTTTACCAAAAATATATCCTGACACTTTGTTGAGTTGCTAAGTCATTCTATGTTCAACAATCAATCAATTCTCCAATTTCACGCAAGTCATTTGTTTGAGTTACAATCAAATAATTCCCCAAAAATATATTCTAAGTCATTCTTTACGCAAGTCATTTGTTGAGTTACATAAAATTGGGGATTTTGTGAAATTAAGGTTTGTTCATCTAATCACGTATTATCGACATTAATTAAATTTCCTTACATACATCAAAACTAATGTTTTTCTAAATGTAATTAGAATTGAAATTGTGAAACTAATTAGATGATATAAGCTGATTTATACTCAGACGACTGACTGGGTTTGTTCAAAATTGAACAATGACCTCAAACTTAATAGTGAAGAAGAAGAATGACGAATGAAGATGAGGAATGAGGTGAGATAATTGGTCAAGATCCGGTGGTTTCCTTAACTGCTAGAATTTGTAAAATTTGGGCTTGTAAAATTTGTAATTATTGTAAAATTAGTAGCTAAGAGTTTGTAAAATTAGGGCTTTGTGAAATTAGGGTTCGATTGTGTATCTATTTTATGAAATTTATGAATATTTGTGTTTAAATACTATCAAATCAATATCTAGGTTTAATAAATTTGTCCTTGCATACGGGGTACGTCAAAGTTAATATTTATCCACATTCATTAGAATTAAAATTGTTACGGTAAAATTGACAATGGGTACAATAAAATTTGAAACAGGGTACGCTAGAATTGAGGAAGGGTACACCAAAATTCAAAAAAGGTACGCTAAAATTGAGGAAGGGTACACTAAAATTCAAAAAGGGTACACCGAAATACAAAAAGGGTACGATAAAATTGAGGAAGGGTACACTAAAATTCGAAAAGGGTACACCAAAATACAAAAAAACGGTACGCTAAAATTGAGAAAGAATACGGTAGAATTAAATGTTAGCTTAGTTTATACTTTGTATATACAATAAAAGTGAGGGTACGCTAAAATTGAATTGAAAAATGGTACGCTAAAATAGAAGAAGGGTACGCTAAAAGTGAAGAAGGGTACACCAAAATTGAAATTGAGAAAAAAGTACGCTAAAAGTGAAAAAGGGTACGCTAAAATTTGAAAAAGGTACGCTAAAATTGAAGAAGGGTACACTAAAATTGAAATTGAAAAAGGGTACGCTGAAATTTAAAAAAGGTACGCCAAAATTGAAAAAGGGTACGATAAATTTAAGAAAGGGTACGGTACGCTAAAATTGAAAAATGGTACGCCAAAATTGAAAAAGGAAATTAAATCGAGTAGGGCTTGAAGAAGTGTTGTATTCCATATAAAATCCGTACAAAAGGAAATTAAAGGACAATATTTTAGATGAACTCCTAAGTTAATGAGGAAATTTGGAAAAAAAAAAAAGATAGCTGGGATTATTGCAATTATATTTGCCGACGATAATACTATTACTATTGTAATGAAATAATGAATTTAATCGAATAAGTTAACTCATAAAATAATTAATTTTAAAAAAAAATTAACAGTTACTTAGGTTACTGAGTTTCAATACCCTATTGTGATAAATTGGTGGATTGGAAAAAAGTCGATTGAAAAATTGATGGATTGAAAATCGGATTCAATGGTCGATTGAAGAATTATGGAATAAAGGATTACGGGTCGAAGAATTTTGTAGAAGGAGAAGGAGTTACGACCTTACGGTTGAAGGCTCAAGCAATTGTAATTAATTGATGGGATTGAAGAATTTTGAAGGATCCAACGAATGAGATTGAACACTATGATCTAATGGCTCACATGATAGTTCTCATGGTTCTCATTGAAGGAGTGGTTCTCACATGAACCTATATATATATATAGGTATTCGATTCATGAATAAGACAAGTTAGCCTTTCCAAATTCTCTCTTATGTTTAGCAGACCCATATCAGCTAACAACAGCTACAACTCCGTCGCTCGTCCTTACCCAGATTCGTCGACCTCTGGCAACGATGCCAACCACCAGCCGCAACTTCACTCCCTTGTCGTGGTGTCGACCTCCTATGGCGAACCCAGGACTGGAGCCACCAGCTTCGACCTCCTCCGACGTCGACGTGCTCATAAATCTCTTCCCAAAACTCCGACGAGGCCCAGCACAAACTCGGAGCAAACAGGGCCAAGATTCGAGTTCAGGAATCCAGAATCGTCAATTGAATTGGAGCAGGTGAAAATGAAGATGACGCAGGGCAAAACTTTGCCCTGTGAAGATTGCACCGGGCGAAACTGAAGGTTGTGCGTGTGGGCTGTTTATGGAAAGTTAGCTTGATTTTCCTTCTTTCTCATTTCTATTTCTATTTTCTATTTTTGATTTTACCCTCGATGAGACCAACTATATAATGTAAATCCTCATTTGAGAGGGGATGTTACATTACACTACATATCAAATTATTAGACAATTATTTTAGGGTTTTAGAGATTAGTGAGAGATATTTTGGAGGTGACAATCCAAAAATCCTCTTTCACTCTAGATTTAGTTAATTAATCTTTTTAATTAGTATCCAAGACTTAATATTTACTTTAATCAAGTATTCAATCTTTCTTCCTCATTCAATTTCCTTTATGTTTGGTATTTTCTTCTCCTAATTTTATTGTTTTTATCTCATGTTTCTAGTTTATTTATTTATTTCTTATTTAGTTCATTGTTTAATGTGATTGTTAGTTTAATGTTTATTTCTATGTAATCATTAGTTCTGAGTTATTATTTAGTTAACTTAGTCTTATCCATGATTAGTGAGTAGATTAATAGTTAGGGGGTTAGGGGAGGAAGAATTTGGGTGTCATGAATTATGGAATTTTGGTGATTGATACACTTGGGTCGATTTGACTAATTTGGAATTGTTGTATATATGTGTTGACTTTACTTGATCAATATTGTCGACTCGTATTCACCCTTATCAATATGGGAAAACTCGGGGTTTGGGTGATTCCGATTAGTGACCTAGCTTAATCGCCGTGAAAGCGGGTTTTAGTAAGGTTGAGTTGAGAAACCGAAAGGTGGCTTGCTCCATTATCGATTGTGTATCGCTTACTTGATTCCTTGTTTTATGTGTCCGTTTTTAATTCCCCGACTACCCCTAACGCCTTTCCTTTACTTGATTTCCCTAAACTATTCTAGTCTCATTCTCAATAATTTAGTTCGTGACCTATCTCAAACCTCCCCCCCCCCCTAGATCCCAATCAATAGACTAGACCTAGACTCGACTTCCCTTATTTCGTCCCTGAAAATCGATCCCGAATTACCGCTACTACATAGTTAGTTTGTCATGGTTATAAATATTGTTTGATTGCGCGGGTCATGACGCCCGCGCATCAATTGGTTGATCGTATATTTCCTTATAGTTCTATGATTCAGAGTCTAGTTTCCTCTTTAATCCCTTTTATTTCCATATTCAAACCTGCGATCGGATCGATTCATTAAAAAATTGATTCATTACATTTCTTATGTACCCATAGGTGCTATATTGTTTTTGATCCAATTCGCAGGAATCAATAGAAAAGGCAAATCCTTTATGATACGCCGGATCCGGCTTGTTTGTTGATATAGTGAATAGATAATATGCCATTTCTTGAAATCTCCGTTCAGATTCAAAATCGTGGTGTAATGAGTATCCCCCATTGTTTCTTATAGGGTCAGCCACCTCCTGGGAGTCGCCCGCTAGTCAAAGACTCGGGCCCGACCCGTTTCTAAGGAGGCCCGGACCGGCAACGAGACCAACGCCGAGGCGTCAGGCCGGATCTGCCCGGCCGACCCCCAGGGGCACAACCTTGGTGAGGACCGGCCCCCAGAATCTTGGCCCGGCCCTGAGGCCCAACCCCTGGTCTGACCGGCCGAGCCCCTGTGCACTCCATCCTGGAGGTCACTAACCCCCGGTTGTTTTGACCTCGAGGGTGCTCCGCAGACCCTCCCGATTCCAGCTTAAGGTAAGGGGCACGCGTAAAGCACGTGCCCCCCCTCTTCTTCTCTCTCTCTCTCTCTTATGGAAACCTATAAATACCCCTTTATGTTTGTTCATTAAGAGGTAATTAACTTTGTCTCACTAAAATTTCTTTCTAGAAAACACCACCTTGTTCATCACGAGCAATGTTCCTTAAGCGCATTTCACGGAATGACTTAGGCATCTGAGAGGGTTCCCTCAGACACCTCTGAGGCCCTGTTTGCTTCCTGTGCAGGCATGAGCAACCCAATCCGCCAGGGAGGTCCGGCCCTAGAAAAGAAGGAGGTGAGACGCGAATATTAAAAAGAACTAAGAGTACGATTCGATTTAGATCCAAACCTGATTTGGAGTTGATTGATTCTGAACCAGAACAATTTAGCGCCGTCTGTGGGGAATAAATCTAATTTTCCATAGAACAAAAGTCACCAAGAAGATGCACGAAATCGAAGAGGTTGTTACGGCAACAGATCCGACGGGGCAGGCCATTGTCCCACGGTATGGAATGCCTACGACGCCGCGAGATACTGCGCCAGCCGCCACTTCCTAGGGGGGCGGGCAGGCCGCGACTCGTGGCACCCCGAATAAGGGAGCAAGGGCCGCGAGGGTACAGGAGGCAGAGCGGGGGGTAAACCTCAAGCTCACGCCAACCCAAGCCGCGCAGGCTGCTAGCTTCTTCACAGTAATGCTCCACAAAGAGGTTACACCGGAGGATCTGGTCTGTGGTCTAGCAACGACCCCCAGGTGTCTTGAGTTCCCAAGCTCAATGCCGGCAGGTGGAACTAAGCGAACCGCGGCCAGATGAAAGAAAAATAGCTGCCAGTGGGAACATGAAGCCAAAAGGCGTATGCAAATCACTTCTCTCGTGCAAGAAACCCCCAAGCAGGACGGGCCGGTGCACATCATTGAATCCACCACCTCCGCAGAAAAGGGATCCTTGTCCCAGGGCATGCAAGAGCAGCTCAGGCCCCGGGGGCATGTTACAACACGTCTGGGCCCAAAGCGAGCAGGAGTGTTTGACAGAATAACCCCTACCAAAAAGCGCCCGAAGACGATGGGTCTATCCAAAAGCATGCAAGCTAGGCTTAACCAAGGTCCGCCACCCGAACCGAGACGTTATCAAACTGGTAGGGCCAAGGAAGGTCTGGAAACGAGGTTTGACCCGCCGCCCCAGGGCAAGCGCTCGAGATTCCAATATCGATCCCCCGAGAGGCCGGACGAAGCTGTAAGCCAGCATAGCCACTCATGTCGACACTGCCCTCTGAGCAATAGGACCCCGACTCCGAGAAGGTGGGAGGATCAGGGTACCTACAACTACCAGTTGGAGGGAGGTAGGACAAGAGTGTTGGGCAGGTCCAACAAGACCCCGCTACATCTGAACGTCCAGTGGTGCCCCATCCAAAAAATCAAGATGCCGACGGTTCGGTTCAATGGAACCACAAATCTCGAGGACCACTTGGCTGTTTATGAAAGCCATATGGGGATGTATAAAGCAGAGCACGCAGCGTGGTGTAAGATTTTCCCGACAACCCTTGTGGGGCTCGCTCAAGGCTGGTTCAGAGACCTCCCACGAATGTCCATTTATACGTTCCAGGAGCTAACCACTATCTTTCCAGACCAGTATGCCGGGAACAAGAGGCGCTGGCTCACCCACTTTAACCTCATGACATTGAAGCAGAGATAGGGCGAGTCCATCCGAGACTACTTGAAAAGGTTCGACCTCGCTTTCCAACAAGGGAGATCGACGATCCTACTGCGGCCTATACTCTAACTAATTTGCTTGTACCGAGGAAATGAAGAACCAGCTTATCCGCGCTCAGCCCAAGTCCCTTGCCAGGGCTCGAAAGATAGCTGAAGGGTTTATGCTGGAGGAGGAATTTTACAGCTTGCACGATACCCCGCCGGTGTCGAACCGAACTCGAGGTACACCGCAAACTACCTGCGGCAAGGGTGAGTCAGCCAGCAGGCCGAAGGGAGAATAAAGCAACACCTCCATAAAAGAACAAGTACCTTATCAGCCCAAGTTCGACAGTTATACCGCCCTCAATAAGTCAAGGGTAGAGATTTTCGAATTGGAGAAAGAAGCGGCCAAGTGGAACCGACCGATTAAGCTCTGGCACCCAAAAGGTGACCTGAAGAAGTTCTGTACCTTCCACGACAGCATAGGGCACACCCTTGAGGAATGTCGGCACCTGAAAGATGAAATTGAAAACCTTATCAGGAATGGCTGTCTGGCCGCCTATGCCACCAGAGCAAAAAATCATAAAACACCAACTGAAAGACCAGAAGGGTTAAAGCAAGATCGACTATTCATCCATGTGGTATCAGGGGACGCAGAAGATCAGGTGAGGCGAAGAAGCCGGAAGTGGCAATTACGCGAACTCCATAATCAAATCTGCTATGCCGAAGCGGCTGCCCTCCTACCACCCTCACCCTCAGTATCACTCCGAACGACTGTGGGCTCATTGTGTACCCACACAGCGACCCATTAGTCCTGACCTTGGGTATCAGAAATCACATCGTCAAAAGATGCATGGTAGATACAGGTTCATATACCAATCTACTTTACAAAGACGCATTTGAGAAGATGAACCTGGAGGCTCGACACCTGAAGCCCGCCGCGGGATCTTTGTACGGGTTCAGCGGTCCAGGCGTCGTCCCTATGGGTACCATTGAGCTGCCTATTGAGTTTGGAAAAGGGGTCTCGGCTCGAAATATCAGGGCATCCTTTGTCATTGTCGATGCAAAATCAGCCTACAACGTTCTGATAGGCCGGACCACTTGGACAAGGTTAAAGCAGCCATCTCTATCCGAGCGCTCAGAGTAGCCTATTTCACTAACTTTCGAATGGAGAGCAAGATATACGGAAACCAGGAGTCAGCCCGCCAATGTTACTCGGTAGCTTTGCAGAGCCATGAGGCTAACCGAAATGGAAAAAGGAAAATGTGCAGCTCCCCCACCAGAGAAGGTGAGATCCCGGTCGAATAGCTAACCATTGAACAGCCAGTTGACTGCCCAGAACTTGGGGGCAAGAGCATTCTGGTAGAGCTGGAGCCCGGACGAACAGTTCTCGTGGGCACGGATTTAGAAGAATCTTACAGTGAAAAGTTGATAAAAGTGCTACAAGACAACAAAGATGTCTTCGCATACTCGGCCGACGAGATGCCGAGGGTAGACCCGTGCCATATTGTGCATAAATTGAACGTTGACCCAAACGCCAGAGTCCATACCGGTCAAACAGAAGAAGAGAAATATGTCCATGGAGAAGGACCAGGCCGTTAAGGAGGAAATTGAAAAGCTCCTGAAGGCCGACTTCATTGAAAGTTGTGACTATCCTGAATGGTTGGCCAACGTTGTTATGGTAAAGAAAGCCTCAGGGGCAGTGAGGATGTGTGTTGACTTCACCAATCTCAACAAGGCTTGCCAAAAAGACTGTTACCCCTTACTAATGATTGACCAGCTGGTCGACGCTACCAGCGGGCATTCAACGCTGAATTTCCTGGATGCCTTTTCAGGGTACCACCTAGTATACCTATGGGGACCGGATATGGTGAAATGCACGTTTATCACGAGCACTGGAATGTATATGTATAAAATGATGCCCTTTGGCCTCAAGAATGCAGGCGCCACCTACCACTGGTTGGTAGATCGGGTCTTCCAGAAGTAGAAAGGCAGAAATCTGGAAGCGTATGTGGATGACACAATAGTAAAGAGCACCGGAGATGAGTACATCTGGACGACCTGAGAGAGACCTTCGCTTCACTCCAAGCCTACCAAATGAAGCTCAACCCCAAGAAGTGCACCTTCGAGGGCATGTCAGGAAAGTTCCTCAGTTTCTTGGTTAGTGCCCGAGGAATAAATGCCAACCTCGAAAAAAGTTAAGGCCATCCAGGACTTACCAGAGCCCAAAACAACCAGGGACATTCAACGGTTGACCGTCCGAATGGCCGCCTTTGCGCGGTTCATAGCCAGGTCGGCCGATAACATAACACCTTTCTTCAAAATCCTCAAAGAAAACAAACAGTTCAGATGGGAGGCCGAACAAAAAGAGGCGTTCGCGCAGCAGATCTATGAAAGAACATCTGAAGCAACTACCGACCTTGGCTAGGCTGGTGACCAGGGAGAAATTGTTCCTATGCATAGCCGTTACCAACGCAACTGTGAGTGCAGTCATCCTGAGGGAGGATGCCGGAATTCCACAACCGATTTATTTTGTGAGTCACGCCCTAAGACCAACTGAAAGAAACTACCCAGTGGTCGAAAGGGCAGCGTACGTAGTGGTGGTGACGGCACGAAAGCTCCAACCATACTTTGACGCGCACCTCGTCGTCATGCTTACAGACCAACCCTTTAAGAAGGTCCTCGAAAAGTTTGATAAATCCGGAAGGCTGTTGAATTGGGCCATCGAACTCAGCGACCTCGACATATCCTACCAACCTAGAACCGCCATCAAGGCCCAGGCTTTGGCCGATTTCCCCACCGAGTGCTCCCACTCAGAAGAAGACGACCCCCCCCCCCCCACCGAAGAATGGCTCATATTCACTGATGGATCATCCACGGCCAATGGCGCGGGGGCAGGGGTCGTACTAACAAGTCCAGAAAGGGTCATCCATGGATAATATTCATATTCATATTATTATTATTGTTGTTGTTGTTATCATCATTGTTATTATTATTATTATTTGTTCAGGTTAGGAAACAATCGCACCTGAATCAGATTCGGATTTGGATTAGATTTGAGTTCTCTTTGGATCTAGCTTGATCCCCACGCCTCTTCTTTCCTCCCCTCTAGCAAACGGACTTTCCCGGCGGAGTGGGCTTGTAACCTGCATAGGGAGCGCACAGGGCCTCGGAGGTGTCCGAGGAAGCCCTCTTCGATGCCAAAGTTAGTCCGTGTATGCGCTTGATAAACCTTATTCGTGAGGAATAAGGTGGCATTTCTAGAGAGAGAGTCTAGTGAGAGAAATTTAATTACCTTTTAATGAAGGAAAATAAGGAGATATTTATAGGTTTCCACAACGGAGAAAGAGAGAGAGAGGGAGACACGTGGAGGCGTGTGCCTTTCACATGCCCTTTTACCTTAGGCTTAACCAGGAGGGTCTGCCTCACCTAGCCTGGGGTCGGCTGGGTCAGCCGTTCCGAGGTCAGGAAGCAGAGGGTATCCCTTCCCCCTAAGAGAGGCTCAGGAGGGCTCGGCTCGACTGGCCGAGAGCTGGGCCTCAGATCCTAGACTCCACGGGAAATAGGTGGGACTTTTTGGGAATGCCCTAGAGAGCTGACCGGTCTGGTCCGATCGGTTATCCATGCAGCGGGCTATTCTAGGGCTTGGAATTTTATCAGAATCGGGTCAGACCCAGGCCTAACCGGCGGGCGGCCTGGGATGGGCGACTGACCCTATCAATTGCCCCTCGGCAGCCGGGAGGAGCATAGCCCGCGCCGGCTGTCGACCCTTGTCTGAATTGGGTGGGAAGCTGGCGCTTGAACTTCTTTGCATTAAATGAAACGTGTATTCCCCAGGGAGAATGTCTTAATTGTTTGGGCATGCGAGGCGTCGGAATATCCCCCATCGTGATTGCACTCCTGGAAGATCCCTCAAGCTTTGCGCCTGGACGACATTTGTCTCACTTTGCAGGGACGGTTGAGACATCATTAAATGCTCGACCTTCCTTCTTTGTGACTATAACGGAAGAAGTTCGTTTAGTTTATCCTCAACAAATTTTTGAACATCCCTATTGCTCTATCTTTCTTTTCAACAATGCATTGGATAGAAGACAAAGTTTTTAGGCGGGGAGTCCTTTTTTACTCTTTCAGGTACACAGGGCCTACTCCGAAGCTCAAGTATCCAAAAATGGTGTGGATGATCATCAGCCACTGCAAGCTGATAGCTCTCCGGCCGGTACCCCATTGCCTCTGGGGCAAATGAGTTTCTAAAAGCCATTCGTTGTCCGAGGAAAGCCTCGTTCTTTATGAAACGGAAGCCTGACTCTTGTACGCGAGCAGGGGGCTGTTCCTACCGGGGTTGCCACCGGTGTTTTCCCTGGATGAGGCCAGAGAATGTTGATCCTGACGTCCCAGACTCAAGGTCTTCCCACTACACCAAAGAGGCTGAAAAGGTGACCCCGGTTATCCCGAGGGTACTAAGCTAGCTGAGTTCGGGGAAGATTGGGATGCCAGCAGCCATGACTCAGGGGACAATGAAGGTAGAGGCTACTCGTCAGGTCGTGAGATGCTGGAGAGTGATGAAGAAGGGGCTAATGACCCCATGGATACCCCAGGTGGCTAGGACTGGGGGTCTGATGATGAGGGCTGCAGCAGCCCCAGGGACTACTCCTTCCCAGGCTTTGACGAAGACTGAAGCTTTCTCTGCCCCTTGCTTGACCGAGCTAGGCTCCAGGCCAATTTTGTTTGTAATTGACTTTTGAAATATTTGCTTGACTTTGTTTTGAACCTATCTACTGATTTATAATTTTGGCCTCTGGGTCACTTTCTTAATTAAGAAGTAATATGACTTTTTATTTTGCATGTGTTTCTTCTTTTCTTTTTCTTTTTTTTTGAACGCTCCTTGGATGATGCAATTTAATATGACTCTTCCTCTTCCCGCCTTTTTGCGTTTTCGAAGTTTTGGGATGTGATGGATGGGTTAGTTGAGTGTGTGACACGTGTAGGGGGTCTTATGGGGAAGAGGCCTAACAGTACATCATGAAGGAGGGACTCTTCAGCTTTCTTCCGCTATAAAGGACCCTCTCCTTCTTCATTCCCCCTTTTCACACTCTCAACACTCAGAAACTCCATCTCTTTCAAATCTTCATCTTCTTCATTGAGCGATTTTGCTGAACACTACTCTGGGGCCCGCTTCCGGCGATCTTGAAGGCTTGATTAGGTTAGAACCTCAAACCCTAGCTCTTTGATTTCCTTTCATTCTTGCCTATTTTACTTTTTTCCGGAAAAACATGACACAAAATTGCCGCCGGATATTGCCGTTCTCCGATCCATCTACTGCGACTTCAGCGGGGGATGATGAGGAGGCTATTATCAGTCGCCCCTCCTCCTCCACTGGTATGGTAGTCACCGTGGCTCAGGGGCCGCCTTCAGAAGATAGTGGGGGCGCTAACTCTCTCGAGCCTGCCCCTATTAATATCCCAGACTCAGATACTGAGGCCCTAGAGCTTGACCCCTTCTCAATTGTCGCCCCCCTAAAACCGAGGGTGCCTGGGCGCGTCTACGTCCTAGAGAAGAAGAAGTACAAGGTTCCCCTGCATACGTACCCAGAGCTAGGGGCACGGGGGAGTTATTAGCCAACGACGCTGCTGAGGCCATTGCTAATTATTATGATTTTGGGCCAGATTATTCGTTCATCATCCCCGGAGAGAAGGATACTGTTTGCAACCCTCCATAGGACTGCATAGTTGTTTACCACAAATGCCTGGAGTTTGGCCTCCGGTTTCCGCTTCATCTCTTTCTTAAAACTGCCTTCAAGCGCATGAATGTGGCTATCTCTCACCTGACGACGGAATCTATCAGGACCCTGGTGTCTTATATATGGGTCTGTCTTTTTAGGGGGCACGAGCCTTCTATAGACGTCTTTAGGTATATGATGGGCCTACAGATGATCTCTTTAGCGGAGGGACCCTTGGGCTTCATTTCTATGCATAGGATGAAGGGTTATACGCCAATTTGGCCGGCATTGACCAGCGTCAAAACCTAGAAAAACAACTTCTTGTACATTCACCATGAGGGAGGTTGGTCCATCCCTCGGCATATCAGGAATCCTGTCCATACTCGTTTAGAGACTCTTGAGGAGTACCATCCATAGGTCAGCGGCAGAGCGCCGGAGGTGAAGTTGAGCTCAATGGAGAAGCTCCAGGTTCAGTTGTTTGCTTGTGCGAAGTTTGGGAGCGGTGTTGCCCCTACTAACTGGCTCCCTCCTGCAGAGCTCATAGTTACTGACAAGTTCTTAACCCCGGTGGGGCTTAACCCTGCTCATCCCAAAGGTAGTTAGGGGCTCTGCAGCTGCACACCTCGTTTGGAGAACTTCTTGTGTGCTAACTTGGTTGCTTTGTTGTCTTTTTGCAGACGCTTACGACAATTTTTGGAACCCTCGGCATCTACGTGCCCTTGGATTGAATAAGGATTACAAACCCATCACTTCTCGCCCTGTCGCTCCCTCTGAATATAGAAAGGAGAGTCTTATGGGGCACGTGAAGAGCATTTCGACTGGGAAGACCAAACTCCCTCCTAGGCAGCTTTCTAGACGTGCCCCACCTTCAACTCCTGTCCCCAGGACATCTGAGAGGAGAGAGGATCTAGAGGATGCTCGCCCACCGGCTGCCCGATGTGAGGGTTATTCTCCCCGCGCTCGTCCTTCTATCGCTACAGGGCTTATTCCATCTAAGGAGACGGAGGAGACAGTTCCTCCTCTCCACAGGAAGAGGAAAGACAAGGAGCCGGTGGTTGATGAGTAGCTAATTGATCTGGAGGCGGAGGTCAGCACCCCTCAGCTTAAATGTCATGCTCCCAACCATCCCGAGACGTTGCTCGGTCAGGGAAACGTTGAGTTTAACTATGCTACAGAGAGTGTTGATGCCTCTGCCCTCCTTTCGGATTCGTCTACTTCCTCTCTGGACCAGGCTGCCAAGGTGTTGACACATGCCAGCGCTCAGGCGGCCCAGCTCCTCTACCGTTGTTCCCCGGTTTTCCAGGCCACTGCTGAGTTGGCGGTCCTTAATCGTTTGAGCAATGAGGAGCAGACTATTTAGACCGTATTGTGGTGGTTGAGAGGGATGCCGCCCTTATTGCTCATTTGAGGCTCAAATTGTCAAGATGTGAAAGTGAGCTAGAGGAGGCCAAGCGTCAGTCGGTGAGCTGGAAAGCTCAAAGGGAGAAGGCTGTGAAAGAGGCGTCATAGCTGGAGGCCGAGCTGGGGCAGGCAAAGAAGCATGCAGCAGAATTGGAGGAGCGACTCAAGGATTTTGTTGACCACTTATCCAAGGCTGAATCTGACCTGCTGACAGCTCTAGATGAGCTGAAGGCCCGAGAGGAGAAATGGCTGAAGGTGAAGGAGGACATTGTGCATGAAGCTATTGAAAATTTTGACCAGGCCTTTGCTGCAGGTGCAAACTCCTCTACTGAGTTCTGCTTGGAGGTTATCAGGGAGCTGATACTGGACTTTGATGAGGATGCTTTTAATCAGCTATACACTGCCAAGAATGAGGCTAGGACCAGCAAATCTCCTCAGGATGGTCCTGATAGATCATCTGACTCTGTCCAGGAGGTGCCTTCTGCATAAGATCTAGGGCAGTCGTCTTCTGAGGGCTTGTGTCTCTACCCTCCAGCGCCTTTTCTTCCTTGTTCATGATCTAACTTTTTGCACGCCGAGCCAAAATGTGGCCGGCTGCCGGTATTTTGATGTAACTTTTATCTGCCCTTCGAACTTACACTTCGCTTTGGTTTGTAAGACTTTGGTCAAAACTTGTTTATTTTAACTTTGCTGATCCACTCTTACTGCCTGCTTTTTATCCAACCTTTAATGTTTATTGTAATTTATTAAATTAAATGTTGATGTCTGACCTGTCCCTGACTCTAGGCTGAAGTCAGGGGGCCTGCCTCCTGCCTGCCTGGAGGTTGGAACGGGGCTTAGTGTTTTTTATACAAGGCTGAATGAATATCAGTCCTTGTTGGTTTGGCGTGGGTGTCTAACCTGTCCCTGACTCCTGGCTGGAGTCAGGGGGACTTAGCGTTTTTTATACAAGGTTGAATGTGTATCAGTCCTTGTTAGTTCGGCATGGGTGTCCGGCCTGTCCCTGGCTCCTGGTTGAAGCCAGGGGGACTTTGCATTTTTTATACAAGGCTAAATGTGTATCAGTCCTTGTTAGTTTGACATGGGTGTCCAGCCTGTCCCTGGCTCCTGGTTGAAGTCAGAGGGCCTGCCCCCTGCCTGCCTGGAGGTAGGCAGGGCGATTTTCCGTTTGCGGTTGGGGATCTATTTTACTAGGGTTTTGCAACAGGGGGGGGCCTCCCCCGATTGCCCCCTGCTCGTTTGTGTGTGAAGTGCATAACTGAACAGACAACGAGTATGAGTAGGAGACAGACTTTCATTCCTTGAGAACTTTTTATTCTTTGGACGGAGTCGTCGACATTAAATTCTGAATGTTCTCCGCCAACTTTAGGGAATTTAGACTTAGATTAAACATAGTATTTCTTTAGGGTGTTTGCGTACCAATGCGCCGCCAACTCTTGGCCTTCAGCGTTGGCAAGCTTGTAGGTTCCTGGACCTAAGACCTATTTAACTTGATAGGGCCTTCCCAGTTGGCACTTAGCTTCCCGTGCTCTCTTGCTTTTCCTATCGCCTGGGTTTTACGCAAGACTAGGTCACCTGTCTGGAAGCTCCTTGTATTTACCTTCCTGTTGTAGACTCTTCTCATTCTCTGCTGATAGGCTGCGGTGTTAGTACTAGCCTTATGCCTTACCTCGCTCACTAGGTCAAGGGCTTCTGCTCCGTAGACCATCCCAAAGGGGGTTTGTCCTGTGGATTCTTTCCTAGTAGTTTTGATTGACCATAGGACACTTGGGAGCTCATCTGCCCATCTGCCTTTAAGGTCATCTACCATCTTTTTTAACCCGTTTAAGATCTGCTTGTTTGCGGCCTCGGCTTGGCCATTGGTCTGGGGGTGGCACACGGCAGTAATAGGCGACCGTGATTCCATGGCCCTCTAACCAAGCTCTTAATGAGTCGTTATCAAATTGCCGGCCATGGTCAAACACGAGTATCTTTGGTAGGCCGTATCTTATAATCACGTTCCTCCATATGACCTTTCGAACTGTTGGCTCTGTGATGTTCGGTACAGCCTCAGCTTCTATCCACTTGGTGAAGTAGTCTATTGCTACAATGAGGAACTTCCTGCCCCCAGTCGCGACAGTGAATGGACGAAGTATGTCCATCCCCCACTGAGCGAAGGAGATGGGAGACAGGATTGGTTTGAGGTCTTGAGCTGGGGCATGTATCACTGGGGCGAAGAGTTGGCACTTTTTGCATTTTAGGGTTAGGTCCCTTGCGTCAGCTACCATAGTGGGCCAATAGTACCCTGCCCTTAAGGCTTTGTGAGCGAGTGTCCTTCCCCCAATGTGGTGTCCGCAGATTCTTGAGTGGATATCATCCAAGACCTCAGCGGCTTGCTCTGCCCCCAGACACCTGAGTAGGGGTGCGAAAAATGACTTTCGGTAAATTCTTCTTTAATCAGTATATACCACGCAGCCTTTGATGGCATTCTTTTTTGCTGAGCGGGGTCATGTGGCATGGTTCTGTTTTTCTTGAATCAGATGATCGGCGTCATCCAGCTCTCAACTTTTGACTCTACCACCATGCCAACTTGTTGGCAGGGTGTTGTGGATTTTCCTGTATTACATCGACCCAGACCGACCTTTTGATGTCCTGTAGGCTAGAGACAGCTCGGTTATTTTGTGATTTGGGAACCTGCCTGACTTTGTACAATTTTAGCTTTGACACCTCTTGCTTGACCTTCTCCAGGTATGAGACCATGGTCTTGTCCCTGGCTTCATACTCCCCATTGATTTGATTTGCAATGAGCTGGGAATCAGTGGCTAGGATAACCCGTTCTGCTCCCGCCGCCATAGCCAGGTGAATGCCAGCCAGGACGGCCTCGTACTCAGTTTCATTATTGGATGCTGGGAAAGTGAATCTGAGAGCATGTTCGAAGTCGACCCCTTCAGGGCTGGTCAATACGACCCCTGCCCCCACCCCATTGGCCGTGGATTAAAGTTGATCAAATGGCCCAGGCCCGATGGCCCAACCCGATCCGGCCCGATTTTTTCTAGGGCTCGGGCCGTCGTGTTGGCCCAAAAAAACCCGAAGCCCGACCCGATCTTAGCCCGATATAAATTTTGGGCCGGGTATGGGCCGACCTTAAGGCCCAAATTTTGGCCCGGCCCGGCCCGAATTTTAAAAAAAATAACACATAATTTATGTTTTTTAAGTCTTAAACTTCTTTTATGTGGAAATTCATGTGTTTTTTATCCCAACTAAAACAATTTTTAAAAAAAAAAAAAGTCGTGCAATTTTTGTATGAAAGTTTATGTTTTTTTATGTGTTCACAATATTATACACGAACACTAATACCGTGTGTGTGTGTGTACACGAAAAATTGTCCAACGCCAAAACTATGTGTGAAATGTCTAATCGAGAACTCGAGGTAAACTTTGTTCTTATTTTTTAATACGGAGTATTAATATATCATATTATCAATTTATCATTTTGTACACTAGTCGTCTGATTAATTTCGAGTAAGTTTTAGTAAAAACGCGTTTGTTTATTAGTCGGGTCGACTGCGGGCAAAAAACTCGATTAGATATTGGTTAATTTGTGCTAATAAATATATTTTTAAGGTGACATAAAAAAAATAACTACAATCGTTGTGGCCCGAACGGGCCCGAAAAGCCCGCAAGCCCGAAAAAGCCCGAACGGGGCCAGGTTTGGGCCTTACAAATCGGCACGTTTGGTGAGCCCGACCCACAAGGTGGGCTGTAATTTTATGGCAAAGCCCGACCCAAACCCGACCTGACCCGGCCCATGATCACCTCTACCGTGGATGAGCCATCTGTGTACACTAGCCATTCTTCGGTCGGGGGGTCATCTTCTTCCGAGCGGGAGCATTCGGCTAGGAAGTCTGCCAGGGCATGTGCCTTGTTGGCGGCCCTAGGCTGATCGGATATTCCTAGTCCACTTAGCTCTATAACCCACTTTAGAAGCCTTCTAGACTTCTCAAACTTCTCAAGTACCTTCTCTAGGGGTTGGACGGTAAGTACAACGACTGGGTGTGCATCAAAGTATGGCCTGAGTTTTCGTGTTGCAATGACCACTACATGCGCCGCTTTCTCGACTTTCTCTCAGTTGTCCCCAGGGCATGACTTACAAAATAGATCGGTTGCTGAGTCTCGGCCTCTTCTCTTAAGATGACTGCACTCACAGTTGAATTGGTTACTGCTATCTACAGGAAAAGGTTTTCCCCTGTCACCGGCCTAGCTAAGGTTGGTAACTGCTTCAGATGCTCTTTCAGCTGCTCAAAAGCTTCTTTTTGTTTATTTCCCATTTAAACTGTTTGTTCCCTTTCAGAATTTTGAAGAAGGGTGTTGATTTATCAGCAGACCTGGCTATGAACCGTGTCATGGCAGCCATCCGGCCAGTTAGCCGTTGTATGTCTCTGATCGTCCTTAGTTCTGGAAGGTTCTGGATAGCTTTCACTTTTTCGGGGTTGGCATCGATGCCTCGGGCGCTGACGAGAAACCCGAGAAATTTTCCAGACTGAACCCCGAAGGTGCACTTTCTGAGGTTCGGCTTCATTTGATAAGCTCAGAGGGAGGTGAAAGTTTCCTTCAAGTCCTCCAGATGCTCCTCATCCCCCTTACTTTTTACTATGGCATCGTCCACATATGCCTCCAGGTTCCTACCCTTCTAGTTCTTGAAGACTTGGTCTACCAGACCTTGGTAGGTTGCTCCTGTATTTTTTAGGCCGAAGGGCATCATCTTGTACATGTACGTTCCTGCGCTTGTGATGAATGCACACTTCACTCTGTTTGGCTGCCACAGATATACCTGATGATAATCTGAGAAGGCGCCTAGGAAGCTTAACATTGAGTGCCCGCTGGTAGCGTCGACCAGCTGGTCAATCCTCGGCAAGGGGTAGCAATCCTTCGGGCATGCCCTATTGAGGTTGGTAAAGTCTACGCACATCCTCCAAGCTCCCGATGCTTTTTTCACCATTACCACGTTGGCCAGCCATTCAGGGTAATAACAGCTTTCAACGAAGTCAGTTTTTAAGAGTTTCTCAACCTCCTCCTTGATAGCCTGGTCCTTCTCAACTGACATGTTCCTCTTCTTTTGCTTCACTGGCCTGACGTTGGGGTCGACATCCTGCTTGTGCACGATATAGCTTGGGTCGACCCCAGGCATCTCATCTGCCGAGTAGGTGAAGACATCTGTGTTGTCCTAGTACACCTTAATTAACTTTTCCCTGTATGAGTCTTCCAGGTTAGTACCGACAAGGACCGGTCTCCCTGGTTCCAGCTCCACCAACATACTTTCGCCCCCAGGTTCTAGGCGGTCAGCTGGTTTCTCAATAGCCAATTGATCGGCCTGAATCTCCCCTTCCCTGGTGGGGGACCCATACGCCTTTATCTTTCCCTTCCGCTCAGCCTCATGGGTCTGCAGGGCTACTGAGTAGCATTGGCGTGCGGACTCTTGATCACCGTGTATTTTTCCTTCCATCCTGAAGTCGGTTACGTATGCCACTGTTAGTGCTCGGATTGAGATTGCGGCTTTAACCTCATCAAGAGTGGCTCGGCCAATCAGGGCATTATAGGCTGATTTAGCATCGACTACCACAAAGGATGCCCGGATGTTTCTTGCTGAGGCTGCTTCTCCAAACATGACAGGTAATTCAATTACACCCATTGGAACAATGCATGCACCGCTGAAACCATAGAGGGATCCGGGGGCAGGCTTCAGATGTTTTTTTTCCAGGTTCATTTTTTCAAACGCTTCCCTATACAGTAGATTAGTGTATGCGCCCGTGTCGACCATACACCTCTTAACTATGTGGTTGTTGATAACCAATGACAGGACCAATGGGTCGCTGTGTGGGTACACCACTCGGCCTGCATCCTCCGGGGTTATGCTGAGGGTTAGGGCAGTCGGACTTCCGGCTCTTTCTGCATAGCAGATCTGATTGCGGAAATCACGGAGCTATCGCTTTCGGCCCCTGCGGCTCGTCTGACAGCCAGCGTCGCCCGATACTACATGAATGATCATTCGATCTTGCCTTGACCCCTCTGGCTTATCAGGCGGTGCTTTCTGATTCTTGGTTCTGGCAGCATAGTTAGCCAACCAGCCGTTTCTGATGAGATTTTCTATCTCATTTTTCAGATGTCGACATTCTTTGGTCGTATGGCCGATATTGTCGTGGAAAGTATAGAACTTCTTTGGGTCTCCCTTTGGGTTACGCGGCTTATTTGGGAGGTTCCAATTTGCCACCCCCTTTTCAAGTTCGAATATCTCAGCCTTCGATTTGTTGAGAGCGGTGTAACTGTCAAACTTTGACTGGTAGGGTATACGTTCTTTTCTTCTGGTACCACTTTCTTTGGTCCTCTGCTTACCAGCTGATTCTCCCCTGCCACGACCAGCTTGCGGTGCCCCCGAGGTTGGTTAGACACCGCTGGGGTATCCGACAGGCTATGGTACTCTTCCTGAAGCATGAAGCCCTCAGCTATCTTCCGAGCTTTAGCCAAGGATTCTGGCTGAGCTCGGATGAGTTGGTTCTTCATCTCCCCGGCCAGTAGGGAGTTAGTCAAGGTGTATGCTGCAGTAGGGTCATCAATATCTCTCACCTGCTGGAAGGCTATGTCAAACCTCTTTGGATACTCTCTGATGGACTCACCTTTCTTTTTTTTTCAGCGTCATTAGATCAAAGCGGGTGAGCCTGCGCCTCTTATTCCCAACATACTAATCTAGGAAGATTTCCGCCAACTCTTCAAAGGAATAAATCGATCCCTGAGGTAAGTCTCGAAACCATACCCAGGCCAGGCCTACCAAGGTTGTTTGGAAGATTTTACACCATGCGGCATCGGCAGTGTCATATATTCCCATGTGGCTCTCATAAGCAGCCAATTGATCCTCAGGGTCTGTGGTTCCGTCGAACTTGACTGTGAGCATTTTTATCTTTGGAATAGGGCAGCTCTGAACGTCCGGATGAAGCGGCGTTCTAGTAGGCCTGCCCAGTATTTTGGATCGGCTCCTCGTCTAGTGATAACCGTAGTCATCCCATTTGCTAGGGGTTGGTATCTTGGCACTTGGGGAGCGATGCCTGGGCATGTGCCTGCTCATGGCTTCATTTTCTCTTACAGGGGTATGATGTCGGGAGCGGCCGGGGTCGTGGTCTGATCATGCCCTGGCTCGATTGGTTGGCCCTGATTAAGCCTTGCCTGCATGCTTTTTGATAGCCATGTTGCCTTCTGCCGCTTCTCGGCTGGAGTTAACCTGTCATACACCTCTTCCTGGTTCGGGCCCAGGCGTGTTGAGACAGGTTCTCTTACTTTCAGACGTTCCCGCATCCCTTGTGACAGAGATCCCTTCTCTGCTGACGTTGTTGACTCAATAGTGTGGACAGATCCATCCTTCTGCCGAGGATCCTGCTCCTAGGTGTCGGCCAACAGATGCTTCTTCGCCTGAACATACCCCCTGGCCGCTATTTTCGCCTTTCTCTGGATCTTCCTGGCAACGGTTCGCTTCGTGCCCCGGGCACCAGCATTGTCTGTGTACTGCAGGCGCGTGGGGGTCGTCGTTAATCCGCCTACCAAGTCTTCTAGCGTGACTTGTTTGTTGAGCATTGCTAAGAAGAAAGTGGCAGCCTGCTGGGCCTGGGCGGGAATGAGTTCCAGGTTCAAACCCTGCTCTACCTCCTGCTCAGTCGCGGATGCCGCCCCCTTACTTGAGGATCCATGGAGAGTAGCCTTCCCACCTCCCTGGAGGGTGGCGGCGGGCGTTACTTCCCGCGGAGTGATGGGCATGCCATACCAGGGGGCGATCATCTGTCCCGCCGGATCAGTACCCGTTTCTGTTTCTCCAATTTCATGCATCTTCTGACGGCTTTTCGTTCTTTCGAGGATTTTTAGCTCTTAATCCCTACAGACGGCGCCAAATTGTTCCGGTTAGGAAACAATCGCACCCGAATCATATTCGGATTTTGATTAGATTTGTGTTCTCTTTGGATCCAGCTTGATCCTCACGCCTCTCATTTCCTCCTCTCTAACAATCGGACTTTCCCGGCGGAGTGGGCCTGTAACCTGCAAAGAGAGCGCACAAGGCCTCGGAGGTGTCCGAGGAAGTCCTCTCCGATGTCTAAGTTAGTCCGTGTATGCTCTTTATAAACCTTATTCATGAGGAATAAGGTGGCATTTCTAGAGAAAGAGTCTTGTGAGAGAAATTTAATTACCCCTTAATGAAGGAAAATAAGGAGGTTTTTATAGGTTTCCACAAGAAAGAAAGAGAGAGAGAGAAGGAGACACGTAGAGGTGTGTGCCCCACACATGCCCTTTTACCTTAGGCTTAACTAGGAGGGTCTACCTCACCCAGCCTGGGGTCGGCTGGGTAAGCCATTCCGAGGTCAGGAAACAGAGGGTATCCCTTTCCCCTGAGAGAGGCTTAGGAGGGTTCAGCTCGGGTGGCCGAGGGTTGGACCTAAGATCCTGGATTCCGTGGGAAATAGGTATGACTTTTTGGGAATGCCCTAGAGGGCTGACCGGTCAAGTCCGACCGGTTATCCACGCAGCGGGCTATTCCAGGGCTTGGACTTTTATCAGGACCGGGTCAGACCCAGTCCACACTGGCGGGCGACCCGGCATGGGCGACTGACCCCATTATTATTATTATTATTATTATTATTATTATTATTATTATTATTATTATTATTATTATAAAAAAAGGGGAATTTTATTGATGAATCAAAACATAGTTTACGAAAAATTGGTGGGCAGCCGAGATACAATCTGGGCTCCCACCCCCTTAGCTACAGCAAAGCCAAGTCTAGTAAAATTAAAAGGAGCAGCGCGTGCTCCGGCATCCTGCGCTATCGAGAATTTTTTAATCCTTTTGACCAAGCTGATAGCATCCGCCTCCAATTCCCCTAAAGAAGAAAAGGAAAAAGGCAAGAACACATATCCAAGTCCCGCACCGGACCCCGGTACTTAGCGCACTTGCACCGAGCAGCGTCACCCACAACACGACCTGGCATGAATTCTGAGAGCCCGGACTGAGTTAAAGGAGAAGACCCGGTAAGATACACGCAAACGTCACGCCCCATATCCCACGCATAAAGCAGCAAGTCAGCGAGAGGCAAGGATCCGTCATGATCGTCGATCAGGTCAATATTGACCTTCTTACCTGCCGAGACCCCAAAACGAAAACAGATATCCAAAAGAGTGTCGCGGACGAGGTTATGCTGATGTTTTATACCAACAACCCCCGCACATGACACAGCATGGTCCCCATAGATATCGTCACCAAAAACCCGAGAGCAGGCAGGACACGGCCCAGGCACGGAAAACAAGGGAATGCCCAACCGATAGCTAAGCACACATCGGTACGTCCGACCATTCATATATAGTCTGACCCAACCCAGAAATAGGGACAGCACGCAGCCAATCAGAAGCATGCATGCCTTGCTAAGACTTCCACAATGCAACCTGACGGGGGGTCAAAGAGAAATCTAAATCTGCAGTAGCAACAATGCTCGTGAAATATATATCTGCCAAAGACTTCATAAGTTTGGGGGTAGTGATCTCATTAGGATTACACACAACAGAACTCAGAGCCTCCTTAAACCTACACAAAGTCGCATCGAAAGCAAGGCCAGGGGCCAAGACGCCCAAAGCGTAAAGCAACGTAGCTTGAAAACCCACATATTGCAGTCGAGACGCCACAAAAGCATAATGAAGGACATCTCCAGCGGCATACACCCCAAGCCCTCCAAAAGAAAAGGGAAGGGTGGCAAGCCGCCACTGCCAGTCGCCAAACCCAGGCCCAGACGCAATAACAATACGCTCTAAATGAGAATGAAGTGCCGCGTCGAAAGCAAGCTTAGCTGACTCAAAAACAGTAGGAGGGCAAGTACGTAGGGCAAAATAAAGTTTGGAAATACCAATACAAGCCCGGAGCAACAGCAACTCACACTGCGAATCATCAAGCAGAGCGACGGAACCCATAAGCGCGATGGTTCTGGTAACTCTACTCATCACAAGCTCACTGCTGAAATCATGGCACGCACTAACAGGCCTGCCAAGGACTTTGACACCACGCATCGGTCTGGTGATAGCAGAGGGGAAGACACCAGGAAGTCGACTCCTAGGACCATCATCCATAATCAGCTCCAGAACCTTACCCACGATCAAGGTATCCCCGATGATGGTGTCGTCGTCCAAGTACCAAGCATGCAAACTCAAGGTGAAAGAGTCTCGGATCTTATAAATCAAAGGATGTAAGACAAAGCGAAAAGAAAAGGGCCCCAAGGGTCACCCTGCTGGACCCCCTGACAAGACCATAAGTTGTGCTCCCCGTAAAAAATTATGGCAGGCCCAGAGTAATAGAACTTGACCCAGCGGGAAAGAACAGGGCAACAACGACGAACCTCGCGCAACATGATATCTTGGTCAACCAAATTTTTATTATTATCATCATCATCATCATCAAGAATTAGGGGTTTATGATATTTATAAAATGAATATTATAAAATTGAATTGAGATGAGTGGGATAAGAACTCATTTAAAATTGAATTGAGTGCGACAGAGACTCATTTAAAATTGAATTGAACTGAGTGCAACAGAGACTCATTTAAACTGAATTGAACTGAGTGCGACAGGGACTCATTTAAATGACTTGAGTGCGACGGGGCTAGTGTAATTGATTTGGAGTGCGACGGGACTCCTTTAAATGACTTGAGAGCGACGGGGCTAGTCTAATTGATTTGGAGTGCAACGGGAGTCCTTTAAATGACTTAAGCGCGACAAGGCTAGTCTAATTGATTTGGAGTGCGAAGGGACTCCTTTGAATTACTTGAGCGCGATGGGGCTAATCTAATTGATTTGGAGTGTGACGGGACTCCTTTAAATGACTTGAGCGCGACGAGGCTAGTCTAATTGATTTGGAGTGCGATGGGACTCCTTTGAATGACTTGAGCGCGTTGGGGCTAGTATAATTGTTTGGAGTGCGACGGGACTCCTTTAAATGACTTGAGCGCGATGGGGCTAATCTAATTGATTTGGAGTGTGACGGGACTCCTTTAAAATTGAATTGATTTGTCTTTTGAATGCTTTGGGATTCGTTAGGCTCACGAGTTTAAAATTTTACCTCCAGAATGCTTTGGGATTCGTTAGGCTCCCGGGTTTGAAATTTACCTTCAGAATGCATTTAGATTCAATTGAGTTTGTTTTGTTCAGATATCATGTTTGGATTGTCATGTGCTTCGGTATGACTGGTCGCATTAGTTAGAGGTTTTCATGTATTTTCCTCTGGGGGTTAATTTTGATTAGAGGAGATTTTGAGGTTTGTTTCATTGGTTGGGGGTATTAAACTGTCTCATTCCTGCTTATTTTGTTAATTATAGGAGGGTGCGTCTTGCGGCTATTGGGTATCATGACCAAGTTGTTTCTGTCTTTGCTTTGGGTTGAACAGTCAGGCGGTGGTCCTGAGGCACCTTAATTCTCAATCGCCTAGCCCCCGGCGGTCCAATATAAGGACGCCTGAGTTTGGAGTTTTGAGGGTCAGGTTTGCTTAAAGTCAGCGAAGGAAAGGGGGACGATTTCATTCGTCTCAATAACCAAACGTGCGACACTTTTTGACTTAAACCTGCATTCTCGACTTTGTTCAACCAATTTTTGTCTCGATTTTCGTCATATTCGACTATGTCGACCTCAGATAAGTGTTCCTTACTCACCTATTGTCGATTTGTGCTTAATTAGGTTGATTGTGGGTCGATTTTGCTTAAACCCTAGAAATCGATTTGGGCATTTTGATTTTGCTATGTTTTCGATGTTTACTCTTGGTGCCATTGTTAAATTAGGGTAGAATAGAGCTTGATAGGGTAGTTATTAGCTTGATATGAAGCTTAAAGATGCTTTAATGGCTTCCTATGAGTGGAAATTGGAATGCTAGGGCTTAGGGATTATCTTCCCGGTTATTCCCGTACTTGGCCATTGTAATCTCGCTCGATTAGTACTCGTGACGTTATGGGTGACCTCCATGTCGACTTTTGTGAGTCAGAATGTACTCTAGGTCATTCTGTGAGGGTTTGTGTGGCTTACGACGGGCCAAATGATGCCGTAATGATGTCGGATTTCCCCAAAACCAGTTTTATTGAGACCGGAGACGAAAATGGGTGCTAATGGATCTTTCGAAATTTTGATATCACTATCCAAAATTTTGAGCCTATTTTGACCTGTTTGGGTTACTTTGACCTGACCCGAGGTGCGTTTTATTTTTGTCTTGTAGCTAGAGATGATGCAGAACGTCCCGAGGGAACTCTTACGACCGGTACTAGCGGAGAGGCCGCCGGATCGAGCTCGCTGACTCCCTGGGGGGTTCGTAAGAGGCGACGGAGCGTTTCTACGCAGCGCCTTGAGCCTAAGGCTGTAGATAAGGCCATTTTGATAGGGTCACCAGGCGTTGACTGCGCGTGACAGTTGCCAGGAGGACCCATGTCCCTGGACCGGTCGAAGAGGGGGAGGAGATTGTCTACGAGGATCCCCCTTGGGCTCGGGATTGGGACGGTCACCAATTACTGTTATATCCCGATTTTCACATCTCTAGCCAGGTGAGTATCTCGACTCGTGTTGGCTCGAGTTTTGATTTTGATTTGCACTGGTTTGTTTTGTTTATGCTTGTATTGTCTCGGCTTGCAGTCTCCGGGTCCGATGAGGACCTTCTAGGGTTTTACTACGTTCTTGGAGATCTATTCTCAGAAGCTTAGCCCCTCGGCAAAGGAGATTATCACGAGGATGACTTTAGTTCCCTTGGTTGGGCACTGGGTCCGATTAGTAGGTTGCAAGACCAAGTTCAACCTCATGGTAATTAGAGCGATGATAGATCGCTTTCACGACACGACCTCGACGCTCCATAGTCGTTTGGGGAGGTCAGGATGACCTTAGAGGACTTTAGAGTGATTACGGGTTTACCCTGGGGTCCTGAGATGATTAGGTGGGCTCCTGAGGGCCCTAGGTTAGATAGCAACGAGGTCAAGGGCTGGATCGGGGACTTTTTAGGACGTGAGGCTTATAGTGCACCCCATGCTTTGGTGAGCTCTTACATTACCGACCACTTTAAGAGGGTGACGGTGCTAGAGGGTCGAGTGCCCAACACGCTGGTGCAGGATGCCCGTCTGTGATTGTGGTACTTCCTAGGGTCGACCCACTTCTCGCATAAGGGCGAGAGGTTTAGTACTAAGATTTTGCCTTTCCTGGCTGACTTGAATCAGCTAGGACGTTTTGACTGGGTGATCGCGGCTTTCGTGGAGATGACCTGTTGCCTACAGGTCATGGTGAGGCCGCAGAGGGTGGACTCCGGCTTGGCTTTACCCATCGTGGGTCCAGGTCTCATACTGGAGGTTAGTCATGATTTTTGTACTCGATTTCAGGTTTTTACTTAGTTTGGTTTGGTTTTGTTGACGGTGTTTTTCGGTTTTGCAGGCTTGGATCTACTTCTACTTCCCTCGGCTTGGCACCCAAAATGGTGTCCGCTCGTCTGGTTAGGTATCCGACGGGGATTGAGTGGAGATTGGCTCAGGCTAAGAGCCCAACGAGTCACTACTCGTCGGAGAATGTGTTGGTGAACCAGCTACGCCTCGAGGATGTAAGTTTCCTTCTTACGGTTTGTTTTCTTTAGTAGCCCCCAAGGTTAGGAGTTTAACATGTTGGTTTGTTTATGCAGTTTGTGGCCCGTCCTTGGGCCGACTATGAGGGTCTGCCCGAGTATGTGAGGGCAGAGTTGAGGCCTAGGAGTTACAGGAGGATGCTCCTTCATGCGTTCTTTCCCCGGTGTGGTATCTGTCCGAAAGGTTGGTGCGTCAGTGTTTATATGACGAGTTCAGGGTACCGGTCGATCCTCCCCGGACCATGTTTAGACCGCCGATCACCGCAGAGGCTCGCGAGGGTAGGGACGGAAAGGGAGGCGATGCACTGGTGCCTGGTGCCTCCTATGTGTTTCACGTCTACCAGCGGCTAGCTTGTCACCGCCTTGTGGTGAGTACCCGGTTTTTGTTTTATTGTTTGTTTTGTTCTATGGTTTAGTGTCTGCTCGTATTTTCAACGGTTCGCTTTTCCTTCAGCTGGCCGATCCGGTTGATGTTGTTCAGCCCCCAGACTTCCTCTTGACACTACTCAGGGTCGATGCGGCTGGGGTAGCCTTTACAGAGCCTCTTCCCCCGTGTTCCACTGAGGAGATGGAGACTAGGATGGAGTGGCGCGACCGGGTGTACCGGGTAAGTTTCGGTATTTGCTTCGAACTCGGGTTTTGAGGGTTAGGTTTTGTTTGACTAATGTGTTTGGTTTTGTTTTTCAGGTTTTGTTGGTTTCCCATCAGTGGTTGTGGCAAGCTGCCAACTGCTTCTAGGCCCATGCGTCGAGGATGGCTGCTGCCTCTTCCCGTGATACATCGGGACCTCGATCGGTAAGTGTGCCTTTCCTAGGTTGGTTTTCTAGGTTGGTTGCGTCTTTTCCTAAAGTATAAGTCTATTTACAGGATGTTCCAGATATGGTGAGGCAGCTAGCGACTCGGGTGACCGAGCTCGAGATGGCTGAAGCCAAGTTGCTGCAACTTCTGCAATATTGGGATAATGAGATTGCCAAGCTTAAGGAGCAGTTGACTCGGACTCAGGGCGAGACCTCGGCACAGGGTGAGGATAGGCTCGGGGTTGAGGTGGAAAGAGAGGCTGAGGGTCATGCTACGGGCGCTACCAAGGACGTTGGAGGAGTACCTGAGACATCTTCCCTAGATATGCTAACGGGTATGGAAGGTACTGAGTCTCCTATTCTTGATCTGGATGATCTAGATATAGATGATGATATTGGTGAGTATGTGTTGGCCGTAGGTGCAGCCTCTAGGGGTCCTCCCTAGTTTATAAACTCGGTTTGTATTTGGATTTTGTATAACTTGTATATTTTCGACTTTTAGTGCTTTGATTGATTGGTTAGTCTTGCGTTTTGTTTCTCTTTTGAAATGTTGACCTAGATGACAAGCAATCACTTCAAGTTTGGTTCGTTTGCAATTTCGTCGTAGTTTTGGGATATCTAGAATGCGTTAAGATTGCATGAGAATTCAAAAATGTTTTTCAGATTTTTTGAAATGCGTTAGTTTGAGCCGGAAGTTGGATCAAGTAGTACGTCGATTAAAATGTTTGACTCAAGACGTGCAAAATGTGCGAGAAGCGCTTTGTAGTTAAGAAAGTTTTGACCGAGTGCGAGTTTGGTGCTGGGAGACAAGTGTAATTGTTTTGATGCTCGTGTTTAAAATGAGGCAAAGAAGAGAAAAAAAGTTAGACCACTTTTTATATCTTTTAATGATAATGTCGTACTGGGCTACAGACGCGAATTGACGATGCCACCCGGGGCTACAACACGCCTAGGTGGGGTAGCGTATCCCCCTAAAAATAAGATCAAAATAATCGTCTAAGTCCGGTGGATTCGATGGACGAAAATGTGTCGGTCGCGTGGACCTATCATTCTTGCTTGGGGTTTGTAACGGACGCTTCGGCTTTTGGAAAGGGGTTTAGTGACTTCGGGAGGTCGTTCCCAACGTCCGGGGTTGTCAACTGATAGCTAATGGGGTAAGGCATGGCTGGTAGCGTAATGTTCAGACCTTGGTAGGCTTAATGGTCAAACGTATCGATACAGCGACGCTTGGGCTCTGGCGGCCCAGTCTTTGGGCACCTGGGTTCGGGCGGCCCGATCCTTGGTTATGGAAATTTTCTGTAATTTCCTAATTGTTGTGCGATTAAGGCTATAAATGCGGGTTATGGGTACTCGTTTTAGACATACTAGATTACCCATAGTATCTCCATAGCTTCTTTGTGATATTGATAAGTGTAGTTTGTAGTGCCTAATTTGTTGTGTTTAGTCCCGGTTTCTCTTGTGGAATCGCTCCTTGGGAGCAGTTTCTAGGCTACTTATGCTTCTTCTAGTTCGTTTTAGGTTCCCAAGGCCGTTCATGGAGAATTGGAACGATTCCGACTCGTTTCATACACTTTTGGAGCCAACGAAGAGAAGGAACGATCACTCGGTGCCTTGGATTTGGTCCCGAGACCTTGGGACCCATTTCCGAGCCACTTAGACCCAATCCCGAGCCCCGAGAATCGATGAGAAGCCCATGAGAAGCAAGGAGGAACCTTAGAGCTCTTATTGGAGGCCTACAGAACCTTCCCGACCGAGATCAAGTGCCTTCCCGGTCGGGAAGGAGTGCACAATTGAGCAGGCCACTGTTTTAAATCGTCTCGGCCGAGAAGGTTTCCGTCCCGGGCGGGACCGCTTCGTCCCGGGTGGGACCGTTTCGTCTCGGTCGGGACGGGCATGCTGAAGCCGCGGGTCACTCTTTTCTTCTCCTTCACTTATGTAACCTAATAAATACTTCTCCCTTGTATTGTTTAAGCAACCTACACTACCCTAGATTATTTTAAGACCTCCCTTGAACATTCAAAACCCTACTTAGACTCTCTTCATCTCTAGTTTAGTTTCTTATTAATCTTTTGTGAATCTTAGAGTATTCTAGTTTATTAGTCTTGTATTAAGGAGATTCTTGAAGACTCATCCAAGATTGACAACCTTGGAGATTATTTTGGGTTTCTTATTAATGCAAGTTCTCATCTTTTTATCTCCTTGTTAGTTGGTATAATCTCTTTTCTCTTAATCTTTGTTAATCTCTCAAGTTTTAATCTTTACATATTGTTTATTGTTCTTATTTGTTCATGATGAATGTTTGGTTATTTATGTTGATTTCTCTTATCATTGTTATAGTTAGTTTCATTATGAGTGAGTAGATTCCTTGTGGGGTTAGTAGGGGGATTAAGTGTGGATTATGGGTGATTAGGGTTTGATTGTGGGTAAAGGTGATTCCTTTGTTGCTAGTCACTTATTGGGCACACTATGTGTTTGTTGTAATGCTTGTGTGGGTAGTAGTGGCGAATGCTTCTCATACTTGTTCTCATCTTCTCATTGTGTATTCGATTTGTGGTTGAATGTTTGTGTTTTGTGTAGCATCTTGCATGAATATTCGGGTCTAGTCTTAGATACGAGAGTGCGGACTTTGGCTTTGGCGCGAGAGAGCAAACCGACCTTAGTAACTAAGTGGCACCTACACCCTTGATTACCCAATCATCCTACTACGCTTATGAACTCGACCTAAACCTACTCCTTCCCATATTTGATTTCTCTACCTCTTTAGCCTTCTTCTCTAGTTTGTTAGTGTTTCTAATCTTTAGTTGTTTTAATTAGCTTTTGTTTTATCTAGTTCAATGTTAGTCCATTTCCATACCTCTCAACCATCATAGTTTGTCAATTATTGCCTTCTTTGTGTTTGTTTGTGTAACTTAGCCTTGTTTCTAGGTAGACCTAGTCTAGGCACCCATAACCGTCTCCGTGGACACGACCCGACTTACCCTAGCCACCGTTAGGATTAGTTGGACTCTACTTGATCGGTGGGGACCCGCGGCATTTCCCACCATCAATTTGGCACCGTTGCCGGGGACGGTGCATGTTTAGACTTAGTTTGCTTATTAGCTTGACTTAGTTACCCTTCTTGTGCTCTTCTTCTTTCTCTTGTGCATATTTTGTAGGTTTTTCTCATTTTCATAGCTTTTTTTTTCTTTGTCTCCCGTTGTGTTCGTTTATTGTCTTTGCCTAGTGCCCATAAAGCACTAGGTGTTCTCACGTTTGTTTGAGTGTGTAGTGTATGCCTAGGAGGGGAGGTGATTTCTTTCTCTTCAATCCAGAGCCGGAAAGACTCTTTAGAGCCTTTCGCCAACGGACGATTGACCGGGTTAGAATCTCTCAACCAAGTGCTAGCAATACCAATCAAGTGCAAGCTCAAGGATCCGACTTAGACGAAACACCTCGAGAGACGGCCGAAGGGAATTTCATTAATCCTTTTGGTACTTCTCAACCTAGTTCTCCCTCTACTTCTACATCAACACCATCTACACCGTCCTCTCCCGCATATCCAATAATGCCTAAGTTCTCTTCGCACTCAACGTTTACGGAAGATGTCTTGCCCGGTCCAACCGCTTTACCGGAGGCATATACCGGCAATTTTGTGGCTAAGACTCAATTCATCCAATTGGTCGAGCGAAGCCAATTTAGTGGGTTACCAACCGAAGATCCTCATCAACACATGGAAACCTTTTCGGATTATTGCGATGCTATCTCACAAACGGGAATAAGACAAGACCAAATCCGGTGGGTATTATTTCCTTTCTCTTTGATCGGTAAAGCTAAGCAATGGTTCAAAGGCGACTCTTGGTATTAATACTTGGAAGAAGCTAGCCTTAGCTTTTTACCAACAATTCTATCCCCCGGAGAAGACAAATCTATTGAGAGCCTCTATCACGGGATTCCAACAACGTGATGAAGAAAGCCTCTACGAATCGTGGGAAAGATTCAAAGCCTTGATCCGTTCTTGTCCTCACCATGGTCTATCACAATGGTTCCTTGTTCAACAATTTTGGAACGGATTATATGAAGACTCAAGGGCCATTCTCAACATGGGATCGAATGGAAGGTTTACCGAGGTGGATGATGACCAAACTTGGTCAAGAATCGAGGAGATGGCGGTACACAACTCCCAATACTCAAGGCCTAGGAAGGTGAATCGAGGAGGAAGGCACGAGATCGATGTCATTACACAACTAAGCATTGATCTTGGAGCTCAACTAAAAACCCACATGGAATCTATTGACAAGAAGCTCCAAAGCCATTTTGATCAAGGTCAAAGTGCAAGTGCCTCCCACCAACATTTCATTCAACAAGTTAATGCTTTGGGAGTTGTATCTCCTACATCTTATTATGGGATATGCGATACTTGCGGGATAGTGGGACATGAGCCTTTACATTGTCGTGGTAGTATTGAGCAAGTGAACGCCTTTCAAGCATTCAAGCAAGGTGCCCCCTATCCCCATATGTTTCAAGCTTCCCAACAAGTTCCCCAACAACAATCTCTACAACACCGTCCATATGTGCCACCTCCCTTAAGAGACAACAATCAAAGCTACCAAGGTTATATAGGCAACCCAAGGCCATTCAACAATTTCAAGCAACACAACCAAGGTACCTTCAACAACAATCAAGGGTTCCAACAAGGGAACTTCAATCAAGGTGGTTTCCAAGGGAACCAACACTCCCAAGGACACCATAACTACAACCAACGTAACAATCAAGGCCTTAATCAAGGTAACTCTCATGGGTTCCAAGGGAACCATCAACAACAACAAGGATCTCAAGGCACTCAACATGAAAGCAAGCAAAGGAGTCGATCTCCTATTCATGACTATGGCGTTCCTCTAGCCATCACCAACACTCCTCATAACCAACAATCTCCCCCTCGGGACTTCGACATGCAAAAATCAATGTTGGAAATGCAAAGAAGTCAATTGGAGACACAAAGAACCCAACAAGAAATTATTGCTCAACTTCAAAGGGATAACTTGGCAAGAGATGCTCACATGAAGATGCTCGAAACCCAAATAGCTCAACTTGCTTCGGGTAGCTCTTCAAGGCAAAAGGGGCAACTACCTCCTCAAGGTGAAACGGCGAAATTTGAGCATGTGAATGCTGTTACCTTGAGGAGTGGTTCATCTTATAATTCCCTCTTACTCCCTAATGAGCAAGAACCAATGAAAGAGGTTGTATCTCCACTTCAAGATAATTCAAGCTTGGGAAATCCAATAGAGGAACAAGTTTTGTGGGAGATTGAGAAACCCCATGAAGACAAGCTTCCCCCACTTCAAGGAAAAGACAAAGGAAAAGGGAAAATGTCATTTGAAAAGTCCAACCTTAATGAGCAAGACATATCAAGTTGCCTTTCCCAACAAGGCAATTGAAGACTAAGGTGGATGTTCAATATGACAAGTTCCTTAATATTGTGAAGAAATTGGATGTAAGTGTCCCTTTTACCGACCTACTTACCCAAATCTCGGCATATGGAAGATTCATGAAAGAAATCTTGGCTAGGAAGAGATCCGTCGACAAGGAAGAGACCATAGCGTTCACAAGAGTGGTGAGCGAGCTTATTCAAGGTTCTACGCTTCCCAAATTGAAGGATCCGGGTAGTTTCTCGATCCCGTGCACCATAGGCAACTTCAAGATTGAGAGAGCACTATGTGATTTGGGTGCGAGTGTAAGCATCATTCCCTATTCCATATGTGAGCGACTTGGGATGAAGGAGCTCAAGTGTACTTCCATTACACTCCAAATGGCCAATAGTTCCCTCAACCGACCTTTGGGGATGTTGGAAGATGTGCCAATAAGAATCGGGAAGTTCTTCATTCCGGTCGACTTCCTTGTACTTGACATGCCGGAAGATGCTATCACTCCCATTATCATTGGGCGCCCATTTCTACATACCGCCGGTGCTATGATTGATGTAAAGAAAGGTAGGATCACATTTGAGCTAGGCGACGAGAAGCTCGCGTTTGACCTCCAAGACAACACCTCGCCTAATAATGATGAGTCTTGTAAAATGATCACCGCCATGAAAGACATCGATCTAGGGGATGAGTCGGGTAAAAGCTTGAAGAACAACTTCTATGGAATTGAGGATGATGATTCCGAGTTTGGGGCGGATGAATGCCCGTATCATGATTTTGAAGACAAGTTGCAAGGCAAGAAGAAAGTTGAGCCTCCCTTGAGGCCTTGTGAGGATGAGTGTAAGTTTGGGTATATCCCGAAGGATCGCAAATACAAGTTCAAGCCATTGAACTTAGTAGATCGGGATGCCCCGGGAACGTCGAGGTTAGATCATGAAGACCCTTGGAGTGTGGATGGTTATACCACAAGCTTGATTGAAGACTTCGCAAGAGCCTTCGATTTGTTACTTCGAGCCCTTGATGGAAATGGAATTGGCCAAGTGTTGTTAAAAAAATGATTGAAGAATGCACCACCTTTGGTTTGACGGAGTTCCAAAAGAACCGTCTTATTGTATATATCTGTTTCTTGTAATTCTTTTAGGTTTTGTGAAGTTCTTATGATTTGGTATTTTGATGAGCGATGTGAGGGAGGGATTTTGATGAAAGTGTTTGAGCTTATTTGTAGGTGTGAAGTGAAGATGAATCTTATAGAGGAGTGATTATTGATAGAGCTTGGATTGTGAGCATGGGAGTCGGTCTTTGAAGCTTTGGACAAGCTTTTTGGGGTTATAGAGGGTTTGAGGACTCTTCCCGGCCGAGAAGAGAGCATCCCGACTGGGAAGGTTGACCCGTCCCGACCGGGAAGGAGCCATCCCGATCGGGATGAGGGTACCAAAAATCAAAATTTCTGGAGTGTCTTCCCGACCGGGACGAGAGCTTCCTGACCGGGAAGGGTGTGTCATCCCGACCGGGACCATCCTTCCCGACCGGGATGATGCCCTGCTCCTTCTTTTGGCCTCCTCTTTGTCATTCGAGCCCACCCAACCATTTTATACCCCCTCCCAACCTCCCTACCTACCCTTGCACCTATCATATGACCTCTACACTTCATATATACACATTCACCTCATTTTATACCCTTGCACCGATTTTCACATCAAATCCCACCTCCTTATACCTTTGTACCTCAACCATGGAACCTTATCGAGAATGAAGAGGAATAGCATGGACGAAGACAAGCAAAAGTGCCTATATTGATCATTGAGACGATGGAGTTCGTGAGTTGCTAACCTATCGGTAAGGCGACTCTAATTTCTTTTCCGTCTTTTATTGCTTGTCTCCCTTTGGATACTCCCCTTCCCCCTTGTCATGGTGGCCATCGGGGCCTTGGTAATTGTTGCTCCCGACTCTCGATGACGTGACTACATCGAGAGTCATTTGAAAAATCCAAATTTACAAGATTTTCACCCCTTTTGTAGGATTTAGTCGGATTTGGGCGGAATCCCGGCTAGGTGACTTGATTACACCTAGTCCTCCCCTCTCATTTCCTTTTATTTCCTTCTTTTTATTTCTCCCCCCTTCCATATCTTTTCTCGTCTCGGCCCATGGTGACTTGACTACACCCCGGGCGGACACATTCTACCTTTTTTTTTCTCCTCTTTTCGTTTTGATTTTTAGCTTTATTTTTGTAGTTTCTTTTCTTTTCTTTAGTGTCTCCATACACTACGATCGAGCATGAGGACATTGCTCGGTTTAAGTGTGGGGGAGCGATATTCTAGTATAGTTTAGTTTTATTTTCGTAGTTTTTTCGAAAAAACTTTCAAAAACCATAAAAATTTGAAAAAATTTCAGAAAAATCAAAAAGATTTTCTTTTGTGTGTTTTCCTCTTGTGTCTTTGTGTCGTACTTTTGTTGTGTTATGCGTGTTGCCCCCTTTTTCCTTGTAGGTCGCTTATTCACCGTCAACTTTGGAGGGCTTTCAAGACATCCGGTAACATCTTTTATCCCTTTTTCTTCTTTGTCTCTTGTAGAGTGTGGAGGAGATTTGTGATGATGCGTGCTCGGGTGGAGCCTTGTGAAGATTTGTGGTTGATTTGGTGACTTGTTTGGAAATTCGGGGTGGTGTTTGTTCTCTTTGTGTGTTTGTTTTGTTTTGTCTTGTTTTGTTGCCTTTGCCTCTTTTTCTTTCGTTTTCGTCGTGTCTTTGTTTTGTGGTGTGTAGTTGTGTCTAGTGTGTAAAAAGATTTTCGAAAACCCGGTTTTGAGGCTAGTGTGCAAGTGTTTACTTTCCCCTTCTAGTAGTATGAATCGAGTCTTGGACTTTAGTCTAGTAGAATGACCCTAAATCAATAGTTTCGTTGGTCCTTTACCTTGAGCCCACCTAGTCTACTAGGGATTTACTACGGGATTTGCATTTTGACCACTATGTCCACCCATGGAGTGAAAAGGCCTTGGTTGCCGAGTCCCGTCTCTTAGATGACCGTGTTCGGAATTATTTGATTAGTCCAAGTTTTCCACCTTTTTGTGGGTTTGAAGGGAAGGACGCTCCCCGACTCACCCATTCCCCTACCTCCTACACACATCCACGAAATAAAGTTGCAAATTGTTGAAGTCTTTTTCTTACTTGCAAAAAGAAATGCCTACAACTCAAATCTAGCCAAAAGGGCAAGCAAAGAAAATGAAAGAAAGAAAAGAATGAAGAACAACAAAAGGCACAAAAAGTCAAAAAGAAAATACAAAAGATGAAAAAGAAATGGCATAGCAACACAAAAAGCAAAAATGCAAAAGAAAGAAAAATGCCAAAAGAAAACCGTCTCACAAAAAAAAAAGATTCTCACCCTCTCAAAATAAGCCTTTTTTTCGATCGTTACCGTGAAGAGCCTACCAAACGACCGAGTCCCTAGGAAGGATGATAGCGGTAATGATCGGTCTTCCCTCATTTTGCAATCTTATCCACCTTTTTACTTGGACTAGTTGGGTGATTTTGAGCATGGGATGACCCTCTTGGCTCATCGCTAAAGAGGGCGGGGTCTCACTTACCTACAGTGTCGACTAACTCCGTGGTTCATTCTTTTTCCATCCCGCCGATCGTCCCGTAGTACGTTCTTAGAAGGTTAGGAGGAACCTAGGTAAGTTACCAACGTTTTTATTGTTTTGTTGTCATACTATTAGGGTTTTGTCCATTTCGGTTTGTATTGCTAGCTTGGGAACGTTGTCACTTGCCTTGAGTCCTTAACCGGTGTTTCTTTCACCGCTTTGTAGAGGAAAGCGGTATTTGTTTCTTCTTGGATGCAACCAATTGTTTGTTTATTGGTGTGTTTGTTTATTTGTGAGTTTTTGTGTCCGGTTGCAACCACAGTTTTGTCGCAAGACCTCACTTGCCTTGCGGAGAGCGCTTTTCCTCTAAGTGTTATCGCGTGAGTTGAAAGGGCGTAGGGTGCGCTAATACCCGCTCGGCTAGTAATCTAGTTTCTTTTAGCCTTTAGTTAGTTTGTGCTTACTCGAGGGCGAGTAAGGGTTAAGTGTGGGGGAGTTGATAAGTGTAGTTTGTAGTGCCTAATTTGTTGTGTTTAGTCCCGGTTTCTCTTGTGGAATCGCTCCTTGGGAGCGGTTTCTGGGCTACTTATGCTTCTTCTAGTTCGTTTAGGTTCCCAAGGTCGTTCATGGAGAATTGGAACGATTCTGACTCATTTCATACACTTTTGGAGCCAACGAAGAGAAGGAACGATCACTCGGTGCCTTGGATTTGGTCCCGAGACCTTGGGACCCATTCCGAGCCACTTAGACTCAATCCCGAGCCCCGAGAATCGATAAGAAGCCCATGAGAAGCAAGGAGGAACCTTAGAGCTCTTATTGGAGGCCTACAGAACCTTCCCGACCGAGATCAAGTGCCTTCCCGGTCGGGAAGGAGTTCACAATTGAGCAGGCCACTGTTTTAAATCGTCTCGGCCGAGAAGGTTTTCGTCCCGGGCAGGACCGCTTCATCCCGGGTGGGACCGTTTCGTCTCGGTCGGGACGGGCATGCTGAAGCCGCGGGTCACTCTTTTCTTCTCCTTCACTTATGTAACCTTATAAATACTTCTCCCTTGTATTGTTTAAGCAACCTACACTACCCTAGATTATTTTAAGACCTCTCTTGAACATTCAAAACCCTACTTAGACTCTCTTCATCTCTAGTTTAGTTTCATATTAATCTTTTGTGAATCTTAGAGTATTCTAGTTTATTAGTCTTGTATTAAGGAGATTCTTGAAGACTCATCCAAGATTGACAACCTTGGAGATTATTTTGGGTTTCTTATTAATGCAAGTTCTCATCTTTTTATCTCCTTGTTAGTTGGTATAATCTCTTTTCTCTTAATCTTTGTTAATCTCTCAAGTTTTAATCTTTACATATTGTTTATTGTTCTTATTTGTTCATGATGAATGTTTGGTTATTTATGTTGATTTCTCTTATCATTGTTATAGTTAGTTTCATTATGAGTGAGTAGATTCCTTGTGGGGTTAGTAGGGGGATTAAGTGTGGATTATGGGTGATTAGGGTTTGATTGTGGGTAAAGGTGATTCCTTTGTTGCTAGTCACTTATTGGGCACACTATGTGTTTGTTGTATTGCGTGTGTGGGTAGTAGTGGCCAATGCTTCTCATACTTGTTCTCATCTTCTCATTGTGTATTCGATTTGTGGTTGATTGTTTGTGTTTTGAGTAGCATCTTGCATGAATATTCGGGTCTAGTCTTAGACACGGGAGTGCGGACTTTGGCTTTGGCGCGAGAGCGCAAACCGACCTTAGTAACTAAGTGGCACCTACACCCTTGATTACCCAATCATCCTACTACGCTTATGAACTCGACCTAACCCTACTCCTTCCCATATTTGATTTCTCTACCTCTTTAGCCTTCTTCTCTAGTTTGTTAGTTTTTCTAATCTTTAGTTGTTTTAATTAGCTTTTGTTTTATCTAGTTCAATGTTAGTCCATTTCCATACCTCTCAACCATCATAGTTTGTCAATTATTGCCTTCTTTGTGTTTGTTTGTGTAACTTAGCCTTGTTTCTAGGTAGACCTAGTCTAGGCACCAATAACCGTCTCCGTGGACACGACCCGACTTACCCTAGCCACCGTTAGGATTAGTTGGACTCTACTTGATCGGTGGGGACCCGCGGCATTTCCCACCATCAGTTATTTTGAGTCATGTCGGAATTTTGAAAGTTTCCTTACCGAGTGGATGGGTCATCTTGGAAAAGGTGACCTTGAGGCTTTGCCAGGTGACGGTTCGTCTAATCTTACTGTGCTAAAACAGGTTAAGTGCGAGATGACTTTTTATTGGCATGTTTTAACTCTTGGGATACTAAGAACCACACTTTTGCTTTCTCGAGAGGTAATGTTTGTCCTCTCCCTGAGGAGCTAGATGCTATAGGTGGGTGGTGTTCGGTCCGAACTTGTATACCCCTTGGAGATGATACTTTCGTGGAACGATTTCGTCTATTTTTGGACATTCCTTTAGAGGAGGCTAAGGCTTTCTTTTGGGAAGGTGGTATTGACCTAAAGTTACTTGTTAGGACATTCTCACAGACAGGCTCTCGGGATATTTCGTCTTTGGGTTGTAAACGGGCTCTTAATATCGCGGTGGCATGCTATTATCTTTTTGAGGCTGCATCGTTGCGTAATGGCTGGGGTAGCCCTTGGGTTTTGGATGTGGTGATGGGAATGGAGCATGGGCGATCACCATTTTTGCTTATTCTAGCTGAGCTTATCATGGGTCTCAACACTCGTGCGCGGATACTTCGTGCTCCCTTTCGGGGTTCTAGGATCATTTTTTAGGTACGTCGAAGTATTGCTTTCCTTTTTCAAAACCTACCTTAGTTCGAAAGTTTGACGTTGTGTTGTTAATCCGTGCAGGTTTGGCTACAAAAGAGGCTAGGTTTGATCGAGCCTCCTCGGTCCGTTAAGGGCTATAGATACAAAGGTTTCATGGGTCGGAAGATGGCGCAACCATGGAACGATGGTTACACTGAAGAAGGATGGCATTCCTACTTGCAGGCTTATGGGCGAGTTGATATTAGGGAGACAATCCCGTGGTGGCATATTAGTGGACAGGTTGGGTTTCCGTTCTCATCATCGGCTCACTATGCAGACACTGTCCTTAAGGGATCAGGTTTATATTTACCCGGGCGAGTTAGCACGCCAAATGGATCTGAGGCTAGCTGCATCAAAGGTTACTGTCGATGTTACTAAGCCTTGTTCGTGGACGGAAAGTTCTCTCAGGGAGTTTGGAATGCCTTGGAGACAGAGGTTTTCACGTCCCGTCCTATAGCAAATGTTCAACCGGCAGACCCTACTCGTTCCTGGCCGGGAGCTTACGGATATCCGCCAGGGCAGGGCAAGTCGAATGTTATGAAGACCGTGATGCTACAGGATAAGGAGGCTACACGAGTTAACGTCACTAAGCACTCGACCAAAGACAGTGTTACCGATCCTAGTGTCGTCAATTCATCTAAACGGGCCAAGACTGACAAGACCCATATTGAAAATGTGAGTGAGGAAGGGAAATGGGATTGGCTGGACTCGCCTTTGGCTAAGATAAGGGTGGAAGCCAGCATTCTGAGGGTCTATGGTGAGAGACCCGAAGAGGCACTTCCAAATGACAAGGGGAAAGGAAAGTTGGACTGGTGGAGTCCAGCTGTTTAGTACTATGTTGTATTAGTTGATATTATGTGGCATATTTAGTACTAGTTTTTTTTATAAGGTTTTGCTTGACACGTTGTCATTTTCCGGAGTAGCCGGGTATTGGATGCTCGATATAAAGGGCCTCGACAAAGGCTTGATTTAATTGATTTCAAATTAATGTGAAGCACTTTTATTATTTTTTTGCTTTTTTTTTGTGGTGGCTCGCAACTCGATTCTTCATTTTACCCGGGGTGCCCTTTCGAGTTTTCGCCCCGTCCTCGGCTCACCATTTGCTCTTTTGTTTTCGCTTTTTTTTTGCTTTTTTTTCGGCTCGCAACTCGTTTCTTCATTTTGCTCGGGACGCCCTTTTGGGTTTTCACCCCGTCCTCGGCTCTTCGTTTGTGCTTCGTCATTGAAATCACTCGTTAACCGGAACGTAGGGGGGTTCCGATTTGCATGTGAATCGAGTAATCAATTTTGCCACTTTTGTTGGTTGTACCCTTGAAAGGGTTGCCTACGTATCCGTGTTTAGACGGAATCAAACCATGTTCGTAGTTCATAATAGATGTGAGTGATTTTGCTTTAGACTTGTTATGCCAATTATCGATGCGAATTGTTTTTAAGCGTTTCCTATGGCTTTTCACCCTAGCTTAGAGATCAGGATGATGTTGTTTTAGGAGGTTAGGGATAGTAACGCTTAAGCTGGTCCATGTAGGTTGGGGTTAAGAATTCTTGACCGTCTAGGTCAGTAAGGATCACGACGCCTCCCGTGAATATTTTCTTGACGAGGTAGGGCCCGCCCAATTTGGTTTGAATTTCCCTCTAGGGTCGACGGGAAGGGTGCTCTAATGGATTTGACTACCAAGTCTCCCTCATGTATGTTTTGGGATTTGACTCGTTTGTTAAAGGCTCGTTGTATTCTTTGTTGGTAGGCTTGCACGTTGGACAGTGCGTGTATTATACGCTCATCTAGGAGTACTAGCTCATCGTAACGTTTTTGGTTCCACTCTTCTTCGGGAATACCGCTTTCGGCTAGTATCCTTAGCGAGGGTACTTCTAATTCTATTGGCTGAACAGCTTCAGAGCCGTAGGTTAGGTAGTAAGGTGTGGCTCCGATGGGAGTTCGGTAGGAGGTTCGATATCCCCACAATGCAAAGGGTATCTTGTTGGGCCAATCCCGATAGTTGTCTATCATTTTCTTAAGGATTGTGACGATGGTTTTGTTTGCTGCTTCCACTGCCCCGTTTGTCTGAGGACTGTAGGGTGAGGATTTGTGTCGTTGGATTTTGTATTTGTCTAAGAGTTTTTAGGTGCCTGCCCTAAAGTGAGCCCCTTGATCGCTAATGATTTCGTGTGGTATGCCATAGCGGCAGATGATGTTGTTTTGTAGGAATTTGACTACTTGTTTGGAGGTTAGTGCTTCTACCCATTTCGTAAAGTAATCAACGGCCACTAGTATAAAACAGTGTCCGCCGGTTCCGGATGGGTGCACCTTTCCTATGATGTCTATTCCCCAGGTAGAGAAAGGTCACGGTGTTGTTGTGGTGTGGAGTGGGTATGGTGGTAGGTGTTGAATGTTGGCGAATATTTGACAGTTGTGACAGTGACGGACATAACGCCGGCAATCTGCCTCTAGGGTGATCCAGTAATAGCCTAATCTCATTATCTTTCGGGCTAATATTTGTGCGCTCATGTGAGGTCCGCATTCCCCGTCATGTACCTCTTCCATGACTTTTTTTGATTGGGTATTGTTTATGCATCTAAGGAGTACTCCTTGTGGGGTTCCTTTGTATAGTAATCTTTGGTTTAGGACGTAGTGTGCGGCTTGTATTCTTAAGGCTCGTTTGTTTTTGGTGTTTGTGTTAGGTGGGTATGATCCGTCGGTTTTGAAGTTTAGGATTTCCTCAGGGATGTCATCGGTTTTGATGTCTTGGATATTGGCAGGTTGCTCACTTTCCTCTACGCAGATAGGCATAAAGAAGAGGTTATCGGGCATGTTTATTAGTGAGACAAGCTTGGATAGGGCGTCAGCGATTTGGTTTTCCTCGCGGGGTATGTGTATGAAGTTGATTTGGGTGAACTCTCGGGATATTATCTCTATTTCGATTTGGTATGGAGCTAGGCTTTCGCTATAAACCTTCCAAGTACCGGTGGCTTGGTTGACTACTAGGGATGAATCTCTGTGAACTCTAAGGTTTTTAATTCCTAGTGTTACGACGGCATTTAGCCCTATTAGGCAAGCTTCAAATTTGGCTGCGTTGTTGGTTACTGGGAAGTCCAGTTTGACTGATATGGGTGTGTGGTAGCCTATTGGTTATTGGTTGTGTGGGTTTCCTATGTCGGGTTTTTGGCTAGGAAGCCGGTTATGGGTTGGGTTTAGGATAGATTCCCCTGATCTCTTTTTAGGGTGAAGTTTAGGTGGGCCGTTAGTTGTAGCCCTTATGCCTTGATTGATTGTTATTGATAAATGGCATAGTATCGAGTTTTAAGCGAGAAAGTGCGTTATTATAAATCAAACCATTGTCGAGGCGCGTTGTTAAGAAGAAAAGTTGGTTTCTTTATTGATATATGTGGGCTATAAGCCTGAGATATTGTTTTTAGGAAGGTGGAGGACAGGTCCCCTCGCACCTTCTGACTCGATGGAAAAAAATAAAATAAAAAGACATTTATTATACTATTTAAGTCTAGGCCCTAAGACGAACTAGAATGTTGCTAAGATCGGATCCACTTCCTTTAAAAAAAACTATGACCACTTCTTGACCCCCGTTACGATTTTGACTTAGTCTCTGATTTTAGACCCTTATGTAATCTTCTGGGGATGCGACCCTTGAAGGGTACTCTGGACTGGTTCCTGTTGGTGGACCGTCGAGGGATTTCAAAAAAGTTGTGACAACCACCGATGTCACTATCTCCCCCTCGGCGCTCCTGAAAGTGAAGTCTGCTTTTTGCCGTTTCAAGGGAGGGAATGTTCCTTCATCGATCATGTTTTGGATGACGTGCTTTAATGCAAAGCACGTCTCGGTATCATGCTCGTTACCTTGATGGAATAGACAGTATGCATTAGGACTCCAATTTTTGCTTCGTCTGTTGATAGGTGGGTCCGGAGTGGGACCCATGGGTAAGAGTAACCCCTGATGGACTAGGTGCTTGAGAGTTTCGGTGTAGGATGAATTGATTTTGATAAACTTTTTCTGCGGCGTTCTTACTTTGTCGGATAGGGCTTTGTGAGGCCTCGAGGTTATTTATATATTGGCCTTAGGGGGTTTTGCCCGGGCGGAGCACTGGGATGACCTACTTGGGGTAAGTTCTTGGGTATGGTAATCGCCTGAACTCGCATTTACTTCACTCTCTGTGCCCCTACTCTCGAGGAAACTGAGGCGGTTATCGATGTGACGAACGAAGGAGGTCAGACGGTTTATTGAAGTGCGGACATCGTGAACCGCCTCGGTTAGGGTATTGACATCGTTGCAGATGTTTTCGATGACTTTTGGATCTAGGGACATGTTGGGGAGTGATTCTGCAAGAAAATGTTGGAGGTTAGAACGGATCCATCGGACGACTCAGAGACTCGAGGAGTGCTCGCAAGAGAGCGACACGGAAACAAGAACGTTGATTTGCGCGTGTTTGCGGTCATCGAATTAGGGACTCGGGTGCGTTAGACTTTGGGTGTATTCGGCGAAAAGCCTAATAGACTTGTGTCTCTAGAACGAGACGATTTCACATAAACCTCGGGAGTGAGATTTAAAGAAGAGGACTTCTCGAGACGAGACGACCCAAAATATAAGTTCTCGACTAAGAGGTGACCATAGTAACTAACACAGACAATTAATCACACAGTTGTACGACGTCAGGAATTGATCTCGATCCCGGCTCGGAATCAAAGAGTTTGATGCTTTTGAAAATGGATGGATTTTGAAAACAAACTTTTTTAAAAGCGGAGGTCTTTGTGAAATCGGTGTTACGATGGTTTAGTAACATCGTTTGTGATGTGTCAAAAAGTGTTGCTATGTGAGTGTCGAGGACTCGACGATAACAAAAGTGTAAGTTGTGATTTTGTAAAAGCGCGGTCGTGGAAGGACCGGTTTTGAAAAAATTATGACGTCGCATTTTTATCGAGACTACTATTAATTAGAAGTTCGAAGTTCGCGGTGTAGAGGGTGTTTGTGAGAGAACGTGGTGTTTGTGACGGTGCTTTCGTCGGTGTGACCAAATTCTTATTACAGAATTTAGGTGGTGAAAGTGTTTTTAGAAAAACTTTTAAAATGTGCGACCGCATTCGTCGATTCCATTGATTGGAATTTCGATGGTGTTGACGGTATGCGTGTGATGCTTTGTGAGTGTAACCGTGTTGGGTTCCTCGACCTTATTAATTGAAGTTTTGGTAATGTAAACGGTATGTGCAAAAAGGTGTTTTAAAAAATAAAATGTAACCGTATTAGGTGCCTTGATCCCATTGGTCGAGAGTTTGACAATAGTAACGGTATGTGCGTGAATGTTTTAAAAGCAAAATGTAACCGTATGAGGTACCTTAATCCATTGGTTGGGAGTTCGGTAATAATAACGGTATGTCGTTGTTGTTTGAAAATGACGAGTTTCATTTTGGCCAAAGCAATGGCGCTCAAAAGTGTCTTTTGAAAGTGATGAGTGTAAAATGGTGACGGCGCTAAAAGTGCTTTTTTAGAAAATAAGTTTAGTTTTGACCAGATTAACAGTGCTTAAAAAGGTGCTTTTGAAAAGAAGATATCCTTTTGCGAAAACGGAGTTGGGTGCGGTTGAATATGTTGTCATGGTTGAATCTGGATTTTAATGTTTTATTTGGGTTGTCACACACGCTACACATAACTAGGAATGCAGCCACGGGTAGGTTAGGGTAGGCTACCGTCCACGAATAGACCTTGCTTAGACGACGACAGGTCACCAGGGGAGGTGAGTGTCATCTCGTTCGCTCGGTACCACTCGTTTGGTATATCCACAGAATGTGTGGCTACCTTAGACGGCTGGAACGTCAAATGAGGGTCTCTCCACGTGTTTGTAAGGATCTTACCGCGAAGAGGTCGATTGGTCCTAATATCGGTTAGGGTGGGCTTTTTTGGGCCAAAACCTGTAGTGACCACAAAAAGGAACTAGGAATGAGCTTCACCGACCTCGTTCGAGTTACACCACCGCTGGAAACTTGTTTTCAAATCCCCAGCGGAGTCGCCAAACTGTGGACGCCCGTCCGCACCGCCCCACGCCCCGCACGCGCCCACGTGGGACCTCCGGTTTATCGCAGCGGTCACTCACGCTCTCCCCCCCCCCCCCCCCCCCCCCCCCGCGTCCATCCTGGGGCCGGTCTGATCTCGCGTACGGGATGTGTGTCGGACCTCGATTTGCTTGACGATTTGGATTGTACTAGACGGATGCGGACACCCATGTTTCCGTTAGAATCGATCGAGACTTGTTTGTAGATGTTTAAAGGCCGATATGTTTGGTAAGACGACCTTTTTAGTGAACCAAATTTGTTGCTGATTTGTGGAGTCGCCACCGAGTCAATTATGGGGACTCGGAAACTGTTCAAGTCAACTTTGATCCTTAACCGGCTCAAATTTGAGTGGCGGGACCTAAAGATAAAGACTTGTACCCTTAAGCACTCCATGCCTGGAATGACTCTCATTGCCAATGGTTTAGGACAACCGGAAACCATCGATTCTGAGTAAGGGGTGAGGGTACGTATTGGCAAGCCAATGTCTGATAGACATCGACACCCAATCTTGCCCGCACATAGCGGCGTCTACTAATCAATCGGTGGGTTGATAACTTTGTTTCTTAATTGTGGCGGAAGTATGATAACATCTGTTGTTTTAACCCTAAATCTTTGCTATGTCGGTTGTTTAAGGACAAATAAGCTGTTATTATCGAAGTAGTTGCGTTTACATTCTTTGCATGCGATTTCACGTGACAAGCAGGCCATGAAAAGATGCACGTAGGAGAGCAGAGAGTACTAAGTATTATACGTATTAGCAAATCAGTTTTAACGTGATAATACGGATATTAGTCATTTTCGTGATATACCTTGCCTGGTATTCTGCTTAAGGTACGTCGGCTTGGTATTAGTAGGGATGCATCGAACCACGTGTGGTGAGCATCGGGATTAATATGGAACCCGACTACCGCTTTGTTTAGTTATAGCTTGTTTACGTTTTGAATTCCGTATTAGGTGATTTAGCATGCGATTATAAGGTCATAAAGCGGTAGTAAATCATACGAAAGCGGTAAATACGAAATATAAGTAAATCACATAGTGAGGAATTGCACACTCGGAGTGTACACTAAACAAGACACGATGCGTAGATGGTTGAGAACGGATCTCGGAACTACTCGGGTTTAGTTAGGGTGTTTTAGCGCTTATGGTTGAAGTTGTGGACGTTAAATATGTTTATAACGTGCCATGGACCTAGTGTCCATACTATTCGGACTCGACGTTATCGAAGTGCATAAATAAAGAATACGGTATGTAAAGTTTTGTTTAGATGACAACCTAGTGACGATTCGACTTCGAGGCGGATCCTCCTAGCTTGTCCTGCGGTGAATCCGGCAGAGCTTCGCTACTATATTGGGGGGTGGCTAGTCGAGCATGGGCGCTCCTCTTTGTTCAAATCGAGAAGGATGCTCGGGGAACAACGAGGAGTAATGTCGATTCACGTATCGGGACAAACAATCGAGTGGATCGTACTTAGAGTCGGAGTACGACCTAAGTTAAAGCAAAAAAGAGGGAGAGCAAATTGTGAGAGAGAGGTTCACGAGTTCGAGTGTTGTGTCAAAATGAGCGGAGGGGGGGTATTTATAGTTGTTCGTGCGGCTCGGAGCGACTATTTGGACGCCTAGCGTCCTGCACACCAGGACTGAGGTGCCTGGTGTCATGCGCTTGGAAACACGGTCGCCTGGAGTGGGGCGCCTCGAATTTTGAAACTTTCCAAAACGGAGAAGATCCGTATATTTGATTAACTTGGGGATTAAGGCTCCTTGTTAACCATAGCGCGTCGAATGCCGGGTGGGCCTCGGGCGCGTGTCTCGAGGTTCGCTCGGCCCGATGCGTTGACTTGGGTTTGAATTTGCATATTTTGGGACCGATTCGGGTCCCCGGTGTCGGAATTGACTCTAATTAGTGTCGACGCGACCGTAATGACACGACTAAGACCATTTTGATGTTAAATTAATTTTTCCGAGTAATTATTTGATCCGTTCTATAGAAAAACCATCTAAAACATCGTAATCTCGCGTCGCGTTGCAGTCCGATCGTCATCGGGTGTTTTGTAACACCCGCTATTTTTTCTAGCATTTTTATCCCTACCGTTATGACTCTGTCATAACTCTGTCACATTTCGGCCTTGCGTTTCCTCTTTTTCCAAGCTTTATTTTCATTTTGAGTTTAATGATATTTATTTTTATTTTAAAAGATTTTAATTCTTTTAGATCTATTTATTTGATTTTCTTCGTAAACTATTTATTTTTTTTCCGCGAGGAATTTTATTTCTCTACAAATTAACGTATTTAAGCTCGGATTTAAGTTATTCCATTTTCTACAAATGTCTAAACATATTTTATAATATTTTCAACTAGTAAATATTTTTATTTATGAAAATTTAGCCATTAATGATTTTATTACGAAGTTTCGTAAATAATTATTTTCGTACTCGAGGTTTACTCGAATTACTTTGAAATGCCTTTAACTATTTTACGATTCTTCTTCTTATCAACTTACAAATTATTTGGGACCTTTTTCCATTTTTTGGACCGACACATCTTTTTGTCACACTCTTACTACGTTTTATAATGCGTTCCATTTTATTTCATTAAAACGTAATTAATTCATTCTTATCTTATCATTTATTCAAGGCATTTATATGAGTAAATTTTTCATACTCTCTCCTCTTAATTGTTGGCCGGCATTTTGTAGCTATCCACATAGTATTCATCTCCTTTTAATGTCATTTAAGTTTGAAAACCACCAATTTCTCCTCTCATTCATTTTCATCTTAAAGAAAAAAATTTCATTCTCTCCTTCCCTTTTGGCCGTGAGTTTTGGCTGGCTTTTCTAGGCAGATTCTTGCTCAAATTCGAATCATAATCATCTCATTTTTATCGTCAATTAATCCTCTTTCCGAGCCTATCGTTAAGGTTTTGTGGATGATTCCGAGGCCGACGAGTATATTATCGATTCCGATTTGGACTAGTGGTAACGTCGATGTTACTCGGTATTACTTGATTTTATTCGTGTAATTGCATGTGTATTTTTTTATTTCATTTTTGACAATATATGTATGTCATATAATCTAGAAAATTTTTAAAAGTTGAAAATTTACATGTTTCGGTATTTTTATCGCTTTAACGAGATTAACGATTAAATTGTTGTATTAATTTTTAAAATCGTAATATTCGGCCTAAACTTATAATATATGATTATATTCTGTAAAAATGATGTTTTTAATGATTCTTGATAATTTGGTATTTTTCTGATATTTTTTATATCGATTATTGAATTTTTACCGTTTACGAACAAAAACGATTAAAAACCGATTTTTAGTCCTAGCACTTAAACATTTTATTTTAATATGAAATTTTGTGTGGATGATCTTTCTGATGAAAAAGAATTTAATGATTTTTTCATAATTTTCGGAATTGTTAAGTGGGTGAATTAATCACTTTAAATCATCGTTTATCGTTAAAACTGTGTTTGTCGTTTCAATTTCTGATTTTTTGGTCTTTGTTTCAAATCTGGAAAAAATATTTTCTGGACAGAATGTCCAAATATATATATTTTAGCTATTTTACGTAATTTTTGTACTATTTATTAAAGTCTTTAATTAATAGTATTGATTTTTGGACAAAATTACGATTTGCCGTAAAATTCTATTTATAATTGTATTGTCGAAACTAATAATAATTAGGGAATTTTGGTTTTATAAATTTTGGAAACACCCTAATTATTAGTACTAAAGTGTTTAAGATATTTTTAACTATCTTATAAACACTCGTATAATATTTCCATGATTTCATAAACCCAAATGTTCTCACTTTAACAATTAGTATCGTTAAGGCCGAAAGTATTAGTTTTATAAATCTATATCTTTTACTAAAAATGTTTTATTAGTATGAACTAATATTTTCGCTATTTTGATATGATGCTAGTTTTGTAAAATTTCTAAATATAGAATTTTTCTAAAATAGAAAGTTTCCTCTTTTAGAAAGCGATCCTTTTTCCCTTTTGTTCTCCTATCATTATAATGATTATATCTCTTAAATATATCGATAATAGCTTTGTTTTGGAGTTATGGAATAAGGACAATTGTGGAGTTAGAGTAATATAGTCTGGGATGTACGTTTTGCCATCAACTGTAAGGCTGGTGTGTCTTTATGGGGCACATTGGTTGTTGAACTGAGCATGGTTTGTGTTCAGGAGAGTGTGCATTGTGCCCTTAAACTTAGATATCGCATCGTGTAAGTCGCGTCGGGTTGAACTGGATATGGTTTGTATCCAGGAGGGGTGTATACTACTTAAACCAAGACCTCGTTGCACGCAGTCCTGTCATAGTTGAGTTGCCTAGTTAGAGACTGGATTCTGTTATGAGTTAAGTCTACAATTCTCGAAGCTAGTTTCCAGTATTATCTTAGTGAAAGTTAGCCTTGTGCACACTAATTCTATCCATAACGCCATTTGAATATTTTTATTATTATCGATATAATTTTGATTTGCAGGTTGGCAAATGTTTTATGTTTTCTCCGGAAAACTCATTTTTATTACATTATTTCGATACGTGAAGTTTTTCACTGGAAGTTTATTTTTATTATAATGTTTTACTGTTTTTTCATTTTTACTATTTTTTCTATAGTAGTAATTACAGTTTTAAAATTATGTTATACGGCTGGGAGAACGTTGATGTTGCTCCCCACTGATTGTGTCTGTTATGTTTTAACATGGCAGATATACGTATTTCCGGGTGTGGGCTAGCGAGCAGTGTAGATCCTGCTTGTTTATTTTAATAATTATGTCTTATGGATTGTTCAAATCTCTTTTATGGATTGTTTTAAATTTTGGCCATTTTTATTTATAGCCTATTGTTTGACTTTACCATTTTAATTTACTAAGACATAGTTACAGTGTGTTTTAATCCCGACTCTACAGTGTTTCCGCCACTGTATCGCGTTAGAATTTCTAGGGGATTACATGTTTGGCGGGCATCTCTGCAGCCACCAGGTCAAAATCCAGGTGTTTACAGTGGTGGTAGCGGTAGTGTTGAGTGGTGGTGGTTGATGGTGTTGGGTGATAAGGTAGAAGAGAAAATTGAGTTTTTCTTTTGTGAAAAATAAATAAACATAGTAGCATCTCAACCATCCATCTCAAGTTGATCCAAGGGCTAACAACAATACTTAAGATCTATTTTACATATATATATATATATATATATATATATATATATATAAGAGAGAGAGAGAGAGAGGCGGGTTCTAGTGAGACAAGGAAACTTCTTGCATTAGTTAAGACACAATGTAGACCATTAGATTAGATCTAATCCAACGATCCATAATAAAAATAACCTACTGAAAAGAGTAGATGACTATAACCCTTCCCACCCCCTATAATCAAATTATTTCTCTCCTTCCCACCCTTAGATACCCACCCCCCTCCTAATCATTATTTTATAATCTCAACCTGACACTTCACCCTCTCACCCTCCGTTATGTATGTTATCCATCTTTTGGATTACTACTATTTCTCTTTGACCTTTTTTCTTTATTTACTTATTATGTTATTTACAATTGTACTGTATATGCTTCATGATTTGGGAGTGCATATGTTAATCATGGAATTTAAAATCAATTTAATTGACTTCTGGGTTATGTTGGGTGATTCATTCTTTGTTATGATTTTAACGATGATCGACGATGATTATGTTTAAATTTCATTTTAGAAAATATTTTTATATATGAACTAAAAAAAATCATTATGTACACTTACTAAACTTACTATATACATAAAAAACGGGTATATACACTACAAAAGTCATTATATACACTACTAAACTTACTGTATATACATTTAAAAACTCAATATATACAGGAAAAATAATTGTTATATACACTAAAAAGTTTTTAAAATTATATTTACATAATTATTTGATTTTGTAAAATATTTTTATATACACTAAAAAAACTTATTATATAAACTAAAATTGTTTATGTAGGCTAATATGATCTCAATATACCCGAAAATAATTGTTGTATACACAAACATATTTGATATTTTTAAACTCAATATATATATTAAATTAATTATTATATTACAATAATTGTTATATACACCCAAACGGTTACTATGTACACCAATTAGCCCAACATATATACACTGAAATAATTATTACATGAAGTTAATTATATGATTATTTGATATAGTAGAATTGTTATATACGCTAAAACAATTACTATGTACACTGAAATTCTTTTTATATATACCAATTTGATTTTTACATACTCCGAAATTGTTTTTTTTTTTGGAAAGAAAAAAAGTATATATATGAATTTTTGTTTTAATCTTAACCTTTAATTAGATATTAATCTAATGGTTGAGATTCGGTCTCATCGGATGCGGCGAGTTGCGCTGTTTCAAAGGATCCTAGATCCTATATATTGATTTTCGTGTATATGTTTCATGTTAATTTTAAGCTTATACTTTTTTCTAATATTGTAAATTGTTCGTGTTAGAGATTGAACATTCAAATAAGATTATCTGCATAATTCTTTTACTTAATACTCGTGCAACTTTGCACAGATATTAATTAACCTAGTAATAGATATTTGACTATATTTTTCAACAATATGTTGGCTTTGGACTTTGGTGTAGTGGTTTAAGTAGTATAGGAACTTACAAGTGGTCAATGGATCAAACTTTAATCCTTATTATTTTTATTAAAAAAATAAATCATTTTGCACCCAATTGTTGTACTCACTACTATACAACTCTTTATTTTTCTTCTTTGACGGTGCCTTTATCCTATTAGTTCATTTTAAAGTGTTAAAAGTATTATATTTTATGTATACAAAATATTTACATTGACCTCAAAAAGTAAGGAGCCTTGTTATAAATATATTATTTATGCAAACGATAATATTTTATCAAAAAATTAAGTGGTAGCTGATGAAATATTTATTGGTCGTACATTTCAGATATTTATAGTTCATTTTAGGTCTTCGAATAATACACTAGTAAATAATTCATGGTCTCCAAATATCATTTGACAACCCTATTTGATTGAATAAGTTGTTGACTATGTTACTCAAACTCTTCTATAAGGTGTCGGAGTGGACATGATTAATAATAATAATAGTAATAGTAATAGTAGCAGCAGCAGTAGCAGTAGCAGGAGGAGGAGGAGGAGGAGGAGGAGGAGGAGGAGTAATAATAATAATAATAATAATAATAATAATAATAATAATAATAATAATAATATATTGGTTTGTTGTAGAAAAATAATAATAATAATAATAATAATACTTGGGTTTTGAAGACCTTTGCCCTAGGAGTAATTTGGAATGTCGATCTACTATTAGAGGCCACCGTCAGGAAGAGGATATTGTCGGTGCTATTCGTACTTGGGGTGTGCCGAGGGGAAGTTGTTGCTCTTGTGCGAAGCCCTAGCAGAGGCCTCCCCTTCTTTTTGTGCGGAGGAGGAGCTTGACTTAGGTGAGCTCAACATCCGTCAGTGTCATAAGAAGATTTCTGATGGTCATTACACGCCCGCCGTTCGTGTTCTTTCTTCGTCCGGTGTGGCTCCGTACACTGATGCCACCCTTCGAGCCCTCCAAGATAAGCACTCGGTTGCTCTTCCTCCTGCCCTTCCGTCTGAGCCTTTTGGCCATTGTCTTGATGCGCCGTGTCTGTCGTTTTGGACATGATTCGGGGTTTCCCCCGGGGCACGTCTTGTGGGAGGGATGGGCTTCAGGCCCAACTTCTGCTGGATTGTTTGAAAGGTGCTGCTATTGCCATTTCTGATGATTTGATTGCCTCTATCGCTCGGGTGGTCAACCTTTTTCTTGATGGGAAGTGTCCACAGGTGTTAGGTGAGTACATTGCTAGTGCTTCGCTCACTCCGCTCGTTAAGCCAGGGGGAGGGGTTCGTCCCATTGTTGTGGGCACCATCTAGAGGCGCCTTGTTTCTAAGGTTGGAGCTTCCTTGATTGGCTCATCTTTAGGTGGCTATTTTGAGGGCCTTCAATTTAGGGTAGGTGTTTCTAGCGGGGGTGAAGCTATTCTGTATTCCTTGAACCACCTTGTAGAGGATCGTGGCGGTGATGTGGGTCTCTCAATGTTGCTTGTCGATTTCCAGAATGCTTTTAAGTTGGTTGACAGGGAGACTATGCTGTGGGAGGTTCGCCGTCAGTGTCCTGCCTTCTCTCATTGGGTTGAGTTTTGCTATTCCAGTCCTGCTAGGCTCTACTATGGGGAGCACTGCCTCCGCTCTTGCCAGGGGGTCCGGCAGGGTGACCCCTTAGGCCCCCTTCTTTTCTCTCTAGTTCTGCATCCCCTGGTTTGTAGGATCAGGAACTCCTTTGATCTTTACTTCCAAGCTTGGTACCTCGACGATGGTACTATTGTCGGGGATACGCTTGTTGTGGGGAAGGTTCTTCAGATGATTATGGATGAGGGCCCCCGTTCTGGCCTCCATCTCAACGTGACTAAAACGGAGGTTTTCTGGCCTATCGAAGACCCGAGGAGTAGGTTTGCTGGTGTTTTCCCCACCGCTTTTGCCAGACCCTTGGATGGTGTTAAGGTCCTGGAGGGCCGGTCAACGTGTGTCCTACTTTCAGTGGTGCTCTTGTTTCAAAGAGGGTTGCCCTACTATAGAGCTCATGGACTTGGTTGCTAAGATCGAGGATCCCCAGTGTAAGTTACTTCTTCTCCGGGCATGCACAGGTATTTCTAAGTTATACTTTGCTTTCGGTGTCTCTACTCTCAAGGAAATTGAGGAGGCTATCGATGTAACGGACGGATAAAGTCAGACGGGTTACTGAAGTATGGATGTTGCGAACCAATTTGGCTAGGGTATTGACATCGTTGCGGATGCTTTTGATGGCGCTTCAATCTACCGACATGTTGGGGAGTGATTCTAGTGAGAAAGGATTAGAAGGTCAGATTGGATCCACCGGATGACTTAGAGACTCGAGGGATGCTCGTAACTAAGCGACACGGAGACAAGACCCTTGATTCGCGCATGTGTGCGGTCATTGGCTTAGGGACTCAGGTGCTTTAGACTCTTGGTGTATTCGGCGAAACGCCTAATGAATCTTAAGTCTCTGTAACGAGACGATTTGACACAAACCTCGGAGGTGAGGCTTAAAGAGGACTTCTCGAAATGAGACGACCCGAAATGTAAAACCTTGGGTAGAGGCGATCCTAGTAACTAACACAGACAGTTAATCACACGGTTGTACGACGTAAGAGGTTGATCGCGATCCCGGCTCAGGATCAAAGTTTTTTTTTTGAAAAAGGACCGATACTCACAGAGGAAAGTATTTTTCTTTTTTGAAAAGTGATTTTGCAAAGCTAGGGTGACGATGGTGTGGTGACCTCGTTGGTGACGTGAAGGTGTGCTGGCACATGTGTGTGTCGGGAATCCGACGATGGCAACAGTGTAAAAGCCCTTTTTTTAAAGGAACACAGTTCTTTAGGGAAACCGTTTTTTTTTAAATGATTGCGTGATGCTTCTATCGAGACTGCTATTAATTAGTTAGTTCGATATTTGCGTTGTACGTGATGCCCGTGGCAGAGCGTGAAGTCTAACAATGGTGTTTTAAAGGTGTAACTAAATCCTTATCAAAGAACTTAGGTGATGAATAGTGTCTTTAGAAAAAGCTTTCAAAACGAGTGATCCACGTTTGTCGGTTGCATTAACTAGCATTTGACAGTGGAGAGTGATGTATTGTGAAAAGTGTTTCTAGAATGTAACCGTTTTGGGTTCCTTGACTTCATTAATTGAAGTTTCAGTTGTGTTAACGGCATGTGTGTAAAAACATTTTTTTTGAAATAAAATGTAACCGTGCGGCGTACCTTGATCCCATTAATTGGGAGTTTTGGTGGCATTAACGGTATTCGTTATTGACGGGTTTTAATTTGGCCAAGGTGATGGCATTGAAAATATATTTTTTTTTGAAAGTGGTGAGTGTAAAATTTGCCATGATGACGGCATCTAAAAGTGTTTTTTTTCTTTTTAGAAATCACAATTTGACCGGAGTATCGGTGTTTAAAAGGTCGTTTGAAAAGACGAGGTATTTTTTGAAAACGGAATTGGGTGCGGTTGAATATGTTGGCGTGGTTGAATCCAATTTTTAGTATCTTATTTGGGTTGGAATGTTCAAAACACGCTACACATAACTAGGAATGCATACACTCATGCAGGATGCAGACTCGGGTAGGTTAGGGTAGGCTACCGCCCACGAATAGTCTTTACTTAGGCATTGACAATGGTCCGGGTAGACGAGTGTCATACCGTTCGTTCGGAACTATCCGCTTATTATTCTCGCGGGTTACGCGTTAGGCGGCCGGAGCGTCAATCGAGGATCTCCTCGCGTGTCCCTAAAGATCTTACCGCGAAGAGGTTGCTCGCAGTTGATTGGTCCTGATATCGGTTAGGGTGAGCTTTTTAGGGCAAAACCTGTAGTGATCACAACTAGGAACTAAGAAATGAGCTTCACCGACCTCGTTCAAGTTACACCACCACTGGAAACTTGTTTCCAAATCCCCAGCGGAGTCGCCAAACTGTGGACGTCCGTCCGCACCGCCCGGCGCCCCGCGCGCGCCCGCGTGGGACTGACCCGGTTTTCAACGTGTGGCGGCGGCCACCCACACGGCCCCCTCCCTGCCAGGGGCCGGTCCGATCTCGCGTACAGGGCGAAGTGTCGGACCTCGATTTGGATGACGATCCGGACTTGTACTAGACTGGTGCGGACACCCGTGTTTCCGTTTGGGAATCGATCGAGTCGTGGTTGTAAATGTTTAAAGGCCGATTTGTTTGGTAAGGCAACCTTTTTAGTGAACTGAATTCGTTGCCGATTTGTGAAGTCGCCACCGAGTCAATTATGGTGACTCGGAAACCGTTCAAGTCAACTTTGATCCCTTGCCGGCTCAAAGTTGAGTGGCACGAGACCTAAAGATAAAGACTTGTGCCCTTAAGCACTCTATGCCTGGAATGACTCTCATTGCCAATGGTTTCGGACATCCGGAAACCTTCAATTCTGAGTAAGGGGTGAGGGTACGTATTGGGAAACCAACATCCGATAGATGTCAACACCCAATCCCGCCCGCACTATAGCGGTCTCTACTAATCAATCGGTGGGCTGATAACCTAGTTCTTTCGTTGTGGTGGAAATGCTGTAACATCCGTTGTTTTAACTCTATGCTTTTTACTACGACGGTTGTTTATGAACAAGTAAGTATTGTTGTCAAAGTAGTTGTGTTTACATTCTTTACATGAGATTTCACGTGACAAGCAAGCCATGAAAAGATGCACGTAGGAGAGTAGAGAGTACTAGTATTATACGTATTAGCAAATCAGTTTTAACGCGATAATACGGATATTAGTCGTTCTCGTGGTATACCTTACCTGGTATTCTGCTTAAGATGCGTCGGTTCGGTATTAGTAGAGATGCGTCGAACCTAGTAAGGCGAGCACCTGGACTAATACGGAACCCGACCATCACTTTGTTCAATTTTAGTTGTTTTATGTTTTGAATTCCGTGTTAGGTGATTTAGCATGCGATTATATGGTCATAAAAGCAATAAATCATACGAAAAACTGTAAATGCGAATGTAAGTAGATCACATTGTGAGGAGTTGCACCCTCGGAGTGTACACTAAACGGGACACGATGCATAGATAGTTTGAGAACGGATCTTGGAATTACTCGGGTCTATTTAGTGTATTTTAGCGTTTGTGGTTGAAGTTGGGACGTTTATGTGTTTTAGTAGATGCTCGTGGACCTAGTGTCCACATCTAGTGTTATCGTGGTGCATAATTAAAAAAATGCAAATATGGAAAGTTTTGTTTAGATGACAACCTAGTGACGACTCGGTTTCGACAGGCGGATCCTCCTAGCTTGACCAGTGACTCCGACAGAGCTTCGTTACCGTTTACCCTTCCTGCGGCTACTCCGGCAGAGCTTCGTTACTAAGGACTAGTTCTGCGGCTAATCCGGCAGAGCTTTGCTACTTGATTTGAGCTAGTCGATCACAGGCACCTCAGTATCGAGTGGGGTGCTTGAAGGTGAGGAGTAGCGTCGATGTCGCTTTTATCGGAACTACGATCGAGTGGATCGTTTGCCTCGGGTGTCGCAGTGCGAGCCCTTAGCGAGAGTTTAGAGGGGGAAGAGAAAAATTAGAATTGTGTCGAATGAATGAGGCGGAGGGAGTATTTATAGGTGTTTTCGGCTCTCGTCACCCATATGGACGCCTGAGCTGGGGCGCACCAAGACTCATGCGCCTGGGCTTAGGCGCGGTGAGGCTGAGACGCGTGAGGTGGGGCGGTTGGAGTTTTGAATATACAATTTTGATACTTTCCAAAACCGAGAGGGAGGAGGAGGATAATTCAATACTTGGGCGTTAAGGTTCCCACGGCTTGACCTAGCGCCGTGGGTTTAGTGGGCCTCGGGTGCGCGTCCCGAGGTTCGCTTGACACGGTGCTGACTCGGTTCGAGTTTCGGGACCGACTCGGGGGTCCTGGTGTCGGAATTGACTCTAATTAGTGTCCATGCGACCGTAACGACACGACTAAGGCTGCCATCATGTTAATTTTAATTTTTCCGAGTAATTATTTGATCCGTTTTATAGAAAAACTATCTACAACATCGCGAACCCGTATCGCGTTGCAGTCCTATCGTCATCGGTGTTTGCTGGACACTTCTGCAGCCACCATGTCCAAATCTGGACAAGAACAAACATTTTTTTTTTCTGAGATTACTCATACTATACCACCCTAGTATGATTCCTCATTCTATACCGATACCTTTGTGTGAATCAAACGTACAAACGCCACTGGTAACATTTGTCCACAACATTTATTTATAAAAAAATTGATGATTCAAAAACCAATGAAAGGTCCCCCTTTTTCCCCAATTACTTTCGATCAATAATACTCCCCAGTCCGCATTAATGCTCCAAGATTAGACAAACCCTAAATCCTTCAATTTCTTCAGCACATTTCCATCCCCCAATCGATTTCTTCAATCTCGTTTTACTCTTTCAATTCATCCTTCGCTTGATCTTCCCCTGTTTACGAAACCCTGTTTCGTTCAAATCCTCGTCTTTTTATCTCAATTTAGGTTCTTTAGCGTACAGATCTGTAGATCTTTCTTAATAGTGGCACTTGTTTTTTTTTGCGAACGTCCACTATCAAGCATCGAATTCAAATTCTCCCCCAAATCTTTCGACGAAACCCTAATTATACATAGTTGTAGGAAATTAGGTTTAAATTCGGCTAAATCAGCGTAATTCTAGGGTTTTTATTGAAATATTTTGGAGATGAATGATAACGGTAGAAATCGGTACCCGCCTGTGATGGGAAGAGGACGCGGTTACGGCGGAATTGGCGGCGGAGGCAGTGGTGGCGGAAACCCTAATTTTCAAGCGAGGAATAATTATTATCAGCAACAACAACAGCAGCAGTATGTGCAAAGAGGAATGTTGCAGAATCATCATCAACAGCAGCAGCATCAACAACATCATCAGCAGCAAATGCAGCAGCATCAGCAGCAGATACAACAGGAACATCACCAGCAACAACAGCATCAACAGCAGCAGCAGCAACAGTGGTTGAGGAGGAATCAGTTGGCCAGAAATGCATCCGAGGGTAGTGTTGAGGTCGAAAAAACGGTTCAGTCTGAAGGGATTGATACTAGGTGATGATTGATTCTCAAGATTGTTACTTTTATTGTGAATTTCTTTAATTTTCTTAGAAGAAGTTTGTTTGTTTGTTATGCTTTGAATTATAAATCCAGTCAGTGAAATAAATGCATTCTTGGGGGTAAGTGATTGATGATTCTGTTGGTAAATCAGATGATTTCAATTTAACCTATACAAGTACAACAATTTCATTTGAGACCAACCCTGCGTACAGTAGTGGTATGCCAATAATTTATTTGAACTGTATGATTCTAGGGTTTAAAATTATGTTGATGTTTATGGAGAAAAAAATGTATCTTTTTGTGATGTCAGCTAATTCATATCCATCGTTTATTGTTTTACGATTAAATTGATTGGGATTAGCACAATTGATTGCCTATACCAACTGAGCAAGTAACTTAAGCTTTGAAATCTGCGTTAGGAGAATAAGGAAGGGGAAGGGATGGGGTGTGGACGGGGAGGGCTGTTGACGCAGTGGGAGGTGAGTTGTGGATTGGTTCGTGCATTTTATGCCTGCTGTATCTGTATGATGCAGGTTGAGAGAGGGATTAAAGGTGTATGGTTTATGCATGTTGGAGTACAGGGTCCTCTGTTTTGGTGTATGACTTGGAGGTTACTATATTCTTTGCTTCTTGCATCATCAAAAAGACATTTTGTTAAAATTGAAGTACACATTATTATTTTATTTCAGTTAGCACTATGTACATAGTTTGATATTAATAAGAGAATTGGGTCCGACGGTAAAGGTTGGTTTTTGTTTGGTGGACTAATTTAATGAGATTTTGTTAGCTCAAGTAATTAGGTGGAATTTTTATTTATCGAGAGCATGACATGCCTCCTTTTCTTGTTTAGCGGTTTCTCATCTTTTAGTAAATAGAAGATTCTGCATTATTAATGTTGTTATATGTACACATCATCGGTCCATCATTGATGTCATATTAGCATTGAAATTGTATTTTTTGGGTCTATGTTATGGATCCTTTGGTTGGAAATAAATTATATTCATAGTTCTTTCCTTTGTGCCATAGTCATGAACGAATAAACAAGGTCAATTCAAGACAATATTCTTTTGTGTATGATATGAGCTGATGATATAGTATTGATTGATGAAATGAAGGACGAAATTGGAACTTTAGAAGCGTACAGAAAAAACTCTTGATTTTTTAGGGCTGGAGTGCGGATTTATTGGAAGTGACAGTAGAGAGGCGGGTACAATAAGTTTTGTTGAGAATGTTATATGAGGATATAGTTTTTTTGTTTTCTTTGTTTTTTCTCCAAAAGGATTGAGAATTAGATGGCGACGTGGCCCATAGGATTAAAGCGGGATGGCTGAACAATGGGTTACTATTTGATCAAGAAGTAATTGAGTAGTAGAAGTAATAATATAAATTGAATTATTATTACTATACTACTCCGTATTACTTTTCACTTGAAACTTTTTTTTTTCTCTTGAACTTGTGACCTTATTTTTTTTATTAAGGCTTTAAACTTCATTTTAAGCTTGAAACAATGTATTTATATTATTCTCCTTCTTACTATATTATGCCTTTTTATTTATTTGATTGTTTTTTTTGGAGACGACTTGGCGATTTTGGATATTGATTCATGTTAGCCAACCCCTAATCTTTTTGCGACTTGGGCTTTGTTGTTGTTATTGAAAATAAAATATATAAATAAATCATATTCATTACAGAAATTTTACATTTTTTTTGGGGTTGTTACTTCACCTTTTATTGGGTTGATGATTGTTACATCATCTTATGATGGACTCATATTAGGGGGGTGTTTGGTTGGGGATGTTGGAATGGATTGGAATGGATTCAATCCATTCCAATGTTTGGTTGATGCATTTAGGGATGGAGTTGGAACCCAAGGGGTTGGAAATCCACCTCAAAACCTTGGAATCACAATCCTTACCCTCAACCCCGGATTCTAAATCCATACCATGTTAAAACAAATATAATCCATTCTACCCTCTAACCAAACAACCGTAAATAAGTATGGGTATCTAATTCCAATCCTTCGTGGAATTACACTCCATTCCAATCCATTCCAATGCTTCTAACCAAACGCCCCCTAGATCTTATAACTTTGTTTGGGGGTAATGCACTGTTACCAAATTGTGATTGTTTCTTATCCTCTTCGACTGAGAGCTCTTATTAATTGATTGTTCGTATGTTTTGCTTGTATGATGAAATTGTATTTTACTGATTGTTGGTCCTTGCTGCTGTTTAGTCCACAAGATTGGAAGGCAAAGTTGAAGCTACCGCCACAAGATACACGTTTTAGGACAGAGGTATGAACATTGAATTCCTAGTAGTCGTCATGACATGTCACTAAGGATTAGGGATTAGAGATGTAAGTTGTTGCTGCCTCGTCACATAGCTTACTCCTCTTGTAGTGATAAAGTTGTAATGAGAATGGACATATAGCATGTTAATGTGAGGAAATAAGCTATACCTTTATTATTTTTTTCGTACGGTTATGTAAGGCAGTCATTTTAAATAGACTAGGTTACTTTTTGCTGGGTGCTCATTTAAGCACCCCTCCCTTTTATTACCATCATTTAGCACCCATTTGAATTGGAAAGGTTTCTGGTGGAGACTTCTTGGACCATTTTGTCATGAATTAGAAGAATGATAGTTTTCTCCTCGTTGGCAATCCATCAAAATTGTTCAAGCCTTGTTTCTTATGTTTTCTATATGATGGTGAGTGATTGAATAGTAAATCTTTTTCACTTTCAAAAGGTTATTTCGGAGGTTATTTTGGAGGCTATTTTGGGCAATACTGTCAAATTTTTTTAAGTCTAAATTGAAGTATCGAAGCACGTGTCGGACACGTGACACGGCGCCCAAGTGAAGTGTTATGATGCTGTTAATTATTTGTGGGAGTTATTAATGTGATTGCCAGTTATGTCTGTAACATCACGACCCTGTGTTGGAATCTATATTAATTCAATTTATGTGGAGAGGTTTGCATCAACTTTTTTTTCTCTGTTTCTAGTTTACATTGTTGCTCGCTGCGATTGTTGTTTTTCTTTTTTCTAGTTTGATGGTGTATATTGTTGTTCCTCCAGGATGTAACAGCTACCAAAGGCAATGAATTTGAAGATTACTTTTTGAAGCGCGAGTTGCTTATGGGTATTTACGAAAAGGGTTTTGAACGGCCATCCCCTATTCAGGAAGAAAGTATTCCTATTGCACTAACTGGCTGTGATATTCTTGCGAGAGCAAAAAATGGGACTGGAAAAACTGCCGCCTTTTGCATTCCTGCCTTGGAAAAAATTGATCAAGATAACAATGTTATTCAAGGTTTGTGGCTTGACTACATATGTTCTTTTCTCTTTGTAATATGGTGAATGGTGCTTAATATGGAGTAGTTGTTTATTATACTACAAACTCCTCTGTAAATTGTAGTCATATCTACCCGCTTTAATTCACTCCTCCCTGTAGACAATATTTAGTTGATGTTAAGATTATAAAAGTAGGGAGTTATTGCTTTGAGTTTATTAATCTGTTTTGCTTGTAATTGATTAAATTTGATGGATTCGGCAGAGTTTTGAGTGTCAGTTTAATGTGTTTAAGGCCATCTAGTAGATTATTCTTGTGATGTCAGCTGTTTCTTTTTTCTTTTTACAGTTGTCATACTTGTTCCAACTAGAGAATTGGCTCTCCAGACATCACAAGTGTGTAAAGAGCTTGGGAAGCATCTGCAAATTCAAGTAATGGTTACTACTGGTGGGACCAGTTTGAAAGACGATATTATGAGACTCTATCAACCGGTGCATTTATTAGTAGGGACTCCTGGACGTATTCTAGATCTTGCTAAGAAAGGGGTTTGTGTTTTGAAAGACTGTTCCATGCTTGTAATGGATGAGGTAATGTTCCTGGCTTTATGTTATATTTAATTTCTTTCCTTCTGTTTCTTTTTTGAGCAGGATGTTATTTGATTTGCTTCTAAGAAACCATCTTGCTTATCAGAATAATTACTTCAACGGAGGCCGGTTTCGTTAATTTTGATAATATACACGTTAGGTGAATCATTTTATCAGACAGTATAACTATACACGTTGGGGTTGGGTTTGTTGTAGAGGTGAAGAACTGAGATAAGTGCTTGACTTCAATATGTCAGAGTGTACATGTAGATTTCGGTTACTGGTTCTGAGTTTAAAAAATGGCTGTTTTTGTTCTAAACCTTAATATGGGACATCTCACATCTGTAGTAGTTTCTGTCTTTAGCGGTTTTATAAGGATGTGTATATGATCCAAACCGCTTCCTTCCAGATGTTGTTGATGCTAGTTGAATATTGAAATACTTTTGATATTTCATCCTCTTTGATATCCTCTTTGAGCCTATTTTATATTGCATATTGAAATACTTTTGATTTTTTTTTTCTGATGATAAAGAGTGGAAGTAAAATAATGGTTTATCAGTTCTAATGATACTAATTTTCTTTTTGCAGGCTGATAAGCTTTTGTCACCAGAATTTCAGCCATCTATAGAACAACTTATTCGATTTCTGCCTGTGACTCGTCAGATTTTGATGTTCTCAGCAACTTTTCCTGTCACTGTAAAAGATTTCAAAGATAGATATCTAAAGAAGCCATATGTTATTAATCTAATGGATGAGCTCACCTTGAAAGGTATTACACAGTTCTATGCATTTGTTGAAGAGAGACAAAAAGTCCACTGCTTAAACACCCTTTTCTCTAAGGTTTGTTTACACCTTTTAGCTATTTGTACATTGTCATTACATTGCTTCTACTGGTCAGTGGTTATATGAATTGTGTTAATTTTTCCAGCTCCAAATCAACCAGTCTATCATTTTCTGCAATTCTGTTAACCGCGTTGAGTTGCTAGCCAAAAAGATAACGGAGCTAGGTTATTCTTGCTTCTACATTCATGCGAAGATGTTGCAGGATCATCGAAACAGAGTATTCCATGATTTTCGTAATGGGGCATGTAGAAATCTTGTCTGCACTGGTATGTCAGTATCCATAATTGTTATTCATATTGTTTTTATCTTTATTTGAAGGAAGACTACGCACCTTTCCTAGATCTAATTCAACATTAGGAAAATAAATCCTTTTCAATGAAGGAAATAACTTCATACAGTTTTTATGATTGAGTTAACTTTATTTGTACATCCACTATTTATAGTGGTTTTGTTTCCTTAAATCCTTTTTCATCTTAGTATGGTTTTTTCTGACATAAACTGTTTAAAGTCACTCCTTGCTGACTTAAAGATTCCTTCTGCGATTTTGTGTATTTTTACTGAATTGAAGTTCCTTAAAAAGAGTTATGCTTTAAATTCTTTTTGGTATACAGTTGATGTGTTCTGATGTTTAGCTTTCTGTTGGCTTTAGCGCTTTTCTTTAAGATAGTACATATGATGGCCACCACTTTCTGTGCATTTGATGCTCCAGACACTCATTCCTGTTACGAGGCTATTTGCATTTTCATGAAATGGCATCTCTGGAAACTGTTTGATCAAATGCTATCTGTGTATTTGCTTAGCTGTGGCTTTATGTCCCCCCCAAATTTTACTGAATGATTATTGCAGATTTGTTTACAAGAGGAATTGACATTCAGGCTGTCAATGTTGTTATTAACTTCGACTTTCCAAAAAATTCTGAAACCTACCTCCATAGGGTATGTTTAATATTGCTTTTCAGTATTGTGTTATTTTTGCCATCTTAATAGATACAAGTTTTCCTGATAACTAGACTATTATAACTACTTTCCGCAGGTTGGTCGATCAGGAAGGTTTGGACATCTTGGTTTAGCTGTGAACTTGATTACCTATGAAGACCGCTTCAACTTGTGTGTTTTTTTACTTTCTTTTTCATCCATCTAAATGTTTGTTTTAATTCTTTCTGCTCCTGTTCTTACCATTGTTGTCTGGGACAGGTATAAGATTGAGCAAGAATTAGGAACTGAAATAAAACAGATTCCTCCACAAATAGATCAAGCTATCTACTGTCGTTAACTAGTCGGTTCTAATAGGCGCGGTGCTGTTTGGGTGAACAGTCATTTGCCTTGGTAAGTGCCTTCTTAAGTTCATCAATCATTCTGGGTGACAATTAAAAATGAGGGCTTTGCACGCTTTGTTATTCTTATAAATTAGTTTAACCAATAGTATTATTATTTACACATTGTTTGGGCATGCTCAGAATCATGATTTTTGACTTTGTGGTGCTTTGGCTCATGGACTCAGCTGCCTGAGTTCAGTGTCTAAACATTAAGCAGGCATGCCAGAAATTAGGAGTTTTGTTTGGTGCTACTTTGGTTTTCTGCATGGAGTGTTGAGAGATAATGTTATGGTGGCTTTTGCTATGTTCCTTCCAGGTGTATGATGGAGATTTAATTTACCCATGTAGACTTGAGTTGTCGTAGAAGGAAGACCGTAGATGGTGTCTTGTGTCCTCTGCTCTTCGGGGATTACCTTGTGCAGATCTCCTTAGGATTGCACCTTCTACTTATGGTCTCTCAACATTACTATGTAGGCTTGTTTACTTTGTTAAAGTTGGTTGTAAGGGGATTGTTTCCCACCTTTGGTGTAGCTTCGTCTTTTCTTGTTGTCGACTTGCGACCTTGTTCCCTATCGAGCATGTTGTTACATTGCATTTGTCATTCCCGGGTTTCTGCTTTCTTTCCAAGATAATACCCTCAAACTGGGGCGTTTGCCTTTTGTGCTCGAAATAAAGTGCTCGACTGAGCTTTAAGACACTGAATCCTTGTACGTTGTTCACCTGTTTGCTTAGGATGTGTGCTCCCATATGTTGGGAGTGAATGTACTTGTTTGTTTTTCTGAAAACGTCTGTTTCTCACTTGTTTTCATACATCTGTTGATTTTGATTCAAACCAATGTGAAGTTGCCTATATATGTTTGGAAGAGCATATACTCCGTAGTACAGTATGTAAGAATGTGCAAAGGACCCTCTATTTCATAAACGTAGATCTTATTCAGGTGTGAGCCAGTGATTGCATCATACTTGTGTGGAAATACGAACTTTGCTACTTCATCATTTAAAAAATGCCTGTTTTGAATTCTATATAATGGTCCTGTTTTGTGAACACTCGTTTAGAATGATCAGGAATTTTTGGTATAATATTCAAGGCTTTTGCCTTATTCTTCATATGTTAACATGCTACTCCCTCCATTCTTGTATATATATATATATATATATATATATATATATATATATATATATATATATATATATAGGGACGGGATCCGGTCTGAACCTTAGTTCGGTCCGAACCGTCCGAACTATATAAGAACACAAAAAGAAAAAAAACACGCGCAATTCATCTATTCCTTACTGTTCATCTCATTCTTCCCCAATTCAAACACACACAATCAATCGATTACTCAAGCAACTCACTTGCTATCAACGCACGCACTCAACGCAATCGATCAACGCACCAATTTAAGCAATCAGTCAATCGTTTGCCGGTTAATCCTTCAATCAATCCACATCCGCGATTTTCTCATGTGCAATTCTCTCATCCGCGATTCCTATTTTCGATTTTTTACTCTAATTAATTTTTGATTTTTTCACTCTAATTTTACTTATATCTCCATCATTCACCAGGTATTCAATAATCAGACGCACAATTCATCTCATTCGTCACTGTTGTTCGTGTTGCTGTTGTTATTTTCAATTTTTGATTTCTCACCAGGTATACCTATTTTCAATTTATTTTTCTGAGTAGAAAAATTAGATTTTGGATGGTCTTATTATTTTTCTGAATTGTGTCAATTATTTCTGCATAATAAGTTGCAGAATTTAGCAGGCGAATGCAACTCGGATTTAATCGAATCCTTGACGCCAGTTGTTCAGAAACGTGTTGAATCTTTTCGTGTGCTCCAGGTTCGACCTTCATTTTCATGTTTAGTTTCGATGTATTTAACGATTGCTAAGTTGTTTTGACTTTGATGAGGTTGACTCGTAGGATTTATCATTCCCAAAAAAATATCATGATTTCATTCCCCTTTTAGCACTAGTTCTTGGAAAATGAATGACAACTGATGGTGGTTGATCAATGTTTATGAAAGGAATGAGTTGCTTTACTTTAGTCAATGATGCTATTTGGTTGTAATGTTGTGCTCGGGAGACAACTGTTCTGTGGCGTACGATCAATTACATGGTTTGTGATAACTTACAGAATAAGACCATTAGAGATCAAGTGACGGAGAGTTGTGGGCATTTAGAGTCTGTGCCAGTAATGACATTCATTGCTGGTTTGGTGTCTTCATATATTATTTTATGTGTCTATGTTAAATGGTTGTGACAAAAATAAGATTATTTGTTGATGGATTTGTAAGTTTGGAACTAAAAGGACAAATAAAATAAACAAAATGAATATGGACGGTTTATTTTGCACAAAAACTAGGCCTAATAAAGTACAACTGTTAGTTCCATTTGTAGTTCGTTTGATTAGGCGTTTCCTCATACTACATAATTGTTACCAAATAAATTATTAATTTTAGTTTTAATCGTTATAGGGTTACACTTGGTCTATTTTCTATGAAGATGGTAACCATTAGAGCTAATTGTTCATCTTCCGATATGAATTCTTCATTTGGTTTATCAAGGATATATTGATCTTTTATATGATCTTTTAAAATGAAATTGTCTCATTCTTGTAGGTTACACTTTTTAAGGCTCCACTTACACTTCTTTAAGTCCCTACTTACACTTTTTAAGAAGTGTAATTAGAGACTAAAAGAAGTGTAATTAGAGACTAAAAGAAGTGTAGGTAAAGACTAGAAAAAGTGTAATTAGAGACTAGAGAAGTGTAATTGTCTCATTCTTGTAGGTTACACTTTTTAAGGCTCCACTCACCCTTCGTTATGTCTCTACTTACACTTTTTAAGAAGTGTAATTAGAGATTAAAATAAGTGTAAGTAGAGCCTAGAAGAAGTGTAATTAGAGACTAGAGAAATGTAATTGTCTCATTCTAGGTTACACTTTTTAATGCTCCACTTACACTTCTTTAAGTCTCTACTTACACTTTTAAAGAACTGTAAGTAGAGACTTAAAGAAGTGTATGTAGAGATTAGAGAAGTGTAATTATCTCATTCTTGTAGGTTACACTTTTTAAGGCTCTACTAACACTTTTAAAGAAGTGTGATTGGAGACTAAAAAAAGTGTAAGTAGAGTCTAAAAGAAGTGTAAGTAGAGACTAGAGAAGTTTAATTGTCTCATTGTAGGTTACATTTTTAAGGCTCCATTTACACTTCTTTAAGTCTCTACTTACACTTCTTAAGAAGTGTAATTAGAGACTAAAAGAAGTGTAAGTAGGAACTAGAGAAGTATAAGCATGCACTAAAAGTTTAATTCTGTAATTGTACATGTACATGTACATGTTGAAGTAACTGATGAAGATTCACAAATGGTAGAAGTAGATTTAGGTATATAAATTTTGTTAATTATTTCCACATAGAAGTGTAAATGGACAGTAAATAAGTGTATCAAAATTGTAATTAATCATTCTTGATTTGATTATTCAGATGCTCGTGAGACAATACAATACTTTTATTATTGATTCTTCTTTTTGTTTGTGTCGATTCATATGAAAAGTTTGTTGTTAATTCTCGTTACTTTTTCTTGTGCACAAGCTTGATCAAGGAGTACGTAAGAGGATACAAACATGTATGGACATCTTTGGAGGATTTCAAGAATTGTGGACGTGAAGAAGTTTATCAAGGAGTATGATGCTCAAATGCTACTCGAGAATTTCATGCAGAAAAAGGCTATGTGTCCCTACATTATAATGATATAAAGATGTTGATGACATATATGTGTGCCATTGTTGACTTATTTTGCAGCTACATCATGAAGCATGAGTGAGAGTCTTAGTTGTTAGCATCACTACACTCGCTATATATGCATTCTATGGTCAGTATCATGCCAAACCTAGCTCGGACATCGCGATTGCCTACCATCTCACATCTTCCGAAATTCCACGAGCATAGTGATTTTTTTGAAGCGGTAAATAGGCACATATGCAGGACAAGCATTGACACATCGTGTATTCTTTCATATGATATACCAGATTATACAAACTGCGAATTCCATATTCGTTGATGATGACATAAAACTGTTAAATGATGTTCCGAAGCTTGGATTGAGTATGTAGTAGATGCTTAATTATTTTTATGTCATGTTAACTGTACAATGTGTGCATGCTTTGTAATGTAAGCAAGTAATGAGCCATTTTTTTACTGTAATAAACTCCTTGCTCCAATAAAGTAATCAAATGTACTCCGTATGAAGTAATGATCATTTATTTTAATTTGTACTTGTCAATCGTGATGAACTCGCTCCAAATAAATTGCATGAACATATAATTAACAACATATGTAGTCAGACTAAGCAAAATTAGTCCATTTTATTAATGACCAATTTTTGGTGCGAATTTCCAATTCAAAACAGTGGGACAAAATTACAAAAGATGCAGATTCTGCAATTACAAAAATCGAGCGATTGTTTCTATGCAAGATGTCCCGTCATCAAATATTCATGTTCACTAACCCAACACTGAGATAATTTGTACTTACATACTCATAAGTCATAACTACTTGCTATATATAACTAATGTAGTAACCATTTGATCATCATGTTTAATAGTTCGACTTCATCCCATTTCTTAAGCCCATGTCTCACCACAGTCTTTCTTCCAGTTGCTATTAATGAACTTCATAAGATGTTTGGGTGTCATCCTTGTCTTCAAAAAAATGTTCTTCATTTGTTATAATTGGAATATCAACATCACAAACAGCGGCATTATCATCAACTTTATCATCTCTTTTTCTTTTGTTACTTGGAATAACAACCACATTTGTCATTTCTAGAAAAATAAGTGTAATGAAAAGCATAACGAAGAAGGTACACACACTCACACATAGTTCTTCAAAAATGGCATATAGAAAACAAATATTGAAGTTTTGATTACACACATTCTCACATGGGAAACTCATAAACGGTTTCTAAGCTGACCACAATAATAACGTACTAGAACTTAGAAATTATTCGTCAAAATTATACCGATTTAGATCGTAACTTGGAGTTTAGAACAATAACGAATAAGTGTAACTAGACGGTGAAAAAGTGTATAGGAGACGGTGAAGAAGTGTAAGTGGGCGATTATGTAACTTTTAGAATAATATTGAAGAAAGTGTAACTACACAGTGAAAACGTGTAATTAGATGATAAAGAAATGTAAGTGCATGATTATATACTAAATTTTAGAATAATAACATGTGACAAACTGGTGATATACAATCTAATTCATCACAGATGAAATGAGAGTAGAAGCGGGGAAAGCCAAACCAAAACGTAACAGAGAGACGACAAAACGCAACATCGAACATGAATATCAGCAACAATGATAACTATAGCAGCAGGTACGAACATGAAATAGCAACAATAGCAAAGACGGAAATCAGAATTTGCGAGAAGGAGATGAGGAAGCAACCAAACGCATCAGTAGCAGCAAGGCACGGGCAGATCAGGCACACAACGAAAAAAATAGTTAGACAGAACGGAGAAGAAGAAGAAGCTAGAGCAATAGAGGCGAACACCAACACTGCAGAAAAACGAACAAAAGCATCTACACTGTAAACACTGTAGAATTCTCAGGAAAAATTTAGTCAGCTACCATGTCAACACTGTAAAATCAAGACGAAGGGACACAAGTGGTAACAAGTCAACAACAACCACAGCAGTAATAGCGAACACTAAATCGATGAAATTAAATCGAATTAGTTCGATTGAAAAATTGATGAGATTAAAAACTTAAATCAATAAAATTAAATTGATTAAATCGATTGACAACAACCGTAACAGCAATAGCGAGCACTAGATAACGAACATCAAAATTCTAATCATTGAATTAAATCGAATAAGGTAACCCTAAATAGATGAAATTAAAAACTTACTGGGGTTCATATTGATGGATAGAAGAATACTTGATCGAAAATTGATGAATTGAGGGATAGAAGAATCAAATTATTGGTGATTGATCGCAAATTAAATTGGAGATGCAGAACAATGAACAACGGAAAGGACTAATTGGGGATGAATCGAGGTAGATTTTTTATGAACAGTGTAATTCAGTAATAGTAGCGCGTCTTTTTTTTTTTTTGTTATTATATAGTTCGGACGGTTCGGACCGAACTTGTGGTTCGGATCGGATCCTAAATATATATATATATATATAGAGGGAGGATCAGGAAGTTAATAACTTCCTAACTCTCCCTTAGTGTTAATCACACCCATCCATTAAGATTAATATGGACGGTGGATGGATGGGTTTAGATTAATAAAAAAAAAAAGGACGCTGCGGAACTGACATGCTGCGGACAACCATCACCCATCACCCATCAATAGTCAATAGCCCCCTCAACTATCCCCAATTAATTTCCCTCCTCTCTATTTTCCCGCCCAACCCATTGCACTTCCACACTCACCAACTCTCAATCACTCAACGCTTTCTTCCTCTCTCTAAAAAAAATCCGTCTCCTTCTCCATCTCCATCTCCATTTCCGCAGCTTCTCCATCTCCAATAAGGTATGTTGAATGTTCTATTTTCGACCTCCGATTTTCTTTTTATTCCATTTTCATGAACCCTAAAACACCAACTCCCGCATGCATGAACCATACAAAATAATCACAACTAATAATCATTTTTTCCTTTAACAACTAATAATCACACAATTTTTATTCTTGATTAATCGTTATTCCTCTAGTTATAACCCTAAATTTGAGTTGTAGTTATAGAGCTAAAGATGAAGTCTTTATTTCTTTGTTGAAGTTCATGTTGAAGTTCCCATAGTCGTCATTGTAAGTATGCATCTGGCATCGATTAGATAGTTCTTTGTTGAAGTTTTGCATGCTTCCTTGTTGAGGTTTACGTTAAAGCAATGTTATAGTCACAGACTTGGTGTTTGGGAAGAAATAAAACTAACATTTGAAGAGTCATACAGAGTTGGTTGTACAGTCATACAGAGTTGCTTGTACAAACATACAGAGATTGTTGCTTGTACAGAATGATGCACAGTCATACAAAGTTGGTTGTACAGTCATACACAGTCGCACTTGTTATGATGCAAAGTCACACGCTTTATATTGTATAGTCATGCATTGTTGGTTGTATAGTCACCCGTTTGAGGCTGTATAGTCACACTCCTTATGTTGCAGAGTCGCTCTTTTTTTACTGTAGAATCACACCGTTGAAGCCGTATACTCAGTTGTAAAATCACACTCTTTACGCATGTGATTTTACAACTGAGTGTACGGCTTCAACGATGTGATTCTACAGTAAAAAGAGAGCGATTCTGCAACATAAGGAGTGTGACTATACAGCCTCAAACGGGTGACTATACAACCAACAATGCATGACTATACAATATAAAGCGTGTGACTTTGCATCATAACAAGTGCGACTGTGTAGATCCAAAGGTGTGATTGTACATCATTCTGCACAACCAACTCTGTATGACTGTACAACCAACTCTGTATGACTGTACAACCAACTCTGTATGACTGTGCATCATTCTGTACAACCAACTCTGTACAACCGTATCACACTCTTTACGCATGTTGTTATTGCAGCAGAATGTCGGGTGCGAAGAAGAAAATTCAAAAGAAGACCAGTAAGAATAAGGCCGTGGCAGAGAATGTAATTGATGATACATTGGTTGTAGACCAAAATTTAGGTAAGAAGAAACATAAGAAGAAGAAGGCTGTTGTAAAGTCTGTTGAAGATACATCAGGGGACCACATTGTTGCTGAGACGAATGTGGTGGAGACAGAAATCGTTGACGAAGGCAGGCACAAGAAAAAAAAAGGGTGACTTTTGATTCACCGGTCGCCGACCAAAATTTGGGTAAGAAGAAACATAAAAAGAAGCATAAGAAGAAGAAGACTATTGTGGAGTCTGTTGAAGATACATCAGGGGACCACATCGTTGCCGAGACGAATGTGATGGGGACAGAAATCGTTGACGAAGGCAGGCACAAGGTAAAAAAGAGAATGACTTTTGATTCACCGGTCGCCAATCTGGATGTGGGTGAGACAAAAAGTGTTGAGGAAAGCAGGCCAAAGAAAAAGAGGAGAGTCAAATCTGATACAGTGACCGACCCCACGTACGTGAGTGTGTCTCGGAGGAAGAGGGGGGGGGGGGGGACCGCAGAGAGGGTCAGCCAGATATTCACTGTAGGCCAAAGCGGTTGCACCAACTACTTGCGCAATTATCGGATGATCAGAAAGAGAGGGTGCGTGGTGTTGGCTTCGGCGGGCTCTTGGACCTGAGGATCGAATCGGTCCCCACTGACCATGCGCTTATGTTCCTACGTGCATTTTCTGACGGGTCCCATATTTTTCGCGCCTCACGCCGGGAGGCATTCATGATGTCAAAGTACGACGTCCACGATTGCCTCCAGCTACCTTTAGGCCCTCATCCAGTGAAATTAATCCCAACACAAAATAAGAAAGGGGCAGACTCACCTGACGTGATCAGGTTAAAGAGTACCTGGCGGAAGGGGTTCGATGTGGTTGACAGCAGCGGGCCAATAACATTAGGGAGGGTGCACGAAAAGTTAATGGCAACCAAAGCCGCTGACGACGACTTTGTCCGCAGGTTCGTGTTGTTCGCGTTGTCATCATTCCTCGCGCCTACTACGAACAACTCACTGGACCTGAGTCTGCTGGCCGCAGTGGAGGACGTGGACTTGATCGGTGAACAGGACTGGTGTAGCTTTGTCCTGCAGGATCTGGTGCGGGCAGGTAAGGGGACGTGTGACCCCAACAAAGTCGTCAACTACCTCCGGGGGTGCATCCCCATTCTGATGATTGCGTACTTCCAGCGCTAGGATTTCCGTAGCGAAACTTGCAGATACGACATACCATTTATCGCACATTGGGATGCACGGAAAATAACCGATCGTCTTGCTGGGGAGCTGGAGACGAGATCCATGGGAAATCAGCTGCGTTCGAAGGTGTCGTACCCACGTACATGTGGGAAACCAGGCAGCGAGTGCACCCCCGCTATAACGATGCCCTCTGACAAACAGAACTCTAGTCCAAAAAGAATAACGACAGGGGTGGAGAGAGGCGATCAATCGGAAGGCAACGCGGTTGACGTAAGTGATCTCCCAGCCACTCTATAGATCATCAATTTATTGTTCGTGAAACGATTTAATCTGAAAGTCTTGCCTATGTTTTTTAAAAAACTGATAGTCATGGTCGTTATGATCACACTCATACTGATGTATAGTCACATACTATTAGCTGTACAGTCACACACTATCACATAGCTACACGCACGCATTATGTTATCCAGTCAGTACTATAACCTGCACAGTCACACGCTGTAAACTGTATAGTCACACGCTTTATTCCTTACAGTCACACACTTAGATGCTTAGTCATAGTTACGCTGCCAGCCTCAACACCACTGAGCTTCGAACTAATGATTTGACTTCAACTGAATTATAGGACGACCGACATTTTTTCATTGAATTCCGAAGGTGTGCGCTAGCGTTTTGCGGTTTCTGTGAGCAGGCTGCCTCAAAAGTAAGAGAAATATCGACGAGGAACAATGCAATTCCAAGTCAGGACACGTCCTCCCAACAATTCTGGGAAGATCCATCTGTCCTCCGGTATATCGATGAAGTCGTTGTGTTGGCCGGGCAGTTGAAGAAGACTACCCAGAACGCCCCCGTCGTTGAGGGCGAGCAGCAGCGCGATGCTGAAGCCTGCGGTCTGGTACGTCAAATTATGCAAGACTTGCGTGATTCTGGTTACGCGGATGAAGATATTGACAAATCAGGTTTCTACGTGGGAGATGATGATGGAACAGAGGGTTACGATGATGAGGGGACTTTTGATGGTGGCATCGTGACACCAGGTTTCTGTGAGGGGGAAGTTGAAGAGAATGATGCCGCTGTAGAAACCAACCAAGACTCCGCTGTGCAGGGTTCGGTGGAGATGAGTCCGACCGTAGTGGTAGCTCTACGGCAAGCAGGGTGGGGGACAGCGGACGCACGGTCGGCGTTATATGTAACACCGGCTCCGCCCGATGCGACAGTCAGTTCTAGCCTTGAGAAGGACCTGCACAAAGCAGGCTGGGCTGTAGCGGACGCTGTTGCCACCACGCCCGCGACGGAAGAAATTGTCACGACCGATACTCAACAGACAGACGATGGTTCAGTGACCAGGACCCACCCGGAGGCTAAACATCATCGGTACATCTTCCACTCCGACGTGGCATTTGAGTGCATGGACACGATTCCGGACAATTTGGGCTGCACGTTGGACTGTGGAAGAGTAATGAGGAGGCAGCTTGTAATCTCTGGATTCATGTGCTCCAACATCGTCATCTTCTGGGATATCCTCAGCGTACGGAAAGACGTAATCGACTACGTCTTCGACCGGGGAACGCCACGTCCGTCAGGGTACGTACTTATTGTCCTGGTCATGTCGTTTTTTAAAAATGCACGTGCTAATCGGGACTTCGTTTGTTCTGCAGCGAAATGCTGGTCGAGTACACAGCTTACGACTGTATCGCGAGGAGCGACATGCTGACGCTCGAGCCTGGCCTGGAGGTGATGAATAACGTCGTTGACTGCTGGTGTAGGCTGCTGAACAACCTGGTGCACGACAAAAAAGCATCAAGAGTAACCAGTAGATGTTACTTCTCTCTTGGACATACGGTACGTTCAACCCCCAAATAAGGTGTATAATCGCACACAATTGGCTGTATAGTCACACACTGTTACCTGTATAGTCACACCCATTGTGTTGTCCAGTCACCGCTATAAACTGCACAATCACACGCTACAAGATGTATAGTCACACATTTTACGCTGTACAGTCGCACTCATGTCAAACACAAACTGACTAAATGTATTACCATCAATGCATGTGAGCATGCCCCAGTGTTGTCATTGCGGAAGGAAGGAGGCAGGGGCAATAAATATGACCAGGAAATATTTTACGTGTGGGACGAGTGGATAAAAAATAGTTTCACCGACTTTGCTTTGGACTCGGACATGGTATTATCCTGGACATACTGTCTATTCGAAGTTGTTATCAACCCATAATCCTGTCGCATTGTTTGCAGGTGTTTGTCCCGATCTTGACGGGTGACGAGGGTCACTACAGTTGCGCCTGCATCAACTTCAATTCTGGGCAAATAGAGTACCTCGACAACCAATTGTACGATAAAGATTTTACAAAGTTGTCTTACTATGGCATTGCTCGGACAGCGGTCAGGCCCTTTTAATTTAATATTGAATCAATTATGTGACCGGAATGTGTCCAACAACTGATCCGGTTTGAACTTGTTTTGCAGGTTAATAAGATGGGGGAGTTCATGGTACAACGAGGGATGGAGAAAGGTGAGAAGGTCCGTGCGTTTAAATTGGTAAACGTTCCCTTATCATGGCAGGGAGTGGGGTACTCCGCCAATGACTGTGGAGTGTACTTGATGGTGCACATGATGCTGTACAACGGGTCCCCGTTCAACTGCTCCTTGAGGACAATGGCAGCCATGAATATGTGCAGGGCGGAGATCACGGCGGCCCTTATACTGAGCGACGCGAACAAGATGAGGAACGCTGTTTTGCAGAAAGTGATTGAGTTCGGAAAATACAAGGAATCGTTGGAATCTGCCCGTACGTTTGAAACCACTCCTATGAAGGCAACCGCCAAGAAGCGTATGAGCAAATCACCGAAAACACCTGCACCCACCCCCAGATCAGTCCCAGAGGAAAGACAGTCGGCGATTAAGTCTCGGATACGGGGCTGTGGAGATGGGTTGGGTTGCTCCTTGAACCAGGGTGAACCTGCCCCGGACGCCATTGTCATGTCACTCGTATTTCGCCTGCGAGTGGGGCTGACGAGTGGGATGCTCAGCCTGCGAAAACACACCGCCGACTACTGCTTCCTCGACGATAATGGGTACGACGAAAAGTAAGTGACCGTCTTTTGTTCCTGATGCGTGTTTCATATTACACCTACTAACCGGTGTCAACAAATCTGCAGTGAACGCTTTGGGTCCTACGGCCCTCGTGCGCAGCTGACGAGGCGTGACATTCAATCACTCTTCTCCGCCGGTGGCATGAGCGCCGCTGTGCTGGAGTGTTGGTCGCACCTAATGAACTGGTGCGAATCAGACGACAACCGGCGTGGGTTATCCTCCCCCGCGGACCCAACGATGGCGTGGTTCGGAATTCAACACATGGTATGCCCCCATAACCTACTACCTATCACACTAAATAGTACAAATGATCCCCATTCACGTTAAATAGTTAGAAATAATCACAAAGTTCACTTAGTACAGTCACACATGTTGTCATGTACAATCACATGCTATCAGTTGCACAGTCACACATATTGAAGTGCACAGTCACACATGTTGATCAGTTACACATATTGTCATGTACAATCACATGCTATCAGTTACACATGTTGTCATGTACAATCACACATATTGAAGTGCACAGTCACACATGTTGTCATGTACAATCACATGCTATCAGTTACAATCACATGTTGATGTGTACAATCACTCTTGTCGAGGTGCACAATCACACACTGCACGCTGCAAAGTCACGCAGCTTAGTCTGTACAATCACGTGCTATTAGTGCAAATGACCCCCATTAACATTAATAGTCAGACATCACTTTGCAGAGTCACTCTTGTTGACGTGCACAATCACGGAATATAAGTTGTACAGCCACGCACATTATATAGTCAGACATCCTGGAACTTGAATTCACACTGTCATGTATAGTCACACTCTGCACGCTGCAAAGTCACGTGGCTTAGTCTGTACAATCACACGCTTTTGTCTGTACAATCACACACTTTGCGATGTGCGGCCACGCACATAATATATTCCATTCTCGCATCCTGTCACTGATGACAACTAATATTCGCCATCCGTTAGGACTCGCTGACCCGTATACTGGAACGACCCGACTCAAGTACCCCTGCGGACGAAGACACTGACGGTCTGTACGAAGCGTGGGACAGATTCATACAAGATTGCGCAGGGACATTCGACTTGAACGCCGAACTGTTGTTTTTCCCGGTGCATACTATGGGGCACTACGCGTGCGTGTGCGTCAACTTTAGAGAAAGAACAGTTGATATCCTCGATCACCAGACACATGCCCCAGGGTCGCATATGTTCCGGGTGTCCAGCGAGATAGTAAGTTGCACGCATATGCTTTATTTCACCACGTCAAAAATATTCTACTGCTTGGGTGCTGATGTTTACTATTACCTAATACTGCAACAGATTCAAGCATTGAGGGTCTACATGGACGAGAAAGGGCTGATTAAGGGCAGTCAGCTGGCGGATTTTGAGCATCGCCAAGTAAAATTGGAATGGCAGAGCGCCCGGAAGAACTATCCGGAGTCCGGCATTTTCTGCTTGATGCACATGTGCCTGTACGACGGTGCGCCGTTCACCCACGCTGATATGGGGTCAAAGGTCGGGAGGCGTTACTTATCGTTCGAGGTGGCAGCAAGTCTCGTACTTGCTGACATGAATGAAGCTCGCGACGACGTGTTGCCGAAAATTCGCGCTTTCATAAGAAATGCTACGTGCATATGGATCAAACTCGATGAAAAACGTCAACTGGGGAAAATCGTGGAATGAAAGACCTCAGCGAACCGTAAGGCATGAATGTGTAGTGAAGTAAAAACGTTTTTTTTTTTGTGAATATAGAAAAAATATCATGTTCGAGTATCTTCTGAGTATCAGATGAATGAAAACTCAGTATCAGGGTCGCATGTGCGACGTGATACAGTCACGCAACTTCTGACTCACAGTCGCAGTCAAACTCCTGCAGAGTCATGACAGACGACCACAAAATCACCATTTAATTATACTAACTACCCCTGCATATATGTCCATCCATTTGCTTTCAGATTATTTCACCTTAAGAAAAAACCGATGGTTCCCTTATTTACAGAAGACATGAAAAAAAACAATACACGCACCGTAAAATCGGATTATTTCCCAATAAGAAAACGATGTCGAGAAAATATAAACTGTACATTGAGTGATGTTTGTGAGTGTGACTGCGAATTGATGTTTGTGAGTCTCAATGCACATTGAGAACACAAACCATCACCTCACTCTGCTAACCCTATTTACTTTAGAAGGATAGGGCCCCCACCTAACTCAATTAATATTTACTGCCCCTTTACTGCCTCCCCCCTTCAAATACCAAACCCATTTTTACACCAACTACTTCCAACTTCACCTCTTTAAACCTAACAAAAAATGGCAAGTAAAATAGAAGAAATCAGAAAAATGATCGAGGAGTACGATGGTTTGTTGAATACCACTAGATCAAATGAATTAAGAGCCATGCAGCTAGTCGCTCCTGCCATAGACGCGAGGACCTATATGGCATCCATTGGCAGTACAGAAAAGGAGACCGAACTGGACGACTACATCGAATTCTTGATGAAAAAGTGTATTGGATGTTTCCACACTAAGAAAGCGTTGCAGTGTGATTTGGCCAACTTGAGGAAGATGCTTCAAAAAAACGGGGGTTAATTATGCATGTAGCGAAAATGAAGGGTGTAATGGACGTATCATGTTTCAAGTACTGGATGTTTTAATGTGTTTTGAGATATAAAATATATAAGTAATGGATGTTTTTACGTTTCAAGAATATTTTTATGTTCTTTCAGAATGTGACTTTTCTATTTTCTCCCCTATTTCTCTATCGTTGTTTCGCTATTTCTCTATTTTTAGGTTTCTACGCTTCATTTTGGAGAATCACTGTCAGTGTGTTGTAGAATCACAGACATTATCTTGTACAATCACACTCCCACAATGCTACTGTAGAGTCACACCCTGCCTAAAGTAGAGTCACGTTCATTGTATTGCACAATCACACTCACTTGTTTTATGTCAACCAAATATTAAGTTAGTACTGTTTGTAGCGTTTAAAGATAATACATTCCAGAACAAAAAACAATTTTGTTTTACGACTACGCCATATTAGAAATTATTAAGATCGACAAAACACGTAACGACTACGCCATGTTTTACGACTACGCCGTATTAGAAATAATTAAGATCGACAAAACCGAATATGTAGTGATGAATGTGAAGGGATGATTGTGAGTCTCAATTTATCGTTGGGAAACACAACACCCACCTCAATCCCTTAACCCTAATAAATATATGATGATAAGCCCCCCACCTAACCCATTAAATTTTCACCCCCCCTTTACTGCCTAACCCATTCATTTTCAAAACCCTATTTACTGCCTCCCCCTCTTTAAATACCAACACCATTTTTTTCACCTTAACCACTTCAACTTCACCACACTACATACAACTCCACCACTTTAACCTTATAAAAAAATGGCCAGCAAAATAGAAGAGATCAGAAGTTTGATCGAGGAGTACAATGGTTTATTGGATTCCACTGTGTCCAATGAATTAAGAGCCATGCAGCTAGTCGCAACTGCGATTGACGTGAGGCGCTTCGTGGCGTCCACTAGTGATACACATAAAGAGGCCGAACTGGACAACTACATCCAGTTCTTGATGAAAAAGTCTATGGAGTGTTTCCGCACAAGGAACAGGTTCCAGCGTGACTTGGCCAACTTGAATAAGATGCTTAAAAAGTACGGAGGTTAAGTATGTATGGGTTAAGATGTACCGTTTAGTAATGGTCATTTTTATGTGTTTTAAGTTTTAATGAATGTTAAAGTGTAGCGTTTAATGTTCAAGTGTAGCGTTTAATGGATGTTTTCCGCACTATGTCGTAGAATGTTTTCCGCGTTTTAGGGTATGCAAGTATTGCATGTTGTGTAAGAGATGGACTTTTTCTAAAGTACAAATATTTCCATCGCTATTGCGCTATTTCTCTATTTCCATCGCTATTTTTCTAATGTACAGACACATGGTGTATAGTCACACTCAACAAGTTTTATAGTCAGACTAAACATGGTGTATAATCACAGTCATCATGTCATAGAACTAGTTTAGGTTACTACACTTCATTTTGGAGAATCACAGTCAGTGTATTGAAGAATCACAGTCATTATCCTGTACAATCACACTCCCACAATTAGTGAAACCACAGTCCACCTCTTGTTCTACAATCACACACTGAATGCTGTAAAGTTGCACTCATTGTGTTGCACAATCACACTCACTTGTTTCGTGTCACCCAAATATTAAGGGCATAATGTTCCTGTACAACTGTATTTGTAGCCAAAGATGCTGCATTCCAGAATAAAAAAGACTGCTATTTCAATGTATTCTTACAGTCAAAGGAACAAAAACAATTTTACGGACCCCCACGCTTTACGACTACGCCATATTGGAAATAATTAAGGTCCGCAATAGCATTTACAATATCACGGACCTTGACCATTTCAAACGTCGACAAGTCTTTATGTTTCACAAAGCAGGAAATCGCCCCCATGATCTAAGACTTAGACCATATTGGAAATGATTGAGGTCCGCAATATACAAAAACAATGTCACGGACCTTGACCATTTCAAACGTCGACAGCCTTTGTGTTTCCAAAAAGAATGTTCCTAAGTAACAGATGATATTCATGAAGAATCCTCCTCGGCAATCCCTGCCGGGTCCTCCTCCTCCTCAACATCAACAGGTGGGTACTCAGCAAATGGGTTGGGGCAGTTCCTCTTGTCATGGTGCCCCATCCTCTTGCAGTTCTTACACAGCCGTTTAGGCTTCGCGGCAATTGCAGCGGCCTTCTCCTTAGAAGAAATCATCCGCTTCCCACTGCCCTTGTTCTTGGATTTCTTTGGGGGCAATATGGTTATTTCAATTGAGCTCGTAAAGCCGAGGATCTCCTCTAATTCTTGCGTCTTGCTAAATGGCACAGCAGAGACAATATCGGACCTGAAGTCGCGAATGACGTCAGCTAGATTACTAACGTCTTCCTTACCCATTTTGCTGACGTGACTGACGGTCTCATAGAACTCCGAGAACAGCCTCGTGACTGTGACAGCCTTCTCATCGCGTAGGCGACTCTCTGACAGGGGACACGCATTAACATTACGTAGAGCATCCTTTGTCCATCTCCATGCCACGTACCTTTCCGAGATCGTCTCCCGTCCTTTCGAAGAGTATATCCAAATGGCGTGCCTGCAAAGAATTCCATACCGACAGAACTTCCTGCAAGTACACCTGACCTCACAGGTACCTGCGAGTGCATTAAAGAACACATAAAGAGTGCGACTGTTGACCGTACAGACGGCGGCTACGCAACGTACGGGATGACACTCCGTAAAGGTATGATCACAACCTTGACAGGATACAGTCACACTCATAATGCTGCATAGTCACGGTCCTTACGACGCAGAATCAAACGAATTGTGTTGTACAATCACACGCACCGCGATCCAGAGTCGCACCCTTTATTGTGTACAGTCACATTCAATGAATTATGGAAAAAAACTCGTTACGTTTAGAATCAAAACGTTTAGATCATATAATATGCCTACACGAAATGGACAGTGACTTTCTATGCCAGTACCTGGGTTGTATTCAACAATGTAGTTGCGGTCCCGGATGGAGTCCAGTACTATTGTCACTTCGATCCCGTCCTTCTCCTGATACGCACGAACGCTGCACGTGTACAGCGAAAAGTTAACCTCTTCCTGAAAGTGTGCAAAGGCGACGTGCGTGTACACCCTTGCCGCGTGGCTCTCCATCGGATTCGTCGATACAATTTTGGGGAACGACTGCCGGTTATCGTTGTCTAGCCTCTTCTGCATGTGCCTTTGTTGGTCCATCGCACTTTCAAAACGCATCCAGAACTGGACCAACGTACCATTGTTGTCTTCAAACTTTTTGAAGAAACTGTTCTCACTCTCTGATCTCTGCGTTGTTCTCATAATTCCGGACATCCTCACCTCCCTGCAATGCGCGGCGACCCATTTGCTCCTCTCTTTGAACATATTTTCGAACCATTCGATCCCAACAGCATCATGGTCGATCATAATCCGCCCCCACCTGTCGTCGAACTCCGACGCCTCGATGTCATCATCCCATATAATTGCATTGAGAGCTTTTACAAAGTCCGAGGCCTCTTCTCTTGATCTGCCATACTTTGTTGGAACCTTGTTCATGATGTGCCACGTGCAGCACCGTTGGTGCGCTGCTTTGAATATTTCGGGGACGGTTTTTAAAATTCCGGGATCCTGATCTGTAATGATATAACACGGTTCCTTCCCGCCCATGGCTTCCAGAAACCGGGAGAGGACCCATATAAATGACTCGTAGTCCTCCTTAAATAACAACGCCCCACAGAACGTGACAGACCGTTTGTGGTTGTCCATGCCAGTGAACGGTGTGAACACCATGGAATACACGTTGGTTCCGTACGTTGGGTCGAACGAAACTGCATCCCCGAATGCCGCGTAATTCCTTCGAGCTGCACCATCCGCCCAAATGACCCTACGTAAGCTTCCGTCTGTATCCACATCGTAGTCAAAGTAGAAATCCTCCTGACTGTCCCTCAAACTCTTGAACCGGTCTATGAACAACTGACCATCCTGCTCGTGGACGAAGCACTTGACGTCCCTCCCCCAGTTCTTGAAATCAACCAACGATGCTCCGATGTTCCGATATCCGCCCGACAACTCCTTGCACATCCTCTATGTTCGAGTCGCCCCGATCTTCAGCTGCACACACAAAAAAGAAACTGCATTGGTCTCGCACAGTTGGCAGTCAAACATACACTAACAACATTGTTGACAGACATTACACACCCTCGAGTTGCAGACGATCATCTCCTTGTGATATCTTGATAGATTTCGAGATGACTTTTGAAACTCTCTGTCCTTGACCGTCACAAGATCGTGGTTGTGTTCCTTGATGAACTCTTCAATATAAAACCCCCCGGTCATTGCACAGAGCCTAATTCTTGCTCCACATTGCGTCCTCGTCGCCTTCGTAATCCTCTTGGGTTCGTACGATCCCACGTACTCTTGCCCCTCCTTCTCTCCCGTGCTCGACAGCTTCACCATGCTCTGGCTGGCTGTTTTGCCCTCCTTGTTACAAGCCAACAATTTCTTCTTGATCGACCCATCAAATGATCTAGTTGTCGTGTACCTCTTCGCCTCGAAACCAACATAAAATGCGTAAGCTTGATAAAACTTGAATGCTCCATCGACGTCCACGAACTTCTGCCCTACGTAAGGGACAATCACTGTGTCTTCAGCTGGCATATAGGTTGGAACAAAAAATAAATTATCAAAGGTTGGACACTATCAAACTTGCAACGCACGCATTCATCTCTGACCTTATTGATAAAGGTGTGAGTTTTCTCGACAACGACTGTGACTTTGCGTGTATAACAACATGATTGTTAGAGCTTAACACCCGCACCGCATAATAAAAGCAAGTACAACTACAACCTCAGATGCAATACCAACAATAATAAATATATACGGAGTATATATTTTCTCAACAACAAAAAAAACACCCGCAATAATAAATATAACAATGATAAGGAAACGAAATAATAATATGCAATACTACAACTGCAATTGGGTATGATTATGAACAACTAAACATATTGAGTATGACTGTCTATCATATTGAGTATGACTGTCACGTTATAACGGTGTGACTCTGCAAAAATATCAAACCAACCAAAACAATGTTCGACTGCACATTTTCCTGGCTCTTCTCATTTAACAAAAAAAAAAATATCCCCCCTCTATATATCCCCCCTCTTCTCAATCCATCTTACCTCCTGCATGTTGCCCAGAAATATCCCCCCTCTATATAAAACTACAACTACATGCAACCAACAAAATAATAATTTGCCTTGGTTAATATCCACATAAGAACTACAAGTACAACTACAAACCAGTATGCAATGATAGATATAACAATGATAAAGAAACCAACATAAATATTTGGAATAATAAAGAACCTTCAACGTAATACAGCAGAACAACTACAACAACAGTGAACGTGTGACTGTCTATCATATTGAGTATGACTGTCACGTTATAACGGTGTGACTCTGCAAAAATATCAAACCAAACAAAACAATGTTCGACTGCACATTTTCCTGGCTCTTCTCATTTAAGAAAACAAATATATATATGTATATATCCATCTTACCTCCTGCATGTTGCCCAGAAATTATCAACTGCACATTTTGATCATCGCGTGGTTCTTCGAGGAACAACACCATTAGAGCATAAAGACGTACAACAATTTACGAATTAGGGTTTAGTTATTCTGATATATACATATAATGGTATAGATAGAGGAAAGCTTTTTTATTAAGGATAAATTTTGAATTTTAGGATGATTTTGGTGAGAAATTTGGTGAGAAATTTGGGATGATTTTCAAATTTTGGTGAGGGAGATATCCCCCCTCTTCTCAATCCATCTTACCTCCTGCATGTTGCCCAGAAATATCCCCCCTCTATATAAAACTACAACTACATACAACCAACACGTAAGAACTACAAGTACAACTACAAACCAGTATGCAATACTCAACAACAACAAAAAAAAAATACAATGATAGATATAACAATGATAAAGAAACCAACATAAATATTTGGAATAATAAAGAACCTTCAACGTAATACAGCAGAACAACTACAACAACAGTGAACGTGTGACTGTCTATCATATTGAGTATGACTGTCATGTTATAACGGTGTGACTCTACAAAAATATCAAACCAAACAAAACAATGTTCGACTGCACATTTTCCTGGCTCTTCTCATTTAACAAACCAAATATATATGTATATATCCATCTTACCTCCTGCATGTTGCCCAAAAATTTTCAACTGCACATTTTGATCATCGCGTGGTTCTTCGAGGAACAACACCATTAGAGCATAAAGACGTACATCAATTTACGAATTAGGGTTTAGTTATTCTGATATATACATATAATGGTATAGATAGAGGGAAGCTTTTTTTATTAAGGATAAATTTCGAATTTTAGGATGATTTTGGTGAGAATTCTGGTGAAAAATTCTGGTGAGAATTTGGGATGTAGAACTTGGTGAGAAATTTGGGATGATTTTCGAACTTTGGTGAGGGAGTGAATTTTGTTGATGGAAAGGGTGATAGATTTGGTGATAGAAATGGTGATGGCATGCTGTACTTTGCCATGCTGCTGTCTGCTGCTGCCTGCTGCTTGTCTCTTCACGGACATATTCTCCCTTTTTTCTTTTTTTATTAATCTTAGCCATCCATCCAAACCAAATCAAGGGTCAAAAACAAAACTTCCCAACTTCCCACTTTTAACCAAACTCCCTTGATCCCTTTTCTATATATATATATATATGTATAGGAATTGCATCTCGTGAGTCTCTCTATCTTAAATGAGTCCGTCCCGCGAATCACAGCCACATGATCAAATCACATGAATGGCTGAGATTCAGCGTCATCTTCATCGTATATAATCTTACTGTTACAGTAACAGAACACTATTACAGTAACACAACTATCTTACTGTGACACTATCACAGTAATAAGGAATTACAGTAATAACGTCACAGTAATAATGTTACAGTAACAGAACACTATTACAGTAACACAACTATCTTACTATGACACTATCACAGTAATAAGGAATTACAGTAATAATGTCACAGTAATAATGTTACAGTAACAGAACACTATTACAGTAACACAACTATCTTACTGTGACACTATCACAGTAATAAGAAATTACAGTAATAATGTCACAGTAGCAGTGTCACAGTAATAATGTCACAGTAATATGAAATCAAAGAATGTCACAGTAATATGGAATTACAGTAGCAGTGTCACAGTAATAATGTCACAGTAGCAGTGTCACAGTAATAATGTCACAGTAGCAGTGTCACAGTAATATGAAATCAATGAATGTCACATCAATAAGGAATTACAGTAGCAGTGTCACAGTAACAGTAGCAGTGTTACAGTAACAGAACTATCACAGTAACAGTAGCAGTGTCACAGTAATAATGTCACAGTAATATGAAATCAAAGAATGTCACAGTAATAAGGAATTACAGTAGCAGTGTCACAATAATAATGTCACAGTAGCAGTGTCACAGTAATAATGTCACAGTAGCAGTGTCACAGTAATAATGTCACAGTAATATGAAATCAAAGAATGTCACAGTAATAATGTCACAGTAGCAGTGTCACAGTAATAATGTCACAGTACCAGTGTCACAGTAATATGAAATCAATGAATGTCACATCAATAAGGAATTACAGTAGCAGTGTCACAGTAATAATGTCACAGTAACAGTGTCACAGTAATAATGTCACAGTAGCAGTGTCACAGTAATAATGTCACAGTAATATGAAATCAAAGAGTTATGATGTTTGTGTATGCAAAGGCCTTGTTACTCTTCCTTAATGACGTGGTCCAATCTCAGCCATTCAATCTTGTTTGATTGTGTGGTCCAGATTGAAAGGACGGACTCATCTAAAGATGAAGACTCACCGGATCCTCACTCTATATGTGTGTGTATATATATATATATATATATATATATATATATATATATATATATATAGGTGGGTTCAGATGAGTCCTCACTATTTTTTGAGTCCGTAAGTCCTAATCTAAGCCATTAAAACTTAATAGATAGATGGTTGAGATTAAAATGATAAAAGATTCATCCATTAAGTATTTAATGCAATAATAAGTATTTAAGGCAATAACATCCAACAAAATAGGAAACATAATCAGTATTCAATATTCATGTGAAACAGTGAAAGGCATATCTATTAGAGTAACACGTTTCTAACATTGAAGTAACACAAAGTATCTATTAGAGTAACATGTAGCGTTGGAGTAACAAAAAATATCTATTAGAGTAAACGTTTGTAACGTTGGAGTAACACAAAGTATCTATTAGAGTAACACGTTTGTAACGTTGGACAAAAAATATCTATTAGAGTAAACGTTTGTAATGTTGGAGTAACACAAAGTATCTACTAGAGTAACACGTTTGTAACGTTGAAGTAACATTATTATATGTTTAGTTATAATAATTCTGTTATGTGCTGAGAGCATATAACTCTGAAATTGTTAGCCATATTACGGTATATTACAATATACCGTAATCGGAATAATATCAATAGGATAGAATAATTTATATACCTTGCCCATATTGGAAGAGATTACGATTGTGTTTAGATTCGCACTATACTATAAATATAGTGTCGTTATGATGTAAGAAATACGAATCACGAATCACGAATCACGAATCACGAATCAATCAATAATAATAATAATAAACTCTTTCAATTTTAACATGGCATCAGAGCCTCTCGTTCTTGAGGCCTAAAAACACAACAATCTGCCACCTGCCGGTGGACCTTTAATATGCAACGTCCACCGGCGGGATTTCATTATTGATAATTAAAAAAAATCACTTATCATGTCGTTTGATTAAAGAGCATGCTCTTGAATCGATGTTTGGGTGCATACTGATTTGCACCATTTTGGGTCTTTCGACGGATTTGTGTCTGTTTGTTCGAAATTTTGTCGGGTTCGAAAAATTGCGACGTTCTCGACAACAAAATCTCAACGAGTTCGAAAAAAAATGAACGTTCTCGTTCAAATTGAATTTGAGTCCGAAAAGTTCGACGTTCCCGTTCAACGAAACTTTCTTTTAGCATATTCGAAAAGAGTGGCGTTCCTGTTGAAGATTTGAAGATCGATATCGAAGAAACAAAATTTTCTTCATTTTCTTACTTTTCGTTCATTATTGGCAAACCCATGAAATATTTTGAAAAAATTATCATGGGTTTGAGGGGGGATGTTAGCCATATTACGGTATATTACAATATACCGTAATCGGAATAATATCAATAGGATAGAATAATTTATATACCTTGCCCATATTGGAAGAGATTACGATTGTGTTTAGATTCGCACTATACTATAAATATAGTGTCGTTATGATGTAAGAAATACGAATCACGAATCACGAATCAATCAATAATTGATACCTATTATTAGCACTATACTATAAATATAGTGTCGTTATGATAGACCGAGAGATAGGATTTATATTAGCACAAAAAAGTCGGATTTTGGGAAGCCTATTTTGGTCCCCGACTCGCGTAGCAAGTTGTCTGATCGTGCCCCTGTTGCACGTGCAAATATGGCTGACGGTAGTGGAGGTTCGTCCTTACAGCCTTCCACTCTCCATGCCATGGACCGAGTTGATTTAAATGCATTGAGTTCGTCTGATCTAGACGAGCTGACTCATTTATGGCATTCTCGTAAGACGATCGCTTCCGACACTGATCGCCTCAATGGTAATGTCTCTTCCTTTTCTTGGATAATTGATACCGGTGCATCTCATCATATGTCAGGCTCATTGGATCATTTTACAAATATTCATGAAATTGCTCCTATTTCCGTTGGCTTACCAAATGGTGATCTCACCCTCGCTACGAAATGTGGCGATATTATTTTATCACATCGACTCATTCTTAAAAATGTTTTATATGCTAATAATTTACAATGTCATTTAATTTTGGTCTCGAGTCTTCTTTTGGATGACTCACTTACTATTCAATTTTCGCATAAATTGTGTTTAATTCAGGACCGTACCTCGAGGACGGTGATTGGTGCGGGTGAGCAAAGTGAGGGCCTTTACTACCTAACTGGAGTTCGCAATCACGAGGCCAAAATTTGCACGGCCGGAAACCTTGACACTGTCGAACTATGGCATCGAAGGTTGGGTCATCCATCTTCACACATTTCCCGTTTTCTTCCCGTTTTTAATAAATCACCTCGAACTAGTTCTTTTTTTCAAAGCAAACATTGTGATATTTGTTTACGCGCGAAGCATACTCGCGAACAATTTCCCTTAAGTTTTAATAGAACCGATAATATTTTGGATTTAATTCATTGTGATTTATGGGGTCCGTATTCGGCAAACGGCTCTTGCGGCTCACGATTTTTCCTTACTATTGTCGATGATTTTTCTCGTTCCACATGGGTCTACTTATTACGTCATAAAAGTGAAACTCGTCAAACTTTATTAAATTTTTTCGCTTTAATCAAACGTCAATTTAACAAGGACATTAAAGTGTTTCGTAGTGACAATGGGAGAGAATTTACTTGTCTTGATTCTTATTTTTTAAACAATGGTATTATTCATCAAACGTCTACGGTCGACACTCCTCAACAAAATGGGCGTGTCGAACGTAAACATCGACACATTTTAAATGTAGCTCGTGCCCTTTTATTTCAAGCTAGTTTACCAATTTTCTTTTGGGACGAGTGTATTTTAACCGCGGTTTATTTAATTAATCGTACTCCTACACCTTTACTCGATGGGAAAACTCCCTACGAATTATTATTTAATAAACCACCTCCGATGTCTAATATACGGATTTTTGGTTGTCTTTGTTATGCTAAAAATTTAAATCGATCCCACGATAAATTTGCCGAACGAAGTCGAAAATGCGTATTTTTGGGGTACCCATTTGGTAAAAAGGCTTGGAAAGTTTACGATCTTGACAACGGCGATTATTTTTCTTCACGCGACGTTGTCTTTCTTGAACATGATTTCCCGTATCATTCAATTAATATACATGAAAACTGTGATGCCTCCATGTTCCTTAGTGAAGATAGTTTGACACCGATCGACACTCTCACCATTACTCAACCCGATCCAATCTCTCGACCCGTCGTAACATCACCACAACCATATCTGGCCCTACTCCGACCCCTCATCCAGAAACCACGATTCACTCTGACCCGACCTCTGACACATCAACACACCCTGAACATCCACCCGACAACCCAACTACATCTCTTTTAGGACGTGGCCATCGACCAAAATTTCCCAACTCATGTCTCCAAGGTTACGTCCAAGACACGATTCGTCCCTCATCTCACATGCTCACTGCATCGTCCCCGTCCTCAGGTACACCTTTTCCTCTCCATCATTATATTAATTGTGCTAAAATTTCCCCTAATCACAAGATCTTCTTATCGGCCGTGACTAAAGGTTACGAGCCTAGCTCTTTTAATGATGCCATGCAGGTACAACATTGGCGTGACGCCATGAAAACCGAAATCGATGCTCTGGAAAAAAAATGACACATGGACGCTCGAAGACTTGCCACCGAACAAGAAGACCATCGGTTGTAAATGGGTTTACAAAATTAAATACAACGCTGATGGCTCCATTGAACGTTATAAGGCTCGCTTGGTGGTTATGGGAAACCGACAAGTAGAAGGTGTAGATTATACTGAAACGTTTGCTCCAACAATTAAACTTGTCACGGTCCGAATCTTACTTGCCATTGCGGCGGCTAAGAATTGGGCCCTTCACCAAATGGATGTCCACAAAGCTTTTCTTCATGGCGACCTTAACGAAGAGGTGTATATGAAGCCTCCCCCGGGTTTTAATTCAAGCACGAACGGTAGAGTATGTCGCATTCGCAAGTCCCTATACGGCTTGAAACAAGCACCCCGATGTTGGTACGCTAAACTCGCCTCTGCTCTATTCCAGTATGGTTTCACACAATGTCCATATGATCATTCATTGTTTTCTCTCACAAAAAATTACACCGAAGTACATGTACTCATTTATGTGGACGATCTAGTAATCTGTGGGAACAATTCCACTATGATCGATCGCTTTAAATCTTATCTTGGACAATGCTTTCACATGAAAGACTTGGGTCGTCTTAAGTACTTCCTCGGTTTGGAAATTGCACGAAATAACTCCGGGCTCTTTGTTTCTCAACGCAAATACGCTCTTGATATTTTGACCGAAACGGGTTTACTTGGTTCAAAGCCAGCCTCGGTCCCAATGGAGCCGAATCATCGTCTTGCGTTATCCAGTGCTTCCTCGTTGGACGACCCTCAACCCTATTGTCGTTTGGTTGGGCGTTTGGTGTACCTCACTATTACTCGACCAAAACTTACGTACTCCGTTCACATCTTGGCTCAATTTATGCATAACCCCACTTTGGATCATTGGCATGCTGCTCTCCAAGTTGTTCGCTATATAAAAAATTGCCCCGGTCAGGGCCTTCTACTACGATCTGACAGTACCCTACAGTTACAAGCCTATTGTGATGCGAATTGGGCTACCTGCCCTTTAACTCGTCGGTCCTTATCTGCTTATTTTGTTCTCCTTGGCAACTCTCCCGTCTCTTGGAAAACTAAGAAACAAAATACTGTTTCTCGATCCTCCACTGAAGCCGAATATAGAGCAATGGCTTATACCACGTGTGAACTCAAGTGGCTCAAAGGTATTTTACAATCCCTCGGTATACATCACGAAACTCCCATCCGATTATTTTGTGATAGCCAGTCCGCGTTATACATTGCGAAAAATCCCGTTTTTCACGAACGAACAAAGCACATAGAAATTGATTGTCATTTTGTTCGCGACGAATTACTAAAAGGTACTATTACTACGAATTACGTCCATACGAAGCAACAACTAGCTGATATATTTACAAAGGCACTTGGACGTGTTCCATTAGACGATTCCAAGTTGGGCGTCTCGACCCTCCACGCTCCAACTTGGGGGGGGGGGGGGGGTGGGGTGTTAGGACTCCAACGGCTCCAAGTTACCAAGTGTACCGTTGGTAGCTTAGCAATCCTACTCAAACATGGGAACAATCTTTCCCATATATGTGTAATTATTTTATAGCTGTTACATGATTGATTCCCTTCCATACTTATTCCCTCTCTTGTATATTATATAGTAGCTTTGTACTTTGGAAGACATACATTTTTGGAATACAATTGAATATAACAACACAATCATTCCCGATATCGGTTGGTATTAGAAATCAATGTAAGCATATTTGCATGATGTTCGTTACACTAACACTAAACTTTATCCAGAGTAACAGTTCTATATAATAAGAGTAACACAAAATAAATTAAGGAGAGAAGAAGAGATGCGATAAATTTAATTTTTTAGTTCTATATAATAATGATTCAATTTTTTTTAAAATGAAAATCATGATACGTGTCTGTGAGAAGAGAGATAATAATTATTTTTGATAGGGGAAGATTAAATGATGAGTAAATTAAGAGAGAGGGGGGGGGGGGGGGTTTACAAAATATAGTCAATTATCCAAACAAATCAGAACCATTCATCTATTCTAATCTAAGGGTGGAGGTGAGGACTCACGAACTCAATTATGAGAAGTGGACTCACTTGATCCCTCTTCTATATATATATATATGACGTTTTACTTTTTGGAGGTGAGATTAACTTTAATTTTTATGTAAATATGCAAGTCTAATTTTTTGTAAAATTACACTAAATTTCTTAAGAAAAGAGTTTTCAAATGAGTATACATTTCATAATATTTTATTCTAATGTTTTAAGAGATAGTGAAGAGAAACAAATGTCTCAAAAAGTGAGAATGACTTGTAAGAAAACATACTTATAAAAAAATAAAGGGAGTATGTACTTATTTAGGCCAATTGGTTAACGACATTGGAATAACATTTGAGCTCAATGTTTTGTTTACAACATGTTGCTTTTACTGGTATCTTTGATGCATATTTGTTTGTTTATTAAATTTATTAACTCTGTTCATTATTTTCACCTCATTTCATGAATATTTATGGTGAGTAATTTAATGAAATAGGACAAAAAAAGTGAACGGAGGGAGTATTACACTTATAACAAAGTCTTTTTTTTTTTAAAAAAAATTGCCAACAAAAGAAAGCCAACCTTACTACATATGCAAAACCTATACAGCGAGGTTGTGTGCACTGGTATTAAGGTTTCGAGGTATAAACTTAATCGCTAACCAATGAAAAAAGACGTCCTTTGAAAACTGTAAGAGATAAAGGCAAATCCTATGGTGAACTTGTTCCAAATCCGCTAACTGCCAGACAAGGTGGATACAATCCATCTGAAGAGTGGCATGGAGCTACCCTAAATTCCTTGCCCATTGAAGCGCTAGCACCGCTCCTCTTGCTGCAACATGTAACGCTGATTCCACCAAGAATAATCTTGCTTGTTTTGTTCTTCCTAGCTGAGAGCCTAACCCCTCACAGTGCCATCCATCAAAAGCAATGCTAGATGGTAACCAACCTGCATCAACATTTATCTTGGACATCCCACAATTCATTCCTTTCTGCAACGGGGCAATCATCTAGAACATTAGATCCTTTGATGTAAGATCTTCTATATTCCTTTTCTGCGGTTTTCCCATAATTCATCTACCATCTTCAAAGATGCTTTATATTTGGAAAGAAGACTATCAATAGAGTTGGTGTCTTACCTGAAAAAAATCCCGTTCCTGAAAATCCACAGACAATATAGAACATTAATGAAGTGAAGAAGGCCTAGTGAGTTATCATTGTGTTCAAAAAGTTTTCTAAGCCAATCAATAAGCCATTCATGAAACTCCTGACATCGTCCATCTAAGGACTCCAATCTGAACCGGCTTATTTTCCACAATCTTAAACTTATCGGGCAGTCTCTGAATAGGTGGGTCCGGATTTAAGTAGCCGTTTGTGACTCTTTATCGTTATCTTTTGTACATAGAACACAATGAAATGGCCCCATACGAACCAGTTAAAGGAATAGATTCAATTTTGAGAGACCATTCCTCTGAGAAAACCCTCTCCAAGTTATATATGTTCCACAAATTTCCATTCAGAAGGAGATCCTTAATTGCCCAATCAGCGGCCATGATACTTGTGTCAAATAAGTTACTCCCTCCGTCCACTATTTATAGCCCTACTCCGTTAAAATACTCCTCACATATATTCATGAAGTGGGGCGATAAATAGTGGACGGAGGGAGTACTAATTTTAATAACTGGAATGTAGCCATTAACTCACTTATCTTAGTAAATAATGATACTACCACTCTCTTCCATTCCGTTCCCGATCCTCCAGGCTAACCCCCTTCCAATGCCCGTCTTCCTTTAATGATTTTTTTGCACCCATGGATTTAGAGGGTTTGTTGATGCATCTCTTAAAGCCATTATAATTCCCAATGTAAAGGTGGAGTATATTTGTTGGATTAATCTTTCATTTGTGATATGGTTTTACATTCGCAATATGCTTTACACTCGGTTTACACTAAAAGTAATACAGAGTACTCTGTATCGCCGTATGTTTGACCAATAAATAGACTATGAAATCTAATGTATTATATTGTAGGAGAGAATTGTGATTTGTATTCATTAAAAGTGTTTCTTATAATGTACAACTTGGTGTATATATAGGAGCTTAGACTAACTAATATGTAACAACCTAGCTACCTTATAACTAACTTGGCTAGTTAGGTTGATTAGTACATATCCCCCCTCAAGTTGGAGTGGGATGATCTAACAGACTCAGCTTAATTGTAAGATTGTGATGCTCGTGCTGTCCAAGATCTTTAGTCATCAAGTCCGCTAACTGGTTGCTGCTGCTGACATGCTGGGTGTCAAGAAACCCTTCTAACTGCTTGTCATGCACAAAATGACAATCAATGTTCGGATTCTTAGCCAAGTGTTCTGCTGCAGTGTTATCAGAGAACAAGGGCATAGGAAGAGGGATTGACACTTGTAACTCCTGTAGAATATTGTTTAACCAAACCATCTCACTAGTGGTGTAAGACAAGCTTTGATATTCAACATGTGCAGTAATCTTGCTAACTGTAATCTGCTTTTTTTGTTTTCCAGGAAATTAAGGAGCGACCCAAGAAGATACAGTAGCCACTGAGAGAACGACAAGTAAAAGCACAACTCCCTCAATTAGAATTAGAATATGCTTGAAGCGAAGAGGAATTGGCAGAGGGATAAAATAAGCCAATATTAACTGTGCCCTTTATGTAGCGCAAAACATGTTGAGCAGCAAGATAGTGTGGCTCACGAGGTTGACTCAAAATTGAGAAAGATGTTGAATGCTGTAGGAGAGATGTGGTCTGGTAATGTTAAGATAGAGCAGTCTGCCTATCAAGCGCCTGTAAGGTTCAGGATCAGACTTGACTTCCTCTTCATCTGTGGAGAGCTTCAGGTGCTTTTGCATAGGGAACTCTGTAGGAACACAATCTTCAAAACCAGGATTTTCAAGATATCTAAGATGTATTTGCGTTGATTGATGAGAATACCATTCTCATTCCTAGCAAGTTCAATGTCGAGAAAGAGGCGAGTTAGCCCAAAGTCTTTAATTTTAAACTTACTGTGCAACTGTTGCTTCAGTTCTTCAATGTCACCATTGAGGTCTCCTATAATCAAAACATCATCTACATAGACTAATGCCACTAGAAAACTTTTAGTGTTGTGTGGACATGACATATGTCCATGCCAGGCACGGTCAGGCGTGGGTTTTGGTAGGCGGATGTTCTCATGTGAGATTGTTCTCGAATCGAAATTTAAATGATAACGGAGTCGCCACCGAACTTTGTGGGAGTTCGGACCCGTTCGAACCCACTCTATACTTAGGCAAACCACACACAAAGCACCGCTTGCCTTATAGTACTATAGCTTGTGGGGTTCGTCCCTTTGCATAACGATACCAGTGTCGAATTATAGAGTATTGTATATCAAATGACTCTCGTCGCCAATGATTTCGAGCATCCGGAAATTGAAGGTTCTGAGTAAGGGGTGAAGCTACGTGTTGGGAAGCCCATAAAGAACACCCAACCCTGCCCGCACATAGCGGCCTCTACTAAAATATCGATTGTTGTTTAAGTACGCGCGTTAGTAAGATGATGAAAATGTATGACAACCATTGTTTTAGCCTATACATGCGAATTACGTGTTCACTACGTCGTTTAATGCATCTTTAGGATTTGTTGGGGTTGAATTTAGCATGTGGTGTTCATTTGAAAACAATAAATGCCAAACAATGAATTAAGCAAGTTGAAAATAAATTACAAGTTACATTGGCGGAATACAACCCCAGAATTCACAATATGACAAACAATAATAATATCAAATTGAAAACGGTAAGCGTAAACTGTAAACGGATTCGTAAATAGAAAATGTAAACTGAAACCTTAAATCGAATGGCTGGACAGACTCCGACCAGTTACGCATTATGTTGCGTGATGATCATAGGACAGAGGCTCGAGCGCATGAGCTCGTACGACGTAGAATTCAGGCGCAAAGAGTCCGACGTCCCAATTTTTAGGCGCGTACGCTGGGGTGCCTGGATCGACGGTGTTCGGGACCAAAGCGTGATGCTAGCGTGATCCCAAGGCCTCGAAATCTCGTCCTGAATTGTCCTAGTGAAGTCTGATTGACTTTACGTATCGAATGTCGTATCCGACTAAGGAGTTGTCGACATAGCATTAATATTGCGAGACATTCCCTCAAAGTCGTAAAAGGAAAACGGTGATAGAATGAAAATTGATATAAGATGTGGGTTTTGAAAGGAAACACGCGATAGATTAGCACGTGTCAACTAACGTCGCAAGTATAACTCCCTAGGCGGAACTTGTATCATTGTTCGACTACTTTGAAAGTCTACGATACCTCATTTTGGCCTTGATTGGGTACTTGTCCTTATCCTCCCGATTTATGATTTGAATCAAATATATCGACTTAACACGAATATCGGAGCCTTCCGTATCACGGTGCTGTTGTCGGGTCTCGTGGACCGTGCAACGCTCGGATTGACATCACTAAGTTTCGAATTAGCTTGATTTTTGATGACTCTTCATGCATGACATTCGATTATAGAATCAACATCAAGCATTTCAAAATGACGATTATAAATGACATCGAAAACACGTAACGAAAGATTCTACAGTCGCGTTACAACCTTAAGGTCAGACGCACGCCATGGGGCGCCCTGGCCCTCAGGCGCCTGCAATGGCGCGCCTCCATATAGAGGCGCCACCACCTTAGCGCCCCGTTGGGCTGTTATACAGACTTTGGGCAGAAACCTCCGTCGAACGAAATCGTTTTGAAAATGATTAATCCGAACCAAACCTGTAACACCCCGTATTTTTCAAATAATGTTAAAATTTTAAACATTTATTTAAACCAAGTTTAACGTTTGAAAAATTATTTTCGTGAATAAAATATTTTGTTTTCGTTAAATTAAAAATTATTCCGTATTAAAAACATGAGTATTTATTTATCGAATTATTAAAATTTTATTCTTCATTAAATAAAGTTTAAAATTCGAAAATATTTTTAATAAATGACCTGTCGTTTTAACATTTTCTCGCCTCGTAAAAATTTAAAATAATTTAACGAATTCTTAAAATAATGATTTCTTATAACTTTTGTCCCAAATTACTATTTACCGTCTATTTTACTTACCGTCTCACAAATTCATTTTTAAAAATAAATTTTACGGCTTCCATTGTTTTAATTCCGTAATCTTATATTTCAACTTTTTAAGAAATAAAGAAAGACGTTTATACGAGAAACGGACCGGAACTCGGAAAGATTGGTATCCTATTTGCCTCTCACGATTACTCCCACGTAGTGTCATGCATGCACAACACTAAACACACCCCCCCAACCTAACACCACCTAGCTAACCCTATATCTACACTAACACCTAATCCTACCTGCGTACTCCCTACTTCAATGCCTCTATATATACTCCACTACGGAGTACTAATATTACGATTATTACGGAGTACCGTATACTACGAGTACTACATACTACTTATTAATATTACGTACTACTTCTACTTATTATACTATATATTCCGTACTATATACTATATTTACTCCCTCGTCCTTCTTTATAATTGGAGCATCGGGAATGAGGAGCTGCCCGGTATTTGGCGGGATCACTTTTCTGAAACCGTATTTGGGTCAAATCATTTCGACCGAAAATTCATTAAAAGGGGGAAGGAGACGACTTTTCTAACGTAGACCATATTATTGACCTAACGACTTTTCATTCTTAATAATATTAATAAATAGTCCGTATGTAATAGCTATTAAGGTAACCAAACTTTTCTTCTAACAACATTTTTTATATATAAGTATATTATGTTACTAACTTAATAAATTGCTTATTTAAATATTTAGGCTTGTTTGTACGACTAAATTACTTATGTATATATAAAAATGTTACGTGATATTGTATTTGTGTTATATATTTATTTACGACTAAATTCAACTCGACTAAATTATCACTTGTTTAATTTATTTATTTATCACCTTTACATGTCTGTTTATATGAGAAATTGAGAAAATGAATAAACGAACTTAAATTAAAAAAATTAAATTATATCATTTTTATTGTATTTTATTTATTTACTGGCTATGTATGTTTATTCTATGTACTTTATATTTTGTATAATTGTAATTTTGATCATATTTAATTTTCGGTACTACTTTTACATTTGTTTATATATTATAATAATAGAGTAAATTAGTAACTTGTAAAATGTTTTATTTTAATAAAACTTCACTTATTATTTTTATATAGGTAAAATTTTATAAATTTTATTTTCTAAAATAAATGAATTTATTTTATTCCGAAACTTTTACTCGACATTTGTAAATATTAAAAAATGATTATATTTTATGTCAAACTTTTGTAAATCGATTAAGTACGACTTAATTTATATTTTCATAAACTTTTATATTTTTGAGAAACTATAAATTTTGAAATAATGTTTTATTATACCTTAAATTTTATTTTTATATAAAATTTCATTTAAAATAATTTACTACTATTTTAAAATAAAAGTTATACGATATTTGGGATATGATCTTTCGGGTGAAACTTGAGGATTAAAGTGCAACGTTGTCACACCGAAAGTAAGTATTTGAGGATTTGACTGTTTCAAATGAGTCTGACCAATTATTGAAGGTCACCAAATAAAGTACTACTTGTTCACGGGCGACTTTTATATAGAGTTTACGATGCGAGTCTGGGATGAATAGCTTGTGTTGGATCCTACCATGCGTGGTGTTTCGACTGCACTTGTAATGAAAAGCAAACTCGGAGGCTGCGGTCCGAGAGTCAACCTAGTGTTTAAGGTAGTAGTCGTCTTATGGCAGTGAGAGCCGCGGTTCAAGAGTCTGCGTAGGGTATGTGCGCATGTATAGACAAGTACTTGATCAGTATTACCACCTAGGTAGCGAGGGCAGAACAGGATTCTGAAAACTGCGGGTTCCCTCTTGGTGATGCAGAGAATGTAATCATCAGCTTTTATTTCAGCCCAGAGCCCCGTTTGAATAAACGTATAATATAATAGAAGTTCGGGCCCAATTGAGCCTTATGGGTGAGATGTAAACCTCATAAGATCGGTTCGGTCTACGAGTCGGTAACACAGTTACTTCTATTGGTGAGATGCAAGCCAATAGGATGTAGCGGTGATACTAGGAGCCACGACTCGTGTGTTTATATGTTCACTTGAAAAATGATTTAAAAATCAAATGGCTGCCAATGTCCCATTTTCTAAACTTTATCGTTTTCATCACCTCATATGTTGGTTAATTGTAATAAAGGAAACTATCTGTTACGTGATATCCTTTAAAATTTTTGTAAGCATATTATTTGTTATTCACATGGTTGTCTTATGTGTATGAGGTGATGTTAGATGAACGGCTTGGTTGCTGTCCCGCTCAGCGGCCACTATTTTATTTTTTTGCAGGTCTAAGACGTTGGAGAATCGAGTGAGAGAGATTTAATAATATGTTTGTATAAAATACAATCTATATTCTGTACTAAGTGAATCAAGACTATGTAATTAATAGTCGTTTATTGTAAGGATCCGTAGCGATCTGGATTTATTTACACTCTGATATGATTTTAATTAAATGACTTAGATAATTTTCCGCATTATCTATTAATTTAAGTCATCGAAAATCCGGGTTATTACAAAACTCTTTGCACTATTCAACATCGACATCAGACGATGGGTCCATGATGTGCGAATTGGCGTCACGAGACGTTTACCTCGAATTGATAACGACCAGTCATTGTAGGCATTAATTCCTATGTATCTCGACATCGTTATTTGATCATTGAGATCCACGATGTCAATACCATCATCGAACGACCACTCGAGTCGTGTTTAAAATTAGTTTTGATTATATATACACAGTTGTAAAAAAACAAAAGCGTAAAAACGTTTTATGGGTTGACTCGTCTTTTGATGCGAATAAGCTCGAGCCCGACCCAATTGTGCTAGGACCGAATAAAGACCACAACGAGACCATGCACTCACTTGGGTTATTCGAACCAAGCCCAGTAAACCTAGGCATGTGCATGCTTACCCACGTCCCAAATGTGGTCTAGGTGCACTAAAGAAAATAAAGATATTGTGTGCAACAAGGAAGATATGCGGGTGATCTCAAGCGTGATCCTTACTCCAAATAATCAAGAACAATCTTCTCATATTTGGCAACAAAATGAAAGAGTATCAAGGTTGATTTGATATTTATTTCATGGGGGATATGCGTGAGATCTACAACCCAAATAAAGAGGCAATCTTCTTTTAATTAGGAAATGAGAATAATAATGATCTCTTCAAGATCATTTCAAGATATACCTAGGATAACATATTACTAGCTTAGTTACTAGTTTTAATTTGATTAGTATCTCGTAATATATTCGAGATTATATTCATGTAAGGCTATAAAAGCCACGTCCCATGCTAGCATTTGACATTGAACGATTAAGTAATAAAATTTCAACAACATTTTGATTTTAAATCAACTCTTGTGTTTTATATTTCAAGAAAGTACGGAATCGCGTTGAGGAATTGGTGTGCCAATCTCTACGTTATTAGTTTCGGATTCAAGGTCGAATTTGGGCTAAATATCTTTGGTTACGTTGTCTTTATTTCATCACAAAATCCTTACGTAATTCAAACTATTTTCTTTCCTAAAATAGGCGTGCCACAAACGACCTTAACCACGAACCAGGGTTACATTAACCTTAGTTCAATTTCACTCCAAAATCCACATCATCACCCAAGGTTACATTAACCTTCGACCCAACTTTCATTTCTTATTCTAAATCGCTTCCGCATTCGCATCATTTTGGTATCAAAGCCGTGTTTAGCGACATGGGAGATAACGAAGTCAACGACAACAATGTCAACAATGACGCAGGGCAGCATCAATATTGGAGGGAGTAATGACAACAATCTCATCCAACAATTGCTCCGTGCCTTGCGCAATTTGCCCGAGAACAGACCTGGGGGAGGTGCCAGGAGATTCGTGGATGTGCCCAAACCCCATGACGAATTCAAAGTCACGGAGTTGCCTGAATTCGGGGGAGGGATAGATCCGGAAGAATACTTGGACTGGGAGCGTCAAATCGAGAGGATGTTCGAATTCAAGGATGTCCCCGATGAGAAGCGTTGCAAGTATGCTATTTTGAGGCTAACAAAAAGTGCGTCCCTATGGTTCGAAAGTATGAAGACTAGGCGAGCACGGGAGGAGAAGCCTAAGATCCGGTCGTGGGAGGAACTCAAAAATAAGTTACGCAAGAGGTATGTTCCTAAAAGTTACAAAAATCGACTTATATCGTAAGGTAGCCGAGTTGAAAGGGACCATGTCAATTAGTGCGTACATTGAGGAGTTCGAAAAGGCATCTTTGATGTGTGAGTTGGAAGAACTCGAGGAACAAAAGATGGCTAAGTTTTGTGGGGGTTTAAATCGTAACATAGCTGATGTGGTAGATTTACATCCTTATGCTTCGTTTGATTTGTTATGCTCTTTGTGTTTAAAAGTAGAGGGCCAACAAAAACGACGAACTACTTCGACCACTAAAACAAACACTTGGGCAAAGTCCGAAATACCTAATAAATTCGGAGGGTCTAGTTCAAGCCAAACCCCAAAATCCGTAGTGGCCACCCAAACAACACCTAAAACAGACACCAAATCCAAAGACATGTCTAAGGTCCGTTGTTTCAAGTGTCAAGGATTCGATCACTTTCAAAGCGATTGTCCTAATAAAAGAGTCATCACACTAAGAGAGGCAATTAGTTATCGCGATGAATTGATGGAGGGTTTTAGTGACGAGGAGGAACCATCATATGTCACGAATGGGGAAGAGTTAGAGGGGGACGACGTGCTCGAGTTTGTAGCACCAAGTCATGTTGAGTCTTTGGTCTTACGTCGTACTTTGCACACCGTTGTTGAACCGGTTGTGGCCGAACAACGTGACCAAATCTTCCACACTAAATGCTTGGTCAAAGACAAATGGTGTAACGTGATTATTGATGGGGGGAGTTGTACGAACGTCGCCTCACAAGACATGGTTAAGAAATTAACTCTAACCACCACACCACACCCGAAACCCTATACCTTACATTGGCTCGATGATGGGAACCAAGTCAAGGTAACTAAACAGGTCCGTGTTGGTTTTACGATGGGTCCTTATAAGGACGAGGTGGTTTACGACGTTATTCCCATGGATGCTTGTCACATGTTATTAGGCAGGCCATGGCAATTTGATCGCAATGTCCTTCATAAAGGACGAAGCAACGAGCATGAACTCATGGTGGATGGTAAGAAGGTCATCCTAAGGCCTATGGCGCCGAAGGGGATTCGTTCGATTCATTCTAATCGTACTAACAAGCCGAGTTTATCAATGTTTGCTAGTGAAAGAGACGTGGAGCAGGTTTTGGCTAGAGGAGAGCAAGTGTACGCGCTTGTGGCGTCTAACCTGTCCACAGTTTCAAGAGGGAATAACCTTGACCAAGGTTACATTAACCTTGACCAAGTTTACTCTAACCTTGACTCTGTTGAACGCGTTAAACCACTATTGCGTGAGTTTAATGATGTTTTCCCAGATGATTTACCAGCGGGTTTACCTCCGTTGCGTGGAATCGAGCATCAAATTGATCTCGTACCCGGTGCGCCCTTACCAAACAAGGCGTCTTATAGGAGTAACCCCGAAGAAACGAAAGAACTCCAACGACAAATTGAGGAGTTAATGGAACGAGGGTACGTAAGAGAAAGCATGAGCCCGTGCGCGGTTCCAGCTTTACTCGTCCCTAAGAAAGATGGCACATGGAGAATGTGCATCGATAGTCGAGCAGTGAATAACATCACCATAAAATATCGATTCCCGATTCCGAGACTCGATGATATGATTGATGAACTTCATGGCTCCACCATCTTCTCCAAAATTGATCTTCGAAGTGGTTATCACCAAATTCGAATGAGAGAAGGAGATGAATGGAAGACCGCATTCAAAACCAAACATGGTTTATATGAATGGTTGGTCATGCCTTTCGGCCTTACTAATGCACCAAGCACTTTCATGAGGCTTATGAACGAGGTTCTAAAGTCCTTCATTGGAAAGTTCGTGGTCGTGTACTTGGCCGATATCCTTGTATACAGCAAGGGCATTGAAGAGCACCTACGACACTTAAGACAAGTGTTCGAAACGCTAAGAGTGCAAAAACTATACGGCAAAGCCGAGAAGTGCTCATTCTTGGTTAACAAAGTTATATTCCTTGGATACGTTGTATCTCGGGATGGAGTTGCTGTGGATCAAGAGAAGGTGGAGGCTATTCGTTATTGACCTATCTCTAGTACGGTGACTGAAGCACGATCATTCCATGGATTGGCTTCATTCTACCGACAATTTATTCATGATTTCAGCACAATTATGAGCCCAATCACGGGTTGCTTGAAAAAGGGAGCGTTTGATTGGAACGAACAAGCTCAAAAGGCGTTCGAGAAGATCAAGGAGTTACTATGCAACGCACCTATACTCGCTCTACCCGAATTCTCTCAACCGTTTGAAGTTGAGTGTGACGCAAGTGGCGTGGGAATTGGGGCTGTCTTAATCCAAGCTCAACGACCCATTGCTTATTTTTCGGAGAAATTGGGGGGCGCTCGTTGTAATTACTCTACATACGACAAAGAGTTCTACGCGATCGTTCGAGCACTTGACCATTGGAGTCACTATCTTCGCCCTAGTCATTTTGTACTTCACTCGGATCACGAGTCTCTCAAGTACATACATGGGCAACAAAAGCTCAACCCGAGACATGCAAAGTGGGTTGAATTCCTTCAATCATTCCATTTTTCATCAAAATACAAGGAAGGCAAGAGTAATGTAGTAGCTGACGCTTTATCACGGAGATATGCGCTACTTACCACGCTCGAAGTGAAGTTACTAGGGTTCGAGTTAATCAAAGAATCCTATATGCTTGATGATGAACTAAGGGATATATTCGAGGAATGTCAAAAAGGTGGATACAAAGAATACACGATACAAGAGGGTTTTCTATTTAAGGGAAATCGACTTTGTGTTCCGAAACACCCAATTTGCGAATTATTAATTCGCGAAGCACATGGTGGTGGTTTAGCCGGACATTTCGGGGTCCAAAAGACGCTCGACATATTACACGAGCACTGTCATTGGCCGAAAATGATTGGTGATGTCCAAAACATCATAGGCAAGTGTGTTACTTGTCAAATGGCGAAAAGCTCTTTTAAAGCAAGAGCCTATATGCCATTGCCAGTTCCGGAGCGACCATGGGAAGATGTGTCAATGGACTTCATTGTGGCCTTACCTCGTACCCAAAGAGGAAAGGATGCCATTATGGTAGTCGTGGAAAGATTTTCGAAGATGGCCCATTTCGTGGCTTGCCATAAAACGGATGATGCTAGTAACGTCGCAGATCTCTATTATCGCGAGATAGTCCGTTTACATGAAGTCCCGAAGACTATTGTGTCCGATCGTGATTCAAAATTCTTGAGCCACTTTTGGAACACGCTTTGGAGAAAGGTCGGTACTAAGCTACTGTTTAGCACTTCGCATCACCCTCAAACTGATGGGCAAACGGAAGTGACAAACCGTATCTTAGGGACTATTCTCTGTGGTTTGGTGAGTAAAATTCAAAAAGATTGGGACCTTAAGCTTGCACATGCGGAGTTCGCTTATAATCGATCTCCCACCTATGCAACTAAGCACTCTCCTTTCGAGGTAGTTTATGGGGTTAACCCGTATTTACCTATCGAGTTACTCCCTATCCCTAAAGGGGAATTTGTTCACAAGGACGCGGAGGACAAGGTCAAGGCTATGACAAAGCTACATGATCAGGTCCAAGCTAAAATTGAGGTGGTAAATGAAACCTACAAAAGACGAGCTAACAAAAACCGACCGACTAAGGTATTCCAACCCGGAGACTTGGTATGGTTACATTTACGCAAGAAAAGGTTTTCGGGAAAACGAAAGAACAAGCTCATGCCGCGAGCTGAGGGTCCGTACAAGGTCGTTGACAAGGTAAACGACAATGCTTACAAGATCGAGCTTCCAGGAGACTATGGAGTCCACGCTACATTCAATGTAGGGGACTTAAGTCCGTACTTAAGCGATGATGGCCTTGCGGAATTGAGGTCAATTCCTTTCGAAGAAGTAGGGGATGATGCGAATAAGCTCGAGCCCGACCCAATTGTGCTAGGACCGAATAAAGACCACAACGAGACCATGCACTCACTTGGGTTATTCGAACCAAGCCCAATAAAGCTAGGCGTGTGCATGCTTACCCACGTCCCAAATGTGGTCTAGGTGCACTAAATTAAATAAAGATATTGTGTGCAATATGGAAGATATGCGAGTGATCTCAAGCGTAATCCTTACTCCAAATAATCAAGAACAATCTTCTCATATTTGGCAACAAAATGAAAGAGTATCAAGGTTGATTTGATATTTATTTCATGGGGGATATGCGTGAGATCTACAACCCAAATAAAGAGGCAATCTTCTTTTAATTAGGAAATGAGAATAATAATGATCTCTTCAAGATCATTTCAAGATATACCTAGGATAACATATTATATTATCTAGATTAGTTACTAGTTTTAATTTGATTAGTATCTCGTAATATATTCGAGATTATATTCATGTAAGGCTATAAAAGCCACGTCCCATGCTAGCATTTGACATTGAACGATTAAGTAATAAAATTTCAGCAACGTTTTGATTTTAAATAAACTCTTGTGTTTTATATTTCGAGAAAGTACTTCGGAATCGCGTTGAGGAATTGGTGCGCCAATCTCTACGTTATTAGTTTCGGATTCAAGGTCGAATTCGGGCTAAATATCTTTGGTTACGTTGTCTTTATTTCATCACAAAATCCTTACGTAATTCAAAGTATTTTCTTTCCTAAAATAGGCGTGCCACAAACGACCTTAACCACGAACCAGGGTTACATTAACCTTAGTTTAATTTCACTCCAAAATCCACGTCATCACCCAAGGTTACAATAACCTTCGACCCAACTTTCATTTTGTTATTCTAAATCGCTTCCGCATTCGCATCATCTTTGACAACCAAATATGCGAGGTGACAAGATAAGCGATCGGTGATGCGAGTACGGTACTCTTGTGTTCGGGTTTCCTTATTTTGTCACCCTTAGCATTCGATACGTAAAAGAGCTAGTATTTTATCGTTGAGAAGTTAGTAGTTAGGAGTTTGGAACGAAAAGTAAAAAGGTTAGGTACGAATGATAAAATGTTAGTATAGTTCGAGTATGATAAATAAACGAGTTTAGAGATTAGAATTGAGATTTAAACACCCTCAACCTACATGTAAAATGCTTCGAAATACGGGCTCGCGGAGTATCGTTGTAGACACGAGGAACGATTCGAGGTATATTGGGAAAGTTAAGGTGTGTTTATGTATTTACGTGGGAATGGTTGATCTCTCGCACTTTTGATGAACTCAGAAAATGAGTTTTTTTTGACCCTTGAAACGATGCACAAAGAGTGTATTTATGGAGTTTTGGGAAATGTTTCTAGTTTCGAAATTCAACCGCGGCAAGACCAGCTCACTGATATTGGGGCGCCTCACCTGGGGCGGCTTAGTTATGAGGCGCCAGGTCTCAGGCGACTGAAATCGCGCGTATCGAAAGTTGCTCAAAATATGGATTGATATCCGGGTTATTCGAGGTAAATAAGGGTTTTGTTTTGACTTTGATTGATTGCGTTTTGGGACACTATTGTGGCTTATTTTTTTTTCGGGTTTCGACTTTGACCGGTGTTGACTCGGTCGACAAAGACGGGTTTACCCCCGGTGGCGGTTTTGGCTAAAAGTAGTTTTCTTTTATTGGAAATGACCCACTGAGTCTGTATTCGAGGTCGGTTTTGAGAGATTTGTACTCCGCTAAGTGCCCACGTCGGATACTATTGATTTTGAGCCCATATTCGAGCGTTTTGATGCATGTTAACGTCCGATCATCACCGGGTGTTTTCTTGGAGACTGCTACAGTCACGAGCAAGTGAAATGCGGGTGTCTACAAAACCCCCACTCTGACTGAGGCTTGGACAAGGCGAAAGTCAGAGTAGCCACCAGGTCAATCGAGGATTACAACCTGGCAGCCTTTCAGTCGGGTTGTTCATAGTCCGTTAGACTTTCCACCAGTCATAAGTAGAGGATCATACCTGCCTTGACGATGATAACTCCGTGGGGATTTGAACTTGCTTTTGACGTGTTGGGTGTACCTTTATGCAGTCACATCATATCTTGAATGTAGCATTTTTGGTGAGACATCGACTCGATTATTCGCTGTGTAGTAAAAAATTTTAATGTCTTGAAATTTGAGATTTCTTAGAGGAGGAATGCTCTGGGTGACTCGATTCCTATATTGGGATAAGAAAGGTGTTGGAATGTGAACTTGGCATGCGCGCACAGGCGCATAAATTGGGGCGGCCCAGTATTTAGGTGCGGGAACCTGCGCGCCCTGGTTTTCAGATGCCAGGGCTCGGGCTCCCTATCTTTTATTTTCTACATTTTTGCATTGCGGCGCGGACCCTGAGGTTAGGGTTTTCGTGTTTATATACACGTCCTTTCTGCCTCGATTCTGTATTCTCGGGATGAATTCAAAGAACAAAAATTCCTCATTGCATTCGAAGTTTCAGTCATGGGTATCGAATTGCTGTCTGCGAAGTTGCATGCTTAGTCCCGAAGCTTCAAGGATGCGAAAAAGGTTGCCCTGAATCAGATGAGTGTTTCTCAGGTACTTACTGTCCATCAGTTGCAGGTAGACCTAAATTTCTTTGATTCTTGTTTATCGTGCTAGGATGATATTTTTCACGTTTTTGCATTTCCTCGGGGTGAAATTTGTCCATTTCCCAAGGAGATTGTTGCTGTGGGAGGATGGAATTCTAGGTCTCAACCTGCTGTCCCATTTTCGTTACCTAACCCGAGGAGGAAATTGTGGGAGTTTTTAGGCTTCTCCTACTCGAAGGTGACCCGAATGAAGGTCGGGAAAACCGTTTCTTTGTTAGACCTGGCTGACAAGTTTATGAACCATAAGGATGTCTGGGTCATGGCGTCCCATCGCTGTAGGGCTTTAACCTTATGTATGCTCCATGTATATGCTTTTGAGAGTCATATGGATTTGTTGTCGTGTATGGGTGATACTCGAGTCCTGATGATTGTTGACCAAATGGAAACAGAGCATAACCCGGCTTGGCTGATTACGAGGGAGCTTATCTAGGGTTTGCATGGTCGCAAGAGGGACTCGTCCGTTCCCATGACCGGGAGCAACCGGCTGCTGCAAGTATCACTTTTTTTATCTGGGCGCCAGACTATATTTGAGGCGCGCCGGTTTGTGTGCAGGTTTGGTTGTATGAGAGGTTGTCCATCATTGACTCTCCCCTTGACCTTACCAGGCATCGTTTTAGCTAGGTGACTGCGATGAGACGAGCCATTGGTTCCTCATGTTTGATCAATAAGAAGTACTTGGACGAGGAGTTGCTGTTTCACCGCGGCCCATTTTTCCAGTGGGTGGTCCCGTGGTGGTTCATTTACGCTTGTACTAGTTTGGCGAATAGAGATAAGGCTCGTTATCACGTGATTTTATCTTTTGATCAGACAGTTCACCTTTATCCTGACCGCGTCCTTAGGCAATTTGGTTGGTCGCAAAGGATCCCGGATGATGAGGTAGTTGTCAGTGACTTCTCTCAGCTGACTGACGTGATGTACGATACTTGGTTGCAGCGGTGACACACCCAGGTCATTTGGTCAGTTCCTAAGTCTCTTCATTCGACATGGGTATCGGACACATACGAGAAGTGGACGAAGGAAGGTTCTGCAGAGGCTCGTGCTGCTCTTAAGGTAAATGAAGCTTTTGACCTAGTTCGTCGGGAGCAGGTTAAGGATAACAGAGGTTTCTTTGATGATGGTGACACTCGTGCTAATGTCGGATCCAAAGACAAAGACTAAGACTCAAGATAGAGAGACGGGTGCTAAAGCTGTGTGGGACAGGTTGGGCCCCCAAACAGACTTGGAGAAGTGGCTCAGGTCAAGACTGGCGGACAAGGACCGACTTGGTCCTCGTGACAGGCTGCCGGAGCAAGTGAGGGCTCGACTCAGGCTGACTACCGTGATGGATGATCCTCTTTCGAAGAAACGAGTTCGGGCTAAAGAGACTCCCGTGGTGATTGATGAACTCCCGCCCCCGCCTCGACGTCAGTAGACTCCGAAGGAAGCAAAGGATAAGGGTAAGGGTGAGATGCCTTGAATACCCGACTCCTTAGATTTGCTTTTTTATTTAAATAATACTACTATTTTTGTAGTGTCGTGTGTGCTTTTTGAATTTTGTATTTGAAATTCCCGAATTTATCAAGATTTTGGTAATAATAAAGAAGGTTTCATTATCTAAACCATTTCTGTCTTCTTCGTGATTGCGGTTGTTGTGCCCTCGTGAGGGCTTCTTACATATCCATAGTTAGTGGAATCAAATCAGACGTAGTTCAAGGCTTTAGAATTTTGCAATCTCGAAATACATCAAGACTAGTGGTCCAAGATGTGTATGACAGTAGGATAAATAATCCTAACTTATTGACTTGCTTTTTTAAAAGTTTATGCTTTGAAAAGATAACTTTGACATTGAGAAAGGATCAGGGGCTGTAACGTTTCAGATGGTCCAAGTTGGTAGGATTGGTAAAGTCATTCCCGTCCAAGTCCGTCAGCTTCACAGTACCTCCTGATATAACCTTTTTCACCAGGTATGGCCCGACCCAATTGGGTTGAACTTTCCCAGTGGGTCAATTGGTAATAGAGTTGGAACAAATTTGAGGACTAAATCTCCTTCCTTGATATGCCTTGGTAATAATCAAGACTAAATTTGAGGATAATTCTGGCCGCTAATCCAGTAGCTAAATTAGCGACAAGGCGTTTAGCTAAGCTACTAATGAAATTTAGTCGCAAATTACGTCTCTAAGCCAATTAGCTACGGAATATTGAAGATTTGCTACCAAAATTTCCGACACTAAAATGACTTTACCTTATAGTGCTTGTTAAAGGCCAGTTGTATCATCTTCTGGTATACCTGAATATTGTTGAGGATGCGGATTCGCCGTTCGTCCAATAGAACCATCGAGTCATATCACGCCTGGACCGAGTCAGCTTCGGGTACTTGGCTTTCTAACAGAATTCTGAGGGATGGTACTTCCAACTCGACTGGCTGGACTGCCTCCATCCCGTATGTCAAATATTAGGGTGTTGCGTGCATCGGTTGCGGTGCGGATTGGCGTTCAGTATCCCCATAGGGCAAAGAGTATTTTGTCAGGCCTTTCTCGGTAATTATAAGTCATCTTTTTAAGTATGACCATTGTCTTGTTGGCTACATCTAGCCCTCCAATTGTTTGGGGACGGTAGGGCGAGGATGTATGCCTTTGGATTTTGTATTTGGTTAGCAGAGCTGCTGTTTCGGCTTGGAAATGGGTCCTGTGATCGTTGATGAATTCATGTGGGATCTCGTACCGACATACAATTTTATTCTGGATGAACTTAGCTACATGCTTGGTGTTCAAAATGCGGTAGGATTCATCCTCGACCCATTTCGTTAAGTAGTCGATGGCTACCAATTATGTCCACTCGATCTTGAGGGGTTTACCTTTCCGATTATGTCGATTCCCCATGTTGAAAGTGGACATGGTGATGTCATGGTGTACAATAGGGATAATGGCATATGTTGTATACTAGGGAAGATCTGGCAATTATGACACTGTTTGACGTACTGTCTGCAGTCAGTTTCCATACTATTCCAGTAGTATCCTAGCCTCATGATTTCCGGACTAGCATCTCGGCATTCATATGTGGACCACACTCACCGTCTTGTATTTGTGCCATAACTTTTTTGGCCTTCATTTTTTTGATGCATAGGAGGAGAGCCCTCTGTGCTGTCTTTTTATATAGCTGCTCGTCATCTGTGCAGATGATGGTCGGATTTGTCGTGGATCCCGCCACCAAATATACCAACTAATCCTAACTAGTACCTAGGGTAAATCGGGTCGAACCACAAGGACGAAAAAGGAGTTTAGACTAAAGTTCACCTAAGGACTAGACTAAGCCACAAGGAAACAAGGGAGAGGAATTAACAAGAATTGATTAACTACAACGATTACTAGGCTAAGAAACAAGACTAAATAAACTAAGACAATGAAGGAATGAAAGCTATGACTAAGAATATGAAGAATTCAATAAGACAAGAATTAGAATCATTTGGGGTTTTTTGTAATTGGTTACACATTCTTTATATTTATATATACTTACCATTCATAAAAAAAAAGAATTAGAATTAGTCGGGTTCAAGGGTATCGAAACAATCAAGAGGAAGCAAGAATGAAGTGGTAGTCAAGCTATCTAGGCATAATCCGGGCTCTCGCTCCAAAACCGTCCTAGAGGTCTCCCGCTCTCGCGCAAAAACCCATCCTAGCAACATACAAGGTCACAAGAAAAAGGCAAGAAAACATGCATTTGCAACTACAAGTCATTCAAGCATTTCATCAAACATGACACATGCATACAACCAAGAAGCAACCTAAACAACCACCAACACCCTACACAAGACACCCAATCCCCCTACTAATCCTAGCAAGAGAACTACTCACTCATGTTCAAGATAGTAAACCCAACAACCATAATGAAATAAGCATAAACATGGACATTCATGATGGAATATTGAAGATTACTAAGCATAAACACAAATGAAAACTAAGTAGAAGAGATTAGGAAGAAGATGAATTATACCAACACCAAAGAGTGAACAAAAGATTGAATCTTTGCATAAATAAACCCAAAGGAAGATTTCCAATGTTGTCAATAGTGTAGATCAACCCAAAAAGTCTTCAATATTACAAAGATCAATCAAGGATTAAACTAAGAAGGCTTAATGAAAAGTGATTAGGGAAGGATTAAGCTAATCTACACTAATCTAAGCTAATCTAACCTAAAGTATATCTAGGGTTTCCTCATACTTAAAACAATACATGAGAGGGGGGGGGGGGGGGCGTTTATATAGGGTTCCATAAGTGAGAGGAAGGAAATAATGAAGCAGAGGGCTGAGCTGCGCCTATCCCAGCCGGGATGGCGGTGGTCCCGGTCGGGATGAGAGTGGTCCCGGCCGGGAAGGTCATGGTCCCGGTCGGGAAGGCCCTACAGTGGCCCTCTTCTGTCGTGTTTGCTTCACGGCTTGCTAGTTTGTATTCCTGGCTGGGAATACGAGTATTTCCGGTTGGGAATACGAGTGACATGGCCGTATAGCTTCACGGGTCGATCGTCCTTTACACCTAAGCGATGTCATGACTTGGGATTGGTTCGTATGACGATGAAAAAGACTCAGAAAGCTGAGTTCTGCGACAAATGAACCTACAAGCACAATCATAGCTGCAAGAGACATTAATAGCACAAAACCGCTTATAAAAGCGGTTAAATCAAAGGAAAATCAAGTAAAACATGAAAGAAAGACGGTATAAATCAAGCATATCAGCAGATAAATTGGGTAGCCAATCTTCGTAGGGCTTTCCTGGCCCGACCATCGATTTCGGGAGGTTATGTTCCCATTGATATGTAAGTTAAAATAGTTTGATACCAAGGTTCGGGATCAGCTATTTCAATATCCTCGATGGAGTGGACGTATGCCGGTTCGGACAACCTTTCGCCGCAAATTGGCATACTGGTCAGGTGATCGGGGATGTTCAGCAGAGATGCCAATTTGGAAAGTGCATCTGCGAACTGGTTTTCTTCCCGGGGCAAGTATACGTATTTTACCTTTTGGAATTGCTTCTTGAGAACTCTTACTTGCGCGTGGTAGGCCAAGAGGTTGGCATTTCGAGTTTTCCAGTTCTGAAGAGCCTGATTAATGACCAAGGATGAGTCGCCGTGTACTCGAAGATTTGTGACTCCTAAATTGGCGGGGGCTTGTAACCCTTGGATGCATGCCTCGTATTCGGCGGCGTTATTAGTCACGTCAAAATCTAGTTTGATGGATACGAGAGTATGTTCCCCTTTCGGTGAGATTAAAAGAATCCCGACACCGAATCCTTGGAAGTTGAATGCGCCGTCGAAATACAAATCCCATGTTTCTGCGTCGGTATGAAATATGTCTTCTCCCGGGAAGGGCCAGGTATTGGTGTGTCCGTCTTCAGTTACGGGACTGTCAAAAAGAAATTCAGCCACTACTCGGCCTTCGATGGCTTTTCGTGGCACGAACTTTGGGTCGTACTCTGCTAGCACTAGAATCCACCTAGATAACCTGGCGTTGAGGATGTGCTTTCAAATAGATATTTGATGGGATCCATCTTGGATAATATATGTACTTTGTAACCGAGCATATAATGCCGAAGCTTTTTGGTTGCCCATACTAGTGTCAGACATGTTTCTCGAGCATGGTATATTTGCATTCGTACTCTAAGAACTTCTTGCTAATGTAATAGATGGCTCGTTCTTCTGAGTTAACGGTTTGTGCCAGCATAGCCCCCATGGTCGTTTCGGTAGTTGTTAGGTATAATGACAGAGGCAAACCGGGTTGAGGTGGCATTAAGACTGGCGGAGAGGACAGAATTTTCTTGATTTTGTCAAAGGCCGCTTGACACTTATCATCCCACTGTTTTCGTTCTCCCACTTCCAGCTTCTCGGAAATTGGTTCATATACCATGGTCAACTTGGAGATAAACCGATTGATGTATTGAACTTTCCCGAGGAATCCCCTTATTTATTTCTCGTCGGTCTTAGGAGGTTTCATCTCGGTGATGGCTTTGATTTTTGCTGGGCCAACTTTGATCTTACGTTGGCTAACGATGTGCCCCAGTAACTTGCATGACATTACCCCAAAACTGCATTTTTGGGGATATAATCTCATGTTGTATTTGCGCAATCGAGTAAAGAACTTTCTTAGGGTGATGATGTGCCCGTTCTGGCTCTTGGAATTGACGATCATATTGACTACATAGTCCTCTACTTCTTTTTGCATCATATCATGTAATAAGGCATTAAAGAGGACGGTTCCTCCTTGGACCGTCCTATTAATGTTGAATTTAATATCACGGTTTGACTTTCTGGGAACCGTGCTATTTGATTTAATAGGACGTCGACCTAAAGGACGGTTCCTTATCCAATATAGGATGGTTAGGAACCATCCTATTTAATCTTAATTGTAGTAGTGAGGTCGTAGCGGTTTGTTGGTAAGTGGCCCCGACATTAATGAGGCCAAATGGCGTGACGGTGTAGCAGTAAGTACCTTAAGGTGTAGTGAAGGTGGTTTTACTCATGTCTTCTTCTGCCATTTTGATCTGATTGTACCTGGTGTATCTATCCATAAAGGATAGAAGGGCATGATCAGCGGTATTGTCTACCAGTATGTCGATGTGTAGCAGCGGAAAATCGTCTTTCGTGCTCGCCTTGTTAAGGTCCTAAAAATCCACGCATACGCGCACCTTACCGTTCTTTTTAGGTACCGGCACGATGTTTGCAACCCAGTCCGGATATTCGGACTCTTCTATGAAGTCGACTTTGAACATTTTGTCGACTTCTTCTTTGACATTGAGAGACCACTCGGATCTCATTCTGCAGAGTTTTTGTTTAACCGGTTACACCCATCTTTGATTGGTATGTGGTGTTCGGCTATTTCTTGGTCTATCCCCAACATGTCCTTGTAGGACCATGCGAAGATATCTTTAACCTCTTGGAGGAGGCCTCTGTGCTGTTGTCTCTCCTCAGAATTTAATGATAACCCTATCTTAAGCATCTGGGGCTCTAAGGTGGTTCCCATGTTGATAGACTTGGTCTCTTCGATTACCGGGTTCAAGGACTCCCTTTGACCTAATTACTTGATAACATGAGGAGGTAAGGGTACCTATTCGTCGGGTTTCTCAATGTCATTGCATAAAATATTTTTGAAAACAAAATTGTATTTAAAAAGAGACAAGTCGTAAGCAGAACTGTTGTTATTATTAATGAAAAATTTGGAGAAAAGCTCAAATAGAGCAACCGTCTGATCGTTGGTCAGTGGCAGAATTGGAAGGGTGCCTCAAGGTCGGTGCTCGGGACAGACCTCAAGGCACCAACAGAAGTGACTAAACGGAGAGGGGTTACAGGTTGGACTCTAGCACCAGACTCCCTAGACTTGACCTCAGACTCAGACTCGGACTCAGAATCAGAAGCAGGCATGTCATGCTCCAACACACCTCATAAACCAGCCAAAAGGTGATGCATGGGAGAATGAAAAGTTTGTTCATTATGTATTAAATAAAAGAGAGGAAAAAGAATAATATCTAATGTTTTAAATAATAAAATGAAACGTATAAAGAAAAACGTAGTAAGGGTGTGACAAGGACGTGTGGCGGTCCAAAACATGGGAAAAAGGTCTCAAATAATTTGCAAGTTGATAAAAGAAGAATCGTAAAATCATTGAAGGTATTTCAAAGCAATTCGAGTAAACCTCGCATTGGAAAATAATTATTTACGAAACTTCGTAATAAAATCATTAAAGGCTAAATTTCCGTAAATAAAAATATTTGTTAGTTGAAAATATTATATAAATATGTTTAGACATTTGTACGAAAAGAAATAACTTAAATCCGAGCTTAAAAACGTTAATTCGTAAAGAAATATAATTCCCTGCTGAAAAATAGTTAGTTTACAAAGAAAACCAAATAAATAGATTTAAAAGAATTAAAATCCTTTAAAATAAAAATAAATATTATTTGACTTGAAAATAAAAATATGGCTTGGAAAAAATGATGAAACGCAAGGCCGAAATTTGACAGAGTTATGACAGAGTCATAACGGTAAGGATAAAAATGCTAGGAAAAATAGCGGGTGTTACATGGAGACCTTCGAAGCATAGGCCCGAAAGCAGTTGGCAGCCTGCCACAACCACTGATGGCAAGCCGACGAAACCTAAGAGGCAAAAACCATACGAGTTAGCCAAACAAAACCTAACCCTTAAAACCCAAATCAAAGACAAAAACCAAATCTTACCCGGTAATACCCGGTCGCGCCACTCTATCCCAGCATCCAACTCCTCAGCAGAACACGGGGGGAGCGGCTCAGTGAAAGCTACCCCAGCTGCGTCCACCCTAAGCAGCGTCAAAGGGAAGTTTGGGGGCTGAACAACATCAGCCGGATCTACCAGCTAAAGGAAAGGCGAACCACTCAAGGTGCGAATAAACAACTAAACCATAGAACAAAACAAGCCCTAAAACAAAAATCAAGTACTCACCACGAGGCAGTGGCAAGCTAGCCGCTGGCTGACGTGAGACAGATAGAAAGCGCTAGGCACCAGTAGCGCATCACCTCCTTCTCCATCCATACTCTCAAGGACCTCTGCGGCGGTCGGTGGTTTGAACATGGTCCGAGAAGGATCAACCAGCACCTTGAAATCGTCATATAAGCACTAACGCACCAACCGTTCGCCCAGATACCACACCGGGCGAATCAACGCAGGAAGGAGCATCCTCATGTAGCTCCTAGGCTTCAATTCTGCCGTCACGTGTAATCCCCTAGAAATTCTAACGCAATACAGTGGCGGAAACACTGTAGAGTTGAGATTAAAACACACTGACAAACTATATCTTATTAAAAGAAATGGTAAGTCAGGGGTGTTACAATCTTCCCCACTAAAAAGAAGTTTCGTCCTCGAAACTTACAAAAAGGTAAGGATATAATGGAAAACAAAGTATATCATTTGAACAAAATGAGAATGCATATCCTGCATCGCAATCTCAGTTTAAAAATTTCACAACTTCGAACGTGATATGAAATTGAATTCGAAGACAAAATTTATTTCAAGATGAGTCGGGTTCAGGTACCCAAAGTTTAAAATCATTTAGATTAATAAAATCGTAAGTTAGAATTTATTTAATAAGTGACGATAGATAATATTGTAAACGAACTCGAGGGGAGAGTACCCAAGTATTTTCAAAACAATAGTAAAACATTTTAATTAAGAAATTCGACAATAGAATAACAACGTAAGGCATACGATGTCTTTTTCTTTTTTGAAAATGTTAAACCGTTTTACACAATAATCTTATAAAAATGAAAATATTAGCGATTGTGACAGTTTTCGTAAAATTCAAACGCTTGAAAATAGGAATTTGAAACAATTTCGAAATACTATTAAGGCATTTTGAAACAACACCAAACATATGTTATCAACAAAAAACAAAAACAAAAACGAAGTTTTGAAATTTGTAACTCAAATGTTAAAATTTCACGATAGCCCAAAATTTTTAAAATAGTCAAACCTTTCGTAACATAGGTTCGGGAAAATGATAAATGGATAAATAAAGTCAAGGTCAACGAAAAATCGAAACAAAAGTTTTCAAACCCGATAAAGAAATCGAAGGGATTGGCCGAAGAAGAAGTAGCAGAATTTAAGAAGAGCTAAGGGGAGAAACAAAATTGAGAGTCAAATAGAGCTCTCAAGGATAAGAGAATAAATTAACCATCTCGAGATTCCCGGTACGATTCCCACAACACGGGTTCCTAATTTCCATCAAATAACATTAAGTCCAACATTAGGCACTAGGTGGTACTACTCAGTCACACTCTTCAAAAATGTCTTACGTGATTATCCCATCGTTCGACGACACGATACTAATCCACAAGTGCTTTAGAATCTAATTTCATTAGTTAAGATTCCACGGTCAACAAAACATACCCAAACTCGTAATCGTTAAGGCTCATAAATCCAAAGCTCATAAGGTTTGAACTCGAGGTATACTCCAAATTTCTCGAGTAAGGAACACTAAACAAAATCCACCAATTAACAATGTTCGGGTACGAAAACCTCAAAAATGGTCACCAACCTGTTTATAATACCACAAGTACAGAGGTTGGGAAAGTACAATAAATCCTCAGACACGCTCAAACCTATAGATAATGGCGTGAACACTCACATCTTCAAAACACGTCTTTCGACTAAGGTTTCTGAGAATTCCACCAAGGTTCATATCATACCATCAAATCCAAATTTTTTTTTTATTAACTCGACGAAACCACAATCTCGTTGGTCTAAGGGTTCTGAACTATAAATCCATCAAGATGATTCGCATTAAGTATTCCTCAAAACAACGCGATAAATCCAACCTTTAATTGTACAATGTGTTTCTCTTCTTCAAGGTTAACAACACTTATCCAAGTTAGATCACTCAACTCCAAAGTTCATAGGTTACAACCTCACACAACGATCAACGATCTAATCCTTAAGAAATACGGGTAATCTATGTCAACCAAAATTTCTAACAACATTAATGAAACCTTCAATGGTACCACAACACTCAGGCTAACATTTTAAACAATACTCTATGATCCCAAATATTCACGATGCATCCATCAAATAAGCATTAGATAAGAATCCCAAAGTGATATTATCAGTTGCACGCGATTCGGTTCAAGGCTAGGTGCTAGGTATCCATCAAATATAATATACTCTTACTACTCCAAAAGATTATTCAACTTTAAGTACTCCAATCTAACCAAAGTAACCTATAACCCAATGTTTAGTGTCTAAGGTATCACCCTAATTCCCATAATCAACAATTTGCCATTCAAAACAATCCTCAAGAATTTATTACTTGCTTAGAAGGTAGGGTAGACTCACAATCCTCAAACAAGGTAACAAAGGTTTACTAAACCTCAAACATCTATAACACGGAGTTCAGTAAGACAGAAACCGGTCTAACCAAAGAATCTCAAGAGAAGGATGGTAAAATAGAAGAATAAATCAAAGATTGATCACAAGATTGAAGATGAGGATTTATAAGAGAAGAATTATAAGAAGCGGAAGCAGGAAGAAAAGAATCAATGATTCTAGAAGATAAAGACCTAAACCGAGAAGGGAATGTATGGACCTCTAAGGTTCACGAGGGAAGTAAATGGATTACTTCATCTTCTTGCAGAGAAACGAGAACGCAAGTCTTGGGTCACTCAATCTGGATCTACTGCAACATCATGGAACAGGAATCTACTCTCAATCGTCTGGTCTGTAGCTGGAGCGAACTAAATCTGAGCTGAAAGGCCACCATCGACATCTTTCTTGGAGCGCCAAGTAGTCCACTCGAGTCGGTAGGCGTTGAGAGTTCTAAGCAGGTCTTGTTCCGATCTGGAGCAGCATATCAGCATCCTGTTCTTTCATCTTCTTCTCGACACAAACGGAACAAATATTCAATGCTAGTCATTGAGTTACAAAAACACGTAAGCCTAACGATTAAGTCCTTACTTTGTTTCTACCCATCTCTCACTAATATTTCTTTAATATTCAAATCATTTACTGGTATTTTTCCTAGAATCAGGTGTAAGCGTCGGGAGCAACAATGCTCTGATACCAACTGTAATCCCCTAGAAATTCTAACGCAATACAGTGGCGGAAACACTGTAGAGTTGGGATTAAAACACACTGACAAACTATATCTTATTAAAAGAAATGGTAAGTCAATACAAAGGCCTGTTTTTACAAAAGGGCTAAAAGTAAAATCTTCAAACGGGTCTATACAGATCCATAAAATTACAAGAATGAAGAGAGAGTAGGATCCACGCTACTCGCTAGCTCACACCCAAAACACAGCAGCAAATACCTGTCATGTTAAAAACATAACAGCCACGTCAGTGAGGAGTAACTCGGACGTTCTCCCAGTCAAAATATATCATATGGAAAAATAATAGTGTTACTATATCAAAATAATTAAAATGAGAAAACATTAAAACGATATAATAAAAATAAGTTTTCAGCGAAACTTAAAGCATTTGCAAACCTGCAAGTCAATATCAATCGATAATAATAATATTCAAAAATGGCGTTATGGAAATCAATCAGTGCAACGGGATAGACTTTCACTAGGATAATACTCAAACTAGCTTCGAGAACTTAGTCAAAACAAATTAGACTTCGGTCTCTAACTAGGCAACTCAACTATAACAGGACTGCGTGCAGCGAGGTCCTGGCTTAAGTAATGTACACCCCTCCTGGACACCAACCGTAATCCAATTCAACCTGACGGCGACTTACACGATGCGATATCTAAGTTTAAGGTCAAAATATACACACTCCTGAACACAAACCATGCTCAGTTCAACGACCAATGCGTCTCAACATAGAGACACCAGCTTTATAGTTGATGACAAAACGTATACCCTAGACTGTATTACTCTACCCATACACTTGTCCTCATTCCATAACTCCAAAACAGCCATTATTGATAGTCAAAAGTAAATATAATCAATATAAATAATATGGATAAAAGGAATAACCATTTTATATTAAAAGGGGAACTTTCTATAAATAGAAACTTACTAATTTTAGAAACTTACTAAAAAATAGTCTTATACGTGAGATATTAAAATTAGTGAAATGTATAAAATAGCATTTCTAAAGAAACTAATATTTTTTTATTATCGTCCTTATCGTAACTTTATTATATTTGTAAATTCATTATTCAAAATATAAATAAAATATAATAAGTCATTTTATAGTATTTTATAAATAATCAGAAAATCGAGTTAAAACTATAAGTTTTAGAAAAGAGACGTTTTATGAAAATGATATCAAAATTAATTGAGTCGTCGAACTTTATAAATGAAATGAAATTTACGAAGAATTCAAATTATTTTTAACAGATAGTTTTTATTAATAAATAATACGGATTTTAATAAAAATAGTCAATCGGAAACAAATAGGAAAACATTAGTGAAAATAGTCTCGACTAAAAATATATTTAAAACAAAATCGACTATTTTCCCATTTGTTAGAATAAATCGTAAAACGAAAAGTAATTTATTAACAAGTATACAAATTTCGATTAAAATATAAAAATACGATTTTGAGTGAAAAGTATTATTTAACGAAATATGACGAAAATATGAAATCGATATTATTTAGTTACTAGTGTCACGATAACCAACAAAATATTATAACGATCATAAATAATAAAATTAGTAACAATTTATTAAACGATATTGAAAGTTGTAAAAAATATAGAAAGGCATACGATTTAAAATTAATATAATTAGTGATAATATATAGCTAAAATAGAAAACCGAAGTTAAAATATTTACTACATACTACTACTCAAGCATACGATATAAAATGGAGTAACATCCTAAAGTTACCTCGAGTCAAAATTCGAATCAATCTCGTATATGTCTACTTGCATAGTCCGTTTTCCAAATCTTCAATTGTACGCAATAACCTTCACGGCAAGAATCGCTAGCCTTCCAAGTATGCTCCACTTCAGATTCGAGACAAAAGAAACAGAAACGAAGAGATCGGAATAAGGATCGAAGGAAACGAACAAGATTGGGACGATGTGAAAAGGGAACAAAGAGTCGGACTTAAAGAAGATTGAAAAGGGACAGAGGAAACATGGAAAGCAAGACAAAACTAAACCGAGGAGGGGAAGACAGAATCAAATCGACCAAGCATGATAAGATTCAAAGACGAGACACGGGAAACGAACAAGCTAGAAGTAGAACAGTAGCGAGATCGACAAAATAACATCCACGAGCAACAATCTTCAAGAATACATTAACGATACATAGAAGAGGGAAAATCGAACTTGAAACAGTCTGATCAAGAATGAATATCACAACAAGACGTCAACAATGCGGTAGGAAAAGGAACAAGGGCAAAAACAGCAGCAAGGATGGTAATAACAAACGACGATAACCGAAACCGGACGAAAAAGAATGCAAAGAAGAAGAAGAAAAACAGCGGGTGCAAACAGACCGACATCAAGACAGAATGAGGAAGAATTAAGAAAAGAAGAAGAAGAGAAGATCGTGAAGACGACGGATTACAGCAAAATCGACAATAACAATAGCAGGAGCGCATCACAGAGCAGTAACAATCACAACAACAATCGAAACGAACATCAATTTACGACTTAAGCATCAACCCAAACAGCAGCAAAACAGCAGCGCAGCATCCGCAGGCACGACGAACGGAAACAAGGAAATGAAACAGCGCGAGCAAAGCAGGACATGAACAAGTGACAGCAGCACGGAGATACAAATACAACGCACAAAAATAGCAGGAAGATGACCGTGACTGAACTAGACTGAAACAGGACCGAAATCGAGGAAGAAGAAGAAGAAGAAGAAACAGCAGTAGTAGTACCGTAACAGCAGCAGTAGTTCGAAGCAGTACGTAGCAGCAGCAGACAACAACACGGCAAAACGCAGCAGGAGGAGAGCCACGTACAGCAGCAGCAGCAGCGGTACAGAGCAGCAGGAGAGCCACGTACAACAGCAGCAGCAGCGGTACAGAGTAGCAAAAGAAAGAGGATGAGAAGCGGAGGAAATAAACAAGAGAAGAAGAGGAGACGTTGAAGAAGAACGAAAATGAAATGGGATGACGAAGAGGTGGCAGAATGAAGAGGTGAGATGAATGATAAGGAAGTTCAAAAAAAAGGAAATTAAAGAGGATGGGGGAAAATGGAGCGGTGGCAGTATATGAAAGAAAGGAAGGGGGAGTGAACACATATACTGGAAAGGATGAAAAGAAATATGGGGCCACTAAAATAAAATAAGAAAACAGATTAGTTAAATGAATCGGTTAGAGAAACGAAATAAATGAATCTCGTAACGATAAGTTGACTGACCCACGAATCGGATTAAAAACGAGTTAGTAAAGTTATTAAATAATTGGGCCGACAAATAAAATAAGTAAATAAAGTATTCGAGACGAAAATGAAGTTTTATAGAAATAAATAATTTGACGAAGAAATAGTAATTTCCGAAAAATAATAAATTTTCGATAAAGTGAATTAAATTGATTTATCGTGGAACGAAAATAAATATTTTGATAAAACTTAAAATAAATGAGCTTCGAGCCGAAAAAATAGAAATTCGAGCTTAAATTTAAGTAAATAAAAAGAATTTAGAATTTAAATCGCCGAAATAGACATTCGATATGAATTAAATTAAATGTATAAAATAAATCGAAATAAGAATAAAAATACTTTTTAAAATATAATAAGAGTTTTCGAGACAAATAGAATTTTTGGAGTTTGAAACGATTAAACGATAAATTAGTTTTATAATAATTTTGAGAATTACGAGTTAAATCGTAAATAAAATAAAAATACGAATATAACTTTAATTTAATTTATTTTATAAAATCAGGGGTGTTACAATATTGAAACACCCCACATTGATTGAAGTTGTCCTATTTATGAGCTTTGCTTAAAGGGATTTGAAATACTACTCATATAAAAAAAGTGCACTTTTTTTTTCTGGTTTGCCCATGATAAGAACTCTGCAGTTAAGCGTGCTTGACTGGGAGCAATCTTAGGATGGGTGACCTCATGGGAAGGTTTCCGGGATGCGCATGAGTGAGGACAAAATGTGCTGGAAAGGACTCGTGTTGGTCTGTGGGACCAGTACAAAGCCTGGCGGGCTACCGCAGTTAACATTTCCGGTCCTAGGATTGGGCCGGGGTGTTACATCACGTACCCAGACACACCCTCGTAATCGGCCCAAGGACGGGCCACAAACTACACAAACAAAATTGACGCCTCAATAACCCTAAACCTAGGAAACTAGTAAATAAAACAAGCCGTAAGAAGGAAACTTACATCCTTAAGGTGTAGCTGGTTCACCAGCACGTTCTCCGACGGGTAGTGACTCGTCGTGCTCTTGGCCTGCGCCAGTCTCCATTCGATCCCCGCCGAAAATCTAACTGGACGAACATGCACCGTCATGGGTGTCAATCGAGGAAAGTAGGAGTAAATCCAAGCTTGCAACACCTTGAGAAACATCATTAGCAAAACTAGACCAAACTAAGCAAAACCCAAGAAACGAATATAGGGGCAATGACTAACCTCCAGCACGAGACCTGGACCCACGATAGGCAAAGCTGAGTCTGAATCCACCTTCAGTGGCCTCCCCATGACCTGCAAGCAGCGGGTCATCTCCGCGAAAGCCGCGGTTACCCAATCAAAACGCCCCAACTGATCTAAATTAGCCAGAAAGGGCAAAATCCTAGTACTAAACCTCTCGCCCTTATCCGAGAAGTGGGTTGATCCTAGGAAATACCAGAACCACAGCCGGGCATCCTGCTCCAGTGTGTTGGGTACTTGACCCTTTAGTACCGCCACCCTCTCGAAGTGGTCGGTAATGTACGAACTTACCAGAGCATAAGGCGTACTATAAGCCTCACGCTCCAAACAGTCCCCAATCCATCCGCGGACCTCATCGCTATCCAACTTGGGGCTTTCGGCAGCCCATCTAATCACCTCCGGACCCCAGGGTAAACGCGTAATAACCCCGAAGTCATCCAAAGTCATCCCGACCTCCCTGAAAGGCATGTGAAAGGTCGAGGTAGTGTCGTGAAAGCGATCTACCATTGCTCTAATCACCATAAGGTTGCACTTGGTCTTGCAACCTACCAACCGGGCCCAGTGCCCGACTACGGGGCCCAGAGCCGTCCTCGCGATAATCTCCTTTGCCACGAGGCTGTGCTTCTGAGAGTAGATCTCTAAGCATGTCGTAAAACCCGAGAAGATCCTCATCGGACCTGGGGGCTGCAAACCGAGATAATACAGACATAAGCAAACCAAACCAGCTTAAACCAAAATTTAAAGCCTAAACCAATAAGCAGAAGTCAAGATACTCACCATGCCGTGCACAATACGGTGAGAGATGTGCAAATCAGGACGAAACAATAACTGATGGCCATACCAGTTCCGAGCCCACGGGGGATCATCGTAACCAATCTCCTCATTCCCTTGCGTAGGATCCGGGACGTGAGCCCTCCTAGCAATCGTTTCAGGCAGCCTACGCTTCCTAACTCTATCGAAATCGGCCTCATTGATAGCCTCTGGATCACAACATTGCGATGGAACGCTTCGTCATCTTCTACGAATCCAGCGGGGAGTCAGCGAGCTCGTCCCGACGGTCTCACCGTTAGTGCCGGTCAGAGGAGCTCCCTCGGGACTATCAATATCATCTCTGGTTGCAAAACCAAGCAAAAGCAAAAATACGTGCCTCAGGTCAGGCTAAAGCAGCAGAAACAGGTCAAAATAAGGTCAAAGTTTTAGATAGAGATATCAAAATTCCAAAAAACCCGCTAGCACCCATTTTCGACCGCGGTAACGTTAGAAGTGGTTTCAGGAAAATCCGACATCGTTACGGTACCTATTAGTCCGTCGTAAGTCACACAAAACCCCACAGAATATCCTAAAGGGCATTCTAACTCACAAAGGTCAACCTAGAAGTCACTCATAGCGCAACAAACACCAATCGAGCAAGATTACGAAGGGCAAGTACGGGAATAACCGGGAAAGCGGTCCCTAAACCCTAGTATTTCGAATTTACCCCCATGGGAGGCCATTAATACACCTTAAAACCTCCTATCAAGCTTATAACTACCCTAACAAGCTCTATTCCACCCTAATTTAACAATGGGACCAAGCACAAACATCGAAACCTAGCATATTCGAAATGCCCAAACCGATTTTCTAGCGTTTTAACAAAATCGACACAATCAACCAAATTAAGCAAAATCGACAATAGGCGAGTAAGGAACGCTTACCCGACGTCGACATAATCGTGTACGAAAATCGAGACAGAAATCGGTTAAACAAATCCAGAAAGCGAGATTGAGTCGAAGAGGAGCGCGCGTTTGATTTTTGGAACGAATGGTTCGTTCTTTTCCCCCTTCGCTGATTTTAAATGGCTCTGACCCGCAAAAGCCCAGGCGCCCGAGGTCGGGCGTCCGTATTCCGAATCGCTGGTGGCTAGGCGCCCGACTATTGAGGCGCAGCAGGACGCACCTTTAACTACTCGGCATGAGACTAAAACGAGAGCAAACGAGACATGGCACCCAATATCCGCAAAACATGCACACATGAACCAAGCAAAATAAATAACGCACAGTTTACTAACCGATACCGGCAAAGCAAGCTTATAAACACCCTCTAACCAAAATCTGCCTAACGAAATAATAAAACAACAACAACAAGCATAAAAAATCTCGACTAAAAAGAGTATTCACACTCGAGCACATGGCAAAGCATAACAAATCTGAGCAAAGTCCGAACAACTCTGAGCAAAGCAAAACAAATCCGTAAAGCAAGATTAATCTAACCAAAATAAATGAATATCTGTGAATCTCTAAGCCTAACGAGTTGCTAAGCACTCTGAAGGCAATATAAACATTAATGGACCCCAATGCATCCCAAGCACTTTTTTTTAAGTTTGACGAGTCGCTAGGTGCTCTGAAGGCATGGATTCTTATACATCCCCAGCACTTTTAAGTCCGATGAGTCGCTAGGCGCTCTGAGGGCATGGATTCTTATACGTCCCAAGCATTTTTAAGTCTGACGAGTCGCTATAGGCGCTCTGAAGGCATGGATTCTTATACATCCCAAGCACTTTTTAAGTCTGACAAGTCGCTAGGCGCTCTGAGGGCATGGATTATTATACATCCCAATCATTTTTAAGTCTGACGAGTCGCTAGGCGCTCTGAAGGTATGGATTCTTATACATCCCCAGCACTTTTTAAGTCCGACGAGTCGCTAGGCGCTCTGAGGGCATGTATTCTTATACATCCCAAGCATTTTTAAGTCTAACGAGTCGCTAGGTGCTCTGAAGGCATAGATTCTTATACATCCCAAGCATGTTTAAGTCTAACGAGTTGCTAAGCGCTCTGAAGACAATGGATTCTTATACATCCCAAGCAGTTTAAGCCTAACGAGTTGCTAAGCGCTCTGAAGGTAATTCGAACCTAACGGGTTATTGTAGAAACCCAGATTTGGTCCTGGTGGCTGCAGAAGTGCCCAACAAACACCCGATGACAATAGGACTGCAACACGACGCGGGTTCGCGATGTAATATGTGGTTTTTCTATAGAACGGATCAAATAAATCACTCGAACAAATTAAACTAACATGATGGCAACCTTATTCGTGTCGTTACGATCGCATAGACACTAATTGGAGTCAATTCTGACACCGGGACCCCGAGTCGGTCCCGAAACTCGAACCGAGTCAGCACCGCGCCAAGCAAACCTCGGGATGCACACCCGAGGCCCACTTAAACCATGGCGCTAGGTCAAGGGAGGGAAACCTTAACCCCCAATATACATATTATACACCCGTCTCACGGTTTTGGAAAGTATCAAAATCGTATCTTCAAAACTCCAACTGCCCCGCCTCACGTGTCTTAGTCTCTTCGCGCCTAAGCCCAGGCGCGTGTGTCTTGGTGCGCCTCAGCTCAGGCGCCCATATGGGCGACGAGGACCGAAAACACCTTTAAATACCCCCCCTCACCTCATTCATTCGACACACCTTCTCATCTCTTCTCCCTCTACTCTCTCGCTAAGGGCTCACACTCCGACACCCGAGGCAAACGATCCACTCGATCGTAGTTCCGATAAAAAAGCGACATCGAACCTACTCCTCATCTTCGAGTACTCTACTCGATACCGACGTGCCTGTGTTCGACAAGCTCAAGTCTAGTAACGAAGTTTTGCCGAATTAGCCGCCGAATCAGTCCATAGCAACGAAGCTCTGCCGGAGTAGCCGCAGGAAGGGTCAACGATAACAGAGCTCTGCCGAAATCACTGGTCAAGCTAGGAGTATCCGCCTGTCGAAGTCGAGTCGACACTAGGTTGCCATCTAAACAAAACTTTCCATATTCTTACTTTCTTTTATTATGCACTACGACAACACTAGATGCGGATACTAGGTCCGCATGCACTCACTAAAATACGTAACGTCCCAACTTCAACCACAAACGCTAAAATACACTAATTAGACCTGAGTAATTCCGAGATCCGTTCTTAAACTACCTACGCATCGTGTCCCGTTTAGTGTATACTTCGAGGGTGCAACTCCTCACAATGTGATTTATTTACATTCGCATTTACAGTTTTTCGTATGATTTATTGCTTTTATGACTTATAATCTTATGCTAAATCACCTAACACGGAATTTAAAACGTAAAACAACTAAAACTAAACAAAGTGATGGTCGAGTTCCGTATTAGTCTGGGTGCTCGCCTTAATAGGTTCGACGCATCTCTATTAATACCGAACCGACACATCTTAAGCAGAATACCAGGTAAGGTATACCGCGAGAATGACTAATATCTGTATTATCACGTTAAAACTGAGTTGCTAATACGTATATTACTAGTACTCTCTACTCTCCTACGTGCATCTTTTCATGGCCTGCTTGTCACGTGAATTCGCATGCAAAGAACGTGAATTCGCATAGCAAAAGGTATAGGGTTAAAACAACGGATGTTACAGTATTTCCTGCACAACAAAAAAACTAGGTTATCAGCCCACCGATTGATTAGTAGAGGCCGCCATAGTGCGGGCGGGATTGGGTGTTGACATCTATCGGATGTTGGCTTCCCAATACGTACCCTCACCCCTTACTCAGAATCGATGGTTTCCGGATGTCCGAAACCATTGGCAATGAGAGTCATTCTAGGCATGGAGTGCTTAAGAGTACAAGTCTTTATCTTTAAGTCCCGTGCCACTCAACTTTGAGCCGGCAAGGGATGAAAGTTGACTTGAACGGTTTCCGAGTCCCCATAATTGACTCGGTGGCGACTCCACAAATCGGCAACAAATTCAGTTCACAAAAAAGGTCGCCTTACCAAATGAATCGGCCTTTAAACATTTACAACCACGACTCGATCGATTCCAAACGGAAACACGGGTGCCCGCACCCGTCTAGTACAAGTCCGGATCGTCATCCGAATCGAGGTCCAACACATCGCCCCGTACGTGAGATCGGACCGGCCCCCGACCGGGAGGGGGCCACGTGGGTGGCCGCCGCCACTCGTTGAAAAACCGGGTCGGTCCCGCGCGGGCGCGCCTGGGGCGCCAGGCGGTGCGGACGGACGTCCACAGTTTGGTGACTCCGCTGGGGATTTGGAAACAAGTTTCCAGCGGTGGTGTAACTTGAATGACGCTAAAAAGTTTTGGCCCTAAAAAGCCCACCCTAACCGATATCAGGACCAATCGACCTCTTCGCGGTAAGATCTTAAGGGACACGCGGAGAGATCCTCGATTGACGCTCCGGCCGCCTAACGCATACCCCGCGGGAATAATAAGCGGATAGTTCCGAACGAACGGTATGACACTCGTCTCCCCAGATAATTGTCAACGCCTAAGTAAAGACTATTCGTGGGCGGTAGCCTACCCTAACCTACCCGTGTCTGCATCCTGCATGAGTGTATGCATTCCTAGTTATGTGTAGCGTGTTTGCAAACAACCCAAATAAAACACTAAAAATCTGGATTCAACCACGCCAACATATTCAACCGCACCCAATTTCATTTTCATAAATAAGTCATCTTTTCAAAACGACCTTCTTTAAACGCCGATACTCCGGTCAAATCATGATTTCTAAAAAGGGAAAAACATTTTTAGATGCCGTTATCATGGCAAATTTTACACTCACCACTTTCAAAAAATAAATATATATTTTTAGTGCCATCGCCTTGGCCAAAGTAAAACCCGTCAACGACGATCACCGTTAACACCACCGGGACTCCCGATCAATGGGATCAAGGTACACCAAGTGGTTACATTTTTTTTCTATTTTTAAAAAAAATGTTTTTTTACACACATACCGTTAACACAACCAAAGCTTCAATTAATGAAGTCAAGGAACCCAAAACGGTTACATTCTCGCTTTTCACTATACATCACTCTCCACCGTCAAATGTTAGTTAATGCAACAGACAAAAGTGGATCACTCGTTTTAAAAGCCTTTTCTAAAAACGCTATCCACCACCTAAGTTCTTTGATAAGGATTTAGTTACACTTTTAAAACACCGTCATTAGACTTCACGCTCTACCACGAGTACCATATCCGCTACAAGTATCGAGCTATCTAATTAATAGTACTCTCGATAAAAGCGTCACGTCATTATTTTCAAAACTGATTCCCCTAAGAACCATGTTCCTTTAAAAAAAAAAACATTTACACTTTGGCTATCGCCGGATTCCCGACGCACGCACATAGCAACACATTTTCACATCACAAACAATGTCTTCACGCCATCGTCACCTTAATTTTACAAATCGTCCTTTTTGAAAAAAAGGGTTTTTTTTAACCACAACAATTGGTCGTTTTCAAAAGAGAAACATATATCAAAATCCTTTGATCCTGAGCCGGGATCTCGATCAACTTCTTACGTCGTAAAACCGTGTGATTAACTGTCTGTGTTACTAGGATCACCTCTACTCGAGGTCTTACATTTTGGGTCGTCTCCTTTCGAGAAGTCCTCTTTAAACCTCACCTCCGAGGTTTGTGTCAAATCGTCTCGTCACAGAGATCTAAAAATTCATTAGGCGTTTCGCCGAATACACCAAGAGTCTAAAGCACTTGAGTCCCTGAGCCAGTGACCGCACGCACATGCGAGTCAAGGGTCTCGTTTCCGCGTCGCTCAGTCGCGAGCATCCTTCGGTTCTCTAACGCGTCCGACGCAACCTTCCTGATTCCCGATATTATCTTGCAGAGATCGTCCTCCACCATCACCACCCTCACAAATTTCAGTTTCAAAGACCTAACTCATATGGTTTACAACCTCGTCACCTCCGTAACCTCCATTGAGGCCTCTATTCGCAACCTCAACGAGCGGATGGACTCCCTCGCAGCCAAAACCCAAAATCACCCGCCAATCCAAGTGAGCAGGAGTAGTGCTCCCCAAAAGAAGAAAGTCCCTAGAAAGTTTGCCCACTTAGACATCCCCTATGACGAAGCTTTAGTCATCGCCATTCAACATGGTCTACCATCCCCTCTAGAACCCGTACCCGAGATCCCTCTAGGACAAAGAAGCAAATCATGGGATCCCAAAGCCTTCTGCTCCTTTCACCAGGGACCAGGACATGAAACCCAATTCTGCACCAAACTAAGACTTGTAATCCAAAACCTAATTGAAGAAGGAGCATTTTCCCCTCCCAAAAAACCGTCATACATTCAATTTGGCACGATCCATTATGAACAATACCAACGCGATCACCCCATCCATGGGGTATGGGCGGATGATGATGACGATGTCTATATCCACGAGCCAATAGTCACGATCCCCCTAACCACCTAGACCAAAGGAGATAGGTCACGTCACTAGATCTGGGCGACCCTACCAAAATGTCACAGTCGACATACCAAACACCAATCACGTTCCTGAAAACACCCCAACCACCGACAAAATCCCAATTACCACCCCTGAGGTACAAATAGTCAAGCAGCTACAGAAAGCAAAACCGACCTTTCCATATGGCAACTCATAGCCAGCTCCTACAATCACCGCATGGCCTTAGTCCAAGCCTTAGGAAGAATGAACATATCCTCAACCGTTACACCTGAAGATATGATAGGACATGTTCTTCAGAAAGCCAAGGGATTAAAGGATCATATAACCTTCTCCGACGTAGACCTCCCACTCTTTGGGCCAAAACACAATCTGGCCCTTTACGTTACAGTAACCTGTTTAGGCAAAAAGGTGCCCATAACCCTTGTGGATGACGGTTTTGCCGTAAACATAATCCCTCTTAAAACCGCCCGCGTCCTAGGAATGTCAGACACCGACTTCATACCCACCGAATCTGGGGTACGCGCCTATGATGGTACGAGGCGCCCGGTTGCGGGGGTCGCAACCATTAACACTATTGTGGGGGCCATAGAGAGGAAAATGGACTTTCAGGTCTTAGATGTCAAAGCCGGATCTTACAATATGATCCTAGGACGCCCTTGGATCCATGCCCTAAAGACTGTACCATCTACCTTACACCAAAAGGTGAAGGTCCCCATCAACGGTGAAATAGTCACCATCCACGCCTCCCCCATAAGAGCCTTCGTTGAAAAAGCCACCACCTCGCGAGTCACGGAAGATGCCGATACCGAGCTGAGGGGATTTCATGTAGTAAACCTATTAGAGCAAGACCTAGCCCCATTCGACTTCGATCAGAACTCAAACCTAGCTATCAATTTCATGATGAGGCAGCAGGGGGCACTTCCCGGGGTTATCACTAGGAAAAAACCCCAGCACTGCAAGCGAACTCCAGGATCCCATCGGACAAACCCACACGATAGGTTTCGGGTATCCCGCAACCGAAAATGAAATCCGTGAACGCATGGCTATCATGCGCGCACGCAAAACTGAGGGCATCCAAATCTCGCCATATGACCTCACCCTAAATGAATGTTTCGTAAAGGAAGGTGACCACGAGCCTTACATGGGATTTCCGGAACCAACCTACATTAAAGGCATTCGACATCCTGGAATAGAAATATTCCAAGACTGCTACTTTACCCCGTAAACCACACCGAACACCTCAAAACCCAAACACACATCTTGTATGGATGGCCTGGCCAACAGTCGCTTATTCGGGGAAGAGCGTTTTGTCCCCGTGAATTCGAGTGAGCTAGTCAGCACGGTCATGACTGACAAGCAATTTGACCCTATCTTGCTTATTGTCAATACCGACAAAAGCTAAGAAGGTAGAGGGTGGAGGAAATCTGTTACATGGGTCAACGAAAACGGTAGGAGGTTCAAGCTAACCACAGGAGAGGGAAAGATGTTCGATGAGTCCGAGTCCGAATCCGAAACAGAGTCCGAGTCTGAGTCCGAATCTGAGTCTGAAACGAGCCAAGAGTCTAGTATCGTTTGTCTTTCACCTACATCCGTGTCTGTCCAGGAAGAACCGGGGCCTGTCCCGGAAATCCCAGTAATGTTATCTCTGTCAAACGAACAGAGGGTCTCCTTATCCAAAGTCCTCGACATGCTTGATTTAACTAATAATAAAAATACTTTTGCTTATGACACGTCGCACTTAACGTGCAATGCCATTATTGATAGCGAACAAAATAAAAATGACCAGAATGATTCTTGCGACACTTACCTCCCACCAGAAACCTTGAGAGAGTTAGCCAGACAAGAGTTAGACGCCCCGGTAATCGAAGACACCGAATCCCTAAACATCGGAACCCCCTCGGAAGCCCAAATCCTGAAAATAGGAACCTTCTTAGATCCTACCGAGAGGAAGCAACTCATGAACCTACTCACACAATACAAAGACGTCTTCGCCTGGTCTTACAAAGACATGCCAGGCATAGACAAAGATATCGCTGAACACCGAATACTAATCAAACCCGGGTTTAAACCAAAAAAACAAAAGCTACGCCGCATGTGACCCGAATGGGCCCTTAAGGTCAAGGAGGAGGTAGATAAACAATTTAAGGCGGGATTCATACACGTTTCCGAATATTCCGACTGGGTAGCCAACATAGTCCCCATCCTAAAAAAGGACGGGAGAATCCGGGTCTGTGTGGATTTCCGAGACCTTAACAATGCCAGTCCAAAAGATGACTTCCCCTACCTCACATAGATATCCTGGTAGATAATACCGCCGATCACGCCCTACTCTCTTTCATGGACGGGTACGCTGGGTATAATCAAATAAAAATGGAAAAAGAGGACATGTCTAAAGCAGCCTTCACCACGCCTTGGGGAACCTATTGTTACTCGGTAATGCCTTTCGGACTTAAGAATGCCGGGGCAACCTACCAAAGAACCGCAACCACACTTTTACACGATATGATGCACAAAGAAGTAGAGGTGTATGTAGATGACATTGATAGTCAAATCCTGAAACCGAGAAGGGCATGTCCCGGCCCTCGAAAAATTCTTCAAATGCCTGCGCCAGTATAATATGAGGCTTAACCCACAAAAATGCGCCTTTGGAGTCACATCTGGGAAACTCTTAGGTCACGTAGTGAGCCAGCGAGGAATCGAAATAGACCCATCCAAGTTAAAAGCCCTATTAGACATGCCCGCACCCTCAAACGAAAAGGAGATTAGGGGATTTCTGGGTAAGGTTCAATACATCAGTCGCTTCATTGCCAAACTGACCATGGTCTGTGAACCCATTTTCAAAAAACTCAAAAAAACCCAACCTACCGTCTGGGACGATAAATACCAAAGAGCCTTTGACAAGGTAAAAGAAATACTAGCACAACCCCCAGTGTTAATGCCTCCCAAAAAGGGACTACCACTTTCCCTCTACCTTACTGTGACCGAAACCGCAATGGGAGCCATGCTAGCGCAAACCGTTAACAAAGAAGAGAGAGCTATTTACTACATATCAAGAAATTCCTCAAGTACGAAACAAAATACACACCCCTAGAGAGAACCTGCCTTGCCTTAGTATGGTCAACCAAAAAACTCCGGCACTACATGCTTAGCCATACCGTGCACGTATACTCAAAAATGGACCCCATCAAATACATCTTCGAGAAACCTGTCCTCAACGGACGACTAGCCCGATGGACACTTATGTTGGTAGAACTTGACTTGACGTACATACTCCTTAGGGTCATTAAAGGGAGGGCCATAGCCGACTTCCTAGCCGAAAACCCAACAGAGGAAAAATCAACAACCGACACCTGGACCTTCCCTGATGTGGACATATTATTCACCGAGAGAGAATCGTGGGACCTGTACTTCGATGGTGCCTCGAGCATGAGAGGGTACGGCGTAGGAATCCTCCTGATATCCCCTATAGGTGACAATATACCCATATCAGTCAAACTAGACTTCCCCATCACCAACAACGCAGCCGAATACGAGGCCTACTTAATAGGTCTAAAAGCAGCCCTATCTCTAGGAGTTAAAAACCTTAGAGTACACGGAGATTCATCCCTAGTAGTCAACCAAGCCACGGGTACCTGGAAGGTTTATAGCGAAAGCCTAACCCCATACCAAAACAGAGTAGAAACAATGTCTCGGGAATTTACCGAAATCGACTTCATACACATACCCCGCGAAGAAAACCAATTCGCTGACGCATTATCCAAACTAGCCTCTCTGATAAACATGCCCGATCACCTTTTCTCTATGGCTATCTGCGAAGAAAGAAGTGAACAACCGGCCTACATCCATAACCTCGAAACCGACGACACCCTCGAAGAACCATGGTACCAAGCCATCCTAGACTTTAAAACTAACGGAGCATACCCACCCGACACTAACATCAAGAACAAAAGAGCCCTACAAATACAATCCACCCATTATGTCCTGAATCAAGAACTACTGTACAAACGAATCCCACAAGGAGTCCTTCTTAGGTGCATAAGCAAAAACCAATCAGAAAGAGTCATGGAAGAGGTACATGACGGAGAGTGCGGACCCCACATAAGTGCACACCTACTAGCCCGAAAAATAATGAGACTGGGTTATTACTGGATTACCTTAGAGGCAGACTGCCGACACCACGTCCGTCACTGCCACAATTGTCAAATATTCGCCAACATCCAACACCTACCGCCATATCATCTACACACCATAGCCACACCATGGCCTTTCTCTACTTGGGGAATAGAAATCATAGGAAAAGTACACCCATCCAGAACCGGCGGGCACTGCTTTATTTTAGTGGTCGTCGATTACTTCACCAAATGGGTAGAAGCCGCGTCTTACACCGTACTAACCTCAAAACAAGTAGTGAATTCTTACAAAATAACATCATCTGTCGCTACGGCATACCTCACGAGATCATCAGTGATCAGGGGGCTCACTTTAGGGCCGACACCCAAAAACTCCTCGACAAATACAAAATCCAGAAACACAAGTCATCACCCTATAGACCACAAACGAACGGGGCCGTATAAGCAGCCAACAAAACCATAACCACAATCCTTAAGAAAACGATAGACAATTATCGGGATTGGCCAAACAAGATCCCCTTCGTATTATGGGGATACTGAACATCCTATCGAACTCCCACTGGAGGCACACCATATTACCTAACCTATGGTTCCGAAGCCGTACAACCCGTAGAGCTAGAAATACCGTCACCAAGGATATTAGTCGAGAGCGGTATTCCCGAAGAAGAGTGGAACCAAAAACGATATGGCGAGCTAGTACTCCTAGACGAGCGTAGGATACATGCTTTATCCAACGTACAAGCCTACCAACAACGCATCTAGCGAGCCTTTAATAAACGAGTGAAATCGCGAAACATACACGAGGGGGACTTAGTAATCAAATCCATTAGAGCACCCCTTCCCGTTGACCCTAGAGGGAAATTCAAACCAAACTGGGCAGGCCCTTACCTCGTTAAGAAAATACTTTCGCGGGGCGCTGTGATCCTCACTAACTTAGACGGTTAAGAATTCTCAACCCCAACCAAATGGATCAACTCAAACGGTACTACCCATAGACACCCTAGCAACCAAATCCCGACCTCTGGCTTAGGGGGAAGCCATGGAAAGCAAAAAAAATTAATTAAGTTCGCATCGATAATTGGCATAAACGAGTCTAAAGCAAAATCACTCGCGTTTTTGAAAGAACTACGAACATGGTTTGATTCCGTCTAAACACGGATACGTAGGCAACCCTTCCCCGGGTACAACCAAATAAACAGACAAACCAAACGAAAATCGATTACTCGATTCATGTACTAATCGGGACTCCTTCCACGTCCCGGCCAACGAGTGATTTAAAATGATGAAGCACAATCGACGAGCCGAGAACGGGGTGAAAACTCGAAAGGGCGCCCCGGCAAAATGAAGAAACGAGTTGCGAGCCTTCGTTAAAAAAAAATGATGACGAGCCGAGGACGGGGTGAAAATCCGAAAGGGCGCCCCGGGCAAAATGAAAAATCGAGTTGGGAGCCGTCAAAAAAAAAGGAAAAAAAAGAACACAAAAAAAAAGGTGAGCCGAGGACGGAGTGAAAACCCGAAAGGGCGCTCCGGGTAAAATGAAGAATCGAGTTGCGAGCCACCACAAAAAATAAATAAATAATGACAACGTGCTTCTCATTAATAATAAAACTTGGTTAAATCAAGCCTTTGTCGAGGCATTTACATCAAGCATCCGAAATCCGGACATCCCGGAAAGCAACGACATGTCAAAACTCCAAAAAAAAACTAGTACTAATACGCCACATAATATCAACTAATAAGACATAATACGAAATGGCTGGGCTCTACCGGTCCAAACTTTTCTTCCCCTTGCCATTCGGGTGTACCTGCTTGCGTTTCTTATCCTCGATTTTCTGAAGGCAAGCTTCTACCGCCCTAGCCAAAGGCGAGCCCAGCCAATCCCACTCTCCTTCCTCTTCCACAATTTTAATATGGGTCTCGTTAGTCTTGGCCCGCTTAGATGAAATGACGGAACTAGGATCGGTAATACTGTCTTTGGTTAGGCGCTTAGTGACAATCTCTCGAGTCACCTCCTCGCCTCTTAGCGGCGCTGTCTTCCTAACTTTTGAGTTGTTCTGTCCTGACGGGTGTTCACAAACCCTTCGGCAGACGGAAACATTGTCAATCGGTCGAACACTCTCAATAACAATAGGACGCAAGAACTTCTGCTCCCAAGACGCCCTAAACTCCTTAAGCAAATCCTCTGTCCATGGGTCAAAACTAGGAGTAATTTTAGCATCCTTCAAAACGGGAGGTTTGACACCCATTTGATTCGACAACATGCCCGGATAAATATAAACCTGATCCCTCATGGATAGTATTTGCAAAGCCTCAGTTGAAGACGAAAAGGGAAACCCGGCGCACCCGCTAATATTCCACCACGGGATAGACCACCTGATGATCACCTCACCTTTAGCCAAATAGGAAAGCCACTCCTTTTCCTTGTGACCCTTGCTTCACACCTGCACTATCTTTCGACCCGTGAAACCGCTATAGTTATAATCCTTAAAGCCTCGGGGAGGGTCGACCAAACCGAGCTGCTCCTGCAACCAAACCTGTACGAACTAGTACAAAACATTATACCTCCAGACCAAAACAACCACAAGAACAAAACCAAAAAAGAAAACCAAAAAAAACAAACAAACAAAAAACGCGAGCTACAAAGAAACATGGCACAAGGAACACCTGTAAAATGATCCTAGAGCCCCGAGAAGGTGTCTCATGGAGCCGGGCACTAGCATCGAGGCCTAGAATGAGCTCACCCAAAATAAGCAAAGAGGGTGATCATTCATGTTCTATTGCCGCTACCACATCCAAAACCCGAGGATTACCCCAACCTTCACGTGCCCTCGCATCCTCGAAAAGATAATAACAAGCCATCGCAATGTTAAAAGCACGCCTTCATGCTAAGGCTGATAAGTGTAGTTTGTAGTGCCTATTTTTCTATGATTTGGTCCCATTTTCCTTGTGGAATTGCTCCTTGGGAGCGATTTATGGGCTACTTATGCTTCCTCTAGTTCGTTTTAGGTTCCCGAGACCATACATGAAGAATTGGAACGATTCCGACTTGTTTCATACACTTTAGGAGCCAACGAAGAGAAGGAACGATCACTTGGTGCCTTGGATTCGATCCCGAGACCTTGGGACCCAATCCCGAGCCCCGAGAATCGATGAGAAGCCCATAAGAAGCAAGGAGAGACCGAAAAGTTCTTATTGGAGGCCTACAAGACCCTTCCCGGGCGGGATAGTGGCTTTCCCGACCGGGAAGGGGTGTAGAAAGCGAGAGGTTGCTGTTTTGAGCCGTCTCGGCCGAGACCAACCTTGTCTCGGTCGGGACCAGCCCTTCCTGGCTGAGATGGGGCCGTCTCGGTCGGGACGGGGGTGCTGCAGCCCATGTTCACTTCCTTTCTTCTCCTTTCATTCTTGGAACCCTATATATACCTCCTCTTGTAATTTTGTGTTATGGGAGACATTACCCACTAAACCCTAGACTACTTTAAGTTAGATTAGCTTAGATTAGTGTAGATTAGTCCTTAATTAGTCATTAATCTAGTGATTACTCATGTATTATTGGATCTCTTGAAGAATCTATCAAGCTTGACAACCTTGGGGGAATTGTTTGAGTTTTCTTCTATGCAAGTGTTCTTCTTTTCATCCTTTGTAGTTGGTATAATATTTCTCATCCTTTTTACTCTTAATCTTGTATGTTCCTTCAAGTTTCAATATTTGATTATTGTTTATTGTTCTTGATTGTTCTTCATGGATGTTTTTATGTTTGTGATGTTTCCTCTTGTTTATGTTAGTCTTAGTTTGATTATGAGTGATTAGATTCCTTGTGGGGTTAGTATGAGGATTAAGTGTGGATTATGGGTGATTAGGGCTTGATTATGGGTAAAGGGTGAATCTTTGTTGTTAGTCACATGTTGGGCACACTATGTGTTTGTTGAAATGCTTGTTTGAGTTGTAGTGGCCATGCTTCTCATGCTAGTCTTCCTCTACTCATTGTTTGTCTAGTATGTGATTATGTTGAGAATAGTCTTAGACACAAGAGTGTGGACTAGGGTTTAGACGCGAGAGCGCGAACCCACCTTGACATCGGTCTACGTAGCGAGAGCCCGTATCGACTCTAGCAACTAGGAGACATCTACACCCTTGATTACCCAAATCATCCTACTATGCTTATGAACCCGACCTAACCCTACTCTTTCCTCGTTTGATTTCTTTAGTTCGATAGATTCGTTTAGCCTTAGTTGTTACCCCTAGCTTAGTCATAGTCTTAGTTCATTCCCTTCTTATCGTTCTAGTTTAGTTTAGCGTCGAGACCTAGTCAAGTCTTTAGGTGGAACTTGGTCCAAACCCTCTTTACCGTCCCCGTGGATTCGACCCTACTTGCCCTAGCTACCCACTAGGAATAGTCGGTTTTATATTGATCGGCGTGATCCACGACAAATCCGACCATCAATTTGGCGTCGTTGCCGGGGACGGTGCTAGTTTAGACCTTGTTTGCCTAGTTACTTAACTTTGTCTTTTGTTTTGTGTTTTTCTTTTTTTTGTTTCTTTGCTTCTTGTGTGTGTGAGGTTTATTTCTCTCTTGTCTAGTGCCCAAAAAGCAGTAGGCTTCTCACGTTTGCTCTTAGTCTACAGTTTGTGCTTAGAGGTGGTGACCATCTTCTTCTTGCAACTTAGAGCCGCTTTAACGGACGGTTCCTAGATTGAGAAGTCCTCAACCGGGTACGAGCCGCGATTTTCGAGCAAGCATGAGGTTTGATCTAAACTCCCAACACTCGGGAGCCGATATGAGCTACTCCTCTCCCTCTATGAATCAAGGGTATGACAAGACGTCCCCCTACCATAATCAAGCTTCTTGGGGTAATCAAGACACTAGTGGGTATGAGCTTCAAGGTTATGGAAATGGCTACCAACAAGTGAGCGCTTATCAACCATATGATCATGGTGGTTATTACTCGAGCTATGGATGTGAACCCACCATGTTTCATCACGATTCACCTTATGGAAGCCAATTTCCCCAAAACCCACCACATTACCCTCCACCCCAACCACAATATGAACCCCAAAACCCACAATACTACCAATCATCTCAACCTCACTACCAACAATATGATGCCCCACCTCTTGGGAATCATCAAGATTTTCAAGGAGCTTTACAAAACCCCAATGACCACCAAATGCCCAACTTGGAGTTATATCGATCGATTCTTCAATTGCAAAAGAGCCAACAAGAAATGGCCATCCAAATGCAAAAGGAACAAGATGAAATCATGGCCCAATATCGAAGACAAGGAGAGGCGATTGATGCTCGATTAAATCTTATATCGGCTAAAATCGTGATGTTTTTAACTCGAACGTCACAACTTGACGAAGGGTGCTCGCTTGAGCAAGGGGAGCAACCCAATCGTGAAGTCGTCGATGACGTCCCCTTTAGAAGCGAACTTTGCTTTGAAGAACCTCAAGCATCTACCCAAAAAGAGATGAATGAGGATATGACCCTTAGTGAAAGCAAAGTTGGTGAAGAATTGGAGGAGGATAGTGAGTTAGATGATTTGGTGGAGTTTGTGAAGTTGTTGGGTGAAATTGACAAGCCCAAGTTGCCCATGATGAAAGTGAGGCCAAAGCCGTTTTTTTGTGCCTCATGATGAAGACTTGAAGCTTGCTAGTGATTGGAGGCGATGCCTAGGGAGTAAGAGGTCGGTTAAGCTTGTAGGATGGATAGACCCCGGAGACAACACGAAAGATGACGTTGGGTCTTTTGAGGACTACTTCTTGCCTCCTCCTTGGAGGCCGTGGAGGATAGCTTGGCTCGAGCACTCTTTGGGCCTTCATTACGATGTCGGTCGTGCGTTTGACTTTCTCCTCCAAGCCCTTGAGGGTTATGGTTGAAGAATGAGAGTCCACCATCCTCGGTTTGACGGAGTTCCATAAGAACCGTCATGTTGTATATTCCCCTTTCTCTCTTCTCTTTAGTTTTTGTGTTTGTAATTGTGTTTATTGTGATTTTGTTTCTAGGATTTTTGTTTTTACTTTGTGGAATTCTTGTATTTTGGATTTTTCTTGAGTGATGTGAGGGAGGGGATTCTAATGATTATTGTGAAGTTGTGTAGGATGATTGATGTTTGAAGGTGACTATATGAGTTTTGGAGGTGAATGCTTGAAGCGGTCTTGGGAGCGGTTCTATTATTGATTTTTGGGAGCTTTGATGAAGCTATGTGCTTAGGTGAATATATGAAAATCAAGAGAAGCTCCACTTATATCTCCCATGATTAGCATCAAGTATTTCGTACTCGGTCTTCTATTTTTCCGTCAAGTCTCGGCTCGGTGGGATTTTTTTTGGAAGACGGGAGCTAGATGGTTGTTTTTGAGCTTACAATAAGCTTTTGGGGACGAGATTTCGGATCCCGAATTGTTATTTGTGGATTGGGAGGAAGGCTAGGTGAGTTCTTATTGAAAGGAAGCTTCAAAGGCATCCCGGGCGAGAACGGGTTTTACTTGGGCGAGAAATGGTATCATCTCGGGCGGGATGACAGCTCTTCCCGGGCGAGACGACCCCATCTCGGTCGGGTAGCTATGGCAAAAACTTGCAGCTATTGGAGCACCGTCCCGGGCGAGATGAGCTCGTCCTGGGTGAGATGAAAGTCCTTCCCGGTCAAGAAGGGCCCGTCTCGGTCGGGAAGGTGTGGCACAAAATCGCAGCTACTGGAGTACCGTCCCGGGCGAGACGAGCTCGTCCCGGGCGAGACGAGCTCGTCCCGGGCGAGATGAAAGCCCTTCCCGGCCGAGACGAGCCCATCTCGGTCGGGTTGATATGACACAAAATGACAGCTACTGGAGCAGCGTCCCGGGCGAGACGAGCCCTTCCCGGGCGAGACGAAGACCCGTCCCGGGCGGGACGAACCCTTCTCGGCCGAGACGGGCTGTTTACAGCACTACTTCGTTTTATTACTCCTGCAGCCCGAACCCACCCAACTTCATTAAGCCCGCCCCGCCCCATGCTTCCCTCTCACATATCTACCCAACCCATTCCCATCTCATACTAACTCATCTTCAACCTCCTTCATCTTCATAACACACAAAATAAACCCCAATTTCAATACCCCCAAAACACCATAAATATACAAATACTCCACCAAATCTCATAAAATCAATTCCAAAACCACCCAAAATTAGTTTCTATCACATTAATACCTATCCTAGACCCATTTTCTACCATTTAAATCACCAAAAACAAAAAAAATCGAATTTTTATCACCATTTATTTCAAAATCCGAGTTTGGGGTTTTAGTTTCAACCTCGATTTAGCTTGTTGGAGTTGGTGTTGGAAGCTTACTACACCATTTTTAAGCTTCTATTGTGTGTTTTTGTGGGTTCTAGCTAGTGTTTTTGGGTAAAATCCGAATTTGGGTGTTCACCATTTTTGAAGCTTCTTCACCATTAATGGCTCCAAAGAAAAGAGGGAATGTGGTAGCTAGCAAGAAAAGGAAGAGTGCTTCCACTTCTAGAGCCGAAATCGAACCCGAGGTCGAGGTTGAAGAGCCGAAAATTCCTTGCCATCCGGATATTCCTACCCTTATCGTTTGTTCGGAATGGCAAAAGGAGCAATTCTACAAGCTCCTTGGTAAGCCTCTTGAGCCAACTCGTTTTATTTGTAAAATCAAACTTAGGAAGCTTGGCATCCTTGAACAATGTAGACAATTGTTTGTGAGTATGGGGTTGGAAATGTTATTTAACATGCATGAGCGGACCTACAAGCAACTCACCCTTGAGTTGTTTAGTAGTTTTGTTCTAAATACTAGAGTTGATCCACTCCGGGTTGTTTTTCGGGTGAACAATGTTGACTACAATTATACCCTCCCCGAGTTTGGCGATATTTTTGGTCTTCCCCTAGCTTCTAATTGTAACCCACCCGCCGGTTTTAGTGAGATTGATGTATGGAAAAGTATAACCGGTCTTAGCCTTGTAGACTTTCGACGGTTGTCTAACCGTCATGTCCACCACCCGGTTTTGCGCTTTTGGCATCGATTAATTGCGGGTATGATATTTGGGAGGCTCGAAATGAACACCTTTACTCAACAAGAGTTAACCATCACTACTAGAAAAGAGGGCAAAGAAACCATGTCAAAATGCCCTAAGACACCATTATTGAGATGATCTCCAGGTCAAAGGTGTCTTAGGGTAAGAAACCATGTAACAAAAATGGTTTCTTTGCTTATGATTTAGAAATCAATTTTAAGAGATAAATGGTTTCTTTGGTCCATGGAAAAAACACCATATTGGAGAGATAAATGGTTTCTTATCTCAACTTAATAAACCATGTAATGTAATCAAATGGTTTCTTTGCCTACCAACTTAATAAACCATGTACCACAATTAAATGGTTTCTTTGCAACCCAATTTTTTTTTAAAAAAATATTATTCAAAATAATCCAAATATTAAAATACAATGTACTCATTTTCATATATCAACCAAAATAGACATGAATTTCCATAAAACATCTCATATATACAATGATGCCAAGGTACGTGTCAAAATTACATTAAAAGCACAAAAAAGTATACTATAACATAAATATCTCACAACTGAGTATGTTTTCGAAAGATAAGTATTTTATCCAAAATGGGTATTCACTTTGTAATCAATCATCTTGATCTTCTACTTCTACGTGCTCGAGAACAAAACTAATCCACATCTCTCGTACCTCATCAATCATTTGTTGCGTATACAATTTGGGTATATCTTCAAAATACTACAAGAGAAAAAAAATCAACATTAGAAATATATAAAGGAAAGTATAGAGTACAGAGAAACTTTTATAGAATATGTAGAATACTAAAACATGATTGGAAAAAAAAATATGTAGAATTACTTGCATGCTACGCACCCTCAACGACATTAATTCAACTATGTTGCCCAACGATTATATATACCTGTCAATGCACCCCTTTTTATATATTTTAAGGGGTATTAGCATTCTAGGGAAAATGAAATAATCTCTTCTGCGCTAAAGTTCAAATAGATACCTGCTCTTTCAAAAACTCGCCTTCAATGAAGTCCTGCAACTGGGGATCGTTGTTTTTCTCCGAAACCTGTAACAACAAATCATACAAATGGACATCCCTGTCATTACCTTACATAAAACACATCCTAAATTCTTAATGGTCTATGAATTATCCCAGTTGAAGGCATTGAATTGTGAAATTTATCGGTTTGGGGAGGAGGTTTTTGCAACTTACACTATGCAAGTTCAAGAGTTTTCATTCACAAGCTTCTCCGAAGACAATGCGAGCTCCATTGCTGCAAAACCATATCGAAACCTATTCCCAACCGCAAAGGAAAACCACATTCACTTTGTTGCCAAAGTAATGAATCACATTTTTCTAAAGAATAAGAATGAAGACATACCATATTAAGATGAATCACATTTCACTTTGTTGCCAAATTAATTCAACTATGTTGCCGACGCACCATCCTGAGTCATATTAACATGAATGATCTGCAGAAATAGCAGTTCGAAAGAGACTAAGATTAATGCAGAAAAATTTAAATTGGAATATAAAAACACAGTAAAGGATACAAAGCAACAATACTCTGTAAATTGGGTAAGAAAACTCTGGCAAATACCACTAAAAAAGTTGCACATACACCTTACCTGTTTCCATTGTATTTGATGATGAAGTTTTTATTTGTGTACAGCATGTGCGTAGGATTCTCAACGTTTTTATCATAACGATACTCTCCAACAAAACCTATACACGAGGAAGAGGGACGATAAGGTACTAGGATACTTACCATTATACAAATATGGCAAGCAAGATTTCGATAGACACTTACCCCATAAAGATAAATCATCTGAATGGTGTGTAGCAGCCGGGCACCATTAGAGAAAAGACATGTAAGCATTCAATAACCAATCAATAAATAAAGCATGGCAAAAAGAAGTTAGATGTTGTAAAATGGAAACAAAATTGAAGCAATAGCATACCAATAAAGAACTCAAACCAGTATGAATTTTCAATTGCATCTTTGAATTGAGTAGCTTTAGAAGCATCAAGTTTGAGTTCATAAAGGACGGGTCAGAAAACAAGCTTCAGCAACGTTGTGCAACCCAAAACATTGGCACATACAAAGACCAGACACAATAATATGTAGTATGCTACGTAAACCTGCTTTCCACGATACAACATGAAGAAACAATACTAAAGAAATTACCTGGAGAAATTAATCCGGACCCTAGCACATGATACATGTACTCATACACAAAACGAATTCCCATTTTTAACCTACTAAAATCGAAAGCAAAAAGTAGCATGATTCAGAGCTGAAATTAGTCTCTATCACCTACGGAATCGATCATAGGGCAAACAACAACACGAATTGATTGAAATAAAGCAAGCAATTGAAGAAAATAACCCTAATCAATCTATAATTTCGAAAATTGTATCAAAATTGATAAGAAAAACACACCGCAAAGCGAACGATCGGCGAAAGGAAGAGACAAATTGGATTATCTGAACGCAGATTCATAAATCGCCTACACTTTTGCTTTCGCTTCTGCCTCCTCATCCTCCACCTCCACCTTGGCCTCCATCGCCACTTCCTCATCAATCACCGTCCCGCCTCTGTTGCCACCGCAATTACATCGTCAATCGCCTTCGCTTCGGTGGTCGTTTCTTCGTCAATCGCCGCATCCGTCTCAATTTCTTCACCTACTTCCTCTTCTTCTTCTTCTTCTTCTTCAACTTCCTCGTATTCCTCTACTTCTTCTTCTGCTTCCTCATACTCTTCTTCTTCGTCTTCTTCTTCTTCGCTTTCAATAGTTGAACAAATCAAACAATCAAACAAAGTTTAAGAACAAGTCGGAAAGGGGAGTTTGGGGAAGACCAAAGCGGTACACGTTGACTCCGGCGGTAACAGCGGGGACGGCGTGGTTGATGAGCGGAAGAATGACGGCAGAGTGAATGAATAAAAAAAGATTTAAAGATAGAATATATAGATGGATCCAGAAAATGTAAAAAGAAAATGTAGGTAGAGATGTAGAGTTCAGTGATAGTAAAAAATAAGTACATCAAAAAAAAAGTAAATAAAAAGAATTTAGATATGCATGATTAGAATCATTTTTTAAAAATGATTTCTTTGTTACCAAGAGATAGTGTAGTTTTTGAAAAAAAATTCCTTAGTAAATGATGTGTTTGTATAGAAATGATTTTTTTGAAAAATGATATCTTTGTATTAGATTGGAGGTAAATAGAGATCATTTTTTTGAGAAATGATGTCTTTGTTACTAGATAAGAGACCTTGTATTTGAGAGAATTGATTTCTTAGACCAAAGACATCATTGACAATACCTAAATGGTTACTTATTAATGATGTCTTTTAAGCCTTTTCTAGTAGTGCATACTCGGGGCCTATTTAAATGTTAAGAGTCAACCTAGGTTCACCCCCGACCTTTCCCTTGCCTTGGCTAAGCACTTTCTTAAGATAAGTAAGGCGGGGAAGAATGTGAGTGAGATTGTTCTCGGGGGGCTTATAACACACATAGCTAAGGCGGTAGATGAGAATTTCAGCGAGGAGGACTTGATCCCCGTACCGGGGGATACTACCATAGATGAGGACCGTTTGACCAGGTTCCATAAATGGATCGCCTATGAGAGGGACCACAAGAGGTATCAATGGTTTACCTCGGGTCGGCCACACTTCACTTTGCCATGCGCTACGCTTCCGACCCTTGTGCCTTTGCGACATTCCCTAGTCCCGGTCCGAGAGCCTAACCTTCTAATGCCCGGTACGGGAGGTGACCCCGGTTCCTCTTCCTCCCTTAGTCCGCATACACATGCTAGTGTGAGGCCTCGACAGCAACCAACCCAACAACAACAACAGCAAGCTACCCGACCACTCCCCTCTTATCCTACACCCCCGGCATATGTGTGCGTTCCTCCGTACACCCCCTACACTCCATTTGCCTACCCTTTGCTCCCGGCCGATCCAGCTATGGCCGCTATGCTTAATGCTCTACACATTGGGCAATATGAGCATAGGAGGGACGATTATTATGCTCAGTACCCCGGGTATCATCTTTTGGCTCAGTAGGGGTATATTGATCCACGTGGCAACCTTCCATCATGGTATAGACCCGAGTATTTCCCTAACCACGGTAATCCTAGTGGTAGTAGTACTATGGTGGATGATGAGGAGTACGAGGCCGAGGATGCCTTCGATATAAATGCGGGGATGGGTAATCAGAAAGCCGGTGAAGAAGATGAAGATGGAAATGATGATGATGATGGCAACAATGTAAGTGAGCAAGGGGACGACGACGAGCATGGTGATGACTTTGATTAGTGAAGCGATGGAGATGCGTTAGTTGCTAACCTTTGGTATGGCAACTTTCTTTTCTTTTCCGCTTTTGATTGCTCGTCTATTTTCTTTCCCCTTGTTATGAGTATTTTGTTGGCCCTCGGGGCCTTTGTGGTGATCGCTCCCGATTCTCGATGACGTGATTACATCGAGAATCATTTGAAAAATCCAAATATACAAGTCTTTTCTCATTTTTTCTTTTATTTTTCTTTTAGTAAGAATTAGTCGGATTTAGGCGGAATCCGGGCTAGGTGACTTGATTACACCTAGTCCTCCCCGCCCATTTCCTTTTATTTTCCTTAGTTTTATTTTCCTCCCCTTCCATATCTTTTCTTATCTCGGCCCACGGTGACTTGACTACACCCCGGCCGGACACATTCTACCATTTTCTCCACTTTTCTTTTTGTTTTTTAGCTTTATTTTCGTAGTTTCTTTTCTTTTGTGCTCCCGTGCACTACGATCGAGCATGAGGAAATTTAAGTGTGGGGGAGCGATATTCTAGCATAGTTGGTTTTATTTTTGTAGTTTTTCGAAAAATCTTGAAAAAACCCTAAAAATTTGAAAATTTTCTCAAAAAAAATCAAAAAGATTTTCTTTTGTGTGTTTTCTTTTTTATGTCATAGTATCGTATATATGTTTTGTTGTCCGTGTTTTGCCTCCCTTTTTCCTCTTAGGTCGCCCAATCGCCGCTAACTTTGGAAGGCTTTCAGAACATCCGGTAACGCCTTTTATCCCTTTTTCCTCTTTACCTCTTGTGATGTTCGGAGGAGATTTGTGATGATGTGTGCTCGGGAGGAGCTTTGTAAAGTTTGTGGTTGATTGGTTGCTTGTTTGAAGATTTGGGGTGGTGTTTGTCTCGTTTTGTGTTTGATTTGTTATGTTATGTTTTTTGTTGCTTTTGTCTCTTTTTCGTTCGTTTCGTCATGTCTTTGTTTTGTGTTGTGTTAGTTGTGTCTTGTGTGTAAAAAGGTTTTCGAAAACCCGGTTTAGATGCTAGTGTGCGAGTGTTTACTTTCCCTTCCTAGTGGTATAAATCGAGTCTTGGACTTTAGTCTAGTAGAATGACCCTAAATCAATGATTTCGTTGGTCCTTTACCTTGAGTCCACCTAGCTTACTAAGGATTTACTACGGGATTTGCATTTTGACCATTATGACCACCCGTGGTGTGAAAAGGCCTTGGTTGCCGAGTCCCGTCCCTTAGGTGACCGTGCTTAGGATTGTTTGATTAGTCCAAGTTCTCCCCTTTTTGTGGGTTTGAAGGGAAAGTGCGCTCCCAACTCTCCCATTCACCTACCTCCTACACATATCCACACAATAAATTGCAATTTGTTGAATTCTCTCTTTCTTGTTACACAAAGAAATACCAAAAAGCCAATCATGCCAAAAGGGGCAAAGAAAAAGAAAATGAAAAAAAAATGAAAGAAAGAAAGAAATGAAGACAAAGAAAAGGCACAAAAGCCAAAAAGAAAATAGAAAAGAAGAAAAAGAAATGGCATGGCAACAAACAAAGCAAAAATGCAAAAGAAAAGAGAAAATGCCAAAAAGAAAATCGTCTCACAAAAAGATCCTAACCTCACAAAAATAAGAATTTTTCCGACTTTTGCCGTGAAGAGCCTAACAAAGGACCGAGTCCCTAGGAAGGATGATAGCGGCGAAGGTCGGTCTTCCCTCACTTTGAAAATATTTCCACCTTTTTACTTGGACTAGCTAGACGGTTTCGGACATGGGACGACCCTCTTGGCTCATTGCTAAAGGGGGCGGGGTCTCACTTACCTACAGTGTCGACTAACACCGTGGTTCATCCTTTTTCCATTCCGCCGATCGTCCCGTGGTACGTTCTTAGAAGGTTAGGAGGAACCGAGGTAAGTTACCAACGTTTTTATTGCTTTGTCGTCATACTATTAGGGTTTAGTCCATTTTGGTTTGTACTGCTAGCTTGGGAACGTTGTCACTTGCCTCGAGTCCTAAACCGGTGCTTCTTTCACCGCTTGTTTGAGGGAAGCGGTATTTGTTTTCTTTTGGGTGCAATCGATTATTTGTTTGTTTGTGTATTTGTTTGTTTATGTGCTTTGTGTCCGGTTGCATCCACAGTGTTGTCGCAAGACCCTACTTGCCTTGTGGAGTGCACTCGCGTGAGTTGAAAGGGCGTAGGGTGCGCTAATACCCGCTCGGCTAGTTTATTAGTTAGTATGTGCTTACTCGAGGGCGAGTAAGGGTTAAGTGTGGGGGAGTTGATAAGTGTAGTTTGTAGTGCCTATTTTGCTATGTTTTGGTCCCATTTTCCTTGTGGAATTGCTCCTTGGAGCGATTTATTTGCTACTTATGCTTCTTCTAGTTCGTTTTAGGTTCCCGAGACCATACATGAAGAATTGGAACGATTCCGACTCGTTTCATACACTTTTGGAGCCAACGAAGAGAAGGAACGATCACTTGGTGCCTTGGATTCGATCCCGAGACCTTGGGACCCAATCCCGAGCCCCGAGAATCGATGAGAAGCCCATAAGAAGCAAGGAGAGACCGAAAAGTTCTTATTGGAGGCCTACAAGACCCTTCCCGGGCGGGATAGTGGCTTTCCCGACCGGGAAGGGGTGTACAAAGCGAGAGGTTGCTGTTTTGAGCCGTCTCGGCCGAGACCAACCTTGTCTCGGTCGGGACCAGCCCTTCCCGGCTGAGATGGGGCCGTCTCGGTCGGGACGGGGGTGCTGCAGCCCGTGTTCACTTCCTTTCTTCTCCTTTCATTCTTGGAACCCTATACATACCTCCTCTTGTAATTTTGTGTTATGGGAGACATTACCCACTAAAACCTAGACTACTTTAAGTTAGATTAGCTTAGATTAGTGTAGATTAGTCCTTAATTAGTCGTTAATCTAGTGATTACTCATGTATTATTGGATCTCTTGAAGAATCTATCAAGCTTGACAACCTTGGTGGAATTGTTTGAGTTTTCTTCTATGCAAGTGTTCTTCTTTTCATCCTTTGTAGTTGGTATAATCTTTCTCATCCTTTTTACTCTTAATCTTGTATGTTCCTTCAAGTTTCAATCTTTGATTATTGTTTATTGTTCTTGATTGTTCTTCATGGATGTTTTTATGTTTGTGATGTTTCCTCTTGTTTATGTTAGTCTTAGTTTGATTATGAGTGATTAGATTCCTTGTGGGGTTAGTATGAGGATTAAGTGTGGATTATGGGTGATTAGGGCTTGATTATGGGTAAAGGGTGAATCTTTGTTGTTAGTCACATGTTGGGCACACTATGTGTTTGTTGAAATGCTTGTTTGAGTTGTAGTGGCCATGCTTCTCATGCTAGTCTTCCTCTACTCATTGTTTGTCTAGTATGTGATTATGTTGAGAATAGTCTTAGACACAAGAGTGTGGACTAGGGTTTAGACGCGAGAGCGCGAACCCACCTTGACATCGATCTACGTAGCGAGAGCCCGGATCGACTCTAGCAACTAGGAGACATCTACACCCTTGATTACCCAAATCATCCTACTATGCTTATGAACCCGACCTAACCCTACTCTTTCCTCGTTTGATTTCTTTAGTTCGATAGATTCGTTTAGCCTTAGTTGTTACCCCTAACTTAGTCATAGTCTTAGTTCATTCCCTTCTTATCGTTTTAGTTTAGTTTAGCGTCGAGACCTAGTCAAGTCTTTAGGTGGAACTTGGTCCAAACCCTCTTTACCGTCCCCGTGGATTCGACCCTACTTGCCCTAGCTACCCACTAGGAATAGTCGGTTTTATATTGATCGGCGGGATCCACGACAAATCCCACCATCAATTTGGCGCCGAAACACGATAAGACCCGGCCTGTGAGAATGTCTTGAAAAGCAACTCTAGGTTAATGCCATCTCTCCCAAAGAAACCTTTAGCCTCCTCCAACGAAGAAAGGTCTAAAAAGTAAGAAAACCGTTCCACGTAAGCATCATCTACCGAAGGCATGTAAGGCCGAACCAAACTCCACCCACCTATAGCATCTATTTCTTTGGGAAGAGGACAAATTTTACCCCCGGGGAAAGCAAAAACATGGTATTTTGTGTCCCAAAACGTAGAACATGCCAGTAAGAAGTCATCTTGTATCTTGACTCGACTCAGCGCAACGACTATTGACAAACCGTCATTAGAGCTAGCTTCAGGGTCACATTTCTTAAAAGAACCTGCCCACTTGGTTAGGATATTCCCGAAACCCGACATGACCATAAGTATGGATGTTCTAGACCTTATGGATATTCTAGTACGTCTAAAACAAGCACCCACAACCCGTATATATAGCTCTAATCCCACGAGAATTAGGAAACAACAAAAAAATTCCATAACCTGGGCTCGAACCGCCCCGGCCCAAGCGCCCGAGTTTCCGGCCGCACGATTCCAGGCGGCCCGGAACCCAGGAGCCTTAGCCTATGTGCCTGTAGCCAGGCAGGCGGCATCTCGAGCAACCCAAGGATAGAAACTCTGATCCCGCATTGTCACTATAGCTATCACCCTTCACCTCGAACATCGGGAACGACCTCCCGAGGTCACTGAAACCAGCCCCGAAAACCAAGATACCCATGCAAGAGCTACAAGAAAGTGAGTTCACCCGTCGGACGCACGGGACTTAGACGTTTTTTTTATTTTTTTTAGGGGGATAGGCTACCCCACCTAGACGTGTCGTAGCCTTTAATAAGGCAATATTATGAATGTATAAAAAGTGGTCTAACTTTTTCTCAAAAGTCGCCCGAATTTTAACTTCGTCCTCATTCTGAATGTCAAAACAACCACGCTCATCTCTTAACACACTCGGTGAAAGCACGTTAATATTTTACATCTCAAGTCAAAACGTTTTAATCGACGTACTACCTGATCCAATTCCCGGCTCAAACTAACGCATTTCAAAACATCCGAAAGGAACTGTTTTCATACTCTCGTGCAACGGTAACACACCCTAAACTAGGTCAAATCGCAAAGCAAACGAACGAAAGAGTGATTACTTGTCAATCTATGTAAACAAATTCGCCAAACACAAGACTAATCCAACTAATTCAAATATTAAAAATCTAAAACAAATATACAAAATACACAAATTCATGCACAAATCAAGGCTAGGGAGGACCCCTAGAGGCCGCGCCAACAGCTATCACGACCTCACAAATGTCATCATCCAAATCTGGATCCTCCAAGTCTTGAAGAGGAGACGCACTACCATCCATCCCCGACAACATGTCTAAGGTAGCTGTCTCGGGGATTTCTCTAACCTCCTCGGTAGCACCCGTAGCCTCAGCCTCAGCCTCAGCCTCAGCCTCCCTCTCAAGCCGATACCTAGCCTCACCCTACGCAGAGGTCTCGCCCCGAGACCGAGCCAACTGCTCTTTAAGGAAAGCGATCTCGTCAGCCCAAGACTGCAGGAGCCGTTGCGACTCAACCTTGATCTCTCGCCTCGAGCTCGGTCACCCGAGTCTCCAGTTGTCCCACCATATCCGAGACATCCTGCGAATACACTCAAACATCAGGAAAACACGCAAGCAGCCTAGAAAACCACACTAATCACGCAAACTCACCGATCGAGGTCCCTAAGTGTCACGAGAAACCCTCGAGGCATAGACCCAGAAGCAGTTGGCGGCCTGCCACAACCGCTGATGGCAAGCTGACGAAACCTGAGAGTTGAAACCACAAAAGTTAGATAAATCAATCCTAAGCCTTAGAACCCAAATCGAAAATGAAAGCCAAAACTCACCCGGTATACCCGGTCACGCCACTCTATCCCGGCATCCATCTCCTCGGCAAAACACAGGGGAAGAGGCTCGGTGAAAGGTATCTCGGCCGCGTCCACCTTAAGCAGCGTCAGGGGGAAATCTGGGGGCTGGATTTCATCAGCCGGATAGGCCAGCTGAGAGAACGACAAATTGGTCGGTCAGAGGGCAAATAAACAATAAACCGCAAAACAAACCTTAGAACCAAAATTAGAACATTACCACGAGGCGGTACCAAGCTAACCGTCGGGTGACGTGAGATAGGTAGGAGGCACCAGGCACCAAGAGTGTATCGCCTCCTTCTCTGTCCCTATCCTCGAGGACCTCTGCGACGGTCGGTGGTCTGAACATGGTCTGGGGAGGATCAACCGGCACCCTGAAATCGTCATACAGACACTGACGCACCAACCGCTCGCCCAGATACCAAACTGGGCGAAACAACATAGGAAGGAGCATCCTCCTATAACTCCGAGGCCTCAGCTCCGCAGTCACATACCCGGGCACACCCACATAATCGGCCCAAGGGCGGGCCAGAAACTACAGAAATAGAGCCAACATCCCAATGAATCCCAAACCTTGGGGGATACTAAACGAAATAGGCTATAAGAAGAAAACTTACATCCTCGAGGCGTAGCTTGTTAACCAACGCATTCTCCGACGGGTAATGGCTGATTGTGCTGTTAGGCTAAGCCAGCCTCCACTCGATTCTCGCCGGGAATCTCTTCAGGTGAACCCGCACCGTTTTAGGTGCCAAACAAGGAAAATAGGAGTTGATCCAAGCCTTTAAAATCCCAAAACAACTTTAGCAAAACCAAGCCAAAAACTAAGCAGAACTCGGAATACAAAAGCGAGAATAGTAACTAACCTCTAATATAACGCCCGGACCCACAATAGGCACAGTTGAAGCCGACTCTATCGCCAACGGCCTCACCATGACTTGCAAACAGCGAGTCATCTCCGCGAAAGCCGCGGTCACCAAATCATAACGTCCTAGCTGAGCCAGGTCAGTTAGGAAAGGCAAAATCCTAGTGCTAAACCTCTCGCCTTTATCCGAGAAGTGGGTCGACCCTAGGAAGTACCACAACCACAACCAGACATCCTGCTCCGGCGTGTTGGGTTCTCGACCCTCTAACACCGCCACTCACTCGAAGTGATTGGTGATGTACGAGCTCACCAGAGCATGAGGTGCACTATATGCCTCACGCTCTAAACAATCCCCGATGAGGCCCCGCACCTCATCACTATCTAGCCTAGGGCCTTCGGCAGCCCACCTAATCCTATCCGGCCCCCAGGGCAGACCGATGATCATCCCAAAATCCTCTAGGGTCATCCCGACCTCCCCAAAAGCCATGTGGAAGGTCGAAGTAGTATTATGAAAGCGATCTATCATCGCCCTAATCACCATAAGGTTGCACTTTGTCTTGCAACCCACCAGCCGGACCCACTGCTCGACCACGGTACCTAGAGCGGTCCTGGTGATAATCACCTTTACCACGGGGATTAACTTCTGAAAATAAATATCGAGACACGTAGTAAAGCTCGAGAAAGTCGTCATCGGACCTGGGGGCTGCAAACCGAAACAATGCAAGTATAAACAAAACAAACCTGACCTAACCTGAGCCAAAAATCTAAGACATAACTAATAAGCACGAATAGGACACTCACCAGACCATGCACGATACGGTGAGAAATGTGAAGGTCAAGGTGAAACAGCAGCTGATGACCGTCCCAGTCCCGAGCCCACTCGGGATCCTCGAAACTAATCTCCTCATCCTCCGGTACAGGAACCGGAACATGAACCCTCCTAGCCACCATCTCTGGAAGCTTGCGCTTCTTCACTCTATCAAAGTCAACCTCATTAATGGTCTCGGGGTCGCGGCGCTGCGACGAGATGCTCCATCGTCTCCTGCGAATCCCTCGAGGAGTCTGTGAACTCGCCCCGACAACCTCCTCACTAGCACCATCGAGGAAGTTCCCTCGGGATGCTCGGTATCACCTCTAGCTGTGAACCCAAACAAAAAACAAAAAAAACATACCCCTGGTCAGGCTAAAACAGCTTAAACAGGTCAATATAGGGTCAAAATTTTGGATAGGGGTATCAAAATTATGAGAAAGCCGCTAGCACGCATTTTTGATCCCGGACACAATGGAAGTGGTTTTGGGAAAATCCGCCGTCATTACGACACCTTTTGGTCCGTCTTAAGACACACAAAACCTCACGGAAGGTCCTAAAAGTCATCCTAGCCCATAAGAATCGACAAGAGAGCTACCCACATCCTCACAAACACCTTGAGCAAAATTATTCAAAATAAATACGGGAATAATCGGGAAACGGTCCTTGACCTTAGCACTCCAAACACATTTCCATAGGGAGCCATTATTGCGCCTCGAAAACCCCTATCAAGCTTAACTACTTTAACAAGCTCTAATCGACCTTAATTTAACAATGAGATTAAACACAAGCATCGAAACTTAGTAAATCAAAAACACCCAAATCGATTTTCTAGGGTTTTCCACAAAACAATCTCATAATAAATCAAATCAAACAAAACCGACAATAAACAAGTAAAGAACGCTTACCCGGAGTCGACATTGTCATGTATGACGGAAATCGAGACAAAATATCGCAAGAAAGATCGAAAAATCTGCTTTGGGGCGAAAGGGGCGACGCGTTCGAGTTTTGTGTTGAATGAACGATCGCCCCAATTTTTGTTTACTTAAACAGACTCGGTCCACGAAAACCCGACCGCCCCAAGTGACGCTCCTGAGTCCTAGCGCGTTGGGGGCTAGGTGCCTGAGTACTAGGCCGCTGATAGGTGCGCGTCAGAGTGGCCTAATACGGACTAAAGCGAAATAAACAAAAATCGAATTTTGATACACATAAGACACACATCTTTTAAGACAAGCAAAATAACAATAATGGAATAATTACTAATCGACATCGATAATGCACTCTAGCGATAATGAAACAAGCATAAGAACCACACTTAACCTAAACACTGCGCCCGAACGCGTAATAAAGCAATTCGAACCGAACTAATCCGAACAAACTCTGGACAAGACTCAAATGCATAAACAAACCGAGGCAAAAAAAGAACAAACCCGAACGAAATAAGAAAACTCGCAAAACAAAAAAACACTTAACTAAAGCAAATAAACAAACAACAATTTTTCGAGTGGATACCAACACCCTCGAAGGAGTTTGAAACCTCCACAGCAATTTTTCGAGTGGATACCAACGCCCTCGAAGGAGTCGGAAACCTCCACAGCATTTTGATTCGAGTGGATACCAACGCCCTCGAAGGAGTCTGATACCTCCACAACAATTTTTGCCTGAGGGGTCTTAGTTATCCCAAAGGCACAACAACAACAATTTTTTTTTTTGTTAAAAGGTAAATATATTAAGAAAAGACTGTACAGTCACAATTACATTAGTTGCCTCAGAAGGCCCATTATAAAATTTCTATCCTTATCACTGAACTTTTGATTACACTTATTCTTGCAAAAATCGAAGAATTCCTTGATGATACGTTTAGCCAAAATATCTGGCCGGACTATCTGCTCTTCCACTCTTACCTTGTTTCGTTGGGACCAAATATGATAAGATATTGAATTCATCAGTCCATTCTTGATAGCTCTTTGCATTTTGGTTCCCTTCATTCTCTTCCTCTGGTCAATCTTCATATCTAACTTGGGAGATATAGGGATAAGATTATTTATTTCATTTAGAACTTTCTTACTGTACTCACATTCTTGAAAAAGGTGCTGTGTTGTTTCATCCGCTGCGTCGCATATCAGACATCTTCCATTATCGGTGATACCCAGCCTGCACAACTTAGTCATCAAGTTCAGGCCACCTTTCTGAATCAACCAAGCCATGAAATTATGTTTAGGGATGGACCATCTTGTCCAAACAACATGACACCAATTAACCTCTTCCTTTTTATTCCTCAGCCAATTGTAAGCTCTCGCAACTAAGAACCTATTAGAACCGTGAAACGCCATCGCATTAGAGCTGTATGCAGAGTTCAATATGCCTCGAATTTGACAAATCTTCCTCCAATACCAGCATGAATCCGGGTTAGGTCGGTAGTCATCCCAGTTCCTTCCTTTTAAATACACTTGATGAATCCATTTTACCCACAACCTATCTTGCTTACTTGTTATCCACCAAGCCAATTTCCCTATCGCGGCCTTGTTCCAAATAGTAGTTTGAAACAAGTTCAGTCCTCCTTCCTTATATGGCGTGCAAATTTTTTCCCACGAGACTAGGGGCACAACAACAATTTTTGCCCGAGGGGTCTTAGTATCCCAGAGGTACAACAATTTTTGCCCGAGGGGTCTTAGTTATCCCAAAGGCACAGCAACAATAATTTTGCCCGAGAGGTCTTAGTTATCCCGGAGGCACAGCAACAACAATTTTGTCCGAGAGGTCTTAGTTATCCCGGAGGCACAGCAACATCAATTTTTGCCCGAGGGGTCTTAGTTATCCCGGAGGCACATCAACAACAATTTTGTCCTAGGGGTCATAAGCATCCCGAACGTCAGCTATTCGAGTGGAGACTAACGCCCTCGAATAGTTTTATCTCGCTTTATTTTTGTCCTAGGGGTCATAAGCATCCCGAAAGACAGCTACTCGAGTGGAGACTGACGCCCTTGAATAGTTTATCTCGCTTTATTTTGTCCAATGGGTCATAAGCATCCCGAAGACAACCGCTCGAGTGAAGACTAACGCCCTCGAACGTTTATTTCATTAAGTCCAAGGGTTTGTAAGCATCCCAAAGACATTTGTTCAAATGGAAGCCAACACATAGGAACGTTCCTTACATCCACGCTTAACGCGTTACCTACACACGAAAACACTTAAAAATTGAACAAAAACACTTAAATAAACCGAAGAAGACAAAGCGCGCGCGTGTGAAGAATCAAGGACGAGATGTCAAGCAACGGCCCAGGCCCAAGCAAGCAGCCGCAAGCGAAGACGTCAGGTATGATTTCTAAGCCTTGGCTGGCGAGCCTCAACACGTAGTCCAACGGATTTAAAATGACCCGACCGGACAGCCACCAGGTCGTAATCTTCGATTGACCTGGGCAGCTATACTTCGACTTTCGCCTTGTCCAAGCCTCAGTCAAAGTGGGGGTTTCTGTAGACACCCAGATTTGGACCTGGTGGCTGCAGAGGTGCCCAACAAACACCCGATGACGATAGGACTGCAACGCGACGCGGGTTCGCGATGTAATAGGTGGTTTTTCTATAGAACGGATCAAATAAATCACTCGGCCGGACAAATTAAACTAACATTATGGCAGCCTTAGTCGTGTCGTTACGATCGCATAGACACTAATTAGAGTCAATTCTGACACCGGGACCCCGAGTCAGTCCCGAAACTCGAACCGAGTCAGCACCGCGCCAAGCGAACCTCGGGATGCACACCCAAGGCCCACTTAAACCACGACGCTAGGTCAAGGGAGGGAAACCTTAACCCCCAAGATACATATTATACACCCGTCTCACGGTTTTGGAAAGTATCAAAATCGTATCTTCAAAACTCCAACCGCCCCGCCTCACGCGTCTTAGTCTCCCCGCGCCTAAGCCTAGGCGCCTGAGTCTTGGTGCGCCTCAGCTCAGGCGCCCATATGGGCGACGAGGACCGAAAACACCTATAAATACCCCCCCTCACCTCATTCATTCGACACACCTTCTCATCTTCTCTTCTCCCTCTACTCTCTCGCTAAGGGCTCGTACTCCGACACCCGAGGCAAACGATCCACTCGATCGTAGTTCCGATAAAAAAGCAACATTGATGCTACTCCTTACCTTCGAGTACTCCACTCGATACCGAGGTGCCTGTGTTCGACTAGCTCAAGTCTAGTAACGAAGTTCTGCCGAATTAGCCGCAGAATCAGTCCATAGCAACGAAGCTCTGCCGGAGTAGCCGCAGGAAGGGTCAACGGTAACGGAGCTCTGCCGAAATCACTGGTCAAGCTAGGAGTATCCACCTGTCAAAGTCGAGTCGTCACTAGGTTGCCATCTAAACAAAACTTTCCATATTCGTACTTTCTTTTATTATGCACTACGACAACACTAGATGCGGATACTAGGTCCGCGAGCACTCACTAAAATACTTAATGTCCCAACTTCAACCGCAAACGCTAAAATTCACTAAATAGACCCGAGTAATTCTGAAATCCGTTCTTAAACTACCTACGCATCGTGTCCCATTTAGTGTATACAACGAGGGTGCAACTCCTCACAATGTGATTTACTTACATTCGCATTTACAGTTTTTTGTATGATTTATTGCTTTTATGACCTTATAATCGCATACTAAATCACCTAACACGGAATTCAAAACGTAAAACAACTAAAACTGAACAAAGTGATGGTCGGGTTTCATATTAGTCCGGGCGCTCGCCTTACTAGGTTCGACGCGTCTCTATTAATACCGAACCGTCGCATCTTAGGCAGAATACCAGGTAAGATATACCACGAGAATGACTAATATCAATATTATCGCGTTAAAACTGATTTGCTAATATGTGCATCTTTTCATGGCCTGCCTGTCACGTGAAATCGCATGCAAAGAATGTAAACATAACTACACTTTGACGACAAAACTTACTTGTCCCTAAACAACCGACGTAGCCAAAGGTATAGGGTTAAAACAATGGATGTTACAGTACTTCCGCCACAACAAAAGAACTAGGATATCAGCCCACCGATTGAATAGTAGAGGCCGCTATAGTGCGGGCGGGCACTACTACACAAATGAGCTATTGCAACACTTTATTTGCAATACTTTTACTTTGTGTTGCAGAAATAAGTAATTCGCAACACTTTTAATGAAAATGTTGCTTTTATTAAACCGATGCAACATTTTAAAAAAATGTTTTAATTGCAACACTACTTGTAACACTTGTCAAAGTTTTGCTAATAATTGAATAAAATTGATAACCTTATATTAATTTACATTTTAATTTTTTTTCAAGGAAAGTAGGGGTGAATCGCGAACCATAATTTAGTTAACCACTCTCTCTTCAAATATAATTAATTAACCCTCCATCAACGCCTCTATCAGCAATTCAGCACTATGTCGAGTTCGGTTGGTATCTAATCTATTCGATTTGTGTTGGGTTTCGGGTCATCACTACACTATACTTTAATATTGGGTCGAGTTAAATCAAATTTACTTGATTTTCGCGTTAAATCACGTAGGTCAGATGATGCTTACCTAGATCTGACAAATAGGTCAACCGGGTCAACGTGGATGCGCTCCAGCCCGCCGAAGCACATTATAAATTGTCTCAAATTTAAATTATCGGTTGCAAATTTGGGACCGCGCTTAATATTTGAGATCAATATCGATCTTTAAACTTTTTTTATTTAATTTGGGATCACTTGTTTTTGTCGAATTTTATTCCCATATCATTAATTTGTTAATTTCTCAAACAAATGAAATTGACAGATTTTAGAAGAGAATTTACATAACCCTAATTTTATTCGATGAAACTCAGACTAAGTTCAGATGATGCTTCATTTCTTCGTTGATTATGCTTCGAAGATCCGCGTCCAATGATCATCTCGTTCTTCTTCTTCATTGTCAGATAATTAGGGCTGTCAGATTAGGGATTAAGATCCGTCAACGTACCATTTTTGTTTTTCTGCCCTAAATTCATCCTTTATCTTCTTGTTCTTCCCCTTCAACGTCTTTATCTTTTACTTCATTGTCCATTGCTTTCAGAAATCAGGTAAAACCCTAATTTGAATTTATTTCTACGGTTTCTCTCAATTTATTATCGATTTGTACAGTTTTAGAAATGGTATAGGCATCAAATGAACCTGATTCCTGAATGTATAGCAGATTTATTCAGTTTCTGGCCTATTTTCTCATATATAAACATGATTTATTTGTCAAATGTTTCATTTTTCTTAAACTGATGAATGTTGCGTTTTTTAATGGTTAACATTTTTTTAATGTTGCGTTTTTTTTTTCTTAAACTGTTGAATATAGTTGTTGCAAACTATTCTTGTACCTTTTCTATATAGAAGATTAATGTGTCATTTGGAGTACAAATTGCTATCAAAATGACATGAAATAGAGCCCACAATAAAGATCTGTTGTGGCCATAGACCGAAACAGCAGAAAGGGTACACCAAACAGGAAAGAAAAGGAGTAGCATCAGACTGATAGCTGGCTAGTTTATGCAGGAAACTTAACTAGCTAGCCGGAGTTCACAATGATGAGATGTTAGAACTGATAGAAAATTTTCGGTGATCATCCAAGTTGGACATATTCATGTCATCGTGTGTACCTGTTCCATTTTTTGTAGAAGAAGGCTTGTAGTTGAAAAGTTTTTGTTGTTGCCAAATTGCTATCAAATCAAGTTTTATAGCTATTGCTCTCAAATTGCTATGGTAGACTTTACTGTTTGAGAGTTTTGTTGTTCTTGTCAATTTTGTTGTGTGTACTACCTGTTTAATTATGTTGTGGCTGTTTAATTGCTCTCAAAGGGTATTCTTCTTCTCTATCATTGAATGAATTTTAAATCTTCTATGAACAAGGTGAATCTATGAATTATGAACCATCACTGCATGAATTTTAAAAAATCGTTCAATAGAACATAAGAGGAAATGTTGACATGCGTTTATAGTAGGTTGGTGAGTAAAGGTTCTTAATGTTTTTAAAGTTCAATAGTTGCAAATGTCGAAGGGCGTTTATAATTATCTGGTGAGAGTATGAAGTATATATTGATGCGTCTTTGAACTTGAAATAGTAGGAAACCATATGTAACTTATAGTTGGCATGGGGATCTCTGTTGGCTACTTAGTATGATTAATGCATAATGATGGGCTAGATATGCTGTAAAAAACTCCATTTACAAAACTTTACAGGTGAACTTTTCATAATAATTTGACTCTAAAATTGTTACCCTCTCCGAGGAGCAGTGTTAAAACTTATGAGGGAGAGTTCCAGTAGCGTCCTTGAGGTCCATCCTCTAACTCAAGTGGATGGTTTACGCCTGCTTATTATATTGAGTAGTTTGGAATTTGGTTATAGCATTGTTAGTACTTGAAAGCCAAGAGTCTTCCAGCAACACCATCTTTCTGATTTCGCAGTTGTATGATGAACAGGCCGTGAAACAAGTTGTTATTCGAGTTGAGAAATGCCCTAGCTAGCTGGTACATGGATTTTTCTTAGGAACAAAGTTGATAATTCAAGCATTCGTATCCTCATTGCTGGTTGAATGTATTCTGTTGTACCTGTACGAGTAGTGAGGTAACAAGGGAAGGTCTTGTGCAAATTAAAGCATGCCCTTGATTATACGAGTATGATTTTGGGGATACAACATCTAATTTTGTATTCTGTCTTATTCTGTTAAATTACTCTGCACCGCTCACACACGTTTAATAATGTTAATATATTTATCAATATTGTTTGGAAAAACTCAATAGTTGTTTGCTTTGTTTTAATCGATATAGTACGAGTATACATTACTAACATTAGCGTGTCTATATATGATTGTGATGATGAAGCTGAATGTGGTCATTTCAATTACTCGGTATATGATGTTATTTCTGTTAAATGGGACAGGCAGCAAGAGATGCGTGTGTTCCGATGATTCTGGATGCTAGAGGCATGGATGCTCATCTTCCACAAGAGTTGTTATGTTTTGTATATATTCTAAGCCTCAATGAAACCGAGCTCTCTCGGTTGACAGGAATGCCAACCAATACATTTGAAGAAATTAGTCTAGCTGTGTCTAAGTGCTATGAAATGGTAAATCATACCCCTACAGCTAATATATTTTGCCGTGGGGATGTCTGTGTATGCTTTATCGAAACTCCAAAATCCTTCCACTTTCATTTTAATATTTGTTGATTTTTGTTTTCAGGGAGTAAATCAAGTCCTTGTTAAGATTGGACATAAAGGGTCAATATTATTCGTGAAAGCTGAAGAACCGGTGAAGCAGGCAATCATATCAGCTTCAAAAGTGGTTGGCACGACAGGAGCTGGAGATACTTTCACGGCTGCTTTTGCAGTCGCCCTTGTGGAGGGTAAATCAAAGAAATAATGCTTGAGATTTGCAGGTAAAAAGTCATCTTTGAGGCTCACTCAATTCTTTGAATCCTTGTATGTATAGTCTCTTTACGAAAACACAAGGAAGCTTAATTAATAATTACTGTATTATCGAACAAAACTATAAAACACAAAAACACCATTTTTCAACAAGTTATTTCTAACAAAATGAAACACAACAAATAATATTTCTTTTTATTTCATTTTTATTTTTAAAATATGCTTCGTAATTCATTTATCCATTTGTTTACTACAACACTCAAAAATCCCCCTTTTATTTGACTCTTGTTTCAGTCACAAGAGTTATCACAAACCCTAGTCTCTTGTTTTCACAAAATCAAAATGAAATCAACTGTTTCGCCTTTAAATTCAAGGGTGTGACAGAAAAATTCGTCATCTTTTCTCCAAAATTGACGGCGAATCCTTCAAAGTTGATCAAATAATTGTGCGCAATCAATTTCTGTATTTCTGAATTTCGGTATTCAATTTCTGTTAAATTATTCAATCGAATATTAATAGTTTGTAGTAGCTCACCATTATTGAAATTGACATCTGCAATTGATTTTTTTATTGTAGAACCCTAGGTTTTTATCCTACTTGAAGAAGACAGTGAAATCAATTACTCGTACTAGCGACGCGGCAAAAATTCAAGGTTAAGATTTTTGATTGATTTTCAGTATGATCAATATTACGACATTGAATTCGTCATTTATGCATTGTATGTGCCGCAATTAATGGTTTATTAATACTAAGGAATTAGATAGTCGTAATTGTCGGCGTAATTTGTTTTGCATAATGTTTGATCCTAATGATAGCCGCTGCTTGTTGTCACACAAACTGAAGTTTTCAGGCTGTTGTTCCTTATTTTCGGTTGGAAATCGAGGCTCAATTCTTGGTTGTGAGTCGATGTGAATACAGGCTACATCATGTGTGAATCAGGCTGCATTTGTAGAACTTTCAGCTGCATTTTAAGCTACTTCAGGCTCTCTGATGCAGCTATTGGTCTACTGAATTCTAGGTCTTATGAAGGAATTATAGGCCATGGTTCTTACTCGATTCAAGGTGTTGTTGGATGTAATGTTAGACTCGTTCATGCTGCAGTTTATTAGTGAATCAGTTGTTGTCCATGCTTGCGATGCAAGCTGTTGGGATGCCTATTCAAGCTGGTTTATTCACGAGCAATGGGTGCAGTTTCAGCTTCGTTTTCGTTCGTGCTTGGATTGGATTCAAAGTCCACTTATTCTTGTGAGCTGATGGGCTAATACCAGTGACCTGATTGGCTAATACTCAATTAACAGTGTCTTGCTATTTGTATCCTCATGTACTTCTAGAAAACTTACGTACTCGACATTGCTAGAAGTTATTTACATGATGAATGGAGTTTATTGAGACATTATTTATATGAATTGTAGTTTTTTATTTTCCTTAATAGTATTTTCGAATATGTAGTTTATTAGGCAAGACAGTATTTATCTGAATTATTATGTATAGTTTTAGTTACATCAATAATAAAAAAATAAAATTTCTTGTGATTTAACAATCATTTAATCAAAATTTGCGGGATTGTTGCATTTAGTCAAAAATAATGCTGCAAACAATGATTAAAAGTGTTGCATATGATTTTATAACATATTGTTTTAGCCAATTACAAGTGTTGCTAAAAACAAGATGGAGTGTGCTTTTGCCCCTCAAAAGTGTTGCATTTTTTTGTCAAAGTGTTGCATTAGACAATCATATGTGTTGCAAAAAAAGTGTTGCATATTCTAATTAGAAGCAACACTTTTAAAAAAGTGTTGCATTTGATAAGAAAGTGTTGTAGAAAGTGTTGCATTAAGCTATTGCAACACAACTTTAAGCAACACACCTAAAAGTGTTGCAAAAGCCTTTAGCAACACTTTTAACCCATTAGGCAACACTTTTAAGGTGTTGCATTAGCCCATTTGTGTAGTAGTGGGGATTGGGTGTTGACATCCATCGGATGTTGGCTTCCCAATACGTACCCTCACCCCTTACTCAGAATCGACGGTTTCCGGATGTCCGAAACCATTGGCAATGAGAGTCATTCCAGGCATGGAGTGCTTAAAGGGTACAAGTCTTTATCTTTAGGTCCCGTGCCACTCAACTTTGAGCCGGCAAGGAATCAAAGTTGACTTGAACGGTTTCCGAGTCCCCATAATTGACTCGGTGGCGACTCCACAAATCGGCAACGAATTCAGTTCACTAAAAAGGTCGCCTTACCAAACAAATTGGCCTTTAAACATTTACAACCACGACTCGATCGATTCCCAAACGAAAACACGGGTGCCCGCACTCGTCTAGTACAAGTCCGGATCGTCATCCGAATCGAGGTCTGAAACATCGCCCCGTACGCGAGATTGGACCGCCCTCGACAAGGAGAGGTCCGCGTGGGTGGCCGCCGCCACACATTAAAAAACCGGGTCGATCCCGTGCGGGCGCCCGCGGGGCGCTGGGCGGTGCGGACGGACGTCCACAGTTATAGGCATCCTGAAGGCAGTTTTAGCTTAACGAGTCGCTAAGCGCTCTGATGGTAATTCAAACCTATGGGTCATAGACATCTTGAAGGCAATTTTTAGCCTAACTAGTCGCTAAGCGCTCTGAAGGTAATTCGAGCCTAACGGGTCATAGGCATCCTGAAGGCAGTTTCAGCCTAACGAGTCGCTAAGCACTCTGAAGGTAATTCGAGCTTAACGGTTCCTAGGCATCCTGAAGGCAGTTCCAGCCTAACGAGTCGCTAAGCACTCTGAAGGTAATTTGAGCCTAACGGGTCATAGGCATCCTGAAGGCAATTTTTTTTTAAATTTTCAAGCCTAACGGGTCATAGGCATCCTGAAGGCAAACCTTTTTTAAAATTTTCGAGCCTAACGAGTCATAGGCATCCTGAACGCAAATCTTTCTTAAATTTTCGAGCCTAATGGGTCATAGGCATCCTGAAGGCAAACCTTTCTTAATTTTCGAGCCTAACGGGTCATAGGCATCTTGAAGGCAAATGTTTTTAATTTTCGAGCCTAACGGGTCATTGGCACCCTGAAGGCAAGCCTTGTTAAATTTTCGAGCTTAACGACTCATAGGCATCCTGAAGGCAAACTTTTTTTATCCAAGCCCGACGAATCATCGGCATTCCGAAGGCAAAGTAAGTAAGCATTTTCATACCCAACGAGTCATAGGCATTCGAAGGGCTGTCTAAATTTGAACGGATTCTTATACATCCGAAGAATAAAATCCATGAACGCAATAGACATAGGACGAGATAGCAAGCACAAGCTCGAGCTCCGATAAGCGACCGCAGGCAAGGACGTCAGGTACGATTTCTAAGCCTTGGCTGGCGAGCCTCAATACGTAGTCCAACGGACTTAAAACGACCCGACCGGACAGCCACCAGGTCATAATCCTCGATTGACCTAGGCGGCTATACTTTGACTTTCGGCTTGTCCAAGCCTCAGTCAAAGTGGGGTCTTCTGTAGACACCCAGATTTAAACCCGGTGGCTGCAGGAGTACCCAACAAACACCCGATGACGATCGGACTGCAACACGACATGAGATTGCGATGTTTTAGATAGTTTTTCTATAGAACGGATCAAATAATTACTCAGAAATATTAATTTAACATCAAGACAGCCTTAGTCGGGTCGTTACGGTCTCGTCGACACTAATTAGAGTCAATTCCGATACCGGGACTCCGAATCGGTCCCGAAATACACAAAGTCAAATCCGAGTCAGCACATCGGGCCGAGCGAACCTCGGGATGCACACCCGAAGCCCACCCGGCGCAACGGCGTGCTAGGGTAAGGGGGGAGACTTCATCTCCAAGCTATGATATTATACGCATCTTCTCGGTTTTGGAAAGTTTCGAAATCGTATCTTCAAAATCCCAGGCGCCTCACCCCGGGCGTCTAACATCTCGCGCGCAAGACCCCAGGCGCCTGAGCTCAAGCGTCCATTTGGACGATTTGAACCGCGCAAACAACTATAAGTACCCCCCCGCCTCATTCATTCGACACATAACAACTCTCGTTCTTCTCTCCTCCATCTTACTCATTACGAGTTTCTTCTAACTTGGGCTAGCTCGCACTCCGACACCCAAGCCAACGATCCACTCGATCGTGTTCTCGATAAGCGAATCTACGCTACTCCTCACCTTCGAGCACTCCACTCGATCCCTAGGTTCCTACGTTCGACTAGCTACCCCGAGTCGAGCAGCGGAAGCTCTACTGGATTAGCCGTAGAACCAGCAAGTGGTAACGGAACTCTGCCGAAATCAATACTAGGCAAGCTAGGAGAATCAGCCCTAAAGTCGAACCGTCGCTAGGTTGTGATCTAAACAAAAATTTACTTTTCATTACTTTTATTATGGACTATGATAATGTCGAACGTGGACACTAGGTCCATAATACGTAGTAAAGCACGTAACGTCCCAACTTCAACCGTAAACACTAAAACACCCTGAATAGAACCGAGTAGTTCCGAGATCCGTTCTCAACTATCTATGCATCGCGTCCTGTTTAGCGTATACTCCGAGGGTGCAACTCCTCACTATGTGATTTACTTACATTTTGCATTTATCGCTTTCATATAATTTATTGCTTTTATGACCTTATAATCGCATGCTAAATCACCTAACATGGAATTCAAAACGTAAACAAGCTAAAACTGAACAAAGCGATGGTTGGGTTCCGTGTTAGTCCCAATGCTCACCATAAATGGTTCGACGCATCCCTATTAATACCGAGCCGACACATCTTAAGCAGAATACCAGGTAAGGTATACCACGAAAATGACTAATATCCATATTATCACATTAAAACTGACTTGCTAATACATATAATATTTAGTACTCTTTACTCTCCTATGTTCATCTTTTCATGGCCTGCTTGTCACGTGAAATCGCATGCAAAGAATGTAAACACATCTACTTTGACGACAAAGCTTACTTGTCCTTAAATAACCGACATAACAAAGACATAGGGTTAAAACAATGGATGCTACAGTACTTCTGCCACAACAAAGAAACAAAGTTATCAGCCCACCGATTGATTAGTAGAGGCCACTACGTGCGGGCGGGATTGGGTGTCAATGTCTAGCGGACATTGGCTTCCCAATACGTACCCTCACCCCTTACTCAGAATCGATGGTTTTCGGATGTTCGAAACCATTGGCAATGAGAGTCATTTCAAGCATGGAGTGCTTGAGGGTACAAGTCTTTATCTTTAGGTCCTGTGTCACTCAACTTTGAGCCGGCTAAGGATCAAAGTTGACTTGAACGGTTTCCGAGTCCCCATAATTGACTCGGTGGCGACTCCACAAAATCGGCAACGAATTCGGTTCACTAAAAAGGTCGCCTTACCAAACATATCGGTCTTTAAACATTTACAACCACGGCTCGATCGATTCCAACGGAAACACGGGTGCCTGATCCTGTTATCATCCAAATCGAGATCCGAAACATCATCCCGAACACGTGATCGGACTGGCTCCCAACCAGGAGGGGGCTGCGTGCGTGGCCGCCGCGATAAAACCGGGACGGTCTCGCAAGGGCGCGCGTCGGGCGCCGGACGATGCGGACGGGCGTCCACAGGGGCCTCAGAGGTGTCCAAGGAAACCCTTTCTGATGCCTAAGTCAGTCCGTGTATGCACTTAGTGAACCTTATTCGTGATAAATAAGGTGGCCTTTTTAGAGTGAGAGTTTTAGTGAGAGAAAATTAATTACCCCCTAATGAGAGAAAATAAGGAGGTATATATTTATAGCTTTCCACAAGAGAGAGAGAGAGAAACAGAAGGAGAAGCCATGTGGAGGCGCGTGCCCCACACATGCTCTTTACCTTAGGCAGGATCAGGAGGGTCTGCCTTACCCCACCTGGGGTCGGCAGGGATGCTTTAAGGTTAGGGAAAATGAGGGTCCCTTGCTTAACTCCCTGGGGGAGGCTCATGAGGGCTCGACTCGGCTGGCTGAGGGTCGGCCCTCAGAACCTAGCCAGAGTTGACGGGAAATGGACATGGCTCTTCAGGGGTATGCCCCAGAGGGTCGGTCGGTTGGACCTGATCGAAAACTCAGGCGGCGGGCTTTCTCATGGTTTGGATATTAATCAAGACCATGTCAGACCCAGGTCAGAATGGTGGGCGACCCAGAGCAGATATTCAACCCCATCAAATAATTAATATTAACAACAACAACAACAACAACAACGACAACAACGACAACAACAACAACAACAATAATAATAAGAATAATAAGAATAAGAATATTAATATTAACAATAATAATAACAATATTAATAAGAATAATAATAGTAATAATAGTAATAAGTAGTAGTAGTAGTAGTAATAATAATAATAATAATAATAATAATAATAATAATAATAATAATAATAATAATAATAATAATAATAATAATAATAATAATAATAATAATAATAATAATAATAATAATAATAATAATAATAAAAAGTAGTAGTAACAACAACAACAACAATAACAACAACAACAACAACAAGAATAACAATATTAATAACAATAATAATAAGAATATTAATAACAACAACAAGAACAACAACAACAACAATAGACATAACCTGGTTCGCGACACCCTTTTGGATATCTGTTTCCAATCTGGTATTTCTGCCGGTAAGGAAGTGGATATCGGTTTGATGGATGGGCATGGCAACCCCCTACGCCCTGCAGATTTGCTTCTTTATTTTTGGGATAGGGATCGTGATGTGTGTGTCGATCTGACAGGGTCGTCCCCTTTGACCTAGTCCACGATGTCTAATTTCATGCTTGATCGTGTGGTCGTTGATGCTGCTCAATGTAAGTGCGCCAAGTATGGAGATTTGTGCACCAAGATTGGATATGGGTTCCTGCCTTTCTCCTTCTCGTTGGTGGGGGAGCTTGATGTAGAGGCTGTTGTGTTGCTCAAGCGGATTCAGAAATTCTCTATCACTCAGGATGCGATGGCTCGCGCAACTGCTTTTATTTTTACTAAACTTGGCTTTGCTATTGCTAAGGGAGTGGGTACCCAGATAGTATCTCGGCTACCCACTAACTTCTTGTAATTTATTTCGTTCTTAATGCAAGTTCCGATTTTTAAAAAAAAAATAATAGTAATAATAATAATAATAACAGGCACGTTGCACGACGATTGGGTATGGTTTCTAACTTTTCTCCTTCTTCTCTCTCGGCGAGCTCGACACGGATGTTGTTTCTCTACTCCAACGGATACGTAAATTCGCTATATCACAGGATGCTGGAGCGCGTGCCGCAGCTCATATTTTCACTAGAATTAGCTTTTCGATTGCTAAGGGAGTGGGGGCTCAGATAATGTCTCGGCTTCCCGCTAACTTTTTGTAATTTGTTTCGGTGGTAACACAAGTTCCGTTTTAATAATAATAATAATAATAATAATAGTAATAATAATAATAATAATAATTATAATAATATAATAATAATAATAATAACCTCTCTCTACTCTCTCTAGAGAAAGCTTTCTCTCCAAGCGATTGAGTTGTCCGATGCAAAAATCGACAGCGGGAACGAGACGGGGTCGAGGGAGGCCAAGAAAGCACAAGGAATTGGATACGCATAATCATGGAGATGTTATTGGAGCAGGTTTAGACAACAATGGCGAAGAGGAAGAGCATCAATTTCAAAATCAAGGGAAAAAACAGGGTACTCCGATAGTGAATGAACTGATAGTTCAAGCAATACAATCGATCCGTAATCTCAAAGGAGGTGGTTCGTCTGGAGGTAGGAAGATGCAAATCAAGGAAGGGGATGCTAAGAAGGATGATAGCAGTGGAGGAACTGTGATCTTGGAGCTAGTAGCAACGGAACAACCGGCTACTATAGGCTCGAATGTGGTAGCAACGAAACAGCCGGCTACTATACTCTTGCAACCAGTAGTGACGGAAGAACCGGCTACTATAACCTTGAATGCAGTAGCTATGGAACAGCCGGCTACTATAACGAAGGATTCAGTGGCGACGGAACAACCGGCCACTAAGGAGCCAGCAAATTCAAGCTGGGCACATCAGGCGAAGAGCAAAAAAAATTGGTATGGGACTTTTCTTTGATGAAACTAGTGCCAATACTGATGAAATTGAAATTGAATTAGATGATTTTATTGATGAATTGCAGCAATGGAAATTCACGTTGATGGGCAATGTTATAGGAGCTAAACCATCGCTGAAACAGATGAATGAATTTGCGAAGATAATTTGGAATCATGCTTTCCCAATTGTTCAATACTTTAAGAAAGGATGGTTTTCGTTCAAGTTTCATAATCTGGAAGAAATGGATCAACCTCTTCGAGGATGGCCACGGCAAATAGGGAGAAACACAATTATTCTAAAACAATGGAGTCCGCTCTTTTCTCAGGAGATGGATCGTGTCTCTGTTGTGTTTGTGTGGGTTTTATTTCCTGACTTGGATCCATATCTATGGACGGATATGGTGTTGAGCAAGATGGCAAGTAAGATAGGGCGCCCAATGTATACTAATGCAACAACGACATACAAGGAGCGTTTATCTTTTGCTAGAGTAATGGTAGAAGTCGATGTCTCACAAGACCTGCCTGAAACTGTAACTATCAATATTCCACTGTTGTAAAAATCAGTGCAGACAATAGAGTATGAGTGGCTTCCTTTTTACTGTCATGGCTACGGGAAACTGGGTCATGTTCAGTCCTCTTGTAAAAAGAAGAAGCCAAATACTAAAAGGGAAGCCCAGGTCACTAAGGGAGTGAGGTATACACCTAAGAAAAACGTGCAGGAGATGATGGTGCAAGCTCCTGCTCCAGTAACTACTGAACAACAAAATGAAGATGTAAGTCAATCAGAGAATGGTTTTACCCCACTGGTGAAGCGTTCAGGGAGCTCTGGAGCTAGCTCAAAAGGGAAAGGACCTAGTCAAGACCATGATGAGTTGCGTTCAGAGAAGTTGATTCTGTTGCACACACTTAACAGATATGTGGTACTGCAGGAAGGCCCGGAGAGTCCAGCAAGGGAAATGAGTGTTGAAGATCTATTTGCTCTAGTAGAAGGGCCAGTCCCACCGGACAAGTCTAAATGATAGTTTGCTTTTGGAATATACGAGGGGGGAATGAGCCTTTTAAGCAACAAGAAGTAGTAAATTTGATGAGGAGTAGAGGTATTGATATGCTGGGGTTATTAGAAACTAGAATTAAGGAAAATAAAGCCAGGGGGATAATAAAGGAGATGTTCAAAGGTTATGAAGTGGTTTGCAACTATAAGAGCCATTATAATGGAAAAATTTGGATTATATGGAAACCTAGTATTATTCATATTACAGTGCTAGAAAAACATGATCAATTTGTGCACTGTCGAGTACAACATTATGCATCAGGTAGAGAGATTTTTGTTACTATGGTTTATGGGGCAAATAATGCTGATAGTCGTGAAAGACTTTGGGAGAGACTAATAAGCATCAGTAATAAGAGCCAGAGTTGGATTGTTCTAGGGGACTTCAACATTGTTAGAAGTGCAAGTGAAAAAGTGGGAGGGGTGAATCCTGAGGAAGCAGACATGGAGGCTTTTAATGACTGCATATCCAAGTGTGATTTGCAGGAATTAGTAGGGCAGGGGTTGAGTTCACCTGGACAAATAATCAGGAGCCTGAATCTAGGGTATGGACAAAATTGGACAGGGCTCTGATCAATTATCACTAGGTGACTAATTTTCCTAACTCTAGTGCTCAATTTCTACATGCGGGAGTTTCTGATCACAGTCCAGTACTGGTCACAGTATTGTAGGAAAGGAAAATCAAGAAGAGATTTAGTTTCCTGAACTGTTGGACACAGCATCATTCATTTTTCTCAGTGGTTAAGGAAGCTTTGAGAAAAAGAACTCGAGGAACTGCTGGTTATCAGTTTTTCAGCAAATTAAGGGATGTTAAGAGGGCACTTAAAGTAATGCATAAGCAACATTTTTCGAATGTTGGGAAGAGAATTGCAGAGATTGAGAAAGAAATGGAGGAATGTTCAATCACGCTTCAAAAGAATCCACTAAACACGAGTTTATTAGCTGAGGATAAGCAAATTCAGAGAGAATGGTGTGCTTTAAAGAGGGCAGAATACAGCATACTTCAGCAGAGAGCAAAAATGGAAAAGATCTCTTTGGATGATGAGGCAACAGCCTACTTTCATAGTTGATTGAGAGAAAGAAGACAACAGCAGATAATAGGTTCTATTGCTGATGTTTATGGAAGAATGAATAAGAGAAGGGGATGATGTGGCGCAAGCTTTCATAGATTATTTATTATGAAGCACTATTGGGACAGCGTAAGGAGGTGTAGAGAATTGATATTAACATTGGTCCAAGGGTGTCAGAAGGGAGCTGAGCTATTTTAACTGCATTACTAGATGAGTATGAAATTAGGAAGGCAGTGTTCTCAATTGGTGTGGATAGAAGTCTGGGGCCGGATGGGTTTTCAGCTGGGTTCTTCAAATCTGCTTGGAGTATAATTAAGAAGGATTTCTGTGAAGTGGTAAATGAGTTCTTTAGTAAAGGGAGATTACTGAAGCAAGCAAATGCTACTATAATATCCTTAATTCCAAAGAAGCAGGTGTGTTAATCGGTTTTGGATTACAGGCCAATATCGTGTTGCTCAGTGGTCTATAAAGCTATTAGTAAGATTTTAACTAACAGAATCAAGTTAGTGATACATGAAATAGTGGGGTAAGAGCAAGCAACTTTTATAGCCGAGAGAAGTATCCATGAAAACATAGCATTGTCTCAGTCATTGATCAAGGGGTATGGAAGGAAGTATTTGACACCAAGATGCCTAATGAAAATTGATCTTAGGAAGGCTTTTAACTCGCTGCAATGGTCTTTTTTGGATAATATGTTGGAGGAGTTTAACTTCCCTCCGACTCTTATACAAAGGATAAGAGGTTGCATTCAAGGATCTTGGTTTTCAATTAAAATCAATGGGGAGGTTCAAGGTTTTTTTAAAGGGAAAAGTGGAGTGAGACAAGGAGATCCGTTGTCACCTTATTTGTTTGTGTTAAGTATGGAAATCCTTTCTAGGAAAATGAGAGAGATTGCAAAAGAAAGACATGTTTCTTATCATCCAAAGTGTAGAAGGCTTGAGTTGAATCACTTAATCTTTGCTGACGACCTAATGGTGTTTGTTCGAGGTGATGTACCATCAGTAGAGGCTGTTAGTGGAGTTCTAGGTGACTTTGAGACTGAATCTGGGTTGAGTGCAAATAAGGATAAGGCGAAGATTTATTTTGGAGGAGTTAAGAAGGAAGTCAAAGAGAGCATTCTCAATATGACAGGTTATAAACAAGGGATATTCCCATGTAGATATCTAGGAATTCCTCTGAATGATATTAACAACAGGATGGAGCATTATTCTGTGCTTTTCCAGAAGATTCAAATGTTAATCCAGTGCTGGTCTTCTAATAGATTGACTTATGCAGGACGAACCCAACTCATCAATTCAGTGGTCTTTGGCATTCTTAATTACTGGTGTGCGACCACATTGCTGCCAGGTAATGTAATGCAGAGGATTGTTAGCATGTGCAGGAACTTCTTTTGGACAGGAAATATAGAAGGAAGTCACTTAACTCAAAAGAGTTGGGAGAGTATGTGTGCTCCTTGGGATGAAGGAGGAATGGGAATTAAAGACATGAGAGCTTGGAATAAGGCTATGATAAGCATCTGGTTGTGGAAAATTTTGAATGCTGCAGGAGGAGTTTGGGGAAATTGGATAAGACATTATGTCTTGGAGGGGAAGTCAATTTGGGCCATCAAGAATGAGGATCGATATACATCAACATTGAAGGGTATAATTAAAATTAGAGACGAGATTATTGATAAGGAAGGAAGTATACAGGCAGAAAAAAAGTTATTGAAGAACTGGCAGTTTGATGGAGCTCTTAGGGTTAGCTTAGCCTATGACTGGTTTAGGAGGAAATATGGTAAAAGAGGTTGGATGAATGCTGTTCGTGCGAATGCAATCCCAAAGCATGGACTGATAACAGCATTGGCAGATCAAAGGAAGTTAGCAACTTTGGACAACATGATGAAAAAGTCCATATGCATTGTTAATAAGTGTGTTTTATGCAAGAGGGATAATGAGTGTCATTCACATCTGTTCTTTGTGTGCCCCTTTGGATTGGAAATTTGGCGTGGAATCAAAGACTGGTTGGGCATAAGGGGGCGAAGTGATGATCTGCGGATGGAATTAAAATGTAGTGCGGGAAGGAAGGCAAGGAAGCACAAGATGAATAGGATGTACTGTATTGCAATAGCTGCTGCAGTATACCATATTTGGGGAGAGAGAAACAGGCGAACTTTCCTGGATAATGCTAGATCATATACTCAACTACTAGTACATATAAAGTTGGAGGTTGTTATGCGAACAATGAAGAAGAGAAGATAGGAGATCGTAGGAGTGTTTAGTGGATTAGATAATTTACTTTAGCGGTTATTTCTTTTGTAAGATTGAGTCTCTTGTATTCGAGTTTTTTGATAAAAGAGGCATACCGTTTTCTTGCAAAAAAATAAAAATAAATAAAATAAAAAATAAAATAAAAATAATAATAAAAATAATAAAAATAAAAATAATAACAACAATAATAATAATAAGGGTTATTTAACGACAATAATACCAACTATAGGACATCTTCCAAAAATAGTACAAATTTAAAAAAATCTGAGAATAATACGTATTATTGGAGTAGTTAAACAAGAGTAGTATACGTGACTTTATAACCTGCTACATCAGGTCACCTAATTAATATTTAACCTGATACTTATCCTCCATCCTCCTACTTAGACATGAATAACGGGTGAACCGTGTTGGGTCAGCTTCGGGTCGGGCTACTTTTGGGTTATAATAATCGGGTTGACTTCATGTCGGGTCGGATAATTTCGGGTTCGAGTCATTCTGAGGTTTGTTGTTTTCAACTTTTTTAGAGATACCGACTCGTTTTCTATAATAATAGTCGGGTCAATTCGGATTACGGGTCAAAATCAAGTCTTCAATTCGGGTGTTCGAGTCATCCTCCCTCACAACGCTCATCAATCATCCAAATAATCAAGAATTTCACAAAAGCAAACAACTAAAAGGGAAAGAGATATATACAAAGAGACGGTTCTTGTGGAACTCCGTCAAACCAAGGTGGTACTTTCTTCAATCTTTTTCAACGACCAAAACTAGTTCCATCTCCATCAAGGGCACGAAGGAACAAGTCGAAGGCCCTAGCAAAGTCTTCAATCAAGCTAGTAACATAAGCATCCACAAACCAAGGCTCTTCATGACCTTGTCTTGACGTTCCCGGGGCATCCCGATCTACTAAGTTCAATGGCTTGAACTTGTACTTTCGATCCTTCGGTATATACCCAAACGTCCATCTATCCTCATGTGGCCCCAAGGGAGGCTCACCTTCATCCTTTTTGCTCTTCAACTTGTCATTAAACCCATGACATGGGCTCTCATCCTCCTCCAAATCGGAGTCATCATCCTCAAGAACATACGAGTACTTCTTCAAGCTTTGTCCCGGTTCTCCCCCTAGATCGATGTTTTCCTTGGCTTGGATCATATTGCATGACTCATCATTAGTAGGCGAAGTGTTACCTTGAAGGTCAAACACTAGCTTCTCCTCGCCTAACTCGAATGTGATCCTACCGTTCTTCACATCGATCATAGCACCGGCGGTATGTAAAAATGGGCGCCCAAGAATAATGGGAGTGATTTCATCTTCCCGCATATCGAGTACGATGAAGTCAACCGGAATGAAGAACTTACCGATTCTCACCGGCACATCCTCTAGCATCCCCAATGGTCGGTTGAATGAACTATCGGCCATTTGGAGCGTGATAGAGGTACTTTTAATCTCCTTCATCCCAAGGCGGCAACAAATGGAGTAGGGAATGATGCTTACACTCGCACCCAAATCACATAAGGCTCTTTCGATCTTGTAGTGCCCTATGGTGCAAGGGATCGAAATCCTACCCGGATCCTTCAACTTTGGAAGCGTAGAACCTTGAATGAGCTCGCTCACCACTCTTGTGAACGCAATGGTCTCTTCCTTGTCGACGGATCTCTTTCTAGCCAAGATTTCTCTCATGAATTTTCCATATGCCGGGATTTGGGTAAGTAATTCGGTGAACGGGACACTAACATCCAACTTCTTCACAATGTTAAGGAACTTGTCATATTGAGAGTCTACCTTAGTCTTCATTTGCCTTGATGGGTAAGGCAACTTGACTTGGTATTTATTTTGCTCAATCGGGGTGGACTCTTCAAATGACACTTTCTTTTTACCCTTATCTTTAGCTTGAGGTGGGGGAAGCTAGTCTTGTTGAGGTTTCTCAACCTCCCACAAGACTTGCTCCTCCGTTGGGTTATCAAAGCTTGAGCTCTCTTGAGTTGGAGGTGTGACCTTTCTCGTCGGTTCTGGCATTGGCTCTTGCTCACTAGGGAATGGAGGGGGGTCATAAGATGTACCTCTCCTTGGGGTGATGGCATTGACATGCTCAAAAGTCGGAGTTACACCTTGAGGAGGTAATTGCCCTCTTTGTCTTGAGGAGCTTCCCGATGCAAGTTATGCTACTTGATTCTCAATCATCTTCAAATGAGTTCTTGTCTCCTTGTTTTCATTTAAGATTTGGGCTATGATTTCTTGTTGTGACCTTTGCGTCTCCAATTGACTCCTTTGCATTTCCATCAATTGCTTTTGCATGTTGAAATCTCGAGGTGGTGATTGTGGATTATGCGGAGTGTCGGTGATGGCTAGAGGAATGCCATAGTCATGAGTAGGAGACCGGCTCCTTGGCTTGCTTTGTTGTTGATTGCCTTGATTTGCTTGTTGTTGACGGTTCCCTTGGAACCCGTGAGAATTGCCTTGATTAAGGCCTTGGTTGTTGCCATGGTTGTGGTTTTGATAGCCTTGGTTGAAGTTCCCTTGTTGGAACCCTTGATTGTTGTTGAATGAACCTTGGTTACTTTGCTTGAAGTTGTTGAAAGGCCTTGAGTTGCCTTGGTAGCCTTGGTTGTTGTCCCTTAAGGGAGGTGGAACATAAGGACGATGTTGTTGTTGGTGTTGAAAAGCTTGTTGTTGAGGGACTTGATTGGAAGCTTGGTATTGATTGGAATAGGAAGTACCTTGCTTGAATGCTTGAAAGGCATTCACTTGCTCAATACTCCCTCTACAATGCATAGGGTCATGACCAACGATTCCACAAGTATCACACATGCCATAATAAGGGAAAGGAGGTGCAAAACTCAAAGCGTTCACTTCATGAATTGAGGCTTGGTTTGAGGAACCGATGCTTTGAACTTGGGTGAGGTGACCTTGAAGCTTCTTGTCAATGGATTCCATGTGTGTCTTCAATTGAGCCCCAATATCAATGCTTAATTGAGTTATAGCATCAACCTCATGCCTACCTCCTCGGTTTGCCTTCCTAGGCCTAGAGTATTGCGAATTATGCACCGCCATCTCTTCGATTCTCGCCCAAGTTTGGTCATCATCGACCTCGGTGAACCTACCATTGGAGCCCATATTAAGTATAGTTCTTGAGTCCTCATAAAGACCGTTCCAAAATTGTTGGACCAAGAACCATTGTGAAAGTCCATGATGGGGGCACGATCTAACCAAAGACTTGAACCGCTCCCAAGCTTCATATAAGCTCTCTTCATCCCGTTGTTGGAAACCGGTGATGGAGGCTCTAAGCAAATTAGTCTTCTCCGGAGGGTAGAAAGTTTGGTAGAATGCCAATGCAAGTTTCTTCCAAGTGTCGATGCCCATGGTTGCCCTATCGAGACCTTTAATCCATTGCTTCGCTTTTCCAATCAATGAAAATGGAAATAAAACCCATCGGATTTGATCTTGAGTAACCCCGGGTTGAGATATAGCGTCACAATAATCGGAGAAGGTCTCCATATGTTGGTGCGGGTCTTCGGTGGGCAAACCACTAAATTGATTCCTTTCCACAAGTTGAATGAAGTGGGTCTTGGCCGTAAAATTTCCGGCATAAGCGGCCGGTAGAGCATTGGGTCCCGGCAAGACGTCTTCCGTAAATGTAGAGTGGGAGGAAAATTTCGGCATTATTGGATGTAAGGGAGAAGATGGTGTAGACGGAGTTGATGTAGATGTAGAAGGGGAGATAGGACTAGAATCTCCAAAGGGATTGGTGAAATTCCCTTCGGCCGTCTCTCGATATGCTTCCTCACTATCGCTTCCTTGAGCTTGCTCTTGATGGGTATTGCTTGCACTTGGTTGAGAGATCCTAACCCGGTTAATCGTCCGTTGGCGAAAAGCTCGAAAAAGCCTCTCCGGCTCTGGATTAAAGAGAAAGGATTCGCCTCCCCGCCTAGGCATACACTACACACTAGAACAAACGTGAGAATACCTAGTGCTTTATGGGCACTAGGTAACGACAATAAGCAGGCACAACTAGAGACAAAGAGAAAAGAAAGCTAAGGAATCAAGAAAAACTAGAGAATATTCACAAGAGATGAAAGAAGGGCACAAAGGAGGGTAACTAAGTCTAGAAATAAGCAAACAAAGTCTAAACAATGCACCGTCCCCGGCAACGGCGCCAAATTGATGGTAAGATTTGTCGTGGATCCCGCCACCAATTAATTAACCAACTGGCACCTAACGGTAGTTAGGGTAAGTCGGGTCGTGTCCACGGAGACGGTATTGCAAGGTTTAGACTAAATCGGCCTAAAACTAGACTATGCTACCAAACAAACACAAAGAGCTACTACTAGATGAATTATGATGAGAGGAGAAGTAGGAAGTAGACTAACAATCAACTAGGCTAAACGAAGTTAAGCTAGAATAACTAAACACAAACCAACTAGCAAACTAAAGAGAAATGCTAAAAAATGCTAATAATCTAACTAACTAGCAACCTAAGGAACTGATGATTAACTAACAAGATGAATCAAATATGGAAAAGAGGGAGTGGGTTAGGTTGGGTTCATAAGTGTAGTAGGGTGACTTGGGTAGTTAAGGGTGTAGGTGCCTCCTGATTGCTAGGTTCGGTCCGGGCAATCGCAACTTAAACCGATGTCGATGACTATGCTCAACATATCCACACACAAAGCAAACAATGAGTAGAAGAAGACTAGCATGAGAAGCATGGCCACTACAACCCATACAAGCATATCAACAAACACATGGTGTGCCAAATGTGTGACTAACAATAAAGAATCACCCTTTACCCCCAATCAAACCCTAATTACCCATAATCTACCCTTAATCCCCCTACTAACCCATAAATAAACTACTCACTCATGGTCAAACTAACTATAACAATGAAAGGATAAAACAACTTCACAATCCAAACATTCATCATCAAGAACAATATAAACAATAACAATCAACACTAATCAAAGATTCAAACTTGAATTAATAACAAGGAATAAGAGTAAAGGAAGTTTATACCAACACTAGATGAAGAAAAGATGAAATCTTGCATAAAAGAGAAACCCAAATAATCCCAAGGTTGTCAATCTTGGAGAAGTCTTCAAGTATCTTCTTAATACAAGCACTAATTAACTAAGATTAACTAAGATTAACTAAGGATTAAAGAGAGATTCAAACTAATGTGAGGAACTAAATCTAGGGTTTATATCTTGTAAAGAGGCTTAAGAGAGGCTAAACTAATGTAGGATCCATAAACAATACAAGAGGGAAGTATTTATAGGGTTACAAATGGAAGGGAGAAGAAAGAAAGAAATGCGGACTACAGCCATGTGGTCCCGACCGGGACGGATCATCCCGACCGGGACGGACCCACCATCCCGACCGGGACGGGTTGGTCCCGACCGGGACGGCCTTGCAGTGGCACCCTCCAAAGTGCACTTCATCCCCGACGGGATGAGGTGCATACCCGTCGGGGATGAGTCTTGTAGGCCTCCAATATGACCCTTTTGGTTCCTCCTTGCTTCACATGAACTTCTCATCGATTCTCGGGACTCGGGATCGGGTCTCGGGACTCGGGATTGGGTCCCAAGGTCTCGGGGTCGATTCCAAAGCATCGAGTCATCGTTCCTTTACTCCGTTGGCTCCAAAATGTGTATGTATAGAGTCGGAATCGCTCCAACCCTTCCAAATCGGTCTCGGGAACCTGAAACGAACTAAAGGAAGCATAAGAAGCCCCTAAACCGCTCCCATGGAGCGATTCCACAAGGAAATGGGACCAAAATACTACAAAATAGGCACTACAAACTACACTAATCAACTCCCCCACACTTAACCCTTACTCGCCCTCGAGTAAGCACATACTAACTACTAAACTAGCCGAGTGGGTATTAGCGCACCCTACGCCCTTTCAACTCACGCGATAACACTTAGAGGACAAGTGCTATCCGCAAGGCAAGTGGGGTCTTGCGACAAAACTGTGGATGCAACCGGACACAAAACACATAAACAACAAACACACAAACAAACAGACAAAAATCGGTTGCACCCAAAAGAAAACAAATACCGCTTCCCTCAAACAAGCGGTGACAGAAGCACCGGTTTAGGACTCAAGGCAAGTGACAACGTTCCCAAGCTAGCAATACAAACCAAAATGGACAAAACCCTAATAGTATGACGACAAAGCAACAAAAACGTTGGCAACTTACCTCGGTTCCTCCTAACCTTCTAAGAACGTACCACGGGACGATTGGTGGGATGGAAAAAGGATGAACCACGGTGTTAGTCGACACTGTAGGTAAGTGAGACCCCGCCCACTTTAGCAATGAGCCAAGAGGGTCGTCCCATGCCCAAAACCGCCTAACTAGTCCAAGTAAAAGTGGAAATAGTTGCAAAGTGAGGGAAGACCGACCTTTTGCCGCTATCATCCTTCCTCAGGACTCGGTCCTTTGGTAGGCTCTTCACGGCAAAAGTCGGAAAAAGGCTTATTTTTGTGGGGATACAATCTTTTTGTGAGACGATTTTCTTTTGGCATTTTCTCTTTTCTTTTGCATTTTTGCTTTGCTTGTTGCCATGCCATTTCTTTTTCTTCTTTTCTTTTTTTCTTTTTGGACTTTGCCTTTTCTTTTTCTTCATTCTTTTCTTTCTTTCATTTTCTTTTTTTTTTCTTTTCTTTGCCCTTTTGGCATGATTTGGCATTTTGGTATTTCTTTGTAACAAGAAAGAGAGGAATCAACAAGTTGCAATTTATTGTGTGGATATGTGTAGGAGGTAGGTGAATGGGTGAGTCGGGACGGGCCCTTCCCTTCAAACCCACAAAAAGTGGAGAACTTAGACTAATTAAACAATCCCAAACACGGTCACCTAGGGGACGAGACTCGGTAACCAAGGCCTTTTCACACCGTGGGTGGTCAAAATGGTCAAAATGCAAATCCCGTAGTAAATCCCTAGTAAGCTAGGTGGACTCAAGGTAAAGAACCAACGAAATCATTGATTTAGGGTCATTCTACTAGATTAAAGTCCAAGACTCGATTTATACAACTAGGAAGGGAAAATAGACACTCGCACACTAGCCTCTAAACCGGGTTTTCGAAAATCATTTACACACAAGACACACAACAAAACACAAAACAAAGACTCAACGAAAATGAAAGAAAAAGAAACAAAAGTAACAAAACAAGAACAACACAAAACAAACATATAGAAAACACAAACACCACCCCTATCTTCCAAATGAGCAACCAAATCAACCTCGAGCATTACAAAGCTCCTCCCGAGCACACCACATCACATTCTCCTCCAAACTCCGCGAGAGATAAAGAAGAAAAAGGGATAAGATGTTACCGGTAGTCTTGAAAACTCTCCAAAGCTAGCGGTGATTTAAGCAACCTATAAGGAAAGAGGAGGCGAAACACACACAATACAACAAATACGCGACATAACGACAAAAAGGGAAAACACACAAAAGAAAATCTTTTTTGATTTTTGTGAAAAAATTTCAAATTTTTAGGGTTTTTAAAGATTTTTTTGAAAGATTACAAAAATAAAGCTAACTATGCTAGAATACCACTCCCCCACACTTAAGTCGAGCCATGTCCTCATGCTCGACCGTAGTGCATGGGAGCACAAAAGAAAAAGAAAATAAACTACGAAAATAAAGCTAAAAATCAAAAAGAAAAGCGGAGAAAATGGTAGAAGGCGTCCGGCCGGGGTGTAATCAAGTCACCATGGGCCGAGACAAGAAAGAGATATGGAAGGGGGAAGAAAATAAAAAGAAGGAAATAAAAGGAAATGGGAGGGGAGGACTAGGTGTAATCACATCACCTAGCCCGGATTCCGCCCAAATCCGACTAATTCCTAAAAAAGGGGTGAAAATCTTGAGAAATTTGGATTTTGAAAAAACTTTCGATGTAGTCACGTCATCGAGAGTCGGGAGCAAGCATACCAAGGCCTCGAAGGCCACCATGACACAAAGGATAAGAGGGAAAGGGAATAAACCAAGAAGACAAGCTATAAAAACGGAAAAGAGAGGATAGTTGCCGTACCATACGGTTACCAACTCACTCGCTCCATCGTCTCATAGGTCAATATAGGCATTTAGCTTGTCCATGTCGTCGTTATTCCTCTCCAATTGCGATCCGGTTCCATGGTTGGGGCACAAATTCAAAATGAGGCGGGTTTTTGATGCGAAAGTCGGTTTAAATGAATAGAAAGTGAGGTGAAAGCGTATATGTGAGGTGTAAGGGTCATACAATGAGAGTAAGGACATGTAGGGAGGTTGGGAGGGGGTATAAAGTGGTTGGGTGGTCTCAAACAACGAAGAAAAGAGCCAACGGAGGACAGGGGGTCCATCCCGGTCGGGATGGCTGTCTCGTCCCGGTCGGGAAGACTTCGTCCCGGTCGGGACGGACTGTCAGTGACCCCAACTTTTGTGCACCTCATCCCGGACGGGATGACATCCTTCCCGGTCGGGATGGGCCTTCCATCCCGGACGGGATGACCTCTTCTAGGCCGGGAAGAGTCTCCAAACCCTCTATAGCACCCAAAAGCTCGAACCGAGCCTCAAAAACCGACTTCCCTTCACACAATTCAAGCTCCAACAATGACCACTCTTCCCTAGGAATCACTTCCACTTCACACCTATCACAATAAACTCAAACAACACATCAAATTCCCTCCCTCACAACGCTCATCAATCATCCAAATAATCAAGAATTTCACAAAAGCAAACAACTAAAAGGGAAAGAGATATATACAAAGAGACGGTTCTTGTGAAACTCCGTCAAACCAAGGTGGTACTTTCTTCAATCTTTTTCAACGACCAAAACTAGTTCCATCTCCATCAAGGGCACGAAGGAACAAGTCGAAGGCCCTAGCAAAGTCTTCAATCAAGCTAGTAACATAAGCATCCACAAACCAAGGCTCTTCATGATCTTGTCTTGACGTTCCCGGGGCATCCCGATCTACTAAGTTCAATGGCTTGAACTTGTACTTTCGATCCTTCGGTATATACCCAAACGTCCATCTATCCTCATGTGGCCCCAAGGGAGGCTCACCTTCATCCTTTTTGCTCTTCAACTTGTCATTAAACCCATGACATGGGCTCTCATCCTCCTCCAAATCGGAGTCATCATCCTCAAGCACATACGAGTACTTCTTCAAGCTTTGTCCCGGTTCTCCCCCTAGATCGATGTTTTCCTTGGCTTGGATCATATTGCATGACTCATCATTAGTAGGCGAAGTGTTACCTTGAAGGTCAAACACTAGCTTCTCCTCGCCTAACTTGAATGTGATCCTACCGTTCTTCACATCGATCATAGCACCGGCGGTATGTAAAAATGGGCGCCCAAGAATAATGGGAGTGATTTCATCTTCCCGCATATCGAGTACGATGAAGTCAACCGGAATGAAGAACTTACCGATTCTCACCGGCACGTCCTCTAGCATCCCCAATGGTCGGTTGAATGAACTATCGGCCATTTGGAGCGTGATAGAGGTACTTTTAAGCTCCTTCATCCCAAGGCGGCAACAAATGGAGTAGGGAATGATGCTTACACTCGCACCCAAATCACATAAGGCTCTTTCGATCTTGTAGTGCCCTATGGTGCAAGGGATCGAAAACCTACCCGGATCCTTCAACTTTGGAAGCGTAGAACCTTGAATGAGCTCGCTCACCACTCTTGTGAACGCAATGGTCTCTTCCTTGTCGACGGATCTCTTTCTAGCCAAGATTTCTCTCATGAATTTTCCATATGCCGGGATTTGGGTAAGTAATTCGGTGAACGGGACACTAACATCCAACTTCTTCACAATGTTAAGGAACTTGTCATATTGAGAGTCTACCTTAGTCTTCATTTGCCTTGATGGGTAAGGCAACTTGACTTGGTATTTATTTTGCTCAATCGGGGTGGACTCTTCAAATGACACTTTCTTTTTACCCTTATCTTTAGCTTGAGGTGAGGGAAGCTTGTCTTGTTGAGGTTTCTCAACCTCCCACAAGACTTGCTCCTCCGTTGGGCTATCAAAGCTTGAGCTCTCTTGAGTTGGAGGTGTGACCTTTCTCGTCGGTTCTGGCATTGGCTCTTGCTCACTAGGGAATGGAGGGGGGTCATAAGATGTACCTCTCCTTGGGGTGATGGCATTGACATGCTCAAAAGTCGGAGTTACACCTTGAGGAGGTAATTGCCCTCTTTGTCTTGAGGAGCTTCCCGATGCAAGTTGTGCTACTTGATTCTCAATCATCTTCAAATGAGTTCTTGTCTCCTTGTTTTCATTTAAGATTTGGGCTATGATTTCTTGTTGTGACCTTTGCGTCTCCAATTGACTCCTTTGCATTTCCATCAATTGCTTTTGCATTTTGAAATCTCGAGGTGGTGATTGTGGATTATGCGGAGTGTCGGTGATGGCTAGAGGAATGCCATAGTCATGAGTAGGAGACCGGCTCCTTGGCTTGCTTTGTTGTTGATTGCCTTGATTTGCTTGTTGTTGACGGTTCCCTTGGAACCCGTGAGAATTGCCTTGATTAAGGCCTTGGTTGTTGCCATGGTTGTGGTTTTGATAGCCTTGGTTGAAGTTCCCTTGTTGGAACCCTTGATTGTTGTTGAATGAACCTTGGTTACTTTGCTTGAAGTTGTTGAAAGGCCTTGAGTTGCCTTGGTAGCCTTGGTTGTTGTCCCTTAAGGGAGGTGGAACATAAGGACGATGTTGTTGTTGGTGTTGAAAAGCTTGTTGTTGAGGGACTTGATTGGAAGCTTGGTATTGATTGGAATAGGAAGTACCTTGCTTGAATGCTTGAAAGGCATTCACTTGCTCAATACTCCCTCTACAATGCATAGGGTCATGACCAACGATTCCACAAGTATCACACATGCCATAATAAGGGAAAGGAGGTGCAAAACTCAAAGCGTTCACTTCATGAATTGAGGCTTGGTTTGAGGAACCGATGCTTTGAACTTGGGTGAGGTGACCTTGAAGCTTCTTGTCAATGGATTCCATGTGTGTCTTCAATTGAGCCCCAATATCAATGCTTAATTGAGTTATAGCATCAACCTCATGCCTACCTCCTCGGTTTGCCTTCCTAGGCCTAGAGTATTGCGAATTATGCACCGCCATCTCTTCGATTCTCGCCCAAGTTTGGTCATCATCGACCTCGGTGAACCTACCATTGGAGCCCATATTAAGTATAGTTCTTGAGTCCTCATAAAGACCGTTCCAAAATTGTTGGACCAAGAACCATTGTGAAAGTCCATGATGGGGGCACGATCTAACCAAAGACTTGAACCGCTCCCAAGCTTCATATAAGCTCTCTTCATCCCGTTGTTGGAAACCGGTGATGGAGGCTCTAAGCAAATTAGTCTTCTCCGGAGGGTAGAAAGTTTGGTAGAATGCCAATGCAAGTTTCTTCCAAGTGTTGATGCCCATGGTTGCCCTATCGAGACCTTTAATCCATTGCTTCGCTTTTCCAATCAATGAAAATGGAAATAAAACCCATCGGATTTGATCTTGAGTAACCCCGGGTTGAGATATAGCGTCACAATAATCGGAGAAGGTCTCCATATGTTGGTGCGGGTCTTCGGTGGGCAAACCACTAAATTGATTCCTTTCCACAAGTTGAATGAAGTGGGTCTTGGCCGTAAAATTTCCGGCATAAGCGGCCGGTAGAGCATTGGGTCCCGGCAAGACGTCTTCCGTAAATGTAGAGTGGGAGGAAAATTTCGGCATTATTGGATGTAAGGGAGAAGATGGTGTAGACGGAGTTGATGTAGATGTAGAAGGGGAGATAGGACTAGAATCTCCAAAGGGATTGGTGAAATTCCCTTCGGCCGTCTCTCGATATGCTTCCTCACTATCGCTTCCTTGAGCTTGCTCTTGATGGGTATTGCTTGCACTTGGTTGAGAGATCCTAACCCGGTTAATCGTCCGTTGGCGAAAAGCTCGAAAAAGCCTCTCCGGCTCTGGATTAAAGAGAAAGGATTCGCCTCCCCGCCTAGGCATACACTACACACTAGAACAAACGTGAGAATACCTAGTGCTTTATGGGCACTAGGTAACGACAATAAGCAGGCACAACTAGAGACAAAGAGAAAAGAAAGCTAAGAAATCAAGAAAAACTAGAGAATATTCACAAGAGATGAAAGAAGGGCACAAAGGAGGGTAACTAAGTCTAGAAATAAGCAAACAAAGTCTAAACAATGCACCGTCCCCGGCAACGGCGCCAAATTGATGGTAAGATTTGTCGTGGATCCCGCCACCAATTAATTAACCAACTGGCACCTAACGGTAGTTAGGGTAAGTCGGGTCGTGTCCACGGAGACGGTATTGCAAGGTTTAGACTAAATCGGCCTAAAACTAGACTATGCTACCAAACAAACACAAAGAGCTACTACTAGATGAATTATGATGAGAGGAGAAGTAGGAAGTAGACTAACAATCAACTAGGCTAAACGAAGTTAAGCTAGAATAACTAAACACAAACCAACTAGCAAACTAAAGAGAAATGCTAAAAAATGCTAATAATCTAACTAACTAGCAACCTAAGGAAGTGATGATTAACTAACAAGATGAATCAAATATGGAAAAGAGGGAGTGGGTTAGGTTGGGTTCATAAGTGTAGTAGGGTGACTTGGGTAGTTAAGGGTGTAGGTGCCTCCTGATTGCTAGGTTCGGTCCGGGCAATCGCAACTTAAACCGATGTCGATGACTATGCTCAACATATCCACACACAAAGCAAACAATGAGTAGAAGAAGACTAGCATGAGAAGCATGGCCACTACAACCCATACAAGCATATCAACAAACACATGGTGTGCCAAATGTGTGACTAACAATAAAGAATCACCCTTTACCCCCAATCAAACCCTAATTACCCATAATCTACCCTTAATCCCCCTACTAACCCACAAATAAACTACTCACTCATGGTCAAACTAACTATAACAATGAAAGGATAAAACAACTTCACAATCCAAACATTCATCATCAAGAACAATATAAACAATAACAATCAACACTAATCAAAGATTCAAACTTGAATTAATAACAAGGAATAAGAGTAAAGGAAGTTTATACCAACACTAGATGAAGAAAAGATGAAATCTTGCATAAAAGAGAAACCCAAATAATCCCAAGGTTGTCAATCTTGGAGAAGTCTTCAAGTATCTTCTTAATACAAGCACTAATTAACTAAGATTAACTAAGATTAACTAAGGATTAAAGAGAGATTCAAACTAATGTGAGGAACTAAATCTAGGGTTTATATCTTGTAAAGAGGCTTAAGAGAGGCTAAACTAATGTAGGATCCATAAACAATACAAGAGGGAAGTATTTATAGGGTTACAAATGGAAGGGAGAAGAAAGAAAGAAATGCGGACTACAACCATGTGGTCCTGACCGGGACGGATCATCCCGACCGGGACGGACCCACCATCCCGACCGGGACGGGTTGGTCCCGACCGGGACGGCCTTGCAGTGGCACCCTCCAAAGTGCACTTCATCCCCGACGGGATGAGGTGCATACCCGTCGGGGATGAGTCTTGTAGGCCTCCAATATGACCCTTTTGGTTCCTCCTTGCTTCACATGAACTTCTCATCGATTCTCGGGACTCGGGATCGGGTCTCGGGACTCGGGATTGGGTCCCAAGGTCTCGGGGTCGATTCCAAAGCATCGAGTCATCGTTCCTTTACTCCGTTGGCTCCAAAATGTGTATGTATAGAGTCGGAATCGCTCCAACCCTTCCAAATCGGTCTCGGGAACCTGAAACGAACTAAAGGAAGCATAAGAAGCCCCTAAACCGCTCCCATGGAGCGATTCCACAAGGAAATGGGACCAAAATACTACAAAATAGGCACTACAAACTACACTAATCAGCTAGTCCTAAGAATCATAGGATTATAGGCCATTTAGACTCATTGAATGCTTTTGCATTCCTTATGTAATAGTCTTTTTTGCATCAAATTGTAATTTCACTCATAATGAATGAAATGATACCTTTTTCTTCAAATAAA